>OW964195.2:0-2682726 GCA_943136025.2 Agrotis puta | reverse complement strand
AATGTTTACTTGCCAGAGATAACGCATTGTTATGGCACAGGAGGTTGGGACATGTAAACACGCATGACTTGAACAAAATGAAGAATGGCGCTGTCGATGGTGTTACGTATGAAGGCAGTTATGAGGTGACTAAATCTAACTGTGTGGTTTGTTGCCAAGGGAAACAGTCACGTTTGCCTTTCTCAACAGGCTCAAGAGCGACATCAGTGTTGGAAATTGTGCATTCTGATGTTTGCGGACCCATGGAAACTAAATCCATAGGATTGTCGAGATACTACTTACTCTTTGTCGATGACTACAGCCGTATGTCATATGTTTACTTCATGAAAGAAAAAAATGAAGTGTTCAAGTATTTTAAAGAGTTCAGATCAATGGTGGAGAAACAGAAAAATGCCAATATCAAGATCCTGCGTACAGATAATGGTGGAGAGTTCTGTTCTAAAATAATGGAAGAATACTTGAAAGAATCTGGCATTGTACACCAAAAGACGAACCCATATACACCTGAACAAAACGGTATGTCTGAGCGAAACAATAGAACAATTGTTGAGAGAGCGAGATGTTTATTGTTTGATGCTAAGTTACAGAAACAGTTTTGGGCAGAGGCAGTATCTACAGCCGTCTACCTAAAGAACCGTTGTATAGCATCAGGTCACATTGATAAAACACCATATGAGATGTGGTACGGCAAGAAACCTGTATTGAGCCATTTACGTATTTTTGGTAGTCCAGCAATGGTACATATTCCAAAAGAGAAGAGAACCAAGTGGGACAAGAAAGCTTTGCAACACATTCTTGTTGGTTACTCAGAGTATATAAAGGGTTACAGAGTTTATGACCCTGTCAAAAACCTAGTCACTACAAGTCGAAATGTAGTGGTGATGGAAGGAGCAATTGTAGGGGTAAAATCCAAAGCTAGTGAAGCAACATGGCATGTGGATGAAGCAATCTCAGTTCCAAAAGAAGCTGATCGTTCAGTGGGGGAACATAATAGTTTAGAACAATCAGTTTTGGAGTCAGACAATCTTTATAGCTCTGACAGTGAATCATCACAGCAAACATTCTACGAGGCAGATGAGACATATGTGCCTGAAACTACATCATCAAGCAGCAGTCCAGAACCAGAGTCTGAAAACTTGAACAGACCACAGAGGGAGCGACGGAAGCCCGACAGATACAACCCTCTAGGATTGTTGGCTACTGCAGATGCTGAATTGACGGTGAAAGAGGCCTTGAATGGTCCCGAGAGTGTGCAATGGAGGAAGGCCATGGATGAAGAGTTGGAGTCATTCCAAAAGAATGAAGTTTTTGAACTCGTTGATGCTCCGAAAGGTGTCACAATTGTGCAGTCTAGGTGGGTGCTAAAGAAAAAATGCAAAAGTGATAGTGAAGTGCAATATCGTGCGCGATTAGTTGCAAAAGGTTATACACAAAAGTTTGGTGTGGACTATAGTGAGACTTTTTCACCTGTTGTGCGGCACTCAACATTAAGACTATTGTTTGCGTTAAGTGTAAAACTAGGACTGGACATTACTCAATTAGATGTTAAAACTGCATATCTAAATGGTTATTTAAAGGAAGATATTTATATGTGTGTACCTGAAGGTTTTGTATCCAAAATGGGTGGAAAAGTTTTTAAACTAAAAAAGGCAATATATGGATTAAAGCAATCCGCCTTAGCATGGTATGAAAGGGTCAGAAATGTATTGTGTAAAATTAATTTTAAGAACTGTATACAAGAGCCTTGTTTATTTACAAAGATATGTAATGATGTGAAAATTGTAATAGCATTGTATGTAGATGATTTCCTAATTTTTTCTAACAATGAGAGTGAAACTAAGAAAGTTAAAGATATACTAACTTCTGAGTTTGAGATAAAGGATTTAGGTGAGGTGAAGCGTTATTTAGGAATGAATATTAATGTAAAGAAATATTGTAATAAATATGAGATTACTGTTGATCAGCAACAGTACATAGAAGAGTTATTGGAATCATTTGAAATGGCCAATTGTAAAACAGCTGATACACCTATAGAATCTAAATTGAATATAACTAAGGCAGAAAAATGTACTCTAGGAATCAGTTATCAGAAACTTATAGGTTGTCTAATGTATTTAGCAGTTATGACAAGACCTGATATAGCCTACTGTGTGAGTTATTTAAGCCAATTTAATACAAACTATTCTGTAGAACATTGGAACTATGCAAAAAGAGTACTCAAGTACTTAAAGAAAACTAAAATGTATTGTCTAAAGTTTAGTAGTCATGGTGAAAGCTTGCAAGGGTTTGTAGATGCTGACTGGGCCAGCGATAGTGTAGATCGGAAGTCATACATTGGTTATTGTTTTACTATGTCAGGCTCAGCTATCTCATGGCAGAGTAGAAAGCAGCGAGTTACAGCCCTCTCGAGCACAGAAGCTGAATATGTTGCACTGTCTGAAGCTTGTAGAGAAGCTGTATACCTAAGAGAACTATTGCATGAGCTTACTGGATCTTTGATTACGATTAATTTGAATTGTGACAATCAAAGTGCTTTGAAGATGGCCAAAAACCATCAATGCCATACTCGATCAAAGCATATTGATGTTAAACATCATTTTGTCAGAGAGATAATTAAAAGTGGCAAGGTTGAAATTAGTTACTTACCTACAAATGAAATGCCAGCTGATTTAATGACAAAGGGTCTAGGTATTAATAAACATTATCGGCCTTATTACAAAAACTAAATAAACCTTGGTTTAAACCTGGTCTATCAAGTCCAGGCTTATCTGCAGAGCCATGGTTTAAATTTGTCCGTATTACAAAACTAAGATAAAACGTCGACTTTAGTACCGCCATTTGAACGATTGTCTATACAATTAAATCCACAATGAGTAATAACAATTAAATCTACCTTGTTTCAATCCATTTTGGGTGAAAATAACACAAAAACTACAACACAATGAAAAATTTGCTATGAGAAACTTTGACACACCTTTGACAGCTACTACTGTTAGACCATGGTTTATCGCAAAACCACGATTTGTAATAATCTTTGTTTAAACCGTAGTTTTACAAGATTAAACCTGGGTTTTTAGTTAAACCCCTTTTTGTAATAAGGCGGTTAAAGTTTATGGACAATTTAGGTATTGTTAAACTGCAATGAGATCTTTATGGAAGTATTAAGTCCTGTGTTATGTTGTATCATATTTTGTTATGTGTGGTACTTAGTTTATTTTGATAAGTGGGGGTGTTGTAGTTTCTAATATCAAAATATGTAATCTATGATCTCTGTTTATTCTTTAATTGTCTATGCATGTCAAAAACAATATTAAAACGTCACTCTGTACTGAAAAACCGACTCGTTTTCATTTTAGTTTCATCCCAGCTTTTTCGCTCCTATTGGTCGTAGCGAGATGTTTTATAAACTTCCTCGATAAATGAACTATCCAACACAAGGATTTTTCAATTCGAACGAGTAGTTCTTGAGTTTAGCGTGTTTAACCAAACAAACAAACTCATCAACTTTATAACGTTAGTATAGATTGAACAGAAAAATAGACGTAAATAGAATAGACATTGTATGTTTTCTGTCTTTTGCCGATATTCATAAACGCTACTTAGCATGTACTTCAGCTGTGCGTACACAACTTGTCCAAATATACGGCACTTGGCAGGGCCGGAAACATATCCAAGTCTAGGGGTCAGTTCACAGTTGCCCGCACATTTCAATATAGCGACTCAAAATCCAACTTTATTTAGTACACGAAAAGTTACACATTTCACATACGACGTGGCACAACGCGACGCCAGTCGTACATTTAAATAGCAACTAAAAATCTAACTTATCAGTATCGTCGCGTCACGATATGAACTGACCCTTAGCGCCATTTCACGATTTCCCAAAAAGAAGTCAGAGCAGCTGATTGAAAATGGAAATTCCAACTCACTCTCTAGCCTGTTCCCTGGTTTCGCCCCAAGAGAAGCAATGTCCGAACTGCGAGTCAGCGAACTCGTGCAGTCCACCTGACGCCGCCACGCTGAAGTAGCCCCACACGTTCTTGGACGAGCGGAAGTTCAGCTCCTGGACTGTGCCTGAAGATGGCTTGAAACCTGGACGACAAAAAAAAAGAAAATTACAGTTAAAAAATAACGGAGATGGCGTGACGAACTGTATAAGTTTTGTCCATTTATACGTAACATTAAAGCCATTGTCAAACAGACAGGCGATAGCGAACCGGATCGAGTCCGAAGCGATAACAAACCGATACGAGACGTCAAACTGGGTGCAGTAAACCGAGGCGTGGCAGTTGTATTAGCTGTCTTTTTATGAACGACGCCAAACAGAGCCATGTCTTCGAATCGGTTCAGTCACGCTATCGGATCGCTTTCGCTTTTCTATGTGACTGGATTCAAACGATTCCATACATTACAAATACAAACGTCTCGCTTCGTATTCGCCACGCCTGCCTGTATGACAAAGGCTTAAAGGCTGGGCTGGTGATGATCAGGGGATCATCACCAGCCTTTAAGCCTTACTCGAAAGGCACGGGCACATCCGTCAGGCAGTCCGTCATTTAGAGTTTAAAAAAATAATGGACAAGTATTTTTTCTTTTGTAAAACCAATGAATATTCACCAAAATACTACTAATTTGAAAGCATCGTATCTCCGTAAATTTTGGTTTACGAAACAAAAGAAAAAATACGGGTCGAATATTTTTTGATAATCTAAGTGACGGACTAATTAGAATTTTTCAGTCAAATAGCCAATTATTATTACGATATCTTACCTTCATCGGGGTTCTCAGAAGTGATCCTGGCAGCGATGACGTGTCCCCAGGGAGAGGGTCGCTGCTTGGGCTCGTCGAACTCGATCTGAGACAGTCCCCACGGAGACTCGCCGTACAGGAGACGAATGTCCTTGATGTGGTAGAGAGGAAGACCCATGGCAATCTGGCAAGAAAAGAATATTGACAAATACTGTACTAGCGAGCAAAAGTACGAATCACTTCCGAGGGCATGCGAGAAGCGAGTAATGGGCAACTCGCTGTCCAACCATGGACTGTTTTTGACCTTGGTCTATTGGTCTACAAGTATCGTTGTCAACTTGGTCTACTATGACTTATGTTAATTTAAATGTCCGTTTGTTTGTTCCCAACTAGGGAACAAACAAACGGACATTTCTCACATTTTCGTTTAGATATAACTCTTTTTGTTTAACTATTGTGAGCCACCCTAGATGTTCTACTTCGAATTGGTTTATTCATCTACTAGCACTCCCGCCCGCGACTTCGTCAGCGCGTGTTTCTAACTTCAAACTCGAAATATTAGTGTACACACTGATTTTATGTTCGCCCGCTAGGTTGATTTTTGAAATATAGATAGATAATTACGGATCTAATAAAATAACTCGATTGGGAAACTATTTATGCCAAGTTTTGAGTTAAGAGTGATTTTGGAAAATCCAAAAACGCGCGATTTATTGTTTTTTTTTATGTAATTTCTAAATACCGAGTTTCAAATTTATCGGTTAGCCCGTTATGATTTTCCCATACAAACTTAAACTTCGTTTAGATTACTAAAGGAGGGTAGTTTTAAAAAACTAATAATGCCAATCTTTTTTATTTTCTTACTATCGTATTCCCGCCAAATTTATAAACCCAGAGCAAAAGATTTTACAAACAAAAGTTTTCATCCCTTTTCACCCCCTTAGAGGTGGATTTTCGCAAAATCCCTGAGTTTCAAATTCATCGGTTAACGCGTTATGATTTTCCCATACAAACTTTATCATCGTCTAGGTTACCAAAGGAGGGTAGTTTTAAAAAACTATTAATGTCTATCTTTTTTATTTACTTATACTCATATTCGCACTAAGTTTCAAGTTTATAAACCCAAGGAATAAGATTTTACATACAACAATTTTCACCCCTTTTCACCCCCTTAGAGGAGGACTTTCGCAAAATCCCGTCTTATTGCCCCCCTACATGGTAGACTGCAACTGCTGTCCAAAATTCAAGTTACTGCGTTTAGCGGTTTCGGCTGTAGTCGAGTCTTAATAAAAAACCCTGTTCTTTTATATATATAGATAACTAAATCTAACGGTACATAAGGTCTATTTAGTATATCTGGTCTATTATTCTCTTTGGTCTACTCGGTCTTTTAGTCTACTTAGCCACCTGATCAACTAACTCTACTTGTATACTCATTTTATTGGTCTTGTCAACCCTTAAGTCTATCCGGTCTCGTGGTCTACTCCGTCTATTTGGTCTACTTAATCAAATGGTCAACCTTCATAGTTTATAGCTCATTCCTTATTCTCAGTCTACTGGTCTACTCAGTCTACTGGTCTTTCGGTCTACTAACCTGCAACTGTGCGGCGGGTAGGTTGACATCCGCCACCATCTCAGTACAGGGGTGCTCTACTTGCAGCCGAGGGTTGAGCTCCAGGAAGTAATAGGCGCCCGTCGCAGGCTCGTACAGGTACTCCACTGTGCCAGCACTCACGTACCCTACCATTTTTGCAAGACGAACTGCAGACTGAAAAAAAAAAGGATTATTACTAACTATTATTGACTGATTGATGAACTTATTATTTGACTGTCCTGTTGGTCTAGTGGTTAGTGACCCTCACTGCTATGCCAGAGGTCGTGGGTTCGATTCCCACCCAGGACAAATGTTTGTGTGATGAGCACGATCATTTGTTCTGTGTCTGGGTGTAATTTATCTATAATATGTATGTATTTAGAAATATATAAGTATGTTTATCAGCTGTCTAGTACCCATAACACAAGCTCTGCTTAGCTTGGGACTAGATGGCGTTGTGTGATAGTTGTGGAATATTTATTTATTAGGTATATATTAGGTTATTTATTATAGTCTTAGGGCCTTATCACCGGCCGAGGACGTCGCGGACGCGTGGCAAATACGTTGCGTTTTCGTCGCGTGTTTTACGTAACGTTACAACTGAATTAATCCAAACTAATATTATAAATGCGAAAGTAACTCTGTCTGTCTTTCTGTCTGGCCGTCTGTCTTTTCTTCACGCCTAAACTACTGAACCGATTTGTGTGAAATTTGGTACAGACATAGTTTGAAACTTGAGAAAGGACATAGGATAGTTTTTATCACAAAAAATTAAAAAAAAAAAACAAAAATCCGCCGGAAGTCACTATTCCACGCGAACGAAGTCGCGGGCAAAAGCTAGTTACGTATAAACGTAATGTATTTGCCACGCGTCCGTGACGTCCTCGCTGCGCAGGCGCTGCCTGTCCGCTCCGTCCCGCAGCCGCTTATAAACCTCTAGTATGATAAGGACCTTAAAACCGGGTTTGTTCCAGTGAGTGAACGAGGTGGCGCTAGACGACTTGTATAGCTCTGTCTCTTTCACTCACTGGAACAGGCCTGGTTTTAAGACGTTGTACGGCTGCAGGACTTTAATCTGCGGTTTTCTGGATGTAGACACATACGCCGTACCAAAAAGGCAATCGCATTCCTGGCCGACAAAGTGGATCTTCCCATACTAGGAACTTCTTCCTGTATCGTGGTTGCGTTTACAAACATTTAAACTCACATACACAAACACCCAGACCTACAACAAATACATGTAGATATTTGATTTGTGCGTGGATCGAAACCGCGACCGAGTTAAAAATTCTTAAAAAACATAATTCGTGTTATTACAAAACGGGGTTTTTCTAAAAACCGTGGTTAGTCGTAGCTGTCAAAAGTGTGTCAAAGTTTCTCATAGCAACTTTTTCAGTGTGTTTTTGTGTTGTTTTCACCAAAAATTGATGTAAAAATGGTAGATATAATTGTTATTACACATGGTGGATTTTAGTTATTTATGCAACTGTTGTATAATCAGGGGTATTAAAACACGAATGTGGGTTTATCACACGAGGCGTAGCCGAGTGTGATAATAGTATCACATGAGTGTTTTAATACCTAATTATAACGGTTGCATACAAGACTTTATCTACAATCATGCTGTGAATCCTCTATAAAAGATTCTCATAACATACCATATTCGCATACCATATTCGAGTGAAAAATTGGCGGGTTATAACACGATAAGACGAGTTGTTCTTTTTTCAAAATTTTAGCGATCTGGTGGTGAAAATGTCATTTGCATGAGAATGTTCTTTTTTTGAAATTCATTATAACACGCGTTTGGATGATATAATGATCATTATATCATTGAGTGTTTTAATGTTGGCAATAAGCTAATTGTTATAGGTTCTTTTATAGAGGATTAATAGCATGATAGTAGATAAAATTGTTTATACAATAGTTCAAATGACGGTACTAACATTTTATCTAAGTTTTATAATACGGAGAAATTTAAACAGATTTCTACAGATAAACTTCGACTTGATAGACCAGGTTTAAACCAAGGTTTATTTATTTTTTGTAATAAGGCTGTATAAATGATTAATGGACGGCCCGTTCAAGACCTTGCCGGTGTGAGCGGTAAGATCAAATGTATAGAAATGTTTGTCACACTCCACGAGGTGCCGCCAGTACCGAATTCGCGTACTTACAAAGTAACTAATATCTTAAGCCTTTGTCAAACAGACAGGCGTGACGGATGCGAAGCGAGGCGTTCTTATTTGTAATGTATGGAATTGTTTGAATCCAGTCACATAGAAAAGCGAAAGCGATCCGATAGCGTGACAGAACTATCGGACTGATGCCTCGCTTCGGTTCGGTATCGCTTCGGACTCGCTTCGCTTTCGCCTGTCTGTTTGACAAAGGCATTAATCGTGCCACCCGCCACTCCACTCCCCGCTTAGACCAAAGTTGTGAACAGGCTATAAGGGAATTACAGGCTGGTGATTACGAAGACATACCTTCTCCATCTCGATGAACACTTCAGGCTTGGCGATGGCCGCGGGCGCCTCCTCTATGATCTTCTGATGACGACGCTGAATAGAGCAGTCACGACCGAAGAGAGAGATGGCGTTACCTTAAAATAAGGTTCAGTTTAGAACAATGGAGTCTTTTAAAAGGAAAATCACAAAGCTAGTCACAAAATTACAACTCTGTAACAATTTTGGTTTTGGGGGCACACCGAGGTTCGGTTTGGTCAGGTTCCTTAAAACTCTGTAGACAGAAATAGAAGTCCCGCAGCGGGCTCCATCGTCTACGCCTTGACTTGGTCTACTTTTTTACAATCGGCAAAGTTAAAGTTTAACCTCTCGGGCGATTTAGAATTGAAAATGGTAAAAATCAACGTCCAATGAGCGACTGTCTGTTATGTACAGACGTGTGTACGTAAGGCGCTGGGGCGTTTTCGCTTATGTACACCCGGGTGAACGTAACGCGCCCGAGAGGTTAAGATCCATTGTGACAATAAATCATTTGAATCCGTCAAAATAATAAAGATCAAGGTCGTTTCCATGGATATGTATGTTTACGCGAATGTGGACCTAATTACATTTGAATGTCTGTAAGAAAATAAGCTTGTTCATGATTCAACTTTGTCGATTGTACAGTTTGTTGATCAATCAATTTATTTGACTCGTGGCTGACTTAATAATTCTGTGGCCAATGTAGGTTTTTAGTGGACAATAATGCTATTTAATAGAAGCCGCTTCAAATAAAAATCTGACAAAAATAAGCAATTTTTTTGAAGTGAAAACTTCTTTAGCGGCGTTGTGCACTTTTTTGGAATGGGTAAAAAATGTTAAACTCGCGTCAGGACACGTGACCTGATCGAAAATTCGTAAGACGGCGCAAGGCGCTTGTGCGAATGTTCGTGTGTGTTTATTACTATTCAAGTTTTCACTTCTGCCGGCACTCCCAGAGTGCAACCCGTCGTTTTTTTTTTTATGATAGCTTCGCATTTAATCACTATCTCGCCTGATGGTAAGCGATGATGTGGTTGACAGTGAAGCACGCTTGACTAGAAGTAACATATTCACTCTAGACTTGAAGACCACAAGGTTGTAGCTATCAGGAAATACTGGCGAACAAAGTCACAGGTTTTTTTTTTTTTTATTGTGGTAATATCATCAAATGAGTCCTCCCACCCAGGGCAGGGCGCGAGGGACTGTCAGACTTGTACTGACTAAAATCCACGGTGTCCTTCAATAGCCCTTTACGTACCGGGGTCACGGTAATCCCTTGGTCCCGCGACCCCGGCAGGCAAAGTCGCAGGTATAAGGCCGCGTTTCCACTGACGCGGAGCTGGACGGAGAGGAGCGGAGAAGAGCGGTGAAAAGTGGTCAGTGTTTCCACTGAAGCGGAGCTGGGCGGAGAGGAGCGGAGAGGAGCGGAGCTGGGCGGAGAGGAGCGATGAAGAGCGATGAACTTCTCATACATTTTGATGCACCTAGTGACGTAACGAAGACAACTGACACACTGCACGCGAGTCACGCACCGCCCCGCTCCGCACCGCCCCGTACCGCCCCGCTGTCCTCCGCTCTGCACCCCAATTCTCGCTGTCCTCCGATTACCGCCTCGATGTATGAATATCCGCTCAGCTCTGCTCCACCCCGCTCGTACTGTTTCCATTGAAGCGGAGCGGAGATTTCAAGCATAGTCATTGGTCAATTTGTGCACCGCTAAGCTCCTCTCCGCCCAGCTCCGCGTCAGTGGAAACGCGGCCTAAGGTTACTTCAATACTACTTACCGTACTGATCAGCCAAGAGTTGTACTTCCAAATGCCTGGCGGACTTTGCGAGCTTCATCACGAATATGGGAGACCCCGGCACTTCAGCTTGGACCTAGAATACATACATTATCATTATACGTATGTATTTAGAAATATATAAGTATGTTCATCAGTTGTCTAGTACCCATAACACAAGCTCTGCTTAGCTTGACTAGATGGCGTTGTGTGATAGTTGTGGAATATTTTATTTATTTATTATAACAGGCTGACGGGGCCCCCGTTTAAAGGGCCAAAGCCTCCTTGGGTCGCGGGACTCACAAATCAACATCAATTCATTAATTTCAAGTGGGCCAGTTACAGGGACTTTTGAATTGTCAAAAGACAAAAGTAAAATAAAATAGTTACGGTGCTACAGTCCCAGGACATAAAAACTGTGAAAGTACTGTAGATGTAAAGGGTTATTGCTATGTAAAACAGACCTTCCAACACTTATTTTAAAGTCCATTTTTGCATCGTAGTGTTTCTTCAGTTGTAAGTACCTCATAGTTTTACTGACCTGTCTGAACGAGCTGTTGAACTCATCAGGATTGTCCACCTTCCTGATACCCTTGCCACCACCACCTTCCGAAGCCTTGATCATCACCGGGAACCCTGGATTTAAACAACGGGCGATTTTTAAAATGAACCACGAACGTAAGAAACACTTCCTATCTCTTTTTGTTCCACAGTTAATCTTATGTATGTGTTTGTCTCTTTCTACTATCGCTTTTTCGTTTCGTCGATTTTCAAATCACAAAGATGGCAAAGAAGTTTTAACTTCAAAAAAAAAATATTAAAACCTCACCGATTTTCTGTGCAGCTTGCAATCCTTGCTCTGGTGAAGTGACGCAACCCTTAGCGAACAGCTCCGACGATATCTTGATCTTCTTGCTGTTGTACTCGGCTTTCAACTCTATAGTAATAGAAATAAGGTAGATTTAGTACTAGTAAAGTAATTGTATCTTCTAATTCGATGATTCTGCTAGGAACTCCTTGATTTTCCCAGAGCCGTCCATATTTTAGTGGAGTTTCCCAGGTATTTTTAGACTATCCCAGAATTTTCTAGTGCCTACCATATTTTTCTAGCATCCTAGGTCTATCTAGAGCCGCAAACATCTAGAATCTCCCAGACTTTACTAGGGCATCATAGAGTTTCTTAGAGCATTTCAGATTTTCTTAAAACGTCTCAGATTTTTAGAGATCTTACCAGATTTTCCTAGAACGCCCCAGATTTGTCCTTCCCACATTTTCCTAGAGCCTCCCAGATTTTACTAGATTCTCCAAGATTTTCCCTACCACCCCAGATGTATCTAGATTCTCCCAATTTTTTTAGATCCTGTCCGATATTCCTTGACCGTCCCATATTTTTCTAGAGCCACTTAGATTTTTTTAAGCTTCCCAGATCTTCCTGAACACTCGCAGTTTTTCAATAACCTCCCAGATTTATACAGAACCTTCCAATAGTACAAACTACTCACCACTTCCACTCCAAGGCAAGGTAGGTATCTCAGCGGTCTGCGCCACGATGGAGGAAGCGATCTTGTCTCCGAGAGCCCACATGGCCTTCTCCGGCGGCCCGATGAACACCACGCCCGCGCGGTGCAGCAGCTCGGGGAGCTTCGGGTTCTCGGACGCGTGGCCCCAGCCGGCCCATACGGCCTGGGGACAAAAGGGTCGTATAAAATATATGAAAATTGTATTGGATAGTAAATAAAATTAAAATAAACGTATGAAGGGTATTTTTAGGTACAAAAAAGATGTAGAGAGACGCGAAAGTATCCTCACAACCCTTTTCATCCAAACTAATATTATAAATGCGAAAGTAACTCTGTCTGTCTGTCTTTCCTTCACGCCTAAACTACTGAACCGATTTGTGTGAAATTTGGTACAGACATAGTTTGCAACTTGAGAAAGGACATAGGATTTTTCTGCCAAAATTAAGAAAAAAAAAAACAAAAATCTGCCGGAAGTCACTATTCCACGCGAACGAAGTCGCGGGCAAAAGCTAGTTTATAATAATAGTAAGAAGAATTAAGATTAACCGGCTCATAAAGATAAAATAGTCAGTCGCTCCATGGATAAATCTTTTGGGACCATGAGGAACTGAGTGTAAAGTTCCTCGATACTCCAAAGAAAAGAAAGGTGCCTTAAACCAGGCGGGTGGTGTGTCTGGTGGGGGGGTTTCTACCTAACAATCATTGTCGTAATGTTCTAAACTCGTAGAAAACTTAAATTTCCCAATGCATTTGATAGTTTTTTCGTTACTCGTCATCTTTTTGTACTTAGCTGCAATCTGGAAGCTTTTTTTTTATCGTGGTATAAATCATCACATGAGTCCTCCGACCCAGGGCAGAGCGGGAGGGACTGTCAGACTCGTACTGACTAAAATCCCCGGTGTCCTTCAATAGCCCTTTACGTACCGGGGTCACGGTAATTTGTGAGTCCTGCGACCCCGGCAGGCTTTGGCCCTCTACAGAGGGCCCCGTCACTATGCTGACACTCCTTGAGGCGCGCGTGGAACACAACGCGTCATCGACCCGGGCATGGTCCATGGTCGGACAGCGAGTCGCCCATTACTCGCTGCCCGCATGCCCGCGCCTACGGTGGCCGGAGATCGTCTTGCGACGTCTGTCGCCGTGGGCGTCTACCACAGCGGCAATCTGGAAGCTGCGAAGAGTTGGTAAAAGGCGAGGGAGGAGGAGATGATGGTGATATTTACCTGAACTTGTGTCCTGATAGCGATGTCCACAATGAGCTCCACGTTGGCATAGTTATTATTGTTGGAGCCTCCGGGCACGGGCACGTAGTGGTCAGCCATTTTGATGTACTCCGCGTTGGCTTTCAGATCTTCCGGGGTCACCTGGAAGACAAGCAAACAGTTCTTTACGAAAGAGAAAAATATTTTATATCTTTTGGAAGTCGAAAATCACAGACAAAAGTAGACTTTTCGAACCAGGATTTTTCGCACAATTTTACATCGTGTCAATAAAGTATCGATACAATGTTAGATTATAAAATGTCCAGATTCCGTGTTCTAAACTAAACGTTATGTTTTTAGTGAAGCCACTTTTTTATAAACGTGTGAGTAAGCGCTACGCACACATTTAAATGTTTTCCTTGGAGATGTTCCAATTGTTTCCTAGAGCTCGTTCCTAAATAATTACAGCCGCACAGGCTGTTCTTCCGGGATAAGCCGCGCTTGCCGAGGTTGGTCTGTGGATGGGTAACCATCTGTCATAGCGAGATTCCTCCATGCCTCGGAAAGCACGTAAAGCCGTTGGTCCCGGCTGTCATTTGTAGATCTTTGACAGTAGTTACTGTTAGTCAGAAGCTCTAAAGTCTGACAACCAGTCTTACCATAACGTATCGTATTACCCAGTTACTGTGTTGTGGAGGTCCGATAGGCAGTCGCTCTATGTAAAATACTGATATCCAGCTGCATCCGGTTTGACTGGAAGCCGACCCCAATATAGTTGGGAAAAGGCATGATGTTCAATTGTTTAGGTAGAAATCGAACGACGGGAGTTATGTTTCTAACGTGGTTTTGGCTTCAACTCTCAGTGGCCTACTAGAAATCTGAACATTCTTTAATCTAAGCATCGAAAGAAAAAAACACAACTAAATGATCGACACACCGAGTTCGATAAAATAAAAATAGAATCATCAAGGTTTAAAAGCAAATAGGGAACCCAACTACAAATTAAAAAAAGAAAAACCTAATCCAAAATGTCTCATATTAACGAAGAATTACTGCTACAATCTATGGAAGGATACTATGCTATCTTTTGTATTATGAACTCACCATGACAACAAAGCGAACCGCCCGCTCGTTCTTGAACATCTCGTAAGACCATCTTCGCACTGAACGCATGCATTTTACAGCTCCGATGCCGTTGTTGGCGATTAGGACCTGTTGGTAAAAGAATATGTTTAAGTTTTGTAGAATACAAGACGAATATTATAGCTGAATGATCTGCACCCCAGTAATATTCCATCTGCAATAACAATACTGAGGAGCTCGTGGCTAAATAATTCTAGCCACACAGGCCGATCTTCCGGGTTAAGCCGCACTTCCCAAGGTTGGTCTGTGGATGGGTGACCATCTGTGATAGCGTGTTTCCTCCGTGCCTCAGAAAGCACGTAAAGCCTTTGGTCCCGACTGTCATAAAACCCAAAGCGGGACGGAAGGAACTGTCAGACTTGTACCGACTAAAATCCACGGTGATACTTCAATAGCCCTACACGTTCTAGGGTCACGGTTACCTGATATACCAGTTCCGCGACCCCGGCAGCTTTTGGGCCTCTCCGTTCGATTGCTGACAAATATTTGAGGCGCACGTGGAACACGACGCGCCTTCGATCCAGGCATGGTCCATGATCGGACGGCAAGTCACCCATTACTAGCCATTCACATGATGATGATGATGTTGATGCTGTAGATTTAGATACAGACTTCCCTTAACGGAAAAGATTCAAAACTAACCTTATTTATAGGCTTGGTGCCCTGGAACCTTCTGACAAACTCCTCAGGAGTAGCTACCGTGAAGTCTTTCTCTTGGAAGCGTTGACTGTGGATCACCGTACCCTGGGACATAGACGGCCTGAAATAGAAACAAGTTAAATAATTATCATTTTCATAAAGGTTTACCGACGACATCGTGAGAGTCGCTGGTGGATTTAAGTAGCGAAATGTCGTTCGACGCAGCGGTCCCAGGGGGAGGCATATGTTCAGCAGTGGACGTCTTCCGGCTGATGATGATTATGACTATGTTTCGGCAAATAACTCTGAAACCTGACGCTTTAGAACATTTTGTTTTTGTTTGTCTAGGTTCAGTGTTATTTTTGGTGTCCTTTAGCCCTATCTAACTTCGTTGAGCACCATGATTCTTAAAAAAAAAACAAACAAAATGGCAGGCGATAGTTAGGGCCACCCTCCATACAAAAAGGTTCAAACCCCTTTCATGATTGACGACAAGATCAACGGGTCAACGTAATATGAGGAAAAACGGAGCATAAACGACCGTATATTTTAATTGCGTTGACTTAGAAGTTTGATTTTTCCTCTGTTCCTACGGATTATAGACCTGAGTATTTGATATTAAATTCAGCTTGATAACTCCACGCATTCCTGAGAAAAAGGGTCTTAACAACCTGACAGCAAAGATCGTATAAGGGTTCCGTTTTTCTCTTGAGGTACCCTAAAAACTCGGTATGGTTGAAATAAAAAAGAAACGTTTTCAAAACAGCCGAATTTAGCTAAAATAATGCATTTTCTTCAATAGTAAATTCATTAATTGAATAATGCACAATAACAGTGCTACTGAACTTGAATAAAGAAAACTGCATTGAAATCAGATCACCCGTTTTAGAGCTACTGGGCCACAGACAGACATACCGTGGTCAATCAATTAAATGTTTAAAAAAAACAGGTACGCGATTTCACATTAAAGCAAATTTCGTATTAATTTAATTTCATAGAGAGAAACTAAAAATTCCAATAACACATTTAATTTCTTTACTAAAAATGCAAAATAATTGAATATTAAGTTCTAGCTATGCTAGACAATAGAAGACAATAGAAACATTACATTTAGAATTATACATACCGTTTTGACCACATTTTAGTAACAAGATTATAAAGATATCCAGGTAGGTACTCCATACTATGCAGTACATAAGAGCAAATTGTCAAACAATGTAACTTTAAAGTTTTGAAATACTTATACATATATCGTAAAGCCTAAATGGTAAGGCGTAAGATGCGATTCTTTCCATAAAAAATATTCAATTTTACGTCACCTCAAAAAACAGTGGAAATATTTTAAAGCTCGTCTAATATTGTACGTAGTCTTAAATCTCTAATAGATGTTCTAATGATCATCTATAAATTAAATATTAATGATGAATAAATATATTATACAATTAAAATAGCATGACACTATGTTTGCACATGCTCAATTTTAATGAAATTGTGTGAATCCTTGAAAGATTATCAAATAAGTATTGTGTTTATTCTATTAAAAGCTGTATGTACATCAAATTATGTGCATGTTAGAGACCCCTTCATGTAAGGGGCCCTTCCCAGGGGTGGCTTAAGAAGCTCTGACACCAAAGGGAGGTAATAAAAGAAAGCCCTCACACAAAAAATTTAAGGATATACTAAATAATTTTTATTTATTGATGTCAGCTTATGATCACAGGAAATCAGATTATGGCTAAACAGCCAAAGGCAGAAAAAAAAACATGGCTTATAAATTAAGTATTTAAATTAAAAACAGAATCACAGTCACAGTTTTAAGAAAACACTGAAAATTTCTCTGAGTTTTAGATAACGGGCTCAATAAAGAAAATTTTTGAGATTAATCTGCAAGGTAAAAGTAATAATTTATATTACTAAGTTATCCAATAAGAATCTGACTGGATTATTTTTATTTAGTATACTAACAACAAAGGTTTTAAAAAAATTTAACAATACAATTGTGTTTGGCCACTAGCTCGCCAAGTTATAGCCGTTTGACTTCAAATTAATATTATATTCAGAAAAATTAAAGAATGCAATATACACAACACGTGTAAACACCAAAATAAACAAGTGAAAAAGTAAATAACAATCATATCAGACTATTGAAATCTTGATTTGATTATTCTGCTATAATTATTATAGATAATAAATATCTAAGACTTATTTTAAACACTGTCAATTGCTGATAAATATGATAAAAAAATATAATAACAAAGAGTGTTGAATCATCAAAGATGTAAATATATTCACACAAATTCTTTCCCACTTGAGTATGTTTTAACTACAGAGTAATACTAAAACCTCACTTTCCGAGGTTGTTCCAAGAAGCCTGTAAACGTCCTAGGAGACTTCTAAGGTTCTGGAAAGAGCTGGGTTGGTTGATGTAGTCAACCATCACCTCTTTACACATACCGGACTGCTCTAGAGTCCAAATGCAGAAAAGCGAGTGCTGAACAATAACAATACAGAGTGCCCCCTACTAGGATCTGTACAGACAATTTTGCTTCATTCATTACATTCTTAAGTCCATGGAGTTTCTCACCCGTTATTCTCCATAGAGGTCAAGAGCAGACCCAAAGGTAGTTGTTGCACTGATATGTAATAATTTATTGTGTTACATTTTTAGCATAAAACCAGTGTAAATGATTGTTGGTCAACCAAAAGATAGGTCTAGTCAGCTGACAGCACAGACTGATATCTTACAGAATCTATAGCTTTTGATTCTGTGGTCTTCCTATTAAATCCATTCATAATACAAAGTGGAAAAAAAATACATGACTTACTTATGGTGCCGAGTTAGTAGAAATTCATTAAAAAATACTGCAAAAGGATTTACGCAAAACATGCTAATTAAATAAAACTTGCAACTTTAAAAATATTAATTAATAATTCATTTTGTTTTTTTACCAATTATAATTAATTTTTTAAAGTACTTATAATGAGTTAATAACAAAAACTTTAACTAAATTTTATCTCATGACGGCTTTAAGTAAAATTGTTGATGATATATAACACTATTTACTTAATACACACTTATTTTGGCTATGTATGCAGTGAAACTACGAATTTGAAGAGAAATCGCAGTCCGTGGCATACTTTTCGCATTTAGTCACGTAATTTCTAGTTTTTGAACCTGTCAACACCAAAATCGGCATCAAAACTAATTAGAAAAACAATTTCAACGTTATTACTAAGCGTAATAACTTTAATTTACGTAAAAACTAAACTAGCTTAAAACTATTTTTTTTCTAACCTGTAAGGCGCATCAGAGTACAATCCATTCATCCCTTGATACATTTTTATCAATGAAAAATCACTTCGGACACTAATTCACACAGTCGAACTGATAATAGTGGTAATTTATTCATTAAAAACAATAATTTATCTAAACATTTCTTACAAGAAACGATACAGTTTTGTTTTCTTATTTTGACGTTACTGGATTCGCAATGTACTCGTATGACGGATCATACGATCATTCTCTCTCGCTCCCACTTATTCATTCCCATGCGTGTGAAAGAGAGAACAGTCTAATTGGTCAAAGTTGCCATAATAAGGAAATTGCAAGGAGGTTGCATAAGAAAACTTGTCTATCATAAAGTTAGGGTTGGGAAAGGGTCAATAGGATTCGATAAGATTAAAATAATTTGCGTGTATTATTTTGTTTTTGTTTGCTGTACAAATGTACATTTATCTACCAGTGATTATCTTAGTTATTGAAATATTCATAAGTCAAATTATAATTAGATGCTTAATGGAAAAATTGTGAATTCATATTAGGTTTTCCGTTTTATGTCATGCTGGAATAGTATGGCTGCTTTGACGTCCAAAGTTCAAAGTAACGTAAGAATAAATTGATACATTAAGGACATTGCGTTAATCAAGACTTTTCGTAAACGTTTTTTCATACAGATTTTTCTAGTTATTAATCGTCTCGCAAATATTATAGATTGTGTTACCCAACCTAAAATCTACAAATCATTAACAAACTAAGCCTTATTATCGTGGCTGACGTCACACGAATACACGGGATTAACCCAACAAACAGGCCAACCGGCCCGTTGGGCAGGTTCGTCTGGTTGGAAGATTCTTTTTTTATATTAATTATTTTCACATTAGTATGGGTTACATTACAATAACATACATACTAATATTATAATACAATACTAATTTAAACAAACTATGAATAAAAACTTAACAGCAATATTTTACGCTTTTGTGGTTGTTTTTGAAGGCGGTGGAAAAGTTTTTTTTATGTTGTTTGTAGCAAATTCATGTCAAAAAATTTCTATGTACAAAAACGATGGATTTGCTACATACAACATAATAAAAAACTTAAAAAAAAAAAGATAACCGCCGTCAAAAACAACCACAAAAGCGTAAAATAACCTGGCTTTGTTTTTTTTTTGCCACCGACTTCAGAAAGAAAAGTTATTTTGTAGGTTATTTTTCCCTTTTTGTCGTTGTTTTTGAAGACGGTTACCTTTTTTTTGAAAAGCTTTTTTATTTCACTCTTTTTAGTTTAAATTTTTAACCCAACTTCTAGTCAAATACATAATTTTAATTAATAACTAACTTTTTAATAATCGTTGCCCCACACTAGGATTTTCTCCTGTGTCTTGGGTGCGTTTACAAACATATAAACTCACATCCACAAACGCCCAGACCCGGAACAACTACTTGTAGACCATACAAATATTTGCTTCGTGCGGGAATTGAACGCGCGACACGCAGCGCAGCAGTCCAATCGCTCAGCCACTGTACTAGCCGTGCCGACAAAAACTACTGAACCGATTTTGATAAAACTTGCAATATTTCCTAAGTTGAACGATACCTAGTACAACAAAAACAGAATTACTGAAATTAGACTTGTAGTTTGGAAATATGCGAACGATGAATAAGTCGATGTCTACCTTCCATCATCAGCTCAGCTACATAAGATCTACACGATTACCATACGCAAGTAGTTAAATTACTTCATAAGATTTGCGAAAAACGATGTGTGAGCATATAAATTTTGAGGGTAGCCCTCGATTTCTCCAGGATCCAATCATTAGATCCTGACTTCGGGACTATGGGACCACTTCAGAAGTATCTCCTTTCGAACAAAAAAAGAGTTTAAAAAACGGAAAAACAGGCTAGTGCCAATGTATCTTTATCAATTCATTTGTACTTTCAAGTTTATCTTGGACATCATTGACATAGGTGACGAGCATCCTGGACTTAAATAATAAATATTATAACTGCAAAGCCATGTCAGAGGCGAGGAGTCCCAGAAGCGGCTTAATTAACTCTGACACCAAAGAGTGGAAACATCCTCAGATGAATAAGAAAAAAACAAAAGAATAGATACATTGGCACTGCACTATAATAAGTTCATGATTCAACATCAATTTGTATGATTGCTCCAACACGTGCGTATTGTTTTCAAACAACGCTGTAATTTTCATGATTGTTATTAAACAAATCATACACACTATGTTTTTTAGAAGACTGAAACGCGAGAGTGTTTGTGTGTCATTCGTTTTAAACTTAAAATAAATATACATATTTGCATTTAAAAAACTAAAATGAAAAGAAAATTCATTCAGTTATTTGGCTCCTTTTGCAATCCAATAGCAATCATGTTGTGAGGAGAATACAGGTTTGAGTTACATCACTATAGTATAAAACAAAGTTGCTTCGCACTGTCTGTCTGTCCCTATGTATGGTTAAATATACAAAACTACTCAACCGATTTTGATGAGTTTTTTTTTGTTATTAATGATCGAAGGGTTTTTTTTAATAGATTGTTAATGTAATTCAAGAGGAAGGTTTATATATATATATAACATGTATAATATAGTAGAGAATGCACCCGTGCGGAAAAACTCTTTAATGAATATCTTAGTAAGGAGCTATTATAATTCGAGGCAATATTCTAAGCATAGTCCTTTTTAAAACCACGATGGTCAAGAAGAGATAAAAATAAAATTAACAATATTTAATGTTTTTATCAATGAGAATACATTGAACCTGATTTTGACAGTCTTACTTTTAAAATTTATAATAGCTATTGCCCACGACTTCGCATGTAATTTAAGATAAACAAATACTATAAACAGAACAAATATTTTTAGACCTTTAACAAAACTTACATCTATGAAAACTGCATTATATTCCATGCAGTAGTTTTTGCAAGATGCGTGTATAACATACAAACAGACAGACAAAACGAACAAGCAGATGAAGTCGCACCGCATAAGCTAGTCACAGATAATTCTGATTAGTATTGCACCACGACCTTGTCATATCAATACTAAACAGCACCATGTAACGAGTTAATGTTTGCTCTCTTGAGTGTCTCTCAAGCATACGCAACTTAAACAAATATAAATCATAAATCCGCGACACTAATATTATCAATCAATATAACCTATCGTATTCCTAAAGCGTTAAAATAAGCTTCTTGTGTTTCGTGGTTGAAATCTTCATGTCAGACTGACTACACCACCCTGGTGAGTGGTGTTCCCACTCACACATGTATAGGGGGACAGTGGGAACTCATGTGACTTTCGTTGCCCCTGACTAGTGCCTGGGCAGCTTCGGCTGTGGGTCAGCTTCCCGGGGAGAGTGAGACGATACATCTCTTCCTGACGACTGCGAGAGGCGCGGCATAACTATGCACTATAGTGTCTCGAATGCAATTTATTAAGGGGCGACGCCTGTTAGATATTGTGCATGTCCAAAGATACATTTTTCTGGCAATTGCGATTCTCAACGAGTGTGTAACTTTAGCGTCGGTTCTGGGAGACTGGAAATAGTGTGATGAACATGATAGTAAGTTCTTAAATAATCTGTTGAATAGGGCGAATTCTCCGGCCAGACGTGTGTTTTGTCTGGGGGGTTACATGTTCTTAAGATGTGTTTTGATTAACCAATCACCATATCTGCTCTCCACTTAAATTCAGTGGAAATCATCATTTTCAACCATAGCATTTTGCATGAAATCCAAGTTTTTTTTTTATATTTCGCGATCCAGGATCATTTAAGCAGCGTCCGTCTACGGAAAATTTTTACTTACTTGTTTTTGTAATACAATGCCAAAACACACAATAGAAAAAAGGTTTAAAAACAACGTAAGCTGATCTAAAGCGGATATTTAGAGCTGTATTTTTCCGTCGAATCTATTTATAAAATACCCAGCAAACCCTATTTAGCAAGCAAGCAACTGAGTTAAAAAAAAAACTAAACATAGTCATCATATCAGTTTTTACATGCACACAAAACTTCTACTAGATACATAATTACCAAGGTTCATCATTTGTGCCAGACCTGTGCAGTAAAAATCAATAAAACAAACATGTATTGTACAATGTTATTCACGAGCACTTATATACATAACTAGCGACCCGCCCCGGCTTCGCACGGGTGGACATTTATTTTTTAAGCTCTCTCACAATTTTAAATTCGTAATATCTTTAGAATGGATTGTTCGATTGGAATAAAATTAAAGTAATTTATAGCTATTGAAACAATCTTGCTCAATAAATAGTTTATTTGGATAAGGATTACTATTTGACGATAATATGATCAATAAACATAGGCTAATAATTTTAATTACTTTTATTCTATGGAAAAGTGGTTATGATGGCTAAAATATAAATGTTTGGTTTATACTATCGCGGACTTTTTGTAGGCATTATTGAGTTCTACAACTTTTCTATAGAAGTCAACCATACATCTCTAACCATTTAGACAGCGTTCGCGAGAATCGTTAACGTACGGCAGTTTTTTCGACGCCTTATTCCACAATTTTCACTACCACGAAAAATCCTATTTATTTTCCGGGATAAGATATAGCCTATACGGATTCCGAAGAATCCCTCTAAGTAATGGTAAAAGAAATTTTGAAATCGGTCCAGTAGTTTTTGAGCCTATTCAATACAAACATACAAAAATACAAAGGTTTCCTCTTTATAATATTAGTATAGAAGTATAGAAGTATAGATTTATAATGTTTACAATATTAGTATTCCTTTTGTTTACTAAAATCTCTTTCTAAAAAGTAACAATTGTTAAAATCTCAAACACTTAAAAAAAATTAAAGATTTAAAAATGTGCGCGGCCTTAGTCAGTGATTTAACAATTATTTGTAAAAATCCTATAAAATTATTAATCATTAAAAAATAAATATGGGGTTTTAACTAATAATTTGCATAACAACTGGTCGAAAAACTCACACTTAAAGGGTAATTGTATGCCGCGGGTCTGTGCAATTAATGCTGAAATGACAAAAAAATTAAAACGCATCAATGTTAAAAGATTTTGGGACATTTCTATAAGTATTTTAAGTCACTATTGGCCTGTCCTAGAACAAAACTTCAAAAAGAACATACCAAACCTCACGAGTCCTCTTCCTCTCACAGAGAGGCGACCCGAGTACCAGCGGTGGGAAAATTATAGGCTTTTTTTATCGTGGTAAAATCATCAAATGAGTCCTCCCACCCAGGGCAGAGCGGGAGGGACTGTCAGACTCGTACTGACTAAAATCCACGGTGCGGTCCTTCAGTAAAACTTTACGTTCCGGGGTCACGGTAATTCGTACAGTCCCGCGACCGCGGCGGGCTTTGGCCATCTAGAGGCTTATAGTAATTATTATGCTACTCAAAGTCACTGTGAGTTAAAAATACGAGTACATAGTCATTGGTTAATTTGATTAACCTTATGGTTTTTTGTTGTTATTTCAATGTCAATTCTTGTTTAAAAATAAACAACTTAGTTATAGTACGATAATTGGTATTTGAATATGGCCGAAATCGTAGGAAACAACGTACCGATCAATAGATAATTTAAAATGGAAATTTTAAGATAAAATTACGCTTTGTACCTTGAAAATGGTCAAACACTTTACAATTATAACGAAATTGCATGAAACCGATCATCAAACAGCGAATTTCATCGAGGCTTTTTTATCGGAGTTAATGAGGTTTTTTTTTCAATAGCGCTCTTATGAATCGACCCTTTTTATAGACCTTAAAATCATCAAATTATCATCTTCCCATCTAGAGCTGGACGGGAGAGACTGTCAGACTTGTACTGAGTAAAATCCACGGTGAACCTTCAATAGCCTTTTACGTTCCAAGGTCACGGTTACCTAATAAGGCACTCCCGCAACCACGGCAGGCTTAAGAAACTGATAGGCATTGGTTTTTTTTTAGCGTGGTAAAATCATCAAATGAGTCCTCCCACCCAGGGCCGAGCGGGAGGGACTGTCAGACTCGTACTGACTAAAATCCACGGTGTCCTTCAATAACCCTTTACGTTCCGGGGTCACGGTAATTCGTGAGTCCCGCGACCTCAGCAGGCTTTGGCCCTCTAAAGAAAAAAATTGAGATCAAGAAAGCAAATTAAGAGTGCTACTGAGATATTCCAGATATTGAAATCTCTGCATGACCTAGGATTAAAATCCAAGACCTCGTTAAGAATATAAAGTAAAAGTAGTTATTCATCCGCAATTTACCTCAACGCTATCAATGTCACATACCTACTAAGTAAAGGAAGGAAAAGACGCGATTTTAACAACAATATTTCAAGTTATTATTCAACATAATTCTTGTTAACAATCACGCCATGTTTAGCGTTTTATCTAATCTAAACGAATTCCAGCTGTTTTATTGAATCAGTGGGTTAATCGCTGAGTAGCGAAAACACTGTCAATACCTAATTTATCTATATTCTATTTTAAGCGGCGTTAAATAAACTCTTAGATAAAATATAGTTCTAGTTTCTTGTATTCATTTTCTGTACATAATTATCTAGTTTCACAAAAGTTTATAAAAACCATAAAAAATATCAGAAATAGTAGCCAACTGGTATCAGAAACATGGTCCAAGCTACCGGAGTTCAAGGCTCCACAGAAAGGAATCCATTAACAATGCGCGCCGTTAAGAAGAACTGCGTACTGAATCAGACCCTTGATCCAACTACCTAATGAGAGCCTCCTTATATGTTGGTCGCGGCTTTTGGCAATTCAGTCGATAATTGACTATCAGCACAATGATCGCAGAGTCCAAATCCGTACCGACAACCTCGTGAGCCTAGTCAAGATACTTGATCTGCTTATTAATAAAGGAGGGGATCGTCAAATGACTTCTCCTATCGATTCGTCTAAAAACATACGTCATGAGTATGACGGATAGACCTACATATTGCATATTGAAATTGCGTATTTTCACGGATCCGTCACAAATAATTGACGATCGTCGCCAGAGAAGTAGAATTAGTCTAGTTCTTTCTTGACGAAAGCAAGAAGATACGTCATTTTATAGGCCGATTTATGATGCACACTAGCGACCGGCCCCGGCTTCGCACGGGTGGACATTTATTTTTTAAGCTCTCTGAAAAAAATTTTTTCCGGGATAAAATATAGCCTATACGGATTCGGAAGAATCCCTCTAAGTAATGGTAAAAGAAATTTTGAAATCGGTCCAGTAGTTTTGAGCCTATTCAATACAAACATACAAAAATACAAAGGTTTCCTCTTTATAATATTAGTATAGATATAGATTAACAGCATTAAAAAGTAATGACGCTGCAAAAAAAAAACAAGTCCTGAAAAAACGTCCTTGCGTGATAGAGTTCTCAGGTAGATAATTTGAAAGGCGTATCGTGTAAAAAATCACCGAAATTCACACACCTAAATCGATGACTAAAATTTTATTTGCCAACACATAATTATTTCAATTACACTCGATAAGTAGGTATATGATGTCATTTCGAAGCCATACTAAGTAAGTGACATAAGTTAGGTATCATCATCATCATCATATATTCATTAACAATTTACATTGTGTTGAACATTACATATTAAAAATAGAAAATAACACATGCAGAAACAACTACATTAAACAAATTAATACAATGTCAGCAAAATAATACAAAGACACTATTATCTAAAACTAGTGATGAACTGAAAATCCTTTTAGAGGTGTCAACAAGTAGCAGCATACTCGAAGTTTTTTTTACGTATTTTTAAATGATTTCGACAGGATTTTCAACATTTTTTACCGACACTGCATCAAGAGCAACAGGTTTCTTTTTTTAAATAAAAATGTCAAAGTCAAAGTCAAAGTCAAATCATTTATTTCAATTAGGCCATCAACGAGGCACTTTCAAACGTCGAATATTAACATTAAGGAAATGGGATGGGATGGGATTGATTCTACACCCATTCGCAAGGGTAGGTTTGTATGAAGAAGAATGGGCAAGAAACTCCATACTTACTCTTTTTAAAAATGTTTTACAATATTTTTATATACATCATTTGACATCAATAATGTGAAAGCAATGTACTTTAAATCTAGACTAAATATTATAAAAAAAATGAATAAGAAATAAAAAAAAAAATTGCAAAAAGGTACCTACATGGTGTTCACATTTTAACAAAATATTGCAATTACCTACAGCTATTTTACAAATATAAGTGTGTGAGCATTCAAATTTCAACAAGCTTGATTTTGTTTAAACCCTACATTGTACTATGGAGCAGGACCAGCATGTTTCCAAACATTTTTATCTTGAATATAATCTTCTAATTTATAATATGCTTGTTTACTAAGTGTATTTTTTATGTAACTTTTAAATTTTCTTTCATTTAGAGTTAAAATTTCGCTAGGTATTTTGTTGTAACATTTAACACAGTACCCCATAAAAGATTTTTTGACTTTAGACAATCTAAAATAAGGTTGATCAATTTTATCTTTATTTCTAGTATTAAAATTATGTCTATCGCTTATTTTATTAAAAAGATGAAGATTTTTCCTAACATGCATTATATTTTCATAAATAAATTGACAAGGCACTGTCATTATATTAATCTTTTTGAATAGTTCCCTAAGAGATTCGCGACGACGTAGATTGTAAATGGCTCTGATGGCTCTCTTTTGCAAAATAAAAATGGATTCAATGTCAGCCGCCCGGCCCCACAGTAGAATGCCATAAGACATAATGCTGTGAAAGTAGCTGAAGTAAACCAAACGCGCAGTTTCGACGTCTGTTAACTGTCTTATCTTTCTAACAGCATAAGCGGCTGAGCTAAGACGGCTCGCTAGAGATGCTATATGGGGGCCCCATTGTAATTTATCGTCTAACGTGATTCCCAGGAAAACTGTCTGATTAATAAATTCCAATTTTACTCCGTTCAAAAAAACGTCGCAATCGCTACTTCTAACATTTGGCAAAGTGAATCTAATACATTTAGTTTTCTTTTCGTTAAGAACTAAATTATTCAGAGTAAACCAATTTTGAACCTTAGAAATAGAGTCATTAACATTTTCTAGGTTATGTGCACGTCTATCTATTTTAAAAATTAACGATGTATCATCAGCAAATAACACCATCTGTGGTTGATTTTTTAGTAAATGGGGTAAATCATTAATATAGACTAAGAAAAGGAATGGACCCAAAATAGAACCTTGAGGCACGCCCATAGTCATTTCAGCCCCTGACGAGTTTACACCGTTTATCTGAACTTTAACCTGTCTATCTCTTAGGTATGAATTTATTAAATCAAGAGCTGTATTTTTAATTCCATAGTGTTCCAGTTTCAGCAACAGCGTTTCGTGGTTTACGCAATCGAATGCTTTTGAGAGGTCGCAAAAAATTCCTATGGCATCTTGCGCTTCCTCCCACGAGTTAAAAATGTTCTTCAATAGGGTAACACCGGCGTCAGTTGTACAACGACCTTTGGTGAAACCGAACTGTTGATCATGAAAGATGGAGTTTCTATTGAAGTGACATAGCATTTGTGCAAGCATTAACTTTTCAAACACTTTACTGAAAACTGGCAAAATTGACACAGGCCTATAATTGTTAGGTTCCTTACAATCACCCGATTTGAAAAGTGGAGCAACCTTACTATGTTTCATGAGATCCGGAAACACTCCTTGATCTACACTAGTATTAAATATAAAAGCTAAATAAGGCGCAACGGTTTCTATTATAGATGTACACGTCTTCACAGACATTCCCCAGAGATCTTCTGTTGACTTAATTTTAAGATCTTTGAATGCTTTAATCACAGCTTGGGGGTTTGTGTGCCGAAATCTAAACTCCATCGGGCATGCCTTTACATTATTTCTAAGTAAGGCAGCAGAGAGTGCGGGTGACGAATTTAAAGACTCGGTCGTCTTAAGAGGTATGTTCGAAAAAAACTTTTCAAATTCCTGAGCTACTTCTATATCCGTGTTTATAGGGCCATGTGCAGTTTCTAAATTAAATTCGTTGTTGCGCTGTTTATTCCTACCTGTCTCATTATTTATAATTTTCCAAGTTGTTTTAATTTTATCATCAGCTGATTTTATTTGATTACTTATATGAATAGCTTTAGCTGTTTTGCATACAATTTTAAAAGTTTTTGAATATTTGGCAACATACTGATGAAAGGTAGTATTATTCAGATTGTGTCTCTTCAGACCATAAAGTTCGAAAAGCCTTTCTCTGCTTTTACGAATTCCAGGTGTCGCCCAATCACTAAATAAGAATTTTGTGAAGATAGTTTTAGTTTTTACTGGAAACGTGCGAGTAAATTGTGTACTTAAAATTGCAAAAAACTCGGTGTAAAACTCATTTGGGTCACTTATATTATTAAAGTTATAATGATCACATAATTTACTTGTTAGTGTTTTATTAAATTTTTCTAGATTTTTACATGTAATTGGCCTATACCTTATTTGAGTTGTTTGAATAGGTGTGTAGGCGCAAAACGTTATTGTTTGGCCACTGTGATCAGATGGCAATTTATTAAAAATTTCCTTATGCAAATAATCACAATT
Source organism: Agrotis puta (assembly GCA_943136025.2). Taxonomy (NCBI): domain Eukaryota; kingdom Metazoa; phylum Arthropoda; class Insecta; order Lepidoptera; family Noctuidae; genus Agrotis; species Agrotis puta. The sequence continues at coordinate 2,653,756 of OW964195.2, read as the reverse complement.
AGAAAATACATTATCTATACAAGTGGCAGAAGAAGCTGTCACTCTGGTAGGTTCCATAAAAATATGTGACAAGTTAAATGATTTAAAAAGACTCAACAATCTGATACTATTGGAGTTATTTTCTAAAATATTGATATTAAAATCACCACAGACGATGACAGATGATTGTAACAGGTCCATATCTGTTCATAAAAATAAAATATTGTAGAAAATCTAACAATGGCCTTCATAAGAACAACATAATCAACTCTTTCCTCAATTCAATTTTCGTAAAAATAGTTATGAACGAAGTTTTAGTATTTACCTTACTACTAGTTATCAGACAAAAACCCAAATATCGGCCACTCACGGATCACGGATATGAAACTTTTCACACGAATCTAAATAAGTAAGTGTAAATAAACATTTATTTCTCAAAATACAACTGACGTACATACCTATTAATCGCACTTACAAATCATAAAGCAAATACTGTGCTGTTTATTCAATAAGATTTGAAGGTCATAGAAATATTAAAAAATAACGTCTTTCTTATATCATTTGATTGTCTGTAGGTTAATCTTGAGATTCCGGAGTCGATTCCTATTTTGGATAAAACTGTTTTTGGAGTTTTAGTCAACAATTCATCAGTAGGTTCCAGGGATATAAATGTAGAGCTGTCAGCAATCTGACGGGATCGCAAGACTGTCTCATCCGGTAACCGTGACCCTTGAACGTAAAGGGCTATTGAATGATCACCGTGGATTTTGGTTTTACCATGATAAAAAAGGAATATAAATGTGTCCGAATGACGGCAATAGCATAGCAATATATACTTATTTTTGTTTAAAAAGTATTCTACAGTTCTTTTTTTAAAGATTTGTCGTTAAAAAAATAACGTTGCCCCGCACTAGGAATTATGTTGAATGTTTGTGTTAATTAAACTCACGAGTACATTAACATCCGGAACAACTACTTGTGGATCATACAAATATTTGTGCCGTGCGGGGATCGAACTAGCAGTATAGCGCAGCGTAGCGCGCTCTCTCAACCATTTCACCACGCCAAATGGCTACTTTACTTAAAAAATATTAGTCTGAGATATAGATTATTATCAAAAAATACTAGACACCCATTTTTTCTTTTACAAACTAAAATGGACGAAGATACAAAGCTTCTAAAAATCACAAAACGTCACTCGGTCGGTATAATTTTACAGGCGTTATGACATCCCAACCCGAATTTCAAAGCATTTTATCTTTGTCAATAATACTACCCTATTGTGCAGTAAAAACAATGCTCAATCAAATAATGATTTATTTGACTTTACCGTGCCGTAAAGTCAAATGAATCATTATTTTGTTACACTCGAAACTGCGACACTGAGCGCAAAATCAATCGTTTATTCGCAGCACCTATTGGGAGACACAGTGCTACTGTACAGAACTCCTCTGCCTTTCTCTCTTCAGGAAAACAGCCTTGATATTTTATTATTTTAATTCAAGCCGATTTTGCTATCTCTACGCCGAACATCCGCTTGATAACGTATTATAAGGTTGATAGTGCACGCAAACTCAGATTAATTGCACCAGAAATATGTTTACATAGACCGATGCACTGCATCTAGTTCAATGAAATGTCATAGGTCGCGATAGGATTCATCAATACAATCTAAATTTGGTTATATTCATAGACTTTTATCATAAACATGAATTTGTTGTGACAAAGCGCTTGATATTTTCCAGAACTTGAAGAAAACAAAAATTGCAGCAGTTTATTTTAGATAATATTCTTCTGTATTCTCATTGAAAATGTAATATAACAAATTGTTTTCAACACAATACTACAGTTTATCGATACTACTCAAACGGAAATTTCGACACACCCCCATCCCTATAGTGAAAAGTGCATTAAATATTGCCATGTTAATAAATTATTAAATATTTTGACAGTTGTTTTTTTTTTTAATTCTTCGTCATAAAATGTACCTAATTAAAATAATTACAATGTTAATTGTTTTGACGTAAATTGAGAAGTAAATAGATAGTGCTACAAAGTAACTGAATGGAAAATTAATAAAAGATTAGAATAACAACGATTCGATTCATTATTATTTACGCTACAAAATAATTACAACCATTAAAGAAAAAACTGTGAGCTATGAAGCGTTATTTCCTTGAATAATATAAATAAATAAATAATAATAAATAAATATTCTACAACTATCACACAACGCCATCTAGTCCCAAGCTAAGCAGAGCTTGTGTTATGGGTACTAGACGACTGATAAACATTCTTATACTTATATTTCTAAATACATACATATTATAGATAAAATATACCCAGACACAGAACAAATTATCGTGCTCATCACACAAACATTTGTTTTGGGTGGGAATCGAACTCACGACCTCCGGCATAGCAGTCAGGGTCACTAACCACTAGACCAACAGGCCTGTCATATGCGAATCAAATGATTTTATTTCTACTACATTAATATTATAAACTTTATTTTACGATGTTTTTCTAACTATGAACGTAGATCACCATGTTGGAACGCTTACAGCCGTCTAGACAGCACGGTTGGTGCAATGGCAGAGCGATGACTGGTACGTAATGTGTCACCGCTTCGATCCCGCACGGAACAAATCATTGTATGACCTACAAGTAGTTGTTCCGGGTCTGGGTGTTTATTTCTGAGAGTTTATATGTAAACGCACCCACGATACAGGAGAAATTCATAGTGTGGGAAACATTCCAAAAAAGTTTAACACCACTACGTAAAAAACGAGTTAAATGTTAAAATGTTTGCAAGTAAATCCAGCTAAATTGTCTATAGATTATTCATTAGTTTGCCTGACCTCGTCAAACGAAGTTATTTAGATAAACTGGTGTTAGACGCCTAACACTAACTAACTAGTCACTAACATTTTCCTGCGGGTCGCAAGACTTATGATTTACCGTGACCCCGGTACGAAAAGGGCTATTGACGGACACCGTGGATTTTAGTCAGTACGACTCTGACAGTCCCTCCCGCTCTGCCCTGGGTGGGAGGACTCATTTAATGATTTTACCACGTAATATTGTAAAAAAAAACCTATTACTTATACCTTTTTTCCCCGGATTTTCTTTGAGAGGCATGAATTTTGATGGATGAAGAGGAAGAGAAAGACCATAGAAAAGATGTACGAATTTTGTGAGTGTATTGTGTTCCCAACTATATTGGGGTCGTCTTCCAGTTGAGGCAGATGCAGCTGAATATCAGTATTTTACATGGAGCGACTGCCTATCGGACCTCCACAACCCAGTTGTAACTGGATTGTGGAGGTCTGATAGACAGTCACCACGATATACAGTCACCATACACCAGTCAATACGATACCCCATGGTAAGACTGGTTGTCAGACTTTTAAGAGCTTCTGACTAAAAGTAACGACTGTCAAAGATCTACAAATGACAGCCGGGACCAACGGCTTTACGTGCTTTCCGAGGCGCGGAAGAAACTCGCTATTACAGCTAGTCACCCATGCACAGACCAATATCGACAAGCGCGGCTTAATCCGGAAGATCGGCCTGTGCGGCTGTAATTTATTTAGCCACCACCTTAAACAAAAAAAGGGTACCTATGTGCTCGTTTCGAATCAGACAGGTCTCTTTAACACACACATGGTATTTGCTATGTGCAAACTCGGTGGGGACTATCAAATCGATCGCAGCGCGCGATGTGACAGACATGTGAACTAACTCGGGACTCTCGGGAGTGACGTGTGTCAAGTTTAATATGTACCACAACCTTTTAAATACTTTTTTAGGTTTCATTTAATTTTTAATGAAAAACAAGACGAAAATGTTTATCAAAATAATGTAGTTGGCAAGAATTTACAGATATTATAAGTCCCGAAATAATTACATTCTTAATTATAAAAGAAAGTCGATTCCCGCTATCTGTCTGTCTGTCCCTATATATGCTTAGATCTTTAAAACTACGCAACAGATTTTGATGCGTTTTTTTTAATAGATAGAGTGATTCAAGTGGAAGCTTTATAATATGTATGTAGGTATTCAACTTGCATAATATAGTAGAGATTGCAATCGTGTGGAGCCGGGGCGGGTCGCTAGTATATTATAAAGCTGAAGAATTTGTTTGGTTCAACGTGCAAATGCCAGGAATTGCTGGTTCATTTTTGAAGTGAAAACTTTTTTAGCGGCGTTGTGCACTTTTTTTGGAATGGGTAAAAAATGTTAAACTCGCGTCAGGACACGTGACCTGATCGAAAATTCGTAAGACGGTGCAGGCTGCTTGCGCGAATGTTCGTGTGTGTTTATTAATATTCAAGTTTTCACTTCTGCCGGCACTCCCAGAGTGCAACCCGTCTTTTTTTGTGGTATATGGTAATAATGCGCATCAGATATAGTAATGTGAAGATAGCGCACCACAAATGATGCAATCACAATTTAGAATAACGATTAACTAAATTAGGTGATTCAGTAATATTGTTATTATATAATCATTCCAATTAAGTCGCATATTTATTGCATTAGTCTAGCAAATTCGAAGCATGTTTCGGTTCTTGTTATTTATTATGTTGTCACACTGAATCTATACTAAGTATAATGAATCTGTAGAAGGGTCAATTCTGTACATTGTTTTCAATGTACAGAATTGACCCTTCTACAGATTCATTGAAAAAATAAATAGCGGGGGGTGTTGCTGGATCGATACCAAACCCAAATATGTGATTAAAAAATTCACTGTCTGTCTGTCTGTCTGTCTGTCTGTATATGCAGGCATCACGTGAAAACTAACGGTTCGATTTCGATGAAACTTGGTATAATTATTCCTTATTATCCTGGGCATAAAATGGGATACTTTTTATCCTGGAAAAATACGTAGAAAAAGAATCTTATTTTTCAGTTTTATTCATGGACGTTGTTCTGTAGAACCGCGAACACACTTTGCATTACCCGCAGTGGATTCAGCGCCGTAATATTTATAAGATGTCATTGTCAGAGTTACTCAAAATGGGGAAATAAACCATCCACGCGAAGACCGACATCCGCGCGGACGGAGTCGCGGGCGGAAGCTAGTCGTAACTAAGACACAGAAGAAGCCCACACAAGTATTTGGGTTAGAGGTTCCAAATATATCAGGCCAGAACCGACTCGTTCTGTTTTCTTCGTCCGCCATGAACAGTGGAGATTTTTGATGATTGTATAGTGCCGATGCAGGAAATTAATGACCGAATGAAATATGGCGGGGCTGCCAGTTTAGAATATTATATCGAAGTTGCCACACATGGTTGGCTATATGGATGGATGGATATTTGACGGTGCGGTTGACGCAATAGATTAACGATTGACATGACGATATATTTGTGTAACCTTTTTTTTTAAGTGGTAAAATCATCAAATGAGTCCTCCCACTCAGGACAGAGCGAGAGGTTCTGTCAGACTCGTACTGACTAAAATCCACGGTGTCCTTCAATAGCCCTTTACGTATCGGGGTCACAGTAATTCGTGAGTCCCGCGACCCCGGCAGGCTGGATTAAAGAAACCTACAAGTAGTTTGTAAATATTGTTAAATAATCCACGAATCCACGATACGGGAGAATTCCCATTGGGGGTCAAAGCATGTCGGGGTCAGGGACTGTCTCATCAACCATGACCCTGGATTGTAAAGGGCTATTGAATGATCACCGTGGATTTTAGTCAGTACCTACAAGTCTGACAGTCCCGTCCCGGGTGGGAGCGCCGCTTCGGCCGCGTATGGAACCAGTTACCTACTATTTTTTTTTTTCTAAACTGAACAGTTTGCGCGAGAGACACTTCCAAAGTGGTAAAATGTGTCCACCCCCTGTAACTTCTAAAATAAGAGAATGATAAAACTAAAAAAAATATATGATGTACATTACCATGCAAACTTCCAGCGAAAATTGGTTTGAGCGAGATCAAGTAATTATTTTTCTTCATACGTCATAAATCGTAAACCGTAATTTACCTTTCATTCAATCAACTCAAATATAAAAGAAACTTACAAAGAACTACAAGAACTTTTATATTATGATGATACTTGCTGCTACGGATCCCTTCATGAGCGAGTCCGACTCGCACTAGGCCGCTTTTTTATTTTACAACATTTCTACTGATTCCCTCATTAATACGATTACTTCAATTCAATAATATTTATGGATCAACAATGCCTCCTCAATTCTTTGTCAGAGGTCAAAACAATGTCCTTTAGTTAAAAATACCTCTAATTCATGTTTATTTATGAATTAAAACCAGTTTCACTATTTTTTGGTGCGACGGACCCACCAACATATTTGTTCCGGTGACGGTGTCGTTTTTGTCAATTTGTTGTAATTTTATAAATATTATATGCAATAATGCGTCGCGAATTTCAAAGAATGAAAAGAAAAAATCGTACCGCGAGCAGGATTTGAACCTACGTCCTCTGGATTCAGTAAATCTGACGCTCTTTCCAACAGAGCCACGGAGAAATAAAAAAAAAACATTACCATGAGATGTTAGAAATGGATTGAAAAATTCGACGCAGTAGGCAGGAACCTCGGTGGCATCCAATCCGGAGGTAGCAGGTTCAAATCCTGGTCGCGGGACTGTACGAATTACCGTGACCCCGGAAGTTATTGTGTTGTTAGTTAGGCTATTGAAAGACACCGTGGATTTTAGTCAGTAGGAGTCTGACAGTCCATCCCGCTCTGCCCTGGGTGGCAGAACTCATTTGAGCAGGTTGAAATCCTGCTCGCGGTTCGAATTTTTCTTTCCATAGAAAATCTTTGTTTTCTTGATTACGTTTTCAAAATGGCGACTGAAGTTACAAGTCATTATCCTACAGGATACAAAAAAAATAATATAGGATACAAACTAAGTATAATCTAATGACTTCTTAATGAGAAGAACGCTTTAGATTCCTGTGCTCCTATCATTAATTAATTGTCATTTAGCATGGCGCCATTTTCAAAGCCAAAGACATTCGTTTTAAATGAAAATTCTTCGCATAACTTTTAATTTTCACATAATTGGAGTTTGGCGAAATGTTGGTATGCTAAGCACTCTTCTGCTTAATTGATAGGAGATTACAGGCATGATGCTATGTAAAAATCTTTAAGTTTTTTACATAGGAATGAAACTTGGTTCGGATATAATATTCCTTTTCGTCACGTTTCCGTTTCAACAACCAAAAAAATGGACGAACAAAAAAATTAAAAGAAAATAATGCCATTTCGTCGTTATTGGCTCCTTTAGCATTTAGTAAGACAAATAATAATCGAAATGATTTATGTATTATTGCATTTCCCCTGCTGGACCTACGAACATAATACCATTATACGCTACTGAAATATTTAATTTTTGTTTTTCTTTAATCTATTACGATATCTTTAAAAATCTGAATATTACGTCAAACAGATTATCAAAAGATTTGCTTTTTATTACCTACGTCACATTATTAGTATGAGTTTTAATAAAGATGGCGTTTTTTTTTCATTTATCTTTATCAATATTAATTGATATGAAAACACAAAAAATAGGGTCCATTATTTTTCAATAAATATCGATGATGTTCATGACTATTGTTTGTCTATGTTGATTATGTAAGCAAAACATATTGCATATAATTTTGTCGATATACTATCTGTAACCATACCTATTTTATACAAAATATTGACTGAAAAAACTTACTGCAAAGTGCCAGAATTCGGCGTCCTGAGCAATCTTCCATCTTGCTGTCTCTGTTCCGCCTCATGCTGCCTCTCTTCATCCTCCATGCTCAACGTCATCTGGAATTTCTGCGTCAGGTTTGGAAGCACCTCAGTAGGATCCCCATCATCAAAGGACTGCTGTTCATTCGTCTCTCCCAGCACAAAACGTTTAGAAGTTCTTCTTTTCATCATATTGAAGTATTTGTTCACGAATTCCGCGAAAGAGTTCATAAAATAACTCACTGTGGGTCCATTTTTTTTGTTATCACTGTCACCTGTTCTTTTTCCTAATTCGTCACTGTTTTTTCAATTGTCGATTTTTTTCCTTTCGTCACCTTTTTTCCTTTTCGTCACTTTTTTATTTATATTTAGTTTTGTTTAAGGTAGATTGGTTTGTGGATGCTAAATTCAAAGATATTTAAGGAAAACTATCAGAAAACATATTCTAGGAAACAGAGATAATTAAAATAATAAAAAATTGCTTACGTTGTCACGTCTATGTTTAGTATAATTATGTAAATGGCTTTAAAATTAAATACGATTGGAAATATGATTATTAAATGGATTTTGTTTACGATAATAATATTCTGAATTGACGCACTGCAAACGTGTTGATGAACGCACGGTCGTAATCTTAATGAGAGACGCCTTTGCCCTACATTCTATGTACTTTTACATAAGTAGATATTCAGACTCATTAATTAGCTTTTAAATTTTTTGTTTCACTCGAAAATTGCAAAATCCCAAAAAGAGGTTTCGACTCTAACGGTCGCCCGCTTATTTTCTTTTTGTTGCATATCTACATGGTGATAAAAGTCAAAAAGGTTCAGTTTTGTGGCTGCTACACACGTTACGGAAAATCTAAATAAGTGTATGAGAAACTGTACACTTTGTCAAATTTTTCTCATATAGGTACACATGAAGATTTATTGTTGCAGTTTGAACTGTAACGATTTTTCGTAAGATGTGTAGCAGGCATAAGACATACACTTTGACGAATATCTTTATAACCATACGTTTGAGGACATTATTTCAATTTTGTTTTTTGTTTGTCTCAATGTCTACAGGAGCTTTTTTTTATCGTGGTAAAATCATCAAATGAATCCTCCCGCCTAGGGCAGAGCGGGAGGGACTGTCAGACTTGACTGACTAAAATCCACGGTGTCCTTCAATAGCCCTTTACGTACCGGGGTCACGGTAATTCGTACAGTCCCGCGACAACGCTTTTTATTTGTATTTGGGTCCAGTTAACCAATAAAAAATAAAATATGTGGACAAGTGAATCCGCGGGTCCAGAATCGAATGGGTCCAGTTGAACAAAGAGTCCTGGTTAGTATGATATTTACTCTGATATTTATTTTCGAATAGAATAAAGAACAGATAAAACATAGTAGAGCCTCTTTTTGAAACCTGTTTCAAGTTGATCTATTTCATTCTCAAATTATAATTATAAAATTAATGGGTATTTTTGAAGGCCCATTTACGTCATTTGGATTTTTTGTATAAATAAATCACTCATCAGCTGCCTAGCCTTTTTCCAACTATATTGTGGTCGGTTTCCAGTCGAACCGGATGCAGCTGAATATCAGTATTTTACAAGGAGCAACCGCCTATCGGACCTCCACAACCCAGTAACTGGGTAATACGATACCCCAAGGTAAGACTGGTTGTCAGACTTAAGAGCTTCTGACTAATAGTAACGACTGTCAAGTGCATTAACAACTTTTTCATTACTCATACTCTGAAAGTAAGTCATTACGTACTTGATGAGCGAGTTGAAAGTTATGCATTGCATCCCTAGAGAGAATTGCTTTCAACTGACAGTTGCCAAATAAAAAAAAAACTAGTTCTATTTTGCGTCTTGTGCACCTTTGAAAACTTCGCTACGCTCAGGATTCTATTACATAGGCTCCTTAACTATTTTATGCAACAAACTGGTTCCTCAACTTATCAATTAAAAAACTTGTTTGTTTATGTTTTTCTTTACAAAATGATTACTTATGTTAATGTGTTTCCGTGAGGCTCTGTTTATCTATAAAGAACATCAGTAGATAAGAAGGTACGTTTTTTTTCGTGTCTAATAATAACTGACAGCGACATTTATACAGACGTCAGCAGAATAGCAGATCATCATCACCTGCCTAACCTTTTCCCAACTATATTGGGGTCGGCTTCCAGTCGAACCAGATGCAGCTGGATATCAGTATTTTACATGGAGCGACTGCCTGTCAGACCTCCACAACCCAGTAACTGGGTAATACGATACCCCACGGTAAGACTGGTTGTCAGACTTTAGAGCTTCTGACTAACAGTAACGACCGTCAAAGATCTACAAATGACAGCTCGGCAAGCGCGGCTTAACCCGGAAGATCGGCCTGTGCGGCTGTTATTATTTTGCCACGAACGTCTTTTTTATTCGAACCAGTAGTTTTTGAGATTTGTGCGCTCAAAAAACAAACTAACCGTTCAGTTTTTAGTAGGCAACTATACCTACCCAAGGTATAGTTTTATCAACAAAATGACAAAAAAAGTTGACATAAAAATACATATACTTACTTCTAGAGTCAGTCGTTCCATTAAACTATTGCAATAACTTTCAAATGTTTTATAAGGTTTAATAAATTTCCAAAAAAAATACAGAAATAGAAATCGCATAATAAACGAGTACCATTTATGGTTTTCACCCACTGACGCAGTCTATATACAGGATGTCGTTTTAATAATAAACATTTGAAATCTAGATGAGGTAACAGCAGTGTTTGCTTGCACCACAATTCATATTTAACATTTTTTCTAAAAAGTTTCTTTGTAACAAAATACTAAATACAACAAGTAAATCAATTATAGCTACATAAGTATAAAACTGCAGCGCAGTATTTTTATTTTATTTTTTTACGAAGGCCATATTTGACTAAATCGGCACTTTAACTACACATTTTACCCAATTTTCGAAAAACGATAAAGATGATCTCTGCAATCAAAATCGTCTTAAAATGTCGTTAAAAACATTTTATGATTTTCTGACTGTATCTTTTGACAAATCATAATAATATCAACAATTGTTTTTAAAATATGATTTATTGTGAATAATGTGCAATTTATAGTGGAGGTTTTTTCTGTATTCGGGGTCCGGACTATCTTTAAAGGCGGTGTCCAGCTCTGGTACGTAAAGGGCGTGTAAAGGCACAGCGTGGTTTTTATTCAGTAATAGTTCAAAGCCGCACACAGGGAAGAGTGGAAAGTTGTGGGGGAGACCTTTGTCCAGCAGTGGGACATCACAGGTTAAAAAAAAATAGTTGATCAACTTTTGCTCCACTCAGGATGGGAGAACACATATAATGGTTTATACCAAAAAAAAAAGTTTTTTTCTGTTTTCTTTAGAGTTGACGATATATCGACTTACTAACAACTACCATGACTATGACATAAAGTAGGTTAATTAAGACCACAATTCGTCGGTTCTCAGTTTAGATTTGGAGTTATCTAAGTTTTTTTTCTATTAATCTTAATTGAAATAATAGTCCTTTTTTGGGCGGCCTGGCTCGTGAACCCCATCCAGTGGGAGCATGGTGCCATACAGTTTTTACTATAGTTCGGTGCGCAGGAGTCAGTCCCTTCTGAGTGGGTTCGCTCTATCTTAAACCTTATCTTTACTTCAGGGCTAGATTGAGGCCCAGGTGGCGTACCATGACCCTGGTCTTAAAGCGTGAGTAGTTAGGCTGTGGGAAAGAGACAAAACTATACAAGTCGTTCTAGCGCCATCTCGTTCCCTGAGCGGAACAACTCATTGTAAATTAAAATAATATAAACGATTATTTTTTTGGGAACTAAACCTTTTGTGGGTCAATGTCTCTTCTAACTTGAAAACAAAACATAATTTAAGTTTCAAGATATTATCTCAAAGTTCACAGCATTCAAATACTAACCTAGAGAAGGGCACTTCTTATCATTTTTTTAATTGTAGTATTTATTACTTAAAATATGTATTTATTTTTTTATGAAGATAACATCATTGTTTTAGAAGAATATCTAATTAATGTATGCCTTAGATTTTAAAATCCTACTATCCTACTCAAAATCAAATTCAAAATATTTTATTTTATTTGGGCCTCCATGGGCACTTAAAAAATGTCGAGAAAAAATAAATTGGCACCGTTCGAGTTGGTCGTTTCCATGGAGAAGAACCGGCAAGAAATTCCAGGGTTACTATATTATAAACGTGAAAGTTTGTATGGATGGATGTCTGTTACTCTTTCACGCAAAAACCACTGAACGGAATTGGATAATATTTGGTACACAAATAGTTTATCACCTGGATTAAGTGAAAGGACAGTTTTTATACCGATTTTATCTTCCTATGGGATAATTTAGAGTTGTAGTGGGTGAAACTGCTGGCAACGGCTAGTTGTATGATAATTTAGATAACTCAACCTCAAAACAGGCATTAGTACTTTTTTTGAATCCATTATGGATGTTTACGACTTATTTAACGATGAGCATTTTGTACAATACATGACACAAAAAAGGATCTTGAAAACTAGGTATTAACACCTAATATTTAACGGTATTACAAGTATTTTTGGGATCACCCTGTATAGCAAGTTTTTTAAATCGTTGACATAAGTACGAACCTTTTTAAGAATTTTACGAAGAGGATGTTTTTTAATTATTTTTCTTTTAAGAGCCATTCTTTCTAGTGTGGGCCCCACCCACATTTATCTTGAATCGCGATATCCTAAACCTAGCTGTGTTTTCGTTACTGTTAGTCAGAAGCGTCGAAAGTCTGATCAAGGGGTGTCGTATTACCCAGTTACTGGGTTATGGAGGTCAGATAGGCAGTCGCTCCATGTAAAATACTGATATTCAGCTGCATCTGGTTCGACTGGAAACCGACCCTAACATAGTCAAAAACGGCTCAGCAGATGATGATGGTAGTAAAGTCGGTGCCTATCATTATATGACCCATCTTCTGCAACAAAATACTGTTAAAGTGGGTCAAGTAATGCTGGCCGGCTGTTCTATGGTTATTTGAACACACTCAAGAACGTTTATTTTAACTGAGTAATAAATTAAGTAAAGTATAAAGTTTAATAGTTGTGAAGGTCAATATATAATGTTTGCTTCCTTAGCTAATACAGAGGCTTACAATCAATGGGTCAGTTTTACGAAAATCACACTTATTACTACAACATTAAGCATTCTTTAGAAAAACGACAGTAATTAGGTATGAACAGCTCATTCTAATCTGGCGGAGCACCCATGCAGTTTCAGATTAATTAATAAGAAAATTAAGCAATAGACTATCTTAGTCAAAAAAAATTATCAGTCAGAAAGATAGATGATCTAAAAATATTTGACTCGCATTCTTTCTTTTGTTACGTAAACCAAAATTGACAAAAATACAACGCTTTTGAAAATCACATAACGTGACTCGGTCGGTACAATTCTAAAGGCGTTATGACGTCACAAGCCCAGTCCCGAATTTGGAAGCGTTTTATTTTTGTCAATATTCATTGATTTTAAAAAGCAAAATATACGAGTTCATTATTTTGAAATACTCTAAATAACGAACTAAAAAGATTTTCAACTTATTTATAAAGTAAACTTCTCTATTGCTTAGGGCATCACGTCTCAGTTAATGTTCAAATATTCCGAAGTAACTAGGAATGTGGCTACTGCAGGAAGTATCATAATAAGGAAAATATTTCATAAGTGAGTATTAATTTCATAAATTTTCCTTCCTTCAACTTTTAATCTTGGTAAAACAAATACCAAGACCTAGAGTCTATTAAACTAGGGTTACATCTATACTAATATTAATAAGCTGAAGCGTCTGTATGGTTGAACGCGCTAACCTCAGGAACTACTGGTTGCAATTCAAAAATTCTTTATGCTTTGGATAGTATATGATATGCGGCAACGGAATTTGCTGATTTCAAACTTATTAATTAAACGTGACAAATCTCAGATTTAAAACTGATCAATAAATGTGTTGAGTTTCGCTTTTTACAAATCAAACAGGATTCTTTCAATATGGGCAAGTCGGAATTTTTGATAAGAAACTATAATTTTTTAATGAAAATTATTCTGTTCATTTTTTTGCCCCTATAAAAATGTGTCAAATTGACCAAATACATTCTAAACTTCGTTCTCTCAACTTTTCTCGCGTTTTACAATAAAATTATCCATTTATGGAAACATTTCAAACTTCAGTATTCACTGGCCCTTTTGTATAGTAAATTCTGTGATATAAGATGACTGTACAGATATGCATATGCACAAAACCACTCTATGTAAAATTCTTTCCCATTTTCATTGAGCACCAACTTCTTGAAATTACTTTTAGATAAAGGAGTACTTACATGCTTCTATCTAGTCTAGACGATAAAGAAAGGTCTATAATTAGGTGCCGATTAGCAAGTTCATTAGATCATTGAAGAATAATTTAGATAGTTAATTGTCTAATTAAGTGCGTTGCGTTATCAATCGATACACTTGATTGCAATGGGAACGTGGCCATGCTAACAGCGTTCTGTAGCAGTTTTTTCATTTGATTTCGTTAACTACGAAATGTTTTGTACAGATTACTGTAGTAGGTAGTTAATTTATTTCACCCCCTCCCCCCTATCCCCTATCCCCTATAATACTTTGTATATTTTGTACTCTGGAAGATTTCGTATTTAGCAATAAGACTGTCGATGTCGTTGTAACCATAGATTAGAAATATCGTAGAACCGTTTTTGTTACAATTTTTGTGTATAATAAAGTGTATTGTATCTATTTACCTAAGTTTCCATAAAACCACGTGCCCGAATTTTATATTTTTATGAAAAATTAAAAAAAAACGCCCATTTGAAATATTCACCCTGTATATGAATTTTAACGCTAAAAATAATTTGATAAAAGAAAAAAAAAGTTGGTTGGAGGTAAAATTAATCAATAATTACCTAGGTACTCACATTGGGTAATATCGGCAAGATTAAAGATAATATATGTTGTTAATCTATTCGTGATATAATTCATAATATTGTTTTTTACATGCGCATGGTAGGTTCGGCTAGATTAGATAATAAATATAGTAGCCATATGTGCAGTATGTATGCAATGTATGTGTTAAAAATTTGCCGCGGCCCTGCACCGTAAAGGACAATTGAAGATACATAGTGGGTTTTAGTCAATAAGAGTCTGTCAATCCCTTCTTGACCGGTCGCGGAACTATCGAATTACCGTGACCCCGTAACGTAAAGGACTATTGAAGGACATCGTGGATTTTAGTCAGTACAAGTCTGACAGTCCCTCCCGCTCTGCCCTGGGTGTGAGGACTCATTTGATGATTTTACCACGATAAAAGAAAAAAAAATCCCTTCTGGTCCACCCGGAGCGGGTGAAGTCGTTGAGGATTGGTCATCAGAGAGAGTCACCAAAAAAGAAACATGCATTGCATTTTTTAGAAAAAGCCGAAGAAAAAAAAAAGTTATTTTATTTAGGCAATAATTTAGACGTCGTCAGTGGTCTAACTCAATATTAGATAAATAGTAACTACCTTTTTTTTGTCGTGGTAAAATCATCAATGAGTCCCACCCAGGGCAGAGCGGGAGGGACTGTCAGAATCGTACTGACTAAAATCTACGGTGTCCTTCAATAGCCCTTAACGTTCCGGGGTCACGGTAATTCGTACAGACCCGCGACCTACAGTCCCGCGACTAAATATGTAGTAACTATCTACTGTAAATTACAAAAAAAAAATTGAACTGTAAAAAAATTGGGTGTGTGTGAAGAAATAGGTAAGTACCGAAGTTTTTATTTCTTAACAAAATAAATTGTTTAGAAGCCAATGACTTAAATGACTTTCAAAAACCTACCGTTTATAAGTAGGTACCTACCAATTTGCCTATTTTTTTTGGAACCTAAACAAAAAATAAAAGAGCAGATCCACAAACCCAAAAATTCAGAAAAAAAAACATACGTCAAAGTTAAAAAAATTCTCCCGCGTTAATTCACTACACTTAGCACATGCACAAAAAACACAGAGTAAACACAATGTCAGAATACACACTAAAGTTGGAAGCTAAGTTGTTACAAAACACGATGTCGTCAATTACAATAACACACGTAGTGCCACGCTCTACGACCGAACAGTACTGAGAAGGCTTTGCCGCGAAAATACGAACGTCACTCTGGGTTGCTAGATCAAGTTTTTCGATTTTCCCCATACCTATTAAATCTTTTTCCCTTAAAATGGTTTTGTAACTATCTTAAAACGGGCAACACGCTTCTGGATAGATTTGAAGGTGGTGCTCCAAGAAGTGGAGAGTATGGGTTACGGAATACGTTTAATTACTTTTGCCCCCATGTTTTGATTTATAACAAGAAATTATATAAATGGAGATATTTGCATAAAACTATTTCACACACCGCATCGTATTTGTGTCTTTGTCACATCAATCTACCTCAATCTGTCAAATTTCTGATTTTAGATTTTCAACCTTAACACAATAGTGGATGATTAATGTTCGATTGGTAAAATTTGACGGATTGGGGTAGGTTAACCTGCTAGTGTCTATACCTACGTAATTCACGCTTCTCTTCATGTAGGCTGCCATGAAATTGGCTTATTTTATGCAAGTTCTTGCAAAAAAATACGTAAAAAGCCGCGAAAGGCTCTTCAACGCAGTCAGTGCCCAAGAGACTGGGGCGACGTCACTACTAAAAAGGCTAGGTATTAGGTATATAGAATTTAAAGAAAAAGTTTTGTTCTATCAACCCGTAGAGTGTAGTATATTTCCAAAAATCTTCAAGGGTTTAATTTCCCATTTTTTTAAACATTTTTTGCCCGAAAATGGGTAAAATGAACACTGACGTCAAAAAATGTCCGCCGCCGACAGATTACGTCATTTGTTACTTATTGCATTTTGATAACTGGTTCTATCATGTTTAAGTCCATTTATGATGTTTTAATCACTTGACCGTGGAAACAGATAAATATATAGTTTTTCGTTTTCCTATTTATTGAGTGCCCGATGACAGCGCCTCTTAGTGACTATATTATTTCGGGACTTATAAGTTTTTATTTTTACGTGGTAAAATCATCACAGGAGTCCTCCCACCCACGGCAGAGCAGGAGGGACTGTCAGAGTCGTACTGATTAAAATCACGGTTTCCTTCAATAGCCCTTTACGTACAAGGGTCACGGTAATTCCTGAGTCCCGCGACCCCGGCAGGCTTTGGCCCTCTACAGGCCCCGTCACTATGCTGACACTCCTTGAGGCGCGCGTGGAACACAACGCGCCGTCGACCCAAGCTTGGTGGCTTACAGTTGCACAGATTTTTGTTTTTGTGTTAGCGTGTGGTTTGAGACCTGGCCTTTTTTTATTGTCGCCCTGTAACTTTTTCCTAGGTAACAAATTTTTTTAATTTATAAGATGCGAAGTGTAAGAATTAATGTTCTGATGTTTATTGCTGCTCTTACAGCTCAGCAGCAGCGTGGGGCGTTCTCAAAAATAAGCGTCTTCAACTCAACTTGTCTTCATTAAAATCATAGATGGCGCTGTACGTTTTGGACACACCACATCATGCTACACAAAACCAGTATAAGATGACCGTTTATTTAGCGGTAAGGTCAAAGCGAGACCTTTATATACTGGTTTTCAAAATTTAATGTTCAAAATAATCGTCCAAAAGCCAAACAACTTACCTTAAAGTGCTCCTTTTCTCCGCTAGAGCGAGCTGCTGCGCCACGGTCATGGGTCTTGGTCTGTTTGGCCTTGGTATTGGGGCGCCGGGGAATGAGTCCCGGCCTTCGTGAGCTGGTTCATCTACGGGCTCCTGTTCCACTTCTTCGCCAATCACGAAGTTTGCTGCTGCACCCTGGAAATGGAGGGGTGAAGATATTAAGTAAAATGTTTTTGTAAAACTTACACTAGCGAAAGTTGTATTCGCGTGAGGGAGAGGACAGCGTCCTCCTTCCACCCCAGCCGCAGTGGTAGACGCCCACGGCGACAGACGTCGGCAGACGATCTCCGGCCACCGCAGACGCGGGCATGCGGGCAGCGAGTAATGGGCGCCTCGCTATCCAACCAAGGACCATGCCCGTGTCGACGGCGCTTTCTGTTTCACACGCACCTCAAAGAGTCGAGTACCTCTTTGAGGCGCCGGTAGTTTTTTTGCAAGAACCCGGTACGTAAAGGGCTATTGAAAGACACCGTGGATTTTAGTCAGTGCGAGAACTACAGTCTCTCCAGCTCTGTCATGGTGGAGACTGGGTGGGAGGACTCATGTGATGATTTTACCACGATAAAAAAAGCAATCCCTGGTGTATAGTTTCTTCGAAAAAAAAGTGAAAGAATACGTATACTTACATTTTCCTTAGCCTCTTCTGAGTCGATTTTCTCAAAATTATCGCTTTCACTCGATGAACAACGGGCCTGATCCTGGTGCTCAGCCATTTTGTCTTCTGAAGATAAATAAATAACGAATATTAATAAAACACAAGCGACTAAACTTAAATGGGACTAGGTTGGCCATTTTCTGTCGCGAACTACAGGAGATTTGGGCTACGGGAGAATATATATGGTGGTCAGAGGTGTAGCTACCGCCGCATCAGCCGTATTATTATGGCCCCCAAGTATCAAGGGCTCTCGACGATTGGAATAAAATAAAAACATAAAATGTTGCTCTCAAATGAAAACTTATCGCGGCCATTAAGCTCCAGATATGGAACTCCTAAAAGCTCAATTTTTAAAAAGACTATATGGAGTTGTTATAAAATATAGATACGATCAGTTGATCAGCATTCTCAACTTTCTAGTTTCCTTCAAAATTCTGTTAATGACATCAGTAATAGCATTAGTTACACGAGTCAGGATGCTATTGTCGTTAGGTATTCTGCAAAACTGTACACTTAGATTATAAGGGCCCCAAACTAATTTTGATACGGGGCCCATTCTAACCTAGTTACGCCACTGATACTGCTTCTATGAGTACGTAAGAATCTTAGCAAGTCACAGTGGCCTTTTACACAGTGGGTCCCAAACAGCAGTAACAGTATAGTTTACATTATCATCATTTTTATTTATTCTTTTTTGTACCGTTTGAAGGCAATGCCATGTTCCACAAACGCCTTTTACACAATGATGAGCTATAACAGGCTTATTGTTTTTTTTAACGCGGTAAAATCATCAAATGATATCTCCCACCCAGGGCAGAGCGGGAGGGATTGTCAGACTCGTACTGACTAAAACCCTGTCCTTCAATAGCCCTTTACGTTCCGGGGTCACGGTAATTCGTGAGGGTAATAACCCGCGACCCGGAACAGGCTCATCGGAACGATTTATTTGCTAACACTAAAACGCCTACTCAAATGTAAAAAGCAACAAGTTGCGAGTAATAACTTTGACGTGATATTTATGTAGGCGCAGTTAACGATGTTCAACATATTGTTTGATTTATAAAGTGAGGAATAATGCAGTATAGTTACATCATCATATGGATTTATTTGGTTTTAAAATGTTTTCTAAATTACTCTTATACAGGGTGTAAGAGACATCGACGCACAAACGCATACCATGGGTTCAGGACATGATCCTGGACTGGAATTTTGTAATTTTTCGTCGGTTTTTCCCAAATTTTCTCATTTTTTTAAACTTTAGATTGTTCATAATCGTTATTCTTACTTAACCCTTAACCACCTGCCAGCGGTCATGGTGACCGCAACAATTTTTTGAATTTGAATTTCGTCGATATCCGTTATCGCATGTTAGCGTGCGTCTGTGTACCTTTTCTGTTGGTGCTTTAGCGTCGTGTGTGCGCTAGGCAAGGATCTACGTGCACGCGTTTGGCTTCGGTGAGTAAAAATATTTTGCTAGCGGTCATGGTGACCGCGTGCAGGTAGTTATGTGATTTTTGTGTATTACATTCATGATTATTGTTTTTACGTAAAAATGGATGTAAACAACGAAAATGTTGTGAAATGGTTAGAGATGTGGTTGATGAGAGTTGCAGTGATGTAGAACCTGAGAATTTGGAAGTTTCTGAAATTTTAGAAGACTATGAATCTGATGACTGCCTACAAGTGTCGTCTTCTAGACGAGACGAATTGCCTACTGTTTCTGGACTCTTGAAACACGTAAAACGTGTTTAACTTGTGTTCCCAAGAAGAAATGAAAAATATTTCATGTAACTTTTATCTGTAAAAAAAACAATCTGTGTGGAATGTACTATCAAAATGTGCCAAAATTGTCGTGAAAAATTGTCAGACTTTACCCTCTGCATTTTTATCGAAGTTTTGATTCTTTTTTAAACTTTATTTTTTTATCTCATTTTAATGTTATTAGATTCTTTAAAGAAAGTTCAAATTTGATGTAATATTTTGTCCCTATGTTGATACATCTCGTTATGTAATCATAGTTATATTTTTAGTTAAAATGTGCCATCAATTTAATTGTTCCCATTTATGAGAAGAACATGTTTTATTATTGTTTCTTTTTCCACTTAAATAAATAATTTAATATATATTACAGAATATTATTAATTTATTCTTATAATAAAACCTTAATATCCTGAGATAACTCATGTGTATTCGATGCGGTCACTGTGACCGCGCGCAGGTGGTTACGTTACTGATTTAGGGGTCAGGTGGTTAAGGGTTAACCCAATGATATTATTAATAAACAAGTGCGAGTCGGACTCGCGCACCGAGGGTTCCGTACAAACCTGCAAGGTTTACAAAGTTCGTTCATTACGACAATCGAGTCATAACTATGGTATTTTTATTGCAAAATGAAATTCATAACATTACAATGGGGAAAGATGGAGGAGCATAAATTTAAGACAAAGATCTCTTTATCGTTAACTGTCATTCTAGTCCAGGTAATTACTGCGCCGACAATTAGATCTAAGTATTTGATATGAATTTCAACTTGATAGCTCTACGCGTTCATGAGGAAAAAAGTAATAAGTTTATATATTTTGTAATGTAACTAAAAATTTAAGGTTTTCGGAATTTTTCCTTTATGTGTGCTATAAAACGTTGCTTCATGCCAAATTTCAAGATTCTAGGTCGACTGGAAGTACCCTTTAGGTTTTGATTCCCTTGCGAGTACTTGCGAGTTTCTAAATATGCAGCTTAAATTGCTGTTTCTTTTGATTGCGTTGACATAGAAGTTTGATTTTGTTACAGCTTAAAGGTATTATAGACCTGAGTATTTGGTATGAATTTCAATTTAATACCTCTACGCGTTTATGAGGAAATGGGTAGTAAGTTTAAAATTATTAAAAAATATATATTATGTGATGTAACTAAAAATTTATGGTTTTCGTAATTTTTTCTTTATCTATGCTATAATCGGGTGGGCCCGGACCTTGCGGAGAGCCAGTTTGGCTTCCGCAGGGGGCGCTCGACGGTGGATGCTATCACGCGCGTGAGAGCCCTCACGACGGGGGATGCGGTTTCCCGGGGCAGGGTCGTCTTGGGGGTGTCTTTAGACATCTCCAATGCCTTTAACACCCTGCCCTGGAGTTGCATCAGGGAGGCACTCCGGTATCACCGGGTGCCGACCTACCTCCGTCGTATAGTCGAGGACTACCTGACGGACAGAGCCGTCATCTACCCCGGTCACCGGGGAGAGTGGAACCGGCGAGAGATGTCGTGCGGTGTTCCACAGGGATCGGTCTTGGGGCCGCTCCTGTGGAACATCGGTTACGACTGGGTGCTGCGCGGCGACCTCCCTGACGGCGTCGGCGTAATTTGTTACGCCGACGACACGCTCGTCCTGGCGAAGGGAGAGTCGCACCAGGCGGCGGCCGACGTGGCGACGCAGGCGGTAGCGACAGTCGCTAATAGGATCCGGCAGTTGGGACTCGACGTGGCGCTGCACAAAACAGAGGCCATGTGTTTTCATGGCCGTCTGAACGCGCCACGTTCTGAGTCCCACATTACGGTGGAGGGGGTTCGCATCGGCGTCGGGAGGACGATGAAGTACCTGGGACTCGTCCTCGACAGCCGGTGGAACTTCAGGGAGCATTTCCTGCATTTGGCCCCAAGGCTGAACCGGGCAGCAGCCGCTCTCAAGCGACTCCTGCCCAATCTCGGCGGGCCAAATGCCTCCTGCCGGAGGCTGTACGCCGGTGTCGTGCGGTCCATGGCCCTCTACGGGGCCCCCGTGTGGGCCCTAAGCATCCGGACGCGACCACTCAAGCTGGTCGCATGCCAGAGGGTCATGGCTATCCGGATGATCCGGGGATACCGCACGATCGCCGGCGAATCAGCAAACCTCCTAGCGGGATTGCTGCCCTGGGATCTGGAGGCGACTGCCCTCCAGCGCGTCTATGAATGGCGCGTGGAGGCGCAGCGTCGGGGTGAATCCCCGCTGCCTCGACAAGTCGAGGCGCGGCGGGAAGAGCTCCGGCGTGATCTCAGGGCAGTATGGAGGGAGCGACTGTCGCAACCGAGGTCCGGGCACGCCGCAATCGCGGCGGTAAGACCCCTCTTTGAGGAGTGGCTGGATAGGCGTCACGGCGTCCTTACCTACCGCATGACGCAGGTCCTCACCGGACACGGAAGTTTCGGGAGGTTCCTGTGTCTGATAGGGAGGGAAGAAACGCCTGGGTGTCACCACTGCGAGGATCGTCCGGAGGACACGGTGGAGCATACGGTGCAGGACTGCCCCGCTTGGGCAGAGCACCGCCGTGTCCTCACGACGGCGATAGGCGGAGACCTCTCGCGCCCGGCATTGGTCGAGGCCATGCTGCGGGGCGAGACGGAGTGGGAAGCGGTCGCCTCCTTCTGCGAAGCAGTAATGCTCGTGAAGGAGGAGGCGGGCCGCCTGAGGGAGAGGACAGCGTCCTCCCTCCACCCCAGCCGCAGTGGTAGACGCCCACGGCGTCGGACGTCGCAGGACGATCTCCGGCCACCGTAGGCGCGGGCATGCGGGCAGCGAGTAATGGGCGACTTGCTGTCCGACCATGGACCATGCCCGGGTCGACGGCGCGTTGTGTTCCACGCGCGCCTCAAAGAGTGTCAGCATATTGACGGGGCCTGTAGAGGGCCAAAGCCTGCCGGGGTCGCGGGACCAAGGGATTACCGTGACCCCGGTACGTAAAGGGCTAGTGAAGGACACCGTGGATTTTAGTCAGTACAAGTCTGACAGTCCCTCCCGCCCTGCCCTGGGTGGGAGGACTCATTTGATGATTTTACCACGCAAAAAAAAAAAAAAAAAATCTATGCTATAAGACGTTGCTTCGTACCAAATTTCAAGATTCTGAGTTCACGGGAAGCACCCTGTAGGTTTTGATTCCCTTGCAAGTGTCGAAAATTTGCGGCATAAACGGCTGTATCTTTTGATTGCGTTGGCTTAGAAGTTTGATTTTTTCACAGCTTCAAGGGACAGTAGACCTGAGTAATTGATATAAATTTCAGTTTCATACCTCCACGCGTTCCTGAGAAAAAGGGTCTTGACAGACGGACGGACAGACGGACAACAAAGTGATCCTATAAGGGTTCCGTTTTTTTCCTTTTGAGGTACGGAACCCTAAAAAGTAATTATTTCGCTACTTTCACTAAAAGTTTCAATGTAAATAATACTAGAAATGGGTGTTTTCGCAGCTGTTTATAAAAGTTCTAATAAAAGGTCCCGCAGTACCTGTAGTACGGGCACGCCGCAATCGCGGCGGTAAGACCCCTCTTTGAGGAGTGGCTGGATAGGCGTCACGGCGTCCTTACCTACCGCATGACGCAGGTCCTCACCGGACACGGAAGTTTCGGGAGGTTCCTGTGTCTGATAGGGGGGGAAGAAACGCCTGGGTGTCACCACTGCGAGTATCGTCCGGAGGACACGGTGGAGCATACGGTGCAGGACTGCCCCGCTTGGGCAGAGCACCGCCGTGTCCTCACGACGGCGATAGGCGGAGACCTCTCGCGCCCGGCATTGGTCGAGGCCATGCTGCGGGGCGAGACGGAGTGGGAAGCGGTCGCCTCCTTCTGCGAAGCAGTCATGCGCGTGAAGGAGGAGGCGGGCCGCCTGAGGGGGAGGACAGCGTCCTCCCTCCACCCCAGCCGCAGTGGTAGACGCCCACGGCGTCGGACGTCGCAGGACGATCTCCGGCCACCGTAGGCGCGGGCATGCGGGCAGCGAGTAATGGGCGACTCGCTGTCCGACCATGGACCATACCCGGGTCGACGGCGCGTTGTGTTCCACGCGCGCCTCAAAGAGTGTCAGCATAGTGACGGGGCCTGTAGAGGGCCAAAGCCTGCTGGGGTCGCGGGACCAAGGGATTACCGTGACCCCAGTACGTAAAGGGCTAGTGAAGGACACCGTGGATTTTAGTCAGTACAAGTCTGACAGTCCCTCCCGCCCTGCCCTGGGTGGGAGGACTCATTTGATGATTTTACCACGATAAAAAAAAAAAAAGTACCTGTAGTACCTATGGCGCGGCAAACTATTTAAAAAAAAACAAACTTTAAAAAAAAATTAAACCAGAATCATGTCCTGAACCCATGGTAACCGTTTCTGCGTCGATGTCTCTTACACCCTGTATATTTGTACTCGTATATAAGAAAAAATAGGCTATAATTTCATATCAATACCCCAGTCTACGGTATTGAATTTTCCGATTATTCGCCGACTGCAAATACGGCTGACATCTCGGCGATTAGTTGACACAACTCTAAACCCATTACAAGTCATTACCACATCATCATCATTTGAATCAGCCGCAGAACGTCCACTGCTGAACATAGGCCTCCCCTATAGATTTCCAATAGGATCGGTTGGAAGTGGCTTGCATCCAGTGCGATTCTGTGACCTTCATCAGGGGGCCTACAATGACGTCTTGACGAGAGTAGTTCCACTAAGGAAAAGAGACAGAGCTATAAGAGTCGTCTAGCGCCATCTCGTTCCCACAGTGAAACTAATCGCTTTAAAACGTCATGGTAGACCTAATCGTCTTTCCACCTTGTGGGTGGACGTCCTACGCTGCGCTTGCCGGTGCGTGGTGTAGAGAACCCTACGGCCATCAGTTCTGCGTGCTATATGGCCTGTCCACTGCCATTTTAAATTGCTAATTCGCTGGGCTATGTCGGCGACTTTGGTTCGTCTACGAATCTCTTCATTTTTGATTCGATCACGCAGAGGGACTCCGAGCATAGCCCTCTCCATAACTCGTTAACCTATCTTGAGCTTACTTTTGAGGCTCATAGTAGTAGACCACGTTTCAATTACCTCATACTCAATCCTAACTAATATTATAAATGCGAAAGTAACTCTGTTTGTCTGTCTGTCTGTCTTTTCTTCACGCCTAAACTACTGAACCGATTAGTGTTAAATTTGGTACAGACATAGTTTGGAACTTGAGAAAGGACATAGGATAGTTTTTAACCGACTTCAAAAAAAGGAGGACTGTATTTTTTTTAAATGTTTGTTACCGCATTACGACAGACTGGGTGAACCGATTTTCATGATTCTTTTTTTGTTTGAAAGCTGGTGCTTCCCGTGTGGTCCCATTGTCACCAAATCAGGATCTGATGATTGGATCTTGGAGAAATCGAGGGCAACCCTCAAATTTTATAGGCCCACGCATCGTTTTTCGTAAATCTTATGAAATAATTTAAGTACTTGCGTATGGTAATCATTATCTTATGTAGCTGAGCTGATGATGGAAGGTACAACTCCTTAACAGTAAGGAGTAGGCATCGACTGATTCATTGTTCGCATATCTCCGGAACTTCACGTCCAATTTAAATTTTTTTTTTTGTGCTAGGTATCGTTCAACTTAGGGAATACTGCAAGTTTCATCAAAATCGGTTCAGTAGTTTTTGAGATAGGGAATTTTATTAGCTTATTGTGTACATGAGGGGTGTTATTACCAGTGCTACGGATTATATTATATGTATTTGGCAAGAATTTGGGTTGAATGTTTTAACTAAAAAACGAAAAATAAAAACTTTTTCAAACAAAAAATATAACCGCCTTCAAAAAGAACCACAAAAAAGGGTAAAATAATCTACAAAATAACTTTTATTTGGGAAGTCGATGGCTTTGTTATTTTTTATTTCATTGTTTTTTTTTTGCCATCGACTTCCGAAATAAAAGTTATTTTGTAGATTATTTTACCCTTCTTTGTGGTTCTTTTTGAAGGCGGTTATATTTTTTTTTGAAAAAGTTTTTTATTATATATATTTTTACGGGTTAAGCTGCGCTTGCCGAGGTTGGTCTGTGGATGGGTAAAAAGCACTCGGAAAGCACGTAAAGCCGTTGGTCCCAGCTGTCATTTGAAGATCTTTGACAGTCGTTACTGTCAGAAGCTCTAAAGTCTGACAGCCAATCTTACCATGGGGTATCGTATTACCCAATTACTGGGTTGTGGAGGTCCGACAGGCAGTCGCTCCATGTAAAATACTGATATCCAGCTGCATCTGGTTTGACTGGAAGCCGACCTCAATATAATTGGGAAAAACGCTAGGCAGATGATTAACGGAGTATAGATAATTATATTAGTACTATATGTCGAGCGGTCCTTATGCTCGATAGATGGCGGTGATCGCGCAATGATGTCGATCGTTACACGTGTTCGATCGTTACACGGGACAAAGAAAGCTACGTTGTTTTATACTATGTAGTGATTAAATGCAAGTAACATTGGTCCGACCTGTTTATTAGTCAGTGTTTAGTAATCCGTTTGTGCTGGATAGGATATTCTCAAGCCTGGGGAAGGACATAGGGCTACTTTTTATAAACACACCATACAGGTAAAGATTGATGAAGAAACCACTGGTAGAATTTCGAAATTTGCAGAGTTCTGTTATTATGATTTTTTTATCGTGGTAAAATCATCAAATGAGTCCTCCCACCCAGGGCAGGGCGGGAGGGACTGTCAGAATTGACTGACTAAAATCTACGGTGTCCTTCAATAGCCCTTTACGTACCGGGGTCACGGTAATTCGTAAGTCCCGCGACCCCGGCAGGCTTTGGCCCTCTAAAATAATGAGCACTTAGAAAGGAATTCAGATAGTTCCACCCTCAAGAGATTCCCTCTAAATATTAGGTATAGGTGTTCAAAGATTGTATGGAAACTAATTTTGAAGTTAGAAATTTGGGATGTACGATGTGAAGTTACATAAAAAAATATAAGTATTAAAATAATATGTCACGTAACTTAATGGGGCAGACCAAATTCTACGCGAGCGAAGCCGCGGGCAAAAGCTAGTGCTACTTATAACTTTACAAATGTACACTAGGATAACGAACAGTAACTATGTAGTAAAGTTTAAATCAAGAATCTATAATTATCTTAGTTATAAACTTGAGCTAATCTGTTATAACGTCAAATGTCACGGCTATTGTGATGCAGTTTATCTTATTCTCGAAGTATCTTTTGTGCATATAAGAAGCTCGAAAAAAAAAGTGATAAATAATAACGTCGCTGAATATCAGAACTCGTTGACAATGAATACCTACGGACGTCCCGATAATTCCGACCTACATTCTTTTGAAATACCTATTTTACGCCGTAGGACAAAATGCGTAGCGGCAGAAGGTCCAGATATTCGATGACAGTGCCACCTGGTGACCATTATATTTCAGGACATACCTATAATCATCATCATTATAAATCTGCTGGGGTCGCGGGACTGTACGAATCACTGTGACCCCGAAACGTAAAGGGCTATTGAAGGACACCGTGGATTTTAGTCAGTACGAGTCTGGCAGTCCCTCCCGCTCTGCCCTGGGTGGGAGGATACATTTGATGATTTTACCACGTAAAAAAAACAGCCTATAAATGTTTCCACTGCTGGGACACAGGCCTCCTCTCTATGAGAGGGAGTGGGACAATATCCACCACACGGGCCCAGTGCTGGTTGGTAGATGTCACATGTCTTCGAATTTGTGGTTCTAAGACATGCTGGTTTCCTCACGATGTTTTCCTTCGCCGTATATCGGGAGTTATAAGATCTACCAATTCTTTGCCGACACGATATTTTGATAAACATTTCAACTTGTTTTCATTAAATCATTATCATCTACCTATCCTTTTCCCAACTACATATATTGGGGTCGGCTTCCAGTCAAACCAGATGCAGCTGGATATCAGTGTTTTACATGGAGCGACTGCCAAACCTCCGCAACTCAGTAACTGGGTAAATGATACCTCATGGTAAGGCTGGTTGTCAGACTTGAGAGCTTCTGACTAACAGTAACGATTGTCAAAGATTTACAAATGACAGCCGGGACCAACGGCTTTACTTGCTTTCCGAGACACGGAGGAAACTCGCTATGACAGATGGTCACCACAGACCAACCTCGGCAAGCGCGGCCTTAACCTGGAAGATCGGCCTGTGTATATTAAAATAAAACCTAAAAATAAAGCACTTAAAAAGATCGTGCTGCATATTAAACTTGCCACACGTCACTCCCGAGAGTCCCGAGTTAGTTCACATCTCTGTCACATCGAGCGCTGCGATCGTATTGATAGTCCCCACCGCCGAAGACAATGCAAAATGAACCTTCTACACATTTTTCTTAGGTATGTTATCGAAGTGTCCGATGGAATCCCTTGATGAAATCGATGAGATTCCATTGGGCGGGCAGATGCGATTATTGAGGATCCGGCAGTCATATTAAGCATACCTATTGCTTGTACGAATTTTAATTTAAAACAAAGAACTTAAAAACTCGCCCATAGAGGGTTCCGTAGCAGCAAGTAACATAATATAAAAGTTCTTGTAGTTGGTTGTAACTTTGAATGGTAAATTGCGGTTTACGATTTATGACGTATTAAAAAAAACTAATTAGGTACTTGATCTCGTTCAAACCAATTTTCACTGGTAGTTTGCATGGTAATGGATATTTCATATATTTTTTTCAGTTTTATTATTCTCTTATTTTAGAAGTTACAGGGACACACGTATGGGTTTGGTGAAAAAAATAATAATTTCAGTTCTATAGGGAATCCCCAATTTTTATTTATTTTTGTGTGAGAATCCTAATGCGGTTCACATAATACCAAGTTTGGCTTCTAACAACCAAAAGTGGCTGTGACATACGGACGGACATACAGACAGACATGACGTATCTATAAGGGTTCCTTTTTTTGCCTTTTGGCTATGGTACCCTAAAAACTAGTTCTAATTTGACATTTTTATTGAACCATGTTGTAACTTTATAACCAGCCACTTAACAGCGCAATAAAAATAAAAAATACTTACGATTAAGTATTAAGAATATATGTATATTATGACTTTAATATAATTCAGTTTCAACTATTTCTTTAAAATAACATAGATTGCGGCAAAATGCTTTGCCGTTTTTTTAATGATGAACATGAAAAATATTGGCTGTACAATAGCGACGACCACAGGCCAAAAATTAAAAAAAAAACGACGGGTTGCACTCTGGGAGTGCCGGCAGAAGTGAAAACTTGAATAGTAATTGTTGGAAATATCTTGTGAACAGATTTTAGTAAAACTCGCAAAAATGGTTGACTTTTTATTTCAATAATTTTCCAATGTGACGTACATCTTTTATAAACAATGTTACCTAGCAACGAATGTATCCAGCATACAAACTTCTTTAAAAGTAATAAAGTCACACGAACATTCACGCAAGCGCCCTGCGCCGTCCTACGCTTTTTCGGTCAGGGTCCCGTGTCCTGACGCGAGTTTAAGATTTTATACCCATTACAGAAAAGTGCTCAACGCCGCTAAAGAAGTTTTCACTTCAAAAACAGAATAAGCGGGAAAGTTACAATTCAATCAACACTAATTTATTCTTTATCTAATTATTTTTGTTCTTATTTTTAATTTCCTCGTATTCTTAATGAAAAGCACAGTGTTTACCTTGGGTAAATTACTTATTTAGTCCCTCGAAGTATTAGCGCCCTCACTACGTTACGGGTGCCCAACCCCGTCTCGGGACTTAAATAAGTAACTTTCACCCCTTGGATATCAATGTACTATTCAACCTACTCACCGGGAATGTAATGACCTACTTTCAGAGTAATGATGCTGTCACATTGATCTAGTGTCATTGGATTAATGTAAACATGTTTCAAATCCAGTTCAGCGCTGGATCGGTATAAAGAACGTTTGTTCTCATGATATTTTTTTTTTTTTTTGTGATAAACCCATCGCTCAGTTCTTGAATCTAGTCTGGGTCAAAGATGACAGAGACAAGGCAACAAAGGGTTATCGTAGAACCAATAGGTCATCTTTTACAATAATTCCCATCAGTTTTTAAAGGAGTAGCTCCGATAAATTACGCTGACTTTAAAAAAATAATTAAATCATATTAAAACATAACATTCTACCTTTTTCAACATTGCATCGAAAAACAAAACTCGATAAACACCTGGCAACACTCAAAAACACACCCATTACGCGTGCAACATTAAAAAAAAAGGAAAAACACTAGTGATGAGGAAGAATATCCGATATCGGATATTTCACAGTTCGTTATCTAAATA
This sequence comes from Agrotis puta, assembly GCA_943136025.2. Lineage (NCBI taxonomy): Eukaryota > Metazoa > Arthropoda > Insecta > Lepidoptera > Noctuidae > Agrotis > Agrotis puta. Next base: position 2,623,601 of record OW964195.2, on the reverse strand, counting down.
TTAACGGTTATCGAAGTTCAAATGTCGACACGGTATCAGAGACTGACATTTCTCGTTCGGGGAGCGCATGCGCGCTGTGAAGGTGAAATAGGACGAATGATAAATCTTCGGAAGTGAAATAAAGGGCAAATATATGTTTTAGATTGACTTTGGATGACATTTGTTATAGCTGTCATTTTGCATTTGATCGTGTAAGCGATTTATTTACTAGTTAGTTATCTAGAATATTGGAAAACATTGTTTAAAGCGCTAGCAATCCAGTGGATATTTATCAAAATTATGCTTTAGGAAAATGTGTTTGGTGGAATGCTGGTAGAAAACTGGATGACATTCGTTGAAGATCGGCATAAAACTGAAGACCCCCTGTTTCCAGCAACGAACTAGTACACTGTTGATGCTGACAGCTTTTATTTGCTTCTGGTCATGGAGACATTGAGAGGGGTGTATATTCACCACAATATGTATAATCAGTTTGATTTTGGCCTTCCCGCTGCTTTGCTCTATAGCCTTTGTACTAATAGCGTTTATTCAGCAGTCTGTCCGGATGCAAAAGCTTTCCTGGACACAGAGTAAAGTGGCACATACATTTATTGGATGATCACCCATTTACATCCAATAAAAGCGATGATAATAATTACTTATCAGTAATTCGCACTCAATAGGTGTTGATCAAAACACGCACTGTACACGCCGAAAAATTCTAGTTAATGTTGGTTAATTGTTTTTACCTATAGTTGTTTTTGTTATTAATTGTTGAACTAATCAACTATTTTATTATATTTATTGCATGATTTATGAACGTGACTAAAATGAAGCCGACGGGGTTAATTCTTGTTTGAAGTGTTCACTCGTATACGTTCTGATTTTTTTTAATTAATTTTTATTGGATCTGCATAGCTTAATTTTAATTTTTTTTTTGTGACTGTTTTCCTATATGTATAAACGACTTGTTTCCGCTTTCCAAGACCGAATGACCAAGGACTGGCTTTTACTTTGGGCAAATTACCAGCTGACGGCATTGAGGAGATTTGGTGCTTCTTAGTTAAGTTTTTTGCAAGAGTATTAATTGTTTAATAAAATACGAGTACTAAGACAAAATATTTCAAGAAATAAAACATTTTTGCTCTACAGAGCACAGATTAGTCAATAGTTATTATGAACAGAGTCCATGTTTGAGTTGCAAGATGTTTGATTTATGCATTAGTGCGTCTAAGCAGCATTTATTTACTACTTAAGTGTTAGAATTTAGAATAATTATTAACATCGAACTATTTCGAGAAAATGGATAAAATATCAACACTTTATCATTAACATTTATTTTCTGGAAGAACTATAAACCGCGATGCGACCCGGTGCCGATGGTAACTTTTCAGTAACGAATTATTTAGTCTAATTTTAAAGCTATTTGCTATTTATTCAAAATGGGCTGAGAATCAGCACTTTTTAAATTTTAACGTTTAAAAAGTGCTGACTCTCAATCCATTTTGAATAAAATATTTCTTTGTTACTCATTTCTTCAATGCAAACGTTTGTGAGGATGGATGGATGCTTGCTTATCTTTCACGCGCAAATGTCTTAACAGATTTAAATAAAATTTGACACAGACGTAGTTTATACTATGGATTACCACATGTCCACAACCCCGGTATTTTGTTCCCGCAGTATTTTCAAAATAAACACGATTAAATATCATATTCAACCTGTTATAAGGTTTAGATGTGACATAGTAAATATAAACGTAAAATCTCTCGCTACAGGCTAGATTAGATATACAATCTTATCAGCCTGTTATTGTGCCGAAATCATTCAAGGAGAGCATCAATTGACTAACAATGGAGCGACTTACGTTTGTATGCCAAATGTTTTTGATCATATAAACGCAATAGCGAATATGTAGGACAGTGTTTTACTAAAAATATTTCGTTTTTCATGAAGCGATTTGTGTCAACTTAAAGACGTGATTTTGAATATTAATTTTGAAATCTAGAAGATATTGAGTGATTCTACTCTTTGCCTTAGCAAGCTGTTAAACGGAAATTCCATTGATTGTTGATTTTGCTTCATTCATAAAAAGTCATAGAAAATTTGACTGATAACTTTATCTTAATTTCCTCATTTTAACGCTCAGAATCATTAAGTAACAAATTAAAACCATCCCGAGCCACATTATTTCTTATTGTAGGTACTATTTCAATGTTTCTCACGGTCCACCTGTGAATTGAATTGGTACCTACAGGAAAATAACCCAAAATAAAGGTAAGGACAGGAAAAATGCTGTACGTAGTGTGTAGAATGAATTACTACTGATAGTAGTACTATAATGACTTTTGCCCAGCAGTGGGGCAACAAAGGTACTATATCTTTTTTGAACACACGTTACAACAATGAAGAAGTTACTTAATAATTTTAACTAAAACCGTATAATTTACATATCTTGAAGAACATCCGCATAATAAATATATAAAACGACAGTTTTAAACAAAACTCAGCCATGATTGATGACTAATATAATTACGAATAGGTACCGTATGAATACAATATTAACTATTACATACATAGGTTCAGTGAGAAAGTATAAAAGTCAGAGATACGAGCAATCCCAATGATGATGACTGTGTTTCTTTTTTTTATGAAAAAAGAAAAGATATAGTCATTAAATGAGTACTCCCACCCAGTGCGAGACAGGAGGGACTGCCAGACTCGTACTGACTAAAATCTACGGTGATCCTTCAATAACCCTTTACATTTTGGGATACGGAAGGCAAATGACTGTGTTCAAGCCAAACTTGTCTAATCTATCCATCTAATGACTGGGTGAATGTTTGTTTCACAATCTCAATATTTGAAAGAATCTGGATGATTTGTAGTGCAGGATAGGTGAACAACACCAAGGATACCTTTCATCCCAGCATTACGTTCCTGTAGGTTAATTCCGAGCCAACGCGGGCGAAGTTGCTCGTAACGGCTAATTATATTGCACGCGAAAGTAAGTTTTTTTTTCTTTAAAAAAGAGCTCAAGGTGTTACAACAACTAAAATTTAAGAGTTACTGTAAATTTTTGTCAAGTCGACAATAAAAAAATGTTATATCATATTCCAAAATCGTGGTTCGAAAACCGGTTCTTAAAATATAATTTATACTAATAAATGTCATAATAATTGATTACCAGTTTAATAAAGAATGATCGAGGTGACTGTTAAGACGATAGAACGAAATATTAAAAGAAGTATGGAATAAGGAGGCATTCTGCGCCACCCTCTGATGAATGAATTGTGACAAGAGAAAGAGAGTGATGATGTAGATGAAATGGCATCGATGACCAATGGAGTGTAGAGTGTCACCTCCAAGAACTAAAAGCCGACCCCGATATAGTTGGGAAAATTCTCATCATCAGCCTCTAATGTTCCTTTTTCATGTAAGAGGGTATGGGCCTTGTCAAGGTTTGAGAGCAGTGGTGATGGAATAAATTACAAAGTAATGTGCCTGACTGGCTGGCTTCGAACCCATGACCTACAACTCGCAAGTCAGGACCGATACCACTGGGCCACGGTGGGCCCACCACTGCTCTGAAAACGGAAAAGGAGAGAAAAGGCTAGTCAAATGATAACTTAACTTTTCCATTGATTAAGTAACGTCCAATAAAAAAGTGTATACGACTAAACTAATCAAAATACTACGTCGGAAACCTCACAAGTCACATTTCCATTAAGTAAAACAGATAAATAATTAAAAAACGACTACTGACATGTCATAGAAAACCGATATTTACTGATTTTTTGCTGTGTTAATGATGTTGTCTCTGTTCTTTTCAGGTTGAAAAATCAAACAATCAGACAGCGGAGGTTTATTAATAGGGTCCCGGGGTGACACATGAAATCCAAAAAAAGGGCATCCTTGAGAAGAAGAGGAAATCATCTATATATCTTCGCTCATTAATTCTCTAATGAGTTAAGATAAAACATACTGAAAAAAAAATGTACCGGTTTTTTAATTTTTATTTTACAATATTCTATTTGCTCGCGTTTAATCACTATCTCGCCTGATGGTAACCGATGATATATTCGACGGTGAATCACGCTTGCCTAGAATTAACCTATTCACTCTTGGCTTAAGAGCCTCAGGTTGCAACTATCAGAAAACCAAAACTCCACTCCTTAGCTGTGCGCACAATTAAATTTGTAAGCCATCATCACTTGCCTAGCCTTTTCCCAACTATGTTGGGGACTTGGGGTCAATTTCCAGTGTAACAGGATGCAGCTGAATACCAGTACTTTACATGAAGCGACTGCCTATCGGACCTCCACAACCCAGTAGCTGGGTAATATTATACCCCTTGGAGAGACTGGTTGTCAGATTTTAGAGCTTCTGACTATCAGTCGTTACTGTTAGTCAGATCGACAATGACACCAGGACCAACGGCTTTACGTGCTTTCCGAGACACGGAGGACACTCGCTATGACAGATGGTCACCCATCCACAGACCAACCTAAGCAAGCGCGGCTTAACCTGGAAGATCGGCCTATGCGGCTTTAATTACTTAGCCACAAGCTCTTCCACAACAAAGTTAGCGCTGGGCAATACGGTATCATGTTTTGTTATGACCGTTTTATTAAAAGTAATATTTTTTATGTAAACTTTTTTTTAAATTTAATTTATTCATAAGTATCAAAACTTTATTGTAAACTTCTTACTATGTTTTTTCACCATTGTATTAAAAACAGCAAGTTTTAATCCGTGACGTTTAAACTACCACTCCTAATACTGGATTAACCTGTATTTTTACCGGTTAATCTAGAAATATGACTGGATCAGTATAAATCCAGTTAATTAATACGAGAAGGAAAACCTTAGTACCGGTTTTAAGGATTCCGTAGCCAAATGGCAAAAAACGGAACCCTTATAGATTCGTCATGTCTGTCTGTTTGTCTATCCGTCCGTATGTCACAGTCACTTTTCTTCGAAAGTATAAGAGCTATCCTGTTGAAACTTGGTAAGTAGATGTATTATGTGAACCGCATTAGGATTCTCATACAAAAACAAATAAAAAAAATTGGGTTAATACGTCATAAATCGTAAACAGCAATTTACCTTTCAAAGTTACAACCAACAAGAACTTTTATTTTATGTTAATTGCTGCTACGGAACCCTATATGGGCGAGTCCGACTCGCACTTGGCCGGTTTTTATTAAATATACGCGGACGTATCAAATTTTGCACAATTAAAGTTTATGTTGAGAAGAAGTGCAGAAAAAACGTAATATAAATTAATTTAAATTAATAAAAATAACCCACACTAACCTGCGTTTGACCGTTTGCCACGCACTGAATGTCAATTAATGTCGTACCTACTGAAATTAAACTTAAAGTTTTAAAGTCTTTGACAATAGAACCAAATTCACGTTCAAACTTAAAATTTAAATTATGGCCGTATTTCGGCCAATGTACTAATTAATTATTTACTACGTAATAAGACTGACACCTTTTGTCCACGGGACCAGCATAAACTACTAAATGAAATATACCTCTTTCGTCCCTCTTTAGATTTTTACAAAATTCCACCAAAATTCGAGTTTATTTTCAGTTATTTGGGCTGTGGAAGGTATTGTATACATTTTTTTTTTAATAAATAAACTGTCGATTTTCTTTTTCTATGCGGCAAGCAGAAACCACATAATGCTACTTGCTTTGATTCTTACATAGGTACTCCTTTGGTCTCGTCCGCATCATACATCTGGTTGCATGCGGATTGCGAATACGACACACCTGACCTGACCTTTCTTAAGAACGTCACCGATAAGGTCATTCAGTATAATTATATCATTAAATTATTATGTAATTCAAAGGGTTTTTTTATCGTGGTAAAATCATCAAATGAGTCCTCCCACCCAGGGCAAGGCGAGATGATCTGTCAGACTTGACTAAAATCTACGGTGTTCTTCAATAGCCCTTTACGTACCGGGGTCACGGTAATTCGTGAGTCCCGCGACCAATTCAAAGGGTTAAGGAAGATATGGAATGAAATGATACTGGTTAATATCTGAAATGGTCTTTTAAAGTAAGAATCACACAGATTTAAGTGGACCTGTCCAGTCAGCATTGGCGAGCATTGAGCAGTTATTGGTTCAAGGAGCTTAATGATACGACGAACACTACCAAAGAAAGGACATTTGAGTAGGCCGGATAGAATGCGTGGCCCATATAGGTCCTCGTATTCATAACCGTAAGGAAACCGGCCATGTGCTGGAATAAAAAATTCGAACACGTGTGTCATACGTTATTTTGGTATGGGGCTACGCAGTTAATAGCGCACGACTATTATGTGGATTACAGCTAGACTCCCAGCCGTGGGAATCACCCTTTTACCCTAAATGTATATAATATACGAAAGTAATGGCATATGAGTATGTTGTAAATTAAGTTGAAATTTAAATACGCAATGGAGAAAATTTAAGATATTTTTGATTTAAAGTTTATTTTGACATTTATTTATGTTAAAAAATAATTATGTAAATTGCTACAATTTGTCGTTTACTGGAGTTGTAAAGCAGATGTATAAATAGAAAGAAGACCGGCAAATCAAATCACTGAATATTTACGTAACATTCATAATATACACAATTCTACGTACTAAATACGTAGTGAATTCCGTATATTTATTTAAAATGAATGCACATTTTAATTTAAGGCCATATTCAAATAAAAAATATATTTTAAAAGTCACTGAGCGAATATGCACAAGCCAAGAGCACTGGGTCTTTTAAAAATAATAGTTAAAGCAAATATCTCCCCGAACGATTAAGCAGTTGATGAAATCTATGGAAATTCATTATTGTTTTCCGATGACATAATGATAATATCATAAAATGCGAGTTTAACAAGAACGTTTATTTTCTTGGTTGAATTTTAAATATGTATTCTTTGCCACAAATGAGGAAAAATATTGGAATACTACACCAAAAGTACTTAATTACAATCTTTTCCCTATTTACTTTTTAAGCATTTAAGTAATGTTTCTACTACAAATCACCATCATAGTATTCATAGTACCTATTCCTGACCTCGTCTCATTCTACTTGGGGTCGGTGCCTCCTTTTTTTTTCTTCCATTCTCTCCTTTTATCTGTCACGATAACATCTACTCCTTTTTGTTTTATGTAATTCCTCATACGTCAATATTTATTCCTCTACAACATTTAATTTGTATTCCTCATACAATCCAAATTATCAGCACATTCAATCTCATGAAAGTACAGATAGATACCGTATACTTTCATGAAATTGAATTTGCTAATCAATTCAACCACGCGAGTTAAAAACATACCTTATAGGTAAATAAATAAAAAACAATTGCGACATATAATGAGCAATCATAATTCTAGGTCTCGATAAATAAATTTGTACTTTTTGTGTTGTTTGTGTTTTAATTTGCAGGACAAGGCATTATATCGTAGTTATTTTTTTCCGAAAATACATCGAGAAAGCCGGAAATTTAGACTGGACGGGTCAATAGTTTATATTAATTACGATGCATGAATTCCTGGGCCTCATAGCTAAATGTATTCGAATTCACTGTTAAATGTTAAAGAGCAAGAACAATATGTGTATTATATGTTAATTAGTTTACACTGTCGTCAATTCCTAAGACTATTCACGTTATAAATTACTATGCGATCGCGTCAGTTTAAATTACGACGAAAAATGACGTAGACACCATATTGTATAAAAAATATATATCCCATTCATTAAAACAAACACAATTACGTTATGTCGTAGAAAAAAATTCACTGCGCAATTTACTTTTAACCGAAATTAAAAATTAAAATAAAATTACTCACTTAAACCTTCAGCCCACTCCAATAACTTAATAACAATAAAAACTAAAACAAATCCGATACAAAATATAACCGTCAACATAAAATAAAATATCCGAAAAATAATCACATCACTACACTGTCACTGCATATTGCCGACTGATCGAATTTCCCGCCAAACTTTTGACAGCTGCCAACCGTACACTTCGAAAGCCGAACCAACACTCAGATTAACACGATAAAACTATTTAACGTTTTATAATTGCGCGATAATATCAACAAACATTTAACTTTATGCAAGATACGTTTAATTGGCTGAATGTATTTGTTCGCGCGTTAAAATGTGCGGTCGCGTATCTGACATAGGTAACCATAACGTAACGCGTGACACTGAAATCAAGCGATGTATAACCTTGTAGTATTATTGTGCGTCTTGTGTGTGCGTGGGTTTGAAGCGATGAAAAGCGCTTTTTTGTTGCTTTATGTATATTTTATCGGTTGCTCCCTGAACTTAGATGGCTATCTGTGTTCTACTTTTAGAAATAGGGTTGAAGCGACACGGAATTGATTTGTTTAGTCGATATATTGGTTTTAGCGTCTTTTCTGGTTATCTAACTCTTCTCTCACTAACATTTTATTTGATATCGATAAGAGCTGTGATAAGACTGAAATTGTAACAATAGATTCAGCAATATTTAAAAAAATACACAAACAGCTGTCTTATTGATAATAATATTAAATCATTTAATTTCTACTAGCTTTTGCCAGCGGTTTCGTCCGTGTGTAAGTCGAAACTTATCCCACGGGAACATTACCCTGATATACAGGGTAAGAGGTAATCTTGTTATTCTTGAGTAAACCTATTTCTCTACTAATTACTACTTGTAAACAGCGCCGTACAGTTGTACGGATGTGATTGTCATGTATACGTAGTTTGTTGGTTGCCATCTGTCCGGATTTCCCCGGATTTGTCCTAGTTTAGAGGGCATCCGGGGAGCGTCCGGGGGGGACTTATTTGTCGTCCGGGCTTAAAAATTTAGTCTTGGGCCGCCAGCGACACACCCACACTTCACCGTCCCCCATCCCTCCCGACGCAGATTTCACGGTGCGCACTTCGACTCATGTCCGGGTTCTGGACTCTAAAATCAGGGATTTTCACGCGTCTTGTCCTGGTTTCAAAATTTTAGAGATGGCAACCCTATGTGTCCGTGACAAACATCCAAAAAATTCAATTTTGTAGCAAAAAAATATATAATATATAATCTTCTATATATATATATATATATATAAAAGGAGAACTGACTGACTGACATATCAACGTACAGCCGAAACTACTAGGGCTAGGAATGTGCAATTTTGCACACGGCTTCCTATTATAATGTAGGGGAGCACTAAGAAGGGGTTTTTGGAAATTTAACCTTTAAGGGGGTGAAAAGGGGGAATTAGGAAAGTACGTAACCCACGCGGACGAAGTCGCGGGAAAAGTGCTAGTAGTTACATAAAAATAATTGTGCAAAAAATGAAATGAAAGAAAATTAATAAATCATATAGCGCGACATTGGAACCCAAGGTCCTTTAGACAGAATAGTAAAAAATATGTTGTCCAGATAACATTACGGTTGTTATCCATGCAGGATTAAGCAGAGCTGGCCTACCATGAGTATACAATGACGACTTAAACCGAGAGTAGTTCCTCTGTGGGAACTAGATGGCGCTAGACGACTTGTATAGCTCTGTCTCTTAAGAGGCCTCTTACAGTCCACTAGCGCCGCCAATCGAAAAAATGTCATAACTCGTAAATAGAATCAAAAATGCAAAATGTGGTCTGTAATTACTGTAGAAAAGGCAATAACGTAATTTTATAACACATTGTCAACACTTGAAATATAGCTGTTTAGCTAAATCGTGCATTCTAAACATAAACGGCCGTTTTTGATACAAATAAAAAAATATTTGCTAAACAGCTATATTTCAAGTGTTGACAATGTGTTATAAAATTACGTTATTGCCTTTTCTACAGTAATTACAGACCACATTTTGTATTTTTGATTCTATTTACGAGTTATGACATTTTTTCGATTGGCGGCGCTAGTGGACTGTAAGAGGCCCCTTATCTGTCTCTACTTGAACAGTCAGACTTGTACTGACTAAAATCCACAGTGATCCTTCAATATTATAGCCCTTTATGTTCCAGAGTCAAGGTTACCTGATATATGAGACAGTCTCGCGACTCCGGCAGGCTTTGGCCCTCTAAGGGGTCCTGTCATTTTGCTGACAGCCCTATACGACTACCATGACACGCCCGGGCATGTTCCATGATCGGACATACTCGTCATCCGCATGCCCGCGCCTACGGTGGCCGGAATACGCCTCTCGACGTTCGATGACGTGGGCATCTCCCGCGGCGGCTGGGTCGTGAGGTGGACGCTGTCCCCTCTCTTAGGCGTCCTGCCTCCTCCTTCGCTAAGGTTAAATGAAGTCTACGGAGAGCTTATTCAGTTTTCGTCACAAAAACCTAGAAAATTCAAGTACGCTGTAAATAAAATACAGAAATCTTGTGATGACACCTCAGTGCATTCGAACCTGCAAAATAAAATAGCTGGGTACTTTATTTTAAAAAAAAAATTATACCTACAGGGGAAAATTGCTTTACCGTCAGCCTACAAAAACCTAGTCGTCCTTGTCTTTTTGGATTGTACGAAACAAGTGATATCATTGGTTGGTATCAAGTGAGGTTGGTCTCATTGTAAAAGTTGTAAAAAAGAGGTTTCTGGTAAAAAAAACCGCCCAAGTGCGAGTCGGACTCGTCCATAAAGGGTTCCTTAATAGCAGCAAGTAACATAACATAAAAGTTCTTGTTGGTTGTAACTTTGAAAGGTAACTTGCTGTTTACGATTTACGACGTATTAATAAAAAAAACTGATTACTTGATCTCGTTCAAACCAATTTTCGTTGGTAGTTTGCATGGTAAGGTAGGTACATCATATATTATTTTTAGTTTTAGCATTCTCTTATTTTAGAAGTTACAGAGGGGTCGGCACACATTTTACCACTCTTTGGAAGTGTCTCTACCGCAAACTGACCAGCCACCAATTCTAAATACACCAACAACTACATAGCCTTTTCCCAACTATACATAAGTATGTGTAATTGTACAGTAACTATGACTGTCAAAGATCTACAAATGACAGCCGGGGCCAACGGCTTTACGGGCTTTCCGAGGCACAGAGGAAACTCGCTATGACAGATGATCACCCATCCACAGACCAACTTCGGCAAGCGCGACTTAACCCGGAATATCGGCCTGTGCGGCTGTAATTACGTATTCCTAATTTGTTAGTAGTAGCGCCATCTAGTTGAATAGTGAAGTACCATTGATCTTTTAGTTGATAATAGATGGCGCTACGTGTTTTTAAAATCACGTGTAAGAACAAGATGAGTAATTTCACAGATTTAATCACCAAAAAAAAATTTATAAAAGATAGCTGCTTGAGGTGAAAGAAAATTGATTTAAAACTATTTTTTTTGTTTTTAAACAAGCCTTTATTACTTGTTAAAAAACGAATATGTTTCGTTACTCAAGTCGTCAAAAGTCCAGACGAATCGAAACTCAGTGGGGTTGCGTTATATCATTACCTATTATTACAATGTCCATGGCTACCTTCCAGCTCCATGTTATCATAATATTGCATGAGGCTATTTCAGCACGCCGTAAACATAGACATACGGTTGCAATGGCGAGTAACATGGGTCACTCGCTATCCGTGGACCGTGCCCGAGTCGATGGCGCGTCGTGTTCCACGCGCATCTTAAAGAGCTGTCGGCTATTTGACGAGGCCAGATGAGCCTTCAAAAGAGGGCCAAAGCCTGCCGGGGTCGCGGGACTGTCCCATCCCCTGTCGTAGGTCTATTGAAGGATCAATGTGGATTTTAGTCAGTCAAGTCTGACGGGCCCTCCAAATGGAATGAGTCCTCCCACCCAGGGCAGAGCGGGAGGGACTGTCAGACTCGTACTGACTAAAATCCACGGTGTCCTTCAATAGCCCTTAACATTACGGGTTACGGTAATTCGTAAGTCCCACGACCAATACACGTACTCTTAGATATATTTTACGTTAAGCAAATTAAGTTAGATTTTTCGATGCTATACAACATTATTTTTTGTATATGCGAAACCTGAATATAGTTTGTTCAGAATCAGTAACTGATTCGATTCCAATAATTTTTACACCATGTTATATTTTTTTTCAAAAATATTTTAACTAAATTTTATTACCAGATAATTACAATACAATCACCGTACGGTTAGGTAACTATTGCCAAGCTATTATCACGAGTGTATAACACAGGAGACGCGGTTTACGCGGGTGTACCGCGAAATGAGCATGTTTTTGAACGGACAACCAGGTAATATACAAACTTATAACCTTGTGATTTTTTATGATACGGTTTTAAAATTTTGTACATAGATTCTTTACACAAAAATACTAGACAGGTGTATCGGGTTTCGCATAAACAAAAAATAATGTTGTATAATCGTTTCGTTTTATTTTAATTTAGTATTTTTATATTTCTATAGTTTAATTAATATTTATGTATTTGTGCAATTAAGTTAGATTTAAATTGCTTTTTAGGCTACGTTATAATAGAATAAAGAAGAAAATAGAAGAACAATGTTGTACTTGCCAGCATTAATTGGACCAATTCTATCTCTTTTCTACCAAGAAATAGAGAAAGTTATTTCTTAACATTTGTTTGTTCGTTCTTCTTAATTTTAATGATAATTTTAAACATCACACTTATCATTAGGTATAGGTACTAAAGATCATCATTATCTCCCAAGTCTTTTCCTAATTGTTGAAATCAGTAGGTATATATTACCTCGGCAAGCACGTAAGTAAAGCCGTTGGTCCCGGCCGTCATTTGTAAATCTTTGACAGTCGTTACTATTAGCCAGAAGCTCAAAAATCTGATAACCAATCTATAAATATGTCAAAAATGTGTTCTGAGTATGTACAGATGCCAGCAGGTCATCCTACCCGAATCTGTCAAATTTTACCAATTGAACATTACCTTCTATTATTGTGATAAGGTTGAGAATTGTGGTAGTTTGATGTGCTGGCGTCTGTCCATACGCCGCACAGTGGTGCAGGTAGTACGGGCATGCGGAAAATATTATTTTTAAATGAAAAGACGTTGCGTTTCTCCATAATACTTTATTAAAATGATATAATGGATGTACCAGTTTACAAAGAGAAAGATATAACACGTATTTTTTTTTTATTAATATGAAAATTAAATCAGCATTTTTAAATAAATAAATATTAATAAACTAAATATTAAATAGAGAAGACATTGATTGAGAGATGGGTGCTATCCACTAATAAAGTTTTGGCATCATCGTGAAGAGGATAGTATTTTTTATTCGGTACTGCACGTAAACTGTTGATAAGGGGATCTGAGGTAGCTAAGAGCATATTCATAACATCTTCATTACATGATAGACGAGAACATTTTCTTGAATGACCTAACCTATAATTGCGGTAATCTTTATTTCGCGCTTCTTGAGCTTCCTCACATAACATCCCAATAGGTAAGGCAGCAACACTTATTATTTCTTTGCCATGCAGCAAGATTTTATGCACAGTATTTGGCATATTATACCAGCTGTACAGGCTTACGTATAGTTCAGCAGTCTCGTAACAATAACTACCAAACTTATCCGAATCAACTAATGCACTAGAATTAATTGTTTGCAATATTATACCAAACCGATGAATAAGTTCTTTATCGACTCTTGTGACTTCAGCTACAATGTCTGCATTATTGAAAAATCTTCTAGACGTATTTCCATCGTTAGATGTTCCCATTCCTTGCTTTACAAAATCCACTTTTAGACCTAAACGTTGAAACAGCTCACTTTGGATTATTTTCTTCTCTTCATCTTTTTGTTGTTTGGTAGTTGCGTTCGTTCTCCAACTGGTAAATGACATATTGTACGCAATATGTAATATGCATTCCATAAATTTAATCCGTGCGTGAAGCGGGGATAAACCGACCTTGAGAGCCTCCGTATCCACAGTTTTATTTCGCACTTGGTCAAGGTTATTCATTTCTGATGGCTTTGACTTGCATATAAAACACACTGCACATGATGATGTGTCCGTAACTGTCTGCGCTATTTTGCCATCTATCATTGTGAACACAAGTTTATGGTAGACTTTGTAAGTCTTTTCCTTTAAACTAATAACAGTTTCATTTAAGTTTGCTATTTCAGACTCCATTCTAGCAATTTCATTTTTCGTAGATTCTGTAGTTTCTTTTTGAAATTGGAATTGTACCGGGCGACAACACCTTGTAGAAGAAGGAGTTGCATTTGTCCAATACACAACAGATTTATTTTCCTTTTCATACAGACGCAGTGGAACTAATGATGTCAAAAACATATATGAATCTGACACATTTTCGTCGATAAATGACTGTTTGTACTCAGCATGACCTGATGATCCGTCACATCCCCACTTGTGTAAAAACGTTGAATTTACACTAATCTGTGTAAGGTCGTCTTCAGACATTACTTCAAATAATCTTCTGGTTGTGTGATCCAGTAATGACTGCAAACTTACACAAGCGTAGCTTTCCGTTACATCAATATCCGTGGGGTAGCATTGCCTTTTTACTTCAAGTACTTTATGATAATCGGGAAAAATATCACAACCAATACTTTTTGCTGCATTTCTCAGTACTTGATATTGATGTTTCGAAAGTGATGCATCAAGTAATAATGCCAACGCTTTTTCTGGAGTAAACTTGATAGTATCCGATGATTCTTCTTGTACGAGTACCTTAGAGGCAGCTTTCTTAATCATTTCTTCAGGAACGCTTTCACACAATCTTTTAACTTTATATCGCTTTGTTCGATCGCAACATTCATCAAATGATTTTTCTGGTCGTCCTCTATGAGAGCGTTTTGATGGCCCTGGAACATTACTGTCACAATTCACCACATCAGTCTGCACCGAAGATGTCTCAACGGTAAAAATATTTTTCAGCCACTGTTCATTTTTTGCCATAAAAGCATTTTTATTTCTCGCTGCAGTTTGCCACTTTTTTGTAAATACGGGTAGAAAATTACGGCTTAACTTTTCATAAACTTGATTCCAAACACTTTCTGTAAGCTGTGGATACATAAGTTTTAAATTTTCGAGGCATTTATGTATCTCACGATTACTTGATATTATGATTTCCACTAAATCGGCATAGACAATAGTAAAGCTATCCATCACTATAATAACACTGTTATCGTAAGAGAAAATAATTGTAAGTGAAGTTAAAACTACCATTCAATGCTATTTATACTTACACGATATGATAAAATGTTAATTACCCTCATTAGAAACACTTATTAATATAATGCACTTTTTCTTAATTACAGAGCGTCATTAGTTAAGGACCTGGTATTTCCAAGATCGCAGGTTATCGCAGCCAAAACTAATGTATTCTTAATCTATAGGGTCTAATTAATCTCCGAAAGTATATTATTACGTATCGGTCGATAACGGAGATTAGTTATGATCTCATGATTGAAAACAAAAGGTTCCAAATGACCTTCTTCACTAAAAATGTAATAGCAAGTAATTATTCATTATATTATAACATTATGTTTACTATTTTATTAATACACACAATAAACTTATGACTAAACTAAAAATGAAAGTTGATAATTATAGTATTTTGGTTCTATTCATACTTGAAATAACAATATTTTTTGCACGAAATTTGTAAATTCTCGATCACCCTACTTTGGCATCATATAATTAAATACTGTATAATTATTTATCCGTATTAATTTTAGGACTTGTTTCTACTAACATTGTAGTATGTGTGTACCAAATTGTAGACATTTTAAATAAGGTTGAAACAAAGGACTTTTTTCCGCCCTTGAACCAATGTGCGCCGTACGGCATTTCAATTACAAATCCATGTTTTAGGAAATGAATGAATCGATTTTAATAAAAACAATACGACACACTTAACAAAATATCATTATAAAGGTCCAAAAAGTTATAAAGTACTCATAGATTTTTTTTTTAATATTTTGAAGTAGTTTCGATTTTAAAACTCTCCTTAAAAGATTCAGTTCCAGTTTCCAATTATGTTTTTAAATAAAACATTTCGATTTCGTACGGCATATAATGCTTATATTTATTTTTATATAACTTTAAGTAAGTACTTAAGATCGAAATAAATATAATTTATGTATTTTTTACAAAAATATTCAAAAATGTAAAGAAGGAATAAAAAGTAAAAAGATGAATAGGTAAAGAAAAAAAAGCTGTAAGCACATACATATTTTGGCGCATTGCTAAAATCGTAACTAACCTTAACTAACACAGTTTTTCGGGTCCCGTATACGGAACTTTCTTAATATGCCTCCTAATTTTTGTTACATTGTTATTTTTGATCTCAAAATTATGTAAGTCTATATTTTTGGTGATAACATTATTTTTGGATGTATTATTGAATTTTTACATTTGATCTCAAAATCAAAATAAATTATGATCCTATTATACATTAAAGTTTATTTTATTTTATAACCATAATACCTGCATCAGTAGGCTTATTTTTTTTTAAGCGTTGGGTACACAGGCCTCCTCTCTGTGAGAGGGAGCGGGCCATAATCCACCACGTGGGCCCAGTGTGAGTTGATAGATGTCACATGTCTTCGAATTTTTGGTTCTAGAACATGTCGGTTTCCTCACGCTGTTTTCCTTCACAATTTTGAGAGCAGTGGTGATGAAATAAATTATACAAAGAACTGGCTGGGTGCCAGCCGGGGTCGCGGGACTCACGAATTACCGTGACCCCGGAATGTAAAGGGCTATTGAAGGACACCGTGGATTTTAGTCAGTACGAGTCTGACAGTCCCTCCCGCTCTGCCCTGGGTGGGAGGACTCATTTGATGATTCTACCACGATAAAAAAAGAAACACGTGTATTGAGTTTCATTGCCTCTCTATTCCACTCTCCTTATTTTATTCGTGGGCTCTCTTACTTCTGCCACAGTTGGTTCCCTCATAAGGCATTGTTTTAAAGCCATTACAAGTATAGGGAAAAGAATCCTCAATTTAATCTTTTCTTCTTTGGAGATATCGCCCAGGCCAAGTTCCTTGCAATCCTCGATTTGGAATTTATAGCAAATTTTGTATTTATTTCTTTGAACTCCATCTTTTTCGACCGCTTTCTGTATTTTTTCTCCGATAAATGCTGCTCCCACAATCTGAATCCCAAGATCTTTAGCCAGTTTTTTTCTGCGAAACAAAATACACATTAAAAGAATGTCCAAATTAGTATGGGCGTTCTTGGGGTAAATGCCCCAAGAACGCCCAGAATGTACAGATCTTTATTATACTTTTTTTTTATCTAAGATGCCAGATTGCCTCAAAGAGTGTCAAAGTCTAGAGCGCGAAAGCCTGCCGGGGTCGCGGGACTCACGAATTACCGTGACCCCGGTACCTAAAGGGCTATTGAAGGACACCGTGGTTTTTAGTCAGTACGAGTCTGACAATCCCTCCCGCCCTCCTCGGGTGGGAGGACTCATAAGATGATTTTAAACATAAACGGCCGTTTTTGTTACAAATAAAAAAAATTAGCTAAACAGCTATATTTCAAGTGTTGACAATGTGTTATAAAATTACGTTATTGCCTTTTCTACAGTAATTACAGACCACATTTTGTATTTTTGATTCTATTTCCGAGTTATGACATTTTTTCGATTGGCGGCGCTAGTGGACTGTAAGAGGCCTCTTAAAGTGGGATTGGGCGGGCTATGTCATGTGAAACAATTAATGCGAACTGATGGAACAGCAACAAGGTAAGGATACTAATTTTCCGCGAGTCTAGATGTACTATGATAGAAGGGGCCTGGTGACAGGAAAACTGTTGTTTTACTGTTTTTTTTTTTAAACTAGGTTGATTGTCATATAAAACATCAATCTGCCTGCCTTTTCCCAACTATATTGGGGTCGGCTTCCAGTTGAACCAGATGTAGCTGAATATCAGTATTTTACATGAGCGACTGGCTCTCGGACCTCCATAACCCGGTAACTCGGTAATACGAAACCCCATGGTAAGACTGGTTGTCAGACTTTAGAGCTTCTGACTAACAGTAATCGACTATCATAGATCTACAAATGACAGCCGCGACCAACTTAAAACAAAAAGCTTTACGTACTTTCCGAGGCACGAAGGAAACTCGCTATGACAGATGGTCAGTAGTTAGTTGGTTACCCATCCACAGACAAACCTCGGCAAGCGCAGCTGTAATTATTTACCCACGAGCTCCTCAGCCACTCCAAATTTGTATTCGAATTATAAGACAACTCACTCACCGAATTTTCATAGTTTCCGTTGTAATTTTAAACAACTCTGCGTTATGCTCTTCTGTCTGTTGGTCCTGTTTGTTATGCCTGACCTCATCCGCAATAAATACTCCAAATGATGTAAGAATGTTGCTTATTTTATGTTCGCCCATTGCCCATACGTGCTTTTCAGTCCTTTTTATATAAGTTATCCAGTTACAAAAGGCTTCACCTGAACGCTGTAAAGTAAAATGATGATGATGTACCAGTGATGACTTATGCCTCCGAAACGTGGTCTTTTACTATAGGCCTCATTAGACCCGGGTCGACGGCGCGTTGTGTTCCACGCGCGCCTCAAGGAGTGTCAGCATAGTGACGGGGCCCCCTGTAGAGGGCCAAAGCCTCTCGGTATCGTGGGACTCACGAATTACCGTGACCTTGGAACGTAAAGGGCTATTGAAGGACACCATGGATTTTAGTCGGTCAAGTCTGACAGTCCCTCCCGCCCTGCCCTGGGTGGGAGGAGTCATTTGATGATTTTACCACGATAAAAAAAGCCTCATTAGCAAGCTCAAGATAGTCCAACGAGCTACGGAGAAGGCTATGCTCGGAGTCTCTCAGCGCGATCGACTCAGAAATGAGGAGATTCGTAGATGAACCAATGTTGCCGACATAGCCCAACGAATTAGCAATTTGAAATGGCAGTGGGCAGGCCAGATAGCACGCAGAACTGATGGCCGATGGGGCCGTAAGTTTCTCGAATGGACACTACGTACCGGGAAGCGCAGCGTATAGGACGTCCACCCGCAAGGTGGACAAACGATCTATGAAGACCACAGTATCACGCTGGATGCAAGCCGCTTCCAACCGGTCCTATTGGAAGTCTATAAGGGAGGCCTATGTTCAGCAGTGGACGTCCTACGGCTGGTATGTTGGATGAGATATGCTGACAGCATCAATAAGTTGCTAATCTAAATAATTGGGTAAAGTAAAGTCCTTTTACAACTCCAGCACGCGTAGCACACCCCGGAACGAGCATGGCTGTTGAATTAACACCGTGGATTTTAGACTAAGAGTCTGACAGTCCCTCCCGTTCGACCCTGGGCGGGTGGATGATTTTACCACAATATCCAACAACCCGTAGACGACTATAAAATAATAGAAAAATAAATAAATAAATAAATATTCCACCACTATCACACAACGCCATCTAGTCCCAAGCTAAGCAGAGCTTGTGTTATGGGTGCTAGACAACTGATAAACATACTTATATATTTCTAAATACATACATATTATAGATAAATTACACCCAGACACAGAACAAATGATCATGCTCATCACACAAACATTTGTCCTGGGTGGGAATCGAACCCACGACCTCCGTCATAGCAGTCAGGGTCACTAACCACTAGACCAACAGGCCTGTCAAAATAAATATTGGAATCGATATTTTAAAAATCGCAATACTTGGAGAACGTTGTAAATCTTTTTAGATAAAGTCTATTCTTCTGTCGATAAAATCCGTTTCTACGGTGTCATGCAGGTGGCCTACCTACCATGACGTCTTAAAGCGAGAGTAGTTCCACTGTGGGAACGAGATGGCGCTAGACGATTTGTATAGCTCTATCTCTTTCTTGGACGTCATGTTATGCCCCTAGGTCATGCAACGCGTGTTGGAGTTCTATTCTTTATGACTTGAATGTCACGAACACAGATCACAAAAAGTTTATGATCACTAGCATCACCAGATATTTTTTTTAATTGATTGTATGGAAAAAGAAATTTTATTATTTTTAATAACATTAGGTTCTTTGAATGTTGTCTAAATATACATAAATATAAAAATACAAAATAAAACTAAACTAAACTAAATATTATAGAGCATCGAAAAATTCATCCTCAACGCTGTCAGCTGGTAAATGTGCCCAAGAGACTGGCGGCGTTGCCTCTCTGTATGGCAATACTTAGTTTCTGGCCAAGGTTAAAGCCAGCTCTTGGGTCACGGGAAGCGTCAATAAGTCTTTTATTTTCTTTGTAGAGGCTGTGAGCACTCGGACCCCATGTGGCCCTATAGTTTCAACCCCGTTTATATGGAAAAATAATTGCACCTTTTTATTGTTCTACATTC
Source organism: Agrotis puta (assembly GCA_943136025.2). NCBI lineage: Eukaryota > Metazoa > Arthropoda > Insecta > Lepidoptera > Noctuidae > Agrotis > Agrotis puta. Next base: position 2,603,303 of record OW964195.2, on the reverse strand, counting down.
TAAATCTATATTTTTATATACAGAATCATAAAAGAAGAAGCAATCATAATTAGAATCTATCGTAACAAAAAAGATTTCGATTTTTGAAATTCGAGATCGTAAACTTTTTTGTCACTTTTTTAGTGAAAAAAAGGTGGCGTAGTTTGCGCCGCTGACGTATGCGTCGATTGGAATCTAATGACGCTGGATTTACTAGTTTATTAGGCATTACCTTTAATTACCATTTCAAATTACTAAATTTAATTTTTTTTTGTATTAAATTTTAATTTAATTTATGTGTTTAATTTTAATTTGATTTTAATTTCGGTTTTAATTGTATTTTATGATTTTTTTTTTAAATTTTAATCCTATTTTTAAATGTTATCATTAATTATGTATACTCGCAACACTTATTATTTATTAAATAAATAAAAATAAATAAATAAATAACCTTGCTTGGATCCAACACATCTCGCAGGTTTCTTACATACAAGGCGTCGACAGCAACCAACTTAGTGAACCTCCCTTCTTCTTTTTGAAAGTAACCACACGCCACGTTCTGATCAAGATGTTTCTTTATAAAATTCCTCAAAGATGCGTACGATACTGCATTGAAGCCTGAAAGGGATTTAATAAAACATTAATTAACGATGTGTGACTTTCTGATTGGTTACACCAGACGCTGTAATCAACTGGGCCATCCTAGTCATGTTTGGTAAAAAATGAAACCGACTTCTAAAAAAACACAAAAACTGTAAAATAACTTTTGTTATTATTGGAAGTCGATGACTTTGTTTCTTATTCCCTCGATTTTTTTGGTCACCGACTTTCTTCTCAAAAAGTTTTTTATTTTAACCTTTTTTTATTGGGTACAGACGTAACTAATATTTTGTAACGCATAGATATGCGATAACAGCAAATCGCCGATGATTTCTCTAAGATCCCGTCATCAGATCCAGAATTCATTACCCAGGGGATCATCTGTGCTTTTTTAGATTTGTGCAAAATAAGTTAGGTTTCGGAAATTTTACCAATTTTGCTCAAATCTATGTGAGAGCGAATGTTTTGATCATTCTTCAATTATATTTAAAAACTAGCCTCTGCCAGCGGCTTCGCCCGCCTCTAACCCGACCCCCCCCCCTTATAGCCTATGTCACTCAGGACCAATACAGCTTTCTACTGGTGAAAGAATTTTCAAAATCGGTTGAGCAGTTCCTGAGATTACCCCTTACATACAAATAAACAAATTTACCCCTTTATTATAGTAGTATAGATTATAATATCAGTAAAGATTATACTTGTTGATGTCGCGAATCATATTTTGATCAAGTTACAACTTGTCACTGATATGCAAATTGCAAAAAATACAACAAAATTTGAATTTCACTGGCTACTACGACGCAGTCAGCTTAAACTTACTTAGAGCGGAAATGATTGGGTCATGTCTTCTGTAAATTGCCAACATTATCAATCTCAGAGCCTGAGGTTTCTCGTCATTCCTCAAAACTCTCACTTGGAATCTGGAATCAAAGAAAACCAATATAATTTAGTAGAGAAATATTCTGTGCGCGTTTTTCGTTAAAAAAAAAAAACGACGTTGCCGCATTCTCCTGTACCGTGGGGGAGTTGCCAAACATTACCATGTTTAGCACTGGTCACATAAAAACTCCGGTGGCCTACGATGACGTCTTAAAGTGAGATTAGTTCCACTGTGGGGACGAGATGGCGCTAGACAACTTGTATAGCTCTGTCTCTTTCCCACAGTGGAACTACGTCGTGGTCGGACAGGGGAACTCCCCGTAAACTATGCCGGCGGCATAGTCGACGGATTTTGCCGCGCGCTTACATAATTGCGGGCATGACGAGGCATACCGCCAACGTGGCGTGGCTAAAGATGAGCTTTAGAACATTAAAAGCCGAAACCAAATTGCCGGCGGCAAGAAAACCGCGGCATTGTATCGCAATCACAACATCGCAAAATTACCACGTCGTCGTCAATTGCCACGTCTACGGTGGCCGGAGATCGTCCTGCACTGTCCAGTGCAGTGGGCGTCCCCCACTGCGGCTGGGTCGTGAGGTGGACGCTGTTCTCTCCCTCATGGGTCACGCCTCCTCCTTCGCTAGCATGACTGCTTCGCAGAAGGAGGCTTCCCATTCCGTCTCCCTTCGCGGCATAGCCTCAATCAGTGCCGGGCAACCAGAGAAGTTGCCGCCTATACTTTAATGAGATGACATTATAAATCCTCCTGACCGATTTCAGAGGAGGTTAGTCATTCGAGACATTATACTTAGTGCACAAGCACAGCTGCACTCTCTGTTCCTTTACTCTCATAGTCCTCAGAGGTGGCAATCTGAAGCGACCGGAGGGATATCAGGCGCGGGACCAATGACTTAACGTGATTTCCGAAACACGGGGTTATTATACCGCCAACTTCCAAACTCTGGACTGCTACTGAGACATTCTAATAGAAAACCCCGTAGCAATTTTTACCCGGCCCGGAAATCGAAGTTAGAAAGAAAGAAAACTGTGTTTATTGGCATTAAAACTTAAAACTAATAATAAAACAAAACAAATCTTTTATTGCCAAAAGGGCCTAAGCTTAGCATAATGCCAAGTGGCAACACAAAGTTTGCCACCTATAAGATTAAAATGCGTAAAGGTAACAATAATCTCTAAATACTATTGTCTAGCAAGTTGTAAACAATACCGTGGCATGTGATTATAACGATATTTAAATCGTACGCCATGATTTGCATTATTGGGTAAAATACATGATCTAATGAAATAAGGGGCCGTTCAAGTATTACGTAAGCAGTTTTATTACAATTATTTACCCCCCCGTCCCCCTTGTCAGCAAAAGTAAGCAAAGCTCTTACCCCCTCCCCCCATGCTTACGTAAACATTTTTCAATTAATGTATTGTTTTTGCCTAAACGTATGCATTAGTTGCGGGAATCCCCGAAAATGCGTTTCGTTTTCAACCAAAGACAATGTGAGGGTTGCCATTCGCGACAAAAAGTAAATTACTACTGATGACGTAATCATAATCTAGACTCCCCTACCCCCCATGTCATCCAAAATAAGCAAACCAAAGACCCCCCCGCCCCCCCATAGTGCTTACGTAATACTTGAACGGCCCCTAAGATAAAAATGTGTAGGTACCTATCTAATAAACACGGTTTATTTTCGTTGAATTCCAACATAGTGTTCTGAAAGATATGTTAAAGCAGGTGCACCGGTTAAAAATTTAGCGGAGTCTACTTCTTCAATAACGGTTCCTTGAAAATTAATAATGAGATTGAGTGACGGCAAGCGTTGACTGAAGAACATAATTTTTGTTTTATCTAAATTGATTTTTAAATTATTGTTGGATAACCATTTGATTATTGAATTTATCGTTTCATTAATTTCACTTTCATAACTATGTTTACTGTTAGAGTTTATGGTGACAGTACTGTCGTCAGCAAAAAGTGATATCGGGTAATTTGTTATTCTAGGTAAGTCATTTATATAAATTATAAATAATACAATCCCCTGTGGGACTCCGTATTTCACTATTCGTTCTTCAGATGTGTATATTTCTTCTTTTTTAGTTGAGATATTTATTTTTGTTAGTTCGGTATATTTATTATATTTTGAGCTCGCTGTGTTAATTTAATAATATGTTTATAGCGTTTGGTATAAGATTTAAATTGTATTTTATTTTGATTGTTTCGATTTAGTTTATTTCCACATTAGCTGTCTCTTTTTTTGAATTCCGTGCGATATCCACGTTGATTTTATTTTGTTTCTAATGGTTATTTGTTTGTATGGAAAGCATAAATTATATAGAAGTAGGAATGTCTCAAGAAAAGCATTGTAGACCTTATTTGGATTTTCGGTATTATAAATTACAGAAAAAGAAACACTTTGTTTACGATTTTTAAATTTCTGCATATTTTCTTTGCTAAAATCTAGTCTTTTACTCTTTTTATTTTGCATTGTTTTAACACGTACTCTGAAGTAAAAAATCAAAAATACTTTTTGGTGGAAATATAAGCGCTAGGTCAAAATATACATTTTTATATGGGAAGTGTTTTGATCTGCAACTGGGTTCCGTAGATATTTCAAAACAACTTCGTGAGGTCATAATTGACCTCCGCGGCGCTGGAATATTCGTTATGGAGGCGCGCCCGCGTCGGGTAGGGCCCGCCTCCGGTCACCCTCACACCGTAAATGCTCGCGCTGAACGGTTGAGTTAGTTTGTGTCTGTGAAATTATGGACGTTTTTATTAACTGAAATGGATATATTATCCGATCTAGACTTTGACTTCGATATTTCTCAAGAAGACTTACAACAAATTGAAGCACTAGAAGCTAGTATTTTTAGTGAGCTACACAATTTTTCCGAGGAAGAAATTAGTAACGATACTATCCTACCAACAAAAAACATTACCGTCGTGTGATTGCAAGCAGCTCCGACGAAAGTGAATCGGAGTCGGTTGAAAATTTTGTCTCTAATTAAATTGCTCGTATAGAAGAAACATCTAATTCAGAACAAAAATGGATACGACCACGACGATATCAACCAACCATCATAGCATTCACGGAACCAACTGGTAAGTGCTAAGTACTTTTTTAACCGACTTCAAAAATGGAGGTTCTCAGTTTGACCTGTATGTATGTAAGTATGTATGTTTGTCCGCGATTATCTCGCGACAGGCTGAGACGATTTCAATGCAGTTTTCAGAAAATTATTTGTTACATTTAGGAGAAGGTTATAGTATATAACACTTCTTAGTTTGATGATGATCTTCGGAGATATTCACTAAAAGTTAAAAATCTATGTAAGTAGGTTATCGATTGTTCAGGTACGCATAGCACAAGGTATACTTTTAATTTGGGGCTTGCTGGCTTGCGTAAAATTTTGTCCCTCATATTATTTATTGTTGCTTACTGTTGCTTCCAGGTATGAAGCAACCATACGCAACAGAATTGAAAAATAGTGCAGAGGGAGAATATTTCAGTCTTTTGGTTCCAGACAGTCTTTTTGAGACGCTTGCAAACGAAACAAATTTGTTTGCACGGCAATCACTTTCAAAAATCTTAAAACCTAAGTCTCGTGTGAATGAGTGGAAACCGACATCAAAAGATGAGATTAAACAATTTTTTGGATTAATTCTGTACATGGGATTGGTGAAACTTCCTCAAATAAATTTATACTGGAGTAAAGACAGGGTGTTCGGGCAACATTTTCCAGCCACTATTATGAGCAGGAACCGGTTTGAATTGCTTTTGAGAATGATTCACTTCACTGATAATGAGACAGCGGACCAATCCGACAGAATTTTTAAAATTCGACCCCTCATCAATGCTTTGAACGAAAATTTTAAAAAATATTACGCCCCAAAGGAAACCGTATGTGTTGATGAAAGCCAAGTAGCATTTAGAGGGCGCATAATTTTTCGCCAATATAATAAAAGTAAACGCCACAAATATGGCATGAAATTGTTTAAACTTTGTACCCTCCCCGGGTACACCTGTAAGTTACAACTATATGCTGGTAAAAATGATGAAATGGTTAACACAACACCTACAAATATTGTGATGTCACTCTGTGATGACATCTTAAATTTGGGTCATACAATTGCCACCGACAATTGGTATACCAATTTGGACTTGGCAAATCAACTACTGGATCACGACACCCACCTAATTGGAACAATTAGAAAGAATAGAAGAGGTTTGCCAATGGAAGTAGTCGACGCCAAACTGGAAAAAGGCGAATCCATAGCTATGGAGAATCAACGGGGCATTACTGTTCTCAAATGGAAGGGAAAGCGCGACGTCTTAGTGCTTTCGACGAAACACTCAAATGGAAAACGAACGGTTTTAAAGAAAGGAAGAGCTATTAAAAAACCAAAAATTATACTTGCCTACAATGAAGCAAAAAGTTCAGTGGATACGAGTGATCAAATGACTTCATATTCATCACCACTCAGAAAAACTGCGAAGTGGTACAAAAAGCTGGCCGTTGAGCTTATTTTAAACACGGCTCTGGTGAATGCTTGGATTATGTATAAAGAGAACAAAAACACTAATCAGAGTATAGTGCAATTCAGGCGTCAGTTAGTCGAGTATCTTGTGGATTCAGGAGTCGACAAAGAAAATTGTGAACCGCAGGAGAGACCTAAAAGAATGAAACATGATTGCTGAAAAAAGAGGGACCTGTTGCTAAATTGAGACGTTTCTGCGTCGGTTGCTACAAAGAAAATGTTAAAACACATGGATCAAAAGTCGCTCGAAACAAAACTAAGAAAGTCGTTACATACTGTAAGAACTGTCCTGGTGCAATATACTATTGCCTACAATGCTTCAATAAATCTCATCGTCATTTGTAAAGGTTTTTTTTAATAATTTAGTAGCTAACTGATACTGTTTTATTAATAGTTACTAGCTTCCGCCCGCGACTCCGTCCGCGCGGATGTCGGTCTTCGCGTGCATGGTTTATTTCCCCATTTTGAGTAACTCTGACAATGACATCTTATAAATATTACGACGCTGAATCCACTGCGGGTAATGTAACGTGTGTTCGCGGTTCTACAGAACAACTCTATGAATAAAACTGAAAAATAAGATTTTTTTTCTACGTATTTTTCCAGGATAAAAATAACCCTATGTTATGCCCAGGATAATAAGGAATAATTATACCAAGTTTCATCGAAATCGAACCGTTAGTTTTCACGTGATGCCTGCACAAACAGACAGACAGACAGACAGACAGACAGACAAAAATTTTTTTAATCATATATTTGGGTTTGGTATCGATCCAGCAACACCCCCCGCTATTTATTTTTTCAATATTTTCAATGTACAGAATTGACCCTTCTACAGATTTATTATAGTACTAGTGGGCGCCCGCGGCTCCGCCCGCGTGAATGTCGGTTACCGCTGCAAAAAGCCTACTCAGGAAAGACACGGTCAGCAACATGATTCCCAGGTCTATTCACAGACACCGACACTAACATCGACGACGCAGTCATCGCAAACACTCGACATAGATAGATGTTGTGTGTCGCGGGCTTTTTTGTAGATATTTATAAGATCAACAATTAATTGGAACATTTTATGGTTCTATCTTTTTACGCAAAATGGGGTGCTAAGACAGGAAACCTCCACGTGCGCCCGTGGACTGGAGTTCCCCTTCGGATACGTCCGGGGGGAAGACCAGTTTTTCGGGCCGGTGCACCCTGGGATGCGGGCAAAAACTCTTTTAGGCACTGTGTGCCTAAGGGGTCTCTTTGCCCGTATGCGAATAGCCTGTCGGGTGGATGCTCCAACGCGTGTCCCTCTGAACAGCAGAGGGCCCAGCGGCGGAGCGGGCTTGCGGACGGTGAGTAATGGGTAAGCTCGCCGTCCGACCAAGGACCAAGCCCGGGTCGGTGGCGCGTCGTGTTTCACGCGTCACCGACGGGGCCCCTTACGGGGCCAAATGCCTGCTGGGGTCGCGGCTTTTTTCTTAATCCAGGATACCGCGGCCCCGGAACGTAAAGGGCATCCGAAGAAACACGGGTGGATTTTAGTCAGTAAGAGTCTGACAGTCCCTTCCGCCCCGCCCGGGGCGGGAGGGCTCATTTGATGATTTTGCCACCCTAAAAAAAAAAAAAAAAAAAAGCGTACGCAAAATAAGTAACTTTTCTGGATGATTTTTTACACCCTGTGGCCGAAAAACCCAAATATCTTACGGAACCCTATTTTTCTTCAAAATAAAATGTAGCTTTCGAATGGTGAAAGAATTTTTAAAATCGGTCCAGTAGTTTTTGAGCCTATTCATTACAAACAAACAAACAAAGTTTTCCTCTTTATAATATTAGTGTAGACTACCAAAATAACTGATATTCGTACCTACTATTGCTTCAACTATAAAGAAATAAAATGTAAACTAATAATATATTTAAACACTACCAAAACCTCTTATACCTATTTCATAAATAACAACAAAACAAATCTAAAAATAAACTATTCAAAGACTAAAAGTAAAAAAGGGCCAGCCGCAATCGCGGCGATAAGACCCCTCTTTGAGGAGGGGCGCATGACGCAGGTCTTCACCGGATACGGAAGTTTCGGGAGGTTCCTGTGTCTGATAGGGAGGGAAGATACTCCTGGGTGTCACCACTGCGAGGATCGTCCGGAGGACACGGTGGAGCATGCGGTGCAGGACTGCCCCGCTTGGGCAGAGCTTCACCGTGTCCTCACGACGGCGATAGGCGGACATCTCTGGCGCCCCGCATTGGTTGAGGCTATGCTGCAGGGCGAGACGGAGTGGGAAGCGATTGCCTTCTTCTGCGAAGCAGTCATGCTCGCGAAGGAGGAGGCGGGCCGCGTGAGGGAGAGGACAGCGTCCTCCCTCCACCCCAGCCGCAGTGGTAAACGCCCACGGCGACCGACGTCGGTGGACTATCTACGGCCACCGTAGGCGCTGGCATGTGGGCGGCAAGTAATGGGCGACTCGCTGTCCGCCCATGGACCATGCCCGGGTCGACGGCGCGTTGTGTTCCACGCGCGCCTCAAGGAGTGTCAGCATAATGACGGGGCCTGTAGAGGGCCAAAGCCAAGCTCACAAATAACCATGACCCCGGTACATAAAGGGCTATTGAAGGACACCGTGGATTTTAGTCAGTCAAGTCTGACAGTCCCTCCCGCCTGCCCTGGGTGGGAGGAATCATTTGATGATTTTACCACGCCAAAAAAAAAGACTAAGTCACGCTGATAATCACGGTTTGTAAATAACAATTATTGTCTGTCAATAAGGTCGAACAGTCTGATCATCTTTTCGCATCAACAGCCAAATATTGTATGAAGCACGCGCGCTTTTTTCCAAAATAATCCTTATGACATGATTCGGTATTTACGCGCGATGACTGATTAGCGTATTTCATGTATAACTTTGGTGTTTCTACATCGATTTACATGATTCTTTTTTATTGAATAGGTAATAATGTTATTTTTTTTAATTAGGGATGAGTGAGAGTGTTGTAAACGTAACAGTAGACAAATATAAGTAATCAGAAAGCTCCGAATTGCTAAGCTATCGGGAGTTTCACGTGTTATTGTGAGTCAACCATAAAAGATAGACATATGCTGTCAAGGAATATTTTTATATAATTTTAAGGAAAATATTTCCGTCATACATGATTTCTATGTAGCTTTAATCATTAAAGCTGCACACGCGACGGAAGCTTAAAAAATGGAGAAACTTCTCCCGTTTTCCCAATATTTCCCTTCACTGCTCTGCTCCTATTGATTGTAGCGTAATGAAAAGTATACTATAACCTGCCCAGGAGTATGAAGAATAATCGTGCCAAATTTCGTTAAAATCCGTCGAGTAGTTTTTGTTTCTATAACGAACATACAGACAGACAGACAGACAGACAGACAGACAGACAAAAATTTTACTGATTGCATTTTTGGCATCAGTAGCGATCCCTTATCACCCCTTGATAGTTATTTAAAGTTTTTAGTTTTTTTTAAATATTTCATGTACAGAATTGGCCTCTCTACAGATTTATTATAAGTATAGATAGATTACGAATAAAAACGATTCGCAACGGATGCCTTTGTAATTTCTAAATTTCTTTGCCATTTCACCCACATTTTTAACAAATTTACTATTACTCAGAAACCATACTGAAGGATTGGTCTACAGCGCCATTCCGGTCACCTGCTGCCAGAGAAATGTTCGGTGAAAATGGCCTACGGCTCACAAATCAGTTTCAAACTCAGATCTACCTTGAGGTCACTGATGACCCTACGCGGCGTCTCGATCTGGTGAGGTCACAGATGCCCTACGCGGCGTCTCAATCCGGTGAGGTCACTGATACCCTACGCGGCGTCTCGATCTGGTGAGGTCACAGATGGCCTAAGCGGCGGAGAACGTGTTAACAAAGATGTTTTATTTATCGGTAATTTAAGTATTTGAGCCGTGTGGTCTGATAAGCTAAAGTCGATCACTTCAGATTTGCATTTTTGTTTTAGATTATGTGCAAAGTTAAGTTACACGTTCTGCTTATAAGTCGTGTGGGCTGATTTAATTCAAATTTTAGATTTAAGTTTAAAAGCGGAGTTTAAGGACGGAGCCAGTTTTACCCGGTTATTTCGAGGAGTTAGTCACATTTGGAAACTGGTTACACCTTGATATTAGAGTCGAGCGTTACCGCGCGTTCTGGTGATTCTGTATTTAACAGAACGGTGGACGTATTATGCCGCCGATCTTGTATACTGGTATAGGTCGGCGGAATGCCTCGCCATCCCTGTTCAACGCTTTGCAAATTGGACCTCAAACTTATTTGGAAAACCCCAACCGCCATGCCACCGGCACACACGAGTTGAAACTTTTAGCAAGCATTACTATTGATGTGATTTTTTTATTTATTGCAAATGCCATTAAAACAATAATTTTCCTAAAATTACCTAATTCAATTTACGTCTTTATATTTTCTTTGTTCATTACTTTCACTTACTAAGTATATTTTTAAATATTTTTACAAAAACAAAAAAAGAAATAACATAAACATTTAAAAATATTATTAATTATATATTATTATTTATTCTATTTTCTTTATTTTATTTATATCTTATGTATTTAAGTTTTGCGTTAGAATCAAACGAATGAACTGCAGGGACTGCGAAGTTTGCTTTCCGGCAAAGTTTGGACAACAAAGTGTTACACAAAACGAAAGAGATAAAGAAATAATTCACAAAAAAGTACCTATCAAAAAATAACTTAATTAATCAAAAACAAAGGTTTTAACTCACTGGTTGCCTCTAAAGGTGCATGTTTCAAGATTTACTCCGTTTCTGCGCCAATTGAGAATCATTTCACTCGAACACATTTTGAAGTCGCACAAAATTGCCAGTTTTACCTACCTACTTGATAACACAGGTGTTGCATCAGCCAATGCAACTGGCGAAATGGGCGCGAAGCACAGATAGTGGGCTTTTATATCATACATTTTCTTCTAGAATTTTCTTTCTATTGTGATGTTGCCATTTTAAAAAGAATAGTTTTTAGTAATTTTCATTTTATTTTATAATATTCTTTCTGCTATTTATTGCACAGAAATTAAAATGGCGTCGACTGCGAGTCATGGTCATTGCTTGCAATGATAAAACAGTGATAAGGGTCAATTATTTCTAGGTTATTAAGTCGTGGTTTCGATTAATGCGGGAAGCGAGAAGAGAATAGAATCATTTATTTGCCTAAAATATGGTATTTTACAGATTTTAAATAAAACTAAAAAAAGTATTTCTTCATATTCCGCCAACTTCAATCGGTTTGAAAATTTTGTATTTTTTAGGTAGCCAATTTACATATAATAATTATATGTTTTTTTACAAAACCACTAAATTATAACACATAATATTTAGATATTAACTAGTTACCCGTCCCGGCTCCGCACGGGTGCAATCTCTACTATATTATACATGTTATAAACCTAAACGTATTAACCTTCCTCTTGAATCACTGTATCTATTAAAAAAATCGCATCTTAATCCGTTGCGGAGTTTTAAAGATATAAGCATACATAGGGATAGACAGACAGACAGCGGGAAGCGACTTTGTTTTATACTATGTACTAATTAGCATAAAATTAGTATATTTATGTTACTGGAAGAGAAGTATTCATTGTCATTTATTTCATTTGGACGTGTTTGAGTCATCTTTATTATTTATCTTGGGGCAAGAGATAGTGTCAGACTGTTATTGACTTAATTCCACCCAATTCCATTCTATAGGCTATTTTACTCAAAAAATATTATTAGTCCGAAATATAGATAATAAAAAAAACATTTGACCCGTATTTTTTTCTTTTGTGAAAGAAACCAAAATTGAATACGAAGATACAACGCTTCAAAAAATCACCAAACGTCACTCGGTCGGTACAATTTTACACGCGTTATGACGTCTCAAGCCCCTACTCCCTAATTTGGAAGCGTTTTATCTTTGTCAATATTCATCGATTTAGAAAAACAAAAAATACGTGTCCATTATTTTTCAATATTCTGACGGACTAAACAGATTGTTAATTTATTTATGCAGTAAAATACCCTATTGTCCATGCGTTCCAGAGCCTCGGTAACTCTTTGGAACAATCTCGCAGTCTGGGACTGTCTTTTTTGGGGCGATTCAGTCAATACTCTATCATTGACTGAATCGCCCCAAAAAAGTCCTCTTAACCTTGATGGATTGGAAGGAACCGTCGGACTCTAACATACATAAACTCTGTCAGACTCTTATAGGCTAAAAATCCACTCTATTCCTTGACTCGCCCTTTGCGTTCCAGGGCCGGTGCGCACACTGCAACTGTAGTTTCATTGCCTTATTTATTACAATTAAAAATGCTTGTAACTGGCCTACTTAAAATAAATGATAAGATTTTGATTTACGTGGAAAGCGTAAAAAGAATCGTATCTTTTCGTTATCAATCATGCCTCTCTGTCACACCACTGTGACGTATAAATAATTTTGAATGTGTGAATGAAAAGGATAGATTAAGGGTGTGAATTCCTTAGTACGCAGTTTTTTTGGCAACATTATGTAGTAGCATTAAGGATGATTTAACTTGCGTTTAAGCCGTGATTATTTATATATAATATTTATATTGTTAATTATATTCAATAATATAATGAATTAGATGAAAATGAATAAAGCGAAATACGTAATATTATGTTACTTATATCTACAGCAATCGTGTCAGACTTATGTAGTAGGTATTAATTGTTCATCGTTTCTACTGCAACTTATCTTATCGTAAATACATACAACGAACCCCTGATTTGCACTGTTTTACGAATTTTACAAATTGAAGTAATAAAACTAAACCATGAATAGAAAATAATGCTATTCTTTTTTTTTTGCCACACCTACGAGTATCTCGGAATCAACAGTGGCGACCACCAGAAAAACACCGAGGTGAGAAGGCTTGAAGAATCCCCGAAGAATTAATTTAATTGTCTAGGATTACGAAATTAGAAAGAAAGACATACAATTGGGGCGTCACGCTGGGGCAGTGTGGGGCAAGCGCCCCACTCTGACCTGTAAAATACCTAACTAAACCAAAATAACTAAATTATTTAGATACTAACTTTTTTTTTTTAACGTGTTAAAATCATCAAATGAGTCCTCCCACCCAGGGCAGGGAGGGAGGGACTGTCAGACTTGTACTGACTAAAATCCACGGTGTCCTTCAATAGCCCTTTACGTACTAGGGTCACGGTAATCCCTTGGTCCCGCGACCCCAGCAGGCTTTGGCCCTCTACAGGCCCCGTCACTATGCTGACACTCCTTGAGGCGCGCGTGGAACACAACGCGCCGTCGACCCGGGCATGGTCCATGGTCGGACAGCGAGTCGCCCATTACTCGCTGCCCGCATGCCCGCGCCTACGGTGGCCGGAGATCTTCTTGCGACGTCCGACGCCGTGGGCGTCTACCACAGGTCTCCGCCTATCGCCGTCGTGAGGACACGGCGGTGCTCTGCCCGCAGATAGATACTAACTACAATAATTAATTACATAGAACTTTGGTGACAGAAAAAGTAGTGTAGTACTGTCTACCAAATGGTTAAATTTTCTACTTACATAGACGTGGTTATATTGTTATTGTTATTGTTAAGGGCTCCCTTTTCCGCATTTGGACTCGTAGGTGGTCCGTTATGCGTGAGGTGGGACGGTTGGCTATGTGAGCCAACCCAGCTCCTTCCAGAAGCTCAGAAGTCTCCTGGGACGTTCAAAGGCTTCTTGGAGCGACCTTGGAGTGCCAAGGTTTTGTGCCCGTTGGTTAGCAACGCCTTCGCATTCCAGGATTACGTGGGTTGCCGTTTCATCCGCGTTCAGGCAGCCCCTGCACAACGGGCTGTCTGTCGCGTTGATAGTAAACAGATGTTTGTTGAGTGGGCAGTGACCGGTAAGCATACCCACCACAACTCGTAATTCTGTTCGTTGTCGTGGAAGACGACGTGGACGACGAAGACTAGACGTGGTTACTATATTAATTACGGTAAAATGAAATTAATACATCAAATTATTGTACTTATACAAAGCTAAACTATGTAATATAAGTAGTAGCCTAGTGTGTAACTATAATATTATTATAGAACGAAATACCATTTTTTAAAATAATTATTTTATTTATTTATTATTTTTGGGAAAACAAGATGGATGCAGAGGAAGAGGAAGACCAAAGAAAAGATGGATGGATTGTCTAAGGAATGATATGGAAGAAAAAGGAGTAAATGATACTGTGACGTCTGATAGAGGAGAATAGAAGAAAAAAACGTTTCGCGCCGACCCCAGGTAAAGTGGGATAGGGGCAGAGAGACGATGATAATATTTGGGAAAACAAACAGTAGTACATTAAGGGTAAACAGCGTAATTGACTTAACATTAGACTTAATAAAATATACTACCCACAACATTTTACACAGATTACTATAAGACATAATAAAAACAAACTGTAAGCAAACGTAAGCTGTAACAATGCTAAATTTTATGGGAAACAAAAAAAAAAAGTTACTAAGTACATCCATGTAGTATATATAGAAGACTCTACTGTTTGCGTAATTGTAACCTTTTTGTATGAAAAAGTTAAAGGCCGCGGCGGTATAGTTTACTAGTTAAATAATAATTATTATTTTAGACTGCTGCCCCACCCTGACCCCATAGCTGTATACGCCCATGGCTGGCTACGCCCGTGTATTGGGGGATGTTATTTATGTCGAACATCATACAATCGCTGGGCAAAAAAATCCATCAGGATGGATGCCAATAGGTCTGTTCCGCTCCTATAAGCAAGATAAGCAAACTCTCTGCGCGATGGACTCAGATATGAGAAGATTCGTAGACGCACCAAATTTGCCGACATAGCCCAACGAATTAGCAAGTTGACATGGCAGTGGACAGGCCAAATAGCACGCAGATGGCAGCGGCCGATGGGGCCGTAAGGTTCTCGTATGGACACCATGTACCGGCAAGCGCAGCGTAGGACGTCCACCCGCAAGGTGGACAGACCATTTTATGAAGACTACAGGATCACGCTGGATGCAAGCCGCTTCCAACCGGTCCTATTGGAAGTCTATAGGGGAGGTCTATGTTCTGCAGTGGATATTTTACGACTGATATGATAATGAAAGAGCGGTAAACTAGAAGATAGTTTTTACTAAAATCCACGGTGTCCTTCAATAGCCTTTTACGTTCTGGGGTAATTCGTAAATCTCGCGACCCCGGCAGGCTTTGAGGCGCGCGTGGAACACAACGCGCCGTCGACCCAGACCAGAAGATAGCTAGAGAGGACGAGTATGAAGGGGGTGGCTCGAACCACCCTTTTCAGTCTCTGCATTTAATTATACCCACATTTACACATCTTTTTTTTGGACGGGAGGGACTGTCAGACTTGAACTGACTAAAATCCACGGTGTCCTTCAATAGCCCTTTATGTTCCCGGGTTAGGTTACCTAATGAGACAGTCCCGCGACCCTAGCAGGCTTTGGCCCTCTAAGGGAGCCCCCGTCATATTGCTGACAGCTCTTTGAGGCGCGCGTGGTACACGGCGCGTCGTCGACCCGGGCTTGGGCCATGATCGGACGGCGAGTTACCCATTATTCACCGTCCGCATTTAAACCTGCTAAGCATTTCATGTTCATACAAACTGACAAGAAATATTTATACATATAACAAATAGATATCACATTATCAATATGATATACTATCAAAGGCCCCAACTCTGCGCATAAAGTCGTTTCTGACTAGTCAGAAACGACTTTATGCGCAGAGTGGACTTGTGGGAAGTTTCCTGAATAACGTGATAAGAAAAGCGGAAATATGGATTGGATTTTTTGGAGAAATAAACATACAGAGATGATGATGAAGCCATTGGTGATGAAGAAGGCCATAATGGTCTGCTCAGAATTACGTCATCCTTCACAGAGTATAAAAAGGATCGCAGAAGAATTACGTCGCATATTTCCGACTTCGGTCTTCTGGCAAGGAAGTCTACAAGTGAAAAGTGTGAAAAATAATGGATTATGTA
Organism: Agrotis puta; assembly: GCA_943136025.2. NCBI lineage: Eukaryota > Metazoa > Arthropoda > Insecta > Lepidoptera > Noctuidae > Agrotis > Agrotis puta. Next base: position 2,587,261 of record OW964195.2, on the reverse strand, counting down.
CCCAAATGGAGAGTTCCTAACGGTGTGGTCCATGAGGTCCCGATACGCTCTATCTTTCCCGACGGAATTCAGTAAGTTATTCTGAGTATTTTAATATGATTGCATATCAATTCCTGAAGTTGGCTTGGCAAACTTGATGGGTCTGTCAAATCTAAAAATCTTAGCCGTTTGTCCTGGTTTCCTTGTGAGGATCTTTGATAAATCACTCATAGCTAGATCATAAAGATTATTATTAAGTGGCCATTACGAGTAAAACGTTGAACGCTTGCCGTTCTGTACCACGTGGTGGTTCTTGCGGAACACCCGCCAAGGCGAAGGCGAAATAAGGAAAAAAAAAACACGTTCAAACGGTCCAGGCTACTTGCCGTGAAGACTCGATCTCACCTCTGGTGGTGGTAGATCTCACCAGAGTACCTTAGCTCGCGACCAACATCCTGTCCGAGACCGGTGCCAAAAAGTTTTTACTTTGTTCCGTCGGAATGCAGGTCTTCCAGCTCATTCTTTGTGAGCTCACTCCATCTTAAGCCTCATTTACCCCTTCCCTTTAAGGTGATTGCATCGTAGTAGCTTTCAAATCTTGTGTTTTTTGCAATTTGCATATCAGTGAAAAGTTGTAACTTGATCAAAATATGATTCGCGATATTTACAAGTATAATTTTAAATATAAGAATGATCAAAACATTCACTCCATTCCCTCTTACTTGGATTTGTGCAACGTAAGTTACTTTTCGGAAATTTTACCCATTTTGCACAAATCTATGTGAGAGCCTGTGAGAGCAAATGGAGCGTTTTGATCATTCTCTCATGATTGAAGTCAAGAACAAGCCCAATTTAGATAAAAAATAGTAATATCAGTATATTTTAAAGGGTGCAGGCTAAGTTAACCCAGCCGGCCTACCCAACGGTGCAGTTATACATGTCAGGCTCTTATAACCTCAAAATAAAAGGATTGAAAATTTTGAACAAACAAAGAAAGATCCATGAAAACGTGGGTAAAGTCGGGTTGTGGGAGCTAGTGATGATGGAATACTGACACCCCCTTTCATTTTTTATAATCATTACTTAGATACATTCTGAATTTATTTCAGAGTAAAATGAAGGGTTCAAAGTCCATAATGGCGGCCGCCATGTTGTGCAACTTCACGCTATGTTGTGCAACTTCATAGTAACCCCTTATCTGCCTCTTCCAGGGTTGCGCGACTGTCTACGCAGTTTACCGTGACACTGGAAAGTAAAGGGCTATTGACAGAACAGGGTGGAGCACCACTTTCATCGTTATACTCGTACATTCCGGCCCAAAGTTGCATGAAAGATATGTTCTCATTTTAGCATAAGGTTTAAACCAGTGTTCAATCATTGGACTAGATTGATAAAGAACAATTGTATCGCAATTATATTTGCAACAGTGATAAAGTCGCTTTTTTAGATCCCTTAAATATATATCTACAGGATACGTGTTTTTTTATTTTTATTTTATTTAGCGAAAGGCTTACATTTCCACACTATCTCTCTTTATGGTAAACAATGATGTGATCGAAGGTGAAGCGCGCTTGCCTAGACGTAACCTATTCACTCTTGACTGACGTCTCATTCAGTATTTACACGTAATGTGCAGCAAGGTGCAGCGCAGCATGTATGACAGAACAGTCTGTTACTGAACTAGCTTTTGGCAAAGGCTTTTCAGGCGTCGTACAATCAAAATGACTCCATGGGAACGCAGCAATGATATTTTTTTTTTAATTAGACGAATTTCCTATCGAAACCCCTTTTTTCTGAAATTACCTTTTTAATCTGGAGTTCAGAATAAATATAAATAATAAGTTCCTTGTGTGTGTAGATTGCAGGAATTAGACAGTTACGAAGTATTTAAATACATAGGTTTTTATGGACATGAAAAAAAGTTTGAGACCATTTTGAACAAATTAAATCTTTTTGTTACGGCTTATTAATATAATGGTTCTTCTTCTTTTCAGATTCCTTATTTAAAAATATATAGATTTAGAACATAAAGCAATAAAACAGTTGAATGATTTTTCCGTAAAATGAAAAAAAGAACAGATTTTACTAGTGATTACAAACTTTTGTTTGATGTGTGTAGGTGAAAATAACACTTCATAAAATGAGATTCCTTTCGGAACTCTGCATGCCAGTTCATTTCGCAAGTGGCAGAATTTTCCTCTTTCTCTTCGAAATCAAAATCAATTAAAATCAAATAATTTATTTCAAGTAGGCCAGTTACAGGCACTTTTGAATTGAAGGGTGTAATTTCAAAACCCTCTAAAATGACTTGACGCAGAGTCATTTTAGGGGGTTTTGAAATTAGACCCCTCAATTGTCAAAAATAAAAAAAAATAGTGCACATGGTGCTACAGTCCCAGTCACAAGACATAATAACTGTGAAAGTACCGTAGATGCCCATTCCAAAGCGTAGATCTTTATGGAAAAGAATGGGCAAGAAACTCCATGGACACTCTTTTTTAATCGACAAAAATTATTACAGAACCTTTGCTCCATACATCAACATTCATAACTATTGCTCTTTTATGTATGAATGTGGATGAGGTGAAAGGAGTATGTAAGGATCGTAGCCGGCAGCTGTGTACTTTCTGTCTGCCCCCATAAAAAGTGTGTAAATTTCTATAGTAAACCTAGTGTTGACTATATTTTTGAGCCGTTTAGGGATGAATCTATAGAGCCGTGGGGTCCGAGTACTCACAGTCTCTACAGAGACATTTGTAAAAGTTCGTGACGCTTCCCGTGACCCAAGAGCTGGCTTTTACCTTGCTTTGCCTTGGCTAGAGACTAAGTATTGCCATTCGAAGAGGCAACGCCGCCAGTCTCTTAGACACATTACCAGCTGACAGCGTTGATGATGAATTTTACGATGCTCTATAAAAAGTTTAGTTTAATTTAAATTTAGTATTTTTGTTTGTATTAAGTAAAATATTAATATTTGATTTTCTTTGATTACAGTTGCATCATCAGACGTTTGACCAGAGATGATATTGATGAAGCTCTGGATTTAATATTGGAAGCAATTTCTGATAGATATGATCCAATAATTTCTGCTCTTGGTAAGTTTTTTTTTTTTTAAATTAGTTAACATTATTCCAAACATTCATAAGGTTTGCCGACGTGGTATGGAGCGCAGTACGATCACTCCACGGCAACGATGAAGCTACGGTTTATCTGAGTTTCGAGATTTTCAATTTTACACTCTACATTATAAAGTTGAAAATCTACGAAAGTCGAACCATAGCGTCTTTTAGGATCAGTGCACGCCGAGACGCTAAGCGACGCGACGACGCACGGCGACGTGACGGCGACGTGACGGCGCGTCCTCCCCATACAAAATCTTCTATCCCCTTTTTTAGTAACACCACTGTAACAAATTCAAAATAGCTCGTTAACCTAAATCTTACAAAACCCCTTTCAGATTTCGATGAAGACTCGTTTAAATCTCTGGTATACTATACGATGGCGCATCTTGATCAGGGCATCGCGTATGGCTGCTTTCAAGTAGAGGGACCTCATTTGAAGATAATCAAATTGATCGCAGTTGACGCCTTGTATGTGCGAAACATACGAGATGAGTTCCAGTTTAGCAAGGTTAGATGTTAACATTTAAAGAGTATAGTGACGGGGCCTGTAGAGGGCCAAAGCCTGCCGGGGTCGCGAGACTAACGGATACGTGACCCTGGTACGTAAAGGGCTATTGAAGGACACCGTGGATTTTAGTCAGTACGAGTCTGACAGTCCCTCCCGCTCTGTCCTGTAGCTTTAATGGACAAGATGACTGAAAAACGAATGCTAGAAACTAGCCTATTTATTTTTCAGGATTCAGGCGAGGCTTTTGGAAACTGGTTAACATATCTGAGGAGAGTTGAGACCCACCTATGGTCGATGGGCCAAGGAAAGATATGTAATTTCTTATCTTCCTTTGGCGTATTTATTTTGGACCAATACAGAGACAATTTTGAAATTACAAAGGAAATGATGCAAGTGAGGTGAGTTGCCGTTTCTTTGCAGGTTATGAATTCGATCGAAATTCCTATAATAGGGTATTACTTATTGCATTTCCATTCCACACATACATGCATACATATTAACATTGCTAAATTAATTAAAACTTGTTAATATTTGACAACTATTTGCGACTTTGCCAACTTTCAGAATACGCGCTCTTGTATGTTCGTATATAAAAGCTTTTCCTGTTGGTGTGGCCCTAATGTCAGTTCCGTATTAACCCAAAAGTAAGTTTAAGCAATTGCTTAAGGCCCCATGAATCGGACCGATTTATTTTTACAAACGCTCCCTCCCGTCCCGCCCTAAGTTCCCACCCAGGGACTCATATGATGATTTTACCAAGCTTAAAAAAGAGGGGTTTTATTGTAGTCTCTGTGAATACAATACGTCGTTGCTACTTGAGTTATGAGTCGAGCTACACGATAACTGACAAATGCTTGCACTGACTGGTCAGGTCCACTCAAATCTGTGGGGTTCTTTCTTCAAAAGATCTTTTCAGACACCTGCTTGGTCTTCGTATGTCTTTAAAAGAGACAGTGACCTCTGAGTTTGTTTCGGCTGTTTCTTCTCAGAGTAGTCGAGTAGAAACACCGGCCTCATCTAGTTTGTAAAAAGACGATGTCAAAAAGTGTTGATATAACGTAATTGCATAAATAAACATCATATTATCATCATTTCATTTCAAAAAAAGTTGTGGCTAAAACTCTATTACGAATGTGAACTTTTTTTTTCAGAAAAAGAGTAGCTGAAGCTTTTCAAATTCAAGTCGCGGGAGCAGCGTATATTGGAGAGAAAATACAAAAAGCGGTCGAAGAAGATGGTCCACATTATAAAAATAAATACAAAACTCTCCATGAATACAAAAGTGAGGATTGTAAGGAACTTGGCCTAGGCAATATTTCCCTGGGAGAATTTATTGCATTGATGTCCATTTTTCCTATAAAAATAATGGGACTCAAGCAAAAGTATCCGTCTAATGGGGTTGAAAAGGCACTAAACAAAAAAGGCAAAATAAACAAAAGAAAAAATATAAAGAAAAAAGACAAAAGTTGTCAGGAATGTAGAGCGAATCAATTCTCAATTTAAACTTGGCTCAGCCGCGTTCCGTCCATTATTAAATGTTTTTATTCAAATGACACAATATCAGTTACTGTAGGATAAGCTTATATTATTAAATGTCCAATTCCGTATATGTACAAATCGTAACGATCATCGTGAAGCCATGATCTGCAAGTATTTGGGTGATTCCGTCGTTTCGTGCAAATTGCGACGATCCGCGGAATCAAAAAAAATATTTAAATTTGACATATATTTTTTTTCTATTCGAGTTAAAATCGTCGTCACATTCATAAAAAGTGGAAGGCACTTTTTTATATTGTTTAGTCATTGAAATATGGCTAGCTGTTTTCAACAACAGGATGGTGATGAAAACTGTATGGATTGTAATGAACTAGGGTGAGATGAAAACAAATTTACAACATTGGCTTATCAATATTGAAAATAATTCTATTACCTATTTACTAATAGTAATAAGAAAAGCTAGAATCTTTGGTCTCAATCACAAAATTACAGAAATAACGTAAAAAATGAACTTCTAAAAGCTATCAAATAAACAGAATAACCTGCTCTACAATAGGCATTACAAAACTATAACAGGTAAGCAATCTTTTGGTTTTTGAGTCAAAGCTCCGCTCCTGGGCTCCCCCGTTGACGCAGTCTCCAGCCTCAGCTCGTGGAGGACGTGGTGAGCGCCCTGTTCCCATCGCGGGGAGAGCATACTCTCCTGCCCATGGCTCCGTCTCCGACGATGCCGTCGGAGGTAGAAGGTGACCGAGGTAGACCTGAGAGTGGCGGTACAACGGCCAAAAATACCGCCCCAGGACCCAACGGCCTGCCAGGAAAAGCCTGGGTCCTGGCCTCGGGGACTCTCGGGCCTCGACTGGGGGGGTTCTTTAGCGCATGCCTGGAGAGGGGTCAGTTCCCGCTTCGTTGGAAGACGGGGAAACTGGTCCTGATCCAGAAGCCCGAGCGCCCTGCGGACTCTCCGTCCGCATTCCGGCCCATCGTGCTGCTCGACGAGGTGGGCAAGCTCTTTAAAAGAGTAATTGCAAACCGCCTCGTCGGGCACCTGAATCGGGTGGGCCCGGACCTTGCGGTGAGCCAGTTTGGCTTCCGCAGGGGGCGTTCAACGGTGGACGCCATCATGGGCGTGAGAGCCCTCACGTCGGGGGATGCGGTATCCCGGGGCAGGGTCGTCTTGGCGGTGTCTTTGTACATCACCAATGCCTTTAACACCCTGCCCTGGAGTTGCATCAGGAAGGCACTCCGGTATCACTGGGTGCCGACCTACCTCCGTCGCATAGTCGAGGACTACCTGACGGACAGGGCCGTCATCTACCCCGGTCGCCGGGGAGAATGGAACCGGGGGAGATGTCGTGCGGTGTTTCGCAGGGATCGGTCTTGGGGCCGCTCCTGTGGAACATCGGCTACGACTGGGTGCTGCTCGGTGACCTCCCTGACGGCGTCGGTGTAATATGTTATGCCGACGACACGCTCGTCCTGGCGGAAGGAGAGTCGCACCAGGCGGCGGCCGACTTGGCGACGCAAGCGGTAGCGATAGTCGCTTATAAGATCCGGTAGTTGGGACTCAACGTGGCACTGCACAAAACGGAGGCCATGTGCTTTCATGGCCGTCTGAAAGCGCCACCGTCAGAGTCCCACATAAAAGTAGAGGGGGTTTGCATCGGCGTTGGGAGGACGATGAAGTACCTGGGACTCGTCCTCGACAGCCGGTGGAACTTTAGGGAGCACTTCCTACGTTTGGCCCCAAAGCTGAACCGGGCAGCAGCCGCGTGTGTGGGCCCTAAGCATTCGGACGCGACCACTAAAGCTGGTCGCATGCCAGAGGGTCATGGCTATCCGAATGGTCCGAGGATACCGCACGATCGCCGGCGAATCGGCTAACCTCCTTGCCGGATTGCTGCCCTGGGATCTGGAGGCGACCGCCCTCCGGCACGTCTATGAGTGGCGCGTGGAGGCGCAGCGCCGGGGCGAATGATGATTTTACCACAATAAAAAAAACCTGTTTCTTTCTGTAAGGAATACAATTCAGGATTGTTTTTTATTTGAGCATATTTTTCTCGTTTATGTAGCCGATCCTTAGCTAATTTTTCTTCTCTTGACAAGAGAATTTTTACGAGTTTTACCCATATTTGAAAATTGCTGAAATTAAAAAAAGAAATAGTAAATTATACGAAAAAACATGTATTATGTAGATAATACTCTATACATACTGGAACACAATTATTTTTAAATAAAAATAAAAATTCTTCATTTCCTTCCAAAATTGTTCATTACCTTCCCGCAAAAAAATGGATGGAACGGATGGTAATGCAGTGGAGATGAATGAAAAAATTCACAATTTATATAGATAACTTCGTTGTAGAATACATTTAAAATTTGATTTTAAAATAGCACCAATATGGCTTTAAGAGATATCCATATTACATATTTATAATAATTTACTTATAACGGTACCTTGAGAAATCGAAGGAAGGTGATGAGTTGATTTATGGACGAAACGCTGGTTACAATTCGAAGATCGTTAATAGTTTTATCTACAATACGCGCACGTCCACTCGTCGCTGTTACCAGGGACGACAGACGAGAATAAACCCGTTTTGACAGGAATCGTATCGAATATCGTCTCGTACTCTCTTAAATTAAGAAGTTTCTGTGTACGGATAGTAATGAAGTTTTTTTTGTGACAATTGGAAAAAGGAGCATTTTACATATAAATATTGTAATAAATTTAAAATTAGAATACATAAATTGTAGTTCAGGCATTTAGGTTTAATATTGCCTATTAGTTATAGTCATAATTACGAATGTAGAAAAATAAACATCGAAAGATCTACCGAAGTCCCAAGTTGGAAACGGAGAGGAATGATTTTACAGACAGTTTTACATTTTTTTTTAAATATTTAATTAAAAAATATGTAATATTAGTGATACTACTTTTAAAGTTATTATATCTTTATCCACTAAGCAAAAATCTGTTCACTTTTTCTAATAAATTCATGGGTAAATTCGTGTGGAATTGGTTTTTGCACGAAACCACGGAATGACCCATTTGTATCGGGTTTGGGTGTTTGTGTATGTGAGTTTCTATGTTTGTAAACGAACCTTTGTAGTGTGGAGCAACGATTTTTTTAAAAAAGAAGAAAAATGGAAAAAGATAAAATAAAAGAACAAAAAAAGGAAAAAAAGAGAAATCAAAAGAAAAAAAAAAACAACAAAATAAAGCGAGAAAAAATATTCCTTTTTAAGAGCTTCCATTGCGTGCGCTGCAAAAGTATTTATTTCATAGATGTGTTGTAAATTAATTCAATTTAGTTTACATGCTACATTTATTAAAAGTAAAATATTTACAAAAATGACTAAATAAAAAAAAAATTAAAATGACATTAAATTGTCAAAGACATCGCCAAGCGTATAGTCGACGCCTTGCGTGACCAGAGGGCTGGCCTATGTCTTGGTTTAAGGATCATTGCCATCTAACGTGGCATGATCCTTTGTACATGCCAGCTTGTACATCATATATTTTTTTAAGTTTTATCATTTTCTGATTTTAGAAGTTACAGACACACATTTTACCACTTTGGGAGTGTAAAAGTTATCGCTCCCGGCCTGCCCTGGGTGGGAGGACTCATTTGATGATTCCTGTACTGACTAAAATCCACGGTGTCCTTCAATAACCCCTTACGTTCCGGGGTCACGGCAATTCGTGAGTCCCACGACCCCGTCAGGCTTTGGCCCTCTAGTGGCGCCGTCATTTTGCTGACACTCTGAGGCGTGCGTGGAACACAACGCGTCGTCGACCCGGGCATGGATGGACCATGCCCGGGTCGGACAGCGAGTTGCTGCCCGCATGCCCGCGCCTACGGTGGCCGGAGATCGTCTGCCGTCAATGAATATTTTAGGAGATATCGTAGTTTCAAAATAAAACCTCATTAAAGTAATGATGGGCTGGGCAATAGGGTTGTTTATTGCATAAATAAATTGAAAATATCTGTTTAGTCCGTGCGCGTCAGTTAAAGCCTTGAAAAATAACAGATACGTATATTTTTCCATTTTTAATTCAATGAATGTTGACAAAGTAAAACGCTTCGAAATTCGGGAGTGGGGGCTTATGACGTCTCGCCTGTTATATTATACCGACTGAGTGACGTTTTGTGATTTTTAGAAGCGTTGTATCTAAAGTATTATTATGTTAGGATGAAGTCAGGAAAAAACAACATGTTTCATCATCATTATTAGGTATCAGTCTTAGATTATAAAATATTAGTATTTACTAGAGGATTGTTCATCAACATCAGCCCAGGAGGTCTGTGCTCTGTGAAGATTTTTTATATTATTGTACTCTGTGATTGGTAGATATCACTATGGTAGTTTGTGGATGTCACATTTCTTCGATTTTTTATTCTATGACATATTGGTTTAAAAATGTCGCAGCACATGCTGAGATAGGAGCCTTTTGGCCTCGCACAGGACTAAATTGTTTTTTATTGGTTTTACCTTTTGTCGTTTTTCTTTTATATATTTTGTTTCCTATGTTGTTTTTATTCATGTATTTTTTTTTGTTCTGTCCTGTGTGTGTCAATAAATCTCTTTTCTTTCTTTCTTTCTCACGATGTTTCCTTCACAGTTTTAAGAGCAGTGGTGATTTAAAATATTACACAAAGTAGTGTGCCTGGCTGGGTTCGAACCCACGACCCGTTATTCAGGGCCGATACCACTAGGCCACCACTGCTTTAGAAAGTATTTAATAAATTAGGACAAAATCAGGATAAATGCTATTTAAATTAAGAATACAATAGATCATCATATTCTATTTAAATTATAAAGCTGTACTTACATAGATATTTTGGAGAATTTTAAATTAACATTTGACCAAACACAAAGCCCTTACTTACTCAACATGATATAAAAGTGTATGTGTCCATGAACTTTAGTAGGCTACGCCTTTGGGTTCTCTAAATTCCTCTCTTCTTTACTCTTTGTAAATTACAATAATGATATTATTATGTGATTTCTGATCTTAGTACACATTCAACGTTAAGAAGCTAAAAATACATAAATTAAGAATACTAAATAAAAATAAACTATTATAGAGCATCGAAAAATTCATCCTCAACGCTGTCAGCTGGTAATATGCCCAAGAGAGCGTTGCCTCTTTGTATGGCAGTACTAAGGTAAAAGCCAGCTCTTGGGTCATGGAAGCGTCAACAAGTCTTTTAGAAATGTCTTTGAAGAGGCTGTGAGCACTCGGACCCCCAGTCTAGGGCCCTCAGTTTCAACCCCAAACGGCTCAAAAATATAGTTACCACTAAGATTGCTATATTTACGCCGCTTGAGGTTCTCAGTACATCTTTTTTTTGTATATGTCTGTATGTTCATTTGACCTCGAACTCAAAATAAATTATGAACCACAATTTTGTTATTTTATTTCAGTTATAATCTTTTAATTATCATTACTTATCAGTAGATCACCAAAGAAATCCCCGGACTTTTGACCGGTATGTATGTATGTACGTTTGTATGTTTGTGTGTATGTTATTACTTAAAAAAATCTGTCACACTGATTGTTCTTGTTTTATACTTTTCAGTGCGCGATTTTTTTGTAGTCGGGTTTTATTAGGTATTAAAGTCATCAAATGAGTCCTCCCACTCTGAGTTAAGCGGAAGCGACTGTCAGACTAGCACTTACTAAAATCTACGGAGTTTCTTCAATAGCCCTTTACGTTCTATAGTAATCTATTAAGACTCGCGATTCGGAATATCGCGATTTAGAAGTGCCGCCTTGGACAGCGGGCGTTTACGGTAAACATAAACGCGAATCGTGAAGCTCTTTTGCGAAAGAGAAAGATTCGAAAGATGGAATAATCGACCTCGCCGAGCAGTACTGCGATAGCCTTGTTGGTAAGGCGTTCTGAAATACTTCTCTAGAAAGACACAGGTTTAAGTTCTGCTCGCAGTCGACTGCTTCTTTCCATAAAAAGATTAACGATTCTGTGCATTACAAGAATCGGTCATAATGGATGGTCTTGGCTGAAATGGAATTGGGCGAAATACGTTAGCCACATGCTCGGTAACCGTTGCGCCAGCCTCCACTATAGGGTACCCAGGTACCCAGCATAGACTTAAAAGATGGACTGCGCCTTCCCTAGTCAACTGACAGATAAAATTGACTGTACTCTAGAAGGGCCCCTACCTATCTCTTTCCTGTAACAGGAATATAAGACTCGCTCTTCGATTCCTCTCTTTCTAGTTAAGTGGGGTCAATTTTAGGTCGCTATTGCACAGTCCATACCTTAAGTCTATGGTACCCAGAGATATATGCGCTACTTGTGTTTCTCCGATTTTAAAGTTGCAAAAATGTTTAGTTACAATTGAATATGGTGCAACAATGTTTAATTTTAATAGAGTGACTACTGGCTTGCAACATAATTTAAACTCAAATCAAAAAGTCATGTTTTCTTATTTATTAATTTAGTTCTCCATTTTGCCGCGTATAAAAATGTACTAAGCACACGTGGAGCACACTGTACCAAACAGTAGTTTTTTTTAATGGCAACACCGGTCAGGCAGAATAACTTGACAACCTTGCCTTGTAGAAATTTCTTCATTTATCAAAAAAGTTACATAAAAGTGAAGTGTACAGTGAAACGTAAAGGACGAATATTTTTCAGTAATATTTGTCTTTGCTGTAGATATAATTGTAATTTATCTATTTTAAGAAGTGCGTTGTGGATGGATTGTCATCAGTGGACGATATAATTGTTGCAACGAGATGATTATTGAAAATCCTGACGCTTTCAAGTCGTGGTTGACCTCCATATTGGAGCCACTGTGAGTACATCCGCTGCCATTTTTACTATTTACATTAGCGTGTTAAATTCAATCGAAATTCGCAATTACTGCGGTATTTAAGTAACCATTTCATTGATTCGATTTTGCGGAAATATTTTCACGCAACATGAATAATAATTAGCGAGTAAAAGTATCAAGTTTCATTTAGCTTTATTTTTTTTAAATTTCATTTGACACATGGCGTTTATTTTCGTCTTTGCAGAGGTTGTAAATGAACAGTTTTGCATTAGTTTCAGCATACAGTTTAGAATCCCTACAAATAACTCGTTGACAGCGAAAAACCGAAAAAAATACACGTCTCCATTGACACTTCGATATGTTTAGTGAAGTTCAGTTTTACAATAAAGTTGGCGTAGTTTACGCTAATCTTTTATCTTGTTGATTTATGTTTTAAACAGTATCTGTGTTGGGTAGATAATATAAAACATCACGTTTTCATTTCATATGGAAAATTGACATAATAAATTATAACCTCAATGTTCAAACAAACAAGTAAAAAAATGTAAGTTAACCAATAATGTCAAGATTGAATCAGAGCAAGAAGGCAACAAAACATAGGATCTAATTAATCAATCCTGTTTATTGGTTCATTCTTATTCTGAAATTATTGTTTTGTCAGTGACAGTGACAACAAGCAAAAAGTGCCCACAGTAAAAAATAAAAACAAAATTAAATTGTCTATTAGTAGTTTTTTTTACTATTAGTCCCACTACATCAATAATGCCAGATAACAGTAATTGGTAAAGCAATAAAAACATAAAATTTGTCCATGGCATAGACTTTTTTTGGTAGTTTTTTTTTCTTTCACATGAAAAAGGTGAATTAGGGAATGCAATAATTAATATTGTAAAACCAAATAAATAGTTTTAGATGCAAAAAAAGTATTTGGAAACTTTCCAAATGCTTTTTTTTACACCTGAAACGGTTACAACATACAAATTCAGTGTTTTAATTGCATTCCTATATCAATTTTTTAGTGCACTAAAGAGCCATATTTCTTATTTACATACAGTAAAATTACCTGATTAATTAAAACTTGTATCTAAATATTTGACAGACTGTAATTTTTATGTTTTTGTTGCTTATAAACACCAAGGAGGTCAGCAAATGCATAGACTCAAGGCAGTTACTAACCTCCTTACTTGGTTTTGTTTATGGCAATCGTGTCTAATATAAATTCTGTGAATATTCAGCCAATTGCATGTCAGACTCAAACACGAAGGGTTCCATACCTTTATCTATAAAAATGGCAAAAGAAAAATAATGTCTGTTGTGGAGTAGCCCCACTTTTTAATTAATATTTATAAATACCGACTTTGAATGGTAATTTAAACCCTGATTTTTAACAATACATTCCTTTCTAATGAACTTAGGACTTTTAGAGAATAGTTTGACTAAAGTCTCAAATAAAAAAAGACTGTTCAGTCACAAGCCATAAAATGACTTAAAAAATTCAAATGTGATTTCTCATTGAAATATTGGTTTCCATTTTGAACTAAGACCTTTTTCGTAATAGAATGGCTTCCAAAATAGAAGATCATGAAACCTCAAAAGGTTAATCAATATGGTAGAAGAACATCGCTTTTGAATTCTACTAACCACTTGCACGTCATGTGGTACTACAGTGCCAAAATATTTTTTAGGGACTTACGCCATTGGTACTACAGTGCCAATTTATGGAATGCACGGATGTATGGCGTTCTGGTTCAACTACGGCTCTTTTCTACATTGTCTGTAGTTTTTAATACACAGAAATAATAAGAGATGGCTCTGAAACCAACTCCAGTTAATTTTTAACTGCTCTGTGATTGGTACAACGGATTGAAGTCAAGAGTATTTCGTGTGTGAGTGCGTGAAAGTGTCACCGTAATTATGTCGTTAGAACTTTTGATTTATTTCATATTTCTAATAATGTAATATGTTACATTTTTCTAGATAATGTACACGTTACAATAGTGTATAATTATCATATTCTTTTATTCTCCAAAGTTGTTAAATTTACCAAAGAAGTTGTCGAGTGCCGTTTGTGTTACAATATACGGTTTTTGGTTTGTTTACGAACTGTAGAAGTTATTTTGAAGAGAAATTATATCCTAATTTCATAAAACTAAACTATCTAAAATAATTATTCATACGGAACAAAACAATCAAGTTTATATTTTTAACAAATTCAACGAAATTAGTAAAAGGATACGCAGCGTTGAAGTGCCTGGCACTGCATTGACCAATTTATTTTATCTACTTCTCATGAATGTAATGAAAATATTTTGCTATCATCTTGAAGGAAATATAGTCTACTTTATTTACTATTATTTATAAGTGTTACCGACAGCATATTTTAATCAAGAAAAATAAAATTGCCTGGAAATCAGTAAAAAATATTTACTTTTTAAGTTTAACATTTTTTTAATGGGTGGACATGTAGATTTGGAGCATATATTTATATTTCAGTTTATTCTGTATACGCTAACGCAAACAAAGGTATTTTTTATTTTGAAATTGCTTCAATACTTTTTGTTTGGCAAAAGTTTTTATCAGGGAAGATCCGCGACATTTTAGTAGCGCTGAAAATCGGTTGCGCCGCGACGTAAGTCCCACATGACAGCTCGCGAGCGCTGACGTGCGAGTGGCTAAGTGTATACATAAAATTTATTGTGACTGTTCACAATACCCATTGCAATAAAATTTGTTTAAATGGAATATTCTTTTCTACTGCTTAAGCAATACAGTATATAATTGATAAAGAACAATTTCATTGCAATTCACACACAATTTACATTTACAATCCCTTGTATGCATGGTTTTATTACTTGATAACAAATATGACAATATTACTTTTTTATGTTTTATAAGTAATAATCTTTTGCCTATTTACCAAAAATAATGGTAAATAATCAATATTAGTCTACACTCTAACTGCTATTTGTTGCAGCTCTAAAATATACTGAATAGCTGTTTCCCATGGTTCACACCCATTGCTCATCTCCCTATTAGTCATAGGGTGGTGTAATATATCCTATACCTTCCTCAATAAATGGACTATGCAACACAAAATTATTTTTAAAATTCAAAACAGTAGTTCCCTTGATTAGCGCGTTCATACAAACAAAGTCTTCAGCTTTATAATATTAGTATCTATAGACGATGTCACTATATTATAATGGTGTCAGCAAATTCCATATAAATTGAGCGGCATAATACATATTCTATTTTCAAAATACCTGTGTGGTAATTCCACATCTTACTGATGTTGCATTATGCAAAAATAGAATAGTACTAGTTAATTATAACACCATGAGTTGGTCTGTCCAAAATAGAATTTGAACATCTCGAAGCGTTTATAAATAATGTTCTGATATAAGACTGATACTGTCTTGTAAAAACTATTAAGATTCCCACTGCTGGTATGCTGGGAACTTGTGGAAGAAACAGCATCCAGACCTAAACAAGATCGTCGCGACATCAGCATTGCGAGGCCTCTATTTCTTAGCGGAAGTTATGTTGTACCCCTTGACTGATTGGTTGCAATGTTGTGATCATCGTTGTCAAGATTTTTTCTTTCTTTTTTTTTCGAGATCCCTTCAGGTGCCAGGCTGGGGGCTATGATTCGCTTAGCCTCTGCCTAGCTACGGCACTGTTTTTGAGGCATGATGGAAGAGTCTGACAGTGTCGTCTGATCCACCCAGGACGGGAGGATTAATTTGATTATAATACCAATTTAAAAAAAGCCTCTCTGTTTGTATGTAGTTAAGACTTTATGATTCTAATTTCATAATAATAAAAAACAGATTGTGCTTCATAACTTAATAGATACTCACAAGTTGAAGTAATAATGTAATCTTTGTCTTATCATAATATAGATAAGTGTTCTTTCGTTATTACGTAACAATATATGCTGACATAATGTTTTATTGAAAGATAAGTTACTAATAACATGCTTTGCCGATTTTTATTTTTTTATGTGATTTCTTATCTTCATTGATCTTCTTACATTCATACAGAGCAATTTTTAACTAGAAGTTAGAGTGATATGTAAAAAGTTAATTTGGAGAGACACTGTTACCAAAAATTTTTTGGATTTTTATACTTACCTATTCTAACTAATACATACATAAACAGATAGTATGTGAGGCTTTTTTTTTTTTTTTTATCGTGGTAAAATCATCAAATGAGTCCTCCCACCCAGGGCAGGGCGGCAGGGACTGTCAGACTTGTACTGACTAAAATCCACGGTGTCCTTCACGAGCCCTTTACGTACCGGGGTTACGGTGATGGGTAAGTCCCGCGACCCCGGCAGGCTCTGGCCCTCTACAGGCCCCGTCAATGTGCTGACACTCCTTGAGGCGCGCGTGGAACACAACGCGCCGTCGACCCGGGCATGGTCCATGGTCGGACAGCGAGTCGCCCATTACTCGCTGCCCGCATGCCCGCGCCTACGGTGGCCGGAGATCGTCCTGTGACGTCCGACGCCGTGGGCGTCTACCACTGCGGCTGGGATGGAGGGAGGACGCTGTCCTCTCCCTCAGGCGGCCCGCCTCCTCCTTCACGAGCATGACTGCTTCGCAGAAGGAGGCGACCGCTTCCCACTCCGTCTCGCCCTAGTATGTGAGGCTAAGGAATTTTTCACAGAGAGTTATAAACAATTTTCATGTTTAAGTAAAAAAAATACCTAACTTCTCGAAAAATAAATTTTGGATTATTGTGCATCTATAATCTTTCATCAAATGCCAGATTTCAGTGCCGGAGGAATTTTTCGGAAGTCTTCATACAACAAACATCCTCGTTGATTGGACTACTCACCGCTCGCTCTGCAAGATCGGACGATCTCAAAGTCATCTCGGCGAAGAGCACATCCTAAAGTCCAGCGATGAGATTTCTTAAAGAGAATAAAATAGCGATCTCATCTGTAATACATTACAAACGAATGCTCCTTCGTTTGTTATGTATTACGGATAAGACTTTGAGCATTACATTCAAATACTACATGGAAAGAAAGCAAGAAAAAACGTTTATTGACATATGTCATAAGTACACACAACATTAACAAAAAAGGAAAATATTTAAAAAGAAAACTTACATCTAAACATTAAATATTGTGTCACTCACGGCTGCGCCAAATAGGCCCAGTTCAGCAAATGCCGGACAACTAGTGCTCGACACTGGTTGGCGAGCATTCGCGTGTAATGTAAAGATATGAATCCATCTGTCTGTGCACTGTGCGGCACAAATGTACGCTCTGGTGGACTCACTCTAGCAAACACGAACAAATTGTGCGCGCACATTTTTTAAATGTACGCGGATAAAAATAATGCCTTTCTCCGCTGATAGCACAGTAATATTAACAAGAAAAAATAATTTTGAATGCGAGGACCTATGTCGGTCAACTTTTTTCCTCCGGTTTATTTAAATACTAGCGACCCGTCCCGGTTCCGCACGGGTGCAATCTCTGCTATATTATGAATGTTATATACATATAAACCTTCCTCTTGAATCACTCTATCTATTAAAAAAAACCGCATCAAAATCCGTTGCGTAGTTTTAAAGATTTAAGCATACTTAGGGACAGACAGACAGAGGGAAGCGACTGTTTTATACTATGTAGTGATGGATTATGTGACCTACCCAAATGTTCTTTCTTTAGTATAGTTCGTCGTGTGATGTTAACAAAACTGTCCCTTCACTTCCAGCTGCGATGCGGACCCTGCAGCCCTCGCCAAGTATGTGTATGCCCTCGTCAAGAAGGACAAACCCCTGGAGGAGCTTCGGGAGGTGATGGTGGATCAGCTGGATGTCTTTCTCCAGCAGGGTATGACTCTAAATATTTTATTTCAAATAGAACTACATGAGCCCTTTTTTTTTGCGTGGTAAAATCATCAAATGAGTCCTCCCACCCAGGGCAGGGCGGGAGGGACTGTCAGACTTGTACTGACTAAAATCCACGGTGTCCTTCCCTAGCCCTTTACGTACCGGGGTTACGGTGATGGGTAAGTCCCGCGACCCCGGCAGGCTTTGGCCCTCTACAGGCCCCGTCAATGTGCTGACACTCCTTGAGGCGCGCGTGGAACACAACGCGCCGTCGACCCGACTACATGAGCCCTTGTAAAATAATGAGTTACGGCAATGCGCCATCGATATATGGTGGACATCTCTCCGGTACTTACAAGGCGTTTTGCCAATACTTTTATTGTGCGCTCAGCTAAGGAGTGGAATTCCCTGCGTCTGTATTTCCCGGCAGCTTATAACCTTGGGGTCTTCTAGTCAAAAGTGAGTCGTTACTTCTAAGCAAGCTTGCTTCACCGTCAACCACATCCTCGCTTACCATCGAGGCGAGATAGTGGTCAAACGCGATACTATCATTAAATAAAAAAAAGTCAAGTTCCTAACCACTTTTTTTGAGGTTGGAATATCATTGTAATAATCATTCCATGCCGTTTTCACCTACGGTGACAGTTAATCTACTGGCGTCTATCATGGGCTCTTAAACACCTAAGGCTCGAAAAACCCCCTTTTTTACAAAAAAAAAACTACAGAGTGTGGGGGAGCTCGTGGCTAAATAATTACAGCTGAACAGGCTAATTTTCCGGGATAAGCCGCGCCTGCCGAGGTTGGTCTGTGGATGGGTGACCATCTGTCATTGAGAGTTTCCTCCATGACTCGGAAACCACGTAAAGCCGTTGGTCCTGGCTATCATTTGTAGATCTTTGATAGTTGTTACTATAAGACAGAAGCTCAAAAGTCTGACAACCAGTCTTACCATGGGGTATCGTATTACCCAGTTACTGGGTTGTGGAGGTCCGATAGGTAGTCGCTCCATGTAAAATACTAATATGCAGCTGAATCTGGTACGTTTGGAAGCCAACCCCAATAAAGTTGGCAAAAGACAGGCAGATGATGATGCATAATTAATTATACATTACATTTTCTTTTTAACAGAAACAAAACCATTCGTGGAAATGCTGTTCAAGGCTCTGGAGAGCAATGATTACCTGAAACAGCAGGCCAGACAGGAGGAGAAGAAGTTGGCTTCCCCGACCCCTGCTGACGCTGAGCCCTCGAAAGAAACTGAGATTGAAAACCATGGTAAGAGTTTATATTTTATTCAGGGTCTTTGGATCTTACCGGGGCTCTATAGGGCTAAGTGGTTATCAGGGTTGCTGGCATGTTTTAAGAGGTTATCTCGACTGGAATGTAATATTCAATATCAGAAGATCCATAATGAATCTAGTAGCGATTGTTTCTCTTTCGTTAGATATTTTAACATAATAAAAAAAGTCTCTAATGAGATTTTTTGTTTGTTCTACATTTTATAATTGTGCTTTATAATATTAGTATAGATTTACGGCAATTTGTTGACCCACGCCATTGTATGTCCTAGAATTTGCTTTTTTGAATTTAAGTCATGTCCATTGCCTCAAGATGTTTACCTTCATCATTTTGAGAGTAATGGCTATTAAATAAAAATATCGTGTTTAAAAATAACATGAATACCAAAGCAGAGTATTGTAACCAAAATAAATATTCCCAACTGCCGCTAAATAACTATAAAAATCCCCCAAAGAGGTTTATAATTATAAATTCTTTATGGAGGTAATGGGTCTAAAAATATTATGAGTTACCTACGGCAATGCGCCATCGGCACATGGTGGAATCCCACTCTTACGTACAAACCGTTTTGCCAATACTTTCAGTTTGGTCGCGGGACTCACGAATTACCGTGACCCCGGAACGTAAAGGGCTATTGAAGGACACCGTGGATTTTAGTCAGTACGAGTCTGACAGTCCCTCCCGCTCTGCCCTGGGTGGAGGACTCATTTGATGATTTTACTTAGCAAAAAAAAAGTTACGGCAATGCGCTATCGGTACATGGTGGCATCCCACTCTTACGTACAAAGCGTTTTGCCAATACTTTCAGTTTCCGCAAAGTTAATGAATGGAATTCCCTGCTGGTCTCTGTTCTTCCTGATAGCTACAACCTTGGGGTCTTTAAGTCAAGAGTGAATAGCTCACTTGATGAGAGATGATACATGAGATGTACTATTAGGTAAACCTCTGCCCAATCCTTCAGGGATTAACGGCGTGAGTTTATGTTACGTATCTAAAAATTTTGAACCCAGCCAGGCTCATTACTCCCTCTCACAGAGAGGGGGTCTTTGTCTGATGATGAAGATGATGTAAAAATTTAAATCCCTCTTTTCCAGTCGGCGCCCCACTAATACCCTCACCAGTATCGGGCGGCGAGACCCGCGGCCGCTCCCCCTGCGCGGGCACCCTGGCGGGGACCGCGGCCCCCGCTGCGGGCGGGCCTGCGCGTGCGCGGCTGGTGGTGTCGCGCGGCGCCCGGCTGGCTGCGCCCGCGCCGCCCGCGCCCGCCGCGCCCCGGGTACACCCGCACAATGAACACACGCTGGTCAAGGTATGTCACTTGTCTTCATGGATTTGTGTTATACCCACTGGTTCCGCGTAGAAGGCAACCTGCGCCACACGTCAGTGCATATTTCGATTGATCGATTTGGTGACACGTCACCTACCCTATAACCAGCAGACAACTGAGACGCTTCTAACGAGACCTCATTTGTCATGTAATGATAAGGAGTTTAGAAGTTATGAGGGAACTATCAAACAAACATACATACATACATACATACATACCAGTCAAAATCATAACTTCTCCCTCATCCTTTTGGCTTTACCATAGTCAGGTAAAAAGGTATTAAGTTTTTCTTGTGCTGTCTACATAGAACGTATTCTATCAAATAATATTATATATATGATATTTTTGATCTCGAAGTCTACAATAAGAAGTAGATTTATAAAAATTGTTAGCGTCACCAAATATGCCTGCCGGGGTTGCGGCACTCACAAATTACCGTGACTCCGGTACGTAAAGGGCTATTGAAGGACACCGTGGATTTTAGTCAGTCAAGTCTGACAGTCCCTCCCTGCCCTGGGTGGGAGGACTCATTTGATGATTTTACCACGCTAAAAAAAAATAAAGCGTCACCAAATATATCAGCCCTTCTATTACCAAGAATTAACAGATCTTGTAAGTCCCCAAATAATGTGGTCACTAGGAGACACTATAAATGATATTTATTTTGCAAATTGATTTTGACAAACTCGTTTACACGTCAAAAAATCACATTCCTTTTTTTTGAACTAGATGAGGCCGGTGTTTCAAACTTGACTATTCTGAGAAGAAACAGCCGAAACAAACTCAGAGGCTACTGTCTCTTTTAAAGCCCAGACATTTTGTATTGGTAAAAAAAAGAAAATCTTACGAGAACCATGCAGGTGTCTGAGGTGGTCTTTTGATGAAAGAACCACCCAGTTTGAGTGGACCTAACCAGTCAGTGCATGCATTTGTCGGTAATCGTGCAGCTCAACTCATAACTCAAGGAGCTCAACGTAGCGACGAACAATACCAAGGAAGGGACATTTGCGTAGGCCACATAAATTACTCAAACTGTCAGAATATATAAATATACTGAATAATAAAAAAATAAAATAAAAATGACCCACATTTGTCCTCATACTCACAATAGTGAATAAAAATAAAAATCGCACACATAGCGTGTAGGCCCACTAGACACGAACCCGTCCTTTCAATTTTATAAATAAACTAGCGATAAATAAAAAATAAATAACCTCCCCGGCTCCGCAGGGGTGCAATCTCTACTTTATTATGCAGATTAAATACATATAAACCTTCCTCTTGATCACTGGTATCTATTTAAAAAAACCGCATCAAAATCAGTTGCGTAGTTTTAAAGATCCAAGCATACATAGGGACAGACAGCGGGAAGTGACTTTGTTTTTAGCGTGTAGTGATATCGTGTTATTTATTTGGTTTCTCAGGTATTACCATTGACTGAGCTGCTAGAAGAACCAGTAGACCAACCACCTAGAAGACGCGACAGAAGGGGAGACTCGGTTAGTATTTATATTTTTTTTTTATCGTGGTAAAATCATCAAATGAGTCCTCCCACCCAGGGCAGGGCGGGAGGGACTGTCAGACTTGTACTGACTAAAATCCACGGTGTCCTTCACTAGCCCTTTACGTACCGGGGTCACGGTAAACCCTTGTTCCCGCGACCCTAGTATTTATAATAGGGAACTGATTACCGAGCAATAAAATTACTAATTTAGCCACGAATATTACAACTCGGTAACATTTTTAGTTTTGGAGGCACCTCGAGGTTCGGTTAACACCAGTTCAGATTTGTTACGGTTTGTAAGACATTATAGAATTAACCCAGCTTTTATAGCTTTCTTTTTTATATAGATTCTTTCTTACTCTTTGTTTGTGAATGTGAGAACATTGTAAATCGTGTGTATATCTTCTTCTGTATATATAAAAGGAGAACTGACTGACTGACATATCAACGTACAGCCGAAACTACTGGGGCTAGGAATGTGAAATTTTGCACAAGGCTTCCTATTATAATGTTGGGGAGCACTAAGAAGGGGTTTTTGGAAATTTAACCTTTAAGGGGGTGAAAAGGGGGAATTAGGAAAGTACGTAACCCACGCGAACGAAGTCGCGGGCAAAGTGCTAGTATATATATATTTCTTCTATTGTAGCACTAATTTTAGTTAGGACTTCCCCCTTGTTACCAGGCCTACGTTTTTCTCACATATCTAAGCATTGAAAAATTGTAACAATCTGTTTGTAAAACTATACCATATTTTAAAAGAGTAGCCATGGAGTTTCTTGCCGGTTCTTCTCCATGGAATCGACCAACCCGAACCGAGCACCTGCTGTCGACGTTTTATAAGTGCCCTCATAGGCCTATGTGAAATAAAAACTTTTGATTTTGATTTAGGTTCCTTTAAACCCTGTAGACAGAAATAGAAGCCCCGCAGCGGGGCTCCGTCGATTACGCCTTGGCATGGCCTATTTTTGTTGCTTTTTCTAACTAAGCAATTTATTTGATTCGTGGCTGACTTAGGAATTTTGCGTACAATATTGTTTTGTTAGTGGATAATAATTCTACTTAATAGAGGACGCTTTAGTTAGCACCCTTTACTGTAATTGTAATAGTTGTCATTCAGGGACAAAGGGGTAAGAATAGTGGATTGTTTCTATTTCTATTTTATTTTATAAAAAGTTGCCCCACACTAGGAATTTCCCCTGTGTCGTGGGTGCGTTTACAAACATAAACTAACATGTACAAACTCCCAGACCCGGAATTACTACTTGTAGATCATACAAATATTTGTTCCGTGCGGGAATCGAACCCGAACAGTCTATTGCGCAGCCACTGTGCCAAATGTGCCATCTGTTTATCTGGTGAACAAGCAACTGATTTGTAGTTGACGCTGTTATGTTAATCCACGGTGAAACAAAGGATTGTAGAGTAGAATCCCGAGCGTAGCAAGGGTTTCAAATATAAAATAGTTTGTTACAATTCTGCGAACGCGAGTTTTTTTTTTCATTTACGTATAAAGTCATACAAATTATTTTAATGTCCCAGTATTTGAATGTTATTAGATTAATTTAATAATTATTTATATTTCTACAGACTCGCGACGCAGACAGAAGACGACGCCGCTCCCGCTCATGGGAGAGACGCGCGCGCGCACGGAGACATGCACGCGATAATGAACACAACAATGAAGTCAGAAGGTATGATATTGCTTGGCAAATAAACGTAACTTTAATTCTTTAAGTTATTTATGCTCAGTATCCAGGGGTTCGCAAAAATAAACCAGCTTTCATACATTCATACTAATTTCATATGCGTTAGTAAATCTGTTAGTTACATTTTGGTTTTATACTTCGATCAATAATAGTACTAGATTCCCGATGAGCGCTCAAAAACGGCCCGAAAAATAACGCCACAAACGGTTTTGTGACGGTATTTCGAATCCTTGTTGCTTGGACCTCAAGTGTCATTTTAGAATGAGTACTTTTGTAATGATGTCATTTTATCTTTAAGAAACATTTTTCAATTGTTTACGTTAAACCTAATACATTTCGCAATGGTAATTAAACTGTATGTTTGAGTGTTAAGGTCTATAATAAACTGAAGTTGTAAATACTATTGTACATTTTTTTATTAAGTGTAGATGTTTACGTGTGTGCAAATGTGGCCGCTTATGCGACTCCTTTTTGTTCCTGATCCTTAATCTAGAGCTATTATTGATCGAAGGTTTTATAGGAAATTCGGCAAATACGTCATGCTTTGATAAAAAAAACACTTGAAAAAAAAATTAAAAAAAATGCCGGTGGTACTTAAAGAAACATTGATATTCGGAATAAAAGTAATAGAAAATCTGTTTAGTCCGTCAGTTAGAGTATTGAAAAATAATGAACACGTATTTTTTGTTTATTTATATCAATTAATTTTGACAAAGATAAAACGCTTCGAAATTCGGGAGTGGGGGCTTGTGACGTCATAACGCCTGTAAAATTATACCGACCGAGTGACGTTTTGTGATTTAGATTTAGAAGCGTTGTATCTTCGTCAATTTTGGTTTACGTAACGAAAGAAAAGACACTTGTCAAATATTTTTTGGTAATCTATATTTCGGTCATTTTTTTTTTAGTAAAATATTCTTTGTCCTAATTTACAATTAATATACAAGATAGCAAAGTTCATCCACGACGCTGTCAACGAGAAAAGGGGCCAGAAAGCTGGCAGCATTGCTATTTGGCACCTTTTTTTTTAATTTATTAAAAAACAAACGGTTCAATTGTTACATTGATGTAGTTTGTCAAACAGACAGGCGTGACGAATGCGAAGCGTGACGTTTTTATTTGTAATGTATGGAATTTTTGAAATCCATTCACATAGAAAAGCGAAAGCGATAGCGTGACAGAACTATCGGACTGACGTCTCGCTTCGGTTCGGAAACGCTTCGCTTTCGCCTGTATGTTTGACAAAGGCGTAATGGTAATATCTTTGTTTGACAGACGACCGCTATCGCGCTCGCCGTCGCCGCGCGGTCGCTACAGAAACCGTAGTCCGCCGCTTCCAACTGTAGAGAGACCGAATAGCAGGTCTAGGTATGCTTCACTTACATATTTCATAAATAATAATATATCATCTTAAATGCATGTATACGTGAAAAATCTTAATCGAGCTTAAAATGGTATGCAACTTTTAGTATGGACCTTGGCATCAATTTTTTTTTTCTCTCGCCAGTGATTAAATTTTGGGCACAATGAGACTACCACTTAAGAAATCCATAGAAAAAAAAAACGACGAGTTGCACTCTGGGAGTGCCGGCGGAAGTGAAAACTTGAATAGTAATAAACACACACGAACATTCGCGCAAGCGCCCTGCGCCGTCTTACGAATTTTCGATCAGGTCACGTGTCCTGACGTGAGTTTAACATTTTTTACCTATTCCAAAAAAAGTGCACAACGCCGCTAAAGAAGTTTTCACTTCAAAAATTAAGTTTGTAAACCGTAACCAACCAGAGACGGTTTTTATTTTGTTCTAATCAGGAGTTATTTTTTGGAGGAATCCATAGAACTATTAATTTACTCCTGATTAGAACAAAATAAGATCCGTTATATCTCTGGAAGGTTACGGTTTAGATTTTTTTTATGATTTTTTACGAAGTTCTTCGTCTACTAATGACCAACATTTCATAATGGCGAAAGAAAAAAAAATTGATGCCAAAAAGTTGCATACCCTTTTATGTACACATCAAAAAAGTTTATGATTACTCCCTCTAATATTTTTTTATATGTATGAGAATTCAATTGAACTGCTTTATTGCTTTATATTCTAGATCTATGTTTTTAAATAAATAATCTAAAAATCATAATATAATATTATGATATCTGTGAACACCAAATTGTGCGCTAACATTTTAGAATTTAGAATGTTCGCGCACAATTTGTACATTTGGATAAGCGTGGGCGCATACGTGAGACAGGCGTAGCGAATGCGAAGCGAGGCGTTTTTATTTGTAATGTATGGAATTGTTTGAATCCATAGAAAAGCGAAAGCAATCCGATAGCATGACAGAACCGATACGAAGACGATGCGAAGGCGTATTTACTCTGTTTGACGTCATTCATAAAAAGTCATCTAATACAACTGCCACGCCTCGGTTCGCTGCACGCGCAGTTTGACGTCTCGTATTGGTTCGTTATCGCTTCAGACTCGGTCCGGTTCGCTATCGTCTGTCTGTTTGACAAAAGCTTTAGTTCAGTGAAAATGTTCGCCCAAAAATGTGCTGCACTGTGCGCGTACAAAAGTTACACACAGCCTTGCCGGTGTACACAGGATAAACGCGACCACACGGAGAACGAGATGGCGCTATACGACTTGTATAGCTCTGTCTCTTTCCCACAGTGGAATTAATCTCCTTTAAGACGTCATGGTAGTCGACCAGCTTAGTACGCGCACTACTGAAGAGTGCGACAAATGTATATTAAATTTTATTAACCTTCCTATATCTTTTTTTTTACAGATCAAGATCCCCGACCATCCGAGATCGCGACCATGAGCGTGAAAGGGAGAGACTGCGAGTGCCACGCGAGTTAGAGCGAGATAGAATGTCGCGCGACAGAGAACACAGAGACAGGGTGTCTCGCTCTAGGGATAGAGAACGGTGAGTGTTTTTGTTTCTTATTTAAGGAATGATGAGCGAAGTTGCTAATGACGTCATGCGACGCAATTCGACAGATTGCAACTACTAGGGAAAATCATCCTTATCACTACGACATATGACATAAAACGTGCGGTTATCTACGGGTAGATGAAAAATAAAACACGCTCGCCTCGACGACGTAAGTCAGTCGAATTGCATCATTATTTCCAAGCAGCAAGGACGATTTTAATTTTTAGTTAGTAATAATTGTAAATTGCACGAATTGCGTCATAAGCAAGCACAAATAGCACATGATAAGACATATCCGTAGATGGGTGAAATTTTAGCAATCGAATATTAAACTTCCACTATCGTGATAAAGTTGAAAATCTATTAAAGAAGTTTGTCAGATTGAGGTAGGTTTATGTTCTGGCGTCTGTTCTTATGACGCATTGCTGTAAATCTTGTAGTCCGGTTATCAAAAATCAAAATATTTTGCAATCCTCAGGTCCCGCGAGAGATCTCGTGAGCGTTCCCGAGGTTCTGCTTCCCCTCACCCGGACACCAGGCTGGACCACAACGACTCATACAAGCGACGTTGTCGAGACTTCGATGGTGAGTTTATTACCTTATTTAATAGCATACAGGGTGTAAGAGACATCGACGCACAAACGGTTACCATGGGTCCAGGATATGATTCTGGACGCCCCCGTGTTGGAATTTTTCGTCGGGTTCTTTCCAATTTTTTTTTTATATTTGTTTTTTTTTTTTTTTTTTTTAATAGTGTGCCGCACATTAGGTACTACAGGTACGGCGGTACTGGACACAGTATTTATGTATACGATGACCTTTTATTTGAACTTTTATAAACAGGTGAGAAAACACCCATTTCTAATATTATTTACATTTGCTACTTTTAGTGAAAGTAGCGAAATAATTACTTGTATTAATAATATCATTGGGTTAAGTAAGAATAACTATTATGAACAGTCTAAAGTAAAAAAAAAACTCTAAAAAAAAAATGAGAAAACCGACGAAAAATTCCAACATGGGGGCCTCCAGAATCATGTCCTGAACCCATGGTATCCGTTTGTGCGTCGATGTCTCTTACACCCTGTATATTATATTACTATACTATGTAGTATAGTGGAGCTAATAGCTAAATAATTACAACCGAACAGGCCGATCTTCCGGGTTAAGCCGCGCTTGCCGAGGTTGGTCTGTGGATGGGTGACCATCTGTCATAGCGAGTTTCCTCCGTGCTTCGGAAAGTCATTCATTTGTAGATCTTTAACAGTCGTTACTGTTAGTCAGAAGCTCTAAAGTCTGACAACCAGTCTTACCATGGGGATCTTACCTAGTTCCTGGGTTGTGGAGGTCCGATAGGCAGTCGCTAAAATACTGATATTCAGCTGTTTGTCTGGAATGTCGCGGTTTGACTGAAAACTGACCTCAATGTAGTTGGAAAAAGGCTGGGCAGATTACTATACTATGTAGTAAAAGTCAGGGCATGTAGATGGCGAGGAACGGGTAGCTAGCTGCCCTCACATGGACTGTACGGATCGACGGCTCGTCGCAATCTGTCAGGGCTCGTTTTTCGCTTTGGAATGGGACACCTACGGTATTTTCACAGTTATTAAGTCTTGTGACTGGAACTGTAGCATCATAATTTTGACTCTACGTCTTTTGACAAATCAAAAGTGCTTGAAATTTGGTCCACTTGAAATAAATGATTAGATTTTGATGTTAATGTTTGTTCACAGAGAAAGGTTACTGCATGCGAGGAGACCTGTGCCAGTGGGACCACGGCAGTGACCCCGTGGTCCTGGAGGACGCGGCCGCCGCACTCACCAGCGTGCTGGCGCTGCCGACCGTGCCCGCTGTGCCAGGTCACTACTATAATAAATAAATTAATATTCCACAACTATCACACAACGCCATCTAGTCCCAAGCTAAGCTGAGCTTGTGTTATGGGTACTAGACAACTGATAAACATACTTATAAATTTCTAAATACATACATATTATAGATAAATTACACCCAGACACAGAACAAATGAGCGTGCTCATTACACAAACATTTGTCCTGGGTGGGAATCGTACCCACGACCTTTGGCATAGCAGTCAGAACGCGTTCCCACTATGTCGTAACGACTAATTTATTTATTATATTATATTAAATTGTGTCGTTCTAAATATGAATACCTCCATTTAAACATATAAGCCACGACACTTAAAACTACACGATTATCTGTCGTCACGACACGGTGGAAACGCGCCCTCAGGGTCACTAAACATTAGACCATCAGGCCTGTCAGAAGATAATAAACACGGTTTCGGCCATTCTCAACGGAGATTACCAAACTCATCATCATCAGCCGGAAGACGTCTACTGTTCAATATAGGCCTCCCTCTTAGACCTCCATGCTGAACGACAACCCACCACTTTTTTATTTACGTGGTTAAATCATCAAATGATTCCTCCCACCCAGGGTAGGACGGGAGGGAATGTCAGACTAGTACTTACTAAAACCTACATCATGAAAGTCACAGACAACTGAGCGATGCAAGTGACGGGTTGTTGGGCCAAAGCGTGCCAGGGTGGCGGGACGCATCAGGTGATCATGGCTCCGGAACGTAAAGGGCTATTGAAGGACACCTTGGTTTTTAACAAAGAAAGGGTAACACTAGGGGACAAATTTCGATTGCGGGACCAAGGGATTACCGTGACCCCGGTACGTAAAGGGCTCGTGAAGGACACCGTGGATTTTAGTCAGTACAAGTCTGACAGTCCCTCCCGCCCTGCCCTGGGTGGGAGGACTCATTTGATGATTTTACCACGATAAAAAAAAAGGGGATAAATGTCGCGACGTTAATTCGTATAAAATATAACATAATGTTGTTTATTTCACAGAATACAATCCCCTCACGCCGGACATCTGGTGCGGAGGGTTCCCGGCCTACCCTCCACCTCACGCGATGCATCCGCATCCGCCCAGGGAACTTATACCCATACCTAGGTAAGAAGGAATCCTTAGAATGTCCAGATTTCTAGTAGGCCTCTAAGAATTGAAGCCATACGGGAGAAAATTGACCACCGTCGTTCGATTCCTACATTAAACAAGTGTACATCTCCAAGGAAAATATTTAAATTTAAAGCCTTTGTCAAACAGATTGGCGTGGCGAATGCGAAGTGTGACGTTTTTATTGGTAATGTATAGAATTGTTTGAATCCAGTCACATAGAAAAGCGAAAGCGATCCGATAGCGTGACAGAAATATCGGACTGACGTCTCGCTTCGTTTCGGAAACGCTTCGCTTTCGCCTGTCTGTTTGACAAAGGCATAAATGTGTGCGTGACGCTCATTCACACGTTTATGAAAAATGTCTTTACCAAAAATGTTACGTTTTCTTTCGAACACGGAATCTGGACATTTTATAATCTAAAGTCAAAAAAGTTTCATGCACATCGTTTGTGCACGCACATTGCTAAACTCAGTTTAGTGAAACAACCTAGTTTTATTTAGCTTTATAATCAGAGGTCGAAATTAGGTAGAGTTATTTTAGTACTTGTATCGAAATGTTGATATTAATATGGATATTCCCGGTATTACAAATAAATAATAATAAAAACCTCAGAGTCAAATTCGAAAAATAAAACTAAGATACTTAATATGCAATTTTTATTAGAATTTAATTCACAAAAAAAAAAATTCGCAATTTAAAATCCGTGTCGCGGGTATGCGGGCAGCGATTAATGGGCAACTCGCTGTCCGACCATGGACCATGCCCGGGTCGACGGCGCGTTGTGTTCCACGCGCGCCTAAAGGAGTGTCAGCAAAATGACGGGCCCTCCTCTATAAGGCCAAAGCCTGCTGGGGTCGAGGGACTATACGAATTACCGTTACCCCGGAACGTAAAGGGCTATTGAAGGACACCGTGGATTTTAGTCAGTACGAGGACTCATTTGAAAAAAAAAAAAAATCAGTGTAAGTACATGAGAAACTACCTAATTCCGACCCCCTGTTCATAAAATTAGTATAGATTGTGAAGTCACCAAATATTAATATCTGTTGTTCCAGAATCCGTCACGAGCTGCCAGTTCCTCGCGGTGCGGGCGCCATGGTCCCGGCCGGACCTCGCCACCCGCCGCCACATAAGAAGAACTTTGACTACAACCGGTTTGGTGAGTAGTCATTTTACAAGCTTTTACTTGTCCCATTGTCTGTCTGTGATCAAATCTTGTAAGAAATAAATCCGTTTTTTTAGAATTTATTTCCCCAATTTCTCGATGACGCTTGGACCGATTAGACCACCTTACCCACTTACTGGGTTGTGGAGGTCCGATAGGCAATCGCTGTAAAATACTGATGTTCAGCTGCATCTGGTTCGACTGGAAGCCGACCCCAATCGGCCTTATTACAAAAACTAAATAAACCTTGGTTTAAATCTGGTCTATCAAGTCCAGGCTTATCTGCAGAGCCATGGTTTAAATTTGTCCGTATTACAAAACTAAGATAAAACGTCGACTTATGTACCGCCAATTGAACGATTGTTTAAACAATTAAATCCACAATGAGTAATAACAATTAAGTCTACCTTGTTTCAATCCATTTTAGGTGAAAATAACACAAAAACTACAACACAATGAAAAATTTGCTATGAGAAACTTTGACATACCTTTGACAGCAACTACTGCTAGACCAGGGTGTATCGCAAAACCACGATTTGTAATAATGTTTGTGTAAACCGTAGTTTTACAAGATTAAACCTGGGTTTTTAGTTAAACCCCTTTTTGTAATAAGGCGGATTATAGTTGGGAAAAGCCTAGCCAGATGATGTTTTCAAGTCGGTGTAATTAATCTGAAATAAAATTAATTTATAATAATTATGTACAGGCCCACCCCGTCCCCCTCTCCCCGCGAACTCAGCGAACTGCTCGTTAGAAGTAAAGAAAGTGCCGCGAGGACTCAACGACATCACACACTTGAACAATCACTTCAGCAAGTTTGGCAAGATTGTTAATATACAGGTAAATTAATCATATTTATTTATCTGGCCCCGGCAGGCTTTGGCCTGCGCCCTCTACAGGGAGGGCTCCCTGTAGAGGGCACACCCTGTAGAAGGGGGACCAGGTAATACGCACTAATTGACAAAACGCTCCTTAATTGGCTCTTTGACAGTAGCTTTAAATTACAAATATAATTAGTCCGTCATTTAGAGTTTAAAAAAATAACGGACACGTATTTTTTCTTTTGTAAAATCAATGAATATTCACTAAAATACAACGCATCAAAACTCGAGAGTGGGGGCTCGTGACGTCAGAATTCAATAGAAATTGTACTAAATTGTGACGTATTGCCAATTTTGAAAGCATCGTTACTCCGTCAATTTTGGTTTACGAAACCAGGCCTGGCTCACTCCGCGGTGTAGGTATAAAACTGCAAGTACTAGCGGGGGCAACTTCGTAGTTGCCATTTAGTCGGTTGCCGCGCGCCGCCCACTACGCACGCGCTTACTTAAATAATATTTAAGTTTGGTGTTTGGTTGTATTTACGCATAAGTTTAAAATATATATATATATATATGATGAAGAAAAGCAAATACTGCATAACGTTTGGTTGTTTAAATAATGACAGTGATAGGAGCCTCACGTTTCACACACTACCGCGTGACTTCGAAAGGTAAGGAAAAAAGTGAATATTTATGTATGTAGTACATATTTATTAATGATCAAAAAACTATCTACCTGCTTGTGGTGTGCTTATTAATGTCATTCAAGTACCGGCTAGTAATCATGGTCAGTATGATTAGGTAGGTTACAAATTAGGCCTACAAGACGACCAAGATAAATAAAATAGACGAATATCAAACCTGACATCACTCTCACTCACCTAAGCTGAATACGTAGGTAGGTCGAATTATGATCGGTAGAAAGTAGGAAGATGTTTACGTTATTGTTTAGACACGTTCAAACTCAGAAAATGGCTACACTACGCATTCAAGGTCAGCGATCGTATTTCTCTTCGCGACTTTTTTACCTACTTACCTACAAAGACACGCAACACGGGGCCTGTGACAATGAAATGAATTAAATGATAAGGACTAGTTACCTATTTTGCCGTAAACGATAACAATCGATCTTTAAAGTTATGACTACAACTTGGCCAGAACGGATTGAAACGGAACTAATCTTTTTGTTTCTGACAACGTTTTAAAATCTTTGATATTTGATGTAAACAAAGACCGCAGGTTTGTTAGATTTATTATTGTGCCACAAAACTAACGTAATAAGAGAATTAAACAATGCATAAATAATGTAATTAAACAGTGCATAAAATACGTATTCCTACCTAACTGTGCCCAAACTCGCGAGTCGCAACCCTATTGAGCTTGACCGACAGTAACCTTTTAATGTCGTTGGCGTCAGATAAACTAAAATGAACTCTCGCGCGTCACTATTCAGTTCATTTTTGCTTGCGCACGGGAAGTTTAGGCTATTATAAAAGTAGGTGGGTGATGCGGCTGCAAGTAAAAATGGACTCTATTCTTTCGTGCATAGATTTTACATTTGTTTGTTTTCTTTTTGGGAGTAACACTTCTGTACCTTTAGGTACTATTATATATTCTGTGACGAAACAAAAGAAAAAATACGGATCGAATATTTTTTGATAATCTAAGTCACGGACTAATTATAATTTTTCAGTCAATTAGCCAATTCTAGTACTCAAACATGGATCCGTTTTTGCTTAATTGGATTATAGATTTTCAAAGACGCCGATTGTGCGAAGATTTTTGTTGAATTTCGGAACTAAAAAGGGTAAAATGAAACCACTAGCGGTCGTATTATGACGTCTTAAAACCAGGCTTGTTCCAGTGAGTGAAAGAGACAGAGCTATACAAGTCGTCTAGCGCCACCTCGTTCACTCACTGGAACAAGCCTGGTTTTAAGACGTGATAATACGGCCCCTGGTAATGGTTTTTGAAGTCGGTTCCTCTTTTTACAAAGACTTTTTTCTCTCTTTCCTTAGGTGTGTTACGACGGCGACCCAGAAGCCGCCCTCATCACGTTCAGCAACCCCACGGAAGCGAACGTGGCCTACAAGAGTACGGAGGCGGTGCTCAACAACAGATTCATCAAGGTCTTCTGGCATAACCCTGAGGTGAGTTATTTAACTACAAGATGTACGGCAAGGCGTCATCGGTTGGTCGCGGGACCAAGGGATTACCGTAACCCCGGTACGTAAAGGGCTATTGAAGGACACCGTGGATTTTAGTCAGTACAAGTCTGACAGTATGGGTGGGAGGACTCATTTGATGATTTTACCACGATAAAAAAAAAAGGCGTCATCGGTACATGGTGGACATCCCACCCTTTATTCATTTCCCGGACCTCTCGCGCCCGGCATTGGTCGAGGCCATCGCAAGGGGCGAGACGGAGTGGGAAGCGGTCGCCTCTTGCGAAGCAGTCATGCTCGTGAAGGAGGAGGCGGGCCGCGTGAGGGAGAGGACAGCCTGTCACTGTAGACTACATTTTGACGAGGAGGCGGGACGTGTGAGACGACCCAGCCGCTGTGGGTGATGCCCACAGAAACGGTGACGAGGCGATTTCCTGCCACCGTGCGCGTGGGCATGCGGACGGTGGGTAATGGGCGACTCACCGTCTGATCATGAACTATACCCGGGTCGACGGCGCTACTTAGAGAGCCAAAGCCTGCCAGGGTCGCGAGACCATTTTATCAGGTAACCGTGGCTAACGGCTTAATTTGTTTCCGGGACAGGGAGGATAAATGATCGCCTATTAACAAATACGACGCCGACGAAAAATTCCAACACGGGGTCGTCCAGAATCATGTCCTGGACCCATGGTATCCGTTTGTGCGTCGATGTCTCTTACACCCTGTATAGAATAGATAGATTATAAAGCTGAAAAGTTTGCTTGGTTGAATGTGCTTATCTTAGGTCTCTTTCAAAAACATATTTTTTATTTTATAGTCCATTCATCAAGGAAGACTTAATTGGCAATATAACATTACGCTGCGGCCATTAGAAACCGACCAGCGCGAGTGGAAAGAAAACACGCGGAATAGCAATATCAT
The DNA here is from genome assembly GCA_943136025.2 of Agrotis puta. Taxonomy (NCBI): domain Eukaryota; kingdom Metazoa; phylum Arthropoda; class Insecta; order Lepidoptera; family Noctuidae; genus Agrotis; species Agrotis puta. Next base: position 2,552,655 of record OW964195.2, on the reverse strand, counting down.
ATAATATTCTCTTCCATTTCACCAACAGAATAAACAAGAGAACATGGCGCCGGGCGGTCAGCTCGCAAACAAGCAGACGGACAGACAGAACTCCCAGCATCCCATGTCACACAACAAGGTGCTCATCAACAGAGACAACATCAAGGCGACCGCCGACAACAACGCGAAACAACTGCAGGAGAAGGTAAGAAAACGCATCAGAGAGATAAAGGAAACGTATTTATTAGTCTTGGATTGTGTACATTCGGTAGCGCACATTCGGTCGCGTGTTTTAGTGAGCAAAAGTTATGTAGTACGCGCTGCTGATGTCAAAACTATGTCTGCGCGTCCGGCTAACAACGATTTACTTCACGTATAACGCGGTTCATTAAAGAAAGCAATCTTATATGGCGGCGCTTAGGTATCATGTTCTCTCGCTCGCACACTAGTGCCGTCTATACTCACTCTCGCGCGTACCGTAAGCAGAAAAAAATAGTCTTAATGTCTTAACGCACTCAGTGATGTGTTACCTGTTTGTTAGTGTTATTGAGTTTTGTTTTATTGTTAGGTTTAAGAAATTAATGTGACTGAGTTTTTATTGTATTTGTTTTTATTGTATATTTTTTATTGTATTATGTAACTTGAAAATGTTATATGCTGACTGTACTATCTGTCAACGCAAGTACATGCCGCCATTTAAGATTCCTTTATCTAATTCACCGGCTTATAGACCAATATTTCATCATCGTCATCATCATCCACAGCTCGTCTTCACCCACTGCTGGGTATAGGCCTCTCTTTGCTTGTGTCAAGCTCCACGGTCTCACGCCAGCCTCATCCAGGACACTCCCGCAATGACAACAATGTCGTCTGCCCATCTCGGCGCCGGCTAATATTTCCTTATCACTTAATCAAATTTTTCTATCTTTCACAGCAAGAAAAAGAGAAGGAGCTAGCGAACGGACAAGAGCCGAAGAAGGAGATCGTCAAACAGTCAATCACGAAGAGCAAACAAGTGATGGAGATGCACAAGAGAGCGCAGGCGTTGTTGGAGACGCAGCTGCAACAACAGATGTTGTTGATACAGCGGCTTGAGTCGGGTAAGTCTCACTGTAGTCTACAAACGATAATTAATTGTCTCTCGAGGAGCTCGTGGTTAAATAATTACAACCGCACAGGCCGATCTTCCGGGTTAAGCCGCGCTTGCGGGGCTATCTAGACAGGTAACCGTGACACTGGAACCTAAATGGCTATTGAAGGAACACGTTAGACTTTAGTCAGTACGAGTCTGACAGTCCCTCTAACAAAAAATAAGATTCCTTCTGCATTGAGAAGAGTCTCAATGCAGAAGGAATCACTTTTTTTTTCTTTTTTAACGTGGAAAAATCATCAAATGAGTCCTCCCACCCAGGGCAGAGCGGGAGGGACTGTCAGACTCGTACTGACTAAAATCCACGGTGTCCTTCAATAGCCCTTTACGTTCCGGGGTCACGGTAATTCGTACAGTCCCGCGACCCCGGCAGGCTTTGCTGACACTCTTTGAGGCGCGCGTGGAACACAACGCGCCGTCGACCCGGGCATGGTCCATGGTCGGACAGCGAGTCGCCCATTACTCGCTGCCCGCATGCCCGCGCCTACGGTGGCCGGAAATCGTCTGGCGAGGTCCGACGCTGTGGGCGTTTACCACTGCGGCTGGGGTGGAGGGAAGACGCTGTCCTCTCCCTCACGCGGCCCGCCTCCTCAGAAGGAATCATTTGATGATTTTTTTACCCGAAAAAGCAGTTCAATAAAGTTATTATTATTTTATTCACAGGCAACGTCACCGGTCCTCAACGTTCAGCATTGTTGGAAGCTATCAACTCCGCTCAGGAGGGGATTGAGAAGTTGCGCAAAGAGCTTGTAGCGTACAACGGAACGCTGAAACAGATGCAGGTATGTTCGCTCTTTTAAGTATTTGTATGTGTTGTGTTTATGTTAGACCGCGTTAAAGGACACGCGTTGCGTCGAGCGTCGCGTCGGGCGGAGCGTCAATTGTCTTCTTTGATTATGGTGGCCGCCAAATGCTTGTATATCCGCTTCTCCTTGAATTTGGCCGTATGTTTGTGTTTTGGGCGGCCCGCCTCGCCCGACGCACCACGTGTCCTTGATCGAGGTCTTTGAGAAATGAGAAGATGTATTAATTATTAAGGAAGGAATCTAGAAATTGAAGTACATTTTGTCGTAAAAGTTGGGCGAAAAAGAGAAAAGTACAAGGTCTAGTTAAAAACTAGTGTCGGGCTGTAGCTCACCGATGAGTTTGAAAGTAGACCTATTTGGCGCAGCCGCGAGATACACAATATGTAAATTTCCTTTTTTATTGTGTTTAATGTTGTTTATAATCTAATTTTATATATTTCTTCTATTATTTTGTTGTCTCTCGTGGCTTGTACCGAATAAATGCATTTTTTTGTTTTTTTTTTTCAAAATTTAATAAATATTATTCTTATTAACTTCTTTACGACAAAAATGTTGGAAGCATTCTCAATTTAGTCCAATAATTTTGGCAAAAACGTCGATCAAATTGTCAAATATGTCAGTAAAATGATTGTAACACGGCAGGACGAGTCGGTTGCGAGGAATATGTCCCGTCTGCAGCTACAGGTACCGAGCAATTGCGTTCCGCATGGCGTGCACTATTTATTACGCGTTTATTTGTGTAATTCAGCTAAAAACACTTAAATATTAATGACTGACTGACTGACAAAAACAAAGGAATATCTTTGGGGGACAAGGATCCAAGATGGCGAATTAATCACGTCAAATTTGACATGAAAATTGTGTCGGGTAACAAAAACTTTGACAGAGGTGAATTGGCTATTTGACAGTAGCTATAAATTACAAATATAATTAGTCCGTCATTTAGAGTTTAAAAAAATAACGGACACGTATTTTTTCTTTTGTAAAATCAATGAATATTCACCAAAATACAACACATCAAAGCTCGTGACGTCAGAATTCAATAAAAATTGTATTATATTGTGACGTATTGCCAATTTTGAAAGCATCGTATCTACGTCAATTTTGGTTTACGAAACAAAATAAAAAATACGGATGGAAATTTTTTTGATAATCTAAGTGACGGACTAATTATAATTTTTCAGTCAAATAGCCAATTGTGCCAAATGCCACATTGACAAAAAATCCGATGGAGCTGTATTTTGCCAAAAGTTATTTAAATTTTTGGAATTATTCTTGATTAGTTTTACTAAAAATGTAGCACAGACAAAAGTAGTAGATTATAAAATTACGAATGCGAATCCACGCGTTTATATTTGTCATAACGCTTGTCGAATTATACCGACCGAGTGACGTTTTGTGATATTTAGAAGCGTTGTATCTTCGTCAATTTTGGTTTACATAACAAAAGAAAATTATGGGTCTAATGTTTTTTTTTATAATCTATATTTCGGACATTTTCTTTTTTGAGTAAAATAGCCTAAAGGGTTTAGGACTCATATTTTAACTGCGTACACAAGATTTTAGCTGAAATATTCAAATGAACCATCGTACTTTGTAGACATTTTATCGATGAATCAATCGATGAACAGTCTGCAATGTAAAATGGTTCTTATTTTAAACGCGTTAAACATTATTATGACAAAACACTCTGCATTTGTGTATGGGTTGCATCTTGACTATCATTTTCTTCATTACTCTCATGAAGATTGTTTGTTTTCGAACTCTTGCTTCTTCCATATATTTTTACGTTTGTATCTGCAAGTTAACGTGGTAAAATCATCATATGACCCAGGGCAGAGCGGGAGCGACTGTCAGACTCGTACTGACTAAAATCCACGGTGTACTCCAATAGCCCTTTACGTTCCGGGGTCACGGTAATTCGTGAGTCCCGCGACCCCGGTTGGCTTTGGCCCTCTACAGGCCCCGTCACTATGCTGATGCGCGCGTGGAACACAACGAGCCGTCGACCCGGGCATGGTCCATGGTCATACGGCGAGTCGCCCATTACTCGCCGCCCGCATGCTCGCGCCTACGGTGGCCGGAGATCGTCTGCCAAGACGTCCGTCGCCGTGGGCCCCTACCAAAGTTATCTAAATATAGCGGTACTTTGAGCGAGCTTGTTCATAACGCGTACGATTTGCAATTTCTACGAACTAGAAATGAAAGTCGTCCTTGCTAAGTTCATACTACGATATAGTGATGCAATTTTTGACAGGCTTGTTGGTCTAGTGGTTAGTGACCCTAACTGCTATGCCGGAGGTCGTGGGTTCGATTCCCACCCTGGACAAATGTTTGTTTGATGAGCACGATCATTTGTTCTGTGTCTGGGTGTAATTTATCTATAATATGTATCTATTTAGAAATATATAAGTATGTTTATCAGTTGTCTAGTACCCATAACACAAGCTCTGCTTAGCTTGGGACTAGATGGCGTTGGGTGGAATATTTATTTATTATTTAATTCGGCTGACTTACGTCGTTGTGGCGAGCGTGTTTTCATCTTCCCTTAGATAATCCCTTTTTCAATTTAGTTTCCATGGTTCTAAATAATATTCTTAAGCCATATTGCAAAAGTATAAAACCTAATTCGCGAGTTAAATTTTTTAGTTACAAAAAATATTTTCGGAATTTTTCACCACCAGAGAATTTATTCTTACAACATGTATAGCAGCGCATTTATGTAGCAGAATGATCCTGTGTTCATTAAATATGCATGTCACTTTTTGTTTGCATTTGTGCCACATTTTTCTTTTTTTTATATTAAATAAAAATCACAGTTCACTTTAGCAATTTAAGAGAATGATAATTATAAATCTAATTTATAATATTAAGATCACGATTGTTTTGAAAAACCTCGTAACAGTGAACAAATAGTAACTGCAGTCACTTTGTGTCAAATGAAAGTGATAAAAGTCACTCATTTATTAATTGAGTTTTTTTTTTAATTTATTATTGTGAGGCCTATGTCCCAGCCGTGGGAATATTAATAGGCTGATGATGATGGATTAAATAAAAACCTAAAATCATCTGCCTGCCTCTTCCAATCTATGTTGGGGTCGGCTTCCAGTCGAACCGAATACAGCTGAATATTAGTATTTTACATGGAGCGACTGCCTATCGAACCTCCACAATCCAGTAGCTGGATAATACAATACTCCTTGGAAAGACTGGTTGTCAGACTTAAAGAGCTTCTGACTAATAGTAACGACTGTCAAAGATCTACAAATGACAGCCGGGACCAACGGCCTTACGTGCTTTCCGATGCACGGAGGAAACTCGCTGTATAAATCCACCAACCAACCTCAGAGATCGACGTATAACACTAAAAATAAGTAATTTAAAAGATTTTGGTTCATATTAAACTTGACACACGTTCCTCCCGAGAGTCCCGAGTTAGTTAAAATTTATCTATAATATGTATGTATTTAGAAATATATAAGTATGTTTATCAGTTGTCTAGTACCCATAACACAAGCTCTGCTTAGCTTGGGACTAGATGGCTTTGTGTGATAGTTGTGGAATATTTATTATTTTTATATTATTATCTGTCACATCGCGCGCTGCGGTCGATTTGAGTTCCCAAAACCGAGTTCGTACATAGCGAATACATTAAAAGCACAGAATATATAATAGTACCTAATGTTAAAAGTAAAAAGTAGTATCACGCATGCGTACCGCAACTCGTTTTTTCTATTGTCTTTCACGAAGTACAAAATTGTTTATCACATTGCTCATTGTATATGTATGACATGATATACATCATAATGTATCTTGGTGAGTCATTACTAATAGTATGATAACGCTAGTGTTGTATAATGCCATTATATCATATAGTTTTGTGTAAATAATATTAAATAAGTGTGGGAATGGATTGATTACAGTCTACTGGCTAACTTTATGTTACGGTGAAGTAAAAAAAAATCATAGTTTCACTATGACAGTGTTCTCGGGGTCGCGGGACTAACGGATTACCGTGACCCCGGTACGTAAAGGGCTATTGAAGGACACCGTGGATTTTAGTCAGTACAAGTCTGACAGTCCCTCCCGCCCTGCCCTGGGTGGGAGGACTCATTTGATGATTTAACCACGATAAAAAAAAAATGACAGTGTTCTCTGACTTCTAAATCGATAAAACGACAGACAGACTTACAAGTATAGAAAAAAATAGAAGTAGGTAGAAGTAAACAAACACACACATCACAGAAAATTTCTGACCACTAGCATATGCTGTTTTTTTTTTTAAATTTAATTTTATGGAAAAACTATGGAACTGTTAGAAGAAGCGTCAACGTGGCGTAATTTTTCCTAAATGTTGCAATCAGTCCGTATTCACGCTTAAATTGGTTTTGTCCGTTTGTGTAAATGGTACTTAAAAAGTTGCGTAATTTAGTGTAATTTCTAATATTAGTTTTAAAAGTGTGTATTTTTGTGACGACTAATCATTGCTTTGTTAAAAATGTATTTAGCTTTGTATCCTAGCGATAGTTATTAATTATACATATGCGTAATTATTAGCTTTAAAATTAATTTTTAAAAGTAAATAGTGAATAATTATAACTAGTATAAAACAAGGTTTTAATTAAATAAGGCCAATAACTGAACTTGTAAATTCAGTCATATTTATTTATTTAAATTTCATTACAACTACTGGCATATTTTTATTTTTTACGTGGTAAAATCCTCAAATAAATGCCCACCCAGGGCAGAGCAGGAGGGACTGTCAAATTCGTACTGAATAAAATCCACGGTGTCCTTCAATAGCCCTTTACGTTCCGGGGTCACGGTAATTCGTGAGTCCCGCGACCAACTACTGGCATGTAGGCGGATTTAATGCCACAAGGTATTCTCTATCAATCGTATATTATTTTTTTTAGGCTCGTGATTTTCATGAAGGATTTAGTCAAAGGGGATTTATTTTAAAGTTAAATTTAAGTTCACCAAATGGGGGACCCGTCGCCATCTTAGAAAAAGGTGTACATATAATATATATTTTTTAGTATTCGTCGCACAGAAAAGAATATACAAATATTTTTTGATAATTTAGGATTTTATCAGTCAATCAATTAATTGACACGGAGTGACTGCAGTTTATTTTTTATTCTATTATTGATATATATATTATTACATTTCATTGTCTATCTTCATAAAGGATGCTGGTCCATTTTGTGTGAACGTCCTATCACATGCATTCTTGTCTCATTTGGGTGGGTTGTAAAATAATTGCGTCTTGTCCACTTAAAATAAAATAAGAAAATATGAGAATATTAGTAAGGAGGAAAAGCAGACTGATTTATAATGATTTTGGATATAATACTTTACTAGCTTTTGTCCGCGACTTCGTTCGCGTGGAATAGTGACTTCCGGCAGATTTTTGTTTTTTTTTTTTGTAATAAAAACTATCATATGTCCTTTCTCAAGTTCCAAACTATGTCTGTACCAAATTTCACACAAATCGGTTCAGTAGTTTAGGCGTGAAGAAAAGACAGACAGACAGACAGACAGAGTTACTTTCGCATTTATAATATTAGTTTGGATTAACAGGGTTATAAAATGCAAAATTGGATGCAGATATCAAATCATAGCTAAACTTCTCCATATTCCGCATTCGATTTCTAGATTAGGTTATGTTTGCATCAAATGCTTCCTTCGACGTGAGCACGCTGTTGTCTATTTTGTATTTTAAGCCATAGCAAATAAAGTTCATTATTCAATGTCTTGTGAAATCAAAATTAGAACTTGCTTAAGCTCAATATAAATTTCATACAAAAATAAACTTTAGCCGTATTAAATTACAGTTGTTATTCCTTATTATTTATTACACTATATTATTGACTAGCACTTCGCCCGCGACTTCGTCCGCGTGGGTTACGTACTTTCCTAATTCCCCCTTTTCACCCCCTTAAAGGTTAAATTTCCAAAAACCCCTTCTTAGTGCTCCCCTACATTCTAATAGGAAGCCGTGTGCAAAATTTCACATTCCTAGCCCCAGTAGTTTCGGCTGTACGTTGATATGTCAGTCAGTCAGTTCTCCTTTTATATATTATTGATATATGGATGACTGTAACAACAACTTTTCATACCAAAATAAACTGTTTCTCTATATTATAACACTCATTTTCGTATATCCGTCATGGACAAGACGCAAGACACTCGACCACATATATAAATGTTTCATATATATACTTCAAAAGCCTTGTATATAGCTTTAACTGGGCTTCAACTCTTTTGTTGTTAGCAGGCCAAGAAACCGAAGACCAAGGAGGAGGCGCAGAAAGAGATCCTGGATGCTGAGCTGGATCTGTTCAATAAACAGCAGGTATGTGATAAAGTAACCAATATTAACAACTTCCCTGTCCCCATACAACTCATTATGATAATGCCCTACGTCCACAGGTATTACGTATTGTTACGCTTATTGGGTGTAATTTATCTATAATATGTATGTATTTAGAAATATATAAGTATGTTTATCAGTTGTCTAGTACCCATAACACAAGCTCTGCTTAACTTGGGACTAGATGGCGTTGTGTGATAGTTGTGGAATATTTATTTTTATTTTTTTATTTATTTATTAGCTTTTTTGAGTCACATGTGACTCACGAACGTAGGGCGTTAATTTTTCTTTACCACGTTTAATGAGTCATATGTGAACAAACACATACATACAATAAAAATTGTATAAAAAGTGAAAAGTACGTTCCTATGAGTCATATATGACTCATTGGACAGGGAAATTGTTAACGATGAAGTTGAGTGTTCTACATCGAGCAATCAAAGTTATCCGCGAGCTTAGAAAACATTTTTTTTTATCGTGGTAAAATCATCAAATGAGTCCTCCCACCCACGGCAGAGCGGGAGGGACTGTCAGAATCGTACTGACTAAAATCTTACGGTGTCCTTCAATAACCCTTTACGTACTGGGGTCACAGTAATTCGTGAGTCCCGCGACCCTAGCAGGCTTTGGCTCTTTGAGGCGCGCGTGGAACACAACGCGCCGTCGACCCGGGCATGGTCCATGGTCAGGCAGCGAGTTGCCCATTACTCGCTGCCCGCATGCCCGCGCCTAGATCGCCCGAAGATCGTCTGCCGACGTCCGTCGCCTTGGGCGTCTTCACCTCCTAACTAGTCCAAATAAAGCTACGAAGTCAAAAATTGTGTTCCAAGCAGACTGGACTCTTCAGCTCATTTCCTAAATATTAGTGTCCTTTGTATAGCTCTGTCTCTTTCACTCACTGGAACAAGCCTGGTTTTAAGATTTGCCTATTGCGTATGTGATTGGACACTATGTAGGATACATTCTTAGTTTAATTAAAAGCGCTAATACATAAAGAAAAGCTAATCACATCGATTGTTCCCTAACAGGAGGGTCAGGACGTTACGGAGCTGACGAAGAAGATCGCTGAGCTTAGAAGACAGATGTCGATACAGTTCCCCTCGCATAGCATGATGAGAAGACCACATACAAGGTATGTTGACAATTTTTTATACAGGTGTCCCAGAACTCAACGTCAAGCCGAAACGGGGTGACAGGATGAACATAATCATCAAGAGAAAAATCTGAAAAAAAATCTATCCCATGCAGTTTGAAAATTATGGGCATTTTAAGAAAAATCTAGAAATTTGATCAAACTGTACCATTTTTCGGTTATTGTGGTTATTCTTTTTTATTTTTGTTCATTTGAACTTTGGAAACGTAATCCTAAATAACATTTCTAGAATCCCAATAAAAAATAATGACACAATTGCATCAAGTTTCCGAAAATTGAGACTATTTGTTAAACTACGAATTTAAAATTTTCAAGATTCGTCGACTTGACAGGCTCTCCTTTAAAAAAAATGTACTAGAGTGCCTTGGCAAATAGCATTGAAAGTTGGCGCATTTAATCAGAATTCTAAAAAGGTACAATACTTGTTAGTTCCATACAAAAAAAAAGAGTAAAAAAATTAAAACCTTAAGTAACTCTATTTTTGTTATCTCAGTTAAAATGTTTTTGACGACAAGCTCTAGGTAGGTTCTTAATTTTAAGGCAAAATGATGAGAGAGATGGATAGTGGGTATTTTTGCCATGAGTGAGCGAGACAGATAGTGACGCCACTTTTACCGAAGTAAAAAAATATTTTTTTTTATTTATTTTCTTTTACCAAAGTGAAAAAAAGGTAGTAAAATAATGAAAAACCTTGATCTAGTTTAATTTAGATTTGTTGGAATAGAAGCCAGGTAGAGAAATAACATTTTTTATTACAATAAATGTTCAAATTGTTTACCATCAGCCTCAATACAAGCCCTGATGTAATTTAATAAATTTTATTAACTTTTCAAGCTATCGTATTGTGAAGAGGAGAATTAGGTAAGAAAATTAAATATTACCCATGTTATTAGCGAGGGCATGTGGACGGCGAGTATTAAATATAAATATTCCACAAATAAATAAATATAAATATTCCACAAATATTCCACAACTATCACACAACGCCATCTAGTCCCAAGCTAAGCAGAGCTTGTGTTATGGGTACTAGACAGCTGATAAACATACTTATATATTTCAAAATACATACATATTATAGATAAATTACACCCAGACACAGAACAAATGATCGTGCTCATCACACAAACATTTGTCCTGGGTGGGAATCGAACCCACGACCTCCGGCATAGCAGTCAGGGTCACTAACCACTAGACCAACAGGCCTGTCGGCCTGTATTGGGTGACTCGTCGTCCGATCGTAGACCATGCCTGGGTCGACGGTGCATCTTGTTTCCACGAGCTCCTAAAATAGCTGTCAGCAGTCTGACGGGGCCAAAGCCTGCCGGGGTCGCGGGACTGTCTCATCTGGTAACCGTGACCCTGGAACGTAAAGGGGTATTGAATGATCACTGTGAAATTTGGTCAATACGAGTCGGACAGTCTTTCCCGTCCCGTCCTGGGTAGGAGGATTTTTGATGATTTTACCACGACTTTGTGGCTCGCTTCATTGTTTCTGTGGCGCTAGATGACTTGTATAACTCCGTCTCTTTCACTCACTGGAACAAACCTGGTTTTAATACGTCATAATATGGCCGCTGGTCAAAGCCCGTTTTGTAAATAATAAACGTAACTTAGAAGTAATACTGTCTCCGGCCACCGTAGGCGCGGGCATTCGGGCAGCGAGTAATGGGCGACTCGCTGTCCGACCATGGACCATGCCCGGGTCGACGGCGCGTTGTGTTCCACGCGCGCCTCAAAGAGTCAGCATAGTGACGGGGCCTGTAGAGGGCCAAAGCCTGCTGGGGTCGCGGGACCAAGGGATTACCGTGACCCTAGTACGTAAAGGGCTATTGAAGGACACCGTGGATTTTACTCAGTACAAGTCTGACAGTCCCTCCCGCCCTGTCCTGGGTGGGAGGACTCATTTGATGATTTTATCACGATAAAAAAAAAGAAGTAATACTGCCCCTGATCTAATGAACTCCTCTCAATCTTCATTGACATGCCAAGATTCCTTTGGTGTTTCTTTCCATTTATGTGGTCCAGAAAATTGATGGAGTTTTTGACGACAACATCACAGATATTGCAGTAGCATCCTCCTGACTGTGAGAAGTTGTTAAACACCCATGTGTTCTTTGGTATTACTACATTTCGCCTGTGCTTGGAATCTAAGGGCAGACTTGACAGGCCTGTTGGTCTAGTGGTTAGTGACCCTGACTGCTATGCCGGAGGTTGTGGCTTCGATTCCCACCCAGGACAAATGTTTGTGTGACGAGCACGATCATTTTTTGTGTGTCTGGGTGTAATTTATCTATAATATGTATGTATTGAGAAATATATAAGTATGTTTATCAGTTGTCTAGTACCCATAACACAAGCTCTGCTTAGCTTGGGACTAGATGGCGTTGTGTGATAGTTGTGGAATATTTATTTATTTATTTAAGGGAGTGATTCGTGCGATTTTCAATTTTTACTGACAAAAAATGAAAATCGTCCTTGCTACTACGATATAATGATGCAATTCGATTGACTTGACGCCGTCGTGGCAAGCGCACGTTTTATGTCATATGTCGTAGTGGTAAGGATGATTTACACTTGTAGTTGAATCGGTCGAATTGCGTCGCGTCGCGTTTTGGGGAAGCTCCAAGTCTATTTTATTGTTTAGCTGCTTAAGGAGCTTTCTTTTAAAAGGTTTTCTGAACTGAATAAAGTATTGGTTTGTTAATTTAATCCACAGAGGAGGAAGATTTAACACTGCCACCCGCTTCACCCGCGGCGGTATCGCTCACAAGACGTTCAGTGTGAACCAGTCGGTGGATCACAGGCCGCGCGCGCTCCTCATCTCGGGCTTCGAGGCTGACGAGCTGGATGCACTCGTCGCGCACTTCTCGGTGAGTTCTAAACAGTCATAACATACATTCACGCAGGTCGATTTGGCCGTGTGGCGAGTCGCCAGTCGCACCGCTTACAAAAATGGAATCGCGACCCCATTAACATTAGTCGACAAAAGTAGCATATGACTTTGTTAATTAGAGGGCCAAAGCCTGCCGGGGTCGCGGGACTCACGGATTACCGTGACCCCGGTACGTAAAGGGCCATTGAAGGACACCGTGGATTTTAGTCGGTCAAGTCTGACAGTTCCTCCCGCTCTGCCCTGGGTGGGAGGACTCATTTGATGATTTTACCACGAAAAAAAATGACTTGTTAATAGTGGAGCAATATAGGTAGAAACAACACATCTCATGCGGCAGGCAATGCGGGCATGCGGACGGTAATTAATGGGTAACTCGCCGTCCGATTATGGACCATGCCCGCGTCGACGGCGCGAACTATTGGGTAACTCGCCGTCCGATTACGGACCATGCCCGCGTCGACGGCGCGGCGTATTCCACGCGCTCCTCATCGAGCTGTCTACAATCTGACGGGGCCCGTCTTAGAGGGCCAAAGCTAAAGATATTCTCTTGTATGCTTCACTAGCGACCCGCCCCGGCTTCGCACGGGTCCAATCTCTACTATATAATGCATGTTACATACATATAAACCTTCCCCTTGAATAACTCTACCTATTAAAAGTCCGCATCAATGTCCGTTGCGTAGTTTTAAAGATCTAAGCATACAGAGGGACAGACAGACAGACAGCGGGAAGCGACTTCTTTATACAATGTAGTGATCAATGGAAGAAAAAAACATGTTGCGACGTCTACTAGTAAAATGAGGCAATGACAGTAATATAATGATTTAGTTTCATGCATTAAAGCCTTTGTCAAACAGCCAGGCGTGGCGAATGCGAAGCGAGGCGTTTTTATTTGTAATGTATGGAATTGTTTGAATCCAGTCACCAAGAAAAGCAAAAGCGATCCGATAGCGTGACCGAACCGATACGAAGACGTGGCGAAGGCGTATTTGCTCTGTTTGACGTCTTTCATAACATGCCAGCTAATACAACTGCCACGCCTCGGTTCGCTACACCCAGTTTGACGTCTCGTATCGGTTCGTTATCGCTTCGGAGTCGGTCCGGTTCGCTATCGCCTGTCGGTTTGACAAAGACTAAAGCGTTTTATTTTTTGTTCCAGCAATACGGTGAGGTGATAAGCAAGGAAGTGGAGCTGTCAGTACCGCAGCTAGTGCTGCAGTACAAGTCCAGACTGCACGCCGAGCACGCGGCAGCTAACGGCAAGCACTACAATGACAGGACGCTATCCGTGAGTGTTAATGTACCTACACTAGCTTCTGTGGGTCGGAGACTCAAGGAGTGTCAGCATAGTGACGGGGGGCTCTAGAGGGCCAAAGCCTGTCGGGGTCGCGGGACTTACGAATTACCGTGACCCCGAAACGTAAAGGGCTAACGATTTTAGTCAGTACGAGTCTGACAGTCCCTCCCGCTCTGCCCTGGGTGGGAGGACTCATTTGATGATTTTACCACGTAAAAAGTAAGGAAAGACGGGACGGACTGTCAAACTTGTAAATTTGACAAAATCGAAATAAACAAAGCAAATAACTACAGAAATCTTGTGATAATGAAAGTATTATATGAAAGTATAATTCTGTTTCTTCTTTTATGTTTGTAAATAAAGATAAAAAGGCTTTTAACCAAGACGCACATGTTATTACCGCGATTTTTCTCATATTGACGATTTCTTAGTAATTCCTAGTAGATGAGAAGTGAAAAACCATACAAATTAAGATCTTAAACTTTTTTAACAGATAACATGGACGGCGAATACCAGCGCGAGCACGAACAGTACGCCGCGACCCGCGCCTGAAGCACGCCCCGCATTCAACGGAGACGTACGGGACGACAAGGACGAGGTGAGATTTCAGATTTCAGCAAAATGTCCCGAAAATATTATTATCTTTTGCTATTCGAGTCACTTTGTTGACTAGCTAGCGCCGTGGCTGCGCGAATGGGACGCTACGTGTCGCGGGTTCGTCACCCGCACGGAACAAATATTCGTATGGCCTACAAGTAGTTGTGCCGAGTGTGAGTTTCTATGTTTGTAAACGTATCCACGACACAGGAGAAGGTTCTAGTGTGGTGCAAATTATTATTAAAAAAAAAAGAATTAAAACTCCTGACGGTGATGAGCGAGCGTAGCGAGCTCGGGAATATTTGCAGCAAGACCATGAAATAATTGAATTGTTTTGTTGGCTTACATTATTGTTACGTCTCGTCGTGTCACCTCGCGGTCGCGACTAACCCTTATACAGAAAATTAAAAAGGGGCACTTTTTAATTTTGCACATGTGTGTACGCAGACTCTTAAGTACTACTGAGTTACTGATTTGCCTATTGTACAGAAATGATCGAAAAGAATCAGAAAGAACAGTGTTATTAACGAGCGCAGCGAGCTCGAAAATTTTATTGCTTTAGCAATAGAGTAGATAATTGATAAAGAACAATTTTAGTAACATTTATATTAGCAACGCTGCTAAAGTGGCCATTTTTAAACCCCAGATGACCTACCATGACGTCTTAATGCGAGAGTAGTTCTACTGTGGGAACGAGATGGCGCTAGACGACTTGTATGGCTTTGTCTCTTTCCCACACGACGTCATAGCTGCTGGTCGGATCAGAAGACGTAACATGTTAAGATTCTTCCCTTCATAAACTTATTCCCTCTCTCCCCGCAGACGCCAGCTGACCTCCCGGAGGACACTCTCCTCCGCTTCGACGAGGAGGAAGAGGAGGACGCAGACGAGGACCGCTCCTGGAGACGTTGACGTATGTGCGCCTAGCGTGAACCCTCGCTGTCCACGCTGATGTAGCATACGACTTTAGACTTAATTCTTAATACGTTTAGAGGCGAAATTCGCGTGTTAAAGAAAAAGTAGTGCGTTCAATTTCGTTTCTATGCGCTAGCTCTGTAACGGCTTGTTCACGAGTACGGTCTAAGCGACGGGTAACGCGAATAACATATTAATTACTCTGTAAGTGCGCGAATTCGCTACTGGTTCCGCCTCGTGGCGTGCTACAAACACCGTCCTGCGCTACGCCACCGCTTACAGCGGCATGGTCATGAACAATCCGTTACACAGGATTATAGACTTAGTTTATAGGACGTGTGGAAGTGGAACAGGTGAAATTCCTTTGAAGAAAAAACGCTGTTTTTACTCCAGTTTTGTTTGTATGCGTTATAACTCTTTGTTACACAGGATTATAGGCTTTATTCTTACTAATTTTAGTAGCGAAATTGGCGAAATTCCTTTGACGAAAAGTATGCTGTTTCCACTAGAGATGAATATACGCTTTTGTCTAGTGGAAACACAGCTTAAACCTTTCTCTTAGTACGTGTAGGAGCAAATTCAACGCTAATGCGTTGAGAAAAAGTCTCTTTTTTAACGCATTTTGTGTTAGAGGCGTATCGTACGCGTAGTTTCGCTTTTAAACCTATAAAATACATTTCACGGTCAAAATACAAGTTGTAGGTTTAATTTTGAAGCGTATACTTCGACTACTATAGCTTCTACACCCTTCTTTACCTTACAAATAGATAATAATATATATTTATATAAATAATACTTCGTTTAAAAGGCGAATCTTCTCAATGTCTCACCAAAAATCGAAAAAATTATAATTAAGGCTAAACTTCTATGTTCAGTTTCTTTTTTTTAAATTAATATCTAATCTACTATCAACGAACTATGAAATAATCTATTATATCACGAAATTGTAACGAAAATATACCTAATTTAGACCCCTCTTACCCTTTTAGGTGGTAAAAACCATCAAATGAGTCCTCCTGCCATTTATGGAGCGGAACGGACAGTCAGTTTCGTACTGACTAAAATCCACCGCGTTCCTTAAATTGCCCTTTACGTTCTAGGGTCATGCTGACCTGTTCAGACAGTGCCGCGACCGTGGCAAGGGTTTGACCCTCTATGGGCCCTGTTAGATTACTGACAGCTCGTTGACCCGTAGACCTTGATCGGTCGGCGAGTTAGAATTTAATGTCTAAACTTACCCTTTTATACAGAACTTTTCAATAGTGAAAGTAAAATATGAAATATTTTAAGGACGTACAATATCGATTCGACACAACAATACATTTTAGTCGATACCGAATATTGTGAATTAAAATAATTTTGTGAGTAATTATTGTCAAGTTTTGAATCTTTGGGTAGAAATAAGAATAGGAATGATTAGACGCCATTATGACAGTTTCCTGACAGTTAACGTCTTTCTTCAAAAATGTTAAACATCTGTTGGACACTTGTTTAAAGAAAAAACATAAAAAAGCATATACAACACTATTTTTAGTTTATGCGAAACCTGAATATAGTTTGTTCAGAATCAGTCACTGAATCGATTCTAATAATTTTTACACCATATTGTATTTTGTTCCAAAATTATTTTAATAAAATTAGATCACGAGTTAATTACAATACAATCACCGTACGGTTAGATACCTATTATCAATAAGTGTACGACACAGGAGGCGCGGTTTGGACGGGGATACCGCGTCCCGCCGCGAAATTTGCATGTTTTTGAATGGATAACCAGATAACAAAACAAGCTTATAATTTTATGATTTTTCATGATACTGTTTTGAAAAGGCCCATTCAACTTTTAGTATGGGCCTTGGCATTATTTTTTTTCTTTTGCCAGTGATTAAATTTTGGCCACAATTAGACTACTACCTAAGAAGTCCATAGAAAAAAAAAATACTTTTCTTAACCGTAACCAACCAGAGATATGGCGGTTTTAATTTTGTTCTAATCAGGAGTGATTTACTCCCGATTAGAACAAAATAAAATCCGTTATATCTCTGGTTGGTTACGGTTGGACGGTTATCGGTTTAGATTTTTTTTTAATATTTTTCACGAAGTTCTTAGGTTGCGGTTTACTAATGACCAACATTCCATTACTGGCGATAGAAAAAAAAAAATGATGCCAATAAGTTGCATACCCTTTTGTACATAGATTCTTTACACAAAAATACTGGATAGGTGTATCGGGTTTCGCATAAACAAAAAATGATGTTGTATACAGTCGAATTGAGTAACCTCCTTTTTTAAGAAGTCGTTTAAAAACTGTAAACTGCAAAACGGCATTTGACGTTTGTATGGGTCGCTTTCCAGTTATTTTAAAGACTGTTATTTCCCTATAAAATTATACGTATGGTGCGTCCATATGTCTTTTATATTTTAATAGAAATCTTAAAATACGGCATAATGGACTTAACTTACGGAAATAATAATTACTAATATATACTGCTTTCAAATTTCATACACCAAAATAGACTTTAAAACAAGCGATATAAAAAGTTTTTTTTCTTACTGATTTTTTCATATATTTGGAGTTCGGTATGTCCTGAAAACATAAGTCAGAAGATCTTTATAATATCTGCCAACCGAAAATAGCCTATTACGTTCTGGTCAGCGGTGTCTGTTTAAGACGGTTTCGTGACCACGGAACACGTACCCTTTGGTAGGTCTTCAGATTTCTGGGTTTCTGAAAAACTATAGTCTGTTATGTCACAGAAGGTCACCAATCGATGACTAGACCTCGACTACAGTTGCTTTACCTTATAGACCAACATATGCGGCTAGAACAAGTTAAAACTCTAACTGCCGAAATAGAGATAGAAACACAATTGCTATCTCTACCTTTGGTTTTGACATACTAGAAATATAAAAATTACTATCTTTAGCAAGAAAACCACAGATAGATTAAATATTGAGAACGGCTGTAAGTGAATATCAAAACCAATTTGCATTATAGTAATGAAAAAAACATGAAAAAATCAGTAACAAAAAAAAAAATACACTAAACTAACTATACTCCAAGATTAAATTAAGACATATAGGCTTTCTAAAGCGCTTTATATAATATGTGAAATAAAAGTCTTCCAGCCAGCTGGCTCGGAGATATAAAGTTCAAATTTAGCCAGACCTAGTCGACAATTAGATACGTTAATAGTAAAGGAAAATCGCTTTATCTGAGGTCTCTATGACGGCCCGTTCGTTAGGTCTAAGCGGCGATCGGTGCGGGCGGTGCGAAATAAGACATTAATTACTTTGTTAATACGCGAATTCGCAATTGGCGACGCCTCGTGGCGTGTTTTAAACATTTCATGTCGCTAAGTTATCGTTATCGGAAAGGTCTTGAACGGGCCGTAAGGCTAGGCTATACAGAAAGAGGAGCGGAAATCAGAATCTAATTTTCTTACGACGCTCTGCTTTTTGTATAGTACGGCGTCGAAATATTCGTGTTATTGCTGTATCACATTATATGCTTTTTCTCAACTATATTGGGGCCGGCTTTCAGTTCAACCGAATACAGCTGAATATCAGTTATTTATATGGAACTTTGTCGTTCGATGAATTGTCTAAGTTCGAAAACGACTCGGAAGTATTCGATTCAATTTCAAATAAAAATTCAGTAAGTTTTACGAGAAGAATCAATTTGATTCAGAAAATAAAGGTCTCTTTACAAATCGATTTTATTCGGAAACAAAGTTCTTTGTAATAATCGATTTGATTCGGAAATAAAGATCTCAGTGAATTTACCTAATTTATGAGGATAGTTTATTTTTCATTGTTTTTTTTTGAACGCGAAAGTATATGAAGACAGATTTATGCTTCTCCTAGTAATAAATTAATCTTACTAGCCTTTGCCAGCGGCTTCGCCCGCTCCTACCCCCCCCCCCTTATAACCTATGTCATTCAGGACCGAAACGGCTTTCTACCAATGAAACAATTTTTTAAATCGGTTCATCACTTCCGGAGATTACCCCCTACATACAAACAAACAAAATTACCTCTTTATAATATTAGTATAGAAGATACATCAGAACATGAAGGCTATAAATAGATATAGTGATTTCACGAATATTGACAAAGTCTTTGACGAGCACCTCAGAACTTAGTCGGATATGGATTAGTAGAAGTGTAGGCGAAGAGCTGGTGATCGTTTTATTTGTGTATTGATAATTGTTTTTATATTGAGTGTTTTTTAAAGACAAAAAAAAGCAATAAAATTCATTCGTTTGACCACCATTTTGCCTGATGGTAAGGTGTGGTCGACGGTGAAGCACGCTTGCCTAGAAGTAACATATTCACTCTTGACTTGAAGACCCCAAGATTGTAGCTATCCGGGAACACGGACCCCAGCAGAGAATTTTACATGATTGCTTATCTGACCTCCATAACTCACTAACGGGTAATACGATACCCCTTTGATACCATTGATTTGGTCCATTATTTTTTTCGTGGTAAAATCATCACATGAGTCCTCCCACCCAGAGCAGAGCGGGAGGGACTGTCAGACTCGTACTGACTAAAATCCACGGTGTCCTTCAATAGCCCTTCACGTACCGGGTTCACGGTAATTCGTGAGTCCCGCGACCAAAATAAATTTTAAGCCCATTGTAAAAAATACTCAATATAGAAATGATTTACTATGACAATTATAAAACGGTGTCTAGCTTCTGAACTATAAAAACCGCGGAGCGGTATTTCATGAGATGGTTTTTTCTTTTAAGTATATATAATTATTTATTATTATTTCAAAGGATTTTTTTTTCTTTTTCGTTATCTATAACGTCTATAAGGACCCTTAAATAAAGGCTTTTGTTAAGGACTTGACACACTGTATCGTTGGAAATCGTAATCGAAATTTGTTATGTATTTTAAAAATCTGCTGTTTTATACATTTTCACAGCTTTTGTAATAATCAACTTTTAATTTTCAAAAAAAGGTTTTAATTTTCAAACTTTCCAGGTAATGGCTTGCTCATTTATGTTTCTTAAACCTTGCATAAATCCTTAGAGCAATATACAAGACACGATTTGTTACGATACAGTGTGTTCAGCCCTTAATTCCGATACAAATTGGAGCTTCAATAATGTTACATAATTCTTAAATTTTTTATTAATAAATTATATAGTTTTTAATTTTATTATTATATTAGTTTTAAGTGTGACATATTTTGGAAAATATTGAATTATGTGCACGCACACGCGTTTAAAGCAATAATTACTTTAAAATTAATCCTTATTGAAAAATCGTTTACACGTTTTTAGTATTAAGTTAATAATATTTTGCTACTGGAATCATGGAAACGGACAGTTTAGTGATTAGTTGAAACAAGAATTTAGTCCCTACTTGACACTAAAAATATGTAAATTGATATTTCAAGTGGCCTACCAACACATCTTTAAGCGAGAGTAATTCCAGTGTGGGAAAGAGACGGAGCTCTACAAGTCGTCTAGCGCCATCTCGTTCCCACACTGGAATTCTTAAAACTCTCGCGTGACGGTAGGCCACCAAGTCTAAAACCATTTCTATGTTTTTCAAAATATGTTTTAATTAATTAAGGTTCGTTTTTAGTATTCTTTGTCTCGTTTTACTAATATAATGTTTTTTTTTTGGCTCTGCGGTTAGGCATGGATGTAAGGGTGAGCTATGGACTGGAGAGTGTACCTTTTGATATACTTAACATTTTGAAACATACATCGGTGAAAAACCTTACAAGTGTGACGTGTTATCAGCATAAAAAAAGAAACTCTAATATATAATAATAAGATATTATTCGAATATACACTGGTAACATACTTCACGTGGTTTGTAGATAAATAGCTAAAGTAACTTAGTTGAGTTCCAATTTTTCGTACTGTTATCATCCAATGAGTCCTCCTATCTAGGGCAGGACGGGAGGGACTGTCAGACTTGTACTGACTAAAATCCACGGTGTCCTTCAATAGCCCTTTACGATCCGAGGCCACGGTTACCTGGAAAGACGGTCCGAACCCTCATAATTTAGCTTATGTAGAGTTTGCACATAATATACGAAAAACAGCGTTAACTAAGTCTGCAACCCGCATCATATTTGAGGTCTAAATGAAAAAAGTTATTGAAAACAAAATATTCGAATTCACACTGGTGAAAAACCTTACATATGTGATGTGATGAAGTTTCGTTTGGAAGCCTCACTAAACGAATCATATTCAAATACACATTGGTGAGGTGACTATTATAGCTACCTAAGATAATTCAGACACCTTGATTACATCGTCAAACGTGAACTATACGTAAATTAGTCATACGTCTTTACGTTTTTTTTTTTATAATTTGAGATGGGCTTGCTCTTGGCTCTAGTCCAGGACAGAGGTGACTGAGACAGAGTCTACGAAGGAGTTAGAGAAGAGTGTGAGAACTTACCCAGAAGAAGTCTGTTCACTCTAACTTTGAAGAAATTTAGGTTGTATGTGTTCGGAACCAGGTGGGAAAGAGACAGACCTATACAAGTCGTCTAACGCCATCTCGTTCCCTCAGCGGAACTACTCTCGCTTTGTGACATATTCCGATTAATGATTATTGAGTCTGTTTTTCTTTTAAATAATTTGGCAATATATTCCCTCTAGAAATATTCTTTTAATTCAAGAACTAAAGGATAAAATTCTCAGTCCATGGCTCATCTTAAAGGCGATCGCTTGGAAGTTAATCATAGCTGTTAATCGCTAGATTTTTCGTTCTATTTTATTGTTTTTGTAAATAAAATAATGTTTGATTCTAGTTCTAAGGCGTTCGCTCGTTTACTCGATCTAAAGCAGGGGATAGAATATTGAAATTTGGGGCCCAAGATATGTGAATGGAATTTTGACGCTTATGTAAATTTTATTAGGGTAGAATTTTGTTTGGATTCTAAAAATGACATCGTGTGAGATTTGTCTGGGAAATTTTTTGATGATACGGTTTTAGTGTGATACATTCTTTATAAGTGATTATTGTCTAAATTCTAAGTGGCTATATTTGATTTTAGTTATAATTTATTAATGAATTTAAGGTACTTATTGTCAAGTTAGTTTCTTTTGTTTAATAATGTCAAAATGCTTCCGAAAAGTACTTGCAAAGCAATAAAAATAATCGAGCGGACGAGCGTAGCAAATAATGTACATACTAGTTATAAAGCAGACTTGTAAAAAAAGAACATTTACATTGAAAAAAATAAATGAGTCGCGCCGTTGAAAAGATTTCAAAATGGCGGAGAAAAAATATATTTTCTAAGTTACAATGACAGCGGCTAGATTGTAACACAAGAAAAGAGAGACTTGTGACCACATGTTTTAAGTTTGTTTTTGTAAAAAAGAGAAGAGATATGGCCGCCAAAAAATAAAAATGGTTCAATATTTCTTTAACAGAACGTCAAAAACGTTAAACGGTCGAAAGATCGAATTTTCTTTTAGCGGAAGAAAGAAGAGAGTTTAAGAAGATTCTTGGAAGAAAAAAAGAGAACAGAACTGGAACGTGGAACTTTTTATGAAAATAGGACCAATTTTGAGCTCGTAATCCTTAATTTGCCTTGCTGTGGCGTTAGCGAAATATTGTAACAAGACTACTAAGGATTTCAGCCTATAATAGTTCACTGTTAGACATGGCCTCCCCAAAGAAGCGCCACAGCGCACGATCTTCTGCTTTTCTCATCCAGCCACTGCACGCTACCTTCTTCAGGTCATCGGTCCATCTTGCCGTGTGACGCCCCACACTACGTTTACTACTCGCGGTCTCCATTCGAGAACCTTCCTAATCCACGTTTCGTTGGTTTTGCGACACATTTTTTTTTTTAAATTTAGTCAGAACCTCTAAAGTTTGACAACCAGTCTTACCATGGGGTATCGTATTACCCAGTTACTAGGTTGTGGAGGTCCGACAGGCAGTCGCTCTATGTAAAATACTGATATCCAGCTGCATCTGGTTTGATCGGAAGCCGACCACAATATAGTTGGGTAAACGCTAGGCAGATGATGAACGATAGATTCCCAGTTCCCACTATCTCGCCGGATGTTAAGCGTTGATGTGGTCGACGGTGAAGCACGCTTGCCTAGAAGTAACATATTCACTCTTAAAGACCCCAAGGTTGTAGGTATTAGGAAACAGAGACTCCGTTAGGGAATTCTACTCTTAGATGGGTGTAATACACTTTATGTTAATAGCAGACAGACCCCGATAATTGGAAAACATAAAAAAAATTCTCTTAAATGAAAACTCATCGCGGCCATAAAGCTCCAATTATCAAACTCCTAACATAGCTCAATTTTCAAAAAGGCTATTGAAGTTGTCATAAATGAGCTACGATCAGTCGGTTAGCATTCTCAATTTTCTAGCTCCCTTCAAAATTATCTTAATGATATCAGTAATAGAGTTGTACGAGTCAGGATGCTATTGTCTGTATTCTGTAAAACTGTACACTTAGATCAGAAGGGCCCCAACAAGATTTTATACGGGGCCTCTTCTGGCTTAGCTACGCCACTGATTAATAGTATAACGTCCAAATTGGGTCATTGTCATGCCTAGCCTTTTTTCAGTTACTTTACGGTCGGCTTTCAGTTAACCCAGATTCATTTCAATACTGGTTTTTCACATGGAGTGATCTACCTGACTTTTATAACCACGTTTCTGGAGTACCATGGAGAAACTGGTTGATAAACTCAGGCCTCTGAATTCTTGTAAACATTTTCAAAGATATACGAATGATAATCGGTTCTTAAATTTTGGCATGGAGGGGAGGAGGGATAGTAAAATTAGTCCTCCTTTCCTGGGTGGAGTGGTGAGGACTGTCAGGCATGTAGTGATTAAATCCACCGTTTTTACTATACATGGCCCTATATCTAGACATTCCCGTGAAGTTGCATTAATTGGATTTTTTATTAAATTTTATCATTAACAGTGATGTACCTCTGTTTTGGTTTCAAATAGTATAATTCTTTAAGGAGTTCATATTCAGTGGTAGACGCCCGCGGCGCCGGACGTCGCGAGACGATCTCCGGCCACCGTAGGCGCGGGCATGCGGGCGGCGAGTAATGGGCGACTCGCTGTCCGACCATGGACCATGCCCGGGTCGACGGCGCGTTGTGTTCCACGCGCGCCTCAAAGAGTGTCAGCATAGTGACGGGGCCTGTAGAGGGCCAAAGCCTGCCGGGGTCGCGGGACCAAGGGATTACCGTGACCCCGGTACGTAAAGGGCTAGTGAAGGACACCGTGGATTTTAGTCAGTACAAGTCTGACAGTCCCTCCCGCCCTGCCCTGGGTGGGAGGACTCATTTGATGATTTTACCACGACAAAAAAAAAAAAAAAAAGGAGTTCATATTTTTCTTTTAAGTCGAAATTAAATGCAATATTTTTTTCTACCTGCCTTTGCAGCCATTATTACATATTTTGTTAAAATGTAATAAAGTTGCCTTTTAACAACATCCTTACAAAAAACTTCAATTTTGTTCCACGGCAATGCAAATTGAGCCGTATGAACCGAGATAAAGCTCTATTTTCTTAAAAAGCTCTTCATGACACTTCCGAACTATTCACAGTTGCTCAAGAATGAAGATACAATCAAGCATCGAAGAAATGATGAAGAACATTCAAGATTTCAAGAGTAGAAGACTTTGGGGTTAATAAAAAATAAACGTGTACTTTATTTCAACTAACCTAACCTCATCTTTTCCTTATCAGACACAGGAACCTCCCGAAACTTCCGTGTCCGGTGAGCACCTGCGTCATGCGGTAGGTCAGGACGCTGTGACGCCTATCCAGCCACTCCTCAAGGAGGGGTCTTACCGCCGCAATTGCGACAGTCGCTCCCTCCATACTACCCTGAGATCGCGCCGGAGCTCTTCCCGCCGCTCAGCGGGGATTCGCCCCGGCGCTGCGCCTCCACGAGCCACTCATAGACGCGCTGGAGGGCAGTCGCCTCCAGATCCCAGGGCAATAGGAGTTCCTTGGCTTATATCAATTTACAATCATTCCTTCCTTAACCTTATTCAGATAATCGTTATCTATTGTTTGAACCTATCCCACTTTGAGTTGCTACACCCCTTCTTTGATTTGCTACAATCATGAGACCTTCCCGCCTTGTGTAGAGCATAAGGAGCTGTCAGAACTCCACTTCATAAATTATCCCACTTCTGGGACACAGGCCTCCTCACAGTGAGAGGGAGTTGGCCATAATCCACCACGCGGGTCTTCGAATTTTTGTTTCTAGGACATGCCGTTTTCCACACGATGGTTTCTTACACCGATTGCGAGCGGTGGTGATGTTAAATTACAAATAGTAATGTGCCTGGTCGGCTTCGACCAGGACCTACAACTCGTAAGTTGGGGCCGAAACAACTAGGCCACTACTGCTCGTACCACTGAGTCACGACTGTTCGCTTTCCCTGTCAGACCTATCATCATTTGCCTGCCTTTTCCCAACTATATAGGGGTCGGCTTTCAATCGAACCAGATGCAGCTGGATATCCGTATTCATATGAACAATACTGACTAAAAATCCACTGTTTCTTCTGTTGAACTTCACGTTTCAGCATCACGGCTACCTTTACAGACGGTCCCGCGACTTCAGTTTGCTGATGTGAAGATATACAACCTTCATATTGTATCGTTGGTCTTGTTGCTTAGCAATGTTTTTTATATCGGTCTTGTCACATATACGAAAAATATATTCCTTCTACAAAATAAAACAAAGTTTTATTTTATCGTTTAATTCCAGCAACTTAACAACAATTATAAGCTTTATGAATTTACTAAAGCTTAACAGCTGACAGCTTTCTAAGGCGCGCGTGAACCATAATACGCCGTTGTGTCGCTCCGGACCTGTGTGCTTGATCAGGCGGTCAGTTAGCTACTGCTCGCCGCCCGCCAGCTATGGATCCAGTTCAGCTTTTTCTCAGTCCATTTTAAGCTAGGTTTTCCTAACTGATTTTTATACTCAACCAGATTTACCCAGATAATCATTCGAGCCAACAACATGCTTGGATGACGAACGCCCGAAATTAATATTCAATCTTAATCCAAATCCCGTTTGTTTTTGACTACTGCTTCTGATTAGACATTTTAAAGACTGATGGCCTACCGTGACGTAGTTCCGCTGAAGGAAAGAGACAGAGCTATACAAGTCTTCTAGCGCCATCTCGTTCCTCCAGCGGAACTACTCTCGTTTTAAGACGTTAAGGATAATTCACCCCCCAGATAGGTAAATTCAGTCGTTGATTAGGTAGAAAGAAGAAGAAGAAACGTTTATTTGGTTAAACCGTTGCCGGAACACACGACATAAACAAATAGAAGAACAGAAAAAAATAAAATAAAAAGTTAAAAAAACAACAACGAAATAACAAATAATAATATAACATTGTGTGTCCCACGGCTACGCCAAATGGGTCCAGTTCAGCAATTTGCCGAGCAGCTAAGTACTCGACGCTGGTTTTCAACTAGACCCGGTAGGTACAGACAAATATCCCATCGAAGATATCAACCGAGATAAATTTTACTAATTTCTAGCGTTAGTGTTCCCTTTTGTTCCTTTTTTTTTGGATATATCTCAAAATCGCTGGTTTTCGTTTCAGGTCAAAAATATCTCTTTGTATCGTGGTTAAATCATCAAATGAGTCCTACCCACGTTTTCTTGGTGCCTGATATACATTTCAAAATAAAATAAAAACTAAACGCTGTAGTAATTATATTTACAATATCATTTAAAAAAAAAACACAACTTTTATTAAAATATAAATTGTTTTAAACAATCTCTAATATCTTATTAATAAATAATTTTCTTATAAATAAAAAATACTTTGGGTGAAAATATGACTAACCATGAAAAGTATGATACTTACTATTTTAACAATAAATCATAAAAACAGAAAACGAGTTCTATGACTATTTTTCCATTTTATTCTTATTTTATTTATTTTAAATTATACTTACTGTCTAGGTATTAAAATAATACTTTGGTACAAAATCAATAATGATTAAAAAATTTAATTATCATAGTAAAAAATATATTTGTATTTAAATTATGTTAAATAATTATGTATTGAGCGAAATATACAGAACTCTACTTGTAACTTGTATTCAATTTGTATTCTATTTGCAATTTGTATAATGGAAACTTTAGGGAGCATTTTAAACTACAGGCTACAACTCAGGTATTATAATTCTTCCTATTAGTGTCAAACCAGATGACAAAGGTCCTGATCTGCGTCGGTCGAAGAGTGACGACAAAGTCGATGTCATCCACCGGTTCAGAAGTCCCTCCCCCTGCATCAGGTAATGGAGCCTCGTCCTCTTTGGGTAGCATTCTGGAAAGAACAGTTTAAATTATTAGTAACTGATCTGATTTCTATTCTAATTTTTACCCGTGGTGCTAGGCAACTGGGCTTCTCCCAGTTGTAATGTCCCCTTGTGCCTGTTGGCCATGTTTTGTTCTGTCTCCTGCTTGAAATGGAGGGACACGGAAACGGGAATGGAAACATATTTTTCCTACTCCCCCACTATTCTTTTCTTATTAATTTCGTTGCAGGATCCAAGATAGGTAAATTCATTCTCTGGGACACATTGTGTCGGCGCTTTTCTGGTGGTTGCCACTGTTAATTCTGGCTTTCAGTAGTTGCAGTGGTTTGGGAATGGTGATAGATGTTAATCTTACCTCTTTCTCCTATTATTCTTTTGTCTTCTATCAGCATTCTCCCTCTCTATGTCAATATCTTCTTCATCAGAATAATCTTGCACTTCCATGCCGCTGTCTTTCCTTTTTCTCGAATGAGGAACTGAAGATTGTGCTGGAATTTCTGAAAAGAAATATTTATTATCAGCTGTCTAACATTCTACTAAAGATCATCATCATCTGCCTAGCCTGCAATTAAAACTGCGATGATTGCAGTTTTGAAAATAGAAAATTAAGCTATGTCGACGAAGCCCCGCTGCGGGGCTTCTTTTTTTGTGTTCAGGATTTAAAGGAACCTAATATGAAGGGGAATGGTCACTTTGGAACATAACCTGTCCGTGGCGGGGCCGCGGGGTGATCTAAGTTTCAGAGCTTGCTGTAAAGATCTTTCACAAGTTCACAGGTAATAGTAAACTTTCGCACATGGCTGTCATGAGGCTGTTAAACTTATTTCTACAACTTCGGTATTTCTCCTGTATTGCGGGCGTATCGTTTACGAACATATTCAGTCTTACTACAAAAAAGTTAAACATCTGAAAAGTTGTCTAAAAAAAACTGTATTAAAAAACTAAAAAACGGCATTTGACGTTGATATAATGGTCGCAGACAATCGCTCAGCCACTGAGGAACTGTACCTTTCTGTACATCATCGACTACGATCTTCTCCCTGAGTCTTCTACCACCTTCCGCTGGCTCAAAGTTCTCTCTGTCTGCTGTCTTCTGTCTTCTTCCGTCAGTTATAAAGAACGGCATATCGGCTGTCATTCCTCTTCGCCTGAAAAAAAAACAAATATTGTTATGAAACTGCGACTGGTATGCGTGTGTGTTCAGACGTATAATCGCGTTTAGTGATTGTGATAATATTAACACATTCAAACTTAAACTAAAAAATCATGTCTATAAAATGTAGTCATACGAGTACCACATTCCAAATGTTTCCAACTATTTATTATTATGTATAACTTCAACACGCACCTGACGTTAAATTGAGTTTAGATATAAGCAATTACATTGTATCTCATTGCAAGTGCACCTATGTATTGTTCTTATGAGAATAAAATCCACGGTGTCCGTTGTTGTGAGCGTCTCCCATTGCGGCTGGCTCGTGAGGTGGACGTTGTCCTCTTCCTCACGCGTCCCGCCTCCTTCTTCGTTTCGCACTCCGCCTTGCCCCGAAGCATGGCCTCGAACAATGTCCGGTGCGAGAGGACGCCCCCTATCGCCACCGTGAGGACACGGCGGTGCTCTGCCCAAGCGGTCAGTCCTGCACCGTATGCTCCACCGTGTCTTCAGGGCGATCCTCGCAGTGGTGACAACCAGGCGTTTCTTCGTTCCCCATCCGACACAGGAACCTCCTGAAACTTCCGTGTCCGGTGAGGACCTGCGTCAAACGGAAGGTCACGACGCCGTGACGCCTATCCAGTCACTCCTCAAAGAGAGGTCTTACCGCCACGACTGCGGCGTGCCCACCACATCATAGCTTACCATCAGGCGAGATAGTAGTCAAACGCGAACATAACACTAAATATACGGACTGTGCGGGCATACGGGCAGCGAGTAATGGGGGACTCGCTGTCCGACCATGGACCATGCCCAGGTGTACGGCGCGTTGTGTTCTCAAGGAGCGTGGAACACAACACAACGCACAAGGTGTCAGCATAGTTTCGGGGCCCCCTGTAGAGGGCCAAAGCCTGCCGGGGCCGCGGGATTCACGAATTACCCCAGTACGCAAAGGGCTATTGAAGGACACCGTGGATTTTAGTCAGTACAAGTCTGACAGTCCCTCCCACTCTGCCCTGGGTGGGAGGACTCATGTGATGATTTTACCACGGAAAAAATAAAATATATATACGGACTGTCTTATCTCTCTTATCAGGTAACCGTGACCCAGGCACGTAAAGGACTATTGTAGGATCACCGTGGATTTTAGTCGATACAAGTCTGACAGGCCCCCTATCGCGCCCTGGATGTGAGTACTTATTTGGTGATTTTACCACGATGAAAACAACATTATATGCAAAAAAAAACCGTAGAGACCAACCTTCCTCTTTTATTCTTTGTCCTAAAGTACCTCTGCGTAGTTAGTTCGCTGTCATAGTCATAATCATTCTTCTCCCTCAATATTCTGACCTTCTTGTTCTTCACCTTCTTCTCTTCTAAACTCTTAGGTCGGTATAGATTGCGAGGGCGATGCTTGTAATACATCTCATAGATTGATTTTGTTATACCATCATCTGTATCATCTATTACTGCTTCTGTGGATTGAGAAATACATTTTAGTAAAACTGTGAGAAAAAAATAAACTACTGTCCAATCAAAACGCGTAGCATGACATCGTTCAAGCGGATTTTGTCGACTGAAGAATACTTAGACAAAATGGTAGAATGTAGAAACTTTTCTATCGTGCTATGCATGACGATGTTAAAAATGTTTTTTTCTTTTTACGTGGTAAAATCATCAAATGAGTCCTCCCACCCAGGGTAGAGCGGGAGGGACTGTCAGACTCGTACTGACTAAAATCCACGGTGTCCTTCAATAGCACTTTACGTTGGAGTCACGGTAAATCGTGAGTCTCGCGAACCCAGCAGGCTTTGGCCCTCTAGAGGGGGGCCCCGTCATTTTGCTGACATTCTTTCAGGCGCATGTGGAACACAACGCGCCGTCGCCCCGGGCATGGTCCATGGTCGGACAGCGAGTTGCCCATTACTCGCTGCCCGCGTAAATGTAGAAATCTTTTTATTTTTGTGTCGTCTAATAAAAACATTTCCCCACACTAAGAATGTCTTCTGCGTCGTGGGTGTGTTAACAAACATTTAAACTCACATACACAAACACTCAGACCCGGAACAACTACTTGTAGATCATACAAATATTTGTACCGTGCGGAAATCGTACTTCCATGTAACTTACCATCAGGTTTACTCCTTTTAATACTCTTGGCCCCTCTCTTCCTAGGCGTTCTCTTCTTCAAATTAGAAGAAAAGTCTTCCTCAGAAGAAACCACAACTTCTTCCGTTTCACCCCCCCAATTGGAGGCCAACTTACTCGGCTTCATTCTGCTTAAAAAGCTTAACCTTGGGGTCTTCTGCGTGACCAAGAATTTAAACGACTCTGGCAAAGATTTTGTAGTTGCGTTTGCCCCCCTTTGGGTTGTAAAATATGTAGTTGTTTGATAGGAGGGTAGTTCAGTCGTTTCGTTGATTCTAACGTCATCGACCGAAGTGTCATTAATGATGTTCTCCATAACGTTTTCTGTTATGTTCAAAGAACGTTTTCTTCTTTCATAGTCTGCGTACATTGGCGTTTTGATTTTCGATCGACTTTTCTCTGTGAATCTTGGACGGACGTATTTCTTGCGCGAATACTCTGGGTCCTCATCGGAAAGGTGGCCTGTGGATTAAAATTAACTGCATTCAATTGTTCCAGAGGCTCAGCTACAGCCGTATCAATTATACGGGGCCTCCAACTGTCGACGGCCCCTACGATTGGAATAAAAATAAAAACATAAAATGTTGCTCTTAAATGAAAACTTATCGCGGCCATAAAGCTCCTATTATCGAACTTCTAACATATCTCAATTTTCAAATAGGCTGTATTTAGTTGTCATAAATGAGCTACGATCAGTCGATCAGCATTCTCAATTTTTTAGCTCCCTTCAAAATTCACTTAATGACATCAGCAATAGCATTATAGTTACACGAGTCAGGATGCTGTTGTCTGCATTCTGCAAAACTGTACACTTAGATTAGAAGGGCCCTAAACAAGTTTTAATACGGGGCCCTTTCTGGCTTAGCTACGCCACTGAATTGTTTATTACTTTTCACGAATTTAAACTAAGCGGTGTGGCGTGGCGGGGCGTTTTGCACGCCTCGTAAGTACAAAGAGTAGCGGTTGACGGCACATGCCAAACTCCGAAATCTCGCACCGCTCTGTTTCATGGCGTCGCACTCACTTGCTTGTACTTAAAATCGCGTTTTTGCTATGAGCGACATCTCGTGGCGTGCTTCAAACTCTTCTATACGTTTGATCCTGTCTCTCTCTTCATGCCGTGCTTACGGCCCTTTCGCGATATTGCCGCTGCAAGCGGTGACTAAGCGCGGGGCGGCGAGCGATAAAATCAAATGTATGGAGAAGTTTGAATCACGCCACGAGGCGCTGTTGGTAGCGAATTCGCGTACTACAAAGTAACTAATGTTTTATTCGTCGCTCCACTCACCGCTTATTCTAAGTCGTAAACGAGCCGTAACCCGCTGCTGATAGCGGCAAGTTCGTGAACGGTTTTAAAAATCATCAAATGAGTCCTCCCACCCAGGGCAGAGCGGGAGGGACTGTCAGACTCGTACTGACTAAAATCCACGGTGTCCTTCAATAGCTCTTTACGTTCCGGGGTCACGGTAATTCGTACAGTCCCGCGACCCCGGCGTGAACGGGCCCCCAGCAAAACTAGTGGGGTTGTAAATCTGTGTGCATTATACCTGACTCTTGGTTTTCAGAAGGTAGTTTCATAGGTTTGTCTTCAGTTTCCAGAGCGTCTTCTGGAAGAATACCATCATCAGCTCCATTGTATACGTATCTGAAACAAAATGCATGTCATCAGTATCAATACATTGCAAATTTAATTAGTCCTTAAATTGCAAATTTAATTATTCATTCGGATTATTATTTTCAAAAATTATGGTGACGTATTTATTGTTTCGTTGAATTAGTGCATATTTACAAAGATATAACGCATGAAAATTGGAGAGTGGGGACTAGTGACATTAGAAGCAAGTGAAAACTGCACTTGCTTGTAACGTATTAGCAATTTTAAAAGTGTCGTATCTTCGTCAATTTTGATTTACGTAACTAAATACGTATTTAACGTGTCAAATATTTTTTGATAATCTAACTGATTAGATTTCTACACAGTCAAATACCTTATTTGTGATAATGTAAATTAAGGCTTTCGTGTCGGATACGTCAATTTTCAGATCACGGTTACCCGTTTGGACAAATAGAGAGTCCCGCGTCCTCGGCTGTCGTTTGGCCCTTTATTTTAGGTTTCCCGCCGGATTGCTGACAGCTCTTTAAGGCGCGCGTGGAATATGACGCGCCGTCGACCCGGGCATGGTCCATGATCGGACGGAGAGCCACCCATTACTCGCCATCCGCATGCGTCTACGGTGGCCGCAAATCTTCCCGCGACGTCCGTTGCCGTGGTTGCCTCCCGTGACGTTTGTTTTGTGAGGTGGACGCTGTCCTCTCTATCATGGAGCCCACCTCCTTCTTTACTAGCATGACTGCTTTGAAGGAGGAGGCAACCGCTTCCTATTTCGTCTCGCCCCACAGCACCGACGAGTAGCGTTGTCGACCCGGGATGGTCCATGATCAGACAGCGATCCACCCACTACACGTCGTCAGCATGCATACAAGAATAATCCTTGGAATATTATCTTACCGTGTGCTCCAATCCATTTGCCTGGCATCGTCCAGCCACTGATTGGCAGCCAAGGTAGTCTCTCTCACCATCTTTATGTTCATCTGAAGGAATATCTTCCGTAGTTCCACTGTGATGTGAGTCGGTTTAGCTATGTAGTCATCTGGAGTATCTGCCTTGTCTGTTCTGAAGCGTTCTGGAAAACAAAACAGATTTTTGAAAAAGAAAAGTCTTTTCTCTTTGTTTCAATCTAGTCCAGAGGCAAAGATGAGGCTAAAGATGGATCAAGCTCACGCAGAAGGAACTGGAATTCAAGGGCACCAACGGAGTGGGTCTTATTTTTAAATTTCTTTAAATTCTCATAAGTCTTCTTTCACCCTTACTGCGAGGATCGTCCGGAGGATACCTCCTTCTGCGAAGCAGTCATGTTCGCGAAGGAGGAGGCGGGCCGCGTGAGGGAGAGGATAATGTCCTCCCTCCACCCCAGCCGCAGTGGTAGAATCCGGCGGACGATCTCCAGCCACCGTAGCCGTGGGCATGCGGGCGGCGAGTAATGGGCGACTCGCTGTCCGACCATGGATCATGCCCGGGTCGACGGCGCGTTGTGTTTCACGCGCGCCTCATGTCAGTGTCAGCATAGTGACGGGGCCCCCTGTAGAGGGCCAAAGCCTGCCGGAGTCGTGGGACTTACGAATTACCGTAACCCCGGTACGTAAAGGGCTATTGAAGGATACCGTGGATTTTAGTCAGTACAAGTCTGACAGTTCCTCCCGCTCTGCCCTGGGTAGGGAGGACTCATTGGATGATTTTACCACGAAAAAGAATAAAAAAGGTCCAGCCTAGCTTTGGGAAGTGACGTAATATTTACCTCGAACTGGATTCTCTAGTGTATTCTCCAATCTTAGCAGCACTGTGCCAGCTTTCCAAGGTTCCAGGGTCAAGACGTTGATGTGGCGAGGTAGACCGTGCAGCTTCAGAACTGAAAACTGTTGAGAAACGGTGTTTACTACGATTTATTAAAGAATATCTATACATATAATAAATCTGTAGAAGGGTCAATTCTATACATTGAAAATATTGAAAAAATAAATAGCGGGGGTTGTTGCTGGATCGATACCAAACCCAAATATGTGATTTAAAAAATGTTTGTCTGTCTGTCTGTCTGTCTGTCTGTCTGTATATGCAGGCATCACGTTTTCACGTGATCGATTTCGATGAAACTTGGTATAATTATACCTTATTATCCTGGGAATAAAATGGGATACTTTTTATCCTGGAAAAATACGTAGAAAAAAAATATTATTTTTCAGTTACTACAGAACGCGAGCTCAACAGCAGTAGCTCAATAGAGGGATCTCCTTAATTATTATAGGCTTAGCCGTATTTGGGTCCAATAGATATTTATAAGATTGTCAGAGTTACTCAAAATAGAGAAATAAACCATCCACGCGAAGACCGACATCCGCGCGGACGGAGTCGCGGGCGGAAGCTAGTTAAGAATTATGCGCATGCACATTTTGCTCAAAGGTCATGTTTTTCCTTTGTGCAAAAATCGCGAGACATTTAATGTCATAATATGGAAGCTGTCTGCCTCGCTGTTGGGGTATGTACCTAATAAATACCTACTTAAAAAATAAATAAACATAAACTCATGCCCTTTTCCCACGGTAGGTAGGCAGACACGAGAGCGTCACCTGCTACAATCCTTACATACTCCTTTCGCTTCATCCACATTCATACATCTGGTCATACAAGCACGCCGATTGCGAGTACTACGTACCCGACCTTTCTGAAGGCATTTTATTGTAATCGCTTTGCCCCACATAAGGAATTTCTCCTGTATCGTGGGTGCGTTTATTAATGGTTCATAAAACTTACATACACAAATACCCAAACTCGGAAGAAATACTTGTAAACAATACTAGTTATTTATGCAACTGTTGTATAATCAGGGGTATTAAAACACGAATGTGGGTTTATCACACGAGGCGTAGCCGAGTGTGATAATAGTATCACATGAGTGTTTTAATACCTAATTATAACAGTTGCATACAAGACTTTATCTACAATCATGATGTGAATCCTCTATAAAAGATTTTCATACCATAGGTTGTTGTACAGAACTATGTAAATTCAAGATGGCGGGAAATAACACGATAAGATGAGAATCCGAAATTACGAATTAGTCTACAATTTATTGTTCTTTTTTCAAAATTTTAGCGATCTGGTACTAAAAATGTCATTGCATGAGAATGTTCTTTTTTTGAAATTCATTATAACACGCGTTTGGATGATATAATGATCATTATAGCATTGAGTGTTTTAATGTTGGCAATAAGCTAATTGTTATAGGTTCTTTTATAGAGGATTAATAGCATGATAGTAGATAAAAATATTTATGTCGTCCGGAATCGAATCTGCGACAAGCAATACAGCAATCGATTGCTCGTCCACATTATTATATGATATACTCGTAAATGTCGAGTATTATAAAAAGCCTTGTTTACTTGCAGAATGAAATTCCACACTATTGTTTTTTTTTAAGGTGAGCAGAAAACTCTTACTCACTCTCTTATTCCTGACGTTCTGCCACTTTCTCCTATTCAGCTTTTCCCCCGAAGTGAGAAACAGCCACGGCTCGTACTGCCATCTCTTTTGGGATAATGTCATCCGCTCTGAGAGGGTTAGCTCGTCCACTGGAAAAATTAATCACCATAATTGATTTATACTGCCTGTCGACTAGAGCAGAGCTAGGTAGCAGAGCGTGGTCGCGGGACCAAGGGATTACCGTGACCCTAGTACGTAAAGGGCTATTGAAGAACACCGTGGATTTTAGTCAGTACAAGTCTGACAGTCCCTCCCACCCTGCCCTGGGTGGGAGGACTCATTTGATGATTTTACCACGAAAAAAAAAAAAAAAAAGGTAGCAGAGCGTAGCGAGGGAGTAATTCGGAGCGGTGTTGCGTACTCCGTCCAAGGAGAGAGGATTAAGCAGGGCAGCGGAGCAAGATAGTTGTGCGGAGCGGAACAGGCTGTTTTTTTTAAAAAAAAACGGCCTGTTATATTTTCAACCCTTATTTTTTCTTTTGTTGCGTAAATCAAAATTGACAAAGATACGACGCTTCTAAAAATCACAAAACGTCTCTTGGTGGGTATAGTTTTACAGGCGTTATAACTTCACAAGCCCCACATCGAATTTGGAAGCGTTTTAAATTGTCAATACTCATTGATTTAAAAAAAAATATGTGTTCATTATTTTTCAGTGTTCCAACTGACGAATTTAACAGATTTTCAATTTATTTAGGCAGTAAAATACCCTGTTGCAGACTGTTTGTTAACATGCAGAGCTGGGCCGCAACCCGCACTCGTTTTTCTCCTTTCCGCTTCCGCGCTCCACTTACCCTCTCCGCTTCCCGGTTTTGTTAATGCAACCCTACTCAACTTGTTAATAATTCTCAGTTTCTCCGCTCTGGTGGATAGACAGTGTAAGGCTGTGGTACCACTGAGGCGGAGCGGAGCAAAGCGGAGTCGAGCTGTGCCGCTATTCACCGTGAGCTTCAAAGGAAACAGCATTGGTAGAGAGGAGCGGAATTATTTACAATATCGGGAAAACAGGCTTTTAAGGCTATCGCCGAGAGAGGAGCGACGTGGAGTGGAAAGGGGCGGGGCGGGGCAGTGCAGAGCGGCTCACTCATGCGCATCCGCATATTTATTCAATTTAGTTAGCAATAGGATAAGGCAAAGCAGCTTCGCTCTACCCAGCTCCGGTCCGCGGCACCCCGCTCCGCTTTAGTAGAAACACCTACCTCTTTTCCCAGCCCCGCGGCCGTATTATGACGTCTTAAAACCAGGCTTGTTCCAGTGAGTGAAAGAGACAGAGCTATACAAGCCGTCTAGCGCCGGCTCGTTCACTCACTGGATCAAGGCTGGTTTTGAGACGTCGTAATACGGCTCCAGCTCTGCTCCGCACCGCTGCCACCTTGATGCGGTGAGAGGTGGCTTGCGTGAGGCGGCGGGGGGTAAGACAAATGTACACTTCTGCATTATAAACTCACCTTCCTGTCTATAATTTCCGAACAGAATCCTATGTTTTCCTTTGACAACTAATCCTACTCCATAAGCCTCTTCATTCAATGTTTCTTCAAGTCCAAAACCATCATCAGTAAGGAGGCGCCTGTGGACCTGAAAAAAATCATCATCACTTCAGCAGAATTATGATAAATACTCTTTGTCAGCAATTCGCAAGCTTGTAACTTGAAAATGATCGTATACATGCATGGCCAATTCTATCACATCTCTATTCTACCAGGAATAGACAGTTATTTCCATACAATTTTTTTTTTTAGCCCAGTTTTGGCACGACCCCGTAGACGCCACGGAATAGGAACATTATCTTTCCATATTTTAAACATGCCTTAGTACGTAAAAAGATTTAAATCGTTCAAATAAATATTTCTACATTCTATTATTTTGTCTATTCTTCCGTCGACACAACAAGTTTCTACGGTGTCATGCTAAAGACTACGAGTACTACAGAATGTAGAAAGATTTATAGAGTTCATTTAAACTTTTCTACATTATGTCATTTTGACTATTTTCCCGTAGATAAACCACCCTTTTGGTGTGAACGTGCTCAACAAAATTCTTTTTCCTTTTTTAATTTAGTTTTTTATGTGTGTGTGTCAAATATCAAGTATAAATTTTTGTATTCTATTCTTTTCTACGGTGTCACGCTACGCGTGCAGGTACTGCTCAGTCAGTCCATTGTCTATGGTCTCACCATAAGTTCCACCTCTCCGTCGCCATAAGAGGTGCCTCCTTGTGTTCTGTCAACTAGCACACACATCTCGACACTTGTGTTCGCAGAGTGGATACAGATGCGAGAGGTCACGGGATAGTAGCAGGCTGCTACTGGTTTCTTTTGTTGTTGACCTGTGAGGAAGAAAGGGTACATTAAAACTTTCTGCAACTATCTAGTTGTTGAAAACATATACAGCACTAGCTTCCGCCCGCGACTCCGTCCGCGCGGATGTCGGTCTTCGCGTGGATGGTTTATTTCTCCATTTTGAGTAACTCTGACAATGACATCTTATAAATATTACGGCGCTGAATCCACTGCGGATAATGCAACGTGTGTTCGCGGTTCTACAGAACAAAGTCTATGAATAAAACTGAAAAATAAGATTTTTTTCTACGTATTTTTCCAGGATAAAAAGTATTCCATTTTACGCCCAGGATAATAAGGTATAATTATACCAAGTTTCATCGAAATCGAACCGTTAGTTTTCACGTGATGCCTGCATATACAGACAGACAAACATTTTTTTAATCACATATTTGGGTTTGGTTTCGATCCAGCAACACCCCCCGCTATTTATTTTTTCAATATTTTCAATGTACAGAATTGACCCTTCTACAGATTTATTATATGTATAGATAAATTACACCCAGACACAGAACTAATGATCGTGCTCATCACACAAACATTTGTCCTGGGTGCGAATCGAACCCACGACCTCCGGCATAGCAGTCAGGGTCACTAATCACTAAGTTGAAAACATATACAGCATGACCGGTCCAAAAATTCTATAGTTAATAAAAATGACAGAAATTAATATAAATAAGTAATTACAAGAACAGATTAACTAAAAAAAATAAGAATGTCATCTTTCGTCTATTATCTAATAAAAACTGTAAGTCGCATTTTCACAACGACATTTGTCCCGCAACTCTGTCGCTCGATACGAAATTCACGTGTCCCACGCGATGACGCCCGACGTCGCGCGGGACATTTGGGTCGTGCAACTTGTCGAGAATTTTCGTAGACTGTAGTAGAATGTCGAGCGACATTGTCCTACAAAGTTGCACAGACATACCACGTGAATGTTGGGCGATAAGACTCCGCGACATGTCACCTAGTGAAGATGCGGTTTAAAACATCCAAGTCATACTTCCATATCGACGCAAATAAGTCACATTCCAATTTCGATATCAGTAGAGCATTAAGCATTTCCAGACGCGAGCCAGTGGAGAGTTCGCATGTGAGAGTATGCATACCGTATTCGTCGAATAAATTGTGAACAGTCGCCCTTTTTTATCATGGTAAAATCATCAAATTATTCGTCCTGTCCAGAGTAGAGCGGAAAGGACTGTCAGACTCGTCCTGACTAAAATCCACTGTGTGCCTTCAAAAGCCCTTCACGTTCCTGGATCACGGATGCCTGATAAGACAGACCCGTGATCCCTGAACTCTCAGACACTTTACTACTAGTTGTAAATCTTGGTAACTTACTTGCAGACTCATTCCAGCAGGTCCT
Source organism: Agrotis puta (assembly GCA_943136025.2). Taxonomy (NCBI): domain Eukaryota; kingdom Metazoa; phylum Arthropoda; class Insecta; order Lepidoptera; family Noctuidae; genus Agrotis; species Agrotis puta. The sequence goes on along the minus strand of OW964195.2, from coordinate 2,513,046 downwards.
CCTCATCATCTGCCTGGAGTTGGAGTCGGTGAAGAACTCTCCGTTGCTCGTGACGTTTGTGGAGAACAGGCTCACCACCTCCTTACCGAGGTCTGTCCTGCAATGCGGTAAGAATATGAAATACTGTAGACTCTAGATTTGGGGCTAGGCTTGCGTCTGAGGAATTATAGGTTAAAAAACCGGCCAAGTGCGAGTCGGACTCGCCTTTAAAGGGTTCCGTAGCAGCAAGTAACATTATATAAAAGTTGGTTGTAACTTTGAAAGATAAATTGCGTTTTACGATTTATGACGTATTAAAAAAAAAAAGTAAGTTGGTACGCACAATATTGAGTGATTTACCATGTTATTTTAATATCATGGACTTCTTATAGGTTTTCCTATAATCTATAAAGAGAAAACTAATTTCTGTATTTTTTTCAAAATTTTAGGTTCAGTAGTTTCGGAGATAAGGGGGGGGGGAATGGTCAATTTTCGTCTATTTTCTTGAATAACTTGGAAACTATTTATTTTAAAATTACAAAAAAATACATTTAAGATCTTCTCAACAAGACCTTTCATTTGATATGCCACACGATGCAGTTTTCAGATTTTTTTTTTTAATTTTCCCCTTCCCCCCCAAAAATGACCCCCCATATACAGATTTCATCTGCTCACGTCACACCTCTGTGTTTGGGTCACAGGAATTGATATGTGTACCAAATTTCAACTTAATCGGTCTAATAGATTCGGAGATAATTGACTGTAAGCGACGGACGGACAGACACACGAGTGATCCTATAAGGGTTCCGTTTTTGTATTCAGACGTACGGAACCCTAAAAACTGGATTTCTTATCAAACAAATGGATCACATTCACATAATTGGCGTAGTGGCTGAGCGATAATACTGTCATGATGCGCTGCGTGTTGCCGGCTCGATTTCCGCATGGGGCAAATATTTGTTTGACCTACAAGTAGTTGTTCCGGGTCTAGATGTTTGTGTATATGAGTTTATGTTTGCAAACGCACCCACGACACAGGAGGAATTCCTAGTGTGGGGCAATGTTTTTAAAAAAATAAGATATTGGTGCTGTTATAGTCGTAACTCGTACAGCTAATAAGACAGTCACCGAGTCGTCACCCGAGAGCCCGGCGCCACTTAACTCAGTCTGTACTTCCAAGTCCTACAACCTCTTCAAGAGATCCACACGTCGTAATTTAAAATCTTGTAATCTTACATTTTGTTTATGTTATCTTACTATACAGAAATCAATTGCTGTTCGTTAGTCTCGCTAAAATTCGAGAACGGCTGGACCGTTTTGGCTAATTTTGGTTGTTAATTATTTTTGGAAGTTCAGGGAATGTTAAAAAGGCAAATATGATATAAAAATTATCTTGAGGCGGTACGAAGTTTGTCAAGTCAGCTAGTTCAATATATTTCTACGGAAAACAGTTTGCTTTATTTAAAAACACTTCCGCTAGTTCGTAAGTTCTGGTTAAATCACACGCAGAGTAGGGAAATATGTCAAAATACCGAGAAAGACTATATTGAGCGGGTGGATCAAGGCTGCCATCTTTTATATGACGAAGACTACTTACCCAATAGGAACAGGCCCAATAATCCACTCCAGCTCCAGAAACTCCTCGCCGCGGTACAGCCTGATGATCTGAGTGATCCAGTCGCTGAATCTCTGACGGATCTCCTTCACCAGGGAGCCTCGGATCGTGTTGAACGTTACTTTGTCTGTCACCTGTAATAGAAAAGATGTTAGATGGGTGTAGTATCGGAAATGTGATAATGAATTTACTGGTATGATTGATCGATGCTGGCGAGTTAACTGATGGAGGTGATGACCTGCTACCTGCTACCTTACTTATTGGTGTGGTCTTTCAGAAGGACGGGTGCGTAGTATTTATGACTGGCAGGCTTGTATGAACGCGAAAGGAGTTAGTAAAAATCAAATGTCAAAAGACTTCTAATACCTAAGTATTTCAATAATGTTTGCTTAAATTTTTTTAGACCCGTGTATTCTGTGTGAAGTTTCAAGGAAAGCACGTAAAGCCGTTGGTCCCGGCTGTCATTTGTAGATCTTTGACGTCGTTACTATTAGTCAGAAGCTCTAAAGGTCTGACAACCAGTCTTACCGTGGGGTATCGTATTACCCAGTTACTGGGCTGTGGATTTCCGACAGGCAGTCACTCCATTTTAAACACTGATATTCAGCTGCATATGGTTCGACTGGAAGCCGACCCCAATATAGTTGGGAAAAGGCTAGGGAGATGATGTATCCTGTATGAAGTTTGATTAAAATCGGTTTACGCTGAAAATAAACTATCTATCTCGGTTGTTACCTTCGGTTTTACCTTTGTTTATAACGAGAGTTAATAAAAGAAAGAAGAATTAATTTTTCACAAGTACATTTCAAAAATAAGGAGTAGAAAGCTTGTGTGAATTACAGTAAGGCGTGCAATGCTCTTAATTAAAATATGGAATGACTCACAGGCACTGGTCTCTGTCGATCAGGTCTGAAGCTGTACGCCCCTGACTGCAACGTCTGCTGCCCTTGCGCATAGTAGTAGAAGTTCTGCGACACGTCGATCCTGATGCCGTCCACGTGCGAGATGGATTCTAGCAGGCCTGTCTCTTTGTTTACCGTCACTTTGAGGTACTGATGGAAATCAACATGTATTTTTATTAATTGATTTTATAAACACACATCAGGTAATTTAATAAATTAAATAGGGGTTGTGTTATTAATTTAATTATTTTATTTTCGGTATAGGTCCATGTTTGTCCGCTTTCTCGCCTGATGTTAAAGGATGATCTGGTCGACGTTGTGTACGGTTCCATTTAAATAATAAGTCTTTTTTTTTTCGGGCTGGTCCAGGAAGTCCAGCTGGGATATTATAAATAAATAAATAAATATTCCACAACTATCACACAACCATCTAGTCCCAAGCTAAGCAGAGCTTGTGTTATGGGTACTAGACAACTGATAAACGTACTTATATATTTCTAAAAACATACATATTATAGATAAATTACACCCAGACACAGAACAAATGATCGTGCTCATCACACAAATATTTTTCCTGGGTGGGAATCGAACCCACGACCTCTGGCATAGCAGTCAGGGTCACTAACCACTAGACCAACAGGTCTGTCTGTATTATAGAACGAGACTAATGTTTATTGAAAAAAATCGCGTATGCAAAAGGGACTTAAAAATCTAAAATGTGTAGCAACTGCTCCGGGTTCGATTGCCGATTTTGGACTCCGAGTTTTTGGGGGTTTGGTTTTGGTTGATAGGATGATACTATATGGATAGGATGAGACTTACCTCATTAGAAATTAAAGGAATAATCTCTTGTTCAGCTTCCGTTTTACCCATACTTGACTTTTTAGCGTATTCATTCTCCTCCTGTTGTAAAAATATTATTTATTATACGCTGCTTTCGGTACAATGTAACATCTCTTTGAGTTCTTTCTTTTAGGCTCAGCCGAATTTCTGTATTTTTTGTATTTATTTATTTAGGTTGGCCAACAATTGTTTACACAAGACATACAATTAAATTGATACCAGTGAATATACATTAATAAGTGCAACAATTACTTACAGGCTAACACTACATGCACTAATTAATATAAAGTTGAGATTTAAATTTTACATTAGGGTCAGCAATATCGACTCGCTGTCCGACCATGGACCATGCCCGGGTCGACGGCGCGTTGTGTTCCACGCGCGCCTCAAAGAGTGTCAGCATAGTGACGGGGCCTGTAGAAGGCCAAAGCCTGCCGGGGTCGCGGGACCAAGGGATTACCGTGACTCCGGTACGTAAAGGGCTGTTGAAGGACACCGTGGATTTTAGTCAGTACAAGTCTGACAGTCCCTCCCACCCTGCCCTGGGTGGGAGGACTCATTTGATGATTTTACCACGAAAAAAAAGGGTCAGCAATATATAACTATAGGTTCACGTTTGACCACTTCACCTGATTATCATCAGGAATTATGTATTGTGTATTGGGATATTATCAAATGACTTTATAGGTAGAGCAAAAGGGATTTTCAGACTCATCATATTAACCAAAAGTCACCTTGACGCTCCAATTACCTTTTGCGTCCCAGGTGGCCTACTATGACGTCGAGTCGTAGTAGTTAGACTGTGGGAAAGAGACAGAGCTATACAAGTCGTCTAGCACCATCTCGTTCACTGAACGGAACCACTAACGCTATAAGAGGTAGAGGAGGGGGAGAGGGGGAGGTAGGCCATCTGGTCTGTGGTAATTCTTTCGAACGTTCCCACAACTCTAGTTGTCTAAGTTGGGAACACCTCTGTTTGCATAGCATGACCAATTCTATGAAAATTCTATAGGGAATAGACAAAGTTATTTCTAGACGTTTTTTTTTGCTTGAGTTTGGCACGTCTCTCAAAGGACTGAACAATACAAACATATTTAGTACGATGGTTTTGGTCCCTTTGCGCCACATAAAAGGTTTTTCTTTCTTTCTATATACTGTCATTAAGTTTATTCTTCGGTCCACAAAACCCTTTTCTACGGTGTCATGCTGCGTGCGTGCTCATAATCTACTAACTTACCAATTGATCACGAACAGGCGCAATATAATACGCTGTGAATCCTAGAGGTGGTATATTTTCAGCTTCAAAGCATAACTCCTGGATTGCTGTAGAGGATCTCCCGGGGAGGTTGATGATGGCTGCTGGTAAAGGCAGGAGCTGGTATTCCACTTCCTCATCTGAAGGTTTAGAGTATTGTAAAAATCAAAATTAAAGCATTTATTTCAAGTAGGACAATGACTCGTAAAGACAAAAAAATCAAACGATAAATTAAAATAAATATGGAGCTACAGTCCCAGTCACAAGACATAATAACTGTGAAAGTACTGTAGATGCCCATTCCAAAGTGTAGATCTCTATGGAGAAGAACAGGCAAGAAACTCCATGGACACTCTTTTCAATCGCCAAAACTATTACAGAACCTTTGTTACATCATTCATCTTGAGATGAATTCAGATTTATAGTCTGTATGTATATTATCGTTAAATATGTTATCTTGAGATGTCATCAACACTCACGGTATACGATCTATGTTTTAGAACATGTCTACTTTTATATTTTTAAGAAACATTGGGGCAATGTACACTAGGAATTTCTCCTGTATCGTGGGTGCGTTTACAAAAATAGAAACTCACATACACAAACACCCAGACCCGGAACAACTACTTGCAGATCATACAAATATTACCGTAAAAGTTCAAAATAGGGAATAGAAGATTCAGCTACCGTCTGTGAGTTGCGGTAGCCTAATTGGTAAGGAATACTTATCCAGGAGACGCGGGTTCAATTACCACTGCTGAATTTTCCTTTCCTCAAAAATCATCCATACATTATTTGTTTCGTGCGGGGGTCGAATCCGCGACACGCTGTGCAGCAGTCGATCTTTCAGCCACTGCGTCAAAACAATAGGTCTCAAATTTGTTATTGTGTTCTTACCATTAAAATCCCTGATGGAGTAATGCAGTGCCATGGCTGGTAACCTCACATGGTGGTATGTCTTCACGCTAAGTGGGTTGTAGACCAGCAGCAACATGGACTCTTGATTTTCTGTGAACTGAAGATAAAAAGCTAATTGTTTTTGAAAGGCAGTGGTACATTTATATAGATCAAAGAATACCTTTTAATCTTTTAATGAGCACTAAAATGCGACCACAGGACTGTTTAAACAAGAAACCATGATCCTGGAACACCGCGCCATGTCATTATGCTGACACTCTTTAAGCCGCGTGGAAAACAACGCGCCGTCGACCCGGGCATGGTCCATGATCGGACAGCGAGTCGCCCATTACTCGCCGCCCGCATGACCGCGCCTACGGTGGCCGGAGATCGTCTAGCGACGTCGGTCGCCGTGGGCGTCTACCACTGCGGCTGGGGTGACGCTGTCCTCTTCCTCACGCGGCCCGCCTGCTCCTTTGCTAGCATGACTGCTTCGCAGAAGGAGGCGACCGCATCCTACTCCGTGTCGCCCCGCAACATGGCCTCGACCAATGCCGGGCGCGAGAGGTCTCTGCTCATCGCCGTCGTGAGGACACGGCGGTGCTCTACCTAAAAGGGGCAGTCCTGCACCGTATGCTCCACCGTGAACTTACCCTGCATTGGCTCATGTTCAATTGATGACATAACACAAACTGCTGGTTATTCTTTGTTCTACGACTTCCACCCCACGTAGGAGTTAAGTAACTGAAAAAAGAGTGAATTTAGTGCAATGACTAGAGATTTAGTTGGATCCGATTTTTTTTTTGATTTTGTTGAGCTCCTTGAGTTACGAGTCGAGCTACAAGATAACTGACAAAAGAAATGACTGGACAGGTCCACTCAAATCTATGTGGTTCTTTCTTCAAAAGACCTTTTCAGACACCTGCTTGGTCCTCGTATGACTTGAACAGTATAATGTCTTGACTTTAAAAGAGATAGTGACCTCTGAGTTTGTTTCGGATGTTTCTTCCCAGAGTAGTCAGGTGGTCGCGGGACTGCACGAATTACCGGGACCCCGGAACGTAAAGGGCTATTGAAGGACACCGTGGATTTTAGTCAGTACGAGTCTGACAGTCCCTCCCGCTCTGCCCTGAATGAGTCCTCCGACTCATTTGACGATTTTACCACGATAAAAAGAAAAAGAGTAGTCAGGTACGAAACACCGGCCTCATCTAGCTTTAAAAATATTGTTTGACGTTTAAAAGTGTTTTTTAACAATCAACTTGAAAAACAAATATTATTTATAATAGGAGGCCAGTTAGACAAAAAATCCGGGATACTACTGAACATTTTGTCCAATTTGGAATTCGAATCTAGAACTGAGTTTCAGATTTGTTGCTTATGAGAGCAAGGCAATAAAATAATTATTGAACTATTGTAGCCAATAATCCAGATATAGTGGTGGTGGACCAACCAGAGCGGCGCGCAATGATTGTTGACATAACCGTCCCGCAACGAGAACCTCGTGGCAACTGAGAAAGATAAGCAACTCAAGTATCTTGATTTGGCTCGCGAGGTTCTCGATATGTGGGATGTGGATTCAGCGAAAATTTTGCTGATTGTCGTGTCGGTCCAAGGCTAAATTGCCAAGAGCCTCGACCAACATCCAAAGAGGCTATAGTTAGACAGCTGGATCAAGGGCTTGATTCAGTGCGCAGTTCTTCTGCACACGATGCGCATTGTTAGGAGGTTCCTTTCTCTGGAGCCCTGATCGCCGTTAGTTTGGACCCTGTTCCCAATACCGGTGGGCCACTATTGTTAATGTTTTTATATTTTTTTATTTGTTTTATTGTAATGTTAAAATTGTTAAGAATAAGGGAAAAAAAATATAAACGAAAAATAATTATTGAAAGGTAGTGACAACGCGAACGCGACGCTGAGACTAAAGATCGATATAGACACTTAGACAGGTATATTTTGGTATTCCCTAAAAATACTGTCAAATCGATTGGTCGATCTCAATGCTCTTGAGCTCGTTGTAGACTCCAGCGTTGCGATTGTCTTGTAGAGAAAAGCATAACTGAAGTGGACGTTTACGATCGAATAGAGAAGAACTAGTAAAACATACCTGAGTAAACTGGACACTTTCTTGGTACATGCATCGATTGCTTCACTTAACATTCTGATAAAATCAAACGTCACATGCTGTTGGCTTGTCCCTGGAATCGTGATGATGAAGTTACTCAAACTACGTACATTGGTATTTCAAAACACGTGTATATCAATTGCTCTTAATGGGTAACTCGACGTCCAATCATGGTCCATGCCTGGGTCAAGTGACAGGTTGTCTTAATATCAGGTAACCGTGGCCTTGGAACCTAAAGGGCTATAGGGGACATTTACGCCTGTCCCGCCCTGGGTAGGACTCATTTGACGATTCTAACACGTAAAAAATAATCCAATTGTATATTTGAGGATACCTGTAATTGCGTCATGATGTAGCACCAGGCTGACAGCATGTCTCAGAAGATGTAGCTCATACGAGTCTCCGAGACGAGCTAGCACTGTCAATTGCTTCACTACCTGAAAAAAAAAAATTAGAAGTTCGTGGCTAAATATAACAACCGCACAGGCCGATCTTCTGGGTTAAGCTGCGCTTGCCGAGGTTGATCTGTGGGTGGGTGATCATCTATCATAGCGAGTTTCCTCCGTGTCTCGGAAAGCATGTAAAGCCGTTGGTCCCAGCTGTCATTTGTAGATCTTCGACAGTCGTTACTAAAAGTCCGACAACCAGTCTTACCAAGGGGTATCGTATTACCCAGTAACTGGGTTGTGGAGGTCCGATAGGCAGTCGCTACATGTAAAATACTGATATTCAGCGGCATCTGGTTCGACTGGAATACCCCAATATAGTTGGGAAAAGGCTAGGCAGATGATGAGGCTGGTCTTAAGTCAGTCAAGTATAACAGTCCCTTCTGCTGCATCCAGAGAATTGAATTGAATTTGTACCTTTTTTTGAGATGGGCTTGCTTTTGACTCTCATCTAGGTTAGAGGAGACAGAGGCAAAGTTTACGATGGAGCGAGCTAACCCAGAAGAAGCCTTTTCACTACAATTTGTATTTGTATAGAACAAACGTAGCTTGAGAGTAACAATCTGTTGCTGAGAGCCTATTATAAAAGTCATTTGAAAACGCTTAATGCGAATTGGTGGAGTAGCAACAACTTATGGGCCCACCACACGCACCAGCTTCACCACAGTTTTGCCTGCGCAAGCCCGGCCTTTTTTTTTTTGAGTGGGGAATTCCTCACGGATACCCTCCGACTGGGGCGAGCGGAGGGTTATGTCGGACTCAAACCGACTAAAAACCCACTATTCCTTCAAGTAACATTGGTTGGGGGCCCGGGATATATATGAATACATTCGCGCGCACCCCCAACTGGTATCGGCCCGCTATGCACAGCGGCCCCTATCTCCAAGTGCGATTTGTCCAACACCGCACGTTCTCCTTGTAGACGCGCAGTAATATATTGAAAACAACGCGCCTCCTGATAGAGCCTGGCTGGTCGGGCTACAACCTAGCCCGAAGTTCGTCACCCGCAGGCCCCTATTTACGGTGGCCGGAGATCATTTAGCGCCCTTCGACGCCCGGCTGCTCTTCTGGTACGGGAAGAGTGAGATGCATGCTCTCTTTCCCGCTCTGCCGCTTCCTTAGCGTGCATCACTTCCTCACAAAACGAAGCGACGGCATTCCACACATTTTCATTTCCGACAATAGATCTAACCACAGCCGGAAGTGAAAGATCGTCCGTACCAAGCACTGCGACCAGGTCACGGCGCTGCTGATCCCAAGCTGAACCTGCGCAAGCCCGGCCTGCGCGTACTTGCCTGTGTGTGTTGTTGGGCGTTCAGTGTTGCGATCGTGTATTGTTATTCCATGCAAGAAGCTTGCGCAGGCAAAACTGTGGTGAAGCTTGTGCGTGTGGTAGGACCATTAAGCCTTTGTCAAACAGACAGGCGTGGCGAAGGCGAAGCGAGGTGTTTTTATTTGTAATGTATGGAATTGTTTGAATCCAGTCACATAGAAAAGCGAAAGCGATCCGATAGCGTGACCGATCCGATGCGAAGGCGTATTTGCTCTGTTTGACGTCTTTCATAAAAAGCCATCTAATACAACTGCCACGCCTCGGTTCGCTGCACCCAGTTTGACGCCTCGTATCGGTTCGTAATCGTTTCGGACTCGGTCCGGTTCGCTATCGCCTGTCTGTTTGACATAGGCTTTAGGGATGAAAACTTGCAGTGCGTCTAGACGTCCGACGACAGAAGGGCATCACTTACTTGCAAAAACACATGAGCTCTTCTTGCATAGTATTTGAGACTCGGTCTGGAAGTGTAGTAACCAGTCCAGTATGTCATAGAATCACTGCCGTAAGGAAGGTGGTCGCCCTGAAAATGTTACTAATACTATTAGACTACAGGTGCTATGCCAAACTATTTTTTTCTATATGTTTCGTAGTCTCCTACGAAATGCTACGCCATAGCATAGGGACTCTGTAGCACTGCTACGCTCGTAGTAGATTACATCTCCTGTATGCGTTTTTCTATAAATAATTTCGTAGTCTCCTACGAAATGCTACGGCGTAGCACAGGGACTCCGAAGCACTGCTACGCTCGTAGCAGATTACCTCTCCTGCGCGCGTAGCATGACGCCGTAGAAACGGATTATGTCGACGGAAGAATAGAAAAAATATCAGAATCTAGAAAATAAACTAAAAATCTAAAAATATTGCAAACTATATTATGTACAAAAGAGACTAAAATATAACTAAACTTCAAAGTAGTATCTAATGTTTAAAATGTTTAAAAAATGTTACTTTCCTTCAAAAAAATAATTACATTGATTAAAGAAATAATTTTGTCTATTCTTCGCGTGTGCATGGGGCTCACTCACACATTTAAAAGTGACTTCACGAAAAACGTTACTATACGTTCAGTTTTGAACACGGAATCTGGACATTTTATAATCTAAGAGTACATCCATAGGCATGCGGGCGGTGTGGGCATGCTGGCGGCGTGTAATGGGCGACTCGCTGTCCGACCATGGACCATGCCCGGGTCGACGGCGTGTTGTGTTCCACGCGCGCCTCAAGGAGTGTCAGCATAGTGACGGGGCCTGTAGAGGGCCAAAGCCTGCTAAGGTTGCGGGACTCACAAATTACCGTGACGCCGGTACGTAAAGGGCTATTGATGGACATCGTGGATTTTAGTCAGTCAAGTCTGACAGTCTTCTCACCCAGGGCATGGCGGGAGGTCTCATTTGATGATTTTACCACGATAAAAAAAAATAGTACATCCATATTTCGCCGAAAAATCTTCACATAATCAAATACATTACCTTTTCAGTATAAACAGCTTTGTCCCTTCTTCCATACAAATAAAGTGCTTTCATGTAACAAGAGGGTGTCGAATAAAATATGTTGATGTCTGACAAATTAGCTGGGTGCGTGTTGACATGACTGTAAAATAAATTAACATAATATTAAGCCTGATTTTAAGGTTACAGCAATGGGGCATACGGACGGCGAGTAATGGGTGACTCGCCGAACAATCATGGACAATGCGCGGGTCGACGGAGCGTCGTGTTCCACGCGCGCCTTAAAGAGCTGTCAGCCATCTTTCGGGGATCTCATAGAGAGTCAAACTCCTGCCGTAGACGCGGAACTGACTGAACAGGTTACTATAACCCTGGAACGTAAAGGCCATTGAAGTATACCGTGGATTTTAGCCAGTACAAGTCTGACAGTTCCTCCCGTCCCGCCCTGGGTAGGAGGACTCATTTGATGATTTCACCACGATGAAAAAAAAAGATAATAATAAGAAATAAAATGAGAACCTCGTGAAAGCTGAGAAACATAAACAAATCAAATATGTCAACCTAGCGCGCGTAGTTATCGACATGTGGAATGTGAGCTCGGCTATCATTGTGCCGATTGTCGCTACTGCCAATGGCCTGATGGCTAAGAGCCTCGACCAAGATCTAAGGAGGCTCTCGTTAGGCAGCTGGATCAAGAGCCTGATTCAGTGCGCAGTTCTTCTGGACACGGCGCGCATTGTTAGGAGGTTCCTTTCTCAAGAGCCCTTACCACCGGTAGCTTGGACCCTGTTCACAATATCGGTGGGCCACTATTGTTTATATTTTTAAAAATATTTAAAAACTAGCTTCCGCCCGCGACTCCGTCCGCGCGGATGTCGGTCTTCGCGTGGATGGTTTATATCCCCATTTTGAGTAACTCTGACAATGACATCTTATAAATATTACGGCGCTGAATCCACTGCGGGTAATGCAACGTGTGTTCGCGGTTCTACAGAACAACGTCTATGAATAAAACTGAAAAATAAGATTTTTTTTCTACGTATTTTTCCAGGATAAAAAGTATCCTATGTTATGCCCAGGATAATAAGGAATAATTATACCAAATTTCATCGAATTCGAACCGTTAGTTTTCACATGATGCCTGCACAAACAGACAGACAGACAGACAAAAATTTATTTTAATCATATATTTGGGTTTGGTATCGATCCAGCAACACCCCCCGCTATTTATTTTTTCAATATTTTCAATGTACAGAATTGACCCTTCTACAGATTTATTATATGTTTAGATGTTAAAAAATATGAAAAAAGGAGAAATAAGATAAATAATAAAACGAATTTGTATGTAAGTAAGAAGGAGGTTAGGATTATTATAAGTGTCAGCAGCATAATATGTGACGTTAATTATGGCATATTCCATATAGGACATACTTGATAAGTTTGTCCATATTCATGAACCAGTTGGCGGCACTCTGGTAGGTGAAGTCTCCGCCCATGGTCACCATTATATTGTCGTGGTCGTAGTACTTCGCCTGCCGCTCAATCTGGGTTATGAAGTCGTTTACCTAGGAGCAATCAATATAGTATATTATTATGTGTATGCTATGTGCGAAATCAATAGACTATCAAAACGATCGCAGTGCGCGATGTGACAGAGATATGAAATAACTCGGGAGTCTCGGGAGTGACGTGTGTCAAGTTTAACCTTTTAATTTTTATTACCAAAACGTTTTTTGTTAAATGTTTTACCTTTTTTGACGATTTTTTCTAAATCTTTAACTTTTTTTTAAATGTTTCTACACCTTTCACCTTTTTGTTGATTTTTGTTTAATTTTATCTTTTCATCGTGGTGGTATATGGCCTACTTTCTCTCATAGAAAATGTAAGGCAGGGGAACAGTGTATAACACAGGGACGCGACGCACAATGGGGACATACACTCTTCAGGCATACTTAACACAACAGTAACGTAGCGCAAGCGCCATCAGGACGTCATTTGCAAGCGGCCATTAACAAATGGCATCCTGTTGACACTTGCGCTACGTTATTGTTGTGTTAAGTTTGCCTTAAGTGTGTGATTTCCGTCGACGGCGCGTTGTGTTCCACGCGCGCCTCAAGGAGTGTCAGCATAATGACGGGGCCTGTAGAGGGCCAAAGCCTGCCGGGGTCGCGGGACTTACCCATTACCGTGACCCCGGTACGTAAAGGGCTAGTGAAGGACACCGTGGATTTTAGTCAGTACAAGTCTGACAGTCCCTCCCGCCCTGCCGTGGGTGGGAGGACTCATTTGATGATTTTACCACGATAAAAAAAAAGTGTGTGATTTCCCATCATGCCTCGCGTCAACGGAACTCGCGACACTGTTCCCCTATTTAAGTTTGTAACGGAGTGGCTACCCTCTTTTCATCAGGGTCAATATAGATTTTTAAATATTCATATTTCGAAATTCATTCTGTCATTTGTGTCATCTTTAACTCTTTTTTGGTCAGTCACAGAGTTGCAGTTATTAGTTATTAAGGTTTTTAAGAATAAAAAAACAGGTAGAGTGTATCGATCTGATATATATTCTAGATGAGACTGACATAAACTAAAAACCAAACGAAAGAAGATAAAAAAGTAAATAAAAGTAATTCAGAACAGCCAGTGCTTTGATTTGTAGGTTTCAATCAACACAATTTTATCACGGCAAGCGGCTGTACCTGTTGTGAAATCTACTATTAATCTAATTTTTAAAAGCTGCCTCAAAACTTAACTTATGTGTTTTGTAATGTGCTTCTTTGAACTCGAGTGAAGTTCTAAAATATCGCTGTATAATTACAAAATTATATCTGACCTGTTAAAGGTTTCTTGTGAACTTATTGAGATTGTTATACCCCCTCTACAGGTCCTCATGCTCTCTACATAATATTAAATTGCTCTATTCTCGTTTTTTTTTAAACCTTGCCCCACACTAGGAATTTCTCCTGTATCGTGGGTGCGTTTACAAACATAGAAACTCACATACACAAACACCCAGACCCGGAACAACTACTTGCAGATCATACAAATATTTGTTCCGTGCGGGAATCGAACCCGCGACACGATGCGCAGCAATCCAATTACTCAGCCACTACGTTTAAAGGGTCACTACGTTTAAAGTACGTTGTTTAAAGGGTCCACCCTTGGGGCTGTACAAATAAAGGGATAACAATCTGTAGTGGTTTTTTTATTTTGAATTTAGAATGTTGATGGATGGAGAGGAAGAGGAAGGCCAAAGAAGAGATGGATGGATTGTCTAAGGAATGATATGGAAGAAAGAGGAGTGAATGATACTGTGACGTTTGATAGAGGAGAATGGAAGAAAAAAACGTGTTGCGCCGACCCCAAGTAAAATGGGATAAGGGCAGGAAGATGATGAGTGGCCTTTTTTATTTTGTTATCTGTCCCACATCTCCCTTCATTATTTTTTGCGGCATCGTTCAGATCAACGGTTTTTTTTTTTTTTTTTTTTTTTAGGGTGGCAAAATCATCAAATGAGTCCTCCCGCCCTGGGCGGGGCGGAAGGGACTGTCAGACTCTTACTGACTAAAATCCACCCGTGTTTCTTCGGATGCCCTTTACGTTCCGGGGCCGCGGTATCCTGGATTAAGAAAAAAGCCGCGACCCCAGCAGGCATTTGGCCCCGCAAGGGGCCCCGTCGGAGACGCGTGAAACACGACGCGCCACCTACCCGGGCTTGGTCCTTGGTCGGACGGCGAGCTTACCCATTACTCACCGTCCGCAAGCCCGCTCCGCCGCTGTGCCCTCTGCTGTTCAGAGGGACACGCGTTGGAGCATCCACCCGACAGGCTATTCGCATACGGGCAAAGAGACCCCTCAGGCACACAGTGCCTAAAAGAGTTTTTGCCCGCATCCCAGGGTGCACCGGCCCGAAAAACTGGTCTTCCCCCCGGACGTATCCGAAGGGGAACTCCAGTCCACGGGCGCACGTGGAGGTTTCCTGTCTTAGCACCCCTCAGATCAACGGTTGCCTCAACTTCTTTTTGCTTACCCTTTTATCAGCATTATATACCCTGTTGTCAGGATCGTCGATGATGGGCTCGTCGTTACAGAGGAAGTCAAAGCAGAATCCCTCCGGAGCGTTGTACAGGTTGAACAACGTGTGGGTCATTATATCCGACATTTTACCTGGTAATTTAGTTGAATTTTAATTAGTTAGAAGACTATGAACTTGTAGGTTTTTGAGAAAGATAGATTACGTATAAACATAAACCTACGCCTTTTTACATCCATTCATCTGGTCATTTTTTTATCGTGGTAAAATCATCAAATGAGTTCTCCCGGGCGGGAGGGACTGCCAGACTTGGCTGACTAAAATCCACGGTGTCCTTCAATAGCCCTTTACGTACCGGGTTCACGGTAATTTGTGATTCCCGCAACCCTGGCAGGCTTTGGCCCTCTACAGGCCCCGTCACTATGCTGACACTCCTTGAGGCGCGCGTGGAACACAACGCGCCGTCGACCTGGACATGGTCCATGGTCGGACAGCGAGTTCCCCATTACTCGCCGCCCGCATGCCCGCGATACATCTGGTCCTACAAGCATGATGATTGCTAGTACTACGCATCCGGCCTTTCTGAAGCACTTCACCAATAAGGTCAGTGTAGGTCTAACTAGGGCGTCTCCTCCCGGCGGTTCCACTCTCCTCCGCCTTTTCAATTCCTTTTGTTAGTCGCCTTTGACGGGGCACCCCTCTAGAGGGCCAAAGCCTGTCGGGGTCGCTGGACTTATGATATACAGTGCTCGCGGTACGTAAAAGGCTATTGAAGGACACTGTGGATTTTAGTCAGTACGAGTCTGACAGTCCCTCCCGCTCTGCCCTGGGTGGGAGGACTCATTTGATGATTTAACCACGTTAAAAAAAAAGTTAGTCGGCTTTCACTCATTCTCTCAACATGACTGAACCATCTCGGCATACCCTTTTACATTTTTGTGACTATGTCCTCTTTTAACAGGTCTTATAACCCCATTCCTCAGTATATCATTCAACATTAGGGGTAAGCATGTGTAGGTGACACATGCTTCGCAAATACCACTTTTTTGTTTTTGTTTAAATAAACTCGCTTTTGCTGTCATAAGAGTTCGAACTAATATCAGAAAGAAACAACCTTCATAAAAAGGGTTACCTAGGGGATCAGGGGCCGTATTATGACGTCTTAAAACCAGGCTTGTTCCAGTGAGTGAACGAGGTGGCGCTAGACGACTTGTATAGCTCTGTCTCTTTCACTTACTGGCACACGCCTGGTTTTAACGCAGTAGCAACTTCTTACCTAGAACATCAGATCCTCGCCACATGAACTCCATTCTGTCCTCTTCTATCATGGCTTCTCTTTCCTTGTGGTCTACTCGACCTGTGAAGACAAGAGAACATTTTGGCGACCATGTCATTGCCCAATTTTATAGAACTAAAATTATCCAAATCGGTCCAGCCGTTCTCGAGTTTTAGCAAGATTAACGAACAGCAATTGATTTTTATATATATAGATGGTACGGAACCATTAGTGCGCGAGGCCGACTCGCACTTGGCCGGTTTTTATGTTTTCCCACGCATATAATATTGCATGTAAGGCGGTGTTTGTTTCTTTATTAGTTGACAGTTGATATGAGGCAAAGGACAGCGGAAATTGAGCCTAGTTTATTTTTAGTAATATACTAGCGACCGGCCCCGGCTTCGCACGGGTGGACATTTATTTTTTAAGCTCTCTGAAAAAAAAAATTTCCGGGATAAAATATAGCCTATACGGATTCGGAAGAATCCCTCTAAGTAATGGTAAAAGAAATTTTGAAATCGGTCCAGTAGTTTTTGAGCCTATTCAATACAAACATACAAAAATACAAAGGTTTCCTCTTTATAATATTAGTATAGATAAATGGTTTATTTTACGACTGACTAATTATAGCTACTGTGAAACTGAAATAGGATAGTCAGTATAAAGTGACATAGATACTTTTTCTTTTACAATTAGCTAACTTGCATTTTGTTTCACGATTTTTTTTTAAGTAACTGTTTGTCTAATGTGAAGTTTATTAAGTAGAAATTGAGGAATTGACATTGTGTCTGATTGTGTTTTGAAAAAAATAATTTATACTTCTTTACTAATATAATAAAGCTAAAGAGTTTGTTTGGTTAATGCCTTTGTCAAACAGAGAGGCGAGTCCGAAGCGATACCGAACCGATACGAGACGTCAGTCCGATAGTTCTGTCACGCTATCGGATCGCTTTCGCTTTTCTGTGTGACTGGATTAAACAATTCCATACATTACAAATAAAAACGTCACGCTTCGCATTCGTCACGCCTGTCTGTTTGACAAAGGCTAAAACGAGTTATTAAGCCAAGGATACACTAGGGGACAAAGAAACTACTGGTTCGAATTAAAAAAAATATTTATTATATTGTCCATAATATCCGTTTATTGCCTGTGGTAATACCCGTTGTACTACCAAGCGATCTAGTAGTACCACGGGAAATTTTAATTTACCCGCGTCTCTGGTTTTTTGGTTCCCTTTGGTGGAAATACTAATGAGTTAACGTACCAATGAACAGTCCATCATATCCCATCTGAGCGAGCAGTGAGACTTGTTCCCTCGTGTGTCCGTATGTGTCAATCTGCCATGCTGCTTTAGGCTTACCACAGGGTCCTAACGTGTCGTTGAGTTTTCTGTAAATAAACTCTATGTAAGTTTGTCACTGGTCTTTCACTATCGGCCTCATCTCAAAGCTCAAGGCCGCTCAACGAGCTATGGAGAGAGCTATGCTCGGTGTTTCCCTACGTGATCGAATCCGAAATGAGGAGATCCGTAGACGAACTAAAGTCACCGACATAGCCCACCGGATTAGCAAACTGAAGTGGCAATGGGCAGGCCATTATGCTCGCAGAGCAGATGGCCGATGGGGTCGAAAGGTACTAGAGTGGAGATCACGGACTAGCAAGCGCAGCGTAGGACGTCCACCAACAAGATGGACAGACGACCTTATAAAGGTCGCCGGAAGACGCTGGATGCAGGTCGCTTCCAACCGGTATATGTGGAGATCTAAAGGGGAGGCTTATGTTCAACAGTGGACGTCCTATGGCTGAGATGATGATGAAGTATGGACGTAATTATATGAATACTAACTACGACTGTATCAAAGCAAAATCGTGACTGTTCCTGACGACATCGGGGGAACGAAGGGTGGAGAACGCGCGATTAGAGCATTAGCATAGTGCCCACATCAGAATTTTTACTAACAATCATTACGGTTTAGCCGTTGGCAATTTGCACTTTCTTATTTTGGAGTTGAAAAAATAATGAAATCTGCGCACACCAGTGGAGAGCAGCAATTTACACGTACGTACGTATCTGTAGGACATGGGTTCAAACCCAGCCAGCCGTATTACTTATTGTAATATATTTCATCACCACTGCTCTCTCAAAACTTTGAAGGAAAACATCGTGAGGAAACTGGCGTATCCTAGGACCAAAAAAATCGAAGACATGTGACTACCAACATGCACTGGGCCCGCGTGGTGGATCATGGCCCACTCCCTCTCACAGAGAGGAGGCCAGTTCCCCAGCAGTGGGGACATTTGTAGGCTGATGATGATGATGGTGATGCCATAATTGTATACAATATTTCGCGCCACATTGTCAATAAATTTTTGGGATTGGAGGAAGAGAGTGGAAAGTTCCTCAATGGGTGACAAGGAAGGTACCTTCCGACCAGACCGGTGTTGTGTCTGGTGGGCTTTCTGTCCGATATTTATTGTCGGAATGTTCTATGTCTTCTAAACCCGCGGATAACTTTGATTGCGCAATGTAGACATCTTTCTGATGTAGTTCTTCCGTCGTTGCATAGATGGCGCTAGTGTAGTTTTTGTTGACGCTACAAATTCATCAATGTTACCGACAATTTTTCATCTTCCCATGAGAAGTGGTGAAGTATCATCGCTTCTAAGAGACCACTGGACGCCAGAGAATCCCCATCCCTCCTGAAAAATATCTCTAAATACGCCCAGGTCAACCTACCTCAATCCCCAAGTATACTGATCAATAATATGGAGATAATCCGGCGTGGCCTCATCGTTGTGCACCCAGCCTCCGCCAGCGAACTCCACACGGCCCTCCTGCACCAGGCTCCTGAAGGTGGCCCTCGTGGTGGGCCGCTGTTCCTTCCACCAACGCCAAAAGTACGCGGTCTCGGAGAAGGTGAACCTTGAGAAAGGAAGTAAGTGATAATTGTCATGCTTGGGAAGACTTGACTGTTTTTCTGATAGTTACAACCTTGGGGTCTTCAAGTCAAGAGTGAATCGGTTACTTCTACGCAAGCGCGCTTCACCGAAGACCACATCTTTGCTCACCATCAGGCAAGATAGTGGTCAAACGAAATCCTACCGCTAAATAAAAAAGACTTGATAATGATTAAATATTTCTGCAATGATCTTCTCACTTTAGGATTTTCTCCTGTGACGTGCGAGCGTTGACAAACATAGAAACTCACATACACAAAAAGCCCAGACCCAGAATTACTACTTGTAGGTTGCACAAATATTTCTTCCGTGTGGGGATCGAACCCTACTGCACCAACCGACTGATCAGCACCATCAATGGTGCACGACCACCCTACTATCAATATCGTATCCATTAATGGTGCTCGTCAATGGAGCAAATGGTACAGCGAGTCTTTCGGTAGTTTATGGCAAACATACATTTTTGACCTTGCTATCATCACTATTGCTAGAAGAGCTCGTGGCTAAATAAATACAGCCGCACAAGCCGATCTTCCGGGTTAAGCCGTGCTTGCCGAGGTTGGTCTGTGGATGGGTGACCATCTGTCATAGCGAGTTTCCTCCGTGCCTCCGAAAGCACGTAAAGCCGTTGGTCCCGGCTGTCATTTGTAGATCTTTGACAGTCGTTACTGTTAGTCAGAAGCTCTAAAGTCTGACAACCAGTCTTACCATGGGGTATCGTATTACCCAGTTACTGGGTTGTGGAGGTCCGACAGGAGGTCGCTCCATGTAAAATACTGATATCCAGCTGCATCTGGTTTGACTGGAAGCCGACCCCAATATAGTTGGGAAAAGGCTAGGTAGATGATGATACCATCATTATTGCTGATAGAATTTGATGGATACTAAACTAGGGGTTCTAAAAATAACCAGTCGTCGATAACTGGGACTTACTTTCGTCTCTTATCATGTAGGAGTTCAGAAAGTACAGAGTGGTAGATCAACTGTACATTGGCAGTGCTTACTGTCGTTTTGGCTGCAACATAAATAAAAAATAAGGTTTTCTTTTATTAAATTTCGGCGTACTCCTTGAACAAATTATGTGGAAGTGGGCGGGCCAAACGTGCCGTAAACTGGATAGAAGATGAGGCAGGAAAGTGTTGGAATGGAGACCACGGATGGGAAAGATAAATGTAGGGAGACAACCGACTAGGTGGACAGACGATCTGACAGTCCCATCCGCTCCACTTTGGCTGTTAGGACTCTAAATATTGTAATATGGCGTAGTCAACGGAGCCATGCTGTGCGGGGCTTCTATTTTCGTTTTTAGGTTTTAAAGCTCGTGGCTAAATGATGACAGCCGCACAGGCCGATCTTCCGGGATAAGTCGCGCTTGCCGAGGTTGGTCTGTGGATGGGTGACCATCTTTCATGGCGAGATTCCTCCGTGTTTCGGAAAGCACGTAAAGCCATTGCTCCCGGCTGTTATTTGTAAATCTTTGACAGTCGTTACTGTTAGTCAGAAGGTCTAAAGTCTGACAACCAGTCTTACTATGGGGTATCGTGTTACTCAGTTACTGGGTTGTGGAGGTCCGATAGGCAGTCGCCCCATCTAAAATACTGATATTTAGTTCCACCTGATTTGACTGGAAGCCAGATGATGATGTTTTAAAGCAGCCAGGGTGCCCTCAAGATACTTTACATTCTAAAAAACAAGTTAAAAATAACTAAAACCCGACTACGATAAATCGCGTACTGAAAAGTATAAAAAGAACAATATTCATTTGACCGAGTAATAGCCGTGGTCGTATGCCACCTAGCCAATAAAGATTGACTAAAACAACCGCAGGTGGCACACGACCTCGCGGTGGCACGCGCGATTTTTGTTTGGTTATTCGGGTATACATTATCGGGTTTTAGTTATTTTTTTAACTTGTTTAACGGGTAATAATGTTGAAAATGATGACTTGTTAATAATGATGAAATTAACAAAAAAAAAGGTGGTATGACTTACTTCCATAATAGTACTCATCGAATGTCTTCACCCACCCGGCATCCATGTGAGAATGAGGTATGAGATGGACGTTCAGCGCTCCGTCTCTTGTTTGTGGACATTGCTGCAACGAAGACTAATTTGGTCAGCTAACAAAATAATATAGCGGTAATTAGCGGCCTGTCCCGACTTCGCACGGGTGGACATGATATAAAGCCTATGATACTCGTGAATGTAGCTTTCGAATGGTGAAAAAATTTTTGAAATCGCTGTCCTTGGCGCAAAACTAGCTGTCCCTCGCGGTTTCAGTCTCGCTGCTCGGTTCCTGTTGGTCATAGCGTGATGTTTTATAGTCTATAGCCTTCCTTGATAAATGTACATTTAAAAGGCTCCATCCTACTATATATATATATATTTCAATTCGAACCAGTAGTACCTGAGATTAGCGCGTTCAAAGAATTAACAAACTCTCCAGCCTTTTTTTTACGTGGTAAAATCATCATCTGAGTCCTCCCACCCAGGGCAGAGCGGGAGGGACTGTCAGACTCGTACTGACTAAAATCCACGGTGTCCTTCAATAGCTCTTTACGTTCCGGGGTCACGGTAATTCGTACAGTCCCGCGACCAAACTTTCCAGCTTTATACAACATTATTTTTAGTATATGCGAAACCTGAATATAGTTTGTTCAGGATCAGTAACTGATTCGATTCCAATAATTTTTACAACTTATATTTTTCTTCAAAAATATTTTAATTAAATTTTATTACCAGTTAATTATAATACAATCACCGTACGGTAAGGTACCTATTGCCAAGCTATTATCATGAGTGTATAACACAGGAGACGCGGTTTACGCGGGTGTACCGCGAAATGAGCATGTTTTTGAACGGACAACCAGGTAATATACAAACTTATAACCTTGTGATTTTTTATGATACGGTTTTTAAATTTTGTACATAGATTATTTACACAAAAATACTAGACAGGTGTTTCGCATTTAAAACAAAAAATAATGTTAGTAAAATAATGTAAAATAATGTTCAATAAGTATAGATTTTCTTGTTAAAAAACAGAGTTGATTATTCAACCGCCAGCATTTTGTATCAAGTAGCATTAATCAAAAAAATTTGATGGTAGGATGAGCTGTACCTACTCATTTTTGAAGAATTTGCCTACAATCGCATTAGATCGCGATAGGAATGAGGGAAAAGAGTCCTTTGTCCTGCAGTACAGTGGACAAAATATGGCTCTTATACATGAAATAAGAAAATCTAATTCAATATGGCATAAATTCAGTTTTTTTTTTAAATTCGGCTTTTACTAGAAATCCGTGATGAAAAACCTAATGACACTTTGTGTAATACGGGAATTGTACCCAATACCTCATGCTCTATTAAATTTCTATCAAATGTAAAATATACATACATACCTTATAACCACACTCAATTTTACTTTTCGCACTCAAAATACAATTTATTCTTAAAAAGACAAAAATAAGCACTAAATAAATATGATTCTTCATTATTACATTAGAAACTATTTACTAACTATTTAAACATGAATACTACATTCGAAAAGGTAAATTAACATTTTTAATAATTTAAAATTAGTTTTAAGTTGTAAATTAATGATTTTTAATTGTAAAATTAGATTAAGATTGTAAATTAACGATTTTTTAGATGTAAAATTAGTTTTCAATTGTAAATTAATGTTTTTTAGTAGTGGAATAGGTGGAATGTTTTCCAATGGTTTTGAAATCTTGGTTTTGATGTAAAATAGTGGTGTTTCTTGTATGACTGAGCTAAAACTGTAGGGAAAAGGTACCGCACCCGTAGTTGTTGAAATTAGAGCATGTTTACCGTTAGGTTCTGTTCATACTGTTGTGTGTTTTGTACGATAGTGTAATATTCATTATGAATATAACTTGTAAAATACCTTTATCGCCGAATTTATGTTTTTGTACTATTTCTCGATGTATACGCTAAGTAAATAAAATGAGATAGGAGAGGTAAAACTTTGCGTGCATATTTCTTCAAACTCACATAAAGGCATGTTGGTCTAGTGGTTAGTGACCCTGACTGCTATGCCAGAGGTCGTGGGTTCGATTCCCACCCAGGACAAATGTTTGTGTGACGAGCACGATCATTTGTTCTGTGTCTGGGTGTAATTTATCTATAATATGTATGTATTTAGAAATATATAAGTATGTTTATCAGTTGTCTAGTACCCATAACACAAGCTCTGCTTAGCTTGGGACTAGATGGCGTTGTGTGATAGTTGTGGAATATTTATTTATTATTTATTTATCTTACAATATTAAGAGGGCGACTATCTGAGACCTAGTCGGGTTGCGCAAATCGTACTTCCTACTAATCCTATTCTTCTACTAATATTATAAACGTGAATGTTTGTTTGAATGTATGTCCTTTACTCTCTCACGCAAAAACTACTGAACCGATTTGGATAATATTTGGTACACCGATAGTTTTTAACCTGGATTAACACAGAGGATAGTGTTTATCCCGAATTTTTATTTGATATAATTTAAGAGTCGTAGCAGAACGAAATCGCTGGCAATAGCTAGTTCTAAATAAACTCGAGAAAACAGAGGGTTCTAGGAAAACCTAGTAATAATTAAAATAAAGTACCGCAGTGATAGCCGAGTGGTGCGACCGTTGGACTGCCAAGTCAAAGGTTGCAGGTTCGAACCCCGGCACGCACCAATGTCTTTTAGAATTCATGTGCGTATTATAAATTAATTATCACTTGCTAAAAACGGTGAAGGAAAACATCGTGAGGAAACCAGCACACCTGAGAGATTTTTCAACGGTGTGTGAAGCCATGTCAGAGGCCTACGGGCGGTTTAAACTCTGACACCAGGTTGTTCATCAACCATACGATAAGAAGAAGAAGAAGAAGATTAAAATAAAGTAAAAAAATTACAGGTCGGTACAAAATCCTTTTTTACAACCTTTTATTTACTTTCACCTGTCCCGATGTCTGTAATCAAATCTTGCAAGTTAAAGATCCACTTCCCGGTTTCTGATTGAGCTGAAATTTTGCACGTATTATCGTGTGACAATTTAATATTATGATGACATGGAGCTGATCTGATGATGGAGTTGGAAGGTGGCCATAGGAACCCTGCAATGAAACGCCGCATACCCATCGAGTTTAGACTCGTTGATTCGTTTTGACGAGTACTTTGTGTAACGTAAGTATTTTTGTAAGGCTTGTTTTTAATTTTTTAAATGATTTACTTGTCTCTGGTGGTATTAATTTGACCGGGGACATTGTGAACACAGCCCAATTCTTTCCAACGCTAAGTATCAGGTTAACAAAACAACCTCACTTGAACGCTAACAACGAATAACAAACATTAGACTTTCACATGAAACGTTTATGTAATATGGGGTAGGTAGGAGTGGAGGTACTTTCCTTAACATACATACATACATAAATTCACGTCCTTTTCCCATGGGCAGAAACTCCAGAAATTAAGTTCAAATCCGCAACATCGATACGATATTTTTTTTTTTATCTTGGTAAAATTTTCAAATGAGTCCTCCCACCCAGGGCAGGGCGGGAGGGACTGTCAGACTAGTACAGACTAAAATCCACGGTGTCATTCACTAGCCCTTTACGTACCGGGGTTACGGTGATGGGTAAGTCCCGCGACCCCGGCAGGCTTTGGCCCTCTACAGGCCCCGTCAATATGCTGACACTCCTTGAGGCGCGCGTGGAACAAAACGCGCCGTTTACCCAGGCATGGTCCATGGTCGGACAGCGAGTCGCCCATTACTCGCTGCCCGCATGCCCGCGCCTACGGTGGCCGGAGATCGTCTTGCGACGTCCGACGCCGTGGGCGTCTACCACTGCGGCTGGGGTGGAGGGAGGTCGCTGTTCTCTCCCTCACGCGGCACGCCTCCTCCTACGCGAGCATGACTGCTTCGCAGAAGGAGGCGACCGCTTCCCACTCCGTCTCGCCCCGCAGCATGGCCTCGACCAATGCCGGACGCGAGAGGTCTCCGCCTATCGCCGTCGTGAGGACACGGCGGGGCTCTGCCCAAGCGGGGCAGTCCTGCACCGTATGCTCCACCGTGTCCTCCGGACGATCCTCGCAGTGGTTGTCACCACTGCGAGGATCGTCAGGATCCCAGGCGTTTCCTTCTTACTTATCCGACACAGGAACTTCCCGAAACTTCCGTGTCCGGTGAGAACCTGCGTCATGCGGAAGGTAAGGACGCCGTGATTTACCATCATACCTCGCGTCCCCGTCTTATACACTATTCCCTTAGGTAGAACAGTGCTTACGCCATAATGACAATTTGCATGGATGACTCGCCGTCCGATCATGGACCATACCCGGGTCGACGGCGTATATTTTTGGGGTAAAAGACTGGATAAAAGACTGTCAGACTCATCATCTGCCTAGCCTTTTCCCAACTATTTTGTGGTCGGCTTCCAGTCGAACCAGATGCAGCTGGAAATCAGTATTTTACATGGAGCGACTGCCTATCGGACCTCCACAACCCAGTAACTTGGTAATACGATACCCCATGGTAAGACTGGTTGTCAGACTTTAGAGCTTCTGACTAACAGTAATTTCTGTCAAAGATCTACAAATGACAGCCGGGACCAACAGCTTTACGTGCTTTCCGAGGCACGGAGGAAACTCGCTATGACAGATGGTCACCCATCCACAGACCAACCTCGGCAAGCGCAGCTTAACCCGGAAGATCGGCCTGTGCGGCTGTATTTATTTAGCCACGAGCTCCTGTAAAAAGACTGTCAGACTGGTACTGACTAAAATCCACAGTGTTCCTTCAATTGTCTATTACGTTATAGGGTCATAGAGACCCGTTTGGAGAGACCCGCGACCCCGGCAGGCGTTTGGCCATCTATAGCGGCCCCGTTGGATTGCTGACAGCTCTTCAAGGCGCGTGTGGAACCCGTCGTGACGAAATTATCTATGTCTAGGCTATAGAATCAAGGCTCAATTTGACGTCATACAAAATTAAAATAAAAATCATTTCCGTTTTAAATATTTCGCGACACTATCGGACATATCATAAAAGAAGCGGAACCGGAAATACAAGTTTATAGCACAAACATTAAGAGTGTTTTTGAACTAATTGCTTAAGTTATAAAACATATTGTACCTACCTACGTAGTGTTGTAC
The DNA here is from genome assembly GCA_943136025.2 of Agrotis puta. Lineage (NCBI taxonomy): Eukaryota > Metazoa > Arthropoda > Insecta > Lepidoptera > Noctuidae > Agrotis > Agrotis puta. Next base: position 2,486,782 of record OW964195.2, on the reverse strand, counting down.
AAGGTCACATTTGGATAGAGTTGTCAGTAAAATATAGATCATAGTAAAATATTGTTCGATATTAAATCCAAACTAATATTATAAATGCGAAAGTAACTCTGTCTATCTGTTTGTTTTTTCTTCACGCCTAAACTACTGAACCGATTTGTGTGAAATTTGGTACAGACATAGTTTGAAACTTGAGAAAGGACATAGGATAGTTTTTATTACAAAAAAAGAAAAAAATGCTGGAAGTCACTATTCCACGCGAACGAAGTCGCGGGCAAAAGCTAGTATTATCATATGCCAGTGGCTTTTATCCTATGCAGTGGTGTCTTCGAAAATTATCCCACGGGAATCACATATCATACCGGTATTAAAAGTATATGTGTTAAAACAGTTTATAAGCTATCTGTGTAGCAACTTTCATCTAAATTCGTTTAGTAGTTTTTGTGTGAAATAGTAACAAACATCGATCCGTCACATCGATTCGTCCATAATAATGTACGTAACGAAATTGAATGAAAAATATTATACATTAAACGTATAACGAATAGTAGTAAGATTAGAAATTAGATTAGATAGTATTGAAAATATATCAAAAACCATATTTTAAACTGTTAGATGATCAGTAGCTCTATTTAAAAAGAAAAATAAAACGGTTTCTCTCCTAACGAAGCGAAACCTATCCGAGGCAGACTATATAAAAACATAACCTTCCTTCTGGCGCAGTCGGGTAAAAATTGAGCTCGCTTGGGTCACTATTCCGTCATGGGTTTAGTTAAATCTGTATAGATTCACAGAGTTTCTCTTAATCCCTTCTTAAAACGAAAATACCTTATTTCGAGGTTATGGAAATATAAAAAAAAAAATGAGCTCGTTTCCCTCGCTCCCTTAATTGTCAAAAGGTTTATGACTTTATGCTTTATCTACTAAAAGAATTACTTACCAACATAAGGGGCCGTTCAAGTATTATTTAAGCAGATTTATTACAATTACTTACCCCCCCGTTCCCCTTGTCAGCAAAAGTAAGCAAAGCTTTACCCCCCCCCCCCCCATGCTTACGTTAACATTTTTCAATTAATGTATTGTTTTTGCCTAAACGTATGCATTATTTGCGGGAATCCCCGAAAATGCGTTTCGTTTTCAAACAAAGACAATGTGAGGGTTGCCATTCGTGTTAAATCTCAATCTAGCCCAGAAGCAAAGATGAGACCTTTTTATAGCAATTTTTTTTTGTAAAATTGATTAAATTAGTCCTCCTGCCGAGGGTGTAGAGGAAGGGACAGTCAGACTGGTTCTGAATAAAATCCACCGTGTTCGTTCAATAGCTCTCCACAACCCAGTAACTGGGTAATACGATTCCCCTTGGCAGGACTGCTCGTCAGAATTTCGAGCTTCAGATGAACAGTAGGTAACGACTTTTTGGGACAAGTCCACCACACTGTTCCCAAACCACTGCAACTCCTGAAAGCCAGAATCAACAGTGGCAACTACCAGAAAAGCGCCGAGACAATGAAGCTCGACGTGTCCCGGAGAATGAATTTACCTGTCTTGGATCCTGCAACGGAATTAATCATAAAAGAATCTTGGAGGAGTAGGAAAAAAAATAGGTAACGACTGTCAAAGATCTACAATTGACAGCTGGAACCAACGGTTAAACGAGCTTTCCGAAGCATGGAGGAAACCCATCCACAGACCAGCCTCGGCAAACGCGGCTTTACCTGGGAAATCGGTCTATGCGGCTTATGTAACTATTTATGAGCTCCTGATATGATTATCGATGATTTTGAAATATATTGATCGATATCGATATACTTAAAAAAACATCGACATCTTTAAAATTTGTCAATTTGACATCCTTATAGAGCACGTGGTCTGTGACGTCAGCATCACGATTGATTAATAAAAATGTAAGGTCTTACAACTGTAATATTTCTGAATAAAATTACTCTAATGAGAACCGGATGAGGTGATGAGACAGTGGCTGACCACCGACTGATTAAGGCCCGTATTACAGAACGACCCTCAAGCAAGACTCAAGCGTTCGCGGGAGATGCCCACGGCAACGGACGTCGCGATTTCCCACCGTAAGCGCGGGTATGTAGATGGCGAGTAATGGTTGACTCGCCGTCTGATCATGGACCATGCCCGTGTCGACGAAGCGTCGTGTTCCACGCGCGCCTCAAAAGCAGATTTGTAACAAAAACGGCCGTTTATGTTTTGAATGCACGATTAAGCTAAACAGCTATATTTCAAGTGTTGACAATGTGTTATAAAATTACGTCATTGCCTTTTCTACAGTAATAATAGACCACATTTTGTATTTTTGATTCTATTTACGAGTTATGACATTTTTTCGATTGGCGGCGCTAGTGGACTGTAAGAGGCCTCTTAAAAAAAAGGTTTAAATCTATAATAATATGAATGTAAAACTGCCTTTAAAAAAAACTGCCTTTCTTTCGGTGTTTCATTAGATGGGTTAGAAGGTTTTGACATTATCACTATTCTAAAAAAAAAATGGCGGGCGACCGATGTGGCTACCCTCCACACAAAAATCTTCAATCCCCTTTGGCTGTAAATAATACATGTATTTTATTAAAAAAACCGAAGAATATGAAATAAATTAACAAAAAAACGTAAAATTGTGTTTCATTAATTCTATTATTTTCTTAATAAACAGTTTATTTAATAAGTTTGTCTATCCTAACTAATATTATAAATGCGAAAGTAACTCTGTCTGTCTGTCTTTTCTTCACGCCTAAACTACTGAACCGATTTGTCTGAAATTTGGTACAGACATAGTTTGGAACTTGAGAAAGGACATAGGATAGTTTTCACTATTCCACGCGAACGAAGTCGCGGGCAAAAGCTAGTTAATTATAAATTCCTTCCCGTTCCCACAAAATACGATCACATGTAATAAGCTGGTTGCAAAATAGTAATTACACAGCTACAATCATACGGGCACGCCGCAATCGCGGCGGTAAGACCCCTCTTTGAGGAGTGGCTGGATAGGCGTCACGGCGTCCTTACCTTCCGCATGACGCAGGTCCTCACCGGACACGGAAGTTTCGGGAGGTTCCTGTGTCTGATAGGGAGGGAAGAAACGCCTGGGTGTCACCACTGCGAGGATCGTCCGGAGGACACGGTGGAGCATACGGTGCAGGACTGCCCCGCTTGGGCAGAGCACCGCCGTGTCCTCACGACGGCGATAGGCGGAGACCTCTCGCGCCCGGCATTGGTCGAGGCCATGCTGCGGGGCGAGACGGAGTGGGAAGCGGTCGCCTCCTTCTGCGAAGCAGTCATGCTCGTGAAGGAGGAGGCGGGCCGCCTGAGGGAGAGGACAGCGTCCTCCCTCCATCCCAGCCGCAGTGGTAGACGCCCACGGCGTCGGACGTCACAGGACGATCTCCGGCCACCGTAGGCGCGGGCATGCGGGCAGCGAGTAATGGGCGACTTGCTGTCCGACCATGGACCATGCCCGGGTCGACGGCGCGTTGTGTTCCACGCGCGCCTCAAAGAGTGTCAGCAAATTGACGGGGCCTGTAGAGGGCCAGAGCCTGCCGGGGTCGCGGGACTTACCCATCACCGTAACCCCGGTACGTAAAGGGCTCGTGAAGGACACCGTGGATTTTAGTCAGTACAAGTCTGACAGTCCCTGCCGCCCTGCCCTGGGTGGGAGGACTCACTTGATGATTTTACCACGATAAAAAAAAAAAAAAAAAAAGCTACAATCATAAAAATTAAGCTTATCTATATGGGTTAGTGATTAAAAGTAATGGTTTCTCTTAATTTTAGCATTTCGTCTCGTTCAATTATACTTCTGGATAACCCTGAGTTTTATATTTCCTAAATATTAAGTGATAGGTGACACTAGTGTCGGACTGATCATATACAGGAGCTAGCCATGGGCGTGGGTAGCTGCGTGGGTTGTGCCCACCCCAGAATAGCTTAGTGACCACCCCAGCATAGCCTGGTATCCACCCCAGAATAGCCTGGTAACCAGCCCAGCATAGCCTGCTGTTGCCCACCGCTGCTTTTTTAGCATGGTAAATTCATCAAATGCGGTCTCCCTAACCGGGCAGGGCAGGCTGTCAGACTTGTACTGACTAAAATCCACGGTGTCCATTAATAGCCCTTTACGTTCCGGGGTGCTGGTAATTCGTTAGTGCCGCGACCGAACAAGCTGTAGCTTTGATTACAATTTATGTGACTGTAATTTTAACGGTATACTCAAAATGAAAAAAAAATCCCCTTCAGTACAATATTATATCATCAAAAAATCAATCAAATTCAATTATTTATAGAAGAGTCACTCACGTATAGTCACAATATAAGGCCATTGCCTTTCTATATGTAATTGTAAATACACTCATTACTCACCAAAGTAGTTAGCCTCGGCAGCCACGGGGACTGGTGACTACGTTTAAAGAAGTTCGCACACCATAGTCACATTTTTTTTTGTGTTCATCATTACTTTTCTTCTGAGGAGCTCGTGGCTAAATATTTACAGCCGCACAGGCCTATCTTTCAGGTTGAGCCGCACTTGACGAGGTTGGTCTTTTGATGGATGACCATCTGTTAAAGCGAGTTTCCTCCGTGTCTCGGAAAGCACGTAAAGCTGTTGGTCTCGGATGTCATTTGTAGATCTTTGACAGTCGTTTCTGTTAATCAGCTCATTAGTTTGACAACCAGTCTTACAATGGGGTATCGTATTGCCCAGATACTGGGCTGTGGAGGTCCGAAAGGCAGTCGATGCCTGTAAAATATTGATATTCAGCTGCATCTGGTTCGGCTGGAAGCTGACCACAATATAGTTGAGGAAAGGCAGGCAGATGATGATGACATCACATCTTTTCAATCGCCTCTGGGAGTGATTTCGTAAAATGTGTAGAGGGAAATGGAACAGAATTGGTCAAATTAAATGCAGCGCGCGCAATTTGAATTGACGAATGAGCGCGTACGGTGGTAGAGTTAGTCGTCTGATATTAGCAACTCTTTTCGAGGTCTATCTTTAAATAAATAAATATTCCACAACTATCACACAACGCCATCTAGTCTCAAGCTAAGCGGACCTTGTGTTATGGGTACTAGACAACTGATAAACACACTTATATATTTCTAAATACATACATATTATAGATAAATTACACCCAGACTCAGAACAAATGATCATGCTCATCACTCAAACATTTGTCCTGGGTGGGAATCGAACCCACGACTTCCGGCATAACAGTCAGGGTCACTAACCACTAGACCAACAGGCCTGTCTGTCTTTGGATGGTTGAGTAAGTTTAAGAAACGTAAAGGACTTGTTAAGGACAAACATATGTACAAATACATGGACAATGACAAGGACTAATACTTCGAAGGTACTGATAGACTTCAGAATTCAATTGTAACAGAACATGATAAAGATGTTAGACTTGGCATTCGGCTCGGCAAAAAGTTCGCCAGAACGCTCGTTGAAACACTCGTTAAATTGCTGGTACGATGTCTGTCAACCTTTATGCGTGTTAAATCGTCATCCAAATAACTTCATTTTAAAATCGATCTCGTTAAGTTGTTATTGCTAAAGATAATGATTTAAATTATATGTTTATATGAATGTGCGTTGATTTGGAATAATTATGCCTTTGTCAAACAGACAAGCGAAAGCGATACCGAACCGAAGCGAGACGTCAGTACGATCGTTCTGTCATGCTATCGGATCGCTTTCGCTTTTCTATGTGACTGGATTCAAACAATTCCATACGTTACAAATAAAAACGTCACGCTTCGCATTCGCGACGCCGGTCTGTTTTACAAAGGCTTTAGTGTTTACTGTAAGTTTTTCCACGGTTTTCATATCAATTAGACACTCCATGTTATAACTGCTGCCGGGGTCGCGGTTCTGCCTCATCAGGTAACTGTGAACCCGGAACGTACAGGGTAATCAAAGGAAGGGAGTAGATTTATAGTGAGTAAGAGACTGTCAGTTCCTTTCATTCAATTTATGACCCATTAATATTACTTAGTAGTAATTTTTACAACCTGAGGCCAAAGCCTGCCGAGTTTGCGGGATTTAGTCCAGCAAACTCGGCAGGCTTTGGCCAGCAACCGTGACCCCGTAACGTAAAGGGCTATTAAAGAACACCGTGAATTTTTGTCAGTACAAGTCTGACAGTCCCTCCCGCCCTGCCCTGGTAGGGAGGACTCATTTGATGATTTTACAACGCTTAAAAAAAACTGCGAGACTAAACAGATTTTCAATTAATTTATGCAGTACTTTACTGCCTACTGGTGAATCTTTATTAATAAATAAATAAAAAATCTAATTATAAATGTGCATTACATTCATATCGAAGCTGACGTAGAAAGATTTTTAGATGTCAGATCCCTTCTATCCTTGGCATTGCCTTTCAATTCATTATAAATGTGTTGAAAGACTTGAGCGTTCACTTGTAACCGAACATCGAACATTCGCAGTTTTTAATTTTGTCGAACTGAACGACGAACAGAGCCGAACATCGCCGCGAACATCTTTACGATCTTTCTAGCGAACGCTCTACGGTACTTCATACCGAGACGCGACGCAACGCGACATGACGCAACGATACTGCAAATGTGTATCTTTTCGTGTAGTAAATAGAGTTAGATTTTGAGTGGCCCTATTGCGAAAAGCGTATCGCCTCGGTGTGACTAGACCCCTAGTCGATAGTTGTCAAAAAAAATCTTCAAGATATCAGACCGAGCCGACTGTTAACAGTCGGCCCACCAAAAAGCTCTACAGAACGCTCGTTAGAACGCTCGCTAAAACGCTCTCGTTTGTTTTTCTGTAATGTAACATTCCCAAGAATGCTCAATACAAGTGTATGCTCAAGTTTATCAGCACCTTATTGGAAAGACGTAAAGAAAATAATATCATTTCAGATCAACCGAATTAAAACTATAGACTTAAAAGGAAAAAAAAAACACAATTAAGAAAAAATTACAACTGATTTCGGCATTAAAAATGTGTAGTAAAACCTTTTTGTTTTTGCCGCGCAAAACAGTTTTTGCAATTATAATTATTAAACGACAATATTTTAAAGATTATAGGAAGAAATAAACTTGTTTTGTAAACATACGCGTTGAAACAATTTATGAAAATATGTAATATTTTAATTATGAGTCATGACGCGAGTCTAGTCAGAAAGCAGGAAGATTATAGAAGGTCCATTTTACTTGGTGATTTGTTAGTTAATATAATAAACTAGCGGTTCCATGTGGTTTAGGCTTCTATTGGTAGCAGTGTGATGTTATCCAAACTAATATTATAAATGCGAAAGTAACTCTGTCTGTCTGTCTGTCTGTCTTTTCTTCACGCCTAAACTACTGAACCGATTTTTGTGAAATTTAGTACAGACATAGTTTGGAACTTGAGAAAGGACATTTTTTTTATCGTGGTAAAATCATCAAATGAGTCCTCCCACCCAGGGCAGGGTGGGAGGGTCTGTCAGACTTGTACTGACTAAAATCCACGGTGTCCTTCACTAGCCCTTTACGTACCGGGGTTACGGTGATGGGTAAGTCCCGCGACCCCGGCAGGCTTTGGCCCTCTACAGGCCCCGTCAATGTGCTGACACTCCTTGAGGCGCGCGTGGAACACAACGCGCCGTCGACCCGGGCATGGTCCATGGTCGGGCTGCGAGTCGCCCATTACTCGCTGCCCGCATGCCCGCGCCTACGGTGGCCGGAGATCGTCTGGCGACGTCCGTCGCCGTGGGCGTCTACCACTGCGGCTGGGTCGGAGGGAGGACACTGTTCTCGAGCATGACTGCTTCGCAGAAGGAGGCGACCGCTTCCCACTCCGTCTCGCCCCGCAGCATGGCCTCGACCAATACCGGGCGCGAGAGGTCTCCGCCTATCGCCTTCGTGAGGACACGGCGGTGCTCTGCCCAAGCGGGGCAGTCCTGCACCGTATGCTCCACCGTGTCCTCAGGACGATCCTCGCAGTGGTGACACCCAGGCGTTTCCTCCTTCCTTATCCGACACAAGAACCTCCCGAAACTTCCGTGTCCGGTGAGGACCTGCGTCATGCGGAAGGTAAGGACGCCGTGACGCCTATCCAGTCACTCCTCAAAGAGGGGTCTTACCGCCGCGATTGCGGAGCCCTGCGAGGCATTTGCCGCGCGAGGAAACTGCCTCGCGAGGCTGCTCGCTCTGTGTGGACGCGCCTATTCGTGAAGGCGCTCGAACACTTTTCCATCGTTTTGATTCCAAGTTTGAAGTTGACATTCTGTAACTGTCTGTAGTATGGTCTACCCTTGAAAAGAGACAAAATGACGCACAGACAATCTCGATCTAGATTTTTAATTGTTACTTTTTGAATGTTTTTTGATAAGTGCGTGCTATGATGTATCTGATTGAGTTGAACGGAAGAGGAAGTCCATTTTCAAGGTGTGGGTTCTTAGGGCTTAGTTAAACAAGGATTTAGGTCTAGAAAAGTCAAAAATGATTTGACATATACTACCTAAATATGTACAATCGGCAAAGTTGAATCATAACCCATTTTGACTAGAAATCGTTTGAATCCGTCAAAATAACAAAGATCAAGGTCGTTACCATGGATATGTATGTTTACGCGAATGTGGACTTAATTGTATTTGAATGTCTGTAAGAATATAAGGATGGATCTCCAAAACGGGCGTATTCGTGTGATCGCTCTGGTGCTTTTCAGATATTGATTTTTAATAGTAATTATGTATCTCATTAAAAAGAATAATATTCAAATACTATATTTTTACTATTGGCCTTCAATTTACACAAACAGTTATGAAAATATTTAAGTTCAAAAATTTCGCGACCAGAGCAATCATAATTGGTGCCAGAGCAATCATAAATGGTGAAATCAGTGAAACAAAAAAAATAATATTGATAAAATATTATTTATTTAGCCGTTTTCAGTCATATTCAGTGTACGAATAACAAGATTGATGTAAGAGAAATGTATTATTTTAGAAAAATATCGTTATAATTTCAAACTATTACATTATAATTTTAAAATAACAAATTAAATTAATTATAAAAATCAACTTAATTTTGGCTTAGTTTCATTTATTAGGACTATATTATCCGAACTTTCCCTACTCCTTTCTTCCTACGAACTAATTTATTTATTTTATTTTTTTTATTTTTTATAATTCATTTTACTTAGGTACACCTCTGTCCAACCCTTCGGGGATTACAGGTGTGATGTTACGTTATGTTTAATTGCTTGAGGTCGTTGGTTCTAGCAATACTTATCATTATTTTGTGTTTCTCAGCACTTTAAAAAAATCAACAGATTCAGATACCTCTCTGTTGTCGAACTCAATAGAATAACTCTGTATTTTTTACCATACCTGCGAGTAAATATTGGCTGAATATTTTGTTTTCTTAAGAGTAAGCCTCGATATAAACCAGTTTTTTGTTGGGAGGAATTGAAAACTTTGAACTAAATGCACATTTTAGGCTGAGAGCCTTAGTCCTGCTTGCAATTTTCAAAGTATCAGCTGACGATATTTCCACTGAGATACAGCCAGCTCACATTTGTTTATATCCATAACTTCATGTAAACTATCATCATGTGAAATTTGAGTCGAGAGGAAATTACAGAAAGTAAAATAAAATAAAAAAATTACAATTTTGGATGACCAGCTGACGTGTTTTCAACCATGGTACAGTCAACTGATTGGTTTTATTTTTCGTGATATAAGATAATCTTCAATATAAACCAGGTTTCAGTTGGGAGGAAATGACAATATTTTTTTTCTACGTGTTTGAACGTTTATTGCTGCTTATCCCACCAACGGAACCACAGCTGACTTCCACGAATCTTTATGATACGACTCCCTCATGTATCCTACTATTATGACTTAAGAAGAAATCACTGACGAAATTGAGCTCCCCCTTTTCCCGCTCTATAAAATATTTTCTTTGACGCATGGTTTCCATCTGCAACAATAGTTGATATTAAATTTTAGAAAAGAAAAGCTTATATTTGCAGTTAGCTAAATGCCAATATAATAATACTTATCATCATAGTAAAATACGTCAAAATCTGTTTATGGGTTTAGGTTACCCAAAGAAACCCAGAAAAGGTTATAAATTAAAGGTTATATGCATAGTTCTTCGTTTGTCATTGTTACAGTCCGGACTTAAAACAGATTTATAACGTACAATTAATACAAAATATCATTGCTCTGGTCTTTTTGGACAGAGCAATCACAGCCACAGCGATCATAAAAAGTCACTAAATCATAAATTTTGCCGAATTTAAAAGTAGTAGAAAGTTGTGATTACGTCTCATAAAAAACACTATCATGATCTCTTAATTCACATAGCAAGCACATTTACAAGCTTACTATTTAATTTAAATAACGAGCCATAGTAATCATAAAATTCGAGAACCAAATCCAGAGCAATCATAAACTTACCTTCGTAAACTTACCTTCGCGGGAACGTGGCAGACAGGTATCCTCCTCGGCGGTTAGACCACTGCTGGCGCTGCCCAGCGGGAGAAGAATAGAGTGTCTATAACGCGTAACTAGGGATGAGGGCGATGTTTTACCTCAGCGCAGAGCGATGAGATAAAATGCCCGGTCACGATTTTAAATTCAAATTGAGGCAAAAGTATTGTTAATATAACTGAAAATATTTTATTACTATGAAGATTAACTATTTGTTATGTAATCTAAATAAGTTGTTTCATATGAACCATCTCATTAAAAAGTTTAAAAATATTTTTTTCATTCAATCGGGAGTCGGGTCAACCCAGAGCGATCAGGATTTTAGGGTTTAAGATTTTTTTTTAAATATTTAAAATATACTTATTCATAATATTAGCCTTGTACCACGTAGATTAGACACCGAACTGTATATAAAAAAATATTATGAAAACGGTTTTCGATTTTAAAATGGGTTTATCCAGCCCGACACGAAAAAAAATGCCTCTGGAGATTGTGCCATAAGCGTATGGTGGGTCATGATTCAACTTTGTCGATTGTACATTATGTTAATCATAAGAGCAGTGGTGGCACAGTGGTATCGGCCTCGACAGACGACGTTGTAGGCCGTGGTTCGAATCCAGGCATGCGACCACTGCGTTCAAAACGGTGAAGGAAAACATCGTGCGGACACCGGCATTATCTTTTTTTTTACGTGGTAAAATCATCAAATGAGTCCTCCCACCAGGGCAGAGCGGGAGGGACTGTCAGACTTGTACTGACTAAAGTCCACGGTGTCCTTCAATAGCCCTGTACGTTCCGGGGTCACGGTAATTTGTACAGTCCCGCGACCACCGACATGACCTAGAACAAAAAAAAACAGAATTGTGACATCTACCAACCCGCACTGGGCCCGCGTGGTGGATTATGTTACGGTTTAAGACATTTATTTCTCAAAAAGAATACAATTCACTTAATATGAGAAATACAAGCTAATCTTAAAACTAAACAAAAGAATTACGTAAAGAACTTGTAGGTACTTGTAAGTAAATAAACCAACAAGTATTCACATATAAAACAATTTTGTGGGTAAATGGAAAAACTTAGTGAACTATTACGTCTTGTTATCTTAAAAGCAAGTCCATAGCAATGTCTGATTCTATCTTTCATAAGTTAAGTTATTATTATTTTTCTAATTAAAATCTAGTAAAATCTTTTAAGATGTAGTGTTTTATGTTTATTTTGTATAAAGCAAAGGACTGGATTTCTTTAATGTCATTAGGTAATTTATTATAAAGCTCTGCTCCTTCAAATAGTATATTTTTTCTTCCGTATTTAGTCCGTGGTGATCTTAGGCAAATATGATTTTATCGTCTAGTAATGCGTTTTTGTGTTTGTCCTTTTGTCGTAAATGTTATTTTAGAGTGTATACTGTTATTTAAAAGTTTATGTACTAATATGCATGTGTTATATCTATATATCTGTGATAGTGTCATGAGTTTAGTTTCTTTGTAAAGCTTGTCTGTCGGTGTTAGGTAGTTGTAGTGAAATAATAGTTTTATTATTTTGTTTTGGCATACTTCTATTGGCTTTAAGTGCGTTTTAGCTGCAGTACCCCATACTTCTATTAGGTATTCAAGGTGAGGTTTTACCATAGAATTGTAAATAATATACCTAACGGATATCGGTAAACAGCGAACAATCCCACGAAGCGCACCCATGACAGAAGATAGTTTCAATCTTAATTTATCCAAGTGTGGCTGCCAGGTCAAATGTTCATCTAGATGGAGACCAAGATACTTTTCCGAATTAACTTTGGTTAGAGGTTCGTTATTTATGTACAATTTTGGGTGACTTCCAATTTTTTTGTTCTTAGCACTAAATACAATATAGTTTGTTTTAGAGGTATTCACAGTTAACAAATTGTCTTGAAACCATTCAGAAAGGATATCCAAGTCTTGTTGCGCTTTTTCGGTGATCTCTACGATATTACTTCCAAATAAAAATAGGCTTGTATCATCAGCGTATAATATTATGTCACCGGTCAGGTTTAGATTATGCATATCATTCACGTATATAATAAACAGCAGGGGACCAAGAATGGATCCCTGCGGTACGCCGTAAGTTAAGGTTTCGCATTCACTTTGCACATCACCAATACGAATGATTTGTTGCCTGTTGGTGAGGTACGACTGAATCATGATGTGTGCTGTACCCCTTATGCCAATTTCATGAAGCTTTTGAAGAAGGAGACCATGACTAATTGTATCGAATGCCTTTTTCAGATCAATAAATATACCCAGCGCTGTACACTTTTCATCGATATTGTTTTTCAGGTTTGTGACAAGGTCTATTGTTGCAGCTAAAGTATTGGATCTTGCGCGGAAACCATATTGTTTGTTGGAGAAGAAGTTTATGGTTTTAAGGAAATCATCTATACGCTTATGGATAATTTTTTCGAATATTTTAGACATGATTGGTAGCACAGATATGGGACGATAATTATTTGGGTCAGACTTTTTTCCTGACTTAAAGATTGGACTGACTTTCGCTATTTTCAGAGAATCCGGAAAGAGGCCATTTTGTAAGCAATAGTTGATGTTTATCGTGAGTTTGGCAAGTATTAGATTTTTTATACTTTTTAAGGCTTTACAACTAATCCCATCTAGGCCTGTGCTAGTATTTGAAACAAGATTGTCTATGATCTTACTGACTTCTACTTCAGTGGTTGGGTTTAAGTTTAATAGTTCATTAGTTTTAGCTATAGTTGTTTGTGTTCTTGGGTGAGTATGCACTGTTTGTTTTTTGTGACTTGTAATTTTGTTTGCTAAATTAGATCCTATAGTAGCAAAAAAGGTGTTAAGATAGTTGCATATTTCTGTGCAGTCTGTTATTGGACCGATGGGCGTATCTAGTTTTGAAGGAGCGGAGCACGATTTCGACTTATTTCCAGCCAGGTTCCTGATTAATTTCCACATCTTTAAAGGTTTTCTTTCACAGTTTTTGAAAGTTTTGTAGTAGTAAGAATTTTTAGTACATTGGATTTGTTCCAGCACGGTATTTCGTAGGGTGATGAAATTGTTTCTTATCGAATCGTCATTAGGATTTTTCTTGTGAGCAGACCACAACTGATTTCTTTTAGCTATCATTCCAATTATGTCTTTATTGATCCAGTCTGATTTAAGCGTATTTTGAATTTTAAGTTTCGATATTTTATTTTCATTCACTGCTTCCTTTATTGTGTGTTCTAGGGTTTTAAAGTTATTATCAGAAACATTTGTAATGATATTTTCTACTGTTTGGTAAAGTGCTGTGTAGTCTACGGTATAGTACTTGATTTTCTTTTTTTTTTTTTGTTTCTGGTGCGTATTTGCCAACTTCGAGATAGATTTGCTTGTGGTCTGACATTGGGGATTCTACAATAGTAACATGAAATTTATGATTTTTCAGATTAGATGAGACATGATCAAGTATCGATTTTTTTGTGGGCGTATCACGGGTACTGAATTTTTCATCAATTTTGTTTAGGATTAAGTGACCATTTTCTATCAGTACTTTTGTATAATCATTAATACATCGGTTTCGATTAAGCAGATCATAGTTGAAATCGCCGAACACTAAGGTTCTTTTCCTTCTCATCAACTGCTGAGAGTATTCCTCTAAAAAGCTGTTATTATTTGATTTAGGGGTTCTATAAACGACCCCTATATCCAACGAATATTTTTCTATATGAACCCACAAGTAGTGATTATCCTCTTTACAGAGATCTTCTATATGGCTGTGTCTTAAGCAGTCATGGATAAATATGGATACACCACCACCTCTTGAGTTTTCTCTGATATTATAATAATGTGAGTAGTTAGGTAGTTTGAGAGTACTGGCTTCAGATTCAGATTTGATCCAAGTTTCCGTAAGTATTATCACATGTACAGGACTAGGTATGCTGTGTTGTATTATACAGTTTAACTCGTCGAATTTTCCTGGCTTCACTATGCTTCGTGCATTAGCATAAAGAAATTTCAGGGACTTAGCATTTTTTATAAGATCATTGTATGAATTGGTTATTTCGTGAGTAGTGTTCGGAGTTGCATCATCTGACTCTGACATCATTAGTTTTTTGACTGAGTTTTCGTAATTTTAGGTGTTCCTTTCACATACTTTATTGTTAAGTCCGTTTCACCTCCTTCTAATCGCCGTTGTAGTTCGTCTCTTAAATTATTCCGGTACTTTTGTTGGTAGGGGGTCTCATCATAGTAAATCTTGATATTTTCAGATTTTATGTTTGATTTATGGCGTAGAACTGATTTTGCTGGTTCCGAGGTCGAGAACATGACCTTTATAGGTCGACATGCGTCAGGATTATATTTTCCTAGTCGTATGGTTTTTGTTGGTTCCATGCAGTCTGAAACAGCCATCTTTAAAACCTTCATTACCTCCTCACTGTCATGACTTTGTCTCTCTGCAGAGTTGGTGGATTTTATTTCTTTTACTCCTCGTATAATAATATTTTTCTCCCTCTGCGATCGCTCATATGTCTCAGATATAATATCTTCGTAGCTAAGCAAGGGTGTTTTTGTCGCGGAAGCGGAGTTACTTTTAAGTGAAGCTATTTCATTTTCAATAGTATCCACTTTTTTTTCAATGAAGGCTTGAAAACCTGACACATTAGCTAATTCTGATTTTATTTTGACCTGTTCCGAAGATAAAAGATCAGTCGTTATCTTAATCCGACTGATTTCTTCTTTTATAGAGGAGACATCTTGAGATATCTTGTTCAAGTTCTCAGCCTGGGTTTCAGCCATACCTTTTATCAGCGATTCCATTTTGACTTGGAATTTTTCGAATTGTGCACCAAAGTCGTCATGTGGTTGTTTTCTCTTGCCACGATAGGTTACTTGGCTGGTGTAATCAGATAAAGCAATCTTTCGTAAATCTGGTTGCGAGCCACCAGCCATTTCAGATCTGCCAATACCACTTGCTATTGCTATAGTATCTCTATTGCAATCGTTATACGTATTAGGTGACGGTGGTGGCGATCGAGAAACATTCATTGTGTGTTACTGTTTTTTATAGGTATAGAAAGATATTTACTTGAGGTGTTCGGAGCACGCCCGCGCAGCACCACGAAGAGAGTGAGATGAATATTCGTAGCCCGTCTCTTTTCACCGGTAGGGTCCGGGGGGTGAACACTTGCTCCTTCGCCGCTCGCTTGGGTGTTGATGAGTGGCAATACGACCGAAGTTCCGCAAACAAGTTATTGCTAATTGCGCACTTGATTGTATAGCACTAAGTTTCGTTTTTAAGTGAAGACTATTATTGGTTTTATTTAATTAAAGATAACACGTCCGTACTGTATGCTTCCGTAACCCGTTATGTTAACTTGTTAACCACACAATTTCTTGTGACGGGCCCCCCTCTAGAGGGCTAAAGCCTGCCGGGGTCGCGGGACTGTACGAATTACCGTGACCCCGGAACGTAAAGGGCTATTGAAGGACACCGTGGATTTTAGTCAGTACGAGTCTGACAGTCCCTCCCGCTCTGCCCTGGGTGGGAGGATTCATTTGATGATTTTACCACGATAAAAGAAAAACCACACAATTTCTTATGAAACAACTGTGGTTTCTTCGAATTTTTTATAAAGAAGATCAGTACCAATATTTGACTGAAAAAATGTAATAAGTCCGTCAGTTATATTATAAACTAGCTTTCGCCCGCGACTCCGTCCGCGCGGATGTCGGTCTTCGCGTGGTTGGTTTATTTCTCCATTTTGAGTAACTCTGACAATGACATCTTATAAATATTACGGCGCTGAATCCACTGCGGGTAATGCAACGTGCGTGTTCGCGGTTCGACAGAACAATGTCTATGAATAAAACTGAAAAAAAAGATTTTTTTCTACGTATTTTTCCAGGATAAAAAGTATCCTAATTCCTATGTTATGCCCAGGATAATAAGGAATAATTATACCAAGTTTCATCGAAATCGAACCGTTAGTTTTCACGTGATGCCTTCACAAACAGACAGACAGACAGACAGATAAAAAATTTTTTAATCATATATTTGGGTTTGGTATCGATCCAGCAACATCCTCCGCTATTTATTTTTTCAATATTTTCAATGTACAGAATTGACCCTTCTACAGATTTATTATATGTATAGATTATTATAATGACACGTATTTTTTCTTTTGTTACGTAAACCAAAATTGACGAAGATACGACACTTTTAAAATAGCCAATACGTCACAAGCAAGTACAGAATAACTGGGTGACGGGCTAATTTATGGATGCTATCAATATGCCCATTGAAACGAATGCGCCAATACTATTTATATAATTGTAAAAACTATATATATAAATTTTTATATATTATATACTTGACCTACAACCGATACAAGTTTTTCTAACACCTAATCTAATTTGTTAAACCCAAAAAAGGCGCGATCATAACTCCGAAACTGCTTTTCTTTTTTTTTTGCGTGGTAAAATCATCAAATGAGTCCTCCCACCCAGGGCAGGGCGGGAGGGACTGTCAGACTTGTACTGACTAAAATCCACGGTGTCCTTCACTAGCCCTTTACGTACCGGGGTCACGGTAATCCCTTGGTCCCGCGACCCCGGCAGGCTTTGGCCCTCTACAGGCCCCGTCAACATGCTGACACTCTTTGAGGCGCGCGTGGAACACAACGCGCCGTCGACCCGGGCATGGTCCATGGTCGGACAGCAAGTCGCCCATTACTCGCTGCCCGCAACTCCGAAACTGCTAAACCAATTACGAATGCTCTTACTTTTTCTTAGACCCATGATTCATAAAGTAATTAAGGTGTTATTCAGACGAATCTTGTCGTTATTTGTTTTTCAGCTATTGTATAGCTTTTATCGTGGGCTTCGAGCGCGGCGACCGAGTCAAGAAATTCCGTAACGGAAATAAACCTAACACTGTCACTGTCACATCTGTCATGTCAACGTGAATGAATAAAATTTGAATGAATGAATTTTTTGAAACACACCCACGACACCGGAGAAATTCCTAGTGTAGAGCAAAATTTTTTTAAAGAAAAAAAAAACGCTGTAGGCGATAAATTTTTTTTTCAATTGAAAAAAAATATATAATTGCGTAAGTTGATAAAAAAATGCTATGCAATAGCTTTACCGCGGCAGTCCGCGAGTGCCATACGTATTTTTGTTTTATCTTCAAGACGCATCTGCGAGGCCCTTCTCTTTCAGGACGAAAAATATCACCTGCCTCCGCTGCTTGCGCGAGGCCCCCTTGTTGTAAGATGACTTGGTTCCTCCAAGTCATTTATAACTAACGACCAGCCCTGGCACCGCAAGGGTGCCAGCTTTACTATATTATGCCTGTTATATACATATAAACCTTTCTCTTGAATCACTCTATGCATTAAAAAAACAGCATCAAAATCCGTTGCGTAGTTTTAAAGATCTAAGCATACATAGGGACAGACAGACAGCGGGACGCGACTTTGTTTTATACTATGTAGTGATGTGATTGTCACCGACATCAGCATTGCGAGGTCTTTCAGGTTCTTTCAGTTCCCACTCATCGGACACCACAAGTATAATAATTTTAGGTCATGTTAATTTCTTAGTATAAGTTAAGTAACACGGTTTTAGTAACTTGTTCCAAACTTGTGATCGCCGTTGTCAAGTTTACAGCTGCGTTACTGGGTTGTGCAGGTCCAACAGGCAACTGCCTGTTGGACCTGCACAACCCAGTAACTGGGTAATACGATACCCTATGGTAAGACTGGTTGTCAGACTTTAGAGCTTCTGACTAACAGTAACGACTGTCAAAGATCTACAAATGACAGCCGGGTCCAACGGCTTTACGTGTTTTCCGAGACACGGAGGAAACTCGCTATGACAGATGGTCACACAACCACAGACCAACCTCGGCAAGCGCGGCTTAATCCGGAAGATCGGCCTGTGCGGCTGTATTTATTTAGCCACTACCTCCTCCTCCTCGCTTATATATTTAATACCTTATATCTATATATCTATATATATGAAAATGTTATGTTGGTTTGTGTATGCTTTAAAAACTCAAAAAGTACTGCACTGATTGAGCTGAAACTTTAGCATGATATGTAATCCGCATCAAGGATTGTTTTTATCTATTTTTTGCATCAGTCACATATCCGCATCCGCGAAAAAACAGTTTTTTTAACGATCAGCTCTGTACCAGTGACCGCGCCATCTACCGGAAGCGAGGATAACACTCGCTGACAACCGCAGTCGTAATGACGCAGTCACATGAGAAGAAATTTTAGCATGATATATAATCCGCATCAAGTTGTTTTTATCTATTTTTTTTTTGTTGAAAAAACAATTTTCTGTGCCACAGCGAAGCGGGGCAGGGTACAGCTAGTCTATATACAGCCTGTTAGTGTAATCAGTCTTAACCTTGAAACCATAGGTAGTTGATTTAATTATAAAAATGTTTGTCTGAATTTAAAAATAAATAAACGAATTTTTCTTTAAAAAAATCAAAAATGTTTCTGTCCTACACCGTCCGTTAATTCATGGATACTATGCGCCCGAGTTACGTATTCACTGCAAAGGGCGTTAACCTGCCAGTGCGGCAGGTTAACGCCGTCCGTTTAACTACATACCTACATAAGTTTTAACTAACTACATCATTGTAATAAAATACAGGTAACCTGTGATGTAACTAACTTCCCTTCATACTTTTCCTGGCTTAGGACAGGCAAAAATACCTACCTTTGTTGCGTGACGAGTCCAGATGTAAGTTAGGTTATCACCCGACGCGGCGTAAACCCGAACCATTTCGGTCTATGTTCGTTTGTGTACGACATAATCACTAAACACTAACACTTGCGCGAAAAATTAACGGTGGGGCGGCGCGCACTCTTGCGCTGCGCTGCGAGCGTTTGTTACGGGACACACGTACGTTCGATAACGACACTGCCGGCAGACTGAGGTATGCGCGGGGCCCGCGCATACCTCAGTCTCCCCGCGCCGCGGAGTGTTCTTTACCTTTGCGTAATAGGGTGAAATAATTTTGGGGAAAAATGGAGACTTTATTGAAAAAAAAAAAGGTTTTATTTTTTTATTGAATTTACGTTCTGTAAGTGATACCAAACCACTGGTTTCAAGTTTAAGACTGATTACACTAACAGGCTGTATATAAAAATGTTATGTTGGTTTGTGTATGCTTTAAAAACTCAAAAAGTTCTGCACCGATTGAGCTGAAATTTTAGCATGATATATAATCCGCATCAAGGATTGTTTTTATCTATTTTTTTTTGTTGAAAAAACAGTTTTTTGTGCCACAGCGAAGCGGGGCAGGGTACAGCTAGTATATTATGTGTTTATGGTATATGTATTATATGTGAGCGCCCCTTCAGGTGCGAGGTCGGGGGCTATGGTCCGCTGCGCCCCCGCCTTGCTAAGTTACTGTGTATCTTGTTTTTTTAGCGTGACACTTGGATTTATAAAAACAATGCCGGTGCAATTCTATAATATTACTCTATGATTGGTTTCCGGGCGAGGAACTTCCGTACTGCGTGTTTGTTTGTATAACTTAGACAATTTTCATTTAATTATGTTTAAAGTTTCAATTGGTAATTTGGCAGTATCAATAAATTGCAAATATATTTAGTCCGTCAATTAAAGTTTTGATTTAAAATAAATTATAGTTTAAAAAAACTAAAAAAACACGCTTTAATAGCAATGGAACTAAAAAGTAGAAAATATTTTTTAAGTATAAGAGAGTTTATGTTACTGCAATATAAAATCCAACAATCAATTATCATAATTAACTTAGAATAAGATGAATATAAATATTAAGATATTAACAAAAATTCAAATAAAGTGAAAAAGCGTGGGGTGCTTGATATCGAATGTGATGATCATTTTATTAGTTACTGTTTGCAATATCAGAATTATTATAAAAATATCATTGAGCACCCCACGCTTTTTCACTTTATTTGATTTTTTGTTAATATCTTAATATTTATATTCATCTTATTCTAAGTTAATTATGATAATTGATTGTTGGATTTTATATTGCAGTAACATAAACTCTCTTATACTTAAAAATTATTTTCTACTTTTTAGTTCCATTGCTATTAAAGCGTGTTTTTTTTGTTTTTTTAAACTATAATTTATTTTCTGAATTTTTAGTTTCAAGACGACAATAAAAGAAATAAAAAAATTAAAATATGCAAGCGCGGATGCGCGCGCACTATTTCGGTAGCAGTGACTAATTATAAAATTCGAGGATTGAGAACGAATGATCGCGCAGCAATCGTCAGCAGCGACCAATAAAGAAATTTGTCTTTTGAAAGTGGGAGAAGCCAGAGAGAGGAACAGGCCGTATGCAGCAGAGAGCCAATCGGCAGCAAAAGACAGAGAATGACATTTTCATCGGCGATATCATGCTCACTAATCTAAATATATTTTTTACTAGCACTGCGCCCGCGGGCAGAGCACCGCCGTGTCCTCACGACAGCGATAGGCGGAGACTTCTCGCGCCCGGCATTGGTCGAGGCCATGCTGCGGGGCGAGACGGAGTGGGAAGCAGTCGCCTCCTTCTGCGAAGCAGTAATGCTCGTGAAGGAGGAGGCGGGCCGCCTGAGGGAGAGGACAGCGTCCTCCCTCCACCCCAGCCGCAGTGGTAGACGCCCACGGCGTCGGGTGTCGCGAGACGATCTCCGGCCACCGTAGGCGCGGGCATGCGGGCAGCGAGTAATGGGCGACTCGCTGTCCGACCATGGACCATGCCCGGGTCGACGGCGCGTTGTGTTCCACGCGCGCCTCAAAGAGTGTCAGCATAGTGACGGGGCCTGTAGAGGGCCAAAGCCTGCCGGGGTCGCGGGACCAAGGGATTACCGTGACCCCGGTACGTAAAGGGCTAGTGAAGGACACCGTGGATTTTAGTCAGTACAAGTCTGACAGTCCCTCCCGCCCTGCCCTGGGTGGGAGGACTCATTTGATGATTTTACCACGATAAAAAAAAAAAAAAGCACTGCGCCCGCGACTTCGTCAGCGCGTGTTTCTAACTTCGAACCCGAAATATTATTGAAGACAAACTGATTTTACAATGTTCTCCCGCTAGGGGTTGATTTTTGAAATATAGATAATTACGCATCGTTTATTCGATTGAGAAACTATTTATGCCAAGGGTTTGTCGAAGCAAGCAGCCTTACGTAAAGGGCTCGTGAAGGACACCAAGGACAACACTTTTTTTTTTTACAACGCAAAAAAAAAAGTTTCGGGTTTGTCGAAGCAAGCAGCCTTCCCTTAAAACTTAATCACCCTTTTTCACCAACTTAGAGGGTGATTTTCGAAAACCCCAAAAACACGTGTTGGATTATTTTTTATCTAATTTTTATATACTGAGTTTAAAATTTATCGGTTAGCGCGTTATGATTTTCCCACACAAACTTTAACATCATCTAGATTACCAAAGGAGGGTAGTTTTAAAAAACGAATAATTCCCATCTTTATTATTTACTTTTCCTCATATTCGTACCAAGTTTCAAGTTTATAAACCTAACGGATAAGATTTTACATACAAAGGTTTTTACCCCTTTTCACCCCCTTTATAGGTAGATTTTCGCAAAATCCCTTCTTAGTGATCACCTACATAATGAATCGCACCTAGCGTCCAAAATTCAGGTTCTACGTTTAGCGACTTTAGATCCTTCCCTTTAAACTTGAATACCCCTTTTCACTAACTTGAGGGGTGATTTTCGAAAAACCCAAAAACACCTGCTTAATTATTTTTGATCTAATTTATATATACTGAGTTTTAAATTCATCAGTTAGCGCTTTATGGTTTTCCCATACAAACTTTAACATCGTCTAGGTTACCAATGGAGGGTAGTTTTAAAAAACTATTAATGTCCATCTTTTTTATTTACTTATACTCATATTCGTACTAAGTTTCAAGTGTATAAACCTAAGGAATAAGATTTTTCATACAAACATTTTCACCCCTTTTCACCCCCTTAGAGGAGGATATTAAAATAAAATTTATGAGATTATTGTATTGTCATCGGCCCTTGACCCTTGTGCAAATTTTCAAGTTAATCAGACTGCTGGAAGTGGGTGAAAATGAAGTTAAAAGATTCCGTTACATACATACATACTCAGATCAAGAAAAATAGGCAGATAGAACGTGCGCGAACAACAAAGTGAAGCCGGTTTTTATTTTAGTGTGCGCGGCAAATATGGCGCGCCGTGTACGAACACGTGCATCTGTGTGCGTTTACGGTTGCCAGATATTGACAAATACTCCCACATTTTGTTCAGTTAGATTGTTCTCAATATTGTACTACTATTTTTTTTTAAATTGGAAACGCGATTTTGCTTTATGGTTATACCCAGAGAGCAAAAGCGTGTAGTATTTATTATTTAACAGAATAATAATAAGGAATAAAAGTTAATATGCGTAATTACTTACTACCTATTTAATTAATTTATATCAGAACGGATAACACTTCATAACGCTTTTTAGTAATTTGATTAATAAACTATTCAAGGACAGGTTTTTTAGTTTAAAAAGATAAACAATTTGTTATAACAATCAACACATTTATTAAAATAATAATAATTTTACACACAATCATTAAACTTTAACAGCCTTAGTTCTGCACCAATTATATTGTACAAACATACTATTAATGTTTCAAATTGGTAACGCGATTTTGCTTTATGGTTATATCCAGATAGAAACAAATAATAAAATAATCCAGCGGCGCGAGCTCGGCACATCCTTACAAGTACCGAATAGCTCAAAGGCATGCTCTCCGTCCCACTTTCTCACGCAAAAATACGAATACAGCCCCGCGCGCGGGGGTGCCATCCCGAGACGAGACCCGAAGTCTTTACGACCCGGACGGAACTAACTAGTGACCTTGTGTCATTACGACCATAGACCATACAACATTATTTTTAGTATATGCGAAACCTGAATATAGTTTGTTCAGAATCAATTACTGAATCGATTCCAATAATTTTTACACCATGTTATATTTTGTCCCAAAATTATTTAAAAAGGTTAGGAGTTGGACACCTATCCGCAATCATACGCGAGCACTACAGAGGTTACGGCAGATCATAGCGATCAGCTGAAGTCGCGTGCGGCGGCAGCGCACAGGCAGCGGGGGACGGGGAACACAACCCGGTCGGGGTTGTGTTCCCCGCCCCCCGCGTGTGTCTTCAGTCGTCCGGTTGTAACAGTCGCACGCGCCTATGACACAACGCGATACGCGAAATAGTGTATCTGATAAGTGATCGTGAAAAAAATACTAGACACGTGTTTCAGGTTTCGCATAATTAAGCAATAACGAATGTTGTATAGGTACTATAGATTACGACTGTGCAGTTGTATTGACGTATTTGATTGTTATTTTTTATGCACAATACACATTCCCCTAATTCAGGGTAATTTACCCGTCCTAAACTAGCAACACAGACGATTTACTGTTAAGGTTTTGTGTTTCAAGTGAGCCGAAAATATTTTATGGAAAATAAATACCAAAACAATAAAAATAACAAGAGTTACCTGTGGAAAGATATTCCATCTTGTTTTCTTTGTTTTTGTGAACATTTTTTGCAGTGTTTAAACACACAAGACGGCATGTTTTGACTTAAAATGGCAAATCACTAGTGACGTGTGAGCGAGACGATGCGTAGCTTGGTACTGTCGCGAGTTTGTATTATCCTTGGATTTTGTATTATCTTTGGTCGACACACTCGCGTGTTCTGAGCGCTCTATCTGCCTATTTTTTTTGATCTGAGCATACATACATACATACATACAGGTCAAGCTAATAAAAGCGTGTTAAAAAAAGTGTTGCCCTACACTAGGAATGTCTTCTGTATGCGGTGTTTACAAACATAAAAACTCACAGTATGCTCAAACACCTTTTTTTATCGTGGTAAAATCATCAAATGAGTCCTCCTACCCAGGGCAGGGAGGGAGGGACTGTCACACTTGACTGACTAAAATCCACGGTGTCCTTCAATAGCCCTTTACGTATCGGGGTACATCATGAGTCCCGCGACCCCGACAGGCTTTGGCCCTCTACAGGCCTCGTCACTATGCTGACACTCCTTGAGGCGCGCGTAGAACACAACGCGCCGTCGACCCGGGCATGGTCCATGGTCGGACAGCGAGTCGCCCATTACTCGCCATCCTACTATTTAGTCAGTTGGCCTAGACCTTCCTCTTTGCTATTGCAAGTGAAATTCTAATTCTATAGAAGGTCACTTCCTATTGGTCGGAACTAGGAAACCCTTTAATTATCAGTTCCTGTTTCTTTTACTGTTAGTTTTTTTTTATTTATTTTAGTGGTAGACTCGCGTTTGACCACTATTTCACCTTATGAAGTGAAAACTACGCGTTTTTCCTACTCCTCCACTATTCTTTTCTGATCAATTTCGTTGCAGGATCCAAGACAGGTAAATTCTGTACATTCTGCAAAGTGTGTCAGCATAGTGAAGGGGCCCCTTGTAGAGGGCCAAAGCCTGCCGGGATCGCGGGACGAATTACCGTGACCCCGGTACGTAAAGGGCTATTGAAGGACACCGTGGATTTTAGTCAGTACGAGTCTGACAGTCCCTTCCGCTCTGTCCTGGATGGGAGGATTCAAACCAACCAAAAGACCAAAAGGACATGTCGAGCTTCATTGTCACGGCGCGTCGGTTTTCTGGTGGTCGCCACTGTTGATTCTGACTTTCATTAGTGGCAGTGCTTTGGGAATAGTCTGGTGTGTTATCTCGCCTGATGGTAAGCGATGATGTGGTCGACGGTGAAGCACTCTTGACTAGAAGTAACCCATTCACTTGGGTGGGAGGACTCCTACGATGATTTTACCACTTTTAAAAAAAATGCAATAACTTTACCGCGGCAGTCCCCGAGTGCTATACGTATTTATTTTATTTTTATTTTATGGGTGCCCATATAACGAACGTGATTATTTTGTACATATTTGTTCGAAATTGAAAACGACAATAGTTAGACGCTTGAATTATTCACAGAATATTAAGTTATACATATATTTACTTAAAATAATGAAATTTAAGTAAAATTAATATTTAACAGGGATCGCATACAAAAAACTTTACGTGCTGTTTTTTTTCCGTACTGAACCTTTCGTACGCTTCTCCGACTCGCACTCTAAAAAGGTCTAAAAACTCTACTCTTTTTGAAAATTCTAAAAATGTTGAGATCTCAGAACAAATCCTAAGTCTAAGATATGGTAACCCTAGTGGGAGCCGAAGCTACGTGCGAACGAAATCGTGTGACGTAGATAGTCTTTAATGTTAATTATTAAGTACTTTATATTTTTAATATTAACTACTCACAATTTATTAAAAACCGTATCCAGGTCACGGCGATCTTATATTTACAGTTCTCATCAATAAATTAACGGATTTAAGATAAAAATGACATTTTAATTTTGATGTGTTACTTAATTTTTATATCGATGATGACGATTACCTTTAGTTTTAATTGATTCAGTGGCTGAATTACACTTCCTGATTAAATTAACATCATAATTAGGTTAAAAATAAGTCTGAGTATACCTATAAATATCTTCCGTCATTATGAAATCATTACATAATTAACACTAAGTTTGTAAAGATGAATGGATAGTTCTTTTTTTTTATTCGCACCCACCACACATTATTTTATTGATTATTCCCAAACCACTGCATCTCTTGAAAGCCACAAGCAACAGTGGCAACCACCAGAAAAGCGCCGAGACAATGAAGCTCGACGTGTCCCAGAGAATGAATTTAACTGTCTTGGATCCTACAACGAAATTAATCAGAAAAGAATAGTGGAGGAATAGGAAAACACGTAATTTCCACTTCCCTTTATATCAAGCAGGAGACAGAACAAAACAAGGCCAATAGGCATGAAATAAAATTTCAATTATGCATTATAAGTAGTTTAAAAGTTATGAGGGAACAAACAAACATACATACATACTGTACTTGTCCCGTCTAAACCACTCTACGAAGACTGAGGACATCGTCGAGTACTTACGGGTGAAGATCAATTGGAACTTGAGGGTGGAGAAGTTGGAGGCGCGCCATAATACCAACTTTAATTCGTTTGTGGTGCGCGTTCCAACCCAACATTTGGCGACCTTTCTCAAGGAAGGTGTGCTGTATCGGCGATTCCGAGGCCGGCTACGCGAAAATATGTATTAGTTTATAGTTGCCTGAAATAAAGGATAAAATAAAATAAATATACCGGTCAAAATCATAGCCCTCCTTTTGGCATTGCCGTAGTCGGGTAAAAAGATAGAATGATGACTCGTAAAGGTTATATTTCAGTGCACCTAGAGACTATCGTCTACCGTATCTACTTTTTGCCAATCTGACCTTTCAGTTCAAATCACTCACTAGAACAATGACTAATGTAAGCCCACCCATCCTTTTCCATGCCTCGGTAAGCACTACTTAACCGCAACGATACACAGACGGTGACAAAAGAAAAACAATTATAAATAATATTATTAATGATTGACAGTAAGTGGAGCAAGGTGACAAGTTGATATTGTCAAAATTGTTATTAATTTTTGTGCGAGCAAAAACGGACAATATTTTTGTCATGCACCAACAGTCCAACATCTAAAATACGTACCTATTCATCTTCCTTTTTTTTTATCGTGGTAAAATCATCAAATGAGTCCTCCCACCCAGGGCAGGGCGGGAGGGACTGTCAGACTTGTACTGACTAAAATCCACGGTGTCCTTCAATTCAATAGCCCTTTACGTACCGGGGTCACGGTAATCCCTTGGTCCCGCGATCCCGGCAGGCTTTGGCCCTCTACAGGCCCCGTCACTATACTGACACTCTTTGAGGCGCGCGTGGAACACAACGCGCCGTCGACCCGGGCATGGTCCATGGTCGGACAGCGAGTCGCCCATTACTCGCTGCCCGCATGCCCGCGCCTACGGTGGCCGGAGATCGTCTTGCGACGTCCGACGCCGTGGGCGTCTACCACTGCGGCTGGGGTGGAGGGAGGACGATGTCCTCTCCGTCAGGCGGCCCGCCTCCTCCTTCACGAGCATGACTGCTTCGCAGAAGGAGGCGACCGCCTCGCCTATTCATCTTCCTTGCCATAAGTAAAAAATACTACTGTAGAATGAAGGTGTAGAATCAATCCCATCCCTTCCCATTTCCTTTAATTTTAATAATCGATCAAAAGTGCCTCTTTAATGGCCGCATTGGAATAAATGATTTGACTTTGACTTTACTGTCAGAATTTTTATCTGTCTCGGTCTTGCTCCCTTTTTAACCGACTTCAAAAAGGAGGACGTTCTCAATATTGTTTATTTGACAGTATTAATAAATTACAAATCTAATTAGGCTGTCATCGTTTAGAGTTTAAAAAAATAACGGACGCGTATTTTATTTTTTGTAAAATCTATGAATATTTGCCAAGATAATTATGACGTATCAAAACTTGAGAGTTTAGATTAACAAAAAAATATTATTATTATTTATTAGTATTATTTATGGATTTTTAGCTTTTTAAAATAAAAGTGTCCCAAAGTTTAAAAGTAAAATAAAAAAACATTTCTTTTCTTTTGTTTCTTAAACGAATATTGTTTCTTTATTTTTAATTAACTAAATTGTGACGTATTGCCAATTTTGAATTCGTATCTCCGTCAATTTTGGTTTTATTAAAATCGGATTAATTAAAATTTTTCAGTCTAATAGCCACACGGTTTTTTTTTATCGTTGTAAAATCATCAAATGAGTCCTCCCACCCAGGGCAGAGCGGGAGGGACTGTCAGACTTGACTGACTAAAATCCACGGTGTCCTTCAATAGCCCTATATGTTCCGGGGTCACGGTAATTCGTCCCGCTACCCCGGCAGGCTTTGGCCCTCTAGAGGAGGCCCCGTCATTATGCTGACACTTTTTGAGGCGCGCGTAGAACACAACGCGCCGTCGACCCGGGCATGGTCCATGGTCGGACAGCGAGTCGCCCATTAGGTACTCGCCACCCGCATGCCCGTGACTACGGTGGCTGGAGATCGTCTGGCGACGTCCGTCGCCGTGGGAGTCTACCACTGCCGCTGGGGTAGAGGGAGGACACTGTCCTCTCCCTCGCACGGTCCGCCTCCTCCTTTGCGAGCATGACTGCTTCGCAGAAGGAAGCGACTGCTTCCCACTCCGTCTCGCCCCGCAGCATGGCCTCGACCAATGCCGGGCCCGAAAGGTCTCCGCCACGGACACGGCGGTGCTCTGCCCAAGCGGGGCAGTCCAGCACCGTATGCTCCACCGTGTCCTCCGGGTGATCCTCGCAGTGGTGACACCCAGGCGTTGGTCCAGACCTTGCCGAAAGACTTGAGAGTTTCAGAATTTAGAGCCTCTAACTAACAGTAACAACCGTAACCCCGGAACGTAAAGGGCTATTGAAATAGCCCTTTACGTTCCGGGGTTACGGTAATTCGTGAGTCCCGTGACCCCGGCAGGCTTTGGCCCTCTAGAGGGGGGTCATTTTGCCAGCGAGTTGCCCATTACTCGCTACCTGCATGCCCAGAATAAAAAACTTATTGAAAAAATAACCGACTTCAAACACAACCACAAAAAAAGCGTAAAATAATTTCGGAAGTCGGCAAAAAAAATCAAGTAAAAAAACGAGTGTGCTTATGACCACACGACTGAAGTGAAACTTCTTTCGCTCCATCTGTATGTATATATATATATATGTGTGTACAATATATACATGATACAGACAATAAGCCTGCAGTGTGCTTAGATATACGGAACGTATCTGGCTACGAGAGGAAGAGAGAAAGAAAATGTGCGGGCGCACTGCTGTCTCTTGCTTATATCCCCCACTTAACTTCCGTTCGCCTTGCCCGATCACACTTTTCGTAACGCTTACGTCACGCGTTCGCCAGCTTACTCCCCAAGTCAAGCGTGCGTAAAGAAGTTTCACTACAATAATAAACAAAGCTACTGACTTCCAAAAGAAAGGTTACTTTACACTTTTTAGTGTTTGTTTTTTATTACATTTCGGCACTAATAAATTTTATAAACACATAATAACAAAAACTAAATAACACAATGTAATTATATGCTAAGAATATCATATAAAATATAATGTTACATGTAATTAAATATAAAATTAAAAGCTGTTTATAAATATCTTGTAACGCTCGAGCGGCGACGAACGTGCCCGATTATCTGTGCTCTAAATACGTGGCTAGGGTTAGGCAGCGTTCAGACTGGTGATAAAACCGTTCCGTTTCGTCATTGCGAATAAAAAAAACTCACCAATTACCGTGATCCCGGAACGTAAAGGGCTATTGAAGGACACCGTGGATTTTAGCCAGTACGAGTCTGACAGTCCATGAAGTAATTCCCTGGCTGGGTTCGAACTCACGACTTATAACTCGTAAGTCAAGAACGATACCACTGGGGGACACTGCTCTCAAACAACACCATACTAGGAACTGCCCCACACTGTACTAGGAATTTCTCCTATTTCGTGGGTTCGTTTACAGACACTGAACCCAAAATAAGGATAAGGATACTTTTTTTTTGACGATTTCGCGTTGAAATATTGTGTACATTATGCCTAGAGCCTTACACTGACCTTAATATTGTAGACTATGAAAATATAATATAATCTCATTAAGATCAGAGG
This sequence comes from Agrotis puta, assembly GCA_943136025.2. Classification (NCBI taxonomy): domain Eukaryota; kingdom Metazoa; phylum Arthropoda; class Insecta; order Lepidoptera; family Noctuidae; genus Agrotis; species Agrotis puta. The sequence goes on along the minus strand of OW964195.2, from coordinate 2,456,678 downwards.
CAGTTATGTTCTAACTTGATGAATACTAGCAGACCCTTCATGTAAAGTTGTATTGCACCATCTTGCGTCTGAGGCAGGGGTCGTGAATCTAGACGGGAATTATGGACTTAGTTGATGAAAGAGTCGTGAGAACTTGCCAATGTTTTTTTAACCGACTTTGAAAAAAGGAGGAGATTCTCAATCTGTTGGGGCTCGTGTTTAAATAATTACAGCCGCACATGCCGATCTTCCGGGCTAAGCCACGCTTGCCGAGGTTGGTCTGTGGATGGTTGACCATCTGTCATAGCGAGTTTCCTCCGTGCCTCGGAAAGCACGTAAAGCCGTTGGTCCCGGCTGTCATTTAGTAGTTACTGTTAGTCAGAAGCTCTTAAGTCTGACAACCAGTCTTACCATGGGATATCGTATTACCTAGTTACTGGGTTGTGGAGGTCCGACAGGCAGTCGCTCCATGTAAAATATTGATATCCAGCTGTATCTGGTTTGACTGGAAGTCGACCCCAATATAGTTGGGAAAAGGCAGGCAGATGATGCTTAATTTGTTGGAATCTGTTCTTTATTTGTCGATGACGCCTGAACCGTTTTGGAAAATTCTTCTGTTTCTTTTGTTTCACAGGTGGTTCCATGGTAATCAGGTCAGGATCTGATGACTGGAATTTGGAGAAATCGAAGGAACTCTTAAATAAATTACTATCGCATATCTATGCATTGTTTATGTAATCACACAACAAAATATTACGCCTGTACCCACTTATAAGGCTAAAATAAAAACCTTTTACATAAAAACCGACTTCTAATAAAAACACAAAATATGTAAAATAACTTTAGAAAGGAAAGTTTTTATTGGAAGGTGGTTGCAAAAAATTGAAAAATGTAAGAAACATCAAATCACGCGATCCTTCTTAATTTTGTGTCACAATAGGAAAAGGTTAATCGCCCCTGATTTAGGGGATTTTCCATGATGTCATGTTTCATGCCATTGACATTGACAATGAAAGATGGCCGCCAAACACGAGGGGAGAACAAATGACGTCATACTTTCCTTTCCATAAAGATGTTGTATAAAACTATAGAACGCCTTTTTTTAGCGTTGGCCTTCTAGAGGGGGCCCCGTCATTATGCTGACACTCTTTGAGGCGCGCGTGGAACACAACGCGCCATCGACCCGGGCATGGTCCATGGTCGGACAGCGAGTCGCCCATTAGGTACTCGCCGCCCGCATGCCCGCGCCTACGGTGGCCGGAGATCGTCTGCTGACGTCAGTCCCCGTGGGCGTCTATCACTGCGGCTGAGGCAGAGGGAGGACACTGTCCTCTCCCTCACGCAGCCCGCCTCCTCCTTTGCGAGCATGGCTGCTTCGCAGAAGGAGGGGACCACTTCCCACTTCGTCTCCCCCCGCAGCATGACATCAACCAATGCCGGGCGCGAGAGGTCTCTGCCTATCGCCGTCGTGAGGACACGGCGGTGCTCTGCCCAAGCGGGGCAGACCTGCACCGCATGCTCCACTGTGTCCTCCGGGCGATTCTCGCAGTGGTGACACTCAGGCGTTTCTGTGGGTTCAGACCTTGCGGAAAGACTTGAGAGTTTCAGAATTAAGAGCCTCTAACTAACAGTAACAACTGTTAAAGATCTACAAATGACAGCCGGGTTCAACTTTCCAAGACATGGAGGAAACTCGCAATGACAGATGGTCACCCACCCACAGATCAACCTCGGCAAGCGCAGCTTAACCTGAAAGATCAGTCTTTTCGAAACACCCCATGTTGTAGTGCAAATTTTAAAAAACGGGGTATTTATTGTAATATTTTTTCTCAAAACACGACTTGCTAGACGGAATCAATCACTGTATGGATGAATGAACTAAGACCTTGACTTGCTTCCGTTTTAAAAAAAAATGTACTTAGCAACAAAAAGTTTATAACTGATTCCTTTGTATTTTACAGTTATAATTATTGGATTAGTGTTAAATGGAGTAATTTGTGTACTATTTTTTTTTTTAAGTTTTGTGTCTGTATTGCGAGGAGTTTTGATTATTATTTGTAAAACGTGATTGTTTTTCATCCAGTTTTGGTTAGTTAGGTCTCTACTTCTATTTCTATCTTTATTTCTATTTTTATATATCTATGGTTTAATAAATAAACAAAATGTAATAATTATGTTAAATTATATTGATCATTACAACATAACATGGCGGAATTAACAAATATTTCTGTTCCATTAAATATTCTATCTGTTTTCTTTTTTTTATTATAATTATGCATTAACGCATTCGTTGCATTTTTTTTTTCTATACAAAGATTAATTCGTCAGCGAGCAGGAATTTAAAGTATCTACTAAAGCCTTTGTCAAATAGACAGGCGTGGCGAATGCGAAGCGTGACGTTTTTATTTGTAATGTATGGAATTGTTTGAATCCAATCACATAGCAAAGCGAAAGCGATCCGATAGCGTGACAGAACTATTGGACTGACGTCTCGCTTCGGTTCGGTATCGCAACTTCCCACACGTTACCGCCGAGAGTGCAGCTGCTGGAGTCGCATCGCAACGTCAATTTTAAAGCGTTTGTGGTGCGCGTACCAACATGCTACCTGCCTCAGGTGATGGAAGAAAGCTTTTGGCCACAGGATGTGGTATTCCGCCGCTTTCGTGGACAAGTGCCGCCAGAACGCACAAAGACTTAGTGCAACTTTAGTGCTACTAACATAGTTTTAAGTTATATTGACTAACACAATTGTTATTAAACGTATGTATACTTAGGTTAAGGTATTTATCTATGGGTCTTTGTTACCTGAAAATAAATGGTTTATTATTATTATTATGTTATTCCCGAGAATCCCGAGTTATTTCACATCTCTGTCACATTACGCGCTGCGATCGATTTGATAGTACACGAGTTTGCACATTTCTTTTTTTTTATCGTGGTAAAATCATCACATGAGTCCCTCCCACCCAGGGCAGAGCGGGAGGGACTGGAAGACTCGTACTGCCTAAAATCCACGATGTCCTTCAATAGCCCTTTACGTACCGGGGTCACGGTAATTCGTGAGTCCCGCGACCCCGGCTTTTGCTTTGGCCCTGTAGAGGGGGGCCTCGTCATTTTGCTGACACTCTTTGAGGCGCGCGTGGAACACAACGCGCCGTCGACCCGGACACGAATTCACACATAGCGTAAAAGTGATAGAAATACTATCTTCTTTTACATAGAGACTCGTATAAGTAGACACTCGAGAAGGCCTCAGAAACGCCTGAAAGCGCTCATAATATAAATAAACTTTCTTTGTTAAAAACCCGCATTAGACCCGAGTGGTGGATTACGGCCCATTTAGCTCAAATACAACTCAAGCTCTCTGAGCGCGTGGGCCGTAATCCACTACACGAGTACAGTACAGGGTAATAAGAGTCACGTGTCTGTGAATTTTTGGTTCGTTCTATTTCATCGTGGTTAAATCAGCAAATGAGTCCTCCAACCCAGGGCAGGGCGGGAGGGACTGTCAGACTCGTACTGACTAAAATCCACGGTGTCCTTCAATAGCCCTTTACGTACCGGGGTCACGGTAATTCGAGAGTACCGCGACCAAATTTTTGGTTCAAGGATTTTACTATTTCTTCTCTGTTTTCCTTCACCTTTTTGAGAGCAGACGTGATGAAATATGGGGTTCTGGGACTGTCTAAATAGTTAGGACATCAGAATGTAAAGAGCAATTCAAGGAACACTGTAGATTTCAGTCAGTACGAGTCTAACAGTCCCTTTCGCTCCACCCAGGATGGGTGACTGGGTGAGGACTCATTTATGCCTTTGTCAAACAGACAGGCGAAAGCGAAGCGAGTCCGAAGCGAGACGTCAGTCCGATAGTTCTGTCGCGCTATCGGATCGCTTTCGCTTTTCTATGTGACTGGATTCAAACAATTCCATGCATTAGAAATAAAAACGCCTCGCTTCGCATTTGTCACGCTTGTCTGTTTGACAAAGGCTTTAATGATTTCTGTTACTACGAAGTTCCACGTTAAAAAAAATATTATGCATCAAAACTCGAGAGTTTATGTGACTTTTGTTTTTGATAATCTAACTGACGGAGTACATTTTTTTTTATCGTGGTAAAATCATCAAATGAGTCCTCCCATTTGATCACCCAATGAGTACCCAGAGCAGGGCGGGTGGGACTGTCAGACTTGACTGACTAGAATCCACGGTGTCCTTCAATAGCCCGCAGCATGGCCTCGACCAATGCCGGGCGCGAGAGGTCTCCGCCTATCGCCGTCGTGAGGACACGGCGGTGCTCTGCCCAAGCGGGGCAGTCCTGCATCGTATGCTCCACCATGTCCTCCGGACGATCCTCGCAGTGGTGACACCCAGGCGTTTCTTCCCTCCCTATCAGACACAGGAACCTCCCGAAACTTCCGTGTCCGGTGAGGACCTGCGTCATGCGGTAGGTCAGGACGCCGTGACGCCTATCCAGCCACTCCTCAAAGAGTAAAAGAACTAAGCCGTGTGCTGACAGTTAAAACAGACAATATTATTTTTGATAACCAACATGCTGAAAGATACTTAAATAATAAATAATAATAATAAATATTCCACAACTATCACACAACGCCATCTAGTCCCAAGCTAAGCAGAGCTTGTGTTATGGGTACTAGACAACTGATAAACATACTTATATATTTGTAAATACATACATATTATAGATAAATTACACCCAGACACAGAACAAATGATCGTGCTCATCACACAAACATTTGGCCTGAGTGGGAATCGAACCCACGACCTCCGGCATAGCAGTCAGGGTCACTAACCACTAGACCAACAGGCCTGTCAAACTTGTCTTGTATTTTTGATTTAAAAAAATCAACGTATTTACTTTAAGCATACGTCAAAGACACGTGCTATTAGTGACTCTGTTTACCTTGATAAAATTTATACAGACCACATTTGTCACGAATTCATCTTAATTAATTTTAACAGCAACTTGACAGATTATCGGAATAACTGATCAATCAAATTAAAACTGTTAATTAGAAGGTTGATATCGTTAGTCACGAATTTAAGGGCACTGTTATCAATGTTAATTATATTTTTTTCATTATCTTTATAAACTACTAGCCTTTGCCAGCGGCTTCGCCCGCTCCTAACCTCCCCCCCCCCCTTATAGCCTATGCCACTCAGGACCAATACAGCTTTCTACTGGTGAAAGAATTTTCAAAATCGGTTGAGCAGTTCCTGAGATTACCCCCAACATACAAACAAACAAATATACCTCTTTATAATATTAGTATAGATTATATTTTGATTATTAACTAATGAGCATCTATATTTTGGAAATTAGATGTTTTGTAGATAAATTCTAATCAGTCAGTCAGTAAATGTGCAGAAACACTTTGAGCCGGTACAACTACCTAAACATAAAAAAGTCCCGTGCGGAAATAGAACACGCGCCACGTTGCACATAAGTCGATCAGTCAACCATTACGGCAACCTCGTCGTCAATTATTCCTTAAAAAGGTAGATAAATATTTTTTCCACTCTTTAAATATTCAATTTTAAAGGCATAAGGGTTTCGAAATACTTCAAGGACTTTTATAGGGACCAAAAAAATCGCATCTTTGAAAATGTCTGGCTTGGTTCAATCCCGTTACTTTTCAGCCAAGTCTGCTTTCTGTGTTTTTATTTACGTGGTAAAATCATCAAATGAGTCCTCCCACCCAGGGCAGAGCGGGAGGGACTGTCAGACTTGTACTGACTAAAATCCACTGTGTCTTTCATTAGCCCTTTACGTTCCGGGGTCACGGTAATTCGTGAGTCCCGCGACCCGTCAGGCTTTGGCCCTCCCCGTCATTTTGCTAACACTCCTTGAGGCGCGCGTGGAGCACAACGCGCCGTCGACCCGGGCATGGTCCATGGTCGGACAGCGAGTTGGCCATTACTCGCTGCCCGCATGCGGAGATTGTCTGCCGGAGTTTCAAAGCTAGTGAAACTTACGGACAAAACCTAGTCAACCACACAAATTCATGACACAGCACCCACTTCCCGCTTCACCACCCGCATTGACCTAAAAATACTAAATAAAAAGTCTATAATTAAACATAATTAAAAAGGTCAAACTTTAAACACTACATTTTAAAACAAAAACTGCTAAAAATAGGTCGGAGTTAGCGTAAAGTTTTGGGTCAATGGTTATGGTCAATATAGAGGACAAAAAAGTAATGAATCAGTGTTGTTGATCTATGGTAATTTGACTGTTTTGTGTGTTTGTTTGGAGGAGCTCGTGGCTAAAGTATTACAGCCGCACAGGCCGATCTTCCGGGTTAAACCACGCTTGAGTTTTTGAGCGAGTTTCCTCCGTGCCTCGGAAAGCACGTAAAGCCGTTGGTCCCGGCTGTCATTTTGTAGATCTTTGACAGTCGTTACTGTTAGTCAGAAGGTCAAAAGTCTGACAACCAGTCTAACCATGGGGTATCGTATTACCCAGTCACTGGGTTGTGGAGGTCCGATAGGCAGTCGCTCCATGTAAAATACTGATATCCAGCTGCAACTGGGTCGACTGGAAGCCGATTGGAGTTGGGAAAAGGCAGGCAGATGATGTGTGTTTTTTTGTCTAATTATTCAGTCCAGGACGATTTTTAAGGTCAAGGCGTGCTTGCCCCCGGATTGACGGCGCGTGTTCCACGCGCGCCTCAGAGAGCTGTCAGCAATTTGACAGGGCCCACAATATACAAGCTAATATACAATGTGTCCGGTTTCGTTCTGTACAAACTTAAAGGGGAGGTAGGTATTTATTTATTTTTGAGGTAATATTTATTCTACAGTACTAAAATTATATACAAACTATAAATAAAAACTTAATAGTTATATGTTCAAAAAAAAAAAAAGCATTCAAAGGGCGTCAAAGAATACGTCCACATCGCTGTCAACGGAAACAGTGCCCAGAACGTTGGCAGCATTGCCACGTTGTATGGCAATGCTGATTCGTTGGCCTAGGAATAGGCCAGCCCTCTGGAGGTAGCTTCATCAATTCTGTCAGTAAAATGATTCTACATTACTATGAGGTCGGAACCCAGCCTCTACTGAAAGGTAGCCAATGTTAGCAGCCCTGTAAAGAAATACGCTATTACTGAAGAAACAAGTTGGTTTTTAGTAATTAGTAGACAGACAGTCCCTTCCGCTCCATCCAGCGTGGAACATGTTTGATGATGTTGCATCTCAAATGTTTTTATAGCCTACGGTGCCACTGCTGAGGAAAGGCGTCCTCAATAAGAGGCCCCAAGAGTGTCAGCAAAGTGACGGCCCTCTAGAGAGCCAAAGCCTGCCAAGGTCGCGGGACTGTACGAATTACCGGGACCCCGGAACGTAAAGGGCTATTGAAGGACGCCGTGGATTTTGGTCAGTACTACTCTGACAGTCCCTCCCGCTCTGCCCTGGGTGGGAGAACTCATTTGATGATTTTACCACGATAAAAAAAGGAAGCCCCAGGAGCTCTTATGCACCCAGGATCTCTTATGCAAGCATCCTCGAACTAACCATTGTGGTACACGTTCTAGGCAACATTTTTTTAATTTAATGATAGGTTCGCTTAGAATCACTATCTCGCCTGATGATAAGAGAAGATGTGATCGACGGTGAAGCACGCTTGCCTAGAAGAAACCTATTTTTCATTAACTTAAAATGTTCAATTCTACTAATTAAATCATTTATTTAAATTAACAAGAAAAACCAGATGACATTGATAGATTAGAATTCACAAACAGGTATGCCACCTAGATTTTATGCAATACAAATAAAAAAATGCAGGAAGCTAAGTTCTTAGTGAATTATGCAGTCATTTGTGAGAATAGTTAATGAGTCTTGTCAAAATAGGAGCTTAAACTTTGTCTTAATTTTAAGCCTTGGAACTTAAAATTGCAATGTTCTCAATGCCAATTTTTCCGTATCCTAAGGCGGCGAACTGCGGTCGCGGGACTCACGAATTACCGTGACCCAGGTACGTAAAGGGCTGTTGAAGGACACCATAGATTTTAGTCAGTACGAGTCTGACAGTCCCTCCCGCTAAACCAAAATTGACAAAGATACAACCTCAGATCAAAAAAAATAGGCAGATAGAGCGCTCAGAACACGCGAGTGTGTCGACCAAAGATAATACAAAATCCAAGGATAATACAATCTCGCGACAGTACCAAGCTACGCATCGTCTCGCTCACACGTCACTAGTGATTTGCCATTTTAAGTCAAAACATGCCGTCTTGTGTGTTTAAACACTGCAAAAAATGTTCACAAAAACAAAGAAAACAAGATGGAATATCTTTCCACAGGTAACTCTTGTTATTTTTATTGTTTTGGTATTTATTTTCCATAAAATATTTTCGGCTCACTTGAAACACAAAACCTTAACAGTAAATCGTCTGTGTTGCTAGTTTAGGACGGGTAAATTACCCTGAATTAGGGGAATGTGTATTGTGCATAAAAAATAACAATCCAATACGTCAATACAACTGCACAGTCGTAATCTATAGTACCTATACAACATTCGTTATTGCTTATGCGAAACCTGAAACACGTGTCTAGTATTTTTTTCACGATCACTTATCAGATACACACTAAACTATTTCGCGTATCGCGTTGTGTCATAGGCGCGTGCGACTGTTACAACCGGACGACTGAAGACACACGCGGGTGGCGGGGAACACAACCCCGACCGGGTTGTGTTCCCCGTCCCCCGCTGCCTGTGCGCTGCCGCCGCACGCGACTTCAGCTGATCGCTTTGATCTGCCGTAACCTCTGTAGTGCTCGCGTATGATTGCGGATAGGTGTCCAACTCCCAACCTTTTTAAATAATTTTGGGACAAAATATAACATGGTGTAAAAATTATTGGAATCGATTCAGTTATTGATTCTGAACAAACTATATTCAGGTTTCGCATATACTAAAAATAATGTTGTATGGTCTATGGTCGTAATGACACAAGGTCACTAGTTAGTTCCGTCCGGGTCGTAAAGACTTCGGGTCTCGTCTCGGGATGGCACCCCCGCGCGCGGGGCTGTATTCGTATTTTTGCGTGAGAAAGTGGGACGGAGAGCATGCCTTTGAGCTATTCGGTACTTGTAAGGATGTGCCGCGCTCGCGCCGCTGGATTATTTTATTATTTGTTGCTATCTGGATATAACCATAAAGCAAAATCGCGTTACCAATTTGAAACATTAATAGTATGTTTGTACAATATAATTGGTGCAGAACTAAGGCTGTTAAAGTTTAATGATTGTGTGTAAAATTATTATTATTTTAATAAATGTGTTGATTGTTATAACAAATTGTTTATCTTTTTAAACTAAAAAACCTGTCCTTAAATAGTTTATTAATCAAATTACTAAAAAGCGTTATGAAGTGTTATCCGTTCTGATATAAATTAATTAAATAGGTAGTAAGTAATTACGCATATTAACTTTTATTCCTTATTATTATTCTGTTAAATAATAAATACTACACGCAAAAGTCTGGGTATAACCATAAAGCAAAATCGCGTTTCCAATTTAAAAAATAGTGGTACAATATTGAGAACAATTTAACTGAACAAAATGTGGGAGTATTTGTCAATATCTGGCAACCGTAAACGCACACAGATGCACGTGTTCGTACACGACGCGCCATATTTGCCGCGCACACTAAAATAAAAACCGGCTTCACTTTGTTGTTCGCGCACGTTCTATCTGCCTATTTTTCTTGATCTGAGGATACAACGTTTGTAAAAATCACAAAACGTCACTCGGTCGGTATAATTTTACAGGCGTTATAACGTCAAAACCGTCCACTCCCGAATTTGGAAGCATTTTTTATGTTTGTCAGTATTCACTGATGTAAAAAAAAAGAAACAAAAAACGTATTCATATTTTAAACTGACGGAATAAACAGATTTTTATTTTATTTATGCGGTAAACTACACTATTATCTAAAGATCTTGGTAATTACTCTTATTTTTATCACATAAATTGATACAAATTACACAAATGTAATTGCCAATTAACTAATATTAAAAGCATGGATACCAGCAATGTGTGGGCTAACAGGATACGCGTAACGGACATGTAAGTTTTTTTAAACGCTCTTCGAAATGGACATGAGATGGTTCCTGATCGAATTGGCTATTTGACAGTATCTAAAAATTACAAATATAATTAGTCCGTTATTTAGAGTTTTAAAAAATAACGGACACGTATTTTTTCTTTTGTAAAATCAATGAATATTCACTGAAATATAACGGATCAAAACTCGAGAGTGGGGGTCCGTGACGTCGGAATTCAGTAAAATTTTTTCTAAATTCTGACGTATTGACAATTTTGAAAGCGTCGTATCTTCGTTAATTTTGGTTTACGAAACAAAAGAAAAAATATGGGTCGAATATTTTTTGATAATCTATTTTATTTTTCAGTCAAATAGCCAATTCTCACAAATCGCGATCAAATTGTAACAAGTTACGTTACAATGTTATTATGTTATGGTTTACTTAAAGGAGCTGATAAACTTGAGCATTCACTTTTAATGAGCATTCTTGTGGATGTTATATAACAGAAAAACAAACGAGAGCGTTCTAGCGAGCCTTGTAACGAACGTTCTGGTGAGCTTTTTGCCGAGCCAACTATCAAGTCTGACATCTTTATGAGGATAAAATTTAGTATCTTGTAAATATTTCGTTTTATTTATTTTTATTATAAAATTTCTAGTTTTAGTCATGTATATACTTTTAATTATTGTATAGTATAGGTATCTATATATATAAAAGGATAAAGAAATATCAACGTACAGCCGAAACTACTGGGGCTAGGAATGTGAAATTTTGCACACGGCTTCCTATTATAATGTAGGGGAGCACTAAGAAGGGGTTTTTGGAAATTTAACCTTTAAGGGGGTGAAAAGGGGGAATTCGGAAAGTACGTAACCCACGCGGACGAAGTCGCGGGCAAAGTGCTAGTAAAATATATATTTCAAGAAAAAAATACTTATTCATTAATTGCGTCCAGGCGAAACCGGGGCGGGACAATAAATTCTCATAAGCGCCCCGTCCTCGTAATAAGAGCTAAAAATACTCAGTTCGTGAGTTATGTATGGGTTAAGTACCTACGTGCATAGAATTGGTGACTAAAGAAGTTGAAAGGGATTGAATTATGATGAATAGGTTCAGACAACACTTAAATTATGTACTCGTATATACAGGGTGTAAGAGACATCGACGCACAAACGGATACGATGGGTTCAGGACATGATTCTGGACTGGAACTGGAAAAACCGACGAAAATTTCCAACACGGGGGCGTGTTGGAAATTTTCGTCGGTTGAAATTTTCGTCGGTTTTTTCCTAATTTTGTCATTTTTTTCTAATTTTTTTTTACTTTAGAATGTCCATAATCATTATTCTTACTTAACCTACTGATATTATTAATAAAAAAAGAGTAATTATTTTGCTACTTTCACTAAAAGTAGCAATGTAAATAATACTAGAAATGGGTGTTTTGTCAGCTGTTTATAAATATTCAAATAAAAGGTCATCGTATACCTAAATACTGTGTCCAGTACCGCAGTACCTGTTGTACCTAATGCGCGGCACACTTAAAAAAAATGGAAAGAAACCGACGAAAAATTCCAATATGGGGGCGTCCAGAATCATGTCCTGGACCCATGGTAACCGTTTGTGCGTCGATGTCTCTTACACCCTGTAAAAGACTAGTATGTTATACATAACATAATAACGGCATCAAATCTAATTACTTAGTCCATCAGCAGAAAAACTATGGACACATATCTTTTTAAATCAATGAACATTACAAAGTTATCATATTTCAAAACACGAGAGTCAGGTCTCGTGATATCAGAATTTGGTTCTAGTTCAAGGACACGCCAGTTCCCTCACGATGCTTTTTTTTTCCTTCACCGTTTTGAGAGCAGTCATCATCTTCCTGCCCTTATCCTATTTTACTTGTGGTGGTCGCAACACGTTTTTTTCTTCCATTCTCCTCTATCAAACGTCACAGTATCATTTACTTCTTTTTCCTCCATATCATTCCTTAGACAATCCATCTATCTTTTCTTTGGCCTTGTTCTTCCTCTCCATCCATCAACATTCCTACTCATCGCTCTCTAAGTCACATGAGTGTAGTTTTGAGAGCAGTGGTGATGATATAAATTGCACAAGTAATGGGCTTGGCTGGATTCGAACCCACGACTTACAACACGTACCCGTAGACGTGATTTCTGAGCCGTCACGTCACGTCAATGGCTATTGAAAACATTACCTACTCTTCTTTTAGACTTCTTTGTCGGGCATGCGGGCGGCGAGTAATGGGCGACTCGCTGTCCGACCATGGACCATGCCCGGGTCGACGGCGCGTTGTGTTCCACGCGCGCCTCAAGGAGTGTCAGTATAGTGACGGGGCCTGTAGAGGGCCAAAGCCTGCCGGGGTCGCGCGTCTCAGAAATTACCGTAACCCCGGTACATAAAGGACTATTGAAGGACACCGTGGATTTTAGTTAGTCAAGTCTGTCAGTCCTTCCCCCCCTGCCCTGGGTGGGAGGACTCATTTGATGATTTTACCACGATAAAAAAAAGACTTCTTTATAGTCGGGTAAAAGTCAATTCAAAAAGAGGTGAAAGTCTAGTGCAAGGAAGCCAACTATGCCCAGTATTGTTTGATAAAAAAAAAGTTATTTTAGAAAGGGTTACCCTTTTATTCAACTTTTCTTTGTTTTAACTCACGTAAAACATGACGTCACAACTAAGTTGAAGTGTAGGAACTGTATCAAAACAAAAACTGGTATAGCGTGACCTCTAACTGTGTATAATATAATAGAGAACGGAGGCCATGTTGGAATGGTTGGCTTGAGTGCGTAAAGCCTTCAATGGTTTGTAAAGGTTGTGTTTTAGTGCAAGCGATAGTTTAAAGTGTTTTATCGCTTTGCATGATTATTTGAGTGATTAAAATGGATATAATTATCTTTTTGACTTGCGGAAAAGGGAAAAAGTCACATAAAGTGTTGTAAATTATTTTAATTTTTATTTATAAATATATATATTTTAACTGTAAAGGTATTATTACCTACTTTTTTCTAACTATTGGTTGTAATTCGACTCTGAAATTCATTAAAATGAGAAATAAAACTTTTCGTGTCTCACTTTTTGGTTACTTTACTTTCTTTTTGTTATTATATTACTTCACACTTTATTTAATATTCCCATTAAACATATTAAAACCTTATTACCGTATAAAAATATTAAAATTGTATTTAGGCACCACACTTTCGCGCGATGACAACGCCTCCTAGTGACCTTATTATTTCTAGAAATAAGATCTGTCATTTCTTGGCAGCTACATATTTTGAGAAACGATTTCGGCAACAACTTTTTTTTTTAATTAATGCTAGAAATATATTAAAAGTTCGTGGTCCATATTAAGCTTGACACACGTCACTCCCGAGAGTCCCGAGTTAGTTCACATCTCTGTCACATCGCGCGCTGCGATCGATTTGACAGTCTCCACCGCCGAGGTCGAAAAAAGCGTATTAACAAGCCCTTGGTTTGACCAAGCTATATTTTATATCTCATCTTCCACTACGCGACATGCTCAACCCCGCTATTTAAGCGACAAGGCTAGATATTCCGCCTCAGTCAGAGTAGGCGCGTATTGCGTTTGCCACGAGAGGTAATGTTGTAACACAATAGTACCTAGTGCAGTGTTAGTGTTGTGCTCCAGTTTTCCGACTTTAGAAGTTCCGACTTTATAAGTTCCGACTTTCGAGTTTTCGAGATTAGGGAGCACTGGTGAGTTTGTTTCTTTTGTTTTTACAGGTTATTTAATTAGATATTTATAAGCTAATTTTTTAAGGGTAGTTTTAATTAGACAGTGCTAGGTTTTTGGAGTATCATTTAGATAGTAAAGGGCTGTTATAATTCTAAAAATAACAAGCTCGATAAAAAGCACAATTTGTTTAAGGACCATGCCAATTTTAATAGGGAACTCTGCCCCAGTAGCGCCCGGTCTAAGGGGGGGGGGGGGGTGTCTTATGTTCAGCAGTCTTCCGGCTAATGAAGATGATGATGAACAAGTTTGGTCCTGTATGAGGCCAAAAGGCTCCTATCTCAGCACGCGCTGTGACATTAAAAAAAAAGATATAACGCTGGTTTTCAGATAGGGCCCAAAGTGATGTCACGGTAAAACACTACTTAGTTCCAAAATTATGTAGAAATATACTTAAGACTTTTCGATGTCCCTCTTAAATGGCTAAAAGGACTAATCGTGCCATTATCTTAGGCAAGTTGCAATTTTAATATGCGTAAAGGAATTTATAATCTCGACAGCCTGACCACATCAATATTACTACTCACACATACGAGTAATTACTTTATGTTATAATAAATAACATTGCCTTGAATATTAACGCTATATTCATAATATATTTATATAAATTATGTATAAATAATTTATTATAAAACTCTTTTAATCTTTTTTTAAACCGTTTTTAAAAAATAATGAGGTTTTCAAATTCGTTGGTTGATAACCAATCTTCTTTATAATAATCTAGCCTATTTAATCGCGGCGTTCTCCGGATGAAGGTCAATAATTGTCCCACGGTAACTACATACTGGGATAAAAGTTATCCCAGGTTTTAATTCAGATTATTAGCACCCTGTCAGCGATTTCGGCCGCGATTTCAATCAATTTACATAAAACCGTAATTTAATACTGACCTTAAGTTTTCTCAAGAATTGCACTATCTTCTTGAAAAAACCTTACAAAAATTCGTTCAGTCGTTTTTGAGAAAATCAGTTAGTTAGTTATACAGATAGGGGACTTTATTTATGTATAGATTTTTCTATCTTTCATTAAAATTCATCTAATAGAGTTTTTGTATGAAAGAGTAACCATACATCCATCAATCCTCACATAAATTTAAATTAATATAAATATATAGTATTCGTTTTTTTTAACGTGATACAATCATCAGACGACTGCTCTCGCCCTGGGTAAAGTAGAAGGAGCTGTCAAACTCGGACTGACTGAAATAAATAAATAAATATTCCACAACTATCACACAGCGCCATCTAGTCCCAAGCTAAGCAGAGCTTGTGTTATGGGTACTAGACAGCTGATAAACATACTTATATGTTTCTAAATACATACATATTATAGATAAATTACACCCAGACACAGAACAAATGACCGTGCTCATCACACAAACATTTGTCCTGGGTGGGAATCGAACCCACGACCTCCGGCATAGCAGTCAGGGTCACTAACCACTAGACCAACAGGCCTGTAAATCCATGGTGTTCCATCAACAGCCCTTTACGTTCCAGGGTCACGGTTACCTGTTTAGACGGTCCAGCGACCCTGGTATGCATTTGATCATCTATGGATGCTCCGTCAGATTAATGATCATAAAATATATTTTATATGATTATTTTATATTTATTTATCAAAAAATTACGTAAAGATAATGTTCGTCGGTCGCGGGACTTACCCATTACCGTGACCCCGGTACGTAAAGGACTAGTGAAGGACACCGTGGATTTTAGTCAGTACAAGTCTGACAGTCCCTCCCGCCCTGCCCTGGGTGGGAGGACTCATTTGATGATTTTACCACGATAAAAAAAATATGTTCGTTCAGCATCTCTTCATAAAATATTATGCTGTGCTTGTGAAAAAAATAAATCACCAGACATTGAACCTAAGACTTCACAATCAATAATCATACTTGACAAGATCAATGGAGCGTTAATCATTTGTAAAGATGACATTTCTGAATGCCAAAAATAGTTTCAATGCAACTATTGACTGTAAATTAGTAAATTATAAAATAAAATTGTATCCCTAGAAAAAAAAAACTTATGATCTTCCGGGTTAAGACGCGCTTGCCGAGGTTGGTCTGTGGATGGGTGACCATCTGTTATAGCGAGTTTTCTCCGTGCCTCTGAAAGCACGTAAAGCCGTTGGTCCCTGTCCTCCTCCTGTCATTTGTAGATCTTTGACAATCGTTACTGTTAGAAGCTCTAAAGTCTGACAACCAGTCTTACCATGGGGTATCGTATCGTCTAGTTACTGGGTTGTAGAGGTCCGATAGGCACTCGCTCCATGTAAAATACTGATATTAAGCTGCATCTGGTTCGACTGGAAGTCGACCACAATATAGTTGGGAAAAAGCAGGCAGATGATGATCCCGTCGTTTTTTATAGTTGAACAACGTAATTAATCTGACTTTATTATTAACTAGTAGATGCTGAGATTAGCGCGGTCAACAAATAAACAAACCATAATATTAATTAGGTATAGAACTGTAAAACATTTTTAGTTTTGGAGGCACCCCGAGGTTTGGTTTGGTTAGGTTCATTTAAACCCTGCAGTCAGAAATAGGAACCCCGCAGCGGGGCTCCGTCGTCTACGCCTTAGCTTGGCCTATTTTTTGTACATTTCCTGATCAATCAATTTATTTGATTCGTGGCTGACTTAGTAATTTTGTGGCCAATGTAGTTTTTCAGTGGACAATCATGCTATTTGATAGAAGCCGGTTTAAATAGCACCCATAAATAAATCATCGATTTTCTGAGTCTACATGTGATTGTGAATTATTATACTGCATTAAAAGTATGTATTTTTATAACCTAGGTTAACTCCTTTCATTTTATGCTCGCTATATAAATTTTTACGCGCATATCGCTATGCATTCTGTTAAAGTAATTTTCAAGCAATAATACATAAAATATACTAGTATTGTATACTGTACAAAATAACTAACGAATAATGTTTTAGTTTTTAAACCTGGCATTTTTCCTGTACTTTAGGTGCGTCTACAAACATTGGAACTCTGATCTCGGAAACTACTGATTCGATATAAAAATTATTTTTGTGTTGAATAGTTCATTTATCTAGGATGGTTATAGGCTACATAAAATCACACTACGACCAATAGGAGCCGAGCAGCGGAGGTGAAACCAGGGGCAACAAGTAGTAGTAAAATAAACATTTTTGTTTTAACGTTGCCCCATACCAGCAATTTCTCCTGTGTCATGGGTGCGTTTACAAACATAGAAACTCACATAAACAAACATACAGACCCGGAACAACTACTTGCAGATCATTCAAATATTTGTTCCATGCGGGTATCGAACCCGCGACACCCTGCCCAGCAGTCCAATCGCTCAGCCACTTCACCAACCGTGCTGTCAAAATACCTAATAAATAATTGGCTTTTCGCGTGACATAACATACCAAAACTGGCTCGAGACGTCAGAATTCAATAAAATTGAACTGAATTGCGTCGTATCTCCGTCAATTTTGGATTACGTACCGAAAGAAAATATACGGGTCGAATATTTTTTGATAACCCAACTGACCGACTAATTCGATTTTTTTAGTCAAATATAACTATTATTATATGTATTTTTTTTAAATTATTACATTTATTTTTGGCCAATGAACGATTTAAAAACCACCTTAGTAACAGTTAGGTATGCAAAGTTAGGCATACAATATTTCATTGTGTACGTAATCAAATAATGAAATTCTAAAACCCATAGCCGATAAATAAATTACAAATTATGATTATTTATTTATAACACTGTGTATTGGACAATAATCTTAAGCTATTTATGCTTTATGAATGAGCATTTATAATTGCAATTAATAAATAATAAATATTCCACAACTATCACACAACGCCATCTAGTCCCAAGCTAAGCAGAGCTTGTGTTATGGGTACTAGACAACTGATAAACATACTTATATATTTCTAAATACATACATATTATAGACAAATTACACCCAGACACAGAACAAATGATCGTGCTCATCACACAAACATTTGTCCTGGGTGGGAATCGAACCCTCGACCTCTGGCATAGCAGTCAGGGTCACTAACCACTAGACCAACAGGCCAGTCAAATTGCTTTGTTTCTGGAATTCATTTATTATATTTGTAAGATGAATGTCCTTCGGGACTCACAACAGCGTATAATGTTCCACTGCTGGGACACAGGCCTCCTGTCTGTGAGAAAGAGTGGGCACATCACGCGGGTCCAGTGTAGGTTGACAGATGTCACATGTCTTCGAATTTTTCGTTCTAAAACATGCCAGTTTTCTCACAATCTTTTTCGTTACCGATGTCAGCGATGTACAAGATAAATATGAATTCGGTGGCTTTGTTTTTTTTTTAATTCGTTTTTGCCACCGACTTCCGAAAAATAAGTTAATTTAGACTTTTTTTTTTTTTTTAATTAGCCTGCACTGTCCCACTGCTGAGAAAAGGCCTCCCCCAATTCCTTCCAAGAACTCTTTTCCTGGGCCACTTCGAACCAGCCCTCATGGTATGCGTCTAGGTCGTCTCTCCACCTTTTTCTGGGCCGGCCTCGGCGGCGCCTTCCATCTCCCGGCACCCATTGTGTGGAGATCTTTGCCCAGCGGTCCTCTTGCATGCGACAGACGTGACCCGCCCAATTCCATTTCAGATTTGCAGCTTTTCTGCCAACATCTACTATGCCAGTTTTGGAACGCAGCGTGGTGTTTCGCACCCTGTCTTCTCTTTTCACACCTAGAATGCTGCGTTCCATTGCCCGTTGGCAAACTCCGAGGCGGGACTTTTGCGATTCGGTGAGTGACCACGTCTGAGCACCGTAGGTTAGAACGGGCAGAATACACATATCAATGAGCTTTCGCTTCAGGGAAATCGGTAGATCACCCTTCATTAGCGTCTTCATGGACCAGTAGCTTTTCCAGGCGTTTTCGACTCTGCGGTCGATTTCCCTTTCTTGCCTGTTTTCGAAAGATACTAACTGGCCCAAGTAGATATACTCATCGACATAGTGTATTCTCTGCCCATCTACCTCGACCCTACTTTTGGTGCTGTTGGTCATGATCTGGGTTTTTGACCGATTCATCGCGAGTCCCACCGTGCAGCTGGCTGTGCTCAGTTCTTGGAGCATAGTCTGTAGCTCTAGAGCTGTGGGGGCAAAAAGAACTATGTCGTCGGCAAAACGGAGGTTTGTAAGCCTCTTATTACCGACTATAATGCCCTTGGTCGCCCACGAGGCTGCTAGGGTTCTGAATATCTCCTCTAGAGTACTCGTAAAGAGCTTTGGAGAGATCGGGTCGCCCTATTTAACACCCTTTTGTATATAAAATGAAGGTCCTGGAGTATTTAGTTTTATATTTGCGGTGCTGTTATGGTATATAATTCTTAAAAGGTCTATACTCGTATATTGTTGCTCTAATTCCTGATTTTCTAGTGATTTGAATATTTCTGAGTGTTTGATGCTATCGAAAGCCTTCTTATAATCTACGAAGGCTAGGTAAAGTGGTTTATTAAATTTGGAATATTTCTCCAGGATCTGGTTCAAGGTCTGTAGGTGGTCAGTTGTGGAAAAACTAGAGCGAAATCCGGCTTGTTCAGGTGGCTGCTGTTTATCAAGTGTCCCATCTATGCGATTGTGTATAATTTTAGTGAATGTCTTGAAGATGTGAGACGTCAAGCTGAATAAGTTAATTTATACTTCTTATTTTACGCTTTTTTATTTTAACTAGTTAATATTGCGCGGAATCGCTAGCAAACTAGCAAGCAAAAGTTTGGAATAACTAACTCAGTTATTCCAAACTTTTGCTCTCCTGTATAATTATATATAATGAGTGTATCATTAACCTACTTACGTAGCAGTGTACAGTGCCTATAAACCTGCACTTTAAGAATACTTAAAAAACACTTAACTTTGTCACTTGACTGTTCCCATTGATAATTCTAATAATAATTATCATCATCCGCCTAGCCTTTTCCCAACTATATTGTGGTCGTCTTCCAGTCAAACCGGATGCAGCTGGATATCCGTATTTTACATGGAGCGACTGCCTATCGGACCTCCACAACCCAGTTACTGGGTAATACGATACCTCATGGTAAGACTGGTTGTCAGACTTTAGAGTTTCTGACTAACAGTAACTACTGTTAAAGATCTACAAATGACAGCCGGGAGCAACGGCTTTACGTGCTTTCTGAGACACGGAAGAATCTCGCTATGACAGATGGTCACCCATCCACAGACCAACCTCGGCAAGCGCGGCTTACCCCCGGAAGATCGGCCTGTGCGGCTGTAATTAATTAGCCACGAGCTAGGTGTCCCATTGATAATTCTAATAATACTTTAAATAATATATCTCATCTATATCTTTAAGTAATATGTTTGGTTGAACGCGCTAATCTCAAGTACTACTGGATCGAATTGAAAAAATCTTGTTGTGCTGGATAGTCCATTTCTCGAGGAATGCTATAGGCTTTTTTTATCGTGGTAAAATCATCAAAAGAGTCCTGCCCTGAATGGAAGGCAGGGCGGGAGGGACTGTCAGACTCATACTGACTAAAATCCACGGTGTCCTTCAATAGTCTTTTACGTACCGGGGTCACGGTAATTCGTGAGTCCTGCGACCCGGCAGGCTTGTGCCCTCTACAGGCCCCGTCACTTTGCTGACACTCCTTGAGGCGCGCGTGGACAACAACGCGCCGGCTACATAGGTAAACCAAAATTATATTATACCACAAAACCTCACTTGGTCGGTACAATTTTACACAACAGGAGTTATGACGTCACGAGCCCCCACTCCCGAATTTGGAAGCGTTTAATCTTTCGACAATGTTTATTGATTAAAAAAAAAGTGTTCATTACTTTTCAATTTCACTAACAGATTTCCAATTTATTTATGCAGTAAAATACCCTATTCCCGCCATAAATTTATCGCCAAGCAATTTACAAAACGAGGCACAAAATACTTAATTATTTCTAATTGACAAGCACGATGCAATTTGGCAGTAACCTTACTGTAAGCCGGGGGCCAAGTATTATTATTTGTTATGCAAATTAATAACTTGTAGTACAATGCGGAAAATAAAACTTTAATAATAGTGATGGATATATTTCCTTGTTCGTAGATATTGTTATTATTTTTGTTTTTGAAATATTACAATACGATTGTCTTGTAAGCGGTGTGCGTGACTTGATGACGAGGCGAAAAGAATATGTAAGGATGGTAGCAGTAGCTTCTGTCTATGGCTGGTCTCCTACCATTAACCTATCGGGCGATTTATAATTGAAAATGATAAAAATCAACGTCCAATGAGCGAGGGACTGTCTGTTATGTACAGACGTGTGTACGTAAGGCGCTGGGGCGTTTTCGCTTATGTACACCCGGATGTACGTAACGCGCCCGAGAGGTTAAGACTGGAATTACTCCAGTGTGGGAAAGAGACAGAGCTATACAAGTCGTCTAGCGCCGTCTCGTTTCCACACTGGAATTACTCTCGATTTAAAACGTTATGGTAGGCCATCTGTTCTTTTTACTTTTGGGAAAAAGACGGAAGTATTTTTTTTTGTTTTACATTTTTCGCGAATTTTCTCTTTGTTTTAAAGTAGTGTATAAATTTTTCAGAAAAATTCTGTCTTGTCCAGGGTCCGGGATCTGTTTAAAGTTATCTTTTTTTTACTTTTTTCAATTTGGAAGCCTAACAACAAGTTGAGGAGCTCGTGGCTAAATAAATACAGCCGCACAGGCCGATCTCTCGGGTTAAGCCGCGCTTGCCGAGGTTGGTCTGTGGATGGCTGACCATCTGTCTTAGCGCGTTTCCGTACCTCGGAAAGCACGTAAATACGTTGGTCCCGGCTGTCATTTGTAGATCTTTGACAGTCGTTACTGTTAGTCAGAAGCTCTAAAGTCTGACAACCTATCGTATCGCCTAGTTACTGGGTTGTGGAGGTCCGACAGGCAGTCGCTCCATGTAAAATACTGATATCCAGCTGCATCTGGTTCGACTGGAAGCCGACCCCAATATAGTTGGGAAAAGGCTAGGCAGATGATGAAGCTTAACAACAAGTTGATCCAGAATAGATTCCGTTTTGTTTTTTCTTTTGAAGTACGAAGCCTAAAAATTATTTATGATTACTAATTTCTTACTTATACCATCATCATGCATGAGCTGCTTCACTTGAGCACCGAAAATAACGCGTCAATGCACATTTTTTGCTCTATAGCATCATTAGTATTTATTTCGAAAGGTCAACCAACTTTTGACATTTGAACAAGTAAGGTCTTGGTCAATAACGTAAAAAAAGTTATGAATATGAAATTGTAATAATTATAAATTTAATTCGCACTAATGCCTTCGTCTGACAGACAGGCATTAGTGCAGACTGACAGGCGAGTCCGAAGCGATAACGAACCGATACGAGACGTCAGTCCGACAGTTCTGTCACGCTATCGGATCGCTTTCGCTTTTCTTTGTGGCTGGATTCAAACAGTTCCATACATTACAAATAAAAACGCCTCGCTTCGCATTCGTCACGCCTGTCTGTTTGACAAAGGCTTAAGCGTCTCCAAACGTCTTTTATAATGCGGACAGCGTAGGAGTGGAACTCTCTGCCTGTGTCTGTGTTTCCGAACGCATACAAAACTAATATCTTCAAAGTTAGAGTGAAACAGGCTTCTTCTGGGTAAGCTCGCTCCATCGTCGACCTTGTCTTAGTCACTCCTGACCTCGATTAAGGTCAAGAAAAACCCATTACTTATATAAAAAATATATATAAACGAAAAAGCATACTTACATATTTTACTAAAAAAGTGAGAGCATCAATATAAGAAAAGGGACGAAATTGTGAATACATTAGAATTTTGTTGCTTACGAGTAGAAGAATCATTACTGAAAAGTTCAACGTTCGATAGTCCACATTTCACGAGTCATTTTTAAAGTCCCATGGGACAATAGATAGTACATTTTACTAAAAAAAATATTTCTGTCTAAAAAAAGATTATAAAAAACTATTTAAACCGTATTTTTTCTTTTGTAACGTAAACTAAAATTGACGAAGATGCAACGCTTTTAAAAATCACAAAACGTCACTAGGTCGGTACGATTTTACAAGCGTTATGACGTCATAAGCCCCCACTCCCGAAATTGTAAGCGTTTTATTTTTTCCATTATTTTTCAACATTTTAACTGACGGTCTAAACAGCTTTTTTATGTAGTAAAATATCCTATTTTATGAAATTAATTTGGTTTCTATAACACTGACTTCTGAAACTATTTTTTTATTGGTTTTAAACGTTTAGAAACGATTAGTTCGTGGAGTACTTAGCACAAATTCATACGGTTGTAATATGGTTTATATTTAAGAACGTTATAAAGCGTCGTTAAATTATCAAAATGAAAGTGATTGTTATTCAAGCAGTTCTTATCTCGAAAACAGAATCGACAATTTAAATTGTTCAACACAATGCACATACTTGACCTGTCAAAATATAACCTAGGTTTAATTTATTATAATTATTTAATTGATTTGACTGAAAGTGAGTGTATTGTACATTGCAATTATTTTTGCCTTTGGGCAATGCCATTTATGATTGATTTACTTTCACAATTCTTTTTCTTATTATTTGACATTTTATAAACGTCACCGATTTAATAGACATGTTGCCAGCATGCCTATTAAGGCCCACTTGCACCACAATCACTAAACAGTTTTAGCGCTAAACTGATTTTAAACATCGTTCTGTCTCTGTCAACTTCAAACAATTTGACAGGGATACAGTGATATTCTAAGGCAGTTTAGCGCTAAACCCGTTTAGTGATTGTGGTGCAAGTGGGCCTAAA
Organism: Agrotis puta; assembly: GCA_943136025.2. Classification (NCBI taxonomy): domain Eukaryota; kingdom Metazoa; phylum Arthropoda; class Insecta; order Lepidoptera; family Noctuidae; genus Agrotis; species Agrotis puta. Next base: position 2,433,029 of record OW964195.2, on the reverse strand, counting down.
TCGGCGACTAATTAAATGTGCAATGAATTGCATTGCAAATGTGATTAGTCATAATATTCATTTATTACAAAAAATACGTGTCCATTATTTTTCAAAACCATAACCATTCGTATTTTTTGTTTTTTTTTTTTTAATAAATTAATATTGACAGATATAAAACGCATCAAATCTCGAGTGTGATAATATCACAAGATTTGTAGATTTTATAACTGGGTACTTGAAGTATTTACTGGGTGCGTTTATTGTATTTAAAAATGAAAAACCACCTCTAATGTGTGAACGAGGAACTATTTTTTACCTTCAAATTAATCTCAAAAACTCCAGTTTACTTTACGTCAAAAAAATCAGGACATCTTTTTTTTTTAAACATTGTCCCACAGTTGAAATTTCTCCTGTATCATGGGTGCGTTTACAAACATATAAAGTCACATACACAAACGCCCAGACCCGAAACAACTATTTGTAGATCATACAAATATTTGCTCTGTGCGAGAATCGAACCCCCGACACGTAGCGCAGCAGTCCAATCGCTCAGCCACTGCGCTAACCGTGCCGTCAAAATAAATCTGTATGAATAGCTTTTTAAGCTTTGTTTCTGTAAAATATAGTATTGTACTAGCTTACCTCTTTTTATCGTGGTAAAATGATCAAATGAGTCCTCCCAACCAGGGCGGGAGGGACTGTCAGACTCGTACTGACTAAAATCCACGGTGTTCTTCAATAGCCCTTTACGTTCCGTGGTCACGGTAATTCGTACAGTCCAGCGACCGTACTAGCATACCTAGCAAACTTTGTACCGCTTCAGAATTAAAAATTAAAAGTTAAACAATCATTGCAGAATTGATTTCTGAATGACAAGACGAACACTTAATATTTGACAGATAGGAATAGTTTCTATGGAAAAACAAAATTTTTGCTTTGACTATATTCCTAATATTTTTATCTATACATAGATATAGTTATCTGTATGAACAGCTATTTGTTTCTGTAAAATATAGTAAAGTATTATAGTAACATAACCTGTATAATTATGTATACAAGCAGGCAGTTCATTCAGTCGAATAAAAAAGTTGAAATTAAAATATATTGTTGTACAGTTAACAAAAAACGCATGTTTTTAGTGAATAGAGTCATTATAACCAACCTTACTGCTCAGTGCCGACGGTGCAAGGATGAATAATATTGGGTGGATATGGCAGTTAAAATATAATTTCAAAAATTCTATTTTTTATCAAATCATTTACATATCTAGTTTATCCCTAAATCAGAGGAAATGGTCGAAAAGGGTTTTGTATAATATTTGTTTCAAATATTGAACAAATAATATACAAAACCATACATTATATTTTTACGACAAATTAGTATATATTTCGTGAAAAATAGACAAATAGATATTTAAACACGTACAAAAACACACTTTGCTTTATACCTAACTAGCGACCCGCCCCGACTCCGCCTCGGTGCAATCTATACTATATTATGCATGTTGCAAACATATAAACCTTCCTCTTGAATTACTCTATGCATTAAAAAAAACCGCATCAAAATCCGTTGCGGAGTTTTAAAGATATAACCATACATAGGGACGGACAGACAGCGGTAAGCGACTTTGTTTTATACTATGTAGTGATTATTTTTTTATGGTAAAAAAAATGACCGATGTGACAGTGACAGTGTTAGGTTTATTTTCGTTACGGAATTTCTTGATTCGGTCGCCGCGCTCAAAGCCCACGATAAAATCTATGCAATGGCTTAAAAAGTGGCTTCACAAAAACGTTACGTTTTGTTTCGGACACGGTATCTGGATTTTATATAATCTAAGGCTAGAAGAAGTCGGGTCGACGGCGCGTTGTGTTCCACACGCGCCTCAAGGAGTGTCAGCATAGTCACGGGGCCTGTAGAGGGCCAAAGCCTGCCGGGGTTGCGGTACTCACAAATTACCGTGACCAAGGTACGTAAAGGTCTATTGAACGACACCGTGGATTTTAGTCAGTACGAGTCTGACAGTCCCTCCCGCCCTGCCCTGGGTGGGACGACTCATTTGATGATTTTACCACGAAAAAAAAGGCTAGAAGAAGTCATGACATAGAATGCCGAGTGTGACATTATTATGACGTTTAAAAAAAATGGCGCTCAATCAATTTGTTTAACAAACTTGTTTTACTAACAAATCTTGTCCATTTTTTTATTCTCTTTCAAACAATTATTAAAGTACAATTACTACTTCGTGGTCATGAGTACCAAAAGAGGTCATTGCCGGCTAAAACCAACTTATTCCCTACACTAACAATACACTCCACCAATCAAAACTCAACATTAACACAACGCAATAAAGTCCAGCGTTAAATTCACCAAACTGCATAACTAAAGCTGTTTGTACAATATTAGTTTCTGCAACTAGGAAATTGATAATGGACCGTAAATCAAGGTGAGTAAGGTTGTGTTTCGATTGGTTTCAGTGAGGTGATTAAACGGTTAATTGGCTTGTACAGGCAATAATTCGTTCTACGAGGATTTTAAAATGAATGAACAATGATTAATGCAAAAAACCTAGGTGTCATATTAGGTTTACCTAGGTTTTTTACTTAAACCTTAAAAAACGAAGTAATCAGTGGTTTAAAATCATTGACTAGCACTTCGCCCGCGACTTCGTCCGCGTGGGTTACGTACTTTCCTAAATTCCCCCTTTTCACCCCCTTAAAGGTTAAATTTCCAAAAACCCCTTCTTAGTGCTCCCCTACATTATAATAGGAAGCCGTGTGCAAAATTTCACATTCCTAGCCCCAGTAGTTTCGGCTGTACGTTGATATGTCAGTCAGTCAGTTCTCCTTTTATATATATAGATATATATATATACAAAAATATATATATAGATGTGCAAACTCGGTATTAGGGACTATCAAATCGATCGCAGCGCGTGATGTGACGGAGATGTGAACTAACTCGGGACTCTCGGGAGTGACGTGTGTCAAGTTTAAGAGCGCGTATTCTGAAAGTTGCCAATGTCGCTAATAGTTGTCAAATATTAACAAGTTTTAATTACTTTAGCAATGTTAATGAATGGAAATAAGAAATATGGCTCTGTAGTGCACTATAAAAATGATTAGGGAATGCAATAATTAATATCGTAACACCGAATATATAGTTTTAGATGTAAAAAAAGTATTTGGAAACTTGCCAAATGCCTTTTTTACACCTGAAACGGTTACAACATCAAGTTCAGTGTTTTAATTGGTTTCCTATCTCAACTCAACAGAGTACAGAGTCATATTTCTTATTTTCATACAGTATATTTGCCAAATTTATTCAAACTTGTAAATATTTGACAGCCATTTGCAATGTTGCTAACTTTCAGAATACGCGCTCTTAATATGCACCACAACCGTTTTAATGTACTTTTTAGATTTTATTAAATTTTTAATGAAAAACACGCCGAAAAGGTTTATAAAAATTATTTAGTTAGTACGATTTAACAGATCTTTTAAGTCCCAAAATAATGTGGTCATTAAATGGCGTTGTCATAGCGCACAGAGCAAATACTGATACTAAGAGATGCTCGTCGAGGCTCCTGGCCATTAGGCCATTCGCTGTTACAACAATCGGCACAATGATAGCCGAGCTCACATTCCACATGTCGACAACCTCGCGCGCCAAGTCAAGATATTTTATTTGTTTATCTTTCTCGGCTTTCACGAGGTTCTCGTCATGCGGGATGGTAACATCGATAATCACTACACGGCGCGCTGATCTGGACCGGACTATTATTATTATTATTTCTGCTTGATTTCCTACGTTTAAAGAAACTTCCGCAACTGCAGTTCACCATAAAAACGGTCAAAAAATATTCTTCTCGAAGTTTCACGGCGTGAAACAAAAAACTATCGATTGCATGACAACGACCCATATTTTGTTAGTAATATTAACCTAGACCCAGTTGTTTCTGGAGCGGAACTAGTACCTAGGTACGGAATAAGTGACCCAAGAAATATAAGTTTTAAAGTCACTGGTGAAAATGTAAGAAAACTGGACTTTGCAGTTCGTACGCCTACTACTTGCTATTTTTTTTACATGGTAAAATAATTAAATGAGTCCTCCCACCCACGGCAGAACGGGAGGGACTGTCAGACTTGTACTGCGCTAAAATTCATTGTATCCTTCAATAGCCCTTTACCAGTTACCGTTGCTCATTAGTCCCGCGACCCCGGCAGGCTTTGGCCCTCTAAGGGGGCCCCGTCATGTTGCTGACAGCTCTTTGAGGCGCACGTGGAACTTATGCGCTGTCGACCCAGACATGGTCCATGATCGGACAGCGAGTCGCCCATTACTCGCTGTCCGCATGCCCGCGCTTACGGTGGCCGGAAATCGTCCCGCCACGACGATCTTTAACATATTCCTTTCGCCTGATTCATGTTCATAGATTTTTTTACAAAAGAAAGTTTTCCTTGGAATTTCTCCTGTTTCGTGGGTGCGTTTACAATCATAAAAACTCACATCAACTAACAGCCAGGTCAGCAAGTATTTAAACAGTGAACTCACGCGATTCGCTGCCCTGGCTGGAGGCCTTAGAGTCCTGGGTAGGGGCCTTTTTATATCGTGGTAAAATCATCAAATGAGTCCTCCCACCCAGGGCAGGAGGGGAGGGACTGTCAGACTTGTACTGACTAAAATCCACGGTGTCCTTCAATAGCCCTTTACGTACCTGGTCCCGCGACCCCGGCAGGCTTTGGCCCTCTACAGGCCCCGTCACTATGCTGACACTCTTTGAGGCGCGCGTGGAACACAACGCGCCGTCGACCCGGGCATTGTAGGCTGGAGGCCTTAGAGTAATTTAAGGCATCCACAGAAAAGTTCGGTTAAGCAGCCCACAACCTCTTCTAGGTTGACCTGCGAGATGCCATACACAAAAAAAAAACGACTAGCTGTACAGCAATCAATACCTCAGTCAGTACGCCAGCCGTGCCGTCCAAAAAGTATTTGACGTAGACCGACTGCTTATCTGACCTCTACAACCCAGCTTCTGAGGAACAATACCGCTATCATCATCATCATCATCATCATCTCAGCCATAGGACATATACCGGTTGGAAGCGACCTGCATCCAGCGTCTTCCGGCGACCTTTATAAGGTCGTCTGTCCATCTTGTTGGTGGACGCCCTACGCTGCGCTTGCTAGTCCGTGGTCTCCACTCTAGTACTTTTCGACCCCATCGGCCATCTGCACTGCGAGCAATATGTACCGCTATCATGATCAGCCTATAATGCTTACAAAGCTGGGACACAAACTGTCTTTGAAAAGTCAACAACAAAAAGGGTTTATGCAGTTCTGCGGTCGTATTACGACGTCTTAAAACCAGGCTTGTTCCAGTGAGTGAACGAGATGGCGCTAGACGACTTGTACAGCTCTGTCTCTTTCACTCACTGGAAAAAGCTAGGCAGACGATGGTATAATCCTTAACTTTCAGTAAAGGATTGAGCTACTATTTTATAATTGCAAGTACAACAATTTCTTAAACAAACAAATCATAAATATTAAAATTCAGTTGCACCACACAAAGACCTATAATACTAGTAATAATAGCTTACCAATAGACAGGCGTGGTCGAGTGAAATACTAGTTAAATATCGGCATAGAGTTAGGCAGTGCTGTAGCAAGGCAGGGGCGCAGCGGACGGCCCACGGCCTCGCATCTGGAGGGGCCTCGCGCTCAGAGCAAAACAATTGTACATTGTTATCCAAAGGGTGAAATTTAATGGGCAACTCACTGTCCGAACATGGAATATGCCCGGGTCGACGGCGCGTTGTGTTCCACGCGCGCCTCAAAGACGGTCACCAAAAATCCCGTGCCCCCTCTAGAGGGCTAAAGCCTGTCGAGGTCGCGGGACTTACGAATTACCGTGACCCCGGTACGTAAAGGGCTATTGAAGGACAGCGTGGATTTTAGTCAGTAGGAGTCTGACAGTCCCTCCCGCTCTGCCCTGGGTGGGAGGACTCATTTGATGATTTTACCACGTAAAAACAAAAAGCCCCCCTTGGCTTCGCGCAAGCAGCGGGGGCAGGTGATATTTTTCGTCCTGAAAGAGAAGGGCCTCGCAGATGCGTCTTGCCCCCTCCTAGATTCGGTCTCGCTACGCCACTGGAGTTAGGACTAGGACAAAATCGTTGCGAAATTTATCCTTGAGTTAAAAATGCCTATCCACTCTAGTAGGGTGACTAAGTTATTGGTTAAAGAACGAGACTTGAATTTTTAAACGGCTGTTATTTTGTATTTTCTTCCTTAAGAGGCCTCTTACAGTCCACTAGCGCCGCCAATCGAAAAAATGTCATAACTCGTAAATAGAATCAAAAATACAAAATGTGGTCTGTAATTACTAGATAAATCGTGCATTCTAAACATAAACGGCCGTTTTTGTTACAAATGCACGATTTAGCTAAACAGCTATATTTCAAGTGTTGACAATGTGTTATAAAATTACGTTATTGCCTTTTCTACAGTAATTACAGACCATATTTGTATTTTTGATTCTATTTACGAGTTATGAAATTTTTTCGATTGGCGGCGCTACTGGACTGTAAGAGGCCTCTTAAACTTGGTTTTGAGTCAAATTGTGTCCAAGTAATATAGACTAGAATGTCTCTCGCTTCGTTCAAAATCACTTGTGGCATAATGAAGTAGGGTTGCGGAACTGTCTGAGCTGGTTACCGTGGTCCTGAAACGTAAAGCGCAATTGAAGGAGCGGTGTGGATTTTAGTTACTCAGTACGAGTCTGACAGTCCCTTTCGCTCCACACAGGGAGGACTCATTTGATGATTTTATTAGCGATAAAAGCGTATAGAATTAAATAAAACGTTTTTTGTTCTTGGAAATTGAGGATGTTCCGGAGGTATTATTTATTTTATAAGTGTTAAGTATTTTTGGATTTATTTAATTTCAATTTAAATCAAGTTCAAAATATATATATCTAGTTGGTAAGAATTGCCAGACCTTACGTCCGTTCGCGGGACTGTACGAAATACTGTGACCCCGGAATGTAAAGGGCTATTGAAGGACACCGCGGATTTTAGTCAGTACGAGTCTGACAGTCTCTACCGCTCTGCCCTGGGTGGGAGGACTCATTGGATGATTTTACCATGTAAAAAAAAAGACCTTACGTCCAGAAATAATGTGTTTATTATGTGGCGTTATCATCGGCCACGTAGCGTATAGACAACTTAAGTACTGTGTAATATTAAATCAACTTATTAAATCCTTAAAAGGGCAAAAACATAAAATCTAAAGATCTCAGCTGTATAATATAATTTGGTCAGTGCTACACACACGGTCAGATGAAAACGTGATTAAACTTCGCAAGTCGTCGTATCGGATGCGTCGAAGTAGGTCACGATTTAATATACGATGTAGATTAAATACTGCACGAGTTATTTATTTATTTATTTATATATTAAAAAGATTTTCCAACAGCTTCTGTGTATAACAGTATAGTAAAGGTATAGAATTATAATACGTCTAGAACTTACACAGTCGCCAATTACAGGTTGACCAGCATTCACAAAAAATAAGTGATAACTTCACAAAAAATTATCAAAGAAATAAAATTGATAATACAAATTTAGCAACTAAAACTAAAACTCCTGAAAATTATGACTAAAATGCCAAACTAAGAACTTAACATATAAAACAATAATTAAACTACAAACTTAAAAATACTAAAAGATATAAAATTGCGAATGAGATCAACAGTGAGATCAGAACTTATCATTAAAAATAATCTAATCTACATATATACTCATAGTTTGTGTGTATACTACACAATATTTAAGGAAATGCTTTGTTGTGAGTTATCTTATATATAGAACTAGCACTTCGCCCGCGACTTCGTCCGCGTGGGTTACGTACTTTCCTCTAAAAAATTCGAAGGCTGATTTTTCAATCGATAGAAGATTTTCCATACAAACAAAATTCCCCCTTTTCACCCCCTTAAAGGTTAAATTTCCAAAAACCCCTTCTTAGTGCTCCCCTACATTATAATAGGAAGCCGTGTGCAAAATTTCACATTCCTAGCCCCAGTAGTTTCGGCTGCACGTTGATATGTCAGTCAGTCAGTTCTCCTTTTATATATATAGATTTTCATACAGTATATTTGCCAAATTTATTCAAACTTGTAAATATTTGACAGCCATTTGCAATGTTGCTAACTTTCAGAATACGCGCTCTTAATATGCACCACAACCGTTTTTAAGTACTTTTTTAGATTGTATTTATTTTTTAATGAAAAACAAGTCGAAAAGGTTTATAAAAAAATATTTAGTTAGTAAGATTTAACAGATCTTTTAAATCCCAAAATAATGTGGTCATTTAATGGCGTTGTCATCGCGCACAGAGTGTGAGTCGCGGGCAACTGATGGATGCAAGTAGCGAATTGTCGTTCGGAGTTGCGGTCTAAGGGGGAGACCTGTGTTCAGCAGTGGACGTCTTCCGGCTGATGATGAAGATGACTACCCAAGCTCTTCACCAAGGTCGCGGGACTGTACGAATTACCGTGACCCCGGAATATAAAGGGCTATTGAAGGACACCTAGGATTTTAGTCAAACCCACCACACTATTCCTTAACCACTGCAAATCCTGTAAGCCAGAATCAACAGTGGCAACCAACCGTGTATTTTAGTTAGTTGTTAATTGATCATTATTTTCAAGTCTGATTTGACCGGACTATAATTATTTTTTCTGCTTGATTACCTCCGTTTGAAGAAACTTCCGCAATTGCAGTTCATCATAAAAACGGTCAAAAAATATTCTTCTCGAAGTTTCACGGCGTGAAACAAAAAACTATCGATTGCATGACAACGACCCATATTTTGTTAGTGATATTAACCTAGACCCAGTTATTTCTGGAGCGGAACTAGTACCTAGGTACGGAATAAGTGACCCAAGAAATATAAGTCACTGGTGAAAATGTAAGAAAACTGGTTCGTACGCATGCTACTTGCTATTTTTTTTACGTGGTAAAATAATTAAATGAGTCTTCCCATCCATGGTAGAACGGGAGGGACTGTCAGACTTGTACTGCGCTAAAATTCACTGTGTCCTTCAATAGCCCTTTACCAGTAACTCATTAGTCCCGTGACCCCGGCAGGCTTTGGCCCTCTACGGGGGCTCCGTCATGTTGCTGACATGTCTTTGAGGCGCACGTGGAACTTATGCGCTGTCGACCCAGACATGGTCCATGATTGGACAGCGAGTCGCCCCTTACTTGTTGTCCGCATGCCCGCGCTTACGGTGTCCGGAAATCGTCCCGCGACGGCGATCTTTATAAATACTCCATTCGCCTGATCCACGTTCATAGATTCTTTTTTATAAAAGAACAGCCAGGTCAGCAAGTATTTAAACACCGAACTCACACGACTCGCTGCCCTAGCTGGAGGCCTTAGAGTCCTGGCTAGAGGCCTTTTTTTATCGTGGTAAAATCATGAAATGAGTCCTCCCACCCACGGCAGGGCGGGAGGGACTGTCAGACTTGTACTGACTAAAATCCACGGTGTCCTTCAATAGCCCTTTACGTACCGGGGTCACGGTAATTCGTTAGTCCTGCGACACCGGCAGGCTTTGGCCCTCTACAGGCCCCGTCACTATGCTGACACTCTTTGAGGCGCGCGTGGAACACAACGCGCCGTCGACCCGGGCATGGTAGGCTGGAGGCCTTAGAGTAATTTAAGGCATCCACAGAAAAGTCCGGTTAAGCAGCCCACAACCTCTTCTAGGTTGACCTGCGAGATGCCATACACAAAAAAAAACGACTAGCTGCACAGAAATCAATACCTCAGTCAGTACGCCAGCCGTGCCGTCCAAAAAGTATTTGACGTAGACCGACTGCTTATCTGACCTCTACAACCCAGCTTCTGAGGAACAATACCGCTATCATCATCATCATCATCATCATCTCAGCCATAGGACGTCCACTGCTGAACATAGGCCTCCCCTTTAGATCTCCACATATACCGGTTGGAAGCGACCTGCATCCAGCGTCTTCCGGCGACCTTTATAAGGTCGTCTGTCCATCTTGTTAGTGGACGCCCTACGCTGCGCTTGCTAGTCCGTGGTCTTCACTCTAGTACTTTTCGACCCCATCGGCCATCTGCACTGCGAGCAATATGAACCACTATCATGATCAGCCTATAATGCTTACAAAGCTGGGACACAAACTGTCTTTGAAAAGTCAACAACAAAAAGGGTTTATGCAGTTCTGCGGTCGTATTACGACGTCTTAAAACCAGGCTTGTTCCAGTGAGTGAACGAGATGGCGCTAGACGACTTGTACAGCTCTGTCTCTTTCACTAACTGGAAAAATCTAGGCACGATGGTATAATACTTAACTTTCAGTAAAGGCTTGAGCTACTATTTATAATTGCAAGTACAACAATTTCTTAGACAAACAAATCATAAATATTAAAATTCAGTTGCACCACACAAAGACCTATAATACTAGTAATAATAGCTTACCAATAGACAGGCGTGGTCGAGTGAAATACTAGTTAAATATCGGCATAGAGTTAGGCAGTGCTGTAGCAAGGCAGGGGCGCAGCGGACCTTAGCCCACGGCCTCGCATCTGAAGGGGCCTCGCGCTCTGAGCAAAAAAATTGTACATTGTTATCCAAGGGGTGAAATTTACTTATTTAGTCCCGAGACGGGGTTTGGTGCCCGTAACGTAGTGAGGGCGCTATTAGTTGGAGGGACTTAATAATTAATTTACCTGAGGTAAACACTGTGCTTTTCATTACGAATACGAGGAAAGAATAATAACAACATAAGTTATTAGGCTGTATAAAAAGTTTCAGGTTTAATTGAAATCTATTTATTTTTTAATTTGGCAGCTGTCAGTTGAAAGCGATTCTCCCTAGGGCTGCAATGCATAACTTTCAAACCGCTCATCAGTCACTTTCGGAGTATGAAGAGAAATAATCTTGACAACGGCGATCACAAGTTTTTAACAAGTCAGTAGAGTAGGGCAACTTTCCCTCTAGAGGGCCAAAGCCTGCCGGGGTCGCGGGACTTATGATTTACCGTGACCCCGGGACGTAAAAGGCTATTGAAGGACACCGTGAACTTTAATCAGTACGAGTGTGACAGTCCCTCCCGCTCTGCCCTGGGTGGGAGGACTCATTTGGTGATTTTACCACGTAAAAACTAAAAAAAGGGGGGGCTTCGCGTAAGCAGCGGGGGCAGGTGATATTTTTCGTCCTGAAAGAGAAGGGCCTCGCAGATGCGTCTTGCCCCCTCCTAGATTCGGTCTCGCTACGCCACTGGAGTTAGGACAAAATCGTTGCGAAATTTATCCTTGAATTAAAAATGCCTATCTTTACCAAGGTCGCGGGACTGTACGAATTACCGTGACCCCGGAACGCAAAGGGCTATTGAAGGACACCGTGGATTTTAGTCAAACCCACCACACTATTCCCTAACCACTGCAAATCTTGTAACACAGAATCAACAGTGGCAACCAACCGTGGATTTTAGTCAGTTGTTAATTGATCATTATTTTCAAGTCTGATTTGTCCGGACTATTATTATTTTTTCTGCTTGATTTCCTACGTTTAAAGAAACTTCCGCAACTGCAGTTCACCATAAAAATGGTAAAAAAATATTCTTCTCGAAGTTTCACGGCGTGAAACAAAAAACTATCGATCGCTTGACAACGACCCATATTTTGACAGTGATATTAACCTAGACCCAGTTGTTTCTGGAGCGGAACTAGTACGGAATGACTGATCGCAGAAATATAAGTCTTAAAAGTCACTGATGACAATTTAAGAAAACTGGATTTTTGAAATGGCTTCGCAGTTCGTACGCGTGCTACTTGCTATTTTTTTAATGTGGTAGCATAATTAAATGAGTCCTCCCACCCACGGCAGAACGGGAGGGACTGTCAGACTTGTACTGCGCTAAAATCCACTGTGTCCTTCAATAGCCCTTTACCAGTTACGGTTGCTCATTAGTCCCGTGACCCCGGCAGGCTTTGGCCCTCTTAGGGGGCCCCGTCATGTTGCTGACAGCTCTTTGAGGCGCACGTGGAACTTATGCGCTGTCGACCCAGACATGGTCCATGATCGGACAGCGAGTCGCCCATTACTCGCTGTCCGCATGCCCGCGCTTACGGTGGCCGGAAATCGTCCCGCGACGACCTTTACATACTCCTTTCGCCTGATCCATGTTTATAGATTCTTTTTTTATAAAAGAACATTGTCCTTGGAATTTCTCCTGTTTCGTGGGTGCGTTTGCAATCATAAAAACTCACATCAACTAACAGCCAGGTCAGCAAGTATTCAAACAGTGAACTCACGCGACTCGCTGCCCTGGCTGGAGGCCTTAGAGTCCTGGCTGGAGGCTTTAGTGTAATTTAAGGCATCCACAGAAAAGTTCGGTTAAGCAGCCCACAACCTCTTCTAGGTTGTACTGCGAGATGCCATATACAAAAAAAACGACTAGCTGTACAGCAATCAATACCTCAGTCACTACGCCAGCCGTGCCGTCCAAAAAGTATTTAACGTGGAACCTCTGCTTATCTGACCTCTACAACCCAGCTTCTGAGGAACAATACCGCTATCATGATCAGCCTATAATGCTCACAAAGCTGGGACACAAACCGTCTTTCAAAAGTCAACAACAAAAAGGGTTTATGCAGTTTAAGCTTGTTCCAGTGAGTGAACGAGATGGCGCTAGACGACTTGTACAGCTCTGTCTCTTTCACTAACTGGAAAAAGCTAGGCAGACGATGGTATAACACTCAACTTTCAGTAAAGGCTTGAGCTACTATTTTATAATTGCACGTACAACAATTTCTTAACCAAACAAATCATAAATATTAAAATTCAGTTGCACCACACAAAGACCTATAATACTAGTAATAATAGCTTACCAATAGACAGGCGTGGTCGAGTGAAATACTAGTTAAATATCGGCAAAGAGTTAGGCAGTGCTGTAGCAAGGCAGGGGCGCAGCGGACCTTAGCCCACGGCCTCGCATCTGGAGGGGCCTCGCGCTCAGAGCAAAACAATTGTACATTGTTATCCAAAGGGTGAAATTTAATGGGCAACTCACTGTCCGAACATGGAATATGCCCGGGTCGACGGCGCGTTGTGTTCCACGCTCGCCTCAAAGAGTGTCAGCAAAAATGTCGGGCCCCCTCTAGAGGGCTAAAGCCTGTCGAGGTCGCGGGACTTATGATTTACCGTGACCCCGGTACGTAATGGGCTATTGAAGGACACCGTAAATTTTAGTCAGTACGGGTCTGACAGTCCCTCCCGCTCTGCCCTGGGTGGGAGGACTCATGTGATGATTTTACCGCGTAAAAACAAAAAAAAGGGGGGGCAGTTCTGCGCGCAAGCAGCGGGGGCAGGTGATATTTTTCGTCCTGAAAGAGAAGGGCCTCGCAGTTGCGTCTTGCCCCCTCCTAAATTCGGTCTCGCTACGCCACTGGAGTTAGGACAAAATCGTTGCGAAATTTATCCTTGAGTTAAAAATGCCTATAATCCACTCTAGTAGGGTGACTAAGTTATTGGTTAAAGAACGAGACTTGAATTTTTAAACGTCTGTTATTTTGTATTTTCTTCCTTAAGAGGCCTCTTACAGTCCACTAGCGCCGCCAATCGAAAAAATGTCATAACTCGTAAATAGAATCAAAAATACAAAATGTGGTCTGTAATTACTAGATAAATCGTGCATTCTAAACATAAACAGCCGTTTATGTTTAGAATGCACGATTTAGCTAAACAGCTATATTTCAAGTGTTGACAATGTGTTATAAAATTACGTTATTGCCTTTTCTACAGTAATTACAGACCATATTTGTATTTTTGATTCTATTTACGAGTTATGAAATTTTTTCGATTGGCGGCGCTACTGGACTGTAAGAGGCCTCTTAAACTTGGTTTTGAGTCAAATTGTGTCCAAGTAATATAGACTAGAATGTCTCTCGCTTCGTTCAAAATCACTTGTGGCATAATGAAGTAGGGTTGTGGTACTGTCTAAGGAGTTTACCGTGGTCCTGTAACGTAAAGGGCAATTGAAGGAACACGGTGGATTTTAATTAGTACGAGTCTGACAGTCCCTTTTGCTCCACACAGGGAGGATTCATTTGATGATTTTATCAGCGATAAAAGCGTCTCGAATTAAATAAAAGGTTTTTTGTTCTTGGAAATTGAGGATGTTCCGGAGGTATTATTTATTTTATAACTGTTAAGTATTTTTTTTTGGATTTATTTAATTTCAATTTGAATCAAATTGATTCAAATATCTAGTTGGTAAGAATTGCCAGACCTTACGTCCAGAAATATCGTGGTCATTAGGAGGCGTTGTCATCGCCGACGTAGCATATAGACAACTTAACTACTGACAAATGCTTGCACTGACTGGACAGGTCCACTCGAATTTTCTTCAAAAGACCATTTCAGACACTGACCTGCATGGTCCTCGTATAGCCTGATCTACATATAATGTCTGGACTTCAAAAGAGACTGTGACCTCTGAGTTTGTTTCGGCTGTTTCTTCTCAGAGTAGTCAGGTACGAAACACCGGCCCCTCCTAGTTTTATAAAAAGACGTGTAAAAGTGTTTATATAACATATTTGCATAAATAAATATCATTTAATTTCATCATTACTGTGTAATATTAAATCAACTTATTAAATCCTTAAAAGGGCAAAAACATAAAATCTATCTCAGCTGTATAATATAAATTGGCCAGTGCTACACACACGGGCACGCCGCAATCGCGGCGGTAAGACCCCTCTTTGAGGAGTGGCTGGATAGGCGTCACGGCGTCCTTACCTTCCGCATGACGCAGGTCCTCACCGGACACGGAAGTTTCGGGAGGTTCCTGTGTCTGATAAGGAGGGAGGAAACGCCTGGGTGTCACCACTGCGAGGACCGTCCTGGGGACACGGTGGAGCATACGGTGCAGGACTGCCCCGCTTGGGCAGAGCACCGCCGTGTCCTCACGACGGCGATAGGCGGAGACCTCTCGCGCCCGGCATTGGTCGAGGCCATGCTGCGGGGCGAGACGGAGTGGGAAGCGGTCGCCTCCTTCTGCGAAGCAGTCATGCTCGCGAAGGAGGAGGCGTGCCGCGTGAGGGAGAGAACAGTGTCCTCCCTCCGACCCACCCGCAGTGGTAGACGCCCACGGCGACGGACGTCGCCAGACGATCTCCGGCCACCGTAGGCGCGGGCATGCGGGCAGCGAGTAATGGGCGACTCGCTGCCCGACCATGGACCATGCCCGGGTCGACGGCGCGTTGTGTTCCACGCGCGCCTCAAGGAGTGTCAGCAAACTGACGGGGCCTGTAGAGGGCCAGAGCCTGCCGGGGTCGCGGGTCTTACCCATCACCGTAACCCCGGTACGTAAAGGGCTCGTGAAGGACACCGTGGATTTTAGTCAGTACAAGTCTGACAGTCCCTCCCGCCCTGCCCTGGGTGGGAGGACTCATTTGATGATTTTACCACGCAAAAAAAAAAAAAAAGTGCTACACACACGGTCAGATGACGACGTGATTAAACTTCGCAAGTCGTCGTATCCGATGCGTCCATCGACCACACAGCCTTGTGGTCGATGGATGCGTCGATGTAGGTCACAATTTAATATATGATGTAGTTTAAATACTGCACCAGTTATTTTTTTACAGGCCTGTTGGTCTAGTGGTTAGTGACCCTGACTGCTATGCCGGAGGTCGTGGGTTCGATTTCCATCCAGGACAAATGTTTGTGTGATGAGCACGATCATTTGTTCTGTGTCTGGGTGTAATTTATCTATAATATGTATGTATTTAGAAATATATAAGTATGTTTATCAGTTGTCTAGTACCCATAACACAAGCTCTGCTTAGCTTGGGACTAGATGGCGTTGTGTGATAGTTGTGGAATATTTATTTATTTATTTATTTATTTATATATTAAAAAGATTTTCCAACAGCTTCTGTGTACAGTATATAGTAAAGGTATAGAATTATAATATGACTAGGACTTACACAGTCGCATTTACAGGTTGACCAGCATTCACAAAAAATAAGTGATAACTTCACAAAAATTATCAAAGAAATAAAATTAATTATACAAATTTAGCAACTAAAACTAAAACTCCTGAAAATTATGACTAAAATGCCAAACTAAGAACTTAACATATAAAGCAATAATTAAACTACAAACTTAAAAATACTAAAAGATATAAAATTGCGAATGAGATCAACAGTGAGATCAGAACTTATCATTAAAAATAATCTAATCTACAGGTATACTCATAGTTTGTGTGTATACTACACAATATTTAACGAAATGCTTTGTTGTGAGTTATCTTATATATAGAATTATAAGTCTTAGGTATGTAGGTAAATCTCTTTTAGGATTCCGTGGATAAAAGACAAATTCAAATCATACATTCATAAACTCACACCTCCTCCCCATGATGGGGGTAGGCAAAAACTACAGAGCTCCACCTGCTAAGATCCTTACAAACAAGTTTTAACATACAACATAGCACTAAGCGTTTCCAAACGTCTTTTATAATGCGAAAAGCGACGGAGTGGAACTCTCTGCCTGCGACTGTGTTTCCAAACGCATACAACCCTAATCTCTTCAAAGTTAGAGTGAACAGGCTTCTTCTGGGTAAGCTCGCTCCTTCGTCGACCTTGTCTTAGTCACTCCTGACCTCGACTAAGGTCAAAAGCAAACCCACCGTACATAAAAAAAAAGAAAAAAGTTTTTTAATCACGGGAAAGTCACCAAATGAGTCTTACTGCCCTGGGTGGAACGAAAGGGACTATCAGTATTGTACTGGCTAAAATCTACGGTGTTCTTTCAATAGCCCTTTACGTTCCAAGGTCACAGTTACTTGTTTGGCCAGTCCCGCGATCCCGTTTCGTCACATGCCCCTTAATCTTTTAGAAACGGAAGCAAATTTTATTTTTTATTAAAACTAAAAATACACATCGTAATAAAACGAAAAAAAAGAACAAAAATCCAACATGATTTAAAAATAATCTCAGAACAAAGCATTGATCAAATGTATCATTAAATGGTGGACACTGATTAGGGCGAATGGGACGTGGTACACAGCGAGCATTCGTGCTGTCAGTACGAGGAAACAAGGCGCGCAGGCGCTCACAAAGAGAAACAAACGGCTCATTACTCGCTGCGAATAGTATATTAGGACCCATTTTTTTCATTCACGTGGTGAAATCATCAAATGTGTAAGGGTAGTACGGGAGGGACTGTCAGATTCGTACTGAATAAAATCCACGGTGTTCCTTCAATTTCAGTTTACGTTTCAGGGTCTTTCGACCCCAACAGACTTTGACCTTCGAGAGGATTTGACCCTCACATTATGACCCAGCCTAAAGGGGGATCTTCGCTAAGGAGCTGAGCACGAGCTAAGCACAAGCCGAGCCGCGCTACTTACGGTGTCAAGTGGATGTAGGTCGAAACCGTCACAGAACGTAAAGAGCCTTTGGAGGAATACGATGGATTTTAATCAGTGCGAGTCTGATAATCCCTTCCGTTTTAACAGGGCTCTAGGAATAATTTGATAATTTTACAACCTAAAAATGTGTGGACTTACAGACGCCAGCACATAACCTACCTCAGTCTGTCATCACAAAGTAAGAAGGTTCACGTTATTATTGGCAAAATTTGACAGATTCGACTAGATTGATGTACTGACGTCTGTACAATGAGCCTACAATAATCATTATTTTCAAACGCATTGTAAATCCGTTTGTGTTCGTCATAAAACCAAAAATAGGATGAGCACAGTCGACGAACCATGCGCTCAATTCTCGTTCTCCACGTGCTTCGCAATTGTGTTCGGCTCGTCTAGTGTAGTTCAACCTTTAGACATCTCGTGTCAAGACGTCAGCTCAAGGTTGATTCTGTAGCTAGTTAGAGGTGATATGTCATTATGTCAATGAACACTTTGATTTGTCTACGTCCGTGTTCAGAAGCATTAAATAGAGTTAGTGGGTCATTAGCTTTAAAATTAATTCACGTTGCCAAACGGAACTTTTAATTTTTGTCTGACAAATTGAATATTTTTTATAAAATGTATTTTATTTGGATTTATAGATAGGTTTTTAGCAAAATAATTTTCAAATCTACATATTTTCGTTGTTGTATTGTTTGTTATTTTCGTATTTTAATTATTCTTGAATTTGAGTTTGCAGAATGTGAATGCTGTAACTTAGTTGGTAAAGCCTGGTAAGTCCTGTCCACAATAGAATTGTTCTCCACGCAAAAAATCTTTACTACATGCGACGCGAAAAAATGAAAAAGAAGTTTTTGTTTTCTAAAAAACATTTGGTCACCCTAATATTCGTAATAGTTGCTCCAATTACAAATTGATTAATTAATTGCAGTATACATATCGCTAGTTATCCATCGATAGTCATAAATTAAAAATTATATGCCGTGATTTTATGTGATAAATGTTAGTATTTTGTACGCTGTAGTGTATCAAGCCAAGTTCAAGTAAAAGGAACTGACGAGGAATGCGCGACGCGCGACGCAGCAATCGTAAACCATTTGCAGCCGATTTTAACCTAACATTTTAACACACATTTCTAGTCTAAAACGTCTGTTCTTCGGTTGGGATGTAATTTCGGTTTGATGTATAATGTGAATGTTCTATTAAATTGTAGACAATCTTGGTTCCTCTAACCGTACAGACAGATGTGTTGCTGGGGAGTTTGTTCTGCCACTTCTTCTTCCCAGTCAAAACAGTAGGAAGTGTCGAATGGGGGGGCGCTTTGGGGGACTGTCTTATGTAAAAATTGACCTTCAAAAAGAGCTGATAAATCAACCTAATTTGAATAAATGACTTTTGTTTTTGATTTTGTATGGTACCTTAATAGGTATGCAAAGTTTATCATCAACTCTCTAGTCTTTATCCAACTACACTCGCCAACAAAAGTGTAGAATCACTTACTACAATTCCGCGTGAGTACTTAATAATCAATATGATTTATCTTTTCGAAATGTTTTATCTTTGTCAATATTCATCATCTTCCTAGCCTTTTTTCAATTATATTGGGGTCGGCTT
This sequence comes from Agrotis puta, assembly GCA_943136025.2. NCBI lineage: Eukaryota > Metazoa > Arthropoda > Insecta > Lepidoptera > Noctuidae > Agrotis > Agrotis puta. The sequence goes on along the minus strand of OW964195.2, from coordinate 2,413,956 downwards.
CCAGTCAAACCACATGCAGCTGGATATCAGTATTTTACATGGAGCGACTGCCTGTCGGACCTCCACAACCCAGTAACTGGGTAATACGATTCCCCATGGTAAGGCTGGTTGTCAGACTTTAGAGCTTCTGACTAACAGTAACGACTGTCAAAGATCTACAAATGACAGCCGGGACCAACGGCTTTACGTGCTTTCCGAGGCACGGAGGAAACTCGCTATGACAGATGGTCACCCATCCACAGACCAACCTCGGCAAGCGCGGCTTAACCCGGTAGATCGGCCTGTGCGGCTGTATTTATTTAGCCACGAGCTCCTCCTTATCTTTGTAAATATTAAGTGATTTAAAAAAAGAAAAAATACGTGTGCATAATTTTGAAATACTCTAACTGACGGACTACACAGATTTTCAATTTATTTATGCAGTAAATTATCTTATCAACCACCGTCAGACAATCGCTCAACTACGGCGTGCCGTCAAGTCAATCGTGCATCAATTCTTATATAACAGAACAATTTTAAACCCAACAAGGTCTCGGCTACTGACAGTGAATGACCACCGATTACAAAACTTAAACCTTGGTTAGTTACGTGTTATAACTTAAACAATCGTCGTTTAGTCATTGTTGCTGACCTAGCTGTAAGTTAGCTATTGTTTAGTAATCGGTCAATTTTTATGGTTTTTCGGGTAATCGTGGATCTATCGTGCTGGGTAATTGATTAATTGAAGATTAGATGAACTTGGCGTAATTATATAGGTCTCGCTAAGGCTCTCTCCGGATTCGTTTGGAGATCGATTTTTTTGAGAAATTATAATTATGGTATTTGACTGAAAAAATCGAATTACTTCGTCAGTTAGAATATCAAAAATATTTGACACGTATGTTACGTAACCCGAAATAAACGAAGATATGATTCTTTTAAAATTACCAATACGTCACAAGCAAGTTCAGTTATTACTTGCTTCTTACGTCATTTGGCCCTTAAACTCTTAAATTATGATGCGTTCTGTCTACAAAGACGGAACGCATCAATTGTATTGATTTGTGGCTGACACGAGTTTTTTCTTTTGTTAAATCAATACAAATTTTGATTGACGGGGGATAGAGGGACAAAGCCTGCCGGAGTCGCGGGACTCACGAATTACCGTGACTCCGTTACGTAAAGGGCTATTGAAGGACACCGTGGATTTTAGTCAGTACGAGTCTGAATTTGAAAGTCCCTCCCGCTCTGCCCTGGGTGGGAGCACTCATTTGATGATTTTAATACGTTAACAAAAAAGAAATACAAATTTTGATGCGTTCTGTCTGCCTCGTGTCCATTATTCCATCCATGCGTCTATTCCCAACTGTCATCACTAACTTTGCCACCACTAGCGATGATCTGGAAAAAATCTCGATTGTCCCAACTAGTGACAAACGGGAAAAATCCCGATAGTACTCACTGTGACAAACTGGGAAAATCCCGATTGTCCCTACAAGCTTGAGTGACGCTATTAAAAACTGACAAAAAGTATAAGGCTGTATTTACCCGACTGTTCCAAAAGGAGGGTTACGTATTGTATAATCTAGTTAGCTTCGCCAGGGTCACGGTGAATGACAATTGGTTACAAAACGTGAAACCTTGTAATTACGTGTTCAGTGCAATCACGTACGCTCTTAATTTTTATGGTGGTTTGCAGGGCTTAAAACTACTTAATTTTTTTGTAATGCCTTTGTCAAACAGACAGGCGAAAGCGAAGACGAAGCGAGACGTCAGTCCGATAGTTCTGTCACGCTATCAGATTGCTTTCGCTTTTCTATGTGACTGGATTCAAACAATTCCATATATTACAAATAAAAACGTCACGCTTCGCATTCGTCACGCCTGTCTGTTTGACAAAAGCTAAAAGGTCTGATTCTATTTCACACTTATCTAATAGCCGGGCCACATTAACGGCATTTCCCGTTAATTTTAGCGATAAGTTCTGTAAACTTTATTTGGCCGTATCATGCCACCGTAGAACGGTTTTGTCGACTTGAAGAATAGACAGTTTTTTTTTTTTGGTAAAATCATCAAAAGAGTCCTCGCTCTCAGGGCAGAGCGAGAGGGACTGTCAGACTCGTACTGACTAAAATCCACGTTGTCGGTCAATAGCGCTTTACGTTCCGGGGTCACGGTAATTCGTGAGTCTCGCGACCTCGGCAGGTTGTGGCCTTCTAAAGTGGCCTCCATCAAATGAGTACTCCCACCCAAGAATAGACAGAACGAAGAAAGATTTCGATGTTTAAAAAAAAAGTTTGTATTCTTAAATCGTCTACAGTTTGTCTATAATCGGACAAAAATATTATGTTGAATTCTATACCTAGTGTTTTTTTTAACGTCGTTTTAAATATGTCAGCCATAAATCCAAAGTCAAATCATAGCCCATTGACTGGCACAGTTCCGTTTCGTCACCCGTTGTCTCTGGTCATTCACTCATACCATGACCTTACTTAAGGTTCACTCACTCATTCGAACTTATGTAGTGTAATACTTTTGATTGCTCAAGGCCGAGTATTGAGTGAACGGTATATGACGTTTTTTGTTACGTCAGAGAGAGTAAGAGAGCTTGCTGATGACGCGATTCGACCGATTCCAACTACAAGTGAAAATCATCCTTACCACTACGAAATATGACATAAAACGTGCGGTTATCTACGGGTAGATGAAAAACAAAACACGCTCACCACGATGACGAAATGTCAGTCGAATTGCATCATTATGCAATTCACACGAATTTCGTCATGAGCAAGTTCCCTAAGGTGTATATTTTCGACTCGCTGTCCGACCATGGACCATTCCCGGGTCGAAGGCGCTTTGTGTTCCACGCGCGCCTCAAAGAGTGTGAGCAAAAATGACGGGGTCCTGGGGGGGCGGGGATTATACAATTCAAACCCAATTTACTCGTGAAATACTGGTTTCCACCTTGAAATAAGACCTATTTCGTAATAGTTTGGCTTCCAAAATAGAAGTCTAATGAAAAGGCAAAAGTTTAATCAATATGGTAGCAGAACATCGCTTTTGAATACTGCTTAGTGTATACATACTATTGCTCGTGGCTGTACAACATCCGTTACATTGTGTAAGGGACAGTGAAAATGAGGTCATTTCCTGCCAATAAATTCGAAAGCCTATTTCGGCTTCTTTTTTCTTAAAAATGTTGTGTGAGTAATGAACCGAGGTTGCGACTTTGAAAGAAGTACGTAATTGGGTTTTTTCAAAACCAAAGTGCCTTAATTAATAAAAATATTTAAAAAAGAACTTTATTCGAATAGGCTACATAACTGAAAAAATATAATGCCTGGTATGCCGGAGGTCGTGGGTTCGATTCCCACCCAGGACAAATGTTTGTGTGATGAGCACGATCATTTGTTCTGTGTCTGGGTGTAATTTATCTATAATATGTATGTATTTAGAAATATATAAGCATATTTATTAGTTGTCTAGTACCCATAACACAAGCTCTGCTTAGCTTGGGACTAGATGGCGTTGTGTGATAGTTATGGAATATTAATTTATTTATTTTGGCCCGTCAGAAAGATTGTATCAAAAATATTTGACACGTATTATTTCTTTTTTAAATCGGGCCAAGCGTCATCGAGAAATTGCGAAAGACAAATAAAAAAGTTTCCAACGAATTGAGAACCTCCTTTCTTAAGTCGGTTACAAAATAGGTTCTCCCTGCATTTTTCTGTATGCCTAGCTTAAAAAAAAAAGCGTTTCGTGTAAAACTATTTTCTAATACTATCCTTTCTTTTGTTCCAGATCAAAATTGCAAATCAAAAGAAAAAAGATTATGCAAAAATCTTAAAAATGGCGCCGCAAGAAAGAAACTCGTATGCCTCAGAGGATGAAACTCAAAACACGACAAATAATTTATCAAACATAGATTTAAGCGGTGGTTTCGTCAACAAAGCTTACGAGAATGACAGCTCGGATGTTGCCACACCAAAAAATGTGTCAACGACAAATGTTGAGAAGAAGAAAAATACAGATTTTGATGACTTGTTGCCATACGTTGGAGAATTTGGACTGTACCAGAAAATATTGTTTTTATTAATGATTCCTTTTGCATTTTTTGTGGCATTTGTTTATTTTTCACAAATATTTATGACGTTGGTGCCTGAACAGCATTGGTGTTGGATTCCTGAGTTGGCGAATTTGACTGTAGAAGAAAGGTGAGTCAAAGACATGCATTTTTTTTGTGTAATGGAAATTGTTTAGGTAATTGACTACCAGGAATCTAATTTATTACAGGCCGCACCACTTTTATTAACAAGATATAATGTCAACAATTTTGACAAATCAATATGACGATGACAGTTTGAAATTGGACGAATATAAAAAATACTAGCTTTTGCCCGCGGCTTCGCTCGCGTAGAATTTGGTCTGCCCCATTAAGTTACGTGACATTTTTTTTTAATACTTATATTTTTTTATGTAACTTCACATCATCATCATCATCATCATCATCTCAGCCATAGGACGTCCACTGCTGAACATAGGCCTCCCCTTTAGATCTCCACATATACACTTCACATCGTACATCCCAAATTTCTAACTTCAAAATTAGTTTCCATACAATCTTTGAACACCTATACCTAATATTTAGAGGGAATCTCTTGAGGGTGGAACTATCTGAATTCCTTTCTAAGTGCTCATTATTTTAGAGGGCCAAAGCCTGCCGGGACCCCGGTACGTAAAGGGCTATTGAAGGACACCGTAGATTTTAGTCAGTCAAGTCTGACAGTCCCTCCCGAAATTTGCAGAGTTCTGTTATTATTATTTTTTTATCGTGGTAAAATCATCAAATGAGTCCTCCCACCCAAGGTAGGGCGGGAGGGACTGTCAGACTTGTACTGACTAAATTCCACGGTGTCCTTCAATAGCCCTTTACGTACTGGGGTCACGGTAATCCCTTGGACCCGCGACCCCAGCAGGCTTAATCACTACATAGTATAAAACAACGTAGCTTTCTTTGTCCCGTGTAACGATCGAACTCGTGTAACGATCGACATCATTGCGCAATCACCGCCATCTATCGAGCATAAGGACCACTCGACATATAGTACTAATAGAATTATCTATACTCCGTTAATCATCTGCCTAGCGTTTTTCCCAATTATATTGAGGTCGGCTTCCAGTCAAACCAGATGCAGCTGGATATCAGTATTTTACATGGAGCGACTGCCTGTCGGACCTCCACAACCCAGTAACTGGGTAATACGATACCCCATGGTAAGATTGACTGTCAGACTTTAGAGCTTCTGACAGTAACGACTGTCAAAGATCTTCAAATGACAGCTGGGACCAACGGCTTTACGTGCTTTCCGAGTGCTTTTTACCTATCCACAGACCAACCTCGGCAAGCGCAGCTTAACCCGTAAAAATATATATAATAAAAAACTTAAAAAAAAAAATATAACCGCCTTCAAAAAGAACCACAAAAAAGGGTATAATAATCTACAAAATAACTTTTATTTGGGAAGTCGATGGCTTTGTTATTTTTTATTTCATTGTTTTTTTTTTGCCATCGACTTCAGAAATAAAAGTTATTTTGTAGATTATTATACCCTTTTTTGTGGTTCTTTTTGAAGGCGGTTATATTTTTTTTTTAAAGTTTTTTATTATATATATTTTTACGGGTTAAGCGGCGGTTATATTTTTTGTTTGAAAAAGTTTTTATTTTTCGTTTTTTAGTTAAAATATTCAACCCAAATTCTTGCCAAATACATATTATATAATCCGTAGCACTGGTAATAACATCCCTCATGTACACAATAAGCTAATAAAATTCCCTATCTCAAAAACTACTTCCCTCATGTACACAATAAGCTAATAAAATTCCCTATCTCAAAAACTACTGAACCGATTTTGATGAAACTTGCAGTATTCCCTAAGTTGAACGATACCTAGCACAAAAAAAAAATTATTTAAATTGGACGTGAAGTTCCGGAGATATGCGAACAATGAATCAGTCGATGCCTACTCCTTACTGTTAAGGAGTTGTACCTTCCATCATCAGCTCAGATACATAAGATAATGATTACCATACGCAAGTACTTAAATTACTTCATAAGATTTACGAAAAACGATGCGTGGGCCTATAAAATTTGAGGGTTGCCCTCGATTTCTCCAAGATCCAATCATCAGATCCTGATTTGGTGACAATGGGACCACACGGGAAGCACCAGCTTTCAAACAAAAAAAGAATCATGAAAATCGGTTTACCCAGTCGGTCGTAATGCGGTAACAAACATTAAAAAAAAATACAGTCCTCCTTTTTTTGAAGTCGGTTAAAAACTATCCTATGTCCTTTCTCAAGTTCCAAACTATGTCTGTACCAAATTTAACACTAATCGGTTCAGTAGGTTAGGCGTGAAGAAAAGACAGACAGACAGACAGACAGACAGACAGACAGACAGACAGACAGACAGACAGACAGACAGAGTTACTTTCGCATTTATAATATTAGTTAGGATATATCAGTAAATAGTATATGCAGTACCAGTTTTTATCTCATAGCCTAATTTTGTTGTAACAGTTCCAAAATTGTCAACTAATAGTTTTCATCCGGTTTAACTTGATTTAGGTCATATTTTAAAATATTTCAATGTGCAAGGTTGACATTAGTTATGATGTTATGTAAATGTTGATTTTATTGAGGATATCAATTAAATACCGGATTGCACCATTAAATAAATGATCAACAAGACCAAATTTGATAACCTTGTCAGGATAAAAAATATATTTAGTTTTGTATGAATAAATCATTAATTGGACAATAATTCATACCTATATTTAATTTAAATCACTACATAGTATAAAACAAAGTCGCTTCCCGCTGTCTGTCCCTATGTATGCTTAGATCCTTTAGTACCCAAAGCGGGACTGGAGGAACTTTTAGACTAGTACCCTCTGACTAAAATTCGATGGCGACCACGAAAACTTTAGATTTCATTTAGAACACAGATACTTTATTTTTTTTTATCGTGGTAAAATCATCAAATGAGTCCTCCCACCCAGGGCAGGGCGGGAGGGACTGTCAGACTTGACTGACTAAAATTCACGGTATCCTTAATACTACTTACGTAATTTGTGAGTCCCGCAACCCCGGCAGGCTTTGGCCCTCTACAGGTCCCGTCACTATGCTGACTCTCCTTGAGGCGCGCGTGGAACATAACGCGCCGTCGACCCGGGCATGGTCCAAGGTCGGACAGCGAGTCGCCCATTACTTGCCGCCCTGATGCCCGCGCGTTGGTGGCCGTAGATCGTTTAGCGACGTCCGTCGCCGTGGGCGTCTACCACTGCGGCTGGGGTGGAGGGAGGACACTGTCGTCTCCCTCACGGGGCCCGCCTCCTCCTTCTCGAGCATGACTGCTTCGCAGAAGGAGGCGACTGTTTCCCACTCCGTCTCGCCCCGCAGCATGGCCTCGACCAATGCCGGGCGCGAAAGGTCTCCGCCTATCGCCGTCGTCAGGACACGGCGTTGCTCTGCCCAAAGAACACAAATACTAAGTAGACATTTCATAATCTATGTACCTAATTATTATCAATTATGAAAATTATTCGTACTGTCTGTCAAATATAACGTACATACAATTAAATCTTAGAAATAAACGAAGCATATCGGACACGATCCGTTAATAGCAGTTTTTTGCTTCAAGATATATTATTAATGAAGTTATTATACATACCACCTACTTAAAAGTCCATCTACACTACATTGATTTTAACAAGTTTTTAATTAATTTTGTATTACACAACAATTAGAATTTGTTATATAATATGGAAGTACATGTTAGGCAGACTGATGGCCTACAATGACTTCTATAGCGAGAGTATTCCAGTGTGGAAAAGAGACAGAGCTATAGAAGTCGTCTAGCGCCACCTCGTTCCCTCACTGGAATTGGCTATTTGACTAGAAAATTATATTTAGTCCGTCACTTAGATTATCAAAAAATATTCGACACGTATTTTTTCTTTTGTTTCGTAAACCAAAATTGACTGAGATACGATGCTTTCAAAATTGACAATACGTCACAATTTAGTACAATTTCTATTGAATTCTGACGTCACGAGCTCCCACTCTCGAGTTTTGATGCGTTGTATTTTGGTGAAAATTCATTGATTTTACAAAAGAAAAAATACGTGTCCGTTATTTTTTTAAACTCTAAATGATGGACTAATTTTATTTTTAACTAGCTTCCGCCCGCGACTCCGTCCGCGCGGATGTCGGTCTTTGCGTGGATGGTTTATTTCCCCATTTTGAGTAACTCTGACAATGACATCTTATAAATATTACGGCGCTGAATCCACTGCGGGTAATGCAACGTGTGTTCGCGGTTCTACAGAACAACGTCTATGAATAAAACTGAAAAATAAGATTTTTTTTCTACGTATTTTTCCAGGATAATAGGTATCCCATTTTATGCCCAGGATAATAAGGTATAATTATACCAAGTTTCATCGAAATCGAACCGTTAGTTTTCACGTGATGCCTGCACATACAGACAGACAGACAGACAGACAGACAGACAAAAATTTTTTTAATCACATATTTGGGTTTGGTATCGATCCAGTAACACCCCCCGCTATTTATTTTTTCAATATTTTCAATGTACAGAATTGATCTTTCTACAGATTTATTATATGTATAGATTTAAAGCTACTGTCAAATAGCCAATAACTCTCGCTTTCAAGCGTCATGGTCGGCCACACCACATACATCATGTAATTATTCATTTATTCATATCGTTATAATTCAATACGTGTACCTGCAGGGAGAATAAAGGCAAAAAAGTTGTTTCTCCAAGGTTCAGTTTTTTTTTCCGGGGTCGCGGGACTTAGGAATTATCGTGACCCCGGAACGTAAAGGGCTATTGAAGGACACCGTGGATTTTAGTCAGTACGAGTCTCACAGTCCCTCCCGCTCTGCCTTGGGTGGGGGGACTCATTTGATGATTTTACCACGATTAAAAAAAAAGAAAAAAAGGTTCAGTTTTTGACCTATGTTTCGACGAATGACTCCGAAACCTGACGCTTTAGGACATTATGCCTATTATATTTTTTATTTGTCTAAGTATCCTCTCTATTTAAATATATCACTTTGGTTGTGCGGTGTGCACAACCAAAGTTCTGACAACCATGATTCTGGAAAAAAAACAAAACGGCGGGTGACCGATAGGGCCACCCTCCATGCTAAAATCTCCATGTGAAAATTTTGTAAGTTTAATTTCATTTAATAAACAAAAACACTACAGTTTACCTATTTTATTACTTAACCCAAGATAGGGTGGGCATTATTCATAATGGCCGGGAAAAGTGATTAATCATGCTGTTTTTAACATTGCCCAATTGAGTCGAACATTATGAATACAGACCGGCCATTATTAATAGTGCCCGGACTTATCAAATTTCCCGTAACATATACATTCTGCTTAGACATGCTGTGCAGTTTCATTAAAATGGGTACAGCAATTTCAAAAAATAAGATCTTGCATTTGGCATACACGCTCATAAGATCGTTTCAAACAAAAATTACATCACTTTAAGCCAGCTTTTAAATTTAAATTACAGATATATGTTAAGTGTACAATGCGGATATGTGTTAAAATGATTGTAGTTCAATTATATTTAGGAATCACCTTGAAAAAACTGGATTACTTTCAATAAAGTTGTGGTAATTGGGTGTTAATGGGAAATATCAATTTTATTTATTTGCTTTACAAGTTTTAAAATCTGGCCAAGTGCGAGTCGTACTCGCACACGAAGTTTTGACAAAATAATTATTTTATTTGGTTTATTTATCCATATCTATAAACATTGGTCGTGGTCATGCTGCGGGGCGAGACGGAGTGGGAAGCGGTCGCCTCCTTCTGCGAAGCAGTCATGCTCGCGAAGGAGGAGGCGTGCCGCGTGTGGGAGAGAACAGTGTCCTCCCTCCGACCCACCCGCAGTGGTAGACGCCTACGGCGACGGACGTCGCCAGACGATCTCCGGCCACCGTAGGCGCGGGCATGCGGGCAGCGAGTAATGGGCGACTCGCTGCCCGACCATGGACCATGCCCGGGTCGACGGCGCGTTGTGTTCCACGCGCGCCTCAAGGAGTGTCAGCAAATTGACGGGGCCTGTAGAGGGCCAGAGCCTGCCGGGGTCGCGGGACTTACCCATCACCGTAACCCCGGTACGTAAAGGGCTCGTGAAGGACACCGTGGATTTTAGTCAGTACAAGTCTGACAGTCCCTCCCGCCCTGCCCTGGGTGGGAGGACTCATTTGATGATTTTACCACACTATAAAAAAACGTATCTATAAAAACGATAAAAATAAGCTCTTGATAAAAAAAAAACAGTAGGAATAACTTCCTTTATCGTGGGTGCGTTTACAAACATAGAAACTCACATACACAAACACCCAGACCCGGAACAACTACTTGCAGATAATACAAATATTTGTTCGGTGCGGGGATCGAACTGCAACACGCTACGCAGCAGTCGCTCGCTCAGCCACTGTGCAAAACGTGTCTTTGTTACATAGGAGCCTCCTTATGTTTATTTTAGAACTTAGTCACCTTCGACCTGGACTTGAATCAAGAACAAAACCATCTCAATTAATAAAATATAAAACAGATTACATTTTTCTAATTTAAAAAAAGAAAAATCGAAAATAAAATCGTGATTTTGGATAGACTTGGGGTACCCCGACTCGGACAGGTTAGGTTCCCGCGATCCCCTTCGTGTTAGGTTACTTTAAACCTTGCAAACAGAAATAGGAGCCCCGTGAAGCGGGGCTCCGTCGAGCTGCTTTGGTAGGCAGTCTAGTCACTTTTGACTTGGACTTGAATCAAGAACAAAACCATCTCAATTAATAAAATATAAAACAGATTAGATTTTTCTAATTAAAAAATAAGAAAAATCGAAAATAACATAGCGATTTTTCTTCTTCTTAACCCTTTAAGCCTTTGTCAAACAGACAGGCGTGACGAATGCGAAGCGAGGCTTTTTTATTTGTAATGTATGGAATTGTTTGAATCCAGTCACATAGAAAAGCGAAAGCGATACGATAGCGTGACAGAACTATCAAACTGACGTCTCGTATCGGTTCGTTATCGCTTCGGACTCGCCTGTCTGTTTGAAAAAGGCGTTATTAAATTACAATCATCCGATTTGCAATTATATTTTTTTTGTTCAAAGATTTTAGCAGATAAACGTAGAAAAATATTGTTTTAAGTGCCAACCTATAATTAACACAATTCGCGCACTATGCCAATAATAATAGCGATTAAATTCATCAAGAAGCTCGGTTATCTATAATTACCTTATTTTATAAACATTTATGAAGATATTTTCATTATATTTTTTCAATTAACGAGTTTTTCTAAGATGTAATTGTCGATAGATGATTTTTTCTATGCGACTGACTGGGGCCTGTTTTTTTAATCATAGTATAAGGATAATTTATTTAATACTTATGTAATGACATTAGAAAACACCTTTACTACCGATCAGTAATTTTTACATTAAAAATTTTACAACTTACTTAATTTTTGTAATACAGCTCGAAGGACCATTTAAAGGAGCATCATTTACTTTTTACTAACAAATTTTTACCAATATTTTTGAGTGAAGGACAGTGAGTTTTGCACATCTACACTATTAAATAAACAGGAAAGATTTGATTGTTTGTTTGTCAATACAAATAATATGACGAATTACTATACCAGACTATTTAATAATAGTCTCCAAAACTACTGGACCTTCATAAATTCTTTCACCAGTTGAAAGCTGCAACTGCTCAGGACCAAAGTCCTGAGTGTTATAGGCAATAAGGGAGGCGAGGGGTGAGCGAGCGAAGCCGCTGACAAAGCTAATTAAAAATATTTGCCAACGCAGTAACAATGCGGCTCGAAGGACCACTTACGAGACTAAAAATATTATCAGTGGCTTTTGAAAAACGTGAAAATTTCCAAAGTAATTGTTGTTGATCGCGGGACTACCAAATTACTGTGACCCCGGAACGTAAAGGGTTTTGAAGGACTTTAGTAGTAGTAGTGGATTTTAGTCAGTAAGTACAAGTCTGACAGTCACCCAGGGCAGGGCGGGAGGACTCATTTGATGATTTTATCATGATGATTGATGTTAAAGATTGCTTTTTACAAAAGATTACTTTAAAAAAGTTAAAATCATAAAAGTAAGCGAAGGATGACACTCTGACAAATCAATGTTTAATAATACTATTAAAGTATTATGGAGTAAATAAATTACTTCTATTACAAAGTATTATTAACGTGAAAATCATTTTAATCGAATAATTATTTTGATGAAGTATTTTACCAATTATGTCTATTACTCTGGTCACGGTTAAGCCAACGTCAGTGAGAAGTGTTTTAATATTAAATCAGAAATTAGTATTAAAATATACACGTTTGGTATTTATTTATTTTGAAAATAATATATAAATTAGCTTCCTGTTTCATAAATTATTTATTTTTGTAGATACTTCTGAATTATAATTTGTATTTTTAGAATTTAATTGCAGATACAAAGTACTCTAAAATTGCACGTGCGAATCTAAATTAAGAATTTAAATTGAGTATAAAACTCTTTGAGAATAACTATGACACATATTATTATTTTTTAAACGGAAACAATGTATTCATAAATACTTTTTGGGTTTAAGGTTTTCTAAGTCCATCAAAAATTAGTCCTCCTGTCCGTGGTAAAGCGGAAAGGACTGTCAGAATCTTACTGACTAAAAGTCCACCCTGCTCCTTAAATCCCTTGTAGGCCTTTACGTTCAAGACTCCCTTCACAGAACAAAGATATCGGAACAGCCACCGTAATCGCGGGCATGCGGACGGTAAGTAATGGGTGACTCGCCGTCTAGTCATGGACCAAGCCCGGGTCGACGGACCGTCGTGTTCCACGCGCACCTCAAAGAGCTGTCAGCAATCTGACGGGCTCGTCCTTAAAGGGCCAAAGCTTGCCGGTCGCGGCTGTTTCATCTGGTAGGACTCATTTGATGATTGACATCAAATGAGTCCTCCTATCGAGGGCGGGGCGGGAGGGACTGTCAGACTTGTACTGACTAAAATCCACGGTGTCCTTCACAAGCCCTTTACGTACCGTAGGTCTTTACTTTTCAGAGTCACGGTAAATCATAAGACCCGCGACCCAGACAGGCTTCGGCCCTCATTTGGGGGGCCCCGTCATTTTTGCTGACACTCTTTGAGGCGCGCGTACGCGAACACAACGTGCCGTCGGCCCGGGCATGGTCCATGGCCGGACAGCGAGTCGCCCATTACTCGCTGCCCGCATGCCTGCGCCTACGGAGATCGTCTACCGACATCAGAAGCCGTTGGCGTCTACCACTTAACAACTAAGCTAGCAAAAAATCAAATAGAACATCTGTGACGTCTCGCAAGGCTCAGTTGAAAACCAGCGTCAGGCACCCTGTGGCCTGGCTTTTTGCTGAACTGAGCCTATTTGGCACAGCCGTGAGGCACACGGTACCTACTTTTGTGTTCTTCCTTTTCCATTGTCTCGTAATTTTTAATTGTAATTGTGTGAAACTTATTTTCTTTCTTTCTTTCTTAGAATGACATTTTTGACAATCTAAAAATAAGTACGAACAGAAACAATAAATATAATTTTGTAATAATATGAAACATTAACTTTTAATTATATACTATGTAGTGATAATAAAGTAACTAGGAACTGCCTATAAAACGGCTCGCGGCGTTATGATCATACATGCGCCTCACAAGATGAGATAAGCAGTCATTCCATGTAAAATTTGATATTTAGTTGCATCCGGCTTGACAGAAATATAAACAAGATGCTATCGAGGAAAAAACATGAATACTTTTAATCGTGACCGAAAACTAAGGCCGTAACACGACTTATGGGTCATACACAAAACGGGTTATAAAAATACTCGAAATAAAAAGTCGTTATTTTTTTTTCAAATCAGTCTCATTTATTAGTTAATCATACAAGTAATTAGAACTTAATCAAAAACCAGATCGTTATCCAGATTTCAGCAAGTTATTTAACTTTAATTTTTTTTCACGTCCACAGAAAAGACCCCTTTCCACAGAAGAGATGTTAATCACTCTCATATTGATATTTACTTGCCATTTAAACTCGTAATGTTTAACAAAAGTTATCTAGCCAATTATATATATATTTTCAGATACCGAACAGAAAGACGTAGTTTTTACTACGTTTTGTGGCGGTTCTAAATTAGTAGAATAGTAGACGCACGTGTGTAATGAAAGCTGCGATTTCGATCCTCCAAAATGAGCTGATTGAATTTCAGATCCGTACTTGCAAGAATAGTTTTCTGAAAAGTCTATATGTAGTAACCCCTCAGATGGCGAAAGACTTTGTTTTATGAATTTTATAGCGTTATACTGATTAGTGATGTTGGCAAGATGCTGCATGAACATAGGTAGGTTCTTATTTAAAATATTAACAAGCAATTGATGCGATGTCTTTACGCTTTCTTTCATAGTTTTCTTGCAAATCTTCTCATTGCCTTTAATTATTACAGTACAATTTTTAGTTACCCATCTTTGGTAAATTATTGTATCATTGCCATTTAACAAAGTGTACTTTGGAACTCTCTCAGAACATTGTGAACATTTCCGTTCCAAGCAAGGAACACTAAAAGCATTGTTACAGCAAAGAGATTTAGCTAAATTGGTGGCAGAATTATGATTTAATGTCTTATTTTGGTGTAAGGCTTGAACAATATAATCATTATTCGTGTGAACGGGGCACACAGGCAAGTGTTTCTTGACGCGGCTTTAGGGAATATTACCCAGAATGGACGATATCGGCTGAACGTTTCGTATGAGACATTCAAACCAGTCGTATTGTTAAATTTTTTATGAAGGTTTAGAAGTGTATAATTTAGAAGACGTATTTGCTTTTTGTCTTTTCTGCGCGTGATTGTTTCCTTTTTACCAGCTGTTAGTCTGCTATTTTCATCATTGATTAAAAATTCATGTATCCTTTTTCATAAGCCAATATTTATGATAATCTCCTGTCTTTTCTTTTTTTAATTTCATTATTCGCATCCTATATTTAGAGAGCTTATTTAATCTTTCTATTAAAAATTGGTTTTGAACCTTCAAAATCCGGCGATTTCGTAATCGTATTGCTTCACCCACCTCTACACGTGAGTGTGATGAGCGAGAAGAACTGGGAGAAGAAAGCGGTGTATTCACGCGTACTATTTCTTCCGTTTGTTTTCTTAGTCGATCTCTATCACGTCTTAGCTTGGCTTTTTCACGCCATATTTTCGCATCTGTCGCTGCTGTCTCGGTGTAAAATCTTTAATTGTCTTCAATAACCCATTTTCTTTTTTTAGATGGTATCTTTCGCGTTCCTTTCTATGTCTTTCTTCTATGGCAGTAGCATCTAATTTAGCTCTAGCTCTTCGCATGCTAAGTTTTTTCTGTTCACGACGACGAATTTTCTTCTCTTCGTCAGTTAATTGGGTTCTAGATCTACTGGATCGAGGCATTATACCTGAAACAAACCCAACCATGCTAAGCAGCCCACTTTTGCAAAAAAAAAGTCAAGCTCCGTTTTTGGGTGCCGATACCAATAATGCAGTATTTAAATCATGCTATTTCAACCTGCCCGTTTGTTTGACCAACATTGTAGCTGTGTTAGCATAGAAAACCGTTAAAATGTTATTTTTTGTGGACATACATCTTTCCTGTGGACATTTATGTTCACAGGAAAGATGTCCACAGGAGAGATATTTCAAACTAAAATCAAAGCAGCCATTTTGTTTTTAAGGTTAGGAAAACAGCAAAAGAAACTTTGAAAATACTCCTCAAAAGGCACATTGGCGCAATATTTACTAAAATATAAAATAACAACTTACCAAATTACAACTCAAGCAGGAAAGACGCACTGAACTTTGACAAAAACACTTAATTGTATTTTAAAACTTTGTAAATTAGAAAATGACACGTAGCTGTACCGAAAAGGACTCCAACAAATGGCGGATATCCAGTGCTGTCAATTTAAAAAATAAACGATACATGGTAGCTTTAGTACAAATTAAAATTTGGTTGATTTTTAGGTCCACCAAAAAGACCTAAATCCGTATAACAGCATGTTTATTGGAAATTAAAAAATATATCTTGTGCAATTATTAACAACATTCTAATAAAAATAATATTCATTATATATCACGTAAATGCGACAATGATGTTTTGGTAAACATGTCCAAAATAAATAACTACATCTATCCAAACACTAATACCCCGAATCTGAACAGTCCACACGAAGAGACTTTTGTAACGATTTGTTTTTTTTTTTTAAATAAAGAAATATCATTTCATAGCTTGAAATATTATGAGTAAACAGAAAAGTAACAAATATTTAACTGAAAAATAAAAGTCTTCAGTTCCTATCGTAAATTTTTAAGTTATTTTATCCGAACGCCCATATGTGTATGACCCTTATATTTTTTACTGATCAAGATCGATTCTATTGATAAAGATTCCTATAATGTAGCAATAAAAGTATGACGTCAAATTATGGGGTTTCTAAACCGCAAATTAATACCCATTTATTGGTACACTCTTCGGCAAAACTCATAGATTATTACTAAGTTTATTAAGTAAATGGTGCCCTTATGTGTGAAGAGCTCGTGGCTCAATAATTTCAGCCGCACAGGCCGATCTTCCGGGTTAAACCGCGCTTGCTGAGGTTAGTCAGGTGTGGATGGGTGACCATCTGTCATAGCGAGTTTCCTCCGTGCCTCGGAAAGCACGTAAAGCCGCTGGTCCCGGCTTTGATTTGTAAAAATCGTATTATTCATTTAATGATCGCGGGACTAACGAATTACCGTGACCCCGGAACGTAATGGGTTATTGAAGGACACCGTGGATTTTAGTCAGTACAAGTCTGAGAGGAAGTGGGAAGACTCATTTGATGATTACACCTCGCTAAATAAATAACAATTCTTAAAATGAAACCAACTATCTAGAAATAAAAAATATACATATTTTTTTTACATTTACAGTAAATCTTACATAGGGGACTTCCTTTTGTAAAAGATATACCTGTGCTAGGAAAACTCCAGTAATATTATATCTTATAACATTTATACTATTAGTATAGATTTAAAAGAATTTTAAAAAACAACAATTATGTTAGTACACAAAGAATGCTTACATATTTATAAAAGTAATTGATGTTGACTGTACGCAAGTTAGTTTTTATTCAGTCATCTTTTAACGATGCGTTAAGTTGATACTTCCTAGAAAAATGCTTGTAATAATGTTTTTTTTTATGTCGGTTGGCGAATACAATGTAGTTTGTTATATATCCGTTTCGATAATGATCTTAGCAAAAAGTTCATGAGTTTCTTTCGATCTTCATTTTGATATGAAATAACAATGGACTCATAATACTTCCTTGGGGGACCCCCGACCTTAGTTTTGATAGTAGATCTTCAATTTTTTTGCGAACTGTCTTATGTATCATTAATTGCATGTGAGGTCTAACTTGATATTACTTCAAATACGTATTTTTGTTAAATAAGCAAGTATATAATATATACACTTTATAAGTACATATTTATAAAGTGTGTGTTCGTATCTACAAAGTCAAATGCCTTGGTCAAGTTCATGAACGCAACGCAAACCAAAAATTGTAGTAAAACAGTTTAGATACTGTCACAATTGCATAGTTTTTTTAAAAAGCTAAAACGCAATGGATGCCCTGATTAACCGATTTAAACCAAAATTAATTTAAAAAAATGCATAAGTATATAAAGTGATCTTGAAATTATTTTTGAACGACTTTAAAGCTAATATTATGGTATACAATAAAACTTGATTGAATTCAACTAAAATGTATAAATAGAACAATACCCCCTTTTCTATAAAAAAGACAAAACATCCGTAGTCATGCGGACGTCCGTCCTGCAGAAGGTTGTAAATGTATTTAAGTGGTACAACCACCGGAACGATTACACGCTTGTTAGTTACGTCTCTATTCGCGGGGAGAGACAAAAAGAGCGGAATTTGATAATTTAATTGTGTTTTTTGTATGTAGACTTGGGCTATATGGCACTAACTCAAAGTGTGGTTTAAGATTTGACAGTCAAGGTTAAATGTTTGTAAACATGGTAATTAAAATTGGGGTAAATTTAGTGATACTATAATATTTCCAACCTGGGATTTGGGAACAAATATATAGAGAGCAGTAGTGCTCTCTATATATTTGTGGCATTTTGCTATTGGGGCAGAATTTTATCTTTATTTTTGTTTTTTTTTTTAAAGTAAACAAATACTGAAAGTTCGTTTAAACTACACGCGGATCCGGACATAACCTCCAAATTAAACTATCTGTCACGACTCGTTGCTGCAAATTATCCGATCAATTTTGACAGATCCTGTAGAGGCGTGTCGTGCACGCCTTTTCGTTACCAAAGTAATATAAATCTTGTTTATAGCTGTATATCGATAAAAACATCTAACAACATAGTTCTTGCCAAACCAAAGGGCATCAGTCAGATTTCGAGCACAGTAAGACTCCTCTTTGAGGAGTGGCGTCACGGCGTCCTCACCTTCTGCTTAAAACAGGTCCTCACCGGAGACGAAAGTTTCAGGAGGTTCCTGTGTCTGATTGGGAAGGAATAAACGCCTGGGTTTCACCGCTGCCAGGGTCACGTCGCCCGGAGGACACGGTGGAGCATGCGGTGCAGGACTGCCCCGTTTAGGCTGAGCACCGCCATGTCCTCACGGAGGCGATAGGTAGCGATTTCTCGCGCCCGGCATTGGGCGAGGCTATGCTGCGGGGCGAGATAGAATATGAAGCGGTCATGGTGACAGGCGTGACAGGCGTCGCGAATGCGATGTGTTGAGGCGTTTTATTTGTAATGTATGGAATTGTTTGAATCCAATCACATAGAAAAGCGAAAGCGATCCGATAGCGTGACAGAACTCTCGGACTGACGTCTCGTATCGGTTCATTATTGCTTCGGACTCGCCTGTCTGTTTGACAAAGGCATTAGAGTTTTGAAAAATAATGAACACTATTTTTTTTATTGACAAAGATATCAAAACTTGGATACGGGATTTTAATAGAGTTGTGTCTTCGTCGATTTTGGCTTACGTAACAAAACAAAAAATACGTCGGTCAAATATATGTTTTATAATGGCACTAATTAGTTTTTTTCAGTGATTTTGCGTATTATAATAAAAGCGTGCTATACGCCCAATTATGTTTCCAAACACAGCATTTTAAGTCTTTTTTTATATCAAAAAACCTCTCTGAATATCGTTTTTGCCATACCAAAGGGCATGAAGACGTCAAAAAGCCCAAGGGCAATCTCATCGCGCGTTAGAATGTGTGCTTTGAAGGTTATCCACTTTGCAAATAAATCAATCATTACTGTAATGGCTGTGGCAATTGCTTCAGGCTTTGTAATGTAATTTAGATTATTGGTATTGATAATTAATTATGTTATAACGAACGGTCAGTAAAATTCAAAATTAACTACCTCATAGCTGCCTTTTCCCAACTATATTGGGGCAGGCTTCCATTACAACCAGAAGCAGCTGAATATCAGTACTTTACATGGAGCGATTGCCTATCGCACCTCCACAACCCAGTAACTGGGTAATACAATAGCCCTTGCAAAGACAGGATATTTGACTTTCGAGCATCTGACTGTGATTAACGACTGTCAATGATCTACAAATGACAGTCGGGACCAACAACCAACAACAACATCATATTCTATGGGAGTGTATTCTTTGGCAGAACGAACGTAATATTATGTTGAACACTGTTCAGACTACATCTGGAGTCATTTACTACTCGGACCTTGTTGAAACTCGAACAAACTTCCGTGCGTTCAAGCGTTTTTGCCATACCTATTATTGGAATCAAAGGAGAAGGCGACTTCTGGGCCCAGCAGTTAACTAGTTGAAATGTATATTAAAAAAACCGTCATATTTTTCTAAGGAAAATCACAAAATATGGCACCTTGTTTCTATCTAGGAAGCGAGAAAACTTAAATTAAGTTATGGAACTAAATAATCGATTAAATAATGCCTGAAATGTTAACAATCGATTACGAATAAATCGGTAAAATGTCAGAATATGTATGAACATCGAGTAACGAGTATTTTTTTGTGGAATCGATTCATAGTGAATCGATTTCCTTTAATTTCTCTTCTGGCAACATTCCTGCCTGATATCAGTCTGTCACGGTCACCGATTGACAGATGACACTCGTTCGTTGTTTTTCGTTCTGAGTGCGCACGTATTTTCCTTGTTTTTTTGTTTAACCCCACGACCTCGGCTTTTATTGAACTATTGACGGATCTTGCATTTCTGAATTACCTGGCTCTCTATTTTGGACAACTGTTTACGCCTATCGATCGGATATTGACGACATGGATCGCTGTGTAAATTGTTTGATTGCGACTGGTCGCAGTAACTCTATTGGCAGAAGAGTCTTGGAAGATGAGGCGATTTTAGCATTATTCGTCGGTGGCGTGCATCTCAGCCCATGTAATGTGCATAATATGGTATCTCAGTTGGGCAAGATACCAAGAAAATATCGTACCCCCTGCACAATAATTCTTAGACGATATTCTCCTAATTATTGAAGATGAATAATACATATTTTAGTCATATATTAGTGTTTTATTTTATATCCTCCTGTCTCTTTTTTAGTTTTTAAAAGGTAGGTGCCTACTGCTTCTAAGTGCAGGATATTGGATGAAGAAACTTGTCTTCGACTGTAGCGACTGTCCAGGGCGCGAGAGAGCCAAACGTGTCAGATCTTTGACTCTTTACACACTCTCCATGCATAAAACCATAACACAACCAAAGTCATTCAAAAGTATTTCGTAAAAAAACATAAAAAAAAACTGCAATGTTATAATATAACCTCACTTTTACTATATTTCATATAACTTGATTCCTGGATAGCCAAATTTCACCAAATTTTCAGTGAGGCCTTGTTATTATATTCTCTTACAAATAAGGCTAGTTTGATTCAGTTAACACCTGGGCCCAGGAATGTATGGAGTAGTTCCCTTCTCCTTTAGCAGCTCACAATTTAGGACCCATTAATATTAGTAGTCATTTTACCCGTGGTGCTAGGCAACTGGGCTTCTCCCAGTTGTAATGTCCCTTTGTGCCTATTGGCCTTGTTTTGTTCTGTCTCCTGCTTGCAGGGAGGGAAGTGGAAACATATATTTTTTCCTACTCCTCCACTATTCTTTTCTGATTAATTTCGTTGCAGGATCCAAGACAGGTAAATTTTATTCTCCGGGACACGTCGAGCTTCATTGTCTCGGCCCTTTTCTGGTTGGTTGCCACTGTTGATTCTGGCGCACAGGAGTTGCAGTGGTTAGGGAATAGTGTGGTGGGTTTGTCCCAATAAAAAAAAAAATGTCGGGACCAACGGCTTTACGTTCTTTCTGAGTCACGGAGGAAACTCGCTATGATAAATGGTCAGTGTGGTCACCCATCCATCAGCCTCGGCAAACGCGGCTTAACCTTAAAAATCGACCTATACACCTATGCGGCTGTTGTTATTTAGCCATGAGTTGCAAGAGATCCTCAACAGTTAATAGCTTATCGTATTTATTAATCCTTGTAAATTCATCAAATGAGTCCTCTCACCCAGGGCAAGGCGGGAGGGACTGTCGGAGTCGTACTGATTAAAATCCACGGTGTCCTTTAATAGCCCCTTACGTTCCGGGGTCAGGGTAATTCATAAGTCCCTCTAAAGGGGGGCCCCGTCATTGTGCTGACACTCTTTGAGGCGCGCGTGGAACACAACGCGCCGTCGACCCGGGCATGGTCCATGGTTGGACAACGAGTCGCCCATTACTCGCTGCCCGCATGCCCAGCTTAATCTTTTTGGGCTAATTTTATGAAAGAATTTGTCAAAGACGACGCTACGAAAACTAAAAAGATACAAACAAACAAATATACATGTCGAATTGAGAATCTCCTTTTTTTGAAGTCGGTTAAAAAGGGGTAGTTTGAAGCCTCATAGTCGTATAACCAATTTCGCATAAAGTTACCCAGTAACTGGGTTGTGGAGGTCAGGTAGACAGTCGCTCCATGTAAGACACCGGTTAGATTCGAACCTGCCCCCTCTGAAAGGCAAAGCAAAGGTTGATTACTTGTACAAGGTTATAAATTTGCGAATATTATCAATTACTTTTCTATTGTAATTGGTATTTAGTCGCTTCAGGCTATGTTATAACAACTAACCTTAATTTTACGAAGGATATGTTAATTATAAGCCTTAATTGATAGTCTGATTGATTATGTCTTGTTAATAGATACAGTCTAGCTAAACCAATAAAATTGTATGTTTTTAAGCTGACACGGTCACTAACACTATCATTTACATATTTTATACGAAACCCTAATAAATACAGGAGTGGAACTCTCTGCCTGCAACTGTGTTTCCGAACGCATACAACCCTAATCTCTTCAAAGTTAGAGTGAACAGGCTTCTTCTGGGTAAGCTCGCTCCATCGTCGACCTTGTCTTAGTCACTCCTGACCTAGACTAAAGTCAAAAGCAAACCCATTGAACATAAAAAAAAGAAACGCCGCGTCTCGAATTACCGTGACCCCGGTACGTAAAGGGCTATTAAAGGACACCGTGGATTTTAGTCAGTCAAGTCGGACAGTCCCTTCCGCCCTGCCCTGGGTTGATTAGCTGATGACTTTACCACGATAAAAAAAAAGGCAAAATATTTACAAAAAGTAAAATAACGATTCGTAAAATCAACTACCGGTTAAGTAAACGATTAATTACAACAAACGATCCGTTAACTTCTAACCAGCCGGTCAAAACATAACCTAAATTCACGAACTCACAAGTCTGTAACCTTTACTAAAGGTCATTCTAACAATAGTATAAGGTCATTGAATTTCTTTCACGGTTAATTCTAATGGAGCAAGAAATCAACTATTGGAAGTATTTTTATTTCCTTAATTTGAATTAATTATTGTTAAATTAATTGGTGGTGATTTACATCCGGTCATTTTAGGGTTTAAAATCTAAATATTTTATTTCACACTAGCGGGCGCCCTCGGCTCCGCCCGCGTGAATGTCGGTTACCGCTGCAAAAAGCCTACTCAGGAAAGACACGGTCAGCAACATGATTCCCAGGTCTATTCACAGACACCGACACTAACATCGACGACGCAGTCATCACAAACACTAGACATAGATAGATATAGTGTGTCGCGGACTTTTGTATAGATATTTATAAGATCAACAATTAATTAGAACATTTTATGGTTCTATCTTTTATAGTTTAGGCAGCGTACGCAAAATAAGTAACTTTTCTGGTTGATTTATTACACCTTGTGGCCGGAAAACCCAAATATCTTACGGAACCCTATATTTTCCAAAATAAAATATAGCCTATATTACTCGTGGATAATGTAGCTTTCGAATGGTGAAAGATATTTTAAAATCGGTCCAGTCGTTTTTGAGCCTATTCAATACAATCAAACAAACAAACAAAGTTTTCCTCTTTATAATATTAGTGTAGATGGGCCTCAATGGGCACTTATAAAACTTCGAAAAAAATTGGCACGATTCGGGTTGGTCGTTTCCATGGAGCAGAACCGGTAAGAAACTCTATGGTTCATCATTATCATGATCATTCGCAGCTCGTCTTCACCCACTGCTGGGTATAGGCCTCTCTTTGCTTGTGCCAAACTCCACGGTCCCGCGCCAGCCTCATGCAGGACACTCCCGCAATGTCGTCTGCGGTCTGCCCATCTCGCCGCCGGACGGCCGTCATTTCTTTTACTCACTCCATAGTTTCTCTTTTAAAAATAATTGTTTTTACTATGTTATTGTTACAGTTTGGCATTACATAAAAACGAGATATTTTGTTTCTTAGTACTTTCAGAAATCAACAAATGTATGAAAATGACTAATCTTCGAACTTGTATAACCTGGCCGAGAGCAATCCTAAAACTTTTGTACTAGTACCACTCATACGTCAGACGATCTCCGGCCACCGCAGGCGGGCGGGCGGCGAGTAATGGGCGACTCGCTGTCCGACATGCCCGGGTCGACGGCGTGATGTGTTCCACGCGCGCCTCAAGGAGTGTCAGCATAGTGACGGGGCCTGTAAAGGGCCAAAGCCTGCCGGGGTCACGGGACTCGCAAATTACCGTAACCCCGGTACGTAAAGGGCTATTAAAGGACACCGTGGATTTTAGTCAGTACGAGTCTGACAGTCTCTCCCGCTCAGCCCTGGGTGGGAGGATTTGATGATTTTACCACGATAAAAAGAAAAAAGTACCAGTCACACATACCATTTTTTGTTGCACTTTTAGAAAAGGCCCAGAAAGAAAATGATGTCTTTTCTAAGGATTTCAACTGAGCAATAATACAATTAGTTTTTTACTAAGGAAGTCTGCTGATCTACATTTTAATCAGACACGAATAAAATTGTCACGATATTTTGTAATACCTACAAAAAAATCGACACGAGAAGTTAACAAAAAGTACAAAATAGTTTTTCAAGCAAATCAAATGTTTTTTTTTTCTACAGGAAGTGCACTCTAGCATTTCACACGAATTTTTAATGAAAATCAAACTTTTTATGAACTGCCCTGAAATCTATCGCAGGAATTTTTATCACAATTTTGCCTGGCCTGGCCGTGATGTATATATGTCGTGGATGTTTTTTTTTTACGTGGGACTGTCAGACTCGTACTGACTAAAATCCACGGTGTCCTTCACTAGCCCTTTACGTACCGGGGTCACGGTAATTCGTAAGTCCCGCAACCCCGGCAGGCTTTGGCCCTCTACAGGCCCCGTCACTATGCTGACACTCCTTGAGGCAAAAAAATGATTCTAATAAAATGGTCTTTTAACACTGGGCTGCACTTTTGATCTGAGCAACGTTATAATAAAAATTTGATAAACGCTATTTGACACAACGTTTAATCACGTAAAAAATATGTCTTTCTTCAAAGAACGTATATAAACGTGCCGTATCACTTTAAATTTTGGGACTGCTAGCGCCACTCTAGGTTAATTTTTTTGTGTACTTTATAAGTCTACTCGCACACATACATTCTAATTACCAGTACATTCAGAGAAAATTGTGCGCCGCGCAAAAAAACATTTGAATACCCAGATACTCAGCTGAAAGTGTTAAGGCCCTCAGTTGGGGAGAGATTGTACATTCTACATTTCTTAACACTTCTTTTTCTGTCTTTTCAGACGAGCGTTAGCCATTCCTCCTTCAAACGGTCCCTATTCCCACGACAGATGTCAGATGTACTCCGCAGACTTCAGCAGGGCGTTAGCTGAGGGTAGAACCACTCCTGATGATGAGTGGGCCGTGGTGCCCTGTCAGCATGGCTGGGAGTACAACAAGAGTGATGTGCCGTATGATACTATTGCTTCTGAGGTGAGTTAAACTTATCGATACATTAAATTGTACACTTTCTATTAAATTGTACCGTCTTTTAAGATTTGCGAACGGGGAGTGGGAAGGGTCGAGGGGCAATGGGAAGCAGTCACCTCCTTCTGAGAAGCAATAATGTTAGCATTAAGAGGTAATTCTTCAAAAGGAGGTGAATTCGCAGAAG
The DNA here is from genome assembly GCA_943136025.2 of Agrotis puta. Taxonomy (NCBI): domain Eukaryota; kingdom Metazoa; phylum Arthropoda; class Insecta; order Lepidoptera; family Noctuidae; genus Agrotis; species Agrotis puta. The sequence goes on along the minus strand of OW964195.2, from coordinate 2,388,295 downwards.
GAGGTGAATTCGCAGAAGGAGGTGTTCGAGGTGTGTAAGGAGGCAGAACACATGAGGGAGAAGATATATTCTACCCCACAACCCCAAGATGACCTACGATACGACCAGGGTGTCGGATTTTTGAGGCGATTTCTGGCCACCGTAGGCGCTGGCTTCATACGGCGAGTAATTGGAAGCTTGTCGTCCGATTAAGGATAAAGGTCGACGGTGCTTCGTGTTCTACACACAAGTACGAATTGTAGTTCGCGTTACTTTGTGTAACACATTTTATCACCACTGCTCTCAAAATGGTGGAGGAAAACATCGGGAAGAAACCGGCATGTCCTAGAACCAAAATTTCGAAAACATGTGACATCTACCAACCCGCACTGTGCACGCGTGGTGGAATAGCCCACTTTCTCTCACAAAGAGGAGGCCTGCGTCCCAGCAGTGGGAACATTATAGGCTGATAGTATTTGTATTTTTCTAATATCAATGGCCTTGATTTTCCAGTTGGACTGGGTATGTGAGAAGGACAACTTAGCAGCAACAGCTCAAGCCATCTTCTTCTGTGGAGCCATAGTCGGTGGTCTGGTCTTCGGATGGATCGCTGATAAGTACGGAAGAATACCTGCTTTAGTTGGTAAGTTATAAGGTTTAGTTTTGTGTTGTATGTATGTATTGGGTGTAGACAAATGACTATCGATTGCGAAGTGTTTTAGAGTCTCAACGAATTTCAAAACCATTGACAAATTATTCGATGGATTCATTTTTGGTTTTACCCTCGGGAATTGTTTATAGCCGAAACCGATCCGGCAGAGGGTCTGCGAGGGGGTAAACGTAGGGTGGTACGTCCCACGGCAAGATGGACCGATGACCTGAAGAAGGTGGCACTGGCTGGATGAAAAAATCGGGAGATCGTCCACTGTGGCGCTCCCTGGGAGAGGCCTGAGTCGAGCAGTGAACTGCAATAGGCAGAAATTATGAATACTAATGTGTTTTACTATGTCACTTCCAGGCACCAATCTCTTGGGTTTCATAGCGGGTGTGGGCACGTCGTTCTGTGACAGTTTCCTGACTTTTGCGCTCTGCCGGTTCTTCGTTGGATTGGCTTTCGACAACTGCTTTACTATGATGTATATTCTTGGTAAGTTTCAAACTATATTAGTATACGCAGATGACTGCAACGCCTTTTTCCAGATGTAGTTGCAAATGGCGGCTGTACATTGCTGCTGGGCATGCGGACTTCGAGTAATGGGCGACTCGCCGTCCGATCATGAGCCATGCCCAGGTCAACGGTGCAAATGCAAGCTGTCAGCAATATGACGGGGTCTCCCTTTGAGCCCTCTTAAACCCATTTTAAACGTTGATAACCTCTCTTTTGTTGACTGTTCCTATATCTTACCTGACCTAGTAATTGAACCTAAGACTTTGTGTTCGGAAGTACACGTCCTACCACTAAACCAGCCAAGCAGTGAAATTAATCATTGATTATTATCATGATCCACATTAAGCCCAAAAAATATGTGCCTTGGCATAATATTCGAGCAATGTTTCACACGCGGACGATTTATTATTTTTCTTATCTTAAAGAGACCCAAAGGCACTTATAAAACGTCGAAAAACTGGTGTACAGTTTGAGTTGATAGAGTAAATTAAATGGTCTTTATGGAAATTCCTTTATTAAAGTATTCACGCCCGAAAATAATGATTATTTAACAGCGGCTTCTGATTGGACATCTTAAAGACTCAATTAGGCAAATTCGGTCGTTGATTGGTTACAGACAAAGATAAATAAATAAATTAATATTCCACAACTATCACACAACGCCATCTAGTTCCAAGCTAAGCAGAGCTTGTGTTATGGGTACTAGACAACTGATAAACATACTTATATATTTCTAAATACATACATATTATAGATAAATTACACTCAGACATAGAACAAATGATCGTGCTCATCACACAAACATTTGTCCTGCGTGAAAATCGAACCAACAACCTCCGGCATAGCAGTCAGGGTCACTAACCACTAGACCAACAGGCCGAATATATTTACCAAGATAGTTTAAGGCGCGCTTGCCGAGGCTGGTCTGTGGATGAGTGACCATCTGTTATAGCGAGTTTCCTTCGTGACTTGGAAAGCACGTAAAGCCGTTAGTCCCGACTGTCATAAGTAGATCTTTCACAGTTGTTACTATTAGTCAGAAGCTCTAAAGTCTGACAAACCAGTCTTACCATGGGGTATCGTATTACCAAATTGCTGGGTTGTGGAGGTCCGATAGGTAGTCGCTCCATGTAACATACTGATATTCAGCTGCATCTGGTTCGACTGGAAGCTGACCCCAATATAGTTGGGAAAAGACTAGGCAGATGATGTTAGATATTCTGTCTAAAAATATCACTGACCCTCTTCCTCTTTCCTTGCAGTTCTCGAATACGTGGGACCAAAATGGCGTACATTCGTGGCCAACATGTCGATTGCTCTGTTCTTCACCTTAGCTGCCTCTCTGCTGCCCTGGATCGCGTTGTGGGCTGATGATTGGAGAATGTTCGCAATGGGAACCAGTCTGCCCTTCGCGCTGGCTATTCTGACACCTTGGTTGGTGCCTGAGAGTGCTAGGTAAGATGCAAATATAAGTCTTCTATTAGTTGACATCCTCGTTTTTTGGGCTGAGAAATCGTCCAATGAGTCGGGGGGCTCAGAATGGAAGAGAAAAGACTTGCATTGAACTTGGGGAGGAGGAGGAGGTTCGTTGCCCTTTGTGTTCCAGAGTAATAGTTACCTACATTTATTCGATAAACAAAAACCTGTATCTGCTACCAACTTATTACATACTTATTTTTATTGCCTTTTCAGATGGTTGGTGTCACAAGGCAAGATTGACAAAGCCCTAACAATTATGAAGAAGTTTGAAAGGATCAACAAGACAAAGATCCCGGAGAAAGTGCTCAGTGATTTTACGGTAATTGCATTTTCTAACTTATAATTATTTTAAAATTGTTTCCAAACACTTTTTCCTGGGTTGACAACTTGGATCGCCAGCAGTTATTTGGTGCGTATAAATCGAAAAACTTCGTTTCACATCCATCTTCTCAGAATAATGTATTGAATCGGGTCAGTACTACTCGTAACTTAGCCGATCCACTTTCTCCCGTACGTACAGGAGCTGGAATCGTGTCGTTCCAGTCATATCTGAGCTTCAGCTACTACTGCTACATTGATTTTGCATCTTTTGTCATTCAAAATTTCTCAATTCTATGTACTTTACCTCTCGCGCCCGGCATTGGTCGAGGCCATGCTGCGGGGCGAGACGGAGTGGAAAGCGGTCGCCTCCTTCTGCGAAGCAGTCATGCTCGCGAAGGAGGAGGCGGGCCGCGTGAGGGAGAGAACAGCGACCTCCCTCCACCCCAGCCGCAGTGGTAGACGCCCACGGCGTCGGACGTCGCAAGACGACCTCCGGCCACCGGCGCGGGCATGCGGGCGGCGAGTAATGGGTGACTCGCAGCCCGACCATGGACCATGCCCGGGTCGACGGCGCGTTGTGTTCCACGCGCGCCTCAAGGAGTGTCAGCATAGTGACGGGGCCTGTAGAGGGCCAAAGTCTGCCGGGGTTCGCTGGACTTACCCATTACCGTGACCCCCGGTACGTAAAGGGCTAGTGAAGGACCCCGTGGATTTTAGTCAGTACAAGTCTGACAGTCCCTCCCGCTCTGCCCCTCATTTGATGTTTTTACCACGATAAAAAAAAAGTCTATGTACTTATAAGGCCACAATAATAAGAAAATCTTACCACCTTAAAAACATAAACAAAAATCTAACAAATGCCTTCCAATTCTTTCAGGAATCATCCCTTAAAACAATCAAAGAATCAGAAGCGGAATGCAAAACTTACTCCGTGCTGGACCTCTTCAAAACCCCCAGACTGCGCCGTAACGCGATCCTTCTCATCATCATATGGATGGCCATATCCCTGGTGTTCGACGGCCACGTCAGGAACGTTGGCTCCTTGGGCCTGGATATATTCCTCACGTTCACGATCGCATCGGCTACTGAGCTGCCCGCTGATACTTTCTTGACTGCAGTGTTGGACAGGTTAGTAAAAGCTGCACTGGTAAAGCCTTGTATTCATGTTAAACTTTGGTTAAATCAATATGGGTTGTCCACAAACAAAATGTTGCTCGAAGAAGTAATGCATTCTTTTATCATTGCTCCACACTACCGCCACGTTTATAAACAGTTCCAAATACATCTACACACGTCAACATTTGTTGATAAACTCTCTCGCTCGCTCTTGATAAGCACTCTCGCTCACCGGGTGTCAACTCTGCAACATGGCGTGATTAAAGCTTTTGTCAAACAGACAGGCGTGGCGAATGCGACATTTTTATTTGTAATGTATGGAATTGTTTGAATCCAGTCACATACAAAAGTGAAAGCGATCCGATAGCGTGACCGAACTATCGGACTGACGTCTCGTATCGGTTCATTATCGCTTTGGACTCGCCTGTCTGTTTCACAAAGGCTTAACTCCGTAACACAAGTATTACCCGGAATATGTTGACAGCAACTCGGCAACGTTTATGCCACCATGTTGCTGAACAAACGTTTACCATGAATACGAGGCTTAAGTCTTCAAGGATGCACGCTTTGCATCCCAAGGTCAATTCAATAGTAGAGGGAAACGGGTTACTGTGGTCAGTCTATAGATGGGTGACCATATTCTGTTAAAGACGTTTTTTTTTCCGAAAATCAACGGCGTGGCTGTCTGAGGTTGACGATGATGATTCCTCTTGTTTTATTATTAAACCTTTATCTTTTTTTCAGGTGGGGTCGTAGATGGCTGGCGTGTGGTTCCATGGTCATCAGTGGTATCTTCAGTCTTTTAGCTACAGCTGTGCCAGTTGGTATGTAGACAATTATACATGTACACATCTTTTATGTGGAAAGAAAAAATAGATTTGGAGTACTTTTACGAGTATCTGTGACCTTCTGATTCTGGCAAAGCATTTGGTCTACTGAATAAAATAAATAAACATTCCACAACTATCACAAAACGCCATCTAGTCCCAAGCTAATCAGAGCTTGTGTTATGGGTACTAGACAACTGATAAAAATACTTATATATTTCTAAATACATACATATTATAGATAAATTACACCCAGATACAGAACAAATGATCGTGCTCATCACACAAACATTTGTCCTGGGTGGGAATCAAACCCACGACCTCCGGCATAGCAGTCAGGGTCACTAACCACTAGACCAATAGGCCTGTCAATGAATGAATGATGAATGTCAATGAATCGGAAGGAGCATGTTCAAAATCTGGTTCCAAAAGATTACTTCTTCGACGATTTCAAAAGTTCAAAAGGTAAAAATGCTGGATTATTCTTTTTCCACCAATCTGACTCATAGCTGCGTTGTGGCAAAGTGGAATGCCCTTTTTTAATATGGTAAAATCATCACACGAGTCCCCCTGCACAAGTTGGAGCGAAAGGGACTGACGGACTCATACTGATTCAAATCCACGGTGATCTTTTAATAGCCCTTTATGATCCAGGGTCGCGATTACCAATTAAGACAGTCCCGTGACCCCGGCAGGCAAAGGGGAATGCCTTAAAGTTCGCAATGGAATCTGCTGAAATCAATTTCACAAAACAAATACCCTATTTGTTTGTGTATGTGAGTTTAAATGTTTGTAAACACACCCACGACACATGAAAAAATTGGGGCAACGGTTATTTAAATGTCTCCGTGAGCCAAACGACCTTTCTAGCTTTGTATCTGCTGACTCTATTTCTTAATTCTCATTTAATCTCTCTCCAGGTGGTCCTTCAGCCTCTTTAGCCATCCTCGGCCGCTTTGCCGTCAACATATCCTACAACATAGGCCTCCAGTACGCCGCTGAGCTGCTGCCCACTGTGGTCAGGGCTCAGGGCGTCGCGCTGATACATATCATGGGTTACGTGGCTTCCATTGTGGCTCCGTTTGTTGTTTATTTGGTAAGTTACTTTTGGTTTTTTTAGAGAAATGTTCCCTATAGGTGTTCTTTAGCTTGATAAACTGCATCATCATCATCAGCTGGGAGGCTATTGCTGAATTAAAGGCTCCTCCTATAGGGGGGTTCTTGGCAAACGGCTAGATCTTGCGTCAATGCAAGTTAAGAGGACGCTGCTGCCTGTCTGTCAGTGGCAGGCCACAGTTTAAAGATTTACCAGGGTCGGTGAAAAAGGAAGTTCATCATCATCGTCATAACATATCAGTCGTAAGACATTCACTGCTGAACATAAAGAAATAAATAAATAAATACTCCAAAACTATCAAACAACGCCATCTAGTCCCAAGCTAAGCAGAGCTTGTGTTATGGGTACTAGACAACTAATAAACATACTTATATATATTTCTAAATAAATAAATATAAATAAAATAAAATAATAAATTAATAATAAATATTCGACAACTATCACACAACGCCATCTAGTCCCAAGCTAAGCAGAGCTTGTGTTATGGGTACTAGACAACTGATAAACATACTATATTTTCTAAATAAATAAATATTACAGATAAATTACACACAGACACAGAACAAATGATCGTGCTCATCACACAAACATTTGTCCTGGGTGGGAATCGAACCCACGACCTCCGGTATAGCAGTCAGGGTCACTAACCACTAGACCAACAGGCCTGTCGCCAGGCCCTTCCTTCATCAATATCTCGTTCGCGCAGCGCCGCGCCGGTAGCGACTTCGCGTAATTTGTCGTTCCGTACTTTAATTAGTGGAAAACAGTTTAAAGTTGTCTTTTAACAGTGTAATATACATACTTTTCTTCGTTATGAAGTATACAACCCTACTGTGTGATTTGTTTTTGGAAATAAACTACGAATAAAGTGCAAAGTTGAAATTAACATCTTCTGTTAAAACCATTTCAAATCGCAGTGACGCGTTCTTTGTGCATACAACGGACTTCCACACCGCGCTTCAAGCGCTCTAAGCTACATAACCTTGGCTAAACGCACCACCGCTACAGCGCTAGCGCTCTGCTTTATTGGATTTCTCCCACGCATTCGCGGCAATTAAGCGCTTCAAGTGCTCTACGCGGCGTCGGTTGAAGAAACGCGAGTCTACTGCAGTGCTTTGATTTATTAGCTTTATGCACTTTTTGCATGTATTGGGACACCTGCACTTTTAAAATTTTAAAATGATTTGTTTTGCATGTGATAACGCAATTGATGCTTATGAACAATTTTTACATTGCACTTCGAATACATGTAGTAATTTTATTCATTTTTCGTGTATGCATGATGGAAATACACATGATATAGATTCGTACTCTTGGATTTGTCGGGAATGTTCTCATTATGGGGAGGTCAATGACACCCAGGCGTCGATAGGAAATCCTTTTGAAAATAATGACGCTAATGTGACGTTGAGGAGAAAGTACTCGTCTATATCTAAGGTTGATGAAATCCAGTCGTCAAACTCGAGCGAGTTAAACTCTGAAATACGTCTTCTTCGTCACGAAGTGCTGTCGCTTAGCGATCAATTATGTCAAGCAATGTCAATAATTAGCTCTTATCATGATAAGCTCGACGTTTACTCTAACCAAATGGCAACTATGGACGCTAAACTCAAGAAGTTCGAAGAGGAGCGCCTACAGAGTAACGTGAAGGTACACGTTCTTGATGAGCAGACATCGGCCGATATAACCCTTCGAGCTTCTAGCCCCCAAGCGCACAAAAAGCGCAAGCGACAAAAGAAGTCAACTAAACAGCAGCTCTCAAGACCAACACCTATGTCTTCTACTATTCCTACCAACCCCATATTTATTAATAAGCAAGCGGAAATAACCCATCCTGTACCACCACAACGGCAGCAAACAACCCGAGAACAAACTCCACTGGGAAACGTGCAGGTGGGCCCAAGTTCTATTACCACTAATTACGAGTCAACTCAAAACCAACCCTTACAGTCGAGTATTACTTCAGAACCTTACAATGGGCACAAATCATTATCTGGCACGGCGGGTGCAAATGTCACAATGCTGAAAGCTGCTGAAGCACGGAAGTTTATCCATGTATGGAATATGGAATCCAATGTCGAAGATGTTCGCGATTATTTACGTCAGTTATGTCCCACAGCAACCTGTACCGTTGATGAACTCACACCTAAAGGAAACTACAAGTCTTACAAAATTGGTATACCTGTGCCATATTTTGAGAAGATTTTTACAGTCGATGTCTGGCCTGTAAATTCCCAAATTAAGCTTTGGTTTCCCTTCATTCGTCGAAATAAATATAAGAAGCAAGGATTTACACAAACTCAACATACTTTTCGTGTCTCCGACCAACCATAGTAAACCAAAATCTACAATATTAGCCATCTTTTATCAAAACGTTCGCGGATTGAAGACAAAGCTCATATCGTGGAGAACTAGTCTGCTATTACAGGAACATGATTTTATTGCTGTAACAGAATCATTTCTCGATAACTCTGTTGAAGACGCTGAAGTTACGTGTAATGACTACAACGTAATACGACGAGATCGTGGTACTCCGTGCGGCGGTGTTATGCTACTGTCCCGAACTGGTTTAGTCATGAATCGACGCAGAGATCTTGAAACAGATACTGGCGAAGATCTGTGGGTCACATGTGATTTAAATGGTCACTCGATATTTGTATGTGTTGTATATATAAAACCAAGTGCTAGTGATGACGACTACATGTCGTGGTTTTGCAAAATTGAAAGTATCATACATACCCTAAAGGGAACTATTTTTATTTGTGGTGATTTAAACTTAAATAGTGCGTCGATTAGTATTAATAACTATTATTGTTATTTTTTATCTTATTGTGGCTTGGCTGAGAGGAATGTTGTGAAGAATCTGCATGGAGGTATGTTAGACGTAGTGTTGGTCCACGAGAGTGTTGAGGTATCTTTTAGCGAAACAGAAGGTATGGTACCACCTGATAACTACCACCCACCACTGAATATAACTGTAAAATTTGACACAGCTCCTCATGTTCGGCCTATGCCAGCTAGCAATAGTGATCTCTCTAAAGACTGGAATTTTAATAAGTGCAATTACGAACGTCTTTATACTCTACTTAATGAAGAATCTTGGAGCACCGTAATAAAGTCAACTGATATTACCTCTTGTACGAATATTTTTTATGAATTAATTTATAATATCTTTAACGAATGTGTACCTAAAAAATTACGTAATAGAGCCAGCCGCAAACGTTATCCGGTTTGGTACACCCGTGATATAATAACAGATATTAGGCATAAACACAAATTGCATCATGTGTGGAAAAAGTCGAAATGTTTAGTAGCATATAAGGCTTTCTCTGATTTAAGAGCAAGCTTAAAGCATCGCATTATGGCCGCATACAATTCACATCTAAGGAACGCTGAACGTAATATTAAAATAAACCCGAAACAGTTTTGGCAACACATATCTACCCTCCGATGCAAAGGAGGTTTTGAGCCTACAATCAACCATCAGGGTCAATCACTGTCAGGTACCGATGCGGCTAATGCTTTTGCTGATTTCTTTGCAAGCGTTTTCTTATCAGAAACACCCGATTTAAACGTTTCCCAAATATGTGCTCTTGATACAGACAGCAATAGTAATTCTGTTAATATAGTTAAATTTTCTATTAGCGATGTAGAACATGGAATCAGTAAATTAAGACTCAGTAGTTCTGTTGGGCCCGATCATATTCCACCCAAAATTCTTAAACTCTGTAAAACTTCAATAGCCAAACCTCTATGCCATATATTTAACCTTTCTTTAAGTACCGGTAAATATCCAGCTCAATGGAAACTCTCCAGGGTAACACCTATCCCGAAGACAGGAGTGAAGTCATCAGTTGAAGACTACAGGCCCATTGCAATATTGTCTACTCCTGCCAAAGTATTTGAACACATTTTATATAAGAAAATTCAAAGACAAGTCGAAATTCATATGTGCAATGAGCAACATGGTTTTCGCAACAAAAAATCAGTTAACACTAACTTGCTGACATTAATTGATTTTATTTCATCTCAAATGGACCGTGGACAGCAAGTCGATGTGCTGTACTTCGATTTCCGGAAGGCCTTTGATAGAATTAATAATGACATTTTGTTACGCAAATTAAGTGTCATAGGATTCGCACCCAATCTTCTTCTTTTGATCTCCGACTATCTTCGAGACCGTCAGCAATTTGTTCGCCTTGGTTCATACAACTCGCATGTGTACCACACACGATCAGGCGTGAGCCAGGGTTCAATATTAGGTCCCTTGCTCTTCCTGATTATGGTTAACGATCTACCACAAGTAATAAAGCATGCGAAATGTCTACTTTACGCTGATGATCTGAAAATATACACAACTGTAAATTCTGTATCTGACTGTATAGCCCTCCAGAGGGATATCGATGCTTTGAGCGAATGGGCTGCCGCCAACAAAATGGAATATAACACCTCAAAATGCCAAATTATGAACTTCGGCCGCATGCGGAGTCCTATACAGTACGACTACAGACTGAACAGCGAATCTATAGCCAGAGTCTCAACTGTAAAAGACCTAGGTGTTCTGTTTGATAGCAAAATGACCTTTCATCCACATATTATTAGCCTAACTAAAGAATCTTTCAGACGCTTAGGTTTTGTCTTACGCAACTGCCAAGGATTTAAGAACCAATCAGTTATCAGGCTCTTGTACAACGCCCTGGTTCGGTGCAAACTCGAAACCAGCGCTTGTGTATGGAACCCTCACGAGGTCACTTATTCACTCATGTTAGAAAAAGTGCAAAAAGCCTTTCTCAGATACCTCTACAAGCGTGTGTTTGGATATTACCCATATATGTATCCAACTAAGTTTATTTTAGGGTGTTTAAATTTTAATTCTCTTCAAGTCAGACGAAGTGTTGACCAAATCACAACAGCGTGTAAAATTTTACATGGTCAAACCGATGCATCGGATTTACATGCGGAGCTGTGTCAATTGTATGTTCCAAATAGTTACAATCGATCTAGGAAGCACAAGCTATTTAATGTCCCATTTTGTCGCACTGTAGCCCGATCCACCTCCCCTATACCGCGAATGCTGAAGATGCTCAACGCGCTCGTGGAGACCAACCCTGGATTGGACTTGTTTGCTGATGAATGGAAGACGATAATGTTAGAATGTCTGCGATTCTGTGAGGAGACAGAATGAAAGGATCATTTAATTTAGTGTTAATGGCTTTTTAAGCTGTACTAAATGTATTCAATAAATAAATAAATAAATAATAAATAAATTCATATAGATTTCTCCAATAGGACCGATTGGAAGCAACTTATAAGTGCGATCCTTCATCAGCTCGTATGTGCACCCTTGTAGGTGGATTTCCTGATCTATGTTCGAGAACCTTACGGCTCTTTCAGCCATCAGTTTTGCGTGCTAAGTGGCCTTCCACTGCTATTTCAACTGTTACTAAAAAAAGGAACTTATGAGTTATATACTAATTGGGTATGACTATCATTTTCCAGGCGAATGTGTCCCAAGACCTGCCCCTCTTAATCTTGGGCGTGCTTGGAATAGCTGGTGGTCTACTCTGCCTCTTCCTGCCAGAGACCATGGACACGGAGATGCCTCAGACTCTTCAGGATGGAGAGAATTTCGGGATGGATCAGCGGTTCTGGGATAATCCTTGTTTCCCTAGGTAAGAATCTGTATCATCACGTCCGCCTGAGATACTAGAAGTATAGTTACATTAACCCAGTTATATTTAGTTCCCATTAGACTTCGGAATGCTTCTGATGAATTCACAATATAATATCACGACTGCAGTGATAGAATGATCATCTACCAGCCTTTTCACAACTATGTTGGGATCGGCATCCAGTCGAACCAGATGCAGCATATCAGTACCAATTTTACGGTAAGCTTCAGAGGAAACTCAACTCCCTTGATAGAGACATCACTACCAAAGGGGGTGAGTTTTCCCTGAAGTTGACTGATGTACAGTCAGGAGCAACTGCGTATCTGACCTCCAGATCTCTAGAACTGGGTAACACGATACCCCAGTAAGACTGGTTGTCAGACTAAAAAGTTTCTGATTAACAGAAACGACTGTCAAAGATCTACAAATGGCTGCCGATGCCGAGACGAACTGTTCCAGGGCAGTAGTTCTTATTTGATGATTTTACCACCCAATCAATTATAATTTCATAATTTTCCTGTCTTGTCTCACTCCTAATCCAACTCTATCCATCTCTTTCCAGGAAAAAATCCGACCAAGAAGAAGACCCGGTCCATCCCGGCAGATACACTAAACGAGCATCATCAGTGGCCACCACCAGCGAGCCCCAACAGTTCGTCAGAGCTGTTCCAAGCGCCATAGGATCCAGGGCTTCCATCAGGGCCTCCATTAGGGCCTCAACCAGGGCCTCAGCTAGACGACGAGAGATCAGCAAGGATCGTAATGTAGTCTGAACAGCAAAGATGTGGAGTAGCTTATAGCCAAAAATGTTGTACAAAATTTGGGTTTGAGAACCCTGTGCCAAGACTGGGTTTCGGAATGATTTCGTATGATCTCAAAATGGTGGGTCCTATCGGTTTATGGAGGGAAAGCTTATGTCCGTTTTTGCTAACGCCAAAAATATTTCAGATTCGGCCAAACGTTTGCAAAAATAGAAAATCTTCATTTATGTTTTTTTTTATGGCTGTCTATCTAACTAATGACGCTTTTTTTAAGGTTATCTATCTATGGACTAAAAGTTATCACTTTGTCTATATAGATAGTAAATTGTAGCTGGACACACAGACTTTGCTAGTATATACGATTTCGATATCGTACATATTTGTTATTTCCTAAGGCCGGGATTTATAAATGTTACTAGGAACTTAGACATGTTCCCAACTCTATCAATCTTTCAATTGCAGTTTGACAGTTTAATCACAGTGACAGTAACAGTTCTTACCCGAAGTACCTACTGGGTAACGTTTATAGACCTCTTCCTAAAGCCTTTGTCAAACAGACAAGCGATCGCGAACCGGACCGAGTCCGAAGTCAAACTGGGTGCAGCGAATCGAGGCGTGGCAGTTGTATTAGCTGGCTTTTTATGAAAAACGTCAAACAGAGCTAATACGCCTTCGACACGTCTTCGCATCGGTTCGGTCACGCTATCGGATCGCTTTCGCTTTTCTATGTGACTGGATTCAAACAATGCCATACATTAAAAATGAAAACGCCTCGCTTCGCATTCGTCACGCCTGTTTGTTTGACAAAGGCTTAAGAGTTTCTTAACTTTTAATATTGCTGTGGGTGATATATTTCACTGCTTAATAACTGCTAATGAATGGCGTCTCTTGGTCTTAGTAAAAGCGGACATAACTCAGTTAATCTTATACCAGCCATACACGATCCAGTTACTGTCAAAGTTAAAACGCGTTGGAAGCAGCATGCAGTAAATATAGCTATGATTGTGCATAACAAGTCTAATTCTAATAGCCAAACATCGTCAAGTTCATTGCACGGCGCTGCTATACTATTTTCTATAAGAAATCTCATCATATTTACGATGTTCTCTTTGACGAGGCGAATTTAAGATCGTCCGATCGTGCAGCACGACCGGCGAGCGCTAGTATCACTGTATAAAAGCAATCTTTAGTCTTAGCGTGGCGTGACCGCCGCGACAGCGCTGTCACAAGGCTGTGTGTTATAGAGAATAGCACAACTGGAAACTTGACGGTAAACAGGATCATGAATGACTGGTTTCACGTCTAATTTCATATTGACGGCCATGATTGGTTTTAGACTGAAGACAAATTCGTTAAAGTCTATATGAGATTTTGACAACAGATTCATTGAAGAGGCTAACGAAATACCGTAAGTAATGACACCAGGACATTTGATTTATAAAGTGAAAGGGAGAGAGATAGCTGTTGTCTCGCTCTGTCATCAGGAAAATTTCTGAGCAAAGATCTTAAGAACTTTATAATTACAATTTTTTTTATGAAATAAGGTAAATCGAAGGGTTTAAATCTTTGATTGAAAATGCCAAACATTGAAAAGTATAATTATAGTTCAGTTTAAACATAAAAGGTATGGCACAAAAATAGGACAGTTAAGAAAGGAAATGATAAAGCATTTGTGATTCCGAGGGCAAAAATAATCGTATTTATAAGTGCTACAAAGATCTTTTGACGTACGAATGACATTGACAGGATGGCGCTGTATAAACAAAATGGCTGCCGAAAAATCAAAATGGCGTTGTAAATGCCTATTCAAACCAACTGTCAAAAGATTCTTGTACACCCAAGACATGAAAAACTAAAAAATTGGCATTTATTAGGACGTGTCTTAATAAACTTTTTAGAATTTACTAGATCTGATTTTCCCTTTTTTTGCTGAATCCGAAATGTTGTGATTATTTTAAAAAGCTATTTATTTGTATATTACTGCTTAGTACAAAGGATTTCTGTATTACATTTATTTGCAATTTTTCAAAAGAAAACTGTATTTTTTTAAAATTTATAAATGTCAATAGAATGTGGGCATATTTTTTATTTTGTAATGTCAAACAAATTAGGCTAAAATTGTAATTTTCTTATAAGAAAAATCTTTTATCCTTCGGCTGTTGTCGCTCTCTTTTTTATATAAAAGTAATTTGTGATTACTTTTTCCGGCTTCTATATATTTTTCCTGTCATCCAGGGGAATGATTTACATTATAATTTAATTGTAATAATTATTTTTGTACATAAATTCTTGCCTAACTAATTTAAAATGTGATAGTTACCAATGTTAAATCTATTTTAAGTGCATATTTGTCGTGTTTTGGGGTAAGTCTTAGAGTTTAAAACTGGTCTGAAATAATTTATAGACTAGACATATTTATTTAAAATCAGAACATAATATCCTTTTATTACATTTTTGTTTTAATTATTTTACTTCTTGCATTACAGATGGTTGCTACCTGACAGCAACTGTCACAGAGGTAAAACAAATGTAAAGTGACTGTAGCAGCCATTTTATTTTTCCACGGCCAGTAATTTAAAAATAAACAATTTTAACCGATTAATTACGAAGTCACATTTTGCACGCGCAGATTAGAACCTTCGAATATCTCTATCTTATTCTATCACGTAAAGGTGTCATTTGGTGGAAAGAGAAGTCCGATCGCAAGCTTATGTATTTATTGACTCGTTTGGACTTTAACGTGCGATTGGACCTCTCACTTTAGTAAATTGCATTGCTTTGTGACAGAAAGGGCAAGAGATAAAGAAAATACTGATCTGTGCATGTAATTGCGATTTTAAACGAATAGATACCAATTTTTTTTTTGAGAAATAATTATATCTATTAATTTTTTCTTCAGACTAAGTTTATAGCTAAGATGTCCTTGTAGGTTTAATTCTATGTCATAAAGTAAAAGTAAGTTATTTAAAGCTTAAGTTTTACTGTAAATTAAGTGTAAATAATTTTTAAGTTTCATTTGTATGTATGTATGTATTTACATGTTTTTTCGTTTAAGTTATTTTTTGTTGATTTTTTTCAAGTCATTTTCAAAGAACATTGAACTTTTCAAAAGAAATAGGTATTGTAAATTATTGTAAATACTCAGAATTATTTAAATATCAAGAATCTCTCTTAGAATCTGTTTTAATGTATTTTTTTTTCAAAAAAAAAAAACAAATATTTGATTTATTTTAAATAAATCAAAAGTTCCTATTTTTGTTAAATACTTCTTATTATATTTAAAAACTCAAAAAAAAATACATTTATCCAATGTTGTACACAAAGTGACTTAAAACAATCAGTAAGTACTTACAATTATATATTTTTATAAATATTATTTATAAATAAATAATATTGTTTGTGTACAATTACCAGTATTTTATCATTTTGTACACTGCTGCCATTTCTATACGGTGCAAAAAAAAAAATGTAAAATAGTGAAAAAATCTGTGATAAAAAACGGACAATACACTTAAATAAACAATATTCAAGCTTATTGTATGTTATTTTATTTTATTACGACTTAAAAGAAGCGACAATGGTCCAGAAGTTGCGAAATTGTCTTCTGAAGAAACGGTTTACCATGACGTCTTAACCCGAGAGTAGTTCTACTGAGGGAACGAGATAGCGCTAGACGACTTGTATAGCTCTGTCTCTTTCCCACAGTGGACTTACTCTCGCTTTTAGACGTGGTATGCCCCTGTTGTACGTACGAAGATTCAAACTTACATTTTCAAATTCAGATTGTAGTATATCATTAGAAACAAGACTATAATTATGTATCTATTTATAAGTAACTCGCTGATCACAATACTACAATTATTATGACTTTTTTTCTTCAATAGTACAGACGCCAGCAGGTCAAATTACCCCAGTCTGTCAAATTTCACCAATCGATCATTTACCTTCCATTATTGTGATAAGGTTAAAAATCTATTAAATAAATTTGCTCAAGCCTTCCCAAACCCGGGACACGCAGCGCAAGCAATCCAGTCGCTCAACCACTGCATTAACCATGCCGTCAATTGCCATTCAATTTTTTTTTTTATCGTGGAAGAATCATCAAATGAGTCCTCCCACCAAGGGCAGGGCGGGAGAGACTGTCAGACTTGTACTGACTAAAATCCACGGTGTCCTTCAATAGCCCTTTACGTACCAGGGTCACGGTAATCCGTTAGTCCCGCGACCCCGGCAGGCTTTGGCCCTCTACAGGTCCCGTCACTATGCTGACACTCTTTGAGGCGCGCGTGGAACACAACGCGCCGTCGACCCAGGAATTGCCATTCAATGGAGGAAAATTAGACCCGTTGTTATGACGTCACGATTCCAAAACCGGAGTTCTTCAATTAACTACGCTAAACTCAGTCAAAACAACACGTTCGTTCAATCAGTTGCTATGCTGTTATCAGTTTAACTAATTACAATTTCAATGAATGATATCATTTAGTGCATGCGATGCGCGAATGTTTTTTTTACGGCGCGACTGTAAAGTGAATTGGATTATGTTTGAAGATTATTAGCTCAGCTAATCGTGGGACTTGTGGCGTCGCAGTTTTAACCTCTCGGGCGATTTATAATTGAAAATGATAAAAATCAACGTCCAATGAGCAACTGCCTGTTATGTACAGACGTGTGTACGTAAGGCGCTGGGGCGTTTTCGCTTATGTACACCCGGGTGTACGTAACGCGCCCGAGAGGTTAACACTATATGGGGTATTGCGTCATTAATTTGACACTGTGGGACTTAGAGTAGGTGGTGCCTTTTTTGGTCATCATCATCATCTTCCTGCCCTTATCCCATTTTACTTGTGGTCGTCGCAACACGTATTTTTCTTCCATTCTCCTCTATCAGACGTCACAGTATCATTTACTCCTTTTTCTTTCATATCATTCCTTAGACAATCCATCCATCTTTTCTTTGGCCTTCCCCTTCCTCTCCATCCATCAACATTCATACTCATCACTGTCTTAGTCACATGAGTCTCATCCATAACGGTAAAAATTAATTACAAAACAGAACCACCGACTTCCAAAAGATAAGTTATTTCACACTTTTTTTGGGTTCCGTAGCCAAATGGCAAAAAACGAAACCCTTATATGTATATTCGTCATGTTCTGTCTGTCTGACCGTCCGTATGTCACAGCCACTTTTCTTCGAAAGTATAAGAGCTATCCTGTTGAAACTTGATAAGTAGATGTATTATGTAAACCGCATTACGATTCTTACTTCTTACCACCCATACGTGTGGGGTATCTATGGATAGGTCTTTAAAAATGATATTGAGGTTACTAATATCATTTCTTTTTTAACTGAACTGTTTGCGCGAGAGACACTTCCAAAGTGGGAAATGTGTGTATCCCCCCCCCCTGTAACTTCTAAAATAAGAGAATAATAAACTAAAAAAAAATGTATGATGCACATTACCATGCAAACTACCAGCGAAAATTAGTTTGAACGAGATCAAGTAATTAGTTTTTTTTAATACGTTATAAATCGTAAACAGCAATTTACTTTTCCAAGTTACAACCAACTACAAGAACCTTTATATTATGTTACTTGCTGCTACGGAACCCTTTAGGAGCGAGTCCGACTCGCACTTGCCCGGTTTTTTTTTTGTATTTTTTTGTCGGCTAAAAATAACTTCTCATAAATGGTAAAATGTTCGTAATGGGAAATTCCTCCCATCACACGGCTTGCTCATTAATAAACCAGAGACAAGCTCTGAGCATGAACCAGTTACCATGGCAACCAATAACAAACAATTGATTGTCAATATGTCACCGCTTTATATATCATTTCGACACCCAAAATAAAAATAAAAATGATTCTATAACTCGTATTTAAGTAATTTTATTTCTTTGTTTGTTTCAGACCCGTACTAACTCCAAAAGGTCTACATTAAGTGCAACAGATACTTTCATCGTAATAAAAAATAGAATAGAATATAAAAAAAAAACAAATGCACGGTTAATGCAGTGGCTGAGCGATTGGACTGCTGCGTTACGTGTCGCTGGTTCTATTCCCGCATGGAGCAAATATTTGTATGATCTACAAGTAGTTTTTCCGGGTCTGGGCGTTTGTGTATGTGAGTTTATATGTTTGTAAACGCACCCACAACACAGGAGAGATTCCTAGTGAAAGGCAACGTTTAAAAAAATGAAAACGACAGGTTGCACTCTGGGAGTGCCGGCAGAAGTGAAAACTTCAATATTAATAAACACACACGAACATTCGCGCAAGCGCCCTGCGCCGTCTTACGAATTTTCAATCAGGTCACGTGTCCTGACGCGAGTTTAACATTTTTTACCCATTCCAAAAAAAGTGCACAACGCCGCTAAAGAAGCTTTCACTTCAAAAAAAAACATGTCCCAAAAGTTTTGAGGATAGGTCTATCTACTCGTACATACTAAATCGATCGCAGCGCTCGATGTGACAGAGATGTGAACTAACTCGGGACTCTCGGGAGTGACGTGTGGCAAGTTTAATATGTACCACAACCTTTTTAAGTACTATTTTTAGGTTCTATACTCTGCTCTCAAAACGGTGAAGGAAAACATCGTGAGGAAACCGTCATGTCCTTGAAGAACCAAAAATTCGAAGACACGTGACAGGTACCAATCGGCACTCGGCCCGCGCCACACTCCCCCTCACAGAGAGGAGGCTTAGGTACCTATGTCCCAGCAATGGGAACTTTTATAGGCTGATGATCTTCTTCTTCGTGTCGCTGGCACGACGGTATTTATATTTTATTGGCCCAAAACTCCGCCATTTCCACCGCGTTGTTGGTAGCAGCGAAGAGATCTATTTGGCTGCATGTTTTTGGGCTAAGAGGGCAAGATAGGTGAAACATGGTTTGTGACGCAGCTTTACATCCGCACCCCGCTGCCGTTCCAATTCCAACGCGATAGGCTTATGATGATCTACACGAATTCGCTACTGGCGAGGCCTCGTGGCATATTTCAAACTTTACAGCCAGGATGATTGACTTTTCTAAAATCCAATAATGCAGTTTTAGTTTTCGTCAAAATCGGACTCGAGATTTCTTTGGGGGTAGGAGGAACAGAGTGGAAAGTTCCTCACTACCACGGTGAAAAGGAAGGTACCTTCCGACCAGACGGGTGTTGTGTCTAGTGGGATTTCTACCCGACATTTATCGTCGGAAAGTTCTGTCTTCTAAACTCGCGGATAACTTCGATTGCGCGATGTAGACATCTTAGTTCTTCCGTCGTTGCATAGATGGCGCTAGTGTAGTTTTTGTTGACGGGTATGTACTTCTGTCAAAGTTTTTCGATATTCCTCATAGTTTCGGTTATAGCCATCCATGGCCAGTTTAAAAATTTACCCTGTACTTATATTAATTTAAACTTACTATTCACATAATGTCATCATGCAGTCCTTTGAAGTCGAGCGTTGTTAGGACTCCGCTAATGACCCCTGATTGAAACTAATGCTGAGCGTTCAAATAGACATAGATTATTATGGAACTGTTCAATATTGACAGCTGGGAATTGATACCAGTGTAGGCAGAATACTATCGTTTAGGCGCAACAACTCAGATTTTTAATACGAGGCAAACTGTACTTTAATCATAAAGTACAATTTGCCTTGCATGAAAATAGTGTCTTAAGACTAAGGTTACTACTCGTCGACTACTGTTAATGGCCGCTTGCAAATGACGTCCTGATGGCGCTTGCGCAACGTTAGTGTTGTGATAGGTATGCCTAAAGAGTGTACGTCCCCATTATACCTCGCCTCCCCGTTCCCCTACCTATTTATTCTTTTGCTACGTAAACGAAAATAAACGAAGATACAACGCTTCTAAAAATCACAAAACGTCAATCGGTCGGTATAAGTTTACAGGCGTTATGACGTCACAACCCCCACTCCCGAATTTCTATGCATTTTATCTTTGTCAATGTTGAATGATTTAAACAAGAAAAAATACTAAAGACTAAAGAGATTTTTAATTTATTAATGCATTAAATAAACTACCCTATTGACAAATCTTATGAGATCCGAAGTAATGCAGTCACTAGTAAACGAGTAAACGCTGTCATCGCGCACAAAGCGTATCTGCGCACACGATCAATTCTTACTCTATGAAACACGCGAATCAATGGAACAACATCATTAATTAAGACACTTGTCCATGATTGCGTCCCTTAGCAACCATGAAATAGCGTGCAACCAGACATTGCATGAGTCTGGTTTAACTACTGGTTATATTTAGTGTCCGATGATCAAGTGTGGGGGTCAAAATCATTAAGAATCTGCGGATTGGCATAGTTTTTCTGACATTTGTTATCATACACCATAATTGTAGAGCTAGATTTTTTTTTTTATATTCTCCAGTGGGTTTCGTATTACCCTATGGGTTTCGTATTACCTAGTGGGTGTCATTCAGCCATCTTTTCTCATTTTTTCCTCCCCCATCCAGGGCAGAGCGGAGACTTCACTCTGCTGACACTCTTTGAGGCGCGCGTGGAACACAACGCGCCGTCGACCCGGGCATGGTCCATGGTTGGACAGCGAGTTGCCCATTACTGGCTGCCCGCATGCCTGCGCCTATGATCCACCGTGTCCTCCGGACGATGTGTTTTTCCGACATTTGTTATCATACACCATAATTGAAGAGCTAGATTTTTTTTATATTATCCAGTAGGTTTCGTATTACCCAGTGGGTCTCGTATTACCCAATGGGTATTGTATTACCCTGACAGGCTTTGGCCCTCTAGAGGGGTGCCCCGTCACTCTGCTGACACTCTTTGAGGCGCGAGTGGAACACAACGCGCCGTCGACCCGGGCATGGTCCATGGTCGGACAGTAAGTCGCCCATTACTCGTCTCCCGCATGCGCGCGCCTACGGTGGCCGGAGATCGTCTGCCGACGTCCGTCGCCGTGGGCGTCTACCACTGCCGCTGGGGTGGAGGGAGGACGCTGTCCTCTCCCTCACGCGGCCCGCCTCCTCCTTTGCGAGCATGACGGCTCCGCAGAAGGAGGCGACCGCTTCCCACTCCGTCTCGCCCCGCAGCATGGCTACGACCAATGCCGGGCGCGAGAGGTCTCCGCCTATCGCCGTCGTGAAGACACGGCGATGCTCTGCCCAAGCGGGGCAGTCCTGCACCGTATGCTCCACCGTTTCCTCCGGACGATCCTCGCAGGCCTTTGACGTTGATATAAGGGTCGTTTTGCAGTTGACACTTTTTTAGACAAGTGTTAAACAGATGTTTAACATTTTGTAGTAAGACATTGTCGAGTTGGTCGCGGGTCCAACGAATAACCGTGACTACGGAACGTCAAGGCTATTGAAGGACACCGTGGATTTTAATCAGTACAAGACTGACAGTAGGGTGGGAGGACTCATTTGATGATTTTACAGCGATAAAAAAAAGACACTGTCGAGTTATAAGAAGACGAAGCCGTTGGCATAAACTAGTTCTCCATAGGTACCGTCATCATCTTCCTAGACTTATCCGATTCTATTTGTGGTCGTCGCAATATGTTTTATACTACACCTGCGTGGAAAGTACCTTGATACTTTATGAAATTTACGGTAGAAAGTACGTCATTGCATATCAAACAAATATGCGGGGAGAAAACGCTTTCTCTCCCGCTCAGATGCGTTTTCTCCCCGTATCAAGGTACTTTCTACACAGGTGTAGTATAAAGCACTATGTATCACTAGAGAGAAAGTCCGATTCCCGATCTCGGGTGATTTAAAGCCCTCGCCTACGGCTCGGGATTCAAACGACACCCTCGACGGTAATCGGTCACTTTCTACTTTTCTTACTAATCTTCTTCCATTCTTCCCTATCAGACGTGACAGCATTATCTATTTACTATTTTAACATTCAAATGATTTCTTACACAATCCAATCTGTGGGTTCGAACCCACGATCTTCACGTGTTAATTGAGCTTACTGAGCCACCACTGCTAAAAAAACTTGTTTATGTAGGTACAATCGACAAATTTGAATCATGACCCATTTTGACAATTTATCGTTTGAATCCATCAAAATAACAAAGATCAAGGTCGTTACCATGGTACATATCCAAAATATAAAACATACATGTATGTTTACACGAATGTGCACTTAACTTTATTGGAATATCAGTAAGAAAATAGGCTTATGGTGGGTCATAATTAAAAAGCCTATGTAGACGCCAACACAAGAAGCTACCCCAATCTGTCAAATTTTGCCAATCGAACATTAACCTTCCACAATCGTGATAAGGTTGACTATTTATTAAAGAAATTTGACATATTGAGGTAAGTTGACTTGTCTGTACTACCCAATATCCCAAACTATAAATCTACACCAAGATTATAATGAGCAAAGATTTGTATTTATGTGTGTGTGTGTATGTTTGTAATGAATAAACTCAAAAACTACTGTGCCGATTTCAAAACTTTTTTCACAATTAGAAAGCTACATTCACCCTGAGTAACAGGCTATTGCAGTGCGAAGCCGGGACGGGCCGCTTGTAATTTATATTTTTATTGCCCTTGAATTACAAAGAAACTGAGTAAACCCAGACGATACTAAGAAAAAACGCAATTATTAACAACAAATATAAGTAAAGAACTAGAAGGAACCTATATTTACTTAAACAAACCAACCGACTAGTCATAAACAATTAATATATCGCTAAACGTTTGAAATAGTTTCATTCAGGCAGTTCGCGCCATCGCCTTTGCACGTTTCCACGCGCCATCTTGATTATTTCCGTGTTACATATTTTTTATCTGTGTCATAGCGTCTTTGGCGGGAACAACGGAAAAAAGTTGGTGAGTCATCTTTGAAATATCTATGATCAATTTCATATCTAAGATAGAGTTTCGTACACTGTAAATACGTACCTACTTTTTTTTTTCGTGGTAAAATCAGGACTCATATTATGAGTCCTCCCACCCAGGGCAGGGCGGGAGGGACTGTCAGACTTGTACTGACTAAAATCCACGGTGTCCTTCAGTAGCCCTTTACGTACCGGGGTTACGGTAATTTGTGAGTCCCGCGACCCCGGCAAGCAAATAAGTACCTACTTAGTATAATTCATTATAGTTTCCAAGTTAATCTCATTTTGTTTCAATTTTTTTTGTACAATAGTGACCAATCAAAACACCGATTAATTCAAAATATCGAAAATTTAAACATCGAAAATTATTATCCCTAAGTTTAAATGTCGAAAATTGAAATGTCGACTGATTTAAATATCGAATGATTTAAAATGTCATTTGTCCTAGATTCAATTTATTAGATTTTTAAACCTCATTAACGTCAGAAATACCCCTGACGTCACAATTCACGTCAGGGGTATTTCAGACGTTACCATACAGCGAAACATAGATCACCCCGAGGTTAGGTTAGATTAGTTTCATTTAGATAGACCCTGTATATAGAAATAGGTGCCCCGCATAGCAAGGCTCCAGTGGTCGCGGGACTGTATGAATTACCGTGTCCTCGGAACGTAAAGGGCTATTGAAGGACACCGTGGATTTTAGTCAGTACGAGTCTGACAGTCCCTCCCGCTCTGCCCTGGGTGGGAGGACTCATTTGATGATTTTATCACGATAAAAAAAAAGCAAGGCTCCAGTGTCGAGGCTCCTATGTACTTCATAATTTAATATTTTACAGGAGCCACTTTATATAAAAGTATTTATTGTTTGATATTTTATTGCTGTCAATTATTTCAAGACCAGAATTAGTTGGTTTAAATTAAAATGATTGATGATAACCTATGACTCGTTAGATTTATTTTATCGCGACGTCTGTCCGTGAAATTTTATTTTTTTATTTTGAAGTATTTATTCTTTAACTCATTAAAAATGTCATCATGCCAAATGCGAGTCAGTCGTGCACGAAAAATTCTGTTCCGTATCTATAAAACATACCCGTACCAAAAGGATAAAACGGGACCGGGGACTAAGACTTCGCTGTCCGTCCGTCTGTATGTCTGTCACCAGGCTGTATCTCTCTCATGAATCATGATCGTTAGACACAAACGGATACCATGGGTTCAGGACATGATTCTGGAGCCCCCATGCCATGTTGCCATTTTTCGTCGGTTTTTCCCTTTTCTCTTTTTTTTGAGTTTTTTTTTTACTTTAGACTGTTCATAATCGTTATTCTTACTTCACCCAATGATATTATTAACAAAAAAGTAATTATTTCGCTACTTTCACTTAAAGTAGCAATGTAAATAATACTAGAAATGGGCGTTTTCTCAGCTGTTTATAAAAGTTCAAATAAAAGATCATCGTATACCTAAATACTGTGTCCAGTACCGCAGTACCTGTAGTACCCAATGCGCGGAACACAATTAAAAAAATTAAAAATAATTGAAAAGATACCGACGAAAAATTCCAACATGGGGGCGTCCAGAATCATGTCCTGGACCCATGGTAACCGTTTGTGCGTCGATGTCTCTTACACCCTGTATATATAAATAAAATATATATTAAAGGGGGTCCCATACAACAAACGTGTTTTTTTTTTGTTGCTTATTTGGCTCGATATTGATAACTGCAGTTGGTAGACGCTTGAAATATTAATGTATTTATTTATTTATTCACTTTCGTTATTCCTTTTCTTTACTTATTAGTAAAGAAAAGGAATAACGAAAGTGAATAAATAAGTACTAATAAGTAAAGAAAAGGAATAACGAAAGTGAATAAATAAATAAATAATAATAAAATAAATGTTTAAAAATGTGTATAATAATACACATTTTTAAACATTTTTACAAAAACAAAACAACAAAAAAAACATTATTATTATATTTTTATATATATATAAATAATAGTTTCCCACCGGTATCGGGAACAGAGTCCAAGCTACCTGTTGTCAGGGCTCCAGAGAAAGGAACCTCCTAACAATGCGCGCCGTGTGCAGAAGAACTGCTTTCTGAATCAAGCCCTACATTAGATTAGATTTATTATTATACATATATAACATTTAGTTATTAATTCACTTTCGTGACTAAATAATTACATGCATCTGTGGATGGGTGACCATCTGTCAAAGCGAGTTTCCTCCGTGCCTCGAAAGGCACGTAAAGGCGTTGGTCCCGGCTGTCATTTGTAGATCTTTGACAGTCGTTACTGTTAGTCAGAAGCACTAAAAGTCTGACAAGCAGTCTTACCATGGGGTATCGTATTACCCAGTTACTACGTTGTGGAGGTCCGATACAACAGGTGGTGTATGGTATAGTTTTACAACAATCTGTTTGTAAAACTATACCATATTTTAAAAGACTAACCATGGAGTTTCTTGCCGGTTCTTCTCCATGGAATCGACCAACCCGAACCGAGCACCTGCTGTCGACGTTTTATAAGTGCCCTCATGGGCCTATGTGAAATAAAAACTTTTGATTTTGATTTTGATAGGCAGTCGCTCCATGTAAAATACTGATATTCAGCTGCATCTGGTTCGACTGGAAGCCGACCCCAATATAGTTGGGAAAAGGCTAGGCAGGTGACGATCTAGGTATTCCACAATCGGTAGTTGTCTTCCAAAATCAATGTTCGTTAAAAAATCTACCATTTAAGACTATGTCAAACAGACAGGCGTTGCGAATGCGAAGCATGACGTTTTTATTTGTAATGTATGGAATTGTTTGAATCCAGTCACATAGAAAAGCGAAAGCGATCCGATAGCGTGACAGAACTATCGGACTGACGTCTCGCTTCGGTTCGGTATCGCTTCGCTTTCGCCTGTCTGTTTGACAAAGGCATTAGTGTTATGCATGTTTAATTTGATTTTTTTATGAATTTGATAAATGTATCTTTAATTTAAAAGCAAAAGAAAATCAACAGTAAATTTTTGACCGACGTAAAAAAGAAGAAGTTCTCAGTTAGAAATTGTACATTTTTATGTTTTTTAAACACGCATAACTTTTAGCCCTTTCGCACACTCTGCGAAACAAGTCTCCAATACCTTACGACTTTGGTATCCATTGACGCGTGCCTGTGTACGAACCTCTATGGATTTATATTGCGAATAGTCGCCTGGTAGTCGTAAGGTATCTGAGACTTGCGTCGCATTGTGTGCGAAAGGGGCTCTATGGGTGGTTTGATTTGCATAAAACTATCTATTCTTATCTAGATAAGTCTCTTCTAACTATACATTTATTAAGTTATTATTTTTCTTTCTCTTTTTTTTTCATTTTTTAAATCAAAGTTGCTCCCATTTTTAAAGCGACTTTAAAAAGAGGAGGTTCTCAATTTTACTTTTTCATTTCAAATCGGTTTCTTTTTTAAAAAAAAGTGATTGTATTGTTATTACATGGTCGTGGTGATGGGGATTCCCATAATTAAAATTATATAGAACGATGTATATTTGATTATCTTATAAGTCTTCAGGAACTTAAAACAAAAACATAGCAATAAACGCTGTTCAGATTCCATTCTAAGATCATGATTATAATGCTAAAACAAATAAGTCTGTGAGATGTATTTCATGTTTTATCTTTACGACGATAAATTGCATTAATGTTTAATTTATTTAATAAATAACAACGGCTGTGTGTACAACCAATTACAGCAATTTAAACACAATTTTGCAAAAATAATAAATTAAAATATGAAAAACGTAGGTAAATAAAACAAGGTTCATTAAAATAAAAACATTTTCTTAAATTTATCTCACAGTACTTCTGGCATACCAATTAAACTTCGACCATCCATCCACAAACAGATCTTCTGTTGGATAAACATCCAAGAGATCATTAAGCGCGGCCAGAGTGCGAGGGTTTGGCGACTTAGCACGTTCAAACGTACCTACGTCATGTATTTTTTTTTTGGGACAAACCCACCACACTATTCCCTAACCACTGCAACTCCTGTGCGCCAGAATCAACAGTGGCGACCAACCAGAAAAGCGCCGAAACAATGAAGCTCGACGTGTCCCAGAGAATAAATTTACCTGTCTTGGATCCTGCAACGAAATTAATCAGAAAAGAATAGTGGAGGAGTACGACATGTATGGTACAAACATAATGCTTCTTATAGCTGAAATCAACGCAGAGACTACCTACGTCATTAAAGAAATGTTTGCAAAATTTTATCCTTCACATCCAGACACAGCCGTTTCAACTGTGCGTTGATCACTGAGTCAGTTATTTTGCTTTAACAAAATGACGGGGCCCCCCTCTAGAGGGCCAAAGCCTGCCGGGGTCGCGGGACTCACGAATTACCGTGACCCCAGTACATAAAGGGCTATTGAAGGACACCGTGGATTTTAGTCAGTCTGACAGTCCCTCCCGCTCTGCACTGCCAGTGGGGACTTTAGTCCGCAAACTTGTTAATTGCGAAAATTTTGCAAAAAATAGTAGGTAATTAGAATCGGTATTTTATTGGTTTTTTTAACAGTATATTTAATGTTGAAATAGCACACGTAGTTTGAGAATGCCAGGTGATGTCATTAAATTTGTCAGCTGTCATATTATGTCAAAATTGACATTGACGTGGCGTTCAAATCACTAATATCATAAAAATGAAGAGATTTTTTGTGTTCAATGATAATCTCAGGACCACTAGAAGAAATGCAAAAATATTTTTTCGCGCTACAATCAATAAGAGCCGGGCAGCAGGGGTGAAACCACGAGATAATTATATATATATTCCACAACTATCACACAACGCCATCTAGTCCCAAGCTAAGCAGAGCTTGTGTTATGGGTACTAGACAACTGATAAACATACTTATATATTTCTAAATACATACATATTATAGATAAATTACACCCAGACACAGAACAAATAATCGTGCTCATCACACAAATATTTGTCCTGGGTAGGAATCGAACCCACGACCTCCGGCATAGCAGTCAGGGTCACTAACCACTAGACCAACAGGCTATATAATTAACGACCTCCACGCAAGCGAAACCGCTGGCATAAACTAGTAATATCTAAAAAAAACCTTTTTCCTTCAGCAGGAAAATACCAGACTGATATTATATATAAACCACAAATAGGTGACAAGACAGACCTATAATTAGTCCATTGACGACTTGTTCAAATAACTTTATTTGTTGTTTCCATTTGCAGTAGAGTTGGCACATCAAATATAGACATATTATTAAGTGATAATTTGTATGTTCTGACTTCAACGTAACTGTACAGTAAATGTTGTGATGAATTTAGAGTCCGCACCACGACTAAACACAACGCTAACGTAGCGCAAGCGCCAACAGAACGCCATTTGCAAGCGCCCATTAACCATGGACCATGCCCGGGTCGACGGCGCGTTGTATTCACGCGCGCTTCAAAGAGTGTCAGCATGATGACGGAGCCCCCCTTTAGAAGGCCAAAGCCTGCCGGGGTCGAGGGACTATCGGCTAACCGTGACCCTGGAACGTAGAAAGCTATAGAAGCACACCGTGGATTACCGTACCGGGGTCACGGTAATTCGTTAGTCCCGCGACCCCGGCAGGCTTTGGCCCTCTAGAGGGGGGCCTCGTCATTTTGCTGATACTCTGAGGCGCCCTTGGCGTCCCGTGACCCCGGCCTCGCGATTATAGTACGGAACTTTTAGTGTACGAGCCAGTTTGGCTTGGCCAGTTTTTTCTTCATTACTTTACGAGTTCTTCTTGTCAATAAACAAGTTCTTCCTTGACCTCGTGGAAAGGTCACGCCCAAATAAAACTAATCGATATAATTCTACGAAGGAAAAGACGCACCCAAGAGATTATTAGACACACCTTACCTCATAAAATAGATTACCGATCCGCCATTAACTAACTATTTGACAAAACATGTCGATTTATTCATTAAGTTAATAGGTAGCAATTTTTACTTAGCCTGATAAAAGGCCTTTACGGACCGATCCGTTCCAGCAATACAATCTGGCGATACCATCTGATCGCATGCGATCGCTCTTAAGGCTTTTTTTTTATCGTTGTAAAATCATCAAATGAGTCCTCCCACCCATTACTGTCAGACTTGTACTGACTAAAATCCACGGTGTCCTTCACTAGCCCTTTACGTACCGGGGTCACGGTAATGGAAAAGTCCCGCGACCATCGCTCTAAAGGCTAAACACGATCTGACGCTGGCAGTGAGAAAGCACATATATGGACTTCCATAGGTTACAGAGATCGCATGCGATCAAATCATATCGCCCGATCGGGTATGCGGTCTATGGGAAAAGGCCATAAAGCCTTTGTCAAACAGACTGGCATTGCGAATGCGAAGCGTGACGTTTTTATTTGTAATGTATGGAATTGTTTGAATCCAGTCACATAGGAAAGCGAAAGCGATTCGATAGCGTGACAGAACTATCGGACTGACGTCTCGCTTCGGTTCGGTATCGCTTCGGAAACGCTTCGCTTTCGCCTGTCTGTTTGACAAAAGCATAAGAAAGGTAAGAATTTCTCCTGTATCGTGAATGCGTATACAATCATAGAAACTCACAAACACCCAGACCCGTAGCAATTACCGCCCCCTCTATTGGAAAACTTATGAAAATCCATGTAGTAATTTTTGAGTTTATCGTGTTCAGACGCACAGATATACGTTGCGATTTTTTGGATCGGATTTTAATATTAAATTGAGGTAACGAAGTTCAAAGTCGCGTCTATTGCTAACTAATCTGTCAGAAATGTCACCACGAAATGGACGCACCCGAAAACTAAGGGACAAGCCTTATCAAACACATTATTACGTCACTACGTCCATCCAATAATTTTTCCGTAATTACCCAAGGTCAGAAAGTATTGTATTGGACATTTTCCACTCCAACACTTTCCGGGCAGGAAAGTGTTATAAATAAATATTCCACAACTATCACACAACGCCATCTAGTCCCAAGCTAAGCAGAGCTTGTGTTATGGTTACTAGACAGCTGATAAGATACTTATATATTTCTAAATAGTTCTAGTGCAGAATATGGCGACACTAACAATTTTCCTCTTTTTCAAAAATCCACCTGTATTACTTACCCAAATTTGCAATAAATGAATTTGATATTTGATATTGATATTTAAATACATACATATTATAGATAACTTACACCCAGACACAGAACAAATGATCGTGCTCATCACACAAACATTTGTCCTGGGTGGGAATCGAACCCACGACCTCCGGCGTAGCAGTCAGGGTCACTAACCACTAGACCAACAGGCCTGTCAAAAGTGTTGGAGTGTAGTCGACGAACGGGAAAAATGAATGTTGGGAGACAACCGACTAGGTGGTCAGATCATTAAAGTGGCTGGAAGAAACTGGATAGCCATAACACAAAACCGTCAGGAGTGGAAAGATTTGGAAGAGATCAACACTCAGCATTGGGTGACTAAAGGTTGAGAAAGAAGAGAGAAAGCATCGTGGAAGTTTTTGAGTGGGTAGATCCTCATCATAGCGGTCCACTCCGGGCAACACCACCAAAGGCTACCTGTGTACTTTTTTTAGGTGGTATTGCAGCGTACATACCTATCAACAAAAACTACACTAGCGCCATCTATGCAACGACAAAAGAACTAAGATGTCTACATCGCACAATCGAAGTTATCCGCGAGTTAGAAAACATAGAACATTCCGACAATAAATGTCGTGTAGAAAGCCCACCAGACACAACATCCGTCTGGTCCGAAGGTACCTTCCTTTTCACCGTGGAAGTGAGGAACTTTCCACTCTGTTCCTCCTACACCATCAAATGAGTACTCCTGCAATGGGTGGAGCGGAAAGGTGTCAGACTCGTACTGACTAAAATCCAACATGTTCCTTTAATCACGGATAGCAGTTTAGTCAGTACCGAAACCCAGACAGGCTCTTGGCCCTCTATGGAGCCCCATCAGATTGCTGAAAGCTCTTTGAGGTGCGCGTGGAAAATGAGGATTGGGCCAACCTAGACATGGTCCATTCTTTATTCCCATGCAATGAAATGATCCTAAAATGAAACATAGCTCTTTGAGGTGCGCGTGGAAAACGAGGAGCGGGCCAACCTAGACATGGTCCATTCTTTATTCCCATGCAATGAAATGATCCTAAAATGAAACATAGTCGAATGGCATTAAAAATAAGTTTGTCATAATTCACTCTGGACAACCCTCAAATTGTAAACATCAAAGAAGAGCCAAACGCTCCTTTTTTTTACGTTGTTAAATTATCACATGAGTCCTCCCACCCAGGGCAGAGTGGGAGAGACTGTCAGACTCGTACTGACTAAAATCCACGGTGTCTTTCAATAGCCCATTACGTTCACGCGACCCTGGCAGGCTTTGGCTCTCTACTGGGGACCCCGTCACTATACTGACACTCCTTGAGGCGCACGTGGAAAGACCGTCGACCACCAAACGCTCCTTAGAAAGTTTTTTTTTGGCAAATAATTTCTTTTTTTTTCTTAAAAATCGAGGTCACACTTTTTAAATGGTGAACTTTTCTGTATATACTTGTATTATAAACTAAACATTCCATTTTGAATCATAAAATTTTATTCATTATAACGAAAATCCGACGTTTTCATGTTTTAACGGCCCTGACTCACAAGTGTACATTCTGAAAAAGGTGTTTTAAAAGAGCCTAAACTGAAACAATAATTTCAAATCAATCTGACGTAAGAACCCAAGGTCAAGGCCAATAATCTGTTGCTAACGAACCCATCAAAAATAGCGTGTTCTAAATTTAACATTCCACGCATGCGTACGCGATACAATTCGTCTGGAAACGTGATACGCACGTTTCGTTCAGTTGACCTTACGCAGGTACGAAATCGTCGCGTCGTTTCTCTGTCTGGAAACACCTTTATGAACAGCAAGATAGAAAATTGAATTTTGCAGTTAATTATAGTGCTTCAAACTGTGTTCTTTATTTGAAATTGAGCAGCCATTTTGTATTAAATCGACGAAAAAGGGAACCGGGTTCTCAAGTCGAAGTGTAGGTATTCATTTATATTTTTTAGTATTATTTTTTTGACTAAACTACTTGTTGACGATTCCGTGTCAGTACAAGTCTGACAGTCCCTCCCGTCCTGCCTAGGGTGGGAGAACTCATTTGAAGATTTTACCACGTAAAAACAAAAGATAAATAAAAGATATAGGAAGGAAATAGAAGAATAAATAAAACAGAATAATAAAACTGAAAATTCAAACATATCAATGCATTGAATCTAAATCGGAACTACTAGTACTACACGTGATCAATTGAATTTCAAATAGAAACAATTGAATACCTATTCTAGCTTGGCAGAATGCAAGAATATTTGCGTCATCAGTTTAGAATACAATTAATTGTCCCGTAGGAGCTCGTGGCTAAATAATTACAGCCGCACAGGCATCTTCCGGGTTAAGCTGCGCTTGCCGAGGTTGGTCTGTGGGTGACCATCTGTCATAGCGAGTTTCCTCCGTGCCTTGGAAAGCACGTAAAGCCGTTGCCCGGCTGTTATTTGTAGATCTTTGACAGTAGTTACTATTAGTCAGAAGCTCTAAAATCTGACAACCAGTCTTATCATGGAGTATCGTATTGCCCAGTTGCTCGGTTGTGGAGGTCCGGTAGACAGTCGCTCCATGTAAAATACTGATATTCAGCTGCATCCGGTTTGAGTAGAAGTCGACCACAATATAGTTGGGAAAAGGCTAGGCAGATGATATTAATTCTCTCGTGGTACTATCATAGAAATAATACCTGTAGTACAACGGTTGAAAAATAACCCATGATTCTACCAAGCGATCTGTTAGTACCATCGACTGCTTCGCAGCGTTTCGCGAGTTCGATCCCCGCATGGTACAAATATTTGTATAACCTGTAAGTAGTTATTTCCGAGTCTAGGTGTTTTATATAATATGTATGTTTCTATGTTTGTAAACATACCCACGACACAGGAGAAATCAGAAAAAATAATGTGGGGCAATTTAAAGAAGTAACAGATTCATTCTTAACTTGTAGACCCCAAGGTTCGCGCATGCGGTCAGCGAGTACTTAATGGGCGATTCGCTGTCCGACCATGGACCATGCCCGGGTCGACGGCTCGTTGTGTTCCACACGTGCCTCAAAGAGTGTCAGCATTATGACGGGGCCGCCCCTTAGAGGGCCACAGCCTGTATCGCGGGACTCACGAATTACCGTGACCCCGGAACGTAAAGGGTTATTGAAGGACACCGGTGGATTTTAGTCAGTACGAGACTGACAGTTCCTCCTGCTCCGCCCTGGATGGGAGGACTTATTTGATGATTTTACCACGCTAAAAAAAAAGGAACCCATGGTTATAGCTGTCAGGACATACAGAATCCGGCAGAGAATCTCCTTAGCTGTGGGCACAATAAAAGTATTGGCATAGCGCTTTGTACGTACCGGAGGGATGTCCACCATATATCAATGGCGAATTGCCGTACGTCTTGTAATCCGAAAATGGAAAGGACTAGGAGGAATCAGTGGTCAGGTCAGGGTGTAGAATCAATCTCATCCCATCGCATTTCCTTTAATGTTAATATTCGACGTTTAAAAGTGCCTCTTTGAGGGCCTAATTGAAATAAATGATTTGACTTTGACTTCAAGTTATGAATTATATCAACTATCGTTAGTGTTTATTTTTCCCATGAAATTCGCTTGAAAACCGAATAATTTTTGGAGTACCTAAATGTTTAACATGCCATGCTTTGATCAATACAAATCTTTCTATTATCCTGTAATTTTCTATTCTTCCGTAGACAAAACCTGTTTCTACGGTGTTTCTAAGCTGGGGACATTATAAACTGATTAATAAGGTAGTTTACTGCACGAATAAATTAAAAATCTGTTTATCTACTATCATGCTGTTAATCCTCTATAAAAGAACCTACAACAATTAGCTTATTGCCAACATTAAAACACTCAATGATATTATGATCATTATATCATCCAAACGCGTGATATTATGAATTTCAAAAAAAGAACATTCTCATGCAATGACATTTTCACCACCAGATCGCTAAAATTTTGAAAAAAGAACAATAAATTGTAGACTAATTCGTAATTTCGGATTCTCGTCTTATCGTGTTATTTCCCGCCATCTTGAATTTACGTAGTTCTTACAACACTGTACAACACCCTATGGTATGAGAATCTTTTATAGAGGATTCACATCATGATTGTAGATAAAGTCTTGTATGCAACTGTTATAATTAGGTATTAAAACACTCATGTGACGCTATTATCACACTCGGCTACGCCTCGTGTGATAAACCCACATTGGTGTTTTAATACCCCTGACTATACAACAGTTGCATAAATAACTTTTATCTACTATCATGCTATTAATCCTCTTTAAAAGAACCTATAACAATTAGCTTATTGCCAACATTAAAACACTCAATGATATAATGATCATTATATCATCCAAACGCGTGTTATAATGAATTTCAAAAAAAGAACATTCTCATGCAATGACATTTTCACCACCAGATCGCTAAAATTTTGAAAGAAGAACAACTCGTCTTATCGTGTTATATCCCGCCATTTTTTCACTCGAATATGGTATGCGAATATGGTATGTTATGAGAATCTTTTATAGAGGATTCACAGCATGATTGTAGATAAAGTCTTGTATGCAACCGTTATAATTAGGTATTAAAACACTCATGTGATACTATTATCACACTCGGCTACGCCTCGTGTGATAAACCCACATTCGTGTTTTAATACCCCTGATTATACAACAGTTGCATAAATAACTATAGTCCGTCAGTTAGAGTATTAAAAATTATGCACACGTTTTTTTTTAATTTTTTTTGACTCATGCAAAATGACAAAGATAAAACGCTTCGAAATTCGGGAGTGAGGGTTTGTGACGTCATAACGCCTGTTAAATTATACAGACCGAGTGACGTTTTGTAATTTTTAGAAGCGTTATATCTTCTTTAATTTTGGTTTACGTAAGAAAAGAAAAAATACAGGTCAAGTATTTTTGTCATAATAATATTTTTTTCATTGAGGAGCCCGTGGCAAAATAAATTCAGCTGCACAGGCCGATCTTCCGGGTTAAGCCGCGCTTGCCGAGGTTGGTCTGTGGATGGGTGACATTCTGTCATAGCGAGTTTCCTCCGTGCCTCGGAAAGCACGTAAAGCCGTTGGTCCTGGGTGTCATTAGTAGATCTTTAACAGTCGTTACTGTTAGTCAGAAGCTCTAAAGTCTGATAACCAGTCTTACCATGGGGTATCGTATTACCCAGTCCGACAGGCAGTCGCTCCGCGTAAAATACTGATATCCAGCTGCATCTGGTTTGACTGGAAGCCGACCTCAATATAGTTGGGAAAAGGCAGGCAGATGATATATTTTTAGGAATAAAAATATTTTTTGAATAAAACAGCCTATTACATAAGAAGCGTAATTACAAGAATGTGTAACTAGACAATTTATGATATTTGCTGAACTATGTACGTCAACTGGTGATAACTGGTTACAGCACTGATAAGAACGTTAACTGGTCATATTAAGATATAAGACAAGAGTAGTATTTGTTTTATTTAAATGATGAAGTAGCATTGTTAATGTGTGTCAGTAATTTTGGTTCCGTACCTATCTAAACAGGATGGTAGCGGGACTCACGAATTACCGTGACGCCGGTACGTAAAGGGCTATTGAAGGACACCGTGGATTTTAGTCAGTAAGAGTCTGACAGTCCCTCTCGCTCTGCCCTGGGTGGAGGACTCATGTGATAATTTTACCACATAAAAAAAAAACATTACAGGATATTGTAAATGGTGCTTAGTGCAGAAATCTTCCTGTGGTTTTATTTTAGTAATAGAAGAAACACATTTTCATAAACTTTACTATTCATTATTATTATTTTCGAAAATCTTCAAATGAGTCATCCCGCACTAGGTGGAAGAAACTCGGTCGCGGGGCTGTACGAATTACCGTGACCCCGGGACGTAAAGGGCTATTGAAGGACACCGTGGATTTTAGTCAGTACGAGTCTGACAGTCCCTCCCGCTCTGCCCTGGGTGGG
The DNA here is from genome assembly GCA_943136025.2 of Agrotis puta. Lineage (NCBI taxonomy): Eukaryota > Metazoa > Arthropoda > Insecta > Lepidoptera > Noctuidae > Agrotis > Agrotis puta. Next base: position 2,351,890 of record OW964195.2, on the reverse strand, counting down.
AGGACTCATTTGATGATTTTAACACGATAAAAAATAAAAATTAAAGGTGGAAGAAACTCATTTTTTCAGTTGTTCTTTGCGTTGTACAGCCGCGGTGTCTTTTCAAAATAGTCCGGAACCCAAGTATCCCATAGAGAATAGAAATTTACAGAGGATATGTTTGAAATTCGCGTACGAAGTCGCGGTCAGAGTACTACTTTTACGATATTGTCTATAAAACACGTTTTCGGCTAGTTTTTATTCTCACGGACCCCTAATAATCTTTAAACAATTCTGCTTCCCAACAAATGACAGAAATATCATTTAAATATAAAACAAATAATACATGAGACACATATAATCACAAAATTAAGCCTATATAAGATATACGACAGTTTCTTTTTATATATAAACCTAATACATCTACAAGTTTGATAACAGTTAGATCTCAAAGTTTCATTCGCTCGGTGTGAAATTCCTATTTAGTTAATTTTAATAATTAAACGTTGTTTTTTGGCAACTGAATTAATACTCAAGTAAGTTATTTTAATCGAAATTCTTTCTTTGAACTGAGTTTTAAGCTTGACATGTCTGTCTTTTGCACCTTATCTCCTATGTGTTAATCCAAGTTTTAAACTATGTGCCAAATATCATCCAAATATCCATAGTATAGTATAGTATAGTATAGTATAGTATAGTATAGTATAGTATAGTATAGTATAGTATAGTATAGTATAGTATAGTATAGTATAGTATAGTATAGTATAGTATAGTATAGTATAGTATAGTATAGTATAGTATAGTAAGAAGTAAGAGTAAGATTAGTAAGCATATTAAAATACTAGCTTCCGCCCGCGCGGATGTCGGTCTTCGCGTGAATGGTTTTTTTTCTCCATTTTGAGTAACTCTGACAATGACATCTTATAAATATCTATTGGACCCAAATACGGCTAAGCCTATAATAATTAGGGAGATTCGCGGTTCTACAGAACAAAGTCTATGAATAAAACTGAAAAATAAGATTTTTTTCTACGTATTTTTCCAGGATAAAAAGTATCCTATTTTATGCCCAATAATAAGGTATATGTATACCAAGTTTCATCGAAATCGAACCGTTAGTTTTCACGTGATGTCTGCATATACAGACAGACAAAATTTTTTTAATCACATATTTGGGTTTGGTATCGATCCAGCAACACCCCCCGCTATTTTTTTTTAATATTTTCAATGTACAGAATTGACCCTTCTACAGATTTATTATATTTATAGATATTTCCTCTTTGTCCCCAGCCCAACGCTCTCAAGTTGAAGTCTTAGGACTCAGAGACCACGTCGAGAAAAGTGTCTTTTAAGGCTAAAACGTTGTTCGAGAATGGAATCACATGAGAAGAACGTGTTCACAGTGGGCGCCCCCGACATGGACCCCACTAGGACTGACATTGTGGAAATGAAGACCGGAGGTGAGTGTCAATTTATTTTATTAATTTAGCTATTAACATATCATACCTTTATCTGCGTATAGAAAGTATTTATTTATTCGACAGAAAAGGAAGATGAAATCAGTGCATGTTACTCTGATACATACTTAATCTGCTTATTTTTATGAATATTTGCCCCTATGCTAGTCAACCCGAGGAGCTCGTGGCTAAATAAATACAGCCGCACAGGCCGATCTTCCGGGTTAAGCCGCGCTTGCCGAGGTTGGTCTGTGGATGGATGACCATCTGTCATAGCGAGTTTACTCCGTGCCTCGGAAAGCACGTAAAGCCGTTGGTCCCGGCTGCCATTTGTAGATCTCTGACAGTCGTTACTGATAGTCAGAAGCTGTAAAGTCTGTCAACCATTCTTACCATGGGGTATCGTATAACCCAGTTACAGGGTTGTGAAGGTCCGACAGGCAGTCGCTCCATGTAAAATACTGATATCCAGCTGTATCTGGTTTGACTGGAAGCCGATCACAATATAGTTGGGAAAAGGCTAGTCAGATGATGATACTAGTCAACCCGGGCTTCGGATGGATTGGACAGCGATCAGCGAGTCACCCATTACTCGCTGTCCGCATGCCCGCGCCTACGGTGGCTGGAAATCGGATACGGTGGTGATCTTCTGCGGTCACATCGCTCACAATGGTGATACCAGGACATTTCTTCCCGCCCAAACTTACAGGAACCTTCCGCGCTACGGTAGCTGGAAATCACCCCGCGATGTCAGATTTGATGCGATGTCTGTCTGTGTCATCTTGGGTAACTCCCGCGGTAGTATTTAATCCCAAGATCATTTTAACATTGACAATAGGGTAGCTGTTTCACGGTACGGTTAGCGTAGTGGTTAGGGGGATTGACTTCTGCGCTGAGTGTCACGAGTTCAATTCTCACACTGAAGAAATACGCAGTTGCTTTTTGCGTAAAATCATCAAATCCGTCCTCCCGTCCTGGGTCGAGCAAGACGGACTGTCAGACCGGTACTTACTAAAATCCTCGATGTTCCTTTGATAGCCGTTTACGTTCCAGGGTCACGGTTAACTTTTTAGACAGTCCTGCGTCCCCGGCAGGCTTTTGGTCCTCCTCTATTGAAGCCTATCAGATTGGTAACAGCTTTTTGAGGCGCGCGTGGAACACGACGCACTGTAGAGCCGATCATGATTCATGATCTGACAGTCACCCACTAGCTGTCCGCATGCCCGCGCCTACGGTGGCTAGAAATCGCCATGCGACGCCCGTTAGGCTGAAGCTACATTAGGCCGCGACGCGATCTGCGACACATGAGTGATTAAAACAAATAAATGAATGCTCACGTATATGGCTACACCGTACATCAGCGATACCACGTGTAATCTGTTTCGCTCTTCCAGTCGCATCGCAAGTCTCTGTCTAATGTAACCTCAGCCTTACTGTGGGCGTCTCTTGCGGCCGCTGGGTCGGTAGGTGGAGACTGTCCTTTCCCTCACACGTTCCGCCTCCTCCTTCGCTTGCATATCTGCGCGTATTGTCACGGGTTCGATTACTGCACGGCAAAAAAACCAGTAGTTGCTCCATTTTAATATTATCACTGGAAAATTACATCATTTATAAATTCTACTACACACACGTGATAAAGATAGTAATTGTTTGTTTAAATTATTGGTTACTGTATTGCACAATTAGTGTTTCAATTTAGTGTTATTATTGTTAAATAATTATGGATTATACAAATATATCATCAGGTAAATGTTTTATAAACATATTTTTTCACTTTGGCCCAATAATTGGGCAAAAAAATGAATTAATCATAAGAACAAAATTTGTATGCTGTCATGAAAACTTTTTTTTAAATATTTGTACTTAATTATCTTTAGGTGAATGTGTTTATCACTTGTGTTTTGCTCCTGGTTATAAAATTAAAAATTCTATTTATTTCACATAAAAACAATTGCCAGCGGCCTCGGTAGAGTGCATGTCGAAAATTGTCCAACGTGATCACAATATCGAGATAAGATATCCTATGTGTTATCTCTCGCCTGGAGGTCACGGTGGAGCATACGGTGCAGGACTGCTTGGGCAGAGCACCGCCGTGTCCTCACGACGACGATAGGCGGAGACCTCTCGCTACCGGCATTGGTCAAGGCCATGCTGCGGGGTGAGACGGAATGGGAGGCGGTCGCCTTCGTCTGCGAAGCAGTTATGCTAGCGAAGGAGGTGGCGCGCCACGTGAGGGAGAGGACAGCGTCCGCCCTCCAACCCAGCCGCAGTGGTAGACGCCCACGGCGACAGACGTCGGCAGACGATCTCCGGCCACCGTAGGCGCGGGCATGCGGGCGTCGAGTAATGGGCAACTCACTGTCCGACCATGGACCATGCCCGGGTCGACGGCGCGTTGTGTTCCACGCGCGCCTCAAGGAGTGTCAGCAAAATGACGGGGCCCCCCTCTAGAGGGCCAAAGCCTGCCGGGGTCGCGGGACTCACGAATTACCGTGACCCCGGAATGTAAAGGGCTATTGAAGGACACCGTGGATTTTAGTCAGTACAAGTCTGACAGTCCTTACCGCCCTGTGGGACCCGCTCTATTTGTTATTCCGATTTCGTGGATATCATTTACAAACATTCAAAAGGATCAACTTTTCTGTTACATTAATACTCTTCTAAACTCCAAAAATTCTTTCACAGTCAACGGCGTGGAAGCAGCCGTGCCCCAAGAGAAACACCAGCTCAAAGACCTGGATGACTTACTCCCATACCTCGGTGACTTCGGCTGGTACCAAAGGATCCTGTTCCTGTTGATGATACCCTACTCTTTCTTCTTCGCATTCGTCTACTTTGGACAGATCTTCATGACAGTAGTTCCTGAGGAGCACTGGTGTTATGTGCCGGAGTTGGGGAATTTGAGTGTGGAAGAAAGGTTAGTCTTTGCTTGTATGTTAAGCGTAATCTCTGGGACTAATAGTCCCATTTTTTGTCTGGTAGGAAGCTACGTTATTCCTGAATGTATGGCTATAAGATTATGTTTATATCATGCATATTAACCTAGCTATAACAATTTTGTTTCGCTAGTCGGAAAAAATAGTAAAGCCGGAGCGAGAGGGTAGAAAAGGGATAACATGTCTTATGATATTTTGCTGTGGGGACGAGCTGCAAATGTTGAGTCTGTACGATAGAAGTGTGTTGAATAAATTATGTTTCATACTCGTAATGCCATGCCCATATCGACTTCTATGAAGAATAGCCTTAATTTTCTAAGCGGTTTATAAAATGCAATGCAACGGCCACCTGAAGCAATGCTTTTCTCATCTTACCACTATCATTTAAAATCCTGATATGTGTGTTCATAAGTGAATTAGACCATAATATCTCCGATAAAGTTATTCTCCTGCTAAATACATCAATTTAAACTCGATACTATAATAACAACTACATAAGGAAACTCAATTAAATGTCTATTATTTTAGGCTTACAGAAATTGGTTGTTACAGAAATCTGGCTCTAGGGAACTTTACCCTTTACGTGGCTCATTAAAACTAGTTCAATAAAGTGAAAGTTAATGTAAAATAGCTAGTTTCAGTTCAGTACTAATTAGAACGAGGATTAGATGCGAAACAGCACCGAACTTGAAAAATATTTTACATGATTTTATTTTGCCATTTTGTCGACGTAACAAATCTATAAATATTTCACAATCATCATCGACCAGAAGACGTCTACTGCTGAACATAGGCCTTCCTATTAGTCCACCACGCTGAACGACAATTCACCACTTGCATCCATCGGGAGGCCTGCCTTCATCAGCTTTTCGCGATTCTTTTCTCCACTTCAAGATCCTTAAGAGCAAAGAGATTTAATATTTCGTCTTTGCTTAAGAGCTATGTCGTTGACTCTGGTTCTTCGGCGAATTTTCTTGTTCCGAATTTTATTCCGCAAAGAAACTCCTAGCAATCTATGTGTATGATTAGCAATCAATGATGTGCATCTCCTAGGTAAGCTCCGGTCAGCCCTGACGATAGCGCTGCTCGCGAGCCACTAAAGTGTCGTATCATCGTCAATTTTGGTTTACGTAAGAAAATAAAAAAAAATACGTTTCAAATATTTTTTGATAATCTAACTGATTGATTAATTACACTTTCTTCAATCACGTACCTTATTAAAAATGGTGAATGCTCGATGTCTTACAAGTGAATGCTCAATTCTATCAGCAACTTGGTGACAATATTATAATTCTGGTCCCTCTACTCCGCAGACGTCATCTCTCCATCCCTTTGATAAACAACAAGTACGACAGATGCTCAGTGTACGATGTCAACTGGACCTCCGTGCTGCTGAACGGGACCTTGGAGCCAAACCCTGAGTGGAGCGTCAAGAAATGCGTGGAGAGATGGGAGTTCAACTACTCTGATGTGCCGTATGAGAGTATTGCTTCACAGGTAATTCAAATATTTCTTCCATAACGGCCATGCCGCTGTGAGCGGTAACTTAGTGCGGAACGGCGAGCGGAATCAAATGTATAGAAATGTTTGAAGCACGCCACGAGGCGGTACCTGTGGCGAATTCGCGCACTTACATAGTAACCATAGTAACTAATGTATTATTGGCGCTGCTCGTCGCTCCGTTTACCGCTTTTTTTTTACCGTACTAAAATCATCGTATGAGTCTTCCCACCCTGGGCAGAGCAGGAGGGACTCGTACTGACTAAAATCCACGGTGTCCTTCAGTAGCCCTTTACGTTCCGGGGTTACGGTAATTCGTGAGTCCCGTGACCCAGGCAGGCTTTGGCCCTCTAGGGGGAGGCTCCGTCATTTTGCTGACACTCTTTGAGCCGCGCGTGGAACACAACGCGCCGTCGACCCGGGCAGGGTCCATGGTCGGACAGCGAGTTGCCCATTACTTGCTGCCCGCATGCCCGCGCCTACGGTAGCCGGAGGTTGTCTGCCGACGTCCGTCGCCGTGGTCGTCTACCACTGCGGCTAGGGTGCAGTGAGGACACTGTCCTTTCCCTTAGGCGACCCGCCTCCTCCTACACGAGAATGACTGCTTCGCAGATGGAGGCGACCGCTTCCCGCTCCGTCTCGCCCCGCAGCATGTCCTCGACCAATGCCGGGTCCGCTTATCGCTAAGATCAAAGTCAAGTGTGAACGGATTGTTAGGGGGTTTAAAATGGGCATGCTGACGGCGATTAATGGTTGCCTCACCGTCTAATCATGGACCATGCCTAGATCGACGGTTCAAAGCACTGTTGACATTCTGACGGGGCCGTCGGTTGATACAGGGCCAATCGCCTGCCGGGGTCGCGTAACGTTTCAAGCGATTAACCATGTCCCAGGAACGTAAAGCAAATGAAAGTCGATGCAAGTCTCCGATACCTTACGACTTTGGTATCCAAGGGACTATCGTAGTACAAATCCATAGGATAGTACACAGGCACGCGTCAATGGATACCAAAGTCGTAAAGGTCTCGGACACTTGCGTCGCCTTGTGTCGAAGGGGCTGAGGTCTCGAGTTAAATTCAAAGATCAGGCAAAATGTACTTCGAATTAGGAACTAATATTTAGTTAATTAGTTGTTTTTCTATAACCGTCTCTTTCTCTCTTTACAGCAAGGCTGGGTGTGCGAGCGAGACAACTACCCAGCAACAGCTCAAGCCGTGTTCTTCTGCGGCGGCATCGCTGGAGGATTTATATTCGGATTTGTGGCTGATAAATATGGAAGAATTCCTGCTTTGATTGGTAAGTTAAGTAGATTTACCTTTTAGTATTTTCCCAATCAGACGGTTCAACTACTACTACATTTTGTGTTCAAATAGAAAAAATATTCCTCTAGTGAAAGATGACCATAAATAAGAGGAACCTTCCCAAGGCATAGAGATTTAGAGGTATTAATCATTCGGATCTTTCAATCAGTTTATAAGTTAGATTCAAATGCAATCTCTTGGCATATGTTGCCGTCTGAACAAAAAAAAAACTGTTCATAACTTTTGAACCGTACAAAAACGCACCTTATGTCTCAGTAGTAATAAGATTGGTAATGACCTCTCCCATGCCTATTCAGTTTAATCTACACTTCCCGTCACACTTAAAAATTCACAAATTAATATCAAACCCGTAGCAACGACTTGTAAGCCATACAATCATTTGTTTTGTTCGTGAATCGACGCTACCACACGCTGTGCATCAGCCAATTCCTAAGCCATTACATCAACCGTGCCGTGTTATGTCTTTTGAAACCTTAACATTAGCTTTCACCTTTTATTTTCAGGTGCTAACTTAGCTGGTTTCGTGGGAGGACTCGGCTCTGTGTTCACGAACGCATTCTGGTCGTTCTGCATCTGCCGTTTCATCGTCGGACTGGCCTATGACAACTGTTTTATCATCATGTATATTGTCGGTAAGTTCATATTATTCTTCTTCTCCATTCTCAGCTGTTCTATTCTTCACCTATTCTTCTTCACTTGGGATTAAATGGCCAAGTGATCAAATGAGTATGAGGCCATGGGTTCGTGCCTACTGGGGTTGCAGGACCATGCCGAGGTCGCGGGGCATTCTAAGCAGATCACTGTGACCTTGAAACGCAAAGCGCAACCTAGGCAACACGGTGGACTTTAGTCAGTAAGATTCAGAGAGTCCCTACAGCTCCACCCAGGGAGAGCAGACTCATTTGATGCCTTTACCACCTAAAAAAATAACCTTGGATTCGTTTTCAGGGACGAACACAGCGGTATGTGGTTTAATTTTTTGTCCAGTTGATGGGATTAGGCTCGAGCTTGACTCGCTTTTTTTTTTGTTTACGAATAGGCGTTTGACCACTATCTCGACTGTCAGTCACCACTCTTAATGTTACTTATAGAATTTTAAAAAATGGCAATACTGCCAGTCTCTTGGGCGCCTTACCACGTAACGACTTGTCATTCGTTTATTTTAGTCAGTTTTTTATTTCGCCGCTAACCTTTCACCTTTACTTACAGTTCTTGAATATGTCGGCCTAAAATGGCGCACGTTCGTCGCTAACATGTCGATAGCTGTCTACTTCACCTTCGCTGCCTGCCTCCTGCCGTGGATAGCTTTATGGGTGGCCGACTGGAAGATATACACACTCATCATCAGCGTTCCACTATCTTTAGCTGTGCTGACGCCTTTTGTGGTGCCGGAAAGTGCAAGGTGAGTAATACCTAGTTTCCTGCTCGGTCCCTTCGTCTGCTGGGGTGAAGATAGCGTGGTGTGCATTTGGAGGGTAGTTACAGCTGTTTGTAGTCAAAGTTTGGTTAAAATCGATCGAGTTGATTTTGAATTATGGTTGTTTGAATTATAGGCAAAAGTTGAACTCCTAATTCTCTTTTTCAACTTAGGTATCTTCTTTTCGTTTTTGGTATTGTTTATTTTACAATTACAATATTCGGTTTGTTTTAAAGATAAATTAGTTTCAACTACGGATTAATGCGTGTCCGACCACACATAATAAACCCTCTGTATAAAAGGCATTAGGCCAGTTTTTTTTATAATAATTACTCAAAAAACAATCCTGTTTCATTTTTAGATGGCTAATAGCACAAGGGCGCATAGACGAAGCGATCAATATTTTGCACAAATGTGAACGAATTAACAAAATGAAGATTCCTGATGCAGTTATTGAAGAATTTAGGGTAAGAAAACATTAATTTAATATTTTTCCCTTTTTTGTTCCACATAATATTATAGAAAGAGCTTTAAAGCTGAGAGTTCTAATTTACCGGAAGACCCATCGTAGATCTCCCACTAGGTGGACCGACGACATCGTTAGAGCCACGGGCAACCGATGGATGCAAGTGACAGATTATCGTTAGGCGTGGCGGTCTAAGGGGTAGGCCTGTGTTCAGCACTGGACGTCTTCCGGCTGATGATGATGACTATACTAACAAAACCATGTCTCCCACAGGAAACCGCCACAGAAATTCACCGTAGAGAACAAGAATTCAAGAACTACAGCGTCCTAGATCTTCTCCGAACTCCTCGCCTGCGCCGGCACAGCATCCTGCTCGTGGTCATCTGGATGTCCATAGCCATGGTGTTCGACGGACATGTCAGGAACGTCGGCTCGTTGGGGCTGGACATGTTCAAGACATTCACTGTCGCTACCTTTACAGAGTTCCCTGCTGATGTTCTACTGATTTTAATACTAGATGTGTGAGTATTTACGTATATTTTTCTATTTTTTATCTGTAAGTATCCTGATTTAATCCCTGTAATCCGTATCTTATTTTAGCCCGTTACCTGTATCCTGTTTTACCCTGTTACTTATATCCTATTTCAGCCTGTTACCTGTATCCTGTTTAAGCCTGGACCTGTAATGGTTGGACCACAACTGGCAACACGGAATTGCCTTTTTACGTCGCCCTTTCTCTTTCTGTCGCTTAGAACTGCCATCTACTATAAGGCTTTATGTCCGTGATGCCGATCGCCTCGAGGATTCCACCGCATGCTATTGCATTATGCTTTCTGTCTCGATCTAGCAAATGGCAGTTCTAAGCGACAGAAAGAGAAAGGGCGACGGAAAAAGGCGATTCCGTGCTGCCAGATGAGGTCCAACCCTAATCCTTCTATTACCTGTAACTTGTATTTTGTATCCTTGTTTAACATATAGCTCTTTAATTGGCGAAGGTAAAAGGACCCTCCAATTATGGTCATTTTAGTTCTTTTTCTTTAAAATGACGCGTTATTCTAGCGCTATTTTTAAGTTTATAAAATTCTTAGTAACAATTTAATATCTATTGCTTAAAATATATTTTATTAAATAAATATTAGCCCACATTGGGTCCCACTGATGGTTAATGTCTCCTTCATTCTCCATCTTGTATGATATCATAACTATCAACTACACAAAAGAATTCATAAAAAATATTTATATTTTGTTTTCAGTCTCGGTCGACGCTGGCTTGCATTCTTAACCATGGTCCTCAGTGGCGTGTTCAGTCTACTAGCTACCGCTGCACCTGTTGGTAAGCATCATCACTTTTATGATATTCTTACAGTTTATAAACTTAAAAAAACCAGGTACTTTGTATAGCAGATGGAGCCACACGTTCGCCTGTACCTGCAGCTATATTATTCCCCAACTGAAATAAAATTTAAAAAAAGAATTCTGATTATCGAGAAGATTTTTACCGTTTTAACACTTTTAGCTGAGCATCTGGGTATTCATATGTTTGTTGCGCAGCGCACTATTTTCTTTGAATGTATGCTAATTAGAATGTATGTGTGCGAGTAGCCTCAAAAAGTGCATAAAATAACTTACCTGGAGGGGCGCTAGCAATCCCAAAATTTAAAGTGGTGATGACGTAGCTTGAAGGAATTTGTATAAGCCTCAGCCGTCTATATACGCTGAAAAATTGGACTCCTGCGCTATGTGTCGCGGGTTCGATTCCTGCATGGAACAAATATTTGTATGACCTACAAATAGTTGTTTCGGGTCTGGGTGTTTGTGTATGTGAGTTTCTATGTTTGTAAACGCTCCCACGATACAGGAGAAATTCCTAGAGTGGGGCAACGTTTTTCAACAAAAAATATGAAACCACTTTAAGATTCTATCTAAATTCCAAACCTTCTACCCGCAGGAATCGCCTCAGCCTCTCTAGCCATTGTCGGCCGCTTCGCCGTCAATATATCCTACAACATCGGTATGCAGTACGCAGCTGAACTACTACCGACAGTAGTCAGGGCGCAAGGCATAGCTCTCATACATATCAGCGGCTATGTCGCCACAATACTCACGCCTTACATCGTTTATATGGTAAGTGATAGTCAGTGATGATAGGAATGATAGTCAGTGATGATAGGAATGATAGTCAGTGATGATAGTAATTGTAGCCAGTGATAATAGTACGAGATAGTAGCTTGGTACTAGAAAACAAGTATTATAGAAAACATGTAATACAATATCGGCATGCTGATGCAAATAGTTCTTTATCAATTACCTACTGTATTGCTTGAGCAAAAGAAAATTCCAAATATAAAGTGGCGGTTTAAGAACCATAATACCTCACACAATTCACACTTGTAATTAAGTATGCATGAATTTGGAATTTTGATTGTAAACACATTAGATTATAGGTAGTCCACGACTTAATTAATATAGAAGATTACGGTATTGTATTTCAGATTTTGTCACAAATATTGATAGTCAACCAATAGCATTGTTAGCTTAAATTGATTTATAATTAATAGTATTAGTTTTTAGCCGCTGCGGAGTTCATTCAAATTTGGTTATAACATCGGTCATGCCAAAGTGAATGTATAAAGTTTGAAAGAATGTTTTTTTTTTCTTGACGTTTCACTTGATTGACATGGCTGACCATAGCCTAATTAGTAGAGTAATTTCCTAAAGAGCAACGATGGGATAATATTCTCGGTAAATATTTGCCGTAGGCGATAATTTATCTTTTTTTTAAATCATGTTTTCGGGAACAAAACTTCCCAGTAGCATTTACGAAAGGAATTATAATTCGGGAAGAAAACTTCCCATTGGCTTTATAATGGTTAGGATATGATGTTAGTAGTATTCCCAAATATAGCGATATTTTTTCTCTTTTACAGGCGACAATAGCAAGAGAAATCCCTCTACTAATTCTCGGCGCTCTAGGCATATTTGGAGGTTGTCTATGCCTGTTCCTCCCTGAGTCTATGGGCAAGGAGATGCCACAGACTATCCAAGATGGCGAAGAATATGGCTTGGACCAGAAGTTCTGGGATTTCCCCTGTTGTAATAGGTATGTTGAAACATTTTAAACCTTAAACGTTATCAGAATGGCCATATCCCAGTAATTCCATGAAACTAAAATACCTTTTCACCTAATCACATTAGCTCTATTAAGTAGTTTAGATACATACCCTTTTGAACTTATGCCAGCCTAGTACTTTTTCGCCTGCCGGGGTCGCGGGACTCAGAATTTACCGTAACCCCGGTACATAAAGGGCTATTAAAGGACACCGTGGATTTTAGTCAGTCAAGTCTGACAGTCCCTCCAGCCCTGCCCTGGGTGGGAGGACTCATTTGATGATTTTACAACGCTAAAAAAAAAGCCTAGTACTTTTGTTGGTTAGTAACATTCTTTCAGTTCCTCTATAGCTGCCTATTATATAAAGGGTGGAACTGGTCCCCATGCAAAGTTTCGAAGTGGACGAGTTGCCCCCTTTTTTTTACGTAGTAAAATCATCAAATGAGTCCTGCCACCCAGGGCAGAGCGGGAGGGACTTTCAGACTCGTACTGACTAAAATCCACGGTGTTCTTCAATAGCCCTTTACGTTCCGGGGTCACGGTAATTCGTACAGTCCCGCGACCCTTGCAGGCTTTGGCCCTCTGGAGGGGGGCCCCGTCATTTTGCTGACACTGTTTGAGGCGCGCGTGGAACACAGCGCGCCGTCGTCGACCCGGGCATGGTCCATGGTCGGACAGTAAGTTGCCCATTACTCGCTGCCCGCATGCCCGCGCCTGCGGTGGCCGGAGATCGTCTGTCGACGTCTGTCGCCGTGGGCGTCTACCACTGTGGCTGGGGTGGAGGAACGACGCTGTCCTCCCCCTCACGCTGCCCGCCTTCTCCTTCACGAGCATGACTGCTTCGCAGAAGGAGGCGACCACTTCCCACTCCGTCTCTAAAATAGGCCCTAACTATTTCTTTTTGTTTACAGGAAAAAGGACAAAGTGGTGAAGGATGAGAAAAGATTTTGAAGATCTGAAAATCATCATCAACATTAGCCCAATCTATTTCTTGACTGAAGATCTGACAATACTGTTTTTTTTCTATATATTGAATTGAATGACGTGTGTAAATCTGTTTTTTACGTATAATTATATGTCACATTTTTTTAAATAAAATCTGATAAAAAATATGGGATTTATTATTTACATCGCTGTTGAGCTCGTGGCTAAATAATTGCAGCAGCACAGGTCGATCTTCCGGGTTAAGTCGCACTTACCGAGGTTGGTCGGTGGATGGGTGACCATCTGTTATAGTGAGTTTCCTCCGTGCCTCGGACAGCACGTAAAGACGTTGGTCCCGGCTGTCATTTGTAGATCTTTAACAGTCGTTACTTTTAGTCGGAGGCTCTAAAGTCTGACAACCAGTCTTACCATGGATTATCGTATTACCCAGTTACTGGGTTCTGGAGGTCCGATAGGCAGTCGCTCCATTTAAAATACTGATATTCAGCTGCATCTGGTTTGACTGGAAACTGACCCCAATATAGTTGGGAAAAGTCAGGCAGATGATTGAAAAAACCGGCCAAGTGCGAGTCGGACTCGCCTATAAAGGGTTCCGTAGCAGCAAGTAACATAATATAAAAGTTCTTGTAGTTGGTTGTAACTTTGAAAGGTAAATTACGGTTTACGATTTGTAACGTATTAAAAAAAAACTAATTACTTGATCTCGTTCAAACCAATTTTCGCTTGTAGTTTATATGGTAATGTACATCATACATATTTTTTAGTTTTGTCAATTTGGAAGTGTCTCTCGCGCAAACTGATCATCTTAGAAACAAGTAGAGCAACGTGAAGGTCATGTCTCACAATGCCGTAGTAAGGGCCCGCGCCTTACTAAGCATTTATTTGTCATACCGCGGGCGGAATTAAATTGAAAAAAAAATTAATTAATATCTCCTAAAATATTGGTCGTAGAATGCTCATTGTGGGCTTATTTTTTTATTAAATATTCATCTACAAACCGATTCAACAAAACTTAACATTGGAGTTAAAAAATATGTTCTCCCACACATTCCACCTGCAAATGTAAGTTGGTACGCACAATATTGAGTGATTTACCACGTTATTTTAATATCATGGACTTCTTATAGGTTTTCCTATAATCTATAAGGAGAAAACTAATTTCTGTATTTTTTTCAAAATTTTAGGTTCAGTAGTTTCGGAGATAAGGGGGGGGGGAATGGTCAATTTTCGTCTATTTTCTTGAATAACTTGGAAACTATTTATTTTAAAATTACAAAAAAATACATTTAAGATCTTCTCAACAAGACCTTTCATTTGATATGCCACACGATGCAGTTTTCAGAATTTTTTTTTTTAACTTTCCCCTTCCCCCCCAAAAAAGACCCCCCATATACAGATTTCATCTACTCACGTCACACCTCTGTGTTTGGGTCACAGGAATTGATATGTGTACCAAATTTCAACTTAATCGGTCTAATAGATTCGGAGATAATTGACTGTAAGCGACGGACGGACAGACACACGAGTGATCCTATAAGGGTTCCGTTTTTGTATTCAGACGTACGGAACCCTAAAAAATAGAACCCTTATAGATTACTTTGTTGGTCGTCTGTCAAGACGTTTTTTCTCAGGAATGGGTGGAGTTATCCAACTGAAATTCATATTAAATACTCAGATCTACGATCTTTTTCCACATGGTAAAATCATCTTATGAGTCCTCCCGCTCGTTAAGGGCGGACTGGACTTTTTTTGGGATTAACCCACCACACTATTCCCAAACCACTGCAACTCTTGTAAGCCAGAATCAACAGTGGCAACCACCAGAAAAGCGCCGAGACAATGAACGTCAACGTGTCCTGGAGAATAAATTTACCTGTCTTGGATCCTGCAACGAAATTAATCAGAAAAGAATAGTGGAGGAGTAGGAAAAAATATGTTTCACTTCCCTCCATTCAAGCAGGAGACAGAACAAAACAAGGCCAATAGGCACAAAGGGACATTAAAACTGGGAAGAGCCCAGTTGCCTAGCACCACGTGTGAAAAATGGCGGACGGGACTGTCAGAATCGTACTGATCCGCGGTGTTCCTTCAGTAGCCCTTTACGTTCCAGGGTCACGGTTACCTGTTTAGATAGTCTCGCGTCCCCAGCAGGCTGTAGGCTCTCTATCGAGCTCTCTAGGCGAGTGGAACACGACGCGCCTTCGTTCCAGGCTTGGTCCATAATCGGACGGCAAGTCACTCATTACTCTACTTCTTTGTAAGAAAGAAAAACATAACATTTATTTGACTGCTTCGCAGAAGGTGGCGATTGCTTCCCATTCCGCTTAGCCCCGGAGCATGGCCTCGACCAATGCCGGGCACGAGAAGCTGGTCCTTAATCGGACGGCAAGCTACACATTACTCAGTGTCCGCAAGCCTTGGCCTACTTTGGAGCAACAAAGCCTTTAACAGTTAATGGCAACAACCTTGTAAGCATATCCACAGACGAAACCAGGGTAATCAACTATGCTTACCAACTTTTATCTCAACAAATAAGGTTAAACTGTAAAAATTGTAAACATAAGACATTGTTTACAAAGAAATTAATAAAAAATGTGAACTATAATGAATATCCGAACCCGATACGACGGTGAACGTAAATATTGTGGTTTTGAGAATTAGGGAGGGGAAAATTGTATCGATAGATTGAGAAAATATCGTAAGGAATATTTTGAACCTAAAAGATGGCTTTATAGCCATTGTGAAGTTTGAATCCAGTCACATAGAAAAGCGAAAGCGATCCGATAGCGTGACAGAACTATCGGACTGACGTCTCGCTTCGGTTCGGTATCACTTCGGAAACACTTCGCTTTCGCCTGTCTGTATGACAAAAGCATAAGAGTAGGAGCAGACTACATGAAAGATATACTCCTCCCACAGACAATCTCAGCTTAAATAACCATTGATTCAGGAGGTATTGTAGTCCATATGCGCAGGTACAGGTGCATTCTCTGTTCCTTTACTCTCAATATCGTCAAGGACGGTAATCAAGATATTTTTAGGGTTCCTTGTCCATAGGCTAAAATTGAAACCTTTTACTAACTCCGCTGTCCGTCTGTCTGTCACCAAACTGTATCTTATGAACCGTGATATTTATACAGTTGACATTTTCAAAGATATTATTTACTCCCATAGAACAGACAAGATTAACGCTGAAGACCGCTCGCAAATGGCCGATTTTTCTATACTTTAAAAAGGGTTTGCTCATGGTCTCAATCTGGCCATCAAAACATCGATAAAAAACCTACACAAGTCACAACACTACACCGACAAAAATTTACAAACAAGACGGCTCAATTTTCACCGAGTACACATGAGTGAAATTCTTATTATTAACCAGCCAGTAGATGACAAACTATGGCCTGAACATGTGGACCAAAATATTAGCAGTCATCGTACTAACTAGGGCAGTTCGGGCAGGCATACTAAAAACAGAAGTAAGCTATGAAAAACCGAAAGAACGAAATAATGTCTTAAATAAAGGCGTTTGGGTTCGAAATAAGTTGACACAAAACATGTTTGACAAGTCCAGAATTGGTGATTTCATTTTTCGAGAGAATTCTCTGGATGTCGATAATTTGTTGCAGAACACTTTTGATCTGTTTAGTACGAATTATAGAGAAGATGCTCCGTCTGTTTCGAATTATATTAAGAGGGCGAAGAGGTCTATACGAGGTAAGTACCATTTTTTTTAAATCTACTGGCTGTACCCTGCCACGCTTCGCTGTGGCACATTGTGATTGAATGGTTGAGAAATGAGAAACAAAACAAAGAATACATTTCATATAAGTTTAATTTTTCTCGCTTCCGGTAGATGGCGCGGTCACTGGTACACAGCTGATCGTTAAAAAACTGTTTTTCGCGGTCGCGTACATGTGACTGATGCAAAGAATAGATAAAAACAATGTTTGATGCGGATTATATGTATATCGAGCTAAAATTTCAGCTCAATCGGTGCAGAACTTTTTGAGTTTTTGAAGCGTACACAAACCAACATAACATTTTAATATATATATATATAAATAGATATTTTGTTCGTCAGTTCGTCATAGATCACGAAATCTGTAAAATCATCTTATGAGTCCTCTCACCCAGAGCAGAGCGGAAGGGACTGTCAGACTCGTACTGACTAAAATCCACGGTGTCCTTCAATAGCCCTTTACGTACCAGGGTCACGTTAATTCGTGAGTCCTGTGACCCCGGCAGGCTTTGGCCCTCTACAGGGGGCCCCGTCACTATGCTGACACTCCTTGAGGCGCGCGTGGAACACAACGCGCCGTCGACCCGGGCACGGTCCATGGTCGACAGCGAGTCGCCCATTACTCACCGCCCGCATGCCCGCGCGTACGGTGGCCGGAGATCGTCTGTCGAAAATATTTCATATGCGTTATTTTTGAAAATTCCCAAAGTTAATTTTATTTTAAAACATTAAAACATGATATTTACCATGTTCATTATATGTTTTGAGTTCCCGATATTTCGGCACTGTTGCAATCGACATCACCTTTACATGGGATAATACAAAGTCGCTTTCAGCGTCTATACGCTTAGATCTTTCAAACTGCACAACGGATTATAATGTGACTCATCAATAAACAGAATAATGAACAAGAGAAAGGGTCTAAACATTAATTTTGTCCCCCTGCAAAGTCGGGGCGGGTCGCGAGTGAAGAATAAATCAAAAACTCAAAACAAATAATAAACAATTAGACATCCAGTTTACTTTTTTAATTAAATGCTTTTCTTACAGACATACGCGCTCAAAGACTTGCAAAAAATCTAAAGAACTGCGTCGGAAAAGAATGCAAAACCTTAGAACAAGAAAAGGAAGAGCCTAGTAAAGGCGTTAAGAAAGATGACAGTGATGAAAAAAACACATCAGCTATAAACGACTATCCTTATGAGGTCGCCATCGTACTAAACAATAATAAAAGAGAAGCAAACACTCGTAATAACACACAAGCCTTTGAAAATGTAATCAATAATTTAACTAGAGTCAACGATATTGTTCAACAGTCTACAAAAAATGAAGACAGAGATAACAATACACTATTACATATCATCCCAATAAATACAGTCTCAACGAGAAGTAAAAAATACGATTTTGAAAGTGAAGTAATCAAAAAAATTGAAATATCCGAAGATATGAATAGGACCCAAGAAAATAATGAAGGATATAGAAATAAAATCATTGATAGAAACATTTTTGATAAAGACAATATGGTTTGGCATCAAAACGCGCCGATACCTAACGTAAATGTTTATAAAGTTGTACCTAAAGAACCAAAAAAGAGTAAGGCTGTTACTGAAAGAGGACTTATAAAAGTTATTTCAATGTTAACTAAGACTTTTAAGAGGATAATGAAACAACATCATGAAATAAAAAGTATACATGAAAGAATAACTGATGTCAACGATCAATTTATCAAAAATTCCGGCGCGATGACTAACAAATTCCAAGATTTTGACGTCAAATATTTATATCTGTTAAAACTCCACGAGAAATTAAAAGGTTTTGAACTAAAACTGGCGACTAAGCAGGAATATTTCCAAAATAAAGAAAAAGAAATGGCGAATAATTTCAAAGAGTTCGAAACACAGCAGAAGAAGTTTTTACAACAGCAGCGCCAGTTCTATAACATACAGAAACTGATGCTCGCACAGAATGAGAAGATAAATATAAAGCAAAACGCAATAGCAAAGACTCAAAGCGAAATATCACACAGACAGAACAATTTTGCTAGAATACTGAAGAAGGCCAAACAATTATATCTAGAAGCCAGAAACCCGATAACCAAACTAAGTTCAAATTTGATAAAGAATACCCAGCATGCCAAATCAATACCACAAAATACACGATTTAGTACGACAACTCCGTCAACTGAATCTGTAAAAATCAACCTTTTTTCCATTCCTACGTCGAACAAAATAGAAAACCAAGACGATATGATAATTAAAGAAAAAGATGACCAAACTATAGATGACTTAGTTTATAAATATTACTTCAACAACACTTTTATTGATAACATAATGAAGAACAATGTTCTTACAAGTTTAATGGGCGTTGCTCCCAATCCTGGTCCGTCTAAAAATGTGAAAAGCAAACGTAATGAACTGGAGACTACTATTTTACTTCCTGTTCTTGAAGACAATTATTCAGAAGAACTTGTTACTAAGAATAGAGAAAGAAGATGGATTAACCATCATTCTAGACATAGAGGTAGAAGACGAGAGCGTGGCAAAGGAGGTGTAGCCACAATCATCAATGCTACAGACGCCAAAGCTATTAAGAAAAAAGTAATCAATAACATTCGTATAGTTGATGAAATGCCAAAAGATAAAGATGAAGGCGACGTTAAGATAAAGTACGATCCTTTTTTAGCTATGGCGACGAATTTCTGCAATGAAATTCGTGAAAATACTACGGCGCAGACGTTGCAATGGTGTGTTGAGAAAGCCTTGAGGAGACTTAGAGTTCTTGGTAAGTTATTTTTGTTTATTGAGGAGCTCATGGTTAAATAATTACAGCTGTACAGGCTGATCTTCCTGGTTTAGCCGCGATTGCCGAGGTTGGTGTGTAGATGGTTTACCATCTGCCATAGCGAGTTTCCTACGTGCCTCGGAGTTTCGTATTACCCAGTTACTGGGTTGTAGCGGTCTGATAGGCAGTCGCTCCATGTAAAATACTAATATTCAGCTGCATCTGGTTCGACTGGAAGCCGACCACAATATAGTTGGGAAAAGGCTACGCAAAGGATGATGGTTTACATAACTATTTTTGTCTTCAATCTTAGTTTTTTATCACTAGAATCTTCGGTGTCATTGTTTTTGTCATTAAGAATCACATTAACTACAAAATCCCAAAAATAAACATCTGCCATTTTGTGGTCCTTTATGTCAGTCTTCGAAAATCAGGAAATGTGGACGTGGGTGAATTTTAAGTCAGTAAGAGTCTGATAGAGACAGTCCCATCTGCTCCACTCAGGGCAGAAGGATTCAGTTGACGATTTTACAATTACAAAAAAGGTTTTGAGGGAAATCAGTATTTAATGATCATCCATCCGTGTGCCGACCTCGTCATCGGCAACAACTACTTAACTTCAAAGATCGGCCAGTGTGGCTCATATTACACTTCAACTATGGGAAAAGGCGAACTAAAAGCCATATATATAACCCTATTCTTCATTTCAGATAAGGACCATACGGCAGACGTTACCAAAGGAACTGTACGACCAATTTTAGACGTGCCAAAGACCACAGTAAAAGAATGGATTCCGAAGAAACTGAAAAAACATTCTAAAGTGAAAGCGTTATCTATTGAAATCAATACCGAGCGGCATACAGAACGGCATACCGAACCGATTACCGAAAAGCATACCGAGCCGATTACCGAACTGAATACTGTTAAAATGGAAGAAACATCATCATTGGTTAACGCTGTGTCTGCTATAAGTACAGTAACTGGTAATTCTTCTTTTGTTTTTATCCGATTTCTTTATGTAAGTTTCCCCGATTTCTCGACGACGACCCCTTTATTTCTTACGTTATAAAATCATCAAATGAGTCCTCCAACCCAGGGCAGAGCGGGAGGGACTGTCATACTAGTACTGACTAAAATCCACGGTGTCCTTCAAGAGCCCTTTACGTTCCGGGGTCACGGTAATTCGTACAGTCCCGCGACCCCGGTAGGAAGGCGACGACACCTGGACTAATTTGAAAAATTCTTCTTTCCAACTCTATTTGAGGTTAATCTCGAGGAATCCCGAAACTGGTCTCATTCCGGATTCATCTTGTTTCCAATATACCGCTGTGTTGTCGTCAGTTTTATGTTTAGAACTAGCTTCCGCCCGCGACTCCGTCCGCGCGGATGTCGGTCTTCGCGTGGATGGTTTATTTCCCCATTTTGAGTAACTCTGACAATGACATCTTATAAATATTACGGCGCTGAATCCACTGCGGGTAATGCAACGTGTGTTCGCGGTTCTACAGAACAACGTCTATGAATAAAACTGAAAAATAAGATTTTTTTCTACGTATTTTTCCAGGATAAAAAGTATCCTATGTTATGCCCAGGATAATAAGTAATAATTATACCAAGTTTCATCGAAATCGAACCGTTAGTTTTCACGTGATGCCTGCACAAACAGACAGACAGACAGACAGACAGACAAAATTTTTTTTAATCATATATTTGGGTTTGGTATTGATCCAGCAACACCCCCCGCTATTTATTTTTTCAATATTTTCAATGTACAGAATTGACCCTTCTACAGATTTATTATAGTAATAAATAGAAGATAAACGAAAATCATTTGTTTCTAGATACTCCAGGTACGCAATCACAATTGTCATCAACTCCTGAGAGCACGAGCACAGTTACTCAGGAAGCACCGACAGAAATGGCGACATCTATATCTGATGCTGCTCAGTTCTTCCCAGGTACTGTTATGATTCCTTCATCATCGTTGGTAACCTTGTACCTAATAGTCCAGGATTCTGGAGAAATGACCCCACAATATTGTACACATCATTTTTTTTTTTGATAGCGGACAGGACTTGAAACTGCGACCTTCCGACTAAGCCACCGCTCATGTACTGCTAGCTAAATCTTTTTTTTTTCTTTCCACACAAATAACAAAATAATATCATATTTACTTATACTTAAATCGCCTTAAAAAAAACTGAATATCAGCTCCCAAAAGTTATCAGAGATGCCAATACCAATACAAAAACAAAATGTCTAATAAAAAAAAATAGGAAATCGCTGTTTATCGCTTATCAGTTTTATTTTATTTTTTAATTCTCCAAAAGTTTATTCTGTTTTCAGATAATGATGTGCTTGAGTCGAATTTACAACAATTTGGTAAGAAAAAAATCAAGATACTAAATACTGGTAGGTTCCTATTGCGGTACCTCGCTGCGCTCAGGATTGTACTTTAGAATCTCTTGCTACGCTGGAGATTGTACTCTAGAAACAACTACCCTAGTTTGGATTAAAAAAAATAAACACTCTCGCCTTTTAATATTTGTTCGCTCTCTACATAAACAGTTTATTATTTCCTTTTGAAGTTTGTGTATATCTTGATCATTTCTATTTCATTTATTTTTCAGATCTAAAGCCTGATACTGAAGGAAACGTTTACTTCGAGGGAAGCATGCATGCCAGTGACATACGTAAGATTTTGTTATTTTAAAAATCAACTGTCAATAATTTTTGTCAATAAGTCTTGTCGCTGTATGAATAACCAGTGTCTTAACGAAATATTGTAACTAATACTCGTAGACTAACCAAAACGAGTAGCATGACATCGTAGAAACAAGGTTTGTCTACGGAAGAATAGACAGAATGTAGAAAGATTCGTCAAACGATAGAAGTAAAGAAAAAAAAGTCTATTACCGTGTCGTCCACGGACCGTGTCATGCAAGACTCAGGCAAATAAAATGACGAATTGCATAGAAATAATTTTGTCTATTCTACCTAAGAGTAGAGTGAATAACAATTGGTAACACCACGCGTAGGACGTAGGCATTCGAGTTGACCAGACCGAAAAACACAGAACGAATCCATCGTTGCAAAGTCTTAGTTTCAGGATCTGGGTAAAAGGCTCACTTTATTACAAACGTATCATCATCAGCCTATAAATGTTCCCACCTTTGGGACACGGGCCTCCTCTCTGTGAGATGGGAGTAGGGTTCATAATCCGACACTTGGTCCCAGAGCGGGTTGGTAGATGTCACATATCTTCGAATTTTTGGTTCTAATCCATGCAGGTTTCCTCACGATGTTTTCCTTCACCGTTTTGATAGCAGTGGTGATTAAATAAATTACACCAAGTAATGCGCCTAGCTGGGCATGCGGGCAGCGAGTAATGGGCGACTCGCTGTCCGACCATGGACCATGCCCGGGTCGACGGCGCGTTGTGTTCCACGCGTGCCTCAAAGAGTGTCAGCATAGTGACGGGGCCTGTAGAGGGCCAAAACCTGCCGGGGTCGCGGGACTTTTCCATTACCGTGACCCCGGTACGTAAAGGGCTATTGAAGGACAACGTGGATTTTAGTCAGTACAAGTCTGACAGTCCCTCCCGCCCTGTCCTGGGTGGGAGGACTCATTTGATGATTTTACCACGATAAAAAAAAAGGACATGCCGGTGTCCTCACGATGTTTTCCTTCACCGTTTTGAGAGCAGTGGTGATTAAATAAATTACACCAAGTAATGCGCCTAGCTGGGTTCTGCCTGGTTACGAATTTGCGACCTACAAACTCGTAAATCGGGGCCGATACCACTGAAACGTAGAGCTCAATAATATATTTTCACAGTAGACAGTGACAGTCAGGGTATGGATGATTTCATGCCGGGAATCGAGAGTAACTCCAGGATAGACATGGATCCCATGACGTTTGATCTGCAAGCTCAAAGACGATCCATTGTCAGAAAGTAAGTATACCTTTTTAAATAAACTGACTCCGAAACAAAGAGGAGGTTCAATCATCTTTTTTCTTTGAAAGAGTACGCTTTACAGATGGCCCCATAGTAATCAGGTAAACGGCGCGTTGTGTTCTACGCGCTCCTCAAAGAGTGTCAGCAAAATGACAGGCCTGTTGGTCTAGTGGTTAGTGACCCTGACTGCTGTGCCGGAGGTCGTGGGTTCGATTCCCACCCAGGACAAATGTCCATCATTTGTTCTGTGTCTGGGTGTAATTTATCTATAATATGTATGTATTTAGAAATAGTCTAGTACCCATAACACAAGCTCTGCTTAGCATGGGACTAGATGGCGTTGTGTGATAGTTATGTAATATTTAATAAAAATGACGGGGCTCCCCTCTAGTGGGCCAAAGCCTGCCGGGGTTGCGGGACTTACGAATTACCATGACCCCGGAACGCAAAGAGCTATTGAAAGACACCGTGGATTTTAGTCAGTATGAGTCTGACAATCCCTTCCGCTCTCCCCTGGGTGGGAGGACTCATTTGATGATTTTACCACGATAAAAAATATAAAAGGGTATGCTTTACAGATGGTCCCATAATAATCAGGTAAGGGTCTGACGACGGACTCTTGGAGAAATCGAGGGAAATCTTCAATGAAAGACAGCATATCAAATCAGTTTCATTTTTTTATAATATAACCTGAAGAACCTTGTCTCAACTATGTTGGGGTCGGCATCCAGTCTAAATGGATGCAGCTGTACTGCTGGTACCAGTATTTTAAAAGGAGCTACCGTTTATCTCAGCCTAGGGTCTTTTACCACCACTTCATGTGGTGTCAGTGATGACATGTGGAACTAAAACATGGTCTTTCACTATCACCGAGCAATGGTAAGAGCTATGCTCGAATGTTTCTTAACGTGGTAAAATCTTGAAAGAGGATATTCGTCAAAACCAGCGTCATCGACATAGCTATTTTACTAATTAAAGTGGCTATGGTCTGGCCACATCGCTCGTAAAACTGACAACCGATGCGGAAGACGCAGCGTATGTAAGCCTCCCACTAGGTGGACCGACGACATCGTGAGAGTCGCTGGCAACTGATGGATGCAAGTGGCGAATTATCGTTCGGCGTGGCGGTCTAAGGGAGAGGCCTGTGTTCAGCAGTGGACGTCTTCCGGCTGATGATGATGATGATGGCTGCCTGTCTGACCTTCACAATTCAGTGGATTCACATTGGTTTGATTGATAGTCCGGCAGATATATGTGTAGTAGTTTATTTTTATGTTTTTTGTTATATATTGTGTTTGGGTTTAGTATAAACGTACTCAGCCTATAACCTTCCCACTGCTGGGACACAGGCCTCCTCTCTGTGAGAAGGAGTGAGCAATCCACCTTGCAAGTCCATTGCGGGCAGGGTTTTTCTTTAACGTGGTAAAATCATCATGTGATTCCTCCCACCCAGGGCAGAGCGGGAGGGATTGTCAGACTCGTACTGACTAAAATCCACGGTGTTCTTCAATAGTTCTTTTGCGTTCCGGGGTCACGGTAATTCGTGAGTCCCGCGACAATTGCGGGCAGGTAGTTTTTATTTTAATGTATTACGTTGGGTACTAGGAATTTTTCCTGTATCGTGGGTGCGTTTACAAACATAGAAACTCACATCCACAATCACCCAGACCCAGAACAACTACTTGTAGGTCATACAAATATTTGTTCCGTGCGGGAATCGAACCGGTGACAAGCTGCCCAGCAGTCCAATCGCTCAGCCACTACGCTAACCGTGCCGTCAAAAAAATGTCACAGGTTTTTGAATTTTTAGTTGTAGAACATGTTGTTTATCTGTTTTTTGTTGTTTTGTAAAGATGTAACTAACTGGTGTGATGTTATGAACTGTTCTACAAAAATAAATAATTATAAAAAAAAAACATAAAATAATTCCTTGTGTTGTTTCAGATTGAACGAGAAAATTAAGATGTCACTAGGATAAAAAATAAGCCGTTTAATATGTAAAAAAAACTGTCAAAGTTAATTGTAGTATAACTTAAAATAGTGAATTCTGAAGTTATTTATAATTTTTGTACTTAATATACATAAAATGAATTGTTGAAAGTATGGTTGAAATTAACTAGCCAATGTTCCCTTTTGAAAGCTACCAAACAAACAAGATTTTTTCAAAATGTAAGTTATCAAAAATAATTGTTTGCCGAAAATTCACTAAAGCCTTTGTCAAACTTGTCTCTTATAAACTCTTTGTCTTTGCGAGTCCGAAGCGATAACGAACCGATACGAGACGTCAGTCCGATAGTTCGGTCACGCTATCGGATCGCTTTCGCTTTTCTATGTGACTGACAAACAATTACAAATAAAAACGCCTCGCTTCGCATTCGCCACGCCTGTCTGTTTGACAAAGGCTTAAAGGCTACTTTAATAAGTTTTTATTTTTTCTGGGAATTAAATAACAAATGCAACTATGATTTTACAGACAACTTCTCAAAAATACTTGAGAAAGACGAAATATCCCAAATTACGTGTAATATAAAAAGAGGTCTTATGACCTGAGCTGGTCTTCTCAGCTCAGGACATGACAGCCACTCTTGGGCATTTAGTAATTTAAAATGTAAATAGCTATTTAATGTTTATAATAAAATTATTTACGTATAAGCGAGGTATTCCATCTTGAACACAAAAAGTATTCCAAATTGAAATTAAAATGACTAAATTATTTAAAGGAGCAATAATTGTAAAACTTTTCAAAAACCATTCCTTTAAATTCAAATCGCTTTCTATATAGATAGGGTCTTTTGAACTTTGTCGTATATATGCGAAAAAAGGAATACTTTTTGTATGCGGTTAATTTTAGGTGCAATATTTTTTTTTAACCTGTTTGAATACCTCTGAAAATTGACACTGGAATTTCTGATAACTTACGATGAATTTAATATGTAAAATATAAGTGTAAGTTTTAAATAAGACTTTTAGAAAATAAATAAAAATAATATATTAAATAAAATGTGTTATGCCTTAAAAAAATAAAAATAATATATTAAATAAAATGTGTTATGCCTTAACAAAAAAAATCTAGTACGCTGTACATAATTAGAGATCCCTAAGCACTGAATATATTACTGATACTGAAAAAAGGATTTTCTTACAAAAGTATAACTGATTTTATTTCTTTTGATTATCAAGATTTTAATAAATACATGTTACGCATAATAGGTATATTGTTGTTTCAATTGCATTTTCTACATCCCCGGGAGTTAAAAACTGGTCCCAGAATGATGGTATAATAATTCATCATGATAATCTGAACGAGGCTAGCCTTCTAGCAGACCAGGACCAGTGCTGACTGCTGACCCTGTGGTATTGGCCCCAACTTACGAGTTTATGTGGCAGGTTCAAATCCAGCCAAGCGCATTGCTTTCATCATCACCATCATCATCTTCCAAATTCTTAGTGGCCAGGAACGCCACATTGTCTTCACCCACTGCTGGGTATAGGCCTCTCTTTGCTTGTGCCAAGCTCCACGGTCTCGCGCCAGCCTCATCCAGGACACTCCCGCGATGGCAACAATGTCGTCTGCCCATCTCGCAGCGCATTACTTTAGTATAATTTATTTCATCACCACTGCTCTCAAAAAAATTAAGGAAAACATCGTGAGGAATCCGAAATTTAAAAACTAAAAATTCAAAAACATTTGACATCTACTAACACGCATTGGGTCCGTGTGGTGTATTACAGCCCGCTTCCTCTCCCAGAGAGAGCTGTGTCCCTACAGTGGGAGCATTTAAGGCGATTATATGTAGCAGGGTACAGGGTACAGGGTACAGGGTAGGGGCAACTGCACAATCCTTCCTGAAAATATAATTAAACATGGGCTGCCTCCATGTAAAATAATGATATTCAGCTCAATCAGAGATGATTGGTAGCTAACCCCGACCGTTAAATCAGGTCAAATCATCAAATGAGTCCTCCCACGCAGGGCAGAGCGGGAGGGAGATAAGCATACACTTCATAATTAATAAATATAGATTGTATATTTAGGCGCATTCAGTTATATTAAAAGTTGATCACAAAACAGGCTTAGTTTTAAATGAACTGGTTATCTATCCTACTAAAATTATAAACATGAAAGTTTGTTTGGATGGATGGATGTTTGTTACTCTTTCACGCCCAAATCACAGCACGGATTTTTATGAAATTTGGTACACAGATAGTTTATAACTTGTATTAACACATAAGATAGTTTTTATCCTGATTTTATGTTCCCGCGGGATATTTTTTGACGCTGGCAGCAGCTAGTTGCCTCATATTTTCCAAACGTTTAAATGGATTTCGACAGTTAAGATATCATTATATCAAAGTCTTAAATACAAGACGTGTCCTTTTTCTTTACGTGGTAAAATCATCACAGGAGTCCTCCCACCCAGGGCAGAGCGGGAGGGACTGTCAGACTCGTACTGACTAAAATCCACGGTGTCCTTCAATAGCCCTTTACGTTCCGGGGTCACGGGAATTCGTACAATCCCGCGACCCCGGCAAGCTTCAGGCTTTGGCCCTCTAGATGGGGGCCCCGTCACTCTACTGACACTCTTTGAGGCGCGGGTGGAATACAACGCGCCGTCGACCCAAAAGTCTTGTCCGTGAGGTTATAATCATAATCATAATAATAATCATAAATCTTTATTTATCTCCACATCAAGAAATTACAGGCACTAGTTAACTTGTACAATGTTAAATAGAGAAAGGTGTCTGAAATAGGAAGATCCTGTGTTACAGATCACCTCACCAAATTAGATAGGACATTTCAACAGTAGTTAAGTTATGATCTCACTTGAGATATGAAGACTGTAGTTATTTACAAGACAGTTAAATATAAAACGAAAATAAGGCAGCAAGGAACATTATTACATAGAATATTTTTTGAAATATTCTGTTTAATAGGCTGCTTGATAAAAATAAAATAATAAAAATTGAAAGTAAGAATAGAATAAAATTCACACAAACTTTCTATAAAATTTATGCCTGCAAGTATAAGAAAGTTAGGCATTGGCCAAAAAATGAAATAAAACACATGAGTTAAATTGTTACGTAAGTACATCGTACTTATGCATAGCAAATTAAACAAAAATAAAAATAAATTCTGAATAATGGATAAAATAATGAATAAAAGCGAGGATGGTGCATTGGTGTATTGCATGAATAGATGTGTGAGTGTGAGAGAGTAAAATGTAAAGGTGTGAGTGAGAACGTAAGTGTGTGTGTGTGTATGTGTGTGTGTGTGAGTGTGTGGTGTGTTATGTTTGCAAGTCGAGTAGAGAATCAAATCGTAAGGGTCATCTTCATCAGCCTATAACGTATCCACTGCTGAGACACAGGCCTCCTCTCTGTGAGAGGGACTGGGCCATAATCCACCACGCGGGCCCAGTGCGGGTTGGTAGATGTCTCATGTCTTCGAATTTTTGTTTCTAGGACATGCCGGTTCCCTCACGATGTTTTCCTTCACCGTTTTGAGATCAGTGGTGATGAAATTTTTACAAAGTAATGTGCCTAGGTCGCGGGACTCACGAATTACCGTGACCCCGGTACGTAAAGGGCTATTGAAGGACACCGTGGATTTTAGTCAGTACGAGTCTGACAGTCCCTCCCGCTCTGCCCTGGGTGGGAGGACTCATTTGATGAATTTACCACGTAAAAAAAACTCATTCTCTAGCACGTTAAATCTTATAAATTGATGTGTTTGTCTTTTTTTACTATCAAATTTTAAATCACAAATATGCTAAAGAAGTTTAGGTACACTTCAAAAAAAAACTTAGTTCACATTCCTCATACAATCCCACTAAATACCATTAAATAGTGGACGGCCTCAAAATCTAAGACACAATGTTATCGCCTAAAAATTCTTCCTTTTACGATGAAACCAAGAACAAGGGTGACAAAAGATGAAAAAAAAATGAAGATCGATAACAGTATTGTTTACCAAACGTGCCACACTTCAATCCAAACCATCGGTCGTGGCGCACGACTTTCATGTAAGTTGAAAAAAAAGCTCTGTTTTTTAAATTACAGAGTTGTTTTTGCCTTAGCATCATCTTCCTGCCCTTATCCCATTTTACTTGGGGTCGGCGCAACACGTTTTTTTCTTCCATTCACCTCTATCAAACGTCACAGTATCATTTACTCCTTTTTCTTCCATATCATTCCTTAGAGACTCCATCCATCTTTTCTTTGGCCTTCCTCTTCCTCTCCATCCATCAACATTCATACATATAGGGGCATAAAAAGGTAAGGTCGCGGTAAAGGCAATTCCCTTCAGATTTCTGACAACTCTTTAAAACTCAAGTGGAAACGACGCGCCGTCGCCCCGAGCATGGTCCCTGTTCGGACGGCGAGCTACTATGTCTATGCAGTGGGGTCTACAAAACGGTCTATTAGGGCAGGTACGCTATGTCTCATCAGACGAAAGAAAAAAAGACCAGTAGGTTAATGTGTCTGGACAATCTAATCTGGTACTTTTTACTGAAGCTGAAGATTTCTTGCTGAACAGTTTTCATATTCAGGTCCATATGGATGTACTTGTTGCCGTCTGAATGCCCGCGATGTTTTATTACCTAAAAATAGAACAGCGTGAGAATGAACTTAGGATACGTTTCACAAACTAAAATGGCGGTACTCAGAACATTGTGCGCATTTTCAATGAATTTTGCACATTACAGAGAAATACAGACCATTGTGCGATATGCATCAAAAACATATGGAAACATGCCTGATGAAATTACCCACAGGCATACTAAGTTTCTTTATTATCGGTACTTGGTGCAGTGGCTGATAGAAATAGACTGCTGCGTTGCCTTTCGCGGGTTCGATTTACGATGTAAATGCACCCCAAGATACAGGAGAAATTCCTACAGTAAGGCAAAGTCTTTAAAAAATTTCTTCATAATTTTCCAGAAACACAACAAGCAACACTCTCTATATGACACGATGCGACTACGACGCGATGTTCTACAGGGTGTTCTGCATCACGCTCCTGGCAATTGCGTTCACATTCACGGTGATACTGACCAGTGTCTTTATAGACATTGATGGTCTGCTCGTCAGCAAGAAAGGTAAGCAATTATGCTGTGTATATTAATTTATAACTACCTGATCCCCCCAGTTTCACCAGCTCCTCAGCTCCTATTGGTTGTAGTTTAGAATTTTCAAGAATTTATTAGGATGCGGAACGCGTGAGGGAGAGGACAGAACACCTCTCGGACCAGCCGATGTGGGAGACGCCCACGGCACCGGACGTCGCGGGCACTTTCAGGCCATAGATAGTAGGCGCGGGTTAATTAGAAACCCGCTGTCAGATCATGGCCAAGACCAAGCCCGGATCGAAGGTGTAGGACAGAACACCTCTCGGACCAGCCGATGTGGGAAACGCCCACGGCACCGGACGTCGCGGACAATATCCGGCCATAGTAGGCGCGGGTTAGTTAGAAACCCGCTGTCAGATCATGGCCAAGACCAAGCCCGGATCGATCGGACACACCTTCGATCCGGGCTTGGTCTTGGCTTGTTCCACACGCGCCTTAAAGAATTATCAGCAATCTGACAGGACCCCAATAAAGGACCGAATGCCTGCCGGGGTCGCGGGACGCTCTCAACAGGTAAAAAGGAAAGGAAAGGCTAAAGGAAGGGCTATTGAAGGACCACCGTAGGTTTCAGTCAGTACAAGTCTGATAGTCTCTTCCACTCTACCCTGGGCGGGGGAATACTTGATACACCACGATTAAAAAAATAGGACGAAATACCTATTTGTGCTCGTATACTTTGTTTTATTGATTGTAATAACTTAATAAACACCTAGATTGTATTTTATTTTAATTTAATGTGATTGATTTGTAATATTTTTAACTGACATCTATTTTCTTAATTTCATTGACATCATTGTATTAACTGTAATAATTCAATAAATCCTCAACTTCTCCATGATGTATGTCAGTAATTTAAATAATTGCACGACTCGTAAGTCGAATATAGTGAGACTTTAAGCTTAATTTACCATATAACTGTATACCTAATATTCTAGGAAATATATCATTCATTCATTCACTCATTCATACCGCTTAAAACATATGTTTTTTACTGTAACTTGTAGAACATTAACGTTGTGTACTGCCTTGAAATGGTCTTACTACACAACTCTGGATAAAATCTACATAAACTGTTTATTTTTCAGAACACCTCAATGAAAAGCACATTCGTAAAGAATTCACTACCGAAGCCACAGACAATGATGACATGATCTCCGGTGACAGCGATGACTCTTACAGAACCAAACGATCTATAGGTAAGGTGATATAAACGTAAAACGATGTTCAGAGTGTTGAACAATACTTAAATACACCCACTGGTTAAAGTAATTTTTAAAATCGGTCCAGTAGTTTTTGAGTTTGCTCATTACAAACATACAAATCTTTTCTCTTTATAATAAAAGTGTAGATATAAATTTCATCATAATTTTTAAACCTCTTGCAGAAACCCAAAGCTTCCTATTCCACATAAAGAATCCTAAAGTGAAGAACATACTAGCCAATAGATTATCAACACTATTAGAAGAGCTAGAAGCTGAAGAATCGAATGACATGAAATCTACAGAGAAGAATAAAGTAAAGGAAGAAAGAGATGAAACAACAAAAGTAGTTGATGCTGCGAAGGTGATTGGAGATGAGAGTAAAGATAAAATGTTGCATGTGAGCATGCATAATGTTCTATTAGAAGGAATCGAAAGACACATGGATTTGAACGATGTTTACAAGAAGATGTTCTCTTTAATGCCTAATTTCAATAATTTTAATGACAGAAAAGGTATGTTTGACATATTTTATCAATGAGAAGCTAGTGGCTAAATTATATCAGCTAAACTGGTTGATCTTCAAGTTAAAAGTGCTTTTGCCGAGGTTGGATCGTGGATGGGTGACCATCGTCTTATGGAGTTTCCTCTATGCCTCAAAATACACGTAAACCCATTGGTCACAGCTGTCATTTGTAGATCTTTAACAGTCAGAAGAACGAAATTCTTACAACCAATCTTACCATGGTGTATCGTATTTCCCAGTTAATGTGTTGTGGAGGGCAGATAGGCAGTCGCTCCATGTAAAATACAGGTATTCAGCTGCCTCCAATTCAACTGGAAGCCAATCATACATAGTTGGGAAAAGGCTAGGCAGAAAAAGTGATGAGTGAGTGTTCTCCTTGAAGCCGCTGGCAAAAGCTAGTTTTATATAGGGGAACAGTGTACAAGACGGAGGCGCGAGATATAATGGGGACATCCACTCTTCAGGCATACTTAACACAACACTAACGTAACGCAAGCACCATCAGCACGTCATTTGCAAGCGGCCATTAACAAATGTCGTCCTGTTGGCGCTTGCGCTACGTTAGTATTTTGTTAAGTTTGCCTTAAGGGTGTGACTCCGTATTATACACTGTTCCCCTATGCCAATTTCTACAATACGACGAGCTCGACATAAAGTCAGACTTACACTAATCTTCTGTCAGACCTCGCTAACAGTAGCCTAATTCGCTATATTTTTAAAGCGTTCCATATTGTATGCTAAACATCTGCATTCTTGGGTAGGGACAGAGGTGGACATTGTCATTTGTGTAATCTTCTCAAAAGTACTAAACCGATTCCAAAAATTATTTGACTATGTGACCTATACCCCGGGTTGACGGCGCGTTGAGTTCCACGCGCGCCTCAAGGACTGTCAGCATAGTGACGGGCCCCCTGTAGAGGGGACGCGGGACTCACGAATTACCGTGACCCCGGTACGTAAAGGGCTATTGAAGTACACCATGGATTTTAGTCAGTACGAGTCTGACAGTCCCTCCCGGTCTGCCCTGGGTGGGAGGACTCATGTGATGATTTTACCACGTAAAAATAAAATAACTTACTTACACAATCCTGTAACTGGATGATGAGATTTACAATCAAACTGGAACAATTCGATTAAACCAATCAATTTAACTCTTACAGACGGATCCAAACTCAAACCATATTATTCTGAAAAGGGGGGAGAAACACCAGCATTACCAAAACCAATGGAAAAGTTTATCGATGAAATGCTAAACTACCATGAGCTGCAGAATCAACTGGCACAAAGTACTACCGTGAAACCTATAAAAGGTATTTCGGAACACAATAATTAAAAAAAAATATCATTCATATTTGTCCAACTTTTAGTCTGATCCTTTTCATGTTCGCATGCCAATTTGACGTTAAATCTTCTTTTTTCAGCTCCTCCAAATGTTATGATCAAAACTGTAATAGATATTACATCTATTGATAAAGATAAGATTAAAGAAAATGATACGAAGTAAGTTAATAATGATCCACTAATAGTAACGCAATTGCATAATGAAAAAATTAATATTTAGCAAAATAATACTGATTTGATGGAAAACCGTTGTATGCAAGTGGCGAATTGTCGTTTGGCGTGACGGTCTAAGGGGGAGGCCTATGTTCAGCAGTGGACGTCTTTCGGCTGACGATGATCATGATGATATTGATGCAGCAAATGTGACAACCAACACGTTTGTGCTTATTCACCATTTTTATTGTTTAAACACTGTGATAATTATTTTATTTTTTTCCAGAGCCTCAAACGAAAACATACAAGGTGACGTAGAACTTGTGTACAATGGTAAAGTTATAAAATTGACAAATTCAGACGCAAACACGGTACAACCACCACCAGAGACAAAAATACCAGTCGCTTTTAAACCACAAACATCCATAGAAGCGACTACAACAGACTACTTCAACATGATACCAAAAACGTACATGAGCAAATTCGTTGAAGAGTATTTCAAACACTTGCCTCATGACGCCAAAGAAAGTAATAGTAACGAAATTAACCGACATTTTCAAACTAAACGTTTAAAACGTCACGTCCGAATCAAATATGAAAACGACAATTCTGCAGAATCAAAGAAAAACCTGAAAAAAAGTACTGAAGAGGATGAACTTTACGTTGAAATCGAAACGCATTTTGACAGCAAAGGTATGAAAGGAGAAAAGAAAAAGAAACTTATTAAAAGCTTAGTTGAAAAGATACAGAAAGCTATACATTCAGATATGCCAGGAAAACTAATAAGCACAGGGAAAAATAATACTAAAACAAGACGTAAAAGTGTACATTTCAGAAAACGTATACAAAATCCGTTGGAACACACCAATCATGTCTTTGCTAGCAAATACAATCTTCCAATTGCCAAGATAGTTCACAGACAACTACATCCTATAAGTAAGACTGTTCCAATTCAAGATTTAAGCTCACCAGCTATTGGTACAAAATCAGGAGAAGAATGGAGAAAAGCAAACGTAGGTCCTGGATTCTTAGCTAACACTAAAGCAATCAACTCAGCCGAAATGAGTGAAGTTGATGTTGACTATAGTAAAATACTAGAAATGAATGGAATACCACAGAGGTTACAGCTGCCATTGAATACGGAACTAAGTGAAGAAACTATTAAAACAAATTCTTATTACGATATGGGAAAGATGAAGTTTGTTATCAAAGATATAGATGGGTCTGGGTTCTCTGTTGGCTTCAATCAGTATGTTGATGAACCTCCAGATACGGAATCCATGAGACTGTTTTCTGGTTTAGAAAATGTTATCAAAACTTATCATCAGGCTTATGATCCAAGCACTGATGCTGATGTGCCTACAACCACGACAGAATCTATGCTAGATGCTGAAGACGTTATGGAGCCTGTTAGCAATGAACATGTAATAGAACGCCGATCTATCAACAAAAAGAAAGACTATCATTCCAACGAATACAAAGTTATTTTTAATAATGACTTTATGCCTTATAAAGACTATCGTGACATTTATAAGACAAAAAAGGAAGAAAAACATAAACATCATTTAAAAAAGAACAAAAAGTTCTCTCCTAAAGCTCTAGTTTTGGACGAGAATATATTTGAGAAAAACTTGAAGCCGTCTGAAATATTGAGCTTAACAAACCTGTTCGATCGCAAGAAACGAGCGACTAAAAGTAAAGTAAAACAAATAAGTAACTTAAATTCTAGACTCAAAGTCAATAGATTTCTTAACACAAATGCTATGTCAAAGACAATATTCTTAAATACAAAAAGGAATAAGAGACAGATTAATAAAATTAGAATCATAGCCACGGATCTTCCACATATATCGCAACAGTCAGATGAAAACGTTTTCGTTGTGTCTGATGAAAATGTATTCGCTGATAGAGCTTTACTTAAAGAAGCTGAAACATCAGATGATCGTGAAAAAAAGGAAGAAGCGGAATACTTTAGTAAATATGCAAACAATGAACCAAATACTTACATTACAAAGTTATTTGACGGAAAATCAAGACATAATCCTCTAATGTCGAAATACCCTCACATATTCATGGAAGAAGTATCGAGATCCCGGGAAGATTATATCCCGAATAACGCTCTACTCTTTGGTAAATTACCAGGCCTAGATAAAAGGAACACGGAAGTTGAAAATGAAGATGACAAAATTGATATAGAACAGTTTATGACTCCACAAATAAATGAGACTGATGGACGAAAAGAATTCAAAGAGCAAGAAATGTTAAACGCTCTAATAGGATCTCCCGTCAACAAGCCAAATTACAAAGTCACTGTGAAAATAATGCCGAAAAATCATACAGGTGTTAACTCAGGATTTAAAGAAATACATACTAGTATTAATAAAAGTTTTAACAAAAACGGACTTTTTTATTCTTCATTAGTAAACGTTTCTGAGATATCAAAAGTAGTTAAGCTTAATAAAACTAATGAAGAGTTAAAAGAGATTAAGCCATACTCAATGAAGGAAGAAACAATTATGTCAAAGAAGATTCACGACCAACAAGAGAAAATGCAGCTTCTACTAAAACAACACGCGAGACATATAAACGAGCAACTCCAAAGATTACACGAAGAGAAAATGAATTTAGAAGCCATGTTGAGCGGTGATAATAATACTGATATATATAACTATGCATTGAATCTAACAACAAGACGTTTAAAACTAGCAGCAGCTAAAGTTGAAGTTCCAAAAACAACTACAGAGGCTGTCAAAGAAGTTAAATCCACAACTGTCAATAATAAAATACAAAATTTAGTAACAAGTACAACACAACCGACACATACAACACAACTATTAAATTTCCAAGAAAAAGTTAGAAACAACAACATATTAAATACAATAGAAAGAAATGGAAATCTAACGGATCAGATACTGAAGAAGATAGATAGAAACACGGAAATTTTACAAATGTTTTTGCAGAAATTGACAGAGCGGATTGAATCACCTCCAACAGTGAGTCTTAAACCAGAAATTGTAAAATATGATAAAACTAACCCGCCAGATTGGGCGAATCAGGGCGTTCCGTTAACTCAAAATATGGTTATAAGGAAAAATGATTCGCATATTTCTATACCGTTTACATACTCTTACCAACCGCCCACTTCTTTGCCAGTTAAAAGCAAAACTCAGGTTGCAAGCGTAGTTTATCAGGGACATATAAAAAACGCGATACGCCACAGGGATCTACAAAATAATGATAAAGAAAATCAATTTTTAAAAATTCAAGAAGCGAATAACCAGTCTAGATTTTTCATTGATGATTTAGAAAATGAGTATAAAGTTATCAATATGGAGCAATATAAAAAGAACAGGGAAAACAACTTGGCTAGGAATAGTACTGTAACGTAGATTTTTTTAAGCGTAATTTATTATTTATTTATCTATTTGTGCACTTTTTTTAAGAAATAAAGGAATTTGGTTTTTTAGAGACTGTTTTTTTATTTTATGTCATTATAACTCTTCCTTTAGAGAGAGTGATGGGTATGAATGTTGATGGATGGAGAGGAAGAGGAAGGCCAAAGAAAAGATGGATGGATTGTCTAAGGAATGGCATGGAAGACAAAAGGAGTAAATGATACTGTGACGTCTGATAGACGAGAATGGAAGAAAAAAACGTGTTGCGACGACCACAAGTAAAATGGGATAAAAAAAACACGTTGCCACACTAGGAATTTCTCCTGTATTGTAGGCGAGTTTCCAACATATGCAACACACACAAACTATTTATTGACCTAACGCCGGACCTCGTGCCGCAGCGTAGCCAAGCCCAGGGCAGTAACATTCCTTCCTTCTTCTACCAGTGACCAGTGACAAGGGCTTAGAGACCTTAAGATACCTAAGAACCTACTTCCCTATTTGTGTCTCGTGCTGAAATAAACGTGTAAAGTGATTCCTGGTTTCATTATAAACCTACACGAAACTCGCCACACTTCCAAATCCTTCTCAAATACTTCTAACTCCATCAAATCTTAATAAATTTTATTATTATGAGTCCATAAAGAAAACGGGTTTAAAAAAAAAAGCAGAATGTAATGAATGACTATGTGTACTTAGAAATCTATTATTGTGTTTAAAATTAATTACCTTGATCATTAAGTGGAAGGTAAAACACTATTAATAGATGAAGCTAAAAATATTTTAATCTTAAGGGTGTCTACAGTGTGGATCGGCGGTGACCTGCCTGCCGGGGTCGCGGTACTACCCAAATGGATAATCTTGTTCCTTCAATAGCCCTTTACGTTCCAGAGCCCCGGTTACCTGTGAAGACAGTCCCGCGACCCCGTCAGGCCCTCTCTTGGGGTAGATTACTGATAGCTCATTGAGGAGCGCTTCGGACATGACGCGCCGTCGACCCGGGAATGATCCATGATTGGACGACGAGTCACCCATAACTCACCGTCCGTATGACTGATCGTCAATACATTTATAGCTAAGACAGTTATTCTAACTGTCAGCCTAACCTCAAAATACGGGAAAGTAAAGATAAGATAAAATAACTATTAATTACCAACTATATAACTGATTGATGAGTTAGAAATGACGCCATTAAGTTCTGTGAGGTGTCAACATGAAGTATTTATTGGTAAGATTTTGATTTTATTTTACATTTACGTTTAAATTGAAAATCATCCTTACCAACCACCGCTGTCCGACCATGGACCATGCCCGGGTCGACGACGCGTTGTGTTCCACGCGCACCTCAAGGGGTGTCAGCACAGTGACGGGGCCCCCTGTAGAGGGCCAAAGCCTGCCGGGGTCGCGAGACTCACGAATTACCGTGACCCCGGTACGTAAAGGGCTATCTAAGGACACCGTGGATTCTACTCAGTACGAGTCTGACAGTCCCTCCCGCTCTGCCCTCCAAAATCGCACGAATCGCGTAATCAGTAATAACTTTGTCAAACAGACAGGCGAAAGCGAAGCGTTTCCGAAGCGATACCGAACCGAAGCCAGACGTCAGTCCGATAGTTCTGTCACGCTATCGGATCGCTTTCGCTTTTCTATGTGCCTGGATTCAAACAATTCCATACATTAGAAATAAAAACGCCTTGCTTCGCATTCATCACGCCTGTCTGTTTTACAAAGGCTTAAGCTCGCTAACTTCACGCCAGTGATCCCCGGAGGCGTAGGCAGAAAAGTTCACCTACATATCGTCCGAAAGAGTGACTCCCTACCTGACCTCCGCAACTCAGGTACAGGCTAACAGGAATACCTAAGGAAGACAGTTTGTGACCAGCTGATTTTTAAGGATTATTAAAATCAGCTTAATAGGATGGTTGGAGCAGTGGTTCAGTAATCGACTGCTGTACTTCGTGTAGCGGATTCAATTCCCGCACGGAATAAATGTTTGTATGACATAGAAGTAGTTGTTCTGGCTCTGTTTTTTTAGTTACAATGGTTGTGACGATACATGAATATTTCTTAGTATAATACAAAAATCAAAAAATTGCATTTGTGTATAGCTTTTTTTTTTAATTTAACATAGATTTAAGAAAACTGTATACATCATCCTTACCTTGTTATTCTTTTTTTTAGTTTTCGTTTAAAAAAATAATTTGCAAGACGATAATGTATAATGAACAAAGCAATTAAAAATATCTACTTAATATGCAATTAATTGCTTACTAATTGAACTAAATTAATAAATAGACACGTTTTCTTAGAAGTTGCTGCTCTGTTGGTCGCAAGCACGACCGCTGAGCGTGGAAGTCTCGGTTCGATTCCCGGGTCTGATATCGTGGTACTGTGTGTTCATTAGTATCTAATATTTAATTTATAATTTCCCAATAGCAGCTCAGAGATTGGAAGTTAGTGGTATGATACCTCCGTGGCTCGGATAACTCGTTGTTATTAATGTGCACAGTCCCTTCCGGTCCACCCAGAGCGGGAGGACTCGTTTGATGGTTTACCACCCTTAAAAAATATAATGGAGTATAACATAAAGCCGGGTCTACAATTAGTAGCCGAGCATGAGCGGAGCAAGAGTGGAGTACAAATTCATGTAGTGTAGCCCGACTTACAAATCTTGAGTGACCACGCTCTGATGCCTTTGTCAAACAGACAGGCGAAAGCGAAGCTTTTCCGAAGCGATACCGAACCGAAGCGAGAAGTCAGTTCGATAATTCTGTCACGCTATCGGATCGCT
The DNA here is from genome assembly GCA_943136025.2 of Agrotis puta. Classification (NCBI taxonomy): domain Eukaryota; kingdom Metazoa; phylum Arthropoda; class Insecta; order Lepidoptera; family Noctuidae; genus Agrotis; species Agrotis puta. Next base: position 2,311,746 of record OW964195.2, on the reverse strand, counting down.
TTCGCTTTTCTATGTGACTGGATTCAAACATAGTCATGCGACCCTTCACACTCGAAACCGCGAGTAGAGCGGCTCGGCTTGTGCTCAACTCGTGCTCGGGTCTCATTTGATTCATCATCATTATCTGCCTAGCCTTTTCCCAACTATTTTGGGGTCAGCTTCCAGTCAAACCTGATGCAGCTGGATATCAGTATTTTACATGGAGCGACTGCCTGTCGGACCTCCACAACCCAGTAACTGGGCAATACGATACCCCATGGTAAGACTGGTTGTCAGACTTTAGAGCTTCTGACTAACAGTAACGAATGTAAAAGATCTACAGATGACAGCCGGGACCACCAGCTTTACGTGCTTTCCGAGGCACGGAGGAAACTCACTATGACAGACGGTCACCCATCCACAGACCAACCTCGGCAAGCGCGGCTTAAACCGGAAGATCGGCCTGTGCGGCTGTATTTATTTAGCCACGAGCTCCTCAGGGAATCATTTGATTATCACGATAAAAAAGGTGTGCTGTATCGGCGTTTCCGCGGCCGGCTACGAGACACCTCGCAACGTAACACGACGCATCCACTTCGTGTGTAGTAGTTTTTAAGTGTATTGTTTTAAAATATGTATTAGTTTATTTATATTACTTTATACTTATGAATGTATTGTGTGTTATCAGCCTTAGTTGCCTGAAATAAAGGATAAAATTGAAATAATAAACATTAGATATGTGTTATCTAAGTAAAAGTAATTTAAACGTGTTTCTCGTTTCACAGTTAAGTATATCAGTGCTTTGGCTGGGGGTGCACTGGAGTTCCGGACATTCTCTATCAAAAATAGAAGTAAGTAGAGTTATTAAAAAAAAAATTACATTACCTATATCATCTTTGTTAGACAACTCCTAATAACCTTAATTATGTTTTCATTCCAGCTAAAAACCCCGTCAGAACTAGTCTACGAAGTACAGGAAAGCGAGGATGGAAAATCTCTGAAGATTTCTAGTCCAAACGTGAAGAAATCGTTACGAGAGATCATCTATTATCACATTATTGAGAAACCTTTTGGAAACAATCAGGATTCTAGTGATGAGGTAAGTTGTAAAGTTAGCTTCTCACGGCGCGTGATATCATGAGATCCGCTAGCGCCTCCACGAACGCGCTTTTATATAAACCAAGACGTCCTGCCATGACGACTTAGAGAGAGTAGTTCCACTGAGGGGACGAGATGGCGCTAGACGACTTGTATAGCTCTGTCTCCTTCCCACAGTGGAACGACTGTCGCTGCAAGACTGTCCTGTTAGGCCCCAAGGTTACGATTTGTGATACGACTATAAGCAAAATTAGTAACACGTTTTATCGCTGATGTACGGTGTAGTCTTATGCGAGAGCATTAATTAATTTTAATTGCTCATGTATCGCAGATCGCGTCGCTGCCTAGTGTAGCTTTAGAATTGAATTCCTCAAACGCTGATGTAGGTCGCATGTACGCATTTGCGTTTATACTACGACGCTGACGTCAGCGATGCGCACTACGTTGCTATTTCTCTTGTATGCAAACGATATCGGCGACGCAATCTCCGATACCTTACGACTTCGATATCCAAGCGACTATCGATATACAAGCCCATAGAGGTTCGTGCGCACGCATCAATGGAACGTGTGCACGAAGGGACTAACAGGAATTGAAACTTTACGAATCGGACGCACCAGCCCGAAACGCACCGAGCCATTTCTCACATGGCGCGTTGAGCGAGCGGGCATCACTCGTGATATCGTCGATTACGCGCCGTGTGAAGTCAACTTAATATACTTACAAAGTATCTTAAAAATGGAAACTGTATTTAAAGATTATTTTATGCCAATTTGGGAGCATGTGGAATAGAGTGATTACTTTGGCGAAACTGCGTTGTTGAAACGATAGCACCCTTCGATCAAAAGACTATCAGAGTTCTTGTCGAATTTACTCTAGACGTTTTTTTCTCGAAGAAATATTGCGCTGTAGGAATATGATTTTAGTTTTTTATTTGCTCTGTAAATATCACTAATGTTTAATTTTTGTTGTCGACTTGGAAATATCAGCTGCTATAAAACTTAAAAAATACAAAATAAAATTAAATCAAATTTTCAACAAAATCATAATTAATTTGAACTAGGTTTTGAAATATATTTAGTTTCTAAAGAATCTAAATAAGTTTTAAATAAAAAATATCCTCAAATTTTAAAGGAACCCTCGTTTGATGGGACATCCGATGAGCCTCGGCGGATATTCACCAATGGACAAGGATTTCCATATCCTTCAAGAGGTGAAAATGTAAGAATTTATGTTATTCTTCATCTTCATCATTTTCATTCACTTTATTTCAATATTTCATTTCATGTGAAAACAATTACTAGGTAACAACGGGGTTAAAACAGTTTTTTTTTTTATTTGTACTCCTGAAGCCCTAACATGACCAGCAAATACTTCAAGTACTGTAAATAAAATACAGAAATCTTATGATAAAGCCTCTGATATGACAATAAAAAAAAAAACCCTAGAGTCTAGTCATAAAGCAATAAAACCATGAGGAATGTAGTTGTTCATTAAATATAAAGAAAAAACGTACAATTATTTAGCATACACCAAGAGCACACGGAACAAAAACACAAACAAATGTAAAAAGTAAAAAAAAAATTAATCTTAACCTGTTCTATGTCCCACAGCTGGACAAAAAGCTCCTCTTTCTCCTTCCAAACCTCTCTATTTAACTTAAATCTAAACAAAAAAATCTTGTATGCCTATAATGATAAATATACCTACCTACTAATTACTCGTGGCCTCCAGTTTTCACTCACGCCGTCATAAATGTCCATACGCTCATCTTATGACTGAACAGTCAACACCGTTCTAAGGCATCGTCCAAGGACCCGCGACGCGTCAGGCGGCGCGTTTTACGAATTGAACAGATAAGTAATTGCCCGCTATGCCCGACGCGGCGCATGTTCTTGAACGAAGCCTAAATTCTATAAGCCCACTGATAACCTCCTCTTAAAACCGCATAAAAAGAATCTATGCGCGCCACAGGTTAGTGTATATGCCATTACATAGGTTCATGTTCGTTCTTGACTCAGTGTCGAACAAACACTAAAGGCTTTGTCGAACAGACAGGCGAAAGCGAAGCGTTTCCGATAGCGTGACGAAGGCGTGTTTGCTCTGTTTGACGTCGATCATAAAAAGTCAGCTAATACAATTGTCACGCCTCGGTTCGCTGCGCCCAGTTTGACGTCTCGTATCGGTTCGTTATCGCTTCAGACTCGGTCCGGTTCGCTATCGCCTGTTAGTTTGACAAAGGCTTAAATCCGTGGTGATGCAAAAAATATCTATAAGTCTGCTTTGAACTTCACTTGAGAATATTAATATTTATTTGATACAAGACGTTCTATATAGACAGCGCAAGAAGAGCTTAAGTAAGTAATGGGAAAAATACAAAGTGTGGCACTCATAGATTACTTTGCAAAGTGCGCGCCTTGAAAGAAGGGCCGCGAAATATTCATGTTACTATTTTTTTTTTGTCATTTGATATAATGACATTGACACTAGCGCCGCGTAAAAAGTACTTCACTAGTGGCGTGGACTTTTTATGCGGAATCTAGAAGTTAACTGTGCATAAGTTATAATGATTGTATTTTATTTTTCAGTCTGAAGAACCAGTAGAAGATTCAAAGACTGCTCGAATAGACGACCAGGATAGTAGCGACGGCATCTCTCCTGAGGTTAGTCAGGAACATCATCTACCCCTTATCTGACGTTTCACTTGACGTTTCGCTTGCACTGACTGGACTGGTCCACTCAAAGTGCAAGCATTTGTCGGTTTTCGTGTAGCTCAACTCATAACTCAAGGAGTTCAATGACTAATGCTAACCTTACCTGTTTCAGGATTCAGTTGAAAATTCCACAGCTTCGCCAGAGGAAGCCTCAGACAAGGTATAACAGAATATGATTATAAATAGAGACATTTATTTTTATGTAATTCGCTATTATTTAACAAAAACAAAACCACGCGATGTGCGACGCCCTGAGCGTCTCCTGCGGCGACTGGACGTGATTCCACCTCCTCCTTTCCTTTGCATTACTGCTTCGCAGAAGGAGGTGACTGCTCTTCTAATTTAAATATTGCTTAAAGAAACAAATTATTATAATTGTTTTCGAAATTTATAATTAATGGGCTTCATAAAAAATGTTCCTTATCTATTTTTATCGCGCCATATATTTATTTACAAATTAAATAAAAACTGTTTTTTTTTATTGTTTTAGAGTGATTCAGAAAGTACAAACGATGACTTGGAAAAAGAACCCGCAAAAAGAAGTAAAAGAGAAGTCTTTGATACAGATGAGGTAAGTAATCTTTTTTATACAAAGAGTGAAACGGGGCCGCTCGTCTGTCTGTCTGTCGGACTGGCACCAGGCTGTACCTCATGAACCGATTTAACATGAAATTTTCACAGATGTCCTATTTTTCTTGCCGCTATATAACGACAAATACAAAAAAAAACATATTTAGGGACTATTTCTTTGCCGTTTTTTGCTATAGGCTATAAAGGAGGATACTTGAGGTGGTCAGTAATAGGCTAGTATGAAAGAAGAAGTCAAGCTGCGACGAAAACACAAGAATTGGCTTTTTGACAGTAGCTATAAATTACAAATATAATTAGTCAGTCATTTAGAGTTTAAAAAAATAACGGACACGTGTTTTTTCTTTTGTAATATCAATGAATATTCACCAAAATACAACGCATCAAAACTCGAGAGTGGGGGCTCGTGACGTCAGAATTAAATAAAAATTGTACTAAATTGTGACGTATTGCCAATTTTGAAAGCATCGTATCTCCGTCAATTTTGGTTTACGAAACAAAAGAAAAAATACGGGTCGAATATTTTTTGATAATCTAAGTGACGGACTAATTAGAATTTTTCTGTCAAGTAGACAATTGGGATAAAGGAAGAATTATGACTTTTAACTCAAGAGCGAGATAAAACGAAAAACTCATTTAAAATCGTTATATTCTTGCTTACAGAAACCTCAAGAAGAAACGAAACGGGTGAAGAGGCGGTCTCATCGCGGGGTAAGTTATTTTTTAATATTTAAAAAAACAACTGTTGCAACAGCCACACATATCACTACATAGTATAAAGCAAAGTCGCTTTCCGCTGTCTGTCTGTCTGTCCCTATGTATGCTTAGATCTTTAAAATTACGCAACGGATTGTGGTACGGTTTTTAATAGATAGAGTGATTCAAGGGGAAGTTTTATATGTATAATACATGCATAATATAGTAGAGATTGTACCCGTGCGAAGCCGCGGGAAAGCGAAGCCGGGTCGCTAGTAATAAATAATACTTACAAATATTTTGCCCGCCAGGCCTAGCCGAATTAAGGTGATACAAAAAAACTTTTTCTTTATGGGCCACACCGCACTTTTTTGACACACCGGTACAGGAGTACCGGTGTGTTTGTTTCTTTAATGTCCTTGAAAACTTTGAGGGGTTATGATATCAATTTTTCGATAAAGGGCGCCGTTAGTGAAAAATAGTTTAAAAAAAATAGCCTCTGTCCGCCACTATATTTTTATTTTCAGTGTGATCTTTTCACAATAACTGACTTTATTTTTACTTACAGAAACATAATTCAAAATCGAGGCAAAGGCGCCGAAAACAGAAGAATGTGACATCTACAAAACCTGACAGTGAAACAGCCAAATCTGTAAGTATTTATAAGAGGTGACTGGTAATTTAGTGACCGATAATTGAACAGATTGCTCGTGCACAGGCACAAAATTTTTGCCCCCGACCTATCTCTAGGCGTAAGAAAATGATGGGCATGCGGGCGGGGAGTAATGGGCGACTCGCTGTCCCACCATGGACCATGCCCGGGTCGACGGCGCGTTGTGTTCCACGCGCGCCTCAAGGAGTGTCAGCATAGTGACGGGGCCTGTAGAAGGCCAAAGCCTGCCGGGGTTGCGGGACTCACAAATTACCGTGACCCCGGTACGTAAAGGGCTATTGAAGGACACCGTGGATTTTAGTCAGTAGGTACGAGTCTGACAGTACCTCCCGCTCTGCCCTGGGTGGGAGGACTCATTTTATGATTTTACCACGATACAAAAAAAAAGGCGTAAGGGAGTTAGTTATGAATGTTGATGGATGGAGAGGAAGAGGAAGGTCAAAGAAATGAAGATGATAATGGAACTGTTTTCTTACAGGCTGGAGACAACATTAAGTTAACTTCTTTCAAGGACAAAGTACCAGAGAGTGAAGAAACTTATGGCGTTGAACTAAACGGGAACGGAGGCACTGTTTGGAATGTAAGTATGGTACAGACCAAAGATTTTTGTCTATTTTAATTTGGTGAAAATTCCGAAGATTTTGATAGCCGAATTCTTAAATCCTATTTAGACCATGCAAGTTTAACTACTTACATTGTGGTATTTCTTTGATCAACTGAATTCATTATCCAGTAACAGTCTACAAAATCTTGCACGTCTAACTAGGGCTTTAGTATAGTCTAATAACATCACTCAAACTTTAGAAGTGAATCAAAAAAATTAAGAATAGTGAGTCGGTTTATATTTTTGAAACAGAGTATTGATTTTTGAACGATTTTATTAAATTTTTGCCTAAAAAACTATTATTCTATGCAACTCGGGGCAATTGCCGATATTGTACCATTTTAACTGTGTAATTTATCATTCTGGTGTGCAATAAAGAATTTTCTATTTATCTATCTACTTTAATCTTCTTCTCTTTTTTTTCTAGAACTTGAACAATCCTCATATTTTCTACCACGTTGGTTATGGGGACAGCACTGAAGACAGTGATGTGGTAAATATAAATACCGTACTACCCTTTCTTTTACATGGTAAAATCATCACATGAATCCTCCCACCCAGGGCAGAACGGGAGAGACTGTCAGACTCGTACTGACTAAAATCCACGGTGTCCTTCAATAGCCCTTTACGTACCGGGGTACCTATACATACCTATACTACCCTAACGGCCTCTTGCCGCTGTGATCTTTATTTTACTTAGCGCGGGGCAGCGAGCAGCAAGAACAAATGTATTGAACTGTTTGAAACACGCCACGAGACGCCACCGGTAGCGAATTAACGTACTTACAAAGAAATGAATGTATTGACGCGCCGCCCACCGCACCGTTCACCACTCAGACCAAAGTCATGAACGAACCGTAATCCTTCAAGGATTGGTTTTCTCAAGGTGGTCAATAGATATGACAGCATCATTAAATTACAAATCTAATATTAATCTAATCTACCGAGAACACCCAAGAAGCATGAATGTGAGAGGTTTCTCTACGTGTTTTTTATGAAATCTCCACGAGACTTGGCTACATTAAATAAATAAATAAAATAAAAAAGCCGTTTATTCCATATTCTATTAAGTAATTACATTTCAGATGATGTTAGTAGGGTTTTAGTAGATTTACTTATTGTATATTGTTAGTATGGTTAGTTTCCTTTCTTGGAAATATGGACCCCTTCTTGGGTAAATGCCTTCTCCAGCTTAAGCTAGGCTACATTAGTCCGCCTAAACTTTAGCTTTTATTATATTAGATTAAACGAGTATTTAACTGGTCAAACGTTGCGTTTTCATTGATTTTAACAGACCACGTCGAATAGTGTGCTCTCGGTACTATTCTATCTCACGAAATACGACCATTTAATGGCTAACACATCATAAAATGATCAATTCTAAGATCTCTACCAAATTTTGATATGTTTTAGATAACTAACAACAAATCTTACTTCTCTTTCAGTCCAACAGTGACAGCGGCAGTGATAGTGATGAGTTCACTGCATTATTCAGTAATGAATCAACATCTGACTCCAACCAATCAGATTCCGGCTCCAACGAATCAAATTCCGGCTCCAAAGAATCAAGTTCCGGCACCAACGAATCAAATTCTGGCACAAATGACTCTGTGTCTAACTCTAATGAAATACCACTTTCGCAATATCTAACTGATGATAATGGAAGTCAGAATCAGTCTGGTGAAGGAGAAATTTCCAGTGGATCTAATGAGAACAGTTCTGATGAAAATGGTGGTGACTCCAGCCCAGCCAGTGGTGATGTCAGCGGTTCAGGAGCTGATATTTCCAGTGGCTCAATTGAAATTAGCGATGAGTTGGAGGATATTAATAATTATTTAGAACATAGCAATAGTGGATCAGAAGAGAATAGCGGTGAATTTGATTGGGGTAACGATGGTGGCTTTTTCGACCATGGTAGTGGTTCCAGTCAAAGTCACAGTGGATCTGAAGAGAACATTGATTCAAATGAAAGCATATCTGAAGAAAATAACAGCAGTAATGATGATGAAGACAAAAAAACTGAGAATAATGATATTATTAATAAATTCCACCAGATACTTTCTGGTCTACATGATATATTTGTGAAAGGAAACGCTAGTATCGTATTACCGCAGCCAGATAAAGATTCGGCTATTGATTTGCCCAGCATGCTGGACCATATATTAAGTGACGTCACTGGTGGTACTGAAATACATAAACCTGGTATTGAAATTGAGAATGGTGATCCAAACAATCATAATATGGTGAATATATTAGAAGGTCTTTTCACTAATATAATCAAAAACAAAATTATCATTAATAATGTGCCATCGGTTTCCGGTGATGTCAAAAATAATGATGTAACAGAAAATCCGCAAGTAACCGAAATAACTAAGTCTACTGAAAAACCAGATACCTCTGATCACAGTACACCTAAGATTGACTCTTTGAAAGACACTAAGGATCCAAATGAAACTACCACTTCATCACCGGATGAACCTAACTACAACAATGGCCAAGGAGATGAAGTTGCTGATCAGAAAACGCCAGGTAAAGGAGGTGATAATTCTGATCCAAATGAAAATCAGAAAGGGCCAGACAAGGGAGATGACAACCAAGACCCAACTATCGAAGTAGATTATCCAAACAGACCGAAAGAAACTGATGATAATAGTGAAAAGCCAGGTGGAACAGGTGATAACCCTGATAAGGAAGAACCTTTTGGAACAGGAAACCCAAATGAAACTGGCGACTATCCTGGTGATAAAAGACCAGGCGAGGGAAGTGATAACCTTGTCAGTAATGAACCAACTATTGAGGCAGAAAATCCAAAGAGGCCGAATGAAACTGATAACAATACTAATGATAATCGTGGAAGGCCAGATAAAACAGGTGATAACCCTGATAACGAAGAACCTTTTGGGACAGCAAATACAGACAGGCCAAATGAAACTGGCGACAATCCTGGTGATGGTGAAAGGCCGGGAGAGGAAGTTAATAACCCTGACATTAATGAACCAACTATTGAGGCAGAAAACCCAGAGAGGCCGAATGAAACCGGTAACAATACTAATGATAATCGTGAAAAGCCAGGTGCCACAGGTGACAACCCTGATGACAAAGAACCTTTTGGAACAGAAAACCCACATAGGCCAAACGAAACTTGGGACAATACTTCTGGTGATGGTGAAAGGCCAGGAGAGGGAGCTGATAACCCTAACAATAATAAGCCAACTATTGACACAGAAAACCCTGATAGGCCGATTGAAACTGGTAACAATACTAATGATAATCGTGAAAGGCCAGGTGAAACAGGTGACAACCCTGATAACGAAGAATCTTTTGGAACAGAAAATCCAGAGAGGCCGAATAAACCTCACGACAATCCTGGTGATGATAAAAGGTCAGGAGAGGGAGTTAATAACCCTGACAATAACGAAGCAACTACTGACACGGGAAACCCAGACAGGCCGAATGAAACTGGCGACAATCCTGGTGCTGATAAAAGGCCAGGAGAGGGAAGTAACAACCCTGTCAGTAATAAACCAACTATTGAGACTGAAAATCTAGAAAGACCGAATGGTACTGGTGAGAATAATAATGATGGAAAACCGGGTGAGGGAAGTGGCAACCCTGAAAACCATGAACCTACTGGTGAAGCAGAAAAACCAGACCAGCCTACTGAATCTGGAGAACACAATACTTCTGATGAAACTGGGAAACCTCATGGCAGTGGAGAAATTACTAAAGAACCTGTAGAAGACCACACAAAGGCACCAGAAGATGTTACAGAGAAGCCAGTTCAAGAACCCGAAGAGCCGAAATCTCCTGTTGACAATAACAAGGTAAATGCATAACATTTTTATACTTTTCAACTGAATGTATTTTGATGTAAATTCGTCACAGTTTCAGACCGACAACTTTATTTTATATTTAATATACACATTTTTGTACAGGACAACACAGAAGGCGAAAAGAACAAGATAGATTATATGCTGGATTTAATAAACAACGTAAGTATAATTTTATCCTTTATAGAATGAAGGACAAGGTGTAGAGTTTGTCATATTATATATGTCGCATCCGGGTATATTTGCTGGCGATCAGAATAATAACAGTACCAAGTGACATGCATAGTGTCAACAATTGTGGGCGCAGAGTGGGATACGGCTCAATGTGAGAAATAATTCCTTTGACTTATGCACAGTTAATGTCACATAGTCTATTACTAACTCAACTTCGCTAATTAATACTTTATGTGTCACTTCCACCACGCCCGAACGAACACTGTCGTTCCATGGGACCGTGGTGCTTATCAGAAACCTACCTTAGACTTCGCACAACGCACAAAGGCGCTTGTGTTCTCTTTAAGGGCACACTCAACCAAGATCCGACATATATATTACTATACTAGCTTCCGCCCGCGACTCCGTCCGCGCGGATGTCGGTCTTCGCGTGGATGATTTATTTCCCCATTTTGAGTAACTCTGACAATGACATCTTATAAATATTACGGCGCTGAATCCACTGCGGGTAATGCAACGTGTGTTCGCGGTTCTACAGAACAACGTCTATGAATAAAACTGAAAAATAAGTTTTTTTTTCTACGTATTTTTTCAGGATAAAAAGTATCCTATGTTATGCCCAGGATAATAAGGAATAATTATACCAAGTTTCATCGAAATCGAACCGTTAGTTTTCACGTGATGCCTGCACAAACAGACAGACAGACAGACAACAATTTTTTTAATCATATATTTGGGTTTGGTATCGATCCAGCAACACCCCCCGCTATTTATTTTTTCAATATTTTCAATGTACAGAATTGACCCTTCTACAGATTTATTATATGTATAGTGTTACTATATAAATAACCTCGTCATGCGCACTTCAGGAGTGGAATTCCGTCCGTCCGTTCCGTGGAGTGGAGTCTATATTTCCTGATAGATGCAACCTTGAGGTCTTTAGGTCAACCTATTCAAGGTTACTTCTAGCCAAGCATGGTTCACCGTCGACCACATCTTCGCTTACCATCAGGCGAGATAACGGTCAAACGTTATCCTAACGCTAAATTAAATTAAATAAAAATAAATTAAGACTAGCTGACGACGAGATGAGCTGCGGCCATATTATGACGTCTTACAACCAGACTTGTTCCAGTGAATGAAAGAGACAGAGCTATACAAGTCGTCTAGCGCCACCTCGTTCACTCACTGGAAACACTCTGGCTTTAAGACGTCATATTACGGCCCATGGTCTACTTTCTTTGGCCATGGATTGTATAAGCTGAGAATCATGAGAGAGGGTAATGCCCGGTAGTAAGATTATTCAGGCTAACAGTAGTAATATTGATCATTATATAACGTCTTTCAGCAACGTTATTCAACTGAGCAATTAGGATTGAGAATTTTGGCTAAAAATATGCCTCTGCACTTAGAAAATAATAAACGTTGTTCAAATCTAATATGTGTATGCACTTCACAGGAGAAGTTCTGGGCTTTCATGGGCGACTTAGGTGCTAAATACATCGCATCGTTATCAGAGGTAAGAACATTTAAATATCAACTTTAAAACCTTCTCCATATGACGACAAAGAAGACATAGAACGACTTTAAAACGTAAATATTTTGCGCTAACATCTAAACTTGTATTTTCTATTCCAGCGCACTACAAAATTCATCAAAGACGAAGTAGCAGCACAAGTGAACAAATATTTTGAAGAACATCCAATTAATAAAGAGCCAGCTGTAAATAGTTTCAAAGATCCAAGAGAAAATAATAGCTCAGAAAAGCCTTACATTAAAGATGGAAAACCTGAAAGTCAAGATCAGGGAGCTAAGGATCCTAGTAGCGGCGAAAATAATGCGAACAAACCTACTACTGGGGAAAATATTACAAATGAACCTGAAGAAAACGATATCAATAAACCAACAAATGAAGGAAACAAACCTACTAACGAACCAAAACATGACGAAATTGATACTACTACTGAAGAACCGGAACACAGTGATATAAGTACTACTGAAAAGCCTAAAAATGAACCACGAGTACACGTAAAAGCCAACACAGTATTCGGCAACACAGTAGGTAACGATAAAGTAACAAATGTCTACATATTTTATGCCAGCAATAATATGGATGACATTTTGAAAAATATTAAAAATCTTGTCAACGGGAACAATAGTACTAACATCTTTACATTTGGACCGAATCCTAAACCTAATCATAAAAACAAAGGTAAGACAGGACATGATAAGATTAAACCTACAGAACCGACTAAAGTTACTGAACCAAGTATAAATGATGGAGTAACGGAGGGAAACAATAATGAGCCTGGCACTACCGGTCCTGAAATGAATGGTGATGGGAATGATATCAAAGATACTTATACAGACGAAAACAGAGGGGGTGCTTCAGGTAATGGATACAATATGGAAGGACCCAATGATACTACGGAGAGAAACACAGATACAACGCCTTTAATTGACCACACCGAACCAAGTAGTTCAGGAGATGGAGATGTGATTTTAACGGATTTCAATGATGAAATCGGTAACACAGGAAAACCCACTAGTGAGCCCACTGGGGAGCCCACTGCCGAGCCCGACAACCACCCTGGAGAACCCACTGATGAGCCCAATGCCGAGCCCGACAACCACCCTGGAGAACACACTGATGAGCCCAATGCCGAGCCCGACAACCACCCTGGAGAACACACTGATGAGCCCAATGCCGAGCCCGACAACCACCCTGGAGAACACACTGATGAGCCCAATGCCGAGCCCGACAACCACCCTGGCGAACCCACTGATGAGCTCGATGCCGAGCCCGACAAGCACCCTGGAGAACACACTGATGAGCCCAATGCCCAGCCCGACAACCACCCTGGCGAACCCACTGATGAGCCCGATGCCGAGCCCGACAACCACCCTGGAGAACACACTGATGAGCCCAATGCCGAGCCCGACAACCACCCTGAAGAACCCACTAATGAGCCCAATGCCGAGCCCGACAAGAACCCTGGAGAACACACTGATGAGCCTAATGCCGAGCCCGACAACCACCATGGCGAACCCACTGATGAGCCCAATGCCGAGCCCGACAACCACCCTGGCGAACCCACTGATGAGCCCAATGCCGAGCCCGACAACCACCCTGGAGAACACACTGATGAGCCCAATGCCGAGCCCGACAACCACCATGGCGAACCCACTGATGAGCCTAATGCCGAGCCCGACAACCACCTTGGAGAACCCACTGATGAGCCCAATGCCGAGCCCGACAACCACCCTGGCGAACCCACTGATGAGCCCAATGCTGAGCCCGACAACCACCCTGGCGAACCCACTGATGAGCCCAATGCCGAGCCCGACAACCACCCTGGCGAACCCACTGATGAGCCCGATGCCGAGCCCGACAACCACCCTGGAGAACCCACTGATGAGCCCAATGCCGAGCCCGACAACCACCCTGGCGAACCCACTGATGAGCCCAATGCCGAGCCCGACAACCACCCTGGCGAACCCACTGATGAGCCCAATGCCGAGCCCGACAAGCACCCTGGAGAACACAATGATGAGCCTAATGCCGAGCCCGACAACCATCCTGGACTCACTGATGAGCCCAATGCCGAGCCCGACAACCACCCTGGCGAACCCACTGATGAGCCCAATGCCGAGCCCGACAACCACCCTGGCGAACCCACTGATGTGCCCAATGCCGAGCCCGACGCTAATAACGCCTCGGGGGGAAAATCAGGAGAACATAATGACGCCTCGGGAGAAAAATCAGGAGAACATAATGACGCCTCGGGGGAAAAATCAGGAGAACATAATGACGCCTCGGGAGAAAAATCAGGAGAACATAATGACGCCTCGGGAGAAAAATCAGGAGAACATAATGACGCCTCGATAGAAAAATCAGGAGAACATAATGACGCCTCGATAGAAAAATCAGGAGAACATAATGACGCCTCGGGAGAAAAATCAGGAGAACATAATGACGCCTCGGGAGAAAAATCAGGAGAACATAATGACGCCTCGGGAGAAAAATCAGGAGAACATAATGACGCCTCGATAGAAAAATCAGGAGAACATAATGACGCCTCGATAGAAAAATCAGGAGAACATAATGACGCCTCGGGAGAAAAATCAGGAGAACATAATGACGCCTCGGGAGAAAAATCAGGAGAACATAATGACGCCTCGGGAGAAAAATCAGGAGAACATAATGACGCCTCGGGGGAAAAATCAGAACATAATGACGCCTCGAGAGAAAAATCAGAACATAATGACGCCTCGGGAGAAAAGTCAGGAGAACATAATGACGCCTCGGGAGAAAAGTCAGGAGAACATAATGACGCCTCGGGAGAAAAATCAGGAGAACATAATGACGCCTCGGGAGAAAAATCAGAACATAATGACGCCTCGGGAGAAAAATCAGGAGAACATAATGACGCCTCGGGAGAAAAATCAGGAGAACATAATGACGCCTCGGGAGAAAAATCAGGAGAACATAATGACGCCTCGATAGAAAAATCAGGAGAACATAATGACGCCTCGATAGAAAAATCAGGAGAACATAATGACGCCTCGGGAGAAAAATCAGGAGAACATAATGACGCCGCGGGAGAAAAATCAGGAGAACATAATGACGCCTCGGGAGAAAAATCAGGAGAACATAATGACGCCTCGGGGGAAAAATCAGAACATAATGACGCCTCGAGAGAAAAATCAGAACATAATGACGCCTCGGGAGAAAAGTCAGGAGAACATAATGACGCCTCGGGAGAAAAGTCAGGAGAACATAATGACGCCTCGGGAGAAAAATCAGGAGAACATAATGACGCCTCGGGGGAAAAATCAGAACATAATGACGCCTCGGGAGAAAAATCAGGAGAACATAATGACGCCTCGAGAGAAAAATCAGGAGAACATAATGACGCCTCGGGGGAAAAATCAGAACATAATGACGCCTCGGGAGAAAAGTCAGGAGAACATAGTGACGCCTCGGGAGAAAAGTCAGGAGAACATAATGACGCCTCGGGAGAAAAGTCTGGAGAACATAATGACGCCTCGGGAGAAAAATCAGGAGAACATAATGACGCCTCGGGGGAAAAATCAGAACATAATGACGCCTCGGGAGAAAAATCAGGAGAACATAATGACGCCTCGGGGGGAAAATCAGGAGAACATAATGACGCCTCGGGGGAAAAATCAGAACATAATGACGCCTCGGGAGAAAAATCAGGAGAACATAATGACGCCTCGGGGGAAAAATCAGAACATAATGACGCCTCGGGAGAAAAATCAGGAGAACATAATGACGCCTCGGGGGGAAAATCAGGAGAACATAATGACGCCTCGGGGGAAAAATCAGAACATAATGACGCCTCGGGAGAAAAGTCAGGAGAACATAGTGACGCCTCGGGAGAAAAGTCAGGAGAACATAATGACGCCTCGGGAGAAAAGTCTGGAGAACATAATGACGCCTCGGGAGAAAAATCAGGAGAACATAATGACGCCTCGGGGGAAAAATCAGAACATAATGACGCCTCGGGAGAAAAATCAGGAGAACATAATGACGCCTCGGGGGGAAAATCAGGAGAACATAATGACGCCTCGGGGGGAAAATCAGGAGAACATAATGACGCCTCGGGGGGAAAATCAGGAGAACATAATGACGCCTCGGGGGAAAAATCAGAACATAATGACGCTTCGGGAGAAAAATCAGGAGAACATAATGACGCCTCGGGGGAAAAATCAGAACATAATGACGCCTCGGGAGAAAAATCAGGAGAACATAATGACGCCTCGGGGGGAAAATCAGGAGAACATAATGACGCCTCGGGGGAAAAATCAGAACATAATGACGCCTCGGGAGAAAAATCAGGAGAACATAATGACGCCTCGGGAGAAAAATCAGGAGTACATAATAACGCCTCAATAGAAAAATCAGGAGAACATAATGACGCCTCGGGAGAAAAATCAGGAGAACATAATGACGCCTCGGGAGAAAAATCAGGAGAACATAATGACGCCTCGGGGGAAAAATCAGAACATAATGGCGCCTCGGGAGAAAAGTCAGGAGAACATAATGACGCCTCGGGAGAAAAATCAGGAGAACATAATGACGCCTCGGGGGAAAAATCAGAACATAATGACGCCTCGGGAGAAAAATCAGGAGAACATAATGACGCCTCGGGGGAAAAATCTGGAGAACATAATGACGCCTCGGGAGAAAAGTCTGGAGAACATAATGACGCCTCGGGAGAAAAATCAGGAGAACATAATGACGCCTCGGGGGAAAAATCAGAACATAATGACGCCTCGGGAGAAAAATCAGGAGAACATAATGACGCCTCGGGGGAAAAATCAGTAGAACATAATGACGCCTCAGGAGAAAAATCAGGAGAACATAATGACGCCTCGGGAGAAAAATCAGGAGAACATAATGACGCCTCGGGAGAAAAATCAGGAGAACATAATGACGCCTCGGGAGAAAAATCAGGAGAACATAATGACGCCTCGGGAGAAAAATCAGGAGAACATAATGACGCCTCGGGAGAAAAATCAGGAGAACATAATGACGCCTCGGGAGAAAAATCAGGAGAACATAATGACGCCTCAGGGGAAAAATCAGGAGAACATAATGACGCCTCGGCAGAAAAATCAGTAGAACATAATGACGCCTCGGGAGAAAAATCAGGAGAACATAATGACGCCTCGGGAGAAAAATCAGGAGAACATAATGACACCGCGGGAGAAAAAAAAATAGGAGAACATGATTACGCCTCGGGAGAAAAATCAGGGGAACAAAAAAAATAATCGGGGGACAAAACCGCTGAACATAGCAGCTAATTAATACAATATGAAGAGAATACTGCCTTAGACCAAGAATCCTGAACTGAATTAGAAGTCATGGAAGTGAGTGTTTGTGTGATATTAAATAGTGGTAATTTAGGAACGTTGTAATAACGTTATCTTTATTTGTAAATAGCTAATTTTAATTTTAGAAAAAAGTAATGTTCAAATGCTTTATTTTTCTACGAAGTATTCTATTTCTTTAATTATCTTTTCCTATATAAAATGCTTTATTGAATTTATTATCTTTTCTTTTAAATATCCCTTTAGCACATATCACTATCATTACTACATAGTATAAAACAAAGTCGCTTCCAGCTGTCTGTCTGTCTGTTCCTATGTATGCTAGGATTTGAAACTGCGCAACGGATATTGATTGATGTGGTTTTTTTGAAAAGATTTGTACCCGTGCGAAGCCGGGGCGGGTCGCTACTCTACAATAATACTGAAAGTACACTGTAAGTTAATTTGAAAAACATAAATTGCATAATTTAAGAAACAGTAATATACCAACTTTCATTCACTAAAGCCTTTGTCAAACAGACAGGCGTCGCGAATGCGAAGCGTGACGTTTTTATTTGTAATGTATGGAATTGTTTAAATCCAAGCACATACATAGCACAGCGAAAGCGATCCGATAGCGTGATAGAACTATCGGACTGACGTCTCGCTTCGGAAACGCTTCGCTTTCGCCAGGCTGTTTGACAAAGGCATAACTGTTCCCCGAGATTTCACCACAGGGATTAGCGCGTCCAACTAAACAAACAAACTTCTTATTACAAGGATAATGAATGCAAAACACAAAATATTTTTAAAACATTTTTTATTATGACTAAATAACAAAGTTATGATCTTATGGCACAAAAGAGATGGAAATATATCGCTTCAGACTTATTACAAGACTAAAAATCTTTAAACGCAATGTCAGATATTTATAAACATATTTAAATAATAGTGATATTCTGTAATGTAACAATCTAAGGATTCAATTTTGAACATTAAGGTGCTCCCCACCAGCCCCTTTCGCGTGTAATGTAACATTACAGAATCTTTTTTGAGCATTACTTTACATTTTACTACCACCCTGACTGACAAGCATTTACGTGTAACATTATAGATTTGACTTTGCGAGCACTTGAAGGACACATTTAATGACAAAGTGAGTGGGGTTTAGCTTATAATGTAATAACAATAGGCATGATAGCATTAATAAACTACAAATATATTTATCCCCCCTCACTGATGTAATTTCTCGAATCTGTAATGTTACATTACAGGCGAACGGTCTTGGTGAGCGAGCACCTTTGCATTACAAAGGGAATATTACTAATGATTCATTTCCTGTTTGGAAGAGCCTTAAATTTTTTTTTATATATTATATTTTTTAATAATTTTAGATAGGTACCAAAATATAACTGACATAGCGTTTACATTTAAATCAATAGATGGCAGTAGCGGAAATATTAAATTATAAGTTAATTATAATTATTATAAAAATGTTAACTAAGCTATAATTTTTCTTACACACCATGTTTTTATAAATATTATACTTTTATGAGTAACGACACTCTTTTGCTTGATTTTGTTTTGATAATCACGGTTCTAATATAAAAGTAGAATAAGGCAAAGTACCTTTAGTATAAGGCAAGTTGGCGATGAATTAGACAAATTACTCAGATTTTCTTTATGAACATATAACAAATAACACTTTGCTCGACTTAGGCATCAAACCCAACATCGCATACTCAAGAGTATCGCTTGCGATCACAAGACATTCCATCCTTGTGTGATTTCTTAAAATGTTATCTTTTTTTTTCTTTATAAAAATATGGTATGTCAGAAAATAAATTAATATGATATCTATACTTATTATAAAAAAAAACGACGGGTTGCACTCTGGGAGTGCCGGCAGAAGTGAAAACTTGAATAGTAATTGTTGGAAATATCTTGTGAACAGATTTTTAGTAAAACTCGCAAAAATGGTTTTATTTCAATAATTTTCCAATGTGACGTACATCTTTTATAAACAATGTTACCTAGCAACGAATGTATCCAGCATACAAACTTCTATAAAAGTAATAGTCACACGAACATTCACGCAAGCGCCCTGCGCCGTCCTACGCTTTTTCGGTCAGGGTCACGTGTCCTGACGCGAGTTTAAGATTTTATACCCATTACAGAAAAGTGCTCAACGCCGCTAAAGAAGTTTTCACTTCAAAAATACATAAAGTAAGTTTCTATTTTAAATAAAAACTAATAAAAATCTTGCAATATTATCGAAACATTTACGTGCAAATGGGAAAAATATTGATATTAAAAAGGCGTTCCCTTACCGGATTATCACCAATAATGTAGCATTCAAATATTTTTTCCGTGCGACAGCCAATCACTTAGCCACTGCGCAAACCATGCCATTAAAGTCAAAGTGTATCTTTTCAAGTTGCGCACTCTAATCGCCATTGTTCAAGATGCGATTTACTGATTTGCGACGCCGACTAACCAGAAGTGAAAATCATCCTTACTGCTTCAACCTTTAGGTTGCAATTCGTCTGAATTATGTCAACGTAGCAAGCCAGCCATTTACCTAGAGATGACCGTTAGTTTTATATTGGCAGCGCCTTTATGTCTTAGTAATAAGGATGATTTTCACTCGTAGTTAGTCAGCGGCGAATTGCATCGCTTCGCTTTACGAGCAAGCGCGCTAACGCTTGGTTCTCCTTCTCACTCTAACACTCGCATCTGCACGACGAATGCAACCAGTAAGGAAGCGCCTTAATAAAAAATTATTGCATGCAAATTAAACTCTTTTGCTTATAACATTTCATTTCTTTAGATATTATGTAAAAAAAAACATATTCCTTAACCGAGTAAATAATAACTATATTAAAATAGAAAATCGATTTTATTGCTTAACGACGAATAATTTTAAATATAATGATTTTTCATATAATTAAATACTTTTAAAACTATAAATATTCCATTATTAGAAATACTATTTAAAAAAATAGAGTGAGTAAAAAATCTGTTTTCGAGACATTTTATTTCATTTTAAGAAAAAAAAGTTAAGTCTGACAACCAGTCTTACCAATAGGTTTCGTATTACCCAGCTAGGGTTAGTTCGACGCTACGTGACGCGACGCGATTATACATTAAATGTGTATCTTTTCGTTTAGTAAATAAAGTTAGATTTTGAATCGTCCTAAAGAGATCGCCCGCAGTGTCGCGTCTGTGTTTATGGCCCTTATACCTTTGTCAAACAGACAGGCGAAAGCGAAGCGTTTCCGAAGCGATACCGAACCGAAGCGAGTCGGTTTCGCTTTTCTATGTGACTGGATTCAAACAATTCCATAAATTACAAATAAAAACATCACGCATTCGTCACGCGTGTCTGTTTGACAAAGGCTTTACTGAGTTATGGTGGTTAGATAGGCAATCGCTCCATGTAAAATACTGATATTCAGCTGCATTATGTACACTGGAAACCGACCCTAATACGTCAGCAAATTGATTGAATTCAAAAACAAAAAAAAAATGTGCAAGAAAAAAATTTAAAAAGGGCAAGAATTTTAGATTTAATAATTAAATATTTACCATTCAGTATTATTTGGCTAGTATACATTAATTAATTAAAAGAAAATATTATGAAATAAAAAAGTACTAAGACCCATTTACATGCAACAAGAACTTGCATGTAAGTTTAACCACATTGCAATATGTTTCAGTTAATTATTTATTAATTATAAGATTATATTAGTCTTGTGTCTATGGGGATTCATTGCCTGATTACAAATAAATAAATAAATTGTTATATTTGTTTGATCAACTGTATTAATTGTTTAATAGTCCGCAATAATTACAACCGCACAGGCCGATCTTCCGAGTTAAGCCACGCTTGCCGAGGTTGGTCTGTAGATGGGTGACCATCTGTCATAGCGAGATTCCTCCGTGCCTCGGAAACCACATAAAGCCGTTGGTCCCGGCTGTCGTTTGTAGATCTTTGACAGTCGTTACTATTAGTCAGAAGCTCTAAAAGTCTGATAACCAGTCTTACCATGGGGTATTGTATTACCCAGTTACTGGGTTGTGGAGGACCGATAGGCAGTCGCTCCATGTAAAATACTGATATTCAGTTGGTTCGACTGAAAGCCGACCCCGATATAGTTGGGAAAAGGCAGGCAGATGATGATGAATGGAGTCAAACTCGCATGCAAGTTCTTGCAACGTGTAAATGTAGTTTAATGATTATTAAATATATAACTATGTGAGGCACTATAGAGTAAATAAACTATATTATAAAGACTTAACAGGAACATATGAATTGGAAGAATCTATTTTATATAGTTTTTTTTTATAAATATATTTTTATATAGAAAAAAAATATCGAAGTATAAAAAGACTCTTAGCGAAGACACTGATTTTTTTATTATCAAACTTAAAAATCCAAAAGGACTTACGGACGGCGAGCAATGTGTGAGTGTCTCGCCGTCCGATAAGGACGAAATCCGAGTTGTGTTTCACGCACGCTTCAAAGAGCTGTCAGTATAACTACTATAGGATTGTTCAAAAAGAATAACAGCGGCGCTGGACCTCAAAGAGCAATTTAGCAGAAAAGGTGGGTTTAAGTCGGTAACGACCCGTGTACGACTTTGCAGCTGTGAGCAGTGATTAGCGCGGGGCAGCGAGCGGTAAAATCATATGTTTGAAACACTCCACGAGGCGCCGTCAGTGACAAATTCGCGTTCTTACAAAGTAATTAATGTCTTACTCGCCGCCCATCACTCCACTTACCGCTTAGACCCTAACCGTCTTATTACAAAATGGGGTTTAATAAAAACCAGGTTTAAACCTCGTAAAACTAAGGTAAACGGTTACGATAAACCATGGTCTAACAGTCGTCACTGTTGAAGGTGTGTCAAAAAATGTGATAGCAACTTTTTTTTCCATTGTGTTGTTGTTTTTGTGTTATTTTCACCCAAAATAGATCTAAACATGGTAGATTTAATTGTTATTATACATGGTGGATTTTATTGTTTAGACAATAGTCCAAATGACGGTACTAAGGTTCACGTTTTATCTAAGTTTCGTAATACGGAGAAATTTAAACCATGGTTCTGCAGATAAGCTTGGACTTGATAGTTCACGTTTAAACGAAGGTTTATTTAGTTTTTTTAATAAGGCTGAAAGTCGTGAACTGGCTGTAAGAGTATGACAGCCCCTTCCGATTCACTTAGAGCGGGAAAGTACTGATGTCGCATAAGGAAAAAACCTGAAAAAAAAATTCAGGAAGAATTTCAGCTTCGTCATGAATCTTTTTACACCAGTTATTAAATTATAGTCCAATTCATAATAATAATGACACATTTTTCAGTATTTTTTTCCAACCCTCAATAAAAAATTATACGCACAATAAAAAAAAACAATTTCATACATTAAACCGTACCCATAGAAATAAATACAATTTCATAGAAAAAAAAATGATTACTAAAAAAATATTTTTTAACATTTGTAGAAATATACAGGGCCAAGATCTAGCAATACTTCTTTGACACTGTATTTTTTTTATTTTTTACTCTACTGCCTACAAAGGAGTGTTATGTTTTTAGGATTTATGTATGTGTGTATGTATGTTTTTTAGGATTTATGTATGTATGTATGTATGTATGTTTTTTAGGATGTATGTATGTATGTATATTATTTATTTCACAATAAAGCTTTAACCGATTTAGGTGAATTTGGTACAGTTACAATCGTAGTAATATTATGAATAATCTATCAAATTCATTAATATACGTCATGTCTGAGAAGTATTGCTAGCTAATTTCACCTGTATTGTAATATAAGTATAAATTCCATTCTTATGTTTAATGTCGTTTTTGACCCGTAGAGACACGGATCATTTAAAAAATAATATTTAATTAATATTGGCTTAAATATAATAGTGTTTGGTGAAACTAGAATCTGGACTTTTTCACTTAGAGATTGGTCTTTAGCACGAATTGGCTATTTGACTAAAAACATCAAATTAGTCCGTCAATTACATTATCAAAAAAATATTCGACCCGTATTTTTTCTTAAGGTACGACAACCGAGTGTCAGCAAATGACGGGGTTCGAATTTTTCAATTCGAACTAGTAGTTCATGAGATGAGCGCGTACAACCAAACAAATTCGTCAGCTTTACAACATTACTTTTAGTATATGCGAAACCTGAATAAAGTTTATTCTGAATCATTAACTGAATCGATTCCAATAATTTTTACCCAGTGTTATATTTTTTTCCAAAAATATTTTAATTAAAATTTGATCACCATTTAATTACAATATAATCACCGTACGGTGAGGTACCTATTGCCAAACTATTATCAATGAGTGTACGGCACAAGAGGCGCGGTTTTGAACGGAAGTACCGCGAAATAAGCATATTTTTGAACAGACAACCAGGTAACATAACAAGCGTATAACTTTGAGATATTTCCTAATAGTTTTAAAATTTTGTACATAGATACTTTACACAAAAATACTACAAAGGTGTATCGGGTTTCGCATAAACAAAAAATAATGTTAATTAAAAATTCTAGTCCTACCAACACTCCTACCTAAAGAAGTACAAAATAAACCTATTTGTCGCTGATCCTCAGTTCAGCTAGTTCCTGCTCCTCATCCACTTCGTCCTCGTCATCAGAACCGTGGACTGAGGCGGCTGGGGTTGTACCTCCTGGAAAGATAAGCAGGGTTAGTTTGGCAGGTCTTGGTGTCGAAAAAGAGGATTTTCTGACTGGGTTTGCAGTTGGAGCAAAAGTAAAAAGAAAAAGATATATACGAAATACACTCGCAAGCAAAAGCATGGAATCACTTACTACCCGTAATTTTGAATACCTAATAACTAGTCAGGAACAATAAAAATGGTACAATTTTAAAGGTTTAACTATTAACTTAAAATGACACCAAATTCGTGCTCTCTCGGATTAATTTCCAGTAATTGATTCCATACTTTAGATTGCTAGTATAGCACCGATTTTACAGTTAAGACTGGGTTTGTAGATGAAGAAAAAACATGTAAATAAATAAAAATATTTTGCTGTCTGGGCATACATGAAACAGTTGCCTGTTTATGTAATCGGCCATCTTGAACTTCTACTTTATTAGAAAAAAAAGTTACATATAACATATATAGACATAGAAATTAACGACAAACTGCTATAAATTTACAAATTGACGCATTAATTGACAAACTGCTATTAGTAATTTATTGTATGAAAACTTGTAATTGGCCACATTGTTGTTAATATCTACCTAGTTGAAAGCTTTGTCAAAAATAATAAAAAAACCTATTTCTTCCGGTTCACAAGTACAAAGAAATTGGATAAATTTTCTATCCAAAAAGGGTACGAGTTCCTGCACCATTTCTTAAAAAATCTTATTCAACGGTGCTCAAAATGAGTGCTTTTTGTTGTGTACATACAAATTTACGACAAAACAAGTGAACACAAAAAAACACGTGCCGTATCCTCTTGTATTGCCAGAACTAAAAAACACGTGAACAATCTCTAGCACTTACTCAATACAGTTTAAAATAGTATTGCCAGTACAAAACATTCTAAAACGACCACAAAAAAACCTATTTCGAAGTGAAAAACCTTTCTAAAGTTCCGGCGAATCGTGACCAAAAACCAGATCGTGATAAACCGAGATTCAGGGCTGCCATTGTTTCCATTTTCCCCGGATTCATCGTTATATTTAGGCTGGCAACCACCACCACGCCATCTGTCAACAGCGTTTATACCATTTTAGACGTTATACCTTTGAAATAAAGACTGTATTTGTTTGTCTTTATTAGAAGGGAATAGCGCGTAATAGTTATTGACAGATGACGTTTAGGCACATAAAATACATTCGTGTATTTTTGAAAATATACGAATTTGATTAACCAAAAGAATATCAACCATGCCCGTTATAAAATTAAGCCGAAAATAAAATTGATAAATCAATTTCAAACGATGCCATAAAAATTTGATCATTTTTTACTCTATTTCAACGTATTTAAGATTAATATATTCTTGGTGGTTTAAACTGAACTTCAACAAGTATGCCAGCCCATTATACATATTTCTACTTGATCACAAAAAATGTTAGCGTCTCAAAATAATACTGAAACTTCCAGTATATAAAACATAAACGCACAAATTGTTACTATGTTTTCAGTAAGTACAAGTTTTTTTTAAATTTATAAATAGAAAAAAAAAATGTTGCTATATCTACATACGGAGAGGCAGAATGTGGGAAACTGCAGACATTTTATCATGATAAAAATAAATTCATAGCAACAAAGTGTGTGTATGTGACAATGTCCAAGACCCTTACACCCTATCTGTTTAAAAAGAGGTTATATTTAAAATGGCAACACTAGAATCTCAAGAAAATCTACCAAAAAACCTTGATACCCAAACCGAACCTAATTTTCGGCATCAGCACAATCCTGCAGCTTCGCAATCAACTGATCGATCTGCTCAGCAACCGCCTCGTTCAATGGCTCCAGAAAATTCTCGTTCGGCGTTCGGTAATGTTCGTGCTCCGATTCGGTAAAGTTCGGCTTTTCGAAGCTGACCTCAAGACTCGGATCGTCTCCGTCATCAGTAATGTCGAGAATTTCGAGTGATTTTTGTAAGTTAATTAGATTTTTCTTTTGTATTTCCGTTTGTTCGTCTGTCGTTTGATTTTGTTCATCTTTCGTTTCTTTTTCTGACGACGTTCGGTCTCGGCGTACTGGTGGTTTTTAAGATATTTATTCTTCTATAGGTATGTAAGTCAGATAAAAATCTACAAATACTAAAAAATTTCAATCTAATCACGTCAAATTCCGTAGATAACCGCACATTTTATGTCAAATGTCGTAGTGGTGAGGATGATTTTCACTTGTAGTTGGAATCGGTTGAATTGCGTCGCATCGCGGGTTAAGCAAGCCTCCTTAATTAGCAGGAAATTTAATAAAAATAGGTCATAAAACTGTACTTACTAGAATGTGTAGGGCTTGGTGGTTCAGAAATGGGTCGTGGGTAGTTGAATCTCTTTCCTAACTCCTGGTCCATGTGGTCAACGTAATCAGGGTACACGATCTTCAGAGCTTCGGCGCGGGCTTGACGGTAGTACTGCGGAGGTTAAGGCTAGATTAGTTAGGTTCACACATAAAAGTAAAGATATTTGAGGAAACCCAAGTCTTCTGGATAAGTACTCCAGACGCCTCACCAATTAGTCCTTTAAATGTTTTTTTTTTTGTCTTTAACAGAAATATCATATATTTATTTCATGACAAACTGTTAATTGTTATTTTTTTGCTCTTATTAAGAATTTATGTTAAATTCAAAATCATTATTTGAACTCCGAACCTAATAAACGCCGACAGTGCCCGACGGGGCAATGTGACGTCACTTAGACAATTTTTACACATCGATAATACGTGTCCTAACTTTGAAATTGTTATTGTATTGCTAAATAATAAAGTGTTTTATCAAGAAAAATATTTCAAAACGCTTCCAATTTGTCTTTGGACCCGCTACGGCGGTCTGTCTGTCCCTATGTATGCGTAGATCTTTAAAACTACGCAACGGACATTGATGCGATTTTTTTAATTGATAGAGTTATTCAAGAGGAAGGTTTATGTGTATATAACATGTCAGGATATAGTAAAGATTGTAGCTAGTAAAATATATATATATAGGTACAGTGTATTTCTGAAAATAAGCAATCAACGAGAGAGAGGTGGTGATTTTTGTTCCAAAATCAGCAAGTTCGATTCCTAGCCAGGGTTATTGAATTTTCTAAAATCCAATGATGCATTTTTAGTTTTCGTCAAAATTGGCTTCGAGACTCCTTTCAACATTTTTCGATATTCCTCATAGTTTCGGATATAGCCATCTACGCCCTGTTGAATAATTCAACTTGTATACTTACAATGCCCAAATTTCTCCAGTCTAGAAGATCTGATAGTCTTTCAGTTCTGTTCCTCTGAATGATACGTTGTCGCCGTGTTAGCCTGTAAAAAGAAAAAAGTAATTGAAACTAACACTCTTGCGCAGTCGGGTAACAATATGAAAAAATAACGTGTGACCTTTACCAACATCTGCCCAGGCATTTCACAACTATATTGGGGTAAAATCAAAAGTTTGTATTTCAGTTTGTATATGCTCGGTTCGGGTTGGTCGATTCCAAAGAGAATTAAAACCACTTGAGAGCTCATAGAGCGATTTCGCCTAGGCACACTAGTTGTGATTGGCCGATGCAACAATGTCAGTAAGAATAGTGATAACAAGTAAATCCAGCAACAATAACATCGATATCGATAAAATCGATGGCAATTAAGTCTTCTATTGCTTTTTTCAATGTTGATTTGTATGTAGAGAAATAAATGAAGATTAAACGAAAATAATAATAAACTAAACAAACGGCGTCGGTCCTTTAAAGCTTCAAAGCAATCAGGGGCCGTTCAAGTATTACGTAAGCACTATAGGGGGGTGGGAGGGGTCTTTGCTTTGCTTATTTTGGATGACATGGGGGGTAGGGGAGTCTAGATGATGATTACGTCATCGGTAGTTTTTTACTTTTTTACACGAATGGCAACCCTCACATTGTCTTTGGTTGAAAACGAAACGCATTTTCGGGATTCTCGCAAATAATGCATATGTAAATAATACATAAATTGAAAATTGTTTACGTAAGCATGGGGGGAGGGGGTAAGTGCTTTGCTTACTTTTGCTGACAAGGGGGACGGGGGGGTAAATAATTGTAATAAAACTGCTTACGTAATACTTGAACGGCCCCTCAGCTGTGAAATGCCTTGAACAAATGACGCTATAATATTTTGGAAACCAATTTTCCCTGTTAGTGGCATTAATCCACTTTTCTTTAACTTGAATATTTGGAAATCTAAAATGTAAACGTAAAAAATAAAATTATTTTTTATTTACCATTAGAAATTATCGATTAAATAATTTATCAACAATGTTTTAAGTTGTCACATCACTTCAGCACACAGCACAAAGTACTTATGGGTAGAAAGAGATAGACTTATCTAATATTGTAGTGAAAGTAAAGGACTTTTCAAAAGACATCAACGCGTAATCCTTTTTTCGTAACCAACCAGTTTAGCTTGAGCCCTCTTATTACCAATAATGTAAATAAATATACACATATTTTACTTACCGATGAAAACTTACACCATCTTTTTTTATGACTAGATGTTTTAGATGATTTCCCGCACCATTTAATTGCACAGGTACTCATTTTTGCTTCGGTTTTATTCGATAAATGTTTTTTTAGGTTCCAAAATTAAGGAATGTGCACAGATCCAACAACTGGTCAGTACTAAAACATTCATTCGTATCGGGATCTCATATAAGTGCTATTCCATTGATGTGTCGTGAGCCTGAGTCGCCCGTATGAGCGGTCAAGTGGCTATATTGTCATTGGTCGATTCCATGGAGAAGAACTGGCATGGGGACGTTCAAGTATTACGTAAGCACTATGGGGGAGGGGGTCTTTGCTTTGCTTATTTTTGATGAGATGGGGGTAGGGGAGTCTATATGATGATTACGTCATCAGTAGTTTTTTTTTTTTGCACGAATGGCAACCCTCACATTGTCTTTGGTTGAAAACGCAACGCCTTTTCAGGGAATCCCGCAAATAATGTTGTTTAGGCAAAAACAATACATTAATTGAAAAATGTTTACGTAAGCATGGGGGGAGGGGGAGAAGAGCTTTGTTTACTTTTGCTGAAAAGGGGGACGGGGGGTTAAATAATTGTAATAAATCTGCTTACGTAATACTTGAACGGCCCCCAAGAAGCTCCATGGTTACTCTTTTAAAATATGGTACGGTTTTACACACTGATTGTTACAATTTTTGAATACTTAGATATGTGAGAAAAACGTAGGCCTGGTAACAGAAGGAAAGTCCTTTTTTTGTCCTCCCAGGGTAGAGCGGGAGGGACTGACCGACTCATGACTAAAATCCACGGTGTCCTTCAATAGCCCTTTACGTTCCGGGGCACGGTAACTCGTAAGTCCGGCGACCTCATACAACTTACTTGGTGAAATCGAACATGTATTGCGCGAGCTGCTGCACGGAGCCCTCCAGCGAGATGTACCGTCGGTCCACCACGTAGATCCCGTACGACATGGGATCCGCTATGTGCTCCTGCATGAAGCAACCGAAACCTGGAACAATGGTAAATAAACTTAAAATTTTCTCTATTGATAAGATTCATTATACACCTTTTTTATGGTGCAAATCATCAACTGAGTTGAAGCGATAATAAATTTAAGCGATAATAGATAGTTAACTAAGAAAAAGATAAAGATTAATGAAACTGGGACTCAAACTGCGACTGGGACTGGAAACCGCTACACGTAACGCTGCAGTCAATCACTTAATCTTAAGCTTTGGTTACACACAGCCACTAATCGCTGCAAATACTCGCCGCGAGTATTCGCCGTATGTAACAGGTTGTACGCAGCGAATGGTCGCAGCGATTTGTAATGTGCATCTACAATATTAATCGCAGCGTATGCTCTCTCCCGGTCGCGGGACTGTACGAATTACCGTGACCCCGTAACGTAAAGGGCTATTGAAGGACACCGTGGATTTTAGTCAGTACGAGTCTGACAGTCCCTCCCGCTCTGCCCTGGGTGGGAGGACTCATTTGATGATTTTACCACGATAAAAAAAATCATCTTAAGCTTTGGTTACAGACAGCGAGTAATCGCTGCAAATACTCGCCGCGAATTGTCGCCGCGATTTGAAGTGAGCATATTCAATATTAATCGCAGCGAATGCTCTCCCAACCATTCGTCGCTTCGTCGGTAACTACCCAGAAATCCTTCCCTCTATTCTTCTATACTAACCTGAGAGGTTGGTGGTGATGCTGGGTATACCCATGACGGTACACTCCGCAGGTGTATATCCCCACGGCTCGTAGTACGAGGGGAACACTCCGAGGTGACAGCCGCGGACGAACTCCTCGTAGTCCAGACCGAATAGAGGATTGGTGGACGTCAGGAACTCTGGGTGGAATATTACCTGGAAAAGTTACATGTCGAATTGTGAAACTCCTCCTTTTCTTGGTCGGTTAAAATAACATTTTTTTTCATACGGATGAAAAGTGTGAAATTTGTTTCGTGTAGAATCGTATTAATTTTGGGAAAATCCTGTGTTTTAGATACGAATTTTAAGTATATAATTGTAATGTGAAAAAGGTGGAGACGACCTAGACGCATACCATGAGGGCTGGTTCGAAGTGGTCCAGGAAAAGAGTTCCTGGAAGGAATTGGGGGAGGCCTTTTCTCAGCAGTGGAACAGTACAGGCTAATTAAAAAAATGTAGTGTAGTTGAAGTATTTAATGCGTTTATTGTGAGGCGGACCATTAACTATAAAAACGGGAAAAAAAACATTCCTGTTGTATGAAAGCCCTCTTAAATATTTATTTTATTCTGCTTTGAATACTTGTTGTTATAACGGCAACAGAAATACGACATCTGTGAAAATGACGACGGTCTTACGATCACGGTTCATGATATACAATCTGGTGACAGACGGACCGACATCGGAATCTTAGTAGGTACCGTTTTAGTCTTTGAATACGGAACCCCAAAAATATAATATTACTTCTATGTATATAATCGAACGTTCTGATTTAGGAGCTTGAATTAAAAAGCGGATCTAGTGTATGAGGAATAGTTTTTCCAACAAATTAGTAAAAATTATAAAGTTCGCGTTTATTTTACGTCAGAAAAACGTGAAAATTCGTGCCAATGCCTCAGATCATTATTCTGCCAAGTAAATGAAAATAGTTTATTTAGGATATGAGGGTCTTTCTTAATCTAACAATTTATAAAAAAGTACTAACTAAAAGTATTTACATAACTAAAACTAGAAATTTAAGAATAAAACTAAATATTTACAACAAAATACTAAATGTTAACTAAAACTGAAATAAAATTATTTAAAAAAAAGGAAAAAACAGAAAAAGGCACAGACACTCAGGCGTCAAAGTACTCCTCCGCATCGCTGTCATCTGGAAACGTACTCAGAAGACTGGCAGCATTGCCTCGTTGAATGGCAATGCTTAAAGTAAATAGATATAGAAACAGTAAATAAAGATTAAAGTTGTGAATCAAACCTGAAAGACCCATGCAACTTTTAGTAAGGCCCTTGGCATCAATTTTTTTTTTCTTTACGCTAGTGATTAAATTTTGGCCACAATTAGACTACTACCTAAGAAGTCCATAGAAAAACAAATTAAGTTTCTAAACCGTAACCAACCAGAGATATGGCGGTTTTAATTTTGTTCTAATCAGGCGTGATTTGCTCCCGATTAGAACAAAATAAAATCCGTTATATCTCTGGTTGGTTACGGTTTAGATTTTTTTTATTACTTTTTACGAAGTTCTTAGGTTGCGGTCTACTAATGACCATCATTTCATTACTGGCGAAAGAAAAAAAATTTGATGCCAAAAAGTTGCATACCCCTTTGACATCAAGGAAATTAGTCATTATTATTAGTCATTAGTCATTTATTCATTAACAAGTAGTTTTGTATCTGAATTTACACGAATTTTTAAATGAACGATAACATACCTTAACTTTATCATTGACTGTATTAAATAGTTCACATCTTCTGATAGAATTCAATACGGGATCGCTCCAATCATCTACCTGCATAAAACATTAAAATAAACACATTTATATCAAATACAACGATTAGCTGTTAAAATCAAGGAAATAAGGAAGAAAGAAAGAAATAATAATATAATAAATAATAATAAATATTCCACAACTATCACACAACGCCATCTAGTCCCAAGCTAAGCAGAGCTTGTGTTATGGGTACTAGACAACTGATAAACATACTTATATATTTCTAAATACATACATATTATAGATAAATTACACCCAGACACAGAACAAATGATCGTGCTCATCACACAAACATTTGTCCTGGGTGGGAATCGAACCTACGACCTCCGGCATAGCAGTCAGGGTCACTAACCACTAAACCAACAGGCCTGTCAAAAGAGAAAAGAGATTTATTGACACAGAACAAAAAAAAACAAAATACATGAATAAAAACAACAAAGGAAACAAAAATATATACAAAAGAAAAACGACAAAAGGTAAAACAAATAAAAAACAATTAGTCCTGTGCGAGGCCAAAAGGCTCCTGTCTCAGCATGTGCTGCGACATTTTTAAATTTGTCACAGCGCTGGTTTTCTGATAGGGTCCAAAGTAGAGATAGATTTATTTAAGACTTTTTTTCACGGTAAAATCATCAAATGTGTCCTCCCTTCTAGAGCGGGACGAGACAGACTGTCAGTCTTGTACTGACTACCTTCAATAGCCCTTTACGTTCCGGGGTCACGGTAGCTCGTTAGTCCCGCGACCCCAGCAGGCTTTGGCTCTCTACAGGGCCCCGTTATTGTGCTACCAGCTCTTTGAGTACGCAACGCGAAGTCGACCCGGACATGGTCCATGATCGGACAGCGAGTCGCCCATTACTCGTCGTTCGCATGGCCCTACTCAACGTCCGGATGCCGTCGCCGTCGTGTAATCCGTATGCAATTAATTATTTTGTATTGTTAATAATTATGCAATTGGCTATTTGACTGAAAAATTATAATTAGTCCGTCACTTAGATTATCAAAAAATATTCGAACCGTATTTTTTCTTTTGTTTCGTAAACCAAAATTGACTGAGATACGATGCTTTCAAAATTGGCAATACGTCACAATTTAGTACAATTTCTACTCAATTCTGACGTCACGAGCGAGTGAGCGAGCGAGACTCTCGAGTTTTGATGCGTTGTATTTTGGTAAATATTCATTGATTTTACAAAAGAAAAAATACGTGTCCGTTATTTTTTAAACTCTATATTTCGGACTAATTATATTTGTAATTTATAGCTACTGACAAATAGCCAATTATTTAGCCACGAGCTCCTAAGCTCCTCCGAGTGACGCCGTGACAAGATGACGAGATACAATGGTCTACTTACAACATTATGCGTGGTGATGGGCGGCAGTCCATCTCGTTGCAAGCTGTAGATACATCTCTTCAGTCGTACCGTGTCCTCTTTAAGCATGAGATCCGACGCGTCGGGGAGATGACCGCTGTTATAGAAAATAGATTTTATAAAAATACTAGCTTTTGCCCGCGACTTCGTTCACGTGGAATAGTGAAAACTATCCTATGTCCTTTCTCAAGTTCCAGACTACGTCTTTACCAAATTTCACACAAATCGATTCAGTAGTTTAGGCGTGAAGACAGACAGACAGAATTACTTTCGCATTTATAATATTAGTTTGGATATATTTAAATAGCTAAATTAATCATTTTCGGACTTCTTCTCATTCACCACATTTCCTCCACCAGTAGCCGTATTATGACGTCTTAAAACCAGGCTTGTTCCAGTGAGTGAAAGAGACAGAGCTATACAAGTCGTCTAGCGCCACCTCGTTCACTCACTGGAACAAGCCTAGTTTTAAGACGTAGCGTATTATGACAATACGCTATCGGATCGCTTTCGCGTTTCTATGTGACTGGATTCAAACAATTCCATACATTACAAATAAAAACGTCACGCCTGTCTGTTTGACAAAGGCTTAAATGACAAAGCTAAACCAAACGCCAATAAAATATAAACTTGTATGATATCTTACTAAGTAATTAGTATTAATTTAAATGCAACTCTTACCTGAGACAGATGTCGTACATGCGTTTGCCAATCTTCTGCTGTATATCATTGATGGTGTCCCTCAGAGCCTTCGTGACGGCGTGGCCGCGGAGACTCTCCACGTTGAAGTTATTGGTCTTCGCCGGGAATATCATGAACGCCACCACCGTCACGTCAGAGCCTGATGACTGGATTCAGTGGCAAAAATTGGTTATTTTTTGTAATAATTATTCAAAAATCAAAAAATTTGAAGTGAAAACTTCTTTAGCGGCGTTGTGCACTTTTTTTGGAATGGGTAAAAAATGGACACGTGACCTGATCGAAAATTCATAAGACGGCGCAGGGCGCTTGCGCGTTTCGTGTGTGTTTATTACTATTCTAGTTTTCACTTCTGCCGGCACTCCCAGAGTGCAACCCGTCGTTTTTGAAGTGAAAACTTCTTTAGCGGCGTTGTGCACTTTTTTTGGAATGGGTAAAAAATGTTAAACTTGCGTCAGGACACGTGACCTGATCGAAAATTCGTAAGACAGTGCAGGGCGCTTGCGCGTATGTTCGTGTGTGTTTATTACTATTCTAGTTTTCACTTCTGCCGGCACTCCCAGAGTGCAACCCGTCGTTTTTTTTTTAACTAGGCCAATTACAGGCACTTTTGAATTGTCAAAAGACACATGTTTACCTTCAAATAATGGTTCAATCTCGCCAGTGCTTCAATGAATATATCAGCTCCCTTGTTACCGAACTCGTACCGCCCGGCGATGAAGAAGTACAACGTCTTATCCAGGTCGAAGTTGAAGTGGCTGGGAACAAAAAATAAACAATTTTAGCTATGTTGCATTCGCGGGTCGCGGATTTGTCTCATCAGTTAACCGTCACCCCGGTACGTAAAGGGCTAATGAAGGGATTAGTCGACTAATGCGAGATTCTGGAAATATCAGACGAGTTTAAAACGCCAGATTCTAATAATGCGAGATTCTAATAATTCCAGTTTATATAAATGCAAGATTCTATGAATGCCAGTTTCTACAAATGTCAGATTCTATAAATGTCACATTTTTGTTATTTTTGCAATATAATAATTTCCTTACGTGCATGTATAAAATTTCGCTAATTTCAAAAGTTGTTGCTAGTTGTTGTTTTTTTTTTGCAAGAAAAAAGTAGATTGCCGTAGATTTTAATTTTAATCCAAGTCTGACAGTCCCTCCCGTCCTGGATGAGAGGACTCATTTGATGATTTTACCACTATTAAAAAGAGCTATATTACTTCTTTAAAACTGCACATTATAGCCTCCTCGTAATAACCACATTTGGGCCAATATTACTTTATAATTTTAGTATTACTGCAACTGCCCCGTTGGTCTCGTGGTAGCAAACGCGACTGACGAGCGTGTGGTCCTGGGTTAGATTCCCGGGTTGGGTAAACAGTACTATTGGGTTTTTCTAAAAAGAATTTCTCCGTATCTGCTCGGAGTTTGGAAGTTGGCGGTGTAATACCCCCGTGCCTCGGAAAGCAAGTTAAGCCGTTGGAGAGTAAAGGAACAAAGAGTGCACCTGCGCCTGCGCACACGCTATAATTTATTCCGCGCTGTTGGCTAATCTCCGTTGAGATTGGCCGCCGTTGTCGAAATCGGACAGAAGGACTATATTAGTTTAGAATCCTTTAAATGCTCACCCATAAAAGTGTCCCCTGGAGAACTCATTGATCTTGTCCTTGGCGAGCGCGTGGAGGTTCTGGAACTCGTGCAGAGCTGAGAACTTCTTCACATTCAGACCGTTGGGGGTGATGATGTCTGCCTTCCGTTTGAGGAGGTGTTCCGCTTCGTATCCTAAAGAGAGAAACGGGTATGAACTAAGATACACTATGATACAAGTTGGGAAAGCTTGTTATTCCATTCGAGGGGGGATGGTCAGCCGAGCTGTAGGCGAGGGTGATAAGGAGAATTGCGAATAAAGGAGAAGAGAATTTAAAAAAAAATCACTAGTGACTATAGGCTGGTCGCGGGACTTATGATTTACCGTGACCCCGGTACGTAAAGGGCTATTGAAGGACACCGTGGATTTTAGTCAGTACGACTCTGACAGTACCTCCCGCTCTGCCCTGGGTGGGAGGACTAATTTGATGATTTTACCACGATAAATTAAAAAAAAAGGGAGAGACTGTCAGACTTGAACTGACTAAAATCAACGGTATCCTTCAATAGCTCTACTTTCCGGGGCCACGGTTACCTGATAGACACAGTTCCACGACCCCAGAAAGTCCCGCGACCCCGGAAGTAAAAACGCTAAACGCTGAACTTACCAGTGATATCGGACACGGTAGTAAATATATGCGTCATATGCGCGGCCGCTCGCTCCATGCAGTAGCGATGGTAGATCTGTCGCTTGCCTGCCTCCTCGTCTACTGAGAACTGGAAAAAAACATTTTATGTACGTATATAATGATTAGAGGAGCTCGTGGCTAAATAATTACAGCCGCGCTTGCCGAGGTTGGTCAGTGGATGGGTGACCATCTGTCATTGCGAGTTTCCTCCGTGCCTCGGAAAGCACGTAAAGCCGTTGGTCCCGGCTGTCATTTGTAGATCTTTGACAGTCGTTACTGTTAGTCAGAAGCTCTAAAGTCTGACAAACAGTCTTACCATGAGGTATCGTATTGCTCAGTTACTGGGTTGTGGAGGTCCGATAGGCAGTCGCTCCATGTAAAATACTGATGTTCAGCTGCATCTGGTTCGACTGGAAGCCGACCACAATATATATGGAAAAAGGTTAGGTATTTTTGTCACGGTGATTTTTCATCAACCACTTGAATGTACCTTGGCCTGTGCGGCTGTAATTGGCTATTTGACAGTAGCTATAAATCTATACATATAATAAATCTGTAGAAGGGTCAATTCTGTACATTGAAAAAAATAAATAGCAGGGGGTGTTGCTGGATCGATACCAAACCCAAATATGTGATTAAAAAAATTTTTGTCTGTCTGTCTGTATGTGCAGGCATCACGTGAAAACTAACGGTTCGATTTCGATGAAACTTGGTATAATTATACCTTATTATCCTGGGTATAAAATGGGATACTTTTTATAATAAATAAATAAATAAATATTCCACAACTATCACACAACGCCATCTAGTCCCAAGCTAAGCAGAGCTTGTGTTATGAGTACTAGACAACTGATAAACATACTTATATATTTCTAAATACATACATATTATAGATAAAATTATATTATATAATAAATATAATTATTATCCTGGAAAAATACGTAGAAAAAAATCTACCATCCACGCAAAGACCGACATCTGCGCGGACGGAGTCGCGGGCGGAAGCTAGTTACAAATATAATTAGTCCATCATTTAGAGTTTAAAAAATAACGGACACGTATTTTTTCTTTTGTAAAATCAATAAATATTCACCAACATTCAAAACTCGAGAGTGGAGGCCCGTGACGTCATAATTCAATAAAAATTGTACTAAATTGTGACGTATTGCTAATTTTGAAAGCATCGTATCTCCGTCAATTTTGGTTAACGAAACAAAAGAAAAAATACGGGTCGAATATTTTTTGATAATCTAAGTGACGGACTAATTATAATTTTTCAGTCAAATAGCCAATTATTGAGCCACAAACTCGAATCACAAACACCAAAATCTTAATATTATTTATTACGTTTTTTATGTACTTTTGATTGCATTTCACCGATCAATCATAGTTGATATTTGTATGATAAGTGACGTATCGCCGAGCCCAAAATTTACTCCAATAGGTGTTGATTATTTAAGTTATATTATCAGGCGAACAAAATAAACACATAATTATCTTTAATGCATTCCGCAACGCTTTTTAGCTGGTTAATTTACTGGCTATTTTGGCCCATAACTAATCCATTTTCTTCGCAAAGTTTACGTAAACGAACACTGAAATAGAAGCCCCGCATAGCGGGACTTCTTCAACATAGCTTTATTTGTACAATACTTCATGAAACATTTATGCCTTTGTCAAACAGACAGGCGAAAGCGAAGCGTTTCCGAAGCGATACCGAACCGAAGTGACACGTCAATCCGATAG
The DNA here is from genome assembly GCA_943136025.2 of Agrotis puta. Lineage (NCBI taxonomy): Eukaryota > Metazoa > Arthropoda > Insecta > Lepidoptera > Noctuidae > Agrotis > Agrotis puta. Next base: position 2,273,769 of record OW964195.2, on the reverse strand, counting down.
TTCTGTCACGCTATCGGATCGCTTTCGGTTATCTATGTGACTGGATTCAAACAATTCCATACATTACAAATAAAAACGTCACGCTTCGCATTCGCAACGCCTGTCTGTTTGAAAAAGGCTTTATGGAGAAAAATATTTGATTTGAGATGAAATTCTTAGTTTAAACTGTTGAATTTCTTGTAGGAGTTTTAGATATAGCCTAGTATCTGCTCCCCGTGGTTTCACCTCCACTGCTCGGCTCCTTTTAGTTGTAGCGTTATGTTATATAGCCTATAGCCTTCCTCGATAAATGGACTATCAAATACAAAAACATTATTAAATTCCAACCCGTAGTTCCTGAGATTAGCGCGTTAAACCAAACAAACAAACTCTTCTGCTTTATAATATCAGTAATGATGGTGTTACCTTATCCAAGTTGTTGTAGAAGTCAGTGTTGCCAGCACACAGGTATCTACCGAGGAGGGTGGCGTGCGTTGTGAATACTGTCGCGACATCTACGTGACGGGTCCTAGAAAAAAAAAACATCATGATCTGACTGAATTCACGACTTTGGCAAGGGATCTTCCCAAGACCCGATTCATGCAATTTGCAATTTCTACTAACTAAAAATAAAATAGTCCTTGCTACTACGATATAATGATGCAATTCGACCGACTTACGTCGTCGTGGCGAGCGTGTTTTGTCTCTCATCTACTCGTAGATAACCGCACGTTTTATGTCATATGTCGTAGTGGTTTTTTTTTTTTATCGTGGTAAAATCATCAAATGAGTCCTCCCACCCAGAGCAGAGCGGGAGGGATTGTCAGACTCGTACCGACTAAAATCCACGGTGTCCTTCAAAAGCCCTTTACGTTCCGGGGTCACGGTAATTCGTACAGTCCCGCGACCCCGGCAGGCTTTGGCCCTCTAGAGGGGGCGCCCGTCACTTTGCTGACACTCTTATAATTATTACCTGAGCATTATCAGACCAATTCCAGCTTGCCACTCGTGGAAATGAGCGACCACTCGCGGTGGAGTATCGCTGTAGCCTTCAGCTGCTTTGCGGAACTGTAACAATTGCAACAGAATGGATCAGGCAAGGATCATCATCTGCCTAACAAAACCAAAATCAAAAGTCATTTATTCAAATTAGGCTGACTTATCAGCACTTTTTGAAGGTCAATTTTTACATAAGACAGTCCCCTAAAGCGACACTTCCTAGTGTTTTGGCTGGGAAGAAGAAGTGGCGGAACAAACTCACCAGCAACACATCTGTCTGTACGATTAGAGGAGCCAAGATTGTATACAATTTAATAGAACATTCACATTATACATCAATCCAACATTACATAACATAACATTAAACACCAACCGTGACCAGAAGGCACAAAAGATAAACTAGGACCAACACAACCGTTAACCGTTCCCGAACTATATTACGGACTGTTTCCAGTCAAACCAGATGCAGCTGAATATCAGTATTTTACATGGAGCGACTGCCTATCGGACCTCCACAACCACTTACTGGATAATACGATATACCTCATGGTAAGATAGGTTGTCAGATTTTTAGAGTTTCAGACTAATATTAACGACTGTCAAAGATCTACAAATGACAGCCGGGACCAACGGCTTTACGTGCTTTAAGTGTCGGGAAATCTATTTTAAGTTACAGTAAACAGTTACATTATTTAACAATTATTCGTTAATAATAAAAAGTAAATAACCAAAAAAAAAATTTATCTACTATCATGCTATTAATCCTCTATAAAAGAACCTATAACAATTAGCTTATTGCCAACATTAAAACACTCAATGTTATTATGATCATTATATCATCCAAACGCGTGATATAATGAATTCCAAAAAAAGAACATTCTCATGCAATGACATTTTCACCACCAGATCGCTAAAATGTTGAAAAAAGAACAATAAATTGTAGAATTCGTAATTTCGGATTCTTGTCTTATCGTGTTATTTCCCGCCATCTTGAATTTACATAGTTCTTACAACACTGTACAACACCCTATGGTATGAGAATCTTTTATAGAGGATTCACATCATGATTGTAGATAAAGTATTGTATGCAACTGTTATAATTAGGTATACACTCATGTGATACTATTATCACACTCGGCTACGCCTCGTGTGATAAACCCACATTCGTGTTTTAATACCCCTGATTATACAACAGTTGCATTAATAACTAATATATAATCGCCAGGGGTGAGAAAAAGAAGTTTTTTTTTTAAATTCTGGTTAGGAACATTGCTGGGTGACCACTACTCTAGCTGGTAACAAAACTAAATGGGATTAAACTTGGGTCGTAATAAACCCGGTGTCAATTTTTCTGGAAGTCAACAGTCTCGAGTAGCAACTATTTTAGGTGACATTGCTTGGTGGAAAATTCTAGGTGTAAACCGTCTCGGGTGGCAACATTGCTGGGTGACAATAATATTGGGTGGCAATGAGCTCCCTCTGAATATAAGGACGGCAACCAATCGTTTCTTGTTTAAGATGAAGGCTCGAGAATTCTTACTTTAGAAGCTGGCAGATTCGACTCACAGTTAATTGGTTGACAGTATTTCTATTTACATTTATTTTCGCTGCACAATGTGAATGTATGTTTGTAGATGTATTTTTTTTATGTATATATGTATTGTATATATGTAATATCTTTTATGAATGGTTGTTTTTTTTATCTTGCACCTACTTTGTTTTATCTCTGCATCACCCAAAGGTAGACTGGCAGAAAATGCCTACGGCATTAAGTCCGCCGTTGTACAATTTTGTGCATAAAGTTTTATAAATAAATCATACTGTGTGGCATAAAATCTGGGATAACAATACCAACCTCCCCAATAAAGCACGCCACCATAAATCCCAATATGACAGCGTCATTGGCCTCGACGTCGAGGTGCGGAATTCCTATACCGCAGGTGCTCCACAACTCCTGTTTATACGCGTCCAGCTGCCAGGCGCCCGAACCGATGTCGAACAGTATGATCTGGGGGTTGCCATCTACCAGCCAAGTACCGGTGTGGACCTAGAAAAAAATATAGGTTTATTATTATTTATTACTAGAGCCGCCTTCGATTCGGACAGGTGGAATTTTAAAATATGACCCTCAAGAATTATATAGCTGTCTACTGGTAAAAACATTCAAAATAGGTTTAGTAGTTCCGGATATAATTTTCTACAAACAAACTTTACCTCTTTTTAATATAAGTAAACATTGGCACCAGTCTCTATTATAAAATGCCTGGGTGTAGACCGACCTTTATATTTTTTGGTCTAGAGTCTAGACCATGGTCGCGGGACTGTACGAATTACTGTGACCCCGGTACGTAAAGGGCTCTTGAAGGACACCGTGGATTTTAGTCAGTACGAGTCTGAGAGTCCCTCCCGCTCTACCCTGGGTGGGAGGAATCATGTGATGATTTTAACACGTAAAAAAAAAGATCACGCTTCCTGCCATTTGAACTTGCTAATTCGCTGGACATGTCGGCAATTTTGGTTCGTCTACAATAGAAAACTCGTCATTTATGACTCAATTACAGAGAGAGACTCCGAGCATAGCCCTCTCATGGTTGGACTATCCTTGAGCTTACTAATGAGGCCCATAGTAAGAGATGTGAAAACGTTACACAATTTCCCGAACACTTCCCAGCCAAGTTGTATTACGTGGTCTTTTTTTTATCGTGGTAAAATCATCAAATGAGTCCTCCCACCCAGGGCAGGGCGGAGAGGGACTGTCAGACTTTACTGACTAAAATCCACGGTGTCCTTCAATAGCCCTTTACGTACCGGGGTCACGGTAATTCGTGAGTCCCGCGACCCCGGCAGGCAGGTACTTACGTGGTACTAAAATATTTAAATTTTTTGTACAAGTCATGATGTTTTCTTTCTGATAATTATGTAGTACAAAATTAATTAAATACTATTAATTAAACCAATTATCAATACAATAGCACTTTTCAACGAAGGCTAATCCCTTTTCAAGAATTTACTAGCGTCTCGCCCCGTCTTCGCACGTTTGTGAATTCTACTTCCCACTAATATTACAGCAGCGATTTTGTGTGTTTGTTTTTTGTTTGTTCCGCTTTCACTTGTAAACAGCTAAACCGATTTTGATGAATTTTGGTACAGAGATACCTAGAGACGGTTATACGCTACATGGCGAGTGGTGGCTCCGGGGTTGCGGGACTAATCGTGACCCAGGAACATAAAGGGCTATTATATGAAGGACACCGTGGATTTTAGTCAGTACAGGTCTGACGGTACCTGCTGCCCTGCCGTCCCAGAGCATGGAGGACTTTTGTGATGATATTACCACCAAAATAAAAACCGGCCAAGTGCGAGTCGAGCTTAGGCGACGAAGAGCTCCGTACCATCACCATCATCATCATCTGCCTGCCTTTTCCCAACTATATTGTGATCGGCTTCCAGTCAAAGCAGATGCAGCTGGATATCAGTATTTTACATATAGCGATTCCGTGAGCTCCGTACCATTATCTATAAAAACAGCAATCACGTTTGTTATAGGGAAGGCCCCTGGCTGGAGGCCTTTTTTTTTTATCGTGGTAAAATCATCAAATGAGTCCTCCCACCCAGGGCAGGGCGGGAGGGACTGTCAGATTTGTACTGACTGAAATCCACGGTGTCCTTCACTAGCCCTTTACGTACCGGGGTCACGGTAATCCCTTGGTCCCGCGACCCCGGCAGGCTTTGGCCCTCTACAGGCCCCGTCACTGGCTGGAGGCCTTAGAGTAATTTAAGGCATCCACAGAAAAGTCCAGTTAAGCAGCCCACAACCTCTTCTAGGTTGACCAGCGAGATGCCATACACAAAAAAAATATGTTATACGGAAGCCCCCTTCATTTTTTTTTTTTTTAGTATTTGTTGTTATTGGGGCAAAAGAAATACATCATCTATGACACAAAAAAAAATGTTATACGGAAGCCCCCTTCATTTTTTTTTTTTTAGTATTTGTTGTTATTGGGGCAACAGAAATAAAAAAAAAAAAACTATCCTTCTATCTATCTTTTCCTTTTTTATCTGTGAAAATTTCAACTGTCTAACAATCACAGTTCATAAGATACAGCCTGGTGGCTGACGGACAGCGGAGTCTTAGCAATAGGGTCCCGTTTTACGCTTTGGGTACGGAACCCTAAAAGTCACGCCTTACCTTGTAACCCTGGCTCCTCATAGCATTAACAGCAGTAGTGAGGGGCGAGTTCGGAGGGAAGTCGGCCTCCTCAACCTCAGTTCGGGCGCATTGTTCTTTGAAGGGACCTGGTGGAAAGACAGAATCATTTAGTGAATGCCATGTAGGGGAACAGTGTAAAGACGGGGACGCGAGGTATAATGGGGACATACACTCTTTAGGCATACTTAACACAACACTAATGTAGCGCAAGCGCTATCAGGACGTCATTTGCAAGCGGCCATTGACAAATGGCGTCCTCTTGGCGCTTGCGCTACGTTAGTATTTTTTTTTTCGTGGTAAAATCATCAAATGAGTCCTCCCACCCACGGCAGGGTGGGAGGGACTGTCAGACTTGTACTGACTTAAATCCACGCACGGTGTCCTTCACTAGCCCTTTACGTGCCGGGGTCACGGTAATTCGTGAGTGCCGCGACCCCGGCAGGCTTTGGCCCTCTACAGGCCCCGTCACTATGCTGACACTCCTAGAGGCGCGCGTGGAACACAACGCGCCGTCGACCCGGGCGCGCTACGTTAGTATTGTGTTAAGTTTGCCTTAAGTGTGTGATTTCCCATCATACCTCGCGTCCCCGTCTTATAAGTACACTGTTTCCCTATTGGCTATTTGACTGAAAAAATCTAATAAGTCCGTCAGTTAGATAATTGAAAAATATAAGTCCAGTATTTTATCTTTTCTTACGTAAACCAAAATTGGCGAAGATACGACACTTTTCAAATTGATACGTCACAAGATACTGCAGTTTTTACTTGTTTCTAACGTGACGAGCCCACTCTCTAATTTTGATATAACGCATCAAAACTCGAGAGTGGGGGCTCGTGACGTCAGAATTCAATAAAAAATTGTACTAGATTGTGACGTATTGTCAATTTTAAAAGCGTCGTATCTCCGTCAATTTAGGTTTACGAAACAAAAGAAAAAATACGGGTCGAATATTTTTCGATAATCTAAGTGACGGACTAATTAGAATTTTTCAGTCAAATAGCCAATTGAAGCGAAAACAAGTTTGAAAAAATATCCCCGTTGTACGATTCCTTCGTAAAACAAGTGAACATCTCCAAGGAAAACATTTAAATGTGTTCGCGGCGCTCACTCACACATTTATAAAAAAGTGGCTTTACGAAAAACCGTTGCGTTTTATTGCACTAAGTTTACAGCTATATATTTTTTGAAGTGAAAACTTCTTTAGCGGCGTTGTGCACTTTTTTTGGAATGGGTAAAAAATGGACACGTGACCTGATCGAAAATTCGTAAGACGGCGCAGGGCGCTTGCGCGAATGTTCGTGTGTGTTTATTACTATTCAAGTTTTCACTTCTGCCGGCACTCCCAGAGTGCAACCCGCCGTTTTTTTATCTTACCCAGCAAGCAGTAGTTCTCTCCCATTTCCTCAGTGGAGACATAGGCTTTTGATCTGATGACTGTGTAGATACCGCCGACTGGAAAAAAAAAAACATAAAAATAGGCATTTCACATTCAATGATAAGTTTAAAATTAATAATGTACTAGTTTTGCCCGCTATGCGTCATGAATAAACTCCCTTACGTTTTATTAAGAAGGAAGGGTCTTTAAATCTGGCCAGTTCCATATTTTACATGTCCTTAAATAAGCCCTCTCTTTTTACTAAACTCTTCCCAAAATCTACACCTATTTATTACATAAAGCGGTTTATCCCACTTGGTAGCCATGACCAACTTCAAGTTAGGAGACATCTTAGTAATTCTAAGACAAAAAGCAAGGAACTTGTAATACAAGTATTTTGCAAGGACTTAAGACTTAACACTGGCTGGCCATAGACAATAGACTATTGGGTTACAAGTACCGACGCCATTTGTGTTAAATGCAAAAGGCATTTTAGAACGAAATATTAACGTATTGTTGGATTTAAAATTGGTTGAAATAATACTTTGGGCCTAAAGTGTAGATTTTTACCCTTATTAGCGACCTCCCAAGCCGTTTCAAACGTCCATCGGTTCTCATTGCTGGCTGCCTGTCCCTTGTCCATGTACGAGAGCAGATCATGTGTGGACTCCGCCCGGTAGAACCGCCTCGATGATCTGTCGCGCGACATTGTGTCCTGTGGGGAAGAGTGTAGAGGTTAATTTGAGTTGGTAAGTGTATGTAAAAAAAGAAGTTTCGATAGTACTCCTAAATCTCTGTAGTCATGTAGTGTCTTATTGTGGACATGTTATATTGTAACTTATAAACAAAGGATTAAGGTTTAGTTTGGATTGGCAAATGTTTTGTGTAGTAAATGCTGGAAGAGCAGTTGTATGACTTTTTGATCTGTAGAAAAGAGAATAGGGCTTAGTTTGCTTTGGCAAGTTCGTACATATTGGAGATTTTTGGTGTGATTTTGTGAAGTTCGCACTCTTTATGTTTAGATTTCTCAAATGGGTGTCGTTACGGAAAAACAGTAGCTCGTACCTCGAACTCAGAAATCCTACATCGGATTATAATACGAAGTATTAGTAGGACATGTGACATCTACCAACCCGTACTGGACCCCCGTGGTGGATGAACCCACTCCCTCTCACAGAGAGGAGGCCTGTGTCCCTGCAGTGGGATCATTTACAGGCTGATGATGAAGCAAAAAAAACTACATTTTTCAATACGTCAATTCAGTTATGTAAGAACAATGATGTAAGGAGGAGCTCGTGGCTAAATAAATACAGCCGCACAGGCCGATCTTCCGGGTTAAGCCGCGCTTGCCGTGGTTGGTCTGTGGATGGATGACCATCTGTCAATTCAATTCAAATGTCTGTCATAGCGAGTTTCCTCCGTGCCTCGGAAAACACGTAAAGCTGTTGCCGTAGCCGTCCCGCTTGTCATTTGTAAATCTTTGACAGTCGTTACTGTTAGTCAGAAGCTCTAAAGTCTGACAACCAGTCTTACCATGGGGTATCGTATTACCCAGTTATTGGGTTGTGGAGGTCCGACAGACAGTCGCTCCATGTAAAATACTGATATCCAGCTGAATCTGGTTTGACTGGAAGCCGACCACAATATAGTTGGGAAAAGGCAGGAAGATGATGAAGAACAATGATGTAAGAAATATCCACAGTTCGTCATAAAACTTAATTAAACGACAATGTACGCACAAACCACGGTTTTACTCATTAAAATTAGTTGGTGGTGACGTCGTGTAGTCTCAGCTCACGTTAAATACATTACGAATAGGTAGTTTTTTTTTTTTAGCGTGGTAAAATCATCAAATGATTCCTCCCACCCAGGGCAGGGCGGGAGGGACTGTCAGACTCGTACTGAATAAAATCCACGGTGTCCTTCAATAGCCCTTTACGTACCGGGGTTACGGTAATTCGTTAGTCCCGCGACCACGAATAGGTAGATAGGTAAGCTTATAATCAGGCTATAATGTTCCCAATGCTGGGAGAGAGGCTGCCTCGTATGAGAGCAAAATGCAGGATGCAGGCCATGCGGGTTGATGGACGCTGCATGTCTTTTTTTTTATTAAGAAATAGGCTGATGGTAAACATGATGTGGTCGACGGTGAAGCACGCATGTCTAGAAGTAACATATCCACTCTTGACTTGAAGACCACAAGGTTGTAGATATCAGGATATACAGACTCCGGCAGGGAGTTCCACTCTTTAGCTGTGCGCACAATGATATGTAGTAGGTATTCGCAAAACGCTTTGTCTCCAATTTTTTGGTTTAGAACATGACAGTTTTTAGGGTTCCGTAGCCAAATAGCAAAAAACGGAACGGTTCCTTTACAAATGAGTTATCAAATGAGTCCCCTCGCCCTGGATGGAGCGGCAGGGACGGGGTTGTATGTTCTTTGGGACTGTCAGACTCGTAAAGACGTGAAATTCACTGTGTTCATTCAATAGACCTTTACGTTCCAGGAGCTCGATTACCTGTTTAGACAGTCTCGCGACCCCGGCAGATTTTGGCCCTTTATGGGGGCCCCTCAGAGTTGAATTGCATGTAGCTCTGGAGAGCCTTACGCTCATTTCATCCCCCTGCCTATAACCCATTTTACTTGCGGTCAACGCCACACGTTTTACTTCCATTCTACCCATGTGAGGCGTCACAGCATCATTGTACTTATTGGATAGTGACTGACCGAAAGTCCAAAATCCCATGTACGATAAAAAACTGTCCATCTTTCGGCAGTTCAAAACAAATATTAAGTCACTAGCTTCCGCCCGCGACTCCGTCCGCGCGGATGTCGGTCTTCGCGTGAGTAACTCTGACAACGACATCTTATAAATATCTATTGGACCCAAATACGGCTAAGCCTATAATAATTAAGGAGATTCGCGGTTCCACAGCACAAAGTCTATGAATAAAACTGAAAAATAAGTTTTTTTTTTCTACGTATTTTTCCAGGATAAAAAGTATCCTATTTTATGCCCAGGATAATAAGGTATAATTATACCCAATTTCATCGAAATCGAACCGTTAGTTTTCACGTGATGCCTGCATATACAGACAGACAGACACAATTTTTTTTAATCATTTATTTGGGTTTGGTATCCGATCCAGCAACACCCCCCGCTATTTATTTTTTCAATATTTTCAATGTACAGAATCGACCCTTCTACAGATTTATTATACAGGGTGTCCCAAAACTCAACGTCAAGCCGAAACGGGGTGACAGGATTGATCATAACCATCACGAGAAAAATCTGAAAAAAAATCTATCCCGTGCAGTTTGAAAATTATGGGCATTTTAAGAAAAACCTAGAAATGTGATCAAACTGTACCATTTTTCGGTTATTGTGGTTATTCTTTTTTATTTTTGTTCATTTGAACTTTGGAAACGTAATCCTAAATAACATTTCTAGAATCCCAATAAAAAATAATGACACAATTGCCTCAAGTTTCCGAGAATTGAGACTATTTGTTAAACTACGAATTTAAAATTTTCTAGATTCGTCGACTTTGACAGGCCCTCCTATAAAAAAAATGTACTAGAGTGCCTTGGCAAGTGGCATTAAAAGTTGGCGCATTTAATCAGAATTCTAAAATGGTACAATACTTGTTAGTTCCATACAATAGAAAAGAGTAAAAAAATTAAAACCTCAAGTAACCCGATTTTTGCTATCACATTTTACTCAGTTAAAATGTTTTTAATTCGCACAAGCTGTAGGTAGGTTCTTAATTTTAAGACAGAATGATGAGAGAGATGGATAATGGGTATGTTTGTCATGAGTGAGCGAGACAGATAGTGACGCCACTTTTACCAAAGTGAAAAAAAGTTAGTAAAATAATTAGGTTTGTTGGACTAAAAGTCAGATAGAGAAAAAACATTTTTATTACAATAAATGTTCAAATTGTTTACCATCAGCCTCAATACAAGCCCTACATCTTCTTAAAAAAGATCTACTTATAAGTCGGGCATATCTTCGAGAGTTGATCGCCTCAGCTGCTTGAGAAATGCGTTCACGCAGGTCGGCTACGTGATCAATGGGCTTTGAGTAAACTTTTTCTTTGAGAACTCCCCAATAGAAAAAATCCAGGGGATTTAAATCTGGTGAACGGGCGGGCCACAAGATAGTGCCTGAACGTCCAATCCACCTTCCCGGATATTCCTGGTCAAGGAAATCTCTTACTTGCACTGCGAAATGCGTACCCATACCCATTATCCATCTCTCTCATCATTTTGTCTTAAAATTAAGAACCTACCTAGAGCTTGTGCGAATTAAAAACATTTTAACTGAGTAAAATGTGATAGCAAAAATCGGGTTACTTGAGGTTTTAATTTTTTTACTCTTTTCTATTGTATGGAACTAACAAGTATTGTACCATTTTAGAATTCTGATTAAATGCGCCAACTTTTAATGCCACTTGCCAAGGCACTCTAGTACATTTTTTTTATAGGAGGGCCTGTCAAAGTCGACGAATCTTGAAAATTTTAAATTCGTAGTTTAACAAATAGTCTCAATTCTCGGAAACTTGAGGCAATTGTGTCATTATTTTTTATTGGGATTCTAGAAATGTTATTTAGGATTACGTTTCCAAAGTTCAAATGAACAAAAATAAAAAAGAATAACCACAATAACCGAAAAATGGTACAGTTTGATCAAATTTCTAGGTTTTTCTTAAAATGCCCATAATTTACAAACTGCATGGGATAGATTTTTTTTCAGATTTTTCTCGTGATGGTTATGATCAATCCTGTCACCCCGTTTCGGCTTGACGTTGAGTTTTGGGACACCCTGTATGTATAGATTAATATTTATTAAGTCATTAATATTTATTCGACAAAAACATGTTCTCAATACCCAATTGTTATTCAACGAATCCTATTTTAAATGGCTTCTAGTTATGTCAACTATATTGTGCATACATTTGCAAACTATTATCTGACTTTACGAGTTTTTCAACGTAAGTACGTATAAGAGTCGAGTGTCAGCAAACTGACGGGGCCTGTAGAGGGCCAGAGCCTGCCGGGGTCGCGGGTCTTACCCATCACCGTAACCCCGGTACGTAAAGGGCTCGTGAAGGACACCGTGGATTTTAGTCAATACAAGTCTGACAGTCCCTCCCGCCCTGCCCTGGGTGGGAGGACTCATTTGATGATTTTACCACGCAAAAAAAAAAAAAAAAAAAAAAAAGTACGTATAAGAGTCAGAAAAAATAAATCTATGAACCTGCATAAAAAGCGAACTTAAAACATGAAAATAAGATCAAAATCAGTGCAGTCGGATAACACGTATCCTAACTGGGATTCGAACCCAAAACCTCATTACCAACAACGGTTCTTGCCACTCCCAGATTAGTGGTGGACTGCGAAACTTTTCTTAAAATTTTATTATAAAAAGTTGCGCTGTCCACCAGTGGTCGCAAAATTGGGGCTGCCCATCGGGAATCATTGTTGCCAAACTATAATTTATGTATTATTAATGACTGTACGACACAGTAGGCTCGCGCGCGGAGGTAAAACGAACCGACGCGAAATGAGCATGCATTTGAACGGACAACCAGCTTATAACTTCGTGATTTTTCATAATACAGCTTTGAAATTTTGTACATTATTATATAAAAATACTAGATAGATGTATCGGGTTTATAATCAACCCTAACAAAAAAGTTTTTGATTTTTCAAAACGATCGCAAACTTTTTTTGATGTATGTGTATGTAACCGAGGTCTGATAGCCGTGTAAGTCATGCTACTTCTCGCTAGGCTAGACCTGACCTTCATGAACACTGGCCGCCTTATTACAAAAAGGGGTTTAACTAAAAACCCAGGTTTAATCTTGTAAAACTACGGTTTAAACACAGATTATTACAAATCGTGGTTTTGCGATAAACCATGGTCTAACAGTAGTAGCTGTCAAAGGTATGTCAAAGTTTCTCATAGCAAATTTTTCATTGTGTTGTAGTTTTTGTGTTATTTTCACCCAAAATGGATTGAAACAAGGTAGATTTAATTGTTATTACTCATTGTGGATTTAATTGTATAGACAATCGTTCAAATGGCGGTACTAAAGTCGACGTTTTATCTTAGTTTTGTAATACGGACAAATTTAAACCATGGCTCTGCAGATAAACCTGGACTTAATAGACCAGGTTTAAACCAAGGTTTATTTAGTTTTTGTAATAAGGCCGTTTAACTCAATATTTGCGCAGTCTTAAACGAAAAATCTCTGTTTATTTGTGTGCGGAAGACTAAGCACAACAAACATTGGTCTTGGCAGACAACTAAACGCGTGACGTAAACAGACGTGCCCCCGTGTCACGAGACAAGTATATGCAGACGACTGCATTAATAATATTATCACTTTGAGCTGAGAAACGTTATAATACGTAAAATATGATAAACGCTTTTTGACACAACGTTCAATCACGTCAGTAAAAAATATGTCTTTCTTCAAAGAACGTGTATAAATGGCTGAGACAAATTCCTTCAAGCTACGTCATCGCGCCGTATCACTTTAAATTATGGGACTGCTAGCGCCACTCCAGGTTAGTATTTTGTGCACTTTATAAGGCTACTCGTACACATACATTCAGAGAAAATAGTGCGCCGCGCAACAAACATTTGAATACCCAAATGCTCAGCTGAAAGTGTTATCATCATTTAAGTTTTAACTAATAAATTGGAAGCCAATTAAGCTTATGAACAGGATACAGCTGAAACGGGGAATTCATTTCTGGGACATGCCCGCGGGAAAGTCTGCAGTAAAGGTCTTTGCAACGTTCGCGTGGGCAAACTGATGAGTCTGTGTAGTGTATGTGCCGCCAGACATGCCCGTACAAACTCCTTGCGGGGGCATGTCCATTGAGCGTATTGCCCGCTTAAGTGCCAATATTTTAGTAAACGTGGACCTAATGCCTACGTCCGTCTGTCTGTATGCAGACGTTTGGTACTAGAGCTGTAATTTAGCATGAATATACAGGTTAGTTACGCCAACAAAGTTTATTTTCAATGTCAAATCAAATAAGCCAAAAAAATCATTTTCTAAGTGAATCTATACTTTTTTTTTTATATTGGTAAAATCATCAAATGAGTCTTCGTACCCAGTGCGGGGCGGGAGGGACTGTCAGACTTGTACTGAATAAAAATCACGGGGATCCTTCAATAGCCCTTTATGTTCCAGGGTCACGGTTACCTGATGAGCCAATCCCGCTAAGGTATCGTATATCCATACGTGAAATAGAGATGTTTACTTTTTTCGCGTACCCCGTAATGTGAGATATTGTTGGATAGGTCTTTAAAAAAATATTGAAGCTTTGTCAAAACAAGCCGGTTTTTTTAAAGACCTGCGGCCGTATTATGACGTCTTAAAACCAGGCTTGTTCCAGTGAGTGAACGAGGTGGCGCTAGACGACTCGTATAGCTCTGTCTCTTTCACTCACTGGAACAAGCCTGGTTTTAAGACGTCATAACACGGCCCGTGGCCTACCATGACGGCTTAAAGCGTGAGTGGTTCCGCGGAGGGAAAGAGACAGAGCTATATAAGGCGTCTAGCACCATCTCGTTCCCTCAGCGGAACTACAGTAACTAGTTAAGGGATGGACTAAAACTGGACCTTCTATCTCATCTATTGATGATCACACCTACGTAGATCTGCGACGGTCACGATGAAGTTCTTTCAAAGACAGCTGGCTGATTGCCAAACACGTGCTTTCCTGCACTTGCATAACTATCACGTAACATTCTGTGATGAATAGCATGCAGGAAGAATATATTGCGAGAGTAAATATTAGCTTTTATATGTACATTCGCGTACGACGAGAGCGAACAGTGAATTTGGTTTGAATTCTCCACTTCTTGTAACCCAGCTTTCTTTTTTGTATAGATTCTTCCTTACTCTTTGTTTGTGAATGTGAGAACATTGTAAGTCGTGTGTATTTATATATATATTTCTTTTTTTTGTAGCACTAATTTTAAAAATGACTTCCCCTTGTTACCAGGCCTACGTTTTTCTCACATTTCTAAGTATCCAAAAATTGTAACAATCTGATTGTAAAACCATACCATATTTTAAAAGAGTAACCATGGAGTTTCTTGCCGGTTCTTCTCCATGGAATCGACCAACCCGAACCTGCTGTCGACGTTTTATAAGTGCCCTCATGGGCCTATGTGGAATAAAAACTTTTGATTTTGATTTGTATGTTCTCGGCATGCGTGCGACCGTGCATGCCACCGTACATGCTACCATGCATGCTGCCGTGCGTGCTGCCACCCGTCATGGAGGGGTGGGTAATCTTAGCTTTTATACATTCGAAGGTTTGTATCAATGTATGTTTGTTAGGACCTCGTAAAACAAGCTAAACGGATCTGCATTGGTATTCTCTCATTAAGCGCTGAAGCAGCGTTGAAATCCCAGACTGTATTTATTGAATTCTGCTACTATTGTAGAAAAACTGCTGTTTGGCTGGCTCATCCGCATTCGCGAATGAAACGTAGACAAGCTACTGTTTTTGGACGGTAAAAATATATACATTGGGGTCGGCTTCCAGTCGAACCAGATGCAGCTGAATATCAGTATTTTTACAAGGAGCGAATGCCTTTCGGACTTCTACAACCTAGTAACTGAGCAATACGATGTACTCCATAGTAACATTGGTTGTCAGACTTTAGAGCTTCTGACTAACAGTAACGACTGTCAAATATCTACAAATGACAGCCGGGACCAACGGCTTTACGAGCTTTCCGAGGCACGGAGGAATCTCGCTACGACAGATGGTCACCCATCCACAGGCCAACCTCGGCAAGCGCGGCTTACCCCGGAAGATCGGCCTGTGCGGCTGTAATTATTTAACCACGAGCTCCTCCGAGACTTTTTTCAAACAGTCACAAATTATTTAAAAATACTCCAGATATTCGCAGGCTGATAGTAACAACAAGATAAAATACGTAGATAACATATTTGTGTGACATAAGTTGTAGTAAACGAGACTCAATGGTAGTGATAACAGAGTACATACATTATATTATTAGCGTATGGCAATAATTGGCGAGACTTTATTCAAATACAAAAGCCCCTTCGTATTCATGGCGACGCAAGTCTCCGATACCTTACGACTTCAATATATAAGTGACTACCGCAATATAAATCCATAGAGGTTCGTACACAGGCACGCGTCAACGGTATTTTTTTATACGTGGTAAAATCATGACATGAATCCCTCCCTCCCAGGGCAGCGCAGGAGAGACTGTCAGACTCGTACTGACTAAAATCCACGGTGTCCTTCAATATCCCTTTACGTACCGTGATCACGGTAATTCGTGAGACCCGCGACCCCGGCAGGGTTTGGCCCTCTATACCCCCTTAACTATGCTGACACTCCTTGAGGCGCGCGTGGAACACAACGCGCCGTCGCTCGACCCGGGCATGGTCCATTGTCGGACAGCGAGTTGCCCATTACTCGCTGCCCGCATGCCCGCGACCCCGGTACGTAAGGGGACTATTGAAGGACACCATGGATTTTAGTCAGTCAAGTCCGACAGTCCCTCCCGCCCTGCCCTGGGTGGGAGGACTCATTTGATGATTTTACCACGATAAAAAAAGGTACTGACCGCAACACTAGGCTCACCGCTCGCACTGCACGATTGGACGATCAAAGCTGCCTCGTTCAAGAGCACATCGTAGAGTCCAGCGCTAAGATTTCATATAAAGAATACCATATCTGGTCCCAGGAACCAGTTGCACATTATCAGTGCAATTTTAATGATAGGTTAATAATAAAACGTGTGATAAAATCGTATTGCTGGAATGATAAAGTCAAAGATCTTATCATGTTTGAGGAATAATATATTATCATTAACATTATCGTTGCAACTTGGTGGGGGTTATAAACAACACAGTCTTGAAAACTGGCTCGGACGTTGTAAAAACTGGAAATCGTATATTATATAATATTACCCCGTGTCTTCTGCAACGTTCGTACAAGGGAATAGAAGATTCAGCTTCTGAGTGTGGGTTGCGGTAGCTTAATTGGTAAGGCGTCTGGAGCACTTATCCAGAAAAAGCGAATCCCACTCGCAGAGCTGAATTTTTTTTTTTCAAAAATCACCTTAACGATGCGCGTTGCATGCGTTTTAAAATAATTAATGTTTATAAATAAGCGTTGTTGGCAAAAATATTAGGATTGAGAAGGTGACACGTCGTGTTGTCCCCCCGAAATATGAGAAACGGCAGGTAAGTGATGGGGGCGACTCAAAACTAAAATTTATCTATATATGTAAAAGAAGAACTGACTGACTGACATATCAACGTACAGCCGAAACTACTGGGGCTAGGAATGTGAAATTTTGCACACGGCTTCCTATTATAGTGTAGGGGAGCACTAATAAGGGGTTTTTGGAAATTTAACCTTTAAGGGGGTGAAAAGAGGGAATTAGGAAAGAAACGTAACCCACGCCGACGAAGTCGCGGGCAAAGTGCTATTGTGAATATTTGTAACTCTTTCACACAAAAACTACTGAACGGATTTTGATGAAATTTGGCACACAGCTTATAATCTGGTTAAAAAAATAGATTTTTATCCCGGCTTTTGTTTACAAACTAAGATTTATAAATTGAACCAAGATATTATTGCGAGCAAAAACATAGAGGGTACAATGGATGCAAAAAAAAATTGAGATTAATTGCGTCGAAAATCGGAAGTATTCATGATTTTTCAAAACAGGCAGTGTCCATACAGATAATTATTACGTCAAAAACAACAGCTATACATTATAATTAGTAGACAATATATAATCTTATCACTACTAACACCAACAACATGACAAGTTCAAGATTACGGCCAATGTGTTAGATAAACTAGTTCGTAGTGAACTGATGATCAAAGTGTTATGTGTTGGCTCATGTATAAAGCATGGTTCTAATCCGCGGGAAACTTCTCTTCAGGGCTCAGGGAACACACATACGAGTACGTAAACTCGTAAGTCAAGGCCGATACCACTGGGATACGACTGCGCACTCTATTACCATCATCTGCATAGCCTTCTCCCAACTATATTGGGGTCGGCTTCCAGTCAAACCAGATGCAGCTGGATATCAGTATTTTACATGGAGCGACTGCCTGTCGGACCTCCACAACCCAGTAACTGGGTAATACGATACCCCATGGTAAGACTGGTTGTCAGACTTTAGAGCTTCTGACTGACAGTAACGACTGTCAAAGATCTATAAATGACAGCCGGGACCAACGGCTTTACGTGCTTTGCGAGGCACGGAGGAAACTCGCTATGAGAGATGGTCACGACCATCCACAGACCAACCTCGGCAAGCGCGGCTTAACCCGGAAGATCGGCTGGGCGGCTGTATTTATTTAGCCACGAGCTCCTCTGCGCACTCTATTATATGTCTCGCAAAATGTGGCGAATTACAGGCGTGATGTTAACTATCATTCCCAAATCATCTGGCGATATCAGAGAGTTTCACAAAAATAATTTGCCTACCAAAATGTCATTATACCATCACACAGTAATAAAAAACTTACACGCGGTTTTGCACGCACACATCTTTGATATGTACATGTTTCTATATTATGTAAACAATATGTACGATCAGGTTTTGAGTATGTTTGCACATGGGCGCAGAGGTTAACACTTCGCCTCTTATGCATGCAGGTTGTGAGTTTAAACCTGGTGGTCTACTATGACTTGCATCGCATTTTGTTTAAAGAGGCTAAATGTTCCCACAGGGAGGATACAGGCCTCCTCTCTGTGGGAGGGAGTGGGCCATGATCCAAAACGCGACCCAGTGAGGGTTAGTAGATGTCACACGTCTCTTCGTCTCTCAGCCGCGGCTGACGGACGCGTCTGATAATTTGTTCTCAGCTTTAGAGTATAAAACAGTTCAATTGTTTTGTAGTTAATTTAAAAAATAAATGTCAATTTATGCCAGTGATCACAAACATTTTTTATGTGTGCACCTCCAAATGTTCGGCATCTCTGCTCCACTCACAAGTTAACCTCACAAACGTCAAACACGTCATGTTGACATGTGTTTGTTATTGTTAGCGGTAACTTCAAGGTCTTCCCTCTACGAGGTTAGCAGAGTAACAGAGTTAGAGATAAAAGAGAGATTACAAGACGGATGGCAACAGTAGATCAATGTTGTTTTAATGAGTTTTTATTTTTGGATGAGGAAGAATAGATAATTGATTCTTTTATGATCTGATTTGATATATCACGCTTGTGTGCCGAGACTCGTTATTACACCGTGGGATAACTATAATCCCATGGATAACTTTTATCCCGTATATATCTACTATCCCATGCGATAACTATTATCCACATGGTATAAACATTATCCTATGAATAAATATTCTCCAGTGGGATAACTATTATCCCATGGGATAACAATTGTCCCATGGCACCAAAAAATTAGTAAGACTCAATCCAGCTTTTTTCGAATAATTACTAAAAAAGCGAACATGTATTGTGACCAAAACATACTTTAGTGTCCATTATTAGACTGATATCAGTTAATTATGTAACAGTTATCGCAATACACTTGAATGTGGGGTGCTAAGACAGGAAACCTCCACGTGCGCCCGTGGACTGGAGTTCCCCTTCGGATACGTCCGGGGGGAAGACCAGTTTTTCGGGCCGGTGCACCCTGGGATGCGGGCAAAAACTCTTTTAGGTACTGTGTGCCTAAGGGGTCTCTTTGCCCGTATGCGAATAGCCTGTCGGGTGGATGCTCCAACGCGTGTCCCTCTGAACAGCAGAGGGCACAGCGGCGGAGCGGGCTTGCGGACGGTGAGTAATGGGTAAGCTCGCCTTCCGACCAAGGACCAAGCCCGGGTCGGTGGCGCGTCGTGTTTCACGCGTCACCGACGGGGCCCCTTACGGGGCCAAATGCCTGCTGGGGTCGCGGCTTTTTTCTTAATCCAGGATACCGCGGCCCCGGAACGTAAAGGGCATCCGAAGAAACACGGGTGGATTTTAGTCAGTAAGAGTCTGACAGTCCCTTCCGCCCCGCCCAGGGCGGGAGGACTCATTTGATGATTTTGCCACCCTAAACAAAAAAAAAAAAAAAAAAAATACACTTGAATGTTAGGTTCAATGAAATCAACGATCACCATTGTAAGTATTATCTCTGTGCGAAAATCAGCAGACCACGTTATTATTAAATGGGGGCTTTTGATCTCCCTTCTTTTTATTGGGAGAAGAAAACAATCAAAGGAGTTCTCTTGCAGAGTTATATACAAAATGGATTTTTCAAAAGGGTGTGGATGGCTTTCCGAAACGTTGAAAGGAGTCTTGAGGCCGATTTTGATGAAAACTAAAACTGCATCATTGGATTTTTAATTGGAAAAAAAATCACACCCTGTTTTATCCAATAGTGTTGCAACTACGAATTAAATTCTGGGAATTAATCATATACGGCAAATTTAAAAGTAAAAGTTTCAAATATAGCCATCCACACCCATTTGAAAAATTCACCCTGTATATAATAAATAGATAATCAAATAATAGATAGATAATTAATACAAGTGAATTAATTATCTATCCCCTTCAAAATGGTTGAGCTGAATGGTGCTGATATCATGGCATGTTCGTGAACAGGTGCTGTCAGTTGGGACTGGTCATCTCTTAGCTGCTATGGTTTATTTTAACTATCAATAATTTTATCTCTGAATCATCTTTTTTATATTTACTTTGGACACTCTTTTAACTTGCTACATCGTTCTCACATAATGTACCATCTGAAAATGAATGATGTAACAAAGGTTCTGTAATCATTTTGCGATTGAAAAAGAGTGTCCATGGAGTTTCTCGTCAGTTCTTCTCCATAGAGATCTACGCTTTGGAATGGGCATCTACAGTACTTTCACAGTTTTTAAGTCTTGTGACTGGGACTGTAGCACCATAATTATTTTTTAAATTATATTATTTTACTTTTGTCTTTTGACAATACAAAAGTGCCTGTAACTGGCCTACTTGAAATAAATGATTTGATTGTGACTGAATAATTATTTCAGGTGTAGCTAAGTTGTGGAAATCAGATAGGCAGTCGCTCCATGTAAAAATTCTGGTATGCAGCTGCATAATTATGGTTAGACTGACAACTACAACATATTTGGGAAACAGCGGCAATGATGACTTTTTTTATAGTAAGAAATTATCAGGTTTATTCAGTAGGTTTGCATGACCGAAAATGGTTAAAAGACTATCTGATGACCACAGAATCGTGCTGAATGCAAGCCGATTCCAACCGGTCCTATTGGAAATCTATGGGGGCAACCTATGTTCAGCAGTGGATGTCCTAGCGCTGATTTGGTGATGATGAACACTATTTCAGACATTAGAGTCTTAGTGACCATGTCTGTTAAGAAACTTGTAACACTGCCATGGAATTTTATTGGAGCTGTTTTCAAGAGAAACTTGTAGTTTATTTTCTGTAAAAATAAATACAGGATTCACCTGAATGATTAAAAGCAGGAGCACATTCCCATAACTGAAAAATTAACATGGTGTGTTATTTATTATTCACTTGCTACACTAGCACAGTGAGCGACAATGGATGTCTAGAAGAAATTGGTTCTATGGTGTGCTAGTTTTTTTATTGACTCTCAAACAATGGCTAATAAATTAAATTGACTCGTCATCTCAGTATTCAGCCTCTTTTCAACTATAAAATCATTCACTGGTCAATATATTTTTATGCCTTTGCTTTTGTTTAATCTAGCAGGTTTCTACTTTTTTCGTACATTCTAAACTCGAAATATTCATAGATTTGATTCAATACTTAAAAAAAAAAGTATACAACACTTTTCTTAATTCTTGTATATTTCAAGTGCAGCACTGTTGCTATTCTGTGGAGCTTTACTATCTTATCTACAGCCAAAAATGAGATCTCGTATCGAATTCCAATTCAAGTTTACGACGTAACTTCTCCACTGAATAATTAATTGACGATGAATTTAAAATTAAATGTTCGATTAATTCATATATGTTTACTACTAACGTAGTAGTTCGAAAAGAAACTATTTTTAACCACGCCGATTGGCTGTATGAAACGACGTGTCTAAGAAAATAAAAAGTAATAAATACTTACGGATTAAAAAAAAGTTGCTGCGATACGCCGGAAGTCGATATAACCACTTTTATCACTTAAAATCACACTGAAAACTTGTTTTTATGATACTTTTTCACAATTCCTTGTTCGACGAAGTTATTTACGACGAAATTACCGCATAGTACATGTCTGCGCGGGTAGGGAATTCAAATGAAAATAATTTTTGTAGGTTACAAAACGTCAAACTTGCTCGCTTTGAAGGTCACCTTGAAGTGACATTAGTGACAACTGGGGTTGCCTGTTTATAAATTACCATGGGACGAGGGAGGAGTCTACTGAGTTGCCAGTTTATTTTAACCGACTACATTCTAAAAGGTGAGTACATATATTACAATGTTCTGAATTGAGTCGCTGAACATTTTATCTCTATGTATAATAAATATATCTAAATAAATTCATATATAAATATGCCGAATTAAAACACCAAGGCATTATCTACCAGTCACTGTTTTGTATTTGAAATGGAATTTGTAATTTATGAAGATTATATTATGTTCATTATTAATACATCAACCAATTCTGAAGAGCGTGCCCGCCTGCTGGCTGTGGGCGAGTGGGAGTCGGGTCTATGGCTTCAGGCACTATCGTCACGCAACATAGGTATTATGCTGGGTGACGCAACCTTCCGGATCGCTACATGCCTGCGGCTGGGCGTTCCTTGCGGGTCTCCACATCGTGGCCTCCACACCATGACCTTTCCTGCAGCAAGAGTGCAGGTCGGCTAGCACGGCACGCTAGTTTAAATGACGTTATCCGTCGTGCTCTTGTCACCGCTGTAGTGCCAGCCGTTTTAGAACCCAGTGGCTTGGCACGCGACGATGGTAAGAGACCAGATGGGTTGATTTTGGTGACCTTTGGTGTGGGATGAACATGTGTCGACACCCTTGCGCCATCCCATCTTCCTGGTACTGCATGCTGTGCTGGTGCGGCTGCTGCAAGTGCCGAAAACCTCAAACGGCGCAAATACATTGGCTTGTCTGTTTGCTATGTATTTGAGCCGTTTAGGGGTTGAAACACTAGGGCCATGGGTTCCGAGTGCCCACCAGGTTTTCAAAGATATCGCCAAGCGTATAGTCGACGCCTCGCGTGACCAGAGGGCTGGCCTATTTTTTTCATGGTCAAAAGATCAACATTGCCATGCAACGTGGCAATACTGCCAGCGTTCTGGGCACTTTCCCCATTGATAGCGATGTGGATGAATTATTTGACGCCCTATAAATTAATTTTAGTCATTTTTGTAACTATTTTACTTTTAGTTTTCAAATGTAGTAGGTATATATACTCGTAGGTATTTGTTTTTAATTGCAATAATTAATCAAGTTATGTGTTACATGTATAATGAATAAATATTATTATGTACATGCCTTCAAGTTTATACATTCACTTGTGATGAGCATTCTTGCGAATCATTACAGAAAAAGAAATGAGGTTTTAGCGAGAACTTTAACGAACGTTCTGGCTTTGCCGATCTGACCGTCAAGTCTGACATCTTGTAGCGGGACTGCCCTATTAGGTAACCGTGACCCTGAAACGTACAGGACTATTGAAAGACACCGTGGACTTTAGTCAGTACAAGTCTGACAGTCCCTCTCGCCCGGCCCTCGGTAGGAGGACTCATTTGATGATTATATCACGACAAAAAAGAGTCTGACATCTTCATGATGAACAAAGTAATCCAAATAAAAAAAAAACACAATCAAAAGTAATAATAAAAAAAGGTTTTATTCAACAATTTACATATTTACAATGATAATACACGTATTAATAGTTATGGATTATGGCACTCACTGGTATTATCACAATTTTTAAGACTTATTGTTTAACAATAATAATAAGAAACGAAATCAGCAACAATTTTTAAAATTTACAAAAAAAAATATAAAACTCGTGTTTCGATGATTTTTCTTAAAAAATATTGAATCACATGAACTTCTTATGGGTCTTACCATGGGGTATCATATTACCCAGTTACTGTGTTGTGGAGGTCCGACAGGCAGTTGCTCCGTGTAAAATACTGATATTCAGCTGCATCTGGTTGGACTGGAAGCCGACCCTAATTTAGTTGGGAAAAGGCTAGGCAGATGATGATGATAAACTTCTAATGGGTGGTACAAGTTTCTCAAAACTATAATACCATTTGTTTTTATTGGTTTGCAGGACCTAACAAAGTATGTAGAACTTTAACCACTGATTTTTGAAAGTGTATTCAACGTTTTTTTTTTATCGATATTCAAAGTAAAGCTAAAGTGAATTTTTAAAATCCAACACATTTAAGATATCTTTATTGGTAACATTTATGTTTGTAATTATTTGAACGTTTGATTAGGCTTTCAAAAACCAGTGGGTAGTTATAAATTCAATTACCCACATAAAAAAAAGCTACTAAGGCCTTTGACATTTGAAACAAAACTGGCTCAACATTTTTAATCGCGATCAAGACCTGTCAGAGTCATAATTAGTATGGAATATACTCACAAGATTTTTTAAATGCGGTTTAGAATTGTACTGATCGCATTCATTTAAATTAACATACAACATTGTAATAATTTCTAATCTAAGCTCAAAGGCGGACTACCATCAAATTCTTCAGCAAAATGATCAACATTACTGTCATTATTATCTTTGACATCAAAATTAATTTTCACAGGATTCACACTTTTAACAAAAGTCCTATTCATGAGGACCGGGCTACAAGCCACATCAGAATCATTTGAATTTCCACACTTTTCGGGAGATTCTTTTGCGTTGGCAACATTTACAGAACTGTCAGATTTTGACATTACACATTCACTTCTAGATTTTTGAGGAAGAAGTTTTGAATTGCTGCTATTTGAATTTAAAGGACTCTTATATGAATTAGAAGCGTTTTTAGACCTATTGATTATATGTATAGTTGATAATGGAGGCGGTTCTCCATACATTTTTAATCTGGCAATTTTTTCGTTGACTTTTCTCTTTCTTTGTAACATTTCCTCAGATAATTGCGTGTCTATTTGTTTGAAAGTCGACTCAAAATCTAAGCCGGTAAGATTGAAATTATCTTCTATTTTACTCGGTCTTGCTAAAGGCGAATCTATGAAAACTTTATTTTTAGACATGTTAAAGTCACTATTATTAAATCTGTAGGGTGAAATATTTTCAGTATTATTTTTTATCACAGCATAATTATTTTTCAAGACAACACAATCCTCACAGAATTTCCTCCGATCCAAACTTAAAAACTTTTTACTTAAATCATCAATTAATAATCTAGCATTCTCATTTTTAGGCATTTTCGTGAAATAAGAAAAC
This sequence comes from Agrotis puta, assembly GCA_943136025.2. Taxonomy (NCBI): domain Eukaryota; kingdom Metazoa; phylum Arthropoda; class Insecta; order Lepidoptera; family Noctuidae; genus Agrotis; species Agrotis puta. The sequence goes on along the minus strand of OW964195.2, from coordinate 2,248,758 downwards.
TCAGTCACCCTAAACTGCGGTATACTTTTCCTAGTGTTGCCAGCGCGTTTCTGTAAATTCGCACCATAAACTATCTGGCCAGTATCTAAAACATTTTGATAACCAAACTTTTTCAGACCTCCCCAGAAATTGACACAGATAATATTTTTGTCGGCATCAGCTAAGTAGACATTTTGAAACGGTTGTTTAGTCGAATCGAATTCTCGATTGTCTGGATCAATTAGGAATATGAAGCCTACAGAATCGATTTCATTATAATCGGTAGCCATTGATGGATTATTCGTTAGATCTTTTATGGTAAAATAGATACGTTTTAGTACTTTTGTGTACGGTTTTATACTTTCTGGCTCTTTGTATTTCGATGTGCTGAAAACTGATTGTCTGCCGGCTGATATGTGGATTTCAGAGTACCTGTAAGAAAAGAGAAAATCGCGTCATAAAAAAAAACATACAAAATTGAATCTCCCTGTTAGCAACTTGATTTCTGTAACAGTTAAAAAAAACGATTCCTAACACTAGGATTTTCTTATGTATCGTTTGTATGCGTTTACAAACATATAAACTCAACATACACAAACACCCAGACCCGGAACAACTATTTGTAGATCATACAAATATTTGTTCAGTACAGCATAGCCATAAATCCCTTAGCCGCTGCGCTCACGGTGCCGTCATTCTTTCATTATTATACACTAGCTTCCGCCCGCGACTCCGTCCGCGCGGATGTCGGTCTTCGAGTGGGTGGTTTATTTCTCCATTTTGAGTAACTCTGACAATGACATCTTATAAATATCTATTGGACCCAAATACGGCTAAGCCTATAATAATTAAGGAGATTTGCGGTTCTACAGAACAACGTCTATGAATAAAACTGAAAAATAAGATTTTTTTTTCTACGCATTTTTCCAGGATAAAAAGTATCCTATGTTATGCCCAGGATAATAAGGAATAATTATACCAAGTTTCATCGAAATCGAACCGTTAGTTTTCACGTGATGCCTGTATATACAGACGGACAGACAGACAAAAAATTTTTTAATCACATATTTGGGTTTGGTATCGATCCAGCAACACACCCCGCTATTTATTTTTTCAATATTTTCAATGTACAGAATTGACCCTTCTACAGATTTATTATATGTATAGATTACTCAAACTATAATTAAAGCAGTGGTGTCCCAATAGTATGGACTCCGACTTAAACGTTATAGATCGTGTGTTAAAACCCATTACTTTGTGTAATTTATTTCATCACCACTGCTCTTAAAACGGTGAATGAAAACATCACGAGGAAACCGGCATGTCCTAGAACCAAAAATTCAAATACATGTGACATCTACCAACCCGCACTGGACCGGCGTGGTGGGTGGGTCACTCCCGCGCACAAAGAGGGGGCCTGCGTCCCAGCAATGGGATCATTATAGGCTGATGATGGTGATGAGGAACTGTTCATACCTGACAGCAGTAGGAACTACATTCATAACATCGATCCAGGCGCCCTCTTTGATTATTTCTAGAACTGCTTCCGGAGGCTTCCATATTGACATCATGCCTGAAAAATTAACAAAGTTGCTGTTTAAGTAATTTGATAAAGACTGGTACATATGTCTGTTTACGTTATGACCTGTGACCATATTATGACGTCTTAAAACCAGGCTTGTTCCAGTGAGTGAACGAGATGGCGCTAGACGACTTGTATAGCTCTGTCTCTTTCTGTCTGTCGGGCAAACCAACCCGCCCGTATTGGGCCCGCGTGGTTGATTATGGCCCACTCCCTCTCACAGAGAGGAGGCCTGTGTCCCAGCAGAGAGAACATTTATAGGCCGACTAGCACTTTGCCCGCGACTTCGTCCGCGTGGGTTACGTACTTTCCTAATTCCCCCTTTTCACCCCCTTAAAGGTTGAATTTCCAAAAACCCCTTCTTAGTGCTCCCCTACATTATAATAGGAAGCCGTGTGCAAAATTTCACATTCCTAGCCCCAGTAGTTTCGGCTGTACGTTGATATGTCAGTCAGTCAGTTCTCCTTTTATATATATAGATGATGATGACGGGTAAATAATTAAAGGTTTTTATAGGAGACTCTTGCTGACTAAAAATTCACCCTATTCCATCGATTGCTCTTTACGTTCTGGGGTCACATTTACCTATAAACAATCCCGCGACCCCATTATATTTACCCTGTGGAACATTGTGACTCTATAATAATAATAATAAATAATAAATTTATTCAAAAAACATAAGGTATACGTTAAATACAATTTTTCTTAAATCTATGTCAAGTTCAGAAATAATCTATGCCTGAACTAGGAATTCCTGTGTTTCAGGCGAAAGGGAGGTAACATTAATTTATTAAATAATCACATAATAAGCATAATAATCTATAGACTATACAATATAAGATGTTTAAAAATTATGGTGTTTAACTTAGTTAACTAATTATAAAAAGAAAATTACAATAATTTGACCAATCGTTACTTAAGAACAAGTAGTAACTTCTCTGTATCTTCATAGGACATTGATTGTAAAGCTTCCTTAAGGATTTTCTTGCACTTACTGAAATTTAAGGAGTAGATGTTTCCTTTTTCATTTAACCTATTATAAAGTAGCGGTCCAAGGTACATATAAAATTTGGCTGTGAAAGTATGCTTTGTACTTTTTTGAGGACAAACTATATCTTTCCGTCTCTTATTAGTAAATTCAGTGCTATAAGGAAGAGCTGTGTGTTGTTTTAGTACAGTGCTGATTATAAATAACTGTCGAACTGTTAGTACCTCACAGGATTTATACAGAAGGTTAGTAGGGAACAGAAAAGGGCGACAAGTAGCCACCTTGAGAATAGCTCTTTGAGCTCGTTCAATGGGCAATAACAGTGTTTTACTCGCTCCTCCCCATGCAGTAATACAATAAGTCAAAATTGACTGACAAAGAGCAAAATATACTTGTTTAATTATTTTTGCATCTGCAATAATCCGTAGTTTTTTGAATACGAATATCAACTTACGAATTCTATTATTTAATGCTTCCATGTGGTATTTGAAGGAAAGGGTTTCATCTATTATAATACCTAGGTATTTTATTTTGTCAGTCTTTTTAATATTGGGACACTTACATTGACTTTCTGTAGGCACTTGGCAACAATGAGCATGCATTGTTGAGGGGATATTGGATATTTGTTTGCGCATCGAAAACTTAATGAAGTTTGTCTTGTCTGCATTTAGAGTTAGTGAGTTATTTAGAAGCCATTTATTTACAATATTGAATCCGTGTTGCGCAAGATTGTAGACTTCGTTTTCTGAGTCAGCCGAAAAAAGCAAAGCAGTGTCATCAGCGTAAGTTATGATAGTGCCGCGCTCTAGTTTTAAATCGCAAAGGTCATTTATGTAGATCAAAAATAGAGTGGGCCCCAAGATACTTCCTTGGGGAACACCATAAAATGTATTATTTTGAAAATCGCTGACAACATTGCCAATCTTTACGCACTGGGATCGATTTTCCAAATAACTGTGGAAAATTTTTAACTGGGTGCCTCTTACACCCATGATCTCAAGCTTGCGCAGCAGCATCGGAATGGAAACTGTGTCAAAAGCTTTAGCTAGGTCCAGGAAAATCCCTAATGTATGGTTACCCCTGTCAAGTTCTTGCGCAAGATAGTCAGTTAGATGATGTACCGCATCAGCAGTTGAAACTCTAGGCCTAAATCCAAACTGCCGTTTAGACAGAATTGATTTATCTTCCAAATATTTTAACAATCTTTTATTTATAATTTTCTCTAATATTTTTGACATAGAAGGCAGTAAGGAAATAGGCCTATAGTTTGTCACTTGATCTTTGCTTCCCGATTTATAGACAGGTATAATTACAGCTTTTTTGAGACACTCTGGAAAATGACCCAAAGACAAACAAATGCGGAAAATATAAGTTAGAGGTGGTACCAAAATGTCCTTGAATTTTTTAATAATTTTATTAGAGATGTTATCCCAGCCAACAGCGCAATCTTCTTTCAAGGTCATGATTATACTTTCTACCTCAGTCTCATCAGTATCTAACAGTGCGAAGGATGTTAAAGCAGTGTTACATGTTGATGGTGTACTTGTTATGTTGTGAGATTGATGCGTATTTTTTTCTGCCAGACTCTTTCCAATATTAACAAAGAAATTATTTGCTATGTTAGCGGATTCCAGCGGGGACGAGTGTGCTTGTAATAAACCTGAAGATGACTCATACTGTTTCGTAGTATACGTCACGTTTTTAATATATTTCCAGATCTTTTTGCTATTTGTTCCAGCCTTTTCCAATCCCACTTTGTCGTAGTTGCTTTTAATTTTTTTAAGGAGGTCGTTACAGTAATTTCTATATCTTTTGTACGAAAGTTGCAATACTATATTATCTGGATAAGATTTAGCCTTCATATGCAGTTTATCCCTATGTTTCATACAGCGGATGAGACCAGGTGTGATCCATGGTTTTATATTGTAGTTTTTGTTACTCAAGTGGGATAGGACTGTGTTTTTCTTAATTGCATTTCGTAAGTTTTGAATTACATACAACATGCCAAACTGCGGGTCAGCGGAATTATAGACTGGATCAAAATCGATGACGCGTAAATCTTCTTCAAGTTTATTCATATTCAGTTGTGACATTTTGCGAGTGCCTTGTTTAGGTAATTTACAATTTAGGGTTAGTAGGGCAGCATTGTGATTTGTTATTGTTGAGTTAACAACAAGTGCAAGTGAAGGGAAATTCGATTTTAACATAATATGATCCAAACAGGAGCCACTGTGATGTGTAGGAAAGCTGTGTGCTGGGAGCAGGCCATGAAAGGCGCATAGGTTGAGGTAGTCCTGAGCTGACGAATCAGCACTTCCTGGAAGAATGTTAATATTTATATCTCCGATTACAACCATGTTTTTAATGAATGACAGGTTTTGTAAAGTGTCGTTCAGGGAATCAATAAAAACGCTAGTGTTTCTAAAAGACGGAGGTCGATATAATGCTAATATCGCAAATTCTGATCCGATTTTAATTAACAGTCTGTTACAGTCGTGCATCTCAGGTTCCTCCATAGAAACATTCAAATGATTTCGTGCATAAACTATCACCCCATCATTTTGATTGTAATTGATAGTACTTTTATACATATTATAACCCGGGATTAATGGTATGTTATATTGTTTAGCAAGCCAACATTCAGTTAAAACAATAACATCACAATTTATGTTTAGTCGTTGATGAAATGTACTAAAGCTATCAAAATTCTTAAAAACACTGCGAATATTTTGTGTTAGTATGGTTAGCGGAGATTGGAAGCCAGATAGATATTGTTTGCAGTTTTCCGCTTCACAAATATTGGACTCGGATAAAGAGAAATTATCTAAATCATGTAATAAATTATTTATCATAATGGTAAGGTAGTAAGGTCAAACAAATAACTAATTAACGGCGCTCTTAGGCGCCTCCATAATCTACAGAATTGATGTACCATTTTTCAGCCATGATTTTTGCTGGGCAGTCTGCAGCACCTGTGTTATGTTTGGCAGGTTTTTTAAAATGCAGGCAAGTAGCGCATTTTGGTTCATCAGCATTCTTTGGACATTCTTTAATCGAGTGACCTTGTTCACCACAGTGACCGCAGGTGTACGTGGTCTGTCGACATGACTTGGCCGCGTGTCCATACTGCTGACACTTATAACAACGTGTGACCAAAGTAAAATCCCTCACAGGGCATGACGACCAATTTACAAAAACTCGTTCTTGTGATACCAGGGCTTTGCGTATGACTGCAGATACTTCGACAATAAAATTACAAGTCTCAGAATCTTTCTTACCTGACTTATGACTTAGTCTAATTGAGTTCAAAAATGTCTCAAGGCTGCAGTCCTGAAGTTTTTCGGCAAGATTTTGATTGTACAAACAAGCAAAATCCTCATTTTCTTGCATGGATGTCGGCACTCCTATAATAACAACCTTAGGCTTCCTTTTGTATGGCTCGTCGACTGTTAGGCCTGATTTGGTCAGCTGCACCGATTTCCTCAGCTTCTCGATATCGTCTTTCGTCTCGGTACTGATGATAACACCACCGTTCTTCGTCTTACGTAGACCTCTCACGTGGAGCTTCATTTCTTCAGGGCTGATAATTTTTGGACAAGAGATTTGGTTTCGTCACTGGTCTTCAAGTTGTCATTTGGATAGATGGCCACAGAACTTAGATGACTCGGCTGGATAAAATTGTTGGCACCTTTCTTTACCATGTCAGCAAACGAAGATCCACGGGCAGGTTTCGTCGAATCTGCGATACTCAGCTTGAGGTTTTCTAATTGCTGCGAAAGATCGAGTTGGCTTTCAAGAGTTCGAACGGTGTAGTGTGCTTGGAGCGCTTTTGCTTTGACGGACTGGTACATGACAGCCATCTGCGAGGTCCCGTGCCCAACCTTCCGGCATAGGCTGTTAATCCGCGTTTTTTGCTCCACATTCAGTTTTCCGTCAGCAGCAATACTGCAGATCTCATTAAGGCTCTGTTCGATGATTGACATCCAGTTCTGAACTTCTGGTGTCGAGACAACTTCAGGAGCATCGTTCCTTTGGACAGGCGCTTTAGGGGAAGAAGCTGGTACGGCCACGGGCACAGGCGTAGAAGGCGGGGAGCGAACACATTTACTACTCCGGTTGAATGGACTATCCTCCATCGCGAAGCAGGTTATTTTGTTTCTTTTAAACACCGGTCATTCTCTAATAATACACCTTACACAAGTCTAATGTACGATAATGCGTACTATTGGTTGAACTAGGTCACAATTTCGCAAGTGATTATTTGTTTATTGCAATAATTGTTCGATACGTCTGTTCACTACGACCGGCAATTATTCAATCTCAAACTCTGTACACGTAGTGGCCCGTACTGGCTTAGGTAGCTCTGTAAACAGTGGCCCATGCTGGCATAGTATAACATTTCTTCTTTTTTAATTTACCTATAGTTTCTCGTTTGCCCACTATCTCGCCTGATGGTAAGCGAAGATGTGGTCGACGGTGAAGCAAGCTTGTCTAGAAGTAACATATTCACTCTTGACTTGAAGACTCTTCTACGTTTTCTATCTTTATCTTCTATCTCTTACCTTTAGTAACTTCTCCGCTACTTCTTACGCCCGCAACTCTAATCTTCAGTAGAGTGACTACATTTCTAGTGACACAGACTCCCGCCTTCTCTATCTTTTGTCGTATCTTCTCTCTTAACTTTAACAACTTCCCCTTAAACCACATAGTGACCAATGCTATACCACTGAATACCACACCACAATGCCCCTATACAGTGGCCCAGGTGATTTATGCGTAGTGGCCCATGCTGGCCCTAAATTGTATTTAACCTATGGCACATTGTACTATGCAGATCAACTTTGAAGGAAGGTTCTACCAATTTCAACCGACAGGCCTGATGGTCTAGTGGTTAGTGACCCTGACTGCTATGCCGGAGGTCGTGGGTTCGATTCCCACCCAGGACAAATGTTTGTGTGATGAGCACGATCATTTGTTCTGTGTCTGGGTGTAATTTATCTATAATATGTATGTATTTAGAAATATATAAGTATTTTATCAGTTGTCTAGTACCCATAACACAAGCTCTGCTTAGCTTGGGACTACATGGCGTTGTGTGATAGTTGTGGAATATTTATTATTATTATTTATTATTATAGTTTGTTTCGGCTTTTTCTTCTCAGAGTAGTTAGGTACGAAACGACTTCATCTAGTTAGTAAAAAGACGACGTGTAAAAGTGTTGATATTAACCTACTTGCAAATATAAATATCTATCATTTCATCATTTCATTTCATTTCTATGACCACCACCTCTCAACTGTCACTTGAAAAGGACGTTTAGCAATAAAATACAATGTATATAAAAGCCTCCATGACGTCACAACCTTCCTTCCTAATTTATCTGTATAAGCCTGTCCACATAATGGCCCATGCTGGCTTAGGTAGCTCTTTAAACAGTGGCCCATGCTGGTCACACAAAACTCCTACGATTTCTATCTTTATCTTCTATCTCTTACCTTTAGTAACTTCTCCGCTACTTCTTACGCCCGCAACTCTAATCTTCAGTAGAGTGACCACATTCCTAGTGACACAGGCTCCCGCCTTCTCTATCTTCTGTCTTATCTTCTGTTGGATGTTTTGGAGACGATGCTCGCGATGTTTGGTCGTGTGGGACTCTAGGAGACTGATTTGGGAGGAAGTTAATCCGGCCTGGAGAGAAGAAAAAAGAATATTATTTACTAGAGTTCAGGGGAAAACCGACTAAGTTAAAATTTTGTACGTATATCAAGATATTGTCAAGATCGCAGGGAACATATCGTTGGCTTATTGCAAGAAGTCATTATGTGGCATATTCACTATTCTGAGATAAACGGTATTTTAGTTCGGTTTAGTTAGTGGTTATGTTGATTTGCCCATATCATCCTATTATTCATCGTAAAATACGTGTCCGTTGTTTTTTTAAACTCTAAATGACGGACTAATTATATTTGTAACTAGCTTCCGCCCGCAACTCCGTCCGCGCGGATGTCGGTCTTCGCGTGGATGGTTTATTTCCCCATTTTGAGTAACTCTGACAATGACATCTTATAAATATTACGGCGCTGAATCCACTGCGGGTAATGCAACGTGTGTTCGCGGTTCTACAGAACAACGTCTATGAATAAAACTGAAAAATAAGATTTTTTTTTCTACGTATTTTTCCAGGATAAAAAGTATCCTATGTTATGCCCAGGATAATAAGGAATAATTATACCAAGTTTCATCGAAATCGAACTGTTAGTTTTCACGTGATGCCTGCACAAACAGACAGACAGACAGACAGACAAAAATTTTTTTAATCACATATTTGGGTTTGGTATCGATCCAGCAACACCCCCCGCTATTTATTTTTTCAATATTTTCAATGTACAGAATTGATCCTTCTACAGATTTATTATATGTATAGATATAGATAGATTTATAGTTACTGTCAAATAGCCAACTATTTCATCACCACTGCTCTCAAAACAGAAGAAGAACATTGAGGAAACCGACATGTCCTAGAACCAAAAAAATCGAAGACATGTGACATCTACCAACCCGCACTGGGCTCGCGTGGTGGATTATGGCCCCCTCCTCACAGAGAGGAAGCTTGTGTCATTTTGATCACATATTGATACAGGAGAAATTCTTAGTTCAAAAATTACTCACTCTAAATTCAGCAGGGTCTTTGCTCCTCTTCATAACTTTAGCTATCTGCGAGCCACTATCCAGACACGTTCTCTTGTTTGTCAACTCTGAAAGTCCTTCAGAATCTTGAGATTCCTGCAAACGTGAAAGATATGTGAGAGAAAGAAATATTGTCGATAACCTTTTGTATGAGAATTTGGAAAGGGGAAACTGGCAAAATTCTCTAAACGCCTAATTCTCCAAATGGCAAATTAAAAAAATACATTTTTGAAAGTGTAATTCTTATAAATCTAACTCGCATCACATGAAAAAACTTAGTTTAACAGAGAGAGAGAATTTCTTAGTTTTATAACAATTACGTAGAAAAAATTAAATTGTAATAATTTGCCATTTAGAGAATTTGCCAATTTGAGACTTGGGACTTACGAATTACCGTGACCCCGGAACGAAAAAGGCTATAAAGGACACCGTGGATTTTAGTCAGTACGAGTCTGATAGTCCGTCCCGCCCCGCCCTGGGTGGTCATTTGATGATAATACCACGATAAAAAAGGTACTAATATTACCCACCATTTTAAGAACTTTTGTAACCATATTTAATCTCCTCATCTTTGAACTCAGTTAAAAAAGATTACAAAATAAACTGTAACTCACTTCGTCAGAAAACTCTTTCTCCACTTCCTCGTAGATCTTCTCCATGATCGCCTGTCTTTCAGCCTCGGTCTTCATTTGATGGAGGTGTTCTAGACGCTCCGATCGGGTCACTGAAAAATAATACCTATGTAGGGTAAATACGCTAAATGTCGGCCCCCTTACGGTTTTTCTGTTTTGGGATCGGTTTGGCACCATCAATTTGCAACGAAAGGATAGCTTCCGATGCGGTTTTGGATAGCTTGATAAATATATTTCATGTTTATGGGCATAAGTTTGACTTTTCTATTGCTAGGAAAAAGTACTAAGGTTTAGATGCGTCGAAAACGAAAAAACCCTAAAGTCGGCCATTCAAGGCCCATGGTCGGTCGCGTTTTTCCCAAATGTCGGCCGGGTATAGGGTGTTTTAAATTAAGATAGACAAATATTATTAATATGATATATTTTGGCAGGAGTCTCACTAATTATACATTATTATTAATCGTATTTGTTTAATAGTAGGTAAAGTATTCTTTTTATTTGCACTAAAATAAAGTAAGGTATTACAATTTAAAAAAATCTAATTAAATACTTCAAAATTCCGTGTTTGTTGACTTATAATTTTCTTTGTTTCCGTGAAGGCCCTGGATCTCCCTGTTCTGTCATTGTAGTACCTTAAATTAAAAGCATTTATTCTAAAGGCAGATTTTTGTGATAATATGCCGGTTAATTAATGAATGAAAGATCCACGACCAACCATTTATATTTTTTAAGCTACTTAAGTTAACATGGGTTTATTAGGTAGCAAGTTCCAAAGAGCAATTTACTACTAAATATTTAATTTTGAGAAAATAAGAAAAAGTAATCAGCCTGTATAGTTGGGCTCGAATTCGAGGCTGGTCGACATTACGATCTTTAATGTTTCTAAAGCCGGCCCCTATTTCGTGTACATTATTTCTCGAGATTCAACTAATATCACCCCGGCCGTTATTTGGCGATTAAACGTAAAATAGATTTATTTGCCTATATGCGTTGCAAATTCTCTTATTGAGCCAGTGGAATTAGTACAATTGGAATTTATAAAACAGACTGCATTTACTTTAAGTCGGCCACGGCCGAGAATCCGGTTTTAACTCAAAATTGGTATTCTATTGACGGCCTCCTATTTTTCCTATAAAACAATACGTAAAACATTGAAAAAACTATCTCAGAATATAGTAAAAATCACTAATTACTGACAATATAGCTTAAAACAAAAAAAAGGAATGTCTTACCGTTCTAATATCAATCCCCGAAGTGTGGGTATCCACAGCAAGTAAGGTACTTTAGATATGAACTTGACGCTTTGACGGCGCAATCGCTTCGGATGCTCGGTGTGCGAAGAGTGAGTAACGTAATCGGAAATTAACAGTTTGTACATAAAGAGCATAAACTAAGGTTGTAATTAGAATGGCAAATTTGTCACTTCATTACGTTTTAAATGAACGCAAGCTGAAAATGTGCAGACGGCCGAAGTTTGGGGAGGGGCCGACGTATGGCGTATTTACCCTAGTTGGACTAGAGTTCAGTATAGGCCATGTATGGTGTAGGGAATTGTATTAAAAAACTAGCTATTGCCTGCGACTTCTTCTGCGTGGCGAAGTATCATAGAAACTAACCCCAAAAACAACTCATTAGGGAGCAGTAGCGTGCAGTGGTTCCAGACTAAGGGTAGGCCAGGAAAAAAAAAAACTACATTCTCAATACTGACGATGCGAATGGAAGAAAGCTTCGGCCCACTTCAAAACTTATAATTTAAAACACTCACCACATTCTTCACGTAAGATTAATAATCACAATATTCTGACGATTCAAATAGAAGATCTGTCACCTCAAATATCTTTCCAAGTGGGTGATAGTTACAAAACACGTCACTTGCAAGAATAACTCTCGAAGATTGAAATTGTTGGATTAATTCTCGTAACATTTAGACAAAACTTGAAATTTAAACGAAAATATTAGTAGTTCTTCATAAGAGTTGTGAAAAATAAGTTTTCACAACTATCGTAATCAGTATAAACACATATTGTCAGCACAAGTCACACAAACTAGGACCATTTTAAGTAAACAAACGAATCTTCTTTAATATTTACACTACTTTTTGTTTCAAAATGTATTACTAATAGCTAAATATGATTAAATAAAAACAAAAGTGTAAAACAATAACTAATTTTAGCCAGAATAAACTGACACTTGCACACGGAGTTGCCAGTATTAATTTACACAATTCCCCAAAAACCAAATTCGAAATAAAATTCTTACAGTTTTTAATTATTATAATAGGTCTTTGCTATTCCTTAAAATATAACATTTAATTTGAAATGTATAGATTTGACAATACTACTCTGTTTTTTTAATTGTCTTTATTAGTCTTTTACGAAATTGTCGTTTCTGTGTGTAATCTGTTTCCCGAATTGGCAACTCTGTTTATTTTACCCGTGCGTTTTCATTCATAAAAAGCGTACTCGTCAGCTACACCGTAAGGAGCTGCGTAGTAATTTATACATGTGTGCGGTTTCATATACACGAAAATATGAACACGGATGCATACATATGCATGAATTATTGAATGAATTTTAGAATTTTTGAGACCACAGGACCGCTTGCCTTCGGTTATAGTAATCTGGACGTGATGACGTCACACGGCGGCCGCGCGGAAATTTGCTAATGCATTATGTGAGGCGTTATGTTTTATTTTATTACAAGGTTACAATAAATGCGTTTGTTTTATTTATGCGATTTTGTGGTAGGGTAGGCTTGGGGGGTGCTAAGGACAGGAAACCTCCTCGAGTGCCCGAGGCTGGAAGTTCCTTTCCGGATACGTCCGGGGGGAAGCCCAGATTCTCGGGACGGTGCGCCCCGGGATGCGAGCAAGTACTCCCCTATGGGGTCTCCTTGCCCGTATGCCAATGTCCTGTCGCGTCGCTCCACCACGTGTCCCTCTGCTCAGCAGAGGGCACAGTGGTTGGAGCAAGAGCGGGCACGGCGTGCACTTACCCTGCCGCCGGGCAGGCAGGAGGAGGTATTGCACTCCCACCTCCTCTTGCCACCGCTATTCTCGTAGCCCCGAAGATTGTCAGGATCACGTCTCTGACTTTCGACGGGGGTCGAGGGCCTTGGCTTAACCGCCCGGGCCGCGAGGTAGAAAACCTCTATAAAAAGTCACCCCGAATCTCAAGCGGCGGAGCACCGCGAGGAGATGTATGGCTGACGGGAGTTCTTTTGAACAAATCAGTCGCTAGTGCTACCCTCGCCAGGGTACCGGCCGACCCTCTGGCGAGTAATAAATGTCGTAGGCTTACCTGGGTACAGGGGTCTCTGCCCAGGTGGACCGTCTTTCCCCCACACTCGTGGGAATCGCATGGAACCTAAAAAATCCCCCCAACAACCGGCAGTCGCCGCAGCGAGCCAAGGTGGCTCACGTGCCTGTGAGGTGGAGTCGCTGGACTTATCCAGCACGTCCGCCTCACCGGCACCGACGGAGCGGGCACAGAGTGCCGCTCGTAAAAAAAAGATGGTGTTGGAGTCCGACTCGTCGGACGCCATGAGCGCCCAGAGCCGTGGCTCTGGGCGCGGAGGATCAGGGGCCGCGGAAAGGAGCAAGTTCTTCCTCAAGCGGCCCCATTCGTCGTCCTCAGACGACGACCCTGCCTCGGGCCGGAAGATCCCGACAAGTGTTCGGGGTAAAGGCCGAGGCAGGAATGGAGGCAGAGGGTGCACAGAGGAGGCCCCCACCCTAGAGGAGACCATAAAGGCCGCCGTCCGCACCCTGGCTTCAAACAAGCCGGGGAAGAGGGCCACCAAGGACCGGGCCGCGGGCGCGGCCACGGCCACAATTATGGCGGCAGTGGCGGCGGCTAGCCTCGGCCAGGCTCCGCCCGCATCGACAGAGGCGGACGAAATGTCCCAAATGCGGGCGGAGGTCACCCGTTTGACGGCCGCGATGGAGGTTCTCCAGAAGGAGAACCTCCACCTAAAGAAGGAATTGGCCGGCCTGCAGAAGGCAGGCCACCGGGAGGCGCCACCGGGGGGCGCAAAGGACAAAGGCCAGCCCACATCGGGGGAGAACTCAGTTCTCACCCTGGTGCGGCAGGAGCTGGCCGCCTTTCAGCAGCGGTTCTCCGTACTGGAGAGCCGCGTGCTGCGACCCCCGCTGGCGACTTCGTACGCGGCTGCGGCCGCGGCCAAACCTCCCCCGCCGGCGAAGCCGCCCCAGACGAAGTTGCCCCAGGTGAAGACGGCCCCGGTGCGGACGGCCCCGGCGGGGACGGCCCCTGCGAAGGCGAAGACGACCCCGGCCAAGCCTAGCCAGGCGAAACCGGGCCCGTCGAAGTCGCCTCCGACCCCGACACCTGCGGGAGCGGCACAGGCGGCCAAACGGAAGAAGGCCCAGGCCGGGAACCAGCTGTCCCAGCAGCCTCCTCCCAAGACTCCTCCGGCCGACGCCGATTGGCAAGTGGCTGGGGAGAAGAGGAGGGCTGACGGGGCAGCCAGGACGTCAAGGCGGAGGGAGAGGCGGCGGCGGCGCAAGGAGCGCGATGTCGCGGCACGATTGCGCGCCCCCAAGACCGCGGCTGTAGTCATTACACTGCAGCCGGAAGCGGTCAAGAGGGGCGTATCATACCGCGACGTGCTTGCGAAGGCGAAGGAGGCGGTGAACCTCACGGAGCTCGGCATCGTCGGCGGTCTCCGCTACCGGGTCACCGCAACGGGGGCTCGGATGCTGGAGGTCCCCGGCGCTGCCAGTGGCCCCACTGCTGACGCTCTGGCCGAACGGCTCAGAGCGTCCTTAAATGCGGAGGAGGCCCGAGTGTCCAGACCCACCAGGCGCGCAGACGTGCGCATACTGGGTCTGGACGACTCCGTGACGGTGGAGGACGTGGTGGCCGCCGTTGCCGGGACTGGGGGGTGCCCTCCCGACCAGGTGAGGGCGGGCGCCCTGCGTCCTGACTACGCGGGGCTGCAGACCATCACGGTCAGCTGCCCCGTGTCGGCGGCCAAAAAGCTGCAGGAGGGCCGAAGGCTCCTGGTTGGGTGGGTTTCGGCGCAGGTCAAACTGCTGGAGCCCAGGCCCCTGAGGTGCTTCCGCTGCCAAGTGGGTAACCACGCGGCATGCATGTGCACCTCGGAGGTCGACCGCAGCGACAACTGTTTCCGCTGCGGTCAGCCCGGACACAAGGCCGGCTCGTGTACGGCCCCGCCGCACTGCTTCGCATGTGCGGCGGCTGGCAAGCCGGCCGATCACCGGGCAGGGGGCAAGTCCTGCGCCCCGCCCGCTAAAACCAGGAGCAGAGGTAGGCCCTCTGCTACCGCCGTTCCCGCCGCCGCAGCTCCTGCTGCCGCCGCCGCCGCCACTGCCGCCGTCGCCGCTGCCGCTGTGGCCGCACCCTCGCCGAGGGCCCTGGAGGAGGCTGCAGTGGACTCCGATTAATGGCTCCATTGCGCTTCCTCCAGGCGAACATCAACCACTGCGCCGCTGCTCAGGATCTCCTGCTCCAGAGCATGGCGCAGTGGTTGATAAATGTCGCCGTGGTCGCCGAGCCGTATTTTGTCCCGCCCAGGAATGACTGGGTGGCGGACCTGAACGGCTCGGTGACCCTCATCTCGTCGGCCGCCGCCGGTACCCCGCCCCTCGATCGCGTCGAGAGAGGGCGAGGGATCGTCGCAGCACGGTTCGGGGAGATCGCCGTGATAGGCGTTTATTTCTCCCCGAACCGAACTATCGCCGAGTTCCAGGACTCCCTATCGGAGCTGGGAGACGTCGTCGTCGCATTCGGTTCCCTCCCCGCGCTCGTCCTCGGGGACTTCAACGCCAAGAATGTGGCTTGGGGTTCCCGGGTTACGGACTACACGCGGGGCAGGATGCTCGAGCACTGGGCCCTGGCGCATGGCCTAGTCATCGAGAACCGGGGTTCCGTCCCCACGTGCGTGCGGTGGGCGGGCGATTCGGTGGTGGACATCACGTTCGCCACCTCCGGCCTGTCGCCGCGCGTCACAGACTGGCGCGTTGTAGAGGAGGTGGAGACCTATTCCGACCACCGGTATATCCGGTTCGACGTCTCCGCCCAGACCTCAGACGCACCGGTCCGACGGAACCCAAGTGGTCCGCGATGGGCGCTGAAGCAGCTGGACCGGGAGCTATTCCTGGAAGCCTCGATCGTGCAGGCCTGGGTGTCACCACCGGACAGGCCTGCCGACATCAACGACGAGGCGGGGTGGTTCCAGGAGGCCATGTCGGAGATCTGCGACGTGGCCATGCCCCGGGTCCGGCTGGGACGCGCCCGGCGTCAGTTGTACTGGTGGTCGCGCGAGCTAGCAGCGCTGCGCGAGGCGTGCGTTGCCGCGCGACGCCGGTACACCAGGTTCCGCAGGCGCCGCACCCGACCTCCGGATGCGGTGGCTGCAGAGATGGAGCTGCAGGATGGCTACAGGGCAGCGAAGACCGCCCTCCACGACGAGATCTGGCGGGCCAAGGAATTGGCCCGCAAGGAGATGCTGGAGGCTCTGGACAGGGACCCATGGGGCCGGCCCTATAAGTGGGTGAGAGAGAAGCTCCGCCCCTGGGCTCCCCCGTTGACGCAGAGTCTCCAGCCTCAGTTCGTGGAGGACGTGGTGAGCGCCCTGTTCCCCTCGCGGGAGGAGCACACTCCCCCGCCCATGGCTCCGTCTCCGGCGGTGCCTGACGCTGGCGCAAACGCGGACCACAGCGACGACGACGTCTACGACGCTCCGGAGGTGACCGAGGTAGACCTGAGAGTGGCGGTACAACGGCTCAAAGCCAAAAATACCGCCCCAGGACCCGACGGCTTGCCAGGAAAAGCCTGGGTCCTGGCCTCGGGGACTCTCGGGCCTCGACTGGGGGGGCTCTTTAGCGCGTGCCTGGAGAGGGGCCAGTTCCCGCTTCGTTGGAAGACGGGGAAACTGGTCCTGATCCAGAAGCCCGGGCGCCCTGCGGACTCTCCGTCCGCATTCCGGCCCATCGTGCTGCTCGACGAGGTGGGCAAGCTCTTTGAAAGAGTAATTGCAGACCGCCTCGTCGGGCACCTGAATCGGGTGGGCCCGGACCTTGCGGAGAGCCAGTATGGCTTCCGCAGGGGGCGCTCGACGGTGGATGCGATCACGCGCGTGAGAGCCCTCACGACGGGGGATGCGGTTTCCCGGGGCAGGGTCGTCTTGGGGGTGTCTTTAGACATCTCCAATGCCTTCAACACCCTGCCCTGGAGTTGCATCAGGGAGGCACTCCGGTATCACCGGGTGCCGACCTACCTCCGTCGTATAGTCGAGGACTACCTGACGGACAGAGCCGTCATCTACCCCGGTCACCGGGGAGAGTGGAACCGGCGAGAGATGTCGTGCGGTGTTCCACAGGGATCGGTCTTGGGGCCGCTCCTGTGGAACATCGGTTACGATTGGGTGCTGCGCGGCGACCTCCCTGACGGCGTCGGCGTAATTTGTTACGCCGACGACACGCTCGTCCTGGCGAAGGGAGAGTCGCACCAGGCGGCGGCCGACGTGGCGACGCAGGCGGTAGTGACAGTCGCTGATAGGATCCGGCAGTTGGGACTCGACGTGGCGCTGCACAAAACAGAGGCCATGTGTTTTCATGGCCGTCTGAACGCGCCACGTTCAGAGTCCCACATTACGGTGGAGGGGGTTCGCATCGGCGTCGGGAGGACGATGAAGTACCTGGGACTCGTCCTCGACAGCCGGTGGAACTTCAGGGAGCATTTCCTGCATTTGGCCCCAAGGCTGAACCGGGCAGCAGCCGCTCTCAAGCGGCTCCTGCCCAATCTCGGCGGGCCAAATGCCTCCTGCCGGAGGCTGTACGCCGGTGTCGTGCGGTCCATGGCCCTCTACGGGGCCCCTGTGTGGGCCCTAAGCATCCGGACGCGACCACTAAAGCTGGTCGCATGCCAGAGGGTCATGGCTATCCGGATGATCCGGGGATACCGCACGATCGCCGGCGAATCAGCCAACCTCCTAGCGGGATTGCTGCCCTGGGATCTGGAGGCGACTGCCCTCCAGCGCGTCTATGAATGGCGCGTGGAGGCGCAGCGTCGGGGCGAATCCCCGCTGCCTCGACAAGTCGAGGCGCGGCGGGAAGAGCTCCGGCGCGATCTCAGGGCAGTATGGAGGGAGCGACTGTCGCAACCGAGGTCCGGGCACGCCGCAATCGCGGCGGTAAGACCCCTCTTTGAGGAGTGGCTGGATAGGCGTCACGGCGTCCTGACCTACCGCATGACGCAGGTCCTCACCGGACACGGAAGTTTCGGGAGGTTCCTGTGTCTGATAGGGAGGGAAGAAACGCCTGGGTGTCACCACTGCGAGGATCGGCCGGAGGACACGGTGGAGCATACGGTGCAGGACTGCCCCGCTTGGGCAGAGCACCGCCGTGTCCTCACGACGGCGATAGGCGGAGACCTCTCGCGCCCGGCATTGGTCGAGGCCATGCTGCGGGGCGAGACGGAGTGGGAAGCGGTCGCCTCCTTCTGCGAAGCAGTCATGCTCGTGAAGGAGGAGGCGGGCCGCCTGAGGGAGAGGACAGCGTCCTCCCTCCACCCCAGCCGCAGTGGTAGACGCCCACGGCGTCGGACGTCGCGAGACGATCTCCGGCCACCGTAGGCGCGGGCATGCGGGCGGCGAGTAATGGGCGACTCGCTGTCCGACCATGGACCATGCCCGGGTCGACGGCGCGTTGTGTTCCACGCGCGCCTCAAAGAGTGTCAGCATAGTGATGGGGCCTGTAGAGGGCCAAAGCCTGCTGGGGTCGCGGGACCAAGGGATTACCGTGACCCCGGTACGTAAAGGGCTAGTGAAGGACACCGTGGATTTTAGTCAGTACAAGTCTGACAGTCCCTCCCGCCCTGCCCTGGGTGGGAGGACTCATTTGATGATTTTACCACGATAAAAAAAAAAAAAAAAAAAAAAGGGTAGGCTTGGCCTAAATCAGTACTATGAGAGACCGCCCCTGTTAGGGAGTGAGGGAGAGGATAGCGTCCTCCTCACAAACCAACCGCTAGGGGAGACCAATCGCCGTGGATTTTAGTTTGTACAAGCCTGACAGTCCCTCCCGCCTAGGGCTTTCAAAATTACGGAAATATCAATTACGTAACTAATTACGCAACTTTTTTCATCAATTCCGTAATTACGTAATTTTTCCCTAATCGACTATGAATTTTTGTAAATATTGTAGTTACAGTTTACAATTATCTTTTACTATCTCAAATTCAAGGTATTATCAAAATAAACAAAATAATTAAGCAAAAAATTTAAATTTAAGAACTTTAGCATCGTAGTTTTAATCAGTTTCCGTCGGGATCCCTTCTTTTCGTATAATGTTCTTTGTCCTAACATACTTCGGCATAACGATTTTGGCACAATTTGTTTTGGCATAATAATACTTTGGCATACATACTTTCGCACACTCTGTAAGCAGGCGTATTACAAACTGAGCGACTATATCGCTGATAATAATGCTTGGCTCCATGCTGGTCCTGCTCCATGAGACAGTGAATGTATAAATAAATTGATATATAATAGAAGTGTACTTAATACCATTGTTGGAGCTGCTGAAGATTGTACAACAGTATTTGCATTATATAGATTCAATCTTCTTTATATTATATAGTTTCATACCCGACATTGTGTGAGTGCTATGTACTTCAGAGCTGCGATTCACTGGGCACCTAAGTCTCTTGTTGACTTGAATGACCCTGGTGGTTGAGAGTGTGTCATGCTCACTCAAATGTCTCGCTGATGGTGGCGCGTGTGTCGGATCATTTAGCTCCCTTCAAAATGGTTGAGCTGAATGGTGCTGATACATGTGTCATGTTCGTGAACGGACGCTGTCAGTTGGGACTGGTCATCTCTTAGCTGCCACGGTTTATTTTAATTATTAATCATTTTATTTCTGAATTGTCTTTGTTTTATTTTTTACTATGGACACTTTTAACTTGCTACATCGTTCTCACATAATGTACCATCACAAAATGAATGATGTAACAAAGGTTCTGTAATAATTTTGGCGATCTAAAAAGAGTGTCCATGGAGTTTCTTGCCCGTTCTTCTCCATAGAGATCTACTCCTTGGAATGGGCATCTACGGTACTTTCACAGTTTTTATGTCTTGTGACTGGGACTGTAGCACCATAATTTTGTAATGTCTAATTATATTTTATTTGTCTTTGACAATTCATAAGTGCCTGTAACTGGCCTACTTGAAATAAATGCTTTGATTTGATTTTGCATAATTTTTTTAGGCTTACTTTTTATGTTGGCATAATCACCTTACAAACTAATTTGTTTTGGCATAAATTTGATTCGCATAACGTTAGTAGGCCTAATGACTATTAGCATAGTAATATATAGTAATATTTATTCTTTTCTAGTAGATACGAGCCACTACATTACTAAGTGAGTAACTGGAAATACAGCTCGGGACTTGCTGGCACCCCTACTCGGACAATTTAGGTTAGACGAGGCCATCCTCTTCGTGGTTATTTTTTTTAAACCACCGATAAGTAGAAGCTCCGTCGACATGCTACTATAATAAATTTATGCTTTAGGATATTATGCTTAAAAAAATTATGCTTTAGAACTTTATACTTACTTAATCATTATTATGGTTAGAGAAATTATGCTTAAAAAATTATGCGTAAGCTGTTATGTGAAATTATATTATGCGAAAATATAATTAATCGGAACAAAATTATGCTAGATCTTAAGATTTAATGCAAATGGATAGGGAACCGTTTTCGTCTCATAAAACAACCGACAATTTAGCAATGAAACTAGACTTTCATTTTAGTTAAGTAAGTGACGTGCATAGTAGTTCCCCGTAGTCGTAGGGACTTTTCGCCAGGGACTCCCCGGCCCTACCGACTCGCCAACTTGATATATTTGAACTCTATTTTGTACATTTTAGAATTATTTTTTGCAAGATTTAACAAACGATTAAATAAACTGCGGTGAATCCCCTGTTTGTATAGTTTTGATGTAGATATATCGTAAAGTGTTGCCGCATTATAAATGGTACGTAGTAGATTGCTTTTTTATTGGTTGACTATTTTGATTGATTTATGATACCAACAATTACGTAAGTACGGAATTGACACTTCAGTTACGGAATTTAAAATACTTTAAAATGTGTTCGTAATTACGTAATTGCGTAATTACGTAATTACGTAATGAAAGCCCTACTCCCGCCCCGCCCTGGGTAGAAGCACTCATTTGATAATTTTACCACGATAAAAGAAGGAGGCGAATTTCGCAAAACCCCATCATAGTGAGCACCTAAGACCTAAAAAGAACCCCCATGCAAAATTTATAGCTCCTAGCATTTCTAGTTTCTAAGATTTCGTAGTGAGTGAGTGAGTGAGTGAATGAGATTTGTGTGTAAAATGGACTCACCAGTACTCCCATCCTCAAATTTCTCCACATATAACGCAGGATACACCCTCGTTACAAAAACTCTCAATTTCGACACTTTCCCGCCATCTAGTTTGACAGATGACAGCTGAGTCAACATGGCGCCGTTGCCATGGTAACCGAGGCGCGCGTCCCAGCGAGCGCGGCGAGTTGAGTTACCGGAGATTTTCAGGCGGACTGCTGAAGTGTCCTGAAATTAATTATATTTGTGTTAAGAGTATGACTACTCCCGTTATTTTCATCCAGCTACTGCCCGCTGGGCATGCGGGCAGCGAGTAATGGGCGACTCGCTGTCCGACCATGGACCATGCCCGGGTCGACGGCGCGTTGTGTTCCACGCGCGCCTCAAGGAGTGGCAGCATAGTGACGGGGCCTATAGAGGGCCAAAGCCTGCCGGGGTCGCGGGACCAAGGGATTACCGTGACCCCGGAAAGTAAAGGGCTATTGAAGGACACCGTGGATTTTAGTCAGTACAAGTCTGACAGTCCCTCCCGCCCTGCCCTGGGTGGGAGGACTCATTTGATGATTTTACCACGATAAAAAAAAAAACTACTGCCCGCTACCTTCTTCAGGTCATCGGTCCATCCTGCCGGAGGTCGTCCCACCCACGTTGACCTACACGCGGTCTCCATTCGAAAACCTTCCTACTCCACCTTTCGTCGGTTCTGCAGCAGGCTTGACCAGCCCACTGCCACTTCAACTTGCTACTTCTGATATTTTCTTAACTGAAAACAATTTTATTAAAGGGAAACTAATTATTCACTAACCTCCCAGGGCGAGATGCCCTGCTCACAATTCACCAACTCAGCCCCATTGGTGACAATCTTGGAGCCAACGACAATTTTACATTGGCACACGAGTTGGGCCAACATCTTGTCTATGGTCGCTTTTATACAGTACCAGCCGTCGGTTAAGAGTAGTTCTATATTGTTTGTTGATGGAGCACTGAAAATAGATTAAAATACGTTTTATTTTTGCATTTGAATAATTTTACTTATAGTATGTTACCCACATGTATGCAGTTATCTAAGTCATATGTAATAATGGGGCGAATTTATTGGCAGAATTAATTCTATTCCTTCGTTTGAACTTACGGTAACGTGGCGCCATCTCTTGGACTAGTTTCTAATTATTTATTTAACGTAACTGCTATTGAGATTCCTGATATTAAAACCGTAATAATTTGCCCAACAGAAGTATTGACAACAGGACCTCTTGCACAGCAGTAGAGCTTACAACCAATAGACCAATGGGGTAGCTTCAACTCAAGCCTATCGCAGTCTATTTCCGGACATAGGCCACACCCAGGCTGCGCTACATCACCCTGTCCTCTGCCTTCCGCAGCCAGTCTGTCCCAGCCTCTTTCTTAAGGTCGTCGGGCCATCTAGAGGAGAGATTCCCAAGAGGTAGTCAGACCATAAAAAATCTATTATATTAAAATCAATTGCTGTTCGTTAGTCTTGCTAAAACACGAGAATTGCTGGACCTATGTGGCTAATTTTGGTCATGAATTATTTTTAGAAGTCCATAGAAGGTTTAAAAGGTAAAGATCATCATCATCTGCTAGCCTTTTCCCAACTATGTTGAGGTTGGCTTCCAGTCAAACCAGATGCAGCTGGATATCAGTATTTTACATGGAGCGACTGCCTGTCGGACCTCCACAACCCAGTAACTGGGTAATAAGATACCCCATGGTAAGACTGGTTGTCAAACTTTAGAGCTTCTGACTAACAGTAACGACTGTCAAAGATCTACAAATGACAGCTGGGACCAACGGCTTTACGTGGTTTCCGAGGCACGGAGGAAACTCGCTATGACAGATGGTCACCCATCCACAGACCAACCTCGGCAAGCGCAGCTTAACCCGGAAGATCGGCCTGTGCGGCTGTATTTATTTAGCCACGAGTTCTTAAAGATGATAAAAAAAATAGACTAGACTCTGAGGCGGTACGAAGTTGGCTGGTTGGTTACTATAAAAAATACTTACCTTGCAACACTAACGCCGTCTACGTACACTCCAGCAACACACAGAACTAAAGTTTTAGAAG
This sequence comes from Agrotis puta, assembly GCA_943136025.2. Classification (NCBI taxonomy): domain Eukaryota; kingdom Metazoa; phylum Arthropoda; class Insecta; order Lepidoptera; family Noctuidae; genus Agrotis; species Agrotis puta. The sequence continues at coordinate 2,225,418 of OW964195.2, read as the reverse complement.
CCACATCGTCTTTCTCCAAAATCTTCCTTAATGCTGGTCTCTGTGCATTATACAACTCTTTGTCATATCTATATTTTAGTTGATCTATGACATTTTTCACCGTTACGAACAAAGATTTGAATTTTATTTCGTAAGATATTAATTTCCATAGTATCAATTTTAAATGGTTTTCTAACCAACCTTTTGGAACCAATTTTGCGTTTACGGAATTTAGAAATATAGTTTTTAATGATTCGACGGTCATAACGAAATTTGACATTTCATTTCTGTGTTCATTGAATTCAAATTGTAATAAATTGTCCATGGTGAATTTTAACAAATAAGAATCAATTTTTCTGCTGTTTTTTCTCGACAATTCATCTAAATCTTTTAACGTATATTTCTTATTTTTCTTGTAATTTTCTGCGAATGTAAAATTATTTGTGTTTTGTCCAGTTTTGATAATTATTTCTTTTTTCTTGATTTTCGCGGGTAGTTTCTGTGAATATGGCGTTTCAAATTTCTTCCTCTTTTTGGCTCTTGGACATGACAATATTGGACTGCCCGATCTTTTTGATTTTATCGGAGTATCGTGAAAATCTTCCGTATGCAAACTTTCGTCAAAGTTATTTAGAATTTGTGTATCGATAATATTTGCTATAGTATCATCAGTAACCTTATCTTTCTTACTGGTTATTATATTATCATTGGATTTGTCTATTTCGGAATATTTTCTTTTCGATCTAGCTAAAGCTTCTTCAGAAACGGTCACGTCTTGATTAGAACCTGTTTTAAATCCAAATTTTATATTTGAAGTCTTTTTCTGTAATATAGCGTCATTTTTATCGATATCTTGAAATATTTTTCTGCTTTTAGCTAATGCATCTTTGGATATATCAACTTTCTTATCACTGGCTGTCTTTAAACCATGAAAACCACTTTTTCTGATAACATCTTCGAATAATTTCTTACTTTCAGCTAAAGTCTTTTGAGAAACTTCAACCTCTTCGTTGCTTCCAGTTTTAAAACCACGGAATTCAGGTTCCGGATCGTCTTTTAACGTTTCTATATCTTGGAAGAGTTTTCGACTTTTGGCTAACGCGTCTTCAGATATTTTTACATGTTTTTTATTCGCTGTTTGAAAACCTCTGAATATGGGACTTGATTTGCCGTCTACAATTAAATCATCTGTATTAGATTCTTTAATGTCATCATTAAGTTCTTTTTGATAATGTTCTGCAACCGAAACATCTTTGCTTTTATTTTTATCATTCACATGTTGACTTACATCAATATTTTCAAATATTTTTCTACTTATAACTAAAGCTTCTGCTGATACTTTAACTTGCTTATTACTTGCCGTTTGAAAACCTTGAAATTTAGGTGTAACAGTTCCAGGAATTCTAAAATCATCATTTCTACTCTGAGGACCTGTGTCTATGTGAATTTTAGATTCTTTGTCTTCAATTTCAATGTCTGGATAATCATCTTTAACTTTTACAGGAATTGTGAAATCAGTAGAATCGATATCTTTAAATACATTTCGTGTTTTAGTTAAGGCTGATTCGGAAACGTTTATAACTTTGTTATTGGCTGTTTTAAAACCTATGAAAGTAGTTTTATTTACTGTGGGTTGGACTATCTCTTTTAAATCAGGATATGGACTCTTCCCTTTTTTAACTGTATCTTTTATATCACTGTCTGTATTTTTTGTATTTAAAAAATCATTGGCGTCTATATCTTTAAATAAATTTTTAGTCTTAGCTAAAGATTCTTCTGAAATATTGATCCTCTTATTATTTGCAGTTTTAAAACCACCAAAACTTGCTTTACTTGTAGATTGATTGATATCTATAATTTCAGATTCGATGGAAGTCTTTCCTTTTACTTCTTTGTTCATATTTATGTTAATGTAATCTTTTTCCGGGTCTTTAACTACTTTTTCTTGAAATTTAAAATCTGTTTCATCAATGTCTTTGAAAATATTCTTAGTCTTAACCATAGATTCTTTCGAAATTGCAATATTTCTATTACTTGCAGTTTTGAAACCGATAAAGCCTCCTTTGCTAGTAGACGGTTGGTTAAAATCTTCTATTTCTTGAAGAATATCTTCAGCATTACTTTTCAGTACATATTTTACGTCTTTATCACCTTTCTCAAGAAAAGTGAGGTCAGTAGAATCAATGTCTTTGAAAATATTCTTAGTCTTAACAAGAGATTCTTCAGAAAGTGTATTTCTGTTATTAGCTGTTTTCAAGACCATGAACTTTGCTTTACCATTTGAACATAGGTCTTCTACTTTGTGAAGAAACTGTTCATCATCAATTTCCATTATATCTTTTACTGATTTGTTACTTTTTAACCCTTTATCATCTTTTTCTGGGAACTTGAAGTCAGCGGCATCAATATCTTTAAAAATATTCTTAGTTTTAGCTAAAGCTTCTTTTGTAATATTTATTTTCTTATTATTAGCAGTCATAAACCCAGCAAAAGGTGCTTTGCTAGTAGAAGGTTTATTAAAATCTTCAATTTGATCACCATAAGTGCTCTTATCGTCATCACCTGCTGTCTCTTCGTTACTATTTTTCTTCTTCAGTTTTTCAGGATATTTAAAATCATCTGCATCTAAATCTTTAAACACGTTTTTTGTTTTAGCTAATGCAGTGGCTGTTATTTTAATTTCTTCATTATTTGCTGTTTTGAAACCTTTAAATGTTGGTGTAGCAGCTTCAAGATCATTTATTCGTTTATCGCCCGTTTTCTTGCCTTTTTCAGGAAACATAAAATTGTCAGAGTCTATATCTTTAAATACGTTTTTAGTTTTAGCCAAAGCAGCTTCAGATATTTTTACATTTTTATTGCTTGCTGTCTTAAAACCTACAAAAGTAGATTTACTTGTAGATGGCTGATTTAAATCAATGAAACTTTCAGATTCTTCAGGGTATATCTTAGTTGTAACAGTATTCTTTTTTGAAGGTAACTGAAAGTCTGCAGAATCAATGTCTTGAAATATTTTCTTAGTTTTGTCAAAAGAATCTTTAGAAACATTAATTTCTTTATTGTTTGCCGTCTTAAAACCCACAAAACTCATTGTACTGGTTGATGGCTGATCTAAGCCAATTTCTCCAGGTGTTTTTCCTTGTATATGTTTTTTATCTTTATTTGGAAGTTCAATTTTATCTATTTCTTTGAAAATATTAGAAACTTTGGCTAAAGCTTTCTCTGAAATGTTGATGTTTTTGTTATTAGCAGTTTTGAAGCCAACAAAGCCTGCCTTATCGGAAAATGGCTCTTGCTCATCGATTTCTGGATATTCTTTGTCTAGACTGGTGCTCGATTTATTTGGAAAATCAGTAGCACCTAAATCTTGGAATATATTTTTGGTTTTCTCGAATGCTTCTTTGGAAATATTTATGTTCTTGTTACTGGCTGTCTTGAATCCTATGTTAATAGATTTTGGACCATCCATAACTGTCGGAAAGACACTTTTTTTCATTTTAATCTTTTCAATATTAATACCAGCCAAATCTTCATCGAAATCAATGTCTTTTAAAACTTCTTTAATTTCTTCAGTGTGTGATATTTTTTTATCTTGATTACTAACAGTTTTAAATCCAATATCACGTAATTTTTTGTCCTGTTCTTTTTCATCTTTTAAAGACATTTCTATATTTTCAAATTCTTGTAGTATATCATCGTCAATGTTTTGTATATCGTCGTCAGCTACAACGTCTCTCTTCGGACTGACAAAAATAGCAGGCATTTCATCTCTGTCTGCTTCAATCTTCTTTTCTACATTTTCTTCTTCAACTTGTGTATCAAAATTGTCACTTAGATCAATGTCTTGAAAGACTTTTTTACATCTTGCTAATGCTTTCTGTGATAGTCTTATTACTTTGTTACTCGCTGTCATAAAACCTTCAAAATTGGCTGTTTTAGCTTGTACATTATCCAGTTTTTCATCTATATTAGACTCCAGGATTAATTCAGATTGTTTTACCTCTTTCTGAGCTAAATTAAACTCTGTTTCTTCATCAACCAAGTTCATTATACCTTGAGCCTCATCTTCAGCCCCAGTTTTATTCTTCACACTACTATCACAATTATTAACCAAGTCAGTGACAGTTAATTCACCACTTAATATCGTTTTAGCTTGAGCAAAAGACTCAGTGAAAATCTGAATAGATTTGTTACTGGCAGTTTGAAAACCTACATACATTGTCTTGTCTAAAACATCTGGCTGATCGTAAAAAGAGGTTTCTAGTGCACATGTGAATGGCAAGTCTTGGTAGCTTTTATGTACTATATAATCGTCTTCTTCATCACTGCTAAACAGAATCTCGTCCTTCAAAATTTCACTTTCTGCTTTTACTTTTGAAGTTTTAGAGTCTTCATTCATTACTTTGTTTATTAAGTCCTCTGATGTAGCTTTATCTAAATCAATAAACTCTAAATCTGTGCCTAGATCTGGATCTTTGACAACATGAGTTTTAAACTCCATTTTTGAACTATGTCCTTCTTTTTCATCCCTGTTTTGTAGTACAGGACTCAGTTGTATCTCTCTATCATTTAATACTATTTCTTCAGAAATTTTAAAACACAGCTCCTTGTCCAAAATCTGTGAATTAATAACTTGTTTTGCAGTCTTCAAATCATTACCTTCTAGTAAAGGTATTGCAATTTTCTCAAACTGTTCAAAATTTTCTAAATTAAAAATCAAAGGGGAAGGAGACTTAGATTTGGTTTTAACTGTTTTATGCATGAATATTGGACTCAATGGTCTTTCTATTGACTTGTCAATCTCAATATCATCTTCAGTTTCTATACAGTCATGAAATAATTGACTGTATTCTTCTATTTGTGTGTTCTCATTGTTTTTACTTGCTTGACTCCCAACTTCTCCATCTACAATATTATTACTGCACATGATAGGTGAAATTATACTTACAGAATCATCTACTTCTATAATATTTTCTATTCTATTTATACTTTTTGCTTTTGTGATATTTACATGAATTTTATTCATACTTTCTTTATCAATTACAACTGTTTCTTTAGCAACTTGGTTGCTATTTTCTGTCTGTGGGTCTTTCTCATTATTATCTACATTTATTAAATTCTCTTTTTCACCATCCTCTTTGCATACATTTGCTTCTATTTTTTCATCATCTTCTAAGCTATGTTTTTCAGTATAATGACAGAATGTGGTTTCAAACTCCTGTGTCATACCTCGGTGGACATCAATTATCTCTGCATCTTCTATAATGTTTATGAGTTGTGTATCTGAGACACATTGTGTGTCAAATTTTGTTGTTGTTTTTGGTACCTTGAAAAGAGTTTATATACTTTAATAAATTTATTAAATGTTAGTGATGATTACAATACAAGTACCTACTGAGTTTCTTTTTTATCTGGTAGTGTCAATCACAGTTCAGTATAACTGATTGAACAAATGGATTAAAAAAAAAAACAGATTTTAAAGACATTTCTACGCTTTTTATTTTTTACGTGGTAAAATCATCTTATGAGTCCTCCCACCCAGGGCAGATTCAGCACTCATATTTTAAGGGCAAAGATGCACTTAATTTCATTAGAAAAAACAATGATTAAAATGTTTTAGGTTTTACAGAAAAAAAACAGCATCTTTTGAAACTAAGATTCCTTAAAAACATTAAAAATTAACAAAGAAACTCACCTCTTCATACACCGGCAAGTTATTTACACTTAAGAAATTAGATTTCTTATACTTTTGCAAGTCTTTAGCTGCGCTTCTATCACTTTTTAAAGAATCTGCAACTTGAATTGCTTTCAATTGCATAGTCACATTTGAAATCACATCTTGAGGCTTTAAATTAGGTTTGTTTTGTTGTTTGTTATTACTGTAGAGACCTAAAGGTCGTTTTGAACTGTTATTCTTCAAAATAAACTCAAAATTTTGGCAACAATCACTCATTGTTTCTTTGAACGTAAAACGGATTGTATTATTAAATTGCTATCTATAATAGGACTGCTGTACGTAATTGAAGGGTTTAAAGTCATGAAAACTTAGGATTTATTAGTTACACAAGGTTTTAAAAATACTTATAGCGCGAAATTAGATAAAAACATTTCTATTTACGTGCATGGAACCTATCTGACAGGTATAAACTTACCTCATTTCACATTCCATTTTACGTGCAGGGTCAAAACTTGAATAAAATTGACAACGTTTTATCAATAATCTGCAAAAGGATCTAAATCAGACCGTATTTAATGTTTTAGATTATTTATGTAAATTTAGTTTTTGATACAAATTATTTTTATAATAGATGTTTAACCACTTACTTTTCCTTTGTTCTTGGGCATTTCAGGAGACTAATGCGTGTAACGAAATTCGAATGAGACAACGTTCGGAAACATCCACAAATGTCAGATTCCAAAAATGAAAAAGTCTTTATACATTTGGATTAAATTACCGTATACTATATCTTCAGTATTATAATATTTTAAAAAGATTTTAAAAGGTTAAAAAATTGTTTTAAATAAAGAGAACAAAAATAAAACCTTTTTAAAACATTCTCGCTTTTTTCTTATTAATCTGTCCCGAAAACTCAGTTTTAGAACGATTGTCAAGCCCATAGATTAATATACTATTATAGATGGGTAACTTCGGCTTCGCTCGAGGTCGCGAAAGTGCTGCCGTGTAGTGGTTGCTTCATGAACTAAAGCCACTGCACTACATAGATACATATAGGTATAGTGCAGCCTTACTAGGGTACCCAGCTTTTATAGATATTATTGTTATTGCATTGTTTTCATAAATTTGTGATTTCAGGGTAACACAAATCATGAAAACAGTGCATGACATTTTTCTTAAAGGGAAAAAGAAACAATATGATCGGTTATTAGTTTTTATTTCTGGTTTTATGTGTTACATAATAATTATGAGCTGCCACTTTCATCTCATCACTTTCATCAAAAAACGTGGTTTTTCCAGATATTATCTGGTTCATATCCTTGCACCAATTATTTAGGAAGAACAAAATTAGTTTTTTTATCATAAATTTTATAGATAAATTTCTATGATTGTTGCATGTTATAAAATTGTAGTTGATATTTATTGTTAACACAAGTTCTAAATAAGCTTTTATATTTTTGCTATGACATTTTGTCTTTAGGACTTCCGTAACAATATTTTCTGAATTAAAAAAAAATGAAAATGCTTCACGACTTGGGTAAGAAAGCCAAGTTTTTGTGCTATCATATTCTTTAATTTTAATATATTTATGATAGTCTTGGATTTCTTCAGACTCGAAATCATGTCTGCAGGTTTGACAATCCATAAAAATATTTTTTTTTAAAAGATAGATGAGCCACCCGCTACAGTATGCTACTGCTGCGCATTTTTCTTTGTTTTCGAGATTTGATAATAAATTTTCTACATCTGCGTCCCCTATGCATAAGTGCTCCTCCGCTATTTCATAGTTAACATTAATTTTATCTGGTTGAGGCTGGTTTTCAGTTAAAATTTTCTTTAATGAATGTAACAATTCAAAATTGTCTTCTTCACAATTTGCCCCAACCGATTTGTATGATGTAATATTACATATCAGTAACGATTTATAAGCGTTAATAAAAGCGTGAGCACTTGGCATATTATTGCGGAGACCATGTGCTCTTATTGCCCCAAAGAAATTTTCTAAGGGGTCTTGATTAATATGGCGCAGCAGTATCGATTTCAAACCTGCAGAATGCAAATCCTTTGTCAAGGCGAGAAAAGCTTCGATAGTTTTTACCCAACTCGTTAAAGACGGCACAGTTGCTCTGTGACCAGTTTTTGTGATGAACGTCATGGATTTCAATATTGGTAAACTTCTATACCACAATCTGTGATGTGGAGATTGCCGAGTTACAGCACATCTATAAATTTTTCCTATGTCAGGTCTATGGAAATTGCCATTGACAGAATCGAACAATTTATCAAAAAATAGGATGAGATCGGCTGTGTCCATACTTTTTTTCGGGAGTCTCCCTTCATCTGAAAAGAAAAAGTTTTTAATTAACTTTGATTTTTTCCATCAATAATCAAAGATTCACTAACGATTTGGCCAGACTAAGGTTTAACATACATACATAAACTCACACCTATTTCCCGTAGGGATAGGCAGAAACCACAGAGCGCCACCTAAACCAGTATGGTTTAATTAACGTATCACTAACGCAGAGCCTACTACTGAAGCTACAAATGATTATATTTTTTTTACAGTAAGTTCCTTTACTATCAAAGCAGACACTAAAAATATTTTTTGGAAATTCCACCTCCCAAAACCTATGTTTAGTATTCTCACTTAAAACACCAATAAAGCTTGACAAACTTGACTTAAAATTATCACAGAATTTAAGTCAAATACTGTTAGTAAAAATGTTCAATGTTACAAACCTGCCATGTACCCCATAGTCAGGCCAACTGTATTGCTAAACACTTGTGTGCAGTGTTTGACTCTCATCTTTGGTATTAGCTGTGGATATACATGCTGAGCTGTTAACTTTTGCATAAGCTTGACTCCTCTGTATCTTGGTCCTCGTTTATATAAAGCTTCTATGTGTGACCAGGAAGCTAACTTTATTTTACCATCTTCTTTGAATTTTAAATCTTTGGTAAGCAGGTTATTTCTAACGCCCTTCATGAGATGAGGTGGGTCATAAATTGGGTATATTTTTTTTGAATCTATCTCAAAAAAGCCTCCAGGATAATTTTTGCCACACCTTAAAGTCTCCTTCAGTTGCCTTCATCAAAAGGTTAAGTGCAGCCATATTGGTGGCTCCTTGGTCACACACTGTAGCAACCACATTTAACCCAATTTCATTTAAAGAATGAATAATATGTTTAATTTGCTTGCATAAATCTGCCGTTTTAGTGCTTCCTTTGCAGAATGAAAATGATATGGGTTGTTTGTATTTTTTACAAATACCCCTTATCATGAAAACACACACATGGTCACAGAATGTCTTTGATCTCTCTTCACCATTATCAAGAAAACCGTGGATAATATCAGTGGTCTTGTCATAGTATAAATTAGGTGCTATGGCCATTTCGTCAAAAATCAGGCAGCAATACTTGTGACGGGCGGGCATTTTTTCTACTTTTTTTTTTAAATGTTGATATATTATTTTGTTGAATCCTGGCTCTAGATTTATTTTGCAAAGCAATTTCTCCAAAGTTTTTCGCTTGGGAAGTATGCACATTTGACTTAGTATTCGGTATGCTCTAGGGGAAGGCTTGTATGTATTAAGATAAACAGAGAACTTTCTCATCTAGAGTAAAACGCCTCCCTGCAGGTTTCTTTGCAAACTGCTTGATCTGCATTGCGAAAAATGTCTGAGCTGCTGGTGTCATTTTTTCTTTCACCATTTGATAGGCAGATGATTTCATAATTTTTTCTGCCATCAGTTTTTCCATTTTTAGCTTTTTGTTTGTATTGCGAGCTTTGCGCAATTTTGATTTGACTTCAGATATTATGTCTTTCAGCTTCTTTTCTGTTGCAGTCAAAGGTATGGAAATCTTATAACGACCTGAAAAATAAAAACAAAGTTATGCATTGGGTATTAACTATAATACCTATTATATTGGTAAAATTTGCTTGTTTGTTTGTATGTAGGGGTAATCTCTGGAACAAATTATTCAATTCCAAATATGTTTTCTTCTGGTAGGAAGCTACAATATTCCTGACTGCTATAGGCTATAAATTAAATTTATTACATCATGTTTATTAACTGAGCTATCACACAAATTTGCGGGTAGAAGCTAGTTTAAAATATTATTATACAGTATGTATAGAATATTTATTTTGAACATCATTATTTGTTTACAAGTGTTACATCAATATTCATTACTCATAGTACATAACATCACGCCTGTAATCCCCGGAGGGTTAGGCAGAGGTGTAAGTACCTAATAGTACACCCACATTTCGCGAGTTATGTTTATGTCCCATGTATTAGGAGGCGAACCTATTGCCATCAACTGGCACAAATCCAGGCGCCGTGGCTGCTACTGAGAAATTCCTTTAGAAAAACCCAATAACACTTTGCCCGATCTGGGAATCGAACCTGGGACCTAATGCTCAGCAGTCGCGCTTGCTACTAGATAAATGAGGCATTCTACTTATAGTATTTTAATAATTATTTTGTTTTTTATTTACCTGGATTTGAAGATACTTCTGTGTCCATTTGAACTGGTCTGGTAGAGGCCATCTCCATTTGAAGTAAAGCAGATGGCATTTCAATATTCATTGCTGTAATCACAATAGCAAAACCAAATTAAAAAATTGTATTTTTTATCAATTACCAACTGCAAAAAATCTATCAGCAAAATTGGTCGACACTATCTTTGGACTACTGTATAATATTTACCTGGCCTCGAAGATATATCTGTGTCCATTTGAACTGGTCTGGCTGAGGCTGTCTTTATTTGAACTGAAGTAGATGGTAGTTCAATATTCATGACTGTAAGAACATAATAAACATAAATTAACATTGGGTTGTTTATTAATTATTAAAGAAAAGTGCGAGTCGGAGTCGGACACGAAGGGTTCTGTATCACTGTAAAATATTTAACTAATTATTTAACTAGCTGTTCCCCGCGGTGTCACCCGCTGCTCAGCCCCTAAAGGTCGTACCGTGATGTTATATAGCCTATAGCCTTCCTCGATAAATGGACTATTCAGGATAAAAATAATTTTTCATTTCGATCCAGTAGTTCCTGAGATTAGCGTGTTCAACCAAACAAACAAACTCTTCAGCTTTTAATATAAGTATAATTTAAAGAAAAAAACCGGCAAGTGCGTATTAGACAATGCATAATGAAGGGTTCCATAGTTGGGGTGAATTTATTTCAAGAACAAACATAACATAGTAGTCGATGAAAACATGTTGATTGGAGATTTACCATGTTATTTTAAGACCATAGATTTGTTATAAATTTACCTGTAATCTATAGGTATAGAACTATTTTTGTATTGTTTTCTTTTTGACTGCTCTAGCCAAGCGCAACATTTCATACTCACAGATACAGTCAACATTAGCATGTCAGTGGCAGTGAAGCAAATATAATATAATAGGTAAGATTTACCCCTGCCAAAAATCGCTAAACTCGCCTAAACCTTTATATTTCACAAATAATATTAAGTATTCTATTAAAATTATAAAAACCCTCACAATAATTTCACTTAGGAGGCCTTGATGCTTTTTGTTATTATAAATTTCCATTAAAAGTTTACGTAGTGAATCATTTACCTGGCCTCGAAGATAAATCTGTGTTGATGGGAATGGGTCTGGAAGAGGAGGTTGTCGTCATTTGAATTGCCGTAGATGGCAGTTCAATATGCCTGTGCTCACCAACATGTACACCTGAAATTTATAAAGTTATTATTAATAGGGATGAACACAACCTTTTGGGATAAAAGGATTTATTCATAGAAAGCCGTTATCATCATCAATCAAAATTTAAAGACCATACATCTACTTTTATGAAAATTTAATATTTTCAGACACAATTTCTAATAATAAGACTGCGTAATATTAATCTGCTTAAAAAACTTCTTCATGAAGTAAGTTTCAATTTTTAAATTGCTTAGTATTTCACAAAACAAGACATTGTTACATTATTTACCTTTACTTTTTTCCATCAATAAAAAGAGTAGGTATAGTGTTTTAAAAATTAACAAATTTTACCTGGAATTTCAAGTGTTGGAATTGCCAGTGCAGTAAGTTTCATATTTGGAAATGTGTAAACTTCTTCAAAATGTTTATGACACACTTTTCTGTTCTTATATATAAATTCATTATTTTCTCCAATAATATCTCCTCCAATTTTCATTACCCAAGTGCGAAAATGTTCTATTTGAGCAGGATTATTTGGATTTGGAAACCGATGCAACGGCATTCCTAAAACATGATAATTAAGAACTTGTTACAAGATGTTCATCAAACATAAAATGAAAAGAAAATGTAACATAACACTCAAATTATAATTTTAAACTTGAACATTTAACTGTTTTTTGTTCCATTATAAAATAAACTTGTATCTTGGTTTAGTAAAAATAATGAGTGGTCTGGAATCAAACACATAATACTACTGACATAATTATATTATGTTTAGATATTTGTTACTCAACCACACTTCAACAGCTGAATAGGTTCGGGCGAACACAGGTACACCATGACCTGGATTAACTTAAAGGACATTTTTAATCCAGGAAACAGGTTTCCATGGAGTAATCTCCCATCACTAAGCAGACGAAGAATAATAAGAATGTGAGAATTGGCTAAGTAGTATGTTTGCTGTTCAATTACATACTAGCTTATGCCCGTGTGAAGTTGGGTAATTATCCCACGGGAACGTCATACTAGGATAAAAAGTATCCTGTTTTAATCACGGTTATAAACTATCTGGGTACCAAATTACATCCAAATCCGTTCAGCAGTTTTTGCTTGATTGAGTAACAAACATCCAAAAATCCAAACACCCACACTTTCACATTTATAATAATAATAGTAGGAATAAATCGGTAAGAATTACAAGTACATAGGTGGGTAATTTCAGCAATAAAAGTAGTAACTTTGAACTAATACAACTTTTAAGTAGGTACCAGTTACTTAATACGTAAGGAATAATGTTATTCTAAGCCGGAAAACGGGAATTCTATAAAATGTCGAAATTCTACACATTGCCGGTGATACGAATAAAAAATATACTCAGACTGAGACAACTTACCGCCTCCAAGTTTCATGGAACAGCCGGGAACACAACAGGACCTTTGAGCCATCTTAAACTTATCGGGTAAAGTAAAGCCGGAGGAACAAAGTTCAACTACACGTACTCTAGGAAAACAAAAGCGAGAAAACACGAAAATACAAGAAAATTAACAGCATAGGCGCATACACACCAACCGAAAAAAATCTTGTGAAAAATTCAAAACAGTGTCAATGTCAAATCAAGTCAAATGTCAACGTCCTTATAGTGTCATCGTTATATCATAGTGCCATCTAGTAATAATCCTTCTATAAAATTACAAGCAGCCTTTCTTTTCTTGAAGCGGCTAATAGATGGCAGTGCTTACAGCGTACCGTGCCGTTTGTTCTAAGATACCACGGCATGGTCAAGCCCTACGACGGCGGTGCGACGGCGTTTGTGATTTTGTGAAATAGCGTTTTCTATCGATAAACGATAAATATAGTGTATAACATAAACAAAATTCCAGCATTAGCATTCTCTCCACCGAAAATGGTAATTAAAGTTGTATTTACGCTTTATTTTAGTAATGAAAATGGCGGGTAAAACTAGGTTACTTTTTCAGTCCCACACGATTTTGCTGGTCCAACCGGGTCCTAGGCCTGAGACGAGGACTTATTCTGACTACGAGAGCGTCAATGACTGCATGGAGGGAGTCTGTAAAATCTATGAAGAGCATCTAAAAAGACGGAATCCAAATACACCGACGATCACTTACGATATCTCTCAATTATTCGATTTTATCGATCAGGTAAACAATTTACTTAATTACTACACTCAAAATAACTTTAAAAAGGTCATATCTGTAATAATAATTGGATTTTATACCAATGGTGTTATGAAAATTATAGTTTAAACAACTCTATAAACATAGATAATATGTGAAGTAAATGAAGAAGCTAAAGCTTAGCTTAATATTACAATAGCTAGAATTAGTCAAGTCTTTTGGTGGCATTGATGCAGTCACAAGTTTGAGTCCTGCTTGCAGACTTAGTCTTATTTCTTTCTTCCCTTTTTTACATTTAACATTAATCTGAAAATGTCCTACATTTGATGAGGAGGTTCGACACTCGTGTGACTAAGAGAGTGATGAGTATGAATGTTGATGAATGGAGAGGAAGAGGAAGGCCAAAGAAAAGATGTATGTATTGTCTAAGGAATGATATGAAAGAAATAACATTAAATGAAACCGTGACATCTGAAAGGGGAGAATGGAAGATAATGACGTGTTGCGCCGACCGCAAGTAAAATGGAATATTGGCAAGATGATAATGAATCTGAAAATGTCTTAAAAAACTTGTTGTTCATTTTTCAGCTGGCAGACCTAAGCTGTTTAGTCTACCAGAAGTCAACAAACACATACGCACCATACAACAAAGATTGGATCAAAGAGAAGATCTATGTACTACTACGTCAAGCAGCTGGACAGGGCGATTGATTTAAGTAATAATTATACGGAGTAGTGAACACGTGGAGTTGGTATGTATAAGTAATTTAGTTGATTATGTAGACTCGGCAACAGTTAAAGAGGAATGCAGGACAGTGACTTTTTGTCATGCTTATTGCAACTTAATGATATTAATTACTCTGAAAACCAATGCCAAACTAATAAGATTGGTTGATGATTTGAAGAATGTAGCTGGCAGTGGATGAATGCGGACTGCATGGGCCCGGGGTTGGCGCTCTTTCTCTTTCAGCAGTGGATGTTGAATTATATAATAGACACAATTAAGTTTCAAACTGCAATATGTAGACACCCACATGTTTTTATTTAAAAGTGCTATTGTAGCGCTTTGCAGCCTATTGTATCACTAAGTAAATAATCCATTGATAATGACACTGCTTCAGTTGCTGTTTTTATAGTTACAAGCCCGTAGTATATCTGAGGAGTGTCATGCGATCAGATTATGTATTGGTTTGCGAGTCACAGGTGCAGGCTTTAAAAGGATCTTTTAAGTCTAAACAGGACATCCAAACTGGACTTATAGTACTGTAAATAAGCTTTAAAATTCTCTGCTCTGCATTTCTCTTCAATTTGTTCAGCATACATATGGTTTTTGTTCATATAGTGACATTTTTGCCTTCCTATTAGCTAGCATATTTTGTTGTAATGTTTAAATATACTACTCCATGTGCATACTACTCTAAAATTATGTAGGATGGTGATACTTTAAGACAATATCTTTAGATTAAATTTGCAATACAAAGGGACTAATTATATTTTGCAACATGTTACTTTTTTTCTTACTTTTCAATAATCCAATCCCATAGAAAAGGGGGAAGGATTATCAATTTTTTCACAGTAACTTAATTTATAAAGGCAGACTAAACATTTAAACCACTCTTAGGTCTCTGCCTAGCTTGGGTCGACTTCAAATCTAACTGGATGCAGCTAAATAATAGTAAATACTTAGTATTCATTGTTTGAGCACTACTTTTTTGGGCAGTCATGTACGCTGCCCATAAAAGAAGTGCTAAAATGTACTTTCTATTTGTCTAAATAATTACTGGATTTATTCCTGTATTAATGTACAATCGGCAAAATTGAATCATGACCCATCTTGACAATAAATCGTTTGAATCTGTCAAAATAACAAAGATCAAGGTCGTTACCATGGATATGTATGTTTACGCGAATGTGGATCTAATTGTATTTGAATGTCTGTAAGAAAATAAGCTTTTGGTGTTTCAACTTTGTTGATTATACCTCAATCTGTCAAATTTCTTTAATAGAATTTAAGGTTTTTGGTCAATGGGAGGTTTCACGCTAAGCTCGGCTCAGATGGTGTTACCAGCGCATAATGTCGATTTACTATATGATTAACTTGACATACACTACACACTTGAAGCTACACATAACTAACTTAACTACACTTGTAGCGCCACTAACGGCTAAAATTCGCACTGAAACTCCCTATTGGGAAAATTTGACACATTGAAGTAGGCGTATAATGCGAGAGACTACAAAAAATTTATCTAAAAACCAAATTTGCCTTGAAGTATCACCAAAATTGTAAAATATTATAGTGAAACTATGTTTTCATTTAATTTTTTGTTAAAATTTGACAAGAATGTCTCATAATTATTTGTCAAATATTTATTAACGTTAATAATACGACCCACGATCAGATCAATTGTTTGAAACTGATCTGTTTTTCACGCACAATTTTCACCACATTAGATCAGAAATACAACCTTAGCTTTTGTACCAGAAACTTTTCAAAAGACGAAGATGGAGAAATACTTACATCGCAAAAAAAAGGTGGTCCCGACAATAGTACGATTTAGGCTGAAGCTACATTAGGCGGCGACGCGATCTGCGACACATGAGCGATTAAAACAAATAAATGAATGCTCACGTATATGGCTACACTGTACATCAGCGACACCACGTTAATCTGTTTCGCTCTTCCAGTCGCATCGCGAATCGCTGTCTAATGTAGCCTCAGCCTTAGACCATTCACGCATTGCGCTTTTTTTCTGCAGACTTCTGTGATAACGGTATATTATGAAACTGCACGCTCTTACGAAAAAAAGTCGCGTAAAATATATCTTGATAGAACCACTAAATTCTGACAGCCAGTCTTACCATGGGGTATCGAATTACCCAGTAACTGGGTTTTTGACCCCATTATAGTTGGGAAAAGGTTAGGCAGATGGCGAACTAAAATCCACGCGAAAAAAAAAATCGCGGTGCGTGTGTCGCCTTAAATCTGCATAGATGTAGGTATGCGGAATTTGTTTTTTTTTGCTATTTCAGATTTAATCCCATAGTTGTTCACAATAACGAGTAAAATGAATCGGAGGCTTCTGGCAAAGATAAACTAAGGTTGTATAAGACACGACAAATATTCTGGTCAATTTTGTTTTTGTGTGACAATGATAAATGTTAATAATTAAAGGGGGGGGCAACCATGACGTCTTAATGCGAGAGTAGTTCCACTGTGGGAAAGAGACAGAGCTATATAAGTCGTCTAGCGCCATCTCGTTCCCACAGTGGAACTACTCTCGCTTGACGCACTTATGACGTCATGGTGAGCCACCTGGTCCCTTCTCACCTTCACTAAGTATTTTGTCAATTGTAAATGAATATACTATATGTTACAATTAAGAATAGGACGACCTTGACGCCATATTGTGTCGTCATGAACGCTTTTTTGATACTTACACGCTCTTAGATAAATAGTTCATCTGAAAATAACATTAATAAGATAATAAATATTATTGAAAATTAATGCGCACCAAATATTTTCTTTTAAACGTAAAATTACGTTTGTCATGACAATATGGCGCAAAGACCGTCCTATTCTTAATTCAAACGTGTAGTAATAAATGTTACGTTTATAAAAATAATTGTGCATTTAAGTAAATATTTTGCTGTTAATAAGTAATAAAATGTTCAAATAGTATAAAATAAAGAATTTAGTAAATAAAAACCAATCGCATTAGGGTTTAGACGGACTGAGCAAATCAGTTTTACAAGATAGCAATAAATAGTGCACATCGGCCTTTTGAAAGAGATATTCTGCTCGTTTCGGCTTCGTAGTTTTATCTCTATCGCACGCAGAACTTAAATCATACCTTAGGCCGAGATAAATAGTCGTTACTAAGCATCTGTTGTAAGTATTACTTCAGAAAGTACTACTTTGGCTTAGCTAAGCCAAGTATTTGATTCCCGATAAATAAACGTTTCTATGGGCATTGCTTGGCTTAGTACGGGCTAAGTTATAATTCAATCGAAAGTAATACTGTACTGTCATGTTTCAGAAGAATAAATACGAATCATAACAAGGCGTTGGATATCGTTATTAAACACTTATGTGACGTTTGTCACTGATTACTATTCTATAAGCGTTGTGCGACAGAGATAGACGAAGCTGACACTAGCAATCTTTTCGAATCTCGTTCAAAAAGTCTATATTTTTCGCCGGTAATCAACATTTTTGTAAAATTTATTTCTTTTTATTAAGTGTGTCTAAGCCTTGAACGTATTTGAAATATTGCAAACGATCAGAAAATTAGACAAGCAATAATATGTTTATTTTAGATGTAATAAAAGTTTATATATTACTGTGTGATTATTATGTTTTGTTAAATTGTAAGTCTACAATATGTAATATGCCTGTTTTCACAAATGTCTGATTGATTGCGCTCTGTAGGATATTGAAATACTAGGCCCCGTTCAAGAACGCGCGGGGCGTTGTGAGGCGCGGTTAATTGTCAATAGGTTATTGACTGAAAAAATCTAATTAATCCGTCAGAATATGATATCATATTAGACCCGCATTTTTTCTTTTGTTACATAAACCAAAATTAACGAAGATACAACACTTAAAATTTCCAATACGTCACAAGAGAGTACAGTTTTTACTTGCTTCCGACGTCACGAGCTCCACTCTCGAGTTTTAATGCGTTATATCTTTGTAAATATTCATTGACTTGACAAAAGAAAAACTACGTGTCTAATTATTTTCAAAACTCTAGCTGACGGACTAATTAAGATTTATAATTTATTGATGCTGCAACATAACTAATCCTTGAGCGCTCTAATACATCGCCGTATGTTTGTTTATCCGGTGCACGCTACACGCGACGCTTCACGCGTCGTGACGTGTCCTTGAACAAGGTCTTAGTTCAATGTCCAAAGTTGAAATTACCATAAATACTAGTGGCCTACCTTTAGGCATTTAAGTGTTCCTTAATATTAGTGAAAACGGACATAAGCCAGTTTTTACTTCCTCATTTTGTTGCTTAAGATACTAATTAAGTACCTTTTAATTAAGAGTAAAAACAATTTGGGAAAAATCTTCATTGTTTTTTTTTACATATACCTAGTTAAAGAAGATAAAAATCTAAGCCACCCTAGCTTTTGAATTAACGGGAATAAATAACAACAGCATAATATAATGATTGACAAAACCATTTGTGATATTTGATGCCAAAATTGTTGCGCCGATATCTAGAAAAACAAAAAATAAAGGTACAGAGAGATGATTAACATTTCATTTTCATATTAATTATTAGATTTTCATAATAAATTCTTGCAAAAATCAAATTTATTGAAGCTTGCAACAACATTCAACTTCACATAGTTTTTTTTTTTTTAACTTTGCCCCACTCTGAGAAATTGTCCTGTATCGTGAGTGCATTTACAAACATAGGAACTCACATACACAAACAGACCCTTAAATTACCATACAAAAATTTGTTCTGTGCGGGAATTGAGCAAAAACGCAGCAGTAGAACACGCGGCCACTGTACTAATCGGTCTATTCGACTTTGTGAAGTGATCTTGACACTACATTAATGTAGATTTTAATTTGCAACTAATATTGAAATGGGTGATTTTTTCACTCAGTTTTCGTGCCATTATATTTCGGCCATTTTTTTTGAGTATTCGTTAATGATCGCCAAAATCAAATCATTTATTTCAACTAGGCCAATTACAAGCACTTTTGAATTGTCAAAAGACATACAATAAAACTAGTACTAAAAATAGTTACGGTGCTACAGTCCCAGTCACAAGACATAATAACTGTTAAAGTACTGTAGGTGCCCATTCCAATGCGTAGATCTCTATGGAAAAGAACGGGCAGGAAACTCAATGGACACTCTTTTTCAATCGCCAAAATTATTACAGAACGTTTGTTACATCATTCATCTTCAGATGGAACATTGTGTGAGAACGATGTGGCAAGTTAATAGTGTCCAAGTGTCTTAAAATGAAACGCTCCACTGAATCGACATAGTTATTTATTTAATAAACCTATTTACATATTTCTTACTATTTACAGTAAAACACATGGATATTAATAGCTATTAACAAAAAACAATTATAATTTCACATTATACTGAAAAAGGAAAAAATTTGAAGTACCCTCATTTTGCCCGTTATGTTGGAGTCTTTGTAGCCCATAAAAGTTACATAACCTTTTTTTTTATTTTTAAGGTGGTAAAATCATCAAATGAGTCCTTCCTAGAGCGGGCTTCCTAGAGCGGGCCTATCAGACTTGTACTGACTAAAATCCACGGTGTCCTTCAATAGCCCTTTACGTTTCAGGGTCACGGTTACCTGATAAGACGGTCCCGCGACCCCGGAGTTAAATAGCCTTCCTCGATAAATGGACTATAATGATTCAGTAGTTCCTGAGAAAAGCGCATTCAACCAAACAAACATTCTCTTCAGTTTTATAATATTAGAATAGATAGTTTGGTGACCTACCATGATATTTTAAAGCGAGAGTAAATCCAGTGTGGGATCGAGATGGCGCTAGACGACTTGTATAGCTGTGTCTCTTTCCCACATCGGAATAATACTCGCTTTAAGACCTTATGGTAGGCCAGCTGAATGCGCCTAGTGAATTTTCACTTTAGAAAGAGCATGTCTAGAATTTTAAACTGGTCCTTTTTCAATATAATGTCTATGATTACTTCTCCAAATAATATTTCTAAACAATCTATAAATATGGATTACACACGTCTACACATTAAGCTAAACAGATCCAGCGGCCGTATTATGACGTCTTAAAACCGGGCTTGTTCCAGTGAGTGAAAGAGAGAGCTATACAAGTCGTCTAGCGCCATCTCGTTCACTCACTGGAACAAGCCTGGTTTTAAGACGTCATAACACGGCCCCAGGCTGTATAGCCAACCGAAATCGATAAACGTAATAAGTTGAAGATCTATTGAAAAAATCGTAGCGTTTTCGTTCGTTCTAGTCGCTAACGCTCAGAAATCTTTAATAGATTTTCAACTTTATGCGATGGGGTATAAAGTTGAAACTGTATTAGCGACTGCTGCGCATTAACGATCGTCGCTTGCAGTGTGGCTTTAGGCGCAGTTTATCGTGGTCTTTCTTTGTTTGAACTCTCACCATATTCACCGGTCAGTTTATACTGGTTTAGCATAGCTTGATGTTTAGTTGTATGTACAAATCTCTTACAATAATCCCTTTACTAGAAGCGAAACATTTCAAAATCAACTAATAACCCCGAGAAGACACATTGAGAAAAAAAAGGCAAAAGTTGTTTTGGCGCAGAAATACTACCAGTACAAAAAAATCATTGGACTTCCAAATTAACCGCGAGTCTAAAACGGCCTTTTAGCAATACTCCTGATGATTCACTTAGTGAATTTCCAGCAACGTCATTAGCAATAAATTTCTTCTAATATTCATAAAATGGCCCAAGAAGAATAGGGTATTTTTTTTTTTTTTTAAGAGCCTGCTCATTCCCACTCCTGGGCAAAGGCCTCCCTCCACTCCTTCCACCTTTCACGATACTGGGCGTCCTCCTTCCAGTTCGTAGGAAGGAGGAAGGAGGGTAGTTAACTACATAAAATAAAAATCTAGTCCGTCAATTAGAATATTGAAAAATAATGTACACGTATTTTTTGTATTTTTAAAGAAATGAATTTTGACAAAGATAAAACGCTTCCAAAGTCGGGAGTTGCTTGTGACGTCACAACACTTGTAAAATTGTACCGACCGAGTGACGTTTTGTGATTTTTAAAAGGCGTTGTATCTTCGTTAATTTTGGTTTACGTACAAAAAGAAAAAAAAATACAGGTCTTTTATTTTTTTTATAATCTACCTATATTTCGGACTAAAACATATATTTTTTGAGTAAATTAGTCTATTGATAAAGATCAATTTTTGCAACGTTGCTGAAGTAGCAATCTTAAATCCCCTGGTAAATTGAACGATGTGATTATTTACGTTGATTCCCACTAGTTAGGGCTTCGTGCGACAAAGATAGGTTGCGAAGCTAAAACTAGCCGAACTTTTTATAAAATTTGATATATTTTCATGATGGCCGGTACATGTAAGTATGTAGGTATTTAGTAAATTTTGGTAGAAAATCAGTTCTAATAACTTAAAACTTAGCAATTCACACGCTTCTTTCTTCCATAACATTAAATTTATTCTACCGTTTATTTTGTTAATATATTTGTTTTAATTATTTTCTAAGAGTTTAGCAAATAGAGATGTGCAACGTCGAGTATTCGGTTTTAGAGTTGATCGGATATTCAGTATTTTTTTTCAACAGTTTAGGTAATTTTTGACCCGGTATGCGACCATTGGGTTGACGATATCGTCAAGATCGCGGGGAATAGTTGGATGAGAGACGCACAAAACCGATAGATATGGCATAAAAAGGGGGAGGCCTATACCCAGCAGTGGGTGATCCCGGGCTGGTATGATGATGATGGGACCATTATTGAAATGTGGTTTGTTTAACATTTCACGAAATGTATTTGTTTTGATCCAAATGTATGGAGGAAACAAGATATGTGGTTCAACGAAAAAAAAATCTTTACGAAAATTTATTTATTTATTTAGATAGAGATTAATGATAGGTTTAAAAAAAATAACGTTTGCAATTCACACGTAATAGAACCGAAACCTGATATTGAGATAACCACGAACATATGAAACACTATCTCATTTTCTCCTCCGTAAAATCTTATGAATTTATGTGTTTCTTTTTACTGTCGCTTTTTCCTTTCGGCGACTTTAAAATCACAACAATGTTTTTTTTTATCGTGCTAAAATCTTCCCACTCAGGGCAGAGCGGGAGGGACTGTCAGACTCGTACTGAGTAAAATCCACGGTGTCCTTCAATAGCCCTTTACGTTCCGGGGTCACGGTAATTCGTACAGAATCGCGACACCGATCACAACAATGATAAAAAAAATCACTTCAAAAATCCATACTTTTGAAGAATGTACCTCATCTCATTGGGTAGTATTCATGGTCTTTGACATACTTGGACTACATTCGTTAAAGGTCGCGTTTGTGGGTTTCAGGTCCGAACTAAATACCCGTTTACCTTTAAAATTACATTTTCATATTTTACACAAGCAGAAAATTTACTATGAGGAAAAAAAATGGTGAAAATAACAAATATCCGACCAAAACCTCTCAGTCGGATATTGAAATTGCCCATCTCTACCGAACCACCAAATATATTATATTATACATTTGTCTATACTACTACACAATTGATCTAAAAGTGAAATCATATAAAATATCCCATTAAAACAATTTCAAGAATTGGATCAACAATTAATTAAACGTTTCTGTATCCAACCGACGTTTTGTGTCTTAAACTACAAAAAATTTAAACATATGTTGAACACTTTTTTTTACGAGGTAAAATCATCACATGAGTCCTCCCACCCAGGGCAGAGCGGGAGGGACTGTCAGACTTGACTGACTAAAATCCACGGTGTCCTTCAATAGCCCTTTACGTACCGGGGTCACGGTAATTCGTAAGTCCCGCGATCTGCTGAACACTAGTAAAAAAAACTGTTAAGTGCTATTTGACGTTGATATAAGGATCGTTTTGCAGTTACACTTTTTTTAGACACGTGTTTAACAGATGTTTAACTTTTTGTAGTAGACCCGGGCATGGTCCATGGTCGGACAGCGAGTCGCCCAAGGCTTGAACTTGATTTGAATAAATACTTATTTGATAGAAAACGTTCTATGTAGACAGAAAAAAAAACTTGAGTAATGGGAAATGTATTGAAGTTTGGCGCGTTTAACCTCTCGGGCGCGTTACGTACACACCGTTACGTACACCCGGGTGTACATAAGCGAAAACGCCCCAGCGCCTTACGTACACACGTCTGTACATAACAGACAGTCGCTCATTGGACGTTGATTTTTATCATTTTCAATTATAAATCGCCCGAGAGGTTAAGTTGCCTTGTATGCAGAATCTAGACGTTACATAAGGAAAAGTTATGGGGGAAAAAGAGCCTTAATACACTCGCGAGCAAAAGTATGGAATCACTTACTCCGATTCCACGCGATTTTGAGTACTTAATAACTAGTTACGAATAATAAAAATGGCACCATTTTAAAGGTTTAACTGTTAACTTTAAATTGATACCAAATTCATTCAAATCAAGCCATTATTTAAGGAGCTATCCCGGATCAATTCCAAGTAAGTGATTCCCTACTTTTGCTTGCTAGTGTAGATGCGCTTATTCGTTCAAAGTTTCTTATATTTCTGCAATCGAAAGACTATTTATTACTTTCTATTAGATATAATTAAAACAAAAGAATACAATTAAATAAAGTCTTATTTCGACTTCTAAACAAATATTTCTATTCACTTATATTATTTTATATATTTCTTTACATTAACTTATAATTATAAGATACGCAGATAATAAAAACGCATATTTACATTTTTATAACAACTTTCGTCCATTACAGTCTGTTCAATAAAAGATGGCATATGTGACATACATACATACATAAACTCACGCCGTCTTCCCATGGTAGTAGGCAGAAACTACAGAGCGCCACCTGCTACGATCCTTGCATACTGCTTTCGCCTCATTCACATTCATACATCTGGTCATACAAGCACGCCGATTGCTAGTACTACGCACCCGACCATGGAAGTAGACGCTGATGAGTGAAGATGTGTTATGATTTTCTACCGCCAAAAAAGGGAAAAAACATATATATATCACGCTTTCATCATTAAATTGAACAGACTATAACGACAACGTTATGAAACTTCTAAAATTAATTCTAAGAAATATTTAATTACGAATAAATTTTTACATTAAATTTTGTCTTTTTTAACTAGTTTGAAAATCGTCAAGATACAATACGCTTTCTGTACAGCTTACGACCCGTTCAAGACTTTGGTCTAAGCAGTAACCGGTGCGACGGGCGGCGCGAATAAGACATTAATTACTTTATCTACTATCATGCTATTAATCCTCTATAAAAGAACCTATAACAATTAGCTTATTGCCAACATTAAAACACTCAATGATATTATGATCATTATATCATCCAAACGCGTGATATAATGAATTTCAAAAAAAGAACGTTCTCATGCAATGACATTTTCACCACCAGATCGCTAAAATTTTGTAAAAAGAACAATAAATTGTAGACTAATTCGTAATTTCGGATTCTCGTCTTATCGTGTTATTTCCCGCCATCTTGAATTAACATAAAAATCAAAATCAAAAGTTTTTATTTCATAGGCCCATGAGGGCACTTATAAAACGTCGACAGCAGGTGCTCGGTTCGGGTTGGTTGATATTATATACGGATAGTTCTTACAACACTGTACAACACCCTAAGGTATGTGAATCTTTTATAGAGGATTCACATCATGATTGTAGATAAAGTCTTGTATGCAACTGTTATAATTAGGTATTAAAACACTCATGTGATACTATTATCTCACTCGGCTACGCCTCGTGTGATAAACCCACATTCGTGTTTTAATACCCCTGATTATACAACAGTTGCATAAATAACTATTGTAAGTACGCGAATTCGGTACTGGCGTCGCCTCGTGGAGTGTTTCAAACATTTCTATACATTTGATCTTAACGCTCACTGCCCGCACTAAACCACTGCTCACAGTTGCAAGGTCTTGAACCACCCGTAAGATATTTTTCGCGTATACAGGGTATAGGTAAGTGACATCGACGCACAAACGGTTACCATGGGTCCATGACATGATTCTGGACGCCCCCGTGTTGGAATTTTTCGTCGATTTCTTTCCATTTTTTTTTTAAATTTGTTTTTTTTTTAATATTATGCCGCGCATTCGGTACTACAGGTACTGCGGTACTGGACACAGTATTTAGGTATACGATGACCTTTTATTTGAACTTTTATAAACAGCTGAGAAAACACCCATTTCTAGTATTATTTACATTGCTACTTTTAGTGAAAGTAGCGAAATAATTACTTTTTTATTAATAATATTATTGGGTTAAGTCAGAATAACAATTATGTACAGTCTAAAGAAGAAAAAAATAAGAAAATTTGCGAAAAACCGACGAAAACTTCCAACATGGGGGGGGGGTCCAGAATCATGTCCAGAACCCATGGTATCCATTTGTACGTCGATGTCTCTTACACCCTGTTTATTAATAATTTTTCTAATCTATGTTATAATACTCTATAAAATAGGCCAAAATCGAACAATGTCAATATAATGGTTCCTAAACACCAAAGCCGCCGACATATCGGCTTCTTTCCTCTTTAGGACAGGTAATTACTAACAGCACGACACAGCGAGGCGAGGTACACTAAGGCCCAAATAAATAGTCGTAGCTAAGCAACAGCCAAGCCAAAGTCAGTGCTTAGTGACGTTCTAAGCATCCATTTCGTATAAATAAACAGTTATTATTTACTTTCGATGAAAGCCAATCTAATACTGAGGCAGTACTTCGCTCAGCCATAGTATCGATTTTCGAGAACTTAGCACGTTTTAAGTATGGATTTGACATTAGTGTTTGTTATTGTCGAATATCAGTAATTTCCATGGTAACGTCGTGGCATTTTGAAATGCGTTCAATAAATTCATGTTTATTTATTTCTAGACTAAAATAATTTTTATAATATTGTAATGTTTTTAAATAATGATTCATCTTAATTTTACTCATTGATAAAGTTGATTCAGTATAACATTAAATCTGTAATAAAATAAAGCGAATTCGGTTGTTTATGAAATTTGAATTATGACTTAGCCGGTACTATGCCAAAGAAAAGTTTATTTATTTAATAGTATTTGTGTTAAAATAAAAGAATTTCAACGCTAAACTCATTGGAATAAGGTCGCGAATCATTTGTTTATAAAAATAATCCTGTGCTATGCCGTGCCGTCAGTCCTCTTTTAAGATAAATTTATAGGCGTTTACTGTTTAGGCTCCAAAAAAGACGCTCATCAAAGATCTAAAAGGTCAAATTGAATTAGATAGCAAAACTCCTACAGACGCAATAGATATCTAATCTTAATAAAATTAAAATAGTAATGGAAACTTTCTTCGTCTGACAAAACAAAATAAAAAAAAGAAACATACAATTTAGTGCATTAATTCAGTACTTTTTTTCCTCTAAAATATAATCGAGACACTCCTGGACACAAAAAAGTAACTAATTTCATTTGACCATCTTTTTTTAACTTAGAATCTAAAAATCTATACAAAGACGTACATTTCAAAATCTCCCTTCAACTGATATGATAGAAAAAGACAGCACAAGTCTGTAAGCAATCAATTCTTTACCTTAAGTCTTCGACAATAAGGTCTATTCCGATTCGCTCGCTTCCTCATCTTCTTCGTCACTCTTTTTCTTCCTTTTACCTTTAGGATGCATTTTGTAGACGTGTTTCTGAAGATCTTTCAGCTTTAGATACCTGTAAAAATAATATTGTATGAATATTATTGAAGTCTGATTAAAAAATGTATGTTGCGTCAAAATTTATCGTCATCTGCCTAGCCTTTTCCCAACTCTATTGGGATGGTCGCGGGACTGTACGAATTACCGTGACCCCGGAACGTAAAGGGCTATTGAAGGACACCGTGGATTTTAGTCAGTACAAGTCTGACAGTCCCTCCCGCTCTGCCCTGGGTGGGAGGACTCATTTGATGATATTAACACATAAAAAGAAAAAACCCAAGGCGGGACGGGAGGTACTATCAGAATCGTACTGACTAAAATCCACGGTGTCCCTCAATAGCCCTCTACGTTCCCGCGTTAGTCCCGCGACCCCGGCAGACTTTGCCCTTCTAAAGGGGGCCCCGTCAGATTGTTGACAGTTCTTTAGCTCTGAAAAACAATGCGCCGTCGACCCGGGCATGGTCCATGATCGGACGGTAAGTCACACATTACTCGCCGTCCGCACGCCTGAAATAACCAACGTTAGAGTATTTTTCTCTAACTCTTGAAATGCGTACTTTGCGAAGCCTGTGAAAAGAAGTGAACAAAGTATGTAAGAATCGTAGCAGGTGACGCTCTGTAGTTTCTGCCTACCCCCATGGGAAGAAGGCGTGAGTTTATGTATGTACAGTACTCCCAAATTAATAATGCACATGCAAATCTTCGCTAATTGTCGTATTCCCGGAAACACCCGAATCATTGAATCGGAGAGAGCCCTAAACAATGCACTTACATTTTGCACCTTGTTCAAAAGAAACAGGAGTCAATGTCAAATGTCGAATCATGTGGAACAATTGAAAACAATTCGGGCGGTCGGCGGCTGTCGCCGGTCAGTCAAAGGTCCGTCAGTCGTCTTTATATATTGGTGGTGACTGCACGTGTTCTCTCTGTGTGGAATTATATAGAGTTGCTATTACACACCCTTTTTGGTTTTGTTTTCAAAGGTGAATTCGTTTTCCTCGCTATTTACTTACATCGAATTATCGAATCAATTTCGTTACTGATAAATCAACATTTATCTCTTTTACCACAAAACACATAATTCTACTAAATTATGCATGAAGAAAATGCACTTAACCACTCTATATACATGTCGTCTTCCGACGCTCGGGGAATACGACCGTTGCCGAACAGTGACGAAGATTTCTATGTGCATTATTAATTTTGGAGTACTGTATGTATGTATGTACGACTCACTTGCTAGAACACTGTTTGCATGGAAACTTGAAGTCCTCAGGCTTGCCATGTAGACGCAGCTCATGCTTGTCCCTGATGGACTCCGTAGAGAAGTTCCGACGGCACACGCTGCACTGATAGGGCTTCGCTGTGTTGTGGGACTGTTCACGAGAAAATATAGTGTGAATTAATAAAATAGAAAAAAAAAAAGATGAACTTGTCCAAAAAGACCGCTTTCTCCGGTATTTTTTATAGGGCAGTGGCGGATTTACCAATAGGCTAAGTAGGCTGGAGCCTAGGGCGGCAGATTTAGAGGGGCGGCAAATTTAGCCCAATAAAAAATAACATAATTATATGTATACACATTAGGGTTCAGAACCGGGAAATCCCGGTCTCGAAAGTACCGGGAAATCCCGGTTCTTTTGTCAGTAAAATGGAACCGGGAAATCAAATTTGATTCCCGGTTCTTTCAGTACTTTCGGGAATTTTATTTCTATTACGCGATTCACACTAGTTCACACTACTATTTACTTATTTACGCTTACTTTACTTTTCCACACTTTCTACTATTCAAACATTCAAAACTAACGTGAACAATTCAGCGTTAAAAGAAATAACGCGCGAAATTAATGGTGCGCTCGCTACGCTATAACCAATAACTACCTACACTCGCTCGCTGTTGCTAGGATAGGAAGGCTAAGTCGCACCAAATCCTCAACAACTCCTGTATCTCAAGCTGAGAGAACGTGAATTTGACTCTGATGTGCTTGAAGTTCAAAACATTGCTTTGACAAAAGGCGATGAGTTAAATGCTGAGCTTGCAAAAGCTGTTAGTGAAAAACGCGTTAGATCTTCTGCTCATGAAGATCTCTTTACGAATGTTAGGATTGAAATGGCTCTCTTTGAGAATGGAGGAGATCGTGGGCGTTACTTGTCTCAGGCATATGACCATCTATTAACGATTTCGCCAACCAGTGTTGAGCCAGAAAGAGTTTTCTCTTCGGCTGGTTTGCTATGCAACAAAATAAGATCTCGTTTGAGTGACAAAAGTCTAGATGCACTGTTGTTTTTAAGATCCTATTATAGAGAAGAGACAGCTAAAAGCTCTTAAAAATCTAAACTTTGGTTACGCCATATTTTATGAATACTCGGAAGGAGATATTATGTTTAATTTTTTTTTTTTTAAAGTTTAATTTTGTTTTCTTTGAAAAATGTTTAAGATATTTCTAAATGTTTAAGGAATCTAAGGTGACTGCCTAATTTTTACCATTTTATTGATAGTAAACACTTACTTAAGAACCTAACAATAACACTGATCGATTATAGTCTGATTTATATATATATATAATTACTTACTACTAGGTATGAGAATAGAAAATAGTTTAATTTTGTTGCCTTTGGAAAATGTTTAAGATAATTCTAAATATTTAAGGGATCTAAGATGACTGCCTAATTTTTATCATTTTATTGACAGTAAATAATTACTTAAGAACCTAACAATAACACTGTCTGTGATTGACTTTAGTCTGATTTATATAGGTATAATTACTTACTACTAGGTGTGAGAATAAAAAATAGTTTAATTTTGTTTTCTTTAAGAATGTTTAAGATAATTTTCATGTTAAGGAATCTAAGATGACTGCCATATTTTAACTTTTTGCCAGTAAATACTTACGTAAGTACCTAACAATAACACTGCGATTGATTATAGTCTGATTTATTTATAATTACCTACTACTAAGTATGAGAATAGAGAATAGAAGAAAAAAATTCGAATTAAAATTACTTGAATACTAAATTTTAGTTTACTTTTGAAGCATATCACTTGTTTTCTACAACAAAAACTAGCAAGAACCGAAAATACCGAAAGAACCGGGAAATCCCGGTTCCGTTATACAAAAGTACCGAAATTCCCGGTTCTTAAAAAGAATACCGGTTCCGAAAACACTAATACACATTACGTTCGTAATCCGTAGGTATATAAAAGATAAGATTACTAAACGCACTGAAAAATATAGGTACTATGCGATCATGAATTTTAAAAATATTCCAATAGCGTTTCAATATTAATTTAAATTTAGTAACTTAGTAAAAGTTACAAAATTAAAAAAGGGGCGGCAAAAATTGAATAGCCTACTAGCGGCAAATTTGTAAATCCGCCACTGTTATAGGGAATTATAAAAAGAACGATTAAGAAAACACTTATGCCTTTGTCAAAGAGACAGGCGAAAGCGAAGCGTTTCCGAAGCGATATCGAACCGAAGCGAGACGTCAGTCCGATAGTTGTGTCACGCTATCGGATCGCTTTCGCTTTTCTATGTGACTGGATTCAAACAATTTCATACATTACAAATAAAAACGTCACGCTTTGCATTCTTTAGGCCTGTCTGTTTGACAAAGGTTTGAGAGACTGTTTAGATTTACTATTTTAATAATTTGGGTGAACGAAAAATAAACTCAACTTTGACGGCACGTTGCACTGCAGATTGGACTGCTGCGCTACGTGTCGCGGGTTCGATTCCCTCACGGAGCAAATATTTGTATGATCTACAAACAGTTGTTCCGGGTCTGGGCGTTTGTGCATGAGTTTATATGTTTGTAAACGCATCCACGACACAGGGGAAATTCCTAGTGTGGGACAACATTTAACAAAAAAATTGTCATGATAAATATTGATTAACTAGCTTCCGCCCGCGACTCCGTCCGCGCGGATGTCGGTCTTCGCGTGGATGGTAGATTTTTTTTCTACGTATTTTTCCAGGATAAAAAGTATCCCATTTTATGCCCAGGATAATAAGGTATAATTATACCAAGTTTCATCGAAATCGAACCGATAGTTTTCACGTGATGCCTGCATATACAGACAGACAGACAGACAGACAAAAAAATTTTTAATCACATATTTGGGTTTGGTATCGATCCAGCAACACCCTCCGCTATTAATTTTTTCAATATTTTCAATGTACAGAATTGACGCTTCTACAGATTTATTATATGTATAGATTTAAAAAGTTCCAAAACGAGTTTCTACTACGCACTGGACGTCTTTCGGCTGATGATGAAGCTGCTGTCAACAGCTAGTTATCAGTCATCATCTGCCTAGCCTCTTCCCAATATTGGGGTCGGCTTCCAGTTAAACCAGATACAGCTGGATATCAGTATTTTACATGGAGCGACTGCCTGTCGGACCTCCACAAACTGGATAATACGATACCCCATGGTAAGACTGGTTGTCAGACTTTAGAGCTTCTGACTAACAGTAACGACTGTCAAAGATCTACAAATGACAGCCGGGACCAACGGCTTAACGTGCTTTCCGAGGCACGGAGGAAACTCGCTATGACAGATGGTCATCCATCCACAGACCAACCACGGCAAGTGCTTCTTAACCCGGAAGATCGGCCTGTGCGGCTGTATTTATTTAGCCACGAGTTCCTCCAGCTAGTTAACAGTAAAATAAGTAAAAACTCACCACTTTAACATGCCTCTTGAGACTAGAGTTGGTTCCATAGCTCGTGTTACAGATGTCACAGGTGTACGGTCTCTCGTTACGATGTGTTCTTTCATGCACCTGGAATTATGACAAATAGAATTTCGCTAACAGTTGTCAAATATTTACAAGTTTTAATAAATGGGTATGCAACTTTTAGTATAGACCTTGGCATCAATTTTTGTTTTTTTTTGCCAGTGGTTAAATTTTGGACACAATTAGACTACTACCTAAGAAGTCCATAGAAAAAATTTTGTTCCAAGCAGGAGTGATTTCGGGGTGGCGGGACTTACCCATTACCGTGACCCCGGTACGTAAAGGGCTATTGAAGGACACCGTGGATTTTAGTCAGTACAAGTCTGACAGTCCCTCCCGCCCTGCCCTGGGTGGGAGGACTCATTTGATGATTTTACCACGAAAAAAAAAAGCAGGAGTGATTTACTCCCGATTAGAACAAAATAAAATCCGTTATATCTCTGGTTGGTTACGGTTTAGATTTTTTTTATTATTTTTTACGAAGTTTTTAGGTTGCGGTCTACTAATGACCAACATTTCATTACTGGCGAAAGAAAATAAAATTGATGCCAAAAAGTTGCATACCCCTTTGGTAATTTTACTGTGTGAAAATAAGAAATATGGCTGTGTAGTGCACTAAAAAATTGATATAGGAATGCCATTAAAACACTGAAGTTGATTTAGTAACCATTTCAGGTGTAAAAAAAAGCTTTTTGAAAGTTTCCAAATACTTTTTTTATATCTAAAACTATTTATTCGGTGTTACGATATTAATTATTGCATTCCCCAATCATTTTTTTAGTGCACTACAGAGCCATATATTTACTTTTGCTCGCTAGTATTTTATTGATAAAATTAATGACGGCACGATTGATGCAGGCTGAGCAATTGGAATGCTGCGCTGCGTGTCGTGGGTTCGATTCCCACACGGAGCAAATATTTGATAACCAGGCCAGGCCTGTTGGTCTAGTGCAGTGTTCCGCAAAGTGTGTGCCGCGGCACACTGGTGTACCGTGATCATTAGTTGGTGTGCCGTGGAAAAATAAGGTTATCTTATAAAATTATTTTTAGTAAGAAAAATTTAGACCGTCTATGCTCAATTAAACAGTCTCATGTTTCGCATTAAATACCTTTTCTGAAATTTAAAGTTTAAGTTTGTTGATTAATAATAAAAGTTGATTAATATTACTTAAAAACTGTTTTTTAATTTGTGGTGTACCTCAATTTTTTTTCGTTTTCCTAGGTGTACCTTGAACACAAAAAGTTTGCGGAACACTGGTCTAGTGGTTAGTGACCCTGACTGCTATGCCGGAGGTCGTGGGTTCGATTCCCACCCAGGACAAATGTTTGTGTGATGAGCACGATCATTTTGTTCTGTGTCTGGGTGTAATTTATCTATAATAGTATGTATTTAGAAATATATAAATATGTCTATCAGCTGTCTAGTACCCATAACACAAGCTCTGCTTAGCTTGGGACTAGATAGCGTTGTGTGATAGTTGTGGAATATTTATTATTATTATTTACTTTTATCTTTTTAAAATCTCGGGATAATGGAATCCCGGACTTTTGGAGGGCGTGCCAGGAGCCGGAGCCATCTTGCAGAGGCCCGTTACGCAATTTAAATGAAATGAGGCTCCAGCCGGCGGTTATCCCTGTATACACTATGCCAGTATACCCAAGGACAACCCCCGGTTGGAGTTGGACTATTGCGGAATATGGGAATAAAAGACAGGGTTATGGCGTTTGGTCGATTTGGTGGACTGTTTATATATTTCTATGGAAAAACTATGGCCCCTGCCTCATCAATGTTTTATATACATAGATACGATGGCAGGGGGTGACTTGCACACTCAACAAAATTATTATTAACCCTAGTTTAAAAAAAAAAAGTATTAAAAAAAATGTAATCTCACCTGCAGACTGTAAGACTCAAAGAATCCTTTGGCGCAGTAAGTGCACCTAAAGGTGGCGCCGCGCAACACTCGCTCGTGAGTCTTCATGTGCATCTTCAGCAGGGCTTGGGAGCCGAACTTCTTGGGACAGTCCTTACACGCGTGTATTTTTTCCTGTTGGCAACATTAATAATGATGAAAAATCGATCGTGCCGATAGTCGTGTCTGCCAATGGCTTAATCGCCAAGAGCCTCGATCAACATCTGAGGAGGCTCTCGCTTGGCAGCTGGATCAGGCGCCTGATTCAGAAGGTAGTACTTCTGGACACGGCGCGTATTGTTAGGAGGTTCCTCTCCCAGGAGCCCTGACCACCGGCGGCCCGGACCCTGTTCCCGATGCTGGTGGACTGTTATTTTTTATAATTTTTTTATTACTTTTTTTGTAAAAATATTTAAAAATGTAATTCATAAATTAAAAAATGAATAAAGGATAAAATATCGTATAATTTAATAATAAATAGTAATCGAATAGATAAATGATTTGATCGGATAGTGAGTATTAGTCCTGGGTGCTATTGGGTTTTTCTATTAGAATTGGCTATTTGTCAGTAGCTATAAATTACAATACTATAATTAGTCCGTCATTAAGAGTTTTAAAGAATAACGGACACGTATTTTTTCTTTTGTAAAATCAATGAATATTTACCAATATATAACGCATCGAAACTCGAGAGTGGGGGCTCGTGACGTCAGAATTCAATAAAAATTGTACTAAATTGTGACGTATTGCCAAATTTGAAGGCGTCGCGAGAAAAACTCGAGAAAAAAACCTGAGTTAAAGAAGAAATATCAACAATACTTACCAAATGAGTATCAGAGTGTTTGGCCAGCGAGTGAGCGTACTTGAACCTCTTAGGACACTCGCTACATTGGAAGCCCAGCCCCGACTCCGCGGTATGAGTCGACAGGTGTGCCCGGAGATCACTCCAGCTCGATATTGTCTTGTGACAAATTCTGCATTCTCTTATGCGGGTGGGGTGTGTCCTGCGGAGAATTTAGGATGTTACAAGGATAGCTGGTAAACGTTAAGTATTTTTCCTACTCCTCCACTTTACTTTTGTTTCCCGTGACCCAAGAGCTGGCTTTTACCTTGGCCAGAAGCTAAGTATTGCCATACAAAGAGGCAACGCCGCCAGTCTCTTGGGCACATTACCAGCTGACAGAGTTAAGGATGAATTTTTGAATGCTCTATAATAGTTTAGCTTTATTTTAATTTAGTATTTCTATATTTATGTATTTTTAGCTTCTTAAAATTAAAGATCTGCTTTTGTTTTTTTTTGCATTATCAAAGAATTTTTCCTTCTGCGAAGCAGTCATGCTCGTGAAGGAGGAGGCTGGCCGCGTGAGGAAGATGATAGCGTCCTAATTCCACCTCAGCTGCAGAGCGACGCCTATAATTAGTAGAATGACGTCAGAAATGAGTAGGGCGACGCCGACTATGAGTAGGGCAACGCCTATAATGAGCTGGGCGACGCCGACTTTGAGTAATTCGACGCTAACAATGAGTAGGGCGACGTCTATAATGAGCAGGGCGACGCCGACTATGAGTAGGGCGACGCTTATAATGAGTAGGGTGACGCCGACTATGGGTAGGACGACGCCAACTATGAGTGGGGCGACGCCTATAATGTTTAGGGTGACGAGACACACACAAAATCAACCTCACCTCTGCCTATGATTCTTCAAGCTCCCCTTAGCAATGAACACTTTATGCCTTCATATTGGTCACATCTTTCATCCGCTCTATGACCCTCGCCTTTTTCCGTTCAAACCTCCACCTACTTTAGCGATCTCTATACGTTAAATATGGGTTATGCTATTTTCATACATAGAATAAAAGCTATTTTATAGGATAACTTTTATCCCACTAAGAATAGGATAACTTTTATCCCAAAGTTAGTTTTGTGGGGGATTATTTTACGACTGTTATGAGAATGAAGCCGCGTGCAAAAGCCTGTAACATACCAAAATCAGACTCACCTCTGCCTATGATTTTTCAAGCTCCCCTTAGCACTGAACACTTTATCACAATCCTTACATGGAAACGTCTTCCCATCAACCTTCATATCCGTGACATCTTTGGAATTCATCCGCTCTATGACCCTCGCCTCTTTCCGCTCAAATCTTCTTTGTTCTCTCACTTTAGCAATCTCCATACGTTTAACATGGGTTAATCCAAATGTATGCCATTTATTGTGGATTAAGAACCTCTTTGGATGTTTAAAGAGGAGTGCGCAATGTGGGCATTCGAATACTCCTTCTGGTTTTATGTCTGTAAAACAATTTTAATTGGTTTTTAAAAACATATGGAAAAGATCTTTAAAGGGATTTTAGATTGTAATTTTTCGGCACATCTTAAATTCTTATTAGTAGAAATGTTATATCCACTTTGCTAAAGCCGGTTTGTTGAGAAGTCACCTGCTTTTGTGCCCAACTTGCCCAACCACCTCCCAGGATTTGAGCGAGGGAAACAACAGAGCTGTGCATCGCTAGGTATTGGTTGGATACAATTTGAGTCTATCGACGGGCAATGAAGAAGAAGTTTCAAATATATTTAGACTCCTCATGACTCTTAATTCTGAATAACTCAATACAACTTTATCAAATCTAGGAATTGAACCCAGATCCTCATGATCACACAGTTGCTCTTGCGGCACTTAGTACAATTTGTCTTTACTTATTTTTTAGCCTTTTCACATCTTTACAAAACCTGGCATGAACAATTTTGGAAAAATAATACACAAAACTTTAAAAGCTTAAGCCAGATATGAGTTCATCATCAACCTAAAATTTACCCACTGCTGGGACACAGGCCTCCTCTCTGTGAGAGGGAACAGGTGATAAACCATCTCGCTGGCCCAGATGTTAGGTATCCAAGCATATTTGTAAAGGATACTAGATATAAAGCCGGATATGCAGTTAATTTAAATGAAAATATCCAATACTTTTTCAATAGTTTCGCAAGTTCTGCAAGTTACTGAACATTCAGACGGATCAAATGGATATTTGTCAACGAGAAAAAAAAGACATAAATCATTACCATTTTGATAACAAGCTACTGCCTGTTCAACACTGCAATCACCCTCAATAATCCTGTAGTTCATTTGTCCGTCCCTTTCAAACCCATGAGAGTCCTTCAAGAATGGCGTATAGCACTCCGAGTCTGCCCACGTTGCTTTCTCAACCTTTATTACGATACTATTGTCTGTATTCACTTCCGTTTCTGATGCATCTTCTCTTATGAAGTGTTGAGTTATTGCGACAGGTTTAACCTCTTCATCATCGGACGGCAAGTCAGTTTCCGTATAATTTTCATCACTATCATTCTCTGTAGCATTTTGTTCTTCAGCAGTGTCATTTTCTTCCTGACTTTGTTCATCCTTACCAATATTTGATTCCTTGGTCAGGTCTGCTGGAGATTCTGGTAATTTTTCCGTATTTACTTCGTGGATCTTATCCGCAGTATCTTTAACTTTTACTACTGTCATATCAGATGGTTGCGTGGTATGCGTAATTACAGTAGAATTCTGTACTAATGGAATCATTGCTGGTACTTCCCTTGTTTTACTTGATGACTGAATAAGGATATTTTCAATTAATTTCACTGTGTTTTCAATGTTTTTCCGTCTCGTGCTATTGATTTGAAGTTTTTCTTGAGATTTCATGCTTAAATCTAGATTATGATTACTTTCTTCGTACGTATTGTTATGTAGATAGTCGTTGTTATCGCCACTGTGTTTATTATATACTTTATTTGGTATCTGAGGTATATTTAACGGCATTTTCCGTGCATTTTGCTCTTTATAGTTTTCTTGACGCACCGACTCAATTACTCGCTTATCGTAAGCATAATTCACCACATTAGCGTTATGCTCGTTCTGTATATTCAAGTTCATAGGGAACATACCGTTTGGGAATGGCAAATCGTTCGTGGTATTTGCATTTTGACTCACGTAAGTATGTTGGAAACCCAGTTGTTGATAGTTGGGAAATTGGGTCATTTGCGGGGGCATGGTGATAGGAGAGTGGTTGTAATGTGCATAGTCCGGGAGGTTGTAGGGCCCGCTAGGCGCGGGGACACTTTGGTGTGCTATTTTGCTCAAGTTATTGATGTTATGAGCGATATTCATATGACTACCCATTGGTGTCATATTGACGGGCGCTCCCATGTTTACAGGCGCCTCGTTAGGACTATAAGTCCCTGTATTGTGCAACATAGTTGCCGTAGTATAAAACTTTGTTCACTTTTCACGTTTTACCGTTACATTTTAATGTCGAAAACACTAAACAAATAAAGCTAAAGTAAGCCATTTTGTCTTTTTGACATTTCAATGTCCACCCAAAAACCGATAAATCGTCAAATTGTCACAGATTTGACAAGTAAACCCTGTACAAAAAACCGGAACGTAAACATTTGAAAAACCGTGAAAGCATTTTTTCATTTGTATTTAATTTTAAGACAATGATTTTGTATTGAATTATGCTAAACAAAACTTAGGAATCAGCTTTGAATTATTTTCCAAGTTCAAAATACCCATTAATTTCATGCATCAATGTGATGTGCAAGGATCTTTACTAATGTTTCTCTAAAATACCGCCAGATGGCTTAGTCATTGCACATAGTTAATTTTCAATTTTGAACTGTGTTCCGAGGTACTAGGATCTATATTCAATTTAGCGCAAACGTAACATATGAACAAACAATGATAGACGTTACCTAATTGGTTTAAAGTCTAAATTTGTATGATACTATGTTATAGATATTTGAAATATGACGTAAGATTACGTGAGTCTCGTTCATTCTCATTTGTCTCACTCTTTCATTCATTATTTATTTTCTGCAGGCAGTGGATGTGTTGTGTTTCTCATAACTCGATTTATTTTTAAAATAGCACAAATCGAACGGTATAAGTGTATTTTTTAATCAGAAATCAGTGAACATGGCGCTGGGATCCTACGCTGAAGAATATTTTCGCTCTATAAATCCCTTAGCAGCGAAAATTCACGAGGATATCGTCGAAGCGAAAACTTCTTACGAAAATATATGGGAAACGCTAACAGAAAAAGAAAAGGTATAAAAACACTTCCTTGACACATAATTAACTCGTTAGTAACCATTTCAGTTAAGTAATATGTGAGGAAATTCAACAAATACAGTGTTCTAATAATGCATGTAAATTTTTCGGTACAACAATTTGTATGAATGAATCATAATTTGTGCATGCGTCTGGCAACTATAATAGGCCTTTTAAGTCCAATTATCTTATCTTGTGGTCATTAATTGATTAATTACATAAAATGGTACGTGGAATCTATACTTTGAGAAATTATTGAATTCAACTTACTAACATCATTCTATTTTACAAAAATCATAACAAAAAATAAGACCAACTGTTATATTTTTATTCAAATTAGTCTTAAAATCACTGCATACTTTAATAAACGGTCTGATGAAGACCACATGACTGCGATGGATGCAAGCCACTTCTAAGTGTTTATCCTATTGGAAATCGATGAGGAGGCCTATTTTAAGCAGATGATGATTTACAAAAATAGTGATTAGTGACACAAGAATATTTATATAAATATTATGAATTGTCAACAATGAACTTGTAGTCAACTCCAAATTCTATTACAAACTATTTGTTCCTGGGGTTTCAACCCTGCTGCTCGGCTCCTAATGGTCACAGCTTGATGTTATATAGCCTATGGGCTTCTTCAATAAAAGGAATGTCCAATACAAAAATATTTTTTCAATTCGAACCAGTAGTTCCTGAGATAAGAGCATGCAAACAAACAAACTCTTCAGCTTTATAATATTTGTATAGATTATAGTACTATGTATGGCATTTAGTACAAACAGGAAACTGAACATAATTAGCATAAAGGTTTTGCATATCACTTCCCTTTTATGTCTGTTACACTAAGTAATTTACAAATATATGCAATTCATACATTCTTGAGTACTACTTTTTGTTCCATTTCCTAAGAATTTATTTGCTTAGCTTTTTGCTGTTTCGCTTCTGGCCAAAGGTCTCCTTCCATACCATAAGTCTGTATCACAAAACTTCACACTTGTGGTACAAACCTCACTGCCCGTTCACTTTGATCTTACCTGTGAGCAGAGCAGCGGGAAGCGCAAATAAGACATTAATTAATTTATAAGTACACGAATTTGCCACTGACGGTGCCTCGCGGCGTGTTGCAAACATTTCTATACATTTGATCTTACGCCATGGCACACCGCTCACAGCGACAAAGTTGTGAAATTCAAATTCAAACATTTATATATGTGAATCGGTCAACATTCATTAAAAAGAAAACAAGGC
Source organism: Agrotis puta (assembly GCA_943136025.2). Taxonomy (NCBI): domain Eukaryota; kingdom Metazoa; phylum Arthropoda; class Insecta; order Lepidoptera; family Noctuidae; genus Agrotis; species Agrotis puta. Next base: position 2,185,491 of record OW964195.2, on the reverse strand, counting down.
GAGAGTTTTGCGACCCGGTATTATATTTTGATGGCCCGGTACTGGGTTTCGACCTGGCAAATAGGAACCACGCACTGGTGTAGAAATTTGCCAAGCGGTAAACATGCATTTTGCTCACCCAATTCCATTTTACCATCATTAGAAGAAACACAAGTATTAATTAAAGCTATTTCTTCTTTTCAGACTGAAATAATAAACGAATCTCTAATAAAACCAGATATTTCATTGAAATATGCATTATTAGACACCTTAGACTTTGATATCAACGACCCACCGGTGCGCAAAGATGACTTGATGTCATTCTTTGGCCGAGATCACGGACAAAAATTAATCCAAGATGAAAATACCTCATACAGAGATGAACACAGTAGTCCGTTCTTGTACCAAACGAAAAGTCAGTTAAATCTATGTATTTTAAGCGATTGTAGAGCACCGAAAGATGTAAAACCGACATCACCACCTCCAGTAATGTCTGAACTTGCTTTATCCCATTCCAAAGTTGTCTCCGAGTTGAAAAATGCCTTAAAATCCCATGAGGTCCTCCGAAATACCTATAAAGAGGGTCCAGAAAGAGAGGTTACCTCTCCAGGGTTTATAAGCAAGTTTATAGGCAATTTTAAAGCTAAGGATGAGGAGCGAGAGTGCCTGGTGTCGGTTGGACCTCAAACTCAGATTGTGGCTTCTTCGGAGAACTTCTTTAGGACTAATTTCAAGAGTCCCCCGGCGGAGAATAAATATGAAAAGGATTATAGGAGCAGTGTCGTCAAATCTAGTAGTGGTGAGTTGTTTTATTTTTATACGGTTTTTATTTTGTAGTTGTAGTGAGAGTTAAAAAGGTCATTCGAATTGAATTTCTGCCATTTTCCCCGGGACTCACGAATTACCGTGACCCCGGTACGTAAAGAGCTATTGAAGGACACCGTGGATTTTAGTCAGTAGGAGTCTGACAGTCCGTCCCGCTCTGCCCTGGGTGGGAGGACTCATGTGATGTATTACAATGTAAAAAAAAAAAACTTAATAAAAAAAAAATTAACCAGATGAAGCTTAACACCAGAATTTCACATGGAGCTCACTATTGCCAAATCGGTTATACAATAATAATTCTCGCATTCAAACGACAACTACAAAGGTCCGTGTAAATGTTCTTTAAACTGATTAAATGAACATATAACATGCGTACACGCATTTAGTAATCTTAAGTGCCTGCTTAGGATATTTATTTATTGTATAACTGTCTTGGGAGCTGCAATAGTTTATATCGTCCATACTAATATAGTAAATGCGAAAGTTTAGTCTGTCTGTTACGTTTTCGGTTCTTTTTTGAACCACTGAGCTAAAGATCTTAAAGGTTAATCAGTACTTGACAAGGTTAGTTATAGGATGGGCATGCGGGCGGCGAGTAATGGGTGTCTCGCCGTCCGTCATAGAACATGCCCTGGTCGACGGCGCGTCGTGGTGACGGGGCCCCCTTTAGAGGGCCCAAGCCTGCCGGGGACGCGGGAGTGTCTCATCAGGTAATCGTGGTCCTGAAACGTAAAGCTATTGAAGGATCACCGTGGATTTTAGTCAGTACAAGTTTAACAGTCCCTCCCGCCCCGCCCTAGGTAGGAGGACACATTTGATGATTTTAAAACGATTCACCTCAGTCACCTCTATCTTTTAGCTATTCCCATAGGATATTTTTAATCCCGGAACGTTTCCCTGTCTTAATTTCGGACTGCTTAGCGCTTGAAACCGCAGGCAAAAGCATAGTATACGTAATATAATTAATTCTTAGCACACAGTATTAAATATTGATAAAGGAAACGCTTGCGGATTGAACGTGGAATTATTGTTAATTTGTGCCATTTGATTATTGCGTGATAATCGTAAGGATAGCGTGGGCTTTTATTTTATCGTGGTAAAATCATCAAATGAGTCTTCCCACCCAAGGCAGAGCGGGAGGGACTGTCAGACTCGTACTGACTAAAACCCACGGTGTCCTTCAATAGCCCTTTACGTACCGGAATCATGATAAATGATAAGTCCAGCGACCCCGACAGGCTTTGGTCCTCTAGAGGGGGGCCCCGTCATTTTGCTGACACTCTTTGGGGCGCGCGTGGAACACATCGCGCTGTCGACCCGGGCATGGTTCATGGTCGTACAGCGAGTTGCCCATAACTCGCTGCCCGCATGCCCGCGCCTACGGTGGCCGGAGATCGTCTGCCGACGTCCTTCGCCGTGTGCGTCTACCACTGCGGCTGGGGTGGAGGGAGGACGCTGTCCTCTCCCTCACGCGGCCCGCCTTCTCCTTCGCGAGCACTGCTTCACAGAGGGAGAGGATAGCCTCATCCTTTTGCCCTGTTAGGCAGCCACTAGCCTGGTCCAGGGCGGGTTGAAGGACAGTCACATGTCCTCCAATTTATAGTTTAAGGATTGGTTTTCTCGCGATGTTTTCCTTCTCGAGGTTGACCACGTTGCAGGTCTATACGATTGAATTGGAAGGCAAGGTGACCTTTTTCTCGGTGGGACATTTATGCTTTACGTAATTTACATAGAATAGACAACTATCCCATAATTATATGGAACTGTTCCATTGTCCAAAAATTTAAAATGTGGATTTGGATTTAAATAAGTATGGAGTTCCTTGCCCATTCTTCTTCATACAAACCTACCCTTGCGAATGGGTGTGGAATCAATCCCATCCCATTTTCTTTAATGTTTTTTTTTTTTTTTTTTTAATTATTGGCAACTGCCGTAGGCAATTCCTGCCAGTGTCTTGTAGTGACCACAGGGTAAGCAACGAAGTGACTATACATGGGTATTTTATTAAATTTAAGTTTACCAAGAGAATAATGAACTTAAGCTTTTTGTGGCAATTCTTTTAGCCCTGAAATAAACACAAAACCTAGGAGTTAATAGTAGTTAGTAACATAAAATATATACGTCTAGACAATAATATATTATTAATTAGACTATGTCTGATTATTATAGTTTAATATTGTTATTGGAAATAAATTTAATAAAAGCACGTATAATTTGGGGATTAGGGAAAAATGAGAGGAGGTGGCGAACATTAGTGGGTTTTTGGATGTTCAATTTTGTAATAACCTGATCAAAAGAGGAAACATTATTCAAAGGGCAATTTAAAAATATGTGATCTAACGTACCATCATCCAGCCCACACTCACACAAAGAACTGTCCCGGACTCTAATTTTATGGAGGAAAACTGGGGTACAACAGTGGCCAATACGGATTCTGCATATAACGGATGTAACGGATTTGGATGTTTCTTTGTATTTATAAAACCAAGGTTTGGAAGGAATGGATGGTTGAATAGATGCAAACAAGCTAGCCTTTGACTTGCTAGATTGAGACCAGTGGTCTTGCCAGGATTTAAAAAGATCTACTTTGGCCTTGTGAATTAAGTCATAGACCTGAACAACATAATGTTTTTTATCTGCTAGATTGCTGCTGATCGCATTCTTAGCTGCTTTGTCTACCACCTCATTGCCCGTAATATCCACATGGCTAGGAATCCATACTAATATTATCTCAATATTTTTTTTAAAACAAGCATGTAAGACAGATTTGATTTCAACGATGATTGGGCTACGTAGGTTATCTTTAAATGAATTTTTAACTATTGCCTGCAGAGCACTCATGGAATCAGAGAAGATGACTGCTTTTGTGATAGCTGAATGAGAGGAAATAAATAAACACGCCTCCAGAATTCCAATGCATTCCCCAGTAAAAACTGAAGACTCGGGAGGACACTGGAACTGGAGGAATATCTGGGAGTTGGAATTGTATACAGCAACGCCTGTTTTACCGTCGGTGGTCAATTTAGAAGCGTCAGTATAAAATTTGTAGTGATCAGGCCAGTTGTTATTAACAGTCGAAAGAAAGTGGTCATTAGCATTGATGGTGTCCTTGTTTATTCCGATAAAAGAGATTTTTGGAACAAAATTTAGAATTTCATATGGACATGTGTAGAGTGGGAATTTATTACACTGAGGAATGGGAGAATTGATTTCCACATTCCGGATATTCCTAAATGAATTAAGGATCAAAGGGGGGTCTTTATGCTTCCAGTAACCGCTCTGTCTACATAGATTATCTAGTATGGAAAGCTTAGAAAGAACAACGTGATTACTAAGAAAATATGCCTTGTACATATATTTATCAGCTAAGTATTGTCTACGGAGAAGAAGGGGAGGGTCGCCACTCTCAACTTGCAGAGCGTTGGTAGGAGTGGATCTCATACATCCTAGCACAATGCAGAGGGATTTCGACTGAATGGTTTCCAGCTTGGCCAACGCAACTTTACCACAGGGTTCCAGGAGGAAAGACCCATAGTCCAGTAAGCTTCTTATTGTAGCATTGTATATGAGTTTAAGAGTAAAGGGATGAGCACCCCACCAAACTCCCGCTAAAGCACGTAGCATATTAAGGTTTTTGTCACATTTATTGATTATATAATTGAGATGAAAGACACCACATAATTTACAGTCTAAAATGACCCCAAGGAATTTCACCTTATCCTCGACCTTGATTGGGGCTCTTTCAATTTCAAGGTGGACATATGGAGTTAAGCGTTTCCGTGAGAAAACAACAACGGAGCTTTTAGGAGCTGATAAGCTAAGGCCATGAGAGAGTAGCCACTGGTTAAGGGAGTTAAGGGATATTTGCATGGATTCTGTAGCAAGTTCGACGGATGAGGTAGGAATATATAAGGTTAGGTCGTCTGCATATTGTAAAATCTGGCAGTCGCTATTAAGGGACTTGTGAAGATCAGAGGTGTAAATACTGTATAAAAGAGGACTTAGTACTGAACCCTGGGGTAACCCACGCCAAACAGTTCTGGGGTCATGTGATTCTCCTGGGACGTGGAGTTTAACACTACGACCAGCCAACAAGTTACAGATACAGTTAAGAATCTTTACAGGGATACTCAGCTGGCGTAATTTACTTCTGAGTACCGAAAGAAGGACACTGTCGTAAGCTGCTGAAATGTCAAGAAAGACCGCCAGAACAGACTCATTTTTGCTGAAAGCAATCCGGATATCAGTCATCAAACTACCAATACTGTCCATTGTACTAGCCCCCTTTCGGAAACCAAATTGAGATTTAGCTAGAAGACCTCGGCCTTCAACAAACCACTCCAATCTGTTTTTAATAAGGTGTTCCAATATTTTAGCTATTACAGGTGATAGAGCAATGGGTCGAAAATTATCGGGGCAATCGGGAGGTTTCCCTGGTTTTAGAATAGGAATTATAAGCTGCGTTTTCCAGGAATCAGGGATATGTGAGAGACTAAAACATGTGTTGATTAATGATAAAAGGTATTGGCGACTGCGGGACCCCAATTTTTTAAAAAATGAATATGGATGGCCATCTATGCCTGGGGCAGAGTCGTGTACGTGTTTGAGCACTGCATCCAGTTCGCTTAACAAGAAGGGGGCATCTAAGGTGTCATTGGAAATTTCGCCCCCCTCAGAAGGGGAGGGGCATTCTCCCAAAAGAGGAGCGAAAGGGGGAGCCAGTTTGTTCAGGAAAGATTCTGTAATGTCGCTATGCATAGATGAGGAGTTTCGGACAGAGCAACCACGTTTAAATTGTTTGAATTTTTGCCAAACAAGAGAGGAAGGGGTTGAAGGGGAAAGTGAAGAACAGAATTTCTTCCATCCTTCATATTTTTTTTTTTTAAATAGACGTTTGGATCGCGCAACAATCCGGTTGTACTCGATCAAGTTTTCAGTGGACATATTTTGAGCATAATTGAGTTCCGCTTCTTTTCGAGATTTAATCATGTTAGAACATTCCCGATCCCACCAGGGGGGAGATGATAGTTTTCCAGAGGCTGAATTTTTAAGTGGAATGCTGTTATCCGCGGCTGAAGAAATTGAATCGGAAAATTTCGATATACAGTCATCTATGTTGGCTGGGGAAATTTGGGGCAAAGTGGAAACTATATCCTCAAGAGTTTGAGAGTATAAGTCCCAGTCCGCACCTGTAAGCCTGTATTTTAAAAGTGGAGGGTTACCCCTGTGGGGTAAGGACCTGTTGATCAGAGTAGTGCATATTGGGTAGTGGTCACTACCATACGTGAGGTTTAGTCGTTTCCACTCCAACTGGGCGGCCAAACTAGCTGAACACAGGGTAAGGTCTACACAACTTCTACTCAGGCCAGGTCTAGGTAGACGAGTGACGGAACCATCGTTGACAACACATAAACCCAAATCTTCCAACAGATCAACCAACTCCAAACCAGGGGAATCAGAATGGTCAGAGCCCCATAGAGAATGATGGCAGTTAAAATCACCCAAAATTATAACAGGATTCAATGAGGAACATATATTATGAATGTATTGAAAGCAGGAGGGATTAGGGGAGGGAATATAGACAGATATAAAATTAATGCCAAGGATATTAACACCTACAGCATTAATCTCATCTCCGTGGGGAGGAAAGGATAGAGGGGAGAAAGAAAGAAGATTGTTCACCAGCATAGCAGCCCCGCCATAACCATCAGAGCGGTCATCCCGGAGAGTGCTATACTTAGGAATATTAAAATTGAGTCGTGGAGTTAGCCATGACTCTGAGATTGCAAAAATTGCAGGATTATGCAAATTAATAAGGTGGCAGATTTCATGTTTTTTGGGGAGCGCACTTCTGGTGTTCCACTGCATGAGATGGAATGTTACGGTTTTTGATTTTATTGACTATGTTGTCGGCAACGTGGTCTGGTAATGAGTAATTTGAAAGTAGGGTGGAAAGCAAAGTAATAATAATGTTAATAGTCTCTTCATTCTCATTGTGAGTGGGAGGGTGGTCCATCAGAGCACAACCATTAGGAGAGGGGGGGAAAGAATAACTGTTAATAATATCCTGGTGGGCTCTACGGTCATAACCAGGATGGAGGGGTGTGTGGGTTTTTGGACGGGTAGTAACAAATTTTTTACTGGTGGAAGAAGTAGAGGGTTGAGAATGGGAGGAATAATTAGGGATAGGGGGACGGGAAGGGCGGGGATCATGTTTAAAAGTCTGGTGGATAGTCAGTGCAGGAGGGGCTGACGCCGAAATGTCTGCAAAAGATCGGTAGGAGGGGGCAAAACGTTTGGCTGCTTCAGAATAAGATATATTGTCCTTGGCCATGGTGGACTTGATGTTCCGCTGACGCAGATGTTCCGGGCATTGACGACTGTTCGCAGGGTGGGCACCCGTACAATAAAAGCACTTGGGTTCTTCAATGGTACAACCATCTCCAAAATGATCACCACTACCACAGCGGTAGCACCGTGGCTTTGACCGGCATTGAGTTCTGGTGTGTCCATATTTGCAGCACCCGAAACACTGGACAGTGGGAAAATTATAGATCTCTACTGGGAGGGAATTGAAACAGCAGAAAACTCGATCTGGGAGGCTCTGACCATCAAATGTAATTACTACGCTTGATGTAGCAATCCATTCCGATTTCCCATTATTGGAAACTCTGCGGTTCAATCTCCTCACCTTCAACACCTTACCAAGTGGAGACTTCAGGGCATCCAAGACTTCAATGTCAGTCCAATCAATAGGGACGCCCCTCACAACACCCATCCTGGTGATGTTGAAAGTGGGAATGATCAGCGTGAAACCTTTTTGCTTGATTGACTCATTGTCGATAAATGCATTGGCATCTTCCGGGCCCTTGAACTCTACTGATACCCTGTTTCTTCCTATTCTCTTTATACCCCCCTCTATTATATTCACAACATTCAGTTTCTGTAATAATTTACCAAATTTTATAGGATCGAGGGTAGTGCCAGAGGTTGGGTCGGATTCACGAAGAGATGCATAGACTAAAAATGGTTGTCTATCTAAATTAGAGTACTTGGTGCGTGAGATCAACGACGGGGCCGTGACCCGGTCGCGTTTAGTCGTTGGAGCATTTTCGTCTGTGCCCTTCGTAGGGTCGTTGTGGAGATGGTTTTCTACGAGTTTCCTCTTTTGAGAAGCTACTTCAACTTCCATTGTCTCGAATTGAGACAGTGGAGCCGTCAGAATAGGCGTATGAGAAAAAAGGTCTTGCGATTGTAGCTGAGCGGGATGGGGTGGATCTGGAGGGCGGCCAGGAGGCCGTTCGTCAACCGCCATCGTCACTCAGCATAGGCCAGTAGAAAATTAAAAACTTACCAGATGTAAGATCACGTAGGTACACAACACAAATAAACACAGGACGAGCACAAACACGTAAAATACACCCAAAACCACCAGAAAAAGCAGAGAAATAGCCAAAAATCGGTGCGAGAAACAAAACCACATGTACTCGCCACAAACAATCAGCCTACCCTCTCGAAGAACTTAAACACAAATTCTTCTTTAATGTTAATATTCGACGTTTGAAAGTGACTAATTGAAATAAATGATTTGACTTTGACTTAGAGGTCCGCAAAAATCGCCAATACTTTGGTCTGGAAATATCAAAGATATTTTTTTTTATTCTTTCATAAATTAGAAAATAATAAAACAAAGTGCAAAAAATAAAATACATGATTTGTAAAACAGATAGGCCGTCTTACAAACGTAGGCCGTGTTACTGAGAGATAAATATCGTAGAACTGACATCCGGTGAGGAAGACAAGTTCTCGAGTGGCGACCACGGACCGGAAGATGCAGCGTAGACAGACCTCCCACTAGGTGGACCGACGACATCGTGAGAGTCGCGGGCAAGTGATGGATGCAAGTAGCGAATTGTCGTTCGGCGTGGCGGTCTAAGGGGGAGGCCTGTGTTCAGCAGTGGACGTCTTCCGGCTAATGATGATGATTATCAACTGAGAGTTATAGTTTTACACTCCGCCTACGTTAAAAATGGCTCGTATGAACGAGGGCTGTCATATACCCTACGCGAATCTCCTTAATTATTATAGGCTTAGCCGTATTTGGGTCCAATAAATATTTATAAGATGTCATTGTCAGAGTTACTCAAAATGGAGAAATAAACCATCCACGCGAAGACCGACATCCGCGCAGACGGAGTCGCGGGCGGAAGCTAGTATACCCTATTTGTAGAACCTCTATACCGTTATATTTATAAAACATTATATTGTATTGATTGACTCACTGTATTTGTTTTAGATAGCTCATTAATTTGTGTGAAACTAATTCCAGTGTTTATATTTTGTTTTATTGTGTGTCACAGTGTTTATTTTGATATAGACAGACATGTCGGTGATAGGTTATGCGTTCTGTCAATATTTATTGTTTTTGGTTCATATGTAGGTTGTTGAGTTAGGCATCTCGTCGCTATCAACGTTGCTTCTCAATTTGGGGGCAACCCCTTTAGGGGGTTGGAAATAACTCGCTGTCTGAACAGGGATCATGCTGGTGTCGACGGCGCGTCGTGTTCTAACGCACACCTCAAAGACCTCTTTGCAAGGGAGTCCCCGCCTTAGAGGGCTTAACGCCTGCTGGGATCGCGGGACTGTCTAAACAGATAATCGTAACCCGGGAACGTAAAGGGCTATTAAAGGAACATGGTGGATTTTAGTAATTATTTTTTTTTTTAAATCGTTGCCCCACTAGGAATTTCTCCAGTGTCGCGGGTGCGTTTACAAAGATATAAACTTACATACACAGACGCCCAGACCCGAAACAAGTACTTGTAGATCATACAAATATTTGCTCCGTGCGTGAATCGAACCCGCGACACCCAGCGAGTTTTTGACGGCTGCTTCTGATAAGACATCTTAAAGACTCGGATAGACAAATGCGGTTGTTGATTGGTTACAGACAAAGAACCAACCGAAGATAGTAACCGAGATAGTTTATTAATTTCCAGCTAAATGATGAAGGCCGCGGGACTCACGAATTACCGTGACCCCGGAACATTAAGGGCCATTGAAGGACACCGTGGACTTTAGTCAGTACGAGTCTGACAGTCTCTCGGGACAATGAAAGTCCCTCGATCAGCGGGAGGTGCTATAAGGCATATTCAGTAAATACATACACGGAAGTCAAACACGGAAATACACACATCAAAAGTGTCTAGGGATCAAGCATTTTTATGCGGATTTCTTGAGATTGAGATGTGGCTTTGTAATAAATTTATGATTTTATAAATTTATATGGATCCTTTTTGGTGCATTTCATAATTTGAATCAGGAACTGTGAATCAAATTCGAGTAAAAGATGAAAATCAGCTGTCAATATTTTCCCTATAAAAACATACAACGCATTTAAGACATTATTAGTGCTACTGTTTCCCTACTACTGATTAAAACCAACGTTATTATGGAGCGGTGACGTCATTTAAGCAGGGAAGAAATGCTCAGAGCCGTGGGAATGATAGAAGCTGGTTCCCGGCAACGTACTGTGGCTTTAGCTCTGAATACAAGTCAGAGTATTATCAGTCGACTTTGGACACGTTACCGAAGCACTGGTACCGTGGCTGAGCGCCATGGAGGACGGTATCGCTGCACCACACGGAGACAAGACCGATACATTCAAATCTTAACTCGAAGAGCTCCAACAATAACCGCCATGATGTTAGCCGTGAGGCTTCATCACTCTTCAGGGAACTTAATTAGCGACCAAACAGTCGGAAACCGCTTGCATGAAGTGAACCTTCATTCCCGAAGACCGCTACGGGTACCACCTATAGCAATGCACAATCGTAGGATTCGATATCAATGGGGTCTTGAACACAGAAATTGGGCAGAAGAACAATGGCGTTTCGTGTGCTTTTCTGATGAGTCTCGTTTTGGTATGAGACCGGATACAAGACGTATACGACACTGGAGAAGCCCTGGACGCCAACAGCGATTAAAATCCTGCCAGGAAGTCCATCCTTATAGTGGTGGAACCATCATGGTATGGGCGGGTATTTGGATCGGCGGAAGAACTGAGTTGATTTGGATCAGAGGCAACCTCAACGCTCAAATTTATGCTGAGACGATTGTATCAGACGTCATCGTTCCTCTACAAGTGCAAATCGGTCCCTTATTTCAGTTAATGCATGATAATGCACGACCGCACACCGCAAGAGTTGTAAGACAGACTCTCGCCGCAGCTAACATCAATGTCCTGCCCTGGCCTGCTCAGTCGCCAGACTTGAATCCGATTGAGCATGCATGGGATATGCTACAGAGAAGAGCTCTGCCGAATATGGAGGGTATCCAGTCGCAAGAAGACCTTTTTTTGTTGTTGCAACGAACATGGGCGGCCATTCCACAGCGTGATTTGGATGAACTCATTTTGAGTATGCCAAACCGATGTTCTTGTGTTGTTAGTGTTCGCGGTAGAAACACGGATTATTAATTGATTAAGTTACCCAATAAAATTTTAAAGAAAACTGTTATTTCAGTCTTTTTTTCGAACTTTTGTGTTAGTGGTTCAAATGTCAAAAATCCCTTTATTAGGAAAATGGCAAATTTCTTTATTAATGCAAAGGTGACTTGGTTTATCGTTACTGTGACAAACGAAAACACTTTATTTGATGAATCCTTAAAAAAATTTTTAATTGATATCAATCAGGAGAAAAGTTATTGCAAAAATATATGTTGATCCCTAGACACTTTTGATGTGTGTAGTTACGCGCTGATTAGCCAAGTTTGAGATGACGCATCGTTGTTTCTTCATCATTTTTTAACGTTGTAAAACCATCAAATGAGTCCTCCCACTCAGGGCGGGACGAGAGAGACTGTCAGACTCGTACTGACTAAAATCCACGTTGATCCTTCAATAGCCCTTTACGTTACAGGGTCACGGTTACCTATACAGACAGTCCCGCGATCCCGGCAGGCTTGACCCTTGAGGCGCGCGCCGTCGACCCGGTCATGGTCCATGTTCGGACGGCAAGTCACTAATAACTCGCCGTCAGCACGCCCATCACGACTCATCATAAGATTTTTTCTACTAAATATACTTTTTTCTGACTTCTAGATATCTCAGAAGAGAATCGGGGCCTCCTGTCTTCGAGCCAAGCGTCTTCGGGCACCGACTTCCAATCAACAGAGACTTTGACGGACTCCGTGCCCAAGACTGGATACGACTTCCTTGATAACTGGTAATTTTTAGAACGAAGTGTAAAACGAGATGTAAAATATATGTTAAGTATATTTTTCTTCAGTCAGGTGGCCTACCATAACCACTGTGGGAAAGAGACAGAGCTATACAACATTATTTTTTGTTTATGCGAAACCCGATACACCTGTCTAGTATTTTTGTGTAAAGAATCTATGTACAAAATTTTAAAACCGTATCATAAAAAATCACTAGGTTATAAGTTTGTATATTACCTGGTTGTCCGATCAAAAACATGCTCATTTCGCGGTACACCCGCGTAAACCGCGTCTCCTGTGTTATACACTCGTGATAACAGCTTGGCAATAGGTACCTAACCGTACGGTGATTATATTGTAATTAACTGGTAATAAAATATCATTAAAATATTTCAAAAACATGCTCATTTCGCAGTACACCCGCGTAAACCGCGTCTCCTGTGTTATACACTCGTGATAACAGCTTGGCAATAGGTACCTAACCGTACGGTGATTATATTGCAATTAACTGGTAATAATATTAAATTAAAATATTTTTGAATAAAAAATATATAACATGGTGTAAAAATTATTGGAATCGAATCAGTTACTGATTCTGAACAAACTATATTCAGGTTTCGCATATACTAAAAATAATGTTGTATAAGTTGTTTAGTGCCATCTCATTCCCACAGTGGAATTACTTCTACTTTAAGACGTAATTCTACCATCTGATCTTAAAATTTGAATTCGTTCGAGCTAAGTAAGTATGCCACATTTTTTCCGTTACATAGTCCATACCTTAGCTAGGATTTTGAGTTATATTTGACAGATAGAATAAAAAATAAAATATGCTGTATAATGAGATTCAATGATAAAAACTTTTCCTTTTTTATGTAATTAACTGACTTCAAAAACAAACGCCAAGTTGTCTAAAATCGTGCATCAAAACCGATGCAACAAACGCGAGATAATCGCTAACAAACATACATAAATCAAACTGAAAATATCCTTAAAAAGATTTACGCTTTTGCCCGGCCGGACTAAAACCGGGGCGGGTCGCTAGCATACCATTCAGATATTTATGAATCTTTACATTTCCACGAAACTACTATTACTAATTTATTTGATTAAAATACTCATTATGGACTTAACCTCATTTTGAAAGCTTACCTAAACTAGCAGATGACGAAGCATACAAGATTATAACGTTGAAATATACTAAACATTAGTCATATAAGTAAGTCATTTTTGAAGAAATATGTTACGTAGAAACTTAACAAGTTAAGCGCCACGGGGGACAACATATGGGCCTCACTGAGTAGTCGAAAGGGCGAGGCGGCGTTTAACGTGTTAAATGTGTTTTGTATGAGTCTTAAAACGTTCAGAAATTAATACCTTGCCGCTGTGAGCGGTATCTTAGCGCGGGGGATCAAATGTTTGTAACACCACGAAGCGCCGCCAGTAATGAATTCGCGTGCTTACAAAGTAATTGATGTCTTATTCGCGCCACCCGCTCACCGCTTAGACCATAGTCTTGAAGGATCAGGCCTTGTGACAAACTCAAGCGAGAAGCATAAACGCTCAAGAGTCTTTAATAAATTTTCACCTTATTACACAAGTACATAAAGTTAAAAATCCATTGAAGACTGCTGAGCGGAAGCGAACAGAACAAACGAAAACGCTCTGTAATCTTCAATAGATTTTGAACTTTATGCGCTAGGGTTTGTTTAGTTTAATTTATCAGAAGACTTTGTATCTCATTATAAATATTTAAATATGAATCTAACAAACAAGGATTAAAAAAAAATAGGACCTAATTTTGTAAAACAATAGAAATCAGTAATTCTTGATACCATCTCTTTCTGATTGTACTAGAAAGAAAGAGACATCAAGGTCAGTTTAAGCATTGAAGTTTTAAGTGTGATACAAAAGTATTCGGGTCGGCATTATTGAGCACAAGGTATTAAAATTGATCGAGAAAAATTGTGTAGAACCGACGCGACGTAAAGGAACATGCCGACAAATATTTGCTGATCGGAATTTAACTGAATATAATTATGATCGTACAGATAATAGGCTGATGCCGATCGGCAAGCTTTGGACCGTTTATCGAATTCTGCCGACCCGACCAAGAGTGTATGTACTCCTTAGACCCTTATAATTATGTATGTAGTAAAAATATTAGAATAAGTCAATATTATCTTCTATCATTTTTAGTATTATAACTTGCCAAATAGTTGTGTTCCTGAATTTTATAGGAATCTCATTGTAATAGACTGTTTTAGGTTATTTTGTATTGATTGGAATACTCATAAGTCTTATGATATGTATCAATGTGGTCCAGGAGACCGAACATCGGTAACGTTGCTACTTTTTCCAACAAATGGAAAAAATCATTATTCCTTTAGTTGGCAGACATGGTCGCGGGTCTGTACGAATTACCGTGACCCCGGAACGTAAAGGGCTATTGAAGGACACCGTGGATTTTAGTCAGTACGAGTCTGACAGTCCCTCCCGCTCTGCCCTGGGTTGGAGGACTCATGTGATGATTTTACAACGATAAAAAAAAAGTTGGCAGACATTTTTAGTGTTTAAGGCACGTTGCAAACTTGTCCAATACTTCTGTAATAATACCCAACACAGAGTTGAAAACCTGGCTGGGGAGAAGCGGAAAGTTTAGTTAAAAATGAAAGCACTCCACAGTGGGAGGTCTGTCTTATCAGGTTGTAGCGTACATACCCGTCAACAAAAAACTACACTAGCGCCATCTATGCAACGACGGAAGAACTAAAAAAATGTCTACAACGCGCAATCGAAACTATCCGCGAGTTTAGAAGACATAGAACATTACGACAATGAATGTCGGGCAGAAACCCCACCGGACACAACACCCGTCTGGTCGGAAGGTACCTTCCTTTACCGTGGTAGTGAGGAACTTTCCACTCTGTTCCTCCTACCCCTAAAAGGTAACCGTGAGCCCTGGAACGTAAAGGGCTATTGAAGGACACCGTGGATTTTAGTCAGTACGAGTTTGACAGTCCCGCCCTGGGTGGGAGGATACATTTGATGATTTCCCCGCCATTTTTTATTAAAGAAACGATTTTTTGGCACAAAAAAAGTCCTTACAAAATCACGGGATGGTTTTTTTATATCGTGGACATTGTTTTTGTATAACTTATTCTGGTTATGTTACCACTGATGTTCGGTCTGCCGAGGGCCTGTAACCAGGTAACAAACGATAAACACAAACGCTCAGTTGGCTTAAATAGATTTTCAACTTTATTTGCTTGGGTATAAAGTTGAAGATCTAGTGAAGACTGAATAGCGATCTCGTCCTTTCCTGTCGCTAACGCTTAGAAATCTTTAAAAGATTTTCAACTTTAGGCTCTGAGATATAAAGTTGAAAATCTATTGGGGCGTACCAAACGTTTACGATTATCTGGGGGGGGCCTGAATTTAGTGGACTTATTTCTACCGTACGATATTGCCTAATTTTGTGAAAACAGGCATAATGTGATGTCAAATTATTTTAAAATTATAAAAGTCTGAATTATTTTTATTGGTATTTGAAATTAAGTCACTACGCAGAATTAGCAATTAAGCGAGTAGAAAAATAAATTGTATAGAGGAATATGTAAATTGAAATTTATTATTGTATTGTGTGCTGTAGATTCTCGTTTTCTGAAAATTAACGAGCAATTTCTGAAAATTCGTCGTTCTATGAAACTAAAACTAGCCGGCCCTATTTCCAAAGGTACTAAAAAGCTAGCTTCAGTTCTCTAGAGTGCGGACGGCGAGTAAATTTACTCGCCGTCCGATCAAGGTCCACGCCCGAGTTGACGGCTCGCTGTATTACTCACGCGCCTCAGCAAACTGACATAGCTAAACGGAACTACCAGAGTCGCCGGCCTATCTTAATACCGTGGCCTTGGAACGCAGGGGCCAACCGAAGTAACAGGTTGGATTTAAAGTCAGTAAGAGTCTGACAGTCCCTCCGCTCGACTCAGGGCGGGAGGAGACTTTTATGATTTTCGACCTCAAAATAAATTATTGGAAAGATTTTGAGAAAACGAGATTATTAATAAAGACTATGTTCTCTCAGGCTTATATTGCATTTAACTTTTTTATATATATCATTTATTTAGCGTTGATATTAAATGTGTAATCTATGTACCCAAATATAAGTATTAATTGAAAAGGTTTTGTTTCATTGCAAATTAATCTATATTCTATACCCAAGTTTTGTCGACGGAAGAATAGAAAAAAATACAGGCCCTATAGAAAAACGGTAATCAATAAACTTAATCGTTCAGGAACCTTTAATTCATTTTTAACATAATTTCCAAGCATTTAAAGTTAAAAAATCTATTAAAGACTGCTGAGCGAAACCGAACGAAACAAACGAAAACGCTCTGTAATCTTTAATAGATTTTCAACTTCATGCGCTGGGGTATAAAGTTGAAGATGTATAAACGACTGCTGAGCGTTAAAGCTTGCATTTGGCTAGAGGCCCGAATGTAGAAAGATTTCTATCATCCTATGGCCATGTTTAAATTGTAGAAAACGATGTTTCTATTCTTCAGTCCAAGGGATCCAGCCATACTCGGGCAAGAAACATATGTGGAATAGGGTATTTTACTGCATAAATAAATTGAAAATCTGTTTAGTCCGTCAGTTAGAATATTTGAAAAATAACGGACACGTTTTTTTTTTTAATCAATGAATATTGACAAAGATAAAACGCTTCCAATTCGGGAGTGGGGGCTTATGACGTCATAATGCTTGTAAAATTGTACCGAGCGAGTGACATTTTGTGATTTTTAGAAGCGTTGCATTTTCGTCAATTTTGGTTTATGTAACAAAAGAAAAAAATACGGGTCTAATATTTTTTAATAATCTATATTTCGGACTAATACTTTTTTGCGTAAAATAGCCTATTATAAGAAAATAACTGGATAGCCATAACACAAAACCGTTGGAAATGGAAAGATTTGGAAGAGACCAACTCAGCATTGGGTGACTAAAGGTTAAAGAAGAACTTTGATCTATTCTTGGTAGAGTAGAGTTAGAATAGGCATGATGACATCATCAATCAATCCTATTTCCTACTAATTTTATAAACGTGAAAGTTTGTTTTGATGAATGGATGGATGTTTGTTACTCTTTCACACAATAACTACTGAACAGATTTGGATGAAATTTGGTGCACAGGTAGAGTATAACATGGATTAACACACAGGATAGTTTTTATCCCGATTTTATGTTCCCGTGGGATAATTTTCGAGTTCTAGCGGGTGAAACCGCTGGCAACAGCTAGTTTAGTATTTTTGATTAGTCCGTCAATTAAGTTTTGAACAATTATTAACCTCTCGGGCGCGTTACGTACACCCGGGTGTACATAAGCGAAAACGCCCCAGCGCCTTACATACACACGTCTGTACATAACAGACAGTCGCTCATTGGACGTTGATGTTTATCATTTTCAATTATAAATCACCCGAGAGGTTAACACGTATTTTTGGGACGTATTTTTAGTTTTCCGTACCCAAAAGGTAAATCAGGAACTACCCTATTTGATTTTCTGAGCGCTCTATTTGATTTGACCAACTTTGTTCTATTTTCGTGGACATAGGTTGAGACAGAGATACAAGAGTTTTAAAGAAACACAAAGGTCATAATAATATTCAAGATAAGCACTTTATTGAAACGTACAAAGCATATTATCCAAAAACAAAAAAAAATATGTCAATTTTGACCCTCCAAATTAAACTTACACAACTATGAAACAGTTCCAGAAAAAATGTATTAATACATAGTAAGTAATAATATATTTATTATATTGGAGAGCGATTATATTCACTGAGTATACATATTGGAGTATATTGCTACAAGACGCCTTTTTACGCGCTTTTTTTGCGTGTCTGTGTTGCTTGTCCCCATAATGGGGCAGATGGGAAAAAGTATTTTTATAGATCATATGACCCCTCGTTTCTACTAAGGTCTAATACATGTATTTTATAAATTGTATGAAATATTTTCGTTTCACAAATACATTTTTATAAATAAATAAATAAAATAATAAATAAATCTTCCACAACTATCACACAACGCCATCTAGTCCCAAGCTAAGCAGAGCTTGTGTTATGGGTACTAGACAACTGATAATCATACTTATATATTTCTAAATACATACATATTATAGATAAATTACACCCAGACACAGAACAAATGATCGTGCTCATCACGCAAACATTTGTCCTGGGTGGGAATCGAACCCACGACCTCCGGCATAGCAGTCAGGGTCACTAACCACTAGATCAACAGGCCTGTTTTATAACATTTTGTACATACAAAACTTGGAGAATAAATGTTTTATACCTTGAGGAAAGCGCGGAGTTGAAGTTTGCTTCGCCAGTTAACAGGACGGGTGGCACAGATAAAGTTTCACTTACCCCGCTTTTGTATTTAACGGGGAGAATGCCACAGGCCTAGATTTATTCGCCCCGGTTTTAGAGGTAACATCTACTAAATTTTGTGGGAATGTCAATTAAGATTTGTATAAACTCTTAATATAATTAAATGCCGACGCCGATAATTAATTTCGTCCCACTAGCTTATAATACACGAGAAACCGTGTGCCGACTGTAGCGGGGTCAATGAAACTATATTTCCCATCTGCCCCGTTGACAGGGGTGAATGAGACCAAGTCAGACGTGATTGGTAAGCGCGCAAGGTTCCTTATATTCACTTCAGATCTTAGTAACAGGAGATGATCATGCCCTTTTCAACTTTGTTGGCTTCATCCTTACCCTGAAGCAGCTCGATCAGGGACAAACCGAACCAGTACGCTGTCCCGGGGCCCTGGAAAGATAAGAAACAAACACCCTAAATTATTACACCATTCGATAGTGACACTATTATAGATCTAACAGGCTTTTTACAAAAAAAAAAAAAACTATTAGTCCGAAAAATACACACCCGTAAATTTTATTTTCTTACGTAAACCAAAATTGATGAAGATACAACGGTTCTTTATTAAATCACAAAACGTCACTCGGTAGGTACTTTTTTTACAGGATTTTGTGACGTCACAAATCCCCGCTTGTGACGAATTTCGACGCGTTTTAACTTTGTCAATATTCATTGATTTAAAAAAACAAAACATACGTGTTCAGTATTTGTCAATTCTCTAACTCACAGACTAAACAGATTTTCAATTTGTTTCACGTCTTCCTCCTCCTCCTTCACTATCATACTCCTTCGCAGTAGTAAGTACTCACCCTGCTAGTAACGACGTTCCCATCGACCACCACCCTGACGCCCTCCACATAGGTGTAGTTGTCCGCAGGTATTTTGTCCTTGGTCGTGGGGTACGAGGTTACCTTCTTGTTTTGAGCCACACCGTGGGCTACGAACACCGTTGGGGCTGGAAGAGATGGAATATATTACAATAGGCTAGTTAATCATCTGCCTAGCCTTTTCCCAACTATATTCGGGTCGGCTTCCAGTCAAACCAGATGCAACTGGATATCAGTATTTTACATGGAGCGACTGCCTGTCGGAACTCCACAACCCAGTAACTGGGTAATACGATACCCCATGGTAAGACTGATTGTCAGACTTTAGAGCTTCTGACTAACAGTAACGACTGTCAAAGATCTACAAATGACAGCCGGGAACAACGGCTTTACGTGCTTTCCGAGGCACGGAGGAAACTCGCTATGACAGATGGTCACCCATCCACAGACCAACTTCGGCAAGCGCGGCTTAACCCAGAAGATCGGCCTGTGTGGCTGTATTTATTTAGCCACGAGCTCCTCTACAATACACGAGGCTACAATAGGCTAGTTAATAGCATCAATAAAATCTATACGGCCTTATTACAAAAAGTACATAAACCTTGGTTTAAACCTGGTCTATCAAGTCCAGGCTTATCTGCAGAGCCATGCTTTAAATTTGTCCGTATTACAAAACTAAGATAAAACGTCGACTTTAGTACCGCCATTTGAACGATTGTCTAAACAATTAAATCCACAATGATTAATAACAATTAAATCTACCTTGTTTCAATCCATTTTGGGTGAAAATAACACAAAAACTACAACACAATGAAAAATTTGCTATGAGAAACTTTGACATACCTTTGACAGCTACTACTGTTAGACCATGGTTTATCGCAAAACCACGATTTGTAATAATCTTTGTTTAAACCGTAGTTTTACAAGATTAAACCTGGGTTTTTAGTTAAACCCCTTTTTGTAATAAGGCGGATTTAGTTCAAATGTGTGTTCTAGGAACAGTGATGGCCCAGTGGTATCGGACCTGACTTAGGGTCTAAACAGACGGACTGCATTTCAACAAATTTGCAGTTCGGATGCAGTTTGAATGCAGTTGACACGACTGCAATAGAACTGCACGCCGACTGCAATTGGACCGCAGTTGGATTGCAGTTGAAATGCGGTCCGTCTGTTAAGACCCTTAAGAGTTGTAGGTCGTCGGTTCAAACCCAGCCAGGCGCATTGCTTTGTATAATTTATTTCATCACCACTGCTCACAAAACGGTGAAGGAAAACATCATGAAGTAACCGGCATGTCATAGAACCGACAATTGGCTATTTGTCTGAAAAAATCTAAATTGTCCGTCAGTTACATTATGAAAAAATATTCGACCCGTAATTTTTCTTTTGTGACGTAAACCAAAATTTACTGAGATATGATGATTTAAAAATTACCAATACGTCACAATTTAGTACAATTTTTACTGAATTCTGACGTCACGAGCCCCCACTCTCCAGTTTTGATGCGTTATATCTTGGTAAATATTCATTCAACTTCTTTATAATATTCGTGCCAAATTTGAAGTAAATCCATGCAGTACTTTTTGAGTTTATCCCGGACATACATACAGACAAACAGACAAAAAATCTAAAAACTATATTTTTGGCTTCGGTATCGATTGTAGATCACACCCCAAATATTATTTAAAAAAAAAATTCAACGTACAGTTTTACCTTTCCTACCATTTTATTATATGCATAGATATTTTTTCTGGGGGAGTTGCAACCAGCGACACGCTGTACAGCAATAAATAAATAATAAATAAATAAATATTTCACAACTATCACACAACGCCATCTAGTCCCAAGCTAAGCAGAGCTTGTGTTATGGGTACTAGACAGCTGATAAACATACTTATATATTTCTAAATACATACATATTATAGATAAATTACACCCAGACACAGAACAAATGATCGTGCTCATCACACAAACATTTGTCCTGGGTGGGAATCGAACCCACGACCTCCGGCATAGCAGTCAGGGTCACTAACCACTAGACCAACAGGCCTGTTGCAATGCAAATCGCAAAGCAATGGATCGGTCAGCCACTACGTACGTGCTGTGTGCATTGATGGCAATGGTAAACTCACCAGCACAAATAGCAGCGAGGATCTTATCACTCTTCTCGTGGTTCTTCAGGATTTCACCCACTTTCGCAGACTTGGAGAGACGATCTGCTCCTTCGAGACCACCGGGCAGGATTACCTGAGAAAAATAGATTAGGTTTACCAACAATATTTATTAAAACAATAGGTTATTTTACTGCATTCATAAATTGAAAACCTGTTTAGTCCGTCAGTTAGAGCATTGAAAAATAATGGACACGTATTTTTGAAGTGAAAACTTCTTTAGCGGCGTTGAGCACTTTTTCTGTAATAAAAAAAAAAAAACTTTCTGTAATAAAATCTTAAACTCGCGTCAGGACACGTGACCCTGATCGAAAAAGCGTAGGACGGATGGAGAGTAGACAGCTATCCCCTCTCTACGGCGCGGCGAAAATGTATGCCTGGGCCTACTGTTTCGTTTAGGCGGCGCAGGGCGCTTGCGCGAATGTTCGTCTATGTTACAGCGTGCCACGAATCGAGGTCGAGGTCGAGGTCGACCTCGACCGTGTACGATAGCGCAATAAATGAATACTGTATTCTACCACATAAATGATAGTACTTTTATACTGATAAAGCAATTGGTGCAAAATTATTCCCTAACCATTCCAAAATATCAAACATGCTCAACGTTAATAATCAAGTTTTCACTTCTGCCGGCACTCCCAGAGTGCAACCCGTCGTTTTTTTTGTGTTTTTTTTAGGGTTCCGTACGTCTGAATACAAAAACGGAACCCTTAAGGATCACTCGTGTGTCTGTCCGTCCGTCGCTTACAGTCAATTATCTCCGAATCTATTAGACCGATTAAGTTGAAATTTGGTACACATATCAATTCCTATGACCCAAACACAGAGGTGTGACGTGAGCAGATGAAATCTGTATATGGGGGGTCATTTTTGGGGGGGAAGGGGAAAATTAAAAAAAAAAATCTGAAAACTGCATCGTGTGGCATATCAAATGAAAGGTCTTGTTGAGA
This sequence comes from Agrotis puta, assembly GCA_943136025.2. Classification (NCBI taxonomy): domain Eukaryota; kingdom Metazoa; phylum Arthropoda; class Insecta; order Lepidoptera; family Noctuidae; genus Agrotis; species Agrotis puta. The sequence goes on along the minus strand of OW964195.2, from coordinate 2,163,066 downwards.
AGATCTTAAATGTATTTTTTTGTAATTTTAAAATAAATAGTTTCCAAGTTATTCAAGAAAATAGACGAAAATTGACCATCCCCCCCCCCCCCTATCTCCGAAACTACTGAACCTAAAATTTTGAAAAAAAATACATAAATTAGTTTTCTCCTTATAGATTATAGGAAAACCTATAAGAAGTCCATGATATTAAAATAACATGGTAAATCACTCAATATTGTGCGTACCAACTTACATTTGCAGGTGGAATGTGTGGGAGAACATATTTTTTATAAGTAATGGCACGGAACCCTTGGTGCGCGAGTCCGACTCGCACTTGCCTGGTTTTTTTTTTTTAATCAATGAATATTGACAAAGATTCTAAGTTGCTTCTAAATTCGGGAGTGGGGGCTTGTGGCGTTGGAAAATTATTGTACAGACCGAGTGACGTTTTATGATTTTTAGAAGCGTTGTATCTTCGTCAATTTTGGTTTACGTAAGAAAAGAAAAAAATACGGATCTAATACACATATCTATATATATATATAATATAAAAATATATCAATATATATAAAAATGTTATGTTGGTTTGTGTATGCTTTAAAAACTCAAAAAGTACTGCACTGATTGAGCTGAAACTTTAGCATGATATGTAATCCGCATCAAGGATTGTTTTTATCTATTTTTTGCATCAGTCACATATCCGCAACCGCGAAAAAACAGTTTTTTTAACGATCAGCTCTGTACCAGTGACCGCGCCATCTACCGGAAGCGAGGATAACACTCGCTGACAATCGCAGTCGTAATGACGCAGTCACATGAGAAGAAATTTTAGCATGATATTTATTCCGCATCAAGGATTGTGTTTATCAATTTTTTTTTTTGTTTTAAAAACAGTTTTTTGTGCCACAGCGAAGCGGGGCAGGGTACAGCTAGTCTATATATATAAAAATGTTATGTTGGTTTGTGTATGCTTTAAAAACTCAAAAAGTACTGCACTGATTGAGCTGAAACTTTAGCATGATATGTAATCCGCATCAAGGATTGTTTTTATCTATTTTTTGCATCAGTCACATATCCGCATCCGCGAAAAAACAGTTTTTTTTACGATCAGCTCTGTACCAGTGATCGCGCCATCTACCGGAAGCGAGGATAACACTCGCTGACAACCGCAGTCGTAATGACGCAGTCACATGAGAAGAAATTTTAGCATGATATATAATCCGCATCAAGGATTGTTTTTATCTATTTTTTTTGTTGAAAAAACAGTTTTTTGTGCCACAGCGAAGCGGGGCAGGGTACAGCTAGTTTTTTATAATTTATATTCGGACTAATAAACTGTTTTGAGTAAAATAACCTATTAGATTAATGAAAACACCTTTGGGGCCGTTCAAGTATTACGTAGTGAAAATTATCACAATTTGCCTATGTAATTCTTTTTTTTTAATTGCTATTTATTTAAGCGAATTTAGGAGAAAGAATTTAAAAGAGTGTCCATAGAGTTTCTTGCTCATTCTTCTCCATTGAGATCTACGTTTTGGAATGGGCAATCACAGTCCTTTTACAAGTTATTATGCTTTGTAACTGGGACTGTAAGTAGCGTCATTATAAGATATTCTTTTTTTGATAATTTGTATGAGCTTTTGGTCAAATTGAAATAAATGCTTTGAGTTTAAATTTTGAGCTAGAAAATATATGTTAGGTTACGAGCTCTTCTATAATCATTGGAGGTTTAAGGTCAGCTCATTAGCCACTCGGCACCCGGTCCGCACAGCCTCGCCTCCTGGCTGCGGCTAGTATTCTTTATATGGACTTGTATGGGTATGCGCTCATTATACCAACTCCGTAGCGTAACCGACTGACGGTAGGTGATGAGTGACCTGTATGCACTGCAATAACTTTTTTTCTTATTACAGTCGTCGGGGGCCCCTGATACTTTTTTTTTTTACGTGTTAAAATCATCTTATGAGTCCTCCCACCCAGGGCGGAGCGGGATTGACTTTCAGACACGTACTGACTAAATTCCACGGTATCCTTCAATAGCCCTTTACATACCGGGGTCACGGTAATTCGTGAGTCCCGCGACCCCCGCAGGCTTTGGCCCTCTAGAGGCCCCGCCATTTTGCTGACACTCTTTGAGGCGCGCGTGCATCGCGCCGTCGACCCAGGCATGGGGCCCCTGATACTTGTGGGATTTGTATCATTCATACGGCAGTAGCTACGCCCCGACTAAAAAGGTCCATACTTACAGCATCAAACAATTTGTTCCCAGAAATAGCGGTTTCCAAAGATTCATCAGGTACTAGGGTAACAGATCTGGAACACAACACCGGCTCCTTGCCGTCTAGTCCAGCCATTATGACTGTCACCTGTAATATAAGACCATCATACATAACATTACGTAACTTGCGATCATCAATCCTGGAATGAAAAGGGAATTGAGAAAATATAGTGGATTATTAATAAATAACAGCCTGTTCAAGACAGGAGAAGACAGGAGCTCGTGGCTAAATAAATACAGCCGCACAGGCCGATCTTGCGGGTTAAGCCGCGCTTGCCGAGGTTGGTCTGTGGATAGGTGACCATCTGTCATAGCGAGTTTCCTCCGTGCCTCGGAAAGCACGTAAAGCCGTTGGTCGCGGCTGTCATTTGTAAATCCTTGACAGTCGTTACTGTTAGTCAGAAGCTCTAAAGTCTGACAAGCAGTCTTACCATGGGGTATCGTATTACCCAGTTACTGGGTTGTGGAGGTCCGACGGGCAGTCGCTCCATGTAAAATACTGATATCCAGCTGCATCTGGTTTGATTGGAAGCCGACCCCAATAGGTATAGTTGGGAAAAGGCAGGCAGATGATGAATGGCCTGTTCAAGACCCGGGAATCAAACCCAGGACCTCACACTCAGCAGTAGACCAACGGGGCAGTTATACTACAAGCTTATAAAAAGAGTTATGCGGACGACGAGTAATGGGTGAGTCGCTGTCCGATCATGGATCACGCCAGGGCCGACAGCGTAGACTGCCACGGGAAAAGGATTCCAAAGAGCTGTTAGCAATCTGATGGGGACCCCATAAAGGGCCAAATGCCTGCCGGGGTAGTGGGACTATCTTTTTTTTTTACGTGGTAAAATCATCAAATGAGTCGGGAGGACCCAGAGCAGAGCGGTGTCCTACAATAACCCTTTACGTTCCGGGGTCACGGTAATTCGTAGTCCCGCGACCCCGGCAGGCTTTGGCCCTCTAGAGCCCCGTCATTTTGCTGACACTCTTTGAGGCGCGCGTGGAACACAACGCGCCGTCGCTCGACCCGGGCATGGTCCATGGTCGGACAGCGAGTTGCCCATTGCTCGCTGCCCGCCTACGGCGGCCGTAGATCGTCTGTCGAGCGGGACTGTCTAAGAGATAAACTGGAACGTAAAGGACTAATGAAAGAACACCATAGAGTTTAGTCAGTGAGAGTCTGACAGTCCATCTGAGAGACTTCATTTGATGATTTAACAAAAAACAGTTACAAGAGGAGTTAAGGTACTTACACCAGCCCTCCTAAGCATGTCAACAGTGATGACTGTCTCCATCTCCTCAGCACCCTTAGCCAGGATAACTAATGCTGTCTTTGTCATGATGGCTTTATCGAAGTATCTGAAATAAAGTTTTTATTCTCATAAATAAATAGTTTTTAAAAATGAAATTAATAAAGCAACATTTTCAATAAAAGGTGTAAGTATGTTATTTTAACGGGACCAAATGACAGGTATACTGTATCTAACAAAAAAAATTGGTTGCCTGTAAAGTCGGTATACGGGCGAAAGTTTTACGTGACAACGACTTTGTTTATGTCTGTCTCTCTCGCTCTTAGGCGGGCTAACCATGCCCGAGTGGAAGGGACGCGTGCCTCTCACTCGCTCTCATTGTGAGCGCATAACGCGAGCGGAGCGTAACGCAGTTTCTTGAAGTGTCACCCGGCAAACCAATTTATAAGACGTTGTCACGTCAAAAAGAAATCATCATAATCAGTTCATCCAGTCGAAAGTCATGACAACAAACATAAAAATAGATACAGTTATATATCGCACCTGTAGAATAGAAGTGGCGTAATCCAAAATTCCAGTTTTTTGGGAAATGTTATGTTAGTTTATGTTATTAATTCAATACCGAGTGACGCGGGGAAAGAGCATGATTTGAAAGAGACGGAAACAGTGCGTTTTTCCTTTTCTGGGCTAGAAGAGCTGGTTTCTTTTTAATAAACTAATAGAATACATGTTTATAAGTCGTTTGATGCATAAAAGTCATTTTCTTAATTTTTTGAGTTAGGCCACTTTAATTCTAAAGGTGCAATATGTTCGCGCAGGGAGCGGATGATTTCACATTGGTTCTGTAGAAATCAAATATTCAAGTGTAGATATTTTGTATTATTTATTTATTTCAGTTCTTAATTTATTATTACTAATATTTATTCGACATTACAAAAATTATATACTAACTATAAAAGTCAGCTTCAATGATACGAAGAATGAGAGGTAGCGGCAATGGAATCCTACGGATGATTGCAGATAGACCAGTATCGCCAGTGGTGGGTGGGTTTATCAGGCTGCATGTGGCCTGATGAATTTAATTTAATGTGTAACTTTATTTATTTTTATTGTTATTTGTAATAATTTTATTAAAATCTAATTTAAAATAGGTAATAATTTCAAGTTGACATGTAATTAACAATAATTCAATTCAATTTAATTAAATTAATAATGGGTGTATTGACGTGCTATTAATATTATTTATTCTTTAACTTAAAATTATTTAATAAATCAAGTCAATTGAAGAATTTGCTACTAACATATTTTTAAGTTACATTGTTACTAACAAAATTATGGACATTAAGTAGTCTGAAATAAACGAATTTTATTTTATTTTTATTTATTTATAAATAAAAACTTACTAGTGTTATATACAAAAAAAATATATAAAAAGAAAACATTCAAAGGGAGTCAAAGAATACTCTTGACTCAGAAGGCAGTACTCCTGGCCACGGCGCATATTGTTAGGAGGTTCCTCTCTCAAGAGCCCTGACTACTGGTAGCCTGGACCCTTTTCCAGGTGCTGGTGGACTGCTATTTTTTATATTTTTAAATGTTTTTTATTTCTTTTTTGTTAAAATATTTAAAAACATAACAAATAAGTGAAACAATGAATAAAGACACTTGTAAGCTTTTAAACAAACAATTTTCATTTGAAATAATGTTTAGTAATTTAATGCAGAGCATTATATTACTAAACATTATTTTCAAGTGATTTTTGAACATAGATACTGTTCTTTTTAGTAAAACCGCATTATAAACTTTAATCATTGAGCAAAAATAAAATATCGTTTCTAGCAGCCGTCTACATTACCTACATCTGGTAATCTTTGAAGAGTTAATTAAGACCATATTATTTTTAAAATATATTCTAGTAAGGTTCTTTTTGTTGCCCTAATTTCGTTACGGTCGTTTTGTTTAACGTCGTAATCAAATGCGTAGTTAATACTCTACGTGGGAAAGTGATAAGTTCTACTTATCAGTTAAAAAAAATACCGGGAAAAAACAAGTACAAAAACAAAAGTTACAGGAAAAATGTTAAAGATATTAGTTGATATGATTACAGAAAAATAATAAATTAATTTCCTGAAACAATAAATATCTCAAAAAAAGGGTTTATTCCATTTCGGTGCTAATCCGAGTTGTGAACACGCAACTAAGGTTAAAATTGAACTTTTAGGACAAACCTTGTCGTAAAATACAAGAATTGTAGGAAATTATAGAAAAGCTTACGTGCGTTGTATAGTTTTGAAGCTATATACCGTAATTTTATTGTATTTCGGGTGTAAATGGGTTAAATATGACTTCAAAAACAATCTTGCGAAAACCATCAAGAAAAGTTGACAGTTTTTCTAAAGGTCAAAAAAATACATACATACTAAAAAGTTCAACAATGACTGATTGCAGTGAATGAGACGTCAAGAAAATAAATTATTTTTCTACAAAAAACTTTAGAGTATTAATATCAAACACTACTCAAATTAATTACAAAATTGTGTAATAAATATTTTCTTGTGTCTTCATTCATAGATAATTTTGTTTAACAATAACAATTTCTACTTGGTAGACGTTTAATAAAAGTTATGATTTCTGAACGTAAAATAAATAAAGCTGTCCTTTCGTCTTTGAAAAGAAACAGTGTTGCCAAACTTTGAACATTACCCTTGTTGATGGAAAACATTGCATAAAAGCGACCCTTATCATTAGAAAAGACGAAAGTTTGGGTTAAAATTATTCGGTTTAACACACAAGGCAATAAAGATGGCTGTGTAATTGTAGGAAATAAAAATTAGACAGTTATAAATGAGTTTTTTTTAGATCAGCGATTGTTTAACAAAAATTATACTTGTTCAAGTATGTACAGACACCAGCAGGTGAACCTACCCTAATCTTTCAAATTTTACCAGTCGAATATTAATCTTCTACTATTTTGATAAGGTTGAAAATCTATTAAAGAAATTTGACAGATTGAGGTAGGTTGATGTGCTGGCGTCTGTACAATATTTTTTTATTCTCAATTGCATTTTTAAGTTAAAGTGACTTCTGGAAGTTGGTGAATTATGATACATTCCGTTGAAAGATTACGTTCCCTAGATTCCCTACATACAATGTTACAATTCAAGCGTGTTAACAAAACATGATTTTCACAGCATTCTAGAATCCAATTAATATGATGATCTTCATAACGCAAGAAACTCCAAACCCACAAAACAACGAAAAAAATTATTTACCTAATAGTCCTATCTTTTCACGTGTTGAATAAACAACTGTTCCGTTTTAGACCGTAACCGCCATAGAACTGTGGGTAAATTGAATTTGCCGAGTGTATCCCCGACAGATGTTCGTTGACGGCAACTCTACTTGTCTATACATAGCTTCCTTTCTTTCGTAGTTCATGCAATCTGAAAGGATACGAAAAAGTCTTTTTTATACTTTTATTTCAACAATTCCTTTTACATTTTAAGTTTATAGCCATGTGATTTAGCAATAAACAGTGTTATTTACGCATTTTATATAGTTTAAGTGTATATTTTGAGTCATATAATTCAGTGTTTAGTTAGGTTATGAACATACTATGGATCGGGACTGAAATAAATTGTTTTAACATTTTTACGGTTCATATTCGTGTTGAAACATGGATTTTGTGAAGAGAGAAGATCAGAATATCATCGACGATGATAACTACAAGCTTTATCTTGAAAGTGTAAGTTAATTTGCAAATGTTTGTTTTAATTCAAAATTTGTTCGTTTTTTACATAAAAAGTGTTGATAACGTGACTGTAGTTCCGGGTTTTGTTCCCGGCTGATGTATTCTAGTTTTTTTTGCCGCCAATATTATTTTTTGTTTCTTGTTTTAGTGTGGAACCATGAAGGTTTTCATTCATTAGAAAAATGTGGTTTGATAGCAATGTAAACAAAATAAGAATTATTGATCAATTACTAAAATAATACTTAGAAGCTATTGTCTTCGTCATTATTTGATAAATAAACATTCTTTACGTTATAATTTTACCATTAATCATTAAAATTTCATAAAATTCATTGTTAAGAAGCCATTAAAATAATTCAATTGGATGGATCTTAATACTTTTTAGAAGAATATAAGAATAGATAAATATAAGGATTTAACCTTTTAAAAAATCTCTAAATTGACCTTGACTTCTATTATGTTTTAAACAAACAAGTTCAAGGTCATCAGAACAAGTTTTGAAACTTGCTTGAAATGCAAGCAAAGAGAAGTGAAAGGTTTTAAGTACTGTTTCTTTCCTTAAAAATGAATTTTTCAGTCATTGCTAGCATTAGGAACTTCTTTGATATTACATTTTGTTTACTGTACTGAAGATACAGCACTGGCTATTTGAACTATTTCACAGTATCAATAAATTACAAATATAATTGGTCAGTCATTTATAATTGTTATGTGTTGTACTAAATTGTGATGTTTTGCCAATTTTTAAAGCAGATACGACAATGCATGCAATTTGTTTGTTGTGTAAAAAAAAAAAATTCAAATATTTTAGATTTTTTTAGTCAAATAGCCAAGAATTAGAATGAATAGTAGGAGACTGTGACCCAACTGTGGGAAAGTTCAAAGTAATTACCAACCTAGCCTGTGAAACTTTAATAGATTTTCAACATTATCACAATTCGAGAAGGTTCACATTCAATTGGGATTTGGAAAATGGTAGTATATTTATTTGTTGGTGGGAATGTTAAAAACTGATTAAGAAAATGGTACACATTTTCTTAATCAGTTTATAACAATCCCTATGATGGGACACAGTCTTTCTCTAGTATTGAGAAAACAGAATATACATCAAAAACCTCTTTTTTTGTATTTACAGCATTTTATTTTACTCTAGAAAATATCAAAATCTTAAAATCGTTCTCTCATCTTCCACAGCTCCAGAAATCCCACCAGTTGGAACCAACAGATTACCAGCACTCTCCGCTATCCGTAGAACAGCTCCACCAAGCGATGCAAACGTCAGTCGCAAACTCTATCGTGCACAACTTCCAACTGCCCCTATCCCCACGACAAATGTCCTCATTAATGCTGAAAACAAATCACTTACCACGTAACCTAAACTTTAATGACATCCCGGCTCACTTACAACGGAACTTGACATCAGAATTGGATCTCGTACATAATCTAAGCGAGCTACCGCAGAATTTAAACAGGCACGATGACATACTCGGTCAAAATTTAAGTAGGAACTTAGATTTGTCAGTAGCAAGGTCTTTAAGTAGCGATTTGGAGTTGCAAAACTTGAGTCAACTAGCTCAGAATTTAAACGAGAATTTGAATGCAGATTTGAGCCGGATTAATGACTTGAGAGCAGATATTCCTCATGATTTAAGCCATGAGATTGATTTGTCACATCATTTAAGCCGGGCAAATATTGAACAGGAGATTTTAAGCCAAGAAGAAGCACGGAGAACTCCTATGGTTGTTCAGTGCGTGCAGGACGGGCATATGTTGGATCAGAATTTGGGCCAACGTTTGGTGGGGTCTACGATGAATGTGCATGGACATGAACGGTTGGACCATGGTGAACATATGCTGCCAATGCCGTTTCATATCAAGGCGGAGCAAGAAGACGATGGGTACTTTTATGATAATATCAATCCAGCCATTAATAGCGTTGGCGCTTTGAATGGTGAGTACCTTAAATTTTTAAGCTGTTTTGTGACTCGACTTGCGTTCCATCCATAAAAACGCATAGACAACCACTGCTTAAACATGTTCACCCATCCAAAAACATACCTTGGCAAGAGTTGCTACTATAATGGATTACTCTACAACCACGCGCTCATTGGTCAAATCAAATTGCGTCCTATTTGGTTTGAACGATGCTGTCACATTTTCGCCTAAAAACGTCCGTTGTATTTATTTTTGTTTTATTTTGTAAAAAAAATCACTCCCACAATCGACAATAAAGATGTTACATATAAAAACGGTGATTCTGAGTGATAGAATGAAACATTAAAAAAAATACCGGCAGACCGACTTCAAAAACAACTACAAAAAGTGTATGATAACTTTTATTTCAGAAGTCTGTGGCAAAACGGTCAGTAAAAAAAAGCCGGTATTTAAATATTTATTCGTAAATAATTCAAATATTCAACCCCAGAACGTAAAAGCCTATTCAAGGACACCGTGGATTTTCATCAGGACGAGTCTGACAGTCGCTGATTTTATAATGATTTTACCACGATAAAAAAAACTCAACCCTCAAAATTCTTGTCACAATTTTTTAGTGTGGGAATCGAACCCACGACACGCAGAACAGCAGTCCGATCGCTCAGCCACTGCGCTAACCGTGCCGTCAAAAGTTAGGTACCTTCTCTTTAAATACACCAAAATAACACATAATGCACAACAAGTCTATCAGTAAGACACAACAGGTTAGCCTTTTAGTTACAGACGTAACCTTTCGAAAATATTCTAATATTAAACTTTAATTTCTGCTCTGAAACTTGTTTCAAATTTTATACACGGTCTGATGGAATATTCCATAGAATACGAGAGATAGTATTTTAATGGAATATTTCAATTTGTTTGTAAAATACTTTTTTTTTTTTAACATGGTAAAATCATCACATGAGTCCTCTCACCCAGGGCAGAGCGGGAGGGACTGTCAGACTCGTACTGACTAAAATACACGGTGTTCTTCACTAGCCGTTTACGTACCGGGTCACGGTAATGGGTAAGTCCCGCGACCAGTATGGAAACACTTAAGCCTTTTTCAAACAGACAGGCGTGTCGAATGCGAAGCGTGACGTTTTTATTTGTAATGGGAATTGTTTGAATCCAGTCACATAGAAAAGCGAAAGCGATCCGATAGCGTGACAGAACTATCGGACTGAGGTTTCGCTTCGGTTCGGTATCACTTCGGAATCGCTTCGGACTCGCCTGTCTGTTTGAGAAAGGCATTACTTGGAATTGATCCAGAATAGCTCCTTAAATAATGGCGTTTAGGCAGTGATAGCCGAGTGGAACGACCGTTGGACTGCCAAGTCAAAGGTTGCAGGTTCGAACCCCGGCACGCACCAATGTCTTTTAGAATTCATGTGCGTATTATAAATTAATTATCACTTGCTAAAAACGGTGAAGGAAAACATCGTGAGGAAACCAGCACACCTGAGAGATTTTTCAACGGTGTGTGAAGCCATGTCAGAGGCCTACGGGCGGTTTAAACTCTGACACCAGGTTGTTCATCAACCATACGATAAGAAGAAATGGCGTGATTTAAATGAATTTAGTATCAATTTAAAGTTAACAGTTAAACCTTTAAAATGGTAGCATTTTTTTTATTCTGAATTAGTTATTTAGTACTCAAAATCTGTACACCTCTGCTTAATTCTTCGGAGATTACAGGCGTGATGTAATGTATGTAAATATTATACTACACGCGCACGAACGGTACACGATTTAAATATTTTAAATGAATGTGAATTAAATGTCGAAATTTTTCGAATTCATTCATTAAATTACTTATAAATATCCTTTCGAAAAATCTAGTCCAATCTATTATTTGTTCTGCTACACCTATTTCTCATTTGATTACGTTATAAAGCTGATTTACATCTGTAATGTCTCACAAGGCGTCAGGCAACATGTGACCCGGCTTTTAGCTGAACCAAGCCCACTAGCTTTTAACACCCCCCCCCTCCTCTCTTCCCCCCTTATTATGTCTACGTTACTCAAGACCAAAGCAGATTTGCAACTTGTGAAAGATTTTTTGAAATCGGTCTAGTGTTTTTTGAGTTCATTCATTACAAACATACACACACACAAAAAACAAATCTTTTCTGTCTATAAGTAATATGTGTAGATTATCGTGATAACATTGCGTGCCTTAGGCATATCTTGTGTGTCTTCCTTAGGCATATATGTTGTATGTTCGTCAATTTTGGTTTACGGAACAAAAGAAAAAATACGGGTGAAATATTTTATCTTACGGACTGATTAATTTTTTTGAGTAAAATATCCTATTATCAGATTCGTACAAACTATAGCCCATCCGGTTACTTCAATTGCGATTTGCGTTTCATGGCCGCTGTAACCTCAAGGTATTCTCGCAAAGCTTTTTTTTTTTTTTTGAGTGGGGAAATCCTCGCGGATACCCTCCGACTGGGGCGAGTGGAGGGTTATGTCGGACTCAAACCGACTAAAAACCCACTATTCCTTCAAGTACCATTGGTTGGGGGCCCGGGATATATATGAATACATTCGCGCGCACCCCCAACTGGCATCGGCCCGCTATGCACAGCGGCCCCTATCTCCAAGTGCGATTTGTACAACACCGCACGTTCTCCTTGTAGACGCGCAGTAATATATTGAAAACAACGCGCCTCCTGATAGAGCCTGGCTGGTCGGGCGACGACCTAGCCCGAAGTTCGTCACCCGACCTTGATTCGATTCTCGCAATCCTGGCAGACATTTGGCCCTGTTGAGCCCCGTCAGTTCGTCCTGATAGCTCCTGTGGCGCGCGTGGAACAAAACGCGCCGTCGACCCGGGCCTGGCCCTTGACACCTCGGTGATCAGACGCCCTGGGCGTCTCCCGCGGTAGCTGGGGCGTGAGCAGGAGGATTGCCTCTACCTCATTCGTTCCTCCCCCCGCTTTGCTAGTTTTACAGCTTTGCATATGTAAGTGACTGATCTCCATGCCGCCTAATTGCGTGCCAGGACCGGACGAAAGGTCACCACTTATCGACTCTCTGATGACACGGTGGTGCTCTGCCCAAGTGGGGCACATCTCCACCGTGTCCGCCGGCCGGACTTGCAACTAACTATTTTAATTTTAAAATGGTCTGCTCTGCCCTCAATCTAGTCCAGAAGCAAAGATAAGGCCTAAAATGGCGCGAGGTCACCCTGAAAGACCTGGAACACAGTAAAAACTTTTTGGTGCTGGATTCCCGACAAGATGGTGGTCGCTAGCCATCTTGTTATGATCCTTTTGTAACCGACTTCAAAAAGGAGGGTAAATCGTCAAATGAGTCCTCCCACGACGGGAGGGACTGTCAGACTTGTACTGGCTAAAATCCACGGTGATATTTCAATAGTCCTTTACGTTCCAGGGTGACGGTTACCTGATGAGACAGTTTCGCGACCTTGCTATGATCCTTACATACTCCTTTCACTCATCATCACGACAGGCCTGTTGGTCTAGTGGTTAGTGACCCTGACTGCTATGCCGGAGGTCGTGGGTTCGATTCCCACCCAGGACAAATGTTTGTATGATGAGCAAGATCATTTGTTCTGTGTCTGGGTGTAATTTATCCATAATATGTATGTATTTAAAAATATATAAGTATGTTTATCAGTTGTCTAGTACCCATAACACAAGCTCTGCTTAGCTTGGGACTAGATGGCGTTGTGTGATAGTTGTGGAATATTTATTTATTTATTTACATACTCCTTTCATCTCATCCATGTCCAGCTATAATAATTATAATTTTCTCTTTTCTCGCTCAACTTCAATGTCAAACAAGAATGTTAAAATTTTTAATTTAAATATTTGATTCATTAATAATTCATAAAATTTCATTGACGCAGACATAGTCCGTATGAAGAAGTGCAATATAAATAAATACTAGTTTTTTTATTTGGCGCCACTTGGATTAAGGTCTATAATTAGATCACTAAGTGGTGAATTCATCTTGTCGTCGAAACTAGAAATATTTCCATTTTTTCTCGATAAAAACATAGAATTGATGAGATGCTGTGATGATTAAAAAAAAACCAGTCAAGCGCGAGTTGAACTCGCGCTCCGATGGTTCCGTACCAACTGTAACTTGTATGCGCTCATTTTGTATGAAGTTACCTACATTTTTTTTAATGTTGCCCCACACTAGGAATTTCTCCTGTGTCGTGGGTGCGTTTACAAACATATAAACTCACATACACAAACGCCCGGAATCGAAGCAACAACTTGTAGATCATACAAATATTTGCTCCGTGCAGGAATCGAACCCGCGACACGCAGTGCAGCAGTCCAATCTTTCAGCCACTACGCTAACCGTGCCGTCAAAATAAAAGTTGGCTGTTCCAAGTAATTTCAGACCGGGGAGTATTTAGATACTAATTTTAACTTTATACCTGCACGCGTTCCTGTGAAAAACGATCTTGACAGACGAACAAAGACACACGGAAAACAAACTGATCTTATAAGGGTTCAGTTTGCCTTTTTTTACGTACGATGGGCTTACTTATAACCTTAGTCTAGGTTAAGAGTGATTAAGACAAGGTCGACGATGGAGCGAGATTACCCAGAAGAAGCCTGTTCACTCTAACTTTGAAGAGATTAGGGTTGTATCCGTTCGGAAACACAGACGCAGGCAGAGAGTTCCACTCCTTCGCTGTTCGCATTATAAAAGACGTTTGGAAACGCTTGAAAACTACGGAACCCTAAAAATTGCAATTATTCGTTACAAACAAGTCAGTTGAGGTGAGCTGGAATAGCACCAGAAATACTTCCTGTTTTTAGAATTATGTAATGATTATAATTCTGAACATCTACCAACCCGTACTGGGCCCGCGTGGCGGATTATGTCCCGGACCCTCTTACAGAGAGGAGACCTGTGTTCCACCAGTGGGAACATTTAAAGGCTGCTTGTCGCGGGTTCGATTCCCGCACGGAGCAAATATTTGTATGATCTACAAGTAGTTGTGCCGGGTCTGGGCGTTAGTGCATGTGACTTTATATGTTTGTAAACGCACCCACGACACATGAGAAATTCCTAGTGTGGGGCAAATTAAAAAAAAAAGCCAAAAAATCACAAAGTATTTGTTCTGTGCGGGTATCGAACCATCGAACGCACAACACGCTGCGCAACAGTCGATTGCTAAGCCACTGCGCTAACTATGCCCTTGCTCTCCCCACGTGAGATTCGCCTCAATCCTCCTCCTCCTCGTGTTACTAATAAAATAAATAAATATTCCACAACTATCACACAACGCCATCTAGTCCCAAGCTAAGCAGAGCTTGTGTTATGGGTACTAGACAACTGATAAACATACTTACACTAATGGACTTGGACACCCCCCAAAGGTGTTGCCACGTAGAAAAACCGCGAAACTTCATAATCAATTCCATAGTAACAATCACAGACAGAAAATTATCAAAAGTTTAAGATAAAAGATGACTCTACGACCTTTGTTGAATATATTAAAACTAAATAAATAATGTTTTATTTATAAAAAAGGTCAAAACAACTGGTTTTATTAATACTTGTATTATGTGATTGCTTTCACGGCAAGATTTGGTATAGATTTGTTTGAATCTTTTTAGCGTGATAAAATCATCAAATGAGTCCTCCCACCCAGGGCAGAGCGTACTGGCTAATATCCACGGTGTCGTTCAATAGCCCTTTACGTTCCGGTTTATAGGTATAGGTATAGGAATTAATTTGAAATAATGCCAGAAACTAAAAAAAAAAAACAATAAAAAACACTTTTTTTTAAGGGGCCTTTTACAGTCCACTAGCGCCGCCAATCGAAAAAATGTCATAACTCGTGAATATAATCAAAAATACAAAATGTGGTCTGTAATTACTGTAGAAAAGGCAATAACGTAATTTTATAACACATTGTCAACACTTGAAATATAGCTGTTTAGCTAAATCGTGCATTCTAAACATAAACGGCCGTTTTTGTTACAAATGCACGATTTTTGATTCTATTTACGAGTTATGACATTTTTTCGATTGGCGGCGCTAGTGGACTGTAAGAGGCTTCTTAAACAATTTGAACTGTTTGTGTTATAAAATTTCAATAAAACTGTTTTTTTTCCAACCCTTCCTAGAAGTAACCTATTCACTCTTGACTTTAAAGACTAATTGGCTATTTGACAGTAGTAATAAATAGCAAATCGAAAAATAACGGACACGTATTTTTTCTTTTATAAAATCAGTGTATATTAACCAAGATAAAACGCATTGAAACTCGAAAGTAGTGCTTGTGACGTCAGAATTCACTAAAAATTGTATTAAATTATGACGTATAGCCAATTTTGAAAGCGTCGTATCTCCGTCAATTTTGGTTTACGGTAAAAAAAGAAAAATTATGAGTCGAATATTTTTTGATAATCTATTTGATGGACTTATTAGATTTTTCAGTCAAATTGCCAATTGTATTGTACTATTTGGTACATCTTTGCTTATTCTTTCGGGTATTTCAGGCGTTATATTATGTAGATAAAGCTCAAGATTTTAGGTTACTAGGCCGTACTTCGTCGTTCTATTTACTTATATTTTTTTCATATGAATGAGATTACGCATTATCTTTAACTAGCTGTACCCTGCCCCGCTTCGCTGTGGCAAAAAAAGGTCTAAAAAAAAAAGTAGATAAAAACAATCCTTGATGCGGATTACATATCATGCTAAAGTTTCAGCTCAATCAGTGCAGTACTTTTTGAGTTTTTAAAGCATACACAAACCAACATAACATTTTTATATATATAGATTAATTGTTACTAAGCAACCATTTGTGTCAATTACCTATCTTTAATTAACCTCGGGATTCGGAAAGATGATTTATGAGAAACTAGCAACCCGCCCCGGCTCCGCACGGGTGTAATCTCTATTATATTATGCATGTTAAATACATAAAAAACTTTCTCTTGAATCACTCTATCTATTAAAAAAACCGCATCAAAATCCGTTGCGTAGTTTTAAAGGTATAAGCATACATAGGGACAGACAGCGGGAAGCGACTTTGTTTTTTACTATGTAGTGATACTGATTTTGATTTGTAATTGTGTTTTTTTGACAATGAAATCAGGGTTTGTGATTGATTGCTAAAGGCTCACTTTGTATTTTAGGCTTCATTAGGCTTTGCCAAACTCTTCAGGAATTACAAATGCTTACCAATCTTCCAGGTTATGCCGCGCTTGCTTAGATTGGTCTGTGGATGAGTAACCAGCATAGCGAATTTCCTCCGTGCCTCTAATACCACGTAATCCCGTTGGTCGCGGCTGTCAATTGTAGATCTTTTGACAGTCGTCATTGTTTAAGCTCGAAATTCTGACAACCAGTCTTACCAAGGAGTATCGTATAACCCAGTTACTGGGTCGTGGAGGTCAGATAGGCAGTTGTTGATATTCAGCTGCATCCGGTTAGACTGGAAGGCGACCCTAATATATTTGGGTAAAAGGCTGGCAGATGATGATGATGTTATGACAAAGGCTAATGTCTTGGCCATAAGTTACACGCCGAAAGGACGCGCGAGTTGCGATAGCTTTTTTTTTATCGTGGTAAAATCATCAAGGGAGTCCTCCCACCCAGGGCAGAGCTGGAGTGACTGTCAGACTAAAATCCACGAGTCCTCGTACTGACTAAAATCCACAGTATCCTTCAGTAGCCCTTTTCGTTACAGGGTCACGGTAATTCGTAAGTCCCGCGACCGAGTTGCGATAGTTGGCAATACAAATGAAAGTCTATTCGAATACGCGTCATTACTTATGTGTGCGGAGGAAATAAGTGAAGCACGCGTGTGCCGTACCTTAGGCGATGCGTCATTCGATGCGACATTTTAATGCATGTCGCATCGCCTAAGGTCGTGATATAGGCATAAGACTAGGGACATATCTAACCGGAAATATGTGGAGTTACGAGTATATTCAAGATTAGTAGTCCGCGTGTAATTTTATATATTCATCATGCGTAATTATTAATCTAGATAATATCAGTTTTAATTTTTTGTGGCTCTATGATGGCGACGATATGTCCCATCTTACAAAGCAGGCTTAACTATCACGTACAGACGCACTAAGTTTTCTGATGGCTCCACTGATCCGAGGCTCTTGTTGCGAAGCCAGGGCCATTTCAGGATGACGTAAACAGCCGATTACTCGACACTCAAAAATGATCTCCGACCTCAAACTACCATAGATATAATTATAACACTATTTAAATTTTAATTTCAGGTCTACCGGCCGAGCACACACAACAGCAACCAAATATCCATCCAGATAATCAAATGTACGTATACAACACACACGTGAACGTACCAGCATTAAATTCCATAGACCTCTACTCTAGACCACAGAACTACGTACAAAACTACACGAACATTCGAGAAAATCCACAAAATTTAGTCGTGAATAGGCAGTATGAGAACAACAGCCCTTACTTGGAGGATTATAAGAAGTTAAGACAAGATGGTTGCCAAAATGGCGCGAAAGAAAAATGTGAAGAACCAAAAGAGAATTTGAAACCTGTTGATCAGAATAAAATATACTATTCGGAGTATAGTAATCAGAATTTTGTTGAAGGGAAATCTGAAAATGATTCTAGTGTTCATAATAAAATTACTGAAGATATTTCAATGAATATTAAAGGACAATATGTATGCTATAAGTGTAACGATGTTTTCCCTTCGAAAAGGGGATTGAAACATCACGCGAAATCTTGTTCAGACAATGATCAGTTGGTAGAAAAAGTGGGAAAGTTCAGCTGTAGCCAATGCGCTTACAGATGTCAATCGCCAGCCATTTTAAAAATTCATGAACGCACACATTCCGGCGAAAAACCGTTTTCGTGTACTTTCTGCGATTACAAGTCGGGCCAGAAAAATAACGTCGCGAAACACATTCTAGTTCATATGAAAGAAAAGCCTTTTAGATGTCAGTACTGCGACTATAGATGCGCTCAGAAAAATAACTTAGTTGTCCACGAAAGAACTCACACGGGCTATAAACCTTTCGCGTGTCCATTTTGTGACTATAGGACAGTTCAGAAACCTAATTTAGTCAAACATATGTACTTACACACGGACCAAAAACCTTTCAGTTGCGACATGTGTTCTTATAGATGCGTACAAAAAACTAACTTAACAAAACATAAGCAGAGACATTTGAACGAAAAAGAGGGCGAAAAAGTTGATGTTAAAAACCAAAGTAAGCCTTATAGACCAAGACAGAAGTCTGTAAAATGCCCACATTGTCCTTATCGGTGCGTTCAGAAATCTAGCATGGAGAAACATCAACAATTCAAACATGGCGCCCAAGAAAATGGCGAATTCGAACAGGGTTTGAATCTTATGAAGAGTCCGGAAGATGTAGAAAGTATAAATTTAAGTGTAAAAAAGGATTTTGAGTGCCAGGATAAGGAGAGTGCTAGTGAAAATTCATAGTTGTTACAAGTTAGGAGCTTTTGTTCCTTGATAAGATGATGAATGTTACAGTGTATTGCATTTTTAGGTATGGTATTTCGTGGTGCGTTTTAAGGTATTTCAGACCGGGCGCCTGTCAAAGATTTCACTCCGAAAAAGAAAAGATATTTCGTGGTATTTTTTGTCAATTGGGCCAATTTTAGGGGCCAAAAGTGTAAGTGCAAAATTCACAGACCGTTTTTTGTCTTGAGCAAGTTTTATACGATAATGATCCTTATTAATTTTGACTTAAATAGCCTATCAAATAATGTGAATGAAAGTTGCGTACTGAAACGAACCTTATTTGTTTACGTATAATGTTGATTTGCGGGTGAAATTACTACTTAGTGCTGTCAGATCGATTTGTGCATTTTGCGCTAAGACAATGATTTTTAACTGATTTAAAAAAGAGGTTGTGTTTTATTGTCGTAGGATTTATTTTATGAAATGTAAAGTTTTCAATGAATTTTAAAACTAAAATCATATTTTTTTTACTTGTATTGTAAGTAATTACTTCACATCTAAAATAACTATAAATGCAATAGACTGAAAAAAATCTAATTTTCACGAAAGCTCCTTGATTCCGCTTTCTTACATAAGTTAGTTGTATTTGTTATATTAATTAAATAATTTTGTAAATAATAATTAATAAAACAATTGTTTTTTGAGATTATAACTCTTAGATTTCACCAATATTAAGAAAATATGAATCAAACTATCAAGATGCGAACGAGCATTCACTTGTAACCGAACATCGAACATTCGCAGTTTTTAATTTTGTCGAACTGAACCACGAACATCGCTACGAACATTCTCACGATTGTTCTAGCGAACGCTCTAGTTGATAGTCGTCAAAAAAATTCTTCATCATGAATATGTCAGACTTGACAGTCGGCTCGGCGAAA
The DNA here is from genome assembly GCA_943136025.2 of Agrotis puta. Taxonomy (NCBI): domain Eukaryota; kingdom Metazoa; phylum Arthropoda; class Insecta; order Lepidoptera; family Noctuidae; genus Agrotis; species Agrotis puta. The sequence continues at coordinate 2,143,454 of OW964195.2, read as the reverse complement.
AGCTCGCCGGAACACTCGTTAGAATGCTCGCTAAAACGCTCTCGTTTGTTTTTCTGTAATGTAACATTCGCAAGAGTGCTCGTTACAAGTGAATGCCCAAGTTAATCAGCACATTCTATGAATTGGTGGTTTTGCGCTAATTTGGTTCCCTCGGTCGCGGGACTCACGAATTACCGTGACCCCGTTACGTAAAGGGCTATTGAAGGACACCGTGGATTTTAGTCAGTACGAGTCTGACAGTCCCTCCCGCTCTGCCCTGGGTCTCATTTGATGATTTTACCACGTAAAAAAAAGTTGGTTCCCTCACTGATTTTGCTGTATATCCCTCAATATTGATTTGAGTAATACATCACAATTAATTAAAAATGCGAAAATGAGTTCTAAATATCCGGACGGATTTTTTTTTACCACCGATTTTTTGTGTTTTACCACTATCTCGCCTGATGGTAAGCGAAGATGTGGTCGACGGTGAAGCACGCTTGTCTAGAAGTAACATATTCACTCTTGACTTGAAGACACCAAGGTTGTAGCTATCAGGGAATTATTTTGATGTAGAATATATGGATACGGTTATAAGCTTCTTTTTAGTATAAATCTTGAAAGGGCAAGCGACGCCTAGTGTAAAAACTAGTTTTATCGTAAGTACCCACCTCCTTTATGATCATTATAATCATACGCGTGAATGTTTTTTTTATAAAAGTTTTCACGCGTATGAGAAATATTTTGAATTTTATTTTAGACTACCCTCTGTTTTGGTTAATATTGGTGAAATCAAGCCTTGCACTGGTCTAATTATTAACTAGAAATTGTAAGCGAGTATGAAAAAAAAGTTTAGCATATTTTGAAGGTACACGCACATCATTCTACCCTCATTTGAGAAGTTTCTTAAATCGATTTTCAATTTTATCACAAAATTAGAAGTTTCATATTCGCTTGGGAACATGTTAAAGTTTGGCATAGTAAATATATATTTTTAATTCTATTTGTAATTTTGACACAACATCACAATTATATCACAACTGACGAAGATTTATTTAAAATAATAAAGTTGCGGAATCGTTGCCCGTTTACAGTTTCTAGTTGCTCCGACCAAAAGTCATTTAATGTTAATTCGATAAGAATATTTTTAAGAGTTACATTGTAAATGAGACATGTCAAAAGTGATGAAATCTTTTAGGCTAAGCTAGCAACACATCTTTTTTTATTTTAATAAATATTAATCTAGTAATAAAACCACTCGTTTTAGGAGTGATTTTGGTTTACAATCATTTAGATTTTAAGTTTTCGATTAAACATCACGAATTTGGTCGCGGGACTTACGAATTACCCTGACCCCGAAACGTAAGTCCTCCCGCTCTGCGCTGAGCGGAGGACTCATTTGATGATTTTACCACGTAAAAAAAAACATCACGAATTTAATAAAAATACGTTGTCTTATAGTTGCCCAACTGTTGCGCCAATTCTTAACATTACCTTACTGCCCCCTGTTACGCAATAGTTGCGCAACAGTTACGCTACTTTTCACTTTCTGTCCTTGTCCCATCCCACGTTACGGGTCGGCGCAAAACGATCGCTTTGTTTTTGACATGTGTCATATTTTTTGTGATATATTAGCATGAAAATTGATAAGTACTAATGCTCTCTCTCTCATAGATATTGTTCCTTTGTAAATAAAAAAAGAGTGAGATTGAATGCTTTGTTGTCAACGCTGAATATGTGAAAAGTTGGGAATACATGAGCTAGTAACTTGTATTTATAGGTGAGGTTAAAATTTCTAATCTAGCATTAAAAAGACCTGGGGCCGTATTATGACGTCTTAAAACCAGGCTTGTATAGCTCTGTCTCTTTCGCTCACTGGAACAAGCCTGGTTTTAAGACGTCATAATATGGCCGCTGATGGGTGTTGTGTCACAGTGGGCAACAGTTATCGTCTAGCTGTGGTATACACCGCAAATCCTAAATTGTGCAAGTAGAGTTTATTTCTCCTTTTAAGGTTTCTTCGAGAATCCTAACATTAAAAAATATGTTTTGTAACATAGTAAAATCAATAGTCTCCATTTAAAAGTGCAATTCAAAACAATCAAAATATCAGCCATGTCATCTGTTGGAATTCATATTTCGTGATGCAGATGTTGTCAAAGGCTTAATACTAGTATTGCTATGCACATGAAAAATTATCCCACAATGATTAAACTGCTGGGACCCTGGCTTCCTTAGTGAGAGGACGTAGGCCGTAATCAGATTGGTGGGCGCAACAGGAGCTGGTGGAAATACTTGCATACTTTAATACAAGTTACTGGCATGTGCAGTCCTAGCTATAAGCTGAGAACATACTTGACACGCCCCCAACGGTGCTCTATGATCATTTGAGGATATAAAAAAAGAGGAGTGTGTCAAATCTGTTCCGGTTTTTATTGACTTTATTTTTAAAGTTAATGTTGTATAGAATTTATTGTAGATAGGTATTGAGATTTTGAAATTGAGCAGAGATTTTTGTAGCTTAATAGATTTTAATAGTTTTCCTTGTTTTTTATGAATTTGACCAAGAAGCTGTATTATCAGCATTTCTTACGTTCACAAAAGGTGCTGTAAATCAGTGGAAAAATATCAAAGTTTTCATTAATTAATTGACACATGAATTAAGTTAAAAGACATGAAATCAATATACAATTAAATCCTTTCGTAAAGTTGTGCCGTTATTAAAACATCGGAAAATAAACGCTTATTTGTTAATCAAACACCAAAACATATTTTTGTACAACTTAATGCGTAGATCCCTGTTTTAATAAACCTGACAAAAAAACGTTGTGAAATATTTTTATGGACACAGTAGCATAGATGGTCGTATAAGTAACAGCAAATCCAAATGTTCCAATATAAAATAAAATCCGGGAGCGTAAAATGTTTATGTATTGCATACTACGTTGTGTATTCATATAAAAAAGTGGCGGAAAAGTGGTTGCCAGCGACTATTGATATTGCAACCCACAATGTTGCACAACTGTTGCCCAACATTACAATAGTTTGACTAAAAACTTTTTTTTTTTCAAAAATTCGTTACATGTATCTCCTTATTCTTTTAATTTCTTGCCTGGCTGTGAATTTTGAGCAAATATAAATAATAATTATTGTAATTCGGTTGTGAACGTGTATTGTATGGACAAGGAAGAATGCAGCGATTAACTAAATCGTGTATTTTTGTTTAAAAATTCACGCTTGGGACACTATCATAACGTGGTAATCACTTAAAATTGAAAAAAAACCTATGTAGTTTCCTTATTTGACACAATCTAAAAGATGGATCTCTTTTGATGTTTTAAGAGCACGTATTCTGAAAATTAATTAAAACTTGTAAATATTCGACAGCTATTTGCGACAACGTTGCCAACTTTCTGGTTACGCGCCCTTGAACGTATTTGGAGACCTCTTAAAAATCCTTATATTCCTTCACGTTTGAATATTTTACGAAAATGACAGATAAAAACGCTTTTAAGATAAGCATACACAAAAGAAAATAAGGTCAAAACTTTAATCAACTTTAAATAGTAATAATAGCTTATGCCAATAGGCTGTGAAACATAATTTCCATATTTTTTTTTGTAATTAAAAACGCTCGTGTATTCTACGCATGTCAGTGGTAAACTAGACATTTGTATGAATGTGGACCAAGTACTAAGGCCCCGTTCAAGGACGCTCGGAGCGTCTGACGGGGCTTGCATTTTTTTGTCAATTGTTTTCCCGGCGGCCCGCCAAGCGCATCGCACCGCCTGACGCGCCACTTGTCCTTGAACGAAGCGTTAGTGTATGTAGTGATCAATGATACTACGCTAGGCTAGCATAAGGATATATCAAATTGTTTCCACGGACGTGCGATAGACTTACGACGAGCAAATTGTTACCAAGGAAGTTTCGAGTGTACCTTGAATTTTGTACATCACAATTTTTTTTTGTATATTTTTTTTTAAATATTACGATGTCCTAAGTATAGAAACAGACTTGTTAAATCGTGAAATAAGGAAACTGTAAAGCAATATAGTAGTAGAAAATGCGTTGACCGCAATTTGATGGCAACTTATTAGTTGCGCGTCTGTCTAAAATTAGTGGCGCGGATTTTGAGTTTCAAGTATGTTTCTATACTTATTTTATTTTTTAATTTAGTATTTTTTTTGTATGTTCTTTTTTTAATAAATGCCGCTTACCAAAGTGATTTTTTTTTGTTTTCTTTCACCTGAATGAAAAATAATGAATTCTGAAAAAGACGAAGCTTATGATCCGGTCTTGCAAAAATTTTAATAAATACCTAAATTTTCAACATATAAAAAGCACTGCATAAAAAAAAAGTATCTCATAGTAACATCTCCCATATTTTTCTCGAACAAATGGCGTTCAGAGGCTAGCATTCTCACTGTTAGGCATCAGCCATATAGGTACCACATATCGGGTCCTTTATGTTCATTATGGCAGACCTACTGGTCGCGGGACTGTACGAATTACCGTGACCCGGAACGTAAAGGTTTATTGAAGGACACCGTGGATTTTAGTCAGTACGAATCTGCCAGTTTCTCCTGCTCTGCCCTGGGTGGGAGGACTCATTTGATGATTTTACTACGATAAAAAATAAATGGAAGACCTGCTGTGAACCTAGTTAAATGAAATACGGTTCGAATTTCAATAAAACCAGAACTTAATATGCAAGTTTTTATATAAACTTTTTATTATTTTCGTCTACTCGACAACAGATGTCACTGTTATAAATAATGATATTTGATAGAGAAATAGATGTCGCTCTACTCAACGACTCCGTATCAAGTTATTCTACTCAATACTAGATGGCGTTGCTAGTCTTAAGTTACCGAGTTGTTTTAAAGGACGATTTCTGATAAAAAAAAAAACCTTTTCCAAAAAGTTTTATCGAGTGGTCTTTACTTACTGAGAGTAGTACTATTATTAGGAGTTTTCTTCTCAGTTGACTTATTTCCAGCAAAACTTCGCTTCAATCATTATTGTCTATTTCACAAAAAAATCTAACAAGTCGTTCAGTTAGATCATCAAAAAATGTTCGAACTGCGTTTTTTCTTGGTACAACATCCAAAATTGACGGAGATACTTTCAAAATTGGCAATAAGTACCTACGTCACAACTTTGTACAATGTCTATTGAACTGACGTCACGAGCCCCCACTCTCGAGTTTTGATGCGTTATATCTTAGTAAATATTCATTGATTTTACAAAAGAAAAATACGTGTCCGTTATTTTTTTAAACTCTAAACGACGTACTAATTCGATTTGTAATTTATTGATACTGTCAAATAGCCAATTTATGCGATATTATGTTTTTAAGCTATTGCATGCTTTTATCGCGGGCTCTGAGCGCGGCTACCGAATCAAGGAATTACCTAACGAAAATATCCTAACACCCCGCAACGTCGTTTCAGTTCAGCAGACTTTGGCAATCATGAAATCTGCCGGGGTCGCAGGACAAACGGATTACCGTGACCCCGGTACGTAAAGGGCTATTGAAGGACACCGTGGATTTTAGTCAGTACAAGTCTGACAGTCCCTTCCGCCCTGCCCTGGGTGGGAGGACTCATTTGATGATTTTACCACGATAAAAAAAAAACAACATAGAAACATCTATCATAAAGACAATTTACTTTTTCGTACTTATTCTAAACGGCCAGCTACAAAAGGTTTTCACAATGAAACCTACTTATAAAATTCGCCTACAACAAAGCAGAGTGGCGCAGTGGAGGCGTGCTGGACCCATGACCTGTTGAAAATTTTGACCCAGTTTGGAAGTGAGACCTGAGAATCTTGTATATAAAAGACCCACTTAAATCTTCATTATAATTTATTTTTCTCTATTAAAGTAGTGCACTACAAACATTTTAAATAAATTATAGTCTCGTTAAATATTCGCGGTAGGCGTTAATTTTTCTTTTTGATTGCTATCCAATAGCTTTACCGCGGCAGTCCCCGAGTGCAACACGTAGTTTCGTGTACGTCTTACGTCTAGAAACAAGCGACAAAACGTAACATAGATAGTGTGTGGCAGAGACAAAGCTATACGAAGAAAATGAAACTTTCCGATTATGTCTCGCAAAAGCCGGGTATTATATCCAATTACATATAAATTCACTACAAAATTACCTATCAACATAATTAATTGTCCGACTAAACATTATAATTAAAACATCAAATTAAAATAATAAAGTTCGCAACAAAACTGTCAAAATCATCGTCCATTTAAAATTAAATTCGTTCTACGAAAATGCCCGACGGTTTCCGAACGCAGTTTGAGTTTAAATTATTAAATTATAACTGGACAATGATTGACGTTGCCTGAGGCTACCTGCCGTGGTATTCCCTTGGAAATGATTGGAAATTGTGGTGAAAATACGGAAATTGGGAACGCTTTCAGTATGTCTGTTCGTTTGTCTGTCTCATGCGAAAATTTGTAGGTAAATTGTTGAACTGTTGGTTGCAGGTGTAAGTCTTAAAATTAGTTCCACTTAACTGCGAAGTTTTCTGTTTTTTTTTGGGTATTTTTTTTAAGATGTTGCTGTCATGGCATCCTTTTTTTTATTGGCCGCTGCGTTGCAGGTCACTGATTTAAGTCCCGCTTGGACCTTTCCATGGCCTACAAGTAGTTATTCCGAGTCTAATTGTTAGTATAATTGAGTTTATATATTTGTAAACGCACCCACGAAACAGGAGAAATTCCTAGAGTGAGACAACGATTTTCTTAAATAATAAAAACTTTAAAGATTCTGATAACTCATAAATAGTTTCAATTCAAACTTATTGACAGCAATAAATTTACAAAAAAGATTGTTTACGATACTTTAATAGTAACATTAGTGGGGACGTAACTTAAAGTACAAAAATAAATAACGACAGATGATCGCCAAAATATTTTATTTATTTATATTGAGCGAATTTTCTGCGCCATTAGCTTATTGATTTATTTTGTAAAGGGCGAGCGTATGGATTGTAAATGTAAAAAGGGTTCAATGCAATTTTGTCTTAAAAGTTTTTAAGTATTGGATATTATTATAAACGTCTTGTATCTAACTTAATATCGCTTTTGCCTATGAGGCTAAATTCATAAGTTTAACAAGATTGTATTTGTATATTAACATTAAAAACTTATAACATTAAAAAAAAAACATTGCAATTCTTTTTAAGTCTCAATTTTTTAATTTTTTTACGTCAAAACAAATGCACCGGTTTTGATGAATTGTGATACAGAAATAGATGAAATCCTAGCGAATGAAGCTGCGGGCAACAGTTTGATCTTACTTACCTAAGATGTTTACAAACCGAAAGACTTCCTATTTGTCTATGCTTCTGCTTAGACGATCCTGTGGCCTGTCGCATGAACAGAGTGGACTTTTAACCAGTATGAGTCTGACAGTCCCTCCCGCTGGCTATCCAAGGTGTCTGAGCACTTGATGATATTACCACAAACAAAAATGTCTGCAATCAAGTTATTATCTACATGCCTTTACGAACGATGTTGAAGTGGGCTTCCAGTATAAAAATACAATCAAATTAAATCAATTTATTGTGCCATCTTAGCAAGAGTTGTTCAGTCTGATGAACGCTCTCTGTTGGCATGTAAAAAATTAAGATCTGGAACACTTGAAGGGAACTCCAAGAGCCCAGCTACACTATAACATGTTTAGGAATGGCGTCTTAGCAAAAGTTGTTTAGTCCGATGGGCATTTCCTGTTGACTTTTGCACGCACTACCTAATAAATACATAGTTATTTTCTAAACAATACCGCAATACAAATATTAACAAAGCACAAACATTGTTTTTCTAACCAACGAAAAAATTCGTTACAAAAATTCTAACCTAACTTTTCTAAAATTTCAAAATGTCTGACTATGACAGGTGTTCGGCGCAACGAACGATGATTGACTCGTGTTACGAAATACGCGAACAAAACCCGCGGCGATGGAGTTTGGAAAAATCTGGGCTCTGTGTTCCGTTGGAAAATGGACGGTTTTCATTATTTTGTTTTTTGTTTTTCCAGATATTTGTGTACAACGTTAAATGGATCAAATATTAATTGGAAATTGTGTGTTTTACATTGTTTCTTAGAATCTTCGTTATTCTATCAAACATGTTTTTTTTTTGTATCTATCAAACATATTTTACTTGTGGTCGGCGCAACATGTTTTTTTCTTCCATTCTCCTCTATCACACGTCACAGTATAATTTACTCCTTTTTCTTCCATATCATTCCTTAGACAATCCATCCATCTTTTTTCGCTCGGGACTTTTCCATTACCGTGACCCCGGTACGTAAAGGGCTAGTGAAGGACACCGTGGATTTTAGTCAGTACAAGTCTGACAGTCCCTCCCGCCCTGCCCTGGGGGGAGGACTCATTTGATAATTTTACCACGATAAAAAAAAAAAAACTACTTAACCATTCTCAGAAACGTTAGGTACCTACATAATTCTAAACAAAACAATTTACAACAACTTCCGTTTCATTATTAATAACAACAACAACGAAATCGTCTAAAATTCAAAATACGTTCGGAAAGCGTTAAATGTAGCGAGATAATTCGCAATCAAGTCATCATACCGGTTTGTAGCCGTCATTTGTAAACATTAGTTGAAATTATTGTAGCGTATGATTGTTGAAAGAAGGTTATTTATGATTTTAAATTAATGTTTGTGAAAAAAAATGTGCTTAATGATCCTTTTTGGGGTGTTTCGAGTTCCGTATGCGTAGCAGCAGAGATGGCCCGGCGGTATCGGCCCCGATATGTAAGTTACTAGCTTTTGCCCACGACTTCGTTCGCGTGGAATAGTGACTTCCGGCAGATTTTTTATTTTTTTATTTTTTGCAATAAAAACTATCCTATGTCCTTTCTCAAGTTCCAAACTATGTCAGTACCAAATTTCACACAAATCGGTTCAGTAGTTTAGGCGTGAAGAAAAGACAGACAGACAGAGTTACTTTCGCATTTATAATATTAGTTTGGATCTGTTATGAGTTCTGACCGAGACAGGTTCATTACTCTGTGTAATTTATATCATCACCACTGCTCTCAAAACTGTGAAGGAAAACATCGTTAGGATACTGGCATGTCCTAGAATCAAAAATTCGAAAACATGTGACATCTACCAACCCGCACTGGATACGCGTGGTGGATTATTAACCCACTCCCACTCACAGCGACGAGGTCTCTGTCCCGACAGTGAAAACATAGGCTAATAATGCTATGGCATGGTAAATTTTTAACGAGGTTCTCAAAATCCAGTACTCCAACAGATCCCCAAATAAATTAATTAATAACAAATAAATTCTAAAAAAACATCGATAAATTATCCAACAATTGAATTCGCGCCTCTTTTAATGTCAAATTAGGTCGGCCATTGCTGTGAGCTGTCAAATGTCATTGTTCTATTCGGGTGCGTTCGGGCGAACACTTAATTTTTTTAAATGGGGTGATTTTTTATGGCCGCGTACATTTTGAACTTGTGTGTGGCCTTTTTTGAATTAAATGCAGTTTTTTTTTGTTGTAATCGTCTAAGGAATGTATTGTAGTATTTTAAAATGTTACAACTTAAGTTTTTGCACGTGTTCGCGTGAGAATTTCAAGGGTTATTTTTTAGTGTTGTGACTGCATGTCAACCCTTTTGCCACCCATGTATTCATTAAATGTCTCATTGTGATCAGATAGTTTAGGGGTACCTACATCCACTGCGAGGATCGTCCGTAGGACACGGTGGAGCATACGGTGCAGGACTGCCCCGCTTGGGCAGAGCACCGCCGTGTCCTCACGACGGCGATAGGCGGAGACCTCTCGCGCCCGGCATTGGTCGAGGCCATGCTGCGGGGCGAGACGGAGTGGGAAGCGGTCGCCTCCTTCTGCGAAGCAGTCATGCTCGTGAAGGAGGAGGCGGGCCGCCTGAGGGAGAGGGCAGCGTCCTCCCTCCACTCCAGCCGCAGTGGTAGACGCCCACGGCGTCGGACGTCGCAAGACGATCTCCGGCCACCGTAGGCGCGGGCATGCGGGCAGCGATAAATGGGCGACTCGCTGTCCGACCATGGACCATGCCCGGGTCGACGGCGCGTTGTGTTCCACGCGCGCCTCAAAGAGTGTCAGCATTGTAACGGGGCCTGTAGAGGGCCAAAGCCTGCCGGGGTCGCGGGACCAAGGGATTACCGTGACCCCGGTACGTAAAGGGCTATTGAAGGACACCGTGGATTTTAGTCAGTACAAGTCTGACAGTCCCTCCCGCCCTGCCCTGGGTGGGAGGACTCATTTGATGATTTTACCACGATAAAAAAAAGGGGGTACCTACATAATATCATAATGTGATTATCAAGAAACTAGGGGCTAGACAACATCATAACCATGCCATTTTCTAAAAATTGATCTGTTCTTGCCGCGGTCATTGTGAAAATGACTTATTTTTTCTTTGTAACACATTGCTCTACACTGGGATTTTCTACTGTATCGTGGGTGCGTTTACAATAATCGAAACTCACATACACAAACACACAGACCCAGAACAACTACACGCAGATCATACAAATATTAGTACCGTGCGGGGATCGAACACACGACACGTTGTGCTACAGTCAATCACTAAGCTACTACGTCACTATAAAAAAAATGATTTCTTTTGTTTCTTTTTTTTCATTACTGCTTAAAGTTTCAAATTTCAGTCTCCCATCGAAATAAATTTAACATAGCATTAATTAACTTATTTACTAAACTATAGCACCGAAAAACAATAATTCTATACTAAAGTCCCCTTTACTTCTAACACTGCTCACCCCCCACACTACATTAGTGAATGTAGCTCGTATACAAATAATATTGAATGTACAAATTGCGAGAAGAGAAACGTAATACGATGCGAATTTAAGTGGAGCGCAGGGCAGGACTTGGTCTTGGGGTGAAATTCGAGAAATAATTTAGGGGCTAGGACCTGCAGGGGTCGTGAGAATGTCTAAACAAGTAATCGCGACCTTAGAATCTAAAGGGAAGCAGTCATGCTCGCGGGCCGCGTGAGGGAGAGGACAACGTCCTCCCTCCACCTCAGCCGCAGTGGTAGACGCCCACGGCGACGGACGTCGGCAGACGATCTCCGGCCACCGTAGGCGCGGGCATGCGGGCGGCGAGTAATAGGCGCCTCGCTGTCCGACCATGGACCATGGTCGCGGGACTCACGATTTACCGTGACCCCGGTACGTAAAGGGTTGAAGGAACACCGTAGACATTACTCAGTACGAGTCTAAAAGTCCCTTTTGTTCCATCCTGGGCTGGGGGACTCATATGATCATTTTACCAAGTAAGAAAAGGGGGCTTATTGGAATATCGTCATAGAGGAGGCTCGTGGGTTAATAATGTCAGCCGCATAGGCCGATCTTCAATGTTTAACCGCAACGGCCGAGTCTGAGTATGGGTAACCTATCCTACCGAGTTTCCTCCAAGCATCAGAAAGTGCGTAAATCCCGTTGGTCCCGGCTGTCATTTATAAATCTTAGTCAGTCGTTTGGCACTCCGCACTATTAGTAATTAGCCGTGGAACGTAGAACCTTGTAGATTGAATCGATTAATTGTTAACCGCTAACGTCTCAGGCACGACTAGCCACCAAAATTAATTATTATCGGACAAAAATTAAAAAAAAATGGCGGAAATATAAATGAAGAAACAGGAAAAAATAATACTAGTAATGTAATAAGTGTAATATTTTTCTTGTTTTTTAAAACCAGTCTCAATTTTGACTATTTTCAGCTACCGTTACATCACAATACTTTTTTGAAAAACGATCATTTTATCATCAACAATAAACAAAAGAAAATAAAGTCATCCATTTCAGAACGCGTCACAGGCTTTCCAACCTAGACCTATAGTTTTCTAATAGATCATGCGACCATCAATGCCCTTCCACTGTGAGCCGTCAGCTATACATCACGAGTCCGGCCCTGCGCTCGTCACAACAGTCATGTTAACAACTACACGACACGCACTACAATGTACTGAGCATGTGATGACATGGATGCGGTACTTTATGCACGGAAACAGCATAGCAATAATCATATTTTAAGATTTTATTTATTTTAAACTAGCGTTTGTTTGTTTTAACTTCGTTCGCGTGGAATAGTGACCCACATAAAAACTATCCTATGTCCTTTCTCAAGTTCCAAACTATGTCAGTACCAAATTTCACACAAATCGGTTCAGTAGTTTAGGCGTGAAGAAAAGACAGACAGACAGGCAGAGTTACTTTCGCATTTATAATATTAGTTTGGATTGTCGTATGGTGACTTTTTCATTCCACAAGAAAATTATTCGTGTGTTAATAAATAAAGAATTGACTGATTGATTGGAGCTCGTGGCTAAATAATTACAGCTGCACAGGCCGATCTTCCGGGTTAAGCCGCGATTGCCGACGTTGGTCTGCCATAGCGAGTTTCCTCCGTGCCTCGGAGAGCATGTAAAGCCATTGGTCCCGGCTGTCATTTGTAGATCTTTGACAGTCGTTAATCACAATCAGAAACTTGAAAGTATGACAACCAGTCTTATAATGGGGTATCGTATTATCCAGTTACTGGGTTGTGGAGGTCCGATAGGCACTCGCTCCATGTAAAATACTGATATTCAGCTAGATGCAGCTGAATCGACTAAAAAGCTGCTGGTTCGACTGGAAGCCGACCCCAATTTAGTTGGGAAAAGCCTAGGCAGATGATGAAGGTACGAACCCACGATCTACAATTTGTAAGTCGGGGCTTTCACCAATGGGCATCTCACTTTATTACTTTGCAATTTTAAGTAAACAAATTATATCTGTTCTATTAAATGTGATTATTCTATGACACTATTCGTACATGCATGGTTTTCTTCATCCATCCATTATTTTACCAAATTGGTAGTTATTTTGTTAACATTATCGCAGTGGTTGAACGACTGACTACTGCTATGTTGTTCTCTATAAGAAATCTCTATTTCTCTCACTATTTTAAAAATTAGAGGACACACACACATTTTAACGTATCTTTCACGTATATGTGCTCATTTTGAGCATTCACTTGTAATGAGAATTATTGCGAATGTTACATACAGAAACACAGACGAGAGCGTTTTAGCGAACATTGTAACGAACGTTCTGGCGAGCTTTTTGCCGAACTGAATGTCAAGACTGACGTCTTCATAAAGGATTGAATCATCGACTAGAGCGTTCGCTAGAAAGATCGTGAAAATATTTTTTGCTTGGCTCTATTACGTGGTAAAATCATCTAATGAGTCCTCCCACCCAGAGCAGAGCGGGAGGGACTGTCAGACTCGTACTGACTAAAATCCGCGGTATCCTTCAATAGCCCTTTACGTACTAGGGTCACGGTAATTCGTGAGTCCCGCGACCGAGGGAACCAAATTAGTGCAAAACCATCAATTCATAGAATATGCTGATTAACTTGAGCATTCACTTGTAATGAGGATTCTTGCGAATGTTACATTACAGAAAAACAAACGAGAGCGGACTGTCAAGTCTGACATTTTCGACTAGAAGAGCGTTCGCTAGAAAGATCGTGAAAATGTTCGTAGCAATGCTTGGCTCAGGTGGCGTACCATGACGTAATCAAGCGAGAGTAGTTCCACTGCGGGAACGAGATAGCGTTACACGACTTGTATAGCTCTGTCTCTTTCCCACACTGGATTTTCTCTCGCTTTCAGATATCATGGTAGGCCGTTCAAAATATGAATATTCAAAAATTTTAAAAATTAATATAAGTCCAAAAGGAAAGAGGTTGAGACAACAGATGAGGTGAAATACCCACTCTGTTACAAAAGTTTTTATCACGATTTTATCTTCCCGTGAGATAATCGAGTTGTAAGTAGTTTTAAATACAAATCAAAAAGAGATCGTAGGTAGGACTCTAAATATATACTCAATACTCAATTCTTTATTGCGTTCCACAATGTAGGCTTAGGTGGTAAACATTTATTGTAACAATCATGGACCCTGTCGGGCACAGCAAAAGAAACAAATTTGGAGAGGACCTATCAATCATCTTAAAATCATAACAATCGTGGGTATACAAATTGGTGCATTGATGTTGTTAAGTTAGTTCTCCAATTAAAATTTAATTATTATTGCAAAGTGCACCATGCATGTCAGGAATAATGAACTAAACACAAGATTCTTATAATTTAACTTATTCTAATAACATGGACATTGAATCAATAAAACATTAATTTTCAAGTTTCAAGGATTTGTCATGTAAATATTCGTTGACGCTGTAGTAACATTTTCTCAATAATAACTTTTTAACTTATTTGTAAATAGATGGAGTTTTTTTTCTTTTTTTATTGATTCAGGTAACATATTGTAAATTTTTATTGACATAACTAGAGGACTTGTTGAGTGTATTTTTAAGCGGGATGATGGTAGGTTGAGTCGTGTTTTGTGTCGGAGTGTGTATCTTGTTTGTATGTCTTCTCGTTTGGTGTAAAAGTCTTGGTGTTTGTGAGCGAATTTGCATATTTCAAGTATATATATACATGGCAGAGTTAAAATATTTAGTTTTATAAAATGGGGTTTGCAGCTATCTATCTGTTGTATATTTACTAGGATACGGATAAATTTCTTTTGAACGGTGAACAGTGTTAGTGCATATATCCTAGAGTTACCGTTTAAAAACTTTCATCGGCACATGACGTCGATTCTTATAACCTAACAATTTCATCTAAAAACCCGATACCCCATCAAATCCCCTACGATACAACGAGAGACAAACATCTCTCCTGTCCACTGCTAATATTTGATCCAGCACTTTGCGAGCCGTCTCCTGTTTCGCAAATATTTTATTGCAATTTGCAAACTATGGTCCACTTGGGTTCTTTGATTGATTAAGGGGTAACTCTCGGTTAAATAACGATTGATCAATCTTGTTTTTTTTACGTGGTAAGATCATCAAATGAGTCCTCCCACCCAGGGCAGAGCGGGAGGGACTGTCAGACTCGTACTGACTAAAATCCACGGTGTCCTTCAATGCCCTTTACGTTCCGGGGTCACGGTAATACGTAAGTCCCGCGACACCGACAGGCTTTGGCCCTCTACAGGGGGCCCCGTCATTTTGCTGACACTCTTTGAGGCGCGCGTGGAACACAACGCGTAGTCGACCCGGGCATGGTCCATGGTCAGACAGCGAGTTGCCCATTACTCGCTGCCCGCGCCTACGGTGGCCGGAGATCGTCAGCCGACATCCGTCGCCGTGGGCGTCTACCACTGCGGCTGGGGTGGAGGGAGGACGCTGTACTCTCACTCACGCGGCCCGCCTCAATCTCAATATATCTTAGAAGCATAATTGTAGTCAAGCATAATTTTAATTTATAGTTTATTTCCACTTATTATTTAGTACATTAATTTAGTGTTTATTTTAAATTACTACTTATGTTCGTGAATGTTGGTTCACCTGTTATTGGCAACTGTTTAAGCCTTTTACTCGTAAATACCTACACTATTTGTTAATTTATATACAGAAGCTGTTGGTGTACCCTTTATTAATACGAGTTAATAAATAAGATGCAAAGATGTGGTCTAAGATGTAGCGAACGAGCTCATACAGAAAAAACTGGAACTCTGCGCATCGTAGTTTATTTTTCAGTCTTCGACCAATAATAGCTCTAGATTAAGGACCAGGAACAAAAATGAGCCGCATAAGCGGCCACATTTGCACACACGTAAACATCTACGCTTCATAAAAAAATGTTCAATTTATTAACAACTTCAGTTTATTATAAACCTTAACACTTAAACATACAGTTTAATTACCATTGCCAAAAGTATTAGGTTTAACGTAAACAATTTAAAAAAGGTTTCTTGAAGATAAAAGGTCATCAGTACAAAAGTACTCATTCTAAAATAATACTTAAGGTCTAAGCAACAAGGATTCAAAATACCGTCACAAAACCATTTGTGGCGTTATTTTTCGGGCCGTTTTTAAAGCGCTCGATCGAAGGTTTCAGTAGATAAACTTTCGAGTTATAACGAGCGAAGTCGCTGGCAACCGCTAGTCATTTAAATCAATAACCAAGTTGTTTGAAGTTAAGATAAAAGCCTTATTTTTACCCGACCGAGCAAGAAGGGGGGTTATGCTTTCTGCTCTCTGTTCGCAAGCGTGCCCCTATGTTTAAACATCAAAGTTAAAGATAAGATGTAATGCATCCTCTGTTCTTGACATGTGTAGCAAACCCCTTCGATATAGGAGGGATGTATGTAGTTCTTTTTTATATTTTAAATAATTGTTTGTGAATTTTTATTTATTTTTACATGTACGTAAAAAAGAAGATTATAAAACAATCAATCTTATATTTAATCGCCCGCTACAACTCGATAATTATCTCATGGGAAGATTGGTCGCGGGACTCACGAATTACCGTAACCCCGGTACGTAAAGAGCTATTGAAGGACACCGTGGATTTTAGTCAGTACGAGTCTGACAATCCCTCCCGCTCTGCCCTGGGTGGGAGGACTTATTTAATGATTTTACCACGTAAAAAAAAGTCTCGCTAAAAGTCAAAAACGGTTTTATCGATTTAAATAAAAGAATGAGAAATCCACCCAAACTGAGA
The DNA here is from genome assembly GCA_943136025.2 of Agrotis puta. Lineage (NCBI taxonomy): Eukaryota > Metazoa > Arthropoda > Insecta > Lepidoptera > Noctuidae > Agrotis > Agrotis puta. The sequence continues at coordinate 2,126,841 of OW964195.2, read as the reverse complement.
ACATTCTCTTTTTTGAAGAAAGTTAAAAGATTAATTGTCTGAGAGAGGTAGTAAGAATATGTCATGCCAAGCCAAATAAAAAGGTCGCGTGACTGTCTCATAAGGTGACCGGGACCCTGGAACGTAAGGGATATTGAAGAATCACCGTGGATTTTATTCAGTGTAAGTCTGACAGTCCCATCCCGTCCTAGGCGGGACGACTCATTTGATGATTAAACAAGGATAAAAAAACATACTCAGTTGGAAGATCGCTTGGCTTCCCTGTCGTGTTAAGTAATATTTTTGGCTTTTATTTAGGTTTCTCAGTAACCAAAAAGCTGCCATATGCATTAATTCTTGTCCAAATAACATTTTTACCCCCAAAATAACTTTCAATCCGTTGCTACGAAAACTGTAGCCAAACCTCGTAGACACTGCTACGGCGTAGCAATTCGCTACGAGCTACGTAACCGAACACTTATTCAACATTAGACATTTATCTAGTTAAATTTTTGTAAACAAACGATAACAGTTTCTATCTTTGTCTAACTCGCGTATCTGTCTCTCTTGCACACCATATGACGGGAAGCGTGTCAGACACGTGCCCCCTTGAGAGATTATCAACGCAGTTGTGCCTTGCGATCTAAAAATTATATGTATTTGTAAGGAAAAGCATTAATTTTTATTGTTTATTTACAAGCTGTTGCTGTCATGAAGTGAAAGGGATTACATGGTGAAGATAGAGTTGATTAAATTATAGATTTTGTGTTGGTATGTTTGGGAAAATTAAAATAATGCCATTGTTCTCAAAACGTCAAAATTAGAGCAAACAGGCTTCTTCTATGTAAGCTCGCTCCATCGTCGACCTTGTATCTGCCACCTCTGATCTAGGCCAGAGTTAAGGGCACCTGCCGGGGTCACGGGACTCACGATTTACCGTGACCCCGGAACGTAAAAGGCAATTGAAGGACACCGTGGATTTTAGTCAGTACGAGTCTGCCCTGGGTGGGAGGACTCATTTGATGATTTTACCATATCTATCACCTCTGTCCTCGACTAAAGTTAAGGTAAAACTAAAAAATAGTATTTATACCTTGAGGACTATGTACCAGCAATGGGAACTTTAAAGGCTGCTTAAAGGCGCGTAACCAGAAAGTTGGCAACGTCGCAAATAGCTGTCAAATATTTACAAGTTTTAATTAATTTGGTAATTTTACTGTATGGAAATAAGAAATATGGCTCTGTAGTGCACAAAAAAATTGTTAAGGGAATGCAATTAAAACACTTAATTTCATGTTGTAACCGTTTCTGGTGTAAAAAAAGCATTAGGAAATTTTAAATATTACCTATATATTTTGGAAAGTATCCAAATACTACTACTATACAGTCTCTTCCGCTCTGCCCTGGATGGGAGCATTCATTTGATGATTTTACCGCGATAAAAAAAAGGTCAGCGACAGGCACGTTTTAATTGTCAAAAGACGAAAATATGGTGCTACTGTCCCAGTCATAAGACATAATAACTATGTAAGTACTGTAGATGCCCATTCCAAGGCGTGGTTCTCTATGGAGAAGAATGGGTAAGAAAATCCACTTTATTATTTTTTATTGTAGGTAATTTAATTAATCCCTATTAAAACCACCGAACTAAATAATCTTCCTCCTCTTAAATATTTATTCAAATAAATTCCCAAATGTCAAATTAGCAATGGGAGTGCATGTAATGGCCGCGGAGAATCAAAATGGCGTCACATGCGTTTGACATAAGTTTTGGCGCGTGGCGCACACGTGTCATCTGTTGGCAATCGATCTGTTTATTTGTTATTTGAGTTTAGAAATTCATTTGTTTATTTATTTTTTGGTTTTTGGTTGCGGGTTTTCTGTATTAGGTATCAATTTAAATATTTAAAAAAATATATGTATTTAGGAAGTTCTGTTCAGCAGGGATTTTTGCCTTACAAAAGGTGGTGTAGTTTTTTTTTATTTATATTGTTTTTGTATATACTACTCATGAAAACTGTAAGTTGTCGACCTTCAGCGGTGTCTGCGTTAGCCGCCATCTTGGAGTGAAGGGCCCAAAATATGTTATTTTTCAAATAATGCTTTAACAGTTGACTTTATGACGAAAATGTCTAAGAGAAGTTTAAAGACAATAAAATTTCACAACAAATAGTATTTGTACTTATTCTGTATGTCTTAGATATAAACTTACACCACCTAATGCAAGGCCAAGCCTATTTTTTGTCCCTTTTGACTGGACTAGTAAGCTCGCTTCATCTTTATATGTGGGATAGATTAACGCATAAATAAACCCGTTGCAATAAAAAGAACCACTTTTTTTTAACGTGGTAAAATTATCAAATGAGTCCTCCCACCCAGGGCAGAGCGGGAGGGACTATCAGACTCGTACTGACTAAAATCCACGGTGTCCTGATATCATAAGTTCAAAATAAGAACCACTTACCCTTTTTTGGGGATAATCCCGTCGCACTTTTCCCTGCACCACTGCAAATCTTGTGCACCAGAACAAACTGTGGCCCCTCGGGGAAGAAATTTAACTAATTAAATTTTTTTTTGAAACGTATTAACGCATTTCAGCTGTCACTGGGATTTGAATCCGGGTCTTCTGGATAAGTACTCCAGACTTCTTACCGGTGAGTTGCGGTTGCCTAATTGGTACGGTCTGGAGTACTTTACTAATTCAGAAGATGCGAGTTCAAATCCCACTTGCAACTGAATTTTTCTTTTCTCAAAAATCATCTTTATGAACTGTCTTGATTCCTGTAGCGAAATGAATCAGAAAAGAATTTCAGAGCAATGGGAGGTAATATAGAGTGTCTATAAAAACAACTGTTCTTTGCTTTGTAAATAAAGTATGGAGACTGTATTTTCAATATTTATTTCTATCAATTCCCCTTTCTTTTTATTTTACCACCATTCACTTACAAAAACCGCAGAAAAAATACGTGTGGATTTCAAAACCTCCTCCCTTTTTTTCGTCTGTTGAAAAGAACATTAATAATGAAGCTAAAATAATATTTTATCAATCTTTATTTCTGCAAAATCCTCTTTTTCTATTTTCCTTTCACTCACCCACAGACAAAAAAGAAAATATTTATTTTAAAGAAGCAAAAGTAATATTTTCAATCTCTATTTTTATTCCTACCCTTTTTCTATTTTCCCTCCATTCACCTACAAAAAAAACCACAGACAAAAAAAGAACACATTTATAGAAGAAGAAAAAAAACTAACCGGGCACAGTCCACGCCGGGTAGGCGGCACAGATTATAAATATGAAAGGTGCGAACGTGTGTCAAGTGCAGTCCGTACGTTCGAACGGTTATTTATATTTCACACCTCTAGCTCACACCCCGTGGGGACACCTCTATTGATTGCTTGTTTTGTTCCCGTTTTCATTTAAGTTGTGTTCTGTAATTTTCGGTTTTTGTGTTGGTGTGTTATTTTATGAACCGAAGCTATCTATTTTATGTTGACTCGCTGTGGTTTCTGATATTTTTTTAATTGTTTCATTACTAGTTTATTTTGACAATTGTTTTTTTAAGTACGTCTACTCCAGCATAGTGACGGGGCCTCCCTGTAGAGGGCCAAAGCCTGCCGGGCTCGCGGGACTCACGAATTACCGTGAACCCGGTACGTAAAGGCCTATTGAAGGACACCATGGATTTTACTCAGTCAAGTCTGATAGACCCTCCCGCCCTGCTCTGGGTGGGAGGACTCATTTGATGATTTTACTACGTAAAAAAAAGTACGTCTATATTTTTTATATCTTTTAAAAAAAGTTACCCTAGAAGTTTCTCTTGTTTATAAACATAGTAACTCACATACGTGAAAACCCAGTCCTGGACCTACTTGTAGATCTTACAAATATTTGTTTCGTGCGGGAATCGAACCCACGACACGCTCTTCAGCAATGCCATGTTCTGTGGTCGCTTCTGGCTGCTACTTCCTCAGATTTTAGAAACCATTGTAGTGTATCACTACTCTTTCTTTTTCATCAAATTAGTCTTCCCGTCCTGGGTGAAGCCAAAGGGACTGTCAGACTCTTCATCATCACTATTTATTTATTTATGCACACAGAACACATAGGCACAAGAAATAACATACAGATAAAAGAGTACAAAGGCACTGCTTATTTCAATAAGAAATTTCTTCCAGCAGACCAGCGACAGAAGAGAGATAGACATCAAAATGTAGACACAATGTACAATACACCATCATCATCATCAGCCTATAATGTTCCCACAGCTGGGACACAGGCCTCCTCTCTGTGAGAGGGTGTGAGCCATCCACCACGCGGGCCCAGTGCGGGTTGGCAGATGTCAGATGTCTTCGAATTTTTTGTTTTAAGACTTACCGATTTTCAAATTGACGGTGATAAAATTAATTACACAGTATAACGCCTGTGTGTGTGTGTTTTTTTTTATCGTGGTAAAATCATCAAATGAGTCCCCCCCCTCGGGGCAGAGCGGGAGGGACTGACAGACTCGTACTGACTAAAATCCACGGTGTCCTTCAATAGCCCTTTTACATACGGGGTCACGGTAATTCGTAAGTCCCGCGACCCCGGCAGGCTTTGGCCCTCTAGAGAGGGGCCCCGTCATTTTTGCTAACACTCTTTGAGGCGCGCTTGGAACACAACTCGCCGTCGACCTGGACATAGCGAGTTGCCCATTACTCGCTGCTCGCATGCTCGCCGCCGCTGCCGACGTCCGTCGCCGTGAACGTCTACCACTGCGGCTGGGGTGGAGGGAGGACGCTGTCCTCTCCCTCACGCGGCCCGCGAAAATCACTGGCTTAGTGAATAGCAAACTTTAGTCCCAGTGTGGCCTGAGCGCTGTCACGAAACTGTGTTTACAGAGACAAGAATAGCTGGTCCTTGATCGGGGGGCGACCTACCCATTACACGCCGCCCGCAAGCCCGAATTTCGGTTTTCGTCGACCATCATAGGTTTTGCTGTCAAGAAATAAAAGAACAAAACGTCATCATTTTACATCGTTTATATTTCACATAAAGGTTGTCCTGGCACTATTATAAGTTATTTAGAGTCTTGGTGGCCTACTGCGTGTATTTTAAAGCGAGAGTAGTTCTAGTGTGGGAACGAGATGGCGCTAGACAACTTGCATAGCTCTGTCTCTTTCCCACACTGGAATTACACTCGCTTTAAGAGCTCATGGTAAGCCACTTGATCTTACACTTCTTATACTATGAGATCACTTATTATTTAAATTATTACAAATACATTTCATTTATTTACAATTGTATTTTGGTGCAAACTATTTCGTGCTTAAATAAAGAGGATACAAGTAAGGTTAAAATAAAAATTACAGCTTTTTTTTTCTGAAGACTTAAATTTAAAACTCAAAAAATATATCTTTAAACACAAATAAGTGATTTTAAATATTTGTATACTTCAACTGCGTAACACATTTTGAATGTTAATTCGATGGATTTCGAACGAAATTCGTCTTTTAAACAAAACAAAGAGAATTTGTAACAAATATTCAAAACTTTATTGGTCAAGTAAAATTGATTTTGAAAGGCGTACACATGAATGATTTTATAAGGTTTCCGTTTTTCATTCGGACGTACGGAACCCTGAAACGCAATAACGAATGGCTTTTTATTGTAATGACAAAAATTACTTCACTAAAATGTATTAATGCCAGTTTAAGTGCATCACGCTTATTTTTTTAGGCTTGTCAAAAAAATTGAAATACCTGCCAGAGTGGATAAATGCTAACCAAATTGTGTATCAAATGTATTGTAGAAATTAAACTATTTTATGTAATCGACCAAAACAGGGTCGACGGCTTCTATTTCTGTTTGCAGGGTGTAAAAGAACCTAACCAAACCGAACTTCGGGGTGTCCTTGAAATCTTCCTCAATCTTGCGAGTTTTAGATTTGGTGAAGACATTATAGAAGTAACCCAGCTTTTATAGCTTTATTTTTTATATAGATTCTTCCTTACTCTTTGTTTGTGAATGTGAGAACATTGTAGGTGGTGTGTGTATAAATATTTCTTCTTTTGTAGCACTAATTTTCGTAAGGACTTCCCCCTTGTTACCAGGGCTACGTTTTTCTCACATATCTAAGTATTCAAAAATTTTAACAATCTGTTTGTAAACCATACCATATTTTAAAAGAGTAACCATGGATTTTCTTGCCGGTTCTTCTCCATGGAATCGACCAACTTTATAAGTGCCTATGTGAAATAAAAACATTTAATTTTAATTTTGGTGAGCATTTATCCATTTTAGTTTCTAAAAATTTTATTTGATGAGCATTTAAATTTAAGCCTTTTTATTTAACGATAAGTTCGCGTTTAACCACTATCTAGCCAAATCATATTCTCGCATATTTTAAATAAATTGTTTAAATTACAGTTTTGAGTTGACAGATTAAATTGAAAATACTCCGGTAAAAGGGACGGATTTTACAAATAAAACAACATTGTTTTAATGCACCAAAATAAATAAGACATTTACAAACTTGTTTATTATTATTTTATGTACACTCTTATCATTCTAGTAAGTTAATAATAGCTAGAATAATTTGATTAGTATGTACTTCATTGGGATTAACTGTAAGTTAAAATCTAAATCTGCAACAGTATGCCAAAAAAATGGTTCAACTACGAGAGAAGAAATTAATGATTCACATTGACATAATTATGCATCAAATAAATTGTGAAGCTAATTAGTCCGCCAGAGTTTTTAAAAATAATGAATACGTGTTTTTAATTTTGTTAATTCAATTATTTTTTACAAATATATAACGCATCAAAACTAAGAAGTTCGTAACGTCAGAACTCAATAATAATTGGCTATTTGACAGTAGCTACAAATTACAAATATAATTAGTCCGTCATTTAGAGTTTAAAAAAATAACGGACACGTATTTTTTCTTTTGTAAAATCAATCAATATTCACCAAAATATAACGCATCAAAACTCGAGAGTGGGGGCTCGTGACGTCAGAATTCAGTAAAAATTGTACTAAATTCGGACGTATTGCCAATTTTGAAAGCGTCGTATCTTCGTTAATTTTGGTTTACGAAACAAAAGAAAAAATAGGAGTCGAATATTTTTTAATAATCTAAGTGACGGACTAATTATAATTTTTCAGTCAAATAGCCAATTGTACGAAGTTGCGACGTCTTGTCAATTTTCAAAGCGTCGCGCTTCGTTACTTCGTCAATATTGGTTTACGTAAAAAAGAAAAAATACGAGACAAATATATTAATTTTGTAAACCTCCTAATTAACGGACTTATTAGAATTTTTCAATCAAATAGCTTATTAATGTATTGACGACCTTGACTTATGTTTTTTTTTTATTTAGGTACTTAGAAGTTGTAAAAGATTGAAAGTGTTACCAGCGGCTTCATTTCAGAAAATAATAGAGTTATCATTATTAATCAGAAAAAAAAAAAACATAAATCTATTTTTACTTTTTAAAAAAAGTTCAAAAAAGTATTCCCACTTTATACTCATCCTTTCAAGACAATTTTACTAATTTAACCTCACTATCAATTACTAATATTAAGTCCTTAAGAATAAATGAGTAAACTATCATAAAATTAATATTAGTTAGGTATTTTTACATAATATATTTTTAAAATTAATTAAAATTTGTGCAGACCTGCAGAATAAATTTTGTGCATCGACCAATATCCTTAACAGTCATACTTATTGTATTGTTTATAAACCGACTGCTCTCGAATGAGGGTAGTAAAAACGATTGTCAAAAGTTTTAGTCAAAAGTAATTTGGTCTTTACGCATCTTTAAAGCAAATAATAAATTAGCCGATGCTCAATATCCTGTGTAGTGACAATGGTATTGTTTTTTTTTTTAACGTGGTAAAATCATCAAATGAGTCCTCCCATCAGGGCAGAGCGGGATCTAGGCAGGATTTGACCCTCTAAAGGGGGTCCCGTCATTATGCTGACACTCTTTGAGGCACGCGCGGATCACAACGCGCCGTCGACCCGGGCATGGGCTATGGTCGGACAGCGAGTCGCCCATTACGCGCCGCCTGCATGGGCCCTCGCATTGTTTTATATTTTTTCAAAATAAACTTCGAGAAAATCTCGCGTATTTTTCAGACAGCGAAAAATGTGTTGAAAACAAAATCCAAACGGCTTCAAAATAAAACTGGCCTAACCAACAAAATATACAAAAAAAGCACTATCCAAATTACAAATACAATAATTTACAATTAACCCTAATTCCCACAAAATCATGTCACATTAATTTCTTCATCACTGGCGCTAACATCGCTGTCAAAATCATCCTCCTCCATATTTTGAAAGGGAATTTCGCGGGAAAACAACTGGCCACCCGCCATCTTGTCATCATAACCTCTAAACTCATTTGACGTTGTTGCATAAACCTTTTTCATATCCTCATTTGTGTCTTCGGCGTTTGGTGATAGTGGGGATAATTTAGGTTTGTCGGCTTCAGCGTCTGATAGATCTGGGTGTGGGTTGTTCTTATTTGGTAGCGTCTGTTCCCGAGACCCGCCCGATGCGAGGAGTTCCCGCTCTTTTGAATTCCGCCATTTCATGCGACGGTTTTGGAACCAGATTTTTACCTGTGAAAGAAAATTTTTAGGTTAGAATTTTTAATGCAGTTTTGCTCTCAAACGATAGTGGATACTTAGTTTAATATCGTCGAAAAAGGTAGAAGAAGATTAAGTAGAACTCGAGGACGGTATGGTTGCCATGATAAGGAAGGAATCTTTGGCAGATGAACGACCTACAGAAGATAGGTGGAGGTCCAATTATAACGTAAAAAGGTAATACTTATATTCTGTAAGTAACCTAGTAGGTGTCAAACGGTATCAATATCAACACGCAACACTAAAATATCAAATTATTAATAATGTGTTTAGCTGAACACAACGAAAATTCACCAAGCGTGAAACTCAGCTCACACCCTAAACTTAACAGTAATCCTAGTCATAATAATGTTCATATCATATTAATAACAATCATTCATTTATACAATTGCAACAAAAAAAGGAATCACACACGTTTATACCATCGCCAAAAAGAAAAAAAAAGTCATAATCGTCAAAATTACCAATCATCAATGACAGCAAAAAGGGCGCGAACACGAAATATTACTGCTAAACTTTTTTTTACCATCGACAATTTTTATCGCGAATCGATTTCTTATTTGTTTGGTAAAAATCGTTTTATATTTTTTTTTGCTTTTTTCCCGGCAGAAATTCTAACAGTTTTACGGAATAAATAGCGAGTAACGGTGCATTGTGTTTGACGTCACATGTTATTGATGGTCGGAGGCGGGGCTGTGCGGGTGTTCCTTTGCCTGCGTTGTGTTTAGAAAAAAAAAAGTTGACGTTTGACCGCGCGCGCGGTTTTGTTGTGATCCTATTTTCAAATCCGTATTTTTTTTTCTGATGGGTTGTATTTTTACGCCTTTACTTTTGTACGTTTTGATTTTTATAGCTTTTATTATAATCAATAAATAATAATAATTATGGTCCTTCAAACTCAAAGATAATAAATATTCATCCTGCATACATTATTATATTGATAACATAGACTGTTTTCTTTCCAGTCTATTTAAAATATGACTAAAAGTTTTCAGACTGTAGCTATTAAACTTTAATAAATCTACTATTAATTTTGTATTTTCTATCTATATCTACAAAATATTATAAATCTGAAGAGTTCATTTGGTTTACGCACTAATCGAAGATTCGAATTGAAATCGAAGATTAGAATTGAAAAAATCTTTTTGTGTTGCATAGTTCATTTATCGAGGACATCACGCTTCAACCAATAGAAGCCGAGCAGCGAGTCAAACCGCGGGAACAGCTAGGCATTCGTGCATCTGTCTAAACAAGCTACCCTGGAAAGCAAAGAGCATTTGAAGGAATACGGTGAATTGTAGTCATTAAGAGTCGAACAACCCAGGGTAGGTTTCATTTGATGATTCTACGACACAAAAAAAAACGTGGTTGCATCGAGCGTTTGTGTTCCATTAATCTGTAATTTGCAATCGCGTTGACGCGTTCCAGTTCTTTCGCCACAATGTTAGCCCATACTTTGACAATAAAAATGAATATGTCATATTTTTAACAAAAGAATGAAAAAATCTGATCCATCATTGGATTGATGACGTGTAGGCGTGAGATTGTTAACATTATTTTATTGTAAATACTGAAAATGTCATTTAGGTTATTCTTGTAGTCATGCATTTGTGGGTCTTTTTTTCTTTATTAAATAATAAAGATATTGCATTACTTTCTCCAAACGGTTATCATTTTGACAGTTTAAATTATTTTTTAAAATTCGAACGTTGCGTTTTCGAATTTCAAAACAAAATTAAAAAAAATCATACTTCTTTAATAATAATAGTTGAGAGTCTGCAATGTTCCAAACGATAATTAAGCTTTTTAAAGCAAAAAAAAAATCGTTTCATACATTTTATGATAGGTTACATTCTATGGACAATAATTGTAATAATTATGTTATGTTTATTTTACAAAGAAAAAACGAGCATTCATCTCAACACACAATAATTCAGAGTTCTAATCATGACATAGATGTCTCAAATCATGACAGGCAGATAATGCAATGTTCCGATTTTTTGTTACTTACAAGAATAATCTTTAAGAACTGCTGTCTTCCTAAGATCATTACGAGCTGATACATTACCCAATCTCTATTCACCAAATAAAACGCTAAAAATCAATTTGCAGATCACCGTAAAAATAAAAAAGATTTCGAAAAAAAAATCGAATCACATTTTTTTCAAAAACAAATTTTCTTTAACGAAATGACAAATGACGCCCGCCGATTGCCCGTGACCAATCAAACTGATGGATGTTCGCGCCCGATTCAAATATCGAATCATTTGTCAAACTTTTTAAATATGGCGAATGTTTTTTTACGCGCCCAAATTTTCATTGTGTCAAATTGAATCGTTAAAAATCTTGACAATCTTTTATTGAATATTGGAAATAATGTAACAGATGGTTTTGGGTGTAATGATTGTTGATTTTCATGGTCTTATTACGGTCTAAGTGACATTTAACTCAATGATCTATCAATTTAAATTGACAACGGAGTAACGGACTTGAATTTAAACATGCTCCATTTCATAATACGATCAGCAATTAAAACGTTAGCAGATACCATAAGACCGAGTAAGTATTGGATAATAAGATACCCCTTTGTAAGACTATTGTCTGACTTTCATCTTCTGATTTGAATATCTTCAAAGTTAAAGTGAACAGGCTTCTTCTGGGTAATCTCATTCCATCGTCGATTGACCTTTGACCAAGACTAAAGTCAAAAGTAACCCTTAAAAAAATAGAAACATTGTTTAAATTACTCCCGACATCTCTTCCATCTATTCTATTCTTAAATCTCTTCACAAGTAAAACAAGAACATACTGCACCATTAGACACTGCCAAAACAACCAAGACCTTGCATTATTAATCTCAAAATCTACAACGATAACAGACCCTCGAACTTACGGTACCGTGAAAGCTCAGGAGTAAAAGATCTCCTCCTAATCTACTGACCGCCCTCCCTCCCTCGGTGCCGGGGTGCCTGAGACCCGGCGTGAAGGGTGGCGACAATATGCCTCGAGCAGATGACGCCGGCCCTTTTTGAGACTAGGGATGTGAAAGAGACTGATTGTGTTATCGATGTTATGGTATTATTATCGATAGATACTATTTTAGGTTAGGTTTAGGATAGAAACATGGAAACGACGCTTTACAAAGACAAACAGCTATTTAAAAAAAAAAACTTTCGTAATAAGTAGTCAAAGTCTTGTAGTATCCATCTGTGCACTGTTACCCAAAAATTACCTTTAGCATTAAAATTATTTGTGCAAATTAAGTTTCAATAATATTTTTATATATTCTATTGTTAATGATCGTCGATGTCCCAGACATTCAGTAATAACATAGTTCACACTGATTAGTGTAGTTCTGTGGCTGACGTTAGTTTTGGTAAACTAAAAATCATGGAAAGATTATATCCATAGATAGATGGTATTTAGATCTGGTGCAATTTTATCGGAACCAAACTGTTTTAAGTTAAAATAGACGCACTTGAAAGTTGTTGCTGTTTTTTTGGGTATTAATAACTCTCTAATAATTAAGATTCACCAACTGTTAACCACATCCTCGCTTACTTGCGGCAAAAATCTGCGTTATTACTTTATTTCACTTTGTCAGTCACAGATCCTTAGTTTTTTTGCCCTTGGTTTTCCAGTATGGTGTTCTGCTTAGACACTCTCCCGACCGCGGCTAGGTTAATAATTACTTAACGCAGTGTTCATAAATAACCCTCATATCGATAAAATTCTATCGACACAGTCACATCACTACAAGAGACAGGGGTTCTCCGGCTAAGTATTAATTACTTTTTGACATATTCACTTTTATTACAATTTATACGGAATAGAGATGTAACGCGTGAGAGTGACGCGGGAGGAGTAGGGAGGCGGAGGGTAGTTTATTAGATGTTATGATTAAATGGGATTGCGTTCTTTTTGAGTGAAGATAGAAAATAGAATATAATAGATGAAATTATTTGCAATCAATGTAGGTACCGTTAATCAGGTGCCACGTTTCAAAGATACTCCTGTAACGAACCTCAATCTGTCAAATTTCTTTAATAGATTTTTAACCTTAACAGAATACTGGAAGGTTAATGTTCGATTGGTAAAATTTGACAGATTGGGGTAGGTTAATTGGCCTACTAACGTCTGTACATTCTGCTCAAGTGCAGCATATTTTGTTATTGAAAAACAGTTTTTTTTTTTATTTGGACTTTTCAGATAAAAAATCTTGTACTGAATAGTAATACTTTGCCAACAATAAAGTTGATAAAAGTTTTTGAAACGATATGAAAGGCAGAGCTCGTGGCTAAATAAATACAGCCACACAGGCCGATCTTCCGGGTTAAGCCGCACTTGCCGAGGTTGGTCTGTGGATAGCGAGTTTCCTCCGTGCCTCGGAAAGCACGTAAAGCCGTTGGTTCCGGCTGTCATTTGTAGATCTTTGACAGTCGTTACTGTTAGTCAGAACCACTAAAGTCTGACAAACAGTCTTACCATGGGGTATCGTATTACCCAGTTACTGGGTTGTGGAGTTCCGACAGACAGTCGCTCCATGTAAAATACTGATATACTCAGCTGCATCTGGTTGGAGTGGAAGCCGACCCCAATATAGTTGGGAAAAGGCAGGCAGATGATGATGAAAGGTAGATCTTCCATTATATTTGGTATTTTGTTAAAAATTATAAGTGTCATACAGATTGTCACATGTTTATGTTTCTTAGAAGACTTTTTAGGAGAGCTTCGGTAGCCCAGTGATAAAGGTCGTGACTTACGACACGATCGTGGTTTCAAACCCATCCATACCAATTACTTTATCTAATTAGTTAATCACCACTGTTCTCAAAATGGTGAAGTAAAACGTCGTGAGGAAACCGGTATATACCTACAAGAACAAAAAAAACAAATCGAAGACAACTACCAAACCGCACTGGGCCCGCGTGGTGTTAGTGTCCCAGCTGTGGGAACATTATAGGCCGGTTATGATTATAGGTAGGTAGTAATTTAGTTGAAACAATTGTTTCGACGGCTATAAGGTTAATAACTAAAACTTTAAAATACGTACGGCACGGTTATCGCAGTGGCAGAGCCATTGGATTGCTGCGCTGCGTGTTGCGGGTTCGATTCCCACACGGAGCAAATATTTGTATGATCTACAAGTAGTTGTTTCGAGTCTGGACGTTTGTGTATGTGAGTTTATATGTTTGTAAACGCACCCACGACACAGGAAAAATTCCTAGTGTGGGGCATCGTTTTTCTAAAATAAAATAAATAATAATAAAAACTAAGTAGGTACCTAAGTAATAAAACTGCGAAATCGCAATGTGAGTATTCTAAAGCAATCCAATTTTATAGATCGCACTTACACATTCGAAATTAATATTAATATTCAAATAAATCCATTGTATTTATTACAACCACAATATTTGCCTAAAAGTCAATATTTGCAAAGGGTTAGCAAAAATGTTTACAATAATTTAAATACATTTAATTTGAATAGTAAAAATTAAACAAACATGACATGTGTCAATCAAAAAGTCAAATAGTGGAAAGAGAAGGATAGATTTATCTTTTGTTTGAAAGAAAAGGATAGCGCGATACTGTGTTAGAATAGAATTCAAATCAAAAGCAACTTGTGGAAAAGGGATAGAATATTTTTGTCATAAGTTAAAACAGGATAGACAGAGAAAGCGATGTTAAAAATAAAAATGTTTTTGCAAACGGAACGTACAAAAAAAAAACCGAACAAAAAGGTCCGTATCCATAAATAAATAAATGCAAATATTTGAAATTGGAACGCCGTGAATGTAAACACAGAACAGTTTGAATATTCATTCCAAATATGAATATTTCAGTTATGGCCGTGGTCCGAGAATGAAAATCAGATTCATTGGATATAGGTACCTAGATATTATGGGGTTTCATTGTCAATATGGCTTGATGGGCAATGCTGGGCATATTTACGAGGCACACCGATAATTTAGACTTTAATCGACATTATTGGGAAGTCGTCTCAAGGCACCGGTCACCGTTCATCACAAAACGTCACTCGGTCGGTATGATTTTACAAGCGTTATGACGTTACAAGCCCCCGCCCCCGAATTTTGAAGCGTTTTATCTTTGTCAATATTAATTGATTTAAAAATAACAAAAAATACGTATTCATTGTTTTTAATAGTCTAATTAAAGTACTAAACAGATTTAGACTACCCTATTCAGTTTAAAAGACAGGCCACAGGGTGCCTGACGCCAAAATTTCAGTAGGCATAGATCTTTAATGTTGCCAGTGCCACACCGTATCTATAACGTATCTATTAAAACATTATCAAAACTCATCCAACATAAACCCACATGTAACTAAATTAACCATACATTGTTTTAAACACAAAATCATTATAATAATTATAATTAAATACGTTGATAAAGCTTACAAGAACATCAAAAGCGTTTAAATTATAATCTATTGTTGGCCCATAGACAATTAATTAATTTTAACAATGGCGGGGAGAAGATGGCGGGAGGTGATATTATTATGGCGGGATTTAGTCCGTTCGAGTTTTGAATTATTAGGCTCTATCGTCTATGGGATAATCTGTTTGATTTTATCTTCTTATAGGGGTGATTTGGAGGAGCTCGTGGCTAAATAATTACAGCCGCACAAGCCGATCTACCAGGTTAAGCCGCGCTTGCCGAGGTTGACTTATGGATGGGTGACCATCTGTCAAAACTAGTTTCCTCCGTGCCCCGGAAAGCACGTATAGTGCGATTCAACTAAAAAGGATAGTCTAAATGTGTAAAGAATTGGTTCCGCCCTAAAATTTTAATATATCTTCTTTTTAGATTCTTTATTCAAAAGATTTCTAATATTTAATAATAAAACAGTTTAACTGATTTTCCAATTTTTTTTTTATCAGCTTAAGCTTTTTTTTATCGTGTTAAAATCATGAAATGAGTCCTCCCACCCAAGGAAGGACAGGAGGGATTGTCAGACTTGTACTGACTTAAATCCACGGTGTCCTTCAATAGCCCTTTACGTTTCGGGGTCACGGTAATCCGTGAGTCCCGCGACCAATTCGTGAGTCCCACGACCACGGACCACCGAGCTTATGCTTGTGATCACAAACATTTGAACATAAAAGTTTTAACAACTTAAGCCCCCATCCCACGATCACTACTTACACAAAACTATAAAATAAATCCACCACTAAAACTCGACATAAATAAAGGTATGTACGCGCCCACGGGCAGTATCGTATCCGAGTATCCGCCGTATCCGCAATCTTGGGCGCTGCTTGCATCTGACATTAAATAATTGTTGGCTGTTCGGATATCTGTGTTAGGAACGGATAGAGGCGGCGGATATTGTGTTTAGATTGGTTTTTGATATTGATATATTGTTGTGGGGATGTTTTTTTTGTTTTCTTGGGTAGTGAGTAAAAAAGTGATTAAACAATTATCTTCATGTGTGATCATGGACAAAATGAAAGGATCGTAGTTTGTTTATGACTACCTCTATTGGTAAAACAGAGTAAGTTTTCGTATGTGGATAGCCATATCAAAAAAATAGACTATACATGCCAATGTATAGTCTATTTTTTAATCTCGGAGACTAAATTGACAAGTACTAATGGCAAACTGACAGATTTCAATACATTAAGTCAGTTTTGACATTTTCACTTGTCAATTTAATCAAAATCATTAAAAAACAGACTTTAGCTTGTTTATAACATCCAAGAGTTTCTGTTTAACTGTATATTAAAAAAACCTGTATGTAGATAACATACAGGTTTTTTTAATGTACTGTTCGTTTATATTAGGTCAAAATGACTTAATTGGTTTTGATTAATTTTGGTGCAAAGATAGAATAAATGGGATCCTAGAGGCGGTCGTAGGCAATATAGTTTCAACATGTTTAGAAAAGATGAAAGCCAAAATCAACAGTGGCAACCAAACAGAAAAGCGCCGAGACAATGAAGCTCGACGTGTCCTGGAGAATGAATTTACCTGTCTTGGATCGTGCAACGAAATTAATTAGAAAAGAATAATGGAGGAGTATGAAAAACATGCTTTCCCTTTGCTCAATGTCAAGCAGGAGACAGAACAAAACAAGGCCAATAGGCACTAAGGGACATTACAACTGGGAGAAGCTCAGTTGCCTAGCACCACGGGTAAAAATTACTAATTATATTAAAGGGTCCTAAATTCAACTTACTGGCTCGTACTCGATAAATAATCGTACAGTGTTTGTGTATGTGAGTTTATATGTTTTCAACGCACCCACGATACAGGAAGAAATTCCTACTGTTTTATAAAATGGCAGCGTTGTTATAAAAAAAGGAAAAAAAGAACAAATATCTTTTAAAACTTTATAAGCTCCGAAAATCGTATAAAATATTCAGTTCCTGCCGGGTCTATTCGCTAACAGTCTACACAGAGGGGGAAGCTTCGTCGAAATTTATTTAATGATGACCAACAGACGGGAGTTTTGTTATATTATGAAGACATTTCGCGAGTGTTGGCATTTCAGTGTATTTTTAGTTTGCCGACGGAGTATTGACCAGACGGTTTACAAAGTTTGAAAAAATATTTAAAAAAAAAACGACGGGTTGCACTCTGGGAGTGCCGGCAGAAGTGAAAACTTGAATAGTAATTGTTGGAAATATCTTGCGAACAGATTTTAGTAAAACTCGCAAAAATGGTTGACTTTTTATTTCAATAATTTTCCAATGTGACGTATGTACATCTTTTATAAACAATGTTACCTAGCAACGAATGTATCCAGCATACAAACTTCTTTAAAAGTAATAAAGTCACACGAACATTCACGCAAGCGCCCTGCGCCGTCCTACGCTTTTTCGATCAGGTCACGTGTCCTGACGCGAGTTTAAGATTTTATACCCATTACAGAAAAAGTGCTCAACGCCGCTAAAGAAGTTTTCACTTCAAAAAATAGTCGGTTTTACGAGTAGACACAACAGAGGCCCTCCCTTTCATGACCCACAGTTAACTGACAAGACAGCCCCGCGACCCCGGCAGGCTTCATGTTAAAATAGTCAGACTTTTGACTGATGAAAACCCACCCCGTTTCTACAAATGTTCGTTACGTTCCAGGACCGCGGTACTCTGTTTAGACAGTCCCGTGACTGACCCTAAACCCTGTTGCAAATTAATTCTGCAATCTTCTGTTGCAAATTAAGAAAAAGAAAATCATAGGTAATTTAAAGTACCTAGTTATAACAACTAGATTTTATTCGGTTTTGAATAACTCAAGACCGAATAAAATCAACGTACCCCAATATAATAGAACCAACTCACTTCCAAATCAATAAAAAATAATCCAATTTTACTTCCAAAACGAAATCATTCAACATTCTCTAAATAAATCAACTGTTTATTTCTAAATCCCACTAAACCGTTCGGATACACACCGCAATCTCTGCTCGCAAGTGCGTCATAAAATTCAGATATCGTAAAAAAAGGCTCCGGTACGAATATCCGAAAAGAGTAAAAAAAAAAACAGAACATAACCGACCAATAGGGAGGGCTTTCACACTTTTATTCGATACAAATCGGCCAATAGAAACGGAGTTTAAGACGTCGTTGTAGTCGTATGGTCGTCTCTTTCCAACTTAGAAGGTTCTTATATTGCTGTTTCGCGGCTTTCGCTGTATTGTCTCAAGGAGTAAGAAAGACATTTTGAGAATGTACTGGAGAATTTTCGCGGTATATTTTTTTCAATACTTTTCTTTGTACGAAGGTTTTTTTGATGTTACCTTCTTTTCGTTTTAATTATAAAAGGATACAATTAAAAGATTATGATGTTGTTTTTAAGCTTTGATGTTTTTTTTTTTATGAGAAAACCAATTTTGTTAAAGTAATTTTCACCTTTGCGAGCATAACATTTTCTTTGAGAAATTAATATGGTAACGGCTCCGGACGTTAGATTTTGTATGTCGTGGGTTCGAACTCAATAAGGCACATCTTTATGTAATTTATTTCATCACCACTGCTCTCAAAACGGTGAAGGAAAACATCGTGAAGAAACCGGCATGTCCTAGAACCAAAAATTCGAAGACATGTGACATCTACCATATCAGTGAATATCAGTATTTTACATGGAGCGACTGCCTATCGGACCTCCGCAACCCAGTAACTGGACAATACCCCCTTGGTAAGACTGGTTGTCAAACTTTAGAGCTTCTGACTAACAGTAACGACTGTCAAAGATCTACAAATGACAGGCCGGACCAACGGCTTTACGTGCTTTCCGAGGCATGGAGGAAACTCGCTA
Source organism: Agrotis puta (assembly GCA_943136025.2). NCBI lineage: Eukaryota > Metazoa > Arthropoda > Insecta > Lepidoptera > Noctuidae > Agrotis > Agrotis puta. The sequence continues at coordinate 2,107,942 of OW964195.2, read as the reverse complement.
TGACAGATGGTCACCCATCGAAAGACTATCGGCAAGAGCGGCTTAACCCGGAAGATCAGCCTGTACGGCTGTAATTATTTAACCACGAACTCCTTCCGATAACTAAGTAATAGAATATCGTATAACCCTGTATTAAGTTACGGACGAAACCGATCACAACAGCCTTTTTTATGTGGTAAAATCATCTTATGAGTCCTTCCACCCAGGGCAGAGCGGGAGGGACTGTCAGACTTGACTGACTAAAATCCGCGGTGTTCTTCAATAGCCCTTTACGTTTCGGGATCACGGTAATTCGTACAGTCCCGCGACCAGATCACAACAGATAGTTTAAAATAAATTATAAATAACATCAGAAAGAGTTGAAGCAAATTGCATGCCACAAACAGTTGCCCCTGTCATATTACGAGTATAAATGATATTACTGAATAAATGGGAATGTCTGACGGGTCGGTATATTAAAGCAAAATATTCCTATATCATGTGGGTTTATATTGTTTTATATATCTATTAACACGTATAATTGGCTATTTGACAGTAGCTATAAATAACAAATATAATTATAGTTCGTCATTTAAAGTTTAAAAAAATAACGGACACGTATTTTTTCTTTTGTAAAATCAATGAATATTCACCAAAATACGACGCATCAAAACTCGAAAGTGGGGGCTCGTGACGTCAGAATTCAATAGAAATTGTTTTATTATAAATTGTGACGTATTACCAATTTTGAAAGCATCGTATCTCCGTCAATTTTGGTTTACGAAACAAAAGAAAAAATACGGGTCGAATATTTTTTGATAATTTAAGTGACGGACTAATTATATTTTTTCAGTCAAATAGCCAATTGACTAAATAGTTTGGTATTTTTTATTTTTGCGATGGGCTCGCGTTTTTCCCCTAATTTCGTCTGATGGTAAGCAATGATGGTGATAGACGGTGAAGAACCTAGAAGTAGCCTAGTCATTGTTGACTTGGTCGCGGGACTCACAAATTACCGTGACCCCAGTACGTAAAGGGCTATTGAAGGACACCGTGGATTTTAGTCAGTACGAGTCTGACAGTCCCTCCCGCTCTGCCCTGGGTGGGAGGACTCATTTGATGTTTTACCACGTAAAAAACCCAAAGTTGTAGCTATCAGGAAGTACAGATTCCGGCAGAAAATTACACTTCTTAGCTGTGCGCACAATTAAGTAATTAAGTATTGGCAAAACGCTGTACTTACATAGGCACTTATGTATGAAATGTCCACGATGTACCGTTGAGCCAACCAGTTTTAAATATCTTCCGTTATTTTTTCATTGTAACAGCTATTGGTCCCATCTTTCTCGTTTTGTTTTGATTACTATTGGTTCTCACAAAATTGGTTCGTAGATGTGGTCATCGGTGCAAGCGATGTTGGTTTAAGAACATAAAGAGATTATGTTGGCTGATAGTACGTCTTGTAGTCCGATGATGGAAAAGTGAAGGTAAAGAAGAAGGAAATTAAAAACGGCAAAAAACGTGAGTTCTATAAGAACTATAAAAAACATGCTAATAAATAGATAATCGAGTTATGGAACTCAAATGGAGTTGGGCAGGGCACCTAGCAAGATGTGGTGACGGCAGGTGGAGTAAAGCTGTGACAGAGTGGCGTCCAAGGAGTGGAAAAAGAAGTGTTGGACGCGCGACGGCGAGATGGGCAGACGACATTGTTGTCATTGCGGGAGTGTCCTGGAGGCTGGCGCGAGACCGTGGAGCTTGGCACAAGCAAAGAGAGGCCTATACCCAGCAGTGGGTGAAGACGGGCTGTGGATGATGATGATGATGAGGGTAGATTACTGCATGAATAAATTGAAAATCTGTTTAGTCCGCCAGTTAGAGTATTGAAAAATAATGAACACGTATTTTTACATTAATCAATATTAACAAAGATAAAACGCTTGGAAATTCTAGAGAAATCATAACGCCTGTAAAATTATACCGACCGAGTGACGTTTTGTGATTTTTAGAAGCATTGTATCTCCGTAAATTTTGGTTTCGAAACAAAAGATATAAATACGGGTGAAATATTTTTTAGATAATCTACTTTTCGGACTAATATTATTTTTTCAATAAAATAGCTTATTGTATAACTTCTGTATATTATAATTTACTTATTTCACAAATATACCTACTCATTTTATTACCAAAAGATTCCTTAATAAAGGAAAAAATACATAAATGTTTCACCAATAAAATAGAAAACAAAAGTCATTAAAAACTTTACAAACAGACACATTTTTATCAATCAATAACAAGTCATGAAAGAAAACAAAACAAAAAAAAATACTTCAACCCTTTTCAACCCCTCGAAAAAAAAAATCTGTATCAAAAAATCAAGATTGAACAAACAAAAGAGAGCTCAATTTTTAATACTTAGTTGATTCAACCCGAGTCAACCGCACCCCGAGGGGATGAAATCGTTTAAATGAATAGCCGAGGGGATGTGTTCGGATAATTGCTGGCGTTTATCGAATTAGGGGGTGAAGGTGAGCTGTCTTAGTTATTTTGGGGGTTGTCTTTATGCGTAGATGGGGACATTATATCTGTCTAAGTATGTCTATGTAAATATGGGTTTTTCGTTAATAGATTATGCTTTTATTCATCCGATAAATCTACTACAAGTTAGACCAATTTTAATAGATAATAAAATCGTCAAATGAGTCCCCCCGCCTGGAGTGGACCGGAAGGGACTTTCGGACTCGTCCTGACTAAAATCCCCCGTGTTACTTCAATAGCCCTTTACGTTCCACGGTCACGGTTTCCCGTTTGATTCCGCGACACCGGCAGAAGTTAGCCATCTCATGCCGAAAATTCATTATGTATCTCGGTGGCAATATTGATCCTGGTCTTTGTCTGTAGCCAATCAAAGACCGATCTTAAGCGTGAGTTGTTCCACTGAGGGAAAGCGACAGAGCTATACAAGTCGTCTATCGCCATCTCGTTCCCACAGCTGAACTACTCACGCTTTAAGACGTCATGGTGGCCAACCAGATCTCTTATTGCACTTATATGCATACTTTTCTAACACCTGGACGTTTAAAAAAAAACCATAAATCGTATTAAAATAACATTAACAAGTTATTGACGATTTAAAATTTTAATATTATTTATTTGAAATCCATGTTATAAAAACTTTGTAAATCATTTTTAAAGAGTAAAACGAATGTATTTACTAACCCATTCTTCTCCATACGTATCTGGGTCGATCGCCAGAGGCATGACTTTTCTGATCGCTATGGCTGTGATTGCTCTGTCCAAAAAGACCAGAGCAATTATATTTTGCATTAATTGTACGTTATAACGGACTGTAACAATGACAAACGAAGAACTATGCATATAACCTTTAATTTATGACCTTTCCTGGGTTTCTTTGGGTAAAAATATCGTAATAGTTTGAATCTATAATGATGTTTTTCTAAAATATGTAATACATTTCTATTACATCAATCTTGTTATTCGTACACTGAATATGACTGAAAACGTTAGCCGTTTATAAATAAATAATATTTTATCAATATTTTTTTTGTGTTTCACTGATTTCACCATTTATGATCGCTCTGGCTCTGGTCAATAAATTTTTTGAACTTAAATATTTTTATAACTGTTTGTGTAAATTGAAGGCCAATAGTAAACATATACTATAAAATACACTATTTGAATATCATTCTTTTCAATGAGAGACATAATTACCATTAAATATCAATATCTGAAAAGCATCAGAGTGATCACACGAATACGCCCGTTTTGGAGATCCATCCATATCTATATCTATATATCTATCTATCCTTGCGAATGGGTGTAGAATCAATCCCATCCCCTTTCTTACAATTTTAACTTTTTATTTTGCAAGTATTTTATTACTAAACGTTATTTTCAAAAGGCAGTTGTCAGAGAAGTCATTCACGTTTTTAACCGAACTCAAAAAAGAGGGGATTGTCAATTGGGATGTGTGTATTTTTTATGTTTGTTAGCGCATAACTACATCGCTTACCAACCGATTTGAAAAGTTCTTCGCATATCGTCGAAATCGGATAAGCGGTTTTTAAAAAATCAACAAAAATCTAAAAATTTAATTGCATACTCGCCGTAGACAACACCGATTACACCGAGATTTCTGGTGATTTTATTACTGTCCGATGCTTTATGCCTACAATTTGGTCTCATAAAGAATTCATTTAGTTTGGTTCTGTTGTTTTTATTTTATGAGCAGTTTTAGCTTATTGTGTACGAGGGCGATATTATTACCGGTGCTACGGATTACAAAATTGTAGTGCATATTTTAGAAAATTAAGAATTGGCAAGAATTTGGCTTGAATATACAAAACTAAAATAGGTAAATTAAAAATTAAAAAACTTCAAAATTGTAAGGTCGGTGGCAAAAAAGTCAATGAAAAAAACAAAGCCACCGGCTTTTATATTTCAAAACGTTGTCGCATAGTCGCGAGCGACAGTATAAAATCACTTACTCCGATTCCGCGCGATTTTGAGTACTTAATTACTAGTTAAGAATACTAAAAATACCACCATTTTAAAGGCTTAACTGTTAACTTTAAATTGATACCACATTCATTCAAATCACGCCATTATTTAAGGAGCTATGACGGATCAATTCCAAGTAAGTGATTCCACAGTTTTACTCACTGGTGTAGTTTATAACAATATTTTTAAACCACCCAATCAAAAAGGCAAACTCACACTACACAGACTTAACCAAAAAGTCTCAATTCAATACTAAAATCCAAATTCACCCCCGTAATTGTTTTAAACGGTTTCCTAAGGGGGCGGAGTTGGCCGGCTGCGTATGACAGCCCCCTCTTTGTACCCTTAGGGGTAACAATTTTTTGTAACACCCTGTGTTTAGCTCCCCTCTGGGGGTGAGCGGGATATTGTATCTTTACGTTGAATTTCCTTGGTATGGGTTGATTTTTGAGTTATAGAATTATAATGGTTGCGTGGAGGAATGTTTTAGAAATATTTATTCGAGAAATGGATTGAGTTTAAATTGTGTTTGGAAGTATTTTTATCGCGGGAACAAACGAGAAAAATCTATACTATTTCACTGAACGCTGATGTTAATTCTGCGGTAAAGGCTCTGTCAATCCGGTTAGAACATAATCGTTACAGATGGCGTACCATGGCCTCTTAAAACGAGATTTATTCCAGTGTGGGGAAAAAGACAGAGCTACACAAGTCGTCTAGCGCCATTTCGTTCAGGCCACCTGATGTGATTTTGTAATATAATTCGCATGCGTCACAAATTTTAAAGATGGAATCGTGAAAATCGAGAATTGGGATGAAAATAAGAGATCTGAGATGCTAGCACGCGAGTGCCTGACGCGGTGCGAATAAATATGTCGATTTTTAATCGAAAATACTAGTATACTTTAGCATTTACGTCAAATATTTGGTGAGCTCAATCAGTATTCCTCAAATTTCATTTACTTGTGGGGGCCCCGAAAGAGTGTTGTACTGGGTGAGGCGGTCTACTTTCTAAGTCCGTAAACGAAGACACAGATACGGACACGGATGTGTGAACGAAACTAACGTGAAAATCAAATTTGCGGACGAATAATACCGCCACGACTGAAGTCATTTTGACGCGGCGCTAGTGTCTACGTCATTACATCAAATTGCATTAAAAAAATTGAAGGACGCCGTGGATCAGAGTCATCAGAGATCAGAGTCAGTACAAGTAGTTTTTTTTTTATCGTGGTAAAATCATCAAATGAATCCTCCCACCCAGGGCAGAGCGAGAGGGACTGCCAAACTCGTACTGACTAAATCCACGGTGTCCTTCAATAGCCCTTTACGTTCCGGGGTAACGGTAGTGTGAGTCCCGCGACCCCAGCAGGTTTTGGCCCTCTTGAGGGGTGCCCCGTCATTTTGCTGACACTCTTTAAGGCGCGCGTGGAACACAACGCGCCGTCGACCCGGGCATGGTCCATGATCGGACAGCGAGTTGCCCATTACTCGCTGCCCGCATGCCCGCGCTTACGGTGGCCGGAGATCGTCTGCCTACGTCCGTCGCCGTGGGCGTCTACCACTGCGGCTGGGAGCATCGAACTACCTTACCCTACCTGGTTTGTCGCAAAAAGCGTGATGTCAAACTTTAGTATCACATAATGGTACATTCAGAGCTATGCTCAGAGTTTCTTTGCGGGATAAAATCCGGAACAAGGATATTCGCCGAAGAACCAGCTCGTAAAATTTGCAAGTTGAAGTGGCAATGGGCAGGCCACATCGCTCGTAGAACTGACAACCGATGGAGAAGAAAAGTTCTCGAGTGGCGACCACGGACTGGAAGACGCAGCGTAGGCCTCCCACTGGTGGACAGACGACATCGTGAGAGGTCTCTCGGCTGATGATAATGAATCGTGCATTCGAACTATAGTGAGTCGCTGTACAGTTTTGTCGCACAAGACCTTAGATTAGACACCCAGGATCGAGGGAACTGAGGAAAAAAACATGACAATAACCAACTAACCTGACTGTCTTTCAGACCCAGCTTCTCCGCGAGCTTCTTCCGATCAGGCTTGGAGATGTACTTCTGGACCTGGAACCTCTTTTCCAGTCCTTTGCGCTGCAGGTCTGAGAAGACTGCCCGACGCATCATACCGCGGCGAGGTTTACCTGGGAGGAACATGTCTTTTTTCAGTCTTTTTCTTACTGCTTCTTATAAATAAGTTAATTTAATTATATTTTGTCCATATATACGTCCTACTAATATTATAAATGTGAAAGTTTGTTTGGATGAATGGATGGATGTTTGTTCCTCTTTCCCGCAAAAACCACTTAACGGATTTGTATGAAATTTGGTACACAGACAGTTTATAACCTGGATGTTAATCCAGGTTAGGTTAGGATTTTTCCTTCCTGTGGGATAATTTTCAAGTTGTATCAGGTAGTTTATGTATTATATCTTTAGTTTAATTTTATTATCTAACTAGCGGGCGCCCGCGGCTCCGCACGCGTGAATGTCGGTTACCGCTGCAAAAAGCCTACTCAGGCGATCTCAGGGCAGTATAGAGGGAGCGACTATCGCAACCGAGGTCCGGGCACGTCGCAATCGCGGCGGTAAAACCCCTCTTTGAGGAGTGGCTGGATAGGCGTCACGGCGTCCGCAGACGACGACCTACCGCATTACGCAGGTCCTCACCGGACACGGAAGTTTCGGGAGGTACCTGTGTCTGATAAGGAGAGAAGAAACTCCTGGGTGTCACCACTGCGAGGATCGTCCGGAGGACACGGTGGAGCATACGGTGCAGGACTGCCCCGCTTGGGCAGAGCACCGCCGTGTCCTCACGACGGCGATAGGCGGAGAACTCTCGCGCCCGGCATTCGTCGAGGCCATGCTGCGGGGCGAGACGGAGTGGGAAGCGGTCGCCTCCTTCTGCGAAGCAAGCATGCTCGCAAAGGAGGAGGCGGGCCACGTGAGGGAGAGGACAGCGTCCTCCCTCCACCCCAGCCGCAGTGGACGCCCATGGCGACGGACGTCGCTAGACGATCTCTGGCCACCGTAGACTCCGGAATGCGGGCGGCGAGTAATGGACGACTCGCTGTCCGACCATGGACCATGCCCGGGTCGACGGCGCGTTGTGTTCCACGCGCTCCTCAAGGAGTGTCAGCAAAATGACGGGGCCTGTAGAGGGCCAATGCCTGCCGGGGTTGCGGGACTCACAAATTACCATGACCCCGGTACATAAAGGGCTATTGAAGGACACCGTGGATTTTAGTCAGTTAAGTCTGACAGTCCCTCCCGCCCCCTGCCCTAGGTGGGAGGACTCATTTGATGATTTTACCATGCAAAAAAAAAGGAAGACTAAAAGTCGCGCTGATAAGCACGGTTTGTAAATAACAATTATTGTCTGTCAATAAGGTCGAACAGTCTGAACGTCTATTCGCATCAGCAGCCGAATATTGTATGAAGAACGCGCGTTTTTTTTTTTTGTGTATGACATCACGCAGGTCAAACTCTAGTAGGTTGTGTACTGCTCAACCGGACTTTTCTGTGGATGCCTTAAGATTTTAAGGCCTCCAGGCCCGCGGACCCCGCCGCCTTTTTATACCTGCCGAGCGTCGAGCGCGGCAACCGCTACACAAAAAAATAATCCTTATAGCATGATTCTGTATTCACGCGCGATGACTGATTAGCGTATTTCATGTATAACTTTGGTGTTTCTGCACCGATTTACATGATTCTTCTTTTATTGAATAGATAATAATGTTAACTTTTTTTAATTAGGGATGAGTGAGAGTGTTGTAAACGTAAGAGTAGACAAATATAATCAGAAAGCTCCGTATTGCTAAGCTATCGGGAGTTTCACGTGTTATTGTGAGTCAACCATAAAAGATAGACATAAACCGCCTTATTACAAAAAGAGGTTTAACTAAAAACCCAGGTTTAATCTTGTTAAACTATGGTTTACACAGACATTATTACAAATCGAGGTTTTTCGATAAACCATGGTCTAACAGTAGTAGCTGTCAAAGGTGTGTCAAAGTTTCTCATAGCAAATTTTTCATTGTGTTGTAGTTTTTGTGTTATTTTTACCCAAAATGGATTGAAATAAGGTAGGTTTAATTGTTATTACTCATTGTGGATTTAATTGTTTAGACAATCGTTCAAATGGCGGTACTAAAGTCGAGGTTTTATCTTAGTTTTGTAATACGGACAAATTTAAACCATGGCTCTGCAGATAAGCCTGGACTTGAAAGACCAGGTTTAAACCAAGGTTTATTTAGTTTTTGTAATAAGGCCGATGCTGTCAAGGAATATTTTTATATAATTTTAAGGAGAACATTTCCGTCATACATGATTTCTATGTAGCTTTAACCATTAAGGCTGCACACGCGACAGAAGCTTAAAAAATTGAGTAACTTCTCCCGTTTTCCCAATATTTCCCTTCACTGCTCTGCTCCTATTGATCGTAGCGTAATGAAAAGTATACTATAACCTGCCCAGGAGTATGAAGAATAATTGTGCCAAATTTCGTTAAAATCCGTCGAGTAGTTTTTGTTTCTATAACGAACATACAGACAGACAGACAGACAGACAGACAGACAGACAAAAAATTTTCTGATTGCATTTTTTGCATCAGTAGCGATCCCTAATCACCCCTTGATAGTTATTTTTTAAATATGTTTCATGTACAGAATTGACCTCTCTACAGATTTATTATAAGTATAGATAATTCGGGATAGGTACTAACCTCTGGAGCTGTGTGCCCATGGAAAACCACCTGGCAATGGAAACACTTGTGTATGCGCTTGCGCTGGTCGAACTGAAACAAGAGAACGTTATTAGACACGTGCAATATCAACTTTGGATGACACGGTTGGCGCAGTTGGTTGGGAGATCGACTACTGCGCAACTTATCGTGGGTTGGTTCCCTGACGGAACAAATATTTATATGACCTACTACTAGTTGTTCCAGGTTTGGGTGTTTGTGTGTTTCTATGTTTGTAAACGCACCCACGACACGGGAGATATTTAATTTAATTCCTAGTGTAGAGCAACGTTGGTCACGGGATTAACAAAGACCGTGACCCCGGAACGTAAAGGGCTACTGAAGGACACCGTGGATTTTAGTCAGTACAAATCTGACAGTCCCTCCCGCTCTCCCCTGGGTGGGAAGATTCATTTGATGATTTTACCACGATAAAAAAAATGTGCGGCAAAGTTCTAAAAAAATATTGTAGAATTTAACTTGATTATTCTTATCAATATTAAAAAATAAAACAACAGATAACCTATTGGATTATATTTTCTTTATCCAACCCACGCCCATTATAACCTAAAAACCATTTTTATGACGACAATGAATAGATTTTTTGCCGCCAAAAACCAATAACTAACATCATTTTTTTCCAATAAACACCGAAAATAGCAAAGACACAAACGCATTGAGCCTACGCGTAAAAAGGGCGTGCATTCATTGTTGGACTTTTTGCACAATCGATCTTGTTTATTGAAAGATACACAATAGAATTATAGAAAATAATATTATTTGATTGCTCCCGATTTTATTTGCATTACGATTGATTTTGTATAAGCGAATTAGATTAACTATTCGAGACTAGATTCTGCTCATCCGTAACTTCATTCGCATCAAGTATTGTTATTTGAGGGACCATAGATTCATTATCTGACTAACCTTTTCTCAACTATATTGGGGTCGGCTTCCAGTAGAACGAGATGCAGCTGAATATCAGTATTTTACATGGAGCGACTGCCTATCGGACCTCAACAACCCAGTAACTGAACAATACGATAACTCTTGGTAAGATTGATTGTCAGACTTTTAGAGCTTCGGACTAATCGTAACGACTGTCAAAGATCAACAAATGACAGCCGGGAACAACGGCTTTACGCGCTTTCTGAGGCACGGAGGAAACTCGCTATGATAAATGATCACCCTTCCACAGACCAACCTCGGCAAGCGCGGCTTAACCTTGAAGATCGACCAGTGCGATTATTATTTTTACCAATTATTAACCACGAGCTTTAAAAACCAAACGTAAATATTAAAAACCAGCACAAAGTTCAAAAAATGTTATTTAGAACTGGGCGAAGTGAAATAAAAAAAGTTGCTAGAATATTAACAAAACAGTAACTAAAGAACCAAAAATAACACTGAAATGATAATCAAAAAACACATTTAAAAGAATTTTAATATTATTTTTCAACTGTTACTTTTGCCCGCCCCTAAAAACCTTGTTTATCTTATAGATTAACTATTACAAAAGGTATGTTTTGTATCTCTACGTTAAATTGGGCGTGTCGGGCTTATTATCCAACACAATGTTACAGTCTTCTGACGGATAATTTACCTTTGACAACAGCAATCCAAAATAAACCTTAATTTACAGAGAATAAAGTTGACTATGATTTTCACAAACTTGTCCGTAGTAGCAACGTAGTACAGTTTTGTTGTTATAATTGCGTAGCCTTTTGAAATAACATGTTGGGATTGGTTTCCGGGCGAACCAAATGCAGATGAATAATAGTATTTTACATGGAGCGACTAAATAAATAAATAAATATTCCCCAACTATCACACAACGCCATCTAGTCCCAAGCTAAGCAGAGCTTGTGTTATGGGTACTAGACAACTGATAAACATACTTATATATTTAAAAAAACATACATATTATAGATAAATTACACCCAGACACAGAACAAATGATCGTGCTCATCACACAAACATTTGTCCTGGGTGGGAATCGAACCCACGACCTCCGGCATAGCAGTCAGGGTCACTAACCACTAGACCAACAGGCCTACTGTCTATCTAATCTTCACAAAACACTTAGTACTGGGTAATACGGTACCACTTGGTAAGACTGGTCAGACTTTTGGGCCACTGATTACCTGGAAGCACTGTCAAAGATTTACAAATGACAGTCAATATTTAACGTGCTTTCAAAGACACGGAGGACCAATTCGGTGTGCAATAAATGTTTATCCATTCACAGACTGCCCTTGGTGAGCTCGGCTTAACCTTGAAGATCGATCAAAGTCCAGCTGCTCTAATAACCACTTTATTGAAGCTAAAATAAAGTGCATAGTGATTTTGACAGTGACGTGTAATCAAAGGTAAACTATCTGTGAAAAGACTGCACCCAATAAAATGTTACCATTATACAGATCTGTTGACATAAACAACAATAGTATGTGGCCTTTGCCATCACTGGGAGGTCCGCGCAAAAAGTTTTAATTATTTGTCTATGATCAATAAAAAAGAGATTTAAAAGTCAGTGTTGCATTGTCTGTGGTTTTGAAAAAATGGCGACGATTCGTTTGCAATAAAAAAGGGATTCTCACGTGTTTTTATTGTGGATTAAGTATTTTGTAAACTACTTGATACAATTTTGGGTTTTTTAGAAGTTATTTGCCTTACGATGTTCTTTTTTGGATTTTGCTATTGTGGTGTACAACTGAAATAAGACCACCAAAGTTTTTCCCACAAGATGTGGGTGATCTAAGAGGTAACACGTCCTTATTTTTGAAAAGACATTTGTAGGAACATCTAGGTGAGGAGCTTGTGGCTAAATAAATACAGCCGCACAGGCCGATATTCCGAGTTAAGCCGCGCTTGCCGAGGTTGGTCTGAGGATGGATGACCATCTGTCATAGCAAGTTTCCTCCGTGCCTCGGAAAGCACGTAAAGCCGTTGGTTCCGGCAGTCATTTGTAGATCTTTGACAGTCGTTACTGTTAGTCAGAAGCTCTAAAGTCTGACAACCAGTCTTACCATGGGGTATCGTATTACCCAGTAACTGGGTTGTGGAGGTCCGACAGGCAGTCGCTCCATGTAAAATACTGATATTCAGCTGCATCTGATTTGACTGGAAGTCGACTTCAATATAGTTGGGAAAAGGCTAGGCAGATGATGATTTGTAGGACAATCTAGACTACCTACGCGACACGACTGAAGTCCAATGGTCGCGATACTGAGTGGTGACTTCGCTCGGGATGGCGAGCGGTATGATCAAATGTATATAAATAGTCCTCCTGACCTATGAGAATAGCCAACTGCGCGGGACATATTATAGTGAAGCGCGTGTGTGTTGTCTGTTCCTTTACTCTCATAGTTCCGATGGGACGGCAATCCGACACGACCGGAGAACAAATAGCGTCCTGTTGGCGCTTGCGCTACGTTAGTATTGTGTTAAGTTTGCCTCAAGTGAGTAATTTCCCATCACACCTCGCGTCCCCGTCTTATACACTGTTCCCCTACCTACTTTTTGCCCGACCCAGGAATCGAACCCAGGACCCCACGCTCAGCAGTCGCGCTTGTGACCACGAGACCAAAAGGGCAGTTCAATATTTAAAACTATACTAAAAACTTGCCTGCCGGGGTCGCGGGACTAACGAATTACCGTGACCCCGGTACGTAAAGGGCTAGTGAAGGACACCGTGGATTTTAGTCAGTACAAGTCTGACAGTCCCTGCCGCCCTGCCCTGGGTGCGAGGACTCATTTGATGATTTTACCACGATAAAAAAAAAACTAAAAACTTGAATCCTCACCTAAGTAAGGGTGATGACAATGCGCTAGAAGATGCTGTATATGCTGATGCTGGACTGGTATCGGTCTGCTGGCGATCGGCTTCGCTATGGGCCACGGACTGCCCATCATCGGCTGTCGATATTCTGGAAGAGAAGAGATTGCAAGATGAGCAGCGTGTCACGGGTTAGATCCCCGCACATAATAAATATTTGTATATAATAAATAGTTTTCTATATGTTTGAAAACGCACCCACAAAACTCTTACAAAAAAAAAATTAACATGTGTTAAAGGTCGCGGGACTCACGAATTACCGTGACTCCGGTACGTAAAGGGCTATTGAAGGACACCGTGGATTTTAGTCAGTACGAGTCTGACAGTCGCTCCCGCTTTGCCCTGGGTGGGAGGACTCATTTCATGATTATACCACGTAAAAAAAAAGACGAAATTCGATAAGACTGTCCCGCGACTATAGTTTTACCTGGATTAACACAAAGGATAGTTTTTATCTCAATTTTATCTTTCCGCCTCGGGCGAAGCCACTGACAACAGCAGCACGTAATAGACTGTACATATTTAAAAGCTAGTTAGTAGATCAGACATTTGAACATGATATTGAATACCTAGTCATATCGCAGACATATCCTAGACATATCTTCTCAAATTGACCGACAGACTCATCACAATATGCCATCCATCCATCATCATGTTCAATTGACTACCAATATGTCAATATGTAGCATGCCTCGTCTCAATTATGTACACCGCTTAGGAGATAGTAAGGTCCAGTAAGCTATACGGATTTTATGGGCGACTCGCTGTCCGAACATGGACGATGCCCGGGTCGACGGCGCGTTGTGTTCCACGCGCGCCTCAAGGAGTGTCAGCATAGTGACGGCCCCCCTGTAGAGGGCCAAAGCCTGCCGGGGTCACGGGACTAACGAATTAACGTGACCCCGGTACGTAAAGGGCTATTGAAGGACCCCGTGGATTTTGGTCAGTACGAGTCTGACAGTCCCTCCCGCTCTGCCCTGGGTGGAAGGATTCATGTGATGATTTTACCACGTAAAAAAAAAGCTATACGGATTTTGATGACAGTTTCAATAGAGTAAACATGATGAATGAAGTGATCGCTTAGGCAAAGACGAGATGTTTTTTTAATCGTGATAAAATCATCAAATGTGTTCTGAACCCAGGGCGGGGCAGGAGGGACTGTTAGACTTGTACTGACTAAAATCCACGGTGATCCTTCAATAGCCCTTTACTTTCCAGGGTCACTGTTAACTCATGAGACAGTCCCGGGAGGCCGGGGCCTCATCAGATTGGTGACAGCTCTTTGATCAACGCGCGTCGATCTGAGCATGGTGCATGATCGGACGGCGAGTAACCAATTATCGGTCATACGCATCTTAATAAAAAACTTGTCCAGGTTTCACCGTTTGACGTAATCACTGATCCTATAGCCTTTGTCAAACAGACTGGCGTGGCGAATGCGAAGTGTGACGTTTTTATTTGTAATGTATGGAATTGTTTGAATCCAGTCACATAGAAACGCGATCCGATAGCGTGACAGAACTATCGCACTGACGCTTCGCTTTCGCTGGTCTAATTGACAAAGGCATATAACAATGAAACAAAAGCAAATCTACTTACAGCCTAGAATGGGATAATAAATGCTCGTAAATGAATCTATCAAAGACAGACGGATCGATATAAAATAATCAAAGTCGAACAGCTCAGTAATACGATAACGATGTGATTACTGTACAATGCTTGCTGCCGAGGGCGGCGGTGGTGTAAGTCACGAACTGACAGCGTTTTATTTTTTATTTGAGACAAGCTGACCCGGCAAACTTCGTAACTCCTCAGAATTTGATTTCTGAACGACTTTTAAATTTAATTGTATTCCGAACGACAGGACGAACATCAAATATTTGACAGGTAGGAAAAATTTCTAAAACGAAGGTCGCGGGACTGTACGGTCGCGGGACTGTACGAATAACCGTGACCCCGGAACGTAAAGGGCTATTGAAGGACACCGTGGATTTTAGTCAGTACGAGTCTGACAGTCCCGCTTAGCCCTGGGTGGGAGGACTCATTTCATGGTTTTACCACGAAAAAAAAGAGGGTAAAACGAAATTGTTGCTTTTACATATTATTTAATACACCTTTGAAACCTTCCCTAAACTACCAAAATTAGCCAAATCTGCCCAGCCGTTCTTGAGTTTTAGCGAGACTAACATGGTCATGTACAACATGGTCCGGTGGGGGTACTCTAATGAAGAAAGGTGTGACTGCGGAGCCTCATCGCAAACGATGGCTCACCTCCTCAATTGTACTCTGTGTAACTCCACCTGCTCTCTAAGGGAACTGTCAGAGGCCACCACCAACGCCGTGAATGTGGCAGAGTTTTGGTCGAAAAATATAACTTAAAGAAATCATCGACACGACAAAGAAAAAGCGAGACTAATGAACAGCAGTTTAATTTTTTTATTTAAATGTAGATAAATTTCCTCTTGCCGTTACTCTATGGTCAGAGGTGACAAAGACAAAAGTCAACGAAAGAGTGACCTTACCGTATTTGTTTTATAGCGGCAACAGAAATGCATCATCTGTGAAAATTTCAACTGTCTAACTACCACGGTTCATGAGATACAGCCTGGTGACAGACGGACAGACGGACGGACAGCGGAATCTTAGTAATAGTGTTCCGTTTTACCTTTTGTTTACGGAACCTTTACTAACCGCACCGGGGGTAGGAGGAATAGAGTGGAAAGTTCCTCACTACCACGGTGAAAAGGAAGGTACCATCCGACCAGAGGGTGTTGTGTCTGGTGGGCTTTAATGTTAATGTTCTGTCTTCTAAAATCGCGGATAACTTCGATTGCGCGATGTAGACATCTTAGTTTTTCCGTCGTGTAGTTTTTGTTGACGGTATGTACGCTACCGAGTCAACGAAGGCCAGCAAATGGGTTTTGCTGGCCCACGTTGGTCCTGTATGGCTGCCTTACCAATCACTAACGCTCGAAAACGTTTGCCATCGAACCGAAGCGTGGTGATAACATAAAAGGAATTAAAACCATTTTATGGAGCTCCGTGTGGATGATTTTTCAATAATTACAAAAATGTTTTAGCTCATCATCATCTTCCTGCCCTTATCCCATTTTACTTGTGGTTATTGCAACACGTTTTCTTCTTCCATTCTCCTCTATCAGACGTCACAGTATCATTTACTCCTTTTTCTTCCATATCATTCCTTAAACAATCCATCCATCTTTTCTTTGGCCTCTACAAAATTGAAGCATATTTATTGGACCGCCGCAATTGCTCACTGTGCACAGTGTTACCAATTTAAAACTTCCAAGTTCTTTCTTAATATTACTCCACCTTTCAAAATCAAATTAATTACCAAACTTCAACATTACAAGCAAATTTAAAACCAACTTCTAGTAGGTATTCAACATGTAGGAACATTCTTAATTCATCAATCATACGTATTTAACAGTCCGCGGTACTCCCACTACTTGCACCCCCGAGCACCCTGATTTCTTACCACCCCGCTCTGTCAAAGACACGCCTCGCTATTATATATTGTGGAAGCCTTTGTGACGTCATTAATCATAGCAATCCCTTGCTTGAGATTTAAACTATTATGTGTTCGCGTGTTTGTTTTGTTCAGGACTTTAATTTGTATTGAGGTTGTTGAGTGGAGCTTGTATTACATCATCTGCCTAGCCTTTTCCCGATTAAATTGGGGTGGGCTTTCAGTCGAACCAGATGCAGCTGAATATCAGTATTTTATATGGAGCGACTGCCTATCGGACATTACAACCCAGTAACTAGGTAATACGATACCCCATGGTAAGACTGATTGTCAGACTTGTAGAGCTTCTGATTAATAGTAAAGACTATCAAAGATCTGCAAATGACAGCCGAGACCAACGGCTTTACGAGCTTTCCGAGACATGGACGAAACTCGCTATGACAGATGGTCACTCATCCACAGATCAACTTCGGGAAGCGCGGCTTAACCTGGAAGATCGGCCTGTGCGGCTGTAACGGCGTGACTGCTTCGCAGGAGGAGGCGACCGCTTCCCATTCCGCCTCGCCCCGCAACATAGTTCGGCACTCTAGCTAAGCCGGGCGCGAGATGTCGAAGCCTAACGCCTCCGTGAGGACACGGCAGTGCTCTGTCCAAGCGGGTTAGACCTGCACAGTATGCTCCACCGTGTCCTGTTGCCCGAACTAGGCGTTGAACCTCTGAGCCCATAGCAATAGTGACAGCTCGTTAGTCCGTCAATTGATCAGACATTTATCCAAGCAAACATTACAGAGGGTTGCTAAAATGTATTTAAAATGACCCCCTACATACATAGGCTTATTATAAAAGGG
The DNA here is from genome assembly GCA_943136025.2 of Agrotis puta. Taxonomy (NCBI): domain Eukaryota; kingdom Metazoa; phylum Arthropoda; class Insecta; order Lepidoptera; family Noctuidae; genus Agrotis; species Agrotis puta. Next base: position 2,090,521 of record OW964195.2, on the reverse strand, counting down.
CGGGCCCCAAAATAAATTAACTAACTACAACAAACGATGCATTAAAAATACCACCCAATAAAAAAAAAACGAAACGTTATTTTAACGAAACCAAAAACGGGCTTAAAAAGATATAAAACTCTTTTGTTAACAGATCAAAACTATCTTTTATTATGTCTATGGATTATACTCTGTTTGCTTTGCATTATGGTTTTATTGCCTCTATTGTCCATGGTCGTTTTTTTTTGTTTTCTCAAGTGTTGCCAGGATTTTTGCGTTGCGCATTTTTTGTTCAAGTAGCTTTTAATATGGTTCGCAAAGAATGTAATGTGGGTCTTTTAAAGCTTATAATTTCTTTTGTATGTGTGTTTTATTTCTTATTGTATTTTTGTGGTTGAAGAGATATTGGTTTTCTAATATATCAAGCTCGATTTACTTTAATAAGCAGTAAATTGTCTTGGATATTGATCTGAAGCAATTATCTTGGTTTCTATTATCACTGAACTATTACGAGAATCTTTAAAATATGAATTAAACAGCTGTTGATTTTTAAAGTGCACATAATTTGCCGTCTACCCATTCAATTTATAATTAATACGAGTAATAGAATAGTTTTAATTGAGTCATTTTTGTAAATATTTTACTTTTAATTTTAGTTTTTAAATGTAGTATTTAAACAAATAGTTAATCTTCATAGTAATAAAGTAAAAATATAATCCGTATCACTGGTAATAACATCCCTCATGTACACAATATTGGAAAACCTATTAAAACTTTTTATACGAGTAAAGAACCATATTTTATGAAATAACAAAACTTACACGCACTGATTGGCGATAAGACCGCCATTGCAACCATAGAATAAGTAATGTTTATTAAATAGTTGTGTAATGACAATGTTGGTGCCGTCTAAGTCTAGAATTACTTTTAAACCGTAAGATTATTTGTTTTAAAAGACAAGTGAGGAAAGGATTTCTGAATATTCATCCTAGAAAGAGGATTGAATAGGAGATGTTTTTTTTAAATAATATTTTTGATGGCTTCCCATCAAAAATATTATTTACTATGGGACACATGGTTTGTTGGTTGTTAACCCTCAAAGGAGTCCTCCCACCCAGGGCAGAGCGGGAGGTTCTGTCAGACTCGTACTGACTAAAAACCACGGTGTCCTTCCATAGCCCTTTATGTTCCGAGGTCACTAATTCGTGAGTCCCGCGATCAAATATCCGATAATACAAAATTATCCAAATTCAAATAACCTATCAGGAACATTCAGAAAATCAACCCCAGTATTATTATAATAAAATAATTAAAATCACACCGGGGGTGAAACGTTTTAAATTGTGAACCGTTCGGGGTGTTTCAGGGGTAAACTTTTCCGGGGTAACGCCTTCACCCCCGTCTGGGGCTTTAAATGTTCTTCACCTTAATCGGTTGAGCATATTTTCTGGATACGTGGGTTCTTGAGGGTGGAAACTGAAGGATAAGTGCGATTAAAGATTTCTCGTATTTTCTACTTACGGGATCCATCTGAAAGAAGAAAACACAGTTGTTTATTTAATGCAATACCATTGCATTAAATAAACAAGCATTTTGATAAAAAAAACATGGGACTATTTGGGAAATATACCCATTCCAACAAAAAAAGAATATTTCAAATCAGTAAGCGACGGAGTCACGCGCGAAAAAAAATACAAACATCCGAATTAAGAACCTCCTCCTTTTGAAGTCGGTTAAAAATATGAGTCTGTGCACTAAGCTGATTATAAATTAGAAATAGCCACAATCACACCCTAAGAATTTAAAAAGTAGCACAAAAAAGCTGTAATCAAAAACCAAAAAAGGTTATTAACGTAGCAATAACGTTATAACAATTAACCGCTCCCCGAAAAACGATTGAGTCACAGCACCTGAATAACGGCTATTTGCCGCCAATTTTTACGCGGGCAAGTGAGAAAATAATTGATTTCGACGAGGGGACGAATTTTATTGGACCCTCCCGAATCCCGGGGAGGGATTGTCGCATTTAATTTCTTTGTGATTATGTTCCCGGTTTATTGTTTGAAAGTAAAATCTTTATTGTGGGCTATTTTTTGTGGAATATTGGAAAAAAGGGGTTTTATAGGTTATGTTGTGTGGTATAGCGTTACAAGTCTCCAGTAAAGGGTGACTCGCCGTCATGGACCATGCCTGGGTAAATGGCGCATCGTTTTCCACGCGCAGCTGTAAGATCTGTCAGCGATTTCACGGGACTCCCATAGAGGACCAAAGCCTACCGGGATCGCGGACTGTCTTATCAGATAACAGTGATGGCCTAAAAGCTATTTGAAATTTTAGAAAAGTGTTTTAGGCACGCTGAAAACCTACTCAAAACTTCTTGAATTATACCTCAGCTCAGCTCAATTATACAATAAAATAAATAAATACGTGTATGTGCATAATAAAAATAGGTACAATTGTAAAACAAGCATATTAAACTGGATCAAAACACTTTCATATGATGAAACGGAGGCTTTATTATAATATAAGTATTGAGTAATCAAACAAATCACACATTATTCATACACCTCATCTATACACCTTATCTATATAAATAATCTTCACATTAAATCACACACATCACTCTCACACTCTCTTCACTACATACAGCACTCTTTTACGACAACACACACACCACTCTTACGTCGCAACACACACCTCACATCACACTACACACGACACGCTGCAGGTAACGTATTAATTACAAAATTTCATTAGAATTAGTTTAAAAAAAATTATATTAAAAGTAGCCTTAAGAAAGAAAATGCAAATTAATACATCTATCTGTATTGTTATAGAAGAGCGGAGCCTTCTAACACAGGCATTGTTTGCCTAAAAGGAGGCTTCAAATACAAATTTGTAACAATACCTTGATTGTGACCAATAAACTATTTTTTTTTTATTATACCTTAACACAGAAATGGGGACCTATAAATCTCGCAAAATTCTGTCACAAACAGACAATTCCATTGAAGAGCTTAATCAAGCAGTAATGTCCAGATTAAATCAAATCAAATGCATTTATTTCAAGTAGACCAGTTACAGGCACTTTTGAATTGTTAAAGACATAAAAAATATAATAAAATACTACAAAATTATGGTGCTACAGTCCCAGTCACAAGACATAATAACTGTGAAAGTACCGTAGATGCCCATTCCAAGGAGTAGATCTCTATGGAGAAGAACGGGCAGGAAACTCCATGGACACTCTTTTTAGATCGCCAATATTACTGGACAGTAACCTCCAAACAACTCCAATAACCTCTTAAAACACTACCACAACGCTGGCAGGCATTTCAATCCGATAACTAACTTAAAAATTAAAATCCACAAAACTGTAATCAACAATAATGGAGCTGCCAGTTCCCTGCCTGTTATGGCAGGAATAAACGTTAACATAAAACAATTTACCTAGCTTACGGTTCGTATTGCGAGCATAAACGTCACAATTTGTGCTGCGGTCACTTGCGTGCTCCAGACATATTATGTTACTGTGTGAATGCTACTGAATACTGCTAGCTTTGTAGGAGGGTAGCATAATGATTTTGTAGGAGTAAATGTAAATTTGATGGTACATCTATCATGTTTTGTCCACATTTCACTGTTAAAAACGACTTATAAATAAAAAGCTGTTGGATGGTAGCTAACTTACTTTTATGTTATCTAGTTGTAAATGATTAAAGGTAGACGAAATTAGTTGAAAGTTCACTTTTTGACATCTATCTTCTATCTATATATATATATATATTATATATATAAAAGGAGAACTGACTGACTGACATATCAACGTACAGCCGAAACTACTGGGGCTAGAAATGTGAAATTTTGCACACGGCTTCCTATTACAATGGAGGGGAGCACTAAGAAGGGGTTTTTGGAAATTTAACCTTTAAGGGGGTGAAAAGGGGGAATTAGGAAAGTACGTAACCCACGCGGACGAAGTCGCGGGCAAAGTGTAGTTTAAAATAAAAACCACTGCCCCTCACGCTACTCACTCTCAAAATGCACGTAAACGCATCTGAAGGAATTAGAAATTCCTCCAGATGCATTTACATTTGCAAACAAATATTTATTCCGTGCAGAAATCGAACCGAGTTGAACACGCGGCGGAGCAGTCAATCCCTCAATAGCTACGCTAACCATGTTCACAATTCAGGGGAGTTGAATACGTAAATCATCATGCAAACTAGTATGATCGCAATTTTGGCACATACCTACAATCCACAACTACAATTGGTCATTACAAAACTTGAAAAATATACAAGAACAGAATTGGATATAACATAGTTCCCTGTGATACTCCAAACATATTTCAAAATTGTTGTCATTAACATCATAATCTTTGAGCACTGCGCAGTCAAAAGTGCGGATGTGAAAATAATATGACGGACATCCCTTGATAAACCTACTTATACCAAGCTTTGACATCAAAACACCGCTATAAGCTCAGTAAAATGCCATTCAAAAGTCAAAAAATATAATTTTTTGCAATAAAAACCAAAATTACTCAAGTATAGATTAACTATGTAAGAATCATTGATAAGCAAAGCCCAACTGTTTATTTATACTTATAATCGCATAAACCGGTATCTTGCAAAAATAGTCTGCAAATTATAAAGCCAGTTTTTTTTTTAAATACTGTTTCTCAGTAACAAAACAACATACCCTTATTATAAGGACACCAAAGTGACAATCCCTCCGACCAGCCCAAATGACCGAAAACCCTAAAATTTACATACACATACTTAAATAAAATTCATCGTAACCCACCTTTACCCCGCCGACCGCAATCGACAATTTCCGTGAAAACCCGAACGCGTTATCGCGTTGCCATTGGCTCGTTTAAATTCAGAACATGTCTGCGGTCGTGTGCAACGGGCGCGGAGTGTTTCAAAATTGGAACGCTAACATTTAAGAGGCCTCTTACAGTCCACTAGCGCCGCCAATCGAAAAAATGTCATAACTCGTAAATAGAATCAAAAATACAAAATGTGGTCTGTAATTACTGTAGAAAAGGCAATAATGTAATTTTGTAACACATTGTCAACACTTGAAATATAGCTGTTTAGCTAAATCGTGCATTCTAAACATAAACGGCCGTTTTTGTAACAAATAAAAAAAAATAGTTAAACAGCTATATTTCAAGTGTTGACAATGTGCTAAAAAATTACGTTATTGCCTTTTCTACAGTAATTACAGACCACATTTTGTATTTTTGATTCTATTTACGAGTTATGACATTTTTTCGATTGGCGGCGCTAGTGGACTGTAAGAGGCCCCTTAACAGGTGTAGAACATTCAGTGAGTGCGTTAGCGGTTATAGTTTCGTGTGTGTTTGTAATTTTGTAACTAGTAATGTTACAACATTGTGTGGAAAGTTTATTGACAACGTAAATTTTCATAGTAGTGTTAACTTTTTTTACTGTTATAGTTACCAGCTTATAGTTTTCCAGTGTTGGGCAAAGGCCTCAATGGATAATAAATTCTATATTTATCTTTTTATTATAGGTAAACATATTTAACAAACATAATTTTAGAATAAATATGTGTTCTACAATATTTCTTTAATTAGGTACTGGCTTCTAGGTATTACCAGCGTTTTAGCTCGAAAATTATCCGACTGAAACGTCATGCCGATATAAAAAGTATCCTCTGACTTATCTAGGTTTTAAACTACCGATATACCTTCATCACAATCCGTTCAGTAGTTTTTTGTGTAAAATACATTTCTTAATCAGATTTTCCGCCAAATAACCACGTTATTAGCAATATTGCAAAAACAATTATGTAACAATTTAGTTAAACATTTAAGTATATTCTATCCGGTCGCGGGACTGTAAGAATTACCGTGACCTCGAAACGTAAAGGGTTATTGAAGGACACCGTGGATTTTAGTCAGTACGAGTCTGACACTCCCTACCGCTCTGCCCTGTGTGGGAGGACTCATTTGATGATTTTACCACACATAAAAAAAAAGTATACTCTATCCATTACTGTATCCATTTATCTATCCTCACAAACTTTCGAATATTTATAATATAAGATATTTATCTTAATAAAGACTACGAAAAAAACTGTAAATCATGTCAACAACGACGCGGGTTTTCAACTGAACCTACTTAGACTGAAACCAACCTAGTTAAAGTATCTACCACGCATAATCCAACCATATAATAATAAATAATTTACCAAACTAAGAATATAAGGAAAACCTAAATCCATTCCGCAAAAACACAGGATTTTTAAAAACTCATTTCATAAACGCTCACCCTTTTTGACTCCAACCATTAACTTTTTCATAACAACCGAGGCACCGACAATCACGTACAGCTTAAACTAACAAAATAATCATTTATTCAACCTGTTACCAAAGAAAAAGTATCCTTCCCAATCATTCGATAATCGAATTGAACTTACTAAATCCATATCCATGGCAAACTTTACGATGCCTATAAAAAAATCCGATTCGGAAAAATCGACTAATATATACTTGGGCAAATATAACTTTTACACTAATAAAAACCTTTGTTCCAAAGTCTGTAAGGTTGAATATTCTCTGTGTCGGGTGTACAAGTAAATTGGTAGTAAAACGTAGTGAGTGAACGTTCCGAATTCGAATATGATCCCAATATGGCGACTGGATGACATGTTAATACGAACCAAGCGAACGTTATGCATAATTTTATAACTCTCGATTCGGAATTTCTTTTCTTTCTCATTTCTTGTGTTAGCAGATGTTGTAATATAGATTTTTGGCGCGAATCCGCTTCGGTTTGTCAAGTATTGGATATTGTTTTAAAGGATTATCTTATTGGACTTTTCGCAGTTGCCTGTCATTTTACGATCTAAATTTTGTACTAAGAGCCTGAAAGTTGTCTCTTTAGCGTTGCTGGAGTCGGCATTATGTTTTCTTACCTTTATTTGTGTTTGATACAGCATGTATACTTCTTCTATACGTTTTAATAAGCTGTCAACTCCAAAGTCATTCCTTTTTAAAGGATGTTTCGAATTTTTGCTGCCACCTCACTGTGTATTTTTTCCAATGTTTACCTTTACCCTTAGAGATATAGTGATTAAAAATACATCGTAATCGTGGTAATATCATCAAATGAATTCTCCCACCCAGATCAGAGCGGGAGGGACTGTCAGACTCGTACTGACTAAAATCCACGGTGTCCTTCAATAGCCCTTTACGTACCGGGGTCACAGTAATTCGTGAGTCCCGCGACCTCAGCAGGCTTTGGCCCTCTACAGGGGGCCCCGTCACTATGCTGAGACTCCTTGAGGTGCGCGTAGAACACAACGCGCCGTCGACCCGGGTCATTATTACTGTTTACTAAGACAAAAATCAACAAAAGAAACGATCACACATAACCTAAAACTATTATATTACCTACAAACAACATAATCTTTATCTCCGCATAGTAATTGCTCGCCTCCAATATCGCCAGACAATAACAACGCATCAACGAAACGACATCAATAATAAAATAATATAAAAAGCAACTTACTTCCTAACGTTATGTCAGGAAAAGGACATATTAATTTCCACTGGTAACCCCACGAACTATACCCATCTCTTTCTCGCTTATAAAGTCTTGTATAGTGCTGTCTCTCTCCCGCCCCCGCGCTTAAGTGTCCGGCCAGATGTTGCCAGCATTTTATTGAAAAACTCCCCGAAGCCATATTGCTACTTGCCTTTAGTGAATTAAGATGTAGCTGCTATATAACAGTTATTGTTACGTTATTAACGTGTTACTTTCGTTTTTATAGTTATTTCTTTTTTTCGGCGAAGTTAATTAATTTCTTTGTTTTTCTGTTACGGGATTTGTAACAACTGGTATGTAACAATATTTTGTTTATTAGAAACTGGCTTTTCACGCGGATTCACCCGCGCGGTACTCCAAAATCATTCCTTTATTAAGGGACAAAAGGTATCTTATGTTTTAATCCAAGTTATAAGGTATCTCCGGGGTCGCGGGTCTGTCTTATCAAGTAACCCCGGAACGAAAAGGACTGTCAGACTTGTACTGACTAAAATCCACGGTGATCCTTCAATAACCCTTTACGTTTCAGGGTCAATGCTGCCTGATGGGACAATCCCGCGATCCCGGCAAACTGAAGTAAGTAGGAATATAAGTAAATATAATATTTAGTTTAAGAACTAAATATAATAACTAATTCTAACTTATAGGCTGAAGCAAGACGAGCGTTTTATCCGGCCGACGTTGCCGACGGCTAACCAAAAAGATCGTTTACACCGGCAAGGAAAAATTGCAGTAGCGCCTCTGCACACCAGCCCACGACAAACTAACTTATCTATCTGCCAGTGTTTGATATCCACAATTCGATTAATAGTTCAAGGTTACTGCTACGTTAACATACTGTAAAACCAAAAGGACTGTCACCACTGACTGGGTCCAAATATTGACTGCCGAGATCGCTTTTAGCGATAAGACCGCCCATTGTGTCACCCTATGTATAAGATATACTCTGTACCAATAATTTATATGGTGTGCATAATAAAGTGTATTCTATCTATCTATCTATTTAAAACGCTCTTGGCCTGGACATTTGATGTGAAGGGTTGACACTCATGTGACTAAGAGTGATGAGTATAAATGTTGATGGATAGAGAGGAAGAGGAAGACCAAAGAAAAGATAGACGGATTGTCTAAGGAATGATATGGAAGAAAAAGGAGTAAATGATACTGTGACGTTTGATAGAGGAGAATGGAAGAAAAAAAACGTATTGCGCCGGCCACAAGTAAAATGGGATAAGGGCAGGAAGATGATGACTGCAAAGTAAAACGCCTATAAGGCCCCCTTTCAGGGCCAAAGGGCTCATAAACATAAATACGATACGACGCCGCATCGTGATAAAACACGGCATCATTTCACAATGACTATTACGAGTAAAACAAAACATTGATTTCAAAACGATACCGTGTGGTAGCACGATGAGACTTCTTATCTTGTTTATGTGTACGCCTGTTGGGGTCGCGGGACAACCTAAATAGAGTACCGTGGCCCTAGAATCTAAAGTACAAAGAGCAGTTTTGTTGCCCCACACTAGCAATTTCTCCTGTGTCGTGGGTGCGTTTACAAACATAGAAACTCACATACACAAACACCCAGACCCGGAACAAATACTTGTAGATCGTGCAAAATATTTGTTCCGTACGGGGATCGAACCCGCGACACCTTGCACAGCAGTCGATCGCTCAGCTACTCTAAGTCTGAAAGTTCCTTCCACTCCATCTGAAGCGGGAGGATTTTTTTTTTATCGTGGTAAAATCATCAAATGAGTCCTCCCACCCAGGGGCAGGCCGGGAGGGACTGTCAGACTCGTACTGACTAAAATCCACGGTGTCCTTCAATAGCCCTTTACGTACCGGGGTCCCGGTAATTCGTGAATCCCGCGACCGAGCTGGAGGACGAAGAGAAAAAGAAGATTAGGACTAATTTGATGGTTTTTCACCCGAAATAAATAAATAAAGGACCTTTCGAGGTATTAAATTGGTGACCACACCTAAAATAGTTAATATCAATATATTCTTTATTGTGCACAAAACTTACAATGAAAACCAAACATAAAATTATATTCACAAAGGCGAGCTTATCTCTTTAAAGAGATCTCTTCCAGCCAAACTGTAAAACTGATTTGGTGATTTGATACACGGGGACAAGATTGTCATAGACGCTCTTAATTTTAACGCGGTTCTTGTTAAATATCGCATTATTTTTATAGATTTGATACAATACAACCCTTTTATCGGTTTGGGAAATCATCAAATGAGTCCTACCGCCCTTTGTGGCGTGGATGATGTTACTGCAATAGGGTAACTGCATAAATAAATTGAAATCTATTTAGTCCGTCGGTTAGAGTATTGAAAAATAATGAACACGTATTTTTATTTTTTTTTATCAAAGAATATTGACAAAGATAAAACGCTTCGAAAGTTGGTAGTGGGGGCGCGTGACGTTTTGTGATTTTTAGAAGCGTTGTATCTTCGTCAATTTTGGTTTACGTAACAAATGAAAAAATAGGGGTCAAATATTTTTTGATAATTTATCTTACGGACTAATACTTTCTTTAGAGGGCTAGGGCTACTGGAATTTGGACAATGCAAGCCTTACTTTCGACTTACATCGGATATAATCTAAAACTCAGCGCCGCTATCAATAGACGCGGACGCGTGACGCCGTCGGAAAATCTAGACGACCATCAATTCATTACAATACAATATTATTATCTAGACGAAATTATACGCTAAAGCAACGCTATATACTTTATGGCGGGACTGTCCGAATTATTGTGACCCCGGAACGTAAAGGGCTATTGAAGGACACCGTGGATTTTAGTCAGTACGAGTCTGACAGTCCCTCGCGCTCTGCCCTGGGTGGGAGGACTTATTTGATGATTTTACCATGTTAAAAAATGGGCAAACGTAGTGTAGACGGGTTGATGATTTGAAGAATGTGGCTGGCAGCGGATGGATGCGGACTCGGACTGCCCAGGACCGGGAGGGCTGGCGCTCTTTGGAGGAGGCTTACGTTCAGTATTTGTCGGCAATAAGCTGATAATCTTATATATATAAAAATGTTATGTTGGTTTGTGTATGCTTCAAAAACTTAAAAAGTTCTGCACCGATTGAGCTGAAATTGCATGATATATAATCCGCATCAAGGATTGTTTTTATCTATTTTTTGCATTAGTCACATATCCGCGACCGCGAGAAAACAGTTTTTTTTGTGCCACAGCGAAGGGTGGCAGGGTACGCTAGTATTTAATATATACTTTAACATTTTTGTTCTTCTTTTTGATAAAATGTACGATAATGTTACTAAAAAAGGAGGTTAGTTTTCTCTGAAGGTTACTGTACAATTTATGTCCCTCATAATAGTAGACATATATATAAAATCGAAACTTTGAGTGAACATTACATGGGAAACAAAGTATTTTTGTACTTAAAATCCAAGTTTTTTCTTCAATTGTACATCACGTACTTCGTGCTACGCGCCTTGATAACTTTTTAAAACAAAAGACATAAACGCGCGCGCGACATCAATACAACTAGTATATTTTCTCAACTTTTTAACTAATATTATCTTTCTTACTACTCCTATAGTTTATTTTCTTTTTGTTTTTTAAAAAAACGTTACTCGCACTAGGAATTTCTTCCTGTTTCGTGGGTGCGTTTACAAACATAGAAACTCACAAACACCCAGACCCGGAACAACTACTTGCTACATGCAACATAAATGGTACATAGGCGGACTTAATGACTTTTATTCATATTTATTATATATATGTATATCTTATTAAGGGGCCTTTTACAGTCCACTAGCGCCGCCAATCGAATAGAAAAGGCAATAACGTAATTTTATAACACATTGTTAACACTTGAAATATAGCTGTTTAGCTAAATCGTGCATTCAAAATGTAAACGGCCGTTTTTGTTACAAATGCACGATTTAGCTAAAGAGCTATATTTCAAGTGTTGACAATGTGTTATAAAATTACGTTATTGCCTTTTCTACAGTAATTACAGACCACATTTTGTATTTTTGATTCTATTTACGAGTTATGACATTTTTTCGATTGGCGGCGCTAGTGGACTGTAAGAGGCCTCTTATAATGATTTTAATTTGAATTGATTTGATTGTGGTATTGTGGTATTGTGATGTTAATTTTATAAGTCATATAGTCACTTGATATAAATGCATTTTATATATTTTATTTAATGTCTGAGGCATTTATTTGCCTGACTACCCTATTTCCGTGGGATAATAGGCTTTTCTTTTCATAATAAGCACATTACACTGATATTTCTGGCATTTTTGCTGTATTACGAATAAAAAACAATGTTAATTATGTTGTTAATTTCCACAACACCGCTAAAATCGTTGATTCCGTAATGGCGCTGGTCATGTGACATACTCGTATGTGTTTTCTGTAATGTAACATTCTCAAGAACGCTAATTTCAAGTGAATTCTCAAGTTTATCAGCACCTGAATAAAAATTGTACTATTGCCGTCGGCGATACGAAAATACCTTTAAATTGTAGACTTTGCAAAAATTTTTTATTACTTTAAATAACGAAACCAAGATAAGCTAAATTCAAACCTAATATCAGGGGCCGTATCATAATATGATGACGTCTTAAAACTATGCTTGTTCCAGTGAGTGAACGAGGTGGCGCTAGACGACTTGTATAGCTCTGTCTCTTTCACTCACTGGAACAAGCCTGGTTTTAAGACGTCATAATACAGCTGCTGGTCTTCTAAGAGTTTATAAGTATGTACGGTAGACGCAAATTTACACGTGCTTAATTTTTAAGCCAGTTTCTATGAATTTTAAAGTTAAATAAATCATCATCACATTCCTGCCCTTATCCCATTTTACTTGTGGTCGTCCCAACAAGTTTTCTTCTTCCATTCTCCTCTATCAGACGTCAGAGTATCATTTACTCCTTTTTTTTCCATATCATTCCTTAGACAATCCATCCATCTTTTCTTTGGCCTTCCTCTTCCTCTCCATCCATCAACATTCATACTCATCACTTACGTATAAGCAAGATAAAAAGGTCTAAAAAGTAAGTATAAAGCTCTCAAAATATTTTCAACAAAGAATAAAATTGGAAAATTCTGTTTGAATAAAATTTTTAAATCGACCAAATACTTAAATAAAAAAATCTGATTATTCAATTAGATTATTATGAAAAAGTATTTGACATATGTTTTTTCTTTTGCTAAGTCAACCAAAATTTTCGAAGATACGACACTTTTAAAATTGGCAAAATGTCATAACCAAGTTTACATTTTAATTGCGTTATATCTTTGTGAATTTGCATTGTTTTAACGAAAGTCGAAATAAAACGTGCCCATTTAATTTACAAAAACGACTAAATTAAAATTTATAGGGCGTCAACAGCCAGCATTACCATATACTCGTATATAGGTATTTTTTTATAATAGTTAATTACTAGAATAAAGGGAAATTTTGAAATAAACCTAAATAAGATAACACACAAATATAAATGTAATAAAGTGAGAAAAGAAACCCCTGTCCGTTATTTTTCAAAACTCTAGCTGACGTACTATTAGATTTGCAATTTAGTGATGTTGTGAAATTGCTTATTGTCACACTATTTTTCGAAGCACAGTTTAGACTGCAATACATAGGTATATTACAAATTTCAGTGGTGATAATCGTTTCTATAATTTAAAATTTAATCTAGCCCAAAAGCAAAGAAGAGATTCAAGATGGAGCGAGCTTGAGGCACTCGTTCACGTCCCTCATGAACGATGCCGCAATAATATGTGTACAGGAAAGAGTTATGGAACAATAATTAAAGAAACCACTACAGGTTCTGTATTCCGTTTATTTGCACAGCCCCAAGGGTGGAACCCTATGAACAATAAGAATAAAACAGTTTAATATAGAGCTAGACAGGCCTGTTGGTCTAGTAGTTAGTGACCCTGACTGCTATGCCGGAGGTCGTGGGTTCGATTCCCACCCAGGACAAATGTTTGTGTGATGAGCACGATCATTTGTTCTGTGTCTGGGTGTAATTTATCTATAATATGTATGTATTTAGAAATATATAGGTATGTTTATCAGTTGTCTAGTACCCATAACACAAGCTCTGCTTAGCTTGGGACTAGATGGCGTTGTGTGACAGTTTATTTATTTATTTAATATTATGTAACGGTCCCGAGGACCTGAAGAGTGACTATTAAAATCTAAATAAGTTCACAACAAACCTTTATCAGGGTAGACAATATTCAAAATATTTTATAACAGTATTTTAAAAGTTCATTCCAGTTGTAGGAAGTACATAACACAACTCATAACTTTACTAGTTTAGTTTAAATATGTAGCTTTAAAAATAATCAACTGACGCAGAACAGATGTAGCTGCTAGCCGAGGTATGATTAAAAAAGAGTTGAAGATGACACAAATGACGGAATGAAATTCGAAATAAGAATATTTTAAAATTTAAAATCGATATAAGTAGATCCAAAAGGAAAGAGGTTGAGACAAAAGAGGAGGTGGAATACCCACTCTGTTACAACCTCACGCAGAAGAAACGAATCGGAGGGCACATTCAATTTACTTAAACATAAAATATACCGCACCTATCACAATTTCCCCTAAAGGTCCAAACGCCCGGGTTTCGGGACTGTGTAAGCTGGTTACCAAGGCCCTGAAACGCAAAAGTCATGAAGGAACGGGGTATTTTTTAGGCAGTAAGAGTACGACTCCCCCTTCCGACTCACTGATTTTTATACCCAAAATACCTAACGATATTTTACCAAACCCTAGAAATATTAATGGCTGCATTTAACTTAGACCTACTACATTTTTTTGGAAAAATATTAACAAAAAAAAACTTTCCACAAATAAAAAAAAGAATAGTAAGATAAATCAAGGTCGATGGTGCATATAATATATTCGAACAATCAATTTAACTAAAGTTTACTAAAGTTCATCCTTTTCCTAAACATGCGCTAGAAAGTCTCGCAATGGTATAACCAATTGAGATTTACGAAAACTTAAATTGAGACGCCCGTAATGGCCAGACCTATAAAATAACTAGACAGCTTTATTTAAGGTAGACGATCAAAGTAAACTCACCATTAACGTTGCTACTCTTCAAACTATCTTCACCCAAAATTGCACTAACACTGAATTTCAATAAGGGCTTCTTTTGCTCGGTATACTCTTCACAGGACCTCACCAACTCATCAGTGTACCCCTTCCCATCATGTTTCTCACCTTCATCGCCTGAATTTTCATGGTAATTGAGGTTAAACCTTTTTTCTAGTTCCTCCAATCTTCTTATTCCAGATTTCTTGCAAGAGAAAGGGGGACAGTCATATGATCCACAACTTTGGCAACGTCGAATCAAATTTGGAACGTTCAAAACCTCTTTTTCCGTTGAACGATTTTCTTCGTTTCTTTGGTAATAATCGTTATTGTAATAAACCTCATTTTTGACATAATCGTCGTCTCGACTTTTTGAATCATCGTCTTCTATTTTTGAATCCTCAATCGATTCCTCGTTTCGGTTATCCTCGTCGCATTCCGTGAGTTTTGATTCGTCTATCTCTGGCGTATTTTCGCGGGATCTTTCGTAATTTTGCCGAACGTAATTTTCTATTTGTTGGTTTATATATTGGTTGTGTAATTCTGTTTTTTGTTGGTGTAAAATGTTGTCGACTAAAAATGGCGAACTCATGTTGAAAGGGCCCCCACTGTTTTTGTTGTAGCAAAAGTTTTGAATCGTTTTCAACATAATGTTGTGATCCAATTGTTTACCGAAGGTATTCAGTTTAAGCTGTCCATTTTTTAAATCTGTTGGGTACATAATACGTCTTTGTACAAACTATTTAATTTACAATAATAATTCTCACGAAACAATAAACAAAAATGTTAATTAAGCAGTTTTTTGACATGCTTGTCATCACACGATCACTTCAGTTCGATTTATGAAAATGCGCCGTCCGTTACGCGTCAAATTTGAATTTCGAAACACGTCTTCTCCCTCCGACGTTCGGGCAACGACTGGCGTATAAGGGAGTGGTTCTTCAGAAAGGGGCGTGAATTCGAACATGGGGTGGCCTTTTTAGCACGCTTTTGTTAGACCAACCATCTTTATTTGACCTCTGTATACCTTTTTGTGTTGAGTAACAAGAGGTCAGGCTTTGTTTGTCGTTTTATCGACTTACAAACTTAAATAAACGAACCAGATAAGGTGAAACATCCTTTATGGTGTTAAGAATAGAGAGTTTCTTTTAATTTTGGGGTGTAAATAAAAAAATTGTCCGACAAATAGGTATATGTATATTCATAAGTGAGTAAAAAGGGGTATAGAAGTTGTTTTTCATCGAGTTAGTTTCTGCCCCCGGTCCCGCCCGCATTTTATTGTAACAAAACCCGTTCACGATTGATACAATGCGGTAAATGTAGCTTTGATAATAGAAAAATGGGCGCCATATTGGTTTTGTATGAGTTATTGTTTTTATTTCGGATTAGAGATTGAGTTGATATTGTTGCGAGTCCTTTATCTTATAGTATGATGTACCGTCACTGATTTTGAGCCATAAGATGTATTATATCGTTAAACAAAAATTACAGATTTAAAAAACAAAAAAAAAAATACCACTCAAATAAGGACGCCCTCCTTTATAGTATACAGGGTGATTTTTCAACTGGGCGTGGATAGCTATATCCGAAAATATGATTAATATCGAAGAACATTGAAAGGAGTCTCGAGGCCGTTTTTGACGAACACTAAAACTGCATCATTGGATTTTAGAAAATTCAATAATCTTGGTCCGGAATCGAACCTGCTGGTTTTGGAAAAAAACACAGCCTGTATTATTTATTAGGTACACCATTCGATAGTATTGCTAAATGAAATGAAATGAAATTAAATGAAAATTAAAAAAAAACGAAATCCAGAATGAAATTCTGGAAAATCAAATTAAAAAACAATATGTATGACTGTAAATCTCATGCAGTAAAATAGCTTGTATAAATATGCATCTGCAAGATCTTGAAGTATACATTATAAATTAGACTTTTAATTAATATTTTGACGCCCTATACATTTTTAATTTTAGTTTTAATTTAGTCTTTTTTCTAAATATTTTAATTTTAGTATTTTTAGTTTAGTATCTTTTGTCAATATTTAGATTTAGTTATGTAAATGTTTTTTTTTTATCGTGGTAAAATCATCAAACGGGTCCTCCTACCCAGGGCAGGGCAGGAGGGACTGTCAGAATTGTACTGACTAAAATACACGGTGTCCTTCAATAGCCCTTTACGTTCCAGGGTCACGGTAATTCGCGTAGCATGGCGCCGTAGAAACGGATTTTGTCGACGGAAGAAAAGATAAAATGACAGAACGTAGAAAGATTTTTACCGTTATAAGCATGGAAATGTATAAAATATAGAACTAAATGTTACTATTCTTCAATGGTGTACCAATCGTGTCATACGTGTGTAAAAAAACAGTCGATTTGTATACAAATAACGACAAAATGACTTTGTCTATTCTTGGTAGAATAGAGATAAAATTTGTCATGCTACGCGTGCAGCACGGTTAGCACAGTGACTGAGGGATCGACTGTTGCCCTGGGTGTCGTGGGATCGATTCCCGCACGGAACATAAATATTGAATGGTCTACAAGAAGTTGTTCCTGGTCTGAGTGTTTGTGCTTTGAATTTAAATGTTTGCACCCACGTTTCTTTTTTACGTGGTAAAATCATCGAATGAGCCCTCCCACCCAGGGCAGAGCGGGAGGAACTCTCAGACTCGTACTGACTTAAATCCACGGTGTCCTTCCGTTCCGGGGTCACGATAATTCGTACAGTCCCGCGACCCAGGCAGGCTTTGGCCCTCTAGAGGGGGGCCCCGTCATTTTGCTGACACCCTTGAAGCGCGCGTGGAACACAACGCGCCGTCGACCCGGGCATAGTCCATGGTCGGACAGCGAGTTGCCCAATACTCGCTACCCGCATGCCCGCGCGTACGGTTTGCACCCACGATACAGAAGTAATTCCTGGTGAGGTGCAACGTTTCAAAAGTAATTAAATTCAGTGTAGTCAAGATCTAAGTAGCTATATCATAGAGTTTAAGCAAAACAGTTTTTTATTTAATTAACCATGCCATAACGTCACAAAGGAAAGACTTCTCTCACATTCCCATCATCATCTTTATATAAATCCTAGCTAACAAAGAAAAACCATCCTACAATATCATCAAATAAAGTCCCAATTCAATTGCGTTACTTCAAACTGACAAGTCTCTCAGGTCTGGCTACTGCCAATTAATATTGCCAATAGCCAGACCAACGCTTTCACACCCCTGTATCACCCCCCCACCCCCTAACAGCTGATACCCTCTCAATTTCCTCTTGAACCCCTAAAAATACGATACCAACAACCATACTGCTCTAGAAATAGACTTTCAAAGTTAAAGCGACACATTTTTTTCATCATTAATCATATTTTTAGTCGATTAAAACGTCTTACTCTCACGACGTCCGAACGCAGACTGAGCGTAAAAGATGCACAGCGCTCTGAAGAAGAAAAAAATCGTTCCAATTTCAAATATAGCTCCGCCCCTCATTGTTATTGGCTGTTTGGGAGTCTATAACCGTTATTGTCTACCGCAATTGAATATGAACTTTGTTTTTATGGTACAAGAGTAGTTTTTTCGAAAATGTTTTTTTAGAATAAAAAAACATGGTATGAATTTCTTCTTGAAGCTAAATATTAGATTTAATGAGGTAAGTCTGTTATTGCGGTAAAAGAAAGTCGTAAAAGATTGAATGTGGGTTACTCTGGTCTAAAGATTGAAAAGCAATCTTTTTTAAAGCTGTAGTAATCTTTTGTTAAAAGATTGGTTTATGTTGACGCTATTTAACGTTAAAGGGGTGGCAGGATTCGTGGTTTTATGGAACTTACTTTAATTGGATTGTATTAAATAAATAATATAAGGATTGTAATAATAAAAAAAATAAGAAAATAGATTGATTGGTAAATGCGTTATAATTTTTCAGGATTTCGCTTAGCTTCAAAGTTTCGTGGCTAAATAATTACAGCTGCGCAGGCCGATCTTCTGAGTAAAGCCGCGCTTGCCGAGGTTGGTCTGTGGATAGTTGACCATCTGTCATAGCAAGTTTTCTTCGGGCCTCGGAAAGCACGTAAAGCCGTTGGTCCCGGCTGTCATTTGTAGATCTTTGAAAGTCGTTACTGTTAGTCAGAAGCTCTAAAAAAGTTTGACAACCAGTCTTACCATGGGGTATCGTATTACCCAGTTACTGGGTTATAAGGGTCAGATAGGCAGTCGCTCTATATAAAATACTGATATTCAGCTGCATCTGGTTCGACTGGAAGCCTACCCCAATATAGTTGGGAAAAGGCTAGGCAGATGTTTAGCTTCAAAGTCTCGGCGGTTTTCTGGTGATTGATACTGTTGATTCTGGCTTTCAGGAGTTGCAGTGGTTTGGAAATTGTGTAGTGGGTTTGGTGTATCTTGACTTCTTAAAAGCACTGCGAACGAATTGAACCGAACGTAGAAACTATAAATTTGTTTTTAAGAATGTTGAATGTTATTATTGTTTTGTATTGGATTTGTTTGTTTTTAAATTTTGAATTTGATTTTCTTTTATTTTTATTTTAAGACTTATTTTCATGGTTATTATTTTATTTTACCCACCAATTCTGATTTAATAATGTCGAATTCCATTATTAGTAATTATTACTCCTATCCCTTTTTTATCAATAAATTATGAACTATTATTTTATTAAGTAAAGTTTAATGTTTATGCTATCCCTAATGTAAAATTTTAATCACAACTTTATATTAATTAGTGCATGTGGTGTTAGCCTGTAAGTAATTGTTGCACTTATAAATGTATAATCACTGGTGTCAATTTAATTGTATGTCTTGTGTAAACAATTGTTGGCTAACCTAAATAAATAAATAAAACGTTCGGCGCGGTACGTTCCACAGATTTATCCCGGACCTAAGTACTTACGTCCTGATAACAAATGTCACTGTCAGCTGTGAATCACTCCCGGTCACCCCGTTTCACCCCGCGTTGCATTTTATAAGTCACACCATAAGTGAGGGTCGGGTCCTATTGTGTTGACGTCCCGTAACCGATGTGACGGCACAGTAACCTGTCAGAAACATTTGTTTCTTGATGTAGTAGTAGTTAAACTATACTAGCGAGTATGGAATCACTAATTGGAATTGATCCGGGATAGCACCTTTTTTTTTTGCGTGGTAAAATCATCAAATGAGTCCTCCCACCCAGGGCAGGGCGGGAGGGACTGTCAGATTTGTACTGACTAAAATCCACGGTGTCCTTCAATAGCCCTTTACGTACCGGGGTCACGGTAATGGGTAAGTCCCGCGACCCCGGCAGGCTTTGGCCCTCTACAGGCCCCGTCAAGCTCCTTAAATAATGGCTTTATTTGAATAAAGTTAACAGTTAAACCTTTAAAGTGGCACCATTTTTATTATTCTTAACTAGGTATTAAGTCAAAGTCTATTTATTGTGGGCTTATATGTATGGTCTTCTTCTTCTTGGTATTATTAAGGTAATTATGTAGGTAAATTTAGTTATTACCAATGTAAAATACAGGAAAACTATCACATGGTCAATATTAATGTCATGCATGTCAAATACAGTGAAACTACTACATGGTCAATACTCATACATGTCAACAATTCAGGAAATCTTGGATCGTGTAGAATGCTTTATCAATTAAAAATGTTCGTAATTTATTTTTAAATACTGGAAGTTCCTTAGTGTCTAGATAGGTATTTTGTTGTATATTCTAGATGTAATGCCAATGAGTACTCAAGATCGCGTGGAATCGGGGTAAGTGTCCAACAATGGCACCACCAGAAAAGCGCCGAGACAATGAAGCTCGACGTGTTCCGGAGAATGAATTTACCTGTCTTGGATCCTGCAACGAAATTAATCAGAAAATAATAGTGGAGGAGTAGGAAAAATATGTTTCAACTTCGCTCCATGTCAAGCAGGAGACAGAACAAAACAAGGCCAATAGACAAGACACATCAGCCGACATTATGTAACGTTGTGTAAAAGGGAATTAGTGCCGCAGTGGTAGACGCCCACGGCGACGGACGTCGGCAGACGATCTCCGGCCACTGTAGGCGCGGGCATGCGGGCAGCGAGTAATGGGCAACTCGCTGTCCGACCATGGACCATGCCCGGGTCGACGGTGCGTTGTGTTTCACGCGCGCCTCAAAGAGTGTCAGCAAAAATGGTGAGGCCCCCCTCTAGAGGGCCAAAGCCTGTCGGGATCGCGGGACTTATGATTTACCATGACCCCGGTACGTAAAGGGCTTATGAAGGGCACCGTGGATTTTATTCAGTACGAGTCTGACGGTCCCTCCCGCTCTGCCCTGGTTGCTTGAAGACCCCAAGGTTGTAGCTTTCAGGAAACACAGACTCCGACAGGGAATTAAAACAGGATAATATAAAACAAAAATAAATCATAGACAATATAAAAAATGGCTGCCAAAACGTTGTTTTGACATTAACCCCTTGCTAACTGACAACTGTCCGTATCAAATTGTTGTAATTGCGTAAATATTGCTCGGATTTGAATAGAGTATTTTATGGGGGTTATATTCAATGTATTATGCACGCTTGCATTGTTAACGGGGTGATCTGAACACTTGCAGTGGTGTATTGTTGTGACTTTGTATCAGTTAGCATTTGCGTAGGTAACACGTGACATGAATGTCCAAAAAAAGTAGCGCCTTAGATTATAAAATGTCGATTCCGTGTTCGAAACAAAACGTAAAGTTTTTAGCCACTCTTTTATATTAATGTGTGAGTGAGCGCCACGCACACATTTAAATGTGTTCCTTGGAGATATTCACTTGTTTTACGTAGGAATCTAACGACGGCGTTAATTTTTCTACCGTGTGTTTGGACATTCTATAATCTAAGAAAACGGGTCTAAAAAGGCCACTTTATCAACATTCCAATATGCCTTTCGATAAAATGTGTAAAATGGAATATTCTATTCTGTTGCTCAAGTAGTAGAGTAGATAATTGATAAAGGACAAATTCATCGCGATTCTATTAGCTCCCTACATTTCTAAAATGGCGCTTTTAAACCCGCGGATGTTCAAAATTAAAGGAAAACTTTTTAATTGCTAATTAGACTTAATGGCTGGAATAAATATGGAAAAACATTAAATACTAAATTATCTATATATATAAAAGGAGAACTGACTGACTGACATATCAACGTACAGCCGAAACTACTGGGGCTAGGAATGTGAAATTTTGCACACGGCTTCCTATTATAATGTAGGGGAGCACTAAGAAGGGGTTTTTGGAAATTTAACCTTTAAGGGGGTGAAAAGGGGGAATTAAGAAAGTACGTACGAAGTCGCGGGCAAAGTGCTAGTAACTCATAAAATTGATATAAATTTTATTAAACGCATGCAATTGACACGCATTTTGGCGGCAAACGGCACGCGCCGACATCTTTTGACAGATTCGTTCCATTTCCCTCTAATTTGACATGGCGAATTAGGATTGCTATAATTATATTTTATTTTTGTATTTATTACGATTTAGATCGACTAATGGCAGATTTAACGCTTCGGTTTATTATTTAAATGTGTTATGGGTATTTTGG
Source organism: Agrotis puta (assembly GCA_943136025.2). Lineage (NCBI taxonomy): Eukaryota > Metazoa > Arthropoda > Insecta > Lepidoptera > Noctuidae > Agrotis > Agrotis puta. The sequence continues at coordinate 2,068,286 of OW964195.2, read as the reverse complement.
TGGATTTAAAACCGGTTTTGCAGTGATATATTGTATGGGAATATTTTAATGGGGAGGACTAGTGGACGATAATCAAAATCGTATCACCCATTTTTCTAAGTAGATACAATTATTTCTCCAGATAATAAAGGAATCTGCTTACTGTCTAAATTCAGTAGATATCTTTTTACCTACATTACATACACATAGAGAATGGCCAGTTATATTTCATTTCAAGTAATTGGGTCGAGGCTATTTATAGTCACCAACAGTGTACATCGAGACTTCGAATTGCTGCTCAGAATTTTCTTATGGAAAACCCCAAACAAAACAATAATGTCACCTGAAATCATTGTAAAATGTAAGTAGCGACATCTGTTGCTGAGTAGCAGTACTAGTATTTTTTCATATTAATTCGGCTATTGAGCGTAAGATGGCGTTATCTTAACTTGCAAGACGGACGTACAAAATATAGTTTATGTGAAAGGAAACCAACTCTTTTTTAAATAAAATTAAGTATAACATTTTCACACCACCTCCGCCGCGGTCGAGCTCGTCGGCGATGTCCTCCCTCAGGCGTCCTGGACGATCTTTGCCTACCTCTCTCTTTTTTTTTGTATCCGAGAGGGAACTCCAGTCCACGGGCGCACGAGGAGGTTTCCTGTCTTAGCACCTCTGCCTACCTCTCTGGGTGCATTAGTACAACGTCCCACCCACTCCCACTTCAGCCTGTCTGCTTTAACTCCTACATCAGCTACGGTGGTAATGGAGCGCAGGTTGGTGTTTTTTACTCGATCCGATCGCTTCGCACCTATTATGGCAAGTTTACAGTTTAGATTTTGTTCAGTAAATGTTACTGAAAAAAGTGTACTTTGTGCACCGTAAGCAATGACGTAGAAACTTGCAGGTGAGTTTTCTTTTTAAAATTATTTTACTTATTTATTTAGAGTCACCAACATTTGATTACACCATAACAAAATACAGACAAGCGGGCATGAACTTATGTGTATGAAAACTATGAAACAATTATAGGCAACTACAGCGTTTACTAATTACAACGTACTATTTAAGAAGTGTTAATTGCTATCTTGTATAATAAAACATTATTATGGAGCGACATCCCTTCAAATGCTCTTTTAAACCCATTTTTAATAGAAAAACGAAAATGGCGGGAATATAAACTTGTTTTTTTTTATAAATTTCGACAAATCTTAGAAATTTTTATAAGTGCACAAGATGGATTTTTCAAATGTGTATGGATGACCAAATCAAGTTCTATTAGGAATATCAAAAAAATTAAAACATTTTTTTTGCCTTACTTTGATGAAACCTTACATGGAGTCGCGGTGGCGGTGGCGCTAAATGTCAGTGATTAATAAAGTAGAAAATGTTCTAAACACTCTACTTTTCAAAAAATGAACAATCGTATTGAATCTGTCGTCACGGCGTCTAAGTTCACCGTTTGATCATATAGCGCATGCCACTCAATCTTCACAAATCTCTCTTGCTGTAATATATACTTCTCGCGGTAACGAAACCATATCGCGATTCAGGATTGCGACTTAAACTAACAACACCATCTATCGAAGGGGTGAAAAACCAAAGTTCTGTTTGACGGCCTTCCGATAGATGGCGTTGTTTCTTACAAAGCTATCAGCCTCCGTAGATTTGAAAATGACAGTACTGTGAGCTAAGTATGATATTATGCGATTATAAGGGTCAAGTAACACGAAGACGCGGCGCTGCGCACACATTTCAATAGAGCTACTCAAAATCTAACTCTATTAACTAAACGAAAAGACACAATTTGCAGTATTGTTGCGTCACGTCGCGTTTCGGTGTGAACTGAACGTAAATTTTAACCGCGTTTGGCGCTCTTATTGGTCCGCTCTAACGCGGATAAGCGTTGCTATCGCGTCAAAGTAAAATAACTCGCACTAAGCACACTGTTGAACTGCCCTGGGATCTAGAGGCGACTGCCCTGCAGCGCGTCTATGAGTGGCGCGTGGAGGCGCAGCTCCTCCGACACGCCTCCGGCGCGATCTCAGGGCAGTATGGAGGGAGCGACTGTCGCAACCGAGGTCCGGGCACGCCGCAATCGCAACGGTAAGACCCCTCTTTGAGGAGTGGCTGGATAGGCGTCACGGCGTCCTGACCTACCGAGGTCCTCACCGGACACGGAAGTTTCGGGAGGTTCCTGTGTTTGATAGGGAGGGAAGAAACGCCTGGGTATCACCACTGCGAGGATCGTCCGGAGGACACGGTGGAGCATACGGTGCAGGACTGCCCCGCTTGGGCAGAGCACCGCCGTGTCCTAACGACGGCGATAAGCGTAAGCGGATACCACTCGCGCCCGGCATTGATCGAGGCCATGCTGCAGGGCGAGACGGAGTGGGAAGCGGTCGCCTCCTTCTGCGAAGCAGTCATGCTCGTGAAGGAGGAGGCGGGCCGCGTGAGGGAGAGGACAGCGTCCTCCCTCCACCCCAGCCGCAGTGGTAGACGCCCACGGCGTCGGACGTTGGCAGACGATCTCCGGCCACCGTAGGAGCGGGCATGCGGGCGGCGAGTAATGGGCGACTCGCTGTCCGACCATGCCCGGGTCGACGGCGCGTTGTGTTCCATGCGCGCCTCAAGGAGTGTCAGCATAGTGACGGGGCCTATAGAGGGCCAAAGCCTGCCGGGATCGCGGGACTCACAAATTACCGTAACCCCGGTACGTAAAGGGCCATTGAAGAACACCGTGGATTTTAGTCAGTCAAGTCTGACAGTCTCTCCCGCCCTGCCCTGGGTGGGAGGACTCATTTGATGATTTTACCACGATAAAAAAGCACACTGTTGAAAGGCGCATGACTACGGCCGCACAAACATTCACAGTCGATTTTCTCAAAAACTTCTAAGGGATAAATTTTGTTGTTCGAGTACTAATTAGTATCAATTGAGTAGTAAATATTTACCAATTATGTAAGCGATAGGCGTTGGTGGTCTTACAGTAGTCACAGACATGTTCATTTACGTTGAATAGTGTCATTTTTTTTTTTCGTGGTAAAATCATCAAATGAGTCCTTCCACTCAGGGCAGAGCGGGAGGGACTGTCAGACTCGTACTGACTAAAATCTACGGTGTCCTTCAATAGCCCTTTACGTTCCGGGGTCACGGTAATTCGTGCAGTCCCGCGACCCCGGCAGGCTTTGGCCCTCTAGAGGGGGCCCCGTCACTTTGCTGACATTCTTTAAGGCGCGCGTGGAACACAACGCGCCGTCGACCCGGGCATGGTCCATGGTCGGACAGCGAGTCGCCCATTACTCGCTGCCCGCATGCCCGCGCCTACGGTGGCCCGAGATCGTCTGGCGCGTGAATAGTGTCATAATATTTTTCTTTCATTTCAATTAAGGTTAAGTCGTTAACACTTTCAGCTGAGCAATTGGGTATTCAAATCTTTGTTGCGCGACGCATTATTTTCTATGAATGTATGCGTAATTAGAATGTATGTGTACGAGTAACATCATAAAGTGCACAAAAAAACTAACCTGGAGTGGCGCTAGCAGTCCCAAAATTTAAAGTGATACGGCGCGATGACGTAGCTTGAAGGAATTTGTATAAGCCTCAGCCGTTTATACACGTTCTTATGAAGAAAGACATATTTTTTACTGACGTGATTAAACGTTGTGTCAAATAGTGTTTATCAAATTTTACGTATTATAACGTTGCTCAGCTCAAAGTGTTAAGTCAGTAATTTTGTTCCCTCCCGCTCCACACAGGGCGGGAGGATTCATTTGATGGTTTTGACACTAAAATCATACGGGTATTTAATTAACGACCAAAGTATAAGGGAGATAAGTTCCAATAAAAAAACATGAAAAATTAATTGAAACAAGCATTTATTACATTATAAATAAGCAAATATACATACAATTATACAAGCCCACAAACTACCTGCTCCGGTGGCGTCCAACAAACAAATTTTGAGTCATATTTACAAAAATAACGGCAAAAAACAGAATTTTGGTACAAGCGCACAACTCCTCGACTGCGAAATTCATATTTTCACAAAATATTTCAAAACTTTTTCGACACGGTTCTAGCAGAAAATCAAAATTACACTTAAAAAAAGAAAACATTCCAAATTTAAAAAAAGAACCGTTACGTTCTTCTTTCAAATTCGAATTGCATTCCAAAAACCGTTAATTTAAAACTGAAAGACATATTTCAACAGCAATGAAACTCAAAAAAGGGGTTAGTTTTAACCTTTGTTGAGCAAGTTGACTTGAAATAGTTAATTTTTACTTTTACTTATATATCTGCTGTTCCCGTGAAGACCTAACATGATGGTATTCGCAGCCAAGTCTACAATAGACGAAAAGAAAAGTAGAATGAGATCAAACTAAAATTAAATAAAAACCAACCCACCATGTGGGTAGCCATAGATTTGTTATAAATTATTTAAAATTACAATATGGACGACATTTTGTCCCTACACCACTATAACGTAAGGTTTTGTAAACATAGTTATATGTTTGTCTATTAGAAATTTCTAACAACTTACTATTTTTCATCAGAAAAACTAAGTGTCTGCCGGGATCGCAATATTTTCTTATTATGACGTCTTAAAACGAGGCTTGTTCCAGTGAGTGAAAGAGACAGAGCTATATAAGTCGTCTAGCGCCACCTCGTTCACTCACTGGAACAAGCCTGATTTTAAGACGTCATAAGCGAGAGTGATTCCAGTGTGGGAAAGAGACAGAGCTATACAAGTCGACTAGCGCCATCTCGTTCCCACACTGGAATTAATCTCGCTTTAAGACGTCGTGGTAAGCCACTTGGACCGCATCTCTAACTGAAGAAACTGGTTGGTTAAAAGCAGCGATTTCATTAGCCATTTGGGCGTATGAAGAAATTTAAATAATATAACTATGTTACAAAACCATTTTTAATTAAAAGGCAGGCTTTCCCTCGATACTAAATTTTTCTCTAAAAAAAATTGTGAGAATAAAAAAATGGCAGAAAAAAATTAGTAAAACGCGGAAAAAATGCCTTAATTTATTGTTTTGTTAACTTAAAATTATAAATGTTTACTTCAAATACTTTTGATTGGATACAATAAAGTCATAGATTCTACTATTGTTTTTTTTGTGCCAATGACCATTTCAGTCTATGGAGCATAGAATTAAAAAAAAGAGGATTTTATAAGACATCTAAAAACTAAAAATAAAATCATTTGATTAAGTGAAATACGTGCTAAAACAATATAAATGACAAGAAGATTTATTGTATATACAATTGAGAATTACGATTTAAAATTAAGTTTTTTTATTAGACAATTATAATCACGGTTGGCGGTTTGGCTGAGCAAGTTCCTACACGGTAAAACATTGGTATGATCTACAAGTAGCTGTTTCGGAACTGAGTTTTTGTATATGTGAGTTTCTATGTTTGTAAACGCACCCACGATACAGCAGAAATTCCTAGTGTGGGGTAATGTTTAAAAAAAGTAACTAATATTATAAATTCGAAAATTTTTAAACGTAAGTGTTGACTTTGGTCCCTAAATTAATTAATTTCGAAAATTTTGCAAAAAAATTAGGTAATTGGATCGGTTTTTTTAACAGTATTTTTAATGTTGAAATAACACGCGTATTTTGAGAACTTTTGAAAATTTTACAACTTTTTGTCAAAATTGACGTGGTGTTGTAATTCCTACTTACAAGTAGGAATAAATTAACTCAATCACATCTAAACGGATTTTAGTGATATTTTACTCAGAATTAGGTTATAATCTGAAATCACACATAGGATAACATTTATCCCAGTACATCCCGTGGGATAATTTTCAAGTGACATGCAGGCGAAGCCGACAGAAACGGGTGGTTATCTTTTTTGATTTTAATTCACTTTTTCTAATTTGGCTTGCAAGTTAGAAAAAGTGATAGCGAGTATGGTATGCTTCGCTTTGAGAAGAAAACAACAGTTTATTGATATTCAGCTGCACCTGGTTCGACTGGAAGCCGACCCCAATAGTTGGGAAAAGGCAGGCAGATGTGAAAAGATCGTAAAACTCAATTGTATCATACTCACAAATAATTTTGATAAAAATCAACTTAGGAAGTAATAATTCTTATTTAACTATACATTAAGACTATTACACCTTAGACAGGGTGGGCAGGGAGCCCCTAAATGCGATTTACAAAAACAAATGCGCGATGTAGAAAAAAAATATATTGGTAAACCCTAACTAATATAAATGCGAAAATTTGTAAGGATGGATGTTTGTTACTCTTTGAAATATAAATTACTGAACGGATATGGATAAAATTTGGTACATAGATAGTTTATAACCTGGATTAATACATAGTATAATTATCTCTCCGATAGTATGTTCTGTAGGATAATTTGTAGTTGTAACTGTCAATTTATTATATCAACGTAAAATTAGTAAATTTCAACTATTTTTTCTACACCACGTACTCGCATGAAATCGCTAACATTAAAAATTATAAAAAAAAAACTGGTTGATTAGCTTAAAATTTAATAATTATTTATACACCTATACAAGTTATTTAATGTTTTTTCTCATATAAATACTACATTTATTATATTTTTTATTATTTATTACATATGATTAGAGAAGCTGCCTTAGAAATATAAAAAAAAAATTGAGACATGGTTTAAAAAAGGAACTTTGGAACATTCTATGTTCGATTTTGTGTTTGATCTAAAAATAGGATAACTTCGCCGCCATATTGTGACAAATTGCAATCTAATTAGTCTGTCTGTTAGAATATTGATAAATAATGGATATTTTTACATATCATATATATTTTTCTTTTATTAAATCAATGAATATTTACTAAGATAGATCGCATCAAATGCTTTTGACGTCAGAACTATTGAAAATCATAACTAGGAGTGACGTATTGTGAATTTTAAAATCGTATCTTCGTCAATTTTGACTTGTGTAAGAAAAGAAAAAATACGGGTCAACGGACTAATGTTTTTTTTTTTGCCATCTTGCATAATTTAACAAAGATAGGTTTAATTTTTTTATTTATCTTGTTATTGTTATTTTTATATGTTTTCCGTTTATTTAAAGAGCGTTTAAGTATTAGAAAAGCGTCAGCGTATAGCGGCGAGGTCTTCCTATTCTTGTTTGAAACACATTATTTTATGTTTGTCTGTTACTCCGAAACGACTGTGATGATTATGATGGATTTTTTGTCAGATATAGTAAAATAAACACCTGTTACAAAGGGTTTAGGCAAAAGAGTTATGTTTTCTTGTATAATTAATTATACAGGGTAATATTGAACAATTTTTTTTTTCATTGTATTTTTTTTTCTAGAAATTACCATGTCTCAACTAAAAAATTCTACTAACTAAATACATTACTTTTTTCCAAGATATTATCACAAAGAACTCAATGGAAGATACAATTTAAAGGACATTTTTTTATTTATTCATTTATACATGTTTTATTTTTTCTTTATTTATAACTTTAAATTCGATTTGAAAGCACTTTTCAATCACATTGGTTTAAGAAGGCACTAACATTAATTAATTTCTATAAACTATATGGACAAATGCGGTCAGTGCCAACACGCTGCGACATTTTTTTTCCAGATATTTGTTTTTGCCTAGCATGATTAACTTCCGAAATGAATGTCAAAAATTTGGCTTAAAAGTAAAAAAATCTGGCGTAAATACCAAAAATCTGGCTCGAATGTAAAAAATTTGGCTTAAATGACAAAAATTTGGTTCAATAGTGAAAATTCTGGATCATATGCCAAAATTCTGACTCAAAGTTTTGACTGAATCTGAAATCACTGCCAAACATCTGACAGTTTAGTTAATAGTTTTTAAAAGGCTGATGAGTGTTTCTGTTCTGCGATTAGTCGCAATCACGACAAATCGCAAATCGTTTCGTCGCAGCGTATTGCAATAACGCATCCTTACATTTAGAGGACAGGCGATATTCAACATCGCATCGGTGGACTTATTTTTACATTAAGAAATCATATAATAGCGTGAAGTTACAAACCTGTTCGGGTCGGCAAAACCGATCGGCACAACCGAAAATGATTGTGGCAAGCCACTAAGTCAAAACCAACGTTTCTCAACGATGATAGTTGCCTATAGGGACATGTCGACACGGTTATTTATTTATTACGGGTCGGCTTTATTGCCGACCCGAACATGTGCTTTATCCGCTGCGCTAATACTATTAATATTTAACCTTATTAGTCGCTTAAAAGTAGAAAAAAATATGTTAAGATATGTTAATGGCAGCTTTCCAGGGTAACTGTGTACGCCCAGTTTTTAGCAGCAAATGCAACATGAACCTTATTTCAAAAAGAATAAAGACCTCTATAATTTGGACAGACTTGTCACTGGCTCCCACAGACAGCAACCTTTTTTTAATGAGAATCAATATTGTATACGTTGCCGAAATAATTTTATTTTAGGCTAGGTACACCCTTACTCGGGTCGGCAAATTTAGACAATACTTTTTGAACAGTAGAGCTCTCTATTCTATACTAATATTGTAAATACGAAAGTTTGTGAGCGCTTTTACGCAAGAATTACTCGATGAATTTAAATAAAATACATACAGATAGTTTATAATCAGGTTTTTTTATCACTGTAGTAAAATCAAGTGGAACAATAAAAAAGCTAGTCATATCCTTTACTTTGTCTACTTTGACATTCAAAACTACATTTTAAAAGCAAAATTGAAGTACATAAATGGATTAGATTTTAATGGATTGCCGACCGAATTTACCGACCCGAACAATGTAAAAACCCACCCTGAAATACCCGAACAAAGACTAAACAAATCTTAACAGAGGCGACAATAAAAATAAATATTTTAAGTTACATATATCATACCTTTTTCAGATCCCAACATAGAGGATAATGATGATGGCAGGCAGATGTTGATGATGATGATGATTTCCTTATACTTTTTTCGTTCTTCTAAATGTTCTGTCGATGGATCTGTCTATTCTTATGGGAGATGTCACTGATTGTATCATCTCTGCTATGTGGGTGTCCACGCGAGGTTTCTGCAGTCTTTTCGCCGATCTCGTTCGAAATTTTGCCGATTCTTGATTCAACATTATGTTCGGTGTTAATGATTTTATACATCTGTAAACAATTGTGTGTTATTTGTTAGTTTATTTTGTGTGTACACGCTTACTCGGGTAGGTATTGATCGGTACAACCGGGGGGAATGTTCCGGAATCACAAATTCGAATATGAATAATTTATTTGCATAAAATATAGGTACTACCAGTTGTTACAATTGGTGTTTTAGGCACAAACCATATTTAACATTGCTTTACATTATTGTTAAAGTACATAATGGTTTAAGATTTAGGGTTTAGCATACAATAAGGTGTTTTTAAGCTAATGTTGAGATTGTTAAAGAACAATGTGATTAAATTCTATGTTGTAAATATTCCTGTAAACTGTAGAAACTAATTTCTATTACCCAGATACGAAGTTTATTTATAAAATATTCGACTTGGCAACTGCTGAGTCATGCCCGTTGATTTTTTCATTTCAGAAATAATGCCGAATGATAAATCGGCCCGAATAATCTGCTTCTGCTTTAACTGCTTCGGGTCGGTTTTGTTGTTCGGCAAATACTGCTGAACAGTCAATATGCGCACTTATGTGGGTAGACATACAGACTATACAGACTTTTTTTGTTAATTTCACACAAACAGAAGCTTCATGCTCAATTATTTCAAAAAGAAGGATATACCAATCGGAACACTTTGCCTAGATCTTCTTAATACGAGCAAAAACTAGCGCCATCTATGATAAATCATACGAACTGGGTTCAACGTTGCCGTAACCTGAGTTGACTGAGTTGCTTTGGCCCGGAACTGACAGCTTTTTTTTTTTTTTACGGTGGCAAAATCATCAAATGAGTCCTCCCGCCCTGGGCGGGGCGAAAGGGACTGTCAGACTCTTACTGACTAAAATCCACCCGTGTTTCTTCGGATGCCCTTTACGTTCCGGGGCCGCGGTATCCTGGATTAAGAAAAAAGCCGCGACCCCAGCAGGCATTTGGCCCCGTAAGGGGCCCCGTCGGTGACGCGTGAAACACGACGCGCCACCTACCCGGGCTTGGTCCTTGGTCGGACGGCGAGCTTACCCATTACTCACCGTCCGCAAGCCCGCTCCGCCGCTGTGCCCTCTGCTGTTCAGAGGGACACGCGTTGGAGCATCCACCCGACAGGCTATTCGCATACGGGCAAAGAGACCCCTTAGGCACACAGTGCCTAAAAGAGTTTTTGCCCGCATCCCAGGGTGCACACCGGCCCGAAAAACTGGTCTTCCCCCCGGACGTATCCGAAGGGGAACTCCAGTCCACGGGCGCACGTGGAGGTTTCCTGTCTTAGCACCCCGGAACTGACAGCTGGGGGCCAAATAACTGGTTCAATTCAATTCAATATATTTATTTGTGAACATAAATAAATAATAAATAAATAAATAAATATTCCACAACTATCACACAACGCCATCTAGTCCCAAGCTAAGCAGAGCTTGTGTTATGGGTACTAGACAACTGATAAACATACTTATATATTTCTAAATACATACATATTATAGATATATTACACCCAGACACAGAACAAATGATCGTGCTCATCACACAAACATTTGTCCTGGGTGGGAATCGAACCCACGACCTCCGGCATAGCAGTCAGGGTCACTAACCACTAGACCAACAGGCATGTCAACATAGGTATATAATAGATGTTACAGTCCATGCAGTCGATCACTATGCCTACCATTTAATGGTGTACAAATGTTAATTAATTAAAAGAATATAATAAATCAATAACATAATATATCAATAACTGGTGCATCGACTTCTATCGTATATACTGGTTATAAGAGACATCGACGCACAAACGGTTACCATGGGTGCAGGACATGATTCTGGACGCCCCGTGTTGGAATTTTTCGTCAATTTCTATTTTTTTTAATACATATTTGTTTTTTTTTAAATAGTGTGCCGCGCAGTAGGTACTACAGGTACTGCGGTACTGGACACAGTATTAAGGTATACGATGACCTTTTATTTGAAATTTTATAAACAGCTGAGAAAACACCCATTTCTAGTATTATTTACATTGCTACTTTTAGTGAAAGTAGCGAAATAATTACTTTTTTTTTTAATAATATCATTGGGTTAAGTAAGAATAACGATTATGAATAGTCTAAAGTAAAAAACAAAAACTCAAAATAAATGAGAAGATTTGGGAAAAACCGACGAAAAATTCCAACATGGGGGCGTCCAGAATCATGCCCTGAACCCATGGTATCCGTTTGTGCGTCGATGTCTCTTACACCCTGTATATCGCTTGTTTGGGATATTTTGACAGATTGTTGTAGATTGATGTGCTAGCGTCTTAACGACCTACACAGTACCCCCATTAAAGAATAAAGGTGTGTTGTAATCCTCACCTCGCAGCTTCCTGCAACTTCCTGGCGAGCAGCTCGTTCTTCATCTTGGCGGCCGCCAGCTCCCTCCGCAGTTGTGTCTTGCTCTTGTTACCAGCCGGGTGCAGCAGCGGGTGGCGGCGTAGTCTCGCGGCTGAGGGCCGCGCTGAGGGGTCGGGGTCTACCATTTTCTGTGAACAATTGTATTTGTACATTAATATGGAACATTGTGGACATTCCACCCGTACGTACAAGGCGTTCTGCCAATACTTTTATTAACCGCACAGCTAAGGAGTGGAATTTCCTGCCAGAGTATCATGATAGCTACAACCTTTTTTTTTTAACGTGGTAAAATCACCAAATGAGTCCTCCCACCCACGGCAGAGCGGGAGAGACTGTCAGACTCGTACTGAGTAAAATCCACGGTGTCCTTCAATAGCCCTTTACGTTCCGGGTTCACGATAATTCCTGAGTCCCTCGACCAAGTCGAAGTGGTATAAGAAGGATATTTTGATGGCATAAAAGAAACGGCACTTACTCTTAACAGCTGATTGAATTCCCTGGACAATTTCGGCAGTTCTGGTAGCTTCCCGTCTCTGTAGTCATGCCACTGTTGGCCGTTCTTCGGTAACGCGCCGCCGCCGCCCGCTTCGAATAGCGTTAAACCTAAAAATTAAAAAAAAATATTAGCATTTCAGAAAATATATATACCTATACCGCCTTATTACAAAAAGGGGTTTAACTAAAAACCCAGGTTTAATCTTGTAAAACTACGGTTTACACAAACGTTATTACAATTCGTGGTTTTGTGATAAACCATGGTCTAACAGTAGTAGCTGTCAAAGGTGTGTCAAAGTTTCTCATAGCAAATTTTTCATTGTGTTGTAGTTTTTGTGTTATTTTCACCCAAAATGGATTGAAACAAGGTAGATTTAATTGTTATTACTCATTGTGGATTTAATTGTTTAGACAATCGTTCAAATGGCGGTACTAAAGTCGACGTTTTATCTTAGTTTTGTAATACGGACAAATTGGCTCTGCAGATAAGCCTGGACTTGATAGACCAGGTTTAAACCAAGGTTTATTTAGTTTTTGTAATAAGGCCGACAAAGTTTTCAATGTGGTGCTCCGATTATAACTATCTATTGCACGAGTTTAATAGTATGGATTACAGAAATAAAATAATCCCATCATGTTCCCATTGCTGGGATACAGGCCTCCTCTCTGTGGTGTGAGTCAAGAGCGAATATGTTACTTCTAGTCAAGCTTGCTTCACCGTCGACCACATCATCACTTACCATCAGGCGAGATTGTGAGCAAACGCGAAATATAATAATAGTGTAATGGCTTAATAGTTAATAGCCAACAGCCTTGACCAACATGTAAGCTCTCGCCTGATTCAGAAGGCAGTTCTTCTGCACACGGCGCGCATTGTTAGGAGGTTCCTTTCTCTGGAGCCCTGACCGCCGGTAGCTTGGACCCTGTTCCCGATACCGGTAGGCCACTATTATTTATTTTTTAAATGTTTTTTTTTTGTTGTTTTGCTTTTGTAAAAATATTTGATAAGTAAAGAAAATGAATAAAGAGTGTAAATGCTTACCAAAAGCAAAAATGTCTGCCTTAGTCAACTGCGTCAGGTCCTCTTGTAGTACTTCTTTAGGTAGATACCTGCAGTCACCTTCCTCAACCGAGGGTGATGATACGCAGGTCACGTGTCCTAGGTCACCTGGTTAAGGAGATGATGTTGATTAGTGGTGATGGAATTAAACTGGTGATTATTTCTGGATTTGGCATTCCCTTGGCGCGGGCATGCGGGCGGCAAGTAATGAGCGACTCGCTGTCCGACCATGGACCATGCCCGGGTTGATGGCTCGTTGTGTTCCACGCGCGCCTCAAGGAGTATAGTAGTCAGCATAGTGTCGGGGCCCCCTGTAGAGGGCCAAAGCCTGCCGGGGTCGCGGGACTCATGAATTACCGTGACCCCGGTACGTAAAGGGCTATTGAAAGACACCGTGGATTATAGTCAGTACGAGTCTGACGCTCTGCCCTGGGTGGGAGGACTCATTTGATGATATTACCACGTTAAAAAAAATGGGGGTCCCGTTAGATTGCTGACAGCTCTTTGAGGGGCGCGTGGAACCGTCCGGTCCATGATCCGACGGCGAGTCATACATTACTCGACGTTGAAATTACAAAAATACGTCTAAATTTGTCTAACAAATTGATGCGAAATTGACAGATGACAGAGATGAATGTACTCTGAGACAGAGCCGTCATTATTCAGGGTGACCACTATTTACCAAAATCAATATTCCCTGACTTTTCCCGGTTTTCCAAGCGCTTTTTCAAATTTTTACCTGACCATAATTTTAATTTTTTTTACCATAATTTTACTTCAAATCAGAAAATTGAAAATCTTTTTTTTTTCAATCCTTTTATAAATAATGTACAACGCATGCAACACAACATATTCGAGAGAAAAAAAAAAACGAGAGTTAAGTCTCGAACCCTGACCAAAAAATTTGTAGTCTTCGACCGTATTCAGTTAGCTACGTAACATATTGATAATTAGTTAAGTATTTATAGTTCTTAAGCTGGAGTAAGCCCGCTTGAGCTTCCCTGGCCTCCTTTAAATTTCCCTGACTTTTCCATGGCTAGCAAAATTCCCTGACTTCCCGGTTTTCCAGAAAGTGGCCACCCTGTTATTTCTACTTTCTGCCACCATGAGCACTGCAATCGATTCTGATAAACCCATCTAGTATTTTGCACCCAGCGAATAGATCACTCACCAATCTTATAGTTATGATGGTACTGCATCTCGTCGTCGTCGTATCCGTCGTCGGAGTCGTGCGAGGGCTCTCCCTCACCGCTGCAGATGAAGATGTTGCCCGGCTTCACATCCATGTGGACTAGTGATAGCGAATGGATGTAACTGTGGGGGAAATTATAATGTTAATTGGCTATTTTACTTTAAAAGGAATATTAGTCCAAAAAATATATGATCAAACAATACAATAAAATATTTGACCCGTATTTTCTTTTGTTACGTTAACCAAAATTGACGGAGATAACGACAACACTTCTAAAAATCACAAAACGTCACTCGGCCGATTATGATCCACGCGGGGCATGTGGTCTCTTTAAGCCCACGTGGCCGGAAATGAACCAAATGGCTGATTATGGCTCACCTGGCTGATTATGGCTGAAGTGGCCGATTATGGCTGAAGTGGCCGATTATGGCCCCCATGGCCGATTATAACCGAAGTTGCGGATCATGGCCCCCGTGGCCGGTTGTGGCCGATCATGGCCCGCGTGGCCGACTATGGCCTCGTATAAATACTAAATATTAAATACTCACGCTAAACCGTCTGCTATGTGAGCTAGCAGTAAAAGCAGCTCCGCCTCAGGCAGCGGTCCGTTCTCCATCTTCTGCTGCAGCGAGCCTCCGTCACAATACTCGTTCTGTATTATCATGTGGTCATCTTCTGCCCACGCTGAGTAATATCTGATGGGAGAAAGAAGGAATTTAAAGTTAATATGGTATTTTCATCACTAAATTTTTTTTTATCGTGGTAAAATCTTCAAATGAGTCCTCCCACACAGGGCAGAGCGGGAGGGACTGTCAGACTCGTACTGACTAAAATCCAGTGTCCTTCAATAGCCCTTTACGTTCCGGGGTCACGGTAATTCGTACAGTCCCGCGACCTTCATCACTACATAGTATAAAACAAAGTTGCTTCCCGCTGTCTGTCTGTCCTTATGTAAGCTTAGATCTTCAAAACTACGCAACAGATTTTGATGCGGTTTCTTTTAATAGATAGAGTAATTCAAGAGGAATGTTTACATGTATAATTTAGTAGACATTGCACCCGTGCGGAGCCGAGGCGGGTCGCTAGTTTATTTAAATAAAACACAAAAAGTTTCAAAGTTTGGCCCCACATTCATCTCACTGATCACTAACCTATTGAAGGACACCGTGGATTTTAGTCAGTACGAGTCTGACAGTCCCTCCCGCTCTGCCCTGGGTGGGAGGACTCATTGATGATTTTGCCACGTAAAAAAAAAGTCTTACTAAGCTTAGGCCACTTTAGGCATCATAAGCGACGATTTCTTTTGACTCTCAAAGGTGCACTGGCTTTAATCTTGGCTAGGTTTGGTCACCCATCGAGTTTACGACCTCGGTTACCGTTGCTTAATCTATAAATTCTCACCTGACAACATGCGGATGTTTCCCGAGCGCAGCGTGCGCGTACACCTCGGTGAGCGCGGCCCGCTCAGCCGCAGACCCGGCCACGGGCCGTAAGGACCTCTTAAGTGCGTACACGCAGCCGTCAAGTTTGTTCACACACTTCGTCACTCGTCCGAACTCTCCGCGACCTATGACTCCTAGTTCTATGAACTCGATGTTGTAGCGAGATATGTTGGATTCCTGGGAAAAAAAAAGATATTAATAAAATAAAGTCTTTTTATAGTTTTTATTTATTAAAAAAAGGGTCACCAACAGCTTGACAGGCCTGTTGGTCTAGTGTTTAGTGACCCTGACTGCTATGCCGGAGGTCGTGGGTTCGATTCGCACCCAGGACAAATGTTTGTGATGAGTACGATCATTTGTTCTGTCTCTGCGTGTAATTTATCTATAATATGTATGTATGTAGAAATATTTAAGTATGTTTATCAGTTGTCTAGTACCCATAACACAAGCTCTACTTAGCTTGGGACTAGATGGCGTTGTGTGATAGTTGTGTAATATTATTATTATTTTATTAGCTTCTGTGTACAATACAGTTAAGTATAGAATTGCATTACGACTTACACAGTCGCCAATTTTACTGGTTAACCAGTATTTTTATCTGCAATCTTAAATCATTGCCGTAAAGACTTTGCTACTACTAATAGGGTCTCGTTTTACCCTTGGCTATGGGACCCTAAACCACGGCAATAAAGTTAATCTTTTTTCCTTGAGAAACTATAAATTTTTGTAAAAACAGCAATTCCATTTCCTTTACTTTGGACTTAGCCCTATAAAAGTTACCTTTTTCACATTTTCAATTTGTAACATAAGGATAGTAATAAAATATTTACCCTGAGTCTCTTCGCCGGTTGTTCAGGCGTCGCGTCGCCCCACGTCGGTGTTTTTGATAACGCACGCTTCTTCTTGTTCAACGCTTGTCCTACAATTAAATAAGAAATTTAAAACTAAACTAACTATAACATAGAGTAAGATAAAAAAAAAAGAACCACTTGGCCGATAATACCCCACGTAGCATATAGCCCACAGGGCCGATAATAGCCCACATAATGGCCAATTACAGCCAACAGGGCTGAATGTAGTCCACGTGTCCAATTATAGCCTATGTGGCCTTTTGTGGCCAAATATGGCCCCGGTGATGACGATTATGATCTACATGGCCGATTATGGCCCACGTGGCCGACTGTGCCAAACGTGGCTGACTGTGCCCAACGTGGCCGACTATGACCCACGTAGTCACTGACACCGCTACTTAGCTCGCCAACACACTTACCATCAGGTGTAAACGGATTGATGTTGGCAACAGGTCGTCTGTTCATCCGCGACTCGTCCATTTCGTCTGGTGGTAGACTGCCTAATGCACTGTCTTCGTCTCCTGACGGTGGATGGAGGTGGTGGCTTGAGCCTGATGGAATGCCTGTGTAAAAAAAAAGAAGTTTGTGTAATTCAAGAAATTATCAGAAACTCTTGTAAAATGTAATATAGAACAGTTTGTCAGTAACTAACAAAGCTTAGATTTGAAATTAAACTTTGAAATTGAAGGCGAGTGTTTTTTGAAACCCTCGCTGCGCTCTGGATTTTACTTTTGAATCCCACGCTACGCTTAGGATTCTAAAAACACTCTCCGTTAGAGACATGTGTATCTTGATTCTCAATACTCGACGGTACATTTTGACTATTGCAATTAGTAACTGGATAAGGCAGCTTGTTCATGACGCAATTCCTGCGATTTGCAATTTTTACTAACTAAAAATTGAAATCGTCCTTGCTACTACGCTGCCGTCATAACTAAGAATGCAGTAATCGCAAAATGGCGGTTACGAGATAAACGCAAAAAACATATTTCATATCATCTGACGGCGAAAATCATTACATAAAAAACATACTTAGAGTGATTTTTTTTATGAAAATATATTTTTTTCACGTACATGAACCTCTTGGGATGCCATTTCTGGAAAAAAATGAAAATCTCAAAAATGTCGATTACTGCATTCTTTGTTATCAGGGCAGTACGATATAATGATGCAATTCGACTAACTTACGTCGTCGTGGCGAGCGTGTTTTGTTTTTCACCTACCCTTAGATAACCGCACGTTTTATATCATATGTCGTAGTGGTAAGGATGATTTTCACTTGTAGTTGAAATCGGTAGAATTGCGTCGCATCGCGTCATCAACAAGCTCCATAAGTGAATATTGGCTATTTGACTGAAAAAATCTAAAAATAGTCCGTCACTTAGATTATCAAAAAATATTCGACCCGTAATTTTTCTTTTGCGACGTAAACCAAAATTTACTCAGATATGATGCTTTAAAAATGACCAATACGTCGTAATATAGTACAATTTCTACTAAATTCTGACGTCACGAGCCCCCACTCTCCAGTTATGATACGTTATATCATGGTAAATATTCATTGATTTTATAAAAGAAAAAATACGTGTCCGTTATTCTTCAAAACTCTTAATGACGGACTAATTAGATTTGTAATTTATTCATACTGTCAAATAGCCAATTGTCTTGGACAGACGATTTGATGAAGACCACAGGGTCACACTGGATGCAAGCCGCTTCCAACCGGTCCTATTGGAAATCTACAGGGGAGGCCTATGAACAGCAACGGCCATCATAAGGCTGATATGGTGAAGATGATGTAGTAACTTACCCGACTGCGCATTTAATTTAGGCGGGAAGAGTCTGGAGCGCGGCGGATGATGTGAAGGCGTCGAACATTTCTCCAGGAGCGTCTTCGGGGTGTGGGGACTGTCGAATAACCTGGAAATAATTGAAAGAAAAATATATTATTTACAGAAATAAAATAGGTAGGTACCTGGCTGGAGGCCTTAGAGTAATTTAAGGCATCCACAGAAAATTCCGGTTAAGCAGCTCACAACCTCTTCTAGGTTCACCTGCGAGATGCCATTCAAAAAAAAAAATAGGTAGGTACTTTCGAGTCGAATATAACTGTAACTTTCACCGTTTTGAAAGTCCCTCCTGTCCCGCCCTCGGTGGGAGGACTCATTCGATGATTTTACCACGTAAAAAATAAATAAAACATCTAATAGAGACACACTAATCTTGAACAAACCATAGATTTTTTTACAAACACACGATTCACAAACACGAAACAGCTGCGTCGTAAGAATATTCACGAAACCCAACATTAAAAATCTTTAGACACACCTTTTCAGAACGCACCCCTATTTTTTTTTTCTCAAGCAACCTCAGGTGTTCGAAATTCAAAAAGAAAAGAAAGATGCAAGTGTGTGCCATTGTTGTTAGAATTACAAGTTTGGGGCGACCCTAGAAGATTTTTTTCCGTACCTGTATATTTGAAATTATTACTAAAGGCATTGCAAGTAAGTCCAGGTGGTATTATAGTTAAGTTCAAGCAAGTTTTGGATGTGGGGTGTTCGCAAAAATCTTGGCAGGTTAACAAATATAGGTTTAGTATTCAGTAGACGGGTTCGTGGCTAAATTACAGCTGCACAGGCCGATCTTCCTGGTTAAGCTGCGCTTGCCGAGGTTGATGTTATTTTTTATCTTGAAATGAGTCTGAGGGTAGGAGGTAGGAGAGTAGGAGGGACTGTCAGACTTGTACTGACTAAAATCCACGGTGTCCTTCAATAGCCCTTTACGTACCGGGGTCACGGTAATCCGATAGTCCCGCGACCTGGTTGACCATCTGTAATAGCGAGTTTCCTCCGTGCCTCGGAAAGCACGTAAAGCCGTTGGTCCCGGCTGTCATTTGTAGATTGTTGTTACTGTTATTCAGAAGCTCGTAAGTCGTACAACTAGTCTTACCATGGGGTATCGTATTACCCGGTTACAGGGTTGTGGAGGTCCGATAGGCAGTCGCTCCATGTAAAATAACAACCATGTAAATTAACCAATAACATGGCCCTACCTGGGAACCGAACCCAACGCATAACAGTCGCGCTTCCAACCACGTGACCTACGCAGCAGTTACGGAATTCTACATTCAATTTTAATAATGGAATGCGAAATGTCTACTGATTTAATTTACTTTTTCGGTAACCATACGGCTCAAAGAATCTATGGTCATGTAACGAATTCTAAACAGCCAGAACGAAATCGAACGTTAAAAATACGTCCAAATATTTGAATGAAGAACTGACCATAAAAGTCGTTAAAAATCGAACCGTGCAAAACACGTGACCTCAAACGGTACGAAAAAAAAGCGAAAGATTTTGGCGAAAAAACCAGTATCTTTATTTTTAATTAGCAACAGTTTGAAAATAAACTTTAACACTATCACTTTTAGCTTCACTTTCGCGAAACATCTCTCGCTTTGTCACTAATGTACAATAAAAAACCGACCTTATTTCGTTACCTTCAAAGTATCATTCACCTTGCAACAACAAAGACATGTGTGGGTGTATTTTTTTACTAAAGGCAGATGTCAGCTGTTCTGATCATATGTTTTCTTATATAACTGTTCTCTAACTGATTTTTCAACGAAATTTCTTTGACTGAGTCGCACACAAAAGGCGTTTTTTGCTCGCATAAGCTGCGCGCTGAATTTCCGTTTGGTACGCTGATTTCAAGGTACTTGTTTAAAAAGGCTATGCAGATAATGAGCAGTTCCAACGATAAACGAACAAAATAATCGTATCATTGTTAAACAGGGTCGCGGGCCTGTACGAATTACCGTGACCCCGGTACGTAAAGGGCTATTGAAGGACACCGTGGATTTTAGTCAGTAGGAGTCTGACAGTCCCTCCCGCTCTGCCCTGGGTGGGAGGACTCATTTGATGATTTTACCACGTAAAAAAACGTGGTTCAAATGTGATGTCATGCAAAAAGCAAAAAACGTGCTTTGAGAATAAAAATACTGCTCCCGGGAAATCCCGAAATGCAAAAATGTGTAAATCGAGATGGGATTCCTAAGTATAAACTTAGGACTTCCCAATATTTTTGCATTTCAATGTTTTGCAGCATAATCACGGGATGATGATGATGTCCAATAATCACGGGATTTGTTATCCTAAAAATGCTTTAGTCAGAATTATAAATGATGCAGTAGGAAATGAGTGATCCGGTTAGATTCCCGGTATTTCCTGTTGCTCTGGTTTCGTAATAATTTCCGTTTTTTTTTTTTATTGTTACTCTTGGGTTTAGTGTTTGGAGCCCCCTTTTAGGTAAACAATGGCTCTGTTAGGAGACTGCTCTTCCACAGAATAATTATTTTTTAATCTAATACTAAAACAAAACCATAGGAGAGATGTAATGTCTTCGAATTTCTGGTTCTAGGACCTGCGGTTTTCTCACGATCTTTTCTCTCACCGTTTTGGGAGGTCTACCTTTATTTCATCAGTTTGGCTTCCAGTCGAACCGGACGCACCTGAAAACCAGTATTTTACATGGAGCGACTGCCTATCGGACCTCCACAACCTAGTAGCTGCGTAATACGATACCCCATGGTAAGACTGGTTGTCAGACTTTAGAGCTTCTGACGAACAGTAACGACTGTCAAAGATCTACAAATGACAGCCGGGACCAACGGCTTTACGTGCTTTCCGATGCACGGAGTAAACTCACTATGGTAGATGGTCACCGATCCACAGACCAACCTCAAGAAACGCTTAACCTGGATTAACACTATCCAATACAAAAATAAAATCACGTTCACGAAATGTCTTCATTTAAAACTAATTATAATTCATAGTACCTACCACATTTGTTTATTGGGAACACATTAAAAAAAATACTAGACTACACTTGGATTTTCACCCTTCAACTCAGTACCATACAGTTAAAATTCCAAAAAACAACACATACAGTTTAAATTTTCAGCCATCAGCCTAGAAGTGTAGAGTCCAAATTCCTTTAACACGATAAGATTTAGGCATTCCTTTAGGTGTAGTGTCGTGGTAGTGAAAAGGGGTGTGCGTGAATGCGTAACCCATTTTTATTAGTTGATAAGTGACAAGGTATGCATAATAAGTAGAATAAATACAGTAATGTACTTTTATAGGTGTTTTTGACCCTTCCATTGTTTCGTTAAAGACATGAAACAGATTTTTTAACAACTTCTAAATGGACGACATTCTCAAATCAGTCGATATTTTTTTTGATGTGTGTACACTAAGTGAATACTTGTTGTTTTGTCTCATAAATATTTTATTCACTTTTGCTCAGCAGTTTTTATTTTATGAGCACTTTTTGCTGTAAGTTTACTTGTTCAAGCGGCAAAGTTGAATCATAACCCTTCATAACCCATTTTGACAATAAATCGTTTGAATCCGTCATAATAACAAAGATCAAGGTCGTTACCACGGATATGTATGTTTACGCGAATGTGGACTTAATTGAATTTGATGTTTTTATCGATTGTACCTAGGAAGATAGAATAAACCATTTCTTCAAGTACTAATTGAATAATTGTTATATTTTATGCGAATGTCTTTTCATAACAAAAACCACAATATTCACAATTGCTTAACCCCAAAAACCTTGCACAATATAAAAAAAGTAATCTTTTATATCACCACATAACAAGTTTTTTGGCGACAACGCAAATAACAGTACATTTTATATAGAAACCAGTTAAACAAGCTTGTAATGAGGTCACCTATGAATTTTGGAGGGAGACAGATCGAGAATAGTAAATGTTTTACCTTGATTTTAGACTTTGAGATGTACTGTTAAATTATTCTATCTGTAGGTCATACAAATTTTGTTTCAAACCCATGACATGCCGAGTAATTAATGATGAAGATGGTAATGTGTAATAGTTACTTTGGAGTCTTAGGTAGCAATAAAAGGCTTTAATATTATGTTGGACAGTGCGCCGACTACATCTGGAGTCATTTACTATACGTACCTTGTGGAAACTAGAACAAAATGCGTTCGCCATTTATGCCATACCTATTATTGGATTCAAATATAGCAGCTCACAATTTAGGACCCATAAATATTAGAAGTAATATTTACACGTGGTGCTAGGCAACTGGGCTTCTCCCAGTTGTAATATCCTTTTGTACCTTTTAGCTTTGTTTTGTTCTGTCTCCTTCTTGATATGGTGGGAAGTGGAAATTATGTGTTTTTCCTCCTCCTTGCAGGACCCAAGACAGGGAAATTCTCTGGGATCTTCATCAAGCTTCATTGTCTCGACGCTTTTCTGGTGGTTGTCATTGTTGATTCTGACTTTTAGGATTTGCAGTGGTTTGGAAAAAGTGTACATAAACAGCTAACATGAAATTGCTTTACTCAAATTTACTCTGCTTTATTGCCAAAATGTGGGTGTACTATAAGGTGCAGTTCTGTCTAACCCTTGTAGATGTCAGGGGTAAAGCTTTTGTGCAAATAACAGTATTTGTATAGAAACCAGTTAGACAAGTTTGAAATGAGGTCATAGATATGAATTGAGGAGGGAAATAGTCATAATGACATGTTAAACTTATTTATGGTTTAGAGAAGATTGTCTAGGATTCGTTTGTACCGGTATTTTAGCAGATTAAACACAAAAATAAGTAAATCATTTATATGCAATAACAATTTTTTTTTCGTGTTGTGGTTTAATACAACGGCCTGGTTTATGCAGTGGCTGAGCGTATGGACTGCCGTGCAGCGTGTCGCGAATTCGATTCCCGCACGAAACAAATATTTGTATGACCTACAAGTAGTTGTTCCGGGTCTGGGTATTTGTGTATGTGAGTTCATATGTTTGTGAACGCACGCACGACAGGAGAAATTCCTAGGGTGGGGCAAATTTAAAAAAAAAATATAGAAAAAGAATAATCGAAACAAGTTCCCTTCCTCTCACAGCCAAATGTTCCAGAAAGATCCAGCTTGAAGACGTTATCCAAATTAATAATAAACAGGATCTGTTTACTAAAGCCCTCTCCCTCTAGCCCAAATAAAATAATAAAGATAGGCAACAATAACTTCTTGGAACTTTCATGAATACCTATTGTCCAAGTACATTAAAGATAAGAGGGGGCTAGTCCAAACCTGTTTCGAGGAAGAGTGGACTTGTCTTGGTTCAGGTTTAAACCTGTGACTCATGGTGATGAAATTGGGACAAGTTTGGACCTGTTGGTACTTGAAATTGAGGCAAATTTTTTGGTGAATTTTGGTTAATTTTTTATGTTCAAAGCTTCATCACGGGTTTGAGGACAATTGGAACTTTTTTTGGGATAGAAGGAACCCTAAATCTATCTCTGTACACATAAGAATGTATAAGCAAAATAAAGACCAGTTCAGTGGTTTTGGGCGTTAAAAGGTAACAAACAAACTTACTATCACATTTATAGTATTAGGATCAAAATGAATTGTGTTTGACAATCAATCATGACATGTTAAGATGGATGTGTGGAGTGACAAGAATGGATAAAGTAAGGAATGAGTTTATAAGAGAAAGTATGAAAGTGGCGCCTGTTACAGAAAAAATGAAAGGGATTCGTCTGTCTTGGTATGGACATGTGATGAGGAGGGATGACACTCATGTGACTAAGAGAGTGATGAGTATGAATGTTGACAGATGGAGTGGAAGAGGAAGACCAAAGAAAAGATGGATGGATTGTCTAAGGAATGATATGGAAGAAAAAGGGGTAAATGATACTTTGACATTTGATAGAGGAGAGAGGAGAATGGAAGAAAATAATGTGTTGCGACAACCACAAGTAAAATGGGATAAGGGTAGGAAGATGATGATCAATCATGACAATGTCTTTCTTCAAAAGATCACCTCAGACTAAAACCTACATAGTCTTCATATGAATAGACCAAAAAATAATTGTCTGGACTTCAAAAAAGACTGTGAGGAGTTTGTTTTGTATTTTTTTTCCGCAAGTAGTCAGGTACGAAAAACTGGCTGCATGTAGTTTTGAAAAAAAAAAACATGTAAAACCTACTTGAATAAATAAATTTCTTTTTAACACACACTATGGGTGGTCATGTTCAGGGCTTAAAAACTGACGCTCCTGTGCCATGCTGCTATTTTCTAAAGTTTTGTTTTTGTATGTGCTGACAATAGTTTTATGAGGTTTTTATGTTACTACTAACATTATATGGGCTATGTCTGATATAAATTATTTTATTATTATTAGTTAATGCAGGCTAGCAATGTATTTCTTCAATGCAACAATAAACAATAAATTTTCAATCAGTCAATCAGAACCAATCAATTCTTAATTGCCTTAAATCAATGACCTTGAGGTCAAGTTGAAACTTGCTGTATGAACTTAGGTTCAATTGGTATTTGAATAGCAATTATCATTAATAAATCAGCCTAAGTTGGCTTAACAATGAGCTTGATGAAACACAATTTAAGCAGCTTCTATGCTTCTTTGATCAAGTCTTTCTATGAGGTATCATATTACCCAGTTACTGGGTTGTGGAGATCAGATAGGCAATTATTGCAATTAAATAAAAAGCTAGTTATCATTTTCTTTCTATCAATATTTGTCTATATTTCTTGTCTCGATTTATTGCAGCTTATTATCAAAAGGTAGGCACTGTTGTTTGTAAAATTCATAAATTTATGTAATTATCATTAAATTTCAAAGTTTTTATATGAAAAAGTTAAATTAGAAGTCTAAACTTACTCCTTCGATATTCTAATACATGTTGAAAGTCGAAAATAAAATATCATGACTAAACGTCTAATCATACAAAGTTAATGACATTCTTATTAAGCATTTTGTATTAGAAAGTATGCTTTAGACATCCTAGTGAATGAAAAACCAACAAAGAAACAAAAAACCATGTTTACATACACGAAAAGATGCTTAAAGCCGTATGATGAGAGCGAAAAAGTGGCCCAGAACATTCGATTCACTAAAATTATTATTGAAATTGCATAATTAGTTTGACATTCAGGCTCCCAAGTGTGAAAAAGTGAAAGTTACGTAATTTACATCGTAAACACGAGTTATGAGACGTTGTAGGGATCTGAAATGCCACAAATTTATATAGCGTGGTGATTTTCTATAGAAATTAGAGAGTATGACCTAGGTAACATACCTCAGAGCTCCAACTCTCTTGTACGGAGGACTATGTGAAACTGGAGGCGGCAATGCATCCCTCATGCCGTCATCGTCATCCATGCTACCAAAATCCAACTTCCTCGGCACTATAGAAGAAGGAATCGGACTTAAATTGTCCGAAAATATATTGAAAGAGTCTGACATTTCACATGAAGTTTCTGCCGACAATTCCGATGAATCGTGGTTGTTAATGAAGCCCGTCTTCATTCTATACCACTCGGTCATCTTCGTTAACACATTAAAACACTTTTACAACAAAAATATCACAATTAAATCACTATTTTCTTAAACAATTCACAAAACGATCTCACTTTCACGCACTAACAACGTTATGGCGGATGACGCATAGCACCTGTTCAACTGCTCCGCCAATCAGAGCGAATCATTTGACCGGTGAGTTGAATACTCAAATTCTATTGGCTAGGGTTATTTTTTTTAAATAACGAAGTAGCTTCATCGTTTGTGATTGGCCGATTTATGGCTGCGTTCGACTGGAAATTAGTTTTAAAATGCGTTCATATGAATGCATGTTATTTCTGATAAATTCGTAAGTTGTGAATGGCAGATTCCATCACTAATGCCGTAAATTCTCAAAAAGAATCATCGATACGACGAAGAAGAAGAAGCCAGATTACAGTCTTATACTCAGATTGATGCATTACTATATTCATTTCACTATGAAAAACAGAAACTAAAAGAGTTTTCCGTACAAGTTGTTAATGACTATTTTATCAATTCTTATTTTAAATTAGATTCTCCAAGTACTAAATCACTCTAGTAAATTAATAGTCTGGGTGAGGCCTCAGTAGCTTTTTCACTTTTACCAATACCTACTTCAGTTTTGTTTGGAATATTTTTTACAAAACAATACTTTAGCCGACACGGTGACATGTCGGCATATCGGGAACAGTGTTAATGCTTCTGGAGCACAGGATGTCCTGTCAGGATGCCGACACGAGTGTAAGCACAATGACTGCTATATTCACGTCCCACATCTCAACAACCTCGCGGGATAGCTGTAAATATTTATATATTCTGTCTTCATGAGATTGTCGTCATATTATGAAACATTCTGCGATGATCCAATCGATCTGTCACGATAATACTACGCTTATAGACACGTTATGGCTTGGTTTGTTATCGAAGTCTTGCTGGAAAACTCACAAACATTTTATCCGACCCGGGGACCGAATTACCTCATGCTGAACAGTATTACTTTCGAACACTTTATCAAAAAGATAGTTATTCCCTGTGGTTATTCTTTTAGGATGGCATTAATAGTTTTAATGCGATCTTAAAGGAATAACCTGGTGTTTCCACTGCATGTATTGTTGATATGCGACTGACCGTTACTTTATTTACGTACCCACACCCTTTTAATATTTGAAATAATGGTTGATATCGCCGAGTGCTATTCAAGTGTCTAATGCAACAAGTTCCGTATTACAGAACGTCGCTCAATACTCAAGCATTCCTTAAAACTAGATTCAAGCCATTTGATTGGTAGACACTAATTTAAAGTACAGCTTGGCAAAAAAGAGTATGGAAAAATTGAGGTCGCTACTACTTGTCATATGTCATTATAGATAAACAAGTAAGCACTGATCGTTGCGAATTAATGTAGAAAATCGTGAAATAACACGAGGGAATTGTTTTTTGACACAGAAGCTGCTCGTAGTTGACTTTTTTAACATGTTGCAACAACAAACGTTTCGTAGTTTCAATTGTCACCGCATCAGACTCTTTCTTGCCAAGCTGTAATGCTTGAGTCTTGAAAGACGTTCTGTAGTACGGGCCTAAGAACCTAACTGCATTTAATTTTTCTGGAAATTTTAGTAGATTTGTAAAACTTCAGTCGATTTTTCAAAATCGACTAATCCTAGTTGACATTAAAATTTGATTGACATTGACATAACAGTTTTGATTGAAAAATCCTCGGTGTTTGGAATCTCAATTTGGGTTTTCCCGATAAAATTGCATATTTCTATCAATAAAAATTATTAAAGTACAGTTAAAACGCAAAGTAAATGACTCACTTCAATTCCATATCAACTTAATGCCGTTTGAAAGAAAATGGCGTTACTAGGATGGGTGAAAATTGTGTTTTTATTAATTGGTCTACCATACTTGTGTTTGCAAGAGAATATAAACAAAGGAGAAATTATATTCCACTACAATAATACGTAAGTTTTCTTAATTATCATATTAACTAGCTTCCTAAATACCTTTGCCTGCGTTTCGTGTTTTCTAATTCGAAAAATATCTCATTTAATTTTTCGTAACTCTTAAAATATTTTTATTTTTAATCTGATTAAATCTGTTGGCCGATTGGAATGTCATAGAGACATAGACCTTTAAAGCTAATCGCTAATGAGGCGCGATAATCGATCTAGTATGATTAAGAATGGCAGCTAAAAAAGAAGTTGGAATACATACTTTTTTAATGTAATTAACCTTTTTTTTGCTGACTGTTTTTAATACCATTCACCTACCCGGACTAAACCAATGACCTGAAAAAGGAGATAAATTGTCATATTTCTTTTTCCAGTAATCTATACAATAAATTCATAATTAATTAAGGGTGTAATTTATCTATAGTATGTATGTATTTAGAAATATATAAGTATGTTTATCAGCTGTCTAGTACCCATAACACAAGCTCTGCTTAGCTTGGGACTAGATGGTGTTGTGTGATAGTTGTGAATATTTATTTATAACAAAAAAAGATTAAAAATATTCAGCATCTTCATCATCATACGCCTATAATGTTCCCACTTCTGGGACATGTGCCTCCTCTCAGGGAGTGGGCCATAATTCAGCACCCAGGCACAGTGTGGTTTAATAGATGTACATAATGATACAAAATTATGTCTTTGAATATTTCATGATGATTGATTTTTCCAATGACACTGTTCAACAAAAGAAAATATACATATCCATTATTTTTTTAAACTCGGACTAATTATATTTGCAATTTAATGATGCCGTCAACATGCCAGAATCAAGTAACAGAGTTTTTAATAGATTGCTTCCATTTTGTATCACTGTATTACATTAATTTCATCTTGATCAGCTCAGTAGTTTTTAAATAGGTGGCACTTTTCGCGGGCTCGAACTTACTGACGGGCATGGCCATAAGCATGCTGTATCACCTGACATTGTGCCCGAAAGAGATAGTATCAGTGATGAGCAGAATAGACGCTAGTCTTCGACTCTTCTTTAATTTTTAATTTAAGCCCAAAGTTGTGTTGAAACTAGCAATAAAAATGGATCTTTGGAAGCTTGTAACTTTTACAGGCATTTATTTTTAATATTTGTTTCTTTACAGACATAATGTGACAAAACAGTGTCATGTTTAACTTTAAATGTACAGTGTCAAATAGTGCCCCCCCTCCCCCCCCCCGAAGTAACTATGGAAAAAAAGTTCACAGGAGTCACCTTAAAACCAAAGTTTACAAAAATAGAAGCAATTTTACACTTAGCTATAAAAATATTATTGAAAATTGAACCTTCTGGCATTTCATGAACTACTTTGCATATAAACAATACTACAGCTGTATTTATAAAGTAAATAAATAAAAACTGAATGTGTCGATAAGAACAATAGTTGTTTACAATAACTGTTTGTGTTACTTTATTTAATATTTTATTAATAGTAAACTTTAAGATTTAAATACATAAACAACCTGGCTACTTATTGGTAAAGACATGTCCATAGACAATGATGGTTGGGAACCATATGTGAACTTCAGGTTCTCATAAGTGTAGGTTTGTGGATAGCGAGTATGGGTAGCATGCCAGCATGCAAGGACCAAGCCTGGGTCTACGACTTGTAGTGTTCCTCGCATGCCTCGGAGAGCTGTCAGCAAACTGGCAGGGTTGACTGGACCATGCGACCAAAGGACACCATGACCGTTAAAAAATAAGGGCAATTGAAAGAACATTGCTAATTTTCAGCTCGTCTCTCTCCACACAGAGTTGAAGAACTCATTTTACGATTTCTCAGCCCCAAAAAAAGCAGATTTTACATTTATACTTAACCTGCTGTACGAGACACAGATAAGCCATGGCTATCTCAAAATCAATAAAATTTTGTTTCATACAAAAATCAATAAAGATTATTTCATTATCAGCAAAGCTTGGCCAATGTTCTCATTAATCAATATTTATTTCCTTGATAAAATGAAATGTTTAACTGTATTAACTGACTTCACATGATAAATAAACAAAAGAAAGAATATTGGATGACTCACTCATTAATCTATATAAACTGTCCTTGGTGGCGTCATAAAGCGAAAGTAATTCCAGTGTGGGAACGAGATGGCGCTAGACGACTTGCATAGCTCTGTCTCTTTCCCACAGTGGAAATGTGGAATCACTCTCACTTTCGCTGGTATCCACCTGAGGTTCAATCTATCTGTATACAAAAAAAATATCAAAATGGGTTCAGCGATTCAAGTGTCCAATAAACAAACTCTCGCATTTATAATATAAGGTAGGATTGGGATGATGTAGAAAGGAGTCAAAGCAACCAGGGACCTTTGTCTATATTGTTTTTTTGTTGTTCCAGGTATAAATATAACATACCATACACGGTTGCTGTGAATAAGAGTACCGAATATATTCTAGAATTTGCTGGGGTAAGTTATTTATTTATTTATTTATGTATTAGGTACACCATCAGTAGTACATATAAAGCATTAATTGAAAATTGTATGTACCCTGTGACACAGCATTTTTTATTTTCATATAAGAAAAAATATATAATTACGTTACATTGGGGCTGTTCAAGTATTAAGCTGATTTATTATAATTATTTACTCCCCCATGCTTACGTAAACATTTTTCAGTTAATGTATTGTTTTTGCCTAAATGTATGCATTATTTGCGGGAATCCCCGAAAATGCGTTTCGTTTTCAAGCAAAGACAATGTGAGGGTTGCCATTCGTGTAAAAAAGTAAATAATTACCGATGACGTAATCATCATCTAGACTCCCCCTACCCCCCATGTCAACGAAAACAAGCAAAGCAAAGATCCCCCCGCCCCCACATAGTGAAGGTTAAAAAAACCAAATCTAGTGCTACTATTGATAGTGGTATCAGACTACCTTTTAACCCCTGATTCCTTTGAGGTTTTTTTTTATTTATTTTTTATCGTGGTAAAATCATCAAATGAGTCCTCCCACCCAGGGCAGAGCGGGAGGGACTGTCAGACTCGTACAGACTAAAATCCACGGTGTCCTTCAATAGCCCTTTACGTTCCGGGGTCACGGTAATTCGTACAGTCCTCCTTTGAGGTATACTGAACGTAAGTCTCCCCCCAAAGAGCGCCAACCAACCCACTCTTGAACAGTCGTCTTGGACAGACCCGGACGCATACACATGCTCACACGCAGACACCCATTTGTATGTTTGTAAACGCACCTACGATACAGGAAGAAATTCTTAGTGTGGGGCTAAGATTAAAAAAAAACTATACATCAGGAAAAACTCCAAGCATTGATCTCTCTACCTAGCTTGCCTAAAATAGTAACCTCTTTATCAACGCCATCTATCGGCGATACTTTATTCACACATTTGGAAATTGCTATTTTCTACCGACAGATGGCGTTAAACCAAATTTAACAATTTCTTTCAGGAACTCGAAACGTATGATACTCCAGCAAGAGTGACGGTAGCCAGTGACTTTGCAAACAAAACGTACCCTTTGTTCATCACTGCGAGACAGCAGAAAGGTACATGACCATCAGCATTTTTTTAAACAATGGGAAAAAAGATCTTTTAGCTTCTACTAATGTTCGGCTGAGGCATCCTAGATAATTAGGCCTACATTACAACTAATTTCAAGCAAGAACTTGGATATAATCTTAACTACATTGCGATGTTTGTTTGATCAACTGAATTTATTGTCCATTTTATAGTCTGCAATATAACTCAACTTTCATGTTATTTATTCATCATCTAAATGAGACTTTAGGCGCTCTTACATACGAATTACAGCTTAAGTATGCTGCATTCATCGAACTAAAATTATCAGGCGGTCTAAAGTCTAGTGTATTGTGACTTTTTAGACTCCATGGTCGCCATTGCTCCCAGTCCAGTATTGTACATGGAGCGATTGCCTATTTGACCTCCCGAACCGAGTCACAAATATTTTTTATTTCCAGGAGTATTCTCATGGCAACTGCCCATGATAGTCCAGACTCCAGTAAGTCTGGAGCAGTTCACCAACATATCCAGGACTCTGTGTCCTCACAATAATATGTTTACTGAAGATGAAGATACCTGTGGTGAGTTACGAACTGGTTACAAGTATCCGCCATTTTGTATTTTTTTTTGTCCTATAAAGAGGGTAGGATTTTTATTTTTGACATTTATTTGTAATGTTGAGATTCGCGTTCGCGTTAATTAAAAAGCTTAAAGTTTGGGATAAATTAGAGATGTGTCCTTTTATAATACTGGGAACACACTAACGCAATATGGCGTTAATTATTAATATAATAATTAAAACCTATTATCGCGAAAATCAACGGCATTTCCCTTAAGTGTAGTCCTCGCATTAGAAGTAAATATATATATAATATATAAAACTTAATTAGAAAAGTTAATTTTTATTTTCTTATTAAATTCGTATAATACAACTTGAAGGCTGTCAAATACGCGATATAATTAAAAAGGTATGTATTACCTCAGTAATTTAAAGCTTAGTTATTTTTCATTCATCTAAATATAATTAAATATTCTATTTAATATTCTTATGACTAATATTTTTTTTTTTGCGCCAGTAATGAAATGTTGGTTGTTAGTAGACCGCAACCTAAGAACTTCGTAAAAAAAAAACATTCTAAACCTTAACCAACCAGAGATATAACGGATTTTATTTTGTTCTAATCAGGAGTAAATCAATAGTTCTATGGATTCGTACAAAAAATAACTCCTGATTAGAACAAAATAAAAACCGTCATATCTCTCGTTGGTTACGGTTTAGAAACTTATTTTATTTTTCTGTGGACTTTTTAGGTGGTAGTCTAATTGTGCCCAAAATTTAATCACTGGTTAAGAAAAAAAAAATGATGTCAAGGTCCATACTAAAAGTTGCATACCCTTTTGTGAGCTTAAATAATCAAATAACATATTAACATAATCGATCAACATACTTTTTATGAGCTGTCAATCGAATGTCGATCCTTCCATAGGTTTTTTTATGACAATACCAATCTGTGACATCACTAACTAGTTAACTCAATGATGTTACTATTTATTGATTTCAGAGCTAAATATATAATTTAATTTCTTTTTAAAGTTAATCAGATTTTCGACCAAGAAATTAGAGAAATCGTGTATTGATTAATAGTGGCTAATATTTAGTTGTTTTATGCTAGAATTTTATTTAAAAACTTCTCGTTATCAAAAAAATGTGACGTTTTTTCGACACATCAGACGTTATTTAAACACATCCGACGTTTTCAAACACATCCGACGTTTTCAAACACATCCGACGTTTTCAAACACATCCGACATTATTGATCCCCATTTTTAATTTTCCATTCTCTTTCTGTTCACGCTGTCATAGTCAATGGGAAGAGGATTAGAGTCTACTGTGGTCCCCTTATACGTAAATATTTATTGCTATATTGTACCTTTTTATTATTATATATTTTTATATAGCTCGATTTGGGATTTTAGACATAAGAGCAATAGGTAGAAATTTGAAGTCAGCACTGAATTTATAATAAATCATAGTTATTTAATGCTACAAATGTGAACGTTTTATTATGCTTAAACTGATATCAGATGCTTAATTTTTGTCTTTTATTCGGTATTTTTCATGAGAAGTGCAACAAAAAAAAATCAGTAGTAAGCCAATTTAATCATGCTGAATTTGATCGCAAACGAAGGAAGCATTATGTACTTAGAATTTTAGTAATATCGCGTGAAAACCAAAACTGACAGTCATTCGAGTGAACTTATTGCAGTGATGCATCTGGTGTCGGCTTTAATGTCTCCTTATTTCAATCCCTGACCAAACCTTTCGTGGTACACATTCGTAAGCAACTTTATCGTAAGGCCCTTTAGCACAATCTAACACTGTAGCCCAAAAAACCTAAAAAAATACATCCCTACTTTTATTTCAGACGTATCAACGCAGAATACACCAATAATTCATCTGACGTCATCGTCCCCGGATTCAATAAATGTTACCATTTTGGTAGAAACCGTCACAGATTTCTTTGTGCGACTGAATTCTACCACGAATTTAACTACCACACCGAGCCAGCCTATGTATTATTTCTTTCCGTTCGATCAGTCTAATAATTTAGATTTGACTTATCAACATGAGAAAAGGAAGTATATGTGCAATCAGATGGATGATACGGAGAGTTTGCATAGGTATGTAGTTTTATTTTTAACTTTATTGAAAAACGGAAAAAAAGGAAAAAAACATTTATTTGGCACGAAAACCATGAAATAGCATAACACAAAAAAAGAACAGGTGAAACAAAAAAAGAAAAAAATATATATCGAAAATGATTATTTGTGTGTCTGTGTTTGCTGCGCCAAATAGGTCCAGTTCAGCATGATGTCGAGCAAGAAAAAAATGTAGCATGAAATTCTAAAATGCTCGAGGAGGTGCGGGCGCTAAATTTTCACTTGGCGCAAAACGTATTTTAAAGCGTTTTCTTATATTTATAATTCAAAATTTGTTCCTGTTTCTAGTTGAAAAGACGTATTACTCGATTGAAGACTTTTTAAATGACAAATTGTGACTAAATTTAAATTTCTTTGACATTCTTAATAATTAATAATATAATTCAATTACTTTATTTTATGTGGCTCATGACATTTTTCAATTGCTTCATTTCTTTTATCCTAGAGTTTAATAATTATGATAGTAAAAATAACCTGCTTATAATATTATATTTGTATGCCGATTATTGGCCGAACATACAGATCAGCTAAAATGTATAAATGACACCTTTTTGTACTTAAGTTCACAAATAAAGATTGATTTGATTTGAAAAAATTTGTATGACAGGACGTCATGTTATTGTTTTTAACGCCATCTAGTGGTAGTTTTAATAAGTAACTCTAGTAGCTTATCTAACAGCGCCATCTATGTGAGAATTAGTAGTTTTTTTTTTAATTTATCAAAATGAAAGTTTATAATTTTATTTTTGCAATTGCATTTGTTTTGGTTCTTTAGTACCTATTATTAGACAATTTTCAATTTATTTGCATAACTTTTTAGGTATTTATTGCGAACAAACTTGGAAACTAGAAGTTGGCTGTCTCGACCTAAAAGTGTGATAGTGATGATTGAGTCTGATGATGACATCTGTGCTGTGGTCTCCATACAGAACTTCTCGGTAAGTAATAAACGCCCTTATATGCAGCCTAGTAAAAATGGCGCGTTTCTAGCCGCTGCCACCACAAGGAGCCATACGAATAACCACTACTACGTGGCGTGCATTATGATTATGAGGAGCTCGTGGCTAAATAATTACAGCCGCACAGGCCGATTTTCCGGGGTAAGCCGCGCTTGCCGAGGTTGGTCTGTGGATGGGTGACCATCTGTCATAGCGAGATTTCTCCGTGCCTCGGAAAGCACGTAAAGCCGTTGGTCCCGGCTGTCATTTGTAGATCTTTGACAGTAGTTACTGTTTGTCAGAAGCTCTAAAGTCTGACAACCAGTCTTACCATAAGGTATCGTATTACCCAGTAACTGGATTGTGGAGGTCCGATAGGCGTGTGCGTTCGCGCAGCGGAATGTTGTTAAATTTTAAGATTTTAATTATGCAGATATTTAGTGTATGACGTCGTGTAATTGTGTATGGTAAAAAAAAATTTGTGCACGCAGCCATTGTGGAGAAATTCACCAAAAACTGATTCCGCTGGGCGAACGTTGTCCTGGCGGAACTTTTTTTAATCCATTGACTTTAGAAGAAAAGAGATGTGTCCAAAAATTAGTGTGTATTTGTGTGTAATTGTGTATGTATGAATAAAATTAGTGCATGCATAAACTTCGGAGATATTCAAGTTTCCGCCACGCGAACGTTTGGGCATTAGCTAGTTTTCATATAAAGCGCTTACATAGAGAGCTGTAGATTTTTACATACGTTGTTTTGAATTTGTTTATATTTGTTTAAAAAACAGATTTAGAAAAAATCGTAGGACTTAAAAGATAAAAATATAAACTTAAAATACGCTTATTAGGTCTTAATTCTTAAAGTATGCACTTTGGGGTCTAGATTTTCACGTTTATACAAACCTTGTAAGTGTCTGCAACATGTTGCCAAGTATCAATGCTGTTCCGTTAGTAATTAAAGAGTTATAGGACAATTTACCATGAATAGATCACTGTTTATAAAGCAGTCAAATATCACGATGTTCTAAAGGAATTGCATGGTAAAATTTATGCCAATAATTAGTGTATTCATTCAACTATTCACATGCAAAATTTCATGTCATTAAATTCAGTAATTAAAGAAAAACAATTATAATACTGACGAAGCATCGAAAACCTACATAACCCGACCAAGTTCGGATGGCTACAAAAAAGCGGCCGTGCCATATATCTAAGAAACGTTCTTAACTTTCCAATATAGTATTTATTAATATGGTACAGTTGCGTACACAAGCGTTAGGAAAATAAAACAATTGCATTTCTTGAATGAAAATTTTTTTTTTAATAATAACGCCACTATTTACGATAAAAATCGATTCAAGAAGTAGTTTTTTTAAGTTATTAGATTGTTTGATCCACTGAAGTTGCAAAGGGGAACGCTCGTGCATGCCTAGTCCATTGGTTAAATAGTGTAATAAGCTACAATATGATATTTACCTAGACAGTAGTACTTATATATGGTAATTATTTAATTTCCCTAAGGGGTCTGTACCTAAGTAAATAGTACCTACTTTCTGTCATAGTCAAATACATTTAAAAAAGGAGGTGTACAAAAATAAATGACCTATAAATTATATCGAAACAACAATTGTGTTATCACTTATACCAATTCAATACCGGTATTATACTGTAAATTTTGGGATGTTACCTAAATATATTGCACGGCCGCTTTTTGGTAGCCATCCGAACTTGGTCGGGTTATGTAGGTTTTCGATGCTTCGTCAGTATTATAATTGTTTTTCTTTAATTACTGAATTTAATGACATGAAATT
This sequence comes from Agrotis puta, assembly GCA_943136025.2. Taxonomy (NCBI): domain Eukaryota; kingdom Metazoa; phylum Arthropoda; class Insecta; order Lepidoptera; family Noctuidae; genus Agrotis; species Agrotis puta. The sequence goes on along the minus strand of OW964195.2, from coordinate 2,031,417 downwards.
TTGCATGTGAACAGTTGAATGAATACACTAATTATTGGCATAAATTTTACCATGCAATTCCTTTAGAACGTCGTGATATTTGACTGCTTTATAAACAGTGATCTATTCATGGTAAATTGTCCTATAACTCTTTAATTACTAACGGAACAGCATTGATACTTGGCAACATGTTGCAGACACTTACAAGATTTGTATAAACGTGAAAATCTAGACCCCAAAGTGCATACTTTAAGAACTAAGACCTAATAAGCGTATTTTACGTTTATATTTTTATCTTTTAAGCCCTACGATTTTTTCTAAATCTGTTTTTTAAACAAATATAAACAAATTCAAAACAACGTATGTAAAAATCTACAGCTCTCTATGTAAGCGCTTTATATGAAAACTAGCTAATGGCCAAACGTTCGCGTAGCGGAAACTTGAATATCTCCGAAGTTTATGCATGCACTAATTTTATTCATACATACACAATTACACACAAATACACACTAATTTTTGGACACATCTCTTTTCTTCTAAAGGCTATGGATTAAAAAAAGTTCCGCCAGGACAACGTTCGCCCAGCGGAATCAGTTTTTGGTGAATTTCTCCACAATGGCTGCGTGCACAAATTTTTTTTTACCATACACAATTATACGACGTCATACACTAAATATCTGCATAATTAAAATCTTAAAATTTAACAACATTCCGCTGCGCGAACACACACCCGATAGGCAGTCGCTTTCATGTAAAATGCTGATAACCAGCTGCATCCGGTTTGACTGGAAGCCGACCCCAATATAGTTGGGAAAAGGCTAGGCAGATGATGACGTGGCGTGCATTATGGGCCTACCACACGCGCAAGCTTCACCACATTTCTGCCTGCGCAAGCCGGTTTGTACACGGAACACCGTGCGTGCGGTACGTAAACTGTATCACGCGCCAATCCCACAGCGCGGCCTGCAGCCTGTGTGTGGTTGGGCTTTCAGTGTTCAATAATGAATGAAATTTACTCTTCAATAACCATTTTTTTGTCCACGTTTATTTATTATTTTTTTACGTGGTAAAATCATGAATCGAGCCACAACCCAGGGCAGAGCGGGAGGGACTGTCAGACTCGTACTGACTAAAATCCACGGTGTCCTTCAATAGCCCTTTACGTTCCGGGTTCACGGTAATTCGTACAGTCCCCCCGACAGGCTTTGGGCCTCGGGGGCCTCGTCATTTTGCTGTCACTCTTTGAGGCCCGCGTGGAACACAACGCGCCGTCGACCCGAGCATGGTCCATGGTCGGACAGTGAGTTGCCCATTACTCGCTGCCTAACAAACACTTGAAAAATAGTAACAGAAAAAATAATTCTTCACTGGGAAACGTTGTTCCCACGATGACGATTTCGACAAGAATGTGGCCTGCGCGTACTTAACTGTGCCGTGTGGTAATGCCGTCCGTAAAGTTATTACATGCGAGAAGCTTGCGCAGGCATAACTGTGGTGAAGCTTGTGCGTGTGGTAGCCCCTTAACGCACCACCGCGTCGCTTAGCCCAAAATCTTGAACGTAAGGGTCAATACATACTAGTGCAGCGAAGCGTCAATCTGAAACTAAAAAACAAATTCACAATTATCACCACAACGTAATTAATTTGCAATCGACAAATTTGAATTATGACCCACCATAAGCTTATTTTCTTTTAAACATACTAATACAGTCAGATCACTCATGGCAATGACACTGATTTTTGTTATTTTGACGGATTCAAACGATTTATTGTCATCATTAAACTTTGTACATATTTTTTTCCGACATAAAAAAAAACGTGCGCATTTCACGGAACTCATCTCAGCGCGACCACCTCTGATTGGTACATTGATGCAACTTCGTTTTATTTGTGAATAATTTGAAGCTTCGATGCGCTTGCTTGGATTTTGCGCTAGTATGCATTGACCTTTAAAGAATGTCCCACGTCACAAGTTGTTCCACGTTATCACGATATTTTATGCTGTACAAATTTAGCGAAAACAAATAGTAGTTGTAGTATCAAGCAAAAAAGGAGGAGCTCGTGGCTAAATAATTACAGCCGCACAGGCCGGTCTCCTGGGTTAAGTCGCGCTTGCCGAGGTTGGTCTGTGGATGGGTGACCATCTGTCATAGCGAGTTTCCTCCGTGCGTCGGAAAGCACGTAAAGCGGTTGGTCCCGGCTGTAATTTGTAGATGTTTGACAGTCGTTACTGTTAGTCAGAAGCTCATAAGCCTGACAACCATTCTTACGTATCATTTTGCTCAGTTACTGGGTTGTGGAGCTCCGATAGGCAGTGGCTTCTCATAAAATACTGATATTCAGCTGCATCTGGTTTGAATGGAAGCCGACTCCAATATAGTTGGAAAAAGGCTAGGCAGATGATGAGTAGCAAGCAAAAGTATGGAATTATTTGGAATTGAACCGGGATATAGCTCCTTTAATAATAGCGTGATTTGAAGAATATATCCCGGTTAGTTTGGTATAAGTTTAAAGTTAACAATTAGGCTGCGGTTCGACTAACGAGCTGTGCCTAATTCACCAATCACATGGCTTGAATACACATGTGTCTCCCCCCACCCAGGGCAGGGCAGGAGGGACTGTCAGACTTGTACTGACTTTCCGCGGTGTCCTTCAAGCTTTGACCCTCTAAGTCACTGTGCTGGCCGTCATTGTACTGACTCTTTGAGGCGCGCGTGGAACACAACGCGCCGTCGACTCGGGCGTGGTCCATGGTCGGACAGCGAGTCGCCCGTTACTCTTTTTGACCTGCATATTTTATTACAGTGCCCAGTATTCGACAATGAGAGAGACATATTATACGATGGATATTATCTCACCATGACCAGAAGGGGAGGCATCACACTCACAGTAAGTACTAAACTAATAGAAAGAAAATAAGTTTATTTGACACGCCTTAGGCACACAATTACAATTAAAAATAACGAGACAATGACTTGAATGACCCTGGCAGTTGAGATTATGTCATGCTCACTCAAATGTCTCGCTGATGGTGGCGCGTGTGTCGGATCACTTAGTTCCCTTCAAAATGGTTGAGCTGAGTGATGCTGATGCATGTGTCATGTTCGTGAACGGGCGCTGTCAGTCGTGACTGGTCATCTTTTAACAGCCGCGGTTTATTTTAATTATTTATAATTTTATTGAATTGTCTGTTTTTATATGAATTTCCTATGGACACTTTACTTGCTACATCGTTCTCACATAATGTACCATCTCAAGATGAATGATGTAACAAAGGTTCTGTTATAATTTTGGCGATTGAAAAAGAGTGTCCATGGAGTTTCTTGCCCGTTCTTCTCCATAGAGATCTACGCTTTGGAATGGGCATCTACAGTACTTTCACAAGTTTTTATGTCTTGTGACTGGGACTGTAGCACCGTAACTATTTTTAAACTATTTTATTTTACCTTTGTCTCTTGACAATTCAAAAGTGCCTGTAAATGGCCTACTTGAAATAAATGATTTGATTTTGATTTTGAATGGAAAAGGAAGAACACAAAAGTAGGTACCGTGTGCCTCACGGCTGTGCCAAATAGGCTCAGTTCAGCAAAAAGTGGCAGGCCACAGGGTGCCTGACGCTGGTTTTCAACTGAGCCTTGCGAGATCTTAGACCTTACCCTAATAGGGTATTTGACTCATCATTATTCTATAAATGTTCCCACGGCTGGGACACAGGCCTGTGAGAGGGAGTGGGCCATAATCCACCACGCGGGCCCAGTGCGGGTTGGTAGATGTCACATGTCTTCGAAATTTTTGTTTCTAGGAAATGACGGTTTCCTCACGATGTTTTCCTTCACCGTTTTTAGGGCAGGGTATTTGGCTGAAATCTATTTAGTCCGTCAGTTAAATTATCAAAAAATATTTGACACGTATTTTTTTCTTTTGTTATGTAAACTGAAATTGATGGAAATACGATATACAGCGAATTAGATAATTCTGGTAAAATTCACTCAGCAAAAAAGGTCGAAATCTTTTTTGTTACGGTTGATAATATTATGATTTCTTCTTCTTTTTAGATTATTTTTATTTAATATTACTTAAAAAATAGATTTAGAAAATCACTACATAGTATAAAACAAAGTCGCTTCCCGCTGTCTGTCTGTCTGTCCCTATGTATACTTAGATCTTTAAAACTACGCAACGGATTTTGATGCGGTTTTTTAAATTTATATGTATAAAACATGCATAATATATTAGAGATAGCACCCGTGCGGAGCCAGGGCGGGTTGCTAGTAAAACAGTTCATGTTTTTTTCCATACAATTTTAATACAAATGTCAGTTTATGCTAGAGATCACAAAGTTGTTTTAGATGTGTATGTAGAAATAACCTTGCGATATATTTATTATGAATAACTTCATAAATGACCGATTTTACCATATTTTTCTTTATTCCAGCAAGATACATTCCCCGTGGGTTTTTACATCGTATTCATAGTTAAGACATCAGATGAAGATTGTACAGACAAACAAGGGAACGCCACACTGCCTCAAGTGGCTCAGTACCTCGGCTGGACCCAAGAGGAAGTGGTCCAACTAGTTACTAATGACGGGAGAGTCAAGAAATTCAGGTAATTGACTATCACGCAGATTTATTAAGTACTAGCTTCCGCCCGCGACTCCGTCCGCGCGGATGTCGGTCTTCGCGTGGATGGTTTATTTCCCCATTTTGAGTAACTCTGACAATGACATCTTATAAATATTACGGCGCTGAATCCACTGCGAGTAATGCAACGTGTGTTCGCGGTTCTACAGAACAACGTCTATGAATAAAACTAAAAAATAAGATTTTTTTTCTACGTATTTTTCCGGGATAAAAAGTATCCTATGTTATGCCCAGGATAATAAGGAATAATTATACAAAGTTTCATCGAAATCGAACCGTTAGTTTTCACGTGATGCCTGCACAAACAGACAGACAAACAAAAAATTTTTTAATCACATATTTGGGTTTGGTATCGATCCAGCAACACCCCCCGCTATTTATTTTTTCAATATTTTCAATGTACAGAATTGACCCTTCTACAGATTTATTATAGTATAGATCTAAAGGCAGATTTGACGGCACGGTTTGCGCAGTGACTGAGTGACCGGCTTAATTTGACAGGCCTGTTAACCTAGTGGTTAGTGACCCTGACTGCTATGCCGGAGGTCGTGGGTTCGATTCCCACCCAGGACAAATGTTTGTGTGATGAGCACGATCATTTGTTCTGTGTGTGGGTGTAATTTATCTATTATATGCATGTATTTAGAAATATATAAGTATGTACTAGTACCCATAACACAAGCTCTGCTAAGCTTGGGACTAGACTAGATGGCGTTGTGTGACAGTTATGGAAAAAAAAAAAATTATATCCAGGGAAAGGGCATTCATTTGGGCGTAAACTCATTTATGCTCAAAGCTTTTGCCCGCGACTTCGTTCGCGTGGAATAGTGAAAACTATCCTATGTCCTTTTCTCAAGTTCCGAACCATGTCTATACCAAATTTCACACAAATCGGTTTAGTAGTTTAGGCGTGAAGAAAAGACAGACAGACAGACGGACAGAGTTACTTTCGCATTTATAATATTAGTTTGGATATGCCAAATTTGTGCCAGTCTCTTTTCTCCTTGTCTCTCTGGTTCACTCTCACTTTCTTTCTCCCTCTCCTCTGTTTCTCATGTCCTCACTCGCGATCGGCGCTCCTCGTTTTTATTTAGTTTATTAATATACACATACTAATATAATTATCTATATATATAAAAGAAGAACTGATTGACTGACATATCAACGTACAGCCGAAACTACTGGGGCTAGGAATGTGAAATTTTGCACACGGCTTCCTATTATAATGTAGGGGAGCACTAAGAAGGGGTTTTTGGCAATTTAACCTTTAAGGGGGTGAAAAGGGGGAATTAGGAAAGTACGTAACCCACGCGGACGAAGTCGCGGGCAAAGTGCTAGTACTGATAAACATTTTAAAAGGAAAGACAAGTGCAAAGGCACTGCTTATTTCTAAAAGAAGATCTGAAACACAGATGTCTGTACGGTTGGTTATTAACCCTTTTTCTGGCGCAGTCTTGTAATATAATCCATTACTTATTTCCCCAGGGTACATAATTAACAGTGCTGGTACAGTTTCAGGATAATTCAGACGATATCGTATCAGGACTACGCGATCGCTGCCGGCGCTGCGCTCGCGTTCTTCAGCTCATTCTATGTGGCGTTCATCGTAGTTGTACTGTGGAACAGGTGGAAGAAGGTGCCCTCGACTGCGACCAGTGAGGAGGGTATGTTGACAATATACATGTGTTCCCACACGTTTTTGCATTGCGTATATTTTAGGACCTCGTGGCTAAATAATACCAGCCGCACAAGCCGGTCTACCGAGTTAAGCCACGCTTGCCGAGGTTGGTCTGTGAATGGGTGATCATCTGTCATAGCGAGTTTCCTCCGTGCCTCGGAAAGCACGTAAAGTCGTTGGTCCTGGCTCTCATTTGTAGATCTTTGACAGTCGTAACTATTAATTAGAAGCTGTAAAAGTCTGACAACCAGTCTTACCATGGGGTATCGTATTACCCGGTAACTGGGTTGTGGAGGACCGATAGACAGTCGCTCCATGTAAAATACTGATGGAAATAATATTTAATAATTATATAAATTAAATATTATTTCCATCAGTATTTTACATATAAAATCAGTTACGATATTAATTTAAACATTTTGATAGTGTTGCCACTCGTCGCGATATCGGGTCATTATATTTTTACATCGATCGTATTGCGAGACCTACCTACAAGTTTCTCGAAAGTTCCACAAGTTTCTCGACAATTCTATTAAAGATTGCCCTGACAATTTCAAAAAAATTCTACCCTGATCTAGATATTTCTGGTAGTTGTTTTAATCAGTGTTTTGTCTCGATTTAAAATACTTGTTAAATTTTTTGTTGGTAAAACCCAGGAGTAATATTTTCCATGTAACCAAATTATTTTTCTCACCCCCAGAAGGCTTATCAACCCCCTCAATACCCCACGACGAGCTCAACGTGAGCTCCCTCCCCACAACCAGACGACGTCGCGTCAACGTCGTGGACACCAGCGGAGAGAGCACCTCACGACAGTGTTTGGTCGGCGAGGGAGACGCGTTCGCTTCAAGAACAGCTTACGGTGAGAACTAGCCAGCAAGAAAATTGACTTATCTAGGGAGTAAACAACTATTTTAAATACGAGAGTGTTTTTTTAATCCAGAGCGAAGCGAGAGTTGAATCTCGAGCGTAGCGAGGGATTAAAAGTATGTCACTCGAGCTTAAAATAGTTTAGCACCCGAGGTAGACATTCTACTGTATGCATTTCGGGCATTTTTATTGTCCACCAACTTTTGTGGTAAAATAATATATTCCCTTTGCGTTCCAGTACCGTAGTATCCTGCTTAGACATTCCCGCTTTTAGCCCCATATGAGCCTCGTGAGTTTGCTGACAGCAACTTGTGGTCTGGTCGTAATGGGTTCTTGATCGGACGGCGAGCTACTCATTACTCGCACGCTCGCGTCTGCTTGTCTGTTCGTTCCATACAAACGTGATATATTACTAGTTAATATTTTCCCCAACAGACGGCAGTTCCTCATCGGACACCGAGTCTGATTTCTCGACGTTAGACGACGTGAATACTGACAAGGATATCTACAGACTTGGAGGGAAGCTGTGCGTCGCTAATTTGGCTAGGTAAGTTACAAGCATCAAACTAAAGTTGCTGTAACATGTTTTTGTAACGGAAAACATGTTGCAAAACAAACAAAATTTATAAACGGTAAAGACTCGGACAAATTAAGAACCTCCTCCTCTTTTCCAGGTCTGTTAATTTAAGCAAGTTATATCGCGGTTGCCTAGTGCAATTCTTTTGCAGTATTACAATCGCTTCGCTTTCGATTGCATACCCACCTTAAGAGCGTTTATCCAAAAAGTTAGCAACGTCGCAAATAGCTGTCAAATATTTACGTAAGTTTTAATTAATTTGACAATTTTACTGTATGGAAATAAGAAATATGGCTGTGTAGTGCACTAAAAATCATAATGAAATGCAATCATTAATATCGTAACACCGAATATATAGTTTTAGATGTCAAAAAAAGTATTTGGGAACTTGACAAATGCCTTTTTAACACCTGAAACGGTTATAACATCAATTTCAGTGTTTTAATTGTAATTAATATTTCTTATTTCCATACAGTAAAATTGCTAAATTATTTAAAATTTGTAAATATTTGACTATTACTAGCTATTTACGCCGTTGCAAATTGTTTGGATTGCATACACGCTTTTAATCTGAAACTCAATTTCACGCTCTATTTTTAGCGGATTTTAAAAGTAGAAGCTTTGAACTTTTTCAAAGTCATGAGGGCCAAAGCCTGCCGAGGTCGCGGGACTTTCGAATTACCCTGACCCTGGTACGTAAAGGGCTAGTGAAGGACACCGTGAATTTTAAAGCCTGCCGGGGTCGCGGGACTTTCGAATTACCCTGACCCCGGTACGTAAAGGGCTAGTGAAGGACATCGTGGATTTTAGTCAGTACAAGACAGCCCCTCCCGCCCTGCCCTGTGTGGGAGGACTCATTTGATGATTTTACCACGAAAAAAAAAGTCATTAATATATTTTTTCTTTTGTAGGTGCCGTCCAAGAGTTCTATCAGCTCGGTCAAAAATGTATCTCTGGAACGTACTGACTGTGGCTGTATTCTACACGCTACCTGTCATACAACTTGTGGTCACATATCAGAGGGTAAGTACTCTAATATCATCCTAAGGGTAAGTGGCATAGGACGGTGGATAATGGGTGACTTGCCGTCCGATCATGGACCATGCCCGAATTACCGGCATGACGTGTTTCACGCGCGCCTCAAACAGCTGTCAGCAATCTGACAGGATCCCCATAGACGGCCTAGCGTCTGCCGGGGTCGCGGAACTGTCTAAACAGGTAATCGTGACCCTGGAACGTAAAGGGCAATTGAAGGAACACCCACCCAGGTCAGGGCGGGAGGGACTGTCAGACTTGACTGACTAAAATCCACGGTGTCCTTCAATAGCCCTTTACGTACCGGGGTCACGGTAATTCGTGAGTCCCGCGACCCCGGCAGGCTTTGGCCCTCTACAGTCCCCGTCACTATGCTGACACTCCTTGAGGCGCGCGTGGAACACAACGCGCCGTCGACCCGGACGAAGAAACATGGTGGGTTATAAATGGTATGAATCTGCGCTGGATGCAAGCCGCTCCCAACTTTCCTTTTGGAAATATATAGGGGAGGCGAATGTTCAGCAGTTGATCTCCTACGGGTGATGTAATGGTGATGAAATTCGCCTTTTGCCGCGTACACACTGGGCCAACGAAGGCCAACGAATGGATCTTGCTGGTTTACGTTACCGTTGTATGGACGCGGCAAAGCTCTTATATAGTAGTTTATTGCATAAATAAATTGATAATCTGTTTAGTCCGTCGGTCAGAGGTCGCGGCAGTGTAATTAACACGCATTTTTTGTTTTTTTCTTTAAATCAATGAAGGTTGACAAATTTATAACGCTTCTAAATTCAGGAGCGGGGGCTTATGTAGTCTTAAGGCCTGTAACATTATATCGACCGAGAGACGTTTTGTGATTTTTAGGAGTGTTGTATCTTCGTCAATTTTGGTTGACGTAACAAAAGAAATATTTCAAATATTTTTCGATAATCTATCATCTTCATATCAGCCCGGGATCACCCACTGCTGGGTATAAGCCTCCCCCTTTTTATACCATATCTCTCGGTTCTGTGCGTCTCTTATTCAACTACTCCCCGCGATCTTGACGATATCGTCAACCCAACGGGCTTTTGGGCGGCCCTGGTTTCTTTGGCCGAACCTTGGCCACCATTCAGTCAAAACCTTACTCCATCTGCCATCTCTGCGTCTAGCCAGATGCCCCGCCCAACTCCAATTGAGGCGTATCGACCTATCCCCGACGTCATAGACTATCGTCCGACGACGGATTTCGGTGTTACGCACTCGGTCTAAAATAGTAATTCCGATAATCTATATTTCGGACTAATTATTACATTTATGAGTAAAACTAGCTTCCGCCCGCGACTCCGTCCGCGCGGATGTCGGTCTTCGCGTGGATGGTTTATTTTTCCATTTTGATTAACTCTGACAATGACATCTTATAAATATCTATTGGACCCAAATACGGCTAAGCCTATAATAATTAATGAGATCCCTCTATTGAGCTACTGCTGTTGAGTTCGCGTTCTGTATTAACTGAAAAATAAGAGTTTTTTTTTCTACGTATTTTTCCAGGATAAAAAGTATCCCATTTTATGCCAAGGATAATAAGGTATAATTATACCAAGTTTCATCGAAATCGAACCGTTAGTTTTCACGTGATGCCTGCAAATACAGACAGACAGACAGACAAAAAATTTTTTAATCACATATTTGGGTTTGGTATCGATCCAGCAACACCCCCCGCTATTTATTTTTTCAATATTTTCAATGTACAGAATTGACCCTTCTACAGATTTATTATATGTATAGATAGCCTATTATAAGTCTCCATTTTGTTACAGCTCCTAAACCAATCCGGAAACCAAGACCTATGCTACTTCAACTTCCTGTGCGCCCATCCCCTGCTGGTGCTGTCAGACTTCAACCACGTGTTTTCAAACCTGGGCTACGTCGTCCTAGGACTGTTGTTCCTCATGCAAGTCTGGCGCCGGCACAACACGCATGAGACCAACGAGCTCGCACAGGTAAGTAAACGGACAGGCCAGCATGGGCCACTGTGTCAGTAAGGCGCGCTCAAAACTTGTCCATTTTTTTAAATCTGGTCAAAAACCGATGGTTTGTGTGATTTATTTGCGATGTTTCATAATTATTATATAATTATATGTGTTTATTATATAGTGTTTGTATGTGTATTTTTGTTTGTTGGTAAATTGTACACCGGAGACCATCTACAGTATTGTTTCTCCTTTCTTTTTCAAATCCATCCAAAGGTTGTCTTGAAAAGATCGCTTTTAGCGATAAGACCGCCCATTGTGTCACCAATTGGCACAATTTGTGTCCAATTGGATATATCTGTAATTTGTATGGTGTGCATAATAAAGAATATTCTATTCTTTTCATGGGCCACTGTGTAAAGAGCCATATGGGCCAGCATGGGCCACTGTAAATGGGGATTGACTAGCATGGACCGATGTATAAAGTGGGACAGGCTAACACGGGCCACTGTGTAAAGGGGGTCAGGCCGGCATAAGCCAGGCAACCAAGACCTATTTATTTATTTATGCATATAACAATTTTCATTGCGTCTGAATTACATTGATATATTTAACGTCATAAATTAAAAGGTAAGTTAGTTGGTTGCTAGTTCCATGTCTCACACTTTGAGCTGAGCAATGTTATAATACGTAAAATTTGATAAACGCTTTTTGCCACAACGTTTAATCACGTCGGTAAAAAATAAGTCTTTCTTCAAAGAACGTGCATAAACGGCTGAAGCTTATACAAATTCCTTCAAGCTACGTCATCGCGCCGTATCACTTTAAATTTTGGGACTGCTAGCACCACTCCAGGTTAGTTTTTTTGTGCACTTTATAAGGCTACTCGCACACGTACATTCTAATTACGCATACATTCAGAGAGAATAGTGCGCCGCGTAACAAACATTTGAATACCCAGATGCTCAGCTGAAAGTGTTAAGCACCGTCTTATTGTCATATCAAATTCTGATTGTCCCTCTTTTGTCTACAGAAGGAGCTGGGGATTCCGCAGCACTTCGGTCTCCTATATGCAATGGGTATTGCTCTTGTAAGCGAGGGTCTCCTCTCGGCCGCGTACCACGTTTGTCCAAACAGTATGAACTTCCAGTTCGGTGAGTAATTAAACCTGTGTTTTTTTTTTACAAAGCTACCCTTTTTTTACGTAGTAAAATCATCACATGATTCCTCCCACCCAGGGCAGAGCGAGAGGGACTGTCAGACTCGTACTGACTAAAATCCACGGTGTCCCTTCAATAGCTGTTTACGTACCGGGGTCACGGTAATTCGCGAGTCCCGCGACCTTACAAAGCAACCTGGACAAGCTTATAAAAATATGTGGTTCGAATGAATTGTCAGATTTTATGGCATCCAATAATGTTGACGACATGGTTAGCGCAGAGTATGACCTACAAGTATGTCCCCCGAGTCTGGGTATTTTTGTGTGTGAGTTTTTATGCTTGTAAACGCACCCACGATACAGGAAAAATCCTAGAGTGGGGTAACGTCTTTTTAAAAAGATAAAAAAACGAAGTTTCTACGAGGCGCTGTCACGCGCACACAGCGTAAATTGTTCGCGATCATAATCAAAATGAAAGCATTTATTTCAAGTAGGCCAGTTACAGGCATTTTTGTTCCAAATTCAAATAATTTATTTCAATAGGCTATTTTACACAAAAAATATTATTCGTCCGAAATATAGATATGAAAAAAATATTAAACCTGTATTTTTCTCTACGTAAACTAAAATTGACGAAGATAAAACGCTTCTAAAAATCACAAAAAGTCACTCGGTCGGTACAATTTTACAAGCGTTATGACGTCCCGCCCTGCCCTGGGTGGGAGGACTCATTTGATGATTTTACCACGATAAAAAAAAATTAGCGTTATGACGTCACAAGCCCCCATTCCCGAATTTGGAAGCGAAATCTTTGTCAATATTCTTTGATTTAGAGAAAACAAAAATACGTGTCCATTATTTTTCAATATTCTAACTGACGAACAAAACAGATTTTTAATTTATTTATGCGGTAAAATACCCTATTAGGCCATCAAAGAGCCACTTTTAAACGTCGAATATTAACCTTAAAAGAAATGGTATGGGATGGAATTGATTCTACATACTATAGGTTCAAAAATAGTTATGGTGCTACAGTCCCAGTCACAAGACATAATAACTGTGAAAAGTATCGTAGATGTCCATTCCAAAGCGTAGATCTCTATGGAGAAGAACGGGCAGGAAACTCCATGGACAGTCTTTTTCTAATCTTACATTTACTTAATATTCTTTTTCTTTTAACAGACACATCATTCATGTACGTGACCTCAGTCCTCTGCATGGTGAAGATCTACCAGTCCCGTCACCCTGACATCAACGCAAGGGCACACGCCACCTTCGGAGTCCTAGCGCTTATTATATTTATTGGTAAGTTATCATCACATGGCTGAATATGGACCACGTGGTGTATCATGGACCGCGTGGCGAGTTGCGGACCACGTGGTAGATTACCTTTTTTTTTATCGTGGGAAAATCATCAAATGAGTCCTCCCACCCAGGGCAGAGCGGGATGGACTGTCAGACTCGTACTGAATAAAATCCACGGTGTCCTTCAATAGCTCTTTACGTTCCGGGGTCACGGTAATTCGTACAGTCCCGCGACCACGTGGTAGATTACTGACCACGTGTTAGATTATGGACCGAGTAGGGATTAGGCCCGCGTGGCGCATTATGGACCACTTTGTAGATTGAGGATCAAGTTTAGATAATTAATTTTAAGTTTGAATGCCAATAAATACAATTTTCTTTCTTTGATGATTGTGGAGTATGAAACACAAACAGGTTTGTGTACCATGTTGCGGGTTATGAATCATGTGGTGGATTCTTGGGACCACGTCGTGGATTAGGGAGCACGTGATGGATTGTGGACCACGTGGTGGATTAGGGACCACGTGGTGGATTGTGGACCACGTGATGGATTGTGGACCACGTAGTGGATTAGGGACCACGTGGTGGATTGTGGACCACGTGGTCGATTAGGGACCACGTGGTGGATTGTGGACCACGTGGTGGATTAGGGAGCACGTGATGGATTGTGGACCACGTGGTGGATTAGGGACCACGTGGTGGATTGTGGACTACGTGGTGGATTAGGGCGCACGTGATGGATTGTGGACCACGTGGTGGATTAGGGACCACGTGGTGGATTGTGGACCACGTGGTGGATTAGGGCGCACGTGATGGATTGTGGACCACGTGGTGGATTAGGGACCACGTGGTGGATTGTGGACCACGTGGTGGATTAGGGCGCACGTGATGGATTGTGGACCACGTGGTGGATTAGGGACCACGTGGTGGATTGTGGACCACGTGGTGGATAAGGGACCACGTGGTGGATTGTGAACCACGTGGTGGATTAGGGAGCACGTGATGGATTGTGGACCACGTGGTGGATTAGGGACCAAGTGGTGGATAGTGGACCACGTGGTGGATTAGGGACCACGTGGTATATTGTGGACCGCGTGGTATATTGTGGACCACGTGGTGGATTAGGGACCACGTGGTGGATTAGGGACCACGTGGCGGATTAGGAACCGCGCTGTGCATTAGGAACCACGTGGGTGAATAGATACCACAAGTGGATTAAGGACAACGTTGTGGTTAAGTGACCACTTGTGGGATTACGGAACACGTTACGAATTTGGGACCACGTTGTGGATAAGTGACCACGTGAGGTATTACGGACCACTTAGTGGATTAGGGGCCACGAGGGTGACTTCGACTTTGTTAATTTGGGACCAGTTGGAGGATTAGGACCACGTTGTGGATTTGGACCAGGTGCCACGTGGGGACTTGGAACTACTCCCTGATTTAGAGGCCACGTAGTGGATAAGGGACCACGTGTGGGATACAGGACAACGTTATGTATTTGGGACCAGTTTGTTGAATAGGTACCATTTGGGCATTAGGAACCACTTAGTGGATGTTATGGATCGTTACGTTATGGATTTGAGCCCAAGTCGTTAATAAGGGACCACATGTGGGATTACGTACCACATTAGAAGATAAGGGACCCACGTTGTGAATTAGGGACCAGGTTGGGGATTAGAACCACGTTGTGTATTTAGGACTAGTTTGGTGAATGGTGACCATGTTGTACCAGGCCCCGTCACTATGCTGACACTCCTTGAGGCGCGCTGGAACACAACGCGCCGTCGACCCGGGCATGGTCCATGGTCGGACGTCCGACGCCGTGGGCGTCTACCACTGCGGAACTCTAAAATACTTAGTTTTCTTTTTGGTGACATCGTTTTTAATTTTTTTTTCTTCAGGTCTCGTGGGTGTCCTGAACGCCAACTTCTACTTCTGGATCGCGTTCACAGTGCTGCACCTAGTCACCTGCTTGGTTATGACCTTCCAGATATACTACCTGGGGAGATTTAAATTGGGTAAGTTTTATTTTATTTTAAACGGTACGGTTGGCTGAGTGATTGGACTGCTCCGCTGCGTGTCGCGGGTTCGATTGCCGCACGGAGTAAATATTTGTATGATCTGTAAGTAGTTGTTCTGAGTGTTTTATTTTGTTTTTTTTTTTAATCGTTGTAAAATCATCAAATGAGTCCTCCCACCCAGGGCAGGGCGGGAGGGACTGTCAGTCTTGTACTGCCTAAAATCCACGGTGTCCTTCACTAGCCCTTTACGTACCGGGGTTACGGTAATGGGAAAGTCCCGCGACCCCGGCAGGCTTTGGCCCTCTACAGGCCCCGTCATTTTTGCTGACACTCTTTGAGGCGCGCGTGGAACACAACGCGCCGTCGACCCGGGCATGGTCCATGGTTGGGCTGCGAGTCGCCCATTACTCGCCGCCCGCATGCCCTGTTCTGGGTGTTTGAGTAATTATGAGTTTCAATGTTTGTAAACGCACCTACGATACAGGAGAAATTCCTAGTGTTCACGCAATGAATAGCAGACGACGACAGCGGCAGCGGCGGCCAGACTTGTTCCAGAGAGTGAACGAGGTGGCGCTAGACGACTTGTATAGCTCTGTCTCTTTCACTCACTGGAACAAGCCTGGTTTTAAGACGTCATAATATGGCCGCAGAGCATTCAGAAACATTGTCTCGCAAAAACTTTATTTTGTATCTATATTCGCAATGTAACTAATGATAAAAAGTCCGCTATTCTATTCTACCTAGTGTGGAGCAACGTTTCTTTATCAAAAAAACTTTGTTGGCTCTGACTGTTCTAATTAAATTCTGGTAATTTTTACTAATAACTTTTTTATCGGTTACAAGGCGATTCGATATAAAATTAAATTTGTAGTAAAATTAACTCTTTTTTTTTTGCGTGGTAAAATCATCAAATGAGTCCTCCCACCCAGGGCAGAGCGGGAGGGACTGTCAGACTTGTACTGACTAAAATCCACGGTGTCCTTCACGAGCCCTTTACGTACCGGGGTCACGGTAATGGGTAAGTCCCGCGACCCCGGCAGGAGTAAGTAAAATAATAAGTAAAATGAACTCTATAAGAAAAATATGAGATAGAGGTTTTTTATTAATTCAGACGGCGGCACCATCTGCCGCGCGGCCCGCGAGCTCCTCTCCCGCCCTCTCGCGGCCATCACTCCCACGTACTGCGGACGATGTGTGCTGCTCATCATCGCCAACCTAGCCAACTGGGCCATCGCAGCTTATGGGTGAGTCATTAACTGACAAATGCTTGCAATGACTGGACAGGTCCACTCAAATCTGTGTGGTTCTTTCTTCAAAACACCATCTCAGACACCTGCATGGTCCTCGTATGTTAGTGACCCTTACAGCTATGCCGGAGGTCGTGGGTTCGATTCCCACCCAAGACAAATGTTTGTGTGATGAGCACGATCATTTGTTCTGTGTCTGGGTGCAATTTATCTATAATATGTATTTATCAGTTGTCTAGTACCCATAACACAAGCTCTGCTTAGCTTGGGACTAGTTGGCGTTGTGTGATAGTTGTGGAATATTTATTATTATATATTTATTTAATGTCTGGACTTTAAAAGAGACAGTGACATCTGACTTGGTTTCGGCTGTTTCTTCTCAGGGTAGTCAGGTACGAAACACCGGTGTCATCTAATTTGTATAAAGACGACTTGTAAAAGTGTTTATAATAACCTACTATATATCAAAATCATTTTATTGCATTATTGGCTTCAAGTCGAACCGAATGCAGCTAAATATCGGTGTACCGTTACTCCAAGAACTCCATAACCCTACCGTAGGAATAGGAGCGGGTCTAACATGCTACCTTGTGGAACTCCAAATCTATTGTATGATAGTTCCAATAAGTGACCAAATTCTATAGACTCATCTTTAATCTATGTGCTAAAAGATTTTTCTTTATTTGTAAGATTACTTTGTAACTATATGTTAATGGTATGTATATACTTTTTAGAGTAGAATATCGTGATAAACATAGTCAAACGCTTAACGCATGTCACAAAACACACAACAAACATATCACGTACAAAGCGTTTTAAAAATACTTTTATTGTGCGACAGCTATGGAGTGAAACTCCCTGCCAAAGTCTGTGTTTCCTGATAGCTACAACCTTTTTTTTATCGTGGTAAAATCATCAAATGAGTCCTCCCACCCAGGGCAGAGCGGGAGGGACTGTCAGACTCGTACTGACTAAAAACCACGGTGTCCTTCAATAGCCCTTTACGTTCCGGGATCACGGTAATTCGTACAGTCCCGCGACCCCGGCAGGCTTTGGCCCTCTAGAGGAGGGCTCCGTCATTTCGCTGGCACTTTTTGAGGCGCGCGTGGAACGTAACGCACCGTAGACCCGGGCATGGTTCATGGTCGGACAGCGAGTCGCCCATTACTCGCTGCCCGCATTCCCGCGCCTACGGTGGCCGGAGGTCGTCTGCCGACGTCCGTCGTCGTGAGCGTCTACCACTGTGACTGGGGTGGAGGGAGGACGCTGTCCTCTGCCTGACGCGGATAGCTACAACCTTGGGGTCTTCAAGTCAAGAGTGAATATGTTACTTCTAGTCAAGCGTGCTTCACCGTCGACCACATCATCGCTTAACATCAGGCGATATAGTGGTCAAACGCGATAATATCTTAAATTAAAAAAGAGCAGTGTTGCCAACTTATACATAATTTCCTCCTACGCAGTGTTGCCCAACACAGTCGTGACTTCGCGTCTCACCTGCTCCTGGTACTCATGAGCAACCTGTTCCTATACACGCTGTTCTATATTGTGATGAAGCTGCTGCACCGGGAGTCCATACGGTGGTACAGGTATGTGAACAAATACAGTGAAACCTGGTGGACTCAGACCCGGATGAATGGGAAACGTCCATTGCTTTTTTTATCGAGGTAATATCATCAAATGAGTCCTCTAGCCCAGAGTGGGACGGGAGGGACTGTCAGACTCGTACTGAATAAAACCCACGGTGTCCTTCAATAGCCCTTTACGTTCCAGGGCCACGGTTACCTGATGATACAGTCCCGCGACCCCGGTAGTCTTTGGCCCTCTAAGGAGGCCCCGTCAGATTGCTGAGGCGCGCGTGTGACACAACGTCCCGTCGACCCGGTCATGGTCCATGATCGGACGGCGAGTCACTCATTACTCACCGTCCGCATGCCCGCGTCTACTTTGGCCGGAAATCGCAACCTCCATAGCTGGAACTCATATTGAAGTTCAAACACTATAGCACTGATTTACTTCTGTTAATGGCCAATCTTATTTTAATTGTAGTTTTTTTTTTATAAAAAATGAGATTTTCTTGAAAAAACTAAAAAACAGACATAAAGGGGTATGCAACTTATTGGCATCAAAATTTTTTTTCTTTCGCCAGTAATGAAATGTTGGTCATTAGTAGACCGCAACCTAAGAACTTCGTAAAAAATAGTAAAAAAAATCTAAACCGTAACCAACCAGAGATATGGCGGTTTTAATTTTGTTCTAATCAGGAGCGATTTACTCCCGATTAGAACAAAATAAAATCCGTTATATCTCTGGTTGGTTACGGTTTAGAAACTTATTTTTTTTTTCTATGGGCTTCTTAGATAGTAATCTAATTGTGGCCAAAATTTAATCACTGGCGAAAAGAAAAAAAAATTGATGCCAAGGTCCATACTAAAAGCTGCATGGGCTTTTAAGGTGATCAAGTTAGGGCTCTGCCGCAGAAATATTTTTTACTGCAAATATCTTCAAGTATGATCTGTTTCGTGGTCGCTGGACTGTACGAATTACCGTGACCCCAGTACGTTAAGGGCTATTGAAGGACACCGTGGATTTTAGTCAGAACGTGTCTGACAGTCCCTCCCGCCCTGCCCTGGGTGTGAGGACTCATTAGATGATATTACCACAACAACAAAAAAAAAACTGTTTCGTATGATCCACGATTTTTTGCCCACCCTTAATATCTGTTTCGTTTTAGAATAGAAGTTCATTAACTTCTTTTTTTGTTTTGCAGCTGGGTTTTTATAGCGATGACTTACTCCATATGGTTCGGATCCAGCTACTTCTATTTGGACCAGAGCACTAATTGGGCGGTAAGTTTTTTATTTATTTAATGTCTAATTTTTAATACAATAGGCTATTTTACTCAAAAAATATGATTAATCCGAAATATAGATAATAATAATATAGAAAATAATATTAATCCGTATTTTTTCTTTTGTTACTTAAACCAAAATTGATGAAGATACAACGCTTCTAAAAATCACAAAACGTCACTCCGTCGGCACAATTTTACAAGAATTATGACGTCACAAGCCCCCACTCCCGTGTTTGGAAGCGTTTTATCTTTGTCAATATTCATTGATTTAGAAAAACAAAAATACGTGTCCACCATTTTTCAATATTGTAACTGAGGGACTAAACAGATTTTCAATTTATTTATGCAGTAAAATACCCTGTTACAGAGTGTCTGAGTAATAAAAATAAAAATCATAAAAAAGTACACGAGTCTGGATTCCAATAGATTTATATAAATGTTTTTTTGTTACATTGGGATATACATTTTTATAGTAGAGAAAATTCAATGTTTCTTCATCAAGTTGTCATAAATATAGAAACATTTATTTGGCGCAAAAGAGACCACGATAGACACAACGGTTAGCACAGCGGCTAAGCGATTGGACTGCTGCGCTGCGTGTCGCGGGTTCGATTCCCGCACGGAACAAATATTTGTATGACCTACAGGTAATTGTTCCGGGTCTGGGTGTTGGTGTATGTGAGTTTCTATGTTTGTTAACGCACCTACGATACAGGAGAAATTTCTAGTATGGGAGCAACGTTCTTTTCTTTAAAAAAAAGAATAAAACTGAATGTAATACAATTAAATTTTGAAAAAAAACAAAGAGATGTTGTGTGTCTCAGGTCGTTTGTATACGTCCGTTTTTTTTTCACCGGACAACGGACCTTCAATGAACAGGTATCCATCGCCGGACAGATATCCAGTACATGTACAATCGACAAAGTTGAATCATGACCCACCATAAGCTTAATTTCTTACAGACATTCAAATAAAAATTAAGTCCACATTCGCGTAAACATACATATCAATGGTAACGACATTGATCTTTGTTATTTTGACGGATTCGAAACGATTTATTGTCAAAATGGGTCATGATTCAACTTTGCCGATTGAACACACTATCATTAAGTACCATACACCACCGGGAATCCGGCTTTTTATGCTTAACTTAAATTTTTCAGGGAATTTTTATGCTAAACTTAAATTTTTATGGGAATTTTTATGCTAAACTTAAATATTTCAGGGAATTTTTATGCTAAACTTAAATTTTTAGTGACACATAACAGATGTATGTTATTGACGTGTTTACACTTAATTTTGTCGCAGTACTTATCAAATATCTACCTTTTCTCCTTTAGCTTACTCCCGCGCAGTCTCGTCAAAGCAATCGTCAGTGCTCTCTTCTGCAACTATATGACGCACACGACATCTGGCACTTCTTATCGTCCACCGCCATGTTCTTCTCGTTCAACATGTATCTCACCATAGATGACAACTTGTCTACCACGCCGCGCAGTCAGATCATGGTGTTCTAGAGTTGGTGGCGGCGAGGAGTTAAACAAAATGTAAATTTTTTGGGTAAAAATTTTGGCAAGAAAAATTGTTAGGGCTTATGAGAAAAAGGGGTAATTACGCCCAAAGTGTTGTTTTAAGTGACTAATAGTTGTTACCTTTTTGCAAAGGAAGGTTGTTTTTTTTTTGTCTATTAGTATTTTTTTTTTCTAAAAAGGGTTTTCACCCGCAAAGTTATCAAAGGTAAGTGTATTATATGGCCAGATACTTTGTTTTTCATGATACTGAAAACATATTTTGGACAAATTAGGAAAAATGTATTACAAAATTCGGTAGGCTTGGTATTTATTTATCATAATATGAGAAACTAAAATTACGGCCAAAGTTTTGTTTTAAGGGACGAAAGTTGTTGATTTTACCCTTGTACTAAAGAGGGTCATTTCAACTGTCTAAATTGTTTTATCCCAAGTAGGGTAATCACCCTAAATGTAATTTACCCTAGTAGTCATTTCTGTACAGCAATTAATTCATTGCTTTACCCAACTCACTTCAACACAGTTTTATTTTCATTAGAAAAATTAAGTTAGAGAATTTTAAAGGCTTGGTAAAATAGTTTACCCTATTGTTGAGTAGAATAATTACCCTAAAATGTTATTTTTAAGTGTCTTAAAGTTGTTATGTACAAAGAATGGTATGACTCTAAAGGCTATGTAACATGTTGTCGCGTGTCAAAAATTGTTTGTTTAGTTCGTCATTTTAATCCTGTGAATGGTAATTTTTTTAGGGTAAAGTTATGTAAATTAAAAACATCAATTTCGATATTGGAATAGTTGGGTAAAAAGTAGGAGGAATGGTATTTTTTTTAACTTACTGCTCTGTAAAAAACAGAGTTTCTGAAAGGTGAATTTTGGCGCCTAAAAATTTCGAAAAAAAACGTTTTTTTTTCGCCATACTTATTCGGATTATGCCGTCTAAGCTACATAGACTGACTCTAGTCTCGACTCTCTGATCTAAGTCCATATTGGACTTTTAATTTGCTTTTAACTTTGTAAGTTTAAAGAAAATTCAAAATGGCCGATGTTGACTGTCAAAATGCGAGTTAAAAATTGTTTATTTCTGTGTTTGTTTTTTATTGTTTGGTGAACAAAAATAATCAGTAATTAATTTGCAAAGACGATGAATCGAAAAACTTTGGAAATATGTAAATGAAATTGACGATCGTACTAAAAATACGTGACAAAATTGTTATAATAAAAATAATAGCTATAAAAGAATAATGAAGGAGATTATGTTTCGTGGCGTGAGTAAACGAGCTTGCTGATGACGTAAAGCGACGCAATTCGACCGATTTCAACTTCAAATGAAAATCATCCTTACCACTACGACATTGCGGGCATGCGGGTAGTAATGGGCGACTCGCTGTCCGACCATGGACCATGTCCGGGTCGACGGCGCGTTGTGTGCCACGCGCGCCTCAAAGAGTGTCAGCATAGTGACGGGGCGTGTAAAGGGCCAAAGCCTGCCCGGTCGCGGGACTAACGAACTACCGTGACCCCGGTACGTAAAGGGCTATTGAAGGACACCGTGGATTTAAGTCAGTACAAGTCTGACAGTTCCTCCCGCCCTGCCTTGGGTGGGAGGACTCATTTGATGATTTTAACACGATAAAAAAAAACCACTACGACATATGGCATAAACCGAGCGTGTTTTGTTTTCCCGTAGTTATCTACGGGACGATAAACAAAACACGCTCGCCACGACGACGTGAGTCAGTCGAATTGCATCATTATATCGAAGTAAATAAATAAATAAATATTCCACAATTATCACAGAACGCCATCTAGTCCCAAGCTAAGCAGAGCTTGTGTTATGGGTACTAGACAACTGATAAACATACTTATATATTAGTAGCAAGAACGATTTTCATTTTTAATTAGTAGACAAGTGCAAATCGCTCGATACGCGTCATGAGCAGGCTTGTTAAGTAGAATGTCTTTTGTACAAATATTTCTGATTGCATTAAATTGTCTGTTGAAGGAGTTCCTAGTTCTTTAAAAAAAAAGTATTGTCTTTGATAATAAAGTCATTAGATATTGATAAATATGTAGTATATTGTGCACATAGGTAATTTTCTAATTCACTACAAAGCTTGGAGTAGATATGAGCATACCAATGTCCAGATTTAGTATTTCCAAGTCCCAAGTTTCAAGTCGGCCAGGCGCATTACTTTGTGTAATTTATTTTATCACCACTGCTCTCAAAACGGTGAAGGAAAACATCGTGAGGAAACCGGCATGTCCTAGAACCAAAAATTCTAAGACATGTGACATCTACCAACCCGCACTGGGTCCGCGTGGTGGATTATGGCCCACTCCCTCACAGAGAGGAGGTCTGTGTCCCAGCAGTGGGAACATAATAGGCTGATAATGCTTAGAAGTAGATAAAATAGATCGTTTGAAAACCTATTTGTAGAAATATTCACGAATTTACTTGTTCATTTTTAAATAATTAGTGTTTTAAATTTAATTTCAAAATGTCTAAATTTTCCATAGTTGCGATAAGTGATAAACAAAATTGAAGAACAATTTGGAACACAATTTTTCTTTTTAACTGCTGACACAAATACATATGTGTGTGCCTGTCTGTGGCACCGTAGTTCTTAAACAGATAAACCGATTTAGATGGGGTGTTTTGTTTTATCTGAATACAGGTTTTTCATCGATAGTTCCTAAATATGTATCATTATCTGTTCAGCCGTTTCCATCAGGCTGTTTTACTATGCGTTGGCGATTTTTTTAAATTTTATTTAATTATTTCACACGCTTAAATAGTTTTTAAATGTCACTATTACGAATTTAAGGAAGAAAGGTCATATTTTTCATTAATTTTCCATAACAATTTAATTCGTAAATAATATATCATAATGATGAACCAAGTCATAGCACTAATAAATACTATAATTATATTCTTAATATAATACGATTATATTTTAAAATATCCTCTATTCACTATGTTAATTAGAATTTGTAAATTTTTAAAAGAATTTAATTCATCATCTTCCTGCCCTTATCCCATTTTACTTGTGGTCGTCGCAACACGTTTTTTCCCTCCATTCTCCTCTATCAGACGTCACAGTATCATTTACTCCTTTTCCTTCCATATCATTCCTTAGACAATCCATCCATCTTTTCTTTGGCCTTCCTCTTCCTCTCCATCCATCAACATTCATACTCATCACTCTCTTAGTCACATGAGTGTCATTTTAAAAGAATTTAATTATTCTTTTAAAAATATTTCTTAAAAACCAAACTTGAAGACTTGAAAACCTCTACTTACTAATCCAAAAACCTCTTAGCTTTATACTATTCGTTCACTTCTCGCTCTGTTTTTTCACAAATAAAATTATTCTCCATGACAAAATTGTGCTCAAAAAGAAAGTATTTATTATAAACTTAAGAAATTGGCCGACTATTGTTATTAGATTTTAAAAAGTCACTTTATTGTAGTAATTTTAAAATGAATATAACATGACGCCTGTAATCGCTCAAGAGTTAAGCAGAGGTGTACCTAATTAATTTTTTTTATGTGGTAAAATCATCATATGAGTCCTCCCACCCAGGGCAGAGCGGGAGGGACTGTCAGACTTGTACCGACTAAAATCTACGGTGTCCTTCAATAGTCCTTTACGTTCCGGGGTCACGGTAATTCAAGAGTGCCGCGACCCCGGCAGGCTTTGGCCCTCTACAGCCCCGTCACAGGTGTACCTAATACATGGCGAAACTATAAGGGCTACTTGTAGACTACGCAACCCTAAAAAAAGACGTTCGATTCCCAGCTTGAGAAGTGTTATTGGGGTTTTTCAAGGGGCGTTTCCATTGGGCTTTTTTTAAAGCGATTACTTAGTAGTTTTACTGAATATTAATTCTTGAACATGAATGGCAAGGGGCCAAGGTTCGGCCAAAGAAACCAGGGCCGCCCAAAAGCCCGTTGGGTTGACGATATCGTCAAGATCGCGGGGAATAGTTGGATAAGAGACGCACAGAACCGAGAGATATGGCATAAAAAGGGGGAGGCCTATACCCAGCAGTGGGTGACCCCGGCCTGATATGATGATCATGATAAAAGGGGCGAGGCTACCCTCTATTACATTGGACCATATTTCACCAGTTATGATTAAACTTTGCTTAACCCTTCGTGTATACAGGCGTGATGTTATATTACACATTGTGAGCTGTTGAAAAGTATGTATGAATAAAATAAGAAATAGTTATAAAAAATGCAGGAGTAGATTTTTAAATTTTTGTCAAAGTAGATTTTAAAACATTTCAAATTAATTTAAAAACTTTCAAATTTTATAGATACACAATGTAAGTATATTATTAATTTAGATTTTAATGTCGCTCTTTGATCTCACCTAATGGTAAAACTGATATCAGATTTTTTACTTTCTGTTGAAAATTTTATACGCAGACTGAAAAATAAAATAATTGAAACCGATCCAATTATGATAGATTTCGACGATTGTCAATGGCCCAGTCAACAAAAAAGATAACAAGGCATTTTTTAAATAAACACATTACCCTCCGTTGCGTTGCACAGTCGGGTAAAATGTAAACAAATCAGTCACCTGTACAAGCATCAATTTTTAAAAAAAAAATTATTGTGCTTCGTAACATAATTAAAACCCTTTAAAGAAATTTAAGCTTGCATAAATATATATCTCGTTGCCCATTCATGATCGATAAATAATAATAGAAGTAAAAAAAATACAGCAAAACATAAGTGAACGATTCACTCGAGTGAATTTAAGTGAACCATTCACTCAAGTGAATAGTCTGATATCGAGCGACAATGTAGCACGCTTGTCTAGACGTACCTAACTTAAGTTTTATTAAAATTAGTCATATTTCCCTTAATTATTATCACCAAAGCTTAAAATTAGTTCAAAATCAATTAGAGAAACGAGGTGCTATGAAATTGTTAAAATTTAAAAATATTTAAATTTAAATTTAAAATTTAAAATGTTTGCTTGTAAGCTTAATACATATAGAGAGGCGCGCAATTTTAATGCAGAGCTTTAAATGGACGATAGTTAAACGAAAATGATCCAATAAACAATGCATATAATGTGGATTGGGTCCTTTTTAACCTCCATCGGAAAGTGTTATAAAAGGGTATGCAATTTGCTATTATAGTTTGCAATATTGCTTTTAGTATGGACCCTGGCATCATTTTTTTTTCTTTCGCCAGTGATTAAATTTTGGGCACAATTAGACTTCCACGTAAGAAGTCCATAGAAAGAAAAATAAGTTTCTAAACCGTAACCAACCAGAGATATGACGGTTTTTATTTTGTTCTAATCAGGAGTTATTTTTTGTAGGAGTCCATAGATTTATTGATTTACTCCTGACTAGAACAAAATAAAATCCGTTATATCTCTGGTTGGTTACGGTTTAGAATTTTTTTATTATTTTTTACGAAGTTCTTAGGTTGCGGTCTACTAATGACCAACATTTCATTACTGGCGAAAAAAAAAAAAATGATGCCAAAAAGTTACATACCCCTTTGTCCGCTATATGTGTGTCTGTTTGTGGCACCGTACCTCTTAAACGGATGAACTGATTTGTATCGGGTAATTTTATTTAGAAAGCTGTTTTTCTAGCGATGATTCGCTGTTAAGATGTTTTATTAAAATTGGTTCAGCAGTTTCTAGGTTTTTAGCACTTATGCGTTGGGGGTTTTATTAAATTAATGGGTTAATTTCGTGTAAATGTAAGGATAATTATAAGTTGTGATCTGTGAAACAAATGGCAAATCAGGATGTCGGATCCATTCAATTTGCGCTCCTCCAATAAAGTTCCCAATATTTCTTGTTTTTAGTTTAAATTTTATGAACAAAATGATAAATATGCTATGCGTTTGTGTGTTAAAAACAAATAAATAAAAATAGTTTACAAGTCTTAGCTAGGCACGTTTTAAAAAAAGTATTGTAATGATAGATTTAATTTAAACCTGTAAATATTATATTAGAAATACTTACGTCTTTTATTATACTTATTTTTGTTTCATTTTCTGTCTCTGTCAGACTTAAAGATGCGCCCACACCAGCATTCGCGTGTAATGTAACATTACAGATTCGATTTTGTGCATTACATTACTACTTCCTGACTAATGAGTATACACCTGTAATGTAACGTATGCAGCCCGCCGGACACATTTAATTGAGGGCATTGATGTTACAAGTTGTCATTGTATCATTACACGTTGCGCATATTAATGATCGATTTTCCTCCCTCACTGATATAATGTTCGAATCTGGAGCGTTACATTACAGGCGAATGCTCGCGATGAGAGAGGGAGCACCTTTAGATATTTTAATAAAACACAAAATTAAAAATAGTGAAATATTACTTCAAAATTAGTAATGTTTTTAGATCCTTGCAGATGACACGTCTTTCAAGCTAATTATAAATATCAAAATAATTGTCACAAACTCTCTTCTGTATTGTATAACGTATATTAACATTTCCACTTTGTAAATAAATAATGCTTTTATATGTAATGGTTTTATTTTTACACCCTTTTTTAACGTGGTAAAATCATCAAATCGTCCTTGGAAATTCCGGAACTTTCAGACTCTTACTGACTAAAAGCCGCAGTTTCTTTAATAACCCTTTACGTTCCAGGGTCACCGTTACTTGATAAAACAGAAGTAATGTAAAAAAAGCAACTCAGCATTTGTTGAATGAAAGACACCCACGCTCTGTTTTCAACAAAAAAATGGAAAATTCCGAACTAAATATTTGTATTTGGAATTTGTCATCAATCTATAGCCAACATTCAAAAACATGTCAAAATCTCAGTTTGACCAACATTACACTACGAAATGAAAACCATGTGACCACTAGAAAAAATATTTAGGTATGATCTGTGGTTTTCAGTTGGCACCCCGCAGTGGCACACGGACGAGAGGGTAGGCAAATAGAATAAAGAAATGGTGAAAATAAAAAGATTCGTTTTGTTTAAATAATTGAATAAAATAAGATTAAATAGTGTTACAATGGAAATCGTGTGCGCTAAAAGATCATTATCATAAAAGTAAAGAAAACGCCACCAATAGCAAGCTATCGCGCCGAAAAGAATCATTTAAGAAAATTCATTGCAATGGGTGGGTCGTCCGTATTAAAATTTATATCAAATAGAAGTTGAACAATAAAACCTTGCTTTTGAGAAAATAGGTAAATTAGCACAACTTAAAGCTACGCATCTACAGTTATAGTTCAATAAAAAAAAAATGGCTACGAGTCAAGACGAGAAAAATTTTAAAGGTGATAGTGCAATCACATACGTTCCTGGCGACAGACAGACAGACACAGAGCAGCTCACCTCATCCAGCGCAGATGGTATTCGCTACATAGCAGTATACAAGTTTATGGTAAGTTTCTAATGTATATGATTATGACGTTATTATTACGTATACGTTTATTCATGTATCTTCGCTTTTTTGCATTTAAGTATTTCTTAAAAATACGGTGTGGGAACAGTGTCCAACGTACCGGTGGCTAGGGAGGGCTCGAACCTGTGCGGTTTTTATTATTTTGCCACGAGTCCTATACCTCTTACCTCTTGCTCAAGGATAGGAAGTGACGGCACGTTTGGCGCAATGGCTGAGTAATTAGATGGCTGCGCTTTGTCGCGGGTTCAATCCCCGCACGGAATAAATATTTGTATGATCAGCAAGTAGTTGTTCCGGGTCTGGGTGTTTGTGTATGTGAGTTTCTATGTTTGTATACGCACCCACGATACAGGAGAAATTCCTAGTGGGGCTAACGTTTAAAATAAATTGGCGTGGGTAGGATCCATCTACTAGCGTTCCACAGCGAGCGTAAGCACCTACGGGGATGGCCGAGCGATCCTGTCGTGGTGTTAGGCCTCAAACATAACTGCCTGCCTCATGACGTGCTCATGACCACCATCCTGTAGTCCGGCGACAAACAATTTTTACTGTGTGCCCGTCGGTAAGTAGGATTCTTTATCTACTGCGTGAGCTCGTTCCAAATTAGGTCTCGTATATCTAGTTGTTTCTGGGAATGAGGCCAAGAGCGAAATTATTTTATTTTAACGTCCTCCACGTTGCCTCACTCTGGGAATTTTTCCTGTCTTATAGCGTAAGTGCGTTTACAATAATTTAAACCCACATTACACATACGCAATTACTTGTTCATAAAAATCTCCGTGCGGCAATCGAACCCGCGACACGCAGCGCAGCAGTCCAATGGCTCAGCCACCGCGCCAATCGGGCCGTCATAATTGTATTTTTGAAGTGAAAACTTCTTTAGCGGCGTTGAGCACTTTTTCTGTAATGGGTATAAAATCTTAAACTCGCGTCAGGACACGTGACCCTGATCGAAAAAGCGTAGGACGGATGGAGAGTAGACAGCTATCCCCTCTCTACGGCGCGGCGAAAATGTATGCCTGGGCCTACTGTTTCGTTTAGGCGGCGCAGGGCGCTTGCGCGAATGTTCGTCTATGTTACAGCGTGCCACGAATCGAGGTCGAGGTCGAGGTCGAGTTTTTTAAAAAATAGGTTAATGAAATACAAAATTCCGCAATACTTTTTATTCGTCATAACCTACATCTACAAAGCCGACAATTATGAAATATTTATATTACAATATTGTAAATACAAAGGGGCGCTCAGTGGCGCCATCTGCGTCCATAGCCGTCATAAGTGGAAACGCTTTAAAGCTCACATTGTTTTTTTAAATAGAGAAATATTGGTTGAACTACTCAATTTGGTATATAAGTATTCAATTTATTCAAAAACAACAAATATATGTATGATCATCGTACAACAAAAGTCAACAACATCGTACAACACAAGCTCTGCTTAGCATGGGACTAGATGGCGTTGTGTGATAGTTGTGGAATATTTATTTATTTATGTATTATTGGCAAATGGGCATTATCATGTATTAATTGTCTTGTTGTGGACTCTAAGATGCAGAGTATTCCATAGTTTTAGGATTAAGCATTTATAACCACCTGTCTACTGGTAACTTATGATATCAGAACTGAATAAAAGTCCAAACATCTTTGGAGTTATCGGTGTACAAATATAAAAAAATACCAACCGAATTGAAAACACCTCCTCCTTTTTGTAGTCGTTTACAAGGACAAAATATTTATAAGTTTGTAATGAATAAACTCAAAAACGACTGGACCGATTTTCATTATTCTTTCAACAATAGGATGCTTAATTATCAGCAAGTAACATAGGCTATATTGTATTGCCAAATTGCACTTGAGCGAAGACAGGGCGGGTGACTAGTCGATACATCATCAGAAAGAGTCTATGCAAAGTATAATAAAAAAATGAAAATTTAAGTTTTTAAACTGACAAACGCCCGAAATTTAAATTGTATTTCAATACAAAACCTGATCCATGTTCTTAGACTGCTTGATCAAGATACATCACTAATTGGCGTACGTACGATCATTGGAAGAGAAAGATAAATTCATCAAATGACTTAAAAATGTCACCATCACAATTTTCATACACCCTATATAATTTATTTATAATTTATAACAAATGTAATTTCAAAACTACCCACATACCAAACATAGTAGTTAACCAATAAAAAATACACATTATATCATATATTTTTGTTACAATTTTACATAGTTTTAATCATATTTATATTTCTTAATATTTAAATGGTGAGATTCATAAACGTTACTTATCAATAGCGATGTTTCCATCTCTTTCTGGCATTTGATGTTTGACAATGACAAGAATAATGAAGTACAATGCTACAAGGATATTTTGACACTTGACTAGAGACGCTTTTATCAAGTGTTAGTGAAAAAATATTGAAAAAAAAAATGTCGATTTTAGTTCAAATTTTAACCACGCCCCAAGATATCCTTGTACAGCTACGAATTATGTATTGTTTATTTTATCTTGGCCTGGGATTGTTATCCTGTCGCTTATATTTATATATTTTATTACAATATTACTTGAAAGAGAAAAATACGATTTGGCAATGTCACAGTCAGTTGGTTATGAAATTATGTTTACTGCAAAGATTTAAATAGTTAGATTCGAACTCTCTCTAAAATATTTTTCTGGTTTCTTGTACTATATGCTCGCGCTTAACCAGTATCTCGCTTGATGGTAAGCGAAGATGTGTTCGACGGTGAAGCACGCTTGTCTAGAAGTAATCTATTCATTCTTGAATTGCAAACCCCCAAAGGTTGTAACTATCATGAAACACAGACCCCGGCAAGGAATTCCACTCCTTAGCTATTACGTATAGGCAAAATGCTTTGTATGTACCGGAGGGATGTCCACCATATAACGATATGTATATTATAGCCGCGTCGACATGGGTCGCACGGGCTCGCGAGGCAACCTTCATATGCGGCACATGATTTTGGCCTCGCGAGCGCATTACGATGAGTGCACATCTAACGATTTATTTCTTTGCATACGGTACACAAAATCACGTGAATATAGAATACGAATTGGAAGAAACTATTTCATCATTTTAGCAGTAGATTTATTGACCAAGAAGTTCAAGTTTTTAATCTTCAAAAAGTTGAACATTACAAATTTTAACGCAAAACTTTAACCCCTTACCACAAAAAGATCATCGTTGAACGCTTGTCTAAAAAAAGTGTAACTACAAAACGACCCTTATATCAACTTATCGTTTTTACGTTGACAGTTTTCTTAGATAAGTATTCAACAGATGTTACTCTTTCTCGTGTTAAGACTGTAAAGTTTTAGTAACTAACCAGAAATCTCAAATATTTATGAAAATACGGCTAATACAATCGGTTTTGTATTATTAAGTTTATTTTGCAATTAATTTTTCTTCAAATGGGTAGGAAGGCGAGTATAGTATTCTTTCAATTTCCCATTATAATAGGACAGCGAGTTTATAACCATAAAACGGGTATTTTAATATTTTTTAGGAATATAGTAAGTACCCACCATCGACTAGACACACAGCGTATAATAATACAAAACCGAAAATTTAGCTTACCTTATAAACTTTTGGAAGATGATATTTTCAGAGCATTATTTTTCGTTTATATAAATGATTATTGTCTGTATATAAGATTTCAATCGAGTCAAAGACATACTAAGTTTCAATTCCTCAGAGGAACTTTATTTTACTATTGTTTACACATATTTAGTATTAGTTAAAGCATTTATAACTTCCAAAATGTTAGTTATATCATCAAATGTGTCCTCGCGCCTCGGGTGGAGCGGAAAGGACTGTCAGTCTCGTCCTGACACAATTCCTCCGTGTTCCTTCAATTGCCATTTACGTTTCAGGGTCGTGTTGACACGTGTGGACAGTTCCGTGACCACGGCAGGCGTTTGGCCCTATATGGTTCCTCGTCAGATTGCCGATAGATCTTTGAGGCGCGCGTGGAACACGACGCGACGGCAACGCGGGCATGGACCCTGATCGGACGGCGACACCTATTACTCGCAGTCCGATCACAAGCCGCTGTGAGAGGAAGTGGGCTGTCCACCACGTTGGCCCAGTGCGGGTAGGTGATTGTCACATGTCTTCGAATTTTTGGTTCTAGGACATGCCAGTTTCCACGATGTTTTCCTAAACCGTTTTGGGAGCAATGGTGATGAAATAAATTACACAAAGTAATGCGCCATTTCGCCAGATATATTTAAGTAGGCATAGATCCTGATTCCGTGAAATTGCTGTAGGAAAAATTCAAGTATCGTGCTACTAAACACTAAATGCGTGTAAACGAATTACGATTCAGTTAACTGTTCATATATTTATATAATTTTAGTACAGTAGAAAGTTAAAAATATAATCAATTCATTTCAGAGAAAAAATGTTTATTTATTTCTATAATAATTTTAAATGTACACAAACTAAATATGTTTTCGACTCCATTTACCAACTTTTTACAAAAAAGAGAGGTGCGAATTTATATACAAAGAAAGCTATGTTATTTTTTATTCATCCATATCTAAATATAATATCGACTATGCAATTTCTATTTTATTAGAAAAATCCTTCAACTTTTTCAGCGATTTCTGACGATGTCAGAAAATGTTTACACTTTGTCAGAAAATTCTGACATCAAGTCAGTAAGTTCTGACATTAAGTCCCAAAATTCTGACAGTTAGAAAAATCTGACATTAAGCCAGAATTGTTCCCGAGATTCATTTCTTAGGTATTTTTTTTTCATCATATTTTCACATTACATAGTCTTTATTAATTATATTTCTATAAGATTCAAGTATTATACAGCCTCTATTCTATCGAATAAATACTGCTTACAAAAATATAGTAATAAATGCATTTTTATTATTTATTTTTATTTATATATTTTTTTCAATATGGCAACACAATATTTTTTTGAATGGCAATATTAAAATGGGTTTCATTTTGATATTAAAGTCCTTTACATAGAAAACTCACGCTTTCTTCACATGGGAGTAGGCAGAAACCACAGAACGCCACCTGTTACGATCCTTACATACTCTTTTCGCCTCATCCACATTCATACATCTGGTCATACATATTTTATGACACGTTTAATATCATTCAAGAAAAAAAAACATAGATTTTATTGACTTTCTCACTCTTATTCAAGATTTCAGACTACTCTAACTAAATACAGAAGCGTATTATACGAAAATGGACCTTATTTTTGTCAAATTAACCTTCATATTCCTGAAATCAAACTATGGAGAAGTGTTTCAAATGAATATGAACATTTATCTCGCAATCATAAAGTACATTTTCCTATAAAACGTGTACTGTATTAATCTTGATTAAGTTGACTTACAAGAATGAACTTTATTTCAGTCAAAGTAAAACCCATTTTAACTTACAAAATGCCCGTCAAATTAATATTTTAGCGCCTTCTTATACGAACGAGTTTGATAACTTATACGATAGATGTGAGTAGGATTTTTTCAGTGTCACGTAAGGTGATAATAAGAGTATTACCTTTTTAAATATAAAGGGAGATTCAGAAAGATTGAGTAATACTTTAAGGGGTGAACGAATAAAAACATAGGTAACAGTCCAATTCCCGTTTTCGCTTTTTTTTTACGTGTAAAATCATCAAATTAGTCCTCCCATCCAGGGCAGAGCGGGAGGGACTGTCAGACTCGTACTGAATAAAATCCACGGTGTCATTCAATAGCCATTTACGTTCCGGGTCACGGTACTGTTTTTCGAACTGACTTACTAATCGGTTTATTTTTAGTAACGCTTTCATTATTATTGTGCCTTAAATTCGTTAATATGGTTCAATGAATGCTTCAAGAAGTTCTACTAACATAAATAGAAAATTAAATATAGAATATTTGAAAGCTATTTCAAGTATTTTGTTTTTAAATATAAGTAAACAAAATTATATCCATTTATTTCTTGCAATTATGATGAAAATAATAAAATCATGCCTTTATTGAGGCAAATTTTTGCAAATTATATTAAAAATTTATACACAATTCATCTTTAAAGTTAGTTTTAATTATATTTGTCAAATGTCCATTCTTTTCTTTCTTTAAAATTATATTTTTTTTCCAAATTTCAATAGTTTTGTTAATTTTTTTCTCCTTCTAAAGTATTACCCCTTCTTTTGCTACCACAAAATGTCAAAGAACAGTCATATATATTTTCTTTTAAAATAGAAAAAGGCGCCTATTACCTCACCTTAGAGTCCATATTCGAATAACATCAAATCCATTGAGAATTTTATACAAAGATTCCCCGTAAAACAACTTATGTATGAGAATTATATTGTTTGCAATATCATATAATAATAATACTTGTTTGATTTTAATTTTGAAACAGTAAAAAATTATAATATCACGGTTTTAGTTCCCAAAGAGAAGGGCAGAGATGAGATTCCTTTGGTTATTATGAGCTCTATGAGGCCATAATCCACCACGCGGGTCCAGTACAGGTTGGTTCCGCCGGTGTGCGGCAAAAATATTCGCTTTAGTCGACTCACTCACACACACATACTTTTGTACGCGCACACGTGAGTAGTAGACTCGTTATTTGTGCGCGCACATTGTTAAACTCAATTCAGTGAAAATGTAGCGCACATTTTTTTCTTCCATTTCATTTATTCATTAATTTATTGATTTGCTGTACTGTGCGCCTCTTTAGCCTCTGTCCACTGGAAAGGCTGTGCGTAACTTTTGTACGCACAGTGCAGCACATTTGTTCGTGCATGCGCACAGTGCAGCACATTTGTTCGTGAACATTTTCACTGAACTGAGTTTACATAAATAAAGAGCAGTTTGATCACGTGTGCGCGTACAAAAAAGTATCTAGCTGTGCGCGAGAAATATGGGTCTACTGTTAAGTACACTGCCTAACACTTTGGATATTACAAGCGTGATATTAATTTAAATACCACTTCAAAAACCAATCAAAAATTGTGATGATTAACCGACAAAAATAATAATAATATTAGTAAAAAAAAAACATCAATAAATAATTTAACGAAACAAGTGACTTATCATTAAACTACGAAATATTTAATTTGTTTTTAAATATACATAGATGTAAGTAAACATTACGTTTGTTTATCTTAAAGGGATATATAGCAGTGTATAAAATACCTAAGCATCGATTTGAAACCGATCAGAAAAAATATAAGTGAATAGCCTGACTTGGTTTGCTAACGATCTTGCCGCTGTGGGCATTCACTTAGCGCGGGACGGCGAGTGGTAAAATTAAATGTTTGAAACACTCCACGAGGCGCTGCCAGTGCCGAAATCGCGAACTTACAAAGTAACTAATGTCTTATTTGCGCCGCCCGTCGCACCGCTTACCGCTTAAGAAGTCGTGAAATGTTCGTTAAACTCGCATCATCCGAAACAAGTTTAATCTGCCGCCATATTATGACGTCTTAAAACCAGGCTTGTTCCAGTGAGTGAAAGAGACAGAGCTATACAAGTCGTCTAGCGCCACCTCGTTCACTCACTGGAACAAGCCTGGTTTTAAGACGTCATAATACGGCAGCTGGGCTATTTTGTTTCTATTCCACCGATTAAAATAATAAATTTTCTTTTTCTGATCGGTCAGTCTTCGATAAATATGGTCACTAATAATACCCCATTATTTTCCCTACATATTGCTGCGAAAACTTATCTACAACTATGTATATAAAATACAAATGAATATTTTCTAATATAACTTAAAACTAATATTTTCACAATAAAAAAATTAGTTTCATTTTGTTAATATACAAAGATAACAATTTAAATGGCGACCGTGGTGAGACTTTGGC
This sequence comes from Agrotis puta, assembly GCA_943136025.2. Lineage (NCBI taxonomy): Eukaryota > Metazoa > Arthropoda > Insecta > Lepidoptera > Noctuidae > Agrotis > Agrotis puta. The sequence continues at coordinate 1,995,291 of OW964195.2, read as the reverse complement.
AATTATACCGGAAAATTCCGCAAAAATACCGTTTTTTTTTTCATAACCGGCGTATTTTACATGGAGAGACTGCCTATCTTAACTCCACAACTAGAAAACCTGAGGCACTCTAAATTCTAGCAAAAAAAGCCTTACAATTTAATGTTTTTATACATATTCAGTAAATATCGGTAAGTTTACCAATTTTTTATATTTTTTGTCTAAATTTTATGACGATGTCACCTTTTAAAATACTTAGAAATAACTCAAATATTTTTTTGATTTGGAAAACTTCACAATTTAGATTAAATATAAGTAACAAATCTTACCAAAAAAGCAAGCTTAATTATTAATTTAGATACAATATAATTTTGTGGTATTTTTGATACCTAATTTGTCATTATTTTTGAGAAAATGTGACAATTTCACCAACAGGTCAAATTCATAATTTACCGTATTTGGTAACTTATGGAAATATACCCAATTAAAAGCTTTGATCTCATAGAATAGACTCAATTTTTATGCTATCAATTACACTCCATTTTTGTTACAATATTCACCAATATTTAACACAAGATTTACCAATTTTTTGGTAATCACGACAGTCTTACCTGAAGTTACAGGTATTGCCTTTTTTATAAGAGCATAATTTTTAAATTACTCTAACTTCATTGTGACAATTTTACACACAATTTACCATTTCATTTATTTGGTAATTTCGACAAACTTAGTTACAAGTAGTGCCTATTTTTATCGTAAAGCATAATATATTACAATTAAATATCGTAGCAGTTCTCCCCAATACTTTTTTACACATATTTTGGAAATTTTGGCAATCTTACCTGTACGTACAGGTATCGCCGTAAGTCTCACCACAGATTATGGTAAACTTAAATACTTATTATAAAATTGGTATATCAACCAGTGTGTGGATGTGATTTTTGTTCAAAAATCGCTGTCATATCACGAATGTTGTATGAGGGAGACACTTTTTCCTTCCTATAGAAAAAAAGACAATATTAATAATATTAACTATAAAATTTCTTTTAGCTCTGAAAATAATAAAAATTGAAAAAAAAAATATGATTCTTTAGTAAATTATTTTAAAGAAGAAACGTATGATACAACAAAAAAAAAAAAAATTTACCGTATTTTTCGAATTGTTTAAAACAAAAACCAACAAGTAAACTACAAATAACGGTATACTTGAATTCAAAAGGTTCAAGTATGATTGCCAATTTCAAGTATACTGCTAATTGTAAGTTTACCTGTAATACAACAAAAACTAAGCATTTTACTGAACCAAAATACACATAAAAATTTGTGCAAAACTAAAGTTATGATGTTATATTCCACAATTTAAAGCCAATTTTACAACAACACAAAAAATCAAACAGAATAGAGAAAAAATATAGAAGAAGTGGCTTGGAAGATATATTTTTTGCACCTATTTATTGGTTTTATCATATTGACGAGTAACTAGATTTTTACATAAAAAGGCTAAAACATAGTTTAGCTAAATACCAGAAAGGACAAATAAGTTTTTGCATACAAAAACCCTAAAAAAGGGTTTGACTTATTACGATTATTTCATCTACAGTTTATAAAATAAGAAACTGATCCAATACCTTTTTTCTATACAAATCGATAACAAATACAGTATTGTTTGTCATTTTAATATTTTCTCAATGAATTTGATCTAAATACGACTTCAAATTACCTCAAAAACAATATAATTTTTCTAGTTGTCAAAATCAAAACAAATTTTCTTTCTATTCGTCCAAAAACGATATCTCCCAAGCCGTGTTTTCAACTTACCTTTCAAAATTCCTTTCGTCTCGAAATTCTCTATCCGGACTAGCAGGCGACGGAATAGATTCCAAATTATTAGTGCTTTTAGCTAAGCTAAACCTTAGCCTCTGTCCTAGGTCCACGGTATTCCTTCTCTCAAACTTAGGCATCTCATCTTTTAATCTCTCACAGCTCTCAATTTTATCCTCCTTATCTTTCCTAATCTTTATTCTAGTCAACTGTTCGGGATTCGACCGGAAAGATTGCGAACTGTATTTCTCTCTGAGAAAATTTCTACGTTCTTCTTTATATTTTTCTATACGTTCTCGGCTGAGTTTCTTATCGTCTATGGGTATTATATTTTTAATTTCAGGTCGATCAAAACGTTGTATTAAAGAAATTTTATTTTCTGTCGTTGGCGTTATAACTACTTTATGTTCTTGATCAATGTTTAGATTTAAATCAGGCAGCTTTTTACTTGAAGTTTTGACTTCTAAACTTTTCCGTCTATCAACGTCAGAGTCGTTGCCAAATTCTTTTATAAACGCGTTCTCGTCCAGCGATCTAGCGTTGTGAGAATTTTTCGATAACTTATAAGATTTTGGCGAGGCTGTTGGCGTTTTGAAATCAATTTTTTTATTAATTTCTATGACTCTTGTCTCGTCTTTGCGTTCTAAGCTCGGATATTTGATCTCCGCTTTGAATTTGTCGAATGTAAACGCGGCTTTTTGTTCTGTGGGACTCTCAAATCGAATTGCAAGTTCTCTAACATTCATAGTTTTAAAATTGCCGTTTTCAACGACATCTTTGCTATTATCATCTTCATTTAACAGATCTTTATCACATATTTTGAGGGTGTCAACATTAATATTTTCATAATCATTTTGTTTTTCAAACGCGATGTTCTCGTAGTGCCTGTCTTCTGGTAGTAACATCGCGTTTACTTCTTCTATACTCTTTTTGAAGAACTTGACTTGGCTGTAGACATCAACATCGTCATCCAAGTTAGTTTCCGTCGGTGTCTCCAGGATAATCAGATCCTGTATATCTTCAGGTTGGCAAGCCTGTTGGGTAGGTAGACTCGCATCAGTCTGTGGTATACTCGCATCTTCGACTATAGACAAATTCTTCTCCAAATCGATATCTTCGTAGACAGAATCCCTATCATTTGTAGGTGTATCTTCATAATTCTTGCATTTTGTCGGTGATCGGAATGTGATACTTATAGTAGATTTTAGTGGACTTTTCAATGGACTTCCAGGAGAACTTTTACTTGTGCTAGAAGATTGTAAGTTTATGTAGTTCGGTCGTGTATAGTTGTAGCATTCGTAAAGCTCGTCACCTTTCGTCAAACTGACATTGGAATAACTCGAAGAGCTCTCGTGTGATGACGTCATGACTTTCATTACATCATTATCATCTTTTCTCTTTTCATTCTCAGAGTTAGACGAATTAGAAACAGCCGACAGTCTATTCAAATTATGATAACTAATATCAGTTGAATGCAACGGGCTATGTTCAAGTGAATCGTGTAAATTTTCTGCGAAATCTTTCATATTCTCATAATCAGTCGCTTTGAGCTCGCATTTGAGACATTTCTCTTGATCGCAATTACTGCAAACCTCGCTTTTTATTTGTATTGTGTGTTTATTTGTTTCGCTAACTTCAGAATCACTTTCTAGAGGGTCGTATATGGGTGTGACTGGTGTTAGAGGACTAGAATTGATCGTGCTTGTAGTTAAAGTGGAGACAGAATTCTCAACTGGCCAATCAATCTTTATCAAGGTAGAATGGCCATCCTTGCCGTGCCAACTGAGTCGGTTTGGAGTCTTGTCAGAGTCTAAGTGCATGCCACTGTATCTGGCTTTAGATTTTCGTGGGGAGTTGCGTTCTCTGTAAGTGTTAGATGTAAGTGTAAGCGGGAAATTTAGACTGTTAACACATTTATAGTGGGTGGTCAGGATTGGTGGTGTGGTTTTATTATTGTTGGTAATACTCTTACAAGTATTTTAATTGTCCTTGTATTTCATATATTGCGATGATTTATGTTAGGACTTTAAGTCGTAAAAACACGGTAAGGTTTAAGTACTGTTATAGTGCTTACATTTTAATTTTAACCATTACAAAGTTATATTTGTAGTTCATTTAGTTTTGTAGTTAATTTTGTTCACTATCAACGGATTTGGATGAAATTTGAAACACAGATATTTTATAACCTAAATTAACATGTAGGATTTTTATTCCGGTTTCATGTGGGATAATTTTAAGTTTTTGTGGGTGAAACCGCTGACAACACCTAGTTCTTAACATATTTAAATTATTGTAATAAATCCACACCGCCAAAAAATATCTAATTAATACAAAATACAACAGAGTAACAATGGCTGCTCACACAACTTGTCAGATGTACGTGTTATTGAAATGTGGTATTTATATTAATAATTATTATGAACGATTGTGATGTCGACTGATTTAACCTCTCGGGCGATTTATAATTGAAAATGATAAAAATCAACGTCCAATGAGCGACTGTCTGTTATGTACAGACGTGTGTACGTAAGGCGCTGGGGCGTTTTCGCTTATGTACACCCGGGTGAACGTAACGCGCCCGAGAGGTTAATAAATAAGGCCAGAAATTAATAATCTACCTCAGTCTAAACCCCGTTTCTTTGTTTTTGTCGGCTGCTTCTGATAAAGACTCAGATAGACGAATTCAGTCGTCGATTGGTTATAAACAAAGATTTGGATCAAGATAGTTACTGAGATAGTATATTAATATCCAGCGTAAAAGAATATAGGAGCGACAGTATTATATTGGATTTCATTTTTTAACATTGCCCCATTCGATTTTTTGCGATCGTGATTGAGGCACGATGACTGAAACAATTTAGTAGTTAGTAGGGGCTAGGCGTAGCGCCTGAGTGAAATACATGATTGTATTTTTTACCAGCTAAATACACGGGCGGCATCAGTTGTCATGAAGATAATGGTAGAAAATTGATTTTTTTACACATTACTGCGCCTGGCGAGGTGTTAAATCTCAACGAATCTGGCTTATTACTTTTTTCACTCTTTGAATATTCAATATTAAAGGTTTCTCTCAGTTTTTGTGTTTGGGGATAATTGAGCAAGTTTGCAGCGTGCCTCATGCACTTTTCCAAAATTTCAAGTAGGTCTTAGGTCAGATGCAAGAAATTGCATGCGAGTTGCATGCAAGATTGAGTACATTGCGGTTTTTTTTTAAACGTTTCCCCACACTACGAATTTCTCCTGTATCGTGGGTGCGTTTACAAACATATAAACTCACATACACAAACGCCCAGACTCGGAACAACTACTCGTAGATTATATAAATATTTGCTCCGTGCGGGAATCGAACCGGCAGCACGCAGGGCAGCAGTCCGATCGATCAGCCAATGCGTTAACTGAATTCATTGTCCTTTAACAGTGCGCAATGTATTCAAACTTCATGCAACTCGCAATTGGCTATTTGACTGAAAAATTCTAATTAGTCCGTCACTTAGATCATCAAAAAATATTCGACCCATATTTTTTCTTATGTTTCGTAAAAAAATTGACGGACGCTTTCAAAATTGGCAGTATGTCACAATTTAGTACAATTTCTATTGAATTCTGACGTCACGAGCCCCCACTCTCGAGTTTTGATGTGTTGTATTTTGGTAAATATTCATTGATTTTACAAAAGAAAAAATATGTGTCCGTTATTATTTTAAACTCTAAATGACGGACTAATTATATTTGTAATTTATAGCTACTGTCAAATAGCCAATTGCATGCATCGTCTAAATGAGCCTATATTTTTTTTATATGACACATAGCTACAACACATAATATACGTATAACTGATATTGTATTGTTTTATATATAAATAACATGTATTGTATGTATGTTTGGTATATTCACCTTAGTTTGACGTTTCCGAGTGAAGTTGGGAAGTCGGTCAGAGAAGCCATTGGACTGTCCCGGTCTTTGCACAATCTGTGGACAATGGATAATCATTTTATAACAATTATTTATTACTAGCTTTTGCCCGCGGCTTCGCTCGCGTAGAATTTGGTCTGCCTCATTAAGTTACGTGACTTTTTTTTATGTAACTTTACATCGTACATCCCAGATAACACCTATACCTAATATTTAGAGGGAATCTCTTGAGGGTGGAATCATCTGAATTCCTTTCTAAGTGCTCATTATTTTAGAGGGCCAAAGCCTGCCGGGGTCGCGGGACTTACGAATTACCGTGACCCCGGTACATAAAGGGCTATTGAAGGACACCGTAGATTTTAGTCAGTCAAGTCTGACAGTCCCTCCCGCCCTGCCCTAGGTGGGAGGACTCATTTGATGATTTTACCACGATAAAATAATAATAATAATAGAAACCCTGCAAATTTCAAAATTCTACCAGTGGTTTCTTCATCAATCTTTACCTGTATGGTGTGTTTATAAAAAGTAGCCCTATGTCCTTCCCCGGGCTTGAGATTATCCTATCCAGCACAAACGGATTACTATACACTGACTAATAAACAGGTCGGACCAATGTTACTTGCATTTAATCACTACATAGTATAAAACAAAGTAGCTTTTAACGATCGAACTCGTGTAATGATCGACATCATTGCGCGATCACCGCCATCTATCGAGCATATGGACCACTCGACATATAGTACTAATAGAATTATCTATACTCCGTTCATCATCTGCCTAGCGTTTTCCCAACTATATTGAGGTCGGCTTCCAGTCAAACCAGATGCAGCTGGATATCAGTATTTTACATGGAGCGACTGCCTGTCGGACCTCCACAACCCAGTAACTGGGTAATACGATACCCCATGGTAAGATTGGCTGTCAGACTTTAGAGCTTCTGACAGTAACGACTGTCAAAGATCTTCAAATGACAGACGGGACCAACGGCTTTACGTGCTTTCCGAGTGCTTTTTACCCATCCACAGACCAACCTCGGCAAGCGCAGCTTAACCCGTAAAAATATATATAATAAAAAACTTTTTCAAAAAAAAAAATGTAACCGCCTTCAAAAAGAACCACAAAAAAGGGTAAAATAATCTACAAAATAACTTTCATTTCGGAAGTCGGTGGCAAAAAAAAACCATGAAATAAAAAATAACAATGCCATCGACTTCCGAAATAAAAGTTATTTTGTAGATTATTTTACCCTTTTTTGTGGTTCTTTTTGAAGGCGCTTACATTTTTTTTTTTTTTAAGTTTTTAATTTTTCGTTTTTTAGTTAAAATATTCAACCCAAATACATATAATACAATCCGTAGCACTGGTAATAACATCCCTCATGTACACAATAAGCTAATAAAATTCCCTATCTCAAAAACTACTGAACCGATTTTGATGAAACTTGCAGTATTCCCTAAGTTGAACGATACCTAGCACAAAAAAAAAGAATTATTTAAATCGGACGTGAAGTTCCGGAGATATGCGAACAATGAATCAGTACTACTACCTACTCCTTACTGTTAAGGAGTTGTACCTTCCATCATCACCTCAGCTACATAAGATAATGATTACCATACGCAAGTACTTAAATTACTTCATAAGATTTACGAAAAACGATGCGTGGGCCTATAAAATTTGAGGGTTGCCCTCGATTTCTCCAAGATCCAATCATCAGATCCTGATTTGGTGACAATGGGACCACACGGGAAGCACCAGCTTTCAAACAAAAAAAGAATTATGAAAATCGGTTCACCCAGTCGGTCGTAATGCGGTAACAAACATTAAAAAAAATACAGTCCTCCTTTTTTTGAAGTCGGTTAAAAACTATCCTATGTCCTTTCTCAAGTTCCAAACTATGTCTGTACCAAATTTAACACTAATCGGTTCAGTAGTTTAGGCGTGAAGAAAAGACAGACAGACAGACAGACAGACAGACAGAGTTACTTTCGCATTTATAATATTAGTTAGGATAGTTAGGATTAGGATAGGATTAGGAAGTTAGGATAGTTAGGATTAGGATTTTATGATAATTTCGGAAATATTGCATAAATCCGACGGGTATAAATTTCAGACTATAGCAAAATGATGCCGACAGCTCTTTAGAGGCGCGCGTGGTATACAACGCTTCGTCGACCCGGGCATGGTCCATGGTCGGACAGCGAGTCGCCCATTACTCGCCGCCCGCATGCTTGCGCCTACAGTGGCCGGAGATCGTCTCGCGACGTCCGACGCCGTGGGCGTCTACCACTGCGGCTGGGGTGGAGGAAGGACGCTGTCCTCTCCCTCAGGCGGCCCGTCTCCTCCTTCACGAACATTACTGCTTCGCAGAAGGAGGCGACCGCTTCCCACTCCGTCTCGCCCCGCAGCATGACCTCGACCAATGCCGGGCGCGAGAGGTCTCCGCCTATCGCCGTCGTGAGGACACGGCGGTGCTCTACCCAAGCGGGGCAGTCCTGCACCGTATGCTCCACCGTGTCCTCCGGACGGTCCTCGCAGTGGTGACACCCAGACGTTCTTCCTTCCCTATCCGAGACAGGAACCTCCCGAAACTTCCGTGTCCGGTGAAGACCTGTGTCGAGCGAAGGTCAGGACGCCACGACGCCTTTCCAGTCACTCCTCAAAGAGGGGTCTTACCACCGCGATTACGGTGTGCCCGTACATGTATTATGTAGCCTGCACGCTGCAATAAAGGTCCTCTAAAACCTCCATTCCGTGGATTTTAGTCAGTCTGACATCCCCTCCCGCCCTGCCCTGGGTGGGAGGACTCATTTGATTTTTTACCACGAAAAAATAAAGAAAAAGTAATCTATTCTCACCTCTTAGCGATGTCAGTGTGTCTCGGCGAGGCCGGGCGTGCGGAGTGTCTCTTCTCGGGCGGAGGACGAGCTCGGGGGGACTCGCCGTCTATGTAGCCGATCTGGGAGAGTTGCTCCTCTAGCGCCAGTCGACGACTGGGAAACATACAACGTTAACATTAAGGGAGCTTGCTGATGACGCAATTCGTGCGATTTGCAATTTATATGAACCAAAAATGAAAATCGTCTTTCTAAGACTTTTTTTTAACTACAACTCCCTTTTCGTTATATAAATATTGGTACCGTGTGTGATAATTTATTAAGGTACATATTTGTCGGTACGATTAGCGCAGTGGATTGTTGCGCTGCGTGTCGCGGATCGCGTTCGATTCCCATATTTGTTATATTTGTATGATCTACAAGTAGTCGTTCCGGGTCTGGGTGTTTGTGTATGTGAGTTTATATGTTTGTATACACACCCACGATACAGGTGAAGTTCCTCGTGTTGGGCAACGTTCTTTTTTAACCTCTCGGGCGCCTTACGTACACACGTCTGTACATAACAGAAAGTCGCTCATTGGACGTTGATTTTTATCATTTTCAATTATAAATCGCCCGAGAGGTTAAATATATTACATCAGAAAACCAACTAACAAAGTGCTGAATCCACTTCACTACACTGCACTTATCCCGCGGTGGTGGGTTAATTTTTATTTCTTGAAAAATTCCTTTAAATCCAACAACGCGACATGTTCTGTGGTGTTTTCATAATTATTCTGAAATATTACTTTTATCATTACTTAGTTCGGAAAACGAAATGTTTCTCAATGATCAATTAGGCCTTATAACACGGCATACGGGTAATGGGCAACTCGCTGTCCGACCATGGACCATGCCCGGGTCGACGGCGCGTTGTGTTCCACGCGCGCATCAAAGAGTGTCAACAAAATGACGGGGCCACCCTCTAGAGGACCAAAGCCTGCCGGGGTGAAGGACACCGTGGTTTTTAGTCAGTACAAGTCTGACAGTCCCTCCCGCTCTGCCCTGGGTGGGAGGACTCATTTGATAATTTTACCACGCAAAAAAAAAAGCACATGCTGAGAAAGGAGCCTTTTGGCCTCGCACAGGACTAAATGTTTTTTACTGATTTTACCTTTTGTCGTTTTTCTTTAATATATTTTTTTTCTTTGTTGTTTTTATTCATGTAATATTTTTTTATTCTGTCCTGTGTGTGTCAATAAATCTCTTTTCTTTCTTTCCATGACATGTGCAGAGTTTAGCTATATAATTAAATTATATTTAAACTATAAAGGCCCATGCAACTTTTAGTATGGACCTTAGCATCATTTTTTTTTTCTTTTCGCCAGTGATTGAATTTTGGCCACAATTAGACTACTACCTAAGAAGTCCATAAAAAAAAATTAAGTTTCTAAACCGTAACCAACCAGAGATATGGCGGTTTTAATTTTGTTGTAATCAGGAGTGCTTTAGTCCCGATTAGAACAAAATAAAATCCGTTATATCTATGGTTGGTTACGGTTTAGATTTTTTTAAATATTTTTTACGAATTTCTTAAGTTGCGGTCTACTAATGACCAACATTTCATTACTGGCGAAAGAAAAAAAAAATTGATACCAAAAAGTTGCATACCCTTTTCTAACAGCATTATGTTGTGCACTCACCGTTCCGCCAGCTCGTTGGCTTGATGTATATCGACGCGCAAGTTCCGTCGTGGACTGGGCTCCGCGCTGCACAGACCTGACTCGGGCGGAGTGGAGCACAGGGAGTCCTGTAACAAAACAATTTATATATTTACGCCCGAAATCACTACATAGTATAAAACAAAGTCGCTTACATAGGGACAGACAGACAGACAGCGGGCTGTCCGTCTGTCTGTCCGTATGTATGCTTAGATCTTTAAAACTACGCAACGGATTTTGATGCGGGTTTTTTTTTAATAGATAGTGATTCAAGAGGAAGGTTTATATGTATGTAACATGCATAATATAGTAGATTGATTAGGGCAGTTATTGTAGTTTATTTTAATTTAATTTTATTTTTATTTTTTGACGAATCTTAATTACTTAATATGACGTTATTTAAATTTCATTGTTTTAATTATAATGATTTTAATTAAGAATTATAATAATTTAGAATTGTATAATGTTTTTACCTTAATTATTGTATTTATATTAAGTATAATTAAATTAGAATAGGATTTTTTACTAATTAGACAATGGATAATAAATAATATAGTAGATGATATAGTGATTGCACCCGTGCGGAGCCGGGGCGGGTCGCTAGTTAATATTAAATCTCAATCCAAATTTCGTTCCTTTGTTTTTGACACCTGCTTCATTCTTGCTGCTGCTGATACATCTATTTTTTTTTCATCAAATGAGTTCTCCCGCCCGGAACGGGACGGGAGGGACTGTCAGACTCGTACTGACTAAAATCCACGGTGTCCTTCAATAGCCCTTTACGTTCCAGGGTCCCGGTTATCTGATGAGACGGTCCCGTGACCCCGGCAGCCTTTGCAAAACTAACCCGTCATATTGCTGACACGTTCTTTGAGGCGCGCGTGGAACACAAAACGGGCATGGTCCATGATCGGACGGCGAGTCATCCAAGCCACGGAGCCTAGATTCGTTCGACAATACAATTCGCCGCTATTTGAGGAACATATAGAAATATCCGACAATAATCCAATAACCCAATCCAGCGACATATAAAAAAAACGACGGGTTGCACTCTGGGAGTGCCGGCAGAAGTGAAAACTTGAATAGTAATAAACACACACGAACATTCGCGCAAGCGCCCTGCGCCGTCATACGAATTTTCGATCAGGTCACGTGTCCTGACGCGAGTTTAACATTTTTTACCCATTCCAAAAAAAGTGCACAACGCCGCTAAAGAAGTTTACACACTGTAAAATTCTACATGCGTTTACAAACATTGTAACCGCTTCGGCCGTCTATGGTACCAGAATTTTGGAACTGGTTCCATACGAGGCTTTTAATTTTACTTCTATGGAACTGCTAAAACTCATGATGTAGCATTCTGCCCTCTAAATTTTGGGAAGACTAGGCAGGAGACGACATACCTGTGCATGATTAACTTGCAGCTGAGTATCATCCTCCTCACTGAACATGTGGTGGTCTCTCTCCTGCGGCGACAGTCGCAGGCGCATGTCAGCTAGCTCCGCCTGCCACGGCTCGAAGTACGAGTCGCATGACGATGATCTGAGGACAAAATAAGGGTATTTTTTTTTTGTAAATTATTAAATTTTCCGTCGGTTTAGCTCCCGTTTTATCTTTCTGTATTATAAATGCGAGTCCCATCCCAACCTGTTTTTATTATCGTAGTAAAATCATCAAATAGTCTCAGGGCGAGATGAGACTGTCAGACTTGTACTGACAAAAATCCACGGTGATCCTTCAATAGCCCTTTACGTTCCAGGGTCACGGTAACCTAATGAGACTGTCCCGCGATCCCGGCAGGCTTTGGCCTTGGGCCTCGTCAGATTGCTGAGAGCTCTTTGAGGCGCGCGTGGAAAACGCACCGTCGACCCCGACATGGACCATGATCGGACGGCGAGTCGCCTATTGCTCGCCGTCCTCGCCTACGCAGGCCGTCTGCGGTTTCAACTTTTCAGTAGTTTTTTGTGTAAAAGAGTAACTTCCATACATCATCTTCAAAAACTTTCGCATTTATAATATTAGTAACATTTTTGCAATCACCACACTTGACAAATGGATTAGTGATTTTTAAATGTTGTACACTAAGGCCCACTTCCACCACAATCACTAAACGGATTTAGCGCTAAACTGCCTTAGAATATCACTGTATCCCTGTAGAATATCACTGTATCCCTGTCAAATTGTTTGAAGTTGACAGAGACAGAACGATGTTTTAAATCAGTTTAGCGCTAAACCTGTTTAGTGATTGTGGTGCAAGTGGGCCTAAGATTTTGAATGTTCAGATTCCTAGTAGTCCACGTTTTTTTTTACGTGGTAAAATCATCACATGAGTCCTCCCACCCAGGGCAGAGCGGGAGGGACTGTCAGACTTGTACTGACTAAAATCCGCGGTGTCCTTCAATAGCCCTTTACGTACCGGGGTCACGGTAATTCGTGAGTACCGCGACCCCGGCAGGCTTAGGCCCTCTACAGGGGCCCCGTCACTATGCTGACACTCTTTGAGGCGCGCGTGGAACACAACGCGCCGTCGATCCGCGCATGGTCCATGGTCGGACAGCGAGTCGCCCATTACTCGCCGCCCAAATGCCCGCGCCTGCGGTGGCTTGAGATCGTCTGCCGACGTCCGTCGCCGTGGGCGTCTACCACTGCAGCTGGTGTGGAGGGAGGACGCTATCCTCTCCCTCACGCGGCCCGCCTCCTCCTTTGCGAGCATGACTGCTTCCCTAGTAGGCCACTGAGTTTTTTTTAATGTTGCCCCACACTAGGAATTTCTTGTGTTGGTGGTACGTTTACAAACATATAAACTCACCTACGCAACCTATTTGTCAATAGGCTATTTACTCAAATAAATATTAGACCAAAAATGGATTATAAGAAAACATTAGACCCGTATTTTATCTTTTGTTACGTAAATCAAAATTTAAGAAGATACAACGTTTCTAAAAATAACAAAACGTCACTCGGTCGGTATAATTTTACAGGCGTTATGACGTCACAAGTTACTGTCAAAATTCACTGATTTAAAAAAAAAAATTGTCCATTATTTTTCAATATTCTAACAGACGGACTTACAGATTTTCTATTTATATGCAGTGAAATACCCTATTGAATTACAATTTAGTTTTCAGTCACTCTCTCTGCTCGCTACTCGTTAATCGCCGATAGCACTGCCTTTAAGCGAGATTCTATATTAATTAATAGTCCCAAACATGCTTTATTAAAAACTTTTTAGTATTCATGTTAGATTTTAGTTGTTTTATTAGGATTTTTTAGTTTTAATATCCCATTTAATCCAAAATGGCGACTGTCACAATGTAAGATATCATGCTTTAAATTAAAATGTTGGTTAGTCGCGCAGTATTTCTTGTTAAATTCAATCCTAGCAGGCGAGAAAACGTTACCTTAAATCCACTTTCTCATTAGGCGACAACAGTTGCGCAACTGCTGCCGGCAACGTCGCTTCCAATTCCTCAACAGTTGTCGGCACAATGGAGCTCGGTTGCTCAACAGTTGCCGGCAACGTGGCTGTGGGTTGCGCAACCGTTGCCGGCAACATGTCGCTCTGTTGCCAGACATCGCTAGTTGAGCGGCTTCTTAAAAGAGAAAACTAATATTCAATCTCGCGGATCCAGTTATCTTCTACCTTATGGGAAGTGTACCCTAATTTAATCATTGTAAAGTCTGCCTCATTAGACTAGTGATCATAAAGGCCACTGCTAAACTGTGCTATTGGGTTCTTTTCCAGTTCAGTTTAATGTAGAATTTACGTTGCAAAAGCGATTTGTACATTTTATTTGTTCTTGGCAAGAAGAAACATATACTTAAGAGGCATTTGCCCCCAAGACTGAGTAGTATGAGCTGAAAAAAGAACTTTTAGACAGCCCAAGCGCAATTTGTGCTAGCCAGACTAGGGCCCCTTAGAGGGCCAAAGCCTGCAGGGGTCACGGGACTAACGAGCTACCGTGACTCCGGAATGTAAAGGGCTTTTGAAGGACACCGTGGATTTTAGTCAGTACAAGTCTGACAGTCCCTCCTGCCCCGCCCTGGATGCGAGGACTTATCTGATGATTTTACCACGATAAAAAAGTCAGACTGGAAACTGAAAAATCTAATTAACCGTAAGATTTTCTTTTTTTGGCCCGGACTTATTCTATTTTCGCGTAAATCAAAATTGACTAAGATCCGATGTTTTTAGAATTTACAATTTATTCATTTATTTTTCAATTCTAGACTATAATTGATGGACAAAATAGTTTCTAAACTAATTGATGTTATCATTTAGGTTAACAAGGTTTCAAAAATATAATTATCTGTGATCACCAACCTATTTGCCAAGCATGTTGATAATACTACATATATTATGTATTGTCATTTGTAGATCCGTGACACTGACACATTCAAAGCCTGAAAATTTTGAGTCTCACGGGTATCAATCAGGTAAGACTATATTTTTATTTTTCTTTAAAAAAACATTGCCCCACACTAGGAATTTCTCCTGCGTCGTGTGTGCGTTTACAAGCATATAAACTCATATACACAAACACCCAGACATGGAACAACTACTTGTAGGTCATACAAATATTTGCTCCGTGCGGGAATCGAACCTGCGACACGCAGCGCAGCAGTCCAATCGCTCAGCCACTGCGCTAACCGTGCCGTCAAATATTTGGTCAGATAGATGTAAACTATTGATATTCAGCTGCAGTTAGACTGGAAGTCGACCACAACATACTTGGGAATAAAAAAAGGTTGTAAAAATCTTTGTAGTAGTTCTTGAAGGCGGATCGTTTTTTTTTTATATGCATTTCTGACACTGACTTCTGAAAGATAAGTTATTTTACACCTTTTTTGTGGTGTTTTAAAGGCATTCATTATTTTTCGTATAGTGTTTCTTTTTATCCTTTTTAGTTCAAACATTCAACCCAAATTCTTGTCAAATACGTAATCCGCCATTCCAGTAATAACATCGTCCAAGAACACAATAAGAAATGCTCATAAAATAAAAACTACTGAACTAAACTGAAAGAAATTAATTAAGGGACCAAATGACAGATATACTACATCAAAGAAAAAAAGAATCATCTAAATCGGTTCACACAGTCATAAGTTATGAGGTAACAAAAAAAATACAGTTCAATTGGTTATTTGACAGTAGCTATACATTACAAATGTAATTAGTCCGTCATTTAGAGTTAAAAAAAATAACGGACACGTATTTTTTCTTTTGTAAAATCAATGAATATTTACCAAAATATAACGCATCAAAACTCGAGAGTGGGGGCTCGTGACGTCAGAATTCAATAGAAATTGTACTAAATTGTGACGTATTGCCAATTTTGAAAGCATCGTATCTCCGTCAATTTTGGTTTACGAAACAAAAGAAAAAATACGGGTCGAATATTTTTTGATAATCTAAGTGACGGACTAATTATAATTTTTCAGTCAAATAGCCAATTGATAACCTCCTCTTATTTCAAGTCGGTTCTAAATGAAGATGGAAAAGCCCTTGGGAGATTTTGCTTTTTTTTATGGTCAAACTGTAATCCTTACCTGGTATGATGTTTGAGCGGCTGCGCGGTCCTCTCCGCGAGCGGCGCGAGGGTGTCGCTGTCGGACGTGAGGGACTCGCAGGACTTCACAGGACGGAGACCCAGGCTGGGGGGACACATCGGGATGTCCTGGTGAAGGAAAAAAAAATCATAATAGGGCATGGTAATATTGACAAAGTCCAAAGCCTGCCGTGGTCGCGGGACTTACAAATTACCGTGACTCCAGAACGTAAAGGGCTATTGAAGGACACCGTGGATTTTAGTCTGTACGAGTCTGACAGTCCCTTCCCGCTCTGCCCTGGGTGGGAGGACTCATAAGATGATTTTACTACGATAAAAAAAGGCATGGAATTCTTTGGCTACTGAGCATTAAAATGTTCTTGGTAATAATCATCGATTATTAATTAAAAACTAGATTCACATTATCATTATCAGCTCATAAATGTTCCCACTGCTGGGACACAGGTCTCACTATGAGAGGGAGTGGGCCATAATCCACCACGCGGGCCCAGTGCGGATTGGTAGATGTCACATGTCTTTAAATTTTTGGTTGATGAAAAAAACTACAGTTTAAATTATTTCTAGATAGACAATCCCATTTAAAATTGTCACCAAGTTGGGTTTATTTTTTAAACTGCCCCACACTAGGAATTTCTCCTATATCGTGGGTGCGTTTACAAACATATAAGCTCACATACACAAACGACCAGACCCGAAACAAGTACTTGTAGGTCATACAAATATTTGCTCCGTGCGTGAATCGCACCCGCGACACGCAGCACAGCAGTCGAATCGCTCAGCCGCTACGCTAACCGTGCCGTCAAATATTTGGTCAGTTAACTATTGATATTCAGCTGCAGTTAGACTGGAAGTCGACCACAACATAGTTGGGAATAAAAAAAGGTTGTAAAAAAAAAACTTTGCAGTAGTCTGCGCTAACCGAGCCGACAAAGAGAGATGATAAAAATATCTGCCTCCCTTAAGGACGACATTGTCGCTGTGAGCGGTGACTTAATGCGGGGCAGAGAGCGGTAAGATCAAATGTATAGAAATGTTTGAAACACTCCACGAAGCGCCCCTTGTAGCCAATTCGCAGCCCGCCGCTCTGTTCGCTGCTTAGACCAACATCGTGACCGGGATCTGAAGGTAAGGTACCTGTGGTGGTGTGGGTGTCCGTGCTACATGTGGTGCGGGGTCCCTGCGGCTGCGAGCTCGCTGTTGCTTGCTGCGGGTGAACAGACCGCGCCAGCCAGACGGAGAGCGCTTCAGACCACGCTTGCCTGTAACAAAATACAATGTTGAGAATAAATAAATAAATAATAAATAAATATTCCACAACTATCACACAACGCTAGATGGCGTTGTGTGATAGTTGTGGAATATTTCCAAGCTAAGCAGAGCTTGTGTTATGGGTACTAGACAACTGATAAACATACTTATATATTTTTAAATACATACATATTATAGATAAATTACACCCAGACACAGAACAAAATTAAATGATCGTGCTCATCACACAAACATTTGTCCTGAGTGGGAATCGAACCCACGACCTCTGGCATAGCAGTCAGGGTCACTAACCACTAGACCATCAGGCCTGTCTGATGCAGACTGATGCAAGAATGTATGGTCCAAATATTAAAGGCTCTGGTTGCTTGTTTATGTGAATTTAGATGTTCGTAAACGCATTCAGACTAAAGCCTTTGTCAAACAGACAGGCGTGACGAATGTGAAGCGTGACGTTTTTATTTGTAATGTATGGAATTGTTTTAATCCAGTCTCTTAGAACAGCGAAAGCGATCCGATAGCGTGACAGGAACTATCGGACTGACGTCTCGCTTCGGTTTCGCCTGTCTGTTTGACAAAGGCATAAGCGTCTCAGTCCTACTAGTCCGATCTACGAGAATGTTTGTTGTATGACGACTTCCGACAAATTCCTCCGGCACTGAAATTTGGCATATAATGAAAGTAGATGATACAGATTGTAGATGCACAATAATCCAAATTTTTTTTTTTGGGAGTAATTTAAATTTTTTTATGTGATTTCTTATCCTAAAAAACGGCCGAGAATTTTTTCACTAGAAGTTAGAGCGCGAAATGTAAAAAGTTAATTTGGAGTGACACTGAAATCGAAAAGTTGGATATTTATACTTACTTATACATTATACAGATAGTATTTGAGGCCGAGGAATTTTACACAGAAATATAATAATCATTTGTTCTTCAAAAAAAAGTTGGATTAATGTGCATCTGTAATCTGTATCACCTTCTTTCATCATATTCCAAATTCAGTGCCGGAGGATATTTGCGGATCACATACGACTCGTTGATTGGACTATAAACCCAGTCCCAATCTGAGTCCCAGTTTCATTAAACTTTTTCTTTATTTTTCCTCGTTAAATATCTATTATCGCTTACATCTTTCTTTTTTCTCATGGTCATGGTATAAAGTATCATAGCCATTACAACGCCAATGGGAAGTTTTCTTTTCAAACTGTCAGTAGTGTCAAACTTTCGTAAATGCCACTAGGAAGTTTTATTCCCAAAAAATATTTGTTTTTAAAAAGAAAAAAATATCGCCCACCGCTAATGTTTTCTCTTAAAACTCCAATGGGGAGTTTTTTCCCCAAAACTGTCATAACTATTATAATAATTGTCAAAAGTTCATACCATAAGGGGACCTTAGTCCCCACTTGGCAGTTAACGCCAAAAACTTTAGACAAGCAATCTGTCAGATTTGACAGCTGTCAGAGCTGACAATGGAGCGTTGAAATAGGTATGCACCTCTTGAATTAAACGGATTTATGTCGAAGGCAATAGCTCGCGTCGCTTAGGATTCAAATATGTACTTGAATCGCTTGCTATGGTGATGATTTTACCACGGTAATAAAAAAATGTCTCCCATGGTTAATAAATAATAACCACTGACAAACATTTGGGTGTCTTTAATTGACGATATCTTGAAAATGTACATACCTGGCGCAGGCAGATCTAAAACGGTGTGATATTGTGGTAGATTATTGGGACCCGATCCGACCTGGAACAATAAATACATTTGTTAAAATCCGTGGTGGGAGGACTCATAAGATGATTTTACCACGCTACAAAACAAAAAAAGGTATTGTATATTAGTACGTACCTCAATGTACTTGGGTCTGAGATGTGAGGAGGGTCTGAGCTGTGTGTTGGCAGCCGCGGCCGCTGCGATGGCCCCCGAGGCGGGCGGCAGGCGGGGGGAGGCCGCGGGGGGGGCGGGCTGGCCGCGCCGACGGGCCTCCTCCAGGCTGGGGGAGGAGGAGGAGTTAACATCATATGCAACACTAGCTGCTACACTTCGTACCGCCTCAGATTTTGATTTCTGAACGTTTTTTTAATTTTATAGATTTCCGAACGACTCGACAAACGTCAAATATTTGACAGGTAGGAATAGTTTCTAAGAGAAAACGGAATTGTTGCTTTTATTATATTTTCTCATCTTTCAAACCTTGCCTGGACTTATAAAAATAATTCGAAACCAAAATTAGCCAAATCGATCCAGCCGTTCTCGAGTTTTAGCGAGACTAACGAACAGCAGTTGAATTTTGTATGAGTCTATAGATTAGTGGAGTTCCCAAGGCGTTAAAAAAAGAAAACCACGAATTTCCATTACAATGCATGAAATTTAATCATTTAAATTGGAATGTTTGACTCTTATAATATGTATAAAATCATTTACCAAACTGCGATCTCGATTTATTAAAAAAATAATTTATGTAGTCTAACAGTGTAATACATGTGGGACAGAGCAGGCTCTTAAAAAAAAAAAAAAAAAAAAACAGTGTAATATCTAAACACATAAGAGATACGGAAAAACTCTCTTAGATAACTTTAGCTCTTTTTTAATGTAAAAAAAAACATAATCAATCAATCAGTGTCAGTCAAATCAATCAGGTGTGAGTTGTCCATAAAAATGAGTGAAATAGCTTAAACTTTTTTTAATGCTCTTTGGCTCTGTTCTGTCGTGTAAGGATTCTTTTTTTCAAATTCATTAATTGCAATTGGCTATTTGACTGAAAAATTCTAATAAGTCCGTCACTTAGATTATCAAAAAATATTCGACCCGTATTTTTTCTTTTGTTTCGTAAACCAAAATTGATGGAGATACGTGCTTTCAAAATTGGCAATACGTCACAATTTAGTACAATTTCTATTGAATTCTGACGTCACGAGCCCCCACTCTCGAGTTTTGATGCGTTGTATTTTGGTGAATATTCATTGATTTTACAAAAGAAAAAATAAGTGTCCGTTATTTTTTTAAACTCTAAAAGACGGACTAATTATATTTGTAATTTATAGCTACTATTAAATAGCCAATTTTTAAGAAATTTACTCTCACTTAACCAAGAACTTAAAAGATTTAATATTTTTGAAGTGAAAACTTCTTTAGCGGCGTTGAGCACTTTTTCTGTAATGGGTATAAAATCTTAAACTCGCGTCAGGACACGTGACCCTGATCGAAAAAGCGTAGGACGGATGGAGAGTAGACAGCTATCCCCTCTCTACGGCGCGGCGAAAATGTATGCCTGGGCCTACTGTGCCACGAATCGAGGTCGGGGTCGAGGTCGAGGTCGACCTCTACCGTGTACGATAGCGCAATAAATGAATATTGTATTCTACCACATAAATGATAGTACTTTTATACTGATAAAGCAATTGGTGCAAAATTATTCCCTAACCATTCCAAAATATCAAATATGCTCAACGTTAATAATCAAGTTTTCACTTCTGCCGGCACTCCCAGAGTGCAACCCGTCGTTTTTTTTTAATGTTATGTTACCTCAACAACTTAGTAGGCGGATTTATAGGCAGACTCTTGGGCCGTCGACACGACTCGTTGCCGCGGAGTTCAACCTGAGATTCAGAACGCTCCTGAAACAATAAGAATATTTACTTAAATAGAAATCACATAATTGTAAAAGTTATTTATAAAAATCTAAAGCTAAATCGTGCATTTGTAACAAAAACGGCCGTTTATGTTTTGAATGCACGATTTAGCTAAAACAGCTATATTTCAAGTGTTGACAATGTGTTACAAAATTACGTTATTGCCTTTTCTACAGTAATAATAGACCACATTTTGTATTTTTTGATTCTATTTACGAGTTATGACATTTTTTCGATTGGCGGCGCTAGTGGACTGTAAAAGGCCCCTTAAATGATTATATTTAGAAAAAAAAACTGTAAATGACCTGTTCCAGCGACTCAGGCCCCGAGTCTTCCCCCTGCTCCTGTTCGAACAACTCTTCAGCGTAGCAGATCAGGAACTCGGTCACCACCGCCTGCAAATACAAGAAAATAATTATTCTATTGACTTTGGCATCATCATCATCGACTGCCTAGCCTTTTCCCAACTATATTGTGGTCCGCTTCCAGTCAAACCAGATTCAGCTGAATATCAGAATTTTACATGGAGCGACTGCCTATAGGACATCCACAACCCAGTAACTGGGTAATACGATACCCCATGGTAAGACTGGTTGTCAGACTTATGAGATTCTGACTAACAGTAACGACTGTCAAAGATCTACAAATGACAGCCGGGACCAACGTCTTTACGTGCTTTCCGAGGCACGGAGGAAACTCGGTATGACAGATGATCACCCATTCACAGACCAACCTCGGCAAGCGCGGCTTAGCCTGGAAGATCGGCCTGTGTGGCTGTAATTATTTAGCTACGAACTCCTCTCTCTTCTTTTGACCTTGTCATCATCAGCCCATAATGTTCACACAGCTGGGACATAGGCCTCCTCTCTGTGAGAGGGTGTGGGCCATAATCCACCACGCGGGCCCAGAGTAGATGTCACATGCCTTCAAATTTTTTTTGCTAGAACATGCCAGTTTTCTCACGGAAGAGGCTGTCAGACTAAAAGTAAACCTGTTCCTTCACGTTTGCGTTCCAGGGCTACGGTGCTCTCTTACGGTAGTTTCATTTAGAGATAGGCTCGCGGTTTGACCACTATCTCGGCTGATGGTAAGCGATGATGTGGTCGACGGTGAAGCACGCTTGACTAGAAATAACTCATTCACTCTTGACTTGAAGACCACAAGGTTATAGCTATCAGGAAATACAGACTAGAGGAGGCGGGCCGCCTGAGGGAGAGGACAGCGACCTCCCTCCACCCCAGCCGCAGTGGTAGACGCCCACGGCGTCGGACGTCGCAAGACGATCTCCGGCCACCGTAGGCGCGGGCATGCGGGCAGCGAGTAATGGGCGACTCGCTGTCCGACCATGGACCATGCCCGGGTCGACGGCGCGTTGTGTTCCACGCGCGCCTCAAAGAGTGTCAGCATAGTGACGGGGCCTGTAGAAGGCCAAAGCCTGCCGGGATCGTGGGACCTAGGGATTACCGTGACCCCGGTACGTAAAGGGCTATTGAAGGACACCGTGGATTTTAGTCAGTACAAGTCTGACAGTCCCTCCCGCTCTGCCCTGGGTGGGAGGACTCATTTGATGATTTTACCACGATAAAAAAAAAAAAAAAAGTACCTGCACGGCGACGCCCTGCAGCGCGTGCTGGGGCCGCGGTGCCCGCAACAAGTTGGGTGCCCACACGATGGCCATGTTCCTGGCCGTCATCCCGGTCTGCTCGCCCAGCAGGGACACGCGACGGAGGTGACGCATCAGGTACGCCAGCGTCCTGGGGAAATATAACGAAAATTACAGATGTGACAAATAACAACATTTATTTATCTATTTGTTCACCAACAATTGTTCACACTGGTTTAATAAAAAAGTAATCATGCAATAAATTATTTTATCTACTATCATGCTATTAATCCTCTATAAAAGAACCTATAACAATTAGCTTATTGCCAACATTAAAACACTCAATGATATTATGATCATTATATCATCCAAACGCGTGATATTATGAATTTCAAAAAAAGAATATTCTCATGCAATGACATTTTCACCACCAGATCGCTAGAATTTTGAAAAAGTACAATAAATTGTAGACTAATTCAAAATTTCGGATTCTCGTCTTATCGTGTTATATCCCGCCATTTTTTCACTCGAATATGGTATGCGAATATGGTATGGTATGAGAATCTTTTATAGAGGATTCACATCATGATTGTAGATAAAGTCTTGTATGCAACTGTTATAATTAGGTATTAAAACACTCATGTGATACTATTATACTTCGTGTTTTAATACCCCTGATTATACAACAGTTGCATAAATAACTATTACTTGTTAGTACAACAATCACTTAAAGATAGACACTACATGCTTAAGGAAACAAACATTATTTTATTATATACGAAACCTAAATATAGTTTTTTCAGAATCAGTAATTGAATCGATTCCAGTAATTTTTACACCATGTTATATTTTGTTACAAAATATATTCATTAAATTTTATCACCAATTAATTACAATACAATCACTGTACGGTTATGTACCTATTGCCAAACTATTATCAATGAGTGTATGACACAGGAGACTCGGGTTAAGTGAGGTTAGCATGGGCCATGAGCAACATAAGTATGTTTTTTAATGGACAACCAGCGGCTGTATTATGACGTCTTAAAACCAGTCTTGTTCCAGTGAGTGAAAGAGACAGAGCTATACAAGTCGTCTAGCGCCATCTCGTTCACTCACTGGAACAAGCCTGGTTTTAATACTTCATAATACTGCCCCAGGTAACATAATAAGGTTATAACTCACGCGCCATTGACCTGATGGCCTACCAGGATCTTTTAAAGCGAGAATAATGTCCTGTGTGGGAATGAGATGGCACTAAACGACTTGTATAGCTCTGTCTCTTTCCCAAACTGGAACTATTCTCGCTTTAAGAATCGTGCTAGGCCCCCTGGTCCTTGATCATACGGCAAGCTATTAATTACTCGCCGTCCGCAGAGGAGGTATGTTACCTGTAATGCGGTGGAGGTAGTTTGACGACGGTGTCCCGGACAGCTCTGAGTCTCGCCGCCTCATCTCCCTGTTGTACTGCGCTCACGAAACTTTCATATAGCTGGTATGTGCACAGGGGGTTTGGCAGTTCTCTGTGGACAAAATAAAATAGTTTATTAGTAATCACCATCATGATTTCATCATCATCACCTATTACCACCATTTTTTTTACGTGGTAAAATCATCTTATGAGTCCTCCCACCCACGGCACACAGTGGGCGGAAACGATCAAAATTACGCGCGGGGCAGAAAAAAACGTCCAAATTAAGTCTTTCTTTTTTTTAAATACTCGTTATTATGTCCGCTATCTTGTATCACTGCGGAAATCCAAATTTATAGGGGTAAAAACCACCCCTAAAGCGGTCAACCCACCCCCAAGCAGGCTAACCTACCTAACCCTGGGCAGAGCGACTTCTATCAACTTGGTTTATTAACAAATATGCATTCCTTAAGAACAGACAGGCTAACCCACATTAACCCGGCATGCCGGGTAGAAGTCGCTCTGCCCAGGGTTAGGTAGGTTAGCCTGCTTGGGGGTGGGTTGACCGCTTTAGGGGTGGTTTTTACCCCTATAAATTTGGATTTCCGCAGTGATACAAGATAGCGGACATAATAACGAGTATTTAAAAAAAAGAAAGACTTAATTTGGACGTTTTTTTCTGCCCCGCGCGTAATTTTGATCGTTTCCGCCCACTGTGCGGCAGAGCAGGAGGGACTGTCAGACTCGTACTGACTAAAATCCACGGTGTTCTTTAAAAGCCCTTTACGTTTCGAGGTTACAGTAATTCGTACAGTCCCGCGACCCCGGCAGGCTTCCTATAACCGCCTTACCACAACAAGATAAACATCTTTTGAATGGAACGGTTGTCTAAAAAAAAGTGTAACTGCAAAACGACCCTTATACAGTCCGACGCAAAGCAGGAGGAATTTCTTACTTAAACCTGTCATTACCCGTCTCTGTCACTCCCACACATACTGCTATGTGCGAGCGAGACTCATTATATTTATGCGAGAGTGACAGAGACGGGTAACCGGTAACGGGTTTTTAGTATATAAACTGTATAAACGTCGGCAGTCCATCTCCGACCACCGTAGGCGTAAGCGTGCGGGTGGCGAATAATGGGCGACTCGCTGTCCGACCATGGACCATGTCCGGGTCGACGGCGCGTTGTGTTCCACGCGCGCCTCAAAGAGTGGCAGCATAGTGACGGGGCCTGTAGAGGACCAAAGCCTGCCGGGGTCGCGGGACTCACGATTTACCGTGACCCCGTAACGTGAAGGGCTATTGAAGGACACTGTGGTTTTTAGTCAATACAAGTCTGACAGTTCCTCCCGCTCTGCCCTGGGTGGGAGGACTCATTTGATGATATTTTTGATTAAAAAAGAAAATAATAATAATAGCGCAGTATACATTCACTGACCGGAAATACATCTTCAAGAGCGAAGGCACAGCGTGCGGGTCCCTCATGGTGGCCGGAGCGGCCAGGTCGGGCGCGGCGCCCGCGTCGAAGGACGCGCGCAGCCGCTGGGTGAGGCCCGCGCCGCCCGACAGGCGGTACACGCCGTCCACGGGACCCCGCGCCTCGATGGCGGCCGCGCACGACACCAGCACTTGAGGCACTGAGGGAAAGGAATAAGGTTTCATTTACAAGAACAAAGGAGGAGCCCGTGGCTAAATAATTACAGCCGCACAGGCCGATCTTCCGGGTTAAGCCCCGCTTGCCGAGGTTGGTCTGTGGATGGATGATCATCTGTCATAGCGAGTTTCCTCCGTGCCTCGGAAAGCACGTAAAGCCGTTGGTCCCGGCTGTCATTTGTAGATCTTTGACAGTGCTTACACAATAATGGTCAAATATATACTATATTCTAATACATATCCTAGTACAATTATCATTATCTACACGTTTAAAATATATATATTTTTAATCATTTAGGGAGCTTCGCCATGACACAAGGAGACGCAATTCGACCGATTCCAACTGCAAGTGAAAATCATCCTTACTACTACGACATATGACATAAAACGAGCGGTTGTCTGCGGGTAGAAGGAAAACAAAACACGATCGCCACGACGACGCCAAGTCAATCGAGTTGCATCTTTATATCGAAGTAGCGCAGACGATTTTCATTTTTAGTTAGTAGAAATTGCACGAATCGCTTCATGGGTAAGCGACCTTAGGGTGAAGTACTAAGACATCTAGAGGACAGACCATGCTGGTCGGCCATTCTGTGAATGACCAATACATAATTACATACAATGGTCCATATTTAAGAACATGTCATGCCTAGTAAGCCATTGTTTAAGCCACTTATACACACAGGCCCATTTTTACCAAAATTATTGCTAAAAAATAATTTAAAGCGGAGACATACCTTGCCAATGGCCCATGATGGCCAACCATTGTGTGAACGATTCATTCTTCCCAAGATGGCCGCCACCTTTTAAAGCAAAATACTACAAAACATCATACATACAGCACCCACCTTCGTGTCCACAGTTGAGCAGATGTTCTCCCAGGTCGCAGCCGAACACGCGCTCCCTCAGTATACCTTGCTGCTTCAGACTCCTCCGGGAGGGACGTGAGAGTATGAAACTCCTGAAGAGGGAGATCAGTTTGCCGTGCTTGCGGAGTACCGGTTTTATTGGAGCCACGGCGACTGAGCTGTTGGGGGGAGAATAAATAAATATATATTTGTTTAGTACTAAAAACACATGGATAACAATTTGTTTACAACACAATAAATCTAATTAGTCTGTCTGTTATATTGAAAAAAAATAGTTGACCCCTTTTTTTTTCTCTTGCAACGTAAACCAAAATTGACGAAGATACGACACTTAAAATTGCCAAAACGTCACAATCAAGTGCAGTTTTCACTAGCTCCTGACGTCAAACCCCCCACTCTCGAATTAAGATGCGTTATATCTTTGTAAGTATGCATTAATTCAAGAAAAGAAAAAAATAAATATCCATTACTTTCAAAACTTTATACAGACGGACTAATTAAAGGGGTATGCAACTTATCGCCATCAATTTTTTTTTCTTTCGCCAGTAATGATAATGTTGGTCATTACTGAACCGCAACCTAAGAACTTCGTAAAAATTATAAAAAAAAAATCTAAACCGTAACCAACCAGAGATATAACGGATTTTATCGGGAGTAAATCACTCCTGATTAGAACAAAATTAAAACCGCCGTATCTCTGGTTAGTTACGGTTTAGAAACTTAATTTCTTTTTCTATGAACTTCTTAGGTAGTAGTCTAATTGTGGCCAAAATTTAATCACTGGCGAAAAGAAAAAAATAATTGATGCCAAGGTCCATACTAAAAGTTGCATGGGCCTTTTACAGACCGACTAATTAAATTTGCAATTTATCGACGCTATCAACATGCCTATTGCGAGGATATTTCCAGCCATGATCGGACGGCTCGTACTGCATCCTCGCCGTCCGATCATGAGTACACTCACCCGACGATGGGCGGCGGCTGCGTCATGTGCCGCGGCACCTTGTCCCCGATGACGGCCACACAGTGGTGCGGGAAGAACCCCACACGGAACCCTCGCTTGCCGCGCCACCACAGGGACTCGGCCGGACCTGACAGAGCTTGGCGCGTTTAATATGCAACGTATTACAAGATAGAAGAAAATATGGGTACATCGCATTTACATTTATTTTTAAATTTGTAATAATAAATATATTCCACAACAACATCAAGTCTCAAGCTAAGCAGAGCTTGTGCTATGGGTACTAGATAACTGATAAACATACTTATATATTTCTAAATACATACATATAATATTCTTATCGACCAGAAGTCTACTTAATTTTTTAAAAAGAAAAAGCAAATCTACCTAGAACTATTAGATTTTAATTAATTAATCACAAAATCAGCACTATTATATAAGCCGTTAGACACCGAAATAATTTAAACTACACGGTTCCCAATTAACGTCCGTCGCATCCGAGCTCTCGAGCCAAAGTGGTCGAGCTCCGAAACCGCACCGCTCACGTTGTGTCGCCCCCTCTACTCGCTGCGTCACCACTATCGGACGATATCCCCGCCCTCTCAGCTGGCAAATCTTCTAAGACGGCCGTTCCTGACAGCTGCACGTCCTCGTCAGCTTGGCTTTCTCTCATTGCTTGCTGGTCCTCGCTCGTCCCATCCACCACACAAGGGCTGTTTACTGCCTGGTCTTCTGCACTTTGGTCCTCATTGGTAGACTCATCATCTAAAACATAATGGATCAGAAACTATTACGAGCTATTCTGCGAGGCTGAACTCTTAACTGTCCATTGCAATGAAATTTCGAGCAATTGCATCAAAATAGACAGAAGTTGGTGAATTGTATCGCCAATGAAAGAGTTCCGGACCTCAATCATTACCGAAACATCCACAACATCGTCCTGGAAACCTCTAGCAGGGTTCCAGATAGATAAGAAAAATTGCCACTGGTCGGGGCAAGTAGCCACTGGTCGGGGCTATAATAACAATTGCCACTGGTCGGGGCAAGTAGCCACTGGTCGGGGCTATAATAACAATTGCCACTGGTCGGGGCAAGTAGCCACTGGTCGGGGCTATAACAACAATTGCCACTGGTCGGGGCAAGTAGCCACTGGTCGGGGCTATAATAACAATTGCCACTGGTCGGGGCAAGTAGCCACTGGTCGGGGCTATAACAACAATTGCCACTGGTCGGGGCAAGTAACCACTGGTCGGGGTTACTTAAACTACTCACCATCACCGAAAAACGCTTCACACGCATCCGGGGTCCACTCACCACGCCACTGAACCATGTGTTCTGCGGCAGTTTGAGTCTTCTTCCCGTAAGAACCAGCCAACAGCTCAAGCTCGTATCGGTGATGTGGTAATGCTTGCACAACTCTATAGGGGCCGCGCATCCCGGAGTCCAACTTCCCAGTGCTCTGAGATCCCTTGTTAACAAAAACAAAACTGCCGACAGTGAATGTACGTGGCTGTCGACGACGCTCGTTCACATATGCATCCTGTCGCTGCTGATTTTCAGCCAGCAACTCAGATGTCCTCTGTCTCCTCAGTGTGAGCAGCGCTTCTCGGTTGGAGTGAGAGTCATTCAGGGCGACATCTCGCACCAAAGATCTCAGGACTGGTGTCGTGCCTTCGACACCAGTCAGCAACTGTAGGGGCGAGGTGCGAGTCGTGGCCTGCTTCGTTATGTTCAGAGTTAGTTGAATCTTCCATAATGTATCAGACCACTGAGCACCCTTGTTGTTCACTTCGATACGCAACATATTGAGGACCGTCCGGCAGTAACGCTCGACCTGCCCGTTCTCACGGTGCATTTCCGGCGTGATAAAATGCACGTCACAGCCTAACTCAGTGACCCAGCTTTGAAAGGAAGCGCTTTCAAACATCCTGGCACGATCACAAATAATTGTTGACGGAGTACCAAAAAGTGAGATTGTGTTTGAAAATACACGCTTCAATTCGAGTGTATCTTGCCTGTATAGAGCGTACAAGAGGCAATATTTCGAGAAAGAATCTACAACGAGGAGTATATACCGGAACCCGTTTGACTCCGTTAAAGGTCCAAGAACGTCAGTGTGAATCACTGAAAACGGTATTTCGGGCTTCGTCCAGGATTCAATCGGTTGGCTAGGGGCTCGAGGTACTTTCTTGTGCGACAAGCAAACAATGCAATGACCGATATATTTTTTTACAAATGGTCTTAGACCGGGAAACCAAAAATAACGCAAAATAAGCTCTGTAGTTTTATCCGTTCCAATATGATCGTGATCATCGTGGAATACTCTTAACAAGCTAAGTCTATGACCTTTTGGAATAAAACATAAAAAAACAAGCATCCTCACCAGTAGTCACATACTTATAGTATAACAAATCATGTTTTATTACATACCGGGAGGAATCTAATTGGCCATCTCTCAGCCTTTCCATTAAGCCTTGAGTTTCCGAATCCGCCGTCTGAGCAATCTTCGCCCAATTTCGTGGATTTTGTATTTGGAGAACAGTAGCGGGCTGTCGACTCAAAAAGTCTGCATGTTGCATGAGGCAACCCTTTCGATACTCTAATGTGAAGTGAAAATCCTGCATGTAGATCCACCAGCGCGCGACACGTGGCAATAAGTCTCTTTTACGCTCGGTCAACTTTAAAGAGTTGCAATCGGTAACAATTTTGAACTTAATTCCAATTAAGTAGTGCCGAAAATGTTGTAATGCGCGAACAATTGCTAACGTCTCGAGTTCGTAGCTATGATAACGAGACTCTGCGCCCTGTGTGGATTTACTAAAATAGCCGACAACTCGCTTCCGTCTACCCTCGTGTTCTTGCATTAAAATCGCACCGTAACCGATAGCACTCGCATCGGTATGAAGCTCAGTGGACAAATTGGGATCGAAAATTGCTAAGACTGGCTCCTCTGTTAGACTTTTTATAACATAGTCACGTGCCAGGTCTTGTTCCGCTCCCCATTTGAAAGGTTCGCCTTTCCTGAGCAACTTGGCAATACAAGCGGTTTTTGAGGCATAGCCTGCTATGTACCTACGGAAATAGCCCGCCAATCCCAGGAATTGACGAACCTCTCTTACATTAGATGGTTTCGGAGACTTAACCAGAGCTTCAGTCTTACTTGGGCTCGGCCGTACCTGACCATGACCAATAAGTCGACCAAGATATTCAAGCTCAGTGTCCAAAAACGTACACTTTTTTAGATTTACTGAAAACCCGGCGTCAGTCAGGGTTTTTAACACCTCGCGTAAAGTTTGCAGGCCATCATCGACAGAATTGGACATTATAAGGACGTCATCAATATAAATTAGCACGTTACCGGTATCCATAAGCTGCTTTAAAGTTTTGGTAATGACTCTCTGATAAACGATGGGAGCATTAGCGAGCCCATAAGGCATTTTTAAATATTCATAATGCCCTTCAGGCGTTACGAATGCAGTTTTGCTTATAGAGTCGTCATCCCTCATCGGCAACTGATGGAAGCCGGTGGCCATGTCTAGACTGCTAAAATATTTAAAACTTCCCAATCTGTCAATGTGGTCGTCAATAAGCGGTAACGGGAACCGTTCTTTAATAGTGACAGCGTTTAGAGCCCGGTAGTCGACGCACATCCTATCAGACCCGTCCTTTTTCTTAACAAGAATTATAGGACTCGCGTAATTGGACTGCGACTCTCGGATCACGCCTTTACTCAACAGATCATTTATAATCTCGCGAACGCGACGTTTTTCATCTGCAGAGAGTTTATAAGGCCGATAATTAATTGGAATATCACTGTTCAACTTGATTTCCATACTACCCGTATTAACCGTAGAGGTCGCTGTCCCAGTGGTGAAAGTTTTGGGAAATTCATTTAACAGAGCTAGCAAACACTCTTTTTCATCGCCAACCAAGGGCGTGTTTATTTTAGTGAACTCTACAGTTGACACATTTTGTATTTGCGATACTCTAATCAAGCGTTGAGAGTCATTTGTTCGAATATATGTAACCCCGGTACGATTTAAAACATCTGTACCTATCAGAATTGGAGCTTGAATACAATTCGGGGATACGACATACAAGTCTATGTCCAAAGAAAGCTCGAGAAACTCGATAATAGTGTTTACAAATGATGTAGATTCTATGTCCTGACTTCCAATACCTCGCATACGGCGATAGGTAGGAATTTTATTCAAACTAAAATGCTTCAAAACGGAATCAGATATAAGGGAAATATCAGAACCGGAATCAACTAAGACATCGACAGGTACGTTCTGAATGACTGCAGATATCACATTGTTTTGTCTGGAGGAGATTCTGAGCAAAAATTTACGTTACTGGTTTTATTTTTGTTCTGAGATTTAGATTCTGAACGTTCTTTAATAAAGCAGGTTTCGACAGAATGCCCAGATTTGTGACAGTACGTACAAGTTTTCGCGACTTTAGAAACCGACTTGATTGTACGTGAGTCGTGCTCGGATTTTGCTTGAGAATCCACAGAGTTCGATTCCTTAGCGGACCTCTTGGGACAGTGAACCTGTTTATGACCTATATCTCCACAGGAAAAACAAGTCAACCGACCATATTGCGCAGCGGCCCTGCGTTTACGCGGATCAGAGGTATTTGAATTTGACGTGCGAACAGGATTGCCTGTAGTGGTTGGTGCACTTTTAGGTTTCGAATATACCGACAAAAATTCTACGAGATCTTTTGACCCCAGTTTTGCGTTTGTGGTCGCAGCTTTAACTTGGGGATCAGAAATACCACGGATTACTATGGCAGCTTTCAGTTCATCCGAAAGCCCCCTGACGATGTTCAATCGCAATAAGGACTTTCGGGCATATTCTGCGTACGTGGCGAACTTGTTTGAATTAGTGCCCATGACCTCATATAGTACAGTGGCCATATCAACTTCACGCGGACACAATGATCGAAATTCAGATTTAAAATTCGTCCACGTTCGGTCATTGGTCACCCAATCGTTCAGCCACGTTTTCGCATCACCACGCAAACAGCCACCAATTCGTCCCAAGCATTCCCGATCGCCCCAATGACTTAGTTCGCGCCCCTTATCCACTTCAGCACACCACACATCAAAGTCATGTATACTGGGATCAAAATTCGAGATATAATAATGGTTCGATCTTACTTGAATCAGGGACGAAAGTGCACCAACAATCCTGTCCGCAGCGTCAGCATCACGCGACGCCTCGGAGGCGGCGGTCCCCGTAGCACGTGTTTCCATACTGGGAACAGGTTCCTCGGTGGCCACCGATATCGGCGCCGGCGTGAAGCTCTTCGTGCACGGATGCGACGACATGGGAGTAGACGTCTGTATTTCTATTGGAGGCAAGCGTTCCTCTAAAGCGTTCAATCGATCAAGAACTTCGTTTATAGGGTCACGGCGAAGGCTGTCCCGACGCCCATAAGAACACTCACGGCGCCTACGTGGACTTTCAAAACTCACTGATCTATCGCGGCGACGCCTAGAGGACCTGCTACGTGTCTCACGATTGCGGTCTCGACGCCTCGTATGAACATCGCGACGGCTATGCGACGCATTACGACGGTGGTCGCGAGAATCACGCTTAGATGAATTTTCACGCGGTGTTTGTTCATGATCCGACATAATTATTATAACCTAGTACGCTACGTTACTTAATTAACGATAAAAACAAAACTCAATATAGCCAACACGTGGGCACAGTTAGCCTGAACACGCAAAAAAATTAAAAACTGATACACTTATTAACACGTGGTACTTTTTTTTTTTTTTTTTAAATTGCACTCAAACTTAACACTTCACAGCAAAAATAGATGGCGAACGATCAAAGTCGCGTGTAATTTTAAAGCGAATCCCACTTCTGATCTTATCGACCAGAAGTCTACTTAATTTTTTAAAAAGAAAAAGCAAATCTACCTAGAACTATTAGATTTTAATTAATTAATCACAAAATCAGCACTATTATATAAGCCGTTAGACACCGAAATAATTTAAACTACACGGTTCCCAATTAACGTCCGTCGCATCCGAGCTCTCGAGCCAAAGTGGTCGAGCTCCGAAACCGCACCGCTCACGTTGTGTCGCCCCCTCTACTCGCTGCGTCACCACTATCGGACGATATCCCCGCCCTCTCAGCTGGCAAATCTTCTAAGAATATATAAATTACACCCAGACACAGAACAAATGATCGTGCTCATCACACAAACATTTGTCCTGGGTGGGAATCGAACCCACGACCTCCGGCATAGCAGTCAGGGTCACTAACCACTAGACCAACAGGCCTGTCAATTTGTGATGAAAAAACATTTTTGAAAGAGTAAGTATAGAGTTTCTTGCCCATTCTTCTCCATACAAACCCACCCTTGCGAATGGGTGTAGAATCAATCCCTTCCCATCCCATTTCCTTTAATTTTAATAATCGACGTTCAAAAGTGCCTCTTTGATGGGCTAATTGAAATAAATGATTTGACTTTGAAAACATGAAAAATGATGCTCCAAAGGCGATAACTAAGATCCTTGCAAAAGATGAAAACGAACACAAGTAAATAAGGTTTTTTTTTTAAATAATATCTTTAATTTGATATCTTTTGTAAATATTTCTTATCTGAAGGACTTTTGAACCTAAAGGGGTATGCAACTTATTGGCATCAAATTTTTTTTTTCTTTCGCCTGTAATGAAATGTTGGTCATTAGTAGACAGCAACCTAAGAACTTCGTAAAAACATTTAAAAAAATCTAAACCGTAACCAACCAGCGATGTAACGGAATTTATTTTGTTCTAATCGGGAGTAAATCACTCCTGATTAGAACAAAATTAAAACCGTCATAATTATCTCCGGTTGGTTACGGTTTAGAAACTTAATTTTTTTTCTATGGACTTCTTAGGTAGTAGTCTAATTGTGGCCAAAATTTAATCAATGACGAAAAGAAAATAAAAATTGATGCCAAGGTCCATACTAAAAGTTGCATGGGCCTTTTCGTACAATATTGATAAAGTAAAACTTACCAGGCATATCAATAATCGATATCATATCTCCCACTTCGAAACTAATTTCGTCGCGTGCCTGAAAAAAGAAAAAGGAATGGAAAAATGTCTACAGTGATTCTAAATTTCCAGAAAGAGTCTGACAGTCCCTTCCGCATCTTTGTATTGTTTGTGTCCCACTCTTTTTCTATTATCTCCCTCGCTGAAGTCTCGGTAGTAAAACTACTTTTTTTTAGCGTGTTAAAATCATCAAATGAGTCCTCCCACCTATGGCAGGGCGGGAGGGACTGTCAGACTTGACTGACTAAAATCCACGATGTCCTTCAATAGCCCTTTACGTACCGGGGTCACGGTAAATCGTGAGTACCGCGACCCCGGCAGGCTTTGGTCCTCTAGAGGGGGGCCCCGTCATTTAGCTGACACTCTAAAGAGGCGCGCGTGGAACACAACGCGTCGTCGACCCGGGCATGGTCCATGGTCGGACAGCGAGTTGCCCATTACTCGCTGCCCGCATGCCCGCGTCTACGGTGGCCGGACATCGTCTGCCGACGTCCGTCAAAAAAACACGATCTTTAATCAAATAAAAAATACCTAGTTACCTGTGACACATATTTCCTGACGGAGTAAGCCGCTGCTACGGCCGGAGTGTTGATCGAAGACGAGTCTTCATTAGCTACCAACAGCTTGTGACCTGTAGACGAACAAACATAAGTATAATCTACACTAATATTACAAACTAGCACTTTTCCCGCGACTTCGTCCGCGTGGTTTACGTACTTTCCTAAATCCCCCCTTTCGCCCCCTTAAAAGTTAAATTTCCAAAAACCCCTTCTTAGTGCTCCCCTACATTATAATAGGAAGCCGTGTGCAAAATTTCACATTCCTAGCCCCAGTAGTTTCGGCTGTACGTTGATATGTCAGTCAGTCAGTTCTCCTTTTATATATATAGATAGATAAAGGAAAGATTTGTATATTTTTTTTTATTCTCCATTAGATAGATACATTCACCCCCAAGTAACATAGGCAGGGATTTTAGCGGAGTCTTCCTTACAAAAAAGGGAAAAGGGACTTAATTTTTGAAGTAAAAACTTCTTTAACGGCGTTGTGCACTTTTTTTGGAATGGGTAAAAAATGTTAAACTCGCGTCAGGACACGTGACCTGATCGAAAATTCGTAAGACGGCGCAGGGCGCTTGCGCGAATGTTCGTGTGTGTTTATTACTATTCAAGTTTTCATTTCTGCCGGCACTCCCAGAGTGCAACCCGGCATTTTTTTTTTAAAGAGACCAATAAGGGACTAAATACAAAGTTTTTATTTTCTAATTCAAACTTTTTTTTTCTTGTTTTTTGGTGTCTTCATCCCTTTTTAGTTTTTCTTTTGTTACTTTTTTTTTTTTTTAGCGTGGTAAAATCATCAAATGATTCCTCCCACCCAGGGCAGAGCGAGAGGGACTGTCAGACTTGACTGACTAAAATCCACGGTGTCCTTCAATAGCCCTTTACGTACCGGGGTCACGGTAATTAATTCGTTAGTTCCGCGACCTCTGCAGGCTTTGGCCCTCTACAGTCCACTATGCTGACACTCTTTGAGGCGCGCGTGGAACACAACGCGCCGTCGACCCGGGCATGGTCCATGGTCGGACAGCGAGTCGCCCATTACTCGCTGCCCGCATGCCCGCGTGGTTCACTATGTAGGCAAAATGTAGCGTGTGAGCCATCACGGATCACTGGGTACGACAGAATGTGACGCGTGGGCCATCATGGTTCACAAAGTATAAAATCACGTGGGCCATCTTCGGCCACGTACCTTTATTATCCATCTGCAGCCAGTTGAGCACGGGCCCGCAGTTGATGGAGTCGTCAGCTATGATGGACAGGTGGTGCACGTAGTCTGATATCAGACGCTGATACTCCGACTCTGACCGACTGAGGGCTGCACTCATCTTCTCACGGAGGTTCGGGAGTCCAGAGACTTTGCGGTCGTATATACATCTGGAAGTCAAAAAAGCAATTTTAGAAAATAATACTAATAAATAAATAATAATGACATAAAACGTGCAGTTATCTACGGGTAGATGAAAAACAAAACACGCTCGCCACGACGACGTAAGTCAGTCGAATTGCATCATTATATCGTAGTAGCAAGGACGATTTTCATTAAATAGGAAAAGCAGAAAAGTCTATGACGTCGGGGATAGGTCGATACGCCTCAAGTGGAGGTGGGCAGGGCATCTGGCTAGACGCAGAGATGGCAGATGGAGTAAGGTTTTGACTGAATGGTGGCCAAGGTTCAGCCATAGAAACCAGGGCCGCCCAAAAGCCTGTTGGGTTGACGATATCGTCAAGATCGCGGGGGAATAGATGGATAAGAGACGCACAGAACGGAGAGATATGGTATAAAAAGGGGGAGGCCTATACCCAGCAGTGGGTGATCCCGGGCTGATATGGTGATGATGAGGAAAAGCACGAATCGCGTCATGAACAAGCTAGCTTAATGTACTCATCACCTGTGCAGCATATCGTCGAGCTGCAGCAGGTTGTCCCTGTTCCTGGTGAGGGTCCACTCGCGCACGTCGCTGGCTTCCGTCCAGCTGCTGCTCAGCACTCGACTGTCCGTGCTCTCCTCGCACGTCGAGTTCACGTGCGACCGGACTTTTAGGCAGATCCAACCTGGAAATGTAAAATACGGAAGATTTAATATCCTAAAAATAACTGTAAAGCAACGGTTTGGTGGGTCATTGCATGTGGAGGGTAATTTTGGGTCATTATTAAAATGGGTGTGGGAGGAGCTCGTGGCTAAATAAATACAGCCGCACAGGTCGAACTTCCGGGTTAAGCCGCGCTTGCCGAGGTTGGTCTGTGAATGGGTGACCATCTGTCATAGCGAGTTTCCTCCGTGCCTCGGAAAGCACGTAAAGCCGTTGGTCCCGGCTGTCATTTGTAGATCTTTGACAGTCGTTACTGTTAGTCAGAAGCTCTAAAATCTGACAACCAGTCTTACCATGGGGTATCGTATTACCCAGTTACTGGGTTGTGGAGGTCCGACAAGCAGTCGCTCCATGTAAAATACTGATATCCAGCTGCATCTGGTTTGACTGGAAGCCGACCCTAATATAGTTGGGAAAAGGCTAGGCAGATGATGATTAAAATGGGTGTGGGCCATCATGGGACACATTAAAGACCGTTGCGTTATTATGGATCATTCCACTCGTGTGGGCATCACGGCACAAATGAGCATTGACCACCATGTGTTACTTTATAGACGTGAGTCATCATGGGTCACGTCCTCCTGGTCCGAGCGCCACGATGGCCCACTGTCTAAAAACCTTCCCTTACCTTCTCCCTCGCCGTCCATGTCGTCCTGACACTTGTCCTCGCAGCGCACGGTCTCTATGCTGAGTCCCCCCAGGGCCACTCGCTCGTAGTGGAAGTGTGCGCACTCCTCCAGCTTGGGGAACCGGCAGGACGGGACCGGGGGCGCCGGCTGGAAGCATATGAACTGGATATTTACATGAGGTAGCCGTTCTTTGCACAATCGAATAGGAAAAGCGAGCCAAGTACGTGACGGACCACGCACAATGAAGGGTCACGTAGTTGAAAATGATTTATAACTGCGCACTTTTTTTTACCTGGTAAAATCATCAAATGAAGGCCACAGGGCAGAGCGGGAGGGACTGTCAGACTCGTACTGACTAAAATCCACGGTGTCCTTCAATAGCTCTTTACGTTCCGGGGTCACGGTAATTCGTGGAGTCCCGCGATGATAACTGCGCACTTAGCATTATAGTTAAAAAGAGACAATGACTGAGAAAATGGGTCTTTGACGGGTGGACAGACGGACAACAAAGTGATTCAATATGGGTTCCGTTTTTTCTTTTAAGCCTTTGTCAAACAGACTGGCGTGGCGAATGCGAAGCGTGACGTTTTTATTTGTAATGTATGGAATTGTTTGAATCCAGTCATATAGAAAGGCGAAAGCGATCCGATAGCGTGACAGAACTATCGGACTGACGTCTCGCTTCGGACTCGCGCGTCTGTTTGACAAAGGCATTAAGGTACGACACCCTAAAAATATAAGTATGGTGTGGAACACTTACCGTATCGTCGACATCGTAAGTGGCTGACGCGGAGGGCGCTGATTGGCTCATAGCAGAGCCCTGTGACGTCACAGGGGTCACAGTCAGCGCCGTCAGCGATATGGAGCCTGGAATTAAACAAAGAAATTATTATTAGCTTATTTAAGCATTACGGAGAGTGAATTTAAAGCTTATTATTTTTATTGAACGATAATGCCGTAGTTTGCAGTTGCAGCCAAGGTGGGTGATGTCAAATATTTGATGTTCGTCCCGTTGTTCGGAAATCAAATTCTGAGGCGGTACAAAGTTTGCCGGGTCAGCTAGTATAGATCTTTTTTTTACTTGTTTTGTTTCCATACGGGGCAAGATAATGATGACTTGAATGTAGATCTTTCCAAATGATCAGATATTTCAGATTGTATGGAAGAATAACCGACTGGCGTACCCTTAAAGCCTGGAATACACTAGGGAACATTTTCTCCCGAAACACGACGCGCAACACTTAATTTACGTGACGCTGAAACATTGCATAATGTGCCGCAACATGACCCGAAACATTGTACGTGATGCGGGGCATGTCGCTTGCTCCTGCCTCGAGAGCAAGCGCACGTGTCCCGCGTCAGTGTCGCGTCAATTTAACATAGCATATTATCTCTTCTTTCTCGTTTGTAGTAAGAAATTCCGCAGCCACCACCTTCTCTTTCTTCTACGTTTCAACACACTCGATATAATTACTATATACGCAGCACTAATAGCCACAACCTCCTCGGGCGACATTTCTATAAACACTGACTAGTGTGGTCAACACAATGTTCCGCGACATTCACTTCGGCGTATTCTACGTAGTTGTTGAGCAACATGTTCCGCAACATGATGCTCCATTTGCCCCCTAGTGCATCCTTGGCTTTAACGCTGTATTACTTTTCTTTCCCAAAACATGACAAGAGCAGCACAATAAGTGGATAAGATGAGGTGTTCCACATTGCGCACCCGCTGAAACGGCA
The DNA here is from genome assembly GCA_943136025.2 of Agrotis puta. NCBI lineage: Eukaryota > Metazoa > Arthropoda > Insecta > Lepidoptera > Noctuidae > Agrotis > Agrotis puta. The sequence goes on along the minus strand of OW964195.2, from coordinate 1,955,987 downwards.
ACTGAGCTAGTCCACATACGGCACCTAAGAGGGATCACAGATTCCGTACTCACACCAAGGAAAGTATCCGCGTAAAAGAGTATGCAACTTTTAGTATGGACTCTGGCATAATTTTTTTTTTCTTTTCGCCAGTGTTTAAATTTTGGCCACATTTAGACTACTACCTAAAAAGTCCATAGATAAAAAAAATAAGTTTCTAAACTACCAACCAACCAGAGATTTGGCGGTTTTCATTTTGTTCTAATCAGGAATTATTTTTTGTAGGAATCCATAGATTTACTGATTTACTCCTGATTACAACAAAATAAAATCCGTTATATCTCTGGTTGGTTACGGTTTAGATTTTTTTTATTATTTTTTACGAAGTTCTTAGGTTGCGGTCTACTTATGACCAACATTTCATTACTGGCGAAAGAAAAAAAAATTGATGCCAAAAAGTTGCATACCCCTTTAGGGGATTTAATAAAGAAGAGTTGAGCAAGGGTCTTACCAGGTGTCTCCCTCTTATTTTCCGGATCATTGGATGTCCTGGTTGAACTTCGGGAGTCGGAACTGAACCGCACTGATCTGGAAACACATAATATTAGAAGTTAGAAAAACAGATCAAAAAATATAATAAGAGTGAAAATGGAATAGGGTAGTTTATAGCATCAATAAATTGCGAATATGTTCAAATTTTTTTCGTCAGTTAGAGAATTGAAAAATAATTATGACGTATTTTTTTTTAATTATGAATATTGTCTTGTCTATGATAAAAGGTGTGAACACTCGCGAGTGGGGACTCGTGTCACCAGAACTCACTAAAAATATATCAGGACATGACATATTAAGAATTATAAAGCATCGTACTTTCGTCAATGAATTTGTCCAAAAATAAACAAATATTGTTTTTTTAAATAATCTGTCGGATTTTTAATAATAATCAGATTTATTCAGTGAAATATGCAGGCGTCGATTAATCCAAATTACAACAAATGTAAGTAATATTAAAATAGAGGAAGTTTCCATTTCATGCAAAAACTTTGAGAGGAATTGGATTTTAAGTTCACGCAAACACCATTATTAATAAACGTGAACTACAGTTACAACCAGGATAATCTTCAGATTAACTATACATTTTTTAAGGAATATCTTTTTTTTTTACGTGGCAAAATCATCAAATGGCACCCAGGGCTGAGCGGGTGGGCACGCCGCAATCGCGGCGGTAAGACCCCTCTTTGAGGAGTGGCTGGATAGGCGTCACGGCGTCCTGACCTACCGCATGACGCAGGTCCTCACCGGACACGGAAGTTTCGGGAGGTTCCTGTGTCTGATAGGGAGGGAAGAAACGCCTGGGTGTCACCACTGCGAGGATCGTCCGGAGGACACGGTGGAGCATACGGTGCAGGAATACCCCGCTTGGGCAGAGCACCGCCGTGTCCTCACGACGGCGATAGGCGGAGACCTCTCGCGCCCGGCATTGGTCGAGGCCATGCTGCGGGGCGAGACGGAGTGGGAAGCGGTCGCCTCCTTCTGCGAAGCAGTCATGCTCGTGAAGGAGGAGGCGGGCCGCCTGAGGGAGAGGACAGCGTCCTCCCTCCACCCCAGCCGCAGTGGTAGGCGCCCACGTCGTCGGACGTCGCGAGACGATCTCCGGCCACCGTAGGCGCGGGCATGCGGGCGGCGAGTAATGGGCGACTCGCTGTCCGACCATGGACCATGCCCGGGTCGACGGCGCGTTGTGTTCCACGCGCGCCTCAAAGAGTGTCAGCATAGTGACGGGGCCTGTAGAGGGCCAAAGCCTGCTGGGGTCGCGGGACCAAGGGATTACCGTGACCCCGGTACGTAAAGGGCTAGTGAAGGACACCGTGGATTTTAGTCAGTACAAGTCTGACAGTCCCTCCCACCCTGCCCTGGGTGGGAGGACTCATTTGATGATTTTACCAAGATAAAAAAAAAAAAAAAAAGGGCAGAGCGGGAGCGACTGTCAGACTCGTACTGACTAAAATCCACGGTGTCCTTCAATAGCCCTTTACGTACCGGGGTTACGGTAATTCGTGAGTCCCGCGACCAAGGAATATTTTTTTTAGGTTTTAACATACTTGTACTATAGTTTTTATGGAATAATTTAGAGTTGTAACGGGCGAAGCCACTGACAGCTAGTATAAATATACGACAACAGGCCTGTTGGTCTAGTGGTTAGTGACCCTGACTGCTATGCCGGAGGTCGTTGGTTCGATTATCACCCAGGACAAATGTTTGTGTGATGAGCACGATCATTTGTTCTGTGTCTGGGTGTAATTTATCTATAATATGTATGTATTTAGAAATATATAAGTATGTTTATCAGTTGTCTAGTACCCATAACACAAGCTCTGCTTAGCTTGGGACTAGATGGCGTTGTGTGATAGTTGTGGAATATTTATTTATTTATTTAACAAAAAAAAATGGCGACAACGCGGAACGTTATACGAGGTCTTCAGCAATTTCGCCGCAGGAGTCTTGTACTTGAACAGCTCATATAGTGCGGATAAATAAATGGTTTTACCCGTAATCAGAGTGTCATGGTTATCGACTTTAAAAATAACATTACGAATAATAAATGAAGGAATAACAAGAGGTCGAGGTTGCTACTGAGAAATTAGTTTTTTGAAAACTTGTTAAGGAAGCAATTTGCTTCCTGTTATTTAACCGACATCAAAAAAAAAGCGGTCATCAATTCGATCCGTACGTTTGTAATGTTTCCAGAACTGCCCAATTTTCGTATATGTTAGTCTTTATCAGCGTCTGAACAAATTTGAAGTGTGTGTATGTTTTTATGTTTGTGTTCGCATATCTACGGAACTACAAGTCCACACTACAGTCCACAATTTAGGTAATTCTTTTTTTTGTAGTAGATATTGTTTAACTTGGGAATACTGCAAGTTTCATCAAAATCGGTTCAGTAGTTTTACTTTTTAGTTTACATACGGGTCAAATTAATAACCTCCTTTTTTTTCAAGTCGGTTAACAAAAAAAAATTGCTATATACTTTCTAGCTGCCTGCCGGGGTTGCGGGACTCACAAATTAGCGTGACCCCGGTACGTAAAGGGCTATTGAAAGACACCGTGGATTTTAGTCAGTACGAGTCTGACAGTATATCCCGCTCTGCCGTGGGTGGGAGGCAATGACAATATAGCCACTTGACCGCTCATACGGGCGACTCAGGCTCACGACACATCAATGGAATAGCACTTATATGAGATCCCGATACGAATGAATGTTTTAGTACTGACCAGTTGTTGGATCTGTGCACATTCCTTAATTTTGGAACCTAAAAAAACATTTATCGAATAAAACCGAAGCAAAAATGAGTACCTGTGCAATTAAATGGTGCGGGAAATCATCTAAAACATCTAGTTATAAAAAAGATGGTATAAGTTTTCATCGGTAAGTAAAAAATGTTTATATTTATTTACATTATTGGTAATTAGAGGGCTCAAGCTAAACTGGTTGGTTACGAAAAAAGGATTACGCGTTGATGTCTTTTGGGATACCGCGTTGATGTCTTTTGAAAAGTCCTTTACTTTCACTAGAATATTAGATAAGTCTATCTCCTTCTATCCATAAGTACTTTGTGCTGTGTGCTGAAGTGATGTGACAACTTAAAACATTGTTGATAAATTATTTAATCGATAATTTCTAATGGTAAATAATAAATACGCTTTGGAACGTGCAAATTAGCTTCAATTTTGACAGTTCAAAAGTGCCTGTAAATGGTCTATTTGAAATAAATAATTTTGGGTTTGAGTTGTCTAAATTTAAAAAAATGTTTTTATATTTTTTTTTAGAAATGTAGTAAATAAGTAAGAATAACAAATAAAGGATATTATTTTTCGTTTTATCTGCATTTATTTCTCTACATACAAAACAAAATAGAAAAAAGCAAAAGAAGACTTAATTGCCATCGATTTTATCGATATCGATATTATTGTTGCTGGATTTACTTGTTATCACTATTCTTACTGACATTGTTGCGTCAGCCAATCACAACTACCGCGGGCCGAGGAACGGGGGAAGACGCAATCCCCCGGTCCCCGGCCCGCGCTGGTGAATCGTGTGCCTAGGCGAAATCGCTCTATGAGCTCTCAAGTGGTTTTAATTCTCTTTGGTGGGAGGACTCATTTGATGATTTTACCACGATAAAATAAAATGCATTCTAGCTACACTTTTTCGGCTACGATCTTGGTGGAGGTCTGTGCCCCGACAGTGGCTAAGGCTTTAGTCTATTGTTATATTATTCCAAATTACGATGAAGATTTTACCTGTGGAAGCCACTGCAGTGCGTCATGTCTTTGTCGGGCTCGGCGAACGCGCGAGCTGCCAGCGATTGACACGACATCACCGAACCGTGGGGGGAGCCCTGCGAACAAGATGAAATACATTATTAGGAGGAGACGTATAAGACAGAACATACAAATTAGTAGGTAGTTAGGTTAGAACAAACAATTGGCTATTTGCCTGACAAATTATCATTACTCCGTCACTTCGATTATCAAAAAATAAATCGATCCGTATTTTTTCTTTTGTTTCGTAAACCAAAATTGACGGACATACGATGCTTTCAAAATTGGCTATACGTCACAATTAAGTACAATTTCTATTCAATTCTAACATCACGAGCCCCCACTCTCGAGTTTTGATGGGTTGTATTTTGATGAATATTCATTGATTCTACAAAATACGACGGATTAATTATATTTGTAATTTATACCTACTGTCAAATAGCCAATTAGTGGCATGCGCCACAGATTCTCTGCTTTAAAACGAATACAAATAGGTAATTAAGAAAATAAAAATGAGTCCCTGCTTTTCAAAAACCAAAGGAAAACCAAGATTTCCATTACAGTGGGGGTTACAGTTCAATTGAGCATTTCTGTATAGGTTCGACGACTGCACATAAAATATTGAAAAGGGTACTTCAGAAGCCTCATCATCTGCCTACGTTTTCGCAACTATGTTGATGTCGGCTCAGATTCAAACCAGATGCAGCTTTTTTTTTTGTCGTGATAGAACCAAGAATTGAGTCCTCCCACCCAAGGCCGGGAGGGACTGTCAGACTTGACTGACTAAAAGCCACGGTGTCCTTCAATAGCCCTTTACGTACCGGGGTCACGGTATTTCGTGAGTCCCCGTCCCCGCAGTGAGGTCCGCGACCCCGGCAGACAACCAGATGCAGCTTAGTATTTAATTGTATTTTACATGGAGCGACTGCATATCTGACCTTAACAACCCAAGAACTCCTTAATACCTTGGTAAGACTGGTTGTCAGACATTCGTGCTTCTCACTAAACGACTGTCAAAGATCTAGAAATGATAGTCAGGACCAACAGCAACGGCTTTATGTACGTTCCGAGCCACAGAGGAAACTCTTAACCTTGAAGTTCGGCCTGTCCGCGGCTCCTCTTCACAAATCTACCTCTACAAAATCTAAAAAAACCCACTCAAAGCTGCTCATTACAAACAATATACTACTATCTACCTCAACCACTTCATTGTTATCACCTCGCTAACTATATTAGGCACTTGGGAGTATCTCCACAGATAACATTGAAGAGGTTTAACGACTCTTATCAGGGTACACATGACTACACATCAATGTATGCCAAACCAATCTAAAGTGACCGTTCATTGTAAAGAAAGGTCGTACAAAGCGAGGCCAAGATACATTGGTTTTAGTTTGGCTTGACGCGTAACCTTGTGTACTGTTTATGGAATTAGAAAAAAAAAAGTTGTTGGGGTTTAAACTCCCTGTTTTTCGAATATAGAACACGTATACGACGCGCGTGGTACAGGAAATTGAGTTTCGATCTATGAGCTGACGTTTTTCCGTACCGACATACAGTCTTTATTTTTTATTTTTTTTTGCAAAAAGATTTGCGCGTGCATTATCCTACTAATATTTCTAACGTGAAAGTTTGTTTAGATGGATGTTTGTTACTTTGTCACACAAAAACTACTGAACGGATTTGGATGAAATTTGGACAGACAGATAGTTTATAATCTGGATTAACACATACAATAGTTTTTATCCCGATTTTCCCGTGGGATAATTTTAGAGTTATAGCAGATGAAACCGTTGGCAATAGCTGGTGTTCCATTATTTCGCCACCTTCTCATCATCTGAATAGTAGAACTTGAATTATATAAGCGCTTGTCTTCTTCGCTGATGATCGCTGGTTTCAATCCCAGTGATGAACCGGTTAATAGTATATATTAGTAATAGTAATATATTATCAAAAAATATTTGACACGTAGGTTTTTATTCTTTCGATACGCAAACCAAAATTGACGAAGATACAACGCGTCTAAAAATCACTCGGTGGGTATAATTTTACAGGCATTATGACGTCATAAGCCGCCAAATTTCGAAGCGTTTTATCTTTGTCAATATTCACTGATTAAAAAAATAACTACGTGTTCATTATTTTTCAATACTCTAACTGACGGATTAAACAGATTTTAAATTTATGTATGCAGTAAACTACCCTATTCTGTCACGAGTTTTTTTACCGACGATGCGCGGGAGTTTTTACAACATCGATGTTTCCAATACATCCAGTTTTTAATTCAAGCAATTCACACGCCTATCTTACCGACTAGGTCAATATTACTACAGAAACCAGTTTTAAAACGAGACCGTATCTGCATTTCCGAACGTGCACACTTTCTTTATAATTGCCTCATAGAGGTGGACGGTTGAAGATTTCCACAAGCACTACTGCCTTGGTCGCGGGACTTGCAAATTACCGGGAACGTAAAGGGCTTTTTTTCGTGGTAATTTCATCAAATGATTCCTCCCACCCAGGACAGGACGGGAGGGACTGTCAGACTTGTACTGACTAAAATCCACGGTGATCCTTCAATAGCCCTTTACGTTCTTAGCGTCACGGCTGCCTGATGATACAGTCCCGCGACCTCGGCAGGCTTTGGTCCTCTAAGAAGGGCCCCGTCAGATTGCTGACAGTTCTGAGGCGCGCGCGTGGAACACGATGTGCCGCGCCGTCGACCCGGGATCGTGTACAGTCACGAGCAATAACATGTATACACTAAACAAAATTCAAACGCAATTCACTCGTGAAATACTGGTTTCCACTTTGAAATAAGCCCTATTTCGTAATAATATGGCTTCCAAAATAGAAGTCTAATGAAAAGGCAAAAGTTTAATCAATACGGTAGCAGAACATCGCTTTTGGATACTGCTTAGTGTATACATACCATTGCTCGTGACTGTACGCGTGAAGTTATTATTTTCCCTAACTAAGCCTTTAATGGTCGCGGGACTGTACGAATTACCATGACTCCGGAACGTAAAGGGCTATTGAAGGACACCGTGGATTTTAGGCAGTACGAGTCTGACAGTCCCTCCCGCTCTGCCCTGGGTGGGAGGACACATTTGATGATTTTACCACGATAAAAAAAAACTAAGCCGTTAATGCTACAAAACCAGTTTGAAAACGTGACCATATTTATATTTCCGCAGCTCATACTTTCTTTAGCGGCCTGTATGCCATATTTTTACATTATATACACATTTATGTACATGTATAATTATTATAAAGAACACAGTCCGACATAACATTTTATAATGTCATAAAACTTGTGTTTAGTAGGTTAACTGTCGTTTCTATGATTTTTCGGACGTGGTCGCACTGTTAGCGTAAAGCGGTAGTAAAATAAAATGTTTATTGTATCCATACATACTCCTACCCCTGTCTCTATTTATTCTAATGCTTTGATAAATGAAGAAACGTACTGCTCTCACGTTTCTTCATTTATCAAAGCATTTATTTCAAGAAGGCGAGTTACAGGGACTTTTGAATTGTCAAAAAATAAAAATACAACTTCACAAGACAACATAATAATAACTGTAAAAGTACTGAAGGTACCCATTCCAAAACATGTTGAAGAATGGGCAAGAAACTCCATGGACACTCTTTTTTAATATCCAAAACTATTAGAGAACCTTTGCTACATCATTCTTCTTCTATTCTACTTTTTAGCCATATCCTTTCACATCAGCTATTTTTTCTTTGGTATTTTTCTACTAATAAAGAGGACAGTCAGCCTTTAATGGTTCCACTGCTGGGACCCAGGCTTCATCTCTGATAGACGGAGAAAACTTTAATTTATATATCGGGCAATGTGGGATGGTATATTACATAGTTATATGACATCAACACTAACCGAGTTGCTGATTCCTGGTTTTAGATATTTTATTCCAGGGTATGTTTTCCTTTGTTGGTTCTAGTCTAGAGCTCAATCGAGGCCACTACTATTGAGGTTGTTTAACATTAATAGTAAATTACTATAATAGTCATGATTCACGTGTTTGTCAAAAGGTCGATGTGTCACCAACAATACGTCAGGCAGAAAAAACGACTGTAAATAATTTCAATTTAGATTTCTATTGCTCTTATAATGAAATGATTCAGTTTTAAAGGTGACGGTTAGGCCCAGCGCACACCGTTGGAGGCGCAGCGGAGAGGAAGTAGAGACCACAATTTAATATAGACCTTAACTACCATGACACACGATCAATATAAGAATTAACTCGGACACGGTGCTCGGAGCGCCCTCAAGCTACCACAAGAGCTTGTGCGCGACCGTATGTCAAGGTAGTTAAGGTTTATATTAAATTGTTGTCTTGAATTGCTATCCGCCGTGCCTCCAGCTGTGTGCGCTGGGCCTTAAACACAGACACGGTGGTTACAAGTTACAAGATTTAATTTATCATCTCGCTCACTACATGTTTCGCTACCCGCTACCAGTGGGACCAAATCTGAACACCAAAGAAATAGGACATAAACACGATGCAATAAAAGTATTGCCGAAGCCAACGCGCGACGTGTAATGTGATATTTTTACTGAGAAAGGCATTTTCTATTCATCTCGGATAGATTTAGATTCTATTCTCAATTTCTTTGTTTAACTAACTATAGAATATAAACTACAGAAAAGAATGTGTATTGTGTGCAATGCAATTGATGCTGGCTTTTCGATAAAGGCATTCACCTTAAAACTAAAATTATCAAGCTGAGAAGTTCATTTCTTTGTTTGGCTGAACATGGTAATCTCAGGAAGTATTTTTTTTTACATCATAAAATCGTCACATGAGTCCTCCTACCCAGGGCAGAGCGGGAGGGACTGTCAGACTCGTACTGACTAAAATCCACGGTGTCCTTCAATAGCCCTTTACGTAACGGGGTCATGGTAAATCGTGAGTCCCGCGACTCCAGCAGGTTTTGGCCCCGGCACTATGCTGACACTCCTTGAGGCGCGCGTGGAACACAACGCGCCGTCGACCTGGGCATGGTCAATGGTCGGACAGTGAGTCGTACATTGGCCGGAAATCGTCTGCCGACGCCCGTCAGGTCTTAAACCGACTTGGTAACATCTAATAACACTTCATTTGCTAATAATGTCTTCGATTGATATTTTCACAGAGCTATCATGACAGTTTTCTTCAGGGTCATTGCAACGCCACGCGAAATTCAACTCGGCCAACAAGACTCACGTTGTTATTATCTCAAGTTCATCATCGGCATTGTGTAGTAAACAAATAACAATCACATTTGTGGAACAATTGGACACTGAGTCAGGCCGTCTGTGTTTGTAGCGAAATATATTATGGAGACGGTTCACACTATGGAGAAACCGCTGGTCGAATCTATCGCAAGATTTTTTAAGAACTGTACTTTTTATTCTGGACTATATTTTTTTTTAAGGTTGTGTCGCGTTTGACGACTATCTCGGATGATGGTAAGCGAAGATGTGGTCGACGGTGAAGCACGCTTGCCTAGAAGTAACCTATTCACTCTTAACTTGAATACCCCATGGTTATTATAGCTGTCAGAAAATACAGACCCCGGCAGGGTATTCCACTCCTTAGTTGGTGTATATTCTGCTCTTGACCTCGTGGCCTCGTGTAAAATCATCAAATGAGTCCTCCCACTCAGGGCGGAATGGGAGCCTTGTCAGACTTATACTGACTTAAATCCACGGTATCCTTCCATAGCCTTTGGTATCCAGGTGACTATCGTAATACAAATCCATAGAGGTCCGTACACAGGCACGCGTCAATGGATACTAAAGTCGTAAGGTATCGGAGACTTGCTCGTGCACGAAGGGTCTTAGAAGATCCAGAATCTTTCGGATACCTCCCATGAACTCTGCAACCTCCGACTCACCAATCACTGGCAACTTCACAAGTGTGCGTAAGAGCTGATGACCGTGTAAGGAACAATGCGTGTGTGAGACAATTAGGTGCCGACTGTAATCTAAGATCGTTAGGTTTTTGTAATGAGGATACTGCGCGGTTAGGCATACTAAGTTACTTCGCTATGAGAATAACGTTGGCACGGGTACTCCCGTATTTTGAGATATTTTCCAGGGGAAGGGGGGGGGGGTTGTTACTGTTTAAAAATAAATATCAGGTCCCGATTACATCATCGGATAATGCGACATTCGACGTGACTTGGGTCAGGTGATACGCTCGTGCGTTACTTTTTCCCGTAGGGTTTTATGGCATAGTCTAATATTTAATATATAGAAATATTATTTCAAATACGTTTCTATGGTAACAGGTATGTTAGGGCTGTAAATTCATCATAATTATGAGTCCTCCAGTCCTAGGTGGAGCGGAAAGGACTGTTAAGACTCCTACTGACTAAAATAATGATACTAATTTTGAGAGTGAACGAAGGCTGTGCATTGTGCATGGCATTTACATGCTCACCATTGTAATTATAAGATGAGATCGTAGAAATCATAAGTCTAATTTCTCAAATTTTAATAATACACACCTATTTTGTGCACACAAACACTATAATGGATGCACTAAACAAATCATCAACATAACAATCTAACATGTATCATGTCATGGCACATCATGGTGTATAAATTGATGAAAACATTTATATTAGTGAATACAAATTCATATAGTTGCAAAACAATTAACTACAACATCAATATTGTTTTTTATTTTAACATTCTTTAAGTACAGACGCCAGCACATCAACCTACCCCAATCCGTCAAAATTCTTTAACTTAATTTTAACTTTATAACAAAAGCAGAAGGTTCATGTTTGATTTGGAAATTTTTACAAGTAGCTTGATGTGCTAGCATCTGTACATGTTAAAGATAAATTCAATGCTTACAAGAAAAAAATCTACGAGTTTTAAAAGCATTTATTTAAATATTGTAGTATTAATTAGTCAAATAGAAATTGCATGATAAAATCAGTAACTACAGTGTTTGTTGCCAATGCTATGGCTGGAATGTAGCCTTTTGTTTATCATGGTAAAATCATCTAATGAGTCTTTGTGCCCTGGAAGGAGCGAAGGGGAATGTCAGATTCATACTGACTAAAATCTACGGTGTTCCTTCAAGAGTCCTTTACATTTCAGAGTCACAGTTAATGTTGAGACAGTCTTGTGACCCTTGCCTGGTAGCATTACCATTTTTTTTTGAGATTCTGAAGTTAATGTTACAGTTCTATTTCAAATAATAGATAAACGAACTGGACAGGTTTTGTCCGAACTGGAAGAAGGACGCCCAGTATCGTGAAAGGTGGCAGGAATGGAGGGAGCCCTTTGCCCAGGACTGGGACAGAGCAGGTTCTTAAAAAAAATGGATAAACATGTAGCTAAGTGCTAAACTTGAATTATGCTCATTAGTAAATCGCAACCATCTGAAGTTATAAATAAATGCTGTGTATTTAAGATTTCAAGGCTGAAATCCAGTAGGAGGATAAAATTGCAGTTAAATATAAATTACAATGCACTGAATTTAGCTTCGACATAATATATGCTTTACAACTGATTAAAATGACACACAGACATGCAATATTATAAAATTAAACACACAATTTCAAAACAAACAGGTTAAATGACACCCATATTTAGGAAAACTTATTTTAAAATTATATATTATGTGTTATATAGGCTATTGCTTTTTATTTTTCCTCAACACAGGTTTATTTTAAATTTTCCTTTTGTTGACTGATATAATTACATAGTTTGTTATTTATGAAAAATAGATAAAAAAAATGGTTTTCCTAGATTGCTAAAAGAAGTTGTTGGTAGTATGGGCACATATTATTGTTAAGGGAATCTTCGACAACCAAGTATAGGAATGTTTTGCCTTTTTTTTTATCTTCATAAAATTTTTAAATGGGTCCTCCTGGTCAGTGTGGAGCAAAAGGGACTGTCAGACACATACTGACTAAAATCCACCGTATTCCCTTGACAGCCCTTTACATTTTTTGTCTGTTTAGACAATGCCCAAGTGTTTTGGACGTCTGGAAGGTCCTATAATGCTATAATGACTAAGTGCATGTACAGCCCCAGTCTCATCACTGTGACTTTTATCAACTATATATGACAGTGTTTTTAGATCAATGTCCTATTAAATTTATGCAATGGAAGGATTCTCTCATTGGTAGATAAAACTTTCAAAGATCTATTGTGACATTATTTCACTATCTTACTGCACAATTAAGTTAATTAACTTTTGGCCTTGATTATTGGATCATTTTCTAATGATTGTTGCACAAAGACTATCTTACTTTAGAAGGCAGGATGTAGAATATTATAGCCATGTATTAATTTTTTTTTTATTGTTCGAAGATAACAAAAGACAATAGCACACTTTTTAAAAACAACCCAATTTTTGTTTACAAACTTTTTAGTAAACATGAGTGTCAAAGAAAAAAAATAAAATTAAAAAAGAAACAGACATACAGACAACATCTAGGACAGCCTGGAATGATTATCGCCTCACATTCTGACCGCAGAGCATCCAGCTGTCGGTACACACACCGAAAACCCGCCTCATCGTCGAATTACACTAATATAGGACAATTTATAAAAATAAAGTGCCATTTAGTATGATTTCAGTACACACCACAATCAAACACACATCACTCCATTCGCGATTTAAAAAAAAGAACATTCGAAATTCAAAACTGTGTTTGGCATTACCAGATTTTTGTTTCGTTTTATTTTGGCGATTTTTTACACTATTTTAGGATCACTTTGGCACTGCATTTAACGACACAAATCTGTTTCTGTACTAACATTTGCTGTATTGAGACTGATACGTTTCCCAAAGCCTGTATTTCGAAAGTATTTTTGCAACTAAAAACGTCTAAACGCAACTCGTTACGGTCCGTTGATGACCACAGAGACTACAGTAAATAAAAGAAACGTGAAAAAACACCACTGCACCACTATTACGACACATAAAAACAATATTTACAATAAAAACTGGGCTACAAAACAAAAATAGCAATCCCTTGCAGCCCCGATCGCGAGGCAATGGGCACAAAATATTCTGCCAGATTCGGAACTTCGTGTTAGGAAACCGTTAGCGAATAGACGGATACACTATAAAAGCGTTAACTAATTCATGAAAAAGCTTTTTTCTAATGAAAATGATCGCGAAATAACTCAAGAGCGTAAATTCGATTTGACAGACAACGCGCCCCCCGCCCCGCTGGCGGCGTACTGCGGTCGATGACGATGTTGCCAGCGCACAGAATTACCTACGCGATGTGGGAGAATTTTTCGTAAATAGATTGCGGGGAAAATGTGGCGGTAAAATATGCGATATTATTATATCGATGTTGAAACATTTTATTGACTCGCATAGAAATAATATTGTTATAGAGCTCTTTACATTATTGCTAATACCATGGGAGTAGAAAAGCCGGTCAAGTGCGAGCCGGATTTGCACACAAAATACTTACGTAAAATGTGATAAACACGTTTCCTGTATAACTTTATTTTATGTGTCCTGTCTGTAGTTCTAGCGACCATAGTAATCTGTTAGATAATTAATTGTACCTAATAAGGTGTTACACCAAATATTTTCTCCCTCTCGGTTGGGGAAACAACTATAAGGAAACAACAAATTATATAAAAACTGGTTTATTATTATACATAATAAATTTGATGTGACATTTATTGTTTAGTAGTTATGACAAGTAGGTCGAGAAAATTAAATTAAGATCTTAGTTTTAACTAAAGGTGGCTAGCCAGTTTATACTTTAACGGAAAGAGCTATGGGCGTGGGGAGTTGGAGATAAACTTGCCGAGTACTGTTCCGAGAAAAAGTTAAAAGTTAAATTATATCCAAACTAGAACGTTCCATTTAAATTCAAATTAAAATTAACAAATGGGCGCCAGGGACTGGGAGAGTCCCGGATCCTGAAGCTGAAGATGTTCACCCTACATCCGGGTGAATGAAGAACTAGCCCAAGATCCTCAATTTGAAAATCGGTGGAACACCGACATCCAGACCCGGTATAATATAGACCGGTTTACAGGCTCCGGTTTACAACGGGAGCCGGATTAAAATATAAAAAAAATAAGGAGTAAAAAAAAGGAGTTAAAAAAAAAACCGTCTCGCACGGCGCGACCGCCTGCGGGCTTCGCAACCGTGCCGCTCGCTGTGCCGCTGGCTCCGCAGGTGGCTTCAGGCGAGCCCGAGCAACGGGTCCCGCGTCCAGGCCCCAACGGCCTGCTGGATCCTGGCGGCGGGACGAGCTTCTCAAGCTGCCTTCCTGTAATTTGCCATACGGAGACCCAATAATATACGTGGAACCAAATTGCTTTCCTTAACGGGACCGAGCGGGGAAATCAAGTAGCCTGAGCATGTAATGGACATCAGGTTCTCCATTCAAATACCGCTCCAGCGTGGCATCCGCCACGTCACCACGGGGTCCACGAATAACCTATAAATTAACACTGTGGTAGACACCGAGAAAACACCTACGGCCTATCTTCAGTAAATAGCGATGTTTAATACTCACAGTTCACTCTGAAGGAAGACACATCAACGGCGGCTGAAGCGGAACGCTCCGATCCTGGTCGCTGGTCAGAACAGGAATCCCGAACAACAAATCCGTTAATTGCGCATTCCTGGCGCAATTAAGAATCCTGCAATAAGTTTTCACGAGTTACGACTATATTCTCTCAACAACCGGGGAAGAGCTCACCGAACAACCTCAGACACCGTTACAATAAAAGAACTCACCTTCGCCAAAAAGTAAATAAGTTTGATGGTGACTGGAGGCCGGCTCGGGCAGAATGTGACGACTAACCATCACTGGCGCGTCGGCCGGAAATCAAGGCAGAATTCGGGTGCCCAAGAAATTCACTTTACCCAAGTCCAGGGAGAATCTCTCTTGGTTACCAATTACAAACACTCCAAGGAAAACACTCAATTCCTCAAAAATACACCAAACTCACAAAAAACTGTCCAACGTCACGTGTTTAAGCCTAAAGCCATTTCACTAAATTAAATCCATACGATTTCGTGGTCCAATTTATAATTCCTCGTAATTAACAATAACAATTACCCCTGAATATTAATTAGGCAAAATTGACATTTTTCTGTGACAACATTCTGTCACAGACAATTCACGCAAAAACTTCACAGATAATAAATGTTTCGCTGCTTTAGAATGTTCGAGAAAAAAGTCCATATTGAAAAAACTAAATCACTTCCGTTCACGGGTATTTCATTTTATTAATATTTTTTTATTTCCGTGATCTTATAATTATTTAGGTTTGCTAAATCAGGTATTTTATATTTTCTATGATTTGCAAACTATTAGTTAAAAATATCGATTATTTTATAATCGTTAATCGGCGAATCGCCAGATGGCGCCTTGAACTGTCATAATTGACGTCTGATGTAATGTCAAGTGAAAAGTAAACAAGTAAACTTTTGTTTTGATTTAATTAATATTGTAAAACTGTTTAAAAAGTTAATTAGAAAAGTGAATCGTTGTGAAAAAGTGATAACCTAAGAAACTCCGTAATGGACTCGCTATATGTTGTCAGGTAAACAGCCAGGTACAAAAAAACAACGTAACAGTACCTCCCCAACCACCAGAGATTTGACCCACTAGGGCAAATCTCGACGCTGGCCCCCCAGCGTTGAAGCAGACTCCAAAGGACCTAACACGCCTACAAAAATCCACAACGTCCAAGCCTGAAACGAGGAATGGAGAACGAACCGAAGAGAAAAAGATGTTATGGAAGCTGGTGTACGATTGTTTACAAAAATTTCTCCTGGAGCGAGTCTAATCCATTTACGAACATGTAAAAGACAAGCTCCAAAGGGATTAAACAAAATTTTGAAAATAACTCCCGACGAACTATCCCAGTCTGACTTACTACATCTATGTAAGACAGACCTACCTATTCTATCGTACACCACCATTCACATCTTAAACCAATAGACTACCAACAGTAATGCTGGCTGGTACCCAAATAAAACTGGAAAAAATTAAATTCTACAAACGAATGAAAATTGGCTAACCGTCTTCCCAAAATGGAAAGTAACGGTTTTCGCCCCTAATTAAAAAAAATACCATCTTAAACGTATTCCATCAATGCAGCCTACACGCCCGCCATTATGGCCTCCAATCTCAGGACTATCATTTTGCTGCCTTACCAGCAATCCGGAGTTTTAGACTCCCAACAGGGTTGTTAAACATGCAACAACCACTCCCAAATATGGTTAACAAACGTGGACACAGTAGAAACCTGTGTACCACTACAAACCGTAAAAACAGTGGAAAATACTTAAATCCAACTGTAATATAGCGCCGTGGAAATAAAATCCCACAAAGCTAAAATAAAAACCAGCAACCTCAAGGCATATACAGCCCTCAATGGTTACTGCGACCAACTACGACATGCAAAAAGTAAAATATTTATTTTAAATAGGAATTAAATTTAAAAAAAAAGAATTAATCATGGCCACATGGTGGTTTCATATCCTTAATATGCCATGTGCCCAGATTTTTGCCGGAACTACAGCCTTCCAATTCATACACTAAGGGTGAAAGTTTTTTCCTAATAATACATTTTTCGTACTTAGGTGCTAATTTGGCCATAAAGAATTTGGAAGCGTCACTCTGGGGATAAGTTTTCTTCCACACAGTGTCGCCTACCTCAAACTCCGCCTGCCTCCTACTTTTATTATAATAACGAGCACTACGAGTATGTGATTTTATGAGCGCTTCCTTTACTTTATCGCAGATACCACGTAACGTTCCTAGCTGGTCTGCATATGAACTGCGCGGAGAGCAAGCTAGAGTGAGCTGTCCAACGGTATCATTGCCGAAGACATCACCACTACTAACTGCTTCTCTGCCATGTACTAGAAAGAACGGGGTGAAACGAGTAACTTCATTCGTGGAGGTGTTCATAGCAAATTGGATCTTGGAAATGTTTACGTCCCAAGATCGATGATCATCCTCCACGAGTATTGATACCGCGGTCATTATGGTACGGTTATAGCGTTCAACGGTGTTCACGCTTGGGCAATAACGAGGTGTGAAGTG
Source organism: Agrotis puta (assembly GCA_943136025.2). Lineage (NCBI taxonomy): Eukaryota > Metazoa > Arthropoda > Insecta > Lepidoptera > Noctuidae > Agrotis > Agrotis puta. The sequence continues at coordinate 1,938,605 of OW964195.2, read as the reverse complement.
AACTTGAGGTATTTTGTACCTCTGTAGTAGTGATCGAATCTCGTTGCCCGTGAATTGCGTCCCGTTGTCTGCTATCACCGTACGGGGTATACCGTGTACCAGGAAAACGCCGTCTTCTAGTTTCTGTGCTATAGCCTTACCAACAGCTCTACGTAAAGGAAACAGCAGACAATACTTCGTGAAACAGCACACGACAACAAACAGATACGTGAATCCCGCTCTTGACCGTGGTAACGGACCTACTAAGTCGATGCTTATAGTTTCGAAAGGTTTGGAACAGTCTTTCGCATCGCCTAAGAGACCGGAAGGAGGCTGTTGTGAGTGTTTGTATGCTGCGCATTTATCACATTTACCGACGTAGCTAACCACATCTTTGTACATGTTTGGCCAGTAGTATCGGAGAGCGAGTCTTTTATAAGTTTTAAACACTCCAAAGTGTGGTGCTAATTCGCCACTGTGGTGACTCCTAAGCAGTTCTTCACGATTGCTCTCCGGTACTACCTGCTTCCAATCATTGTCGCTAGCTACACCGAATTTATTTTTAGAATAGCGGTAAAGTTTATCCCCTTTAATAATATAGTTAGGGCACGACCTAGGTGTACTGACGCATTTATCCCACACCCCCTTAAACCAAGTGTCAGTGTCGGACGCTTTAATTTCCAGCACCGGAACGCCACGCGATAAGGCATCTGGAACCACATTGTCCTTACCTTTGCGGTGCTCAATGGTAAAATTGTAAGGTGATAACCGACAACCCCAACGGGCCAACCGCCCAGATGGATTGGTTAAATTAAAGAACCATTTTAAACTTGAGTGGTCGGTTACCACTTTAAATTCAGGACCGCCTTCAACGTAAGGACGAAAGTGTTCTACGGCGAAGACCACCGCTAGTGCCTCACGCTCCGTCGCTGAATAATTGCGTTCCGCCGGATTAAGCGAACGACTGCAGTAGGCGATTGGGTGCTCCTCCCCATTAACAACCTGAGTCAGAGTGCCCGCTATCCCAAAACTGGATGCGTCACAATTTACAAATTCCAGCAAAGTGTAAACATTAACTATAATAAACAGTTACATTAATAGCAGTCTTATAGATAACACAATATTAGGGTTCTTATTTATTAATTTTTTTAAAGACAAAAGTCTTGGTACAATATATTGGGGCACAGATAAAAAAATTGAATTGTATATCGCAGCAAGCAGTAAAAAAAATAAAAAAGTAAATAATTGTAAAATGTAAAGTTGTATAAAACAGCACAAACATAAACAGGCAAAGGATTCTGCAAGACGGTTTTTCCTTAAAATTAAAATAAATGGAAGGTTCCAGAAACAGTACTCCGGTTTGTAAGGTACAGCAAAAGACGTAACCTCTTTCTCCAACTAATACACACGTTGGGCGCCACTGTTACACCAAATATTTTCTCCCTCTCGGTTGGGGAAACAACTATAAGGAAACAACAAATTATATAAAAACTGGTTTATTATTATACATAATAAATTTGATGTGACATTTATTGTTTAGTAGTTATGACAAGTAGGTCGAGAAAATTAAATTAAGATCTTAGTTTTAACTAAAGGTGGCTAGCCAGTTTATACTTTAACGGAAAGAGCTATGGGCGTGGGGAGTTGGAGATAAACTTGCCGAGTACTGTTCCGAGAAAAAGTTAAAAGTTAAATTATATCCAAACTAGAACGTTCCATTTAAATTCAAATTAAAATTAACAAATGGGCGCCAGGGACTGGGAGAGTCCCGGATCCTGAAGCTGAAGATGTTCACCCTACATCCGGGTGAATGAAGAACTAGCCCAAGATCCTCAATTTGAAAATCGGTGGAACACCGACATCCAGACCCGGTATAATATAGACCGGTTTACAGGCTCCGGTTTACAACGGGAGCCGGATTAAAATATAAAAAAAATAAGGAGTAAAAAAAAGGAGTTAAAAAAAAAACCGTCTCGCACGGCGCGACCGCCTGCGGGCTTCGCAACCGTGCCGCTCGCTGTGCCGCTGGCTCCGCAGGTGGCTTCAGGCGAGCCCGAGCAACGGGTCCCGCGTCCAGGCCCCAACGGCCTGCTGGATCCTGGCGGCGGGACGAGCTTCTCAAGCTGCCTTCCTGTAATTTGCCATACGGAGACCCAATAATATACGTGGAACCAAATTGCTTTCCTTAACGGGACCGAGCGGGGAAATCAAGTAGCCTGAGCATGTAATGGACATCAGGTTCTCCATTCAAATACCGCTCCAGCGTGGCATCCGCCACGTCACCACGGGGTCCACGAATAACCTATAAATTAACACTGTGGTAGACACCGAGAAAACACCTACGGCCTATCTTCAGTAAATAGCGATGTTTAATACTCACAGTTCACTCTGAAGGAAGACACATCAACGGCGGCTGAAGCGGAACGCTCCGATCCTGGTCGCTGGTCAGAACAGGAATCCCGAACAACAAATCCGTTAATTGCGCATTCCTGGCGCAATTAAGAATCCTGCAATAAGTTTTCACGAGTTACGACTATATTCTCTCAACAACCGGGGAAGAGCTCACCGAACAACCTCAGACACCGTTACAATAAAAGAACTCACCTTCGCCAAAAAGTAAATAAGTTTGATGGTGACTGGAGGCCGGCTCGGGCAGAATGTGACGACTAACCATCACTGGCGCGTCGGCCGGAAATCAAGGCAGAATTCGGGTGCCCAAGAAATTCACTTTACCCAAGTCCAGGGAGAATCTCTCTTGGTTACCAATTACAAACACTCCAAGGAAAACACTCAATTCCTCAAAAATACACCAAACTCACAAAAAACTGTCCAACGTCACGTGTTTAAGCCTAAAGCCATTTCACTAAATTAAATCCATACGATTTCGTGGTCCAATTTATAATTCCTCGTAATTAACAATAACAATTACCCCTGAATATTAATTAGGCAAAATTGACATTTTTCTGTGACAACATTCTGTCACAGACAATTCACGCAAAAACTTCACAGATAATAAATGTTTCGCTGCTTTAGAATGTTCGAGAAAAAAGTCCATATTGAAAAAACTAAATCACTTCCGTTCACGGGTATTTCATTTTATTAATATTTTTTTATTTCCGTGATCTTATAATTATTTAGGTTTGCTAAATCAGGTATTTTATATTTTCTATGATTTGCAAACTATTAGTTAAAAATATCGATTATTTTATAATCGTTAATCGGCGAATCGCCAGATGGCGCCTTGAACTGTCATAATTGACGTCTGATGTAATGTCAAGTGAAAAGTAAACAAGTAAACTTTTGTTTTGATTTAATTAATATTGTAAAACTGTTTAAAAAGTTAATTAGAAAAGTGAATCGTTGTGAAAAAGTGATAACCTAAGAAACTCCGTAATGGACTCGCTATATGTTGTCAGGTAAACAGCCAGGTACAAAAAAACAACGTAACAGTACCTCCCCAACCACCAGAGATTTGACCCACTAGGGCAAATCTCGACGCTGGCCCCCCAGCGTTGAAGCAGACTCCAAAGGACCTAACACGCCTACAAAAATCCACAACGTCCAAGCCTGAAACGAGGAATGGAGAACGAACCGAAGAGAAAAAGATGTTATGGAAGCTGGTGTACGATTGTTTACAAAAATTTCTCCTGGAGCGAGTCTAATCCATTTACGAACATGTAAAAGACAAGCTCCAAAGGGATTAAACAAAATTTTGAAAATAACTCCCGACGAACTATCCCAGTCTGACTTACTACATCTATGTAAGACAGACCTACCTATTCTATCGTACACCACCATTCACATCTTAAACCAATAGACTACCAACAGTAATGCTGGCTGGTACCCAAATAAAACTGGAAAAAATTAAATTCTACAAACGAATGAAAATTGGCTAACCGTCTTCCCAAAATGGAAAGTAACGGTTTTCGCCCCTAATTAAAAAAAATACCATCTTAAACGTATTCCATCAATGCAGCCTACACGCCCGCCATTATGGCCTCCAATCTCAGGACTATCATTTTGCTGCCTTACCAGCAATCCGGAGTTTTAGACTCCCAACAGGGTTGTTAAACATGCAACAACCACTCCCAAATATGGTTAACAAACGTGGACACAGTAGAAACCTGTGTACCACTACAAACCGTAAAAACAGTGGAAAATACTTAAATCCAACTGTAATATAGCGCCGTGGAAATAAAATCCCACAAAGCTAAAATAAAAACCAGCAACCTCAAGGCATATACAGCCCTCAATGGTTACTGCGACCAACTACGACATGCAAAAAGTAAAATATTTATTTTAAATAGGAATTAAATTTAAAAAAAAAGAATTAATCATGGCCACATGGTGGTTTCATATCCTTAATATGCCATGTGCCCAGATTTTTGCCGGAACTACAGCCTTCCAATTCATACACTAAGGGTGAAAGTTTTTTCCTAATAATACATTTTTCGTACTTAGGTGCTAATTTGGCCATAAAGAATTTGGAAGCGTCACTCTGGGGATAAGTTTTCTTCCACACAGTGTCGCCTACCTCAAACTCCGCCTGCCTCCTACTTTTATTATAATAACGAGCACTACGAGTATGTGATTTTATGAGCGCTTCCTTTACTTTATCGCAGATACCACGTAACGTTCCTAGCTGGTCTGCATATGAACTGCGCGGAGAGCAAGCTAGAGTGAGCTGTCCAACGGTATCATTGCCGAAGACATCACCACTACTAACTGCTTCTCTGCCATGCACTAGAAAGAACGGGGTGAAACGAGTAACTTCATTCGTGGAGGTGTTCATAGCAAATTGGATCTTGGAAATGTTTACGTCCCAAGATCGATGATCATCCTCCACGAGTATTGATACCGCGGTCATTATGGTACGGTTATAGCGTTCAACGGTGTTCACGCTTGGGCAATAACGAGGTGTGAAGTGAACTTGAGGTATTTTGTACCTCTGTAGTAGTGATCGAATCTCGTTGCCCGTGAATTGCGTCCCGTTGTCTGCTATCACCGTACGGGGTATACCGTGTACCAGGAAAACGCCGTCTTCTAGTTTCTGTGCTATAGCCTTACCAACAGCTCTACGTAAAGGAAACAGCAGACAATACTTCGTGAAACAGCACACGACAACAAACAGATACGTGAATCCCGCTCTTGACCGTGGTAACGGACCTACTAAGTCGATGCTTATAGTTTCGAAAGGTTTGGAACAGTCTTTCGCATCGCCTAAGAGACCGGAAGGAGGCTGTTGTGAGTGTTTGTATGCTGCGCATTTATCACATTTACCGACGTAGCTAACCACATCTTTGTACATGTTTGGCCAGTAGTATCGGAGAGCGAGTCTTTTATAAGTTTTAAACACTCCAAAGTGTGGTGCTAATTCGCCACTGTGGTGACTCCTAAGCAGTTCTTCACGATTGCTCTCCGGTACTACCTGCTTCCAATCATTGTCGCTAGCTACACCGAATTTATTTTTAGAATAGCGGTAAAGTTTATCCCCTTTAATAATATAGTTAGGGCACGACCTAGGTGTACTGACGCATTTATCCCACACCCCCTTAAACCAAGTGTCAGTGTCGGACGCTTTAATTTCCAGCACCGGAACGCCACGCGATAAGGCATCTGGAACCACATTGTCCTTACCTTTGCGGTGCTCAATGGTAAAATTGTAAGGTGATAACCGACAACCCCAACGGGCCAACCGCCCAGATGGATTGGTTAAATTAAAGAACCATTTTAAACTTGAGTGGTCGGTTACCACTTTAAATTCAGGACCGCCTTCAACGTAAGGACGAAAGTGTTCTACGGCGAAGACCACCGCTAGTGCCTCACGCTCCGTCGCTGAATAATTGCGTTCCGCCGGATTAAGCGAACGACTGCAGTAGGCGATTGGGTGCTCCTCCCCATTAACAACCTGAGTCAGAGTGCCCGCTATCCCAAAACTGGATGCGTCACAATTTACAAATTCCAGCAAAGTGTAAACATTAACTATAATAAACAGTTACATTAATAGCAGTCTTATAGATAACACAATATTAGGGTTCTTATTTATTAATTTTTTTAAAGACAAAAGTCTTGGTACAATATATTGGGGCACAGATAAAAAAATTGAATTGTATATCGCAGCAAGCAGTAAAAAAAATAAAAAAGTAAATAATTGTAAAATGTAAAGTTGTATAAAACAGCACAAACATAAACAGGCAAAGGATTCTGCAAGACGGTTTTTCCTTAAAATTAAAATAAATGGAAGGTTCCAGAAACAGTACTCCGGTTTGTAAGGTACAGCAAAAGACGTAACCTCTTTCTCCAACTAATACACACGTTGGGCGCCACTGTTACACCAAATATTTTCTCCCTCTCGGTTGGGGAAACAACTATAAGGAAACAACAAATTATATAAAAACTGGTTTATTATTATACATAATAAATTTGATGTGACATTTATTGTTTAGTAGTTATGACAAGTAGGTCGAGAAAATTAAATTAAGATCTTAGTTTTAACTAAAGGTGGCTAGCCAGTTTATACTTTAACGGAAAGAGCTATGGGCGTGGGGAGTTGGAGATAAACTTGCCGAGTACTGTTCCGAGAAAAAGTTAAAAGTTAAATTATATCCAAACTAGAACGTTCCATTTAAATTCAAATTAAAATTAACAAATGGGCGCCAGGGACTGGGAGAGTCCCGGATCCTGAAGCTGAAGATGTTCACCCTACATCCGGGTGAATGAAGAACTAGCCCAAGATCCTCAATTTGAAAATCGGTGGAACACCGACATCCAGACCCGGTATAATATAGACCGGTTTACAGGCTCCGGTTTACAACGGGAGCCGGATTAAAATATAAAAAAAATAAGGAGTAAAAAAAAGGAGTTAAAAAAAAAACCGTCTCGCACGGCGCGACCGCCTGCGGGCTTCGCAACCGTGCCGCTCGCTGTGCCGCTGGCTCCGCAGGTGGCTTCAGGCGAGCCCGAGCAACGGGTCCCGCGTCCAGGCCCCAACGGCCTGCTGGATCCTGGCGGCGGGACGAGCTTCTCAAGCTGCCTTCCTGTAATTTGCCATACGGAGACCCAATAATATACGTGGAACCAAATTGCTTTCCTTAACGGGACCGAGCGGGGAAATCAAGTAGCCTGAGCATGTAATGGACATCAGGTTCTCCATTCAAATACCGCTCCAGCGTGGCATCCGCCACGTCACCACGGGGTCCACGAATAACCTATAAATTAACACTGTGGTAGACACCGAGAAAACACCTACGGCCTATCTTCAGTAAATAGCGATGTTTAATACTCACAGTTCACTCTGAAGGAAGACACATCAACGGCGGCTGAAGCGGAACGCTCCGATCCTGGTCGCTGGTCAGAACAGGAATCCCGAACAACAAATCCGTTAATTGCGCATTCCTGGCGCAATTAAGAATCCTGCAATAAGTTTTCACGAGTTACGACTATATTCTCTCAACAACCGGGGAAGAGCTCACCGAACAACCTCAGACACCGTTACAATAAAAGAACTCACCTTCGCCAAAAAGTAAATAAGTTTGATGGTGACTGGAGGCCGGCTCGGGCAGAATGTGACGACTAACCATCACTGGCGCGTCGGCCGGAAATCAAGGCAGAATTCGGGTGCCCAAGAAATTCACTTTACCCAAGTCCAGGGAGAATCTCTCTTGGTTACCAATTACAAACACTCCAAGGAAAACACTCAATTCCTCAAAAATACACCAAACTCACAAAAAACTGTCCAACGTCACGTGTTTAAGCCTAAAGCCATTTCACTAAATTAAATCCATACGATTTCGTGGTCCAATTTATAATTCCTCGTAATTAACAATAACAATTACCCCTGAATATTAATTAGGCAAAATTGACATTTTTCTGTGACAACATTCTGTCACAGACAATTCACGCAAAAACTTCACAGATAATAAATGTTTCGCTGCTTTAGAATGTTCGAGAAAAAAGTCCATATTGAAAAAACTAAATCACTTCCGTTCACGGGTATTTCATTTTATTAATATTTTTTTATTTCCGTGATCTTATAATTATTTAGGTTTGCTAAATCAGGTATTTTATATTTTCTATGATTTGCAAACTATTAGTTAAAAATATCGATTATTTTATAATCGTTAATCGGCGAATCGCCAGATGGCGCCTTGAACTGTCATAATTGACGTCTGATGTAATGTCAAGTGAAAAGTAAACAAGTAAACTTTTGTTTTGATTTAATTAATATTGTAAAACTGTTTAAAAAGTTAATTAGAAAAGTGAATCGTTGTGAAAAAGTGATAACCTAAGAAACTCCGTAATGGACTCGCTATATGTTGTCAGGTAAACAGCCAGGTACAAAAAAACAACGTAACAGTACCTCCCCAACCACCAGAGATTTGACCCACTAGGGCAAATCTCGACGCTGGCCCCCCAGCGTTGAAGCAGACTCCAAAGGACCTAACACGCCTACAAAAATCCACAACGTCCAAGCCTGAAACGAGGAATGGAGAACGAACCGAAGAGAAAAAGATGTTATGGAAGCTGGTGTACGATTGTTTACAAAAATTTCTCCTGGAGCGAGTCTAATCCATTTACGAACATGTAAAAGACAAGCTCCAAAGGGATTAAACAAAATTTTGAAAATAACTCCCGACGAACTATCCCAGTCTGACTTACTACATCTATGTAAGACAGACCTACCTATTCTATCGTACACCACCATTCACATCTTAAACCAATAGACTACCAACAGTAATGCTGGCTGGTACCCAAATAAAACTGGAAAAAATTAAATTCTACAAACGAATGAAAATTGGCTAACCGTCTTCCCAAAATGGAAAGTAACGGTTTTCGCCCCTAATTAAAAAAAATACCATCTTAAACGTATTCCATCAATGCAGCCTACACGCCCGCCATTATGGCCTCCAATCTCAGGACTATCATTTTGCTGCCTTACCAGCAATCCGGAGTTTTAGACTCCCAACAGGGTTGTTAAACATGCAACAACCACTCCCAAATATGGTTAACAAACGTGGACACAGTAGAAACCTGTGTACCACTACAAACCGTAAAAACAGTGGAAAATACTTAAATCCAACTGTAATATAGCGCCGTGGAAATAAAATCCCACAAAGCTAAAATAAAAACCAGCAACCTCAAGGCATATACAGCCCTCAATGGTTACTGCGACCAACTACGACATGCAAAAAGTAAAATATTTATTTTAAATAGGAATTAAATTTAAAAAAAAAGAATTAATCATGGCCACATGGTGGTTTCATATCCTTAATATGCCATGTGCCCAGATTTTTGCCGGAACTACAGCCTTCCAATTCATACACTAAGGGTGAAAGTTTTTTCCTAATAATACATTTTTCGTACTTAGGTGCTAATTTGGCCATAAAGAATTTGGAAGCGTCACTCTGGGGATAAGTTTTCTTCCACACAGTGTCGCCTACCTCAAACTCCGCCTGCCTCCTACTTTTATTATAATAACGAGCACTACGAGTATGTGATTTTATGAGCGCTTCCTTTACTTTATCGCAGATACCACGTAACGTTCCTAGCTGGTCTGCATATGAACTGCGCGGAGAGCAAGCTAGAGTGAGCTGTCCAACGGTATCATTGCCGAAGACATCACCACTACTAACTGCTTCTCTGCCATGTACTAGAAAGAACGGGGTGAAACGAGTAACTTCATTCGTGGAGGTGTTCATAGCAAATTGGATCTTGGAAATGTTTACGTCCCAAGATCGATGATCATCCTCCACGAGTATTGATACCGCGGTCATTATGGTACGGTTATAGCGTTCAACGGTGTTCACGCTTGGGCAATAACGAGGTGTGAAGTGAACTTGAGGTATTTTGTACCTCTGTAGTAGTGATCGAATCTCGTTGCCCGTGAATTGCGTCCCGTTGTCTGCTATCACCGTACGGGGTATACCGTGTACCAGGAAAACGCCGTCTTCTAGTTTCTGTGCTATAGCCTTACCAACAGCTCTACGTAAAGGAAACAGCAGACAATACTTCGTGAAACAGCACACGACAACAAACAGATACGTGAATCCCGCTCTTGACCGTGGTAACGGACCTACTAAGTCGATGCTTATAGTTTCGAAAGGTTTGGAACAGTCTTTCGCATCGCCTAAGAGACCGGAAGGAGGCTGTTGTGAGTGTTTGTATGCTGCGCATTTATCACATTTACCGACGTAGCTAACCACATCTTTGTACATGTTTGGCCAGTAGTATCGGAGAGCGAGTCTTTTATAAGTTTTAAACACTCCAAAGTGTGGTGCTAATTCGCCACTGTGGTGACTCCTAAGCAGTTCTTCACGATTGCTCTCCGGTACTACCTGCTTCCAATCATTGTCGCTAGCTACACCGAATTTATTTTTAGAATAGCGGTAAAGTTTATCCCCTTTAATAATATAGTTAGGGCACGACCTAGGTGTACTGACGCATTTATCCCACACCCCCTTAAACCAAGTGTCAGTGTCGGACGCTTTAATTTCCAGCACCGGAACGCCACGCGATAAGGCATCTGGAACCACATTGTCCTTACCTTTGCGGTGCTCAATGGTAAAATTGTAAGGTGATAACCGACAACCCCAACGGGCCAACCGCCCAGATGGATTGGTTAAATTAAAGAACCATTTTAAACTTGAGTGGTCGGTTACCACTTTAAATTCAGGACCGCCTTCAACGTAAGGACGAAAGTGTTCTACGGCGAAGACCACCGCTAGTGCCTCACGCTCCGTCGCTGAATAATTGCGTTCCGCCGGATTAAGCGAACGACTGCAGTAGGCGATTGGGTGCTCCTCCCCATTAACAACCTGAGTCAGAGTGCCCGCTATCCCAAAACTGGATGCGTCACAATTTACAAATTCCAGCAAAGTGTAAACATTAACTATAATAAACAGTTACATTAATAGCAGTCTTATAGATAACACAATATTAGGGTTCTTATTTATTAATTTTTTTAAAGACAAAAGTCTTGGTACAATATATTGGGGCACAGATAAAAAAATTGAATTGTATATCGCAGCAAGCAGTAAAAAAAATAAAAAAGTAAATAATTGTAAAATGTAAAGTTGTATAAAACAGCACAAACATAAACAGGCAAAGGATTCTGCAAGACGGTTTTTCCTTAAAATTAAAATAAATGGAAGGTTCCAGAAACAGTACTCCGGTTTGTAAGGTACAGCAAAAGACGTAACCTCTTTCTCCAACTAATACACACGTTGGGCGCCACTGTTACACCAAATATTTTCTCCCTCTCGGTTGGGGAAACAACTATAAGGAAACAACAAATTATATAAAAACTGGTTTATTATTATACATAATAAATTTGATGTGACATTTATTGTTTAGTAGTTATGACAAGTAGGTCGAGAAAATTAAATTAAGATCTTAGTTTTAACTAAAGGTGGCTAGCCAGTTTATACTTTAACGGAAAGAGCTATGGGCGTGGGGAGTTGGAGATAAACTTGCCGAGTACTGTTCCGAGAAAAAGTTAAAAGTTAAATTATATCCAAACTAGAACGTTCCATTTAAATTCAAATTAAAATTAACAAATGGGCGCCAGGGACTGGGAGAGTCCCGGATCCTGAAGCTGAAGATGTTCACCCTACATCCGGGTGAATGAAGAACTAGCCCAAGATCCTCAATTTGAAAATCGGTGGAACACCGACATCCAGACCCGGTATAATATAGACCGGTTTACAGGCTCCGGTTTACAACGGGAGCCGGATTAAAATATAAAAAAAATAAGGAGTAAAAAAAAGGAGTTAAAAAAAAAACCGTCTCGCACGGCGCGACCGCCTGCGGGCTTCGCAACCGTGCCGCTCGCTGTGCCGCTGGCTCCGCAGGTGGCTTCAGGCGAGCCCGAGCAACGGGTCCCGCGTCCAGGCCCCAACGGCCTGCTGGATCCTGGCGGCGGGACGAGCTTCTCAAGCTGCCTTCCTGTAATTTGCCATACGGAGACCCAATAATATACGTGGAACCAAATTGCTTTCCTTAACGGGACCGAGCGGGGAAATCAAGTAGCCTGAGCATGTAATGGACATCAGGTTCTCCATTCAAATACCGCTCCAGCGTGGCATCCGCCACGTCACCACGGGGTCCACGAATAACCTATAAATTAACACTGTGGTAGACACCGAGAAAACACCTACGGCCTATCTTCAGTAAATAGCGATGTTTAATACTCACAGTTCACTCTGAAGGAAGACACATCAACGGCGGCTGAAGCGGAACGCTCCGATCCTGGTCGCTGGTCAGAACAGGAATCCCGAACAACAAATCCGTTAATTGCGCATTCCTGGCGCAATTAAGAATCCTGCAATAAGTTTTCACGAGTTACGACTATATTCTCTCAACAACCGGGGAAGAGCTCACCGAACAACCTCAGACACCGTTACAATAAAAGAACTCACCTTCGCCAAAAAGTAAATAAGTTTGATGGTGACTGGAGGCCGGCTCGGGCAGAATGTGACGACTAACCATCACTGGCGCGTCGGCCGGAAATCAAGGCAGAATTCGGGTGCCCAAGAAATTCACTTTACCCAAGTCCAGGGAGAATCTCTCTTGGTTACCAATTACAAACACTCCAAGGAAAACACTCAATTCCTCAAAAATACACCAAACTCACAAAAAACTGTCCAACGTCACGTGTTTAAGCCTAAAGCCATTTCACTAAATTAAATCCATACGATTTCGTGGTCCAATTTATAATTCCTCGTAATTAACAATAACAATTACCCCTGAATATTAATTAGGCAAAATTGACATTTTTCTGTGACAACATTCTGTCACAGACAATTCACGCAAAAACTTCACAGATAATAAATGTTTCGCTGCTTTAGAATGTTCGAGAAAAAAGTCCATATTGAAAAAACTAAATCACTTCCGTTCACGGGTATTTCATTTTATTAATATTTTTTTATTTCCGTGATCTTATAATTATTTAGGTTTGCTAAATCAGGTATTTTATATTTTCTATGATTTGCAAACTATTAGTTAAAAATATCGATTATTTTATAATCGTTAATCGGCGAATCGCCAGATGGCGCCTTGAACTGTCATAATTGACGTCTGATGTAATGTCAAGTGAAAAGTAAACAAGTAAACTTTTGTTTTGATTTAATTAATATTGTAAAACTGTTTAAAAAGTTAATTAGAAAAGTGAATCGTTGTGAAAAAGTGATAACCTAAGAAACTCCGTAATGGACTCGCTATATGTTGTCAGGTAAACAGCCAGGTACAAAAAAAACAACGTAACAAAGGTTACAAAGACACAGCCCTATGACAAACGGACAGCCCTAGACAACTGATATACATACTTATAATATTTCTAAATACATACATATTATAGATAAATTACACCCAGACACAGAACAAAATGATCGTGCTTATCACACAAACAGTTGTCCTGGGTGGGAATCGAACCCACGACCTCCGGCATAGCAGTCAGGGTCACTAACCACTAAACCAACAGGCCTGTCAGAAAAAAGAACAGTGTAAGTATTTTTAATTATTATTCTTTATTTGATTAACACAGTGTTTATACTTCTTAAATGCCTGTTGTAGAAATGCATTTAGTTATAGCATAATTAGTCTAAAATGTTACCATTGCTGTGACACTGGTCTCCTGTTGGAGAAAGTGGGAAGAAATCCACCACACAGGCCCATTGCAGGTCGGTAGATGTCGCATATCTTCAAACTTTTGGTTCTAGGCTAGCCAGGTTCCTTACGGTGTTTTCTTTCACCGTTTCGAGAGCAGGGGCCATATTATGACGTCTTAAAACGAGGCTTATTCCAGTGAGTGGACGAGGTGGCGCTAGATGACTTGTATAGCTCTGTCTCCGTCACTCACTGGAACAAGCCTGGTTTTAAGACGTCATAATACGGCCGCTGTAGTGATGAAATAAATTACAGAAAGCAATACGCCTTGCTTCGTTCTCACCTACTTGGCAACCACTACTATTTCAGTTATACAAAAAGGTATATTCTATCTACGAATATCTAACTAAACCATAACTGTTTTTTTTTTTTTTTTTTTTAATCTTTATTATTTAAAGAGGGTTTGTTCACATTACGAACATGTCACCCTCATAGGAACACTTTTTTTAAAAAGCAAACTTAAGATCTACGCTTAATTCCTAAATTAACCAATTTATATATTATTTTTGCATTTTTAGAGGCTGGAAAAGCTAGTATTGTATTACATGCACCTATTTCCCGAATATTAATATTAAATTCTTCCTGAATGAAATGTCTTTCTACTTCGTTCCGATAACACTCCACCATAATATGGAAAACGTCTTCGACCACATTACATTCCGTACAATTTGGAGATGAAATTTTGCCCATCAATGCAGCAAAACTATTTAATGGGATGTGTCCGGAGCGAAGTCTCAAACTTGTCACAATTTCTTGCCTACTCATATTGGCATTATCAAACCAGGGGTAGTTAGAGATAGTCGGTTGCATTGTACGATACCAAATACCTTTAGTCAATGACTTTTCGTCAAAGTACTCCTTCCAGATATCCAAACACTTGAATTTAACTTCGCTTAAGATATCGGTCCAATGGGGTTTATATGCTACCGGGACACCCTCAAAGCACGCTTCTTTAGCTAAATAATCAACTACTTCGTTTTCTTCAATGCCAATATGGGAGGGCAACCACTGTAGAACAATATTTTTATCTATATTTAGTCTATTAATAAGATCTATTATTTTGTACGCTATTGGGTACCCACTAAAATTTCCTGTACACTTTGTCAGATGTTGGAGTGCACTTTTACAGTCTGAATATATTACTGAATTTTGAAAATTCACCGACTCAAGGTATGAAATAGCTTCGAATATAGCGATTAACTCAGCATGCATGACAGAGATTTTTGAATTTAAATTAAACTTACAGCTAGTATTACTTTGAGGATCGTAAAATGCGGCTCCAACACTATTTTGGATTTTAGATCCATCTGTGTAGAATCGAAGGTGGGTTTGATTGTATACAATCTTGGCTTTGGTAATCTCTTTAATTTGTGATTTAATTATACAAGACAAGTTCAGTCCGCTCATCCATATATTAAGCGAAAATAATCCTAATTCATCATTAGAGCTAATGTCCATTTTATTTAGTGTTTCAGATACATGAGCTATAAGTGGTATCCTTTTGCGTCTCCAATACGTATCTTGACAACACAAATTAAGAATGCTTATAATTTCACAAGTGTCCCCGTTGACAAAAGATTTCAGTTTTAGAAAAAACTTCGCAGCTAGGTAATGTCTGCGAACATGTAACGGCTGCAGATGGAGTTCACATTCCATTACATGAATGGCTGTACTTTTAATGAAACTGCCAATTACCCTCAAACACTGGTTTTGAATTTTAGTTAGTTTATTTAGATGACTTTGGCAACTATTATCATATAAAAAACTAGCATAGTCGATTCTGCTGCGTATAATTGAAATGTATAGACGCCGTAAATGAGTAGGATGTATGCCCCAACCTGGGCCCGTCAATATTTTAAACACATTAAGAAATTTTGATGATTTGTCTCTTAACTCATTTATATGTTTGGACCATCGTAGTGATCGATCTAACCACAGTCCTAAATATTTATATGTTTCTACTACTTGGAGGGAACTTTCATTTATTTTAATATCAATATTATCCTTCCTATATCCCTTTTTAAATATACAAATTTTTGTTTTACTTGTTGAAATATTTAAACCAATGTCTTGAACTAATTTGTTAAATAAATTCAAAGCCATTTGAAGTTTGTGGGTCGCCTCTAAAATACGATTCGTAATAAAATATAATACAAAATCGTCTGCAAATTGCGAAACACACACGTTTTTAATCTCTTTACAAATATTGATAGTAGCTATATTGAAAAGCAACGGAGAGAGCGGATCACCCTGTGCCAAGCCACGAGACGTAGTTCTACAGAGTAACTTGTTATCAAGTTGAATTTTTAAATTTCTAGTCTGTAAAAAGTTCCAAAGATATTTACAAATGTGTTGTCCCACTTCTAATTCATCCAAAATACGTAATAAGCTATGTATATCTACGTTGTTATATGCATTATCGAGATCAATAAAACAGCATACTGTCATTTGTTTGTCAGAGAATCCTGTTTGAATTCTGGAAACTAAACTAGTGAGATTATTTAAAGTTGATCTGCACTTTCTAAATCCTGTAGTATTTGGGTTTAAAATATGTTTCTTTTCTATAAACCACTCTAGTCTATTGAGTAGAATGTTATGGAAAGTTTTGCATATGCATGAGATCATAGATATTGGTCGAAGAGATGAGGTTAAACAAGGGTCACGTCCTGGTTTGGGAATCGGCACCACCACTATATCGCGCCATTGCTTAGGTACAAAGGAGTATCTGAGAAATGAATTAAACAAATTGAGTAGGATTTCTTTCCCATTATCAGGTAGGTGTGTTATCATAGAGTATGAGATCTTGTCACTACCGGGGGCTGTATCTTTACTTTTAAGACATTTAGCAAGTTCTTGGATCGTAATAGTTATTTCGAGTTTTGGGTTGTGTGATGTAATTGGAGGATTATCGAATAACACGAAATCTGGCGCTAAGCTACAAAGAAGTTTGTTTGCTTTAGTCTGGTCTACATGGGATTTTGGTGTATTATATCCCTTAACCCATCTCATTTTCCGCCACAACTCACTATGAGATGAGGTTTGGTCAAGAGTCGAACAAAAGTCCTGAAATGATTTATTTCTAGAGCGACGTATATCTCTTTGTGCTTCGCTTATTTTACTTTGAAGGATTGTGAGATTCTGTGGTGTTGGATTACGACGAAATTTGGACAATGCTAAACGGCGTTCTGCTACAACTTTAGAGAGGTTGGGACACCAATAGGGTTTTGATGTAAACTTTCTTTCTGGGTTTGTATTAATTTTAGTAAGTGGTATAAAAAGATCTGCAGCCATGTCCAAATAGTCCACAAATAGGTCATATCCTTTTTGTAGATCATTTGGCATCGTAAAATCATCAAAGAGATCATTTAAAAGTGTTTGGTATCCCAACCAGTCAGCCTTTTTATAATTCCGCCGGGATATGTAAACATTATCAGCTCTAAAATATGTCGCAATTTTAATAATATAATGGTCGCTCCCCAATGTCTCATTCAATACTTTCCAATTTAAACTTAGGCTGACATCGGATGACACTAATGAAATGTCGGGAGACGACTGCTGAAGAACATCATTTACTAGCTTAATTCGAGTATGATCGGCACCGTTTAATGAAACAAAGCTACTACCAATAAGTGCATCAAATATTTGGTTACCTCTACTGTCTACTTTATTGGACCAATTGGTATGGTGTCCATTGAAGTCACCTAAGAGTAGGGTTTTATTATTAACCTGAAAAAATAATTGATCCCAGTCTGACTGGTTAGTATTTATAGAAGGTGGGCAATAAATCGATATAACGTTTTCGATTTGATTACAGTTATATAATTTAACGTATATATGTTCTATTCCTGAATTAGACAATTTTAAATCATGACATATTTGCGATTTAATTGATTTATGCGTGAGAATTGCGACGCCTCCGTATGAATCAATTCTATCTTTGCGAAACACATTATAATCTTTAACTTTAAAATAACTGTCTGGTTGTAACCAGGTCTCGCTTAATACGGCAATGTGAATCTTGTCTTGTATAAGTAAATTCTCAAATTCACATAACTTTGGCCTAATGCTCTGTGCATTCCATTGAATAATATTTATTTTAACAATCTTACTATCGGTGTCTGCCATCTGAGAGATAATCAATAATTAGTTTAAGTATAGGCCAATCTGCCACATTATCAACTACTACTAAAATTAACCACTCAATGCAAGTTTTAATTACTCCTTTGAAAATCATTTGTATAGTGCTTCCTTTCATGAATATTATCTCTTGTAATCTCTGTAATAATTCCTTGAAACTGACATCTCTCTGCTTTTCTTCCGGTCCATTCGATTTTTTCCTCTCAGTGTCATTATATTCTTCTACTTCCGTTCTACTCCACTCCATAAACTCCAACTCAGATTTATTTTCTTTCTTCTGTTTCTGCTTAAAAGGTGGCTTTTCATGTTGTTTGTGTACCTGTGCCTTAGTAGTCACTTTAGCATAAGCCTGATTATTTGTAGTTTGAGTAGGACCTAGATCGTCAACATGGAATCCTGGTTGGAAGTCTGATTCAATATCCTGTCTCTTCCCTGCAGTGAATATAGGGTGGAACACTTCCTTGTGTGTTGGTTCGTCTTTAGGGACATATATAGTTAAGGCCTTTCTATATGTGCAGTTAAATTCTGACATGAGTTCCCTTAATCTTTTTTCTTTCAAAAACATTGGACATGTTTTTGAGAGGGATATATGTCCTCCTTTGCAGTTAACACAAATCATATTCGTGGTCTCACAATTGTCATGATTTTTTCCGCATTTGGGACACACAACTTTAGCACTAGGACACTTTTTATGTATGTGACCATATTTCCAGCAGCGCGAACATTGCGACACTGGGAACACATATGGTTCTACCTTTATTCTTAGACCATGGGTATACACATAGGGCGGTAAGAAAGGACCTTTAAAACAAAGACGAACAGCTTCACTGGGTGACCACCCATCTTCCTCAAAGTTCTTACGGTTCAGCCGAAGAACGGATACTAGCTTGGCTGGTTCGGGACAGTATACATTCTCTAAAATGTTTTCTTCTGACATTTCTAGGTCAACATCTCGTATTACACCGTACGACAAATTCTTTTCCATTGCTCTGTAAGTGTTCCATCCTTTATCGATAAAGAATTCGCATGTCTCTAATTTCTCGGCGCTAATTTCACTAATCAGTTCTACACGAACTCGATAAGGACTGAGAAACTTCACCCTACTAATATCTTTTATATTCTGATCTTTCAACAACTTGGCCAGACTGAATTGTTTAGGTAGCTTTTCTTTGCTAGATATATATATTTCAATTTTTTCCGTATCTTTCAATTTTTTATCTTTTCGTTTTACTTCAGTCCATTCTTCATCACTGCTTTTCCTCCTTTTACTATTTATAGTTGCACTATCTACAATGTTTAAATCTTCATTTGAAGTAGAAATCTCATTCATGGAATCATTATTTATTTCATTAGTATCACTCATTGTATTCAATAACAAGTCGCATTGGTAGCGAGCAGGTAGCCGGGCGGTCGGCCACGTGCCGCACCTTTTCAAGTGAAACCATAACTGTTAAATCGAATAGATTACTATCAAAGATCTCAAGTGAGAGTTACGAGTTATTTCTATTAATGTTATCTTGCATCTTAATTTAGATCCAGTCTTATCGAAGATTGGAAGAACTGAATCGTTCGCTATCAAAGATGGCGGCGATTTGAAATGCATTATACAGATAATAATATAATGCAATTTCATGCATTACATTCAACGCAATGGTTACTGTTGATGATATTTAAATGGGTTTTAAAAGAAAAAGTAGTCAGATTTATACTGATTAAAATCCACGGAGTCCTTCAATAGCCCTTTACGTTCCAGGTTATCTGTTAACAGAGTCCCGTTTCCCCTGCAGTTGTTGGCCCTCTAAGGAGGGCCTCGTCAGATTACTGACAACTATTTGAAGCGCGCGTGGAACTAGACATACCGTCGACCCCGGTATAGTCCATGATCGGACGGCGAGTCACCCATTACTCGCCGTCCGCATGCCCTCTGCCTCTAAGCGGTAGTCAGACTTTGGAGCTTCTGACTCATTCAACTATCTACAAATAAACAGTAGACATCAATAGCTTTACGTGCTTTCCGATGCATGGAGAAACCTCGCTATGATAGAAAGTCACCCATCCACAGACCAACTTCAGCAAGCGCGGTTTATCCTCGAAGATCGACCTGTGCGGGTATTATAATTCAACCACGAACTCTTCTTTTCTAGTTCAATATAAAGGTTAATGTTTACAAAATCTATTTATAATACTACAGCTGATAATAATTATCTCATGCATAGGCAATAATAATGTCTAGACTTGATAAAATATCTATTAGGAATATTTTATGCTATAATTCATTCATATTATGTAAACAAAACGATTGAGTGTCACAAATGGCCACATTTCAGAATCATAATAATGAATCACGATACCTATTATGATTTTTAGACCCCCTCGTCTTGCCTAGACCCTTTACCACGACTGAAATCCTGCTTAAAATTGTAGTACTACATTTTTGAAGTGAAAACTTCTTTAGCGGCGTTGAGCACTTTCCTGTAATGGGTATAAAATCTTAAACTCGCGTCAGGACACGTGACCCTGACCGAAAAAGCGTAGGACGGCGCAGGGCGCTTGCGTGAATGTTCGTGTGACTTTATTACTTTTAAAGAAGTTTGTATGCTGGATACATTCGTTGCTAGGTAACATTGTTTATAAAAGATGTACGTCACATTGGAAAATTATTGAAATAAAAAGTCAACCATTTTTGCGAGTTTTACTAAAATCGGTTCACAAGATATTTCCAACAATTACTATTCAAGTTTTCACTTCTGCCGGCACTCCCAGAGTGCAACCCGTCGTTTTTTTATGACATTGACACTAGCGCCACGTCCAAAAGACTTCAGTCGTGACACGGACTCTTATTTAGCCGTTTGTCCCGCCTGTCATTTGTAGATTTTTGACAGTCGTAATGGGCTGTCACTGGCTCTAAGGTCATACATCCGTTTGGGATATTGTGTTACCTAGTACCTACTAACTAGGATGTTTTTTTATTTACAGATGGGTTTGCTATTACTCTCAACGAAGCCCAGAGGCAAAGATCTTCCATCCTAAAGGCCTAAGATGGAGCGAGCTCATTCAGTAGAACTGAAACTCCTGCGCAACGACGGAACACAGTAAAAACGTCGTTGGAATCCGACAAAATGGTGGTCGAGAGTCAAGCGACCCTGATGAGGTCTACTGTCGCCAGTGGGACCAATTGTGGAGATCAGAGATAGGCAGTGGCTCCATATAAAACACTGGTATTCGTTGGACAAGACTGGAAGCCAAACCAAATATACGCGTAGTTAGTCTTTTTTTTACTGCATGTTTTTACTTGCCCTTGTAACCAGTAGGGTTTTAAATAAGATACAGTCCGAATATAAAAGTGAGAGATTTTTTTTTGTCTTCTTCAGAAACTGCGATGATTTACTTTAAAGAATGACGATTCTGCTGTAGAGAGTGTATTGTAAATGTGGTTCTGTTCCACAAACGATTGGGCACTTAATTTGGTGCCCTATCGACTGTTAATTATTGGAATGATGGACGTTACTAAAGATATGGCTTGTTATCCAGATTAGAACTGATTCCATTTAGATTGACGGCAATCGCAGCGTAAGTCTGTCCTTGGCTAGATGGACGACGATGAAAGTGCAACCTTTGAATGATGGCTAGGTCAAAATGGACACGAAAGACAGAAGACAGGGTGTTATGGTGCAACTTGAGAAAGATTCAACAATCATTCAAAGATGCAACCGTACTCAACGATTTGGGCATTTAATATTTAGAGCGCGGTCGACGCGAAAGTGAGGGTATGAGCGAGACACAACACCAATAATACTCCTGTGCTATGGCTATGGTTTGTTGTGATTATACCCTCGTATTAGTAAATTGATTTATTTATCATGTTTATGTATAATATTATATTATTATAATTATTCACCTATTTATTTTTTCACATTTAATTAATAATGTTGTTCGTATTTTGTACCTTTGTCTGTATTTTTATCTATATATTTATCATGATCCTAGCTTGATTTCCGTACACTTTTCTTTATTCTTCTTTTTTCAGGTGACCACTGAAAATCAGCGCTGTGCTGTGGGCCCCCCACAGCACAGCTTTATGCTGAGTGGTCGCCTTTCTTGTCACAGTCATGGCATACAACTATGTATTTCTTTTTTTGTCATTATGTTTTTGATTTAATTTGTATTTTTTTTTTCTGTTTAATATGTTTTTGTTTCTGTCTCTGTTGTATGTATGATGTCTGTGTCAAATAAAATAATTTTTCTTTCTTTTCTTTCTTTCTTTCTATTCAGCAATGGACTGCAATGGCCCTAGTTGACAAAACAGTACCTTCATAGATGTAAAAAACACATTACGAAACGTCCACAAGATGGGTGACACTGTTCGGGTTGATCGTTACCTATGCAAAAGAACCGGTCGCGGGACTGTACGAAACCGTGAACCTGGAACGTAAAGGGCTATTGAAGGACACCGTAGATTTTAGTCAGTACGAGTCTGACAGTCCCTCCCGCTCTGCCCTGGGTGGGAGGACTCATTTGATGATTTTACCACGTAAAAGAAAATGCAAAAGAACCAGGCATTGCACTACATCGAAATCAACATAAAAATTTAAAATTTGTAAACAGTTACTCACTCAAACGGTTAATTGGGATGGTGATGCCGATTCAGTATTATGCTTACAAGTGTGCGTTCCCCCTTGTCTCGTAGAAATGGCGAGTCCAACTATAATATAAATTAACTAAACAGAGAAAGCAATGAACACGTTGATCGTTTTTGCTTTGAAACTAACAACTAAATGAATTTCTAATTTTCTAGTAATATATTAAGTACAGTCACCATTATCAATTTGTTTTCTATCTTTCAGTTTCTATGAATTAAATGTTGCTTGGCTATAAAATGATACTTTCTTACATCTTACAACTTTTCTCTTTCACGAAAAACTATCTTACCTGCTTATTAAAATTAATATCTTACTAATATAAATGCGAAAGTTTGTGAGGATGAATCGATAGATGTTTATTATTCTTTTACGCAAAAACTACAGAACAGCTTTGTATTACATTTCGTCAAAGTTCGAGATTTCAGTCTTATTTTCGGGACTTTAAAATTTTCTATTTGGTAACCCTGTAGATCGATCAATTTCCACCAATCCGCACACACCCATAGACTTAAAGGATGGACTGAACAATAGCTAATTAAAATTGACGACGGAGTCTCTAGAAATACAAGAAAATAATAGTGCATAGAAGTCTGTCCAAATAATTGTTTTTTTTTTCTTTCTAGAGCCGCGACCATTCTATCTGTCAGTTGGCAAAGGAAGGCGCGGTTCATCCCTGTAAATCTATGCACAAACCAAACCATAGTGAACTAAAAAGCGGATGATCGTCCGTTTACATATTTCTGATGCAATGCACTATCTAAGACGATTTATTAAATAATATATGACGATATATTTACTACGTAACTGTAATCGACGAGAACGATTGCATACAAAAAACATTAATTTGTATTTCTGGTCATGTTTTCACAATGCGAGCAGGGAATCTAAAATGGCCGCTTTGTCAGCGTTGTTATTATCAATGTTTTCTATTCTTTAAAATATCAATTAGATTATTAAAAGAATATTCCATGTTACACGCGAACTTTATAACAATAAAATTAATACAAAATTCATTAATAATGAGCTACTATTTCTTATATGGTCGTGGGACTCATGAATTACCGTGACCCCGGACCGTAAAGGGCTATTGAAGGACACCGTGGATTTTAGTCAGTACGAGTCTGACAGTCCCTCCCGCTCTGCCCTGGGTGGGAGGACTCATTTGATGATTTTACCATGTTAAAAAAACTGTTTCTTATATAGGTATATTTTTTTTTATACTTTATGTAAATATTTAAATATGTAACTTATACTTATGGCAAATGAATAAAGAATAATTGATTTATAGTGGAAACATGTAATTGGCTTTCTTCTGTATATTCTAAATTTAATATCCATAAAACTACAATTTGTATGCTCCCCATACTCCAAACACGTTGTCTGACGTAGACAGAGATATCAAAAAGTAACATAAAGTAATAAGGAAAATAATAAAAGGAAACATCACAACGAAATAAATGATAATTAATATAATGTACTGGCTGTTGTAGATTCGCTACAACTCCAAAATTACCCCACGACAACATAAAATTGGGATAAAAACTATCTCACGTTTTAATCAAGGTTATGAACTATCTGTGCACCAACTTTCATCCAAATCCGTTTAATCGTTCAGGCGTGAAAGAGCCACAAACATACGAGGGGCATTCAATGTATTCTCGGTATCGAGGTGATTTGATATTATTGTGGGTAATTAAAATATATCATTAGCTAACAACAATATCTGAGGTTATTTTTATAAAATTTCATGTTGATAACTACATTAGTTTGTGTGCTACCTCCAGTCAGCGACGACGAAAATGACTGACGCGACAATATTGAAGAAAATCGAACATCGTGCGGTGATTAAATTCCTCACAAAACAAGGAAAATCCCAAAAAACTATCCATAGGAAATGGCAGCCAATTATCAAGACTCTGCTCCTTCATTATCGACCGTACAGAGGTGGTCAAGTGAATTCAAAAGAGGCAGGGAATGTATCGAGGATGATCCCCGCCCAGGTGGACCAATCACGGCGGCTACCGAAGAAAATGTGAAAATTATCGAAATTTTGTATTAGAACATGCACGAGTAAAAATCAAGATGTTGGGAGAAATAACTAAGCTATCCGTTGATACTATTCATACTATACTACATGATTATCTTAACCTTAAAAAAGTTAGTGCAAAATGGGTGCCGCGCATGTTCATTGCGATTCAAAAGCAGGCGCGAGTTGACACTTTTAAGAAGTTTTTAGAGCTTAGTGGCGACGATTCAGCAAGTGTTTTCGAAAGGATAGTTACAGGTGATGAAACGTGGGTTCATCACTATGACCCCGAGAGTAAACAGGAGTCTATGCAGTGGCACAAAAAGGGATCAGACCCTCCAAAGAAGTTCAAAGTCACTCCATCCGCTGACAAAATCATAGCCACAGTTTTCTGGGATTCTAAAGGAATACTATTGATCCAGTACACAATAAAAGGTGAAACTATCAACGCAGAAAAATACTCAACCACTTTACGCCATTTGAGAGAAGCAATAAAAGAAAAAAGAAGAGGAAAGCTGACAAAGATTGTGTTGCTCTTTCACGACAACGCACCGGTTCACATTGCGCGGCTCTCCAAGGCTACTGTACGAGAGTGCGGGTTTGAGGAAATTGACCACCCACCCTACAGTCCGGGCCTGACCTCCAGTGACTACTTTTTATTCCCACATTTAAAAAAAGACCTCAAGGGAAAGAGCTTTGCTGACAATAATGAGCTCAAGTCCTCTGTAAACGAGCATTTTTCGGGCCAAGAAGAAAAAAAATTTTTTTAGGTAATAGAAAAACTTATTACGTGTTCAAACAAATGTATTGAAATCATGGAAGACTCTATTGAAAAATATATTTTTTTCAAGGTTGTATCTTTTTTCTAACATACCCATACCGAGAATACATTGAACGCCCCTCGTACATACATTTGTCCATCCTCACAAACTCACATTTATGGTATTAGTAAGTAGTAAGATATGCAGCATGGCTAATATGGCGCGAAACCAATAATCGGAATAAATAATAACGTATACGCATAAGTCGTCTTTAAGTTTCAGCCGCACTTGCCGGGGCTGGACTGTGGATGGATGACCATCTCTCATTACCAGTTTCCTCCGTGCCTCGGGAAGCACGTAAAGTCGTTGTAACCGGCTGTCATTTGTAGATCCTTGAGAGCCGAACAGGCAGCCACTGGCTCGAAAGTCTGGCAATCAGTCTTACCAGGGTTCTTGAGCAGTTACTGGGTTGTTGATGTCAGATAGGCAGTCGCTCCATGTACTGATACTCAGTCGATTAGACTGGAAGTCGACCTCAAAGTAGTTGAGAAAAGACTAAGCAGAAAATGACGATGTAGAGTACAACATCGTAACTCCCTCGCTGCTCTCAGGATTTTAATAGTAACACCCGGTTCCCCAGTTAGACTGGAAGCGATAATTTCCGACCGAAGTTGCGGGCAAAAGCTTGTGTTGTTAAACGCCCACAATGGAACGGCTATAATGGAATTGAAATGGATTTTTCTGCTAGCCCTCCACCCCCCTTTTCAGTCTCTTTTAATAAAGGCTGAAAGAGTAAAGTATTTAATATGGATTATGTCACAATACAGGGGCGGATTCATACAAGGGCTTTCTGGGTTACGGATCAGGGCCCCATGGATATAAAGGGCCCTCAACTAATTCCCATCGAAGATAACAGACCAGATTATTTTTTCATATACCGTTTACCAAATTTTTATGTGGATTGCCAAATCTGAAACTATAAGGAATATTGAAAAATACTTTAAGGAGTCTTGAGGCCGATTTTAATATTAACTAAAATCACCTACCGCTGTTGTCTTTTGCCCAGCAAATGCTAAGTTGGTAACCCATTCAGTGTGGACATGTTTTATTTTCTTTTTTAGCGTGGTAAAATCATCAAATGAGTCCTCCCACCCAGGGCAGAGCAGGAGGGACTGTCTGACTCGTACTGACTAAAATCCACGGTGTCCTTCAATAGCCCTTTACGTTCCGGGGTCACGGTAATTCGTAAGTCCTGCGACCTGGTATGGACATGCTCAGCGCAATTTTGATGTTGTTCTTTATTTCTATTTTTTTTTAGTTAAATTCGTGACTGTTGTTGTCTGTTATCGAATAAATATGTTTCTATTTCTTTCTACAATTAGACTTTCGCCTCGCTATAATCCAGCATGATTGATGGAAGGACATATTGATTGACACCAACTTTTGATTCACAACCATACAGAACACTGAACATGGCGTCGACTACCGACAAGGAAGCCCATGACAGTCGCATATAAATTGAAGTTTTCACTTTTCGCTATAATTTTGATGGACTGTTTTGTAGCTTGTTACATTAGTAGAATATAGAAGTTTCTGGCATCCAGTGTCCCTTTTAGTACTTCAGGTTTACAAAAAAATGAGAAAAAGAGTTGGGTTCGTGTACAAACCAAGTTTTTACAGATTTAATTCTACGCGTAATGTTTAGCCAATTTCTTGGTCAAAGAATCAGCATTCCCATCCACGGTGGCAAATATATAAATAGCAATGCTCTCAGCTTTCTGGGCACTTTTATCGTCGACAGCGGCGTGGATGAATTTTGATTATCTTGTAAGTATATTAATTGTAAATTAGGACAAAGAATATTTTACTAAAAAAAAAATGACCGAAATATAGATTACAAAAAAAAAATAGACCCGTTTTTTTTTCTTTTCTTACGTAAACGAAAATTGACGAAGATACAACGCTTCTAAAAATCACAAAAGGTCAATGGGTCGGTACAATTTTACAGACGTTATGACGTTACAAGTTCCCACTTCCGAATTTGGAAGTGTTTTATCTTTGTCACTATTGATTGATTTAAAAATAAATAAAAATACGTGTCCATTATTTTTCAATACTCTAACTGACGGACTAAACAGATTTTAATGTATGCAGTAACTACCCTATTGTAGAAAATAAGCTTTTAGTCATATTTATTTCTCTTTCTCTTTTATCTATAAGTTTAACGCCATGTCAGAGGCAGCTGCCTAATTAACTCTGGTACAGTCAGTTAGTTCAAAACCTGAACCACGTAACTGGAACATGTACCTATATAGATTAATCTGCTATAGCGATGACAGTACGATTCCATGGGACTGTAGAGCTTGTTAGTTGTTGATAGCTGATGCGGTGCTGGCTTGGTGCTGGGGAAGATTGAATAAAATATCGCAGATTATAAATGCACGTGTATATTGAGCCAATGTCGCAGATGGAAAGGGAAAAGTAGTTGCCACTACATGTAAGAGGATGGAGGTGTTGCAAGATAATAATTAAAATGTCCAACAGGGACAAATAGCATATTACACGCGGGCAAACCGGGACCTTAAGCTAGTAGCTGAAGCTAGTTTATTCAGATGTCTTTGATTACGTCCACTAACATTGTTACCGAACATAGAATAACAGCTCGCAATCATCGTAAATTACAATCGTGTTACTATGATATGGCTACGATAGAAAGTGACGGATTGTATGCACGTCTGTTTGATTTGTTTTATTGGCGTCGTAAATCGTAGTAATGATAAATAATGGACTTGATTGTAGATGCATAATGGTGGATTAGTTTCATATTGTAGTTGGTGTTGTCTTTTTTATGTGGTGGATAATAGTCTTTCTGGTGTTTTTCGAACGGATTATGAGATGGAAGATGTAATAAAAAAGAGAAGAGATTAGTTGGCACTCACAGGACACGAAAAACTAACATTATATGAAGAAAATCTACAAAGTAAACAGAATTATATACAAGAAAAACAACAAAAGGAAAAACTAAAAATCAACAATTAAGTCATGTGTGAAACCAAAAGGCTCCTACCTCAACATGTGCTGCGAATAAAATTGTCACAGCACTGGTTTTCCGATAGGGCCCAAACTGATGTACATATATAAAAGGTAATGAGTGTAAAGCCGTTTTAGACATGCAAGAATTTGCACGCAAGTTTCGACTATATTGTGAATCTTAATGGACGATGTATTGAGCTGATCAAACAATTATCGCAATGAAATCAAATTTTTTCGAAGGGGCCCAAAATAATAAGTTTCTGGAAGGAATTGGGGGAGGCCTTTGCTCAGCAGTTTTTGCATTTCTAAATTGAGCTTATGAAACTTAAATCTTAGGGTCAATTCATACCTAGGCGCGCTCCTTTTAATAGCGACTCAAAATCTAACTTTATTTACTACACTAAAAGATACACATTTGTAATATCGTCCTATCACATCGCATCGCGTCGCATGTCCTTATGAACCGATCCTAAGAACGTTTCCGAACCGATTTTAAGAAGATCAGATACCGTATTATGACGTCTTGAAACCAGGCTTGTTCCAGTGAGTGAACGAGATGGCGCTAGACGACTTGT
The DNA here is from genome assembly GCA_943136025.2 of Agrotis puta. NCBI lineage: Eukaryota > Metazoa > Arthropoda > Insecta > Lepidoptera > Noctuidae > Agrotis > Agrotis puta. Next base: position 1,909,792 of record OW964195.2, on the reverse strand, counting down.
ATAAGCTCTAGCTCTGTCTCTTTCACTTACTGGAACAAGCCTGGTTTTAAGACGTCATAATACGGCCTCTGGTGGCGTACCATGACTTCTTAAAGCCTGAGTATTTAGGCTGTGGAAAAGAGACAGAGCTATACAAGTCGTCTAGCGCCATCTCGTTCCCTGAGCGGAACCAGTCACGTTCTAAAGGGCCGTTCAAGTATTACGTAAGCAGATTTATTACAATTATTTACCCCCCCGTCCCCCTTGTCAGCAAAAGTAAGCAAAGCTCTTACCCTTTCGCCCCATGCTTACGTAAACATTTTTCTATTAATGTATTAGTTTTGCGTAAACGTATGCATTATTTGCGGGAATCCCCGAAAATGCGTTTCGTTTTCAAGCAAAGACAATGTGAGGGTTGCCATTCGTGTCAAAAAGTAAATTACTACTGATGACGCTATCATCATCTAGACTCCCCTACCCCCCATGTCATCCAAAATAAGTAAACCAAAGACCCTCCCCCCCCCATAATGCTTACGTAATACTTGAACGGCCACTAAGACCAATACTGGCGAAGCACCTAAAGAAAAAGCTAAAGAAATACTATTATAACTAAAAGCCGTCGAGAAAATGAAAACATCAAAACGAAGTGTAATGTTATAACAAGACAGTAGCAACTTGCAAGTAAACACCGTTTTGAATTCAGCGCGCGCGCAGAAAGGGAAAGGATAGTACCGAATACATAAATGTATGATTTAGTATTCAACTACTAGTTTTGTTTCTCTGGACAATATTACTAACACAAAAACATGCTCTTTTCTTCGTTTTTTTTTGTATGTTTGTTATTCGATTACTCAGAGACGGATGGACCGATTTGAAAAATTCTTTTTGTTTTTTTATCCGAAGTTCCATTATCATGGATCTGATGATCCTGGAGAAATTGAGGGAAGTCTTTACACTTTGGTCGCGGGACTCACGAATTACCGTGACTCCGGTACGTAAAGGGCTATTGAAGGACACTGTGGATTTTAGTCAGTACGAGTCTGACAGTCCCTCCCGCTCTGCCCTGGGTGGGAGGACTCAAGTGATGATTTTACCACGTAAGAAAAAAAAAAGCAGGTGCTGCCATCTTTCTTGATAGTAAGCATTGTTAAATTCAAACGGGGCGGGGCGATAACCCAGGCTTATGGGGTTCAACCACCCGTGCTCCCGGCCTAGTCCGACCCTGGACGTAGACATATCTTCAACTAAACCAGCACACCTGATCCTTCTAACTTCGGTATCCTAACTAAAAAAGTGGTAGAATTTAATTTGTCGTTTAACAAAAATGTCGAACGCCAAGTAATCTTACTTGCCTTGAAATTCCCTACACACTGGTGACTCGCAATACTTTGTAGTACATACATACATACATACACTCACGCCTTCTCATGGTGGTAAGCAGAAACTACAGAGCGCCAATTGCTTTTTTTTCTTACGTGGTAAAATCATCTTATGAGTCCTCCCCCCACTCAGTGCAGAGCGGGAGGAACTGTCAGATTCGTACTGACTAAAATCCACAGTGTCCTATATTAGCCCTTTACGTTCCGGGGTCACGGTATTCGTTAGTCCCGCGAGCCCGGCAGGCTTTGGCCCTCTAAAGGGGGGCCCCGTCATTGTGCTGACACTCTTTGAGGCGCGCCTGGAACACAACGCGCCGTCGACCCGGGCAAGGTCCACGGTCGGACAGCGAGTCGCCCATTACTCGCCCTCCGCATGCCCGTGCCTACGGTGGGCGGAGATCGTCTTGCGACGTCGGTCGACATGGGTGTCTACCACTGCGACTGGGCTGTGAGGTGAACGCTGTCCTCTCCCTCAGTCGTCCCGCCTCCTCCTACGCTAGCATGACTGCTTCGTTTTACAAGTTAGGCTACCGGAACTCACACATCTTCTTGCCGATTTAAAAAAATCTTTCACCTATAAAAACCTACATTAACAGTAACTAACTTGGGCTGTATTTTATTTTTAAACTGCTTCCCGTGCTAAGACGGGGCCGGGTGCTAGTGTGGTCATAAAAATGAGTGTTTTTAAAGACTCCCCTCCGTATTCAACTACAAGACACGTTAACAACAATGTCCAGCACCCGAGACACCCCTCGACGGAAATAGTAACAGGTTTTAACTTTTTAATTGCATCGCCGTTGCGTGAGATAACCGTGGTGTTTCTTTTAGTTTGTTATCGTGGACGCCGGACGTCATAAGCATGACGATATATCAAGCCCAGTAACATATTTAGTGTTAGCCGACCTTTTGTTGTAAGTAAGCAAATCTGACACCTAAGGGTCAGTTCACACCGAGACGCGACGCGACGCGACGCAAAGATACTGAAAATGTGTATCTTTTCGTTTAGTAAATAAATTTACCCCCCACCCCTACATAAATACAACAAATGCTCTGCTCAAACTGGTATTGCATGTTCGATCTTAAGTCCTGTGTACGTGTAGTAAACTTTTGTTTTGATTGCCACCGTGCGCCCGTTTTTAGTTTTGACGCTCTGTATACTTTAAAAGGCAAATGTATTCACTTTGGACGTAGAAATAGCGATGTTTTAATAATGTTGTGAAAGATTATGGTAATGTTTAGACTACAGTTAGGAGTTTTCTAATAATACTATAAGTATTATGATCAGGGCTTCATTGGCAAGAACGTTGTGTATGTCAACTTGCTGTTTGTAGGTTATGTATTTTAAGCCATTTATGAAGATCTTCATTTTTTGTTTAATCTATTTAAGGAGGTATTCAATACATTGGGCACCCGCTGAAATGGTACCTGAGGTATTCCATTTACGGCACCTATCAATTTTTTTTTGCTGAATTAAATGTTGGATCAAAAACTATTCCACTTCGGGCAAATCCAAATTTTAATAGGTGCCGTATCACCGTATGTGGAATAGCTTAGGTGCCATTACAGCGGGTGCCCAATGTGAAATACCTATCCGCTTATTCCTAATAACCAATTTTCAATGTAGAGCATGGTGTTTTGCTAGCAACGCATAAGGGTAATTACATACCGAGACGCGACGCGATACAAGACGATACGAAAGTTAGATTTAAAGTCGCTCTATTGAGAAGTTCGCGCAGCGTGGCGTTTCGTTTTAAATTGACCCTTAGTTTGACAGTATTTATATTAGTACCTACCTTTAATTTACAATCTATTGCAAGGCAACACAACGTAACATGCAATTACTAGGCATTTAACATAATAAAGTTGTTTAAAAACAACACATTTACGTAGTAAATTGCCTTTTAACGATTTGTATAACTTTTAGTCACTCACACATAGGTATAAAAGTAATTCAAAGAATCACATTGAGGATAATGTCAAAATGAATTCAATAGAATAATTCTGTTAGTCATGTTCAGGAAGTAAAAAGATTTATTTCTTTTGTAAGACTGTTAGAGGAAGCCACTGAAAAGACCTAATTCTTTCAAGCGAAAAATATAACATGACAGCATAGTTATTTAACGGGCATGCTTGCAGGCAAAATATAACGACCTAGGCTTTTTTTTTACGTTAAAATCAACATATGAGTCCTCCCACCCCAGGGTAGAGCGGGAGGGACTGTCAGACTCGTACTGACTAAAATCCACGGTGTCCTTCAATAGCCCTTTACGTACCGGGGTCACGGTAATTCGTGAGTCCCGCGACCAACGACCTAGGCTTGAAGATCTTAACTAAATATACATTTATGATGTGAATTTTAAATTCTACTGGGAAAACTAAAGTCTTTTCAACCAAATTTCTAAAATCAACGCATCTATCGATTGTTGTAGAAAACTTCAATAATGGACATCACAAAATTTCTCTCCGAGTAACATTACAAACAATTTATCGTATTTAATTTGAAACTATTTGCATATTAATTTGTCATTCTAGACGTTGGACAGCGGTGCTCAAGCTTTCTTAGTCAAATTTACGGCTCATTACAAAGCATAATCAGCCTATAATGTCCCACTGCTGGGACACAGGCACAGTGAGAAGGAATTTTTAATCTTATTTTATTAGTGCTGTTGACTGAGGAACCGGCAGTAAGTTGTCATGCTCCCTTAGTCGACATTGCTTGCGTACTCGTGAACGGGTGCTGCTTGTGGTGACTGGTCGACTTGCTGACCTTTGGTTCTGTTATTTGTAATTTCTTCTTCATTAAATTGTTATTTACTGCGTTGGTCCTAGTTTATCTTTTATGCCTTTTAGTCACGGTTGGGAAGTAATTTCAGATTGATGTATAATGTGAATGTTCTATTAAACTGTATACAATCTTGGTTCCTCTAACCGTACAGACAGATGTGTTGCTGGGGAGTTTTTTCCGCCAATTCTTCTTCCCAGCCAAAACACTAGGAAGTGTCGAAGGGGGGGCGCTTTGGGGGACTGTCTTATGTAAAAATTTACCTTCAAAAAGTGCTGATAACTCAGCCTAATTTGAATAAATGACTTTTGATTTTGAGTGGGCTGTAATCCTGTATCCATAGGCCCTATGCGGGTTGGTACATGTCACCCGTCTTCTAATTTTGATGCTTTCCTTCACCGTTCCGATAACAGTAGTAATAAAATAAATTGCACAAATATTGCTCCTGCCTGGATTCGAACCCACGATCTGCTTTACCAGGTGTTTGATTAACAGCAACGACTATCAAAGATGTACAAATGACAACTGGGACTTGGCTTTACGTGCTTTCCGAGTCACGGAGGGAACTCACAATGATAGATGGTATATTGGTCACTCATCCACAGACCAACCTTGGTAAGCGTGATTTAACCTTGTAGATCGAGCTGTGCAATTATCATTATTAACGTTGAAAATTAATAAATAATCTTTTGGTTGGAACTTTGTCTATAACCAATCAACAACAGAATTTACCTATCCGAGTCTTAAAGATGTCCAATGAAAAGCAGCCGTTAAAAACAAAGAAACATGATTTAAATTGAGATTAAACATCCTCATCTCTTTACTATTGCTGTTAATATTTTTCTGCTGGCTTAAATATCAACGCCAGAACAAAACCTAACGGAACTTTGAGAACCGCTGCGCCAAAAAGGTAGGTCTAAACCGGTATTACGGATTTCTAAGTTCAAGAACATTGGGCACCGCCTTAACTTGGCATTGCTGTGAATTTGTGGAATGCTTTCGGACTACGCTATACGTTCCACTTCGGTATGTGGGGCGTGATGGTATGAGGAGCAAACTCTTTAAATGAAAATTACCTGAGGAAATTGATTTAGGGGCAGTTCACATCGAGAGGCGACGCGACGCAACGTAACGCGACAATACTGGAATTGTATATCTATTCGTGTTGTAAATAAACTTAGATTTTAAGTCGCTACTATAAATGCGCGTCATCTGTGAAATATGTATCTTTTCATGTAGTTAATCTTTCTTTCTTTCTTTAAAAAAAAAATCCCCGCCACTAGGAATTTCTCCCGCATCGTGGGTGCGTTCACAAACATAGAAACTAACATACACAAACACCCAGACCCGGAACAACTACTTGCAGATCAAACCTGACAATTCAAATATTAGATCGAATCCGCAACACGCAGGGTAGCATTGGATCGCTAAACCACTGCGCTAACCGTGCCGGCCAATAACTAAATATAGATTTTGAGTGGCCCTATTAAGTGTGCGCGCAGCGTCGCGTCTCCGTGTGATTTGACCCTTAGAGATAATTTGACATACCGTTTTATGAAAAAGCTGATGTTATCTGGAGTAAATGATTTGTGGAATGCAGATGTCACTGTGATAAAGATGAGATGGACTGATATCGGAAGTGATAAGCAAAATGATCCATAAATTCAAGGTCGCTCAGCGCAATAATTCAATTATGTTGAAAATACATTTTTTTTATTACGAACCCATAAGTACGATGTTCCATCACATCACAAAAAAAACGCGCCAAAGACGCTAACTACGCATTAATAGAGACGACCATAAACAAATTAAAAAAAACATAATGTCATGAATAAAAAACGCGGGCCCATGTGTTGGACATACGGTCTGTGTGACGTCATCGCGATGGCGGCCATTTGCGTATGACAATGTGTCATAATGATATTGTGAGTTTGTAATTGTTTCTTATATCTAATGTGAACTTGTGTCTTGTCGTATTATTATTGGAGAATACTCGTAGATTGATTTCCGAGTAGTAGAATAGGGAAAGATTTCTAATGATTGATTTGTTGATGAATATTTAACATTCGTAACACTTTTCTCTAATTGGAGGCAAAAACCATATATTCTATCGTTTCTGCTTTTCGTGTTTTTTTATGCCATAGAATCCTACTACGATTCTTACATACTCATATAAGATACAAACAAGATAAATATTCGTAATAAGTTTCAAGTAAGTATGGTATTAATTTATTTGAGGGCTATAATATTCGTTGACACCTTATTTTCAAAATTCCCGAAAAATAAATAAGTAAAAAATGGGGTGTAAAATATGAAAACAGCAATATCGACATAACTTTCATAATTATATTAATAATTCTTCATATAAATAGAGAAACGAACAAATTAAGCAGAAAATATGGGAAAGTGAAAATGAAATCTAGCAACACTACAAAAAAAAAATGACAGCTAAGCCACAAGGAATTCCTTGTGACGAAAAATGAAAAGCGAAATAAAAATTGTTATTACTGCTTCTTAAAAACCTAGGTAGTTATCATAAAACGGGCAGACTACATTATTATACTGAAATAATTTCACAACGACAAGACAGAATTTAGCTTACCGTGTCAATTCCTAATTTCGTCAGCTATCTAGCATTTTACTGTGCATTTACACAAGAATTATGTATAAACTCTTGACACTTGAGTGTTATATAAAAGATAACTTGATGTGTAAACTATAGAAAGGACATACATGGAAGATGTTTATTTTAAGAGCTTTCATCATAATATTGCTTAAATTTAAAGTTGGTTATTTAATAAATATTATATCCTTATAAATGTAAAAGTCATCTTCATAATCTGCCTTTTTCTGCTATATTGGGGTCGGCTTCCAGTCGAACCAGATGCAGCTGAATATCAGTATTTTACATGGAGCGAATGCCTCGCGGACCATCACAACCTAGTAACTGGCTCTGAGTAATTCGATACCCCATGGTAAGACTGATTGTCAGACTTTTGAGCTTCTGACCGTGATTAACGACTGTCAAAGATGTACAAATGACAGCCGGGACCAACGGCTTTACGTGGTTTCCGAGGCACGGACGAAACTCGCTATGACAGATGGTCACCCATCCACAGACCAACCTCGGCAAGCGGGGCTTAACCCGAGCCTCGTACGGCTGTAATTATTTAGACACGAGCTCCTCCTAGATAGAGACAGAACAGTGAGAGTGAAAACAATATTTGTACGGATTACCGAGTCACTGTTACGACGATATCTGTAAGTTTCTCTACAATGAGTCGTAAAATTGAATACAAACAATAAGTAGTAACTTTCAGCACTATTGTTTGTCGTTTACAAACAGTCTGCGGTCACAATATTATTGAAACTTGTTTTTAGAAATACATTTGTAGAAAAGAATTAGAAAAGTGAGTTCTGTCCGACTCTAAGGAGGTTTTCTTTGTTAAAATGTTAAGGCGAGGTTTTCCTGAGCACCGCAGGCATTCAACGCTTACCGCAGCGCCCGCAAGGACTAGCGGATACGTAATGAATTACGATGCACGATGACACGCGCGCCAAAACTTGCGAAGTCTAGGTAGTAGTTACAGAGTAGAGCAAAGCAGTAAATCAACTTGAATTGATTACTATAGGCACGTTTGTATGTATAATTTTTTTTTTGTTGCGGTATTATTTAGGCAATTTTGTTCAAAATGAAATACTTATGACGATTAACGTATTTATTTGGAAATATGGATTAATATAATGTAAAACTACCTTCGCATATATTGCATTATTTTTGAACATACAGAATAATTAAGTTGGAAATATGATGTTTACAATCTTAAAATGTTACAATGTTAAAAAGTAAAAAAAAAATTCAGGACCTTTGGACCATTAGATAAATGCCGTTTGTATTCCACTATCATTATATTAAGTTGGTGATATGTTCGTATCGCAAATAATTTTGGTAATATGTTTGAATGGAGAAATTACTTGGCGCCGGAACCTTAATAAAATAGAAGCTAATGAAAGCTAATATTATTTTTTCTCTAAAAAGTAGGGTATCGAACTGGTAAGGCCCGCCCCCGAAAATTCCGCTTGCAGTATATTTCAAGTCCTTACTCATTAATATTATTATCAGGTGATACATGACTGCATGCATCTAAAGGCATTTCAGCGTCAAGTATCACATGGGTGTAACCTTTAGTAGTCGTTCTGTAACAATAAAACAAATGAAGTTTTGTTGTTGTTTGTAAGTTCAACGGATATCATCAGTAGAATTGTTTTCATTAAGTACATTATAGTTACATACTCCTCAATTTTAGAGTTATTCAAATGAACAAGTTGTAAAGTAATTAACGGAGACACCTTACGCCCTTCCGTATGCTCTATTCACCTTTATTACAAATGTTGATTTTGATTAGTTCGTAATAATTACCACTAAATACTTTTTTTAATTAAATAAAAAAGTGGAGTAAATGACTCACTCGTTATCCCCTGAATCATTAGTCGATATATGCGCACTGCGCTTGGCCTGCAGCGGCATTGCTCTAAAATATAAAAAAATCTAGGTAATTTTAAAGCGTGGAGGTGAATCAGGGGTCACGGCAGTTAATAACTAATATTTTTGTAGGAAATGATCATACTGTGTACACTTCCACACTATGACCACTACCTATTTCACATTTGGAGACAGTAAACCATTATAATAAGTGCGTTCACGGTGGCTTTATGAACTCTGACATAGGGTCTAAATTTAACTGTCTTAAATATTTGATGCGGTTGGTAAATCCGCTAGAAAAATAAACCATTATATTATATTCTGTGGTTATAGTCTAGGAGCCACTGAAACATCCCACCAGTTCTCCACAAAGCTAGATTTTTTAAAATTGTATTATTGAAAAGTAACGTTGTAGCAGGCATCTATGTGGTTGCATTATCATTCCTCAAAACGGAGACAAAGTTATTTTAATTTTAGTTAATTTTTTAATTCTAACTTTGTGGAAAACAGGTAAGTCGGATGGTTCAGTAGCTCTCCTACTATTAGTAAAGAGAAATAAATATGCAAAGGAGGTTTTAATAATTTTTCCAATGCATCCTTACCTTTTTTGTTTATTCAGCCTTCGAAGAGCCAGCGATGACAACTTCTTACTTTTTCTGCCCATTTGTTTACAAAATTATAACCTTATAAAATGAACAATATTACAAGTATTTTGAAAATTAATATATATACAGGTATTATTATTTAAAATAAATGTTTGTCTCTGTCAGTAATAGAACTAAGCGTGGTGGTGGGTTTGCAAAAAAATTGACGTACATCCAACCTCCGACACGGTCCAAGACCGACTAAATGCCACGGGTCGAGTGTATGAAAAGATGAAATCACCTAATTCTGGACTTACTGGTATGGTTTCTCATCCTTTCACAATAATACTGCTAAATTCTATCTCATTTTTTATGCTCTTTAAGATGGTATAAGTTTTATTATTCAAAGCCTAGTATAACTCAAATAAAATGGTATCCAAACCATGAGTTGGACCTGTTTTTGCGATTTAATTGAATGCAGTAAAGTGCAAGCAATCGTGTATCGAAGAGCAGAAACCTGTAGACCGAGGACTGAAATATGTACTATGTTTTTTTCAAAATTTAAATACCTTTTATTAAGGAATAATACACAATACAAAATGACGGTTTTGCGTCTCACATCGCCTTAACTGGTCACTTACACCATCATTATTTTATGCTTTTTTTTAAAAACAAAACGTTGCCCCCCACACTAGGAATTTCTCCTTTATCGTGGGTGCGTTAACAAACATAGAAACTCACATACATCAACACCCAGACCCGAAATAACTTCCTGTAGATCATAGAAATATTTGCTCCGTTTGGAAATCGATTGACGTCTGTCAGTGTCAGAGAATCGATCTGTCAGTGTCAAACGTTTAATAAGCGCCATCTTGAAATTAGAGTACTAGAAGATTGGAGCTAATTTTCCGAGCAATTAGTTCGTCTGCCACCATAAACATTATTCTATATAGATAGTATACATAATTATGTTGTCAATACGTATTTAAATCCGCACGTGGCATTTCAATGTCAACCAGTAACTAATTATCCGCGAGTACATCCATTCTGAATCACTGATGGCATTTTGTTAAGATGGGCACACACGAACGGAATGATTTTCCGCTAATTGTATTCCTTGTCTTTTCCCAACTATGTTGGTGTTGGCTTGGCTTGGTATTTAGCATAGAACGTCTGTTTATCTGACGTCTCCAACTAAATTATTTGATAGCACAAAACTCTTTGATATTTTTTTTTTGTTTTTTTTCACGACTTCTTGTTACGATTGTGAATTAATGACAGCCAAGACTTGTCTTACGGATTTATGTGCTCTCCGAGAAAGTCTGTATGGCTTTATACGACGCGTAATATTACGACGAATGCCGCACAACAAGCGCGCTCACGAAGTTATCTTACATTTGCAGACTTGACGCGCCAGCCCGTCTCGCGTCGAACTATTTTTCTTTACACGGCACGGCGCGGAAGAAATAGTCACTAATCCATAGGCTCTACTTACCAGGCTCAGCTGCTATATCATAAAGATGGAGCAATTAAATAGCTCCATTGAATCAAATGCCCATGCAACTTTTAGTATGGACCTTGGCATCAATTTTTTTTTCTTTTCGCCAGTTATTAAATTTTGGCCACAATTAGACTACTACCTAAGAAGTCCATAGAAAAAAAAATAAGTTTCTAAACCGTAACCAACCAGAGATATGGCGGTTTTAATTTTGTTCTAATCAGGAGTGATTTACTGCCGATTTGAACAAAATAAAATACGTTATATCTCTGGTTGGTTACGGTTTAGATTTTTTTTATTATTTTTTTCGAAGTTCTTAGGTTGCCGTCTACTAATGACCAGCATTTCATTACTGGCGAAAGAAATAAAAATTTTGATGCCAAAAAGTTGCATAGCCCCTTTAACCGGGATTGCATTATTAAATTTCCGCTGCGTTTTTCCGCACCCTTATGTCCCTAGCCTAACACAGAATGGCGATATAATTGAGCATAATATGTATTGCATTTTAAATGGTTTAGTGAGATGATACGCAGAAACGTAATTATTATGTTTAATGCTGTTCTAGACTTGGTAGTTATAAACCGCTTTGTTTTGAAAGCTCTCTATTAAATGGCAATTTAATGTTTTTCTCTGAGATGTATGTACCATCAATAAATAATACTTTTTTTTTGCTATGAAATGTATATGTCACGGCTAAAGGTAGGTGTGAACCTAAACTTAAGATTAGCCGGCTAAACCTAGGTTTATCTTCGACGAAATGTTAATGTTAGTTTGTTCTATCTTTAGCCGGCTAAACTTAGGTGTAGCTGCAGGACCTTGGCTAAAAATGTAGAAGGAAATGGAAAAGGAAACAATGTAATAATGTTTACTATTTTGACACGAAAACTTTATTAAAAAATAATTACTTTCATTACACATGAGCGAGCGAAGCGAGCTCGGGACTCGCTGGCACCCCGACTCGGACAATTTAGGTTAGAAGAGGATGGCGGGGTCTGAAAGACCCCGCCATCCTCTTCGTGGTTATTTTTTTTTTTAAACCACCCAGAAGTAGGAGCCCCGCGAAGCGGGGCTCCGTCGATATGCTGGGAAGCGTGGACGCCCCGCTAAAGCAAGACAATTCCATTTCCTTCATTTTTAGCCAAGGACCTGCAGCTACACCTAAGTTTAGCCGGCTAAAGATAGAACAAACTAACATTAACATTTCGTCGAAGATAAACCTAGGTTTAGCCGGCTAATCTTAAGTTTAGGTTCACACCTACCTTTAGCCGTAACATATACAAGCCTTTTACGATCTTCGCAATCGAAGTTATTGGCTTTGAATCACATTTTAATTTGGCAGCTTGTCCGGGCATACGGACGGCGAGTAATGGGTGACTCGGTATCCGATCATGGACCATGCCCGAGTCGATGGCGCGTCGTGTTCCACGTGCGCCTCAAAGAGCTGTCAGCGATCTGACGGAGCCCCCCTTAGAGGGTCAAAGCCTGCCGGGGTCGCGGCGCTGTTTTACCAGGTAACCGTGGACCCTGGAACGTATGCTATTGAAGGAACACAGTGGATTTAAGTCAGTACAAGTCTGACAGTAATAGGTAGGAGTACTCATTTGACGATTGGCGAAATTTAAGTCTTATACCTCTGCTTAGTACTCTAAAGAAAACTGCCGTAAAGTTATTTGTTAATGACGTCACAGCTAGACAATGTCATTGACCCGTGATTGCTCGTAGAGTCATACACGACTATTGTTGTCCATTCTTCTATTGTACCTAATGAATGAGTGTGGCTCACTCGTACTAATTGCTTGGAATGTTCATGACTCTTAACTAATAGGTAAGACGGGATCGCAGTAATAATTTCACTTTTCCAATCTATAATGTCCCACTGTTGGGACACGTTGACATGCACCCTGAATTTATTACGGTCCATAGCCTAAAATAATCTACAATTTCATGAACACTAGACACTATCTTGATTAATGCTTACAAAACGTAGGCGTTCAATTTTTAAGGCGTAAACCTTTTATTTAATTACTAGCTTCCGCCCGCGACTCCGTCCGCTCGGATGTCGGTCTTCGCGAGGATGGTTTATTTCTCCATTTTGAGTAACTCTGACAATGACATCTTATAAATATCTATTGGACCCAAATACGGCTAAACCTATAATAATTAAGGAGATTCGCGGTTCTACAGAACAACGTCTATGAATAACACTGAAAAATAAGATTTTTTTTCTACGTATTTTTCCAGGATAAAAAGTATCCCATTTTATGCCCAGGATAATAAGGTATAATTATACCAAGTTTCATCGAAATCGAACCGTTAGTTTTCACGTGATGCCTGCATATACAGACAGACAGACAGACAGAGAGACAAATTTATTTTTAATCACATAATTTGGGTTTGGTATCGATCCAGCAACACACCCCGCTATTTATTTTTTCAATATTTTCAATGTACAGAATTGACCCTTCTACAGATTTATTATATGTTTAGATAGATAGTTCTCGTAATTACAGGATCGAACTATTATGATCATCCTTATTGTACCATATCCATGAGTCCTCAACAGGTCGCGGGACTCACGAATAACCGTGACCCCGGTACCTTAAAGTGCTATTGAAGAACACCGTGGATTTTTGTCAGTACGAGTCTGACAGTCCCTCCCGCTCTGCCCTGGGGACTAATAAGATGATTTTACCACTAAAAAAACAATGAGTCCTCAACTAACATAAAACTTTCCCTTCTACAAAATTAGCCGACATTGCTCGCACACCGATCGAATTATATGCCTCACACGCTGACACTTAACCTTTTACTCGTGGTTACGTCATCACGAGGACATAATGATAGATGTGCCACACTAGTCTTACAATAAGAAAGTCCAGTTTGATTGTTACGATTTGACATTAGAGCTTACGTACGTCCGTTTCGCTATTGACATTTAAAAATAGTTTTATATGCGATGTCTATTGACTTTCGCCCGTAGCAATTGTATGATCTGCAAGTAGTTGTACCGGGTCTAGGTGTTTGTGAATATGAGTTTTTGCTAAGTTATTGCATAGCTTTTATCGCGGGCTTTGACCGCGGCGACCGAATCAATAAACCTAACACTGTCACTGTCATGTCAACATGAATGAATAATATTTGAATGAATGAATTTTTTTCGTCACTTTTTACTTGATTGCCGTGGCTGACCATAGCCTAATTAGTAGAGTAACTTCCCATAGAGCAACGATGGGATGATATTCTCGTTAAATATTCGCGGTGTGCGATAATTATTACTTTTTTTTTCAGAAATAAAATAAATAAAAAAATCTTTTAATTGTATAAGTTGATAAAAATGCTATGCAATAGCTTTAACGCGGCAGTCCCTGAGTGCCACACGTATTTTTTTTTGCAAGCTTTTATTTATCCAATCTGCAAGTCAAATTAGAATCACTTCTAATTACTCAATCGATCTGAAACTTGGTATTAATATGGAACCCCGATGACAATGCAATAATATGGTGACAGCGACCTGGTGGTGCAGCCAGGATCGTCTGCTCACGAGAAAACTCCTCAATGGTTAATAGTACACAACTAAAACTTGAAATATATATGGAAACCCGATAACAATGCAATAATATGATGATAACAACCTGTTGGTGCAGCCAGGGACATCTGCTTACGAGAGAACTCCTCAATGGTTAATAGTACCGAGCTATAACATTGAACATAATATATGGCAACCCAAATAATAATACAATAATATTATGTTTGTACACGCATCCACGATACAGGAATAAATCCTAGTGTGGAACAAAGTTTAAAGAAAAGGAAGAGTAAAAATTGTTTGACAAGCGATAGTCAACAAGTCTATATTTTAAAGACCTTTCATTTGTCAAGGATTTGTGCTTCATTAAATGTCAGTCTCCCCAAAAATGGGGTAAATTGAATCTTTTAAGTGGTAACTCTGGAGTTACAGCGTCACTGTCATCTGTCAAATTAGTGTTAGATCTCTGCATAGACTTATAAAAAAGTATGGACTATGCAATAGCTGCCTAAAATTAACCCCACTCAACTAGAAAGAGAGGAATCGAAGAGCGGATCCTATATTTCAACTAAAAGGAAAGAGATAGGTAGTGGCTCTCTATCTAGAGTATGGCCAATTTTATCTGTCAGTGACCAGGGAAAGCGCAGTCCATCTTTTTAAATCTATGGATGTTTGTCACTATGTAGCATAGATATAAAGCATGGACTGAGCACTATCTGCTTAAAATTGACATAAGCTCTAGAAAGAGAAAAACAATTCTAGGACTATGTCTCTTTTTCCTGTCCATTACCAAACACATTATCTATCTCTGTCCTGAAACGCATAGAAGATCGTCAGGGCATTTTAAAGTATTATTTAAAACATCTAGTATGTTTACGTTACCCACTTTAAAAACAAGCCGATTCAATATTTACAACAGAGGTCATTGTTTACACCTCTAACCTTATAAACATAGTGCAGCACAATTGATACACACAACATAGTACAATTAGACAATTATAATGTATCAATAGTTATGAGGTACCTATTGTTACTAATGTTTGACATTTAAAAGAAAATATTTACGATACCTACGAGCTATAGTTTTTTTTTATTACGTGGTAAAATCATCACTTGAGTCCTTCCACCCAGGGCCTAGCGGGAGGCACTGTCAGACTCGTACTGACTAAAATCCACGGTGTCCTTCAATAGCCCTTTACGTATCGGGGTCACGGTAATTCGTAAGTCCCGCGACCACGAGCTATAGTATTGACTAAATAATAAATAAATAAATAAATAAATATTCCACAACTATCACACAACGCCATCTAGTCCCAAGCTAAGCAGAGCTTGTGTTATGGGTACTAGACAACTGATAAACATACTTATATATTTCTAAATACATACATATTATAGATAAACTACACCCAGACACAGAATGATCGTGCTCATCACACAAACATTTGTCCTGGGTGGGAATCGAACCCACGACCTCCGGCATAGCAGTCAGGGTCACTAACCACTAGACCAACAGGCCTGTCAAAAAAAAATGCCTAAAGCCATTAATTAGTATTTTTTAGACACGGTTGTGATATTAAATGAATTATGCGTGTCCATATCGACGGTTAAAAGATACATAACATTGGGCATGCGGACGGCGTCTTCTTAACTCGTCGTCCGATCATGGACCATGACCGGGTCGACAGCGCGTCGTGTTCCACGCACGCCTCAACGAGCTGTCAGCAATCTGACAGGTTAGAGGGTCAGAGCCTGCCGTGGTCGCGGGACAGTCTCATCAGGTAACCGTGACCCTGGAACGTAAAGGGCTATTGTAGGATCACTGTGGATTTTAGTCTGACAGTCCCTCTCGTCCCGCCTGGGAGTGAGGACTCATTTGATAATTTACCCACGATAAAAAATGGGTAAAAATTAAACTTCTGAACTATACAACCAGTTACTGGGTATTACCTCTTTGCAAGACCTTTTGACAGGAATTCTAAATGACTAAAAAAACTTCAAGACTTATGAGTAGGGATCTTGCAACGTGCAGCGCCCTCTATCGGGTTCAAAACATTATATTTGGAGCTGGCACCAATCTATAAAATTCATTGCAATCAGTCAAGTAGTTTCGATGGCGTGTACGTATAAAGACATGAACTAATTAAACAAATTAAGATTATTATCTGCTCCAACAACTTGAAAAATTAACACAAACTCTGTTTAAACAAACTCCACGCTAAAACTCTACTACATAACAACTAATTACCTAAACTAATCAACGAGTGTAGCTAATTAAAAGCATAAAAACCTCTTCAATTAAACAGAGGCAGCGTGGCGGATACATATCATTGCCTTACGCGTAAAAAAAGTTAACCGTTTGTCTATTGTTAAGGCGGGTGTACATTGTTTGGTGAGCGGGAAAAAAAAATGGTGGATTTTTGTTAGATATGGTTTTTGCTTCTGGATTAATTGTTCTCCGTTATTCAGTTTTAGATGAAAAACTGCTTCCGTTTGTAGAAAAAAGTAGAAAAGTTTTGAATATAAGGTATCGAGCAGATGTATTGGTGATAGATAAGCGGTTGCTCTATGTAAAATGCTGGTATTCAGCTGCATTCGTTTAGACTGGAAGCCGAATACAACAGATTAGAGAAAAGGTTTAGCAGACGATGATCTGTAGTTGCATCAAGGTCGTGCCCTCGGCTTTTTCAGAGAAGACAATAGTTCAGGATTTTTTAAATATTACCTTATTTACTTACTCAGTTTTTAGTGATCGCGTAAGACCATTTGTCTGATTTAATCAAAGGAACCAGTCTTTACCTGTAACAAAAAGACAAAAATGAAACATTATCTCTATGCATTCTGTTTTTTTTTTTAAACCAAACTTCAAAAACATTACAGTAGTAAGGAAGAAGAAGGCGTGAGTTTCTGCAGGTATGGTGTGTATTAAAGTGGTAATTCTATTTTATGTTTTCAGCTACACTAAGGGCGATTGTGCACTACAAGGAATTTTATTGTCGGCAGTCCGATTTTTTACGGTCCGATATGGCACGCCATATAATGTATATACTAGTTTGTGCACTATACGTAATTTTACCGTCCGACATTTTACTTTTCCCCATTCCGGAACGGTCATCGATAATCGGGATTCTACTGTAATTTTGCGTGGGTGGCGTGTAGTTTCAAAGACAGAGCTACTCTAAACTGAGGCGTATCATCCGAGTATAGACGGACAAGTGCACAAGCCAATCATCCGTTTTTTTCATGCCACTTCGGACCGTTAAAAATCGGATGTTCGGACAGTAAAATTCCTAGTAGTGCACAAACGCCCTAAGTCTTTTCTGCCTACGCTTTGTCTAAACATATCAACAAAGTCTAGTATGCACACAGCAAAAAACAAAATTACTTTATTCAACCACAGCTTATATTTTTTCACAAAATCAATTTCGTCCTTCGATCTGGATACAAACCAACCACCAGGCGCCAAAGGACGGAAGGTGAAGAACAGGGCGTAGTGGCGAAGCTTAGAAGTGGGGCACGTCCAGCGGTAGACTGCGATAGGCAATGACAATATAGCCACTTGACCGCTCATACGGGCGACTCAGGCTCACGACACATCAATGGAATAGCACTTATATGAGATCCCGATACGAATGAATGTTCTAGTACTGACCAGTTGTTGGATCTGTGCACATTCCTTAATTTTGGAACCTAAAAAAACATTTATCGAATAAAACCGAAGCAAAAATGAGTACCTGTGCAATTGGGTTATTCTTATTCTTACTGAAAAAACTGTTTCAAGCATTTTAAATACCCTATTTACTCATAATATGCTAAAATTATTATGCAACAATGAAAGTATCACTTATCTATTCACAAAACAAATAAAAATAATTATGATGTTGTTAAGGTATAATATTAATAAATTAAAATATAATGAAAAGTCACGCGACGTGGCATGTGAGATGTATGTCATTTAGTAGTAAATTATTTTTTGTACTTTAAACATCTCGTTTATACGTAAAATTTCAGTTTTATTAATTTTATGGAATGTCAACGAAGACTACTCCATTTATTTTTATATTGTGCTGTGATTTTTTTTCAATAAATACTACATTTGAAAATTGTGATCAATTTTTTTGTCACGGCCATGGCTCGTAACTCAATCGTGTGTAAAATCGGTATAATTTATGGTTTAATTCTGGCAACACTATTTTTTATTTTAGGCCTAGCAATACTATCAAACGTTAATCAGTTCTGTCAAGATGGTGGCTTAGAGTTTTTGTGAGAGTTATTTCTTCATACATTTATTGAGTTTGGTCGAACATAAGCGTCAAAACCGTGTTTACAATTTTCAATTAAAATATTTATATATAACTTTATATTTAGCATGTATTAATTAGTCAGGGTGAGGCGTACTTACAGTGATTTAATCAACATTATAGACCGAGCCGGTTTGATGTTATGTGAGCCACGATTCAAAATTGTCACAACCATAGGAGTCACAACCATAGTATATGATACCATGGTTGTGACAGTTAGTCATGGTCGTTACTTTTTTTACAGTTACTATTTTATAAATATATAAATATTAACTTAGTTAACTTTATAGGTATTTAAAACAGCGTCGAGAAAAACGAAAATCTGAGAAAAAGATTTAAAAAAATAGTGGTTAAATAAACACCGCGACCGTGGCAGTGCTAAAACAATTTTTTTTTTGTTTTTCTACAATTTAAGCCCGGCAAACCTAATAAACGAAGTATTTGATATGTTATCTAACGATTTGAAATAAAACTTACATAATAATTACAAATCACTGTATTTTTTTTTCCATGACACTAAAAATAAGAATAACCCAATTAAATGGTGCGGGAAATCATCTAAAACATCTAGTTATAAAAAAGATGGTATAAGTTTTCATCGGTAAGTAAAATATGTTTATATTTATTTACTTTATTGGTAATTAGAGGGCTCAAGCTAAACTGGTTGGTTACGAAAAAGGATTACGCGTTGATGTCTTTTGGGATACCGCGTTGATGTCTTTTGAAAAGTCCTTTACTTTCACTAGAATATTAGATAAGTCTATCTCTTTCTATCCATAAGTACTTTGTGCTGTGTGCTGAAGTGATGTGACAACTTAAAACATTGTTGATAAATTGTTTAATCGATAATTTCTAATGGTAAATAAAAAATAATGTTATTTTTCACGTTTACATTTTAGATTTCCAAATATTCCGGAAGTTAAAGAAAAGTGGATTAATGCCACTAACAGGGAAAATTGGTTTCCAAAATATTATAGCGTCATTTGTTCAAGGCATTTCACAGCTGATTGCTTTGAAGCTTTAAAGGACCGACGCCGTTTGTTTAGTTCAGCAACGCCGACCCTGTAATGGTCTATTTGAAATAAATAATTTTGGGTTTAAGTTGTTTAAATTTAAAAAAATGTTTTTTTTTTTTTTGAAATGTAGTAAATAAGTAAGAATAACAAATAAAGGATATTATTTTCCGTTTAATCTTCATTTATTTATCTACATACAAATCAACATTGAAAAAAGCAAAAGAAGACTTAATTGCCATCGATTTTATCGATATCGATATTTTTGATGCTGGATTTACTTGTTATCACTATTCTTACTGACATTGTTGCATCAGCCAATCACAACTACCGCGGGCCGAGGAACGGGGGAAGACGCAATCCCCCGGTCCCCGGCCCGCGCTGGTGAATAGTGTACCTAGGCGAAATCGCTCTATGAGCTCTCAAGTGGTTTTAATTCTCTTTGGCGATAGGCTAAATGAATGTGCACACATCCTAACACCAGCCCAGTAGAGCATAACAAATGATAGTAAAAACACCATGGAACTGAATGTTTTTTTTTTATCGTGGTAAAATCATCAAATGAGTCCTCCCACCCAGAGCCGGGCAGGAGGGACTGTCAGACTTGTACTGATTAAAATCCACGGTGATCCTTCAGTAGCCCTTTACGTACCGGGGTCACGGTAATCCGTTAGTCCCGCGACCCCGGCAGGCTTTGACCCTCTACAGGCCCCGTCACTATGCTGACACTCTTTGAGGCGCGCGTGGAACACAACGCGCCGTCGACCCGGGCGTGGTCCATAGTCGGACAGCGAGTCGCCCATTACTCGCCGCCCGCATGCCCGCGCCTACGGTGGCCGGAGATCGTCTTGCGATGTCAGACGCCGTGGGCGTCTACCACTGCGGCTGGGGTGGAGGGAGGACGCTGTCCTTTCCCTCAGGCGGCCCGCCTCCTCCTTCACGAGCGTTACTGCTTCGCAGAAGGAGGCGACCGCTTCCCACTCCGTCTCGCCCAAAGAGAATTAAAACCACTTGAGAGCTCATAGAGCGATTTCGCCTAGGCACACGATTCACCAGTGCGGGCCGGGGACCGGGGGATTGCGTCTTCCCCCGTTCCTCGGCCCGCGGTAGTTGTGATTGGTTGATGCAACAATGTCAGTAAGAATAGTGATAACAAGTAAATCCAGCAACATTAATATCGATATCGATAAAATCGATGGCTATTAAGTCTTCTTTTGCTTTTTTCAATGTTGATTTGTATGTAGAGAAGTAAATGAAGATTAAACGAAAATAATAATAAACTAAACAAACGGCGTCGGTCCTTTAAAGCTTCAAAGCAATCAGGGGCCGTTCAAGTATTACGTAAGCACTATGGGGGGGTGGGGGGGTCTTTGCTTTGCTTACTTTTGCTGACAAGGGGGACGGGGGGGTAAATAATTGTAATAAATCTGCTTACGTAATACTTGAACGGCCCCTCAGCTGTGAAATGCCTTGAACAAATGACGCTATAATATTTTGGAAACCAATTTTCCCTGTTAGTGGCATTAATCCACTTTTCTTTAACTTCCGGAATATTTGGAAATCTAAAATGTTAACGTAAAAATTAACATTATTTTTTATTTACCATTAGAAATTATCGATTAAATAATTTATCAACAATGTTTTAAGTTGTCACATCACTTCAGCACACAGCACAAAGTACTTATGGATAGAAAGAGATAGACTTATCTAATATTCTAGTGAAAGTAAAGGACTTTTCAAAAGACATCAACGCGGTATCCCAAAAGACATCAACGCGTAATCCTTTTTTCGTAACCAACCAGTTTAGCTTGAGCCCTCTTATTACCAATAATGTAAATAAATATAAAAATATTTTACTTACCGATGAAAACTTATACCATCTTTTTTATAACTAGATGTTTTAGATGATTTCCCGCACCATTTAATTGCACAGGTACTCATTTTTGCTTCGGTTTTATTCGATAAATGTTTTTTTAGGTTCCAAAATTAACGAATGTGCACAGATCCAACAACTGGTCAGTACTAAAACATTCATTCCTATCGGGATCTCATATAAGTGCTATTCCATTGATGTGTCGTGAGCCTGAGTCGCCCGTATGAGCGGTCAAGTGGTTATATTGTCATTGGTCTCGCCCCATGGAACTGTACTTAGATAGATTATTAATGTTTACGTTCAGAAATCCAGTGGAAAAAGTGGATAGCAATCGATTACAGATTATAATGATAGTTCAATTATTAGTTTTCATGGCTGTTTAGGTTTTTGAGGTGGTCAATGACTCTGGGCTTTAAAAAAAATCAGCAGAGAGAATTAGAGTCACGTACGCACGGTTGGTACAGTGACTGAGCGATTGGACTGCTGCGCTGATGTCGCGGGTTCTATTTCAAATTTGCGAGTTTTATTTCAAATCAATATCACATTTCTACAGTACAAGTCATCTTTTTTTTATCGTGGTAAAATCATTAAATGAGTCCTCCCACCCAGGGCAGAGCGGGAGGGACTGTCAGACTCGTACTGACTAAAATCCACGGTGTCCTTCAATAGCCCTTTACGTACCGGGGTCACGGTAATTCGTGAGTCCCGCGACCCCGGCAGGCTTTGGCCCTTTACAGGGGGCCTCGTCACTACGCTCGCACTCCTTGAGGCGCGCGTGGAATACAACGCGCCGTCGACCCGGGCATGGTCCATGGTCGGACAGCGAGTCGCCCATTACTCGCCGCCCGCATGCCCGCTCCTACGGTGGCCGGAGATCGTATGCTGTCTATTAGGTTCCTTACAAATAATATCAAGTTTCAAATCAATTTCACATGTCTACAGTACGAGTCATCTTAAATCACATCAGAAAACCACATGTCAATGAACGGTAAAAATAAAGAAATTAAAAAAAAAACTTCGATCACAATATTAGCATTTAACAACTATACATACTGTAAGAAAAAAAGCTAAAACGCTGTCATATCGACTAAACAGTAGTTAAAAAAACCATACTTTGTTTGATTGTCAATCAAAAATCGACCTTATACTCAGGTTATAACAACTAAAACAAAATATATTCTTTGAAAACACTACTTGATGTACTTACCAGTCAAAATTGAACGATAAAACAATACTGTAGGGTTGGAAAACAATTACAATCTTCAACAAACAACAATCGATCTAATTTGTATCGTAATTTCAACTTTATACCTCAGCACTGAAAACTGACTTACAACAAAACCCTAACATCATAAACTCCAGTCAAATTCCAATCTTACTAACTTTGAAATAAGGCCGAAATCACAAAGTTACGTAAAACCAGTGTTGCCATATGAGAAAAATGCGTTTCCCATGTATTATGGACGACAATGCACGGAAGTTGACACGCGTTCTACGTCACGATGCGTGTTTTGTGTTTTTATTATGGATACAAAGGTGGATAAGCAGAAATCAATGTGTTCAGTGTAATTGGCAATATGTAACACCAATGCATTCTTAAATGGCTTCTTAGCATAAAAAAAAACCACAACTATCACACAACGCCATCTAGTCCCAAGCTTAGCAGAGCTTGTGTTATGGGTACTAGACAACTGATAAACATACTTATATATTTCTAAATACATACATATTGTTGATCTATACAACTAGCACTTTGCCCGCGACTTCGTCCGCGTGGGTTACGTACTTTCCTAATTCCCCCTTTTTACCCCCTTAAAGGTTAAAGGACATTGCTCGTCGTCCATACATAGCTCGCCTAAGATCCAACAGATAGGTATATTTACTCTTTGGGTTTTAGATAATGTATATATTCGAATGAACCTAAATTAAAACAACGGACACTTTTGAGAATTCTGGAAAAATCAAAACACTTTCGGATTTTGAGGTTATAATTTTAAGGTTTATATATTTTAATTTTAAGGTATTTTGAGGTTATAATTTGACTGGCCTGTTGGTCTAGTGGTTAGTGACCCTGACTGCTATGCCGGAGGTCGTGGGTTCGATTCCCACCCAGGACAAATGTTTGTGTGAAGAGCACGATCATTTGTTCTGTGTCTGGGTGTAATTTATCTATAATATGTATGTATTTAGAAATATATAAGTATGTTTATCAGTTGTCTAGTACCCATAACACAAGCTCTGCTTAGCTTGGGACTAGATGGCGTTGTGTGATAGTTGTGGAATATTTATATTTATAAAAAAAAAAAATTACGTCAATAAAAACATTCCTTATGTAGCATAACTCGTTTTTCTAAGTAGATCCGTATCAGTAAAACTCAGCCAAAGCCGATATTTCAAGAGAAAATCACAGTCCTTTGTTCACGCCAAGTTGTTAGATAAAATCGGAAAAGTAAGAAAATGCAAACGAATTCACCGCAAAGAATGCGCGCGCCAAGTGACATTACTACCAAATGTCAAAGTTGTCATCTGTCAATTCATCAACTGTCAGTGTCGATATTATTGCTCGTTTCAAACAGCGCTTTCAATCGAGTTGTTTGATAAGGCTTATTATGGTTCCGCGACATCTTAGCGGACTGTTTGTAACTAAAAATCATTATCGTATATCAAGTGTTGAAAATACTGACGCTTGTTTGTGTCAAACTCTTATTAAGAGTGCTGATACAAAGACTTGGCTGTATGAGCTATAATACCTTTGCCTATTAAAAACCTCAAATCGAACCAAATAATTATAGAACTGTCACCGAGGATTATGACGGAAGCTGAGGACGGAAGTGAATACTTTTTAAAATGATTTCGAAATTAAAAAGTGACCGTTCTATTAAAATATATGTAATGTATATTATTAAAAAAACTAGTAATTATACTAAATGTTTCATGCGTGTTGGTTTTTAGGCCATTTTTTACAATGTCCTTTCCAAAAACCCCTTCTTAGTGCTCCCCTACATTATAATAGGAAGCCGTGTGCAAAATTTCACATTCCTAGCCCCAGTAGATTCGGCTGTACGTTGATATGTCAGTCAGTCAGTTCTCCTTTTATATATATAGACTAGCACTTTGCCCGCGACTTCGTCCGCGTGGGTTACGTACTTTCCTAATTCCCCCTTTTCACCCCTTAAAGGTTAAATTTCCAAAAACCCCTTCTTAGTGCTCCCCTACATTATAATAGGAAGCCGTGTGCAAAATTTCACATTCCTAGCCCCAGTAGTTTCGGCTGTACGTTGATATGTCAGTCAGTCAGTTCTCCTTTTATATATATAGATTACACCCAGACACAGAACAAATGATCGTGCTCATCACACAAACATTTGTCCTGGGTGGGAATCGAACCCACGACACCAACCACTCCGGCATAGCAGTCAGGGTCACTAACCATTAGACCAACAGGCCTGTCAAATAAGCCCATAATGTTCCCACAGCTGGGACACAAACCTCTATAAGTGAGGGAGCGAACTGTAATCGACCACGCGAGCCCAGTGCGGGTTGGTAGATGTCACATATCTTCAAATTTTTGGTTCTAGGACATGACGGGTTCCTCACGATGTTTTCCTTCACCGTGTTGAGAGAAGTTTTTTTTTATCGTGGTAAAATCATTAAATGAGTCTTCCCACCCAGGGCCGAGCGGGAGGGACTGTCAGACTCGTACTGACTAAAATCCACGGTGTCCTTCAATAGCCCTATACGTTCCGGGGTCACGATAATTTGTACAGTACCGCGACCGTGTTGAGAGTAGTGGTGATGAAATAAATTACACAAAATAATGTGCCTGGTTGGGCTCTAAATTACGATTTACAACTCTTAAGTCGGGGCCGCTACCAAAACGCCACCGAATAGCTTCTTAGGTCATCAAAACTGCATAATATTGACAGTTAACAGAATTATAAAATCAAATACGTGTTTCTTGTTGCAAAATTAATCTAGTTTTGAGCTTAGATTCTAGATAAATTAGCAATGACCTAGATCGACTTAAATTGAATTAAGTTCTCAAATGACATTTGCATATCTAACAGATGTTGAGACTATAAATATTCTTTCATAAATAAATTGTTATGTAAGAAAGAAACACATTTTGCGAACTTATTCGACATAATTTAATTGATAACAACTCTGAAGTCTTTTTAGATTTGAATTTTTATTGTTATAAATCTTTTGTTTACATCTTCTTAGTTCGCTTTAAACGCAGTCTGATATTTTATTCCTTTATTTAACTTTTCTATTAACGATTTTCTTTTCGTGGAGGAGCTCGTGGCTAAATAAATCGATCTTGCGGGTTAAGCCGCGCTTGCCGAGGTTTGTCTGTGGATGGGTGACCATCTGTCATAGCGAGTTTCCTCCGTGCCTCGGAAAGCACGTAAAGACGTTGGTCCCGACTGACTTTTGTAGATCTTTGACAATTATTACTGTTAGTCAGAAGCTCTAAGGTAAAAAAAAAGCGTAGCGTGATGGTATATACCAGGGGTAGCCAACTTGATTAGACATAAGATCTACTGTTTACTAACGAAACCCTGCGCGATCCACCAACCGTGACGGAAAATCGATTGAAAAATGATACAAGTTGATGCTGCAGTAGTTGGTAATTACGTTGCGCAGTCTGATCTACTTTTTTATATTTTTTGCTTTGCCACGATCGACCAGTCGATCGCGATCGACCGGTTGGCCACCCCTGGTATATACCATCACGCTACGACCAATAGGAGCCGAGCAGCGGATGAGACCGCGGACAACAGCTAGTTTATAATTTTACTAGAGATTATTTATATATTTTATTTGGCTAGAGAGGGCACAGTCCATCCTTTACATCTATGAGTTATCCACACTCACCGCATGCAACGCACGCCAATACATAATACTAATACACGGAAGCTTACCCACGTCACGCTTACCGCGCATGCGTGCTGGTCGCACATGTCGTGCGTTTTAATTACCACTGCTGGTGATGTGGGCAAGATCATGGACGAAGTTGAGCAGTGCATTGTGTTCCACGTGCGCCTCAAAGAGTTTCAGCAAAATGCGGGCCCCCCCCTCTAAAGGGCCAAAGCCTGCCGTGGTCGCGGGACTCGCGAATTACCGTGACCCCGGTTCGTAAAGGGCCATTGAAGGACACCGTGGGTTTGAGTCAGCACGAGTCTGACAGTCACTCCCGCTCTGCCCTGGGTGGGAGGACTCATTTGATAATTTTACCACGTTAAAAAAAAATCAAGCCATCGATCTATAATGTAGTATGTTTTAAACGGGCACAAATTCTAACATCGTGCTCTTTTCTCTATTTCTCAATAAAAAACTAAACAACAATTTTTAAACGATCATAATCACACACTATTTCGTACAATCAATATTAATTCTTTGGCAATCATCAGTGCCCCATTGAAATCAAAATTAACAAAATTGAGAAGTGCTTAATACATGGAAGAACCGGTCAAACTTTCCCCGTGCCTAACTAAGAAATAAGTTGCGAGTTCACGACCTCGACATTTGCAGAAAAAAATATATCTGCGTAACTATCATTGGGTCAACGACTCATACGGATTATAAAAAAAGCATTTAGGTACAACTTACGATTATTTATCACTTAGATAGAAATACTCGTACCTTTTTTTGATAAAATCGTCAAATGCGTCCTCCCACCCAAGGCAGGGCGGGAGGGACTGTCAGACTTGTTTTGACTAAAATCCACGGTGTCCTTCAAAAGCCCTTTACGTACCGGGGTTACGGTAATTTGTGAGTCCCGCGACCCCGGCAGGCGATACTCGTACCTTTGGTATAACATAAATGAAAATCAAATCAAATTTGATTTTTTTTCAATTAGCATTTTTGTGAGCCGTGTACTATTATTTATTTCTGGAAAGAATAATAATAAAACTCCTCAGCAACATACATTTTAATAATATTACATGAAACTGACTCGAAACATTAGTATGCAAAGTTACCATAAAAACTTTAAAAGAAAACAATAAATACAATTGGCTATTTGACAGTAGCTATAAATTACAAATATAATTAGTCCGTCATTTAGAGTTTAAAAAATAACGGACACGTATTTTTTCTTTTGTAAAATCAATGAATATTCACCAAAATACAACAAAAATAGGGAGTGGGGGCTCGTGACGTCAGAATTCAGTAGAAATTGTACTGAATTGTGACGTATTGCCAATTTTGAAAGCATCGTATATCCGTCAATTTTGGTTTACAAAACAAAAGAAAAATACGGGTCGAATATTTTTTAATAACACTAGTTTACAGTACATCTGTTGCCGACGAAATTTTAGCTGTTGCTGACTACATATGATACGCTATTTTCAAAAATATAATTAGAAGATTTTTATCAGCTCTAGTTTCTGAGTTTCAGCTATGTAGGTATAAAACAGAAAAAAACATGTATTTACTAAGAAAAACTTTATAAAAAAGAAAAATAATCATTGACTTCGTTTTAAAGCTCTTCTCTGGTGTGTAGACTTTGGAAAATGACGTATCAGAGACCAACAATAGTCAGACATCATATTTGTATCCCAGAAAACCTGATAGTGCTCTTCCATGACGCGTAAGTCCTGATGCATACGCTCTCCCTGCTCTTCGCTCATATCTCCTAAATTTTCCGAAAATCAGTCCAGGTGACTATGGAGGAAGTGGAGTTTTATGCTCATATTGCACCCCATATTTTTAATTGTAGCAGAAGGTCTTCTACAAGTTCAATATAATTTTCAGTTTTTTTTTATTTCCGAGGAAATTCTGCATCACAGAGACGAAATCTGTCCAAGCCTTTAGTTCTAATTTAAATCTCTTACAAGATCATCTAACTCATTTTGAGAAAAGCATTTTGGCTCATTGGACATACCTTCAAAATCAGCATCATTTTGTGATGAGCTTGGTCCTTCAATGTCTTGTTCTAAGGGTTCAGATATATTTTTAGGCACTGAAGAGTCAGGTGAACGCTGCACTGGACGTTGAACACATCTAGTACCCAAGGTACTGCCATTTAGCTCGATTTTTAGTGTTTAAACCGTTAACGTTCACGCTACAAAAATAACAGTCTTCGAGAGGATTTCGTGGTTCTCGCCAAATAGTCGGTGTTCGAAATTTAAAGGCACTTCTTTTACCACTTTTCCATAATCTTAAATATTCCACACACGATTTATAAACACAATTGGGAGCCCAAGACTTCTCATTTTTATCCAAGAGCATTCCAAAATACTCAAAATAGGTATTTTTCACCAACTCTGATATAACTTTTCTACAATCGTTAAACACATATTCTCCGTATATATAGCAAAAATGATCTGGATTGTTTAAACAACGTCTCCTTGAACTACTCATGATGCAAAAACTTCAGATACCAATCTGAACACAGTAAAATACGCCTGTTATCGATTGATATCTACGCTTAAACAATAAAAATCAAAAACAAACTAACTCGAGCTGCTCAAAAAATTTTGAGAGTAGATTTGACAAAAACAAGTCATAAGTGAACATTATCAATCATAAAATTCGCGGCAACAGAAAAAAAGTTAAATTTTGTAAACTAGTGTAATCTAAGTGACGGACTAATTATAATTTTTCAGTCAAGTAGCCCATTATGATAAAGTGTGATGTTATATTATTATGTCTATGCCTGCCTATAATCTATTTTACGGTTTAGGCAGCATTTGCGTATAAATAAATAATAAAAAGTACAGCGTCTCCATGAATCGAATCGAAAACCATAACCTCTACTACGAAACCACGTTTAAATAAAAAAAAAAAAAATACACTTTAAAAAAACGTTTATCGACCCGTCAAAGATTAAACAGATAAAAGAATTCATATTAAAACGCACGTGGGGTAATTTAGCTTCTATAACTGGCAACACTGTCGCCCTACGGATGCGTTCTGAATAAATTAAAAGTAATTGATCGCGTTCGTGACATTTAATGGCGTATTATTTTATATATTTAGACTTTATGATGTAAGATTATGTCGGTGCATTATAATTTCATGCTTATTAGTGAAATAGTTTGTATGATATACGGGCCTGTATATTTAAATGTTTCGTAAACTGCCTCTTATTAAGCCAAGGAGATAGTGGGGTCTTCCATCTTACTATAATAAATGCGTAAGTTTGTGAGGATAGATCAAATAATGTATAAATGAGTGTTTTGTACTCTGTGACACAAAATCTGCAGTACGGATTTTAATGACTCATAATTTATAACTAAAAAAAAAAATCCACGGTGTCCTTCAGTAGCCCTTTACGTACCGCGGTCACGGTAATGGGAAAGTCCCGCGACCCCGGCAGGCTTTGGCCCTCTACAGGCCCCGTCACTATGCTGACACTCCTTGAGGCGCGCGTGGAACACAACGCACCGTCGACCCGGGCATGGTCCATGGTCGGTCGAGCATAATTATAAAGATCGGACTAACTTACCAAGTGACGTCCGATCCTCAATTATGTGAAGTAATCTCGTCCTGATGATTTGATACAAGTAGTAAGCAGTCCTTGCTTGCTGCGTTGCCACATTATTAACAGATGGGTGTTTTCTTAAAACGAAATGCTCCCATCTCTATTTCAAGGTAACAACCCTAGTGCTCCAACTTTATCTGTCATTGTTTCAAAGAATTCACAACTTTCATGCAGGGTTAGAATCTGAAACATATTCTGGGTAGGGTCGGGAATAGGATCAGGACGAGATTACTTCACATAATTGAGGATCGGACGTCACTTGGTAAGTTAGTCCGATCTTTATAATTATGTTCCGTAATCTCGTCCTGATGATTTGATACAAGTAGATGTTTAAAGAAGAAAGTTGTGATAACACGTTCAAATTATTTAACCACCCTTTCATAATTTGAAGACTATTATAATTCGTCAACATAAAATTTGCCTTCTACATGTTGGCTAAACATTTAAATTCTTGTAATCAGTCTTTTGTGAAATATAATTTAAATCGTCCGATAACCGCTTAATTTTTTCGTTAAGATCTAGTACAGTTTGGCTGGTATTTAATGATGTGTTTGGCAGACTCATCATAGTCGCATCAAATAATGTCGAACTGTCTTTGCTGATATCATTTAGAGAACTGGTTCTTTGTATTTTACGGTATGTAATATTATTGCTTTCTTCCATTATAATAATATGCCAAAATAGTAATATCAAATATTGCAATTTAAATCTATGTGAAATGGAACGTCGTCCCAAAATGCTGATACTCAATACAATACAGTTAGATTTCCGAACGAAGATAAATATGTCAGATTACAGCCAACTTTGACAACAACCTAAACAATGTGAAGAATGTTACAATCAGTCAACATAAAATTTGACTTGTCTATGTTCTACATTGAAATACTTATAATCAATCTTTTCATTTTACACCATAACATCTGAATCATCATTAAGGCCACACCAAGCAAAATAGTTTGGATCACTTATGATAAGCCTTTTACAAAATATAGTAGATATTGAGTTGTTGTCCCAACCTGCTGATTTTTTAATCTTAATATTAACACCTGAATCAGAAGCTCTTGGAGTGGCTGTATGCGTAAGGCATGAGCTGCATCTGCTATGAGCAGCATATTTAGTGACATCTAAACCACTAACAGATAGTGTTTGTTTAATCCATTTACTAATAGATGTTGATGAAGTTGAATGACAAGGTTTCTTAATTAATGTTGGTAATAATATAATTATGGTAATATTATTAATTATCACAATTGTTAATTCTTATGTTTTTAGTTGCATCTAAGTAGGGTAACAATATTGTTTGATAGGACAACAGAACAGTCATTTGTTTTCTTTTTAAAAAAATAAATAAATTATAATGGTAAAAGACATCTGAATTACAGTCATATGTCTTAACAGAGGTTAGAATCTTAATATTAACAATTCCTTCATTTATGTGAATGTTCTCTATCCTTATAAATGGCAGGGTTTGCACTCAGTGAGCAGTAAAGTTTTGATTGACATCATCCTTTGGAAATATTCCTTCTATCATTAACTTCTATATGTGTTCCTATAACCAGTTGTTGCTACAATGTTGATCTTATGGAATTGAAAAGACTATAGTACAATGTAATTCCTCTCCTCATGAAAGCTTCCCTGATAATACAGTTGCTGTATAAGTATCAAGTGGGATGTGGAACTCTGGAAGGATATTGCAAGTCTGGTGAGATGCAAGGACAACATTCACAGATGTAACTATAGATTCAAAAGGTGGATACAAGGTTGTGACAACCACCACACTAGGTACATACTACTACACCCCCCCCCCCTCTCTTTTTATTTGAAGGGACCTACTTAATAGGGCAAACAGGGGAAATGTATTAAAGAATATTGCATCTCACTTGATGATTAAATCATCAATGGATAAGGTATCAGGTCCGAGTACCATGAAACATGATTCTGGTACTTAGCATTAACTCAACTGGCAAATAAGTCAACTTAAAGGCTACCTAACTTTTCAACAATTGTATTAATTTATTTTTTGTATTTATATTTTTAAGACGTTGCCCCACACTAGGAATTTCTCCTGTGTCGTGGGTGCGTTTACAAATATAGAACTCATATACACAACTCCGGGTCTGGGTGTACCCGGAACAACTACTTGTAGGTCATACAAATATTTGTTCCGTGCGGGAATCGAACCCGCGACACATTGCACAGCAGTCCAATCGCTCAGCCACTGAGCTAACCGTACAATGGGTTTGTATGCTTTAAAAGAAGTTTCTTCAAAGCTAATAGAACATGCTAATCTAGACTATAAGATGGGGCGCTGTGTTCCACCTATCTTATTGACATGATATGGCTGTAATGTTGTCTATCCTCAGCAATATTTCACAATTAGATAGATTTGACGCAATGTTTTCAAGTCTATAAAAAACTGTAATCAATTCAAGGTAATTGATGTGATACATTGTGTCATGGTCTGTCCAGTACTCCATGACTCTTCATGTCATTACCACCAAGACCACAGTCAGTTAGCAAGGAATCAGAGGAAATCTGTGATATAAAGTAGAACTCTTTTAGTGAGAAAGTAGGATGTCCACCGTTGTAAATCCTTTATGCCTTTGCTGTCTAGGTAACAGTTTGCAAAATTGTTAAACAAGGCTATTGTTTTATTTCTTTCAAGAACTTTTGTATATAACCAACCATATTCCGCTGCTGGGCATGCTGTAATAAGTAATCCAAGTAATTCTGCAATATAGTTTTACACTTGAGATCTAATTTTATATTTTTCGGATGTTTCTGTAATTGTTTCATTTTCAGTCTCAGGAAGTGATATAGAAAGCAAGGTGGCACCTAAGAATTTATATTTTTGCTTGGGTTGTAAACACCTTTTCTCCCCATTTATTATGAAACCTAAGTTTTTCAGTAACTGTACAGTAATCTCTAAATTTGACATATTTACTATCAAAACTTATATATTATCATCTAGAATAATCTAGGTGAAAAACTGGCTTAGGTCTTTGGGACCACAAGTAGGACATAATTTAGTGAAAACATATGATGCTATACTAAGGCTAAGGAGAAGAGAAGTAATTTCACATATCTATGAATTTTAACCCTTAAATATTCCTTGAATGTTTTTTCACAGATAATGAGCAATATGCATTTTTAAGATCCATGTTTGTCATAAAACCATTTAGACTTATCAGTCTGGTGGCCATTCTTATGTCCTAATTTAAATGTGTGTGTATTAATACTTATGTATTGATATTAAGTTATTAAGCTTAAAACGCCATGTCCCCTCTGCTTTAGGATGAAAAAAAAAAAAATACTAGAAGGAACTGGTTTTATATGGTTTTACAGCAACACTACTTCCTTTTTGGAAAAATTATAGATTAGCCTTTGTGAAATTTGAGTGTTCACATTCAAATGCGACTTTATATCTTGGTCACAAGTAGTGGGACTAGTGTTGATACTATCCCAATGACAAAGAAATGGTTCTACGGTGTGTCTGGTAGTGCTGTTGATGTCTCAGTAGAGAATGCCCACTCAATAGGCAATGGTAGTCATTGAGAGCCCGGGAAGCTTAAAATATTGTTAAACTTGAGTCTTAATGGTTTTGATTTTAGCAGCAGACTTCTTTACTGTTTGACAGACAGCCAGCTTATCTTGTAATTTGTCCTCAGATTAATTCAGAAATTATTGAATTTTCCATAATTCTTTTAGTTCTTTGTTTAGACCTAGGGGGGTTAGTGACCTTCTAGTTAGGGTGTCACTGTGTAAGATGTTACTCACACTATTGCCCTCATGTTCTGTTGAGATAGTATATATTAACTATTTAACAGTTGCCCGATTGCAGACAGTAGCGGTCAAGATGACTTCTTTGACACTTAGTCTCTTGTTTAAGCCCACTGTGAGTCATGGCTTCAGCTAATTCTTCAGTATTCATCAACAATCATTTAGGATGTCATATTCCTTCCATAAAAAAGGGGAAAGAAGAGATTGAGGAGGCTTTAACCCTTGGGTACAACATATGAGGAAAAAAGCTTAATAATATTTTTTTACCCGACTACGGCAAAGCCAAAAGGAGGGTTATGATTTTGACCGGTATGTATGTTTGTATGTATGTATTTCCTTTACAAAATCTTGCGTTTCCTTTAATTTAGCCTGTAATTTAAGTATTCTCCTTTCTTTCCCAGTACTAGACCTTCCTTTTTCAGGATCTTGCAGATTTCTTCAGTCTCCGGCATTAACATATGTACACATGAATGGTTGTTGGATCCACCGTGGCTCCGAGCGTGTGTAGGGCTCCAGGTACGTGAACTGAATTGAATATTAAGGTAGGTACAGCCACACTGCCGGCTAACCTCTCGTGTTAGCTCTCTTGGCAAGTGTTGAGTAAGTACTCATGGCTTCCCACGGCTGAGCTCTCGTAAAAGCTCTAGGGCACTGAATTATGTCAAGGTGGGTACCTACAGTTACACCGCCGGCTATTCTCTCGTAATAGCTCTTTCTTGGCAGGTGTTGAGTACTCATGGCTTCCCATGGCTTACATCTCGTAAAAGCTTTAGGGACACTGAATTGAATATTAAGGTAGGTGCAGCCACACTGCCGGCTAACCTCTCGTGTTAGCTCTCTTGGCAAGTGTTGAGTAAGTACTCATGGCTTCCCACGGCTGAGCTCTCGTAAAAGCTCTAGGGCACTGAATTATGTCAAGGTGGGTACCTACAGTTACACCGCCGGCTATCCTCTCGTAATAGCTCTGTATTGGCAGGTGTTGAGTACTCTACGTACATATAATGAACACATTAACTTTATTGTTTTGCCGGTTAATTTACATATCCGAATAATGGACTCGCCCATAGTCTAGTGAATTGCATTAACAATTATTATACCCATGATTAGCCTCTCGTGATAATTCTAGGGTTAATTTGCCGTTAATTCCGATGCTTAATACGTTTAAGCAGATTTTAGCTTGTTTTGCCGGTTAATTTACATATCCGAATAATGGACTCGCCCATAGTCTAGTGAATTGCATTAACAATTATTATACCCATGATTAGCCTCTCGTGATAATTCTAGGGTTAATTTGCCGTTAATTCCGATGCTTAATACGTTTAAGCAGATTTTAGCTAGATCAAACGCTTTGTACGACTTACCGGAACAGCGGCACTTGCGACTTCGCTCAATTCCTTTTTTGAGTCTATTTAGTTCTTTATGGAGTCTTTCGATGGAGAATTTGTAGTCACTGGGTCGTCGTTGACCCTTTCTTATATCCATTACTAACAATTTTCACTTATTATAATATATATTTCGAGAAAACTTTGGATTGACGTGACAACGCAACGCACAAAAAAGTACAATGACAGATAAAGTTGGAGCACTAGGGTTGTTACCTTGAAATAGAGATGGGAGCATTTCGTTTTAAGAAAACACCCATCTGTTAATAATGTGGCAACGCAGCAAGCAAGGACTGCTTACTACTTGTATCAAATCATCAGGACGAGATTACGGAACATAATTTATAACTTGGATTAACATATATGTATAGAATAGGAACCTACTTTTTATTTCGGCAGTATGATCTCTTGGGACAATACCCTGGCCAGTGAGCCTGTCAGTGGATAGGTTTTGTTTTTTTTTGTAAGCCTGTACTGTCCCACTGCTGGGCAAGCCTCCAGCAATTCCTTCCACTTCTTTGTCAATATTCAATGAATACAAAAAAAAACCTTTTCGTTGTTTTTCAATACTTTAACTAATGGACTAAATAGATTTGCTATTTATCCGGCGCTGTAAAATAACTAATTACCGAAATCCAAACGAGTTAAGCCGCGGGCAAACGTCATGGTAGCTCTTGCGCGCATATTTCAGCCGAATTGCGAATTTACTAATCATAAATTCATTACTCTGCCGAAATCTTGAATCTAACTAACCTAAAAATAAACAATTTCTCTTGTACATTACAAACAATTACTCAACTAACATTTCTAAACTGGATTATGAGTAGATCAACTAGATAATGATTTACAAAAGCTTACAAAAAACCAGCGCCTTACGCTACTATTGTGCAACGATTACATCGCAAGTTTGCAACTCAAGCTGTTTTATTTATGTAAGTGTTTCAAGCAGTTTGGGTCATCACTTCTTGTTTGTATGCTTGCTATGTATACTAGATGTATACACTCATTATTAACAAGTAAAGTTTGTATTTAGAGTGTAATCTCCGGAAATAATGATACATTTATTTTCTGGTTGTACCTTATTCCTTAGTTATCACATTTTTATCTAGCAATTTGCAAAGTAATAGCACCGCGATGAGTTGCGACGCGGTGAGACGGGGTCCAAATCTACAAAGCCTTTGTCAAACAGACAGGCGTGGCGAAAACGAATCAAGGCGATTTATTTGTAATTTATGGAATTATTTGAATCACCAGTCACATAGAAAAGCGAAAGCGATCCGATAGCGCGACCGAACCAATGCGAAGACGTGGCGAAGGCGTATTTGCTTTGACGTCGTTCATAAGAAGTCAGCTAATACAACTGTCACGCCTCGGTTCGCTACACCCAGTTTGACGTCTCGTATCGGTTCGTTATCGTTTCGGACTCGGTCCGGTTCGCTATCATCTGTCAGTTTGACAAAGGCTTAAGCAAACGAAATTAGTTTAGTATATTTTGTTATCATTTTACAAAAACAAAGTCACATTTATTTGAAATGATGTTTTCCTTCGCCGTTTTAAGAGAACAATAGTAACTAAATATATTAGTAATGCTCCTGACTAGGTTCAAGCCCTCGTCCAATTTGTAAGTCGGTAACTACGGGGCCATAACTGTCCCGCTCATAGCAACAGAATTAAACAGTTCACAAAACTAGAATATCAACTCAATCATACCAGTTCCTAAACCAGTGATTTACTAGTCATTGTGCAACGGTTATTTACATCGCAAACGTTTTCTCTTTGCATAATTCTTAACGACACGTAATGACTGAGAAGTGTGAACTGTACTTGTCACATTAACTACCAGTTTTGACAACTCGTGTGCAGGGTTGCCATATACAAAAAAGTGGACTAAAAATGGGGAGATTTTGGTATACATTCCGCAACACATTTTTATCGTTATTTGTATTTTGTACCTTAGAAATTGAGCCGACCTTTGCCTGCCCAATACACTTAGGTTTATCGACATGAATAAACCGTCCGGAAATATGAATTTAACCCTTACTCGCCTCTCCATAAATTAAATGTTTTAAAAATATTTTCTCAAAGTTCATTGTCATTATTAAGAAGTCAATTTCATTCTTTTAAAATTAATCATCATCTGCCTAGCCTTTTCAAACTACATTGGGGTCGGCTTCCAGTCGAACCAAATGCAACTGGATATCAGTATTTTAAATGGAGCGACTGCCTATCGGACCTCTACAACCCAGTAACTGGGTAATACGATACCCATGGTAAGACTGGTTGTCAGAATTTCGAGCTTCTGACTAACAGTAAAGACTATCAATGATCTACAAATGACAGCAGGGACCAATGGCTTTACGTGCTTTCCGAGACACGGAGGAAACTCGCTATGACAGATGGTCACCCATTCACAGACCAACCTCGGCAAGCGCTAAATGCTACACTGCTAAGTAAGTACCCAGCTTTACGACTTTGGTATCCATTGACGCGTGACTGAGTACAAACCTTTATTGATTTGTATTGTGATAGTCGCCTGGATACCAAAGTTTTATGGTATCGGAGACTTGCGTCGCGTTGTGTGCGAAGGGCCTAATATTTTGCCCAATAATTCTTTAAAACCTTGACCTAGAATATATGAATGATCTTTAGGTAGACAGTTGGGCGACATTTACTAATGTTGAGTAACAGTACGTGCTTATTAAATGAGCTCATTATCAAGCTACATAACTAAATCATTGACGGCAATGAAGAAATATTTCTTGGATGTTCGAAAACGTGCTTTGTTGGGGTATTTTTATGATTAATTTATTTTTATTATTCATAAAAATATCTGTAACCCGTGTTTCTACCTCCGCTGCTCGGCTTCTATTGGTCGTAGCGTTATG
Organism: Agrotis puta; assembly: GCA_943136025.2. Classification (NCBI taxonomy): domain Eukaryota; kingdom Metazoa; phylum Arthropoda; class Insecta; order Lepidoptera; family Noctuidae; genus Agrotis; species Agrotis puta. Next base: position 1,871,839 of record OW964195.2, on the reverse strand, counting down.
TTTCTTTCCTTGATCAATAATTTCTCTGACAAAATAAAAAAAAATCAAATCGTATCAGCAGTTTCTGAGATTAGCGAGTTAAACCAAAGATACTCTTTAGCTTTATAATATTAAATTAAAGTATGGATAAAATATTGTGTCTGTAAGTACATCAAAAAATAAACCTAGAAAACTACACACATTAACAAATGATTATAAGTATAAGTAATTATATTGTTTAATTTTATGGAAAAATAATTAACTCTAAGGCCCACTTGCACCACAATCACTAAACAGGTTTAGCGCTAAACTGATTTAAAACATCGTTCTGTCTCTGTCAACTTCAAACAATTTGACAGGGATACAGTGATATTCTAAGGCAGTTTAGCGCTAAACCCGTTTAGTGATGTGTGGTGCAAATGGGCCTTAATATATATTTTTAAATAAAGAATCAAAATAGAAGAAGAAATCATAAAATATTCTAAAGTAAAAAAAAAAGATTTCGATTAATCAAAGCGATCGTTAACTTTTCTTATGTGTGTATTTTTATAAATCGCTCGCCGCGTAACATTCGTGCCGAAATATTTGGCGCGAGATAACGAGAAATAAAAATAATCTTGAACCGCGAAATATTTTCATATAGTAAATACAAAAACATTGGAGCTACGTCAAAGGAATTATTAACTTATTTATATAGATTTTATAAACTTTTTTAACACGTAAACCCGATGATAACTGTTGGCCTTGAATCATCATCATCTGCCTAGCCTTTTCCCAACTATATTGGGATCGGCCTCTAGTCAAACCAGATGCAGCTGGATATCAGTATTTTACATGGAGCGACTGCCTGTCGGACCTCCACAACCCACTAACGGGGTAATACGATACTCCATGGTAAGACTGGTTGTCAGACTTTTAGAGCTTCTGACTAATAGTTACGACTGCCAAAGATCTACAAATGACAGCCGGGACCAACGGCTTTACGTTCTTTCCGAGGCACGGAGGAAACTCGCTATGACAGATGGTCAGCCATCCGCAGACCAACCTCGGCAAGCGCGCTTAACCCGGAAGATTGGCCTGTGTGGAACGAATCTATACTCAATATTATAAAGCTCAAGAATTTACTTCTTTGAACGCGCTTATCTCAGGAACTCCTGGTTCAAATTGGAAAATTATTTGAGTGTCGGATAGCTCATTTATTTAGGAAGGCTATGTGCTATAAAACATCACGGTACGGCCAATAGGAATCGAGCAGCGGGGGTGAAATCCCAGAGACAGTAATTAAACCATTAACCGACATGCATCACTACATAGTATAAAACAAAGCCGCTTCCCGCTGTCTGTCTGTCTGTCCCTACGTAAACTTAGGTGTTTAAAACTGCGCAACTGATTTTGATGTGTTTTTTTAATAGATAGAGTGTTGAAGTGCATAATATAGTAGAGATTGCACCCGTGCGGAGCCGGGGCGGGTCGCTAGTTTAAATAAAACATTGGAATTTTTCTTTATTTTTCCCACTCTTTGTTTTTCTCTTGTTTTATGAGTGCGTTTACAAAAATTTAAACTCACATACACAAACACCCACACGCGGAACTACTACTTATAGATCGTACGAATATTTGTCGAGAATCGAACCCGTGCCACGCACCGCAGCAGGCGATCACTCAGCCACTGTGCCAATCGTGCCTTCTCTAGCCTTTTGGTACTAAAATCACCACAACCTCAACGGCAAAAAAATCGAAACCTAATTACCGTCAACCCTAACCAACAATAGTGTAGAGGCATCGCTACGCAAAAACCGGTATTTTTATACCAGAAACCGGTAGTAAATGTTAAGATTTCTCTAAGCCATGTTTAATATTCAGTGAAACACATCGGCGATATGTGCCAATGGCACTATATTGAACTTTTCTAAAACGGTAATAGTATAACTATGTTAATTTTAATGTTTTATTAGAAGATTAATGTTTTTAATGCCTTTATTAAGTACACAGATGCGTGTTTGAAATTAATCTTCGGTATCTGTACGACAACTGTCTTTTTTATCTATGTTGTCATGTCTGACACTTTGACACACAGATTTGCACTGCCGACATACTTTATGCATAACAAACCCACAATACTTACATGTACAGTAATTATTTACATTCGGGATCCTAAGGCGCTAGCACGAATACTCAACGGAAACTGATTTATTTATTCAAATGAATTATTTACTTTAAAACTCGTTTCCTATGCTAATATAATTTTTCCTCGATGTTTTGAATTAATTTATCTGTACTATAATACTTGTTTTTTTTTTAATAAAAAAAACCGTCTTATTTAATTTACGTCATGCGCTTATATTCAAGAGTTAAACAAAATTAAAATTTAGGGACAATTCCAGTGATGTAAAGATTGTTTTTCATTGTACTTATTTATATTTGGCGCCTTTTCAAACCAAAAGTGATACTACAATGTTAGCAATAAACCGTAACCGAGGTGCCATAAAATCCCCGTCAAATATTAGCAGTGGCACAGCAAATGTCAAGGAACACCATGAATAACCTATCACGAACAAATGGAGCGTGGAGCCGAAAGGTCAGCACAAGCGTCTGAAAACAGCGTCTTGGTGAAAAAAGAGCGAGCCTTAAAAGATTATAAGACTATATGGTATGACTATAAGAGGAGGAGCTCGTAGCTAAATAAATACAGCCACACAGGCCGATCTTCTGGGTTAACCCGCGCTTGCCGAGGTTGGTCTGTGGATGGGTGACCATCTGTCATAGCGAGTTTCCTCCGTGCCTCAAAAAGCACGTAAAGCCGTTGGTCCCGGCCGTCATTTGCAGATCTTTGACAGTCGTTACTGTTAGTCAGAAGCTCTAAAGTCTGACAACCAGTCTTACCATGGGGTATCGTATTACCCAGTGGGTTGTGGAATTCCGACAGGCAGTCCCTCCATGTAAAATACTGATATCCAGCTGCATCCGGTTTGACTGGAGGACGACCCCAATATAGTTGGGAAAAGGCTAAGCAGATGATGATGGTATGACTATAAGACCGAATTGGTTTGATACACCTGTCACCCGCCCGTTGTATCCGTTGTTGCCTAGCAACGCGCTAGACTTGTAATCTCCCTCATTACCACCGCGATAGGCTCCGAACTTTAGTCACTTCACTGTGACCACGAGCAGCGATTTCATATGTCTGATATTTCCGCTGCCGCCACCGCCACTGCGCTAGGCCCGCAGTGTGTTTGAGCACTTTCAGTAATCGCATGGTATTAATAACATTTGACATCTCACCTTGGTAATAACCAACAAGACTTCGACGTTGGAGACAGTATTATCCAGAGACATAACTCGACAGCAGATATTACCATCTGTCGGCTTACAGAACAAGCAAGCTGAAGTGGCAATGGGCCGGCCATATTAAGCGTAGAAACGATGACAACTGGAGTAAACGTGATGACCGCGAATTGACAAACGTAGGATGGAACGAACTCAGGCAAGGAGGAGCGACCATCTTCGCCATTTGGTCGGTAACAGCTGGATTAGAGTAGCCGGTGATCGAGAGTCTATGTTCAGCCATATTATAGGCTAATGATGATGATGATGACCCAGGCTGTTTTCTGTGGAATTTTCTTGTTTTGAGTTCTCAAATGAAAAATGAAACCCAGACAGTGTTTACTAACAAGCAGTCGTATCGAGTCCTAGAGCTACCGGATTCTAGAGGTCAGATATGCAGTCGTTCAAAATTCTGGCATTCAGTTTCATCCGGTTTGACTGGAAGCCGACCTCAACATAGTTAGGAAAAGGCCTGCCAAAAGTAGGGTAATGAAATGTTATCGGTTGACAAACTGAACAGCTCATTTGTGAAAAAGGAAAGTGGTTTGACACCATCAGTGAATTATGAATGCGCTTCTGACTTAACAGAATTAAATTAAAAAAGTGGAGCTGTAACATCATATGATGTTATCCTCATTCATACGTATGTTTGACGATATTTATCAAAAATAAACATCGTCAAACGTACGTATGAATGAGGATATCTCATGATTGGTTTTCTCAACCGCTCCTGGTGGAGCGGTAAGGACTGTGTCAAATGCATTTTGCGTTGCAGAGACGCAGTACCCCGTTTAAACAGTCCCGGCGACTCCGGCAGTCGTTTGGCCCTATAAACCCTTCAGTTTGCTGATAGCTCCTTGAGGCACACGTGAAACACGAAGCGCCGTCGACGATCGTGATGGGCATAAACAGACTCACTGTTGAGAACGTCAGAGCAGTCATTTCATGTAAAATACTGGCATTCAGCTTCCGATCAGGTGGGACCGACCTCAACTTAGTTTTTCTTCGTGAACCTTTAGCCATCTAATACTGAGTGCAGTTTTCTTCCAAATCTTCCTGTTTCTGGCGGTTTTCTGTCATGGCTATCCAGTTTTTTCCGACCACTTTAACGTGAACCTTTATCCACATAGTCAGTTGTATCCCTGCATTCCTGTTCTCTATCGGTCGTCTTCACTCCAACATCTTCCTGACCTATCTACCATCTAATCTACGGCATACATGGGTCGCAAACTTCCACTTTGTTTTTGGTATGCCCAATGTCTTCAAGTCTTATCCTTCTACGAATTTAGGCGTAGCCAAAACAAATGTATTTTATGAATCAAGTTTCTTCTCTCACAAGATCATCCACGAATAGCATAATATTTTAGAAAAAGACAAACGGAACTCGACGTAGCTTTAAAAAACAATGCCGTCATAATACATTACAAATTCAAAATCTCGCAACATTTCATTCAACCAGACAAACGTATGATTAACAAAATCAAAAAATCTAATTTAAAAAAACTAGTTTTTCAACCTCATTCACTTGTAACGGTTTTGTGCAAAAAAATTCATCGAATAATCAAACTATAATATCTTACTAACGCAATGTGAAAGTAAGTTTGTTTGTTAACTTTTCACATTAAAACCAATGAACCGATCGTCCTAAAATTTTGCATATACGTCGTTTGGAGTACATCAGTACAGGATGTACGGTTTGTGACTCTTTCACACAAAAAATAAGGAATATATTTGGATGTTTGATAAGCTGGTCATTGCCTGTATACTTTTTATCTCGGTATAACGTAACATAGGTTTTAGCCGAACTTCACGTGGGCAACACTGCGGTCATAAGCTAGTATTACAAATGCGAAAGTTAAGATTTTAAGATAGATGGATGTTTTCTGGTCAATCAAATTCGTCAGAGAAGAGTGGAAGGTTATTGGAGAGACTTTTGTCCAGCGGTGGGACGATATAAATTTAAAAAAAACGCAACAGAACGGATTTGACAATGTTCTAGAATGTTCGATTCACAAGCGAGCGAAGTCGCTGGTATAAGCTATAAGTATCATTCAAATACGAGTTCTTCTAATAATTCTTATTATTAGAAAGCTTGGATACCGGTTTAGAGGATTAGAGGTAGGCAGAACTGGGTATTGTGGTGACATAGGGGGGGCCTGTTTATAGAATATTAGGCTTCGACTCGAAACAGATGCAGCTGAATATCAGTATTTTACATGGAGCGACTGCCTATCTGATCTCCACAACCCAGTTTTTGGATAATACGTCAATTCGTGTGTTTTTTTTTTATCGATGTAAAATCATCTAATGAGTCCTGCCACCCAGGGCAGAGCGGGAGGGACTGTCAGACTCGTACTGACTAAAATCCACGGTGTCCTTCAATAGCCCTTTAAGTTCCGGGGTCACGGTAATTCGTACAGTCCCGCGACCACTTCCTGTGCAATAAGTAAAATATGTATTAGTTCATAGTTATCATTTTTATGTATTGTGTTTTTTTCGGGTCTTAGTTGTCCGAGCAGACGATAGATATCGTATTTTTATTTTATAACAAAATAAAAATACGATATCGATCGTCTGCTCGGATCGGCACTTGCGATTGAAACAATTATTTTACCGAATCAAACATCGACAATTCATGACCAAATCCTAACAAACTATCAATTCAATAGAATTATAGCTTTATCTTGATATCAAAGTGAAATTAATAGCAGGATGAATCATAAAGAATTGAATACGGCTCATTGATTGACGGCGTCTTGAAATTTATATGTATAGGAAACTGATAAATGCTTTAATCAAATTCATTGAAGTCCTTATTATTTGTGTGTCAGTGTATTGCTTCAAGAGTCATGGCCTAGTGACACCTCCATAAATATATTATTCACCTTCAAAAAAAAAAGAGGTTACGGAACATATTGAATACGATTTGACAGCAGTCTTGACGTACCGACTTTTCGGTATTTCTACCGACGTGGTACCGCTACCCTATCGTAAAGATTATTTTACGATTTCTGAAAAATTAAGTTTATACAAGTTTTCTTTCTTTTCTAGCAAACATCATACCTAGCTAGTAAAGACGCCCCGGGTGGACCGGAAAGGACTGTCAGACTCATCATCCTCTGCCTAGCCTTTTCCCAACTAAATTGGGGTCGGCTTCCAGTCAAACCAGATGCAGCTGGATATCAGTATTTTACATGGAGCGACTGCCTGTCGGACCTCCACAACCCAGTAACTGAGTAATACGATACCCCATGTAAGACTGGTTGTCAGACTTTAAAGCTTCTGACTAACAGTAACGACTGTCAAAGATCTACAAATGACAGCCGGAAACAACGGCTTTACGTGCTTGCCGAGGCACGGAGGAAACTCGCTATGACAGATGGTCACCCATCCACAGACCAACCTCGGCAAGCGCGGCTTAACCCGGAAGATCAGCCTGTGCGGCTGTATTTATTTAGCCACGACTGTCAGACTCATACTGACTAAAATCCACGGTGATCTTTCAATAGCCCTTAACGTTCCACCTTCACGGTTACTCGTTCGGACAGTCCCGCGATCCCGGCAGGGTTTAGACCCTCTATGAGAGTCCCGTCAGATTGCTGACAGCTCCATAAGGTGCGCATGGGACCCGGGTATGGTCGCTGGTGGGACGGCGAGCTACCCATTAGGCTGCGGTTAAACTTAAGCGGAGCGGAGAGCGATTCACCAATCACAAGGCTTGACTGGAGAAGAGATGCGGATTTTAAGCCATGTGATTGGTAAATCGCTCTTCGCTTCGCCTCATTGGAACCGCAGCCTTACTCGTCGTCCGCAAGCTCGTGGTCCTTCTTTAGTTGACGACAAAGTGAAGGAAATAAATATGTTGAGCTTGCAGTAGGTTAAGTTCTGAAGTTTCTACCTTAAACTATGGAAAAACGACGTGAGATAGTAGTCGTGAAAAAGTAAAAGCGCGGGTGAGAAATGGGCTGCGACGCGATGAGTCGGGGGCCAAAACTGCATAAACAAAATCGCGGGCAGAGACCATTCCCGGATATTTTTAGAAGCCTAAACTCCCAATGTATGCTAAAACTAAACTATTTCCGCGTTCTCATAAAACTGTCCATCTCAATAAACAAATATCGTAAAAGGCCAAGAAAATAACCTAACGCCATTTTAAACTATCGCCATTCACAATTAACCTCAATAACATCATGTAAACAATCACTTTACGTACGAAAATAAACTTAATTTTTGTCGTTGACTCAGTACAAGAATAGACGGTTTGTCAATATGTATTTCTGGATAGACATAGGGGGATCAAATTCTGGTTAATTTTGGTGTGTCATTATTAAAAGTGTACTTTGTGGAGAACATGACCTCCATATGTCAACTGTCACTTGAAAATTATGTTTAGCAAAAAATACTTTTTGCAAATTAATTTTTAATAATAAATTTATTATACAGTCGCGAGCAGAAATATGGAATCACTTACTGAGATTCCGCGCGATCTTGAGTACTTAATAACTAGGTAGTTAAGAATAATAAAAATGGTAACATTTTAAAGGTTTTACTGTTAACTTTAAACTGATACCATATTCAATGAAATCACGCAGTTATTTAAGGAGTTATCCCGGCTAAATTGCTCGCTAGTGTAGTTATTATTATTATCTTATTAATGTTGGGGTGCTAAGACAGGAAACCTCCACGTGCGCCCGTGGACTGGAGTTCCCTCTCGGATACGTCCGGGGGGAAGACCAGTTTTTCGGGCCGGTGCACCCTGGGATGCGGGCAAAACACTTCCTTAGGCACTGTGTGCCTGAGGGGTCTCTTTGCCCGTATGCGAATAGCCTGTCGGGTGGATGCTCCAACGCGTGTCCCTCTGAATAGCAGAGGGCACAGCGGCGGAGCGGGCTTGCGGACGGCGAGTAATGGGTAAGCCCGCCGTCCGACCAAGGACCAAGCCCAGGTCGGTGGCGCGTCGTGTTTCACGGGTCACCGACGGGGCCCCTTACGGCCAAATGCCTGCTGGGGTCGCGGATTTTTTCTTAATCCAGGTTACCGCGGCCCCGGAACGTAAAGGGCATCCGATGAAACACGGGTGGATTTTAGTCAGTAAAAGTCTGACAGTCCCTCCCGCCCCACCCAGGGCGGGAGGACTCATTTGATGATTTTGCCACCCTTAAAAAAAAAAAAAAAAATCTTATTAATGTTATTTTCATATGATTCAATATTTATTTAAGAGTGTTAGCCATTACAATGCGAATGGGAAGTTTCCTTCCCAAACTGTCATTAGTGCCAAAATTTCGAAAACGCCACTGGGAATTTTTCTTCCCAAGTTTACTTCCCAAACTGACATTTGTTGCAAAGAATTGTGCGGATGACATTTCATTTAGCATTCAAGTGGTTAGAAAAGTGTGCATGACGTCATAGAATGGCGCTATCGCGGTTTCCCCCTATCTGCATGGCGTAACATCACGCTTGTATCATCTAAAAGATCTGACAGAAAGCTTTAATTGCCGGCCTGTTCTGTGTCCCACTGCTGGGTAGAGGCATCCCTATAGCTTTCCTAATTCTGCCCTTTTTGGCCTATCTTATAAAAACACCACATTTCTCTTTAACCCTTTAACCGCCAGAGTCGTATATATGCGCCAAACATTTCCGTGCCCCTATCGCCCGTGTCGTATTTATCCGACTGAGAATATTTACGATTTTTGTTGTTTTGTTCGATTTTATTGCATCTATTCTAAATCTCTCTATTTATGTAGATAGACAGATAGAATAATTTTTATAGTACACCATGATATTTTACAAATCGGAGCTTAAAAGGAGCAGAAAGAGAGGAGAAGAGGAAAGCACGATTCGTAACCGGGCCTAGGGGCGCGGCAATTGATATTTAGCCAAGCGCTTAAAAGGTTAATTTTTTCTTAGTCCATTCAAAATAAATTGACCAACTATTACAAAATAATAATAATTAGAGTTGCTTTAATCCTACTTCCAACTAATGTTATAAACGTGTTTGATTGGATGGATGGATGTTTGTTCCTCTTTCACACAAAAACCACTGAACGGATTTGGTTGAAAAACGATACACAGAGTGTTTATAACCTGGATTTACACATGACATAGTTTTTATCCCGATTTTATGTTCCCACGGGATGATTTTCGAGTTGTAGCGGGTGAAACCGTTGGCGACAGCTAGTGTTTAAATAATATTGCGTGAGAAGTAGTTCAGAAAAACGCGGTAATGCAAAGTCATTAAAATGACACATCAAATTACACTTGCCACTTACCCCACAATCGGGGAAAACCTGCTTCACAACATGGTAACACTGGTTTTGAAGTAGTGTTCAGCTGGGTAGGGTTGCCAGACTTGCAAGCCACACTCTTTTATAGAGTTTTGTACTCTATTTGGTGTAGATGTACTCTATAATCTATAACAGTAATAAAGTACGCTAAAATGTTATTTTTAAATTTTGGATTCAAAAGGGCAATTGCAACTCCTACTGCGAAGCAGTTTTGCTAGCGAAGGAGGAGGCAGAATGCGTGCGTGAAACGCTCACGGCAACGGACGTCTCGAGGCGATTTCTGGCAACCGTAAGCGCGGCTATGTGGACGACGAGTAATGGGTAACTCGCCGTGTGTTCATGCAACGTACCCGGGACGATGGCACTTCGTGTTCCACGCGCGCCTCAAAGAGCTGACAGCAATCTGACTAGGCCCTCTATGAGGGCCATAGAGGTCGCGGGGCTGTCTTAACAGATCACCGTGACCCTGGACCGTAAAGGGCTATTGAAGGACACCGTGGATTTTAGTCAGTACTAGTCTGATAGTTCTTCTTCCGCTCCACTCAGGGTAACCACTTAATGCTCTCTGTACAAACATACATACAGACCTATATTTATGTTAAAAAAGGGGTAACCACTTAATGCTGTCTGTACAAACATACATACAGACCAATATTTACTAAACATTTGAAAGCACGTAAAGTCGCCGGTCCCGGCTGTCATTTGTAGATCTTTGACAGTCGTTACTATTAGTCAGAAGCTCTAAAAGTCTGACAACCAGTCTTACTGTGGGGTATCGTTTTACTAAGTTACTGGGTTGTGGAGGTCAGATAGGCAGTCTCCATGTAAAATACTGATATTCAGCTGCATCTGGTTCGACTGGAAGCCGACCACAATATAGTAGGGAAAAGGCTAGGCAGATGATGATTTAATGAGTTATTGTACCGCATCAGGCACCGTTAAAATATTTATCACTCAGCGCGCTATGCCAAGGAGTTGAACGTCATCATATTCATAGAATTGACCTTCTAACCTTAGCCGGCATTGTTCGCAAGTTGAAAAGACTAACATTTACCGTACTGACGCATAATACTTTCCTGACCTATGGCTGCGTTGCAGGGGCACAAACACAAGGAAAGAAAGGTAGAAATAATAGAGAAAGAATATTTTCTACATGTTCATATCGGCGGCCGATCTTTGAATTAGGTAGCCACATCGTGAAATGCCTAGCCAGTCAAACGTCACCCAAATGTCACTGTCAGCTGTCAAATCTGACAGAACTGTCATTGTCAAATTTGGTTGCGGTTTTTACTGTTAACGTTTGTTATTTTCCCAATATTTAATACTTTTTTACCCAATTGACCGACAACAAAGACAGGGTTATGTTGTCTACAATATTATCGTCCCTCTACATATGAAGTTATGGCGGTAATTAGAAAAACCCACTTCCCCTCCACGTCACAAATACCTGCAGTTGTCTGCCCAATCTTTAGTCCTCTGTATTTACGATGGACAAAGGGTTTTGAAAAAAGGTTAGATAAGGTGGCGCCAGTGATGTTTTTGACATTAAAGGTAAGCACAAGACCGTATCCGCTCATATCAGTTATCCAATATTTAAAACCTTAAAAATTACTTTTTTATTATTATTAAAATATTTATTTCGAGTAACTTAAGACTCATAGTTACAATATTAACTTAAAAACTATGTTAGTAACAATATTTACTTAAAACTATGTTAGTACACATCAAGAACGTTACACAATACAAACAAAACTCACTGCTGCATAATTCCAGCCGCAATTCTGGAGCATCGACTCACTATGCAGCAGTCCAACAGTCTTTAAAAGGTTGTGCTGTATATTAAACTTGACACACGTCACTCCCGAGAGTCCCAAGTTATTTCACATCTCTGTCACATGGCGCGTTGCGATCGATTTGATAGTCCACATTTGTAGGTGCTTGTGGCTTTATAATTACAGCCGCACAGGCCGATCTTCTATGTTAAGCCGCGCTTGCAGAGGTTGGTCTGTGGATGAGTGACCATCTGACATAGCGAGTGTCCTCCGTGCCTCAGAAAGCATGTAAAGCCGTTGGTCCCGGCTGTCATTTGTAGATTTTTGGCAGTCGTTACTGTTAGTCAGAAGCTCTGAAGTCTGTCAACCAGTCTTACCAGAGGGTATCGTATTACCCAGTTACTTGGTTGTGGAGGTCCATTTGTTAAATCAATGCATTTTTGCATAACATCAAAATTTTCGAGTAAATAGTTGAATCAGGACAGGATATCCTGATATAAAGCTGCCATGAGTGCCTATGGCGAGGTCGTCGTCGATCAGAAATTTCACGCTGATCAGAATTTAAAAAAAAACACTAGGTTGTAGGATTTTTAGGGCTTATGGATACCCGGGCCCTTATGACACAGTTTTAAGCCCATGTGAAAAATGCTTGAGTTTTTATTTCATGTAGTTATGTTTTATGTTAGAAACATTCGCCATAAAACACCGCTATAATCAACTGTAGATTAGAAGTATATTCACGAGTTCTCGCAAGGGAAATACAGTCACTTAGCAATAACCACACCTACTTCAAAATAATAAGTAATAAAAAACCAGCCAAGTACGTGTAAGACTCGTGCAAGAAGTGTTCCGTAGCATTATCTATAAAATAACGGCTAGGTTTTTTGTTTGGGTAAGCGGCCTTAAATATACGTTATATTTAATTTAGTTCTTCATTTATAAAGTGAATTCCAAATACCTATATAAAAATCCACTGCTGTTCGTTTGTCTCGCTAAAACTCGAGATCGGCTAGACCGATTTAGCTAATTTTGATTTTGAATTATGTTTGGAAGTTCAGGGAAGGTTTAAAAGGTGAGTAAATATGATTTAAGAAATTAAAACAATTTTAACGCGGTACGAAGTTTGCCAGCTGGTATTTAACAAAATATTCTGTGAATATTCTAAGCAACTACGTGTTGCCGCATGACTAGGTCATTGACTTTATGAAATTTAATTTGGTGGATAATGCTAATGTCGATAAATACACGACATACTGACCGGTAAATATATTACTTTTCATAGATACGTACGGTACGGATTTACGGAACCCTTTTTGTGCGAGTCCGACGCGCATGCTGGGTTTTTTCTTTTGATATACGGAACCCTAAAAAGGCACATAAATTAACACAGTTCGTAATACCGCTATAGGCCGGTGTTATGACCTTGACAATGACCAACCATACTGTTTGAAATGACTCATGGCTTTTTTTAGGATTCTGTTTACAACTGAGAACTGCGTGGTTGCTACCAACAAATGGTTAACCTCTCGGGCGATTTATAATTGAAAATGATAAAAATCAACGTCCAATGAGCGACTGTCTGTTATGTACAGACGTGTGTACGTAAGGCGCTGGGGCGTTTTCGCTTATATACACCCAGCATGCGTAGCATGAGCACCGTAGAAAGGAGTTATATCGACGGGAGAATCGACATAATGACAGATTGAAGAAAGATCTCTATCGTCCCAAGCATGGCGATGTTTGACAAGTAGAAAAGAAATGTTTCTTCTCTACGTAGAGACAAGTCTACAACGTCAAGCATGCCGACAATATTTTCTCTACTTTTGACACTTGGGGGAAGACACATTTCTTCTCTACAAGAGAAATTTGTCTACTTCATATCAGACCTAGATATGGTTCTTTTTATACTATTCTTGGTGTTTATTGACTTAAATTTGTTTTAAAAACAATTAAGGCTCCTCCCAATGCAATCGCACCTGTTTTTATGCCTTAAAGTATAAAGAAGGCTGCAAGAAACTTGTTGCCCATCACTCATAGACATGCAGAATGGACCAAACATTATCTGACTAAATTAGAATTTATCATATATTAAATATCTTTCTCTCTCCTTTCCTTTGATTTATGTGCAAAAACTTTTTTGAATTGTTAATTATTGCACATATTACTAGAATTATGTATAATTGTGTCTGATTTCAATAAATCATTTTAATTGTATTGAAAACTTATGAATTTTTACACGTTTTTTTGGTTAACTAAACGTTTTAGTTCAGTCACATTCAATCATTCACCGTTGCTATGGAAAGAGAACGTCTGTCTTTGTCTTCATAGAATCGCGAGTCTACAGCATCGCCATGCTCGGGCAGAAGACATCTCGAGTTGGATAGAAAGAGCTTTGTCTTTTCTTGGTAGAATAGAGATAGAATCGCCATGCTACGTGTGCTGGTGTACGTAACGCGCCCGAGAGGTTAAAGGAAAATATCGTGGGGAAACCGTCATGTCCTTTTGACTGGCGAAAATCTTATTAGGCAGTCAGTAAGATCATCAAAAAATATTTGATAGGTACCTACGTATTTTTTATTTTGTTACGTAAACCATTATTGACTAAGACACATTTTTAAAATTTGCAAAACGTCACAAGCTTGTACACTTTTTACTTGCCGTCACGAACCGCCACTCCTGACTTGTGATGCATTATTATTTTTGTAAATAAAGTTTGCAGAAACTGGATTTTTGGAAAACTCCATTTTCCGCACTAGCGCGGAAAAGGTTTTCAAAATTCGAACACGTCTTGTATTCAACTATTTCCTACACTGACAGGCGAGCCGGTCCCACTGCATTTCTTCGCCGTAGTGAGATGAAAAATCGTGTGTTGCGCTGGCAGCAAAGTTATTCTGCGTCTCGTACCTTTGAAAACTTCGCTACGCTCAGGATTCTATATTTGGAATCCTTCGCTTGCTCAGTTTTCAATTAAAGTACTCGCGCCAAAAAACAACTTTGCAGCCTTGCATAACAAATGACTATTATTAACCGCGTTAGGGTTGACGTTGGCATTTATCGGGGTAGATTGCATAGAATAGAAACTAAGCAGCGGTCAGCGTGGCGAAATCAACTCAAAAATAAGAAGATCAATAGGCTCGCTCCCATCCCATCACATGGGAAAAATATGGGTAACAAGTATTCTATTTACCTATGTACTTACACCTCCTGCCGGGGTCGCGGGACTAACGGATTACCGTGACCCCGGAACGTAAAGGGCTATTGAAGGACACCGTGGTTTTTAGTCAGTGCGAGTCTGACAGTCCCTCCCGCTCTGCCCTGGGTGGGACTCAATTGATGATTTTACCACGATAAAAAAAAATGTGCTTACACCTCTAGGTCCATCTTTGGGGATGAGGCTGTGGTTCGACTGAAGCGGAGCGGAGTAGAGCGGAGACGAGCTGTGCCGCGATTCACCAATCACATGGCTTGAATACACATGTGTCACGTGGCCAGCCATGTGCAACAGCCATGTGATTGGTGAATCGCGGCACAGCTCGCCTCAGACGAACTCTGCCTGACAGTCCCGTCCGCTCCACGAATTTACAACCACAAAAGAACAAAAAAGTACTTAACCCGGAGCAAGTACGTGAGAAAAATAGGGTACAGTTTCATAAAAAAACTTCCGACTACAGAACCACCAGTTCCCCAAAACTGCAGTTAATCTCACATTGACAGTTAACCGTAAAACTAACGTCTTTTATTCACAGTTTTTTTAACGTACGGACAAACGGACAGGCCTCTTTGTGGCACTTCATTGTCGTTTACTCTTTAAAAATGGCCAATGAATCGTTTCTGCTAAGTCATTCTTTTTTTATTTAGCTGTAGGGTCGCGTCCACTACCTCGCCTGATAGTAAGCGATGATGTGGTCGACGGAGAAGCACGCTTGACTAGAAGTAACCGATTCGCAGTACAGGTAAAGGGTATATAAAGGGGGACAAATTTTATGTGCTATCAAGCCATTGATCCGCCGCTAGCATGCGGGCAGCGAGTAATGGGCAACTCGCTGTCTGACCATGGACTATGCCCGGCGCGACGGAGCGTTGTGTTCCACGCGCTCCTTAAAGAGTGTCAACAAAATGACGGGGCCTCTAGAGCGCCAAAGCCTGTCGGGGTCGCGGGACTCGCGAATTAGCGTGACCCCGGTACGTAAAGGGCTACTGAAGGATCATCGTGGATTTTAATCAGTACATCTCCGATAATCCCGTCCCGCCCTGGGTAGGAGGACTCATTTGATGATAAGACCACGATAAAAAAAAACATAATTTATTAAGTAAAAAAATCATTAAATTCCACCTGAGATGATTAACGATGACTCCGCCATTGTCCTCCCACAATGCCAAGCGGCGGCTCAGTAATTGAAATCAACAGGCATTGCCAACACACTTGCTACCTACACTTGCGTAGACAATATTTTTTTATTTAACACCAGTTGTATATCTTGATTTTTTTTTAAATCTTAGACAGTCGTTACTGTTAGCCAGATGCTCTAAAGTCTGACAACCAGTCTTACCACGCGGGTATCGTATTAACCAGTTACTGGGTTGTGGAGGTCCGACAGCCAGTAGCTCCATGTAAAATACTGATATCCAGCTGCATCTGGTTTGCCTGGAAGCCGACCCCAACATAGCTGGGAAAAGGCAGACAGATGATGTAAATCTTGTTTTTTTTATACCTGGGTGTAGTGGAAGTAGGGTTGCCATCCATCCGGGTCTTCAGATTTTTCCTAGTTTAGAGGGCATCCGAAGAGCGTCCGGGGGAGGCTTCAATAATTGTAGTACGGGTTTAAAATTTTAAAGTCTTGGGCCGCCCGCAACACTTCACCGTCCCCCAATCCTCCCGACGCAGTTACCACGGTGCGCACTTTGACTCATGTGGGTTCTGGACTCTAAAATCCGAGGTTTTCACGCGTCTTGTACTAGTTTTAAAATTTTAGAGATGGCAACCCTAAGAGGAAGGGACTGGCAGATTATTTCTGATTAAAATACTCGTACACCATCTTTCTTCATTATTAACGAAGATCACGGTTTAGTAACGACGGTCAAAGATCTACAAAAGCTTTACGTGCTTTTCGAGGCACGAAGAAAACTCGCTATGATAGATGATCTCCCATCCACAGAAGAACCTCGGGAAGCGCAGCTTAAAACCCGCGAAGCTACAAGGCCTATCATTCACAACGCGACGCAAGTCTTCGATATCAGGCTTCCTCACGCGTGCCTGTGTACGAACCTCTATGGATTTGTATTGCGATAGTCGCCTGGATACCGAAGTCGTAAGGTATCGGAGACTTGCGTCGCGTTGTATACGAAGGGGCTGATTATTATTTAGCCACGAGATTCTCGTCTCCGTCTGCGAACAGTCATGCTCGCGAAGGAGAGGACAGCGTACTCCCTCCACCCCAGCTGCAGTGGTAGACGCCCACGGCGACGGACGTCGGCAGACGATCTCCGGCCACCGTTGGCGCGGGCATGCGGGCGGCGAGTAATGGGCGACTCGCTGTCTGACCATGGACGATGCCCGGGTCGACGGCGCGTTGTGTTCCACGCGCGCCTCAAGGAGTGTCAGCATAATGACGGGGCCAAATCTAAAATCATCAAATGAGTCCTCCGACCCAGGGCATGGTGTGAGGACTCATTTGATGAATTTACCACGCTAAAAAAAAGTCACGAGATTCGTGGAGAAGCTCGTAGCTAAACACTATACAATCATCATTATAAATTACACACAAAAAAAACCAATACCATAATCATCACATCACCGCCATTGTTGGCTTTTAAAAGGTACAATTTTCATGTCAATGTGAAATCGAAACGGTACATATCTATATAATTTGAGAAGCCTTATAAAGACATGGTGATGGATACAGTTAACTGAATAGTCATCGTTATATTGAAGCGTCTATTAAAAGGTTTATTGAATAGAGTAACTCGATGAAGTAGGTACTTTTTTTTTATCGTGGTAAAATCATCACATGAGTCCTCCCACCCAGGGCAGAGCGGGAGGGACTGTCAGACTCGTACTGACTAAAATCCACGGTGTCCTTCAATAGCCCTTTACGTGCCGGGGTCACAGTAATTCGTGAGTCCCGCGACACCGGCAGGCTTTGATTGTTGACAGCTATATGAAGCGCGCGTAGAACACGTCGCGCATCGTCGATCCGAGCATGGTCCATGATCGGACGGCAAGTCACCCATTACTCATTGTCGGCATGCCCGCGAGAATAACAGAACCTGAGGTCACATACCAACATTAGAGAACAATCAAACCGGCTGACACCGGTTTCTGTTTATAATCTTGTCATATCTCATATCAACTTACATGATTTATTGATGTTTATTTTAGTCAGCCAATCACAGAGTTGCATTCGGATTCGTCATTCGGAATGTGATTTCTTTAAGAGATTTACTTATCAGCTTGCAGTAAGTCGAAATTATAACGACAGATGACTGGTTGTGGAGGTCACATAGGCAGCCTCGAGTGGAAGGCCGACACTTTTTTTTTACGTGGTAAAATCATCACATGAGTCCTCCCAGCCAGAGCAGAGTGGGAGGGACTGTCAGACTCGCACTGACTAAAATCCACGGTGTCCTTCAATAGCCCTTTACGTAACGGGGTCACGGTAAATCATAAATCCCGTGACCCCGACAGGCTTTGGCCCTCTAGACGGGGGCCCCGTCATTTTTGCTGACACTCTTTGAGGCGCGCGTGGAACACAACGCGCCGTCGACCCGGCATGGTCCATGGTCGGACAGCGAGTTGCCCATTACTCGCTGCCCGCATGCCCGCACTTGGATCCCATGGGATAATTTTCACCTACAAAATAACCGAAACAACGAACAAAAGCTAGTTCTTAAGCAAACCAAGACACAAACACACTTGCCACTGACATTCAAAAGATATTTGTTCAAATTACAAAGATAATGACAATAAGGTCAGAGTAATAAGTCGCCTACACAAGTACACTTGTATGAAGATCATTATTATTAGGTGCACAGAGCACAGAATTTTACGAGATGGCAGCATCTGTTCGCTACGTGCTCAGTCGGTGGTCATTTCATCATTTTCCTAGCCTTTTCCCAACTATATTGGGGTCGGCTTCCAGTCAAACCAGATGCAGCTGGATATCAGTATTTTACATGGAGCGACTGCCTGTCGGACCTCCACAACCCAGTAACTGGGTAATACGATACCCCATGGTAAGACTGGTTGTCAGACTTTAGAGCTTCTGACTAACAGTAACGGCTGTCAAAGATCTACAAATGACAGCCGGGACCAACGGCTTTACGTGCTCAGTCGGTGGTGGGGGCTATCAAATCGATCGCAGCGCGCGATGTGGCAGAGACGTGCACTAACTGGGGACACTCGCGGAGTGACGTGTGCCAAGTTTAATATGCACCACAACCTTTTTAAGTACTTTTTCTTCGATTTTATTTAATACTAGCACTTTGCCCGCGACTTCGTCCGCGTGGGTTACGTACTTTCTTATTTCCCCCTTTTCACCCCCTTAAAGGTTAAATTTTCAAAAACCCCTTCTTAGTGCTCCCCTACATTATAATAGGAAGCCGTGTGCAAAATTTCACATTCCTAGCCCAAGTAGTTTCGGCTGTACGTTGATATATCAGTCAGTCAGTTCTCCTTTTATATAAGTATATAGATTTAATGAAACACAAGCCGAAAATGTTTATTAAAACATCTAGTTGGGAAGAATTGGCAGATTATCATCATCATCTTCCTGCCCTTATGCCATTTTACTTGGGGTCGGCGCAACACGTTTTTTTTCTTCCATTCTCCTCTATCAAACGTCACAGTATCATTTACTCCTTTTTCTTCCATATAATTCGTCTAATAAAGTGGTCACTAGGAGGCGCTGTCATCGCGCTCACAGCGTGTTGAGACTTTTTTTTAAAATAAATATTCTTGTCAATTGAAAAATTCAAATTAGTCCGTCAGTAAGATTATCAAAAAATATTGGTCACGTATTTTTTTTATTTTTTTACATAACCATAATTGACGGAGATATGACGCTTTTAAATTCACAATGGGTCGTGATGTAGTATCATTTTTAATGCATTATGGCGTCCCGCCACTCTACAGTTTGGATGCGTTTTCTCTTTGTCAATATTCATTGTATTAAAAAAAGTACGTGTTTACTAACAACAAAAAGAAAACTACAAACCATGGCTAAAATTCAGTCAAGAAGATATTATTTAAATCCAAGATTTTCCGTGCTCGAAGATAAAAAATATTTTTTCAAGAGTAACCGTACTCTATGGTATGTTTCGTCTTGAGAACTGTCAGTTCAATACTAGAATACATCGATATAAATAAGATATCACAATCAAGGTTATTTTTTATGGCGCCTCGCCAATATATGTACCAACTTTCTTTTCTTTAACCTCCTCTTTTTTTTTAAGATAACATTTTTAAGACTTTTCCGTGTTCTTTCTTTACTGTGTTTTCTGACTATGTAGACACGAACACTATGAACAGTCGGAAATGTGGCTTGCATAAGTTTTTTTGAAAGAACCAATGCTTAACTTACTAAATTACCTACTTACTTTCTTTACTAAATCTGACAGAGGGTCTGACGTTGCCGGAAATGGACGAAGTGATTCATTTGGAATATTGCTTAGTGGCCGTTTTAAACCCTCTCCGTCTTACAGACAGATAAACATATTATTATGTTGTAAACTTGTCTGTCTGGTCCGTCTTTAAAAATCTGTATGGTCGTCATAAT
Organism: Agrotis puta; assembly: GCA_943136025.2. Taxonomy (NCBI): domain Eukaryota; kingdom Metazoa; phylum Arthropoda; class Insecta; order Lepidoptera; family Noctuidae; genus Agrotis; species Agrotis puta. Next base: position 1,851,706 of record OW964195.2, on the reverse strand, counting down.
TTTGTCTTGATCAAACTATGTCTCTGGAATAAGATGTTACCTTTGAGTTAGTTTCTTCTCAAAGTACAGACGCCTACCTATCCCAATCTGTCAAATTTTATCAATCAAACATTAACCTTCCACTGTGATAAGGTTGAAAATCTATTAAAGTAATTTGACAGATTGAGGTAGGTTGATGTGCTGGCGTCTGTATCTATTCGATTAAAAATTACGAACCTAGCTTAAAATATATTTTTTTCGCCTATCGCCTAGTTTTAAATAATTTTTTTTTATATGTAAATGAGTTTTAAAATGTACTCAATAATCAAATATCATTTGAAAAATTACGACGATTGAAAATATCCCACAAAATCAGATCACTATATTAAATAACCGTAAACCACCAACAATAAAACCGTAATAGGAAATGATCGATTAATTTAAATCAATACGAGCACGTCCCTACGACAATTGACAGCGAACGGAAGCGCCAATGAACTTGGCGGGAAGCGGTCGTGGGTAATTTAAAAAAAGAATTCTTTAATGGCGAGGTTAAAACCTTCTTGTTGATATTGACATTATTGGAGGGAATTTAAGTTTTTTTGGGCTGGCAAGGACTTTTATTTTTTATATACAAGGGTAATGTGAAGAACTTAATCAATTGTTGCTATCAATAAAAGACACCTGTTTTGCTTTTCTTATTATTTTATTAACCGAATATCGTATGAATATGGAGCTATTGCAATATGAAGATCTAATGAAAATAATTTATCTTTAGTGTCCGCGCCACCATTCATGTCCTTTTGACGCGGCGCTATTGCATTAAAAAATGTAGTACCTCGAACTTTTATTTATAATTTTTTAATGTCAAAACTCTATGGTTTCTATTTTCATTTAAGAAGTTTCAAAAGTAGTATAAGTGGAACATGGTGGAGAAAAACACAATAAATCCGATTCTTTGTAGCCATATAATACAAAAAAATAAATACGAAACTCCTGTCTCTAATACACATTGCTAAATTACATGTGCGAGACAAAGACGAGAACATAACCTAAGCCAGTTTCAATTTCGGCAAAATAAGTTTTAAGTAAACATTCCGTCATACTTAAATTCTAATTACAAAATCATTTACAATGGATTTCTGGCGAATGACTAACGCGTTTCTGACACATAATCACTTAATTAGTGTGAATATAAACAGACGCAACTACTATGAAATAAGTTACCAATTTAATGACTAGTCATTTCGGAATAAGCTTGTTGCCAGCATTAATAAATTGCAAACCTAATTAGTCCGTCATTTACGAGTTTTGAAAAATAATTGAATTTTTTTTAAAGTTATATCATTGAATATTTACTTACAAATATCTTTCTTTTTCTTAAATAAAAAAAAAGTTGCCCCACACTAGGAATTTCTCCTGTGTCGTGGGTGCGTTTACAAACATAATATAAACTCACATACACAAGCGCCCAGACCCGGAACAACTACTTGTAGATCATAAAAATATTTGCTCTGTGCGGGAATCGAACCCGCGACACGCAGCGCAGCAGTCCAATCGCTTAGCCACTGCACCAATTGTGCCGTTAAAAATTCAAGTGTGGAGCTCGTCGTGATGTCAGAATTAAGTAAAAGTTGAACTTGTTTGTGAAGTATTGACATTTTTAAAAGCGGCTTATGTCTATTATGTTTTATGTAACAAAAGAAAAAATACGTATCAAATATTTTTGATAGGTAATCTAGTAGACTGATTAATTAGATTTTTTGAGCCAAATACCCTACAAATAAAAACGTGACGTAGGTATATGTATTTTATTCTTCGCAACATAAAAAACAAGGCCACGGATGACATTTGTTTCTGAAACTTGGCAACATTTCACGTACATTTTTTTTTACCGTGGTAAAATCATCAAATGAGTCCTCGCACCCAAGGCTAGGGAGGGACTGTCAGACTCGTACCGACTAAAATCCACGGTGTCCTTTAATAGCCCTATTTACATTAAAATTTCATGTACTTAATATATTTTGCTTCAAAAATTTACATTGAGCGATATCGATAAAATTATTATATAAATTAGACCAACACTATTCTATTTACTTACGAACTTTATGATTTTATTTAAATAAAAATATTGCTGCGATTTCCACTGTATAATGTTTAGTACCTGAAAATAAAAACAGATTTATTAATAAACATAATAAAAAGATCATTGTCCCAAAAGTATGCCGTTTAGTCTAACTGAAAGTTAAGAAAAAAAGAAAAACTAGAAAAAAAGTATGTTTACATAAAAAACAACTATTTATGTACCACGTAAAATTACGAAGTTAAAATCAAGAAAACCTACCAAAAATAATTTAGTTCATCAATGAATCACTCAAAGACTTCTTACGCATTATATATAAACTATTTATCACTTCTACTAACATAAATTAACATATCAAAACTCATATTACTTCATTTAATAAACATAGTCGGATAAAAATAAGACTTATTTACATTAAATAACTATGCCGTTGATATTAATCCCTTATTTCGATGATTCTCTCACAGCCCGGCTAGCTCAGTCGGTAGAGCATGAGACTCTTAATCTCAGGGTCGTGGGTTCGAGCCCCACGTTGGGCGAAATCTTTTTTGTTATTTTTGACAAAGAAAACCATTTTTTCTTTTACAATTTTTATTATTTTCAATTTAAAAGCGATTTTTTTTTAATTTACGTTTTTTTTTTTTCAAAGAAAATTAATTATCCTCTTCTAAAGCTATTATTTTCGATAAAAATCCAGAACTTGTTCAATATTATAGTACATTTCGTTCAATTTACGATTGAAATTTGAAAATTCTCAATTATTACGATTGTTTTCACAAAGAAACTCAATATTCCTTTTAAAAGCTGTAATTTTCGATGAAAATCATGAATTCTCAATAAAATACATTTTTTTTTTCGAAAAATATGTCATGTTCATGGTCCCACGTTATTTCGTTATTTGAAATACGATATTAATGACTAACGGTGTTAAAATATGCGTTATACTTGACTAAACTTGAGTAATCCTCTTCCATTCTGTCGGTCTGCCGAAGAAACCTTTAAGCAAACAAAACTAACTCTTATCTAAAGGAAATACGGTCAAAATCCCTTTAAACTAATCCCTCTCAATCTGTAGCAAAATTCTTTGACAAGGAAAAACAAGACGTATACTCTGAACTACAAGGTTGATTTTCATTTACCTAAGTTATATTCTGGTCAGTCGTTCTTCGCAAAGGTTAGATTGCGCGCAGAAATATTACTTAATCACCAGAATTTATAGTTGATTTTTCAACAAACTTAAATTTTGGTCTGTCCGTCTTCCCTTTCAGCTAAGATCACTTTTATTTGTTGTCCAGTACGGTTGATTTTTGCTTACATTTATAAATTACACAGTTAATTTATTGTAGTCACATTGCGAGCGAATGGCGTATGAAAATATTCATGAATTTCACGAAAATGGTGCAAAGTGAGCCAAAAAATAAAATGTTATGCATATTTTAATTCATTTTTAGGTCAAAACTTTGACACAAACCTTTTAAAATGTCATACGACGACCATCCAGGTTTGTTTCTGAGATGGTCTTTTGAAGAAAGAACCACCCAGATTTGAATGGACATGTCCAGTCAGTGCAAGCATTTGTCAGTAGTTATCCGCTAACACTACCACCTAGCTTTACCCTCGTTAAAGTTCAATTATTTTCAACAAGAACGCACTAACGTATACTATGTCGTTCACTGATATTATGTTACTATCCTCATGGAGTCACGGGAGCACATCAATTGAACGGCTACCGTATGATATGACAGATGGCAAACGAGAAACAAGGCCTGTTGGTCTAGTGGTTAGTGACCCTGACTGCTATGCCGGAGGTCGTGGGTTCGATTCCCACCCAGGACAAATGTTTGTGTGATGAGCACGATCATTTGTTCTGTGTCTGGGTGTAATTTATCTATAATATGTATGTATTTAGAAATATACAGGGTGTCCCAAAACTCAACGTCAAGCCGAAACGGGGTGACAGGATTGATCATAACCATCACGAGAAAAATCTGAAAAAAAATCTATCCCATGCAGTTTGTAAATTATGGGCATTTTAAGAAAAACCTAGAAATTTGATCAAACTGTACCATTTTTCGGTTATTGTGGTTATTCTTTTTTATTTTTGTTCATTTGAACTTTGGAAACGTAATCCTAAATAACATTTCTAGAATCCCAATAAAAAATAATGACACAATTGCCTCAAGTTTCCGAGAATTGAGACTATTTGTTAAACTACGAATTTAAAATTTTCAAGATTCGTCGACTTTGACAGGCCCTCCTATAAAAAAAATGTACTAGAGTGCCTTGGCAAGTGGCATTAAAAGTTGGCGCATTTAATCAGAATTCTAAAATGGTACAATACTTGTTAGTTCCATACAATAGAAAAGAGTAAAAAAATTAAAACCTCAAGTAACCCGATTTTTGCTATCACATTTTACTCAGTTAAAATGTTTTTAATTCGCACAAGCTCTAGGTAGGTTCTTAATTTTAAGACAAAATGATGAGAGAGATGGATAATGGGTATGGGTACGCATTTCGCAGTGCAAGTAAGAGATTTCCTTGACCAGGAATATCCGGGAAGGTGGATTGGACGTTCAGGCACTATCTTGTGGCCCGCCCGTTCACCAGATTTAAATCCCCTGGATTTTTTCTATTGGGGAGTTCTCAAAGAAAAAGTTTAGTCAAAGCCCATTGATCACGTAGCCGACCTGCGTGAACGCATTTCTCAAGCAGCTGAGGCGATCAACTCTCGAAGATATGCCCGACTTATAAGTAGATCTTTTTTAAGAAGATGTAGGGCTTGTATTGAGGCTGATGGTAAACAATTTGAACATTTATTGTAATAAAAATGTTTTTTCTCTATCTGACTTTTAGTCCAACAAACCTAATTATTTTACTAACTTTTTTTCACTTTGGTAAAAGTGGCGTCACTATCTGTCTCGCTCACTCATGACAAACATACCCATTATCCATCTCTCTCATCATTCTGTCTTAAAATTAAGAACCTACCTACAGCTTGTGCGAATTAAAAACATTTTAACTGAGTAAAATGTGATAGCAAAAATCGGGTTACTTGAGGTTTTAATTTTTTTACTCTTTTCTATTGTATGGAACTAACAAGTATTGTACCATTTTAGAATTCTGATTAAATGCGCCAACTTTTAATGCCACTTGCCAAGGCACTCTAGTACATTTTTTTTATAGGAGGGCCTGTCAAAGTCGACGAATCTAGAAAATTTTAAATTCGTAGTTTAACAAATAGTCTCAATTCTCGGAAACTTGAGGCAATTGTGTCATTATTTTTTATTGGGATTCTAGAAATGTTATTTAGGATTACGTTTCCAAAGTTCAAATGAACAAAAATAAAAAAGAATAACCACAATAACCGAAAAATGGTACAGTTTGATCACATTTCTAGGTTTTTCTTAAAATGCCCATAATTTTCAAACTGCACGGGATAGATTTTTTTTCAGATTTTTCTCGTGATGGTTATGATCAATCCTGTCACCCCGTTTCGGCTTGACGTTGAGTTTTGGGACACCCTGTATAAGTATGTTTATCAGTTGTCTAGTACCCATAACACAAGCTCTTAGCTCTTACGTCTTGTCCACTGATCATACACGTAGGCCCGGTAGCAAGGACTACGCTCTCAATATTTCAAACATCACATTATTAAGGAGTTACAAGGACTGGACACGAATACGAATTATGTATTCTTTCATCTATGTAAATTAATTTTTGTTGTGTACGCAACACAACACTGCGCTCCAAAACACAAATTGCTGACGTTGGTTAAAAGGCCGCTACACTGAAATGGGCCTGGGCCGGCCACGTCTGCCGCATGCACAATGAGCTGTGGGCCAAAATAACACACACAGGCAGAAGGCGTCGCGGCAGACCTCGTAGAAGATGGCGGGACGAGCTTGACAAAACCGATGACCAGTGGCCCACTTTGGCCCTGGATCGGGAAAACTGGAAGTCATGGGGAGAGGCCTTTGCCCAGCAGTGGGATGATGTAGGCTAGCAGTATCAGTATCACTACCTGTGTGACCTGTGTGTGATACAATAAATAAACAAACAAACCCTTAGGGTATTTTACTGCATAAATAAATTAAAAATCTGTTTAGTCCATCACTTAGAGTTTTAAAAAGTAGGTAATGGACACGTTTTTTCTGTTGTTTTTTTTTAATCAATCAATATTAACAAAATAAAACTCTTCGAAATTCAGAAGTAGGTGACGTCATAACGCCTGTAAAATTGTACCAACCGCGTAACGTTTTGTGATTTTCAGAAGCGTCGTATCTTCGTCAATTTGGGTTCAAAGTCAAAGTCAAATTATTTATTTCAATTAGGCCATCAAAGAGGCACTTTCAAACGTCGAATTTTAACATTAAAGGAAATGTTTACGTAAGAAACGAAAAATACGGGTCTAATATTTTTTGATAATCTACCATTCAGACTAATTATTTTTTTCAGTAAAATAGCCCATTATTTCCAATCTTCATGTAAATCTTACGATAAAATCTTTTCAGGACCTCAAATACATCAATGACTTGCCAATTTGACAAAATGGTCACCAACCTTTTAGCCATATTACTATACACAAACACAGACTCAAGAAAACAAATTCTCCTCCCACACATCAGAATATTTAAGTCACCTTTTCAAGTGTCAGAAGGTATGAATATAAAGACAAAGAAACAGAGAAAGATTTTAAATTTTTGATGACAAGAAACTCCTAAAAAGTACACTTGCAAGAATTGAGTAGTCGTGCTGAAAAAGCAAGGGAAAGGTAGCGAAAAAATATTTGGAAAAGTAAAGTATATTTACGCCAGCAGGTCAACCTACCCTACCCATTTTACCAATCGAACATTAACTTTCCAATTTTGTGATAAAGTTGAAAATGTATTAAAGAAATTTGACAGATCGTTGTAGGTTGATGAGCGGGCGAAGCCATTGGCAAAAGCAAGTTCAATATATTTCGGATAGGGATAGATTCTCACAAGTTATCTCCGAATAAAAACGCTGACCGAAATCTTCATAAATGTACATTACGATCTAAAGATTCCATCGTTGCTACTTTGCTGCATAAGCATAACCCTATAAAAGGGCAAAATTCTGGCAAGAATCCAGAAAAACAACAGAATCATCTTTATTCCTAGAAAGAGTAACAGTTAAGCAATCTTTATTATATTGTCAAATGAGGGTAGATAGAACCCACCAGTATAGCCCCTTGCCCACGACCTACACGATCAAGCGACGCGATTGTTGCGACAGCATGCGAAGAAAACGAAGAAAAGACGTTGTTTAGAGCAAGCCAGGAGTCACCGCGATGCGAATACACTTTAGCCCAGTTCACATCATTCCAGTTCAGAGCTTAGGTGAAATTGTAATAATCTACATTCTACAGTCACAGTCTAAAAACCAAGCTCGACGGCGCGACGTGTTCCACGCGTCTAAAAGCTGTCAGCAACCTGACGGCAGCCCTCTTAGAGGGCCAGAGCCTGCCAAGGTCGCGGAACTGACTTATCAAGTAACCGTAACGCTGGAACGTTGAGGCCTACTGAAGGATCACCTTAGATTTTAGTCAGTACGAGTCTGACAATCCTTGCCGTCCCGTCCAGCCCGAGAGGATTCATTTCATACTTTTACAACGATAAATAATTCTGCTTAGATTATTGATAAAAGGAAAATACGGTCTAGATTCTAGTTTCGTATTTGTTCTGTGGAATTAATTCATCAATTACAGCGAGAAATCTAGTCTAGTAATTGGATTTAATCACTTGACTGAAATAATGTTAAATGCCTGCATCACAGATTTCAGCCACCATTACGTAAAGGAAACAAGTGCCACACACTTGTCACACACAAGACCCCAAGACGCAACGCCCGAGGTCGTGACCGAGCGGGAGTGACGTCATACCCTAGGAGGGGTGATTCGGCGACGTCTAGTCGGGGGCGATAGAGGGTAGCGACAACAAAGATCGCGTGGACTATTTCTTGTGTATTATAATTATTATTTTACGTGCTTTTTGCAAAGTTCAACCCCTTTTTGATGGAGTGCCATAAAAGGTTATGATTATGTGATAAGATTACGGTGGAAATTATTAAAATGGTGGCTATGAAAGTTTATTTAGTGTTGACGACGGAATATTGTTATGATGTATAGAATAATTAAAACAGCAGCGCCACCCACTGGGTCCAATAGGGTAGATTACTGCATCAATAAATTGAAAATCTGTTTAGTCCGTCAGTTAGAGTATTGAAAAATAATGAACACGTATTTTTTCTTTTTTTTAATGAACGAATATTGACAAAGATAAAACGCTTCGTAATTCAGAAGTGGGGGCTTGTGACATGATTACGCCGGTAAAATTATACCGACCGATTGACGTTTTGTGATTTATGAAAGCGTTGTATCTACGTAAATTCTGGATTACGTGACAAAAGAAAAATGCGGGTCTAATATTTTTCTAACAATCCTTCTTTCGTACAATTTTTTTTTTGAGTAAAAAAGCCTATTGTGTTTTCAAACAATAAATGTACACATATTTCATCCAAATCCATCAAGCCGTTTAAGAGGAGTTAGGTGACAAACACACGTACGGAATAATTAATTCATACATTAAGCAAATTGCTTACTTCAGTTTTATTCAAATCAAATATCCAAAATTCTGAACTTAGATAAATCCGAGCATAATATAACAACGCCTGAAAACATACAACAAAACCAAATCGCACAAGGGGCAACATCGTAATATACCAAAGTGTACCCTTCCATTAAACTTGAATAATTCAGACCCCAAGCACCCTTCTCCATAGATTTCCCATAAGGGTGCAAGTTCCACCCCTCGTAGAGAACATATTGACACTAATAACTTGAGCTGAACGAGGTTGACCTACATTCTCTGAGAGCTTTACGATAGAGAATTCTCAAATTGAATTGATGAAGATTCTTGGCTATTCCTTCATGAAATATGGAGCCTATCTGCCTGCCTTTTCTCAATTATGTTGGGGTCGGCTTCCACTTGAACTGGATGCAGCTGAATATCAGTATTTTACATGGAGCGACTGCTTCTCTGACCTCCACAACTGCATTCGGTTAGACTGGAAGCGTACCTCAATTATGGCAAAGAAGCTAGGCATATTATGTTGATGACAAAACACTATAAATAGGTACTTAATAAAGAACTTAGACAGTTGAACTAAATCAGAATTCACCATAATTTCGCCGTCGTTACAAAAATATAGAATGAGACATCAAACTAATAAAAGGGCGCCATGAATTTAAATTATTTCACAGAATCGTGTGACACATCCGACTTGAAAAGGAAAAATAAGTAGAAGTTGGATATCGATCTCGACTATTTTCCAAGAATTTATCCTGAAAGATTAACGGTTTCAAATTGGCATTTACAGAGGAGCTGACTAAATCTATATTAATATTTTTAAGCTGAAGTGTTTGTTTGATTGGACGCACCAATCTCAGGAACTACTGGTTCGAAAAGAAAAGATATTTTTGTGTTGGGTAGTCCATTTATCCAGTTAGGCTATAGGCTATTTAAAATCACGCTACCACTAATAGGAGCCGAGCAGCGGAGGTGAAACTGCGGGAAACAGCTAGGAAATGAATAATTACATCTCTCTATATTTCATCATCATCATCAGCCTATAATGTATCACTGCTGAGACACAGGCCTCCTATCTGTGAGATGGAGTCGGCCACCACGCGGGCCCAGTACGGGTTGCTAGTTGTCTTCGAATTTTTGGTTTCCAAGACATGTTGGTTTCCTTACGATGTTTTCCTTTACCGTTATGAAGGCAGTGGTGATGGAAAAATGTGAATGTGTTCGGGGTGTTCTAACCCTCAACCAACAATTTAGCTGGTAGTACAGGGTGTTTGGTATGACATACTGTTATGGGGAGGAGCCGCTATTCATCCATGGTATTTCCTAGAAATCTCTGACGCATCCAATTTAAAAAAGAAATTTCAGTAGTATACGCAGAAGCATTCCTTTATTCCAAGAATTGCTAAAATGAAGGTGGCTTTATACAAGGATGCAGTGACACATACCTATGGGGGAGCACACCCCGAAATAATGGCTTGTTCTAGGAATATGTGACGCATTATTCCTGAAAACGAACAGAGGGGTGTATCTCGACTATTTTCCAAGAATTCATCCCGACAGAGTGTATTTTATTACATACTGCAATTATGGAAGGGAAGGGAAGTCACCATTAACGAATGATGATTTTCAGAGATATATGACACATCACATTCGAAGCATAAATGATTCCGTGACGACTGACAGAGGTGAATGGAAGAAGAAAACGTGTTGCGGCGACCACGAGTAAAATGAGATGAGGGATGATGATAGTATAGATAGTTAGATCAAAATAATATTTCTTCAAATCTTTTTCCAAAAATTAAGACGGTTATTACAGAAAACGACTGTCCAAGTTAGTTTTCGAAACATGTTTTAGAAGTGAATACCTTGAAACACACATAGATATACGCGTATGTTAGTTCAGCCTACAAATCTATTGTTACCAGAAACCACAAGCCTTGTGGTCAATAGCGTGGTTACAGTCATAACAAGATCTGTTCACTTTATAGACTTAGTTTGTGCCTCATTTGAAGAACTCTGTAGAGAACGATTAAGTTGTTGCGACAGGCAGCGCGTCGTTCAGGGGCTATTTTAACGCGGATGAAACGGCTACCCACATAATCCTGGAATGCGAGGGTGTTGCTGATCAACGGGCACAAAACCTCGGCACTCTGAGATCGCTCCAAGAAGCCTGTGAACGTCTCAGGAGACTTCTGAGGTTCTGGAAGGAGCTAAGTTGGCTCACGTAGCAAACCGTCCCACCTCACGCATAACGGACCACCTTTTTTTTTTATCGTTGTAAAATCATCAAATGAGTCCAGACAAAAGGCAGAGCGAGAGGGACTGTCAAACTCGTACTGACTAAAATCCACGGTGTCTTTCAATAGCCCTTCACGTTCCGGGGTCACGGTAATTCGTACAGTCCCGCGACCCCGGCAGGCTTATAACGGACCACTTGAGGCCAAATGCGGAAAATGGAGCCTCTCACAAAACAATACAAAGTTATTATCAGTTTGAGTCCCACTTGTTCTATCAGTTGCTTTGCATTTCAGGGTCTTTATAAAGCAGTCCTGTGATCTCAACAGGCGTCTGGCATCGTCTGTTTTCTGGCAGTGTCATCGACATAAGCATGGTTCTTGATCAGACGGCGACCTGCACATTTTTCGCAAGCTTACGCCTACGGTGTGGCTGGAGATCGCCTAGAAATCTCTACCCACGCTTCAGCAGCTGAACGATTCAAAAAAAGGTCCTACGACGCTATGCTAAGGCAGATAAATATCAGGTTAATTTAAGGTTACTTTGATTACCAGCCACCGCCAAATATCCTCGATGAAAATTCGTTCCATTTCTAAACATTTCCACCTAATTGAACTCCCCAATTCATGAGCCCTTCAAACTCCAAGCCATCATTAATAACCCGTTACCTGCCGCCTGTCGTCAAAGCGTGGCCTGCCAAAATACGCAGTGCGTCACTCGTACCGTATATAGGTCAGGGTTTGTATCGTAACGTTGCAATACGAGCAGTAAAGTAGGGTTATTGAGATCTCGTGTGTTTGCAGTCGATTCTATTATTATTGTTTTTTATGTTTATTTTTTCTATGCACAAGATGCAAAGAAAAAAATGAATAAAACCCCACTTCGAAAATACCGCGCACTGAAAAGTATAAAACAAGAACAATATTCATTTGACCGATATTTTTTCCAATTATAAACTTTTCAATATTTATCTTTTATTACATAGACAGCTTTTAATATTATTATTTTTTTTAATCTTCTGTTTTACGTAATAGCCGTGGCGAGTGCCACCTCCGGTTGTTTCACACAATCTTTATTGGCTAGGTGGTATACGACCACGGCTATGTGGCAAAGTGGACCATTGATCGTTGGTTTTGTCCAGCTCGTCCCGCCATCTTCTACGGGGTCTGCCGCGACGCTTTCTGGCTGAAGCCTTGAGCGTCACAAAATCGTTATTTTGGCACACAGGTCATTAGGCATACGGCAGAAGTGGCCGGCCCAGGCCCATTTTAGCGTAGCGGCTTTTAGACCAACGTCAGCAATTTGTGTTTTTGAGCGCAGTGTGGTGTTGTTTAGGGGAACAGTGTATAAGTCGGGGACGCGAGGTATAATGGGGACATACACTCTTTAGGCATACTTAACACTAAGGTGGCGCAAGCTTCATCAGGACGTCATTTGCGATTTGTGATTACCCATCATACCTCGCGTACCCGTCTTATACACTGTTCCTCCTACACGGTCTGTTATTTGACGCCTAGAATACTGCGCTCCATTGCACGTTGGCAGACAAACCCTACTCACAATAAAAACAAACGGTACACATAACCAGCGAGAGAGATTGTTAGTATAATTGGCACCAACCCTTGCTTGCTCATAAAGGCGTACCGAGGTCACAGGGGCTTGGCTCTGAAGGTCACACCGATGACTCAGAGTGATTTAATGTCATATTATTACGGGGGTTACACTTCCCAGGGAGCTGGTGGCTATGTAACCCGTTTGCTCTTGGCCTCAACCTAGCCCAGAAGCAAAGATTAAACCAAAATAGAGCTAGCTCACCCAGATCTAAGAAGTTGGACATCTGCGTATCGATCCACTGAATCTATGAATGATGGTAAACTTTTTGGCTAAGAATATAAACGATCCTGCGGGGTCGCTGGACTCACGAATTACCGTGACCCCGATACGTAAAGGGCTACTGAAGGACACCGTGGATTTTAGTCAGTACGAGTCTGACAGTCCCTCCCGCTCTGCCCTGGGTGGGAGGACTCATAAGATGATTTTACCATGTAAAAAAATAATAATATAAACGATATGTGCGATCGACACATAAAAAAAAGTTAGCTATCAGTTTAAAAAATTAAAATCGTTTTTATTTCAGTAGTTTACATTACGAGTATCATTATTTCTTCTTTTTTATTAGATATTTTTTTACATTATTTATTTATAAAACTATAGATTTAGAATACAAAACAATAAAACAGTTCCATTTTTTTTCCACAAGTAAAAAAAATCAGCTTATACTCGTGATTACAATCTTTTTATGATGTGTGTAGTTAAGCTATTTACATGCTCGTTGAGTTTTATAGGTTCGATTCCCGTCATGCTACTGCCATTGCCCGATCTAAGTATCAAACTGGCATCATCAGCCAGTCATGCTTGTCGTGGGTTGCATTCTCGCAGGAACAAATAGGATTTATGATCTGCAAGTAGTTGTTCCGGGTCTGGGTGTTTGTGTATGTGAGTTTAAATGTTTGTAAACGCACCCCCCAGAAATTCCTAGTGTGGGAAAAAGTTTAATAAAAAAAACAGTGCAGAAAGAATTGACTGGCCTGTTGGTCTAGTGCTTAGTGACCCTGACTGCTATGCCGTGGGTCGTGAGTTCGATTCCCACCCAGGACAAATGTTTGTGTGATGAGCACGATCATTTGTTCTGTGTCTGGGTGTAATTTATCTATAATATGTATGTATTTAGAAATATATAAGTATTTTTATCAGTTGTCTAGTACCCATAACACAAGCTCTGCTTAGCTTGGTACTAGATGGCGTTGTGTGATAGTTTTGGAATATTTATTTATTATTATTATTATTACTGACAAAATCTATAGGTACCACCGAGATAGAAGTCGCGGTCACAAGCTAGTTACCACATAAATCATTAATTTACTTGTATAGATATCTGTTCATAGGGGTGTACGAGGTCACAGGGGCTCGGCAGCGAAGGTCAGAGTGACTCAGAATGATGTAATGCCTAGGGCTTGCATTCGAATATTCGAATTATTCGAATAATCAACTGTTTCAAATATTCGAATAGAAATTTTACGATATTCGATTATTCGAAGATGCGGCCGGCGCGTGTTCCGGCGGGTGGGGGTGGTTCGCCATTGTGCATTTGTCCACCATTTGCACACGTGTTTGACTGTTATTATTTTATGTTAGGCGTTTTAATTTTGTTTAGTATGCCCGTTGTTTTATTTAATGTACGTATAATTGTATACCCAACGACAACCCAGTGAATCAGTTACGTGCTTTGACATAAGTAGTCTAAGTAGCTACTATAATTGTATTTCTGACTTGTGATAATTATTTTATTGTAATGCTCAGGGCCAGTTTCACCGGTTACGGATAAAGTCTCTGATAGCCTATTAGGAACATATCTGCCAGATAAACTACAACTTTTGGTTTCACAGGTGTCGGATAGCGATATCTGGTAGATAAAGTATTTGTTAAGTTATAAGATGGATCAAGTGGCTGTTAAGGAAGTTATCATCAACATTATAGTACATTTAAAGTGGAGAAACATTGTTATTGCCTTTTAGGCGGTCATCTACCAGGTAACCGTGACCCCAAAACGTAAAGGGCTAATGAAGGAACACCCTGGATTTCAATCAGTAAGAGTCTGAACAGTTACTTCAGTCCCGCCCGGGCATAACGGGGCCCCCCTCTAGAGTGCCAAAGCCTGCCGCGGGACTTACCGAATTACCGTGACCCTGGAACGTAAACGGCTATTGAAGGACACCGTGGATTTTAGTCAGTACGAGTCTGTATCGGGATCCCCTATTTTTTTAACTATATTTTTTTATAAATGTACACAAAAAATAAAAACAATTAAAACCAAAAAGACATTCAAAATCATAGTAGATATACAAAATCATAATCAAAATATCATACAAGAAATTCACAATAAAAATAAGACAAGACTAAAATAAAATTTTAGTCACAAAAAAAAAGGATTGCAATATTAATGCTTGCTACAGTTGCAGTCTTCCGATGACGCGAAGTCATATAGGCAGCTCAATAAACGTATATATAAGTCCTTGCGACACGATCTGCGTCTCTTTAATACGAATCGTGTTAAAGAGACCATACAGCGAAACCAAGGCTCCAAAGTGTTCGCAAAGGACAACTCTATTGGGCAAAGCCAGATGACAAAACTGAAACGGGAGGATGGTAGCATAGCGTCGACCACAGCAGACGTTTTAGGCGAGATCGAGAGGTTCTATGGACAGTTATACACTTCGGTCGCAAAGCCCGTTGACAGCTTGGTAGGAGATCCAAGAACCAAGCTGTCCCGACATTATTCCGAAGATATCCCGGACATCAGTCTGTACGAGATTAGGATGGCCCTGAAGCAGCTTAAGAACAACACGGCGCCGGGCGATGACGGAATCACTTCAGAGCTTCTGAGAGCGGGTGGAACACCGGTACTTAAAGTCCTCCAGAAACTCTTTAATTCCGTCCTGTCCGAGGGCAAAACGCCTGAAACATGGAGCAGGGGTGAGGTGGTGCTGTTCTTCAAAAAAGGTGATAACAGCCTATTGAAGAACTACAGACCCATCACGCTTTTGAGTCATGTTTATAAGCTGTTTTCAAGGGTTATCACGAACCGTCTCGAACACAGACTTGATGACTTCCAGCGTCCCGAACAAGCCGGTTTCCGAAGAGGCTATAGTACCATAGACCACATCCATACGCTGCGGCAAGTTATACAGAAGACCGAAGAGTATAACTTGCCATTATGCTTAGCGTTTGTGGACTATGAGAAAGCCTTTGATTCGGTGGAAACATGGGCGGTGCTTGAGTCACTCCAGCGATGCCGTATTGACTATCGGTACCATGTCGGTCCGAGTACAGGAGCACAGCACGAAGGCGATTCCATTGAGAAGAGGCGTAAGACAGGGGGACGTTATCTCCCCGAAACTGTTTACTGCCGCAATAAAAAATAAATAGTAAATAGTATTATTTTGATTCAGAGAATAAAGACTATTTAGAAATTAAAGGACATGATTTCTATAAATCTTACTTTTTTATTTAATATTCGAACAATATTCGAATTATTCGAATATACCCCAAAAAAATATCGAATATTCGAATTTCAAAATTTTCGAATATTTGCAAGCCCTATAATGCCGCACTTTCACTGCGGATGGCGAATACTTTTTATTTTAAGTGTTGTGGATGAGTCATTATGTGATATTAAAATAAACGGTGTGACACGCCTGTTTTTATTAAGAGCTGCTGCCTATGATAAGCATATTTAAGTCAATATAGAAGTAACCCAGCTTTTATAGCTTTCTTTTTTATTTAGATTCTTCCTTACTCTTTGTTTGTGAAAGAAGAAATATTAATACACACACAGGCGCTCATAGCCTTACTAACTGTAGTCGCATATGATGTGTAACTTCCGACATCACTTTCGACTTTGAGTCAACTTCACCCATCCAAGTCAGTCCACGGACTTGCTACCATGTGACAGTTTTCTCCACCACCGCACGCTCATTGGTCAATACAAATTACGCGCGCTTTAATTTAATTTGACCGTTCCTTATTCCACGCGTTACTGTTAGTCAGAAGCTCGTCAGTTTGACAACCAGTCTTACCATAGAGTTTTTTTTTTTTTTGGTTCTTTTCGTCCCTCTTTGGGACAGGCAAAGGGAGCTGAGCCCATACAGCCAAGTCTGATTTATTTTTCTTTTTCTTCCAATTCTTCTTTTCTTTCTTGTCTTTCTATGTTATAATCAAGGCCGAAACCATGTCTTCTTTATTCAATGTCTTCGATATCCAATAGTCAGGCCGAAGCCAAGTCTTATATTTTTTTCAATGTCTTCAATAACCAATAGTTAGGCGTAAGCCAAGTCTTCTTTTAATATATTCAAGTTCAGTACCATTTGTTAGGCCGGAGCCAAGTCTTCTTTCATGTTTCATATATCTCAATGTCTCAATATCTCAATGTCATTTAATTTTATGTCAAAAGTGTAGTAGTTGTCAAATTCAAATTTCATCAACAGTCGATACAATAAAATCGTAAATTGGTAAAAAACAATCTTTTTTCCTCAAAAGTTGCTGAAGCGAGCGCGGGATATCTTCAGCATTTTCATAAATACCTAGCAGGCGATCAACTAAAATGATCCTTTGAAGAGCAAAATTAGGACAATCAAATACAATGTGATCCAATGTTTGTATAGCAGAATTACAATAATCACAAATTGGGGAAGACAGAATGCCAATTCTAAACAGATGTGCATTAAATCCACAGTGACCTAGCCGTAGACGACAAATCGTTGTATAAAACTTTCTGTTCCGATAGATATTTCCTCCTGTAAACCAAGGAGAAGAAATCTGTGTTTTAATTTCAGCCAGCCACTTTCCTTTGGTTTCAACTACCTGCTGCCAGAAATTGTGAAATTCACGTGCCAGTTTTGATTTGAAATAAGTCAACGCATCTGAATTTGGAATGGGATTATGCAAAATTGGACATTCCTGATAATGATTAACAATGAATTTAGCCAGGTAATCAACTTGTTCATTTCCAGCTACCCCTATATGTGAAGGAGTCCAGAAAAGGACGATATCTTTGAACTTATGTAAATTATTGTATTTTTCTCTGATATTATAAATTAAGTAACTTGTTTTTGCATTACAACTGGGATTTTCTAGTGCTCTCAATACACTCATACTATCAGTGATAATGATCCATTTATTTTCTTGCCTAGACTCAATATACTCTAAAGCACTGAGTATTGCCATAGCCTCTGCTGTAAACACAGTTGCTACTGAAGACAACCTTTTTCCACACCCACTTCGAGCCTGAACGTCATAAATAGCCATAGATACAGCATTATCATTTTTAGAGCCATCTGTGTACAATTGATTGTAACCATTCCATTCCTCAAGCATTCTATAAACATCCTCTTTAAACTTCAAAGATTCATTGATTATTATTTTAAATGGGCAATACTTTGATTCATAGGAATATAAATAACAAGGCCAAATGAAGCTAGAAAAATAATTTTGATTAGAACAATCTTTTAAAATTTCAGATAAACCTTGTACTAGAAAAGGGGGATTGGTCCCATTAATAGCCTTCTTTAACTGCAGAAGAAGAGGATGATCACTGATAGAAGAAATCTTAATGAAGAATTTTGTTCTGAGATAATTGAATCTAATTATCAATGGAGGCAAACTACATTCGACTTGCATTGACACTATAGGTGTTGAACACATAGCTCCCAAAATGATACGTAAGCATCTATTTTGCACTTTTTCTAGTTTTTCTACTAGTTTTTGTACACCACTATAACAAAAAAAAGCATATTCAAAGTGGCTTCTTACTAAGGACTTATATAAAATCAGTAATGTCCCTGGATCAGCACCCCAATAAGTGCCAGCGAGAGATTTCAAAATATTGCAAGCTTTTAATGCTCTGTTTGCTAAGTAATCAACATACACATTCCATTTAAAATTACTGAGAAAAGTAACACCTAAAAATTTTATGGAACTATCCACTAACATTACTCTATTTTTGTAATAAATTTTTATACCAGTAGAACCAACAACATTTTTGGAAAAGACAACAACCTTACTTTTCTCATTGCTGACCTCCAAACTGAGACATTCAAAATAATGTCCCAATTTTTCTAAGCTGGCATTAAGTTTTGTTTCAATGCTATTAAGGTTTTCTCCTGAACAATATACAACCAAATCATCAGCAAATTGTAAATTACAGACATCCGTACCTAGCACACTATTTAATCTATAAATATATAAAATAAATAATAGAGGGCTTAATATTCCTCCTTGAGAAACTCCTCTATAAGAATACCTAGGTCCTATTAATTGATTATTGACTTTTACGTACAATTTACGTTCATTTAAAAACTCAAAAATCCAACTTACAATTTTTTCAGGAACTTTTAGTGAAAGGAGAATGGATGACAATGTACTTAAATTTACATTATTAAAAGCACCAACAATATCAAAGAAAACACATCCCAACATTTTATGCTCGACAAGAGCACTGTGTATATCCAGAGATAAATGACTAAGACTTTCCCGAGCAGAACGACCACAACGAAAGCCAAATTGATTGTAAGGTAGTAGACTATTACTTTCAATGTAAAATATCAAACGTTGTTTTAGAAGCTGTTCAAATATTTTACCAACACACGAACTTAGAGTAATAGGACGATATGAGTCAGCACTGTTAGGGTCTTTACCCTGTTTCAGGATAGGTATTAAACAATCTGTTTTCCATTCCTCAGGAATAATAGAACAATGCCAAAGTGAATTCAAAATATTTAAAAATATAGACAAACTGTATGAATTTAATAATTTGAACATTTTGTATGAGAGCCAATCTAAGCCACATGCCGAATCTCTTCTTGATCTTAAAGCAGATTTTAGCTCTTCAATAGAAAAAGTTTCTACCATGAAATTATTTGTGCAATTTTGTAGGTTTTTGTGACTAACTGTGTAAAAATTTTGAACTGAATCAGGAGTAAACTTATGCAGAAATTGAGAGATCCATTCATGACTAGAAAACAAACTGCTATTTGAAGAAACATTTTTTAACTTCCTCATTTTTGCCCAAACTTGACTCATTGGAGTGAGTCTATTAATAGAATTACAAAACTCTAACCAACATGCACGGCGCTCCTGTCGTAGGATACGTTTTTTTCGGGCTTGCATATGTTTGAAATGTATAAAATTGTCTAGACAAGAATTTGATTTAAATAAGACATATGCTTGCTTACAATCGTGTACAGCTCTAGTACACTTCTCGTTCCACCAAGGGAGTCGAAGCTTCCTCCTAGATCTGCGAGTGTCAGAAGTGGTATTGTTTTTATTAAAACTAATTACTGACTTCTGAACTGCTTGTAGGATTATTGAACAGAAATTATTATATGTATCAATATGACTCAAGTTATTATACTGAAAACTTTCCATCATGTCATTTACAATCTTTTTATAAATAGACCAATCAACTAATTTCAGATTACAATGAGGAGGAATATTTGAAACATTAGAAGGATCCACATCATAAGCAGTATCTATAACATATTTTGTAATGGTAGGCAAATGATAGCTGCCTATAGAATCCTGATAAACCTGCCATTCACAAGACAAAGCCA
Organism: Agrotis puta; assembly: GCA_943136025.2. Taxonomy (NCBI): domain Eukaryota; kingdom Metazoa; phylum Arthropoda; class Insecta; order Lepidoptera; family Noctuidae; genus Agrotis; species Agrotis puta. Next base: position 1,831,634 of record OW964195.2, on the reverse strand, counting down.
AGGAAGAAGAAACCATAGTTAAATCAAGACCATTTGGTCTCCATAGATGAGACCCTACAGTAGTTGGCTGACCATCATTTAGGAGTATCAAGTCATTTTCATCCATGGAATTCATTATAGCTCTGCCACGAGAGTCGTCACTACAACAACCCCAAAAAGTGTGATGGGCATTAAAGTCCCCAGCAATTATCAATGGTTTAGGTATACTATTTATTAGTGAATCAAATTTGTTCTTTTCAAAAGTAGGACTGCAATTTCCAGGACTGTAAAAACTAACTACTGAAATGTATTTGTTATTAATTTTAATTTTAATTGCAATATTTTGAATAGAATCGTCAAAATATGTGTCTAATAATCTAAATTCAATACCATTACGTATAAATATAGCAACACCATTGTGATCATTACCACAATCATTCCTGACTGTGGTATAGCCACGAATGTTGTATTGTATGTGTGGTTTTAACCATGTTTCTGAAATTAAAGCTAAATGTATGTCATTATTATAGAGAAACTGCTGAAACTGTAGTTTATTACTTAGCAAACTTTGTGCATTCCACTGAGCAATATTTAAAACTTTGTTAGTGAATTTTATATTATAATATTTTTACCTTTAATAGTCTCTCTAATAGCAGATGTTATAGTTTGTGTACAAATGCTTTCATTTTGTGTTTTATTTAACTTAATCAAGTTAACTATAGATTCTGTCAGCAAACTTAATGCTGTGCTATTAGACAACATCAAGTTTATAATATCTGTCGAATGTTCCGATTTGTTCGGTGATGGGAAATTAACTTTATTAAATAAGTCTGAAAAAGGGGTTTTCAATGTATTTCTGCTTTCAGCAATCTTTCTTTTCTTAATGGGACATTGGCCAGATATGGACAGATGATTACCTTTGCAATGAACACATACAGCTTTTTCAGCAGGTATAGAGCACTCCTTGAAGGAATGGCCCTCAGTACATACTGAGCATCTTTGCGAATTTTTACAAAATTTGGCTAAATGCCCAAAACGTAAGCAACGGAAACACTGCTTGACTGGTGGAATATAGGGTAGAACTGGAAGCCGCCACATTTTAATATGAACGTAATCTGGTAAAGTTGTAGATGAACTTACCATAGAGTATCGTATTGCCAGTTACTGGGTTGTGGAGGTCCGATAGGCGATAGGCAGTCGCTCCATGTAAAATACTGATATCCAGCTGCATCTGGGTCGACTGGAAGCCGACCGACCCCAATATAGTTGGGAAAAGGCTAGATAGATGATGATACCTGTTCCACTTCCCTCTAAAAATTTCCGTTGCATTATATGAAATCTTTCCAACAGAAGCGATAGTAAGGAGGGCACATAATATATAAAAAAGCGGAAGAAAATCCACGTACCTATTTGTCACGCACGCAAAATCACAAAATGAAAGCAAAACATTGCGTTCCTCGGTGCGTGCGATGCCATTACCTCTCCATGTATAATTTACTATGAATATCGTGGGAAACTAGTAATATGGGCATAATCATATAGTCGCCGGCAGCTATGAGCCAGGTAGGAGATCATATTAGAATATTCACTGATCTTAACTTGAAGTGGAAGAGCAGTAGAAAAAAAAACGACGGGTTGCACTCTGGGAATGGCGGCAGAAGTGAAAACTTGAATAGTAATAAACACACACGAACATTCGCGCAAGCGCCCTGCGCCGTCTTACGAATTTTCGATCAGGGTCACGTGTCCTGACGCGAGTTTAAAATTTTTTACCCATTCCAAAAAAAGTGCACAACGCCGCTAAACAAGTTTTCACTTCAAAAAAAAAACTGACTTCATTGGGTGACTTTTTATTTACTTATTGTTTTTTTTTTTTGCAACCGACTTTCGAAAGAAAATTTGTTTTACACATTTTTGTTAATGGTTTTTATTTTTACACTTTTTAATTGCATTAAAAATAATAACAACATCCAAGTACACAACAAAATGAAAACTACTATAACCAAACTGAATGAAATTTTTATTGGACCAAATGACAAGTATGATGCAAACAACAGTATAATCGGTCCAGTAAAATACGGGTCAAATATTTCTTAATAATAATCTCTGTCTATACTATATGCCTGTCCCAAAGAGGGACGAAGAGACCCAAAAAAAAAATGTCTATGCTATAAGTCTATGGCTAAGACTAAGTTTGCCGCCAAAAATTTCAAAGGAAGAACTAGTCGTTTAAAGTGAATCCGTCGTGGTAGCCCGCGAAATTCAAATCTTCTTATGTTTTTTGCAATTTGCATATCAGTGACAAGTTGTAATTTGATCAAAATATGATTCGCGACAATAACAAGTATAATTTAAATAAAAGAATGATCAAAACATTCGCTCCATTCGCTCTTACTTCGATTTGCTCAAAACAAGTTAGATTTCGATAATTGGTAAAAACAATTTTGATCAAATCTATGTGAAGCTAAGTAATTGTAAAAAACACAAGATAATTGGAATTTCACGGGCAGCTACCTACGACGGATTCATCTTAAGGCAGTCCCCAACAACTAATTAACAAGTCATAACAACCATAACTTCGAAACCATACTAGTCTAGTTTACTGTACTCGACCACTCGCCTCACGTAGCCCGCACTTTCCACTTTCGTGCCCCGTTTACAAGTCTGCGTATAGAATTGTGATCAATTACTATCGGTTACTGGCTAGCTAGAGACTGTAACTCACTTTCATATTAAATGTAGGGAGAGTCAGAGAAATGTGCGTGTTGCGTGGATATAATCTGTGGCATTTTTATAAAATCGTTTTTTGTAATTATTTTTTTTATCTTTAAATGAGACCAAGAGAAGAGTGAATGAGTTCTTGGGTTGAGCAGATGCGACTGTCTGACTCGTACTAACTAAATAGGTAATATTTCGATCTCGGTATGTCATTGCAAGAGATCATATCCTCTAAGGCTAGATGAGCTTTACATATCTATAATCTCACTCTGACCCTGCCTCGACAAGAGTACAGCCATAATAAGATTCCACGTCTCCTCTATTTAACGTCTACCACATACACCGTAAACCTAATACTGACAAATTGCTACATTTATAATTAGCGTTCACTCCATGATGACTTCCTTTCGTGTCAGTTGCATCCTGAAGCGGTCCATTGTCTTAGGAGTATCAAGTGGTCATTGAAAACGTCATGCGGATTTATACAATGTGGACGAGTGTCAACTAATAATGTATCAATGTATTCGAAAGTATTTGTTTCAACTTAACCATTTTACCAGGTACTTTTGAATTATCAAACAAAAAAATGGCTTATGCTCTAGCTGGTCGATGTAAGATCATTGAAACACTATCAAATCGCCTACAAGAGAGTTTAACATTGAAATTACTTAAATTCTACTTCTTGAACCAAATCAGAGAATCTTGTATCTATGCAAATTCTATCTGGAGAATGGTCAACATACTGGTGCCACAGTTTGGGAACCCATAGCTTAAATAATGTATCACTAAATGCCAAAAGAATTTGCTACACTTCATCTACGTCCATAATCTTTTGCAAATACCTTCTTCCAAGTCTGTATCTTCAAAATTCTCCTCCAAAAATCGCACTATCATACCCAAACGTCCAATTGAACTACAACTAACATTATGACGTCACTACACTAAAATATACGCCTATCCTAAAGTTCTCATCGAGCTCGAACAATGGCTCACAAAGGGCTTATCTGTCAGTTAATTGAGGTCAATTAGTACGTATCAACGAATAGATTAGAAGAAATTTAGCGTGGTTAGTTTGATGTAGAGTTTAATTATTTAGTTACATCCTGGATTCCTGGTGGCAAAAGGGTTCTGCTTTTCTTAAAGGATAGATTTTTAAGATGTTGGACAACTTACCAAAATCCTCATCTGCCTAACCCTTTCCCAATTATGTTGTGGTCGGCTCCCAGTCGAAACGGATGCAGCTGAATTTCAGTATTTTACATGGAGCGACTGTCTATCTGACCTCCATAACCCAGTAACCGTATATAACACGATACCCCCCTTTTTTAATTTATTTTTCGAGTTAAAATCATCCGTCCAGGGCGGCACGGGAGGGTCTGTCAGATTCGTACAGACTAAAATCGACGGTGTTTCTTCAATAGCCCTATACGTCCCAGGGTCACGGTTATCTATTACGATAATCCGAGTCCAACAGTCCCTTCCGCTCCAACCAGGATGGGAGGAATCATTGGATGATTTTATCACGTAAAAAAGTACATGAACACTTTACTTAGCGTTGATAGACTCATCGTGAAGGACGAGTGTGTGTGTACAATTCTAATTATTTCTCGCACGCACCTCCGTGCATCGGAGTATGCGTTCTAATAGAACAATGATTGCGTTGGAGACTAATTAAAATTAATGAACGACTGATTGTACTCATCTTGGTAACTGATGAAGAATATCGCGCTTAAACACACCGAAAGGGTTGGCAAATCAAAGGTATACCTCCCACATTTCACCATCTGCCTAAAACTTTCTCAGATATATTGTACTAACTATTGCCCGCGGTTTCGCTCGTTTAATAGCATATGACAGTAATCTCTGAAAATATCACAATTCATCAAAATCTGATCACAAGTTAAGACGTGAAGTTACGAAGTCAGTGGTCGAGCTATTGGACTGCTGCATTACGAGTCGCGGATTCGATTCGCGCACGGAACAAATATTTCTAGTGCGGGGCAAGTTTTTTTTATTTAATGCACGCTTTCTCATAACGAACAGATTTTGTTTAATTTTGACACACAGATAAAGAACATAGACACGATTACAGGCTGCTTCTACTTTACTTGCAAAAAAAAACTTGGGGGAATCAAACGAAGCCGTGGATCAAAAGTTAGTCTTTCTAAGAATATAATAGCAGAATAACTCAGGACAAATTCCCGAATAATGTTCCACATCCTTTTTATTACACTTACCAAGGTTCAAGGATAATATCAGCTTATCCCACCTCACTAATCTAGATATGACATCAGTGTAGGTTCTTAGTCATAATAATATATTAAATACGAGCTCGGAACACCTTTCGGGGCTCTCCTTAGAGGGTTGGATTAAGGGCCTGATTCAGAAGGCAGTACTTCTTGATACGGCTCGTATTGTGAGGAGGTTCCTGTCTCTGGAGCCCTAACCACCGGTAGCTTGGACCCCGCTCCCACACCGATGGAACACTGTTTTTTATATATTTTTTTTCATTTCTTTGTTTTTGTAAAAAATATTTAAAAATATGTCCAATATGTACAAAAGATAAATAAACGATAATAAATACTGTCTAGATTATAACTGTAGGTGTTACTTCACATTCTTACGATGGGCCTACGTCTTTGAGAAGCAGGGACGGTCTTGGCTATTGCGAGGCTCAAGGCGGTAGATCTTTGCGAGGCGCTTGTCGGTTATTAGTGACCAACCACAATGACTGCAGTCCAGTATTCTTTTAACCAATGATCACGTGATTTTATTTCATGGGCGCGAGGCCCCTACAAGAGTTAGTCCTGGGCGACTACCCCGCTCGCCATCCCCAAAAGCCGCCTCTGTTGAGGAGATGAATGTCACAGAATAGTATATTGTACAGAAGCTGCATACAACGAAAACCGTCATACGCACATCGCGTTAAACGTTACTATTTCTTTGACAATGACATTTTATAGTATTGTCTTGCTCACTCGATCTATTGTTCTATCTGCTTGAACTCGTCACCCTTCTCAAACTTCGCAAATTTATGCGCGATTTTAGGCTGAGATGATAGTGACAAAGCCTTTGAAGTTCTTGGCCAATTTAATTACATATCGTGCCGGCGAAACGATGAAAAACAAAAATAAAGGTGAGCTGCAATCAAATGATTTAAAAAACTGATAAATTTGCGGCTTAAATTCGCAGTTCGTGAATCGTTTGGAATGGATGTGTGCAAGTTATCGCTCATAGAGGAGGTAAGGAGTTTTCCTTCTGGTTTTTGTATTACTCTGTGGTAAGGCTGTTATGTTATCGAGTTGCCCAGTGAGGTAGAAAAGTCATCAGGAGGTTCGCCGCAAATTCAATTAGAAAGGAAAGTCTTGCTTCGTTGGGCAACAGACAAAAGGGAGGTTGACAGATCGGGATGGTGTCTGTGCATTCTGTACGTATTATTATGACAATTCTTGTTTTTTTTTTGCAACTACATATAGTTTAAATGCTAACAGGGGAGGATTGTAAATGGCTGATCGTTCATCGTCTCATTATTTACTTTTGTATTGTTAGCTGTAGGCCACCCAAACACAATAAAATTAAAAAATAGATAATGGTTTTTTTTTATCGTGGTAAAATCATCAAATGAGTCCTCCCACCCAGGGCAGGGCGGGAGGGACTGTCAGACTTGTACCGACTAAAATCCACGGTGTCCTTCAATAGCCCTTTACGTACCGGGGTCACGGTAATCCGTTAGTCCCACGACCCCGGCAGGCTTTGGCCCTCTACAGGCCCCGTCACTATGCTGACACTCTTTGAAGCGCGCGTTGTGTTCCCATGCCCATGGTGACCATGCTAATGGTCGGACAGCGAGTCGCCCATTACTCGCTGCCCGCATGCCCGAAGATAGATTATGGTAGAGTAAGTTTTTTCTTTATATTTCGTATCTTTTGGAGGAAGCAACAGCTAACACGTAAATAGACATGTCTGTGTTATATAGGTTTACTTACACGTTTAGAAGAGAATATTGGCTATTTGACTGAAAAATTCTAATTAGTCCGGTGGTTAAATTACCATTTTTTGATACCTAATTTAACTACCGGTCTAATTACTATTTGACCCGTATTTTTTTTTTTTGTTACAATTTGTTTTGCAATTTACTGATCCTGTCAAATTGTCGTTTCGACTTGCCTTTTTTTTATCGTGGTAAAATCATCAAATGAGTCCTCCCACCCAGGGCAGAGCGGGAGGTACTGTCAGACTCGTACTGACTAAAATCCACGGTGTCCTTCAATAGCCCTTTACGTTCCGGGGTCACGGTAATTCGTACAGTACCGCGACCCCGGCAGGCTTTGGCCCTCTAGAGGGGGGGCCCCGTCACTTTGCTGACACTCTTTGAGGCGCGCGTGGAACACAACGCGTCTTGCTTAAGTGTAATCTGTGAATATTGATGAAATTAGATTCAAAGATAAGTTATAGTTTTGATTAACACATAGGACACCGGTATTAAGTACCTACCAGCTAGTTTACTACATACAACATGATGACTTCATTTGAATATAATGCATACTAATTGTTAATTATATTCAATTCAAAACATCATAATACAATCGCACAATAGCTATTAAAATGTTCCACTATGAACGAATTGAAGAAAATGGAGTTTTTCTAAGACAATATAGTTAGGTGTGCACTGAAAATAAAGAATTTGCTTTGAATACGTATATAATAGGCGGCACGTTTGGCGCAGTGGCTGAGAAATTGGACTCCTGTGCTATGTGTCGCGGGTTCGATTCCCGCACGGAACAAATATTTGTATGATCTGCAAGTAGTTGTTCCGGGTCTGGGTGTTTGTGTATGTGAGTTTCTATGTTTGTAAACGCACGATACAGGAGGAATTCCTAGTGTGCGGCAACTTAAAAAAAAAGAACTGTATTTTATCTATATATATAAAAGGAGAACTGACTGACTGACATATCAACGTACAGCCGAAACTACTAGGACTAGGAATGTGAAATTTTGCACACGGCTTCCTATTATAATGTAGGGGAGCACTAAGAACGGGTTTTTGGAAATTTAACTTTTAAGGGGGTGAAAAGGGGGAATTAGGAAAGTACGTAACCCACGCGGACGAAGTCGCGGGCAAAGTGCTAGTTACTTATATTTTTAATAGGCGCGTTTGACCACTATAAAAAAAATGTTTTAGAAGTCTTTTTTCTAAGATTTCTAATTTGAAAATTTTCCAGAACGCGGTTGTAACCTAAATAAATTTCTCTTTCTATTACATGAGACTCATGATGACATAAGTGTGTCTAGAACCTTGCGTATAATGTGAAACTCGTCTTTGTACACTACAAATTCCTGCGCACAAAAGCGTAAGATCTAATTCGCATACCCGCCCAAATTCTACGCACAAAATTCTAGGTCAATACCTCAAAACTTTAGCAAATTAGACTCAGTACCCGAAAATTAGCGAGCGCTGCTAATTTTAAATACCGTTACATCTCAAAACAGTTGTTTTGCAATGTTAATTAATTACTACGGTAAATGTAACGTGATTGCAGAGTAGATAATTGTGTCAGAGACTTAACTTTAGCCAGTTGGTCTAGTGGTTAGTGACCCTGACTGCTATGCCGGAGGTCGTGGGTTCGATTCCCACCCAGGATAACTGTTTGTGTGATGAGCACGATCATTTGTTCTGTGTCTGGGTGTAATTTATCTATAATATGTATGTATTTAGAAATATATAAGTATGTTTATCAGTTGTCTAGTACCCATAACACAAGCTCTGCTTAACTTGGGACTAGATGGCGTTGTGTGATAGTTGTGGAATATTTATTTATTTATTATTTATTTATATTGAGGCCGACAACCTGTAAAGTATGCTTATAATTTTATTATAGTTTGATTTTTATCAGCCTTATGATGGTGGGACTCACGAATTAGCGTGACCCCGGTATGTAAAGGACTATTGAAGGACACCGTGGGTTTTAGTCAGTACGAGTCTGACAGTCCCTCCCGCTCTGCTCTGGGTAGGAGGACTCATGTGATGATTTTACAACGTAAAAAAAAGAGCCTTACGATGTTCCTATTGCTGGGTCATCAGACCTCTTTTTGGTTAAGTAGATTCGGTTCTACTAAGTTTTTTGTCACCGTTTTGAGAGCAATGAAAATTAAGTAAATAAATGTTATTTTGATATTTTTTAAACATTTCCTCCAGTAATTTTTGTAACCGATTAGGTAATTTATAATAAAAAAAAGCCTTTGCTATTTATAGGGAACGACAAGCTTGTTTTCGCTAGTCTGAATATTTGATGAAAGTAAAATGAATTCACGTCCTACGACATGTTTGCCCTCGATTACTATTTTATGCGTGAAGTAGAGAAAAGTGCTACGAAGTTAGGTCTCTGACTCATGTTTACTCTTTGTCTTTCTGAAAAATCGCAAGTTACAGTGTTCTACTAAACCCAATTAGTGGGAATTCATTAAATTAGATATGTAAGCGAAAGTTTTTGTAACGAAAGCTTTAGAAATTGAAGTTTATCAGAATAGATATGAGCGTCAGAAAATGGTGTATCATAAAGTATTGTAGAAATTAACCTATTTTCTGTGATAATTAATTTCTTGGGCTTTTATTTCTCTTTGCAGGGTTCAAAGGAACCTAAACAAACCAAACTTCGGGGTTTCCCTGAATTCTTGCTAAAGCGAGTTTTTTTGAGTTTTTTGAGAGTTATCCATTTTAATACACAAAAAGAATTATTGGAGAGCATATAAATTATAGCCGTATTAAATTATGGATATGTAACTTAGCGTAGAAGCATGGCATAACTTTTTTTTATCGTGGTAAAATCATCAAATGAGTCCTCCCACCCAGGGCAGAGCGGGAGGGACTGTAGGACTCGTACTGACTAAAATCCACCGTGTCCTTCAATAGCCCTTTACATTCCTGGGTCACGGTAATTCGTAAGTTCCGCGACCCCGGGAATCCATAGACTTAGCATGAAATACATTTTCCCTACCCAAATATAAAAAATAAAATTGCCGTATTCCGTAGAGAGAGAAAAGAAAAACAAATGTAGGACCATCTCTTTCCCATCATAATATCTTTGGTAATGTAAAGGAAAGAGATAGACGGTCCTACAACTTCTCTTTCTAGACTATAAATAAGTATAGGCAGATAATGCTCAGTCGATTCTCTACGTAAAATCATCAAATGAGTCTCTCCACCCAGGGCATGGCAGGAGGGACTGTCAGACTTGTACTGACTAAAATCCACGGTGTCCTTCAATAGCCCTTTACGTTCCAGGGGGATGTTTGTCTAATGAGACCACAACCCAGTAGAAAGGACGTAAGGTGCTGATTGGCAGTAGAAGCATAAAATAATAAGTTACCTAATACAAAGATGCATATGGGAAAGTTTTCCGCTCAACTAAAGCCTCTACTTTAAGTTTTGACTTACAATCCTTATTAAAATCGCTAATATGTTGAAAGAAACCAATTTTGGAGTAACATTTTAGATCAATGAATACTTAAATGTGGTAATAAAATACTTACACACAATATCTCTAGCCTAGAAGTTTACAAGGCACAAATGGGTTCAACATAAGTAGAATGCATGCACCTGTTATGAGACCAAGTAGGGTACAAGTTTATAAATAAAACAGTTACACTAAACCTCATTTAGTTATGTAAACAAGGAAAGTGGTTAAAAAAATAGTAAAATGGATAAACGCAAAATAGAAGAACGATCATGTTGATGGAAACTAGTCAATAGTGATCCTTGCGTAAAATAAAAATAGAAATTGTATTTTTACCTTCAATGTAGGGGGTCAAAACTTTCTTTGAGATCCATCCATGGTTATTCACTTATAAAAACATTTTCATTTCACTGTCACTAACACAAATAAAATTATTAATTATTTTATTGATAACTTTTAGAAAAAAAAAAATAAACAAATGTGTTTTTTTTTGTTTTTTTTTTTTTACACTTCACACACAAGCACAGTAATCACGGGAAACGGCCTACGAGAAAAGACACCGAATTTAAAACGCACGTTTTATGTTTTCAAAACAGGATGTAATCACGAAAACAATTTTCGCCAGAGTTCGATTTACTATTTTCGCAGGAAAATAGACTCACTAGTTTACCTTATCAGCGTTTATACGCGTGATTAAGATTTAATATTTTTATCGCTACATAATTAAGTGTAGTTCTTTTTCCTTATTTGTAAACGGTATTATTGTTTGCTTTTATTTATGAAAAAATTGATTGGTGCGAACGAAAGAGATACACCCAGAAAAGTCAACAACCGTTTGACAGGTTTTGGCACTTGGACGCGTCGCCATTTTTCGTTTTGATTGCCAGTTGGTTTGTGAAATCTCCCATTTTTTGTATTAAAATTATTTCCAAGTTTTACTACGATAATTAAATATAAAAGATTAAATTGGTACTTAAAATAAATAACTACTGAGCCCGGAGTACATAATCATTTATTTCATTTGGTTCCCTATGAATGGCTTGTAGATATCGCCATCTATCGAGATATCTAAAAAACTAGGTTTACTAAATGGCATAACAGATGGCTCTCCGCGAACGAAAAAGGTGTGTCAAAGAGATGGCGCTGTTTAGAATTGGCTACATTTTTATTAAAGCGATAATTTTGAGCCTTCCTTTTTAATTACATAATTTTCCAACAGAAACCGATTCTATTTTTCTAAAAGTTCTAGGAATAGAATAGAAATCGGGTTAAATTGTGAGGAACACGGTGTTCCCCATGATTTCACCCGATCTCAGTAGCGTGATGTTTTATAGTCTATAGCCTTTTTTGTCTTTTTACCGTGGTAAAATCATCAAATGAGCCCCCTCAGACTCGTACTGACTTAAATCCACGATGTTCCGTCAATAGCCCTTTACGTTCCAGGGTCACAGTTACCTGATGAGACAGTATCACGCCTATGGGAATCCTATGTATGAATATCCTTGGTGAATGGACTATCTTACATTAAAAGCAGTAAATTAAATAATGTGAAATAACTGGAAAGATAAAAACAAGCTAAGAAATATTCTTTTTTGGTTTTTAAGCGATCGTAGTGGACAATTTTCACAAACGCAGTCAGAGGCATCAGAATAAGTGTACACGATGACCGATGAGCAGTAGTTAACTCAACATCATTGTCGTCATGTGAACATTTGATGCCTCCGACTGCGCAGTTTCTGATATGAGCTCGTGGCTAAATAAATACAGCCGCACAGGCTGATCTTCCGGGTTAAGCCGCGCTTGCCGAGGTTGGTCTGTGGATGGGTGACCATCTGTCATAGCGAGTTTTCTCCGTGCCTTGAAAAGCACGTAAAGCCGTTAGTCCCGGCTGTCATTTGTAGATCCTTGACAGTAGTTACTGTTGGTTAGAATCTGACAACCAGTCTTACGATGGGGTATCGTATTACCCAGTTACTGGGTAATGGAGTCCGACAGGCAGTCGCTCCATGTAAAATACTGATATCCAGCTGCATCTGGTTCGACTGGAACCAACCTCAATATAGTTGGGAAAAGGCTAGGCAGATGATGATTAAATAGTGCGGATTGTCTTCTTTATTTTTATGTCAGTTTAGTCAAGATCACGTTTCTATTTTATTATTGTAACTTATTTTCTTGAAAAACCATCAAATGTATCTTTTGACCCTAGGTAACGAGTGAATCAAAATCAACATGTTTTTCATGTTTTTGCAGTTGCCCTTTGCGTTCCTGAGTTTGCCTTTTAAGACAGTCCTGCGTCCCCGATATGCATCAGTACGTCTCATACGCATTCGGGAAACAAGTGTCATGTGTCACCAGCGCGTGACCCAAAAGTTCTGTTTCAAAGTTTTATGAACGTTTTTAACCTTTTCGCCGCCAACGTACACAAAACGCAATGCCTCGCCCAGCGCCAAGCTATAAATGTATAACTAAATGTACAGTAAACAGTAGTGATGGGATATCGTTATATCGATGAATAAAATTTGTACGCGTAAAGTTATGATTTAAAGTTGATTTTATGAATATAAATAAAAACTGATTAAATATTTCCAGATTTGTTTTATTTCACAGTATCCTTAATAAAAAAAAACAGTATAATTTGTGAGTATCAAAGAAACTAATACATAACTCAATAAGAACTATAAGGAATGGGGTACATCTCTGTTTGTTTCGTGATCTCATTCTTTAACTTCATATCAAGTTATTGGCACTGAGGGCACGTTGAATTCGATTCTGATCAGGGATGGGTCTATGGTCTTTCTTTCTTCTATTTTTGTTTATTCCTGTGTTTTTTTAATAACTTCAGTCAACGTTTTTTACCGTAGGTATCTAAGTGGCAGAATTTTGAATTGTTTTTTGAAATGGAAAGTAAGTAGGTATATATTTAAATTCTATCACGCTGAGCCGAAAAGAATTTCTAAAAAAGTTAAAATTACAGTGCTTTCATACACTGTATTTACCATAATAGTGTATAGAGTACAAAAACAGTACCCAAATCTACTGTAATTACAGTGCATCTGGAGATACTGGGTTCACCGAACATTTTACATACTTATTGAATTCCTACTCTTTGATGAATAAACATTATTATTATCATCCAGTTAGACATACGTACCTCAGAATTATCTTCTGGTTCAATGTTCAAAAAATACTCCGAGTCCAATTCCACACCTTGCAAAATTTTTAAAAGTTCGTCTGAATCAAGTTCACTCATTTTTCTCTCAGATGCGTGCGCGCGAATCTGATTTTGTGCTGCACTATGCCAAACTGACCTTGACAACCGCTCGCCTATGACGTCACTGACTAACTTCTATAGAAGTTCTTGGCACTCAGTGGCGCACAGTTGCATAGACGACCACATGTTTTGTAGAGATGGGAAAATAATTATCGACAAGAATTAGTAACAACTTTATAATTACGTATCGGCCGGCATCTACCTGAAGGTCGAAATTCATCTACTCTCCTTTGTAATGAAGAAGATAACTAAGTTCATATTTTATTGACCTCAAAATGTTTTCGATATTCGTAATTTTCTGTATTTATAAATATTTCAATGGTGAAATCAACATTTCACGGCACATCACTGGCCAACTTGATATGAAGTGATTGGCGTTCTGAGGAAAGAAACAAAATTCGGAGTTTCTGTTTTTGCCGATTTTAGGACAAACTAGGGCTTATTTTGTGTAGAAAAATAAAAAACAGGGTAGTAGACAGTGCTATCTTAAATAATAAAATGAAACAAAGCTTTTAATTACAGTAAATTTATTTTAATAAATGAATAACTTCTATAGAAGTTGTGGCGCTGGTGGCACGAAAATCCCGAACTTCTATAGAAGTGCTTGGCGGTGAAAAGGTTAATAAATGATAACTTTAGTTAAATATTAGTAAAATAAAAAATACTCTATTAATTTTCATACTACTGCTCTTAAAATCCTTTGTGTATGTAGGTTTGCAACGCCTTTTTTAAAGAAGAAGAAGTTGGTACACCGGAGAAATGATCAAAGACATTAAAATGAAAGCAAAACTTCACAAACTGTTTAAAAAATCGAAACGAGATTGCGATTACAAAGAATACGCTAAATGTAGGGCCCGGATAAAAAAGTCTATAGAAATTGCACAAAGAAACCATAAAAATAAAATTCAAAATCAGTTCGCTAAAGATCCAAAATCATTCTGGCAATATATTAAGTCAAAAAAAAGTAGAGTAAATAGGCAAAGTATTATAAAAGATGGGCAAAATCTCACTGATGAGCAGTGTGCTAGGGAATTCGCAGAATTTTTCGAGTCTGTATACAGTCAAGAGCCACCGCAACTAGACGTACAGGCGGCGATGGCGGAGGTCAGCGGTGCTACCAGTGCACGGGTACATATAGAAACCTTGAGTCTCAAAGATGTGCAGGATGCGCTGACGAATCTCAAGCCGAAACGATCATCTGGCCCTGACGGTATACCAGCGTTTCTCTTTAGAGATTGTGCTAGAGTTTTAGCAAGCCCACTGCATTACATATATAACACGTGTTTAAAGCAATCGACGTTCCCAGATCAGTGGAAGACTACACGTGTCGTTCCAGTACCCAAGGGTAAGGCAGGTCCAGATGTCAGCGGCTATAGACCAGTTGCAGTGTTGTCGACGCCGGCAAAAGTTTTTGAAGCCGCTATTCAACGCTGCATACAGGGACAAGTCCGAGCGCAACTGTCGGACGCGCAGCACGGCTTTCGGCCGGGACGTAGCACTTCCACCAACCTGCTTAACTTCATGGCACAGGTTATACCAGCAGTCGACGCTGGAGTACAGGTAGACGCGGCGTACTTTGATTTTAAAAAAGCTTTCGACACCGTGGACAATGATGTCTTACTAAGGAAGCTTGCACATATAGGATGTACGCCACATTTGTTACAGTTCTTCGTTAGCTATATGAGAGACCGCCAACAGTACGTTGACTACAGTGGGTACGAGTCGAAGCCGTACTTCACCAGGTCCGGAGTAAGCCAGGGCAGCAATTTGGGGCCTCTTGAATTTATCATAATGATAAACAGCTTGCCGGACGTCGTCAGACATGGCTCATGTTTATTGTTCGCAGATGACCTCAAGTTGCTGCTCGAGGTAAGGGATGAGTCAGACTGTGAGCGACTCCAGGGTGACATTGATAGAGTGGTAAAGTGGAGCCATGACAATAAGCTGTACTTCAACGTGTCCAAATGCTCGGTAATATCCTTTAGTCGTGCGCGCACCCCTGTCCACTATGAGTACAAAGCAGAGGCGGTACCCATGCAGCGAGTAACCCAAGTGCGTGATCTAGGGGTATATCTCACTCCAGATCTTACGTTTCGCGAGCATATCGTTAAGATATGTAAGAAAGCGTACAGAAACCTTGGCTTTGTACTCAGGCAGTCACAGGGGTTCACTAATATTACGACTATTAAGGTATTATACGACGCTCTAGTCAGGAGTCACTTGGAGTATGGTGCTGCCATATGGGCTCCACATGAAGCCAAGTACTCTGTCATGCTGGAGCGCGTACAGAACAAGTTCACGCGTCACTTGTACTTCAGACTGTACGGGGTTTATCCATTGTACCCGCTGATGTACCCCACCCTGTTTGTACTAGGCATGGTCGGGTACAATGAATTGAGAGTGCGACGACAGTTCACTCTTGTCGCCTATTTAATAAAATTACTCCGGGGCAAGGAGCACAATCCGGGAGTGCTTCAGTGCTTGCTGTTTTCTGTTCCCGACCGCTACGTGTGGAGGCGGCGGCGCCCGTCATTGCTGGCTGTGCCAACTGCCAGAACCAACCTGCTGGCCAAAGCACCTCTCACGCGAGCAATTAGTACTGTTAACGAAATTCAGAATAGGTTGGACATTTTTTCGTGTTACTTTAGTGAACTTGCAAAAGTAAGTTTGTATATAATATGTTACGAAAGCATTAATTAATGTAATTTTATATTCATTGTATATTTATATTCATTGTATAGGTAGTTAATTTTGTGCGAATATTTTATAATTATAAGGTTGTATCGTTTTAGTTTTAAGTAATTTATTAGTGTACTATATTTTGTGTTTTTAATTTTATTGAATTGTGAAATAATTTGATAAATTTATTTGATTGTTTTCTAATTTGGTTATTGTGTTGTTTATAGTTTATGTTAGTCTAAGTTTAGCTTAAGGTCTTATCTGTCGCATTAGGGTAAACCCTGTAAAGATAGTATAAGTTTTGATAAATAAATAAATAAATAAATAAATAAAGTTTTTTTTCGATTTTAAACACGTTTTGCTAAGGAAAAAACAGAACAAGTTTGCAAGATTATATTTTTACTAGATTAATATTTTCTAAGGTACATTTTGGCTAACTTAAGCTATTGATAAAATATTTGATCTAGAATCTTGTATTAAATACATTTACAAATATTATAGTAACATTAAATAAAATACTAAACAGGTACATTTCTTTGGCAAAGGTCATACATTACGAACCTAAAATGAGATCTAACGTCAAAAAGCATTCACAATCTCCCATACAAACGGGTAAATTCAGACAGAAAATGGCAACCCATAACATACAGTCGGGAAAATTTACACAAAACAATGGCAACCCAGGTTTTTTTAAATTACTCGATGGCCAATGCCATTAGTTTTGAGGATTTCGTATCCTTTTCAACTCCGGGAAATACGAAACCTTTTTTAGCTAGTTCTTCATAAGTTATTTCGTATAAATCGACGAAGCCTGCTTTCTTGGCTATGGCTTGGGAAGCTCCCGCAGTGAAGACTGTGGCTGTTACTTTGATGTTCAGTGCTTTGCATAGTGGGATCCTGTGAAAAAAAATAGATTAGATAGTTTATGGGTCGGGATCTCGGGACTGTCTTAAAAGCGGGTCTTGGAACGCGAAGGGAATATGAAGGAGCAGGATGATTTGTAGTCAGGAAGAGTCCGAACGTTCCTTTATTAAACCAGCGGAGCAGAGCGGAGACGAGCTGTGCCGCGATTCACCAATCACATGGCTTGAATACATACATGTGTCACGTTGGCCAGCCATGCGTATCAGCCATGTGATTGGTGAATCGCGGCACCGCTCGTCTCCGCTCCGCTTCAACCGCAACCACTTTGCTATCCGTCCGTCTGTCTCTCAGACTGTATCTCATGAAACGTAATAGTTAAAAAGTTGAAATTTAGAATAGAATTTAGTATGATAATAGTATAACAATGTATATTGTGCATTGATCCATATTTTGCCGACGCATTTGTAATACATTATTGCGATCATTACCCCTCTTTCCCCTTCGCAAAATACGAATGGATGACATTCAAAAGACCACGAAGTATGTTTCAACAATCAAAAAAACAACATAGAAATCAAGTTTGAAAAAAAAAACTAAATGAAAGCGTCACGTCATCACAGTTTTGACAACCAAAATATTTTGTATATTCTTTTACAAAACCTCAGATTTTTCGTCGCCTACCAAAAAATGGCTAAAAAGAATCCGCCCAAATGTCTTTGCAACAAAGTCGATATTCTGGGAAAAATTACGGGAACAAAAAAGAAATTACCAAAACCAGAAATTAATGAGATCAGACTTAACCTGTTTACTGAAAGAAACTCGGATGGAACTGGTTTCTTAGTCCTTCGAGGTAAGGATATCGAACTGAGGTATAATCGAAGAATTCAGGACACAGACTTAAGAGCTATTTGCAGATATATAAAAGAGTTACCAAGACGCATTACCAAGTTAGATCTAAGTTACAATAACATTACAGATAAAGGTTTCTACATAATCTTAAAAAAACTCCTAGTCAAAGGCCGATCGAGCATCATGAATTTGAACATAATGAACAATCGATTAACACGAATATCGATTGGAAAATTGGCAAAATATGCAAATTTAATAAAGCTTAGATATCTAAGATTGAATGGAAATCACATTGGGACAAAAGGCGGGGAGTTATTCGCTAAATTTTTAATAATTAACAAAACGGTCGAGTTCTTGGATCTAGGAGAAACGAATCAGACGTTACCGAGCATCGCTCACATTGTGACAGCTCTAAGAATCGATCATGGAGCGAATACAACACTACGAGTATTCGATTTTAGTCGAGCGATGCCAATGTTTAATCGATATCCGTATGAATCTAAATGGTTTGCCTACCATATCGAATATTTACTGGAAAGAAATTCTAGCATAATTGAATTGCATTTACAAAAGAATCAATTTATAAGCCACGATATGGAGTATTTTGCAAGAGGATTGCGAAAGAATACAACTTTATTATTCTTAGATTTGGGATTCAATAAAATTGGCGATTACGGCATCGAATTGATAGCAAGATACCTAGCAGAAGGACCACAATTAATTCTCCTAAATGTAGCAGGCAATGGAATCAACGACACGGGAGCCAGAGCGTTAAGTTTCGGGTTGCCATTCTCAAAAATCCGCGCCTTAGATATTGGACGAAACAATTTGACAGATACAGGCGTCATAGACATTTTGAATACGATAAAGAAACCGTTCTTTTTACGGTTTTTGAACATATGGGGGAATAAGATTACTCATGATTCTTGCGTGATTATTAAAAGAATGTTGGTGAGTGGCGCCTTGTTTCAGCACACGATTGATGTCAAACTTTATAACGTGGATGATAAATTATACGCGGCATACTTTCCAAATCCAGCGGACAGGAATAAACATAAATATTATAACGAATTGGAGTATGATAACTTACAACCAATTACTCATATTAAAAGAAATGTGATACCAGAAAAGAAGAAAGTTAAAGTTGACTGTAAACAAAGACATAAGTTAGATAAAACGGATAAAGATAATTTCTGAACCAAGGGTTTTTTAGCTAGTTATTTTGAATGTGACTTTTTATGCCTTTGTCAAACAGACAGGCGAGTCCGAAGCGATGCCGAACCGAAACGAGACGTCAGTCCGATAGTTCTGTCACGCTATCGGATCGCTTTCGCTTTTCTATGTGACTGGATTCAAACAATAAAAACTTCACGCTTCGCATTCGCCACGCCTGTCTGTTTGACAAAGGCTTTAGTGTGACTGCATACTATAAGAAACTTGCTATAGCAGATAGTGACCTATCCACAGACCAACCTCGGCAAGCGCGACTTACCCCGGAAGATCGGCCTGTGCGGTTGTAATTATTTAGCCACGAGCTCCTTTTTTTACAGTGTGCGGTATCTAATACCAAATGTATGTAGCCAGTGTCTTACGGCGAGCATCAGTATTTTTCTGACAGTTTTATGCCTTTGTCAAAAAGACAGGCGAGTCCGAAGCGATACCGAACCGAAACGAGACGTCAGTCCGATAGTTCGGTCACGCTATCGGATCGCTTTCGCTTTTCTATGTGACTGGATTCAAACAATTCCATACATTACAAATAAAAACTTCACGCTTCGCATTCGCCACGCCTGTCTGTTTGACAAAGGCTTTATAGTTTACGGTCGCGTTTAAATTATTTCTTCGCTTACCATCAGGCGAGATAGTGGTCAAACGTGCCCATAAATTAAAAAAAAACAACGAAATGGTTTTTGTATATTTTTAATTTTAGAATATTGTCAAATGGACTGTGTTCGTTTCTTTATTAATTTGTGTTATTAGTTTATTGTATTGTACTGTTTAATAAATTATTAAAAGTCTACCTATATTGCTTTTTACTTAAATTCTGTTTACGTATGGCGTAGCGGTAATGCCAGCTACGCCGTAGCAACACCGTAGCAGTTGTCCTTACTACGCTGTAGCTCTTGCTACGCCGTAGCATTGGTCCTGGCTACGCCGTAGTAGGCAGTAGACATTTCGGCTACGATTCGGTGTAGTAATCAATGTGTTTAAACTGTTGTTGTTTGTTGTTTAAAAGTAAAATTACAATAAATATACATCAGTATCTAGACTTATATTACGCTATTTGTCAATTGAAATGTTACAAAATTATTTTTAAACGATTTTTTTTTTTAATTTTCTAAGCTGAAAACTTACTGCCACACACTTTTTTTTCTTTAGCGTTGTAAAATCATCAAATGAGTCCACCCACCCATGGCAGAGCGGGAGGGACTGTCAGATTCGTACTGACTAAAATCCACGGTGTCCTTCAATAGCCCTTTACGTACCGGGGTCACGGTAATTCTCTAAACGGTGACCCCGTCATAATGCTGACACTCTTTGCGGCACGCGTGGAACACAACGCACCGTCGACTCGGGCATGGTCCATGGTCGGACAGCGAGTCGCCCATTACTCGCCGCCCGCATACCCGGAACAGCTAGTATAAGATATTTATTACGCTAGCAAACCCACAAGGATAAACTGGTTTAAGGTTCATTAATAAACTTTAACATCTTACACTCAATATTAATATCACAAAAGAATCCCATCACCCCGAACCTATCTATGACCTATAATATTCAATAACCTCCCGCAGGCACGTCCCGCATTCCGGGATAGATTCCCGATAAATTCCCCATTACCCCGGGACTGAAGAATCCAAGAGGCATTCGTAATATCGTCTGTAATTGGATCGTCGTTTTCTATGAAGATGTTCTCGCTTTTAATTTATTTGTGGAATTATCTTGAAGCGCTATGGTATTTTTAACCGATTTCAAAAAGGAGAGGTTCTCAAATCGGTTGTTTTTATGTTTTTCTTTTATGTATGTACAGTCACGGGTCGCGGGACTCACGAATTACCGTGACCCCGGAACATAAAGGGCTATTAAAGGACACCGTGAATTTTAGTCAGTATGAGTCTGACAGTCCCTCCCGCTCTGCCCTGGGTGGGAGGACTCATTTGATGATTTTACCACGACAAAAAAAAAAGCAAATGTTTTTGCCATAATATGATAAAAAATGTATGTACAGTCAAGAGCAATAACATGTTTACACTTAACAAAACTCAAACGCAATTTACTCGTGAAATACGGGTTTACACTTTGATATAATACATATTTCGTAATAGTATGGCTTCCAAAATAGAAATTTAATGAAAAGGGAAAGTTTAATAATAATATGGTTTTTTTTATCGTGGTAAAATCATCAAATGAGTCCTCCAACCCAGGGCAGAGCGGGAGGGACTGTCAGACTCGTACTGACTAAAATCCACGGTGTCCTTCAATAGCCCTTTACGTTCCGGGGTCATGGTAATTCGTCGAGTCCTGCGACCTAATCAATATGGTAGCAAACCATCGCTTTTGAATACTGCTTAGTGTATACATACTATTGCTCGTGACTCCGAGGTTTCTTGTCCGATTTGCGTGGTAATTTTTCGTCATATGAGGCCTCTCGCCCTGTGTGGAGTGGAAGGGACTGTCTGACTCGTACTGACTAATATCTACCGTATTCCTTCAATTGCCCTTTTCATTTCAGGGTTACGGTTAAGACAGAATAGACAGTCCCGCCCGCGACCCTGGCATAGTAAACGAGTAGTACCACGGTTAAATAAAAATTTCCCGTGGTACTACTAGATCAGCTAGAGGAGCTCGTGGCTAAATAAATACAGCCGCACAGGCCGATCTTCTGGGTTAAGCCGCGCTTGCCGAGGTTGGTCTGTGGATGGGTGACCATCTGTCATAACGAGTTTCCACCGTGCCTCGGAAAGCACGTAAAGCCATTGGTCCCGGCTGTCATTTGTTGATCTTTGACAGTCGTTACTATTAGTCTGAAGCTCTAAAGTCTGACAACCAGTCTTACCATGAGGTATCGTATTACCCAGTTACTGGATTGTGAGGTACGATAGGCAGTCGCTCCATGTAAAATACTGATAACCAGCTGCATCTGCTTTGACTGGAAGCCTGGAAGACTGGAAGACTGGTACTACTGGTTGGTACAACGGTCAATAAACGTACGAGTAGTATTAGAACTAAAAGTTCAAATTAAAAAAAAAACCGACTTCAGAAGTCACCCTAAAAATACAAACTAAATAATATACCTGGCTAACAGCAACTCCTTGCCAACACCACATCCTCTCCACGCGGGGTCCACCACCAGCCCGTACGCAGTCAGATACTTGTCCACTCCGTACTTCTCGAAGATGTCCACTCCTCTGCTGACCAGGTCGACGGCGCCGAAGAGTTGGGCCCAGATCTTGTCGTCTGTCTATAAAAGATTACAGCCTATTCAAGGCACGTTTTCTTTTAATGGTTGATTGAAGATTGGTAGCAAAACTTCTATTAGTAGCCTGAATTGATCTGACAGGACTTGAGGGGTTGATTCAGGCAGTTACTCAAATAAAAATAAAAATAAACCCGGTAAAAACATTGTTTTTTAATGTTGCCCCACTCTTTCTTTTTTTTAACGTAGTATAATCATCAAATGAGTCCTCCCACCCAGGGCAGAGCGGGAGGGACTGTCAGACTCGTACTGACTAAAATCCACGGAGTCCTTCAATAGCCCTTTACGTACCGGGGTCACTGTAAATCGCAGATCCTGCGACCATGTTGCCCAACTCTAGGAATTTCTTCCTATATCGTAGGTGCGTTTACAAACATATAAACTCAAATACACAAACACCCAGACCCGGAACAACTTCTTGTAGATCAAACAAAAATATTTGTTCCGTGTGGGGATCGAACCCGGGACACACTGCGCAGCAGTCGATCGCTTAACCACTGCGCCAATCGTGTCGTTAAAATCATTAAATGTGTCCTCCCGCCCTGGGTGGAATGGAAAGGACTGTCAGCCTCTGTCTGACTAACCACCCCGTTCCTTCAGTTGCCCTTTGCGTTCCAGGCGAATCCGGCAGGTGTTTGGTTCTATACGGTCAGTTTACTGAGAGTTCCTTGAGGCGCGCGTGGTACTCTACGCGCTGGCAACCCGGGCTTGGTCTTTGATCGGACGGTGAGCTACCCATTACTCGCTGCCCGCAAGCTTACACATTTACTACTTACTAAGGTAATGAGCATAGCCCAAAGTAGATAGATTGATTTTATGTACTTGTATCACGAACTGTCATAGAAATCATAACATGGATAAGCACTTTCCCGGGATTTCATTTCAGTACTTGTAATAAAGATGTTTATACCCTGGGTGTTAACCCATTGTATAAACATCTCTCATCTCTAAACACACACATTGTATCCTGAAAAATTTAAAGGTGTCCACAGGAATAATTATAACGCTACTTTTTTGACATACACGTGGGCGATGCAGCGGGCAACAGCGAGTGCTTATGTGTTTTCATCCTACATATGTTCCGAACAATTTAATCCCGGAATCCCGCAATCCCGGAGGCATGTCCATATTAATATATACGTTTCAGGTTATTGACCTCAAATCGATCTACCTACTCCGGGCTATGGTAATGAGGGTCTTACATGGAAAGGCTCCTCCTTATCTTCCTTACACACCACAGTAAGCACATTAACCCCCACGATCCTGGGAGGCTGTTCATCATTGTCTTCCACGCAGACCAAGGACAGGTTCTCCTTCAGGGGGGTGCGCCATAAGTTCTGCAGCTCTTTCACTGCTGATGGGTAGTTCTGGATGCCTGTGGGAAGATATTATGGAGGTGAAGGTAAGAAGAACTGAGCGAGCTTGTTCATGACGCGAATCCTGCGATTTGTTATTTCTACTAACTAAAAATGAAAATCGTCCTTGCTGCTACGATTTAATGATGCAATTCGACTGACTTACGTCGTCGTGGCGAGCGTGTTTTGTTTTTTATCTACCCGTAGATAACGGCACGTTTTATGTCGTATGTCGTAGTGTTAAGGATGAATTTCATTTGTATTGGAAGCGGTTGAATTGTCATCAGCAAGCTGCTTAGATTTAAAGTAAATACCAGGGTCCTAGTAGGGGGTGCTAAGACAGGAAACCTCCACGTGCGCCCGTGGACTGGAGTTCCCTCTCGGATACGTCCGGGGGGAAGACCAGTTTTTCGGGCCGGTGCACCCTGGGATGCGGGCAAAAACTCTTTTAGGCACTGTGTGCCTAAGGGGTCTCTTTGCCCGTATGCGAATAGCCTGTCGGGTGGATGCTCCAACGCGTGTCCCTCTGAACAGCAGAGGGCACAGCGGCGGAGCGGGCTTGCGGACGGTGAGTAATGGGTAAGCTCGCCGTCCGACCAAGGACCAAGCCCGGGTCGGTGGCGCGTCGTGTTTCACGCGTCACGGACGGTGCCCCTTACGGGGCCAAATGCCTGCTGGGGTCGCGGCTTTTTTCTTAATCCAGGATACCGCGGCCCCGGAACGTAAAGGGCATCCGAAGAAACACGGGTGGATTTTAGTCAGTAAGAGTCTGACAGTCCCTTCCGCCCCGCCCAGGGCGGGAGGACTCATTTCATGATTTTGCCACCCTAAAAAAAAAAAAAAAGAAAAGGGTCCTAGTAGACATTTTAATCATTAATAGACCGCGCATAGGTAAACATAGTGTAGGACGTCTCCAGGCAAGATGAACCGGCAGTGGCTGGATGAAAAAAGAGAGAGATCTTGAGCTTCGGTTTGCGGTTTTGGGAATCGACTTTTACAATTTTTTCAAAAACTTGTAAATTCATGTTGTTGTAAATAAAAGACACCGTGCTTGCGTCAATAAAACGGACGTAAACAAACACCTAGACCCGGAACAGTCACTTGCAGATCATACAAAATGTTTGTTTCTTAATCGACCCCGCAACACGCAGCGCGGAAGTTGATCGCTTAGCCACTGCGCCAAACTGTCAAACTAAAAAGTAATCAATCTCACCAATGTACTTGCAAGGAGGTTCATCCCTCATAAAATAGCGGGTCAGCAGCGCCATAGCCTCGTCATGCATATCTTCAGTGAGGTCCTGGATGCGGAGTGTTCCTTTTTCAGTCGGGAACCGGCGCCATGTTGTTGGAAATGGTATGCTTGATGGACGGATGAATACCATCTGGGGAAAGGAGTATTTGTATCAGTTCTAAAATCAAAAGTGACTAGGTTACTTCTAGATGGTCGCGGGACTGTATGAATTACCGTGATCATCTTATGAGACCTCCCACCCAGGGCAGAGCGGGAAGGACTGTCAGACTCGTACTGACTAAAATCCACGGTGTCTGTCAATAGCCCTTTACGTCCCGGGGTCACGGTAATTCGTACAGTCCCGAGACAAGCATTTCTGTGTTTATGAGATAATTGAAGAAGTATTGAGCAAGTTAGTAGCTCATAGACCATTATGGGTTTGTTTTTTTTTTATTTGTGTACTGGTTCTTAATATTTGAAGTAGTACTTAATCTTTAATACAAATAAAGATGTAAACAAGAATAAATTAATTTCATTTTATTTTATTAATTCGTTACAAACTATAGTTAGTTTTTAACGAAGTCGGGCTTTTAATTTAATTCTTTAAACTTCATGCACAATATTGGTACGTAAATAGGCGGATATTCCTACATATATTTTTATTCTTATTTAAAACATCTAAACAATCATTTTCCGAACTAAGATTTCTGGTAAAAACACTAGTTGCACCGCAAAAGTAACTTCGTTTTTTTCTTTTTCTTTTAGTTACGCCACAAAACACTCAAAAGTATATTCACACTTTTTCAAAAAACACTCACCGTTTTTTCAGTAACTAACAAAGTATATCAGTTGTATATAATATACACCGGTAAGCTGTTTGTGCGTCTACCACGAGGATCCGGGAGCGAGTGCCGTCAGTAAGGGATGAAATCGGGAGGGTATACACCGGGAGCGAACGGAAGAATTTAATATTACTAACTTTACTTTAGCCTGTTGCTTCACCTGTCTATTATCTGACGATAGTTCAGTACCTAGGTATGTACTCGTTATCGCAAGTGCGACTGCTGAGCGAGGGGTTCGTTTGATTCCCGGATCGGGCAAAAACTACTAAATGGGTTTTTCTATTACAATTTCTCAGTAGGAGGCCGGATTTTGGGAGTTGGCGGTATAATACCCCCGTGCCTCAGAAAGCACGTTAAGCCATTGTTTCTGCACCTGATTCTCTCCGGTCGTGTTGAATCGCCGTTCCATCGAGTTGCAGCAATAAATTGCATTGTATGCCATTTCTTTCAATAAAATGTCAGCGGTTGACTATTGGACAAATCATAATGACGCCATTATATTAGTAGACTAGCTTTTGCCCGCGACTTCGTTCGAATGGAATAGTGACTTCCGGCAGATTTCTGTGTTTTTTTTGGGATAAAAACTATCCTATGTCATGACCAAGGGATTACCGTGACCCCGGTACGTAAAGGGCTAGTGAAGGACACCGTGGATTTTAGTCAGTACAAGTCTGACAGTCCCTCCCGCCCTGCCCTGGGTGGGAGGACTCATTTGATGATTTTACACCGATAAAAAAAAAATGTCCTTTCTCAAGTTTCAAACTCTGTCTGTAGCAAATTTCACACAAATCGGTTCAGTAGTTTAGGCGTGAAGAAAAGACAGACAGACAGAAAGACAGACAGACAGAGTTACTTTAGCATTTATAATATTAGTTTGGATTACCAAACTTGTCAAAGTCAACAATAGGCTATTTTACTCAAAAAAATAATAAGTCCCAACGATAGATTATCCAAAAATATTTGAAGCGTATTTTTTCTTTTGTTACGTAAACTAAAATTGACGGAGATACAAAGCTTCTAAAATCACAAAACATCACTCGGTCGGTGTAATTTTACAGGCGTTATGACGTCACAAGGCCTACAAGCTTTCGAATTTCGAACTGTTTTAAAAATACATTGATTTATAAAAAAAATAACAAATATACGTGTTTACTATTTTTCAGTACTCTAAATGACGGACTAAACAGATTTTCAATTTATTTATGCAATAAATTACCCTATTATGAAATCAATGCTAGACTATTCTGACATTATTGGAATAGCAGACTTGAGGCCCCGGTCCTTGATCGGACGGCAAGCTACCTATTACTTGTTGTCCACGAGCCCCTCACGATTTTGAAGATATTTCATGATTTCCAAGCACTACAATAAAGGCATGAATGGTTACAAACACACAGAAAGATGTACTTTCGTATTTATATGATTAAGCATGGAAGAATGAATTTTTGATAAGATTCCGTGCTGAATTCAGATGAAAGGGAATGTCCTAGCTTAAGAGAATTAATTAATGAGAATTCTATTTGTGAATATATAGTATAAGATATAGCGAGCAGTTGTTAGCAAAGTGGATTAACGAGTTGTAGTTCGTGGGTTCCAACTCAGCCAGGCTACTTTGTGTAATTTATTTCATCACCACTGCTCTCAAAACGGTGAAGGAAAACATCGTGAGGTAATTAGCATGCAGAAACAAAAAATCGAAGACATGTAACATCTACCAACACGCATTGAGCCCGCGTTGTGGATTACAGCCCACTCTCTCTCACAGAGGCCTGTGTCCCAGCCGTGGGAACATTATAAGCTGATAATATACAGGGTGTAAGAGACATCAACGCACAAACGGATACCATGGGTACAGGACATGATTCTCCCCCCATGTTGGAATTTTTCATCGGTTTTTCGCAAATTTTCTCATTTTTTTTTTAAGTTTTTTTTTTTTACTTTAGTCTGTTCATAATGGTTATTCTTACTTAACCCAATGATATTATTAATCAAAAAGTAATTATTTCGCTACTTTCACTAAAAGTAGCAATGTTAATAATACTAGAAATGGGTGTTTTCTCAGCTGTTTATAAAAGCTCATATAAAAGGTCATCGTATACCTAAATACTGTGTCCAGTACCGCAGTACCTGTAGTACCTAATGCGCGGCATACTATTTAAAAAAAAAAAACAAATATAAAAAGAAAATGGAATAAACCGACGACCGTCCATAATCATGTCCTGGACCCATGGTAACCGTTTGTGCATCGATG
This sequence comes from Agrotis puta, assembly GCA_943136025.2. Lineage (NCBI taxonomy): Eukaryota > Metazoa > Arthropoda > Insecta > Lepidoptera > Noctuidae > Agrotis > Agrotis puta. Next base: position 1,803,664 of record OW964195.2, on the reverse strand, counting down.
TGTCTTACACCCTGTATATTCTTGAGATTCGCACAGATAACCTATAAGAAACCTCAACCCAGGATTCTACGATGTGCTCTACGACGAGGCAGCTTTGAGACCGTCCGATCGTGCAGCGCGAGCGGTGTGCGCTAGTGTCGCTGTCAGTAGCTTAGTAAATAGTAAATTTTAGTCGGCAGCGCTGTCACAAGGCTGTTTTATTACGTCCATCTCACGACCCAGCTGCCGCGGGAGACGCTCACGGCCACAGACGTTGCGAGGTGACTTGCCGACGTATCATGGACCATGTCCGGATCAACGGCGCGTCATATTCCACGCGCGCATCAAAGAGCTGTCAACAAACTGACGGGCACCCCCTTAGAGAGCCAAAGCCTGCCGGGTTCGTGTGATTGTCTCAATAGGTAGCCGTGACCCAGGCACGTAAAGGGCTATTGAAGGATCACCGTGTATTTGAGTCAGTACAAGTCTGACAGTACCTCCCGTCCCGCTACAGGACTCATGTATGTTGAATTTACAACTACAAACAAGTGCGAGTCGGACTCGCCTTTAAAGGGTTCCGTAGCAGCAAGTAACATTATATAAAAGTTGGTTGTAACTTTGAAAGATAAATTGCGGTTTACGATTTATGACGTATTAAAAAAAAAATGTAAGTTGGTACGCACAATATTGAGTGATTTACCATGTTATTTTAATATCATGGACTGCTTATAGGTTTTCCTATAATCTATAAGGAGAAAACTAATTTCTGTATTTTTTTCAAAATTTTAGGTTCAGTAGTTTCGGAGATAAGGGGGGGGGAATGGTCAATTTTCGTCTATTTTCTTGAATAACTTGGAAACTATTAATTTTAAAATTACAAAAAAATACATTTAAGATCTTCTCAACAAGACCTTTCATTTGATATGCCACACGATGCAGTTATCAGATTTTTTTTTTTAATTTTCCCCTTCCCCCCCAAAAATGACCCCCCATATACAGATTTCATCTGCTCACGTCACACCTCTGTGTTTGGGTCACAGGAATTGATATGTGTACCAAATTTCAACTTAATCGGTCTAATAGATTCGGAGATAATTGACTGTAAGCGACGGACGGACAGACACACGAGTGATCCTATAAGGGTTCCGTTTTTGTATTCAGACGTACGGAACCCTAAAAAGGCTGTATTTATAGAAATAGCACTGCAGGGAGGGTTTTTTTCTTTTTTTTATCGTGGTAAAATCATCAATGAGTCCTCCCACCCAGGGCAGAGCGGGAGGGACTGTCAGACTCGTACTGACTAAAATCCACGGTGTCTTTCAATAGCCCTTTACGTACCGGGGTCACGGTAAATCATAAGTCCCGCGACCCCGATAGGCTTTGGCCCTCTAGAGGGGGGGCCCCGTCATTTTTGCTGACACTCTTTGAGGCGCGCGTGGAACATAACGCACCGTCGCCATCGACCCGGCCATGGTCCATGGTCGGACAGCGAGTTGCCCATTTATTGATGAAATATACTAGATAACTAGGATATGAAAGTAAAAAAGTTGTTTGCACAGAGAAGACTTTTATTCAAGTGAATGACACAAGTCATTATCAAAAAACACATGTTCGAATATCAATTTGAAATGCTGTTTCAACTAAAAAGTTTCCACACTTCCCCTCAAACAACATCCATCATCAGATATCCTCACATCACACCATACCAGACACACTCAGATTCAGATCGCGCACACATTTATTAAATGCCACACGACCCAATGGTTTTGTCAGCACATCTGCTGGGTTATCTTCCGTACACACATAGTCCAGACGTACAACATTCTTAGCAACACAATCTCTGACATAGTGCGCCCTTATGTCTATATGTTTCGTCCTTCTATGCGCTACAGGATTGTACGCAAGTTTAATAGCACTCTGATTATCTACGAAAATGCAAATAGCTCCAAGATATTCACCTCTTATAAATGCATTCAACTGCCGCAAGTGAACTGCCTCCTTGGTTGCCTCCGAAAGTGCAATATACTCGGCTTCCGTTGACGAAAGTGCCACGCAAGCTTGTTTCCGGCATTCCCAGTTAATCAACGAGTTTCCGCATCTAAAAATAAATCCAGAATACGATTTCCTATCTTTGATGTTCCCTCCCCAGTCAGCATCTACAAATCCCGTGATGTCCTGCACCAGCGACTTGGGAAATATCAAACATAGATCCCTTGTACCCTTAAGGTATCTCAAGATATGTTTAGCAGCTTTCCAATGACGTTCCTCACAACATGAGTTGTACTGTGCCAAAAAATTTACCGCAGCCGCAATATCCGGACGTGTGTTACAGGCCAAATAGTTCAGCGACCCTATGAGCGCCTGATAACTACGAGAGTCTTGGCAGGATAAGAATTTACCTCCTTCCCCTTCCGCCAAGGCTTTATGGAAATCCATTTCCATCGGAGTTTTTACTGGTTTGCAGTCAGACATACCATATTTATCCAAGATCTTCGAAATAAGCCTCTCTTGATTCAAATATATTCCAGTATCAGTCTTAGACAAAAGCATACCTAAAACTTGTCTCGCTTCCCCTAAATCCTTTATCTTGAAATGTTTACAAAGATTGTCTAATAAAACTTCCTTCTGCAGTTTGTCTTTGTAAAATAATAAAAAATCGTCTACGTACAAAGCGATATAAAAATTATTATTTTTGTAAAGACAGCTATCAAAGTCACAGCGCTTGAAGTTCAAAGACAATAAAACTTCATTTACTTTTTCATTCCAAGACCGTGAAGCTTGTTTGAGGCCGTATATCGCTTTTTCTAGTAAGCAAACTTTTTCCTTCGAGTTTTCATCTATGCAACCCTCCGGCTGTCGCATATAAACTCTTTCATGTAAATTACCGTTCAGAAAGGCGGTGTTCACATCGAAGTGACTGATGAACAAATCCTTTTCAACAGCCAACGATAGCAGCAATCTAACTGTCGATCTTCTCACGACCGGTGAATAAGTTTCGAAGTAGTCAACCCCATAGGACTGAGTGAAACCCTTCGCCACAAGTCGAGCTTTATAGGTCTTATTACCATCTGCATCAAACTTGTACTTGAAGATCCACTTGTTTCCCACGACTTTAGCGTCAGGTGGCTTTTTGACGAGCTTCCAGACCTTGTTCTCGTACATCGAATCCATCTCTTTTTTCATGGCTTCCTTCCAGTTATCCTTATCTTCCCGACTTAAGGCTTCCTTAACTGTCAAAGGTTCCTGGTCTTCTGTACAGCATGCAAGTCCATGAAGGTTTCCTGTTCGGATTCTACTACGTAGAGGATAACGACATACACCCTCGTTTGACTCTTCTCTGTTAATAGAATCTTCAGTTTCAACATTTTTTACCGCGACATTTTCTGCTCCGCTATCACTCGTTTCTCCCACCTCCACCTCCGCGTCTTCAAATACTTCTGCCCCATCTATGGAACTCGGCCCTTGAGAAGCTTCTGCACTATCAGGTGACGAACCTGACTGGTCTTCTACCTTTGCAAGTTCCCAGATTACTTCAGTACCTTTGTCACCGCTACCTACGAGCTGACTAGGATCCTCTGAAACTACTGGTGTAGAGTTCTCCAAGAAAACTACATCCCTTCCTCTAACAATGACGCTAGGATTACTGGGATTAATGAAACGATATCCCTTGGTTTCTTCACAATAACCAACAAAGAGATGTTCTACTGCTTTAGGGCTCCATTTCTTCCGAGTTTCCTTGGGCACGTGCACAAACGCTTTCGTTCCAAAAACTCTGAAATGATCAAATGACTGAGCCTTCCCTGTCCACAACTCCTCAGGAATCTTACCATTATTGCCACTGTGAGGCAACCTGTTCTTGATATAAACAGCCGTATTACATGCCTCTCCCCACAGTCTCGCACTCAGACCCTTTTCCGCCAACATAGCACGAGCCATCTCCACAATAGTGCGGTTTGCTCGCTCCACTACGCCATTCTGCTCCGGAGTGTAGGGAACAGTTAATTGATGTTTTATACCCTTTTGCTGTAGAAACCCATCAAACTTCTTGTTCACAAATTCTGTTCCATTGTCCGTGCGTATGCACTTCACCTTCAACCCGGTTTCAACCTCTACACTAGCTAGAAAAACTTTAAAATGATCGAAAACCTGATCTTTTGATTTAAGGAAAAATACAAAAGATTTACGTGTAAAATCATCTAAAATAACTAGCATATACCGAGATCCACCGTAGGTGGGTTCAGACATTGGACCACATATATCTGCGTGAACCAGTTGCAGTCTCTCGACTGCCCTCTCAGCCTCACCAACTGGAAAAGGTAAACGATGTGCCTTCCCCTTAATACAGGCGACACAAGGTTCCATTACGCTCTTCCCAAAATCCATACCCAGGAGCTTACGTAAATCTCGCTCATTTACGTGTCCAAGCCGCCGGTGCCACAACATCAAAAGATTACCTGCTTTCACTGACGCCAACGCAGTCCCATCTACAACCGCCTGACAACCTTCAAGCTTGTAGATCCCTGAGACTTCACTTGCGGTAGCCAGAAGCTTTCCCTTGAAATGGCCTGGAACCAAATGGTGAATTAGCTTGCACCCATCTCTGTCAAAACAATATATCCTTCAACTTTTGAGAAAGAGACATAACTGCAGCAACATATTCATGCATTGACGAGTGTCTCTCTAGCTTCTCATCTAACAACGCGTTCATGAGGGTGATTCTGCGATTTACGCCTTTGTCCTCAAACGCTTTTGCTAAGCTATCCCAAGCATCCTTAGCATAATTTGAATCTTGTACATACGTATAAAGCGTAGGTTCCACATGTAGACAAATCAAAGCTAGTGCATCTTGGTCCTTCTCGATGGCGGTGGAGTCTTTGGAATCCGGATACGTAGATGTAAACGTGAACAACTTTTCTCGTATGAGAATCATTTTTATAGCGAATTTCCACGTAGAGTAGTCATCTAGGCCGCAGAGATTTTTGATAGCAAATTTCGTTACTGGGCCCATGACCTATTGATGAAATATACTAGATAACTAGGATATGAAAGTAAAAAAGTTGTTTGCACAGAGAAGACTTTTATTCAAGTGAATGACACAAGTCATTATCAAAAAACACATGTTCGAATATCAATTTGAAATGCTGTTTCAACTAAAAAGTTTCCACACCATTACTCGCTGCCCGCATACTAATTAAAATACTTACCTAATTCGTCATCCCGATTCTTCTCGCTATCCATTGGTTATAAACACAGGTGTGTCAGTAACTTTTCCATCAGCACAAGTTATAACAGTTATATTAACTTGAACTAATTCTCGTCGAGTGAGTTTTAAAGTTTGATTGTTGATTAACTGTCACAGTTTCCTACAGCTGAGCGGTATGTGTGTGCTAACCTGTAAAATAGATAGAGATAATTGAAGTTAATAACAATTGAATATAGTTCTTACTTCAATAGATACACTTTATTGACGTTTAAAAATGGTTTTCTCTATCCATCCATTCCATCCTATCTTAATATCAACTTTGTTAGCCCAGTATTTTCTTCTGTTGCGTAAATCAAAATTAACGAAGATAGATAGATAAATGCAAGATAGAATATTCTTTATTATGCACACCATACAAATTACAGATACATACAACTGGACACAAATTTTGCCAATTGGTAACACAATGATCGCGGGACCAACGAATTACGGTGACCCCGGTAACGTAAAGGGCTATTGAAGGACACCGTGGATTTTAGTCAGTACAAGTCTGACAGTCCCTCCCGCCCTGCCCTGGGTGGGAGGACTCATATGATGAATTTACCACGATAAAAAAAAAAATTGGTAACACAATGGGCGGTCTTATCACTAACGCCGTGAATGGGGCAGAGTTTTGGTCGAAACATATAATTTAAAGGAATCATCGACACGACGAAGAAGAAGAAGGATGGATCTCCAAAACGGGCGTATTCGTGTGATCGCTCTGGTGCTTTTCAGATATTGATTTTTAATAGTAATTATGTATCTCATTAAAAATAATGATATTCAAATAGTATATTTTAACTATTGGCCTTCAATTTACACAAACAGTTATGAAAATATTTAAGTTCAAAAAATTTCGCGACCAGAGCAATCATAATTGGTGCCAGAGCGATCATAAATGGTGAAATCAGTGAAACAAGAAAATTAATATTGATAAAATATTATTTATTTAGCCGTTTTCAGTCATATTCAGTGTACGAATAACAAGATTGATGTAAGAGAAATGTATCATTTTAGAAAAATATCGTTATAATTTCAAACTATTACATTATAATTTTAAAATAACAAATTAACATACTTATAAAAAACAACTTTTAGCTTAGTTTCATTTATTTGGACTATATTATCCGAACTTTCCCTACTTTTCTTCCTACGAACCTTTTGCTGGCTTGGAGTCAAATCACTCATTGGTAGTACTGTGCCCCGAGCTTTTTTCCTTTGGTGATTTTCTCTTGACTTTGCAAAACATTGTCCGAATAGATCTGGATTATTTGTCATGTAAAGATCATTTCGCTGTGTCGGAAGACAAAAATGGGGAAAGCGGAAATTGGTCATATAATAATTATTGGTGGAGATTATATTTCATTTTACTTAGGTACACCTCTGTCCAACCCTTCGGGGATTACAGGTGTGATGTTTTGTTATGTTTAATTGCTTGAAGTCGTTGGTTCTAGCAATACTTATCATTATTTTGTGTTTCTCAGCACTTCGCTCACAGCAAAATCAACAGATTCAGATACCTCTCTGTTGTCGAACTCCATAGAATAACTCTGTATTTTTTACCATACCTGCGAGTAAACATTGGCTGAATGTTTTGTTTTCTTAAGAGTAAGTTTTAATATAAACCAGTTTTCTGTTGTGAGGAATTGAAAACTTTGAACTGAATGCACATTTTAGGCTGAGAGCTTTAGTCCTGCTTGTAATTTTCAAAGTATCAGCTGACGATATTTCCACCGAGATACAGCCAGCTGACGTTTGTTTTTATCCATAACTTCATGTAAACTATCATCAGGTGAAATTTGAGTCGAGAGGAAATTACTGAAAGTAAAATAAAATAAAAAAAAAACATTTTTGGGTAACCAGCTGACGTGTTTTCAACCATGGTACAGTCAACTGATTGATTTTATTCTTCGTGATATAAGATAATCTTCAATATAAACCAGGTTTCAGTTGGGAGGAAATGACAATATTTTTTTTCTTCGTGTTTGAACGGCTATTGCTGCTTATCCCACCAACGAACCACAGCAGCTGACTTCCACGAATCTTTATGATACAACTCCCTCATGTAGCTTACTATTATGACTTGAGAAGAAATCACTGACGAAATTTAGCTCCCCCTTTTCCCGCTCTATGAAATGTTTTTCTTCGAGGCATGGTTTCCATCTGCAACAATAGTTGATATTAAATTTTAGAAAAGAAAAGCTTATAGTTGCGGTTAGCTAAATGCCAATATAATAATACTTATCATCATAGTAAAATACGTCAAAATCTGTTTATGGGTTTAGGTTATCCAAAGAAACCCAGAAAAGGATATAAATTAAATTTTATATGCATAGTTCTTCGTTTGTCATTGTAACAGTCTGGACTTAAACAGATTTTTAACGTACAATTAATGCAAAATATCATTGCTCTGGTCTTTTTGGACAGAGCAATCACAGCCACAGCGATCAGAAAAAGTCACTAAATCATAAATTTAGCCGATTTTAAAAGTAGTAGAAAGTTGTGATTACGTCTCATAAAAAACACTATAATGATCTCTTTATTCACATAGCAAACACATTTACAAGCTTACTATTTAATTTAAATAACGAGCCATAGTAATCATAAAATTCGAGAACCAAATCCAGAGCAATCATAAACTTACCTTCGTAAACTTACCTTCGCGGGTACGTGGCAGACAGGTATCCTCCTCGGCGGTTAGACCACTGCTGGCGCTGCCCACCGGGAGAGGAATAGATTGTCTATAACGCGTAACTAGGGATGAGGGCGATGTTTTACCTCAGCGCAGAGCGATGAGATAAAATGCCCGGTCACGATTTTAAATTCAAATTGAGGCAAAAGTATTGTTAATATAACTAAAAATATTTTATTACTATGAAGATTAACTATTTGTTATGTAATCTAAATAAGTTGTTTCATATGAACCATCTCATTAAAAATTTAAAAAATATTTTTTTCATTCAATCGGGAGTCGGGTCAACCCAGAGCGATCAGGATTTTAGGGTTTAAGATTTTTTTTTAAATATTTAAAATAAACATAGTCATAATATTAGCCTTGTACCACGTAGATTAGACACCGAACTGTATATAAAAAAATATTATGAAAACGGTTTCCGATTTTAAAATGGGTTTATCCAGCCCGACACGAAAAAAAATGCCTCTGGAGATTGTGCCAGAAGCGATCTTTTCAAGACAACCTTTGGACGGATTTGAAAAAGAAAGGAGAAAAACAATACTGTAGGTACTCGTAGTCTACGGTGTACAAATAAAAAACACTTTTAAAATTGCCAATACGTCTCAAATAAGTACACTTTTTATTTGATTCTGTCTCGAATTTTGATGCGTTATATCTCTGCAAATATGCATTGATTTAACAAAAGAAAAAAAAACGACATATTTTTCATTATTTTTCAAAACTTTATCTGACGGAGTCAGACTAGATTTGCAATTTATTGATGTTGTCCACGTGCCTACTATTTGCGTAGACTTTGTACAGAGAATGTTAAGTTTATAAACACTATTTCCTTAACACGAACAACACTATAATAATCGGTTCTATTTTCACTGTTAAATCTATTTCTATCTGTTCGCGGCTCCTGCCCAATCTCGGCGGGCCAAATGCCTCCTGCCGGAGGCTGTACGCCGGTGTCGTGCGGTCCATGGCCCTCTACGGGGCCCCTGTGTGGGCCCTAAGCATCCGGACGCGACCACTCAAGCTGGTCGCATGCCAGAGGGTCATGGCTATCCGGATGATCCGGGGATACCGCACGATCGCCGGCGAATCAGCCAACCTCCTAGCAGGATTGCTGCCCTGGGATCTGGAGGCGACTGCCCTCCAGCGCGTCTATGAATGGCGCGTGGAGGCGCAGCGTCGGGGCGAATCCCCGCTGCCTCGACAAGTCGAGGCGCGGCGGGAAGAGCTCCGGCGCGATCTCAGGGCAGTATGGAGGGAGCGACTGTCGCAACCGAGGTCCGGGCACGCCGCAATCGCGGCGGTAAGACCCCTCTTTGAGGAGTGGCTGGATAGGCGTCACGGCGTCCTGACCTACCGCATGACGCAGGTCCTCACCGGACACGGAAGTTTCGGGAGGTTCCTGTGTCTGATAGGGAGGGAAGAAACGCCTGGGTGTCACCACTGGATGGGGGAGGATCGTCCGGAGGACACGGTGGAGCATACGGTGCAGGACTGCCCCGCTTGGGCAGAGCACCGCCGTGTCCTCACGACGGCGATAGGCGGAGACCTCTCGCGCCCGGCATTGGTCGAGGCCATGCTGCGGGGCGAGACGGAGTGGGAGGCGGTCGCCTCCTTCTGCGAAGCAGTCATGCTCGTGAAGGAGGAGGCGGGCCGCCTGAGGGAGAGGACAGCGTCCTCCCTCCACCCCAGCCGCAGTGGTAGACGCCCACGGCGCGCGTCGGACGTCGCGAGACGATCTCCGGCCACCGTAGGCGCGGGCATGCGGGCAGCGAGTAATGGGCGACTCGCTGTCCGACCATGGACCATGCCCGGGTCGACGGCGCGTTGTGTTCCACGCGCGTCTCAAAGAGTGTCAGCATAGAGACGGGGCCTGTAGTGGGCCAAAGCCTGCCGGGGTCGCGGGACCAAGGGATTACCGTGACCCCGGTACGTAAAGGGCTAGTGAAGGACACCGTGGATTTTAGTCAGTACAAGTCTGACAGTCCCTCCCGCCCTGCCCTGGGTGGGAGGACTCATTTGATGATTTTACCACGATAAAAAAAAAAAAAAATCTGTCACACATCCCGGGTTGACGGCGCGTTGTGTTCAAAGAGTGTCAGCATAGTGACGGGGCCTGTAGAGCGCCAAAGCCTGCCGGGGTCGCGGGACCAAGGGATTACCGTGACCCCGGTACGTAAAGGGCTATTGAAGGACACCGTGGATTTTAGTCAGTACAAGTCTGACAGTAAGGGTGGGAGGACTCATTTGATGATTTTACCACGATAGAAAAAAAAACTGTCACACATTCATTTTCTAACAAAATAGTACTAATTAAAAGTATTTGCCTAATAAAAACTAGAAATTTAAAAATAAAACTAAATATTTACAACAAAATACTAAATTTAAACTAAAATTATAAAAAAAAACAAAAAGGCACAGACACTTAGGCGTCATAGTACTCCTCCGCATCGGCTCTTTATTTACGACTATTTTTCAAATACAAAATCCTCTCAGTGTATCCTACGCCTACAAGATGTCGTCACGGAGTAATCCGCTCGACTAAACGTTATTTAATTTGACACCCAACGACTTATGACATTTATCACCTCGTGGCGGAATCGTGTCGTCAGCGTTTCCTCTGGGGATGAGATCACTGATTTTATTTGATTTATGGGGGTCATTATATAAAATTATTAGCTCTTGCCTGCGGTTAGGCGGAGACCTTTCGCGCCCGGCATTGGTCGAGGCCATGCTGCGGGACGAGATGGAGTGGGAAGCGGTCGCCTCCTTGTGCGAAGCAGTCATGCTGGCGAAGGAGAAGGCGGGTCGCGTGAGGGAGAGGACCCTCCACCCCAGCCGCAGTGGTAGACACACACGAGTCTGTAATCAGTACATATAACGCAGTGGGTCCAGTCGAAAATTTCAAAATTTAGATGTTCCGGTTCCATTTTCATTGGGTCCAGTTGATCAAAGATTCTGTGTGACTACCGTCATTGTGGATCTCGTCCCGCACTCATGTCGTTGGCGCTAAATTGTAAATTATGATGAGTCTCTGTTTCTGCATATTGTATGTCACATTGTGTTGCTATTTGTCTAGTTCTATAACTTACAAACTGTACGTAACGACGAATGAGTTTTAAATACTATAGTACCGCGCGCAAAATACGCGCATATGACGTGGAGTTGTGGTGTATTTCATTTTCATTTCATTTTCGTTTCATTTTCGTTTCATTTTCGTTTCATTTTCGTTTCATTTTCGTTTCATTTTCGTTTCATTTTCGTTTCATTTTCGTTTCATTTTCGTTTCATTTTCGTTTCATTTTCGTTTCATTTTCGTTTCATTTTCGTTTCATTTTCGTTTCATTTTCGTTTCATTTTCGTTTCATTTTCGTTTCATTTTCGTTTCATTTTCGTTTCATTTTCGTTTCATTTTCGTTTCATTTTCGTTTCATTTTCGTTTCATTTTCGTTTCATTTTCATTTCATTTTCATTTCACCTGTGTCGTGGGTGCGTTTACAAACATAGAAACTCACATATACAAACACCCAGACCCGGAACAACTACTTGTAGGTCATACAAATATTTGCCCCGTGCGGGAATCGAACCCGTGACACGCAGCGCAGCCGTTAAATCGCTTAGCCACTGCGCTAACCCTGCCGTCAATTTCAATGTTTAGTACGTAGTTTATAACCTGGATTACCACATAGGATATATTTTTTATCCCGATTATATCTTAAATAAAATAAATAAATCTTCCTGTGGGATGAATTTCGAGTTGTAACGAGTGAGATCGCTGTCAACTGTTGGTTTGAAATAAAATCTCCCATAACCTCACAGCTGTTACCTTTGTTGTTATCAAACCTACCTACATATAATCGCAATTAACCCAAGTTCGTTGTATCGCGCAAATCTTTGTTCTCAAATGGTATACAAAGAGAGATACAAGGTGTTTCGCGGAGTAAGGTGGGAGGGACTGTTGTTGGCTTAGGGATTTATTTGTTTGAATTATTTTTGTTGAACAGAAGGAGCTCGTGGCTAAATTATAACAGCTGCAGAGGTTGATTCATTGAATGTTAAGCCGCGCTTGCCGAAGTTGTTTTGTTGATCTATCCTAGTGAGTTTCTTCCGTGCCTCAGAAAGCACGTAAAGCCGTTGGTTACGGCTGTCATTTACAGATTATGGATTGCCATTACGATCTGTTAAAACACATGTGTCCTAGTACTATAAAGAATAACAATTCGGAAGTTTTTATTTGGTATTTAAAATAATAGAACTCATCAATAAGTTTCGCTAAAAAGTCCCGTCCGAATCTGGTCCGAAGAAAAAGGTTCATATTCAATTGGGAAAATTTTAAAGTGTAGGATATATTGACTAGCTGGCTTCTACATTATCTATATTCATGTATTAGAAGATGGCATAAATCATTTATTAAACTGATTAACTTAGACACGGCTATTCTCAATTCAAAAAACCAATTACTCAATATTAAAAATACATCAATAAAAATGTACCTGACCCACTTTTAAAACCAATTTCCAATACTATACGTCAATACAGTTCAAAGTTCAAAAACGAACAGACGATAACAACCCCATCCACCCTAATCGCCAGACGCAACGCACTTGGCAAGCTGCCATTTTGGAATTCCTCCAGATTTCGTTAATACGCGTTCGCAGCAGTTCAATATCGTCTATTTCACTGTACGGACGTCGTTTCAGTAGTAAAAAAAAAAACAAAAACAAATAAATAAAGCCATATTTATTGATTAACGATAAATTTTGAGGTTATATTATTATAGTTTGACAGGTGAAAGCGCGGGAAATCGCGCGCCATTTTCTAAACGAGACAAAGGTCATTGTGTTACTAGTCCTTTGTGGATTTTTATTTTCATCAACAGGTGGTGAAAAGGTAAGAATTTTTTGGCTGTTTCTTATCTAAGAATGTATTTTTGTGTGTGTCGTAATGATGCAGGTGCTATTTTAGAAGTATTTTTAGTTTATTTATGTCTCGTGATCTAGAATTTCTTCTGGTCGACTCGGCTTTTGTTTCTTTCAGGTCAGTTACCTTTGTTATTAATGTTGAACTAAGAAGTGAATTAAACTCCTTAGAGTTACCTACTGCTAATGAAGAATAATTATGTTTTTTTTTTAATATTTTGTGGAAATTGTTCTGTTGTTGTTTTCTATTTTTAACGTCCAGGAATTAGTTTGATACCTAGAAGGAAAGCAGGCCCCTTCGTACACAACGCGACGTAAGTCTCCGATTCCTTACGACTTTTGTATCTATTGACACGTGCCTGTGTAAGAACTTCTATGGATTTGTATTGCGATAGTCGCCTGGATACCAAAGTCGTAAGGGATCGGAGGCTTGCGTCGCGTTGTGTACGAAGGGGCTATTTGCGACGATTGTCCTTTGTTCTGTTTCATTTTTTACTTTTTTTTTTTAATTTTGGCAACTGAATATACAAATGACAAACTATTTTATAGCGTTTCGTATTATCTACAAAAATACTTTCAACAAGATTGACACAATCAAGTTTTTCGGATTTATACAATTATTATTTATGTCCTTTATTCATTTTTCAACATATTAATTTACATTTTTAAATATTTTAAAACAAAACACAAAAAAAAAACATTTAAAAATATAAATAATAGTGGCCCACCGGTATCGGGAACAGGGTCCAAGCTACCGGCGGTCAGGGCTCAAGAGAAAGGAACCTCCTAACAATGCGCGCCGTGTCCAGAAGAACTGCTTTCTGAATCAGGCCCTTGATCCAGCTGCCTAACGAGAGCCAATTATTATATTTATTTCTCATCATTTTTACGGAAAAATTTTTGGTGGATGTGTTACTACGGGCCTCGGTTGCAAACATTTCGCATAAAAGAATGCGCGGGCAAAACCTAGTCAGTTTAAATAGGCCGAATGATTGGTTGTCTCTGCCAATATTGAATAGAAAATCTAAATGCAAACTGACCTAGTGTTTAGTAGAGGTCAATGCCTTTTTATGGTCATCATTTAGTTTCGCGCACAAAATGGCGTCTTGGCGGGCGTTTAATCGTTTGTCATTTTTTTTGTAAGCAGTTGTGCCATCTATCAAAGGGAGGGAAGAGATTAATTTAATTTATAGTTTGGAGACACGGGCAGATGTTCGTTCCCCTTTTGTCGGAATATACGAGGCGAAGGGACAATAAAACTCGTGTAGAGGTTAACAGGTTAATATTAATTAATCAACGTTCCTAAGATATTGAACACACTTTACTTTTTTTTTTGTGGTAAAATCATCAAATGAGTCCTCCCACCCAGGGCAGGGTGGGAGGGACTGTCAGACGTACTGACTAAAATTCACGGTGTCCTTCAATAGCCCTTTACGAACACACTTCACTTATTATTACTTACTATATTGGACGATAATTGCGGTCATGTACTAATAGCTATTACATATATATGAATACCATAATTATTATAGTAAATTCCATCAATTAATTACCGTCGTCTGTTTTCAAGTTTTGTCAGTTTAAATAACCGTCGGTAGGAAAATATTACATACCATAGAGTGAACTGAATACTCGACCATATTCTAAGTGGCCAGACACCAAAGAGTGTCAGCAAAGTAACGGGGCCCCCCTCTAGAGGGCCAAAGCCTGCCGGGGTCGCGGGACTGTACGAATTACCGTGACCCAGGAACGTAAAGGGCTATTGAATGACCCCGTGGATTTTAGTCAGTACGATTCTGACAGTTCCTCCCGTTCTGCCCTGGGTGGGACTCATTTAATGATTTTGCGACGTAAAAAAAAAAGTGGCCTGGAACGCATGTGAACGCCACTAAAGTTTATAATAATACCTTACGTATCGTAGGTGAGAACACAGTCAGGCGCATTACTTAGTGTATTAAACTCTCGGTAGGGAATTCCACTCTTTAGCTGTGCCCACAATAAAAGTATTGGCAAAACGCTTTCAAAGATCTGTTGTATGTTGCGGTTTCCTCACGATGCTTTCCTTTATGCCTTTGTAAAACAGACAGGCGGAAGAGAAGCGTTTCCGTAGCGATACCGAACCGAAGCGAGACGTCAGTCCGATAGTTCTCTCACGCTATCGATGTGACTGGATTCAAACAATTCCATACATTACAAATAAAAAAGCCTCTCTCCGCATTCGTCACGCCAGTCTATTTGACAAAGGCTTTACTGTTCCATATCTCTATGGTATCAATATATTTAGGAGTTTCCATATAAATATATAGTGACGTCAAATCATATAATTATAAGACTTGGCAGAATCTGATTGTAATTAGTATGATTTATTACAAACGATTCGGTTGAAAATAAATGCGTAGCTCTTAAGTTTGTAAATATTTTTGGTCTCGAATTGCCATGAACTTTTTTTATAAAGTGTAAATAAAACATAACCTGTGCTATGCACATTAAAAAAACAAGAATGAAATTAGTATGGTTGAACTACATTCTCAAGCAAAATTATGGAATCACTTACTCTGATTCTACGCGATTTTGAATACTTAATAACTAGTTAATAATAATTAAAAAACACCATTTTAAAGATTTAACTGTTAACTTTAAATTGATACCAAATTCATTCAAATCACGCCATTATTTAAGGTGATATCCCGGACCAATTCCAAGTAAGTGATTCCTTTCTTTTGCTCGCTATGTGTATCAGCCGTTCGACCGGAGCTGAAACACTAGGACTATGGTATCTGTTTTCCCATCGAGATTTTTTATTTTATTTTATTAAATAGGAACAACAAACAGCTACACTATGTGATATTACAACATAATAACATTTTAATTTAAATAATAATGTAGCCCACAGCGCTGTTCACAGATTACTATGATTGAATACAATTTAAAATGTTAGGGAATAGATATTCATGCTGAGATAAAAAAAAAAATGTGACCTATTTTTTTTCATCTGAGTTTCGTTCGTCGTCATTCTTGTATGACAGTTATAATAACTAGTTAAACAAAAAATAAAAATACTTACAATAATAAACAAGATAAAAATCACATATCGCGCTTCACGATGGAGAATAGCTTAGCAGCTCGTTACATTACAACTTTGTAAAAAAAAAACTCTTGAAATCACCAGTACATACAACATTTGCATTGCATTTGCATGTAACATATTTTGTAAACCACTGGAAACAGTAAATCACTGAAAATAACTCAATTTTGCTGTTAACACGAGCGGAAATCGCTCAATTTGAAACTAGTCTCAAAATAATTTCGAAAAACATTAGTTACGTTGCTGATACCAAAATAGGTTTGAACACTTTGTATCTTAGTAAGTTGTCTTTCTTATTGAAAATGGCAAAATATTCTAACTCATATCTTACTTCTACTATCTTAGTTCTTACTAATCTATACGATATCTATCTTCTATAAATAAAAATGTTATGTTGGTTTGCGTACGCTTTAAAAACTCAAAAAGTACTGCACTGATTGAGCTGAAACTTTAGCATGATATGTAATCCGCATCAAGGATTGTTTTTATCATTTTTTTTTTTGAAAAATCTGTTTTTTTTGTGCCACAGCGAAGCGTGGCAAGGTCCAGCTAGTAATATTATAAAGCTGAAGAGTTAGTTTGTTTGTTTGAACGTGCTAATCTCAGGAACTGCTAGTTCAAATAGCAAAAATATTTTTGTTGGATAGTCCATTTATCGAGGAAGGCTATAAGCTATATAACATCACGCTACGATCAATAGGAGCCGAGCAGCGAGGCCTTGCAGATTTTTTTTTCTTTTTAAAACGTTGCCCCTCACTAGGAATTTCTCTTATGTCGTAGGTGAGTTTACAAACATATAAACTCACATACACAAACACCCAGACCCGAAGCAACTACTTGTAGATCATACAAATATTTGCTCCGTGCGGGAATCGAACCTGCGACAGCAGCGCAGCAGTCCAATCGCTCAGCCATGACTGCGCTAACCGATTGTCTGAGATGGTCTTTTGAATGAACCACACAGATTTGAGTGGACCTGTCCAGTCAGTGCAAGCATTTGTTCGTTAGCGTCAACTAGTAGGTAGGATTAGTAAGATAAGACTTAATAAGGTTGTACCCAAGTATTTCTTTCAAAAATAGCATATTTCGTGTAATAAACGACTCCTCCAAATTCTGCAATTCATTTGTTTATAATCCCAGCTCCAGAAACGCAAGGTTTCAGAAAGTACATACGTATTTGGAAGATATTCTGGCACTTTTCGCTTATATGCACAAAATGCTCATTTATCGGGGTCATTGTCGAGGTTGAAGAACCGAAGCGAGTTAAATTTAGCCGACATTTTGTTTTATTACTGTTTGGCCACGAGTAACACGATTGAGCGACGTGCGGCAGGCGTTCCCACTGCTTTTTTTTGTCCTGGTAATTTCTTCAAGCCCTAACCCAGGGCGGGACGGGAGGGTCTGTAAAATCCACGGTGATCCTTCAATAGGCCTTTACGTTCCAGGGTCACGGTTACCTGATGAGAGGCTTTGGCCCTCTAAAGCCCCGTCAGAAGGTTCTAACTGCTGGGATATAAGCCTCTTTTTATCAGAGAGAAAAAAGGCTTGTAATTGTTCGCCAGAGACAGACTACCCAGTATTGTTTCTCCTTCTTTCTCAAATCCATCCAAAAGTTGTCTTGAACATTCGGTCGCGGGACTCACGAATTACCGTGACCCCGGTACATAAAGGGCTATTGAAGGACACCGTGAAGTTTAGTCAGTACGAGTCTGACAGTCCCGCTCTGCCCTGGGTGGGAGGACTCGTGTGATGATTTTACCACGTATAAAATAAAAAATAAAGGTTGTCTTGAAAAGATCGCTTTTAGCGATAAGACCGTCCATTGTGTCACTATATTTAAAAGATATTGTGAATTGGAATTACGTGTAATTTTGTGTGGTGTGCATAATGAAGAGTATATTTTATCTATCTTGTGTTGTTTCCCAGTACAAGCCTCCTTTTTATCTATTGGAATCCCACATAATTAACTTACTGTGGTGGATATCCCACCCTTACGTACAAAACGTTTTACCAATACTTTTATTGTACGCACAGCTAAGGAGTGGAATTCCTTGCCGGAGTCTGTACTTCCTTATAGCTAGGGGAACAGTGTATAAGACAGGGACGCGAGGTACGATGGGAAATCACATAGTAGTTAAACACGAGACTATCGGTAAATAAAAAAAAAACGACGGGTTGCACTCTGGGAGTGCCGGCAGAAGTGAAAACTTCAATAGTAATAAACACACATGAACATTCGCGCAAGCGCCCTGCGCCGTCTTACGAATTTTCGATCAGGTCACGTGTCTTAGCGCGAGTTTAACATTTTTTACCCATTCCAAAAAAAGTGCACAACGCCGCTAAAGAAGTTTTCACTTAAAAAAAAACTATTTACCAAACATCGAAATCCATTCAGCTGTTGTTTAAAACACAGTACAGAGTGAGTACAAATAATACTCACGTGAAAAAAAAACAAATAACAGACGTGCATGTTGCATTGCTTCAGGTCATTTTAAAACACAGTACAAATAATACTCACGTGAAAAAAAAACAAATAACACGCGCGCATGTCGCATAGCCGTAGGTTGTGACCGGTGCATTATTTACTTGCAGCCATTTTGGGCGACGGAATGATGGCCACTTTGTTATTTTAATTTTGCATTTAACGGGCACTTGTTTTTAACGATATTGAAAATTAGGCAAAAATAAAGTCGTATCTTTAAGATTCTTGTGTTTTTGTTTGTCAGTTGATTGAACACATATTTATACGAAAATTTTTGTGAATACAACATCAATCAAGTGTTTTGTTGACAAAATTGGTCCAGCAGTTTAGGCGTAAAAGCCTTTATCCACAGAGCGCGACCTGTTCCGATCCGACCTGGAGATGCGATCTCTGTAATGCCTTTGTCAAACAGACCGGCGAAAGCGAAGCGTTTCCGAAGCGATACCGAACCGAAGCGAGACGTCAGCGAGACGTAAGTCCGATAGAGAACTATCGGACGTCACGCTATCGGATCGTTTTCGCGTTTCTATGTGACTGGATTCAAACAATTCCATACATTATAAATAAAAACGTCACGCTTCGCATTCACCACGCCAGTCTGTTTGACAAAGGCTTAAAGGCTAAACGCAATGCAATCTGACGCCGTCAGTGACAAAGCACGTAAATGGACATCCATAGGTTACAGAGATCGCATGCGATCAGATTGTATAGCCGGAACGGATCGGACTCAGTCAGTTAAGGCCGTGTTTCCCAAACGTTGCTCTGCCATAGCCCGGTAATTTTTATATTGCCCCTTCGTGACCCACTTCATAGTTTTAAACCCAAGCTAGTTCCATTAGGTAAAATAATACACATTAATGAATAATAAAAAGGTTTTATTAACACTCATATTTACTTTGGTATCGTCTATTTGGTCACTAAATCATGTGCGAATTATGGAGCTAGGTACTGCAAATTTTTAACTAAAAGAAAAACAAGGTGGGCCGAGTTGCGATCTGGTATTTTATTTTAATGGCCCCACAAACTATGTAGGGCTGATGGCCCCGTATCGGATCATGACCCGGCAAATGGAACCGATGCCAACCGGTCGATCGACTATTAGTCTAGTCGATCATTGCAAGGCAAAAATATAAATAACTAGACAAGACCGTGCAACTTAATTACCAACTACTGCAGCATCATCTTGTATAATTTTTCAATCGCTGTTCCGTCACGGTTGGTAGATCGCACAGGTTTTCGTTAGTAAACAGTAGATCTCATGTCTAATCAAGTTGGCCATCAATCATTAATTCACAAAACTGTTAAATTAGTTTAGATAGATGGCGTTAAATGTTTACTATTTTTATTCAAGTGCCGTGGAGTTCCTCATTGAATTTGCCACGAGATGGCGCTGAAAGTGTGTTGTCTTGTCGTCTATCGAGTCAAGACTTTGACATTGCTTTGACAAGACACGCACAGCGCTCTCTAGTGGCGAAATCAAACAATCTGAAGATTATGTAATCTTGTCATAATACATACTTAATAATTTGTTGTTAAGTTCATCAGCTACAGAACTACTTAAAATATTTGACACAAGAAATGTCACAAAACTAATTAAAGAAACCGGTAATAAATGGAATCAACAAGCGATTGATGTTATTGTTCACAACAAAAATTTCATTCAATCCATCAATCATCTTTAAACCGATTTACTATCGAGTGTTCTCATTACAATTATGTAAATTCAATCAACAAATCACGTGTGACAGTCTCAATGAAATCAAATCAAACGAACAAAATAAATCAATAATTATTTGACGTGTGAACGCACTAACAAGGTCACATCGTCGGTGTTGCTGTCAAACTCAAACGGTTGCCATAGCAACGCGCACGTGATTGGCAGAGAGATCTAAAACACGACGTCGGCGATAACCTTGTACCGTCGTCATATGAATTATTGTCGTACGTCAAAGTGTAATTTGGGTGCGTCTTTTATTGCTATGGTGTTATTCATTTGTAGCATCTAGTACATAAACTAGTATTTAGACGTCTAGATGGCGCGACTACAACAAAAATGAAACGACAAAATCGTGATGGCCCGGTTTTAATACCTCGCTTCTCATGATTAAGAGGTTGCGAGTCAAGTATCAATGTCTTTTTTATTTCATGTATGTGTATTTTTTAAGTTTATCTTGGACATTATTGACATCGGTGACCTAAAAACATCGTTAGGAAACCTGGACTACTGAACAGAGTATTGGCAATTTGACAGTAATCAGTATTAATACAGTAATACTATATATTGCTCCGTCTTTAATTCGTAATTAGTCCGTCATTTAGTTTTGTAAAATTACAAACACGTAGATATTTTTTCTTTTGTAAAACCAACATATAACGCATCAAAACTACAAAGTGGGGGCTCGTGACGTCACACTTCAATAGAAATTGTACTAAATTGTCACTTATAGCCGATTTTGAAGTTCTGGTCGCGGGACTGTACGACTTACCGTTACCCCGGTGCGTAAAGGGCTATTGAAGGACACCAGTGGATTTTAGTCAGTACGAGTTTGACAGTCCCTCCCGCTCTGCCTGAGTGGGAGGACTCATAAGATGATATTACCACGTAAAAAAAAATTGCCAATTTTAAAGCATTGTATCTCCGTCAATTTTGGTTTACGTACCAAGAGAAAACATACGGGTCGAATATTTTTCGAAAGAATCAATTTGACGAACTAAGTAGATTTTTTTAGTCAAATAGCCAATTGTTGTGTTTCCAGAGGCAGCTTAACTAATTCTGACACATGAGGGTGGAAACATCCTCATACGAAAAAGGAAGAATGGATATTTTCATAGTTTTTAAAGATCATATTCATAGCAAAAACATTAGTTTTATTTTTTTTTAAGCGAAGTAAAATCATCAAATGAGTCCTCCCACCCAGGGCAGAGCAGGAGGGACTGTCAGAATCGTACTGACTAAAATCCACGGTGTCCTTCAATAGCCCTTTACATTTCGGGGTCATGGTAATCCGTGAGTCCCGCGACCTCGACCGGCTTTGGCCCTCTACGAGAGGCCCCGTCATTTAATTTTTCACATAGCATAAAATCTTGGTAGATCATGCAGACGAAGTATGATAGCTTTTCAGTTATCTGAAATCTTAAAAATATTGGACCAGTGCCCGAAACAGGTAGCAAATCCATCACCCACACCCTCTTTTTGAATCCGGGACCTGAAATCAGTCATTGGCATTCAGCAAGCGAAAGAAAGTGCATCAATGCTTATCCCCAGTGTTAAGAAGTTTATGGAAGTGATATAGTTTTTTTCTTGAAGAACAATGTCGTGGGCGCATGTTGAAATTCCTTGGACACGTATGTACTGATAAAAGTTGCATTCTTAACTCATAATTACACAAATAAGTAACATTGACAAAATTATATTCTTGCATTTTTTTCAATTATGTTGTGGTCCGGTCTAACTGGATGCAGCTGAAATTCAGTACATGAAAGAAAAGGAATCATATAAATACAGTGCTTGATAATATATAAGGTATAAATCAGCAAATTTCTTAAAAATCTATATTTTCTATGTTTTTTTCATACCAAGCTTTGTTTTATGGACAATTAAAAAAAAATTGCTGTGCACTGCGAATTTCTCCTGGGTGATTTATCATTTTTGTAATATTCGTTTGATACCGTATTTTTATATGTTTCCTTTTTCGAACGCATCTCATGTTTTAAAAACGTGATTTTTCACTTATCGTACGATCTTTAAAGAGGGATCATCAGTCATTTGGCTAACAGCATCGCGATCATGTCCAAATAATTTATAACAGCTTTGATATGTCATTGGATAACTGTCAAAAATTATCAATTTCGTAACTTTCATGATAACAATACCAACCAATTGAAGTGGTACTAACTGATGTACAGTCACGAAAAATTAAAAATGTTGCTATTAAATAAAATATTCTTTACGACATGTTTACTATGAAGCCGCTAAACAGCCTCAAATAAAAAATATAAATTTTGAAGTGAAAACTGTTTTAGCGGCGTTGTGCACTTTTTTGGGAATGGGTAAAAAATGTTAAACTCGCGTCAGGACACGTGACCTGATCGAAAATCGGATCGGCGCAAGGCGCTTGCGCGAATGTTTGTGTGTGTTTATTACTATTGAAGTTTTCACTTCTGCCGGCACTCCCAGAGTGCAACCCGCCGTTTTTTTTAATATCTCTTTAAATTTAGAACACAAATAAATATATCTACTTTTGCCTACGGATCGGCTGAGAATTTCGCCTCGAATGCAATGCTAATAAACTTTCCCCACTCGTATAAAAACAAAAGTACTAAGTATTTTGTTTACTGTTAACTAAAGTTGTTGTTACTTGAAAGTTTTAATTAAAAATACCCAAATTTTTGTAACAATTTTTTCCGGGTATATTTTATTAATTCGGATTTCCTCCTGTTCTGCAATTTGAAAAAAAATCTGATATATCATTGGTCGTGACTGTACTACGTGGGTTTTGTATTTCTAGTTCATTGCCAAACGATATTTAGATATAGGTATAGAATCTTTCATTCACAAAGTAAAAGAGTTTTTGATTCAGTACGCGATAATTGGCGTTAAATGTACTCGTATGTTTCAAATCACAAAACATTCAAATAACTATGTTCTTTTTAAAAATAAGCTTTTATATTTTATCATTCATGGTATATTTATAATATACATCATATATATTTGTTTTAGATTTTTTCAATTCGAACCAGTAGTTCCCGAGATTACAGCATTCAACCAAACAAAACTGTTCAGTAGGGTGGTCCTTATTGTTAAGGAAATTTTTTTTTTCTTTAATTTCGGGGGGCACCACGTAATTTGGTTATATACCATTAGAAAATATTACAGTAATTTTTTTGAATTTTTTTAATAACATTTAGAGGTCGCTACCAAGGTTTAAATCTATACTTATAATAAATCTGTAGAGAGGCCAATTCTGTACATGAAATATTTAAAAAAAATAACTATCAAGGGGTGATAAGGGATCGCTACTGATGCCAAAAATGCAATCAGTAAAATTTTTGTCTGTCTGTCTGTCTGTCTGTCTGTCTGTCTGTATGTTCGTTATAGAAACAAAAACTACTCGACGGATTTTAACGAAATTTAGCACGATTATTCTTCATACTCCTGGGCAGGTTATAGTATACTTTTCATTACGCTACGATCAATAGGAGCAGAGCAGTGAAGGGAAATATTCGGAAAACGGGAGAAGTTTCTCCATTTTTTAAGCTTCCGTCGCGTGTGCAGCTTTAATGGTTAAAGCTACATAGAAATCATGTAACACGGAAATATTTTCCTTAAAATTATATAAAAATATTCCTTGACAGCATAAAATAAATAATAAATAAATAAATAAATATTCCACAACTATCACACAACGCCATCTAGTCCCAAGCTAAGCAGAGCTTGTGTTATGGGTACTAGACAACTGATAAACATACTTATATATTTCTAAATACATACATATTATAGATAAATTACACCCAGACACAGAACAAATGATCGTGCTCATCACACAAACATTTGTCCTGGGTGGGAATCGAACCCACGACCTCCGGCATAGCAGTCAGGGTCACTAACCACTAGACCAACAGGCCTGTCAAGCATATGTCTATCTTTTATGGTTGACTCACAATAACACGTGAAACTCCTGATAGCTTAGCAATTCGGAGCTTTCTGATTATATTTGTCTACTGTTACGTTTACAACACTCCCACTCATCCCTAATTTAAAAAAAAATTAACATTATTACCTATTCAATAAAAAAAGAATCATGTAAATCGGTGTAGAAACACCAAAGTTATACATGAAATACGCTAATCAGTCATCGCGCGTAAATACAGAATCATGCTATAAGGATTATTTTGGAAAAAAGCGCGCGTGCTTCATACAATATTTGGCTGTTGATGCGAATAGATGTTCAGACTGTTCGACCTTATTGACAATAATTGTTATTTACAAACCGTGCTTATCAGCGCGACTTTTAGTCTTTTTTTTTTAAATCATCAAATGATTCCTCCCACCCAGGGCAGGCGGGAGGGACTGTCAGACTTGACTGACTAAAATCCACGGTGTCCTTCAATAGCCCTTTATGTAGGTACCGGGGTCACGGTTATTTGTGAGCTTGGCTTTGGCCCTCTACAGGCCCCGTCATTATGCTGACACTCCTTAAGGCGCGCGTGGAACACAACGCGCCGTCGACCCGGGTATGGTCCATGGGCGGACAGCGAGTCGCCCATTACTCGCCGCCCACATGCCCGCGCCTAGGGTGGCCGTAGATAGTCTACCGACGTCGGTCGCCGTGGGCGTTTACCACTGCGGCTGGGGTGGAGGGAGGACGCTGTCCTCTCCCTCACGCGGCCCGCCTCCTCCTTCGCGAGCATGACTGCTTCGCAGAAGAAGGCAATCGCTTCCCACTCCGTCTCGCCCTGCAGCATGGCCTCAACCAATGCCGGGCGCGAGAGATCTCCACCTATCGCCGTCGTGAGGACACGGCGGTGCTCTGCCCAAGCGGGGCAGTCCTGCACCGTATGCTCCACCGTGTCCTCCGGACGATCCTCGCAGTGGTGACACCCAGGAGTATCTTCCCTCCCTATCAGACACAGGTACCTCCCGAAACTTCTGTATCCGGTGAATTTACATTTTATTTCTTTACAGTTGAAGCAATAGTAGGTACGAAATTAGTTATTTTGGTAGTCTACACTAATATTATAAAGAGGAAAACTTTGTTTGTTTGTTTGTAATGAATAGGCTCAAAAACTACTGGACCGATTTTAAAAATTCTTTCACCATTCGAAAGCTACATTATCCACGAGTAACACAGGCTATATTTTATTTTGGAGAAAAATAGGGTTCCGTAAGATATTTGGGTTTTTCGGCCACATGGTGTAAAAAATCATCCAGAAAAGTTACTTATTTTGCGTACGCTGCCTAAACTATAAAAGATAGAACCATAAAATGTTCCAATTAATTGTTGATCTTATAAATATCTACAAAAAAGTCCGCGACACACAATATCTATCTATGTCGAGTGTTTGCGATGACTGCGTCGACGATGTTAGTGTCGGTGTCTGTGAATAGACCTGGAAATCATGTTGCTGACCGTGTCTTTCCTGAGTAGGCTTTTTGCAGCGATAACCGACATTCACGCGGGCGGAGCCGCGGGCGCCCACTAGTTTTAAATAAAAAGCCAAAATTTGTTTTTCTCAGAATCCTTTATTTTTTTACCCAGGTCTTAAAAATATTACACAATTTTTGTTGATGCTATGAAATAAAATAATCTGAATGATTTACTTTTAAGATACAAGGCTTGACTTGTTAGTATTGGGATACTTTTTCCTATACTCTTTTACCAACAAAAGCAAATATTGCTTTTGTTCTTCATTTGTGGTAATTAATTTATTGTGTTCTTCCATTAAAGCAACACCGCGCTCAGCTATATCATTCACTACACGCAATGAATGAACAATATTTAAGGCAGCTATATAATCAGGGTCTTCGTTCCAGGTTTCAACGTCTTTATACAAAAAATCGGATGAGATACCTAGGACCTGGAAGAATTGTAAAGAATTACTGCTCACAAAGTTTTCTATATTTTTTTCGTGGATGGTCGCCATGTCAAGCTTTATTCGTTTTAAGCAATCATGTGTGCCTTCAATTTTGAGTGCTTCTACCATTTTTTTCTTCTCTTGGACTGAAAGTTCGTCATCAAAAAATGCAAGCGAAACCAGCTCTTCCGACAAATACCACAAGTGATTTAAAATCTTTTTCAGTGCAATAGTAGCTAGATTTTTCTTAACACTTTCAAAAGCTTTAAGGTCTTTTAATAATTGTAAGTCGTTTCTTGGTGCTGACTGACTGGTAGAGGCTTGAAACCAATATTTGACATAAATCATCACCGTGATAATACATATTTCTCTCACAGCCTTTTCGTCCTTCTTCGTTAGCTTTAACTGATGCTTAAATAAATAAATTTTTAAACAGTACAAGGCTCTTGCCATCCATCTAGCTCGATGTAGACCAGCAGGTCTCCGAAATGAAACGCCTTTTTCAGGAACACCTCCTAAGAATATGATTGTAAGATTTAACATTTCTTTGTAGTCATCTCGAGGTTGATGTACTTGAAGTTGCTTTTTGGCAAAAGAAATCCTGTCTGCGGCCACTTCTGCAAGAATATTTGCCTCAGCGTCATCTGTTATTGTTTTGAAGTCGCTTTGGTCAATAGTGTTCCAACTGTTCTTAAATCTTTTGAATAATTGTATATCAGGACCACTAGATGGAACAGTACGAATGAGGGGTCGAGGAACGGAGGGGGGGGGGATAAGAAGTTATAGTCCATGCTAGTCTCACTTGCACGTAAAATGTTACGTACCTAAATTTTAAATTAATGGAATCAGCATTTAAGCTGTATTTGAACACTTTTTGTAAAAAATTGACAGCTGGTAGCGACCTCTAAATCTTAACAGAATCAAAAACAAAAAAACGCGTATTTCGTATTTAGAGGTATATAATCAAATGAGAAAGTGCCCGGAGGATAATTCGAAAGTCGAAAAATAAGGACCACCCTACTGTTCAGCTTTATAATATTACCATAGATTAAATAAAAAAAAACATTTTTTTAACTTATTTAACATTAACCTTGAAAGTTCATATACCTTCAGTTTTTCCTAGAATCTATTCATGAAATAGAAGTGACTTTTTTAAACTATCACGAAAGACCGATGTCCAAAATACCAAAAAAAAGTTTTTACCTTGAATTTAGATAAAGTACCGACAGAAAGGCACGTATGTTCCCAGTTGGAGCCGTTCCAAATTAAATAAAAACACCAGAGAGATATGTATGACACTGCAAATCTTCAAATATTACACTATTTCAAGGAATTGAAGGGATCAAGTAAGACTGGTTATAATATAGGCCATTGACATTCGAGAGTTGTGTTGATCGAATAAGAGATGGCGCCACAATTGTTTTGTGTTTACAAACACAGAGATTTTGCGCACTTTAAAGCTATTTTTGTTCTTCGCCCACGTAAAAACGAGTGCAAAGGAGGTTGAACGTAAAATATGTTTTTTAATTGTTTGTTTTTCCGTATGGTGCGAAACGAAAATCATTGTTTTTGTATTGCTTCTTCGTGATATACCTAAGTTGAAAATGGGAAAGTGGACGCGCAATTCTTTGGCAGTCGCTTCATGTACCTGATCTATGAGCATCTGGAAGCAAAAGTTATGAAAATGCTGGACGAGCAATGAAATATCACAATGAATTTCAAAACTGCACACACACTTTAACTCAAATAATGTGCAATATAAAGTTATTGTAATAATTTTGTTATTGAAAAAGATTGTCCAATTCTTCTCCATAAAGATCTTAAGCCTTGGAATGGGCAACAGTAATTTCACAGTTATTATGTCTTGCAATTAGGATTGTAGTACAATAATTATTTTTTCACTGTTTTTATTTCATGTCTTTCGGTAATATTTTCAAAAGTCAAGCAGACGGTCGCTGGACTCACGAATTACCGTGACCCCGGTAAGTAAAGGGCTATTGAAGGACACCGTGGATTTGAATCAGTTCGAGTCTGACAGTCGCACCCGCTCTACCCTGGGTGGGAGGACTCATTCGATGAATTTACCACTTCAAAAAAATATTAAAAAAGATTGTCCAAGTCTTCTCCATAGAGATTTACGCTTTGGAATGGGCACCGACAATACTTTTACAGTTATTATGTCTTGTGACTGCGACTGTAGCACCATAATTATTTTTCCACTGTTTTTATTTCTTGTTTTTTTTTATAATATTTTCAAAGGTCAAGCAGATCAGTTACAGGAACCAAGTAACAGGAACCTACTTTAAATAAATGATTTAATGATAATCGTTTTAATGCTGCATAAAGACGATTACCTTTGCCTGTTTATCTAAAATGAATTATCTAGAAAATAATGAAACGGTTTTCCAGAGATTCGCGCAAAACCTCGAACTTACTAAAAATGCGTTCAATTTATTCTTAGCACAACAAATAATTATAATTCACCTTCTTCTCCGAGTTAATACACAATTTAATTTCAATTTGTTGTGAAAGACTTCGAGGAAACTCCCTGAGAATTGGCGCGAAAACTACGCCTAATCCCGCGTTTTTGGACGTCGGCCATATTTGTTTTTCCTTTTTAAATAAATGGCGACGTCGTTTTGTACCATACGACTCGGTAGGAGATTTGTTATTATTAATTTAACAGAGAAATGATTTGTTTAATTTGATTGCTATAGAGACTAAAGACGTAGAATGATAATTAGGTTTCTTGCAATTGAAATGCGTAAAACTGACCATGTCATGCATGGATGAACGAAACGTGGTCTGAGAGACTACACAAGTAAAAATGGTTTATAAAACATCATAATAGTTGTTGCCAACGGATCCACCCTTGTATAACTCAAAATTATCCCACGGAAACGTAGTTTTATGTTATTGGTACCTAATACCGATACTGGAATAAATTTATCTTTGAGTTATTCCAGATTAATAATAGTAGATTATTAACCAAGGGGATAAAGCAGTGTCTTCTGTCGCGGGTGACGATTTAAATCGCGAGCGTAACGAAGGACTCGAGGTTTACTCCCGAGCGTAGCGAGGGTGTTAAAAACTTAAATCACGAGCGAAGCGAGGGATTTAAGACGAGTCCTGAGTGTAGCGAGGGATTTAAGTTCACCCAAGACTAAGACAGCTTTATCACCGAGGAAAATACTCTACTTTTCGTACCATTTGCGAAAAAATGAACTCAATAATAATATGAGATAAGCATTTATTGAAAATAATGACAATTAAAAGTAAAAGTTAACATTCGAAACATTGGTCCAATTATTGATAGAGAGAGTTACATTTTTGTTTGGTACATTTATTGTCGATGAGTTAATTTGAGTATGTCTCTGTTCTTGCGTCTAAGGAAGTTGCGTTTCATTTGATTTAACATCGTTACGCATTTTTAGAACATTAACTTATTTATAAAAATAAAATAAACTCAAGGTTTTATTTGAAGAAAACAAAAACGCGGCAAATTCCTAGACTACATTTTTTTTTGTCGGAAAAGCAAAGGCATCAAGCTCATACGGCCTCTTCGGTTTTCGTAATTTTGTTTAATAATCATAACTGCATAATAAATACGTATTCCTTTTTCAAAAAGATGTGTAATGCTTTATATACAAACTCAATGGTGTAAACACAGATGTAGTTCAGTATAAATTTCGGTAAGTATTCCAAATTTAAATCACATTCTCTCCCTAGAGGATGAATGAAATTCAGTACAACATTCTCTCCCTGTTTTTAACAGATTAAAAATGACTATCGTTATGTTCGATTTTTGAAGCATAGAATGTCACTTTTTTGAGCAAGTGGTACGAAAAAGTTATTACCCTATTGGCCTTCAACTTCCTGGTAAAACTGGTTGTCAGACTTTTGAGCTTCTGACTAATCTAAAGATCTACAAATGACAGCCGGGACCAACGGCTTTACGTGCTTTCCGAGACACGGAGGAAACTCGCAATGACAGATTGTCACCCATCCGCAGTCCAAGGCAAGCGCGGCCGTTGGTCTTAATAATATGCTTATCGATTTCTGAGGTAAAGTCAAATTTGCTTGGTTTGATCTGTGAACATTTTATCATAGTGAGTTTCCTCCGTGTCTCGGAAATAATGTAAAGCCGTTGGTCCCGGCTGTCATTTGTAGATCTTTGACAGTCGTTACTATTAGTCAGAAGCTCTAAAGACAACCTGTCTTACCATGGGTATCGTATTACCCAGTTACTGGGTTGTGGAGGTCCGACAGGCAGTCGCTCCATGTAAAATACTGATAATCAGCTGCATCTGGCTCGACTGGAAGCCGACCCCAATATAGTTGGGAAAAGGCTAGGTAGATGATGTTATTTTGCTGATATCCATACACTAGGTTATTTTTAACCTGCGTAATTTAACCAAAAAAACAAAAACAAACCTGACCTTGTTATTCTCACGAAAGATCCCAATTTTTCCAGAACGCAATACTTCTGTCGTATTATTATCATGATTTTTCTACGTTTTTGGATCAAGAGTAAACGCAAGCGCACGATTGGGGTCGATGCTTCTTGCCTCGTGGCAGACTGCCCATAATCTTGTGTTTGTGTTTATTTCCATTGGGAATTGAGATCTATGCGTTTACTTTGTGTTAGTGATGTTCAATTTGTTGTGATACATTTAACAGTATCGATAAAATTGGATGTGATACTTCGATATTTTGTATTGATAGGTTTATCATCACTACGATGGATGGAAAAGAACGGTGGTCGAAATTAATGGATCGCATCATACCCTTTTCTTTCATCATCAAATGAGTTTTTTTGCCCTAGGTGCCGCGGAAAGGACTATCAGGTTCTCACTGACTAAAAAGTACCCTGTTCCTTCACATGCCCTTTGCGTTCCAGGAACGCGGAGCCACTTTAAGGCAGTCACTGCGGACTACGATCTCAAAAAATCTCTACTGAATTTCTGATACTTTACATCTAAGGCTCTTTCTATTTGTAACTAAAATAAATACTCGTATCGGCGACACACGAGAAATACCAATGAACTGATAAAAAATAATAATCATCATCATTAGCCTATAATGTTCCCACAGCTGGGACACAGGCCTCCTCTCTGTCAGAGGGAGCGGGCCATGATCCACCACGCGGGCCCAGTGCTGGTTGGTAGATGTCACATGTGTTAGAATGTTTGGTTCTAGGACATGCCGGTTTCCTCACGATGTTTTCCTTCACCGTTTTGAGAGCAGTGGTGATCACTACTCTCATTGATAAAATATGAAATATCGAATACCTACTAGCGACCCGCCCCGGCTCCGCACGGGTGCAATCTGTACTATATTATGCATGTTTACCTTCCTCTAGAATCACCTTATCTATTAAAAACCGCATCAAAATCCGTTCCGTAGTTTTAAAGATCTAAGCATACATAGGGACAGACAGACAGCGGGAAGCGACTTTGTTTTATACTATGTAGTGATGATTGATGATCTCAGCGACACGATTCTAGGTTCATTTCAAACATTTGCGATCCTAATCGATCCATAATAATGATGAGGGCATCCCTATCGCCCTTGGTGTGTGTGTATCGGATCGAAAATTGTAATCCGTGTACCTTGTGTTTGTTTTGGTTAAATTATGTTTTGGTAAGTGTTTACTACTCAAAGATAACAAGCTTTGAGGAAATAGTGCAGTATTCTAGGAGCTGTAATGTTTTGTGTAATGTTCTTGGAATCGTTATGTACGACATTGATAGCCAACCTCTGCATATAACTCTAAACTCTTCAAAGTTATAATGAACAGTCTTCTTCTGGTAAGCTCTGTCGGAGTCACCTCTGCCTTTTTTTTAACGTGGTGAATACATCACATGAGACCTCCCACCCAGGGCAGAGCGGGAGGGACTGTCAGACTCGTACTGACTAAAATCCACGGCGTCCTTCAATAGCCCTTTACGTACCGGGGTCACGGTAATTCGTGAGTCCCGCGACCAAGTCACCTCTGACTTAGACTAAGGTCAAGAGCAAATACGTTTTAAATAAAAAAAAGTCAATAAAAACATAAAAATTCATAGACAGCCAAAATCATTACCTTTTGGCTTCGCCGTAGTCGGATAAAAAAGAGAATTTTTAGGCTGATAGCGACGTAGTATAATCATGAAATTATCATCGGTTTTCATTCAATAGTAGCTGACCTGGCAAACCTCGTACCGCCTCAAAATTAATTCCTTTTTATCATTTTACTCACCTTTTACACCTTCTCTGGAATTTTAAAAATAATTCAAAATCAAAATTAGCCAAATCGGTCCAGCCGTTCTCGAGTTTTAGCGAGACAAACGAACAGCAATCGATTGTTATATGTATAGATTTTTTTAATCAATATTTTTAAATAACTCTTGGTCATTAACTCATTATGAAAAAAAGATTTTTCTTGTCTTGGCAAAATTACTCCACAATAAAAGTTTAGAAAACATCTTTTTAAAAAGTCTAGCAATACCATTGCCAGAAACAAAAAAAAAAAACTAAAGACAAATCGTTTTCTACTCTTTGTTCACCTCAATTCCAAGTAATCATACCTACTTTTAAAATCACGATGACAGTAATTATCTAATTTTTAGCCCGTGAACTCATTTCTGAACGTTGTGCGTTGCCAAAACTCTTGAAGATTACAGTAGGTATCATTCCTTCGTTTCCGTTTGTGTCTGAGATCATTGATGAAACTAATTTGGCAACAGTTAACGAGAATAACCTAGCCTAATCTTTGTTTAGTTAGCAAGAGTCTCCCGTTTGACCACTATCTCGCCTGATGGTAAGCGATGATGTGGTCGACGGTGAAGCACGCTTGTCTAGAAGTAACCTGTTCACTCTTGACAAAAAGACCTCAAGATTGTAGCTATCAGGAAATACAGGCCCCGGCAGGGAATTCCACTTCTTAACTGTGTACACAATCGCAATTTAATTACCACACTCTCGAAATTCCTCTAACTTCATTGTCTCAGCGATTTGCTGGTGCCACTGTTGATTCTGGCTTTCCACATAAGATCGGTATTAAAATCAATCCTTTGTGTTAATCCAGGTTATAAATTATCTGTATACAAAATATCATCTAAATCCGTCCAGTAGTTATTGCGTCCTGCCGGGATCGCGGGACTTACCCACTACCGTAACCCCGGTACGTAAAGGGCTAGTGAAGGACACCGTGGATTTTAGTCAGAACAAGTCTGACAGTCCCTCCCGCCCTGCCCTGGGTGGGAGGACTCATTTGATGATTTTACCACGAAAAAAAAAAACAAAAAAAAGTAGTTTTTGCGTGACAGGGTAAGAAACACACACAAAATCACAAACTTTCTCATTTATGCTATTAGTAGGATACTCTCCGTATTTGTTTTTCTTTTTCCCTTTATCATTTACTCTTTCAAAATCCACTTACATTTGATCTACCTTTAAACTTTCTTTCCCTTCTAAGCCAGGATTTTCTTTATTTGCAAGAGTCAATGCGCCGTTCACATCCAAATCCATTGTGATATCCACACCCACCTCGTGCTCAAACACACGCACCTGACTGCTGTTATCATTTGGAATGCTGCCCATCTTGAGAGTAAGGTCGAGCCTCATGACGTAGCCAACAAAGGAAACTTCGATGATAGGAAAACATGTGTTAGAGACATGTGGTTCACCAGCTAAATTTAGAGGATTAAATGTGTTTTGGGAAATCTCTGATGTCAACAGCTCATGCTATTTTCTATAAGAAATCGCTAGACTACGATGTGCTCGAGCAAAGCCGCCTGTGCTTGAGCCGCTCTTGCTGAGGTTGGTCTGTGCCTGAGTGACTGTCTGTCATAGCGGATTTCCTCCGTGCCTCAGATAGCACGTTAAGCCTTTGGTCCCGGCTGTCATTTGTAGATCTTTTGTCAGTCGTTACTGTTAGACAGAAGCTTGAAAGTCTCACAACCAGTCTTACCAAGGTTTATAGTATTTCTCAGTTACTAAGTTGTCGAGGTCAGATAGGTAGTCGTTCCATGTAAAATATTGATATTCAGCTGCATCCGGTTCGACTGAAAGCCGATCCAAAAATAGTTGGGAAAAGGCAGGCAGATAATTATGTGTTCCATCAAAGTAAATGCATAAACAAGCACTGTAAATTGTTTTGATTGATAGTGTTAGATGCTGCCAAAATTTAAATAAATGGTAACCAATGTTATTGCACTTCTACGAGGCTCTTTAAGCAACTGCTTGATTCGAGGAATACTGGATCATTAATTGTGGGGACGATTGTGATACACGTTCTGAAAAGAACTTAATGTCAGATGTTAAGAGGACAGCCAATTTCCAAATTATTTCAAAGTCACATCATTTATTTTAATTAGGCCATCGAAGAGACACTTTTGAACGAATATTAAAATTAAAGGAAATGAGATGGGTTGGGATTGATTCTACACTCATTCGTCTTTTATTAACATTAAATAGCCTCTTCGGATTAACGAGGTCCTACTGTAGTAGCAATAACTAACCAAAAGTAGTAAAAACTCGTCTCCATGCGCAGTTTTCATCCCAAATAAACAATACTTACGTTGTTGGCATCAACAGCAACACCTATATTTTTACAACCTATTGACTGATTACCATACGTTCCTATATACACGAGTCGCTCGATAAGTATATAAGATATATTACTATCTATTTACCTTTCTTGGCCACGAGCTTCAAAAACATGGTGATAGATGATGATAATTTGTTTCTGGACTAGCGCTCCACTCGCGGCTTCGTGAATTTTTGAAGTGAAAACTTCTTTATAGGCGTTGTGCATTTTTTTGGAATGGGTGAAAAATGTTAAACTTGCGTCAGGACACGTGACCTGATCGAAAATTCGTAAGACGGCGTAGGGCGCTTGCGCAATGTTCGTGTGTGTTTATTACTATTCAAGTTTTCACTTCTGCCGGCACTCCCAGAGTGCAACCCGTCGTTCTTTTTCTACCGGCCATCCTCTTTACGGGATACTTTTGGAAAATCTAAAGAATCCAGCAAAAATTTGAGTCTCCTAGCACTTGTGTAACTAAGTATCTTACAGACTATGAACCCCATGAAATACTCCTTAGCGGTCTTCGTCAAATTTGCAAAATCGCGTCTTAGTGAGCACCTACGTCCTAAAGAACCTATAAACACCTAGCACTTCTGAGATTTCATGATACTTTTCGTTTCGCTGTTATATTATAGACTCTTCGACGTCTTTTTTATTTATTGAACACTTTTTTAAACCGCTACACATCGTTCTCACTTATTGTACTATCGCAAGATGAGTGATGTACGAGTAACAAGAGTTCTGTATTTAATTTTGTTTATTGAAATAGAATACGTCCGTACGTGAAATAGGAGGTCGTGGCTAAATAAATACAGCCGCACAGGCCGATCTTCCGGGTTAAGCCGCGCTTGCCGGGTTTGGTCTGTGTATGGGTGACCATCTGTCAAAGCGAGTTTCCTCCGTGCCTCGGAAAGCACGTAAAGCCGTTGGTCCCGGTTGTTATTTGTAGATCTTTGACAGTCGTTACTGTTAGTCAGAAGCTCTAAAGTCTGACAACCAGTCTTACCATGGGGTCTCGTATTACCCAGTTACTGGGTTGTGGAGGTCCGACAGGCAGTCGCTCCATGTAAAATACTGATATCCAGCTGAATCTGGTTTGACTGGAAGCCGACCCCAATATAGTTGGGAAAAGGCTAGGCAGATGATGAAATAGAATACGTCCATGGAGTTTCTTGCCCGTTCTTGAGATCTACGCTTTGTCATTCATTTACATTTCACAGTTTTTATGTCCGTGATTGGCACTATATTTCTGTAGTTTTTTTTTGTCTTTTGGCAATTTAATAGTGCCTGTCACTGAAATAAATGATTTAATTGTTTAGAGCAAGCTGCGAGTCACGGACATCTTGATTTGCAAAATGACCGTACTTACGCCCGCGTTTACATTGGCCAAGGACAGTTGATAGACAATGTCTGTTTACTCGCTACTGTCAGGTCAGTCTACAGCACTCGCGTCAACGGACAGCTGTGATATTCTTTACAAGATATTTTCTGTGTGGTCTCGGGACTCACCAATTACCGTGACCTCGGTACGTAAAGGGCTATTGAACGACACCGTGGATTTTAGTCAGACGAGTCTGACAGTCCCTCCCGCTTTACCCTGGGTGAGAGGACTCATGTGATGATTTTACCATGTCAAAAAAAAAATGTCGTTGTCGGTGTCAATGTAGCTTAGTGAATATCAATCAGCCATTTCAATAATGGAGCAGCTGCAAAAAGGCTATATTTTAATGGAATACCACTGTAGGGCGGGATCATCTAGTACAGGAAGACATAAAGCGTCTGTGGTAATCATCAACTCATCTTCAACATCATTCTCCTACCTTTACTCCAAGTCATTTTGAATCGTTGCAGTAAGTCTTCATTCATCCATACTTCTCTATTACTGGTCATTTCAGCAGTCACCTCCTTTCTATCCATATCTTATTTAACACTGTCCATACATCGTTTCTTTGATCTTCTTAATCAAAACAAGTGACACTCACGAATTGTGTTTTGTTTTCCTACTTCTCCGCTATTCTTTTCTGATTAATTTCGTTGCGGGATCCAAGAGGGTTACTTCGTCGAATTTCATTGTCTCGGCGCTTTTCTTTTGGTCGTTCAAACTCAAAACATTTATTTCAATGTGATAATTACAGGTACTTTTGAAATGTCAAACAACAATTCTTATAATGAAGCTACCTACATACAGTCCCAGTCATCATCATCTGCCTTGCCTTTTCCCAACTATATTAGGGTCGGCTTCCAGTCAAACCAGATGCAGCTGGATATCAGTATTTTACACGGAGCGACTGCCTGTCGGACCTCCATACAGTCCCAGTCACAAAGCATAATACCTTGTAAAAGCACTGTAGTTGCCCATACAACATCATAGAATCTCTATGGAGAAGAATGGGCAAGACACTTCGTTACTGTTGATTCTGGCTTTCAGGTGTAGATTTGGAAATACTGGCGTTTTTTTAGTCGTAAGTAGCATCGCAAATCGCATCGCACTAGGCCGTGAACAAAAGCCAAAAAACTCTGTTGACAGATTATACATGCATGCCCAAATCTACGACAGGAATCCGCGTAATATATTACCATCTATTTATGAATAATTGTTGTTGACATACTACCTATTCTATTGGACTGCCATTGACAAAGATTTGGAAGTCAGTTGTATTCTGTTTTTTGAAGAGAGAGTACGTCTCCTAAACAGTCTTTGCAAAGAGAAATTATTATTTAATGTTCCTTGCCAAGTAATTGTTTTTGGGCTGTCGTTTTAAGATTTAAATTTCGCAGTTGGAATTTGTACTGTCTTTGATGTTGTCGTGTGTGTTTTGAATTATTAAAAGTGATTCTAAAGGTGTTGTTACTTCAAGAAAGCGTCGTGTTTTTGTGATTGGAATTAGAGGACGGTTGTCTTTGAGCGCTCAAGATGCCTACGTTTATAAGTTAGTAAATTTGTCTTTTTTTATTGTGTTCCTGAACACTATTGGCTAGGCTTTATTCATCGGTATTGTCACGGTATTGTTTTAAAAGATGAGAAGAGGAAGAAAGAAGAAGATGCTTGTAATGCACCAGGATAGAGAAGTAACAGTGGTCTTGACTAATTTTATAAATCCTATGTGAATTCTGAAGACGATTGTTATGATTATTTCTAACGTACGTTTTTTTGTCTCTATATCCTGATGAAAAACTTGTTAGTCGACTTCAGTAATGTCACTTTAAGAACCCAAAGACGTGAGTGTGGTTAGTGCAGACGTTGAGATATCGACTACTACGTTTCGTGGCGCAGGATTCTCGTTCGGAACAAATTTTTGTATGATCTACAAGCACTTGTAGCACACAATGTTCGTAGAAATGAGAAATTCGTAGTGTGGAGTAAATTTTTTTTTTCTATAGGAAGTTATAATAGTTTAAACACTCAATTCATATAAATTTTGTTTGTTCCAGTGACAATGCCTTCGGAGGTAGCGCTAGGCAAGTCGATGCAGCGGGAGCTGGCGGACTCCATCATCAGGATGGTGCCGCTGGACGAAATCCGGATACTGCTTGCTTGTGGAGCTAAGGTTAGCAAATTAGTTTCTCTTTTTGTTATCTCAATGTCCCTTCTTCTTCTACCTTCTTCCACTTCTTTTTCTCTC
The DNA here is from genome assembly GCA_943136025.2 of Agrotis puta. Classification (NCBI taxonomy): domain Eukaryota; kingdom Metazoa; phylum Arthropoda; class Insecta; order Lepidoptera; family Noctuidae; genus Agrotis; species Agrotis puta. The sequence goes on along the minus strand of OW964195.2, from coordinate 1,765,492 downwards.
TTTGGCCACCTTTCTATTATTATTAGGCCTCTTATTTTCTTCTTTCGGCAGTTTTGCCATAGCACCACTGGTACCTTTTTTTTATCGTGGTAAAATCAGCAAATGAGTCCTCCCACTCAGACTTAGGGACTGTCAGACTCGTACTGACTAAAATCCACGGTGTCCTTCGCTAGCCCTTTACGTTCCGGGGTCATGGTAATTCGTGAGTCCCGCGACCCCGGCAGGCTTTGGCCCTCTACAGGCCCCGTCACTATGCTGACACTCCTTGAGGCGCGCGTGGAACACAACGCGCCTTCGACCCACCAATGGTACCTAGCATAAAATATACTATTCTATATAAGAAATCTCATCGCTCGACTTTTATGCTCTTCGACGAGGTGGCTTTGAGATCGTCCGATCGTGCAGCTCGAGACGTGACACGCGGTGTCGCTGTCAGCAACTTAGTGAATACCAAACTGTAGTCCCAGCGTAGTGTGAACGCTGCGGCCGCGCTGTTACATGGCTGTGTTTAAAGAAAATGGAACTGCTGTTTTCTTTCCAAAGCTTTTCAATTCGCGACAAAGGCGTTAATGCATATAAAATGTTGTATAACTTACAGGTAAACGAGCCAGTAACCCAAGGTCTACGTCCGCTGCACTATGCTATCTGGCAACGTTACCTGGAGGCCACCAGGTTGCTGGTGGTGCGAGGGTGTGATGTCAACGCCAGGGACGACTGCGGGTATAGCGCTCTGCATCTTGCCGCTGAGCATGGGTTAGTAGTTTACTGGATATCTTTTTTTTTAGCGTGATAAATCATCAAATGAGTCCTCCCACCCAGGGCAGAGCGGGAGGGACTGTCAGACTCGTACTGACTAAAATCCACGGTGTCCTTCAATAGCCCTTTACGTTCCGGGGTCACGGTAATTCGTGAGTCCCGCGACCCCGGCAGGCTTTGGCCCTCTAGATCCCCGTAAATTTTTGCTGAGATATCTTTTATTTTTTATGGGTTTGGCCTTGAGTTTAGTCAAAAAACCAAATTGGTTATTTATTTGTTAATTTTTTCATCAAAGAAGTACGGAAGGATCGTGCTATGCCATGTAACTTTAGCGAAAGCATAAATAAATAAGCATATAATGTGCCCACAGACATGCTGGTCGTAAAACCTCACTCAGTACTACACATATGTCTATGATTATTGTTCGTTTTGTTTTTCTTAAATTGTGCCACTTAATTTTATTAATTAGTGTTTGGGATTTTTAAGGTCTACCAAAAACGAATACACAACAAATATTGCTTCGATATTGGTTATGGGTTTTTACATGTACCAAAAATATCCGAATCTACTACAAAAATGCAATTAACAAACAGAGACATTTTGAAAATCAAGCACATATCGAGAAATTACATGAATCTCTAGGATTTGATAAAAAAATAACTCTGGAAACCGCTATTTCATATCAATAAAACCTCACGTTTGTGTTTAGTTTATCTAGATGATATACTGATGTTCGTATGACTCACTTCAGATACACGGAGTTGGTGAAGTTGCTACTGGAAAGCGGAGCGGCAGTTGATTATAGACCTGATACTGGCGAGGAGTTCCCCAGGACCACGCTGTGTGATGAACCGCTAAGACTAGCCATCAGGAATAAACATTATGTGAGTAATCCTTGACAGATAACCATGAATTCCGTAAGAAGAGCTGGAAACTGGACAAACTATGGATGGCCATGTCTGTTAGAAGTGTTTATGCCGAATGCCCTTCATACAAACTTTGAAGTCCTTATTTTTCGAAATGACTGAGACCGATTGGATGAAACTTCGTATGCCTAAGCAGGATATGTATATGTCTTAAAAGTTTTCAGAGAACATTTTCGAAGTCTTCTTTAAAAAAGATCCATGGAAGACTCTGTTTCTATGGAAATAACAAAATCGTACAATTTATAGCGATAGCACCACTTTTGCGAAAATGTTCTCTGATAATGAAAACTTTCAGACCTACATATTCTGCTTATAGCTAGCTTTTTCAAATACTTCATAATCTTTTAAATCATGGTTCTTGACCTAAGCTTTTCCTTAAATTTCTCTTTACAGGAAGTAGCTCGTCTCCTCCTCGAAGCCGGAGCAGACCCGAACAAGCGTTACTTCTTCGGCGCCGAGATCAACCTGGTCTCCGACCCTGAGTACTTGGAGCTTTTGCTGACTTTCGGAGCCAATCCTGACTCGAGGGACAGGGCTGGATTGACGCCGCTGATGAAGGCTGCGAGGCAGAGGAAGGTATGTTGCGAGTCTAGTATGTTACATGTGGACGGCGAGTAATGGATGACTCGTTGTCCGATCATGGATCATGCCCGGGTCGGCAGCGCATCGACCATTGGCTAACAAATTAGAAATTCGTTTGTAAAGACTGACTCTGGAGTAAGTTAAGGTTCAACTTTAAAACCTACAACTTTAAATGAATAAACGTCTCTGTTTTGTTAGGTTTCAGCATTTTCTGTTGAATGTTGAAGTTAATAGTACGCTTCATTTTCCAGAGTATGGACGCCGTTCTGCTCCTCATCAGTTTCGGAGCTGATGTTAACGCGATGGCCGACGCCAGGAACGACTACAGAACCGTCATGCACTATGCCGTTTTAAGTGGTAAGAATGTTTTGTTTCATTTGAAAAAAGTATGCTTAAGTTTTATCCGTTATCATAGCACTTGCAAGTGCAGAGTGGGATACCAAAAAAATAAAAAATACTTTGGCTGTTATTTAGATTAACAAATAAACCGTTTTGAAAAAGTGTATCCATGCAGGCATAACACAATAGCTAAGTACTTACATGTTCCAGCAGGCAAGCACAATGATGAAGATAGGTAGGGGAACAGTGTAGAAGACGGGGACGCGAGGTATAGTGGGGACATACACTCTTTAGGCAAACTTAACACAATACTAACGTGGCGCAAGCACCAACAGGACGCCATTTGTTAATGGCCGCTTGCAAATGACGTCCATAGGCCTTATATACATAACTGGAATTTTGACACTAATTTCAAGGAAATAATAGTTCCTTGTTCGTACACTTGAGGCGCTGTTCTATACAATAAACGTAAATAAAATACTGAAATCTTGTGATCGAGCTACAGATGGCGCTTGCGCTACGTTATTATTGTGTTAAGTATGCCTAAAGAGTGTATGTCCCCATTATACCTCGCGTCCCCGTCTTATACACTGTTCCCATATCTTCTTGATTTCTATTGAATCAGTTTGGCTACTATCAAGCTAAAATGTGGTCGATGGTGATGCACTCTTGCCTAGAAATAACCTACAACTTGAAAAACAGACTCCAGCAGGAAATTCCAGCAGTTTGGATTAATTTCTTCTACAAACCGACCTGCAACCTTATAAGACTTTACTACCGTCGTATTCTCCTTCCGTCTTCCAGGCAATCCAGAGTTAGTGAACCTGATGATAAAGCAAGGAGCTCGCGTCAACTACTCGTGTCCAGAGCTGAGCAAGCCGAGCCCGTTGGACCTGGCCATCTTGAAGGGAGACGTGCAGATGCTGCAGATGCTGTTGGCTGCTGGTGAGTCCCGTTTTACTGGTGCATGCGTTTTATCACTTGTATGAAACTGTGTTCTGTTCTAAACTTTATTTCATCACAATGGCCGCCATCGGAAGTGAGTTTATCCTCACATCTTAAAATCCACATGGTCGCGAAGACACTTCCGCGGGTCATCGAGGCCTGTATACTAGTTTGACACCAATCATCTTATCTGCCTAGCTTTTTCCCAATTATATTGCGGTCGGCTTCCAGTCGAACCAGATGCAGCTAAATATCAGTACATGGAGCGACTGTCTATCGGACCTCCAAACCCAGTAACTGGGTAACGCGATACCCCGTGGTAAGACAGTCAGATATTTACAGCTTCTGACTAATAGTAATGACTGTCAAAGATCTACAAATGACAGCCGGGACCAACGGCTTTACGTGCTTTCCGAGACACGAAGGAAACTCTCTATGACAGATGGTCACCCATTCACAGACTAACCTAGGCAAGCGCGGCTTAACCCGGAAGATCGGCCTGTGCGGCTGTAATTATTTAGCTGCGAGCTCCTCACTCCTCTGGAACTTTTACTGAGTTAAAATAACAGCGAGACTTCAAATGGGAAAATTCAAAATGAATTAGTCAGTAGCCTGTCCAGGGAGCCGAAATACAATGGCGTTAAATAATTAACAGGTGTTTGCCTAATTAATCAATAATTATTTTAATCTCTAATATCAACAGGCCTGTTGGTTTAGTGGTTAGTGACCCTGACTGCTATGCCGGAGGTCGTGGGTTCGATTCCCACCCACGACAAATGTTTGTGTGATGAGCACGATCATTTGTTCTGTGTCTGGGTGTAATTTATCTATATGTATGTATTTAGAAATATATAAGTATGTTTATCAGCTGTCTAGTACCCATAACACAAGCTCTGCTTAGCTTCGGACTAGATGGCGTTGTGTGATAGTTGTGGAATATTTATTATTTTATGTTTTTAGGTGCACAAGTGAATGCATCAAGTTCTGTGATTGGATCGCCACTGCATGTAGCTTGCTCAGACAGCATTAGCAACAGGAAAGAAATTGTTCAAGTGAGTATCGTAAATGCTATCAAATGTGCTATAGTGATTTAGATGGTCACGGGACTGTACGAATTACCGTGATCCCGGAACGTAATGGGCTATTGAAGGACACCGTGGATTTTAGTCAGCACGAGTCTGACAGTCCCTCCCGGTCTGCCCTGGGTGGGAGGACTGATTTGATGATTTTACAACGATAAAAAAGTGATTTAGGTACTTTAGTTACACTACGCGATGCAGTTAATCTATTGTACCAAAGGTAAGACAAGAAGGATGGAACAGTAAAGCACAAACAGTTACTAAAGTTATTAAGCCTTAGGGCTGCATTACACGGGTGAATAATGCTGCAAAGCTTATGGGACAGTGGGACCTGGATGAACGAAGCATTTTTTTATCGACTTCTAAAAAAAAGGAGGTTTTTTTTTGACGTGGTAAAATCATCAAATGAGTCCTCCCACCCAGGACAGGACGTGAGGAACTGTCAGACTGACAACTGACAAAAATCCACGGTGTCCTTTAATAACCCTACGTACTACGTTCCGGGGACCCGTTAGTCCCGCGACTCCGGCAGGCTTTGGCCCTCTAACGGAGCCCCGTCATAACAATAACATAGCTGAGCTAGGCTTTACTTTCTATTTCATGATGATAAATGTAAATGCCTCTTTTCTCCTCAGATTCTTCTAGAAAGCGGTGCCGACCCGAATCTGAAGGTCTACAACGATGAGGACGCTACGCAGCTCCGCCCAGCTCTGGCGGAGTACCTCGCCAGCAACCCGGAGCCCAGTTCTGAGATTGTGGCGTTGCTGTTGAGATATGGCGCCAGGGTCAGTATACTGTACAGTAGACATGAGGGATAGGACCAAGGAGTAACCGAAGGGGCTTAAACTGGGACGTCCTTTTTTGGGCGATAAAATCAAATTGGGGTTCATTTACGTGGAGCAGAGCGGACTATGAAACTCTAACTGACTAAAAAACTGCCCTGGTTTTCGGTTGCCCTTTCCGTTCCAGGGCCCCGGTATCTTGCTTAGACAGTCCTACGCCTGCTGGGGTCGTCCCAGCAGGGGTTTAGTCCTATGGCAGGCGTGAGTTAGCTGACAGCCCTATTTAGAGCGCGAGCCTAGTCCTGACAGCGAGCTTCTAATTACTCGCCAAGGAAACACTTCCTAGGACCAAAAATAGAAACGGTTGATGTATGATCATAGACAAGCCAACAATAGTAATTTCTTTTTTTTAATAGGTCATCATGAAGACTCAATTCCGTGACCCCGACGGTATCCTTAACCATCTCCAGAACGTGACCTCAGAAGAGTACCAACACATCTTCTATCTCCTTCTAGAGGCGGCTGAAGCATTCGATCTCTGCATGATTAAGAGGAACAACACTATCACCGCCACACAAAAGGAAGCCTTAATCCATCGCGCTAAGACTCCAATCTCCTTGTTAGCTCAAACCAGGATATTTTTAAGGAGATATTTCAAGACTACTCTTGTTGATGTCGTTCAGGATATTGAACTGCCAAAGATTCTACATCAGTACTTGCTTTTTAACTGTCGTTAAAAAGAGTTTTTGGTATTTTTAAGGCTTTACTTTAGGCTGAAGAAGAATATTCTTTTGCCTTCATCTTTTTTATGAAGATGTTTTTGGTGTTGCCAGTTGAGATTAGTCGCCCTAATTAATGGGTGATTCTGATTGTCGCCGAGACTGGTTATTAAGAACTGAAGATTTATTAAGATTTAGGCCGACTAAGTGTCAAACTAGGGTCTAATATGGCCATTATTGTTTCATTTTGATATAACTAAGTTTAAGTATAAGATGGTCTTATTTTTTCTATAATTCTTTGTATGCATATGTCAATACGAAGAATTCTTATCATTATTATTTTTTTAGACTGTTGTAATGTTGTATTATTGAATAAGATAAAAAGCTTAGAAAATAATATTTGCACGTATCTATCGTATTACGTTAGTAGTAAATATCATATTATTTTTGTGTTTTTAAAATTTATTTTTCGTCAGATAATAAAGTTAAAAAAACACTTGAATCCATAATTTGTATTATTATTCAGCGCTTGGCAATTATTTCTGTTTTTTTTATAATACATTGTAATCTTCAGGATTAATAGGATTTGAATTGAAAACACAATATAAATATGTAATGCTAAATATAAATGCCAAGAAGGATACTTGAGTTTTATAAAAATATAAGAAAAACAAAAAAAAGAGCTTTTTACAAATTGGTTATACACATGTGTAGCCATGAGTTTTAAATGTATCATTATCGCAAATCATTAGATGTTAGTCTGATTTTCATTGCTATGTGATAACATTGTGATATGTTTTTATGAATAAGACTTGATTTGAACTTGTAACCGATCAGTTTCAAGTGATATGTATTCAATAACTATTTTATAAATATAAAGTAAATAAATATATGTGTGAAATATATCAATGGTTTATTTTACTTCCAAGATAATCTTAAGTTTTGTTATAGGACATTACTAGAAATCCATTCATATATAAATTAAAATGCTTATTTTGAAATGCTTATTTCCCACGGAGATAGGTTTTTTTTTTTTTTTTTTTTATCGTGGTAAAATCATCAAATGAGTCCTCCCACCCAGGGCAGAGCGGGAGGGACTGTCAGACTTGTACTGACTAAAATCCACGGTGTCCTTCAATAGCCCTTTACGTACCGGGGTCACGGTAATCCCTAGGTCCCGCGATCCCGGCAGGCTTTGGCCTCTACAGGCCCCGTCAATATGCTGACACTCTTTGAGGTGCGCGTGGAACACAACGCGCCGTCGACCCGGGCATGGTCCATGGTCGGGCAGCGAGTCGCCCATTACTCGCTGCCCGCATGCCCGCGCCTACGGTGGCCGGAGATCGTCTTGCGACGTCCGACGCCGTAGGCGTCTACCACTGCGGCTGGGGTGGAGGGAGGACGCTGTCCTCTCCCTCAGGCGGCCCGCCTCCTCCTTCACGAGCATGACTGCTTCGCAGAAGGAGGCGACCGCTTCCCACTCCGTCTCGCCCCGCAGCATGGCCTCGACCAATGCCGGGCGCGAGAGGTCTCCGCCTATCGCCGTCGTGAGGACACGGCGGTGCTCTGCCCAAGCGGGGCAGTCCTGCACCGTATGCTCCACCGTGTCCTCCGGACGATCCTCGCAGACGGAGATAGGTAAAAACTATAGAAAGACACGTAACGTTCCATAACAGCTTTTCGAGCCGATAGCGAGTAATACATAACTGTTAAGTTCATGCTTCATGATTCAGATATATGGCGCAGTACGGCCCTTCATGCAGAATGACAGAAATATACAAATTCAGTACAAACATGCGACATTGTAATTATACTCCACAAGTCGACAGGTTCTGATGTTTCTGCACATATGGGGTAAATGTCGAATGCAAATTAAATAAGGAAAGTTTATCTGATATATCGTTAAAATGATTAAAACTAAATAATCTAAATTAAGATTTTCATTGAAACAGCTATTCTTTAGAAAGGTTGAAAAAAAAGAAACAAAAAATATCTATCTAAGTATCTATAGACACTAATATAATAAAGAGGAAAGGTTTGATTGTTTGTATTGAATATGCTCCGAAGAAACCAGTGACTACTGTTCAATAATTCCACACATCAATGTTATTTGAAAAGTTATCTATCCAAGATTTCATGAATCTAGTAAAATCGGTCCAAATATTGCCAGACGTAATAAATTTTAACCCACACAAAGGAAATTTATGTTCGCAACCTGGCAACATTACCACAGTGACTTGTCAAATCCAACTTGCAGTTTTGCGTCGACGACAAACCAAATAAACAATTATTTCTCAATTTCCTTGTGAAATACATCGAATTTCTTTTTAAAATGTCGGACAAACAGAAAGTAGATCTCGGTCTTCTCGAGGAAGACGACGAATTCGAAGAATTTCCCGCCGAAAGTGAGTATTCTTGCTATTAAGATTTTTAACAAAGGTTTTCGAAATATTTTCTAGATTCAAGCCTCAATTTTGTGCTATTTTCTTTATAGACTGGGGAACAGAGGATGCTGATGACGAAGACGTGTCTGTTTGGGAAGATAACTGGGAAGATGACATCGTACAAGATGATTTCAATCAACAGTTGAGGTTAGAAATTGTTTTCCTAATTTTCTGGCGACAAACCTTTGTAAATACTATATTTAGTTTCTGTGGTGGATACACTGACGTTTTCCAAACCCTCAAAATCCATTTCCAGTAGATTAAGAAATATTTGGGTACCTCAAAGAAATTTTTAGTGCTACTTGCACCTACAAAAAGGCAATAATATGGCAATGCTTTTAGACGATGCCCGCTTTAATAAATCTATTCTTTGTTTTTACTAAGGCACATTGCAAACGAATCTAACTGCGTTTAAAACATTGATATACTGGAATCGGACCACATCTAGAGGGTCGCTACTGCTTGTTAATTCTCTATGTGTGTTGAAGAATGTGACAGTTTTTTACCCTATCTGTGTTCTCCCCGGTATTCTTTATTTAAACAGACACTTACCACAAGATAAATGTCTGTTAAACACTTATCTAAAAAGACTGTCGAAGCCAAAACAATGTTTTATGATATAAGGGTTGTTTTGCAGTTACACTTTTTTAAGATAAGCATTCAACATTGAATTATCAATTTGAGAATTAAAAAAAAACGACAGGTTGCACTCTGGGAGTGCCGGCAGAAGTGAAAACTTGATTAGTAATAAACACACACAAACAAGCGCCCTGCGCTGTCTTACGAATTTTCGATCAGGTCACGTGTCCTGACGCGAGTTTAACATTTTTTACTCATTCCAAAAAAAGTGCACAACGCCGCTAAAGAAGTTTTCACTTCAAAAAAAACTTTTCAACAAGCTGACATTGTTTTTTTTTCTTGTTTCAGGCAGCAACTAGAAAAACTGAAAGAGACTGCCAAGTAATCTCTTCTTAGCATACTAACACCTAGAAATAAGTTAATTTTATTATTAAAAGGTCATAAAATTCCAGCAGAATTAATGTACAATGGGTTGCTCTGGAAATTCACGTATCAAATTAGTAGTCTTTGAGTGTTGAAATAATTAGTAAATGGTTTCAAATATTTGGTTTGCCTCAATTTCCACTATGTTATTGTACCACAAAGATATGTAACTCGCTTACATATTTTTCTCATTATGTAATAAAAATCTTTTTAAACTTCTATGTTGCAGTTTGTTTTCATCTCCCTCCTAGCGGTCCACTTCGGGCTACAGCACCACTTAACCTTTTAAGCGCTTGGCTAAATATCAGTTGCCGTGCCCCTAGCGCCCGGCTACGAATCGTGCTTTCCTCTTCTCCTCTCTTTCTGCTCCTTCTAAGCTCAGATTTGTAAAATGTCATGGTGTACAATAAAAAGTATTCTATCTATCTATCTACATAAATAGAGAGATATGGAATAGATGCAATAAAATCGAACAAAACAACAAAAATCGTGAATATTCTCTGTCGGATAAATACGACACGGGCGATAGGGGCACGAAAATGTTTGTCGGATATATACGACTCTGGCGGTTAAAGGGTTAACATTGAGACTCGGAAAAAAAAAGTGTAAAAGCATTTGTAGTGTAACAAACATAATGAGTGTTTTGATTAAATTCTGACCATAACAATATGGCTGCAGTTCCACTGATACGGAGCGAAGAAGAGCAGAGACGATCTGACCATTCACATGGCTTGAGTGGAGAAGAGATGTGGATTTCAACCCATGTGATTGGTCAGCTCGTCTCCGCTCCGCCTTAGTCGAACCGTAGTCTAAACACTTGCAGTAGAACATTGTAATGCAGTGATATTTGAAATGTGTATCTCTTTTTGTAATACCTAAATAAAGTTAGATTTTAGTCTCTATTCGTTTCACTGCGAGACAGTAGGGTGTTTTTCCTCAAGAGATGTGCTATGCAGCTATTAGTATGTGAAAATGTGAAAGGCAAGTTATGAAACTGTGTAACCGTTTCCACTGCTATGTAGCAGAACGAGTAAGATAAGCCCTGAAGATGCATCGCCTAAAGGTAGCTGCGCGAGTAAGATGCACAGCGATCGAGCTAGGTAACTTACAAGACTACATAGTTATACCACACTACCGATATATTATCCATACTTACAATATTTTAATGTCTTTATATCCATAACCCGAAGAAGCTCTCGAATAGCCGAAAATTCCTGCATTTTTTACTGCAAAAGACTGTGTTACATAAAAATAAAAACTACAAAAATACGTGAAATAAACACATTTATTATAAAAAAAAAACTTACAACAATAATTATAATTTCAGTTCTTTTAAGCTCAATTTTGATTTCTTTTGTACTTAGACAATAATATAAAAACATGTATCAAAAACTGCTCATAAATCACAATAAATATTGATGTAAAACGCTGTAGGGATGCGTGTACGCAGGATTTGTTGGGAGGGGCAAAAGGAAGAAAGATGAGTATTTTGTCACCATTTAATGTTACCCATGTTTGCAAAATAAAATTATCTTTGTCTTTTATATTTTGGAAAATTGGTTCTAGCTCCCGATTTTAGAATATGATAATATCTTTGAAATTGGGGGTAGAGTCCGCACCACGACTAAGACCTTTGTTTTTTTTTACGTGGTGAAATCATTTTATGAGTCCTCCCATCCAGGGCAGAGCGGGAGGGACTGTCAGACTCGTTCTGACTAAAATCCACGCTGTCTTTCAATAGCCCTTTACGTACCGGGGTCACGGTGATTCGTGAGTCCCGCGACCTGCGGCAAATTCGTGGTACTACAATTTTTTAATGCAATGTGCTGTAATGACTTCAGTCGTGACGCGGACTCTACGACTTAGGAATTTTCCTGTAATGCTAAATTATTCTTAAATTAATTAATCAAGACCAGCTTGATTCCTTATTAGTAACTTAGACATAAATACTGTAAAGGCACTGAAATGCTTATTTTATTATTTTGTTGGTAGATTTTAGTAGACAGTAGACCAAATAGAAAGGCCTCAAAAAGGTTTGGGGGCAGAATGCTTTATTCGCAAAATGTCAACAGAGTCACAAAAGGACAAATTCTCTAAAAGTATGATTCTCAAAATGGCAAATTCTCTTTAAGGTTTTCTACAATTGTAAGTATAAATAAAAGATTTCTTCTCTACGATTTAAATAAGTTGTTTCAACTATAAAAAAAAACTATGCAAAAATCTCATATTATAAGAATTAAATACTCCTGATTGTTTAAAATTTTCCTTTTCGATAAATACGATTTTCTACTTGCCATTATACGAATTAGGCATTCTGAGCCTAAGCCATCAGTAATAGGAACATGCATACATAAATGCATATTAATAAAGATTTGAACAATTCTTCTACTTAGCCTAAATGAAGAGGCAGTGCATTCTAGAGCAGCATACCCTTATCTCAGTTGTGAAGGTCTGATAATCAGTTGTTCCAAGTAACATACTGACATTCAGCTGCATCCCCTGGAAGCTGACCAGGCCGATATTTGGGGTAAGAGAATGATGATATGTCTTAACTCTAAGTTATTATGATATGTTTAATGATTGAGGGATTCTACACACCGTAAAGCACTTTCCTTGCAACTCTAGCCTTAATATTTGCCATATATTGCAGTAAAAATATTGCTCGTTTAGACTCTCTGTCTAAACGAGCAATAGTTTTACTGCAATGTATGGCTGCAATATGCTGCCGGCATCAATAAATTGCAAATCTAATTGGTCCGTCAGTTAGTTTAGAAAAATAATGTACACGTATTTCTTCTTTCGCTAAACCAATGCATATTTACAATGATATAACGCATCAAAATTCGAGAGTGGGGGCTCGTGACGTCGATGCAAGTAATAACTTGCTTCTGACATTTTGTCAATGGTAAAAGTATCTCATTAAAATTGTTGAGATCTTTATAAATATGCATTTATGTAGGGCATCTGGCCAGACGCAGAGATGGCAGATGGAGTAAGGTTTTGACCGAATAGTGGTCAAGGTTCAGCCATAGAATCCAGGGCCGCCCAAAAGCCCGTTGGGTTGACGATATTGTCAAGATCGCGGGGAATAGTTGGATAAGAGACGCACAGAACCGAGAGATATGGCATAAAAAGGCGGAGGCCTATAACCAGCAGTGGGTGATCCCGGGCTGATATGATGATGAAAAGTATCTCCGTTAATTCTAGTTTACGTAACAAAAGAAAAAATACGTGTCAAATATTTTTTGAAACTAGTATACTTGATAGCATCAAATACCCTATAAAGACATAGGCAAGGCGCCATCGGTGTGTTTAAAATATTTAAAAGTTGATATTTTGATTCCCTGCAATGCCGAATTGGAATTCTTCAGTGGTTTGAGTCGGCTGTGCGGTCACATCTTCCTGTTCCGCGAAGTAATTATCCAAGATCTGTAGAGTTTTCTTATAGATCTGTGAAAAACAAGAGTATAATAAGCAAAGAGGGAGGCGTTGATGTTTCTGACGATGATTAACCTTTTAAGCGCTTGGCTAAATATCAATCGCAGTGCCCCTAGCGCCCGGCTACGAATCTTGCTTTCCTCTTCTCCTCTCTTACTGCTCCTTTTAAGCTCCGATTTGTAAAATATCATGGTGTACAATAAAAAGTATTATATCTGTCTATCTACATAAATAGAGAGATGTAGAATAGATGCAATAAAATCGAACAAAACTACAAAAATCGTGAATATTCTCTGTCGGATAAACACGACACGGGCGATAGGGGCACGGGAACGTTTGTAGTATATATACGACTCTGGCGGTTAAAGGGTTAATATGTATAGTTTGGTGTAGCTTGGAGGGTTGTGCCTGATATGTGTGGCTTAATAATATTAAGCTACATATGTTGGGTTGCATTCTCTGGGTTGTACTGGATTGTAGGTGTTGGTCGTTTTCGGGGGCATTAGCGTTTGGTTGGGCCCCTCTTTGTTTAAGCAAATGTTACGTAAATTAATATATTGTTAACTGTGGTCGCTAATGACCTTAGATGTTGAAAAGCGGCCTTAAACAAATAATTTAAAAAAAAGTGTATAATATAACACAAGATTTTGGTTGATATATGCTATGTGCGCTATGACAACGTCTCCTAGTGACCACATTATTTGGGGACATAAGATGTGCCAAATCTTACCAACTAGATAATTATCTTGATAAACATTCTCGGCTTGTTTTACATTAAAAATTAAATAAAAAAGTGCCTAAAAGGTTTTGGTGCGTACTAAACTTGACATACGTCACTCCTGAGTCCCCAGTTAGTTCACATCTCTCTCGCATCGCGCGCTGCGATCGATTTGACAGTCCCCACCACCAGTTAACATTGGGCCTTTATTTTAGGTGGTAAAATCTTCAAATGAGTCCTCTCCCGCACTGGGTCGAGCGGAACTCACGAAAGGGACTGTTACTGTTATCGATAAATCCACCCCGTGGAACAGAAGTTGCCCGTTCCAGGGTCAAGGTCACCCATTTGGGCAGTCCCGCGACCCCGGCAGGTTTTTGGTTTTCTATAGGAGCCCCGTCAAATAGCGACCCGGGCATGGTCCATGATCGAACAGCGGGTCACCAAGTTCACCCTGTACCTTTTTTTTTACGTGGTAAAATCATCACATGAGTCCTACCCCCTAGGACAGAGCGGGAGGGACTGTCGTACTGACTAAAATCCACGTTGTCCTTCAATAGCCCTTTGCGTACCGGGGTCACGGTAATTCGTGAGTCCCGCGACCTCACCCTGTACCTTCGGTTGCCCTTTGCGTTCCATGACCATGGTATTCTGCTTAGAACTGGAGCTGGAAAGCAGCTCAGCAGTATCAATTTATTGCTAAGGTAATAGTTACTACCGGGGTCGCGGGACCAAGGGATTACCGTGACCCCGGTACGTAAAAGGCTATTGAAGGATACCGTGGATTTTAGTCAGTACGAGTCTGACAGTCACTCCCGCGCTGCCCTGGGTGGGAGGACTCATTTGATGATTTTACCACGATAAAAAAAAGGCAATAGTTACTAAAAGAAACGTCTTTTTTAAAACAAACCTGTTCATTCTCATGATGTTGTAGATTTTCCAGCGAGTCTAAAGCGCCGATTTCTTCAAGTTTCAGGCACAAAGCTTCTACCTGGTCACATTTCACAGCCGCCTGTAGAAGAAATAATAAAAATGTATGAGTATGTTGAGAAATAAACGCATCGAAATTGAATCAGCCAAATGCGAGATGATCGTAGAATACATTTAAATACAAGCATACGGGTCGAATCGAGAACCTCTATTATTTTTAAGTTGGGTAAAAAGTCAAAGCTAGGCGTATACAGGCATTTTTTTGCGGGTATATTTTTATCTGCGTTTCTATTTCAGTAACAGAAAATTCATCTTCAAAATAACTAGGTAGAGAGGAAGAAACTCGATTTGACCAAAAACTTGTTCTTCAGTTGCCCTTTGCGGTCCAGGGCCGCGGCGTCCTTTTAAGACAGGCCTGCAACTCCGGCAGGCATCCTTAGCGTCACGAATGACAACTGTTTCAAAATAAACGACTTTAACCCTTTAACCGCCAGAGTCGTATACAAACATTTCCGTGCCCCTATCGCCCGTGTCGTATTTATCCGACAGAGAATATTCACGATTTTTGTTGTTTTGTTCGATTTTATTGCATCTATTCTATATTTCTCTATTATTTATGTAGATATACAGATATAATACTTTTCATTGTACACCATGATATTTTACAAATCGGAGCTTAAAAGGAGCAGAAAGAGAGGAGAAGAGGAAAGCACGATTCGTAGCCGGGCGCTAGGGGCACGGCAATTGATATTTAGCCAAGCGCTTAAAAGGTTAATGAACAATATTTTTATTTTTTCGGCTAAATAAAAAAATGAAATTATGTACTATGTTTATTAATTTTTGTTAAAGTAGAACGTACAGAAAAAATCCGCAATACATTAAAAGTTACCCTGTATTTCGCCTAATAACTAAACTAGTGGGAAATGTATGGAATCACTATCTCCGCATGATCTTGAGTACATATTAACTAGTAAATAATAATAAAAACGGTACCATTTTAAAGGTTTAACTGTTAACTTAAAATTTTTTTGACAGGCCTGTTGGTCTAGTGGTTAGTGACCCTGACTGCTATGCCGGAGGTCGTGGGTTCGATTCCCACACAGGACAAATGTTTGTGTGATGAGCACGATCATTTGTTCTGTCTCTGGGTGTAATTTATCTATAATATGTATGTATTTAAAAATATATAAGTATGTTTATCAGTTGTCTAGTACCCATAACACAAGCTCTGCTTAGCTTGGGACTAGATGGCGTTATGTGATAGTTGTAGAATATTATTTATTTATTTAATTGGTTTCAAATTCATTCAAATCACGCCATTATTTAGGGAGCTACCCCGGATAAATCCAAACTAATATTATAAATGCGAAAGTAACTCTGTCTGTCTGTCTTTTCTTCACGCCTAAACTACCGAACCGATTTGTGTGAAATTTGGTACTGACATAGTTTGGAACTTGAGAAAGGACATTTTTTTTTTTTTTTTTTTTTTTTTTTTAGGGTGGCAAAATCATCAAATGAGTCCTCCCGCCCTGGGCGGGGCGGAAGGGACTGTCAGACTCTTACTGACTAAAATCCACCCGTGTTTCTTCGGATGCCCTTTACGTTCCGGGGCCGCGGTATCCTGGATTAAGAAAAAAGCCGCGACCCCAGCAGGCATTTGGCCCCGTAAGGGGCCCCGTCGGTGACGCGTGAAACACGACGCGCCACCTACCCGGGCTTGGTCCTTGGTCGGACGGCGAGCTTACCCATTACTCACCGTCCGCAAGCCCGCTCCGCCGCTGTGCCCTCTGCTGTTCAGAGGGACACGCGTTGGAGCATCCACCCGACAGGCTATTCGCATACGGGCAAAGAGACCCCTTAGGCACACAGTGCCTAAAAGAGTCTTTGCCCGCATCCCAGGGTGCACCGGCCCGAAAAACTGGTCTTCCCCCTGGACGTATCCGAAGGGGAACTCCAGTCCACGGGCGCACGTGGAGGTTTCCTGTCTTAGCACCCCTGAGAAAGGACATAGGATAGTTTTTATTACAACAAATAAAAAATAAATTTATAAATTTTCGAAGAGATCCCGCGAGATCGGGAACTATGTGGGTAAAACCAAAAATCTGCCGGAAGTCACTATTCCACGCGAACGAAGTCGCGGGCAAAAGCTATTCCATATAAGTGCAGGGGCGTAGCTACCGCCGTATTTGCCGTATCAATTATACGGGGCCCCCAAAGTGTGTAAGGAAAAAGAATAAAAACTTTCTAACTTATTTTATTTTACAAATGACAAAATTCTATAAAGCAATTCCTTATTTTCCCGCCTTAAGCGTGCGTTCAAAAGTTGGCAACACTACATCGTTATGGCGGGCTGCAGGACTTCCCCGTTTTACTTACTTCATCTTCAACTCAGCGGGGATTCCCCGGGAATCCTTCATCAATATCGCGATGTACGTGTACGTTGTTGTACTTTGCATTGGATGTTAAACCACGGAGTGCAGTGCACTGTTTATTTACGCGCTTTATATAAATGTGCATTACATTGTAATTCAGTACAAACAATATTGTTCTTCTGGTTTAGCAGTATTAGTAACGATTTGTAAAAGAAATGAGTGAAAGGAAAAGAGATTATCCCAGCGGCGCTGAGAAAAGAAAAATTAAACAGAAAAGGGACGAGGTTATAAAAAAAGTGCCCAAAATTTATTTTTTCAGAGACAAGATACTGTGAGTGATTTAGATTGGAAAGGTAAGTACTACACTACTACCCAACCCATTTATTAGGGGCCCGTAGTGATAAACAAGGAAATCTTTTAATTTCGGTCTGTCCATCTGTCCGTCACAAAAAGTTGTCTCCCCCCTCGATTTTCACAATTATACTGTTTTTAGGGTTCCGTGCCTTGATTAAAAAAAACAAAATTCTAACTTATCTATAGGATCGATTTGTTTTGTTGTTTGTTTATCAGTCCGTATCGTATCGTTAATTGGCTAAAGGCTCTAAAAACATGCATAAATTCTGAAATTAAAAAAAAAAATCCATTAGATCATGAATTACTTCTAGGCAAATTGGCATTTAACGGCATTCGTGGGGACTTATTCCGTTGGTTTACTTCGTACATTACAAATAGAACGCAAAAGGTGGTGGTTAATGGTTTCCATTCCAAATCTATTACTGTTTCATCAGGGGTGCCTCAAAGCTCGATACTGGGCCCTTTGTTATTTATTATATTTATCAATGATATTGACATGTGCTTTCTTAACTCTAAATTTTTACTTTATGCAGATGACCTTAAAGTTTTTAGACCAATCAAAACAATGCTTGACTCTCAACTTCTTCAAGAAGATCTGAATCGTTTTGCAGATTTTAAAAATTTGAAATAAACTCCAACTCAATATCTCAAAATGTTGCTGTATTAGCTTCACCAAAAATAAAAATGTATTCAAATATCCTTATACTATTCAAAGTGAAACTCTGTCAAGGGAGAGTTTGATTCGCGACCTAGGAATATTACTTGACAACAGACTGCATTTGGACGTACATGTCAATAAAATTGTTAATAATGCTTATCGCATGTATGGATTTGTGATGAGATCAGCCACAGAATTTAAGCATCCTAGTACATACTTGTACCTCTATCGATCATTAGTTAGGTCACAATTGGAATATGCAGTACCTGTTTGGAACCCCTACTACAATAAATACATTGACTGTGTAGAAAGTATACAACGTAAATTTTTAAAATCTATACAATATCGTTGCTTTAAAAATTGTTATCTCTCTTATAATGAATTATTAAAAAAATATAATCTGCTTTCTTTAAGTTCAAGGCGAACATTTCTTGAGACTAAATTTTTGTATGATTTATGCAATAATTTATATGATTGTTTGGACATCACTAATAGGCTATGTTATATAGTTCCCAGAACATGCCAGGGACGTGAGGTGCGCGCACGTCCTGTATTTGCCACTACTACCTGTCGTACAAATGCCGGCTTGCATGCACCTCTTCGTCGCCTCACCAGCAATTATAACAGTCATTTCAGCAGCCTAGATTTATTTGCTTTACCGCAAAGAAAGTTTAGGCTCATGTTGCTAGATATGCTGAATCATTAATGTGACACTTTGCGGCACTGTTAGTCATGTTTATTCTTCTATTATTGTATTATATTCTATTGTATTTGTTGTTACTGTTAGTTAATTTTCATCTTTCATCTTTTTTACTGTCTATAACACTAGTCTCAAAATGTACCAATTTGTCTCATTAAGTATCTGTGGAGAACGTGGTTGATTTCACATTTGTATTATGTCTTTATTTATCTTATTGTAATTCTTTAATGTGTAATTGTTTGTTTTCCCAAATAAATAAAATAAAATAAAATTAAAGAACTCATTGAATTATTGCTAGTAAAATTCAATAGTCTTGCATCCAGTTTTCCCGAGGTAATCACAGCATGCTTTTTATTCTTGATTTATTACTTAAGAACTTCGATGGGACAAGAACGGCTGTCAGACATCACACTGTTGTCCATAGAGGCAGAAACTTTAGAAAAACTAAAATCATCATCAGCCATAAATGATTTAATAAATCAGTTTGCCGATAAAAAGGCAAGGAGAGTGAATATTTAAAATTCGATTTTTATTTGTAAAATGGGTAAATTATGTGATAAATAAATATTACTTCTCACAAATTTTTTTTTCTTTTGTGAAAAATCTTTACCTCCATATAAGGGCCTCCAAAAAAATTTTTATACGGGGCCCCGACAAGGCACGCTACGCCACTGTATAAGTGATTCCATAGTTTCGTTTGTGAGTGTAAATATTCACCTGTAACAAGTTGGTTATTCCGTCCAGCACTATGGAGATGGCCCTGTGGTCCGGCGACGTCAGCAGCTGGCAGTAAGGCTCCAGGAAGCCGCTGGCCAGCAACATATCCAGCTGTTCAGGAGTACCTCCCAGGCACAGGTTTGTGAATGCCCATGCTGCTTCTTTTTGACACCTGTGAAGGTATTAATAGGATATGTAACTCTCAGGGGGTCGCGTATCTGTACAAATGGACCGTGACCCTGTCGCGTAAAGGGCTACTGAAAGAACACGTTGGATTTGGATGCACACATATGCAATAGCAACAATCGTCTAAGATTTGTTGGCATTTGAAGAGTTTCTTCGATTTCACCAAGATCCAATCATCAGATCTTGACCTGATTACCACGGGACCGTCTGTAAAGTTTACTCTTTGAAAAAAATAAGATTTTTCTATATTGGCCTGTCCAGGCATCATCGTGAAAACGAGGAACAAACATATAAAAAAATATTCCGACAAATTGAGAACCTATATTTTTCAGTCTGTTGAAAATTGACTGTGCAGGGCGGACAGACGGACACATGAGTGATTTTTTTTTCCTCGGAACTCTAAAGATGCAGATGATTCCCAATGTTTAAAAAAAAACATGTCTAGTGCAAACGCTGTAGAAGTGACAACTTCAAAATTTTTTAAAAGAGAACCACGAACTTAAGAAATACTGTACAATGCTATCTCATTTGCTCTCACATTAAATGAATTTGTGTGTCTCTTTTTACTGTTGCTTTCTCGCTTCATCGACTTTCAAATTATAACGACGATGCTAAAGAAGTTTTCATTTCAAAAACTCACTTGATATCCTCCGTAGCCAACACATGCAGAAGCGCGGGCAGCACTCCCGCCTCCAGCGCTCGTTGTATCTGCGGCTGCGTGCCCGCCAGGATGTTGCTGACGGCCCAGGCAGCTTCCTTCATCAGCGAGGACTTGCCGCACTGCAGCAGGGAGATGATGGGGACCAGGCAGTTCGCGTCCAGGCAGCGGTCCGTCTAAAGAGAGAATAACGTTGAAAATTTAACTGGATAAGGGCAGTGGAGTGGGTGAGGATCTCATGGCTAAGTAATTACAGCAGCACAGACCAATCTTCTGGGTTAAGCCGCGCTTGCCGAGGTTCGTCTGTGGATGGGTGACTATCTGTCATAACGAGTCTCTCCGTGCCTTGTCTCGACTGTCATTTGTAGATCTTTGACAGTCATTACTAATAGTCAGAAGCTCTAAAAGTCTGCCAACCAGTCTTACCATGAGGTATAGTATTGTCCAGTTACTGGGTTGTGGAGATCCGATAGGCAGTCGCTCCATGTAAAATACTGATATCCAGCTGCATCTGTTTCGACTGAACGCCGACTACAATAGAGCTGGGAAAAGGCAGGCAGATGATGAGCATTACTAACCTGTTCATCAGATCCAGTAAGCATATTCCCGATGGCTCTCAAGGCAGGAGTGCGTACAGCTGGAGACTTGTGGTCCAACAGACTGACGACGCGCGGCAGCAGGCGCGGCGTCAGCTGGACCGCTTCTATCCGGTCGTTAGGTCCGTCTGTCAGGTACGACAGGGCCCAGCAGGCGTCCGCTAGGAGGGAGAGGCTAGGGTTAAAATGGCTGCCAGTCAAATTTTTGGGGGTCATAGCCTACTTATCGCAACCAGTGCGGGACAGCGCTGGCAGGACCCAACATGGTGCTACGTCCTGCAGTACCGTCGACGCAGCTGTACGTGTCCCGTTTACATCACTCTACGAAGACTGAGGACATCGTCGAGTACATACGGGTGAAGACAAACTGGAACTTGAGGGTGGAGAAGTTGGAGGCGCGCCATAATACCAACTTTAATTCGTTTGTGGTGCGCGTTCCAACCCAACATTTGGTGACCTTTCTCAAGGAAGAGTTTTGGCCGAAAGGTGTGCTGTATCGGCAATGCCAAGCGTAACACGACGCCGTCACATCGCGTGCAGTAGTTTTTAAGTATATTGTTTAAAATATGTATTAGTTTATTATTGTTTTATATTTATATGTGTATTGTGTTTTATGGGTCTTTAGTTGCCTGAAATAAAGGATAAAATAAAATAAATAAAGTTCGTGAATATTTTTAACTGTTCCCCGTTGCTACTTACCCCTCAAGGTTCGTAGCATAATGCTCAATGGCCTCGAACCTTCCTCATAAATATCCTATTATTATTTAATTTTTTACTAGCCTAGTCTAAAAATGCTGTTTTACCGATGTCTGGCACAAATGTTCCCTGAGGGCGTCTTACTGAAGTAAATACGAACAAATTGTGTGCGAAGATTTATAGAATGTATACTTAGTGGATAATACAGGCCTGTTGGTCTAGTGGTTAGTGACTCTGATTGCTATGCCGGAGGTCGTGGGTTCGATTCCCACCCAGGACAAATGTTTGTGTGATGAGCATGATCATTTGTTCTGTGTCTGGGTGTAATTTATCTATAATATGTATGTATTTAGAAATATATAAGTATGTTTATCAGCTGTCTAGTACCCATAACACAAGCTCTGCTTAGCTTGGGACTAGATGGCGTTGTGTGATAGTTGTGGAATATTTATTTATTTATTTAATTTTGGATAACAAACACCTGGATACTTTTGTGCGCACACACGTGAGAGGCGGACTCGTTAATTTGTGCGCGCACATTGCATTGCCCCACACTAGGAGCTTCTCCTGTGACGTAGGTGCGTTTACATAAATAAAAACTCACATCCACACACACCCAGAACCGGAACAACTTGTTGTACAGTCAAACTAAGTTCAGCGAAAATGTTCGCACACAATATGCTTCACTGTGAGCGTACAAAAGTCACGCACAGCCTAGCCGGAGGACACAGAGGCTAAATGATAACAAAGTTTATCACATATCTTTTTTTTTTTGGAAAAGCAGGCAACTAAGTATTTTCTTTTAACAAAATAAATACTTACCCAATACATCTTGATCCGTAATTTCCAACAGCTCCGAGATGTACGGCAGTGCCGGAGCTACGTAATCGAACTTAACCAGTGGGTTCTTGTTTCTATAACAAAATATTTTACTGATATAGTTGCAATTAGGACTAAAGGTGGTGGCGACGACTGTATTTTTATAAAGATATTTTTATAACGCATTAAAATTAAAGAGTGGGGGGCTCGTGACGTCAAAAGCGAGTGTATAATGCACTTGCTTATGGCATACTAGCTTTTGCCCGCGACTTCGTTCGCGTGGAATAGTGACTTCCGGCAGATTTTTGGTTTTACCCACATAGTTCTCGATCTCGCGGGATCTCTTCCAAAATTAATAAATTTTATTTTTATTTTTTTGTAATAAAAACTATCCTATGTCCTTTCTCAAGTTCCAAACTATGTCTGTACCAAATTTCACACAAATCGGTTCAGTAGTTTAGGCGTGAAGACAAGTTAGGACAGACAGACAGAGTTACTTTCGCATTTATAATATTAGTTTGGATTGGAAATTTTAAAAGTAACATATCTTCGTAAATTTTGGTTTACGTAACAAAAGAAAAAATAAGTGTCAAAGTGTTTTCTGATCATCTAATTGACGGGCTAATTCGATTTTTTTTAGTCAAATACCATTTTTCATCTATATCACCTGCAGAAGTTGCTGTAAGTCCACACAGCGGTCCTCAGCTGGCTGTAGGGCGTGGTGGCGGTGCACAGCGGCAGCAGCACGGGCAGCGCTCCGTGCGCCAGCACCGCGTCCCGAGTCTGAGGACCGTCGCCCGCTATGTTGCCGAGGGCCCACGCACTTTGTTCGCCCACGACACCGCCTCGAGCTAGCAGGGCTACTAGTTTTGGGATGGCTCCGCCCTGAGGGAAAAGGGATGTTGTAATAATATAGTAGCAAGTCTTTTTCCATAGAGAAAACAGAAATATCTTGTTTCCCAGCCATAACAGTGTTACGTCGACCAAGTTAAAAAAACATTCCAGAAGAATCTCGTTGTTTCGACATGGTTTTGGAATGTTCCCGTAAGTATGGGACTGTGGGGTGCTAAGACAGGAAACCTCCACGTGTGTCCGTGGACTGGAGTTCCCCTCGGAGACGTCCGGGGGGAAGACCAGTTTTTCGGGCCGGTGCACCCTGGGATGCAAAAACTCTACCTTAGGCACTGTGTGCCTAAGTGGTCTATTTGCCCGTATGCGAATAGCCTGTCGGGTGGACGCTCCAACGCGTGTCCCTCTGTATAGCAGAGGGCACAGCGGCGGAGCGGGCTTGTGGAAAGTGAGTAATGAGTAAGCTCGCCGTCAGACCAAGGACCAAGCCCGGGTCGGTGACGCGTCGTGTTTCACGCGTCACCGACGGGGCTAAATGCTTGCTGGGGTCGCGGATTTTTTCTTAATCCTGGATATCGCGGCCCCGGAACGTAAAGGGCATCCGAAGAAACACGGGTGGATTTTATTCAGTAAGAGTCTGACAGTCCCTTCCGCCCCACCCAGGGCGGGAGGACTCATTTGATGATTTTGCCACCCTAAAAAAAAAAAGGATTGGACTGTAAAGTCCATGGATGTTTCCAGAACTTTTCTTCTAGAATTTCTAGTGTGACCGGTTGGAGAGTGGAGCTCTAAACCGAAAAATGGAGGCTCGTGACAAACTATGAATAATGTTACAAGTGACGTATTGTGAGTTTTAAAATCGTCGTATCTACGCGAATATTGAATTATGTAACAAAAGAAAAAGTATTCATAGGTCAATAAATTTTTGATAAATCTAACTGATGTATTAATTAAACTTTTTCAGTCGTCTTGTCTATTAAATTGACTGCTTATTAAATGCAAATTAACAGTAAGCTGAAAAGAGCAGTGATTGGTCATGGGTTCGAACCCAGTCAGGCGCATTACTTTGTATCATTAATTTCATCACCATTGATCTCAAATCGGTGAAGGAAAACATAGTTATGAAACCAATATGCTCCTAGAACCAATATTTCAAAGACATGGTGACATCTACCAACCCGCATGTGGCCTGCGTCTCGCAGTGATTAGGTCTGTATTCTAGCAATGGGAACATTATAGGCTGATTATATAAAAAACATACATCCATACCGGTCAAAATCATAACCCTCCTTTTGGCTTTGCCGTAGTCGGGTAAAAAGTAGAACTATCTAAAGGGTGTCAATTAAATGGTTAGCATAGTATTGTTATTTCTGTGAGCAGAAAAATATAATCGGTGAGCAGAAATAGCTAATTGGTGAGCAACTCATGGTCAGCAAACATTTCAAAATCAATCAGCAATTTATGTCATTCTGGATGGCTGTAATTATTTTTGTACAGCATATTAATTATATAAGCTGCAATCAGCTGCTCATGTTTAATAAAATTTTGGTAAGCACTCGGAGTGTAAGCAAAAAAATGCATTTTGTGCTGCATATAAAAGTAGCAAAAATACTTCACTTGTTCACCGATTATATTTTTCTGCTCACAGAAATAACAATACTATGCTAACCATTTATATGACACCCAGCATGTCGACGGAGCCCCGCTGCGCGGGGCTCCTACTTCTGGGTGGTTTAAAAAAAAATAACCACGAAGAGGATGGCGGGGTCTTTCAGACCCCGCCATCCTCTTCTAACCTAAATTGTCCGAGTCGGGGTGCCAGCAAGTCGTATCACGCGCCTGCTCTTGCTCCGCCCACTTTTAACGTACATTGCCGCTTTTTCAACAAAAACGCAATCCAAGTAGTTATTTTGCTCACCATGTTTTAAATATGCATACCAATCAAATATACTGCTTATAGACATGTTTTTCTGCCGCTCAATCATGAAATCTTGCCGCTCAAGTAGTTATTTTGCAGACTGAATGTTTATTATGCAGACTCATGTTATTGTTGGCTGCCTATGTATGATTCAATTTTTGACCATTATCAAAATTAGTTGCGGAACAAGAATTGCTGCCTGATTTTTTTTATTGCAAACAAAATCTTTGTATGCTGACCAAATTATTTAAATGCTGCTTTTGGGTGGCTTGCCAAATTTTATAATTGCTGACCAATGTAATTACTTCTCCTATCTAAATATCTGCCTGAATTTAACTTACATCTACAACAGCCATTGTGTGCTCATGGGTTCCTGAAGCAATGTTGGTGATGGCCCAAGCTGCTTCAAACTGGAGATCAGGGCTGTAAGAATAGTTGGAAAATCAAAAGGCATAGTCTATTTTATCAGGCTAGGTGAAGTGATAATCTGCATCACCTGGAAGATTATGCCCAAGCCATTAAATCCTATGTACTATGTCTTGTTACAATGTGTATGAAAGTTCCAATAAATAAACAAATATTCCACAACTATCACACAACGCCGTCTAGTCCCAAGCTAAGCAGAGCTTGTGTTATGGGTACTAGACAACTGATAAACATACTTATATATTTCTAAATACATACATATAGATAAATTACATCCAGACATAGAACAAATGTTCGTGCTCATCACACAAACATTTGTCCTGGGTGGGTATTGAACCCACGACCTCCGGCAAAGCAGTCAGGGTCACTAACCACTAGACCAATAGGTCTGCCAATAAATAATTCCTGCAGAGAAAGAAGAAAGAGTAAAAGGTCATCAAAGAACAAAATCATGTATAATTGGCTCAAGTTCTATTATAATGTTTTAGCCATATTATGTCTTAGCCAAGATATGACTAAGCAGTCATGACTTAGCCAAGTCTGACACAGTCACATGTAAGCTAAGCCGCAACTTGGTTGCCGCGTGAGGGGGAGGACAGCGTTCTCCCTCCACCCCAGCCGCAGTGGTGGACGCCCAGGGCGTCGCCGGACGTCGCAAGACGATCTCCGGCCACCGTAGGCGCGGGCATGCGGGCGGCGAGTAATGGGCGACTCGCTGTCCGACCATGGACCATGCCCGGGTCGACGGCGCGTTGTGTTCCACGCGCGCCTCAAGAAGTGTCAGCATAGTGACGGGGCCTGTATAGGGCCAAAGCCTGCTGGGGTCGCGGGACCAAGGGATTACCGTGACCCTAGTACGTAAAGGGCTATTGAAGGACACCGTGGATTTTAGTCAGTACAAGTCTGACAGTCCCTCCCGCCCTGCCCTGGGTGGGAGGACTCATTTGATGATTTTACCACGATAAAAAAAAAAACCGCAACTTGGTTAGGTCATAACCAAGTTGCAACTTAGCCAAGACGTGACTTGGCCAATAGGTAACTTAGGGAAGATATAACTTGTAATGTAAGCCAAGTTGTAGCTTGTTGTGGCTTAGCCATGTTGAGACTTAGGGAAGTTCAAACATAACCAAAATATGACTTAGCCAAGTTGCAACTTGGCTTGGTGACTTAACCATGTTGTGACTTAGCCTTGTTGTAACTTAGCCTATTTAAGACTTAGCTAATTTGGGACTTAATTTAAGTTGCAACCAACATATTTTAACGACTTACCCACCTAATGAGTCCAATAGCCCTTGTAAAATTACTATGCTGTGTACGACCAGATCAGAATGACGATAGTCCAGCAGTGTACTGACATATGATGAAGAAGATTGATCTACTTACCAGTCATCTCGCTCCAGGGCATCCACCAAAGGTTTGATGACTCCAGCGGTGACCATAGGGGTGATTGGTGGGTTCTGCTCCCTAGAGAGCATACGACGAGCCGCGCGGGCATATGCCGTCATTGTGACTAGGTCACCGGAGCGGAGGCCTGTAGGACAGAGATTATTATCTCTTCATACATACATATTTACATCATCCATCTGCAGGCAGTTATAGTAAGTAGTTAAGTCATAACTGTGGCTGCATGGAAGACCAATCACCAGATCTTAGTAATTTTCAGATCTGAGCTCAGGTGAGGCTAAGACCAAGGTCGCACTTGAGATTTGGGCCTTAGTACTTTTTTTTATCGTGGTAAAATCATCAAACGAGTCCTCCCACGCAGGGCAGAGCGGGAGAGACTGTCAGACTCGTACTGACTAAAATCCACGGTGTGCTTCAATAGCCCTTTACGTACCGGGGTCACGGTAAGTCATAAGTCCCGCGACCCTGTCGGGGTCGCGGGACTTATGACTTACCGTGCTTTGGCCGTCTAGAGGGAGGCCCCGTCATTTTTGCTGACACTCTTTGAGGCGCGCGTGGAACACAACGCGCCGTCGACCCGGGCAGGGTCAATGGGCCTTAGTACTTGAAGATAAGTAAAATTAAGTAAGTCATATATTGCACTATTTTAACTAAGACCAAATCAAGATGGATGTGAAGCTGTAATTGGGTTGAGATCAGATTTGTAATATTTATAAAATGCTGGTATAGGACCCCTACATCAATCTACCCCAATCTGTCAAATTTTCCCAATCAAACATGAACACTCTTCTTTTGTGATAAAGTTGAAAACCTATTAAATATCTTTTGACGGATTTCGGAAGCCCCATTATTGAGAAAAATGACAAATAAAATGATGACCATACTGAAAATCCAACATGCCCCATGTAATCAAAATCAACATGGCTGACATTCACCTTGAACAATCTCTGCTGGAGTGTAAGTCTTCTCATTCTCCTGGTGTTCCTCCCCACCTTCAGGAGACAGCGCCCTTCTCTTAAGGAGTTGCTCATCACGAGCCTTCTTGCGGAGAGCCACGCTAAGGTCTGCACGTTTGCGGCGAAGGTCCTGCAGCAAAAATACATAACCAGCTTAAAGAGAGAAAACTATACGATATTGTTTCTCGTGGTTTCACCAGCTGTTCGGTTGCTAGTAATAACAGAACTGAAGAATAACGAACTTTGAGGTCTGTGAAAACAGCACAGATAGTTCTAATAGTAAATTAGTAAAAAAGCACCATATACAATAACTTCAGATAAAAAAAAATGTCTATAGATGTTAGACTAAATGACACAGGATCTAATGTTCCTAACATTTATAAACATCCATTACCTCTCACTGATGACTCATTTGATAATTTGTATTCGCCAAAAAAATATAGATAAGGGCAGCAGAATTATGTAATGAGCCTCCCCGTGTGTGAAGGTATAGTATCTTGTGGATGGGAGTCCAAGCTCTTGGTCAATCTTGCAGGCTTAACTTTCCAGCTGTCAGAATTAAAAATACTTCAGGGCCTTTTGTGTTCCAGGACAATAATAATTGTCATCTGGGAAACACAGAACGCAAAGGGCTACTGAACAGGGTGGAATTTTAGTCAGTAAGTCTCATCCGCACCTAAAATGACCAACTGACTGACTCTGATAGTCCCTTCTGTTTCCAGGGTGGGAGTACTCCTTTGTTATATTTCACAAAAAAAACAAAGAATTAGAGAGTAAGTAGCCAGTTGGTGGGTCGTCTCAGACTCATACACCAACTTGATCAAGAAATGGTTTAAAATAGGAATAAGAATTCTGATATGTCATTTGTTTATCATGTTCTCAGTTAATGGTTATTAGCTTAATAGGAAATATACTAACTTTTAAACTTCAATTGAGCTGCTTTAAGAGTATTCATTATCAACTAATTATGAAGATCCATAATTTTCAAAAACGGTGACATTATTGTATCATGAAGGTACCTATATCGTTTTTGGTTACAAAAGGTAAAGAACATCTGTTTTACATTCATTAAGGCACATTTTAATAATTACAACATAATCAGTTGTTTTTATTCAATAATGGAATACCGTGTTAATCATCTTTTAACACGAAACAAAAGAAAAAAAAGGCATGTTACACAAAATGGAACACGATTCAATTTTAGAATCAGGATTGTTAACAAAAACTTACCGATGTTCCATGTCCAGCATTTTTGTACGACGATAAACGTGAAGAGTGAGTTTTCTCAGACATCTTGATTTAATTATTTTATAGTTAGCAAATAAATAAAATCAAAAACACAATTTCTGCTCGCGTGCAAATAGCAATCTTTTCAAAGAGCAACGGACGGAAGTTGCGTTTTGCGTGCTTCAAATCATTGTTTTTGACATTAAATGGCTTGAGTGGCCAGTTCAAAAAAGTGGCTAAGGCTTTATTTTCAACAATGTTAATTATAACAACATGATATTCAGATTTCTAAGGTAAATTCTCTATTCAATAAAAGATAACAATTGTTATTTCAAAGCTTAGTGAATTTTCGTAAAGATTTTTAAAAACCCTTCCTTTCTCTAATCGCTACTAAACGCTTAAAGTGAAAAGAAAACAGAATATTTTTTTCGTTATGTTGGTATTTTTCTAATAAAAAGGAAAAGTTTAATAATCGTTTTACGATCGATTTTAATTTTATATTATTCGATTCCAGGTCAAGGTCCGATGTTACGCATCATTTTGACTGTCAGTGTCAGATCATGTCAAATGTAGTTTGATGCTCGTTGACAGACGTTTATAGGCTCGCAATCAATCAGTCTTGCATGACTGTTAATGAAATGAAAACCAGTTAATCTTTTGATTAAAGACAATATTTAGCAATCATTTATGATTTACAATTTAATTAAATGTCATTGCTTCAAGTTTAGGTTAACCTTTCACTATCAGTTTAATTAAATCAACTTCCCAATTGCAATTTCAAGGATGTTTTTCAAACCTGTAATTATGTACCTCATAAAATAATGTAAATGCTAACAGCAATGTCTTGAAATTAAAATCAGGAGTACAACGACATTGCTCATTGCATTTTAATATCGTACAAAAATAAAACAGAACAATAGTCAATTAAAATTTATAAACACGAGGCATATATTCAGTGAACAAACTTTCGATAAAAACATGGAATTTGCAACTCAAACGTAACTCAATTACGTTTGAAGACAAAGGAATTTATAGACTCAACTCTATTATTAATCAAACTGCATTGCGACTGCTTTCGCATCGTATTAATGCAGTCGAGATGAACATCCAAAAAAACACAGTACTGAATAAAATAAGAAGAAGTAGGAGGCGCTCGTACGACAGATATTGAGTAGTGGGATGGGCTTAGCATGCGCAAAGACGTATTACTAAAAAAATATCTTGCTTTCCACTGTAATTAATCTATCTATCAGTCGACACTTTCATCTGGCGACCTCATTTAAGAAACGATCGTAAATTATCGTTATTAAAACAAGTTTACAAGCGTTCATGAACGTGTAATTACGCAAAACGTTACGCCGCTGGGCGTGACATCACAAATCAGTCCGGTCGGGCCGAAGACAACACGTCTATACTCCGTCCTTGTCACTCATTTGTGTCAGAGGGAGATGGGTATAGCAGGCAGGCCGGTGCTGATCGTATTCCGTCGAGGGTGTCGCCATTTTCGTTTTGACGAATATTGACAGCACGGCAGACAGACAGTGGCGCGGTCGTCGACGCAGCGTCTGCCGGATTATTTTTATTTTGATAGTGAATCATTTAACGAGCAGTCTACGTTTTCTGACTCGTTACGCGTTTGTTAGCAATAAAAACTGTATTTACTACAACAGTGACGAGTGACAGACGGCTAGTTGACGAAATTTTTGGTGCTAACCTCTTCGTTCTTTTTTTTTCCTCCCGTCAGTGTTTTTGAGAACTGCAAGGCTGATCGATATGTGCAAGATTTACCTCAGATGACTCTGCGTTACTCAACCTCGTGTTGATTTCTTCTGGTGAGTGTTTTCAAATATTGTTCTTTGGTTGTATTGGAGTCGATAATCGGTAAGCGTTCGATAAAATAGACAATACTGGACGCATATTTTGATTTATGTGTAAGATTATTCGGCCAAAACTTAATATTTACAGCGTAAACTGACAGTAGCCCTTTGTTGCGGTAGCTCCAGTTTGTTTACGAACTGTCAGGGGCAGTACACGGCCTAAGATATATTGCCTGGGTTGGCGACTATGCGTGGGCTTTGTGCGCAGGCGAAAAGATACCTTACCAACTACGACGTAAGGCTGAAAGTTTCATAACTCGTAGAACGATAACGGCCCGTAGAATTAATTTATCACACGCCGCGCTTGACAAGTTGAAAACATAAATTCGACCTTGGCGCTCCACGTGGTTTGCAGGCTTTTGTGCTTTCTTCTTTGTTTGACAGTTGACATCGATTATCGATTTTTTTGGAATCGATTATTTTTTGTGCGTAGTTGGCAGCAGTGCGTGTCATTTGATTTGCAAAAAAAGTAGGTAAACAAATTAATCTGAATTTTGAGTTTTGTTTTTATTTCTTCAAAAATCACTTCTGAGATTGGTAAGTCAATCATTAAAGATTTTATTACCTAATGTTTACATATTAGTTGTTAAGATAACAATCTATTTTTTATTGTCGTAATTAAGATAAAACGCCCGTATAAGCTCGGATTTTGCGATAAAATGGATTTATAAATGCCATTTCAGTCTGACGTAGAGTGATAATTATATTCTTTTGTTTTTTCTTTCAAAATTAAGTGCATTGTCTTTTACCATGTTTATTTTTAAATAAGTACTTATTACATACAAATTAAATTAATTTTCATGCTAATTTAAAATTACATATTGACATAATGGCGGTCAGTTCTCAGGGAATTACTGTTTAAATTAAATACTGTCTCTAAAAATAGTGAGGTGAGTGATTAAACATATTAATTAGTACAATATTTTATTTCTGCATTGTATTTCATAAAAATTGAATTTTAATTATTTTATATTTCTTTTTTACCTTACAGCAGATAAGAAAATACACACATCAAAAGTGTCTAGGGATCAAAATATATTTTTGCAATAACTTTTCTCCTGATTGATATTAATTAAAAATTTATTTAAGGATTCATCAAATAAAGTGTTTTCGTTTGTCACAGTAACAATAAACCAAGTCACCTTTGCATTAATAAAGAAATTTGCCATTTTCCTAATAAAGGGATTTTTGACATTTGAACCACTAACACAAAAGTTCGAAAAAAAGACTGAAATAACAGTTTTCTTTAAAATTTTATTGGGTAACTTAAACAATTAATAATCCGTGTTTCTACCGCGAACACTAACAACACAAGAACATCGGTTTGGCATCCTCAAAATGAGTTCATCCAAATCACGCTGTGGAATGGCCGCCCATGTTCGTTGCAACAACAAAAAAAGGTCTTCTTGCGACTGGATACCCTCCATATTCGGCAGAGCTCTTCTCTGTAGCATATCCCATGCATGCTCAATCGGATTCAAGTCTGGCGACTGAGCAGGCCAGGGCAGGACATTGATGTTAGCTGCGGCGAGAGTCTGTCTTACAACTCTTGCGGTGTGCGGTCGTGCATTATCATGCATTAACTGAAATAAGGGACCGATTTGCACTTGTAGAGGAACGATGACGTCTGATACAATCGTCTCAGCATAAATTTGAGCGTTGAGGTTGCCTCTGATCCAAATCAACTCAGTTCTTCCGCCGATCCAAATACCCGCCCATACCATGATGGTTCCATCACTATAAGGATGGACTTCCTGGCAGGATTTTAATCGCTGTTGGCGTCCAGGACTTCTCCAGTGTCGTATACGTCTTGTATCCGGTCTCATACCAAAATGAGACTCATCAGAAAAGCACACGAAACGCCATTGTTCTTCTGCCCAATTTCTGTGTTCAAGAGCCCATTGATATCGAATCCTACGATTGTGCATTGCTATAGGTGGTACCAGTAGCGGTCTTCGGGAATGAAGGTTCACTTCATGCAAGCGGTTTCTGACTGTTTGGTCGCTAATTAAGTTCCCTGAAGAGTGATGAAGCCTCACGGCTAACATCATGGCGGTTATTGTTGGAGCTCTTCGAGTTAAGATTTGAATGTATCGGTCTTGTCTCCGTGTGGTGCAGCGATACCGTCCTCCATGGCGCTCAGCCACGGTACCAGTGCTTCGGTAACGTGTCCAAAGTCGACTGATAATACTCTGACTTGTATTCAGAGCTAAAGCCACAGTACGTTGCCGGGAACCAGCTTCTATCATTCCCACGGCTCTGAGCATTTCTTCCCTGCTTAAATGACGTCGCCGCTCCATAATAACGTTGGTTTTAATCAGTAGTAGGGAAACAGTAGCACTAATAATGTCTTCAATGCGTTGTATGTTTTTATAGGGAAAATATTGACAGCTGATTTTCATCTTTTACTCGAATTTGATTCACAGTTCCTGATTCAAATTATGAAATGCACCAAAAAGGATCCATATAAATTTATAAAATCATAAATTTATTACAAAGCCACATCTCAATCTCAAGAAATCCGCATAAAAATGCTTGATCCCTAGACACTTTTGATGTGTGTAGCTGCCAGCCAGTATCTAAGTGCTTGATATAAGTTACTGACTCATTCTTATAACCTAGCATGAATTTTAACATTTTTATGATGTAAAATAAACAGAAAATTTGACATTATTTTGATAGAAAAAATGGTGTAGGCGCAAAAACCTAATTCGCAAAATGGCAAACTAGTCGCAAAGGACAGGTTCTCTAAAAGCCTAATTCACAAAATGGCAGCCTAGTCGCAAAAGGATCAGTTCTCGAAATGGCAAATTCTAATAATTGTTACTAGATTTTGATAATGCTTGCATAAGTTATGTAAATTAATATTGAAATTGCATTGTCAACCCATAAATAACAATGTAGATTTTATCAAATTATCTCTTAATCTTATAATAAATTATAATACTTTTGTTTATTTCCATTAAATGGAATTTCTGATTAAATAATCTTCAATATCTGCCTCGTTGGTGGTGTGGCTGAAAGCACCACTGCTGAGCCTGGGGTTTCGGGTTTATTTTCCGGCTCAGGGACTCTTATTAGTTTTTTCCATTAGGACTTTTAAGTTGCAGCCATGGAACCTGAATTTGAGACGCGTTGATTTGTGATGGCAGTAAGCTAGCTTCCTGTTACCTGGTTTTAAACATAACTAAGGAAATATTGGTCTGCTATTAGATACACATCTGACCAACCCGTAGGGGATTACAGGGTTCATGAAGTTTGCATTAATACTTCTTTTTCAATCAACTTCAAAAATTTTTTAAGTTCTCTATTCAAATGTTTTTTTTTTAATGTTTGTTACCTAACTTACGACTGGGTGAATTGATTTAAATGATTCTTTTTGTTCAATGCAATATGTCTATCATTTGGTCTCATATCTTTCAGTTTGTTTCAGTAGTTTTTATTTTATGAGCATTTTTCGCTTATTGTGTACGATGTTATTACAGATACCACGGATTACGTATTTGACAAGAATTGGGGTAGATTATTTGAAATAAAATTAAAAAAAAAAACTGTTAAAAAAAAGTAACAGCCTTCCAACTAAAATGAATTAAAAAAAAAACAAAGCTACCGATTTCCGAAAGATATTACAATTTACAGTTTTTTGTGGAAAATTATCAAATGTGTGGATCGAAAGGACCTGTCAGACTCGTAATGACTCAAATCCACCCTGTTCCTTCGATTGCCTTTTGCGTTCGTGGTTTCTTTACCCTTTCTAGACAGTCTCCTGACCAATGTAGTTAAATCCTCGTTTCAGACAGATATCTGTACTGGGGTCTAGACTTCGACGCCAGTTAATGGCAAAACTTGTTTGTGCTACAAACAGGGCCGTCTTCCCTAATGGGCACAATGGTCGGTTGCCCAGGGCCCCACATTCCTTAGGGGCCCCGAATTCCTGTGAGCATCATAGTACCTCTTCTAGGCTGAGCCAAATCACCCTGTCCTCCGCCTATCGCAGTCCACTGGTGGTCAGCACCAACGAGTAATCGTGGCCCCGGAACGTAAAGGGCTATTGCAGGACATCGTACATTTTAGTCAGTACAAGTCTGTGACAGTCTCTCCCGCCCTGCCCTGGGTTGGGGACTCATTTGATGATTTCACCACGTTAAAAAAAAAGGTTGAGTCATAAAACACTGTCCTCCGTCTTCCGTATCCACTCTGACCCAGCCACCTTCTTAAGGTCGTCGGTATAACTAGCTGGAGGACGTCCCACACTATGCTTGCCGATACGCGGTTCTTATCCCAGTAGAGTTTTATATTTTTGGCATCCTAAATTCTTCTCATTATTTAATTCCATTTAAGTCAATATTTATGTGGTTTTTTTTTAAATTACGTGGACTAGGTTGGGCCCCATTGTAGTGCCAAGGGCCTCAGACAGTTCCAAAACGGCCCTAACTAAACAGACTTGTTATGAGATCTGGCATTTGATCAAACTGTATCTATTAAAAAAGTCGTCTTAATACTCATAACTGTCATAAGGTCGTCAACGTAGGTTATATCAAAATAAGGGCTAGTTGTTTGATCAGTATACATAAAAATAATTTGATCAGTATTAGGTTGTCATATCAGATAGTCGCCACTCATTGCTGAATGCCGTCCGATCAGAGACCATGCCTGGATGGACGGCGCGTCGTTTTCCTCGCGCGCCAGAAAGAGCTGTCAGAAACCCACGGGGGTCTCATAGATGGCCAAAGGCCTGCCGGGGTCGCGGGACTGTCTAAACGGGTAACCGTGACCCTGAAACGTAAAGTA
Source organism: Agrotis puta (assembly GCA_943136025.2). Lineage (NCBI taxonomy): Eukaryota > Metazoa > Arthropoda > Insecta > Lepidoptera > Noctuidae > Agrotis > Agrotis puta. The sequence continues at coordinate 1,729,631 of OW964195.2, read as the reverse complement.
CTATTGAAGGAACACCGTGGATTTTAGTCAGTACGAATCTGACAGTCCCTTCTGTTTCACCCAGGGCGGGACGACTCATTTGAAAATAATTAAAAAAAAAACCTACCAAAAACCGCTAACCATCTTAGTCTTGGACAGTCCACATAAGAAGTTAAGTGTAGGTAACTCAAAAAATCCCGCAGCAAGGGTGTAAAGCGATGAAAGCGCTGCTATTGTCACGGAACTTCCATTTCATCGCATGACGTGTATCTCGTGTGACATCAAACATGCAGTCCTTTGCCTTTGTAAGGGTCTGCATGTTTGATGTCACGAAAACTCACGAGCTCACGGGTTCATTGTGTTATGATCAGAAGGTATCCGTAGTAACAAAATCAGTAGGCATCATGACCAATTACTTCTCTATTCTACTAAGAAGGTTTTTTTAGTCGTAATATAATCATCAAATAAGTCCTCCCACCTAGGGATTTTGATACAGTAAAATACCTACAGTAATGATAAAATCCCTACATACGAGGTCGTAACTGTTTCAAACGCTCACGAAATCATGGAATCGTTGCAATCAGCCTATGTTCTCACTACTGAGACACTGCCATCCTCTCTGCGAGAGAAAGTGGGCTCCAATGCACCACACGCGTCCATTGCGGTTTGGATAGATGTCACATGTCTTCGAATTTTAGGTCCTAAGACTTGTTGGTTTCCTCACAATGTTTTCCGTCACCGTTTTGAGAGAAGTGGTGATGAAATAAATTACATAAAGTAAGCCTAGCAAAGTTTTAACCCACGACACGTAAGTTGGGGCCCATTGCGACTGGGTCACTACTCTCTGTATTGGTATTGGCTACTCGCGTATTCTCGCCTAATTTGGTGCATTGCGCTTCTGTGCCACAGCTTTTAGGGCGCAGTGACTACATCTCACGTTCCTATAAGATGTTTGGTTAAGGTAAGGCAATTTTAAAATTATGCACAGTTGAATAGATTTATACCAACGGTATTTTTAATCGCAATAAGTTCAGTCAAAAGTGGAGCTCGTGGCTAAATAATTACAGCCGCACAAGATCTTTCAGGTTCAACCGCGCTTACCAAGTTTGGTCTGTGAATGGGTGACCATGACCATCTGCCATAGCGAGTTTCCTCCATGCCTCAGAAAATAAATAAAGCCGTTGGTACTGACTGTCATTTGTAGATCTTCGACAGCCATTACTGAGTCAGAAGCTCTAAAGTCTGACAATGACCATGAGGTATCGCATTACCCGTACGCGTACCCGAACTGTGACGATTGGACGATCTCAAAGCCGTCGGGTCGAAGAGCACATCATAGAGTCCAGCGATGAGATTTCTTATAGAGAATAGCATAGCTGAGCGGTATTCGCTACCGCTGTGGGTAGAAGTGCATACCGCGCGGGTTTATCTTACCTACAAGGTAAGCGAAATCTGCTTTGGTGTGAACAGTACTATTATCGCATACGGTCTCAATAGGCAGAGTATGAGAGTGGGACATTATGACAGCCGCGAAAGCCTAATAATTTTAAGACAGCTGGGGATCTAGCATCATCTAATAAATCATTAGTAGGTATACGTTGAGTTTCACGATTAACTTACTCCGTGTTTTAATTGTAACGGCTCGGCTTTTAAAAAAATCTATGCAGACGAAGTAATGATGGATAAAATCAAATGGGTCATTGACGACAGAAGCTTATCTTATGAAAATCTTATCATGATCCGCGAGGTGTGTAATTAAATGATAGTCATCTTATCTGTGAATCTGATAACTAATTATGTTAAGATTTGGATAGCAAAGAGTTTGTTATATCGACTAAGATTTAGTAGGAGTGACTTCTTATTTTTAATTGTTTTATAGTTTTAACTATCCTGTACTGTCCCACGGCTAGCCACAGTTCGTCTTGGAGTTTCTTGCCCATTCTTCTCCATACAAACCTACCCTTACGAATGGGTGTAGAATCAATCCCATCCCATTCCTTTAATTTTAATATTCGACGTTAAAAAGTGCCTCTTCGATGGCCTAATTGAAATAAACGATTTATTTATTTAAACTTTATGCACAAGTTACCAAAAACGTGTACAGCGGCGGACTTAATGCCTTGGGCGTTATCTACCAGTCTACCTTAGGGTGATGCAGAGACAAAGACAAAGTAGGTGCAACATACTAGATAATTATTTAACAAGAAAATGAATATAAATATAAATTTACATATATACAATACATACATACATACATATAATACATATACATACATACACAGTATAGAGGAGTAAAGTGGAAACTTACGACCAATTAATTTTGAGATGAATCTGCCAGCTTCTTAGTAATATGCTCACGAGCTTTCAACTTGAAAGTGAACCGACTGGATACCGTCCTGATATTCCGAGGAAGCGCATTCCATAGGAAAACTGCCTGAATAGGGAAAGAAGATTTAAGAAAGCCAGAACGGTGAGAGGGACATCGTAGAAGACGATTATTACAAGACCGAAGATTTTTACTATGAGCAGAACATAAATATTGGAAGTGGGTAGTCAGATAGAAAGGAGAAGTGGGTTTGTCAAGAAGAGAAAACAGGGTGGTTAAGGCCCTTAACGCTCTGCGCTGGCGAATGGGCAACCACTTTAAAAGTGACCGGTGTTCGGAAACGTGATCATATTTTCGGAGATTAAAGACGAATCGAATGCAGTTATTCAGAAGTCGGTCGAGTTTATTGAGTAAATCTGCATTCAGGTCATAGTAACACACATCACCATAATCAATTATGGGGAAGATAAGGGATTGAACAAGCATTGCCTTTACGTGAGATGGGAGAATATTCTTCAACCGATAGAGGGACCGCAGCGTTCCAGTGACTTTTTTGCTCACAGTCGCGACCTGCTTACGCCAATCAAGGCATGTGTCAACATACATACCCAAATCCTTGACATCAGAGCTGAACGGAATGACAGTACCATCAAAGATAAGAGGAGGCACAGTCAACCCACTCAGCCTTCGCAAGCTGTAGGAGCTCCCTATAATGATAGCTTGACTCTTAGCTGGGTTAACCGACACTCCGAAACGATCAGACCAGTTCTTCACCGCTTTTAAATTCCTGTTCAGCTCCTCAATCGCATCGGATACGTTGTCAACGATTTGACTTTGACTTCTCTCATTTATTCGGATTTTTTTAGAGAAAAGAAGTTTTGTTTCTATTTCCACCTACACTGTCATATGTATATGATGACTTAACCAAAATTTTGCGATATACAAATTACCTACTACCCTCCAAAACACACATTTTTGCAACATCCAACCTACCTACCGGAAAATAGGGTAGGATGTGTCAGGGCCCGCTGAAAGGACGGAGGGCTCAAAACATAAAAAGTTGAAGCGGAACGAGTTTGAGTTTTAACTGCCACTAGCTCTGGAACTTTTTTGATATCCTTAACAAAAATGTGTTTGTGAAATTATTAACTAGATGACTTTTCTGTAGGCAGAGTTGAAAAAATAGACTTTTTATTGAAGAGTGTTCTTCATTATTCACTATTTTATCTATTCTTTATTCCTTTGCTCTATTCTTCGTAATACAGTAGTAGTGTTGTGTCCTGAACTTTCGTGTCCAGTTTGGTAGTCTTCGAATCAGTTATTTTGTTCAAATTTCTTTGCTAAATAATGCCTTTACTACATAATAAAAAACTGCGCACTTGACATACTTGTCTTTGTGAAAGCCTATATACTAGTGGGAAACAATTTCTATGTATTTCGTATTAATACGAAATTTTCCAACAGGAAATTACCATCATTGTTTCTCTCTCCACATAAAAATTTTGCATTTTGAACTGACTTCGGAGTCCAAGATGATACCGTCATTCATTGATGTTTTCTCAACAAGCCTTCATGCATGGTCTCAGACAAAAACGTAAGAAAACTTTTATAATCATGTGTTGTACTGCGGTCGATGAATCAATATGCTCCATTGCCTTTAGGCAAGTTTCTAAAATGAACAGTTACAATCAAGCTCTCAGTATTACAACCTGTTTGAACTTTAAAAAACCATTCAACACTTACCTAATTATATATTAACAGTATCAAAATAGCGGCTTTTATATAGCCGTATTTGGCAGCTATGTAATATAAAAACTTATTTAGATTCCAAAGATGGCGTAAGATTGATTAACTTCTGATATTGGAAAACTTCATTGTTAAAAACATTTTCATCGGTTGGTTAGTGTGAAATTTTAATCATAACTAGCTGTGCTTCAACAGAAAAATCAATAGAGCAGTAGATGTAGCTATATACATCTAAAATTAATTTACGATTCTCCTAAAGCTCGATGTCCCTATTCCCAACTCAATATATCCCAAAGAATATTTTATCAAAAATTCTAAAAAAAGGTCTGGCAACTTAAAATTTATACCGTAGCCAAGATTTTTGTCAAGAATGCAGAAACTCGAGGGGCGAATATCCTACGTATTTTCCCGCGAAAAAACCGCTTTGACAGCGAAAAAGGCGGGAACGGGCGCCATTACTAGCAAGTGACGCCAGGCCGTTGTATAATTGGCGTCCACAAGTTATGGATGAATTTAATAACGCCGAGATATAGTTCGTGGGCTGTGTATTTGTGGGAAAAAGACAACAGCTTTGATGTATTAGCTATTATGTTTTTGATTAATGTTTTTGGGGAAAATGTGATGCTGTTACAACGAGAAAGTTCGCAAATATTATACGGATTACAAAAAAGCATTACTTTTTGTTTGTTGTTTTCTGAAAATAACTGAACATTTGAAGTGTCCTATTATTTTCTTGTATGTGTAGTCAGTTTTTGTACTGTAATTTAGTAAAAAAAAAAATATATATACTTAATGGTGACATATTTTCCCCTAAAAACATGACATAGTTTTGAAAACAAAAAGATGCCTTACTTTCGGGATTGTTTTTACATGGATGATTTCACGATCATATCTTCCAAATATTGAATCAAAATATACGCCCCAAAAATTTTGGTTTGCACGAAACTTTCCTCGCCTTTAGTTCCTGATGGAGCAAGGGTAAATTATGGGGATCTATGGGGAGGCCTTGGCTCGGTAATAGACAACTTCCGGCTGATATGACATGTCTGCATGGGGCCTTATCTCGCGTCGAGGGAGTTAATTGAGGATTATGTGGTGTTACATGATGACGAAGCTTACGAAAAGCGACATGTGAGGGTATTTAGAGATTGGTTGGCCTGATTTATTTGTGGATGTTGTTATTGAATTTCTAAGAGAGATACATGCACTTTATTATGCACACCGTAAAAATTACAGACACTTTGGGTTTTGAAAACTTTAGATAGTTACAATTGCATTTTTCTCGGTAGTCAGTATCGGTATCGGTATTTTAAGTCGGAAATAAAACTCAGACGTTAATTGGGTTAAAAGTGCAAATGTGTTTGAAAATCTATTTACCGATAAACATCATTTAAATGAATCGGTTGATTACAATTCATTATATGGAGCCTTACAAATTGTTTAGTTGAGGTATTTGTAAGGTTTGTTTTTAGTGGGGCAATTATTCTGGTATCCACGGATATTTTCTGAAGTTCCAAATGTATTTTAGATTCTTTATACAGATCTCATAAACTTTTGAAACAGCCCCCAGTATCTTGATATCTGCATAACCATACAGTCGGCCGGTACACAAATGTTGAAGGCCTAACTTTCTACAAATAATTTCCAAACAAGAACAAAAGTAACATAGCTACTATCCTTGTTTTATCAGATGTAACTATCTCCATTCCTTCCTTACTAATTGTATAACTTAACCCGCAGAGACCTCGTATATCGCAGCCGTTTTTCGCCCAAAAATCTCATTTCACCGGAACCTTACCTAACGCAAAACGGAAAATTCAAGCCCGGAACGAGTGAAAACTTCAAAAATTTAAAGTGGCAGCGCAAAGAATAGGACAATCATCCCGCACCAGCCCTGGCCGTAATACTGTGTAATAACGGACTTCGGACCCTTTATTTTAGGGTTACCTAACTAAGGGAGTCCGTAGGAAATAAAAGAATTTTGCAGAGAATTTTTGGTACTTTTTTGGGGGGTACTGGGTTAATGAGTGATTTGGAGTGGAGATGTTTGATATTGGTTTCGTAAGATTGACTTTTGTAAATTAAGAATGTTTGAAATTAATCTTGACCATTTGCCTGTGGATTTAAAATGGCAACTTTAAGCTTTATTCCTAATTATTCACTTCGTCTTATCTCGGCTCTTCAAAGTTAGAGTGAACAGGCTTCTTCTAGGTAAGCTCGTTCCGTCGTAGATTTTGTCTCTAAAACTTCTGACCTAGGCTAGATTCAAGAAAAAACGGATAGGTATTAAATAAAAATTTAACAAACAATTGCAAAGTGAAAAATCTAAGTACCTTCCTGTATTTGTTGCGAAACACTTCTGAAACAAATTGAAACGCTTTGACATACTCATAAAAGTTTGTGACTCACAGTTAAACAGTCTGAACTGCAACTAATAGTTTCAGGAATTAATTTATGAAGAACAGTTTGAGGTTTTCTTGAAATGTTGTAATAGAAAATGAGCCGGACAGCATTTTTTTATGGTGTGTTATACAGACCTGTCGTTCTGAGGATCCGTAATTTCGAGAGTCAGAATGGATTTTGAATACACATCGCCAAACGCGGAGCAGCTCGTGGTTAAATAATTACAGCCGCACAGGCTGATCTTCCGGGTTAAGCCTCGCTTGCCGAGGTTGGTCTGTGGATGGGTGACCATCTATCATAGCGAGTTTCCCCCCCCTCGGAAAGCACGTAAAGCCGTTGGTTCCAACTGTCGTTACTGTTAGTCAGAAGCTCTAAAGTCTGACATTTAGTCTTACCATAGGGTATCGTATTACCCAGTTACTGGGTTGTGGAGGTCCGATAGGCAGTCGCTCCTTGTAAAATACTGATATTTCCTCCTTCGACATTTTTTAAATGCAATTGATGTAAGATCATAAGCACTAGCATCTTGGCAATAGGACTTCACTTGTGGAGGTATTATCCGTCCGCAAATTTTATTTTGACGTCAGTTACGTTCGTACATCCGTATCCTTGTCTTCGTTCACGGACTTAGAAAGTAGATTTCCAGGCTCGAAACCAAAATTTGTTATCGAAGACTCGTTAGTACACCTCAACAAATGTGTGGTCTGTTTAAAAACGATGATTGCTTCTAATGCCGTCAGTCACGATCTAGCATCAATTGTTTACCCCAATGGCTGCCGGTGTGAAACAGAACCAGTTATGTCAGTAATTTTAATAGGAAAACAAGTGTGGATGTGTTTGGGCCAAGTTGTGGGTAGTAGCGATTTATTTTTTTTGTCACTTGGCCACGGCTTGCCGTTGTCAATTATGCAACGTGCAAGATAAATGATAGCAATTCGGTTTGAATCAACTAACTTTGGTTTATACTTTTTGTTGTTAAGAAAAGGTCTCTGCCTGAGAAGAAGGCGTCGCGGGACTGTCTAAACAGATAGCCGCGACTCTGGAAAGTAAGGGGCAATTGAAGGAACTCGATTGATTTGGGTCAGTACGAGTCTGACAGCCCTGTTTACAAATTTTCTGATTTTACCATCTAAAACAAAGACCTCAGAAGTTGGATGACTTTTTTGAGGAAGTTTACAAAAAATATCCATTGTCATAATGACAACAGTTACAATTTGAGATTCGATCAAATTATTTTTTCATGGAGTTCAGAAAAAACCTTATGTCGATGGCTTCAAGATGCATCTTCAATAAAAAATAGACAGTACAGAAACATTTAAATAAAAACTCATCTACCCGCTATCGCTTACAAATTGCACCACAAATTACTTAGGCCACACACGGCCCATCACGCTCACTTAGCGGCCCACCGTTTATGGGCATTTTAACATGCGTGAATTAATGATAATTTTAATGTACCCTCTATTTCACTTTATTTGTTTTTCTGCGTTTTTTCTTTTTAAATCGACTTGTAGTGTAGTGTAAACTAGCTACTTTTTTTTGACGGTTGATAGTTTTTTTTTAAATCATCAAATACCTCCTCCCACCCAGGGCAGGGCAGGAGGGACTGTCAGACTTGTACTGACTAAAATCCACGGTGTCCTTCAATAGCTAGCACGGTAGCTAGTTAGTCCCGCGACCCAAGCAGGCTTTGGCCCTCTAAGGGGGTCCCGTCAGACGGTTAATAGCTAGGGTAGTGTATTGAACAGGTATTTTTATGGCGTTTTAAGGGTAAAATGTTTGAAATGAGATGAGGGGCTTTCAGATAGCGAGTAATGAGTGATTCGCTGTCCGGACCAGGGTATGGACCACGCTCGGGTCGTCGGCGCGTCGTATTCGACGCGCAACTCAAAAAGCTGTTAGCAATCGGACAGGGACATAGAGGCACTGTCTCATCAGTTAACTGTGACCCTGGAACGAGAGCTATTGAAGGATCACCGTGGCTTTTAGTCAGTACAAGTCTGACAGGCCCTCCCTTCGCGCCCCGGGTCGGAGGAATCATTTGATGACTTTGCCACGACAAAATAATGTCAGATCAGCGTCCTCTTCGCAATTGTAACTTTTAACGGTATTTTAAAGCTTTAACCTTTTTTTTGGTGTACGTTACTCCAGCAAGAAAGTATCTCCTAGAGTTATATGAGTAGAACGTATAGTTTGTGCCTTATCTGCTGTAAATGTGCCCCCACATAAAAAATGTGTGCCCCCTGACGTTTCGAAAAAAAATGGAAAAAACGATTCTTGCTGGGGTAACGTTTTTCTAGCAGGAAAATTCTAAACGAATGATCGGAGAGAGAAAAACTGTGCATGGCCAGATAGCTTATATGTGTGCCAAAATGTGCCCCCAAAAATAAAATCTGTGCCCCTTCAGATTTTCGAGATATTGCATTTCCTGCTGGAGTAACGTTTTGATGAATAGTATATCTCTAAAACCATTGCATGTGCCCCTGTAGAATAAACATACGCGAGTAGCTCTTAATGTGTGCCCCTTTGTGCCCCAATTAGATTTTAGAAAATATTTATAGTTTTCAAGTTATCGCGGTTTTATGAAAACCCGAAAAAACATCGCAGCGCCTAAATGAGACAAGGCATAACTTCGCTGAAAACTGTATTCGGTCCTTCTTGACGCTAATAATAACCATACAAAGTTTCAAAAATGTTTATGCATGCGTTTTTGAATAATCTTGCTAAAAGTAAAAACGATGGTGTCATAACTTTGACGGCAAAATACAAGGAACTGGCACAATCCCAGATGTGTAGGTGTAAACCAAAATCATGTGCCTTTAGTAAAAAATATATGGTGAAAATATTGAGCTTCAAATGTTACGCATTAAGTAAATATAAACAAAAAACCAAAATATCTAAACAACGGCTGGTTATCCGACCAAATCTGAATGACTACTAAAAAGCGACGGATTCATACATATCGATGACCTTCTTTACTTTACTCACTAACCGGTTCACACTTGTTGTGCCTGAGTACACTGAAGTAGAAAAGTAATAACTAATAAAATAAAGTTATTACACATGATTAAGTACATCTATAAGAGCCATTTTCAAATAAAATGTACATGTGACTAACATGCTCAAAATCGTGACCAAACTGTTTTGTGACATACCTGTATTTTTATACTAATGTAAGTCATATTTATTGTAAAGCAGAGTTTACATGTAACTATGTCCTACTGCTCAAATTGAGCAGGGTCCGGCAGGGAGCTAAAATGCAGGTTTAATGATCAAATTCAGCATTTATAATTAATATATTTATAATAATATATTATATATTTATAAATTATATTATTAATATAATATATTAATAATATAATATATTAATAATATAATTTCAAATTTTATATTTTTTTTACACAATATTATTCATAAACTTAATATTGATCTGTGATTTTTTGTGATGCAAATTTACTAATTATAATTATGTTAGGCTATGAAAAACTGATCTGTGATTTAAAGAACTAGACTACATTATAGGTAGGAAATTTGATTTGTGATTTGATGCAATAATTACTTTAAGAATTAAAATTAAGGGAATAAAAATAATAATTTCCACATCAACAAGCTGTTTCATTTATATAGTCACAAGGTGCATTTAATATATTTTTTAATTAGCCCTCAAAACTTTTGAACGCGACTGTGCGGACAACAGCTTAGGTATAATACGTCCAATAAAGAAGGTCATCGATATGTATGAATCCGTCGCTTTTTAGTAGTCATTCAGATTTGGTCGGATAACCAGCCGTTGTTTACATATTTTGGTTTTTTGTTTATATTTACTTAATGCGTAACATTAATTACATAGCGCTACTATATGAAGATCGCTGATGTTGCATCCGCACCGATACTTATTATTGCCAATGCACCTATGACGTCAATCGATTTCGCAAACTGTTGTTTGTTCAATAAATTGTAAGAATGATCATTCTATTGTCCTACTTCGACTTGGAATCGTCATTCATAGGATTAATTTTGTAATATTCAATTAGTAATTAAATTAATTTAAAATCATTTCGGTTTTTTTTCGATCCTCCGATCGCAGCAAACGTAATTGGCGCAGTCGGTAGGATACTCGCGGGCCGGTTCGCGAATCGCGTTAGAATCAATTTCATATCGATTACCACGATCGCGAGTCACCTGGGCGACTATCAAGTCACGTCACGAGTATCCTGAACCTACGGACCTGCTGCAGACCAGAAGGAGAATCCAGCCACCGATTCACGAAGAGGAACCAGAAATGAGATACCTGTAAGTACACTTGAAACATTCTCGTGTTGCATCCCTTTGAATCTTAAACCTCAAGATTTATCACCCAAGGGCCTCCAGTGCGCGGGAGCCTGAATCGCGACAGGCTCGCCAACGTACAGTAGATATAAATAGAGATATAACTTTAGATAACTCAGAACTAGACAATATGACTCAAGCTCAGAATAACCCAGATACTATCTACAAGGCTCTTCGCCTTATTCCAGAGTTCGACGGCAACCCGAACATCCTTACCCGTTTCATTAGAATCTGTGATTCGTTAGCTGCGCAGTACTTAAGTAGTACGCCTGGCAGTGAATTTTCCAACTTATGTTTAATAAACGGAATACTTAATAAAATAACTGGGACCGCGGCATGTACTATTAATGCCAATGGAATACCAGAGAGCTGGCTAGGCATTCGAACTGCCTTGATTAATAACTTTTCAGATCAGCGTGATGAAACCGCATTGTACAACGACCTCTCTTTAGCCACTCAGGGTAATAAAACGCCACAAGAATTCTATGATCATTGCCAAACGTTGTTTAGTACGATCATGACTTACGTGACTTTACATGAGACTGTATCGACGACCATAGAAGCGAAACGCGACTTGTATAAAAAGGTTACCATGCAGGCATATGTCCGAGGGTTAAAAGAACCTTTAGGATCCCGCATACGTTGCATGCGCCCACCAACAATAGAGAAGGCGCTCGAGTTCGTTCAAGAGGAACTCAATGTAATGTACTTGCAACAACGCGAGACCCCAAAAGCCCAAGCTCCTCCTAAAGTCGCTCATCCCACTCTTACACCTGTAGCGTTTACCCCACGACCTCATAACTTCCCGACACCAATACCTAATTGGCCATTACCCATGGGCCAACGTCCAGCGGGGCCCGCACCTCAGCCTTTTAAATTCCCTGCACCAGCACAACATCAACAACGTATGCCAACGAGCACGCAAAGAATGTTCAGTGCGGCACCTCCTAATTATAATCCCCGTAGCAACCTATTTAGACTAACACCCCGAAATAATGCACCTCAAGGCCCTCAGCCAATGAGTGGTGTTCAACGATTCACTCCCAAACCCCTACCTCCAACAAATCAGCCAGCAGCCCATGATTGGAATAAGTTTGGAAATCCACCACCTTCGAATTATTTCAAAGCCCGAGAAATGAATATGAATGAGTGCATGACGTATGACGACTCATATTACAACTATTACTACGAACCGGTGTACAATTACTATACTGACTACAATGACAGTGTCTCTGACCCGAGTAGTCTCGCCGCTGACTCGACTCATTATAACGTGTCAATGAACGACCAAGTATTTGATGAATCGCAAGCGGGTGTAATCGACCGTGCTCAACAGGATTTTCAGGAGGCTTCGACGTCGCAAAAACCAAAATAGAATTAAACCTTCAGACACAGAGGCAACTCCCCTATATACAAACTAGAGACCCACCTTTAAAATTTTTAATAGATACAGGTGCTAATCAATCCTTTATTAGCCCCGAAGCTGTCGAAAAACATTTTGCCGAATACCCCTTGAATTTCGACCCTTTCGAGGTAACCAACATACACGCAACAAGCAGGAACGATTACTCTATAACCTTGCCATGTTTTGCGGAGTTTAATGACGCCAAAACCATGAAGTTGTTCATCTATCGGTTTCATGACTATTTCGATGGTCTCATCGGTTTAGATCTGCTAAATGATTGGGAAGCTCGCATAGATTTGAAAGAAAACATGTTGGTAACTCGATCTGCAATAAACCCTATTGTAATGTATAACTCGTGTAACGTAAATTTATACGAAGACATTATACCAGCTGGGAGTACTAAGGTTATCCGTATCCCCATTGATGTGCCAGAAGGCGACGTTTTAATTCGGGAACAAATTCTTTGCAATTGCATAATTCATGAATGTATTACTACCGTAAGTCGTAATCGTGGTTACTTGGAAATCGAAAATCCGACACTAAATGACGTAATATTTTCAATCGATCGCCCAGCGCACGCGGAATTATTCAATATCGAGTGCAGTAGTACTCAACAAACATCGACACGCGCTCAGGAAGTAGTATCGCGTTTAAGAACTGATCATCTAAACCCGGAAGAAAAGGCTAACCTGATAGCTCTTTGTTCCCGTTACTCGGACGTTTTTTATATTGAAGGTGAGGGACTAACTTTTACAAACAAGGTAAAACATCGAATAAGAACTACCGACGATGTTCCGGTGCACGCTAAAAGCTACCGGTATCCATTTGTACATCGCCAAGAAGTTAGGGACCAAATAACTAAAATGCTTGACCAAGGTATCATACGACCATCAGAATCCGCATGGAGCTCGCCTATCTGGGTGGTTCCAAAGAAGATAGATGCCTCAGGAAAGCAAAAATGGCGTCTCGTAGTTGATTTCCGTAAGTTAAACGAGAAGACCCTAGACGATAAGTACCCTATACCCAACATCAATGACGTTCTCGACAAATTAGGTAAATGTCACTATTTTACGACCTTGGATTTGGCAAGTGGATTCTACCAAGTGGAAATGCACCCTCAGGATGTAGAAAAAACGGCATTCAACGTGGAACACGGTCATTTTGAATTTCTCAGAATGCCGATGGGACTAAAAAATTCGCCGTCCACGTTTCAACGTGTGATGGATAATGTCCTCAGAGGACTCCAAAACGAGATATGTCTTGTCTATTTAGATGACATCATCGTTTTCAGCACATCCCTTCAGGAACATATAATTAATCTCGAAAAAGTATTCCAGAGGCTCCGAGAGTCCAACTTTAAAATCCAGATGGACAAATCCGAATTCCTGAAACTTGAAACAGCTTATCTAGGCCATATCATCAGTAAAGACGGCATTAAGCCAAATCCCGATAAAATATCTGCAATTAAGAAGTATCCCATTCCAAAAACACCGAAAGAAATCAAACAATTCCTGGGCCTTCTTGGTTATTATCGAAAATTTATTCCTGACTTTGCCCGAACTACAAAACCGCTTACTCAATGCTTGAAAAAAGGACGTAAAATTTCCCTTGACTCTGAATACGTCAATTGTTTCGAAAGATGCAAGACTCTCCTGACTAACGACCCTATCCTACAGTATCCAGATTTCAATAAAGACTTTAACTTGACGACAGACGCTTCGAATGTAGCCATCGGCGCTGTTCTATCCCAAGGACCTATAAACTCGGACAAACCTATCTGTTATGCATCCCGAACCCTAAACGAAAGCGAGATGAACTATAGTACCATAGAGAAGGAATTACTTGCTATAGTTTGGGCCACGAAATATTTCAGACCCTACCTATTTGGACGCAAATTTAAAATTTTCACTGACCATAAGCCATTACAATGGATGATGAACATGAAAGAACCAAATTCCCGTCTGACAAGGTGGAGACTTAGACTTAGCGAATATGACTTTTCAGTTATTTACAAGAAAGGGAAATCCAATACAAATGCTGACGCCCTTTCTCGCATTGAAATTCACACTAAAGAAGCCATGTCCTTAATAGATGAAATTGATGAACTAAACTCCTTAATGGGTAATCCATCAGAAACCATCCTTGGTAAAACAAACTCCTCAACCGAAACAGTACATACAAGTGTTGAGAACCCCATCCTAGAAGTTCCCATAACTGACGAGCCATTAAATAAGTTCAACAGGCAGATATGCTTTACCATTGTAAATGACGTAAAAAAACGACCCGTAGTTACCAAGCCATTTGACACCCATACACGTATAAGTATCCAGCTATCCGAATCTAACTTAGAGGAAGATGTGATCTGTGCCGTAAAAGAGTACGTTAACCCTAAGGTTAAGACAGCTATTTTAGTTAACCCACCTCTAGCCATGTACTCAATCATACCGATTATACAGGACAAATTCAAAAGTTCAACCTTAAAACTCGTTTTAGCTAAATCTGAATTAGAAAATGTCAAAGATTATCTTCGACAACAGGAGATAATACGACACTATCATGACGGTAAAACTAACCATCGCGGAATTACCGAGTGTCATTTAGCCTTATCTCGTAAATATTACTGGCCAAAGATGAAGGATCAGATAACCAAATTTATAAATGAATGTACAATTTGCGGTCAGGCCAAGTACGACAGAAACCCGATAAGACCTCAATTTAACATTGTACCACCGGCTACCAAACCGTTCGAGACAATCCATATGGATCTATTCACCGTACAGGGTGAAAAATACGTAACATTTATCGACGTATTTACAAAGTACGGTCAAGCTTATCACCTACGTGACGGAACAGCAATTAGCATATTACAAGCCCTTTTGCAATATTGTACCCACCATGGCGTCCCTATAACCATTATCACAGACAATGGGACCGAGTTCACAAACCAACTGTTCATGGAATTCACAAGGCTTCATAACATCAACCATCATAGAATACTAGCTCACTCACCCAACGACAACGGAAATGTTGAACGACTACACTCAACCCTTCTAGAACATCTTAGACTCCTTAAGTTACAGTTTAAAGACGAACCAATAATTAATCTTGTGCCCTATGCTCTAATAGCTTATAATAGCTCTATACATAGCTTCACAAGATGTCGACCCTTTGATTTACTGACTGGTCATTTTGACCCCCGAGACTGTAAAGACATTGACCTGACACAGCACTTATTACAACAGTATACGCAAGCTCACCGAGATAAAATGAAACGTGTCTATGACATCATTAACTCGTCATCACTGGCTAATCGTACCGCGATAATAGAGAAAAGAAATGAAACCCGTGAACCGGAGATAGAATACGCCCCCCAACAACAAGTATTTATAACAAACCCTCTTGCAAGTCGACAAAAAACTGCCCCTCGATATACACAAGACACAGTTTTAGCAGACCTGCCGATTCACATTTATACTTCTAAAAAACGAGGCCCCATAGCGAAGTCGAGACTTAAGCGTATACCTAAATCAGCAAAATTGTTACAGGATCCTACTGGTAACAATGCTCCCAATGACGCGATCTCAGGAGATAAGACTTGAGAGCCTCGACGAAGGACCCGGACTTCTACCCTTTAAACTTGGACAAATGAAAATCACGACTCATCACCATACCTTCATTCAGTACATACAACTAAGTAATATCGAAACCAATGTTCACTCCCTACAGACCCAACTAAGGAACTGTCAAAATCAAATGACTAACGACACTTACGCACTATATGAAATTCAGTTGGAATATCTTACTAGCAAACTTGGCAATGTCTTAAAACAATTACGATCTTTAGAACCCAATAGAGCCAAAAGAGGTCTTGTAGATGGACTAGGTTCAATAATAAAAAGCTTAACTGGGAACCTAGATCACGAAGATGCACTAAAATATAATCAGGCAATTAAGATCTTAGAACGTAACCAAAATAAATTAGTGACCGAATTTAATGATCATATTAGTATGAGTAAGGAGTGGATGTCTAAATATAATAGCATAATCACACAGATAGTACAAAACCAGAATAAAATTAATATCACTTTAGAGAC
Organism: Agrotis puta; assembly: GCA_943136025.2. Lineage (NCBI taxonomy): Eukaryota > Metazoa > Arthropoda > Insecta > Lepidoptera > Noctuidae > Agrotis > Agrotis puta. The sequence continues at coordinate 1,713,349 of OW964195.2, read as the reverse complement.
TATATTACAAAGTAATGCACTAAGTGAGACAAGTTTAATGAAATATGCTCATTTTGCCCAATTACTAGAAATTATAAGCGATAATGTAGAGGACTTATTCCAGGAATTAATCAGGATAGAAAATAGTTTAGCTTTCATTCGTGCGGGTAGTACCCATCACTCCATGATAGACATAGAAATACTAGAGTCAATGGTAAGGAAACTTAGGACTATTTACGCTGAAGAGCAAGTTTTAGACCTAGAACTTAGAGATTATTATGATATTATAAAACCGGGATCATATTATGTAGATAAGCAGATAGTATTCGTATTTAAATTCCCAATTTTTTCTAAAGATAGTTACGATATCTATAGACTCTCTGTGGTACCTAATAAACATGCACAAGCTCTCATTCCACCCTTCCCTTTCCTTGCAACTAACGAGATGTCACATGTGTACATAGAGGCTGAATGCCCGAAGTCGAAAGACTGGTACCTCTGTGAGAAAGATGTTACCCACCAGATTCGCACCAAAGCTGACTGCGTCCAGGAGTTAATCACCAACCAAGTTTTACAAGACTCCTGCAGGTTTACCACAGTCACCTTGATGAGAGAAGCCATGGAGAAGCTCGACGACCAACATTACGTCCTATCCTTTCCTCAAGAAACGAAGATACAACTAACTTGTAACCGGAAAGACTACACATCGCTTCAGGGTAGTTACCTTGCAACAATTCCTACCGGATGTTATTTGAAATCTGAAGAGTTCACCATTGCGAACGTTTATGACGAAATTAACGGCCAACCCTTGAAGTTAATGAAGATACCCTATGACGCTGAGAAGCAGGCCACCACAGCTACCCACGTCAATCTGAACTCTATTGATCTCCAAGGACTACACAGCATCCAGGACCAACTCATGATCCAGAATCCTGTCCAACTTGAAAACGTGGTCACAGACGGACTTTATCACACTACAATCCCATTCTATGGAATACTATCGATTGCAAGCGTACTCGTTATCATCGTTACGACCCGGCGCTACCTACGCAGGCGTACGAACACTAAGGAAAAGAAACAGCAACCACCAGCCGCAACCCGGGAAGAGAATGAAAGTTCTGGCGAACTTCCGGCAACATTTTCACTCAACGTGCTAAAATAGTCGCCGTTCTAAAGGGGGAGGAATTACATAGCGCTACTATATGAAGATCGCTGATGTTGCATCCGCACCGATACTTATTATTGCCAATGCACCTATGACGTCAATCGATTTCGCAAACTGTTGTTTGTTCAATAAATTGTAAGAATGATCATTCTATTGTCCTACTTCGACTTGGAATCGTCATTCATAGGATTAATTTTGTAATATTCAATTAGTAATTAAATTAATTTAAAATCATTTCGGTTTTTTTTCGATCCTCCGATCGCAGCAAACGTAATTCATTTGAAGCTCAATATTTTCACCATATATTTTTGACTAAAGGCACAAGATTTTGGTTTACACCTACACATCTGGGATTGTGCCAGTTCCTTGTATTTTGCCGTCAAAGTTATGACACCATCGTTTTTACTTTTAGCAAGATTATTCAAAAACGCATGCATGAACATTTTTGAAACTTTGTATGGTTATTATTAGCGTCAAGAAGGACCGAATACAGTTTTCAGCGAAGTTATGCCTTGTCTCATTTAGGCGCTGCGATGTTTTTTCGGGTTTTCATAAAACCGCGATAACTTGAAAACTATAAATATTTTCTAAAATCTAATTGGGGCACAAAGGGGCACACATTAAGAGCTACTCGCGTATGTTTATTCTACAGGGGCACATGCAATGGTTTTAGAGATATACTATTCATCAAAACGTTACTCCAGCAGGAAATGCAATATCTCGAAAATCTGAAGGGGCACAGATTTTATTTTTGGGGGCACATTTTGGCACACATATAAGCTATCTGGCCATGCACAGTTTTTCTCTCTCCGATCATTCGTTTAGAATTTTCCTGCTAGAAAAACGTTACCCCAGCAAGAATCGTTTTTTCCATTTTTTTTCGAAACGTCAGGGGGCACACATTTTTTATGTGGAGGCACATTTACAGCAGATAAGGCACAAACTATACGTTCTACTCATATAACTCTAGGAGATACTTTCTTGCTGGAGTAACGTACACTTTTTTTTGGCTCTCTGGTTTCTGACCTACGGCCTTTTTTTTTCGTCGTAAAATCATCCAATGAGTCCTTCCACCCAGGGCAAAGCGGAAGGGACTGTCAGACTCGTACTGACTAAAATCCACGGTGTCCTTCAATAGCCCTTTACGTTCCGGGGTTACGGTAATTCGTACAGTCCCGCGACCCTGTCCTATTGCCTACTTTTAAAATAAACTAGCTATCAGCTGCAGCTTCGCACACGTTTATTTCGGAAATGATCCCGTGGGAACTTAATACGAGAGATAAACGACATAGGATACCTTTTATCCCAGCAGTATTTATAGTCCCGTGGGACTGTTACCGCCCTTCATACAGGCAAAACCACGGCCAGAAGCTAGTCAGAAATAAAGATGTGTGAGCCATAGCACAAGATGTCTGTATTTTATTTACAGCGTATTTGAAGTACCTACATATTTACTGCGTTTGTTGAATGGGAAGTTGAAAAGGCGCCTCTAGTGAACGAACTATGAACGAGGTATTATTTTTTTCCATCAAATTTACGTCAAAGTTCCCGTTTATTTTCCGTTACAAAATCGTGAAAAGTCATTATAAGGCTTAGATGAAAAAATGTCCAGGTTCCGCGTTCAAAAAAAAAAAACTTCGTGTTGCACTCTGGGAGTGCCAGCAGAAGTGAAAAACTTCAATAGTAATAAACACAACACGAACATTCGCGCAAGCGCCCTGCGCCGTCTTACGAATTTTCGATCAGGTCACGTGTCCTGACGCGAGTTTAACATTTTTTACCCATTCCAAAAAAAAGTGCACAACGCCGCTAAAGAAGTTTTCACTTAAAAAACGTAACGTTTTTAGTAGAGCCACTTCTTTATAAATGTGTCAGTGAGCTCAACGCACACATTTAAATGTTTTCCTTGTTCACTTGTTTTACGTGGGAATCGAACTACGGTGCAAGGTGTGATCTAAGTGCTAAGGCTTCTGATGTCAAGAATTAAGAACGCGCATTATGCCAAATCTGATTCCACCCGCGCGTCTCACATGCCCCTGCTCTAGTACCGATAATATCCACGGGCGGCGTGACGACGCGGTCTACAAAACTTCGTGGAAAAAACAAAACAATTGCACACAGTATAATATAATGTCAGTTTGTAACTCGGCTTCTGTTCTTGAAATAAGTGGGTACAGCCGAAAATCCAATCGAAAATTGAAGATTTTGCTTTCGGCGCACTCTTAAGACTAAACTTTATTTCGTATTGCGCAATGCAGTGTTTCTAAAAGATCTTTTAAGGTAACCAAAGAAACCTACAAGTTTTAAGTGGAATAATTAAAGAGATTCTAATGCTCACTTGACAGAGAGCAAATCGAGAATTAATTTGATGTTGAACACGTGTTCACATGTCCATGGTCGGACAGCGAGTCGCACATTACTCCCCGCCCGCATGCCCGCGTCTTCGGTGGCCGGAGATCGTCTAGCGTAATGTGTAAAACATGCGTAATGTTTATCATCCGTACGAAGCCGGTTCTTATCGCTAGTCTATATTGTAGGTCACGCCAACACAAAAAAAAACAAATTCACACAATTTTCCCAAACTAAATAAACAACACCTACCTGCCGTTCCCTTTAACCGTTCGAGGCGTGAATATGGGCAAGTTTCCATCTGGGCCCAAGGAATTTATGTTAATATTAGTTAAATAATAGAAGAGGTTGGCATTGAGATACAAATTCGTGTATTTTCCGAGGGCGCTAAAATAGGAAAGGGTGAGCTTTCAACGTAGGGATGGGAATGTATCGATAGTGAGGGTTGTCGATGGTCGTATATCGTGAGTTTTGGATTGTATGACGTGTTGTTGAATAGAGTAGTTGACGGCATAAATTAATTAAAAATCTGTTTAGTCCGTCAGTTAGAGTATTGAAAAATAATGAACACGTATTTTTTTTTTCATCAATGAATTGACAAAGATAAAAATTGACGAGATACAACGCTTCGAAATCTCGCCTCGCAGCGTAGCCTCGACCAATGCTGGGCGCGAGAGGTCGCCGCCTATCGCCGTCGTGAGGATACGGCGGTGCTCTGCCCAAGCGGGGCAGTCCTGCACCGTATGCTCCACTGTGTCCTCCGTGCAATCCTCGCAGTGGTGACACCCAGGTACCTCCCAAAACTTCCGTTATCGGTGAGGACTCTATCCAGCCACTCCTCAAAGAGGGGTCACACCGCCGCGATTGCGTCGTGCCCTTTCTATGTGACTTTGTGTTAAAATATTATATATAGAAACTTTAATTTGTGTTAGTAAAATACAACTAAAAAAGATAGGTAAGTATAAAAACCGACACAAGAGCTACTTTGGATGACAAACTGAACAACCTTTGTAAGTTACTATTAAACATAAAAAAATAGAATAACAATCAAACGATATTTCGGGATCAAACATCTTTTCCTCAAAAAATTGAATTCCCGATTCTAATAATTTTACTTACAAATGTTTTTATAGACACCTACTACATGTTTTTACTATGAAGTGGTCAATTTGTTGCTTAAAACATAGCCTGAGGTAATACCGATGTGCATGGGCCATGACGAGCTAAGTAGGTCCGTTTAGTAATTATTTATTACGTTATTTTTGTAAGTATGTGCCGACGGCTCCGTTTATATTACGTCCTTATATGTGGAGCTACCAAAAATATATGAAGAGAGACTATTTTAGTCTCGCAATAAATATACATGATGTCTGTAGAAATACTAGTTTAAACTGCTGATACTGGCAATTGATATTGCACATCGATTTTTAGAAAGAGATAATTGGCTATATCGCATCAAAAGAGTGTCTTTGTGTCTCGAAGCACTAATCAGGGGTACTACTATTTAAGCACGAAACCCGTAGCTTCGGCCAACGTTTCGGGCGTTTCTTATCCTTTATCACATACAGACATAAGATTAGTTAGTGATACGAACTTAAAAAAACGGGACAGTTGTCGCGACGATATATTGTCAAAACGTATGAATTCAACGAACTAATGTGGAGTATTCATTCATTAATAACTTTCGGCCCGGGCCTGAATTTTCGTCGATTAAGAGAGTAGACCCTCAGAGTCGTGGCACCGTCTGTTATGGTAAATGTCATCCTGGAACGTAAAGGGAGACTGAGGAAACGGGTCTGTCCCATATGCTCCACTCAGGCTCTTTGTGTCCTCCCTCATTTGTTGATCTGCAACCGTATGTCTTCATGACGTCATCGGCCACCCTTTTTAAACACTTGCACGCTTTAAAATAAACAATTATCGTTTGAAAATAAATCTAACAAGATAATAAATATAATATAAAGTATAAAATATTAATAAGCATAAAGTATTTGATCAGTGGGTAGCCTTAGGGGTATTTTATTGTTTGACGTTACTTTCAAGTGACAGTTCACAGATAAGTGTCATTGACTACCCTTCATAGTTGAAATGCATAGTAGGTGACAATTAACAAGTGACAATTACTTTTAAAAGTTTGGCAGCACTAAAATTATCATAGACAAAGTAAACTTCTAGAGTTACTAAGGTTCTTTGGTAAGAAGAAGCTTAAATACTTTTTACTTATATGATGACGAAATAATTTAAATTTCTTACCTAATCATTTCCATGTTTGCATCATGATGTCCAAAATTATGTTATTATGGCTGAATAACTATAATTATAAGTTAAATCTGTATTTAGTGTTAATATACGGCTGACCCTGACTTATTCGTAATTGACAGGTAGGTATTAAATGCCGCCATTTTTTTAAGAATTATGTTTTTTTTTAAATTTTGTAACATTTGGGAGTGTTGTGCATAATGAGTGTGACGATAGCAATTATATTTGCTAATTATTATTTACCACGTATTTCGTGCTATTTTTCAGATGCGTAGATTGTAATAAAATGCTTGTGTAATATTTCGTCCTAGCATGAAATTACGTATTTGGCCGTACAGCGTATTATGAAGAAAATTGTATGGAAAATGAGAAAGTGCCTCTAGTGTTCGAACGAGAAACTAATTTTATCGATAACATCCCCGCTTACGAGTACTTTAAGTCACAAAAACGTGAAAAATGTTAAGGCCTCAGATTGGTAGTTTTTACGGGAAAGAGTAAAAAACCATCCATTCATCCAATTTCGCATTTATAATAGCAGTAACATCGATAAAAAGAGCAACCTGCATCTACCAAGTATACCTACTTAAGAGCGCGAATTCTGAAAGTTGGCAACGTCGCAAATAGTTGTCAAATATTAACAAGTTTTAATTCATCTGGCAATGCTAATGTATGGAAATAAGAAATATGGCTCTGTAGTGCACTAAAAAATGATTAGGCAATGCAATAATTAATATCGTATCACCGAATAAATAGTTTTAGATGTGAAAAAAGTGTTTGGAGACTTTCCAAATGCTTTTTTTTTCACCTGAAACGGTTATAACATCAAATTCAGTGTTTTAATCGCCTATATCAATTTTTTTTGTGCACTACAGAGCCATATTTCTTACTTCCATACATTAACATTGCCAAATTAATTAAAACTTGTACAATTATTTTTTACCTTTATATTTAATACCTTTGCATATGGAGTACTTACTCCATCGATCACAAGTTGTGTAATTACTATAAGTAACAAACTATAAACACGATGAAAACACCTCAGAGAAAAAATATCGCGAAATTCCAATGCGGTCACCAGGTATCGATAGGTCAGTGGGACGGCCATACTCAGCAGCTCATTACTTGCCAATGATGACGTATTAGTAACAGTATTAAATATTCATTAATTATAATATTAAGTCCGTTAATGTCGACCGTTTGAACTGGCGCCAACGGCCTGGTTTGGCGATGCGCTTTGAGCTAGTATTGTCATCGAGAAAAATAGTTCATGCATGATGTTTTATTTGTTGATAAATCATTACATGACAGATAACTATGTTAACATGTTGCTGAGGAATTTGTTCCGTCAGTTTTCTAGCAGAACAGGCGGTTTGTAACCGCTAAAAGTTCGCGTCGCAGTTTTTTTTTTTTGGGCGGGCACTCACAAAATGATTCCTTTAGCCTGAGCAAATGACAGTGACAATCCCTTCCGCTATCATCTATATTTTCTTACTACTCCATATAAAGCGTACAGCTAAGGAGTGGAACTCTCTGCCTGCGTCTGTATTTCCGAACGTTTACAATCCAAATCTTTTCCAATTTTGAAAAGAGTGCACGGGCTTCTTCTGGGTAAGCTCGCTCCATCGTAGACTTTGTCTTTGTCACTCCTGACGTAGACTAGAGTCAAGAGCTAACATATCGTTAAAAATATTAATTAAAATAGCTAAGGAGTAAACCTCTCTGCCTGCGTCTGTATTTCCGAACGTATACAACCCTAATCTTTTCCAATTTTGAAAAGAGTGTACGGGCTTCTTCTGCGTAAGCTCGCTCCATCGTAGACTTTGTCTCTGTCACTCCTGACTGACGTATACTAGAGTCAAGAGCAAACATATCTCTAAAAAAAAAGAGGTTTAGCGGAAGGGACTTTCAGTTCCGGACTGTTTAAAACCCACCCTATTGAATCAGCAGCTATTTGCGTTCCAGGTCCGTATTAATCTCATACTTAACGCTCTTCAATGACAAAAGTTGAAAAACCATAAAAAAAAAACAACATACATAACAGATCTACCCGTCTATCGATACTTTTTCCCCTCACTACGTGGGGGTAGCTACATTTTCATGTAGGTCGCATAAAAATAACGTACCCGCCACCCTTGCGCATCTGTTCAAATATTGAGTACCTACTGTGCACGCTACTCGCTGAGAATATCTTGCAGTGTCAGGAACAGGGCTGGGCTATGGCGGAAAAAGGTTTTTTTTTGGGAAAAAACGAAGGAAAATTACGATACCCTTTTCTGGGAGCTATTGAGTCCGGCCTATGGCGTTTGTCATATTAAAGTTGTGATGTTTGCTTTTTTTTTTGTTTTGAGGGTAGAAGTATCTAAATATCGCTTCTTCCTTTTACCGTTTTTAATTTTGTGGGTAATTAACAGTTTCTGAACGCTATAATCCCGACTTTTTCAATTTCGGAATTGAACACCAAGTTCCTCTTACTCCGTTACGGCAATCCCTCCGGTACGTACAAAGCGTTTTGCCAATACTTTTATGGTACGCGCAGCTAAGGAGTTGAATTCTCTGCCGGGGTTTGTGTTTCCTGATAGCTACAACCTTGGGGTCTGCAAGTCAAGAGTGAATTGGTTACAGGCGAGATAGTGGTCAAACGCGAACCTATCATCATCATCTGCTTAGCCTTTTCCCAACTATATTGGGGTCGGCTTCCAGTCAAACCAGATGCAGCTGGATATCAGTATTTTACATGGAGCGACTGCCTGTCGGACCTCCACAACCCATTAACTGGGTAATACGATACCCCATGGTAAGACTGGTTGTCAGACGAACGCGTACCTATCAATAAAAACGAAATTAAATAAAGAAACAATTTGATGAACGGCATCTCATACTCGGTGCTTTATGTTTTGAGAGACATCTTCAAAAACAGCATGGGACATGAAAATTCTTATCTGAACAAACTGCCTTGTTTTACTAATTACTAACAGGGAGGAAACTTGATTTTCTTTCCTTTCCCGATTTTCTCTTCCGGTTAATTTCGTTGCGTATTCGAGAGACTTAATAAGTGTCTTGGGAGAGCGTCTTTTGTTCCTTTGCTTGTGTTACTGAACGGATTTGGAGATTCAAAATGGAGGGTGTGACCCAAATCGCCATGATAGGTGAAATTCTTTCTTTTGTGGAGACACGGTTAGCGCAGTGGCCGAGCGATTGGACTGCTGCGCAACGTGTCTAAGGTTCTATCCCCACACTTAACAAATATTTGTATGACCTACAAGTACGACACAGGAGAAATTCCTAGTGTGGGGCAACGTTTTAAAAAATATATAATAAGAATCACCGTCTTACTACAAAAAAGTTAAAAATCCGTTGAAAACTTATTTAAAAAAAAACTCTCAACTGCAAAACGGCTTTTAAAACACCGTCTTTAAGCGAATTTTGATTTTTGACGTCTATAATAACCCAGAAAACTAAGTAGAACCCCTTTGCAGCGCAACCCTACCCAGCAAGATTGGTTTTTATCATATTTATACAGTATTGTCTTTCTGCTGTTTATTTACCCTCGTTTCCAGGAAAACTGTAAATCTATACATATGTTTACGCATCGCCCTTTGCAGTACTGGCAGAATTGCTGGCAATTGGCTCCCTTCGTGAATATTTTAAGTTTTTTAAGGCACCGGGAGGCGGTGCGGTTTTTCGTAGTGTCCTGTATATATATGTGTGAAAGATGTAGTTTAACTTAGTTATTTTTATAAACTATGTCTAGTTGCCTATGGCGTTTCAAAGGTGACTGAGACAAAGTCTACGATGGAGTGAGCTTACCCAGAAGCCTGTTCACTATAAAGTTGAAGAGATTCGGGTTGTATGAGTTCTACTCTTTTGCTGTACGCATTACGAAGGAAGATTGGAAGCCTTTAGTGCCAAATGGTGGAATGCGATTAGCTATGTTATTCTTTATAACGAATTTGTTTAACACAAGGCTGTTTTATAGAGAATATCACTGCTGGACAATAATAGGTTAATTTACCCAAAAAAAGATAGATTATCAATAAATATAAATATTTGACCCGTTTTTGTTTCTTTTGTTATGTAAACCAAATTTAACGAAGATACAACGCTTCTAAAAATCACAAAACTACACTCGGCCGGTATAAATTTACAGGCGTTATGACGTCACAAGCTGCCCTGGCCGGAGGCCTTAAAATCTTAAAGCATCCACAGAAAAGTCCGGTTGAGCAATACACAACCTACTAGAAGTTGACCTGCGAGATGCCATAAAAAAAAGTCACAAGCCGACTCCCGAATTTCAAAATGTTTTATCTTTGTCAATATTCATTGATTTAAAACAACAAAATTAAACTGACGGTCTGTTCTAACTGATTTATGCAGTAATCTACCCTATTGGCAGTACACCTTTATGCTGGTTGGAAGAAGGGGGTCGGATAACGTCGGATATGTTCTAGAAAGTACACGCATTTATCATTAGATAAATAATCGTGTAAATGTCAGTCAAATCGTTAATTAATAAGAATGATGTAATACGATTTAAATGACGACAATGATTGGCACCTGCATCTTGATAACGCTAATTAATACTCGGAATCCGTTTAAGAAGTTTGATAAGATATCGTATGATTCTTGTTGACGAGATTTTTGTAAAATTATGATTGAGTGCAGTTGCATAGTTTTTTAAAATGTACGGAAGCTATAATAGTCTACTGATAGTTCTTCCTGGTATATGTTTATTAAAAAACGCACTCACGATGCATGATAAATTCCTAGCCAATTCCCAACTGTATTGGGGTCGGCTTCCAATGCAAGCCGACCGGAAGAAAACGAAAAATTAAGGATTTGGAAGTTCGACTCAATTTCCGTTCAGCGCACATGCTTTTAACATATTCAAAAATATTGTAAATAATAACGAATGGTTTTGCATAATATACATACGTTTTCAAAACATTATCATCTCCTTGCCCTTTCCCAACTATGTTCTTGTCGTCTGCTTCCAGTCGAACTAGATGCAGCTGAATATTAGTATTTTATATGGAGCGACTGCCTATCGGACCTCCACAATCCAGCAACTGGTTAATACGATACTCCATGGTAAGACTGGTTGTCAGACTTTGACTTTGACTCTGACTTCTGGCTAATAGTTTTTTTTAATGTGTGTTATATTTTTCATTTAGAAAAGAAGAGTTTTAAAGTGCAAAAAAGTAGTGTTGCTGTCAATTAAAATATATATTAACGGCTACAAAATAAACTATCTTCATAGCAAAAATAACCATTCAAAAGAGTTTGATTAAAAATGTTGTTTCTCCAAACAAGAATTCTTGATCGAAGCTATAGGCCTTTTTCTCTAATTCCGTCTGTTCAGCTCGGTACTATGTGAAAGAAAGGGAGAGAGGACTGACCAGTAAACCATTTTCAATGCGATTATTGAATAAGAGGGTAGTTCTAGTTATTCTTTCAACAAGGTAACCCGATTTGTAAGCAACTGTCATGTCGTCTACATACACCTCTACGTCTGCTGCAAGAGAAACAAGTATGTGTCGCGGTGTGGTTCGAAAATTGTATCTTTGCGAAGATCCTAAAGCTAAATTACTGAACTATTACAAAGTTGGAGGGATTTTCATAATGATCTGAAAGAACTGGCCGAAAGAAGCTAAGATCTGAATTTTGTGAAAAGCGACCCAAAATACTTGCAGTTTTTTTGGAAATTAAAACGATTAAGATTAATAAAACAATATCTTTTAGTGGATTTGTGCGTTTTATTTATGTTTCGTTCTGCAGCAAAATGTCCAAATCTCAAAACGTCTGAAACCCAATATAAGATGTCCAAGTTGAACGAATTATATGATGTGTATTGGTTTGATCTAGACAGAACGAGAGTTCAACCTATTATATACTTATTATAAAGATAGTTTTTTTATAACGTTGCCTTACACTAGGTTTTTTATAATTTTGTTGTTCTTTCAAATCGATTAATTTTTCGTCAATGATAAATTAATTAATTGTAAATGTGTGGGTGAGCTCCATGCATTGCATTTAAAAGTTTTCCCTGCAGATGTTCACTTGTTTTACGTAGGGATCGCACGAAGGGGATAATTTTTCTTCCTATTTTTGGCTTCAATTCTCAGTCCAACTAGGAATCTATACATTCTTTACGCCGCGTTTTCACCAGGAAACATGTCGCGGAGACATATCGCCCATTATTCACGTGGTATGTCTCTGCAACTTTGTGGGACAATGTCGCTCGACATTTCCCTTGTTCACATCGGCCAGTTTCTACTAGAATTAGCTTAAGACAAGTTGCACGACCCGTAAATATCACGCACGACGTGAATTTCGTATCGAGCGACAGAGTCGCGGAACAATTAATGGCCCTTAGTGAAAACGCGGCCATAATCTAAGGACGAGATGTTCTAAAAAAAACTGTGGACTTTTCAAAAACTCTCAATTTTTTCAATTACCCCTGCTACATACATACGAACAGGCTTACAAATCAAACGTTTAGCATAAATATACAATAAACTGAGCTAGTGTGGAGGCCGTACGTGATTCAAATACTGCTGGTCTGTTTTGAATATTCGTTTAATAATAGTCAAAAATGACGACAGTCAGTGTATAGGCTGTTTAGGCTCTTGAATGAGTCTGGATTTTGGCTTAGATGTAATTTTGTAGATATAGTTGCACCGTCTGCTTGTTTATCATCAAAAGACGATTGCAAATAATTCATCATCATCTTCCTGCCCTTATTTAATTCTACTTGTGGTCGTCGCAACACGTTTTCTTCTTCCATTCTCCCCTATTGGATGTCATAGCATCATTTACTCTTTTTATATTCATATTATTTATCACACAATCCAACACTCTCTTGGCCACATAATTGTCATCCCTCCTCATCACATTTGCCTTCTATCACAAACGATTTCCTTTCATTTTTTCTGTAACAGACGCCAGTTTAAATTTTCCCCTAACTTACTCATCCCATACTATAGCTATTCTTGGTTTAATTAAAGCAAAGACTACCACAGATCATAAATATAAATAGTATCACAGTTATAAAATAAGTCTTCAATCAATACTAGCATATAGAAATAGAGCTGTGTGACGAAACGTATGCACTTTGAGGTCGTGAGATCTAGACTAACCTTTCACGGAGAAATAGGACTTGTATTTGTTAAATGGCGAATGTCTTTAGGCTCAATTTCGTTTAACACAGATTTAAATACTTATTATTAGATTTTTTTATTGAAATTGGATTGTTATCAAAACATAAATTACTTGTGAAGATTTTTTTTTAAGAACGTTGCCCAATTCTTAATTTAAGCTGGATCGTAGGTACGTTCACAAACGTAGAAACTAACAAACACCCAGATCCTGAACAGCTACTTGCAGATCATACAAATATTGTTCCGCGCGGGGATCGAACCCGCGACACGCTGCGCAGCCGTCAATCGCTCCCGTCCCGCCTTGAGCACATTTGATGATTTTATCACATAACAAAAAAAAATAGGGACAATGAAACTTAATAAAATTTAGACTATTAAAAACGAAGTCTCGATGTAGGACATCGAGACTTTGTAGAATACACGTAAACACTCTAGGCCTTCTCAAGCTCTAATTTATAAATCAGTTACATTATCAATACTACGAGTATATGAATTCAAATACGTTTTCTAAATCAGGACTTACTTGAACCTTAAACTCAATTCAACAATCGCACTTCACACTTATAACTCCATTAAAATAATGACCACTCGAAAAAAATCAAACAAATTTTGCACTCTAGTAACACGGGGACGCGACGTTCAGAAATTGAGCTAATTGCAAAAGGCGGGAAACACGTCGAGAGGATTTCCGAACGTAAAAGCAAAGATGGCAGCGTGATTTTTCCTTTTAATTATCGTTTTCGAATGGAACGAGTTTAAATTGAAGGGCCCTCGAAGGGGGAAAATGGCGGGGATAGGGACACCATGTTTTTTTTTCTATTTGTTTTTATTTCTTTGATTGGGGAACGAAGGAATTTTGGCGTTGTTTTTCGTCTGTTCTTTAATTTGTGATGGTGCATTGTTTGTTTTTAAGTTACAGTAGATTAGATAATCAAATTGTGTCATTGATAATGTTCGCAGTAGCGTTGATTACTTCATAAATAAATTGCAAATCTGTTTAGTCCGTCAGTTAGAGTATTGAAAAATAGTTAAAACGTTTTTTTTTAAACCAATGTATATTGACAAATATAAAATGCTTCCAAATTCGTGAGTGGGGGCTTGTGACGTCATACAGCCTGTAAAATTATACCAACAGAAATGTAATTTTTATAAGCGTTGTAGCTCACGGCGCGTTGTGTTCCACGCGCGCCTCAAGGAGTGTCAGCATAATGACGGGGCCTGTAGAGGGCCAAAGCCTGCCGGGGTCACGGGACTTACCCATTACCGTGACCCCGGTACGTAAAGGGCTCGTGAAGGACACCGTGGATTTTAGTCAGTACAAGTCTGACAGTCCCTCCCGCCCTGCCCTGGGTGGGAGGACTCATTTGATGATTTTACCACGCAAAAAAAAAAAAAAAGCTTTGTAGCTTCGTCAATTTTGGTTTACGTATCAAAAGAAAAAATACGGGTCAAATATTTTTTGACAATCTGTCTTCCGGCCAATTTTTTTGAAGTGAAAACTTCTTTAGCGGCGTTGAGCACTTTTCTGTAATGGGTATAAAATCTTAAACTCGCGTCAGGACACGTGACCCTGACCGAAAAAGCGTAGGACGGCGCAGGGCGCTTGCGTGAATGTTCGTGTGACTTTATTACTTTTAAAGAAGTTTGTATGCTGGATACATTCGTTGCTAGGTAACATTGTTTATAAAAGATGTACGTCATATTGGAAAATTATTGAAATAAAAAGTCAACCATTTTTGCGAGTTTTACTAAAATCTGTTCACAAGATATTTCCAACAATTACTATTCAAGTTTTCACTTCTGCCGGCACTCCCAGAGTGCAACCCGGTTTTTTTTTAGTAATATATTACTAAAAAAAAAATGGCCCCGACATACGAAAGCCGCAACAGGCTATAGCCTGTTGCGGCTTTCGTATGTCGGGGCCATTTTTCACGGGGTCACCAACTCTTTCATACATACAAGGCAATTGACTTTATTTATTTGTTTAACTTTTAGTGGAAACTATAATTTCGAGTCGTTTGGGGTTGAAACTCTAGGCCCGTGAGGTCCGCGCGGTCATGCGGGCAGCGAGTAATGGGCAACTCACTGTCTGACCATGGACCGTGCCCGGGTCGACGGCGCGTTGTGTTCCACGCGCGCCTCAAAGAGTGTCAGCATAATGACGGGGCCTGTTATGTAGAGGGCCAAAGCTTGCCGGGGTTACGGGACTTACAAATTACCGTGTCCCCGGTACATAAAGGGCTATTGAAGGACACCGTGGATTTTAGTCAGTCAAGTCTGACAGTAGGAGGACTCATTTGATGATTTTACCAAGCTAAAAAAAAAAAAAGAGGCAACGTCGCCAGTCTCATGGGCACATTACCAGTTGACAGCAGAGTTGAGGTGGATTTATACGTTGCGTTATAATAGTTTAATATTTAAATATTTAAGTTAGCGAGCAGTGGTGACCTGGTGGTATCGGCCCGGTCTTACAAGTTCGTGGGTTCGACCCAGCCAAGCGCATTACTTTGTGTAATTTATTTCATCGCCACTGCTCACAGAACGGTGAAGGAAAATATCGTGAGGAAACCGGCATGTCCTAGAACCAAACATTCGAAGACATGTGACATCTACCAATCAGCACTGGGCCAGCGTGGTGGATTATGGCCACTACCAATCACAGAGAGGCCTGTGTCCCAGTATATTTATAGGTTGATGATGACTGAGACGTCTATGAAAATCATCCATAGTTTGGCGCTATCAGTTTTGATGGCAAACCTCTTTTCTAAAAATAATAGTTGGTATAAATTGTACGAAAATCAAATGTAAAGTTGGAGACATTTCCTACGGCTCACGGTTGCATATAGAATATATCTGGCGTCTATTTTGCCAGTGCGGTGTCGTTAGTAGAGCGTTAGTGATGGGGCATGAGCTATCGATAGATTATTGTGAAGTGTCGATGATATTTTTGAAGTGAGACAGGTGGTATACAGTGTTCATTTTATGGATTCCTTTAGGCTTTAAAAAAAAGAGTGTTTATGGGCTTTTCATAGTGTTTTTGCTATTCTTTTCCAATAAAAAAGAGTTTTACCCTAAAACGGCTTAGTGCGAAAAATTAAATAAATATAATCTTTATTGATAACACATTTTTTTTCTTTAGTGTAAGATGAAAGCTAAGCAAGGCTACGTTTTTCTTATTAATTTCTGTTTTATCAATCACTAGCTGTACTCCGTGGTTTTAGCTCCGCTGCTCAGCTCCTTTTGTTCATAGCGTGATGTTCTTTAGCCTATAGCCTTCCTCAATAAATGAACTATCTGATAAAAATATATAATTCATTTTAAACCAGTAGTTCCTGAGATTAGCGCGTTCAACCAAATAAACAAAATTTTCAGCTTAATAATATTGATAAAACTATAAATAAATATGAAGATTCAGTATGCCTGATTGAGAAGACTCGAAAAACGCTTCATCAAGTTATTTCTAAACCTGTAATAGACTTAAAAATGAAGACATTATTCTTTATCTATGCCCCACTATTATCTTTTACGCAGAACATCATAATTAGCACAATAACACCAATTAACAATCGACTACCCGCATCTGACCATAAAAATACCATTCTAGACATTCTACGCGATAAGTCGATAACACACATACATAAAGTCACGCCTTTTTACGTATAGGGGTAACTACATAGATAGAATTATTTATTTTCCTGGAACTTATAGATCGCCACCTGCTTCGATTCTACCATCTAGACGTACTGCTAATTATCATCAATACTTAGCGCTTTAAATCTTCCTTCTTAATCATCATCTGCCTGCCTTTTCCCAACTATATTGGGGTCAGCTTCCAGTCAAACCAGATGCAGCTGAATATTAATATTTTACATGGAGCGACTGCCTGTCCCTGCCCCCATGGTAAGACTGGTTGTCAGACTTTAGAGCTTCTGACTAACAGTAACGACTTTCAAAGATCTACAAATGACAGCCGGGACCAACGGCTTTACGAGCTTTCCGAGGCGCGAAGGAAACTCGCTATGACAGATGGTCCATCCACAGACCAACCTCGGCAAGCGCGGCTTAACCCGAAAGATCGGCCTGTGCGGCTGTATTTATTTAGCCACGAACTCCTCAAATAAATAAATATCAAATAAATCTTCCTTCATAATGCGTGCAGCAAAAGAATGGAACACACTACTTGGGTTTATGTTTCCGAACGCATACAACCCGAATCATAGAAAACAAGGCCCTCCTTGTATTCTTCCCTGAATGGACCCCTCCTATTGTAAATTTATCGGGGGGGGGGGGGGTTGCGTTCAGCAGTGGTTGTCCTCCAGCTGATATGGTGATGGTGATGATGATGGTGAAATTTTAAGGAAGTGATAAAAAGGACACGGCTGTGAGTACTACGTACCTGATCCATCTGAAGAACATCACCATTAAAACCTTCGTCAAACTGGCGTGACGAATGCGGAGCGTGACGTTTTAATTTGTTATGTATGGAATTGTTTGAATCCAGTCACATAGAAAAGCGAAAGCGATCCTATAGCGTGACAGGACTATCGGACTGACGTCTCGCTTCGGTTCGGTATCGCTTGGGAAACGCTTCGCTTTCGCCTGTCTGTTTGCCAAGGCATAAAGGCCAGCGGACGTTCTTCTACGGCATCATCTCTTAGCAATTTCGGCCGACAAGTTTCACGAATACTTCCATATTTTATAAAATCTCCAACAATTTTCCCGGTAGCTATCTGCAGAAAACAGGAAAGGTACCGAATTAGGGTCGGAGCATAAACAAAGGAAGGAAAGATGTTATTAACAAAGATAGTGAGTAGGTTTATGAAGGAGGGGTTTTTGCAGAAGGTCCACAGTAAATTTGAAAAAAAATTCACAGTAGTACGAGTGGTTCTAGTATTTCTGGGCATCATATTTATGATTCTCAAAAACTACCGTGGTTTAGGCGTAGAACTACCATTGAATAGAAGATAGTACAAACGAAAAGGGACAGATAAATAAAAAGGCGTTACTTATATTAAATTGTCTGTTTGACAGTAGCTATAAATTACAAATATAATTAGTCCGTCATTTAGAGTTTTAAAAAATAACGGACACGTATTTTTTCTTTTGTAAAATCAATGAATATTCACCAAAATACAATGCATCAAAACTCGAGAGTAGGGACTCGTGAAGTCAGAATTCAATAGAAATTGTACTAACTTGTGACGTATTGCCAATTTTGAAAGCATCGTATCTCCGTCAATTTTGGTTTACGAAACAAAAGAAAAAATACGGGTCGAACATTTTTTATAATCTAAGTGACGGACTAATTATATTTTTTCAGTCAAATAGCCAATTGTAGATTACGTTGAGATTCAAATAAAATTAAAAAGGCACTTGGCAAAGAGATTTTCATAAATCATAAAAATCTCTTTGTTAATTTTTTTTTTTAAGTATGAAGTACTAGGAACTTCTCCTGTATCGTGGGTGCGTATACAGACTCACATTGGCATAACAATGGCGTGTTTTTATCGCTAATAGTGCATGTTGATCGTGCTAGATGAAAAACTTAACAATTAACATATTAAAGGAGATTACTGTATTCAAAGAGGCGAAAACAAAAAAAAAATGGTGGAGATGTCAAATATGAATTTGGTTCTAAAAGCTTTTGGTAAATTCATAAGAGTTTTCTTGCTAATTAAGAACTACCTCCTTTTTCTTTTTTCATAACCAAATACGATATTTATCATTTCCGTAAACAAAATAGGTTTCTATACCAATTATTGCCACCGCATAATCGGCATTAAGTAGTCGCGTAGTCGGTGATTTATATCGACTGGATCTTCTCAATAATATTTACGGGGTGGTGAAACCCTAAACAAATATTGACTGAAGAGTGCCCAGTAGTTTTGTTACCCACCGGTATTTGTTGCGTTTATTTTGGGTATCATTGTTGGAAGAGGAGCGAATCCTGGACTTACCGAAATTTTGCTTACAGAGCAGAATTAAAGTTTTGGAGGAGTAAGCTCTGTGAAGGTTTTTTTTTGTCGTGGTAAAATCATCAAATGAGTCCTCCCACCCAGGGAAGAGCGGGAGGGACTGTCAGACTCGTACTGACTAAAAACCACGGTGTCCTTCAATAGCCCATTACGTCCGGGATCACGGTCAGGCTTTGGCCCCCTAGAGGTGGGCCCCGTCATTTTTTGACACTCTTTTAGGTGCGCGTGGAACACAACGCGCCGTCGACCCGGGCATGGTCCAAGGTCGGACAGCGAGTTGCCCATTACTCGCTGCCCGAAGCTCTGTGAACGTTTGGATGAATGAATGAATGAATGTTTGTACAGCTTTAGACAAATGCTAGTACTGCATGATTTGTTTAAAATATTCCACGGGTCTATAAAATACATCACAATTTTGGATTAATGATTTAGGAACGCATAGAGAACAAAATTACAAGCAAACGTTTCAATTTTAAAAGATATAAAATACCAGTTATTTTCCACGGCTTTGCTCGCGTTAATTAAGATTTTGACAATCGATGTTATTTTGTCGGGAACAATACTTTTTTCAGGATGAAAGGCTTCCTATATCCGTCTCTGTAGACCTGACAACGTATATGCAAATTTTCAGGTTGAACATTTCAGTGGTTTAGGCATTAAAATGTAACGAAAAAAACAATACTTTCGAAGATAGCAGACGAATTCTATCTAGCTATGGATGATCTGACGTCCAGAAACTTCACACCAACTGTCAGTTGTGCCAAAAGCCAAGGTTCTAACGTCAAACAGTTCCTCATTTACTATTTATTCTTGTCACACGATCTCGTCAACAATAATGACAATGAAAATGGCCTATTCGATCTTGTAGAGAACCTTTAACACTTATTACAAGATAATGAGATGCGTTGACCATTGTATAAATTAGTTCAGACGATATTAAGGTTTATTTTTATTCTGTCTTCTTTCGCCTTATGTGATTTAAATAAATAAATAAATAAATATTCCACAACTATCACACAACGCCATCTAGTCCCAAGTTAAGCAGAGCTTGTGTTATGGGTACTAGACAACTGATAAACATACTTATATATTTCTAAATACATACATATTATAGATAAATTACACCCAGACACAAATGATCATGCTCATCACACAAAAATTCGTCCTGGGTGGGAATCGAACCCACGACCTCCGGCATAGCAGTCAGGGTTACTAACCACTAGACCAACAGGCCTGTGAAATTTGGATTGTAGATGTCAATGCTTGCGGACGGCGATTGATAGGTAGATCGCCATCTGATCAAACACCAGGCTCGAAGCGACGGCGAGTGGGTTCCGCGCGCCGTCCAAGGAAATGTTAACAAACTGTCCGGGATCTTTATACGGCTAAACGTCTGCCGGGATTAGCAGGATTCCTCAGCTCTGGCATACAAAGGGCATTTGAAGGAACAGGGTGGTTTTTGGTCTGGAAGAGTCTGACTGTCCCTTCTGCGTTAACCAGGGCGAGAGAACTCATTCGATCATTCTTGAAATCTGTTTTTTTTTCCATCACTACATAGTATAAAACAAAGTCGCATCCCTGTCTGTCAGTCCCTATGTATGCTTAGATCTTTAAAACTACGCAACAGATTTTGATGCGTTTTTTAATAGATAAGGTGATACAAGAGGAAGGTTTAATATTGTGTATATAACATATGCATGATATAGTAGAGCATGCACCCGGGCGGAGTCGGGACGGGTCGCTAGTAATTTATAACCCTAACCCATTGTTAAATGAAATTTGAACAATGAAGAAAATAACCCTAATTATAGACTTAAATAAGATTACCTATTTGTCGCCCTTTTTATTGTTTTTTTTAATATTTATTATTTTTCCACTTTATCGACACAGTGGCAACACTATTGCAAAAGCGCGGGAAATAAGTCCGCCATTACAATGCGTCCTCCGTAGTCGCATCGTACTCAGGACACGTACGTATATGTTGAAAACTTGCTATTTATTGATATACGATTTGTTATGCTTCACTATTATTTGTGGGGATAGGTCTAGGTATGATGTATTTTGGGCCTAATTGGAGAATGAAGATTTTTTTACAATCCCTTCAATTAATTCATCGTACATAAAAAATATCTAGTAAGAATAAACAGGTATTCGTAATTATAGGCCCACTTTTTTTATCGTGGTAAAATCATCAAATTGGTCCTCCCACCCAGGGCAGAGTGGGTGGGACTGTCAGACTCGTACTGACTAAAATCCACGGTGTCCTTCAATGGCCCTTTACGTTCCGGGGTCACGGTAATTCGTACAGTCCCGCGATCAATTATAGGCCCACTAAAAAAAAGTTACAAGTCAGATCCAAAAATATTTGACATTTATTTTTTTACTTAAATCATGATTGACGAAGACACGACGTTTTCAAAATTCACAATAAGTCTGTTGTATATTTTTTTGTGCGTCTGACGTCTCAAAAATTTTGGACTGGAGAGTCCCAAGTTTTGATTTATCACTACATAGTAAAAAGCAAAGTGGCTTCGCGCTGTCTGTCTGTCCATATGTATGCTTAGATCTTTAAAACTACTCAACGGATTTTGATGCGGTTTTTTGGCCCGTTGGTCTAGTGGTTAGTGATCCTGACTGCTATGCCGGAGGTCGTGGGTTCGATTCCCACCCAGGACAAATGTTTGTGTGATGAGCACGATCATTTGTTCTGTGTCTGGGTGTAATTTATGTATAATATGTATGTATTTAGAAATATATAAGTATGTTTATCAGTTGTCTAGTACCCATAACACAAGCTCTGGACTTCTTAGCTTGGGACTAGATAGCGTTGTGTGATAGTTGTGGAATATTTATTTATTTACTTTTTAATAGATAGAGTTATTCATGGGATGGTTTATGTGTTTAGAACATGCATAATATAGTAGAGATCGTACCCGTGCGAAGCCGGGGTGGGTCGGTAGTGTATCAATATTCTTTTGTCAATATTCAATATTATCCATTATTTTTCTACGCTCAATTTATTGAAGCTGGAATTTAGACATTTGCAATTTTTCTCGTCATTTTAACGAATTAGTTTTTATTTGATGGGACTCTAAATGCCGTATAATTTACAGCCACAAGATTCCACCTTAACTTTTAATATTAGAAACCAATAAGACAACCCCCTAACTGCAAATACAAGCCAAAATCAAACTAATTAAGTTTCCAGGTGTCTATAACCAATGTAATACCTCCCTATCAAATTAAAATCTTTCCATTGATCCCTATAGGGGGGTTTTAAATGCGTTCACACTTCCGCATCACCCCAAAGACAGTCCTTTTGTGAAAGGGGGTCAAACTATTGCTTATCTTATCGAAGTTCGTATCAAAGTTGACACAATTGGTATGGCGTTTGATATCTTACAGATATCTTACTCAAATATTGCGTTGAACCTCTGTCTGCCGGGGTCGCGGGACTCACGAATTACCGTGACCCCAGTACGTAAAGGGCTATTGAAGGACACCGTGGATTTTAGCCAGTAAGAGTCTGACAGTCCCTCTCGCTCTGCCCTGGGTGGGAGGACTCATGTGATGATATTACCAAGAAAAAAAAAAGCATACTTATAGCATACAAAAAAGGTAAAAGACGCAAAAGAACCTTTTACACGTTTCTAAACGAAACTTTGCATCGAATTTTCCCATCCCCTCACGAGATATAGACGGTAGATAATTAATCCCACACGATTTGGCTAAAATAGGGAAAATGGTAAAGAAAAATGTTTACTTATTTCTTCGGTGTTTGTGGAAGCTTGTTCTCTACTATTTGTAAAGGTTTTCGTTACTAACATACACTAAAAGTATCCAATGAAAGTGTAAATAAAAATTGGCTCTGTGACTGAAAAATTATAATTAGTCCGTAACTTAGATTATCAAAAAATATTCGACCCGTATTTTTTCTTTGTTTCGTAAACCAAAATTGACTGAGATATGAAGCTTTCAAAATTGGCAATACGTCACAATTCAGGACAATTTCTACAGAATTTTGACGTCACGAGCCCCGACTCTCGAGTTTCGATGCGTTGTATGAATATTCTTATTTACATTATGATTTTACAAAAGAAAAAATATGTGTCCGTTATTTTTTTTAAACTCATGACTGACTAATTATATTTGTAATTTATAGCTACTGTCAAATAGCTAATTGTTGAGGATATGAAATGATTATTATACTACACTGGCGAGCAAAAGTATGGAATCACTTACTCGGAATTGATCCGGGATAGGTCCTTAAATAATGGCGTGATTTTAATGATTTTGGTATCAATTAAAATTAAATTAAATATTCCACAACTATCACACAACGCCATCTAGTCCCGAGCTAAGCAGAGCTTGTGTTATGGGTACTAGACAACTGATAAACATACTTATATATTTCTAAATACATACATATTATAGATAAATTGCACCCAGACACAGAACAAATGATCGTGCTCATCACACAAACATTTGTCCTGGGTGGGAATCGAACCCACGACCTCCGGCATAGCAGTCAGGGTCACTAACCACTAGACCAACAGGCCTGTCAATTAAAAGTTAACAGTTAAACCTTTAAAATGGTACCATTTTTATTATTCGTAACTAGTTATTAGAAGTTGTTTCCAGTGGCTTCGCTCTTTACGACTCGACGACAGGAGGTATTATCTCAAGTTTTCACGTTTTTGTGACATAACGTACTATAAACGTGGACTTTGACGTTTATTTTATAGTAAAAAACAGTTTCAAACAAGAAAAATAATCCCCTTCGTTCTATTCCTACATAAAACAAGTGAATATGTCCAAAAAAAAAACTTTAAAATGTGTGCTCACTCACACATTTATAAAAAAGTGGCTTCAATAAAAACTTTAAGTTTTAAACACGGAATCTGTATATTTTATAATCTAAGCTGTCGACCACGCCACTTTATGAGAGTTATTATTATTTTTTTAAAACGTTGCCCCACTAGGAATTTCTCCTGTGTCGTGGGTGCGTTTACAAACATAGAAACTCACATACACAAACACCCAGACCCGGAACAACTACTTGCAGATCATACAAATATTTGTTCCGTGCAGGGATCGAACCCGCGACACGCTGCGCAGCTGTCGATCGCTTAGCCACTGGGCCAACCGTGTTATTTAGCTACAACCTCTAAACCCACCCTATAGATATTAAAAACACGACCCCACTGTATTACTTTAGCGGAACACTAAAGAAAATATAAGTGGTATTTTATATCAATCTAGTGGCAACATTTGTGATGAATGTCTTGCCCGGTTTTAATATCTCTTTTTATTGCCAGTTTGTGATGTTGCCAGTTATTTCTACTGTTTATTGTTTATATTCTTGCTTTGTGTTTATTTATTTGTTTGCTTTTTGTAATTCTGTAGGTAGTTTTATTTTATTTGTGTTTTTTAGGTTGGTAAAGTTATGAGATTTAAGAGTAAATGTTAGATAGGAAAAATGTAAATAACAATGAATATTGACAGAGATAAATTGCATCGAATCTCGGAAGCAAGGGCTTGCTATTGTGACACCAGAACTTTGTAAAAATTAGACCTAGAAGTGACGTATTGTCAATTTTAAAGAGACGTAGTATTTACGCCAATTTTGGTTCAGGTTACAAAAGAAAAAAACACAGTCAAATATATTTTTAATGCATCTGTAGTATGTATATAGAAGGAAACATCTGTGTAAATACTTTTTTTTTACTTGGTAAAATCATCACATAGACCTCCCACCTAGGGCAGAGGCTCTGCCGCAGAGCGAGAGTGACTGTCAGACTCGTACTGACTAAAATCCATGGTGTCCTACAATAGCCCTTTACGTATCGGGGTCACGGTAATGGGAAAGTCCCGCGACCCCGGCAGGCTTCTGCCCTCTACCAGGGGCTCCGTCACTATGCTGACACTCCTTGAGGCGCGCGTGAAACACAACGCGCCATCGACCCGGTCGTGTCACTACTTTTGGAGAATAACATACATTGTAAAATTTTACATAGTTTAACATAGTTTTTCTGACGTTAAAACAGTGAGAACTGCAGTACTATGCATTTTATATCTAACATCTATGTAAATTTACAATGTTTCTGGCGAATTAATAAAAAAAACGTCATGTAACAGTAACTAAGGTCAGGTCCTAATTCACGTGCGGTCGCGTCAGCGCGGGATGTGGTCACTTGTCTCTATATCATTGTAAGTATATGTACTTACAATGATATAGAGACCCGCGACTTCGTCCGCGTGGGTTACGTACTTTCCTAATTCCCCCTTTTCACCCCCTTAAAGGTTAAATTTCCAAAAACCCCTTCTTAGTGCTCCCCTACATTATAATAGGAAGCCGTGTGCAAAATTTCACATTCCTAGCCCCCGTAGTTTCGGCTGTACGTTGATATGTCAGTCAGTCAGTTCTCCTTTTATATATACAGATTATAAAAGGCCCCCCATTATATACGTAAATGAGCTAACAGTTACTGGGTTGTAGAGGTCAGATAGGCAGTCGCTTCATGTAGCATACTGATATCCAGATGGATCTGGTTAGACTGGAAGCCGACCACAATATAGTGGGGAAAAAAATGTAAGGAGTTCAATACGAGTTTCCAAGTAATGAAATGGAAGTATATATACGGGTTGGCTATGACTTAATCATCAAACTACTCCGAGAAGGGACTATCAGACTCTTGTTGTCTTTTAGGGGGTAGGAGGAACAGAGTGGAAAGTTCCACGATACCCCGGTGAAAAGGAAGGTACTATCCGACCAGACGGGTGTTGTGTCTGGTGGGCTTTCTGCCCGACGTTCATTGTCGGAATGTTCTATGTCTTCTAAACTCGCGGATAACTTCGATTGCGCGATGTAGACATCTAAGTTCTTCCGTCGTTGCATAGATGGCGCTAGTGTACTTTTTGCTGACGGTAATGTACGCTGGAACCTAAACGTACCCTATTCTTTCGTTTGCCCTTTGGGTTCCACTGCTAACCACATAAGACATTCCTGTAAACTAGATTCTGCAGAAACCTTCTGTATAGAGCACATTAATAAAATTTGTTCACGTTTGATCACCATCTCGATGAAGCACGCTTGCCTAGAAGTAACCTATTCACTCTTGACTTAAAGACCCCAAGGTTGTAGCTATCAGGAAATACAGACTCCAGCAAGGAATCCCACTCCTTAGTTGTTTTATATTTGCACTATGTAGAGCTTTTTTTTTCTACGTGGTTAAATCATCACATGAGGCCTCCCTAGTACTAGTACTGACTAAAATCCACGGTGTCCCTCAATAGCCCTTTACGTACCGGGGTCACGGTAATTCGTGAGTCCCGCGACCCCGGCAGGCTTTACCCTCTACAGGGGGCCCCGTCACTATGCTGACACTCCTTGAGGCGCGCGTGGAACACAACGCGCCGTCGACACACTATGTAGAGCTAAGTAATAAATTCGGTTATAAACTTATAATCAAAGAAATAACTTTGTTTTTGATTGCTTCTTTCATGAAATATAAACCTATTTATTCGGTAGAGAAATGAAATACTGTGTATCTATATGTAGGAGAACTGTATAAGACGGGGACGCGAGGTAAGATGGGAAATCACACACAAAAGGCAAACTTATGGTCATTTGCAAGCGGTCATTAACAAATGGCGTCATGTTGGCGCTTGCGCTACGTTAGTGTTGTATTAAGTATGCCTAAAGAGTGTATGTCCCCATAATACCTCGAGTCCCCGTCTTATATACTGTTCCCCAATTCATCTTCAGTTTTTAGTGAAATACGCATTTGTTTGGTATTGGAGTTGCATTGGAGTATGATGTGTCCATCGGCTTGATGACTACCTCTGAGAGCACTTTTTAACTCTATATCTTCCTTGTTGCAGATGAGGCAGCCAAGCTGGTGATATTGGCGGGATGCAGGGCGGCGGTGCGCCCGCCGCGGACGCCGATCAGGCGCAGTTTGAGGCGGATAAACGAGCCGTCTATAAGTACGTATTCTTCATCATCTTGTCAGCCGTAGGATGTCCACTGCTGAAGATAGACCCCCCCCCATAGATTTCCAGTAGGATTGGTTGTAAGCGGCTTGCATCCAGCGCGATCCTGTGATTTTCATCAGATCGAAGTACGTATTGCAATATAAATATTAAAACAATTCATTTATTTTCAAGTAAATGACATAATACAAAGCAAAAAGATTCCACAAAAATAAAGTGCGGTACATTAATTGTTCCCGAACACTTTGTGCACTATTTTAACCGTTTTTTTTTGACGTGGTTAAATCATCAAAGGAGTCCTCCCACCCAGGGCAGGGCAGGAGGGACTGTCAGACTTGTACTGACTTTAAATCCACGGTGATCTCAATAGCCCTTAATGTTCCTAGGCCACGGTTCAGGAGTGCACGAACGTTCTTAGAATGCTCGCGCAGAATTAGTTCGTGTTCGCTTGAGTGAGTCGATCAGGGGTCGTATTATGACGTCTTAAAACCAGGCTTGTTCCAGTGAGTGAAAGAGACAGAGCTATACAAGTTGTCTAGCGCCACCTCGTTCACTCACTGGAACAAGCCTGGTTTTAAGACGTCACAATACGGACCCTGAACGACTGCCGCAGAGCGAACATAAGTACGTTGGTGTAATCGCACCAACGTACTTATGTTACAGTAAAGTTTTCCCAATAGACGAAGTTTTCGAAGCTTAAAATCTAGGTCTTGAAGGCCTTCAAGACTTTCTCGACTAGACCTAGGACTGGATTAATAGAAACTATTTTTTACCTTCCAGACACCCCCTGTTCCCTCTACTGGCGCTCCTCCTGGAGCGTTGTGAACAAGCCACGGCTGGGGCGGAGCCCCCGGCGGCCGAGGCGTTCGGCGCAGACCTACAGGCCTTCGTGCAGCACCAGAGGAGAGACCGGCGACCCTTCCTGGTGGACGACCCCGAGATAGATGGACTTATGATTAAGAGCATCCAGGTGAGTCTTTAACTATAAGTCGCAGTCCCTATAAGGCGCTATCTAGTCTTACGTAGTAGGTATGTGGTAAATGTAGTTGTAAATCGCAGTTGCAAGTTGCAGTTTTTTTAAACACGTTCTCCACTCTAGGAATTTCTCCTGTATCGTGGCTGCGTTCACAAACATTGAAACTCACATGCACAAACATCCAGACCCGGAACAACTACATATTACTACATTTTTTCTTATTATTTGATGTGTAAATGATCAGATACAAGTTTATTGTTAATGAATATATGACTAATGACTTTCTTAACTACGGACATCCATGTAAGTCGGGGTCTCCCGCGCAGTTTCGGTTCTGGCTTGTGGTCGAATACTTTCCGGGTCATATGCTCTAGTGGCCTACTCATCACATGACCGTACCATGGCATGTCGTGTTTCTGGTAGTTTTTGGTGCACCGGTGTGTTAAAACTTATAAGGGAAAGTTTGAAAGTGGCGCCTGTTATAGAAAAAATGAAAGGGAATTGTCCGTCTTGGTATGGACATGTGATGAGGAGGGATGACACTCATATGACTAAGAGAGTGATAAGTATGAATGTTGATGGATGGAGAGGTAGAGGAAGGCCAAAGAAAAGATGGGTGGATTGTCTAAGGAATGATATGGAAGAAAATGGAGTAAATGATACTGTGACGTTTGATAGAGGAAAATGGAAGAAAAAAACGTGTTGCGCCGACCACAAGTAAAATGGGATGAGGGCAGGAAGAAGGTGGTCGGTTAAAACATCCTCTGATGTATACAGGTTTGGCACTTTGTCCAAGAGGGACTACGGCAGAGCACCTAAGCATTCGGCATTTCGGTAACATGTAGTTTATCAGAAGTGCAAACAAATATTTGTTCCATGCGGGGAACGAACATTTACAATTGAGTCCAGTCTGCAAAAAGATTTGTTTAAGCAATATTCCACACTCTTGACTTAAAGACCCCAAGGTTATAGCTATCAGGAAATATAGACTCCAGCAGGGAATCCCACTACTTAGTTGTTTTATATTTGCACTATGTAGAGCTGAGTAATAAATTGGGTTATAAACTTATAATCAAAGAAATAACTTTGTTTTTTATTGTTTCTTTCATGAAATACAAAGCTATTATTCGGTTAAGTATGATGGGAAATCACACACAAAAGGCAAACTTAACACAATACTAACGTAGCGCAAACGCTAACAGGACGCCATTTGTTAATGGCCGCTTGCAAATGACGTCCTGATGGCGCTTGCGCTATGTTAGTGTTGTGTTAAGTATGCCTAAAGAGTGTATATCCCTATTATACCTCGACTCCCCGTCTTAAGATTTGTTTAAGCAATATTCCACAATTTCGCCGCAGTCTCCGCTGTCTAAATAGCTTAGTGGCATATGCGTTGACCTGCGCCGATGGCCGCGGAATCCAATTCCAACGATGAACAGGTTTTTTGTTTTCCTAGGTTAATTTCTAGGGTTTTTCTTTTTTTTTGTATGGTTTTTCTCTGTGTACACCCAAGCAGAGCTCGGTAAACTAAGTGGTTTATATAAATTGTCAACGTAGAGTTAAAAATCCATCCGAGTGTCCCAATCGAGCCAATTTTTATTTATCCCGTTCAGACTAACAGACGTTCCTACTTTGTTTTTATCCGCTGTGTGCGTGAACAAGCGACACGGTTGGCGCAGTGGATGAGCGATCGACTGCTGTGAAGCGTGTCGCGGGTTCGATCCCCGAACGGAACAAATATTTGTATAATCTGCAAGTAATTGTTCCGGATCTGGGTGTTTGTGCATGTGAACGAAAAGCACCTCCTAGTGACCAAATTATTTCGGGCATTATAAAATCTGCCAATTATTGACAAACCCACCACACTATTCCCTAACCACTGCAACTCCTGTGCGCCAGAATCAACAGTGGCAACCAACCAGAAAAGGGCCCAGACAATGAAGCTCGACGTGTCCCGGAGAATGAATTTACCTGTCTTGGATCCTGCAACGAAATTAATCAGAAAAGAATAGTGGAGGAGTAGGAAAAAAAAAATGGTTGTGGCTTGTTTTTCATTAAAAATTTTCCCCCACGTCCCCCCATCACTGACTTCGCGCATAGCGTATAATAATTAATATGTAATCAGTATTATTTCCTATTTTCCAGGTGCTGCGAATCCACCTGTTGGAACTAGAGAAGGTGCAGGAGTTATGTCGAGACTTCTGTGGACGGTACATCGCGTGTCTGAAGACCAAGATGCAGAGTGAAAACCTGCTCAGGACTGATTACTCTTCAGGTGAGGTGGTCATCATACTACCATTTATTTTTGGGGTGGTAAAATTATCAAATTAGTCCTCCCGCTTTGGGTACAGCAGGAGGGACCGTCTGACTCATGCCGTCTTACCTTAAACAGATAAACATCTGTCGAACAATTGTCTAAAAAAAGTGCAATTGGCTATTTGACAGTAGCTATAAATTACAAATATAATTAGTGCGTCATTTAGAGTTTAAAAAAATAACGGACACGTATTTTTTCTTTTGTAAAATCAATGAATATTCACCAAAATACAACGCATCAAAACTCGAGAGTGGGGCCTCGTGACGTCATTTTCGAATTCAATAGAAATTGTACTAAACTGTGACGTATTGCCAATTTTGAAAGCATCGTTTCTCCGCCAATTTTGGTTTACGAAACAAAAGAAAAAATACGGGTCGAATATTTTTTGATGATCTAAGTGACGGACTACTTATAATTCGCCTGTCTGTTTGACAAAGGCTTTACCTCTCGGGCGCGTTACGTACACCCGGGTGTACATAAGCGAAAACGCCCCAGCGCCTTACGTACACACGTCTGTACATAACAGACAGTCGCTCATTGGACGTTGATTTTTATCATTTTCAATTATAAATCGCCATAGAGGTTAAGGGCTTAGATGAAAGTCATGAACGTGTCTGTTAATTGTAAATTGTCTCTGTGAACAGGTGGTGTAGAGAGCAACAACAATCTATCCGGGTCGATAGACGAGCACTCCAGCACGTCGAACTCGCCACAATATCAGGTATGAAATGTATGTTAACCTTTCATAAATTATACATTTAATTTATATATTTAAACGCAGTAACGCCTTTTTTATCGTGGGCAAATCATCAAATGAGTCCTCCCACCCAGGGCGGAGCGGGAGGGACTGTCAGACTCGTACTGACTAAAATCCACGGTGTCCTTTAATAGCCCTTTACGTTCCGGGGTAACGGTAGTTCGTACAGTCCCGCGACCACGCAATAACGCCTGCGTTGCGTTTTCAGAAAGATTTTTGTGGACGGAAAATTCAGCTGCGAGTGGGACTCGAACCCGCGTCTTCTGGATAAGTACCACAGACCAATTAGTCTTACCCACTTGCAGCTGCATTTTTCCTTCCTTAAAAATCTTAATACACTAATTTGATACCATATACATAATTTAATCACATCTATTTAAAAGATTTATGCCTTTGTCAAACAGACAGGCGAAAGCGAAGCGTTTCCGAAGCGATACCGAACCGAAGCAAGACGTCAGTCCGATAGTTCTGTCACGCTATCGGATCTCTTTCGCTTTTCTATGTGACTGGATTCAAACAATTCCATACATTACAAATAAAAACATCACGCTTCGCATTCGTCACGCCTGTCTGTTTGACAAAGGCTTTAGTTTGTTCCTCGTAAACATAGAGTAAAATATCTTTTTGCTCCCCCCTTTTCAAATAGAGAATAAAAGAAATTTGATTTTGGAGTTATAATAAAAAGAAAAGTGAAAATGAAAGATTAAAAACAAGCTTGCCTGACAGATTCAGGGTCAGAATTAGACTCAAAGTCAGATTAAGAGTGAGACACAAGGTGAGACGAAGTCAGACTTAAAGTTAATCAAACTAGACTCCGTCAGACTGAGACTTATTTTCTCATTGAGGTTGATAAAAAGTAAGCGTGTTCAACTCGGGAGCAATACTATTTTAAGCTCACGTACGAATCCCTCGCTGCGCCCTGGATTCTCTAGAATATTCTGCCTCGCTCAGGATTCAAAAAACGCTCTCGCCTTTAAAATAGTTGTTTGCTCTCTTGTTAAACTCGATCTATTATTGTATTTCAATAAATACTAACTTATTATACTTCTAAACAAAAATATAACTTGAGGAACTAGTGACGTATCTTTCAACCCTATTATCTTTCGCCCCCAGTCGCCCCCCGCCCCACTGCCGGCGGCCCCGTTCCCGGCGGTGTACCCGCCGCACACCGAGCTGCCCTACGTGCCCACACCGCGGGACACACGTGAGTACCTACCTGTAGTATCTCTGTGGTACAGTCGCCCCCCGCCCCACTGCCACACCGAGCTGCCCTACGTGCCCACACCGCGGGACACACGTGAGTACCTACCTGTAGTATCTCTGTGGTACAGTCGCCCCCCGCCCCACTGCCACACCGAGCTGCCCTACGTGCCCACACCGCGGGACACACGTGAGTACCTACCTGTAGTATCTCTGTGGTACAGTCGCCCCCCGCCCCACTGCCACACCGAGCTGCCCTACGTGCCCACACCGCGGGACACACGTGAGTACCTACCTGTAGTATCTCTGTGGTACAGTCGCCCCCCGCCCCACTGCCACACCGAGCTGCCCTACGTGCCCACACCGCGGGACACACGTGAGTACCTACCTGTAGTATCTCTGTGGTACAGTCGCCCCCCGCCCCACTGCCACACCGAGCTGCCCTACGTGCCCACACCGCGGGACACACGTGAGTACCTACCTGTAGTATCTCTGTGGTACAGTCGCCCCCCGCCCCACTGCCACACCGAGCTGCCCTACGTGCCCACACCGCGGGACACACGTGAGTACCTACCTGTAGTATCTCTGTGGTACAGTCGCCCCCCGCCCCACTGCCACACCGAGCTGCCCTACGTGCCCACACCGCGGGACACACGTGAGTACCTACCTGTAGTATCTCTGTGGTACAGTCGCCCCCCGCCCCACTGCCACACCGAGCTGCCCTACGTGCCCACACCGCGGGACACACGTGAGTACCTACCTGTAGTATCTCTGTGGTACAGTCGCCCCCCGCCCCACTGCCACACCGAGCTGCCCTACGTGCCCACACCGCGGGACACACGTGAGTACCTACCTGTAGTATCTCTGTGGTACAGTCGCCCCCCGCCCCACTGCCACACCGAGCTGCCCTACGTGCCCACACCGCGGGACACACGTGAGTACCTACCTGTAGTATCTCTGTGGTACAGTCGCCCCCCGCCCCACTGCCACACCGAGCTGCCCTACGTGCCCACACCGCGGGACACACGTGAGTACCTACCTGTAGTATCTCTGTGGTACAGTCGCCCCCCGCCCCACTGCCACACCGAGCTGCCCTACGTGCCCACACCGCGGGACACACGTGAGTACCTACCTGTAGTATCTCTGTGGTACAGTCGCCCCCCGCCCCACTGCCACACCGAGCTGCCCTACGTGCCCACACCGCGGGACACACGTGAGTACCTACCTGTAGTATCTCTGTGGTACAGTCGCCCCCCGCCCCACTGTCACACCGAGCTGCCCTACGTGCCCACACCGCGGGACACACGTGAGTACCTACCTGTAGTATCTCTGTGGTACAGTCGCCCCCCGCCCCACTGCCACACCGAGCTACCCTACGTGCCCACACCGCGGGACACACGTGAGTACCTACCTGTAGTATCTCTGTGGTACAGTCGCCCCCCGCCCCACTGCCACACCGAGCTGCCCTACGTGCCCACACCGCGGGACACACGTGAGTACCTACCTGTAGTATCTCTGTGGTACAGTCGCCCCCCGCCCCACTGCCGGCGGTGTACCCGCCGCACACCGAGCTGCCCTACGTGCCCACACCGCGGGACACACGTGAGTACCTACCTGTAGTATCTCTGTGGTACAGTCGCCCCCCGCCCCACTGCCACACCGAGCTGCCCTACGTGCCCACACCGCGGGACACACGTGAGTACCTACCTGTAGTATCTCTGTGGTACAGTCGCCCCCCGCCCCACTGCCACACCGAGCTGCCCTACGTGCCCACACCGCGGGACACACGTGAGTACCTACCTGTAGTATCTCTGTGGTACAGTCGCCCCCCGCCCCACTGCCACACCGAGCTGCCCTACGTGCCCACACCGCGGGACACACGTGAGTACCTACCTGTAGTATCTCTGTGGTACAGTCGCCCCCCGCCCCACTGCCACACCGAGCTGCCCTACGTGCCCACACCGCGGGACACACGTGAGTACCTACCTGTAGTATCTCTGTGGTACAGTCGCCCCCCGCCCCACTGCCACACCGAGCTGCCCTACGTGCCCACACCGCGGGACACACGTGAGTACCTACCTGTAGTATCTCTGTGGTACAGTCGCCCCCCGCCCCACTGCCACACCGAGCTGCCCTACGTGCCCACACCGCGGGACACACGTGAGTACCTACCTGTAGTATCTCTGTGGTACAGTCGCCCCCCGCCCCACTGCCACACCGAGCTGCCCTACGTGCCCACACCGCGGGACACACGTGAGTACCTACCTGTAGTATCTCTGTGGTACAGTCGCCCCCCGCCCCACTGCCACACCGAGCTGCCCTACGTGCCCACACCGCGGGACACACGTGAGTACCTACCTGTAGTATCTCTGTGGTACAGTCGCCCCCCGCCCCACTGCCACACCGAGCTGCCCTACGTGCCCACACCGCGGGACACACGTGAGTACCTACCTGTAGTATCTCTGTGGTACAGTCGCCCCCCGCCCCACTGCCACACCGAGCTGCCCTACGTGCCCACACCGCGGGACACACGTGAGTACCTACCTGTAGTATCTCTGTGGTACAGTCGCCCCCCGCTCCACTGCCAGCGGCCTCGTTCCTGGTGGCCCTGTTCCCGGCGGCCCCGTTCTCAGTGACCCCGTTCCCTGCGGTCCCGTACCCAGCGACTCCGTTCCCTGCGGCCCCGTTCCCAGTAGCCCTGTTCGTGGTGGCCCCTTTCCCTTGGCCCCGTTACCTGTCACCCCGTTCTCGGCGGCCCCGTTCCCGGTGGCCCCGTTCCTAACGGTCCTGTTCCCGATTGCCCCGTTTCCGTTGGCCCCGTTCCCGTTAGCCCCGTTCCCTTTAGCCCCGTTTACATTGCCACGTTTGCGTTGGCCCCGTTCCCGGCGAAGCCTTTCTCGGCGGCCCCGTTTCCGGTGATCTACCATGGACTATGGGACTTATACCCCCCCCGTTCCCGGCTGTGTTCCAGGGACTTCAAGTCGTACTTACTAATGTTTTTTTTTGTTCACAGCGTCTCTAGTGGTGCAAGGTTCAACGCCGATCAGTCAGATAGGCGCGGGGCTGCTCTCTACCGACTCCTTTACTGGTCAGTACCTTACTTTCTCACGTTTTAAAGATGATTCTCGAAATTGCCCCCGACAAACGTTTCTCTACTTAATGAGTCGCCGGCAGATTGTTTCGTTTCTTAATTCTACGACAGAATCTTTAACTTACGAACAATTCGCCGAAAAACCGAATTATTCACGAGCGCAGCGATGACAGAATTTTTCACCAAAACAGATTCGTTCACAAAGCTTATTTAGGTATGGTTTGATACTATTAGTGCCTATATCTGCAGATTTCACATAACTACCAGTAATTGATCCATTTTATTACCATGTAATTTAAAATACCTGCCAGCTATACCATAACTTCTTAAAGCGTGATTAGTGCCACTGTGGAAACGAGATGGCGCTAGACAAGTGTATAGCTTTGTCTTTTTTCCACAACCTAACAACTCACGCTTTATGGTATCGGACGTCATGGTATCACCAGAATGGATTCTTCTTCTTCTTCTTCGAAGAAGAAGAAGACCAGAATGGATAAATGCACATTAACTGATGTTTCATAAAGTATTAGCTATATCGATTAAGCCCTGCATAGCGGGACTTCTATTTCTGTGTTTGAGGTTTAAAGGCACCTAGGAGGGGCTCGTGGCTAAATAAATACAGCCACACAGGCCGATCTTCCGGGTTAAGCGCTTGCCGAGGTTGGTCTGTGGATGGGTGACCATCTGTCATAGCGTAGAGTGCCTCGGAAAGCACGTAAAGCCGTTGGTACCGGTTGTAGATCTTTGACAGTCGTTATTGTTAGTCAGAAGCTCTAAAGTCTGACAAACAGTCTTATCATGGGGTATCGTATTACCCAGTTACTGGGTTGTGGAGGTCCGATAGGCAGTCGCTCCATGTAAATAAAACACTGGAAGCCGACCCCAATATAGTTGGGAAAAGGCAGGCAGATAATGAGGTTTAAAGGAACCTGACATGAAGTGAATGGCGGGTGCATCGTCAGCACGCTTGGCTCGCTTCCTCTAGCCCCCGTCGTCACCTCCTTAGAACCTAATCGGAAACGGAACCTATCCGTGTCGGAGTTTCCCTGGCTCGCTACGTTCAAAAAGATGGTAGTAAAATCATCAAATGAGTCCTCCCATCCAGGGCAGAGCGGGAGGGACTGTCAGACTTGTACTGACTAAAATCCACGGTGTCTTTCAATACCCCTTTACGTACCGGGGTCACAGTAATTCGTGAGTCCCGCGACCACGTTCAAAAAGCTCTAAAATTAATTTCTCATTTCTTTCCCCACAGGCACAAACTCAAACAACTCCTGCTCCTCAGTATCAGGGTCACCTCCTCCAGAAGACGACAGCACAGAAGACTCCAGCGGCAAGCGAGGAGTGCTGCCCAGGCACGCCACGCAGGTGATGCGCGCCTGGCTGTTCCAGCACCTCGTGGTGAGTGCCACTCCATCATCAACTCAGGGTACGGAGACAGAGAGTTCAAAGACAAGTTGGGGTGTGCTCAGTTTTAACTGTAAACTGAAAAGCTAGAAAATTGCTTCTACAGAGACTTTAGCCAGCATTTACAAAAGGTTTTAGTAAGAAAAGTCTTTAAAAAAACTGGCCAAATGCGAGTCGGATCACGCACAATGAAGGGTTCCGTAGTTGAAAATAATTTTATCCCAAGATCAAACTTAATTGTAGTTGAAAAACAATTTTCAGTTTTTTGCCCTTTATTTGTGCTGTGAGACCTTGATTTCAAATTTCATGATTATAGGTCAACGGGAAGTGACCCATAGGTTTTGATTTGCTTGCGGTTATCAAAATGTCGCATTAATGATTGTTTTTTTTTACTGCGTTGAGTTAGAAGCTTGATTTTTCAGAATTCCAATGGACTATAAACACCCAGACCCAGAGCTTTTTTAATCTATTTCAAATTGATACCTTTTTATTTTTTATCGTGGTAAAATTGTCAAATAAGCCTGTTGGTCTAGTGGTTAGTGACCCTGACTGCTATGCCGGAGGTCGTGGGTTCGATTCCCACCCAGGACAAATGTTTGTGTGATGAGCACGATCATTTGTTCTGTGTCTGGTTATAATTTATCTATAATATGTATGTATTTAGAAATATATAAGTATGTTTATCAGTTGTCTAGTACCCATAACACAAGCTCTGCTTAGCTTGGGAATAGATGGCGTTGTGTGATAGTTGTGGAATATTTATTTATTTATTTTAAGTCCTCCCACCCATACTGTCAGACTCGTACTGACTAAAATCCACGGTGATCCTTCAATAGCCCTTTACGATCCAGGATTCCAGTTCAGGGTTACGGTTACCCAATCAGACAGTCACGCGACCAACTTGATACCTCCACGCATTTTTCAGAAAAAGTGTCTTGACAGACGGACAGACAGTTAACAAAGTGATCTTATAAGGGCTCCCTTGTTTTTAGGTACAGAAACTAAAGTACTGCCTTTAAAAAAACATCAGTTGAAGTCAATTTTCAACCCAAATCGTCTCTTGTTCCCAGCACCCGTACCCCACGGAAGAAGAGAAGCGCACTCTGGCGGCGCAGACCAGACTGACGCTGCTACAAGTCAACAATTGGTTCATCAACGCGCGCCGTCGGATCCTGCAGCCCATGCTGGACTGTGCTGACAAACCTGGTGAGGATATCTACCTTATACCATTTTCTTCCTATCCTTGCCCTTAAGTTTTTTTTTTTATCGTGGTAAAATCATCAAATGAGTCCTCCCACCCAGGGCAGAGCGGGAGGGACTGTCAGACTCGTATTGACTAAAATCCACGGTGTCTTTCAATAGCCCTTTACGTACCGGGGTCACGGTAATCCGTTAGTCCCGCGACCCCGGCAGGCTTTGGCCCTCTACAGGCCTCGTCAAATACGTTGCCCTACACTAGGAATTTCTCCTGTATCGCGAGTGCGTTTACAAACCTACCTCTTTACTTAACTTAACTTAACTTACTTCCTCCTAGCCCTTTACGTTCCGGGGTCACGGTAATTCGTGAGTCCCGCGACCATTCTTGCCCTATGTTACTTTGTTTTTGGGACATGCCCACCACACTGTTCCCAAACCACTGCAACTCTTGAAAGCCAGAATCAACAGTGGCAACCACCAGAAAAGTGCCGAGACGGAGCTCGACGTGTCCCGGAGAATTAATTTACCTGTCTTGGATCCTGCAACGAAATTAATCAGACAAGTATAGTGGAGGAGTAGGAAAAACGCATAGTTTCCACTTCCCTCCATATCAAGCAGGAGATCCTATGTTACTTGTTGAAGGCGCAAGTACCTTCTAAGTTGGCAATTAAACTTAAAAAATCTAATTATTTCGTCAGTAAGATTATAAAAAAAATATTCGACCGTATTTTTTATTATATTACGTAAACCAAGGTCGCGGGACTGTACGAATTACCGTGACCCTGGAACGTAAAGGGTATTGAAGGACACCGTGGATTTTAGTCGGTACGAGTCCGACAGTCCCTCCCGCTCTGCCCTGGGTGGACTCATTCGATGATTTTACCACGATAAAAAAAAAATGTTACGTAAACCAAAATTGACGGAAATACGATGCTTTCAAAATTGGAATTACGTGACTTTTAAAAGAAAAGTTATTTGATTTACTTAATTTTTTTTACTTGTTTTGGAAAACTTTCTGCCTTTTAGAAATTAATTGCCCACTAACTTATATTTTAATTACTTTTCCAGGAGGTAAGAAAGGCAAGAATGGTTCATCTATAAGCAAGCGGTATTGGCCAGATGCGCTCTCTAACCCACAGTTTACTGCCGGTAAGATAGACATTAAATAAATCTGGGAAAAACTATGACTGAAAAAAAATGAATATAAAAATACGTTAAAAATCTGTTTCAAAAGAGAGAAAACACCTTTCTTCAAATTTTTGTAGTATTTCAAGTTTCTTTTCTATATATGATGACCATTTTTTTTCGTTTATCATTCTCTCCCCTCTTACGAAATATTTTAAAATGGCGAATTTTCTAAATCTTTTGTCAGGTTTTTGTATAATAGTTCATAATCGCATGAATATTTTAAATATACGAGTAAACGGAATAGATGGCGTCTTTTCTTTTCTTCTCAGGTCTCCTCTCATCATCAGAAGACGAGGACCAGGAAGCCGACCCATCAGGCGACGAGCAGGACTCCACCAGCGAACCGACAGACCACACCACGTACCCTATACAGCAACCCATGCATTAAGACGGTAATGTAACGTTTTGGACATTAGT
The DNA here is from genome assembly GCA_943136025.2 of Agrotis puta. Taxonomy (NCBI): domain Eukaryota; kingdom Metazoa; phylum Arthropoda; class Insecta; order Lepidoptera; family Noctuidae; genus Agrotis; species Agrotis puta. The sequence continues at coordinate 1,673,920 of OW964195.2, read as the reverse complement.
TCTGTAATAATTCTGTGGAAATACTGTCAGCTGTCAAAATTTGAGGTTATCTTTCAAATTTTTTGAAGCTAGCTGTCAAACTTTTGAGGTTAGTTGTAAAATTTTGGGGTTAACTGTTTTCGTGTCACATTAATACCGACTATGAGGGTTTATCTAATAATTTAAATATTTGAAATATAAAACACTTTTTTATTTTTAGTCGAAACTGAGTTTTAAAATATTACAACATAATTGTTTTAAGATAACTTATCATTGAGTTATACACGTACTAAATACCTTTGCCTGCTCAAAATGATCATTAACCCGGGAATACATTTTGACAGTTGACAAATTCCCACAAAACTAGTGAAGTACTCGTTCTGAAAACACGCATAATCGATTAAAAAGAAAAAGAACTAAATCGATTTAGTCGATTCCCAGTTATGATTCAATGTATACGTATTAATTTAAAAAAATCTTCATGACAAACGCCATGTCATAATGAAAATTCATTTATTTATATAAAAAAAGACATAATATAAAGTATATTGACAGTATACCGTAAATTTAAGTGTAGAATAGAAGGATTTTGGGTATTAACAGTGTTTTGGGTTAAAAAATAAATAAATAAAGTAAAACATTCGAAAAGTCAAATGACAGAGTGATGTGCAAAAGGTTTTTAGTACGATAAATCGGCTACTTACTTGCGTAGAAAAAACATTTTTCCAAATTATTCAGTTTATTTAGTCATTATGTTGATACAGAAGCTAGCTAGCAGCAATAGCTGGATCAAATAATAATACGACAATCTTTTTAATTCGCAATAAATTATTGGTTTACAAAAACATAAATATTAATTAAACTATAGAATTATAAAATAATAAAACAAAACTAAACTAAACTGTTATAGAGCATCGAAAAATTCGTCCTCAGCGCTGTCAGCTGGTATTATGCCCAAGAGACTGGCGGCGTTGCCTCTTTGTATGTCAATAATACAATATGACGATTAACATGTTATTAAGAAAGAATTTTCTTTTTTTAATAGAAGGATAATATAATAATAATACCTCTAAGCCCAAATGTAAACAAAATACAAGCAGTTGTTCGGGTCTGGGTGTTTGTGTATGTGAGTTTCTATGTTTGTAAACGCACCCACGATACAGGAAAAAATTCCTAGTGTGGAAAATTTATTTATTTATTTATTTCCGGGCACGCCGCAATCGCGGCGGTAAGACCCCTCTTTGAGGAGTGGCTGGATAGGCGTCACGGCGTCCTGACCTACCGCATGACGCAGGTCCTCACCGGACACGGAAGTTTCGGGAGGTTCCTGTGTCTGATAGGGAGAGAAGAAACGCCTGGGTGTCACCACTGCGAGGATCGTCCGGAGGACACGGTGGAGCATACGGTGCAGGACTGCCCCGCGCGCGGCAGAGCACCGCCGTGTCCTCACGACGGCGATAGGCGGAGACCTCTCGCGCCCGGCATTGGTCGAGGCCATGCTGCGGGGCGAGACGGAGTGGGAAGCGGTCGCCTCCTTCTGCGAAGCAGTCATGCTCGTGAAGGAGGAGGCGGGCCGCCTGAGGGAGAGGACAGCGTCCTCCCTCCACCCCAGCCGCAGTGGTAGACGCCCACGGCGTCGGACGTCGCGAAACGATCTCCGGCCACCGTAGGCGCGGGCATGCGGGCGGCGAGTAATGGGCGACTCGCTGTCCGACCATGGACCATGCCCGGGTCGACGGCGCGTTGTGTTCCACGCGCGCCTCAAAGAGTGTCAGCATAGTGACGGGGCCTGTAGAGGGCCAAAGCCTGCTGGGGTCGCGGGACCAAGGGATTACCGTGACCCCGGTACGTAAGGGGCTAGTGAAGGACACCGTGGATTTTAGTCAGTACAAGTCTGACAGTCCCTCCCGCCCTGCCCTGGGTGGGAGGACTCATTTGAAAATAAAAAAAAATATGTTACATAATTCATATTTAATATTTAAACCAAACGCCAATACGATATCAAAAATCTTGTATACGAAAATTTATACGATATCATTTTTGTATACCATTACAATCTTTAGAGTTCATTATTTACCCGCGAGAGAAAAAAAAAAACAAACAAACGTCAATTTAAACAATGTTAAAAATAAATGTTGTTAAAATACTTTTACTAAATTGTTAAATATTGAATAATGGGACACGGACATCGCTCCATATAGTTACTTTAAAAATATATATTCATAGCCGTAATTTTTTTTCTACCATAAAACAATATGTGCACAATACTTGTCATTTAACTAACAAGTTTATAAAAAAAGGTCTATTAGACCCTGTTAATATCCAAAATCTAAACTAGAACTTTGTATACGTAATCCATACCTCAGATATTATAAAAATATTCATATTAGCGACAAAACTAACGGGATATAACACAAGATGGTGGTCTTTTTACCTATTTTTTAGATTTCTTTGTAAAAGTTTTCATTGGAGACTTTACTCAAAAACAAGTTTGACTGAAGTTCGACTTTAGATTACTATGCCTTTTTGTCATAGTAATCTGCGTGTCTTTTCCCAACTATGTTGTGGTCGGCTTCTAGTCGAACCAGATGCAGCTGAATATCAGTATTTTACATGGAGCGACACTAGGTAAAAAGAATAAATCAATTGCTTGAACAAAAAAACTTTAAAGAGTTTAGCGTAGTAACACGGCTGGTACACTATTTTATTATTCATAAATATAGTAAAGTTGCACTAACAAGTTCCGTAAACAGATCAAAAAATGGAATAAAAAATAATAGGATATCAAGTCCTTACTAAATATGTATACAAAAGTAGTTAAATAGACCATCATTAAAATACGTTTTTGACAAATCCGCATCTGTTTTTAAACAACATGTAAAATAATAATCCTTCGCATTTAGTCATACCATTTTTTTATAAATTAGCTTTGAACACAAGCGAATTTGTCAAAAAACGTGAAACTGATAAAAATAAAGCTCTAATAGACAACAAGCCCTCAAAGAGGCCATTTTGTTTAGCGTTTTGTCAATTTTTAAAAAGCCGGTTGTGAATTAAGCACTTTTTTAAGTTTTTTCTCCCCATTTGACCGACTGAACGCAAAGAAATAGATGCTAAGAATATTTTCTACATTCAAAACTAGAATAAAACCGTCCAACTGAGATATTGTATGTATTTATTTATAAAAAAGTAATTAGTTTTTCAAAATATACTCATTGTTAATTTCCTTTAATTTACTTACACAGCCATACTAGAAATAAGTTTACTTTGGTTGGTGTGGAGAACCGGTAATTACCGAAAATCAGAAAAAAGTTTTTTTTTTCAAATAGTACAGTATAGGTTAAGTCAGTAGAATATAATAACGTCATTTTATTTTGTATAAAAAGCATATAAATATTAAGTAAATAAACTGTTTCCTATATTTTATTTTTAAGTTAGTTTATAAGTGAAAACATGACCATTATTTTTTATGTCTTTCTTTCAAATAATTATGTCTACAAAAACATATTTATAAATGTATTTTTGTTCAATTTAAGAAACATCACAATTTTAATACCGGTATCTCTACACTAACCAATATAGTTTCTAAGTTTAAAAAAAAAACGATTATACGATTGTAAAATATACGATTCCCTTTAAATATAGTATACTTCGAAAAACTTAACGTTCAATCCAAAATTGTATACGCGAAAAAAAGTATTAAAATCGTAATAATTGACATTTAAAATTAGTGAAAGAATGTGAAATTAATAATCGACTAAAAATAAGTTGTTTAGTCACACATAAAAAAACGTCGGCTTGGCAAAGGATTCGAAATCGAAAAAAAAATAATTAAATGTTGTCAGATACGAATAATTAAAAGATGGGAATTTAAAAAATCATAATTAATGCATACTCAAGATACTTAGTTATTTTTGTAGTAGTGTTCGAGTAATCATCACCATCATCTAGCTAGACTTAACTATATTGCGGCTGGCTTTCAGTCGAACCAGATGCAGCTGAATATCAGTATTTTACATGGAGCGACTACCTATCTGACCTCCACAACCCAGTAACTGGGTACCAAGATATACTTAAATAAATACAAATAAACTTTTGCCAAGTCTGTATTCTTAAGTATGTTGCCTGTTTTTTAGTCAAATTTAACTAAAAAAAATTAGTCGATTATTCATTTGACATTTCTATTTAGATGTAAAATGCATTGGCGGGAAAAGTTAATGATTGTAGATTGAAAAATATCGTAAGAAATACAATAATAACGCTATTTCGTTTTAAGCAATGTTTTTTAATATGGACTTCCAATTTTTAATTTTAGGTGGTACTATTGAGAAGCTTAAACAATAATTAAAGAGAATAACCTTTTTTTAAGTACGCGGGTTTCACGTTATAAATAATACCATAATCTAGTTTAGATTTGAGCTTTCTTCTTTTTTTTAATTACTTCGCAAAGTAAGAAAAATGTTTTTATTACATTTTAAGATTCAGTTCATTTTGGTAAAACTAATGAAATGTAATATTTATGTATAGAAATGCCAATTTTTTATTTATTCATAAATATATTATTCCATAATTTGAGTCTTTCCACACGTTAATGTCTTCCTTATAAATAAATATTAGCTCAATAGTACTGCCTAAAAATGAATGTAAAAATATTAAGTTAAATTCGTAGTATAAATACGATATTTTTTGATCTTAAGAATGGATTTTTAAGCTGGAGTTTGGCAAGCATTGAAATAATGAAATGTATAAAAAAGGCAGAACAAATAAGTTTTGGATATTTTTTAAGTAGAATCATTTAAATTGTAATACTTAAATTTCAGTTTCCACTGCTATTTATAAGACACAATATGGTTGCCTCCCCTTTTTTGAAAAAAATAAGACAGATATTTTTATTCAATACCAATAGAAAATAACACAATTAGGTATTATGTAGATGACTTATTAATTAGGCTTGCCCTTTCATAATTAATGATGAAATGCGATAAAATAAATGACAACAACTGTTATTAAATAATTAAGATAAAATAATTCCTCAAAAAGGTCAGCACTGAAAAAGGTATTGGATATATTTCATTTCAGAAAAAAGGTTTACCTAACTCCAGTTTACCAATTAAAAAAGAAAAAAAAAACAGTGATTACCCTGTTATACGAAAGAAACGAATATACGTAAAATGGAATGGTGAAGTTAAAAAAAATAAGATTTTTTTATGATAATATTATTAATTATTAATAATTATGTATTAGTACATATTATACAGTATACTTATACATTGCGTAGTGTTAATAATGTATTTTTAAATAATAAAGGAACTGTGACTTGGTATTATCGCCAGTAAATTAGCTTTTAAGGCCTGTAGGTCATTGTGAGGTCAATCGAGGCCAAAATCGGGACGATTGGAGCCCAATAAAGGTCAAAAAGGTCAATGTGAGGCCGATTGTTGGCCGTGTATTTGATTTTGGAAAGGGAACGCTTTGATTATTTTTATATAGGTAGTTACAAAAAAGATTAAATGCAGATTTTTTTTACTAAAAAAAAATAATTATTAAATGTAATTATAAAATTATGAATATTTAATTATTATCTTAATTCTAATAAATTCAGTATTTTTAACCGATTTACACAAAAAGAGGTTCTGTATTTTTTTTAAACTTTCAAACAAATAAACAGATCTACCACCACTTAAAAAAATCAAAGCGTCCCCTTTTCCCCAGCCCACATTGCCCACTAGTGGGCAACTCCGCCCACAACGTGGGTCAAGTCCAGCACTAGTATACAATAGCTATACTCGCTTGTTTAGAGATAAGAATAACTTCAACGTTATACTTTTATGGTACACCATCATTTTTGCTAGTCAATAAATACGTTTTAGGCTGATTTACAAGTGTTTCATTTGAGAATAAATAAATAAATATTCCACAACTATCACACAACGCCATCTAGTCCCAAGCTAAGCTGAGCTTGTGTTATGGGTACTAGACAGCTGATAAACATACTTATATATTTCTAAATACATACATATTATAGATAAATTACACCCAGACACAGAACAAATGATCGTGCTCATCACACAAACATTTGTTCTGGGTGGGAATCGAACCCACGACCTCCGGCATAGTAGGCAGGGTCACTAACCACTAGACCAACAGGCCTGTCATAGAATAACTACTCATCATCACCATCATCTTATAATTTTTTTATTTTTTTTTTATACAGGGTGTATGAGACATCGACGCACAAACGGTTACCATGAGTCCAGGACAAGATTCTGGACGCCTCCGTGTTGGAATTTTTCCTCGGTTTCTTTCCAATTTGTTTTTCTTTTTTTATAGTGTGCCGCGCAGTAGGTACTACAGGTACTGCGGTACTGGACACAGTATTTAGGTATACGATGACCTTTTATTTGAACTTTTATAAACAGCTGAGAAATCACCCATTTCTAGTATTATTTACATTGCGAAAGTAGCTAAATAATTACTTTTTATTTAAATAATATTATTGGGTTAAGTGAGAATAACGATTATGAACAGTCTAAAATAAAACAAAAACTAAAAAAAAATGAGATATTTAGGAAAAAACCGACGAAAAATTCCAACACGGGGGGGGGGGTCCAGAATCATGTCCTGAACCCATGATATCCGTTTGTGCGTCGATGTCTCTTACACCCTGTATAATTTAAAAAAAAAAACGTTGCCCCACTAGGAATTTCTCTTGTAACGTGGGTGCGTTTACAAACATAGAAACTCACATACACAAACACCCAGACCCGGAATAACTGCTTGCAGGTCATACAAATATTTGTTCCGTACGGGGATCGAACACGCAACAGTCGATCACACGTATTTTCATCATTAGCTGAAATACTTTCACTTCTGACAAAAGTCTCCGGGTGTATATTTACTTTGCTGATTTTTTTTTTTAAAATGGCGACGTCCTTTTTTTATCTTGGTAATATCATCAAATGAGTCCTCCCACCCATGGCAGAGCGGAAGGGACTGTCAAACTCGTACTGACTAAAATCCATGGTGTCCTTCAATAGCCCTTTACGTTCCGGGGTCACGGTAATTCGTGAATCCCGCGACCATGGCAAAAATTTGCTTATTTTTCTAGAACTACGTTTGTAGGTGTGGTGAAAAGTCCAGCGATCACCAGGTAAAAATAAATAAAATACAATCATATAAAGTTTACAATATTTTTATTAAACAATATATTTTTTAGATACAAAATTCCTTAACTATTATTTACAATTATAACCTAAAATTCGTATAAAAATATTCATAGAACCACCGATTTTCCTTTTTTATAATAAAAATAATAATTTTATTGGTAAAAGAAAGTCTTTATACATTAAAGCTTTACTAAACTCTAATTTTATAGTTTGGTTGGAAAAGGTTTAATAGTCTACTTTTTTATGATTAGTCGATTTAGTTGACGTTTGGTAAAATCCAGCCATTTTGTTTTTTTTTTTTAAATCTTTGCAGCCCAAAAACCGCGCGATATGCTGCTGGTTATACTGATATAACTTTTAATCTCATGTCAATTTCATCAAAATACAAGTAAAAAAGAAATATGCATCTCGTAAATCATCGTGTTTAGGAATCATTAAGAACGTGACGAAACAAAGCTAAAGTTTGCAGTTTTATTATATTTATTTTAGGTAAGAACGCACAAAACATGCTTGACATGACATACCTACACAATATGTAATTTTCTAACCACATTTTATACAAATGAAATAAAATATTGCCAGACTTGTGACACCACATTAAGGCGCGTTCGTATTTCCGAAGATCTACGATGATTTCCGATGCATAAACTTTTTCTAAGAAATATGTACTTATAATACTTTAATTATACATTTTGTTCATTTTTTTAAATAAAAATTTTCAGAATGACATAAAAAAGAAATCAGAATAACATTTTCAATTTTAACAGCCGCATTCTCAAACGTAACTTTGAACTGTCGTCTAAGAATATGGCTGTTATGATAACGAAAAAATAGTAAAGAATAAATTTAATTTAATAAGTACTTTATTTGAGCACATTTTCTTAGGAATGTTGTTATATTCGCTTGGAATGTTTTAATAATACAGACTCGTAGTATAGTATCTTGTTAATCCAATTAAATTGGCAAGTAAAAGAAATTATTTATATTAATTTCATTTACGTATCTTTAAAATTTTTATAAAGGCAATATTTTAAGGTATTTTGGCAAATATTTCTAAGATTTTTTTTTCTGTCTATATTGTAGAACTAATATTTTTTATGACAAAGTTTACTTTGGTTTTGTTAAATTTTTGTCAGAAGATAAATTACGATAGGCTTAAAGGCACAATGTAAGTATTTTATTTAAAAAAATGTTCTAGAATATTAGTATTCTTTAAAAAATCATTTCATAAAAAAAATTAAACTCACAAATATCAAAAATCATTTAAACTTTTGGTAGCATCTTTCAAACAGTACATCAATTAAGCTACATTATAGACAAAAAAACAGTAAAATGAGCAAATATCCCTTTAAAAACTAAACGAACTCCTTTAAAACCGGAATCCTTTACAATCAGTCGTCGACACAACCCTATATATAATTAAAATAGCCTATAAACCACATAACAGACAAGGAACAGCGCTTGTATGACCAAATGTATGAGCGCGGTTGATAATATATGTATGAGCATGGGTGATTTCAACCACGCTCATACATCGATCGAGAGCGTTGATGAAGAAGGGGAGGATATAAGAAACTTAGCAAGTTAAATTCTCCATTTTCAGGTATACTATTTTTTTTTTCCTGGTGACTGCACCTTTGTCAATTTGTGGTTAAGCCGTCCCACAAAAGCGTTTGAACGAATACAGTATTTAATACCCTGATATACAATATTTTATTGTCAACACTTTGCTTTCGTCAGTCACTTTGGATTTGTCAGAGTTCATTGCACGCACGTAGTTGTCATTCTGACATCAATGTACGAATAGTAGAAATACTGAATTGGTTCATAATTATTTTGTTAAACAGCACATTATTATGTAATTACTGTTTAAATGTCTGCTTTTAGCATTTAGCTATTCATGTAACTTTAAATAATTTATTTGTTCGTCAAGTTACATCTACATTAATGTTTTCTCTTCATCCAATCGCCGTCCCCTGCTGGACTTAAGCCTCCCCCTAAAAACGCCATACGTCGCGGACCTGGGCAGTTCTCATCCATCCTATGCCAGCCACCTTCTTCAAATCATCGACACACGGCGTCCCACACTAAGTTTGCCTTTCCACTCTAACATATGTTTGCTCCATCATCCTTCCGAGCGTCTGCCGACATGGCCGGTTCTCTTACACTTCAGCCTGTTAATTCTACGCGTAATATCTATGTTTATTTTACTTGATGTCATTTTTAAAGTTCTGACGACTCTGACAAAAGTAAAGTGAACTCACAAAGCAGACGGGGACAGCAGTAATAACCTAACACATTCCCCACCTTATTCCTGATTATTAAACCTATGTTCCGATAAAATAAAACTATTATCAGACCTAATTAAAGATTCCCTTTCAGCTTCACTAAAAGTAGACTTAACAAAATCACTCCTTAATACATTTAACAGCTCTAAACTACAATCAGTTTTTACAAAACTTAGCTCTTGGGCTTTATCCCCTGGTTGGTTTAGGGGTAAGTATGCTGATTCTCGATTTGGCATAAGCTTATGCGATCCGCTTATAATCAAAGTTGAACTTCTTCTTATTGTCTGTCTTCCCAACTCGACGAATTCGAGCGAGTTTTGACCGATAACCAAACTTTTGTATGCTTTTATGAAGACGTACGCAAGGGTTAAGAACCCGGTGACAATCATGGAGTAAGTTATGACTGGCGCGAAGATCGGTCCCACGGTGGTTGCCAGGTAGATCCATCGCCAGATTGGTGTGGAGAGCTCGTGGATTCCCTGGAAATAAAAGGTAAGTTAGTGACTTTGAATTTGGTTTTGTCAGACTTTGGAGATGTCAGTTTCGGGATTGTTTACTTAGTTTTGAGTTTGTAGAGAATACGGGGTATTCACAAGCTAGGACACGTTATCATCACGATTAAAATTTTCCGGGTCTTAAGAATTTTAATAAGAATTAAGACTCCGATTCGTATAATATTTTCAAATTTTCGTAGTTTCGAGTTCAAAGAGTTTTTGCTGCATGTAACGTATCGTTTTTCAGGTTAGATTTCAGTGATTTTTAGTTACATTCGACGGCTCACAATTATGTGGCACCATGAAAAATTTACTTCATCAATGACAGCTATATATATATGTAGTATTTTACTGGATATATATTGATCATGTCGTAGCAGATTTTTAGTCCGAACGCATTTGAATTAAGTTATGAAAAATACGAGGATCTAGTTTTAATTCCGCGTCAAAAATCCAGGGTTAGATGCAGGATGCAGTCAGACCCTCCCGCTCTTATGCATATGCTCATGCAGGAAAGGTGATCATGCACATGCATACATGCAAGAAAAGCGTGAAAAATGGAGGAACATCCCATGCAAACAAATCAATATACTTATATAAATGTTAATCATACTTATACAAATGAGTAACGAGTAAAGACAGGGAAACAAAAGACATTCGTGACTAAATTAAACATTTCCAAGAAAGTCTAGCATCTATGAAATGTTTGTTTCTTGAGAAAGTAAACGAAAGTTATGTTCATATTGTACGCTAAATGGACACCGGAGTATGCTGTCAATAAGACGACGTGTCGTACTTTCCCTTGGAAGTTTGAAATGGCATTTTGTCGTTGGATCGTATTACCAGGTGCCTTGCCAAGAACCTGGTCTAACAAATGGGACTTGTCTGTCTACGACTGTCAAAGATCTTCATGCTATGTGGGAAGTTGATGGTGTGGGGACTATCAAATTGATCGCAGCGCGTTATGTGTCGGAGATGTGAACTAATTCGGGACACCTGCAGAGTGACGAACATGTTTAACATATGCACGATAACCTTTTTCTGTGCTTTTTTATGTAGGTTTTATTTTTAATGAAAAATAAGCTGAAAACGTGTAAAAAAAATACAGGATTATTCTTTTATAAGTTGGAAGTAACAGGGAAATCCGAATACATAAGAAATACGGAAAAATTTTGGTAGGAGACTGCTCTTTTTGATATTAACTGTTTTGGCAATTTACAAGTGTGAGTTATCCATAAAAATGAATTAGAAAGGCCATTTTTTTGTATTACCTTTCGACTCCATCACATTGGCGAAACTATTTTTTTTTACAAATCAAAATGACTTACTTCTTCAATCCACATAACAGGGAAGATGGTGTCAGGAAAGTTGTTGATGTTATTGATAGGGATGTTGGGCGCGCGGTCCACCTTCAGATTCAGCTGTACCCTCACGAAGCCTTCCAGGGGTACTCCAATTTTCTGGAAAACAGATAAAGATTCTTCGTTAGTACAAGTTAACATTGATTTTCCCAGTTTCAGTCAATAAGACCCGAGGAAGGGCATTGTGACAATCGCTTTCCGAGTATTTCACAGTTTTGTAAACAACTTTGAGTATAGGCTAATAGGCTACTTCTAGGCAAGCGTGCTTCACCGTGGACATTTTTGTCATTTAAATTTTCTTGCATGCGACAGACGTGACCCGCCCAATTCCATTTCAGACTAGCAGCTTTTCTGCCAACATCTGCTATGCCAGTTTTGGAACGCAGCAAGAGGATCGCTGGGCAAAGATCTCCACACAATGGGTGCCGGGAGATGGACCCAGAAAAAGGTGGAGAGACGATCTAGACGCATACCATGAGGGCTGGTTCGAAGTGGCCCAGGAAAAGAGTTCCTGGAAGGAATTGGGGGAGGTCTTTTCTCAGCAGTAGGACAGTGCAGGCTAATTAAAAAATATATATATCATCGCTCACTATGAAGCGATACGAAGCAATAAATAAATTAACAAAAAAGACCGGAGTACTTTATGACACACGGGGTATCATACTGCCAGCTACCAAACGCCGGGCCGTTGAGAAATATTTCGCCCAAAAACTCAATAGCACTTTCGTAGTTTTCGATTTTCTTGGTTATCTAATGATGTACCATAGAAGGAGGTGACTGCTTCCCACTCCACCATGTCCTCATGGCCCTCATCAGTGCCGGACGCTCAGGTTGTCACCGCATATCGCCTCCGTAAGGATCAGACCTCCACCGTGGCCTCCACATAGTGGTGACACCCTGGCGTTTCTTTCAACACAGGTACCTCCCGAAACAACCGCGTCAAGTGGAAAATGAGAACACCGTGACGCCTCCAATCACCCTTCAAAGAGGGGTCTTACCGTCACGATTACGGCTAGGCTGTTGCTTCCCTGGTAATACAAATGCGATGTTAACTGGTTTTCATGACTTACCGGTTGTATCATGAAGTAAGTTTCGTGTTTCTTCTTGTTAGGCTTCAGACCGTCGAAGGGCAGCAGCAGGTTCGGATCAGCGTCGTAGAAGTGGGGGAACGACAGGTATACTGGAGCATCTGGAATGGAAAGACAAGGATATTTAGAGCAGCTAGTAGGATAATATAATAATTGGGTAGTAACTTTTCTTTCTTCTTTCTTAAGGGGCCTCTTACGGGCACGCCGCAATCGCGGCGATAAGACCCCTCTTTGAGGAGTGGCTGGATAGGCGTCACGGCATCCTTACCTTCCGCATCGTCCGGAGGACACGGTGGAGCATACGGTGCAGGACTGCCCCGCTTGGGCAGAGCACCGCCGTGTCCTCACGACGGCGATAGGCGGAGACCTCTCGCGCCCGGCATTGGTCAAGGCCATGCTGCGGGGCGAGACGGAGTGGGAAGCGGTCGCCTCCTTCTGCGAAGCAGTCATGCTCGCGAAGGAGGAGGCGTGCCGCGTGAGGGAGAGAACAGTGTCCTCCCTCCGACCCAGCCGCAGTGGTAGACGCCCACGGCGACGGACGTCGCCAGACGATCTCCGGCCACCGTAGGCGCGGGCATGCGGGCAGCGAGTAATGGGCGACTCGCTGCCCGACCATGGACCATGCCCGGGTCGACGGCGCGTTGTGTTCCACGCGCGCCTCAAGGAGTGTCAGCAAATTGACGGGGCCTGTAGAGGGCCAGAGCCTGCCGGGGTCGCGGGACTTACCCATCACCGTAACCCCGGTACGTAAAGGGCTAGTGAAGGACACCGTGGATTTTCGTCAGTATAAGTCTGACAGTCCCTCCCGCCCTGCCCTGGGTGGGAGGACTCATTTGATGATTTTACCACGCAAAAAAAAAAGGGGCCTCTTACAGTCCACTAGCGCCGCCAACATTGTCAACACTTGAAATATAGCTGTTTAGCTAAATCGTGCATTCTAAACATAAACGGCCGTTTTTGTTACAAATAAAAAAATTTAGCTAAACAGCTATATTTCAAGTGTTGACAATGTGTTATAAAATTACGTCATTGCCTTTTCTACAGTAATTACAGACCACATTTTGTATTTTTGATTCCATTTACGAGTTATGACATTTTTGCGATTGGCGGCGCTAGTGGACTGTAAGAGGCCTCTTAAAACCATGATTCATAGGAATTTCTCCTGTATCGTGGGCATTTTTACAAACATTTAAACTCACACACACAAACACCCAGACCTGGAACAACTACTTGTAGATCATACAAATATTTGTTCCGTCATGGGTTCGAACCAGGAACATATAGCGCTGAGCTCCACAACTCAGTAACTGGGTAAACGATACCCCATGGTAAGGCTGGTTTTCAGACTTCAGAGCTTCTGACTAACAGTAACGACTGTCAAAAATCTACAAATGCCTGCCGGGGTCGCGGGACTCACAAATTACCGTGACCCCAGTATGTAAAGGGCTATTGAAGGACACCGTGGATTTTAGTCAGTACGAGTCTGACAGTCCCTCTCGCTCTGCCCTGGGTGGGAGGACTCATGTGATGATTTTACCACGTAAAAAAAAATTGTACCATGAGCCACAAATGCTGAGTCAAGACTGAATATGTTACTTCTAGGCGTGCTTCACCGTCGACCTCATCATCGCTTACCATCAGACGATATAATGGTTAAATGCGAGCCCATCGAAGAATTCCAGTCAAATCGGATGGGTTAGAAACTCCAGGCAGGGTAATGGATAATACTTACTGTATTGACAAGGACTGATGTTCTGCAGACCTTTGGGAGGGCACTTCTCTCCGGGGTAGTAGCATTTATTGTCAGGGTTGACGTCTGCACTCTCAAAGGTGGACGGAGGGGGCGTGTACAGTCCTGCTTTGATGCCTGGGGGAGAGATAAAGGGACACCATTAGTGACGTACAAAAAACCATTTATTTTTGAGATTAAATTAAATAGCATCACATAAGTACCCGTTCACTACTATTTTAATTTTAATCTGATTTCAAAAAAGGAAGAGGTTCTCAATTCTACTGTTTTTTTTTAAGTTTGTTGTCTTATAACTTACGACTGGGTGAACCGATTATGATGATTCCTTTTTTTGTTCCACGCAGTAGGGGAACAGTGTATATAACGGAGACGCGAGGTATAATGGGGACATACACTCTTTAGGCATACTTAACACGACACTAACGTAGCGCAAGCGCCATCAGGACGTCATTTCCAAGCGGCCATTAACAAATGGCGTGCTGTTGCGGCGCTTGCGCTACTTTAGTGTCGTGTTAAGTTTGCCGTAAGTGTGTGATTTCCCATCAGATCTCGCGTCCCCGTCTTAAACACTGTTCTCCTACATCTGTCATTTGGTTTCACATTTTCTTTCAGTTTGATTCAGTAGTTTTTCTTTTATGAGCATCTTTGTTGTGTTCTTGGACGAAGTACTATGGATTACGTATTTTATAAGAGTTTGGATTGAATATTTGATAGGTAGGAAAGAGCGTCGGTTGTACTGAATCCGGAGGTCGCAGCTTCAAATCCTGCTCGCTGTTAGAATTTTTCTTTATCTTTGTGTCATCGCTTCCACAAAACTAGCTACGTACGTAGACGTCACCAATTAATTTAACAATGCGGTGCCCGACAGGGTCCATAATTGAAACATAGTTTTAACATACCAACTGTTTTATTTAACACTAGCTTCCGCCCGCGACTCCGTCCGCGCGGATGTCGGTCTTCGCGTGGATGGTTTATTTCTCCATTTTGAGTAACTCTGACAATGACATCTTATAAATATCTATTGGACCCAAATACGGCTAAGCCTATAATAATTAAGGAGATTCACGGTTCTATAGAACAACGTCTATGAATAAAACTGAAAAATAAGATTTTTTTAGGATAAAAGTATCCTATTTTATGCCCAGAATAATAAGGTATAATTATACCAAGTTTCATCGAAATCGAACCGTTAGTGTTCACGTTATGCCTGCATATACAGACAGACAGACAGACACACAGATAAAAAAAAAATTAATCACATATTTGGGTTTGGTATCGATCCAGCAACACCCCCCGCTATTTATTTTTGCAATATTTTCAATGTACAGAATTGACCCTTCTACAGATTTATTATATGTATAGATTATGGAATGCAATAAAGCATTGAGTGCAATAAAAAGTCGAAGACTTACCATCTTTGTAGACATCCTCCTTATACTGCAGCGGCAGGATCCTGCACAGATCTTTATCATACACGTGGACTATGTCAGACTTGGTCAGAGAGCGAGGTGGAAAGAACGAACCTTCGGATGCACTGGAAACAAAGAGAGACATGGTTAGTAATCGTTGGTTACGATGTAATGTGAATGTTCTATTACACAACATTTTTAGCGTGGTAAAGTAATCAAATGAGTCTTCCCACCCTGGGCAGAGCGGAAGGTACTGTCAGTCAGTCAATCCACGGTGTCCTTCAATAGCCTTTAATGTTCCGAGGCCTCGGTTACCTGACAAGACAGTCCCGCGGCCCTGATATTACGCTAAATGACATTGCCTAATAATTCTAAGCCACCAAATCACGATGTTTATCTAAAATAAATAACTAAATAAATAAACGGTAAATAAAATGAAACATTGACCCGATTTTAAAATGTTGACGGAAGCGGGTAATTTTTTAGCGAGGAACTAATATTATTAGTGTTATTATATCATATCCGTTTATCTGTTATATTTGACGCCTTTGGAGGAAACGGCTCGTTTACACAGGTCACTACTCTCGCCCGGCGAGAAGCGAGAATTCTCGTCAGGCGAGTAAGGTTCGTCTCGATGTTTCAAGCCAACTGACGCGGGACTGTATAATTGGATTACCGTGACCCTAAGGGCAATTAAAGGAACACGTTGGATTTTAGTTAGTGTACGAGTCTGACAGTCCACTCAGGGCGAGACGACTCATTTGATGATTTTAACATCCAAGAAAAGGTAAATTGTAAGCAACAACAAATTTTATGATGTCTCTAAAAGCACGTAAAGCCGTTAGTCCCGGCTGTCATTTGTAGATCTTTGACAATCGTTACTGATAGTCAGAAGCTCGAATCTCTGATTACTAGCCATGCCAAGGAGTATTTTATTATCTAGTTACTCGGTTGTGGAGGTCAGATAAGCAGTCTTTCCATGTAAAACACCGATATTGGTGCTGCACACTAAGAATTATCATTGCATCGTGGATTCAATTACAAACATTTTTAAACTCACGTAAGTAAAACAAATTTTATGTGCAGGGATTGACCACGCAACACATAGCGCAGGTTGTAGTCTATCGTTCAACTACTGCGCGACAAAACCTCGCGTAATTTTGACGAGAAATTAGTCTCGTGTAAATGAGCTTTTCTACGTCACAATATCCAACATAAAGCTCTATTTACAATAGCTTGTCGACCCCTACCTTGTGCGAACACTATGTTTGCTCAACTAATACTAAATACTAATGTATTCTTAGTATAAGGTTCAGTTTATTTTATGAAAATACACATAGAAATATGCATACTTAGGTAAAAGGCACAGGAAATTTTTCTAGACTAGTATTTGCTCGCGGCATAGCCCATTTAAGAGTCGGAAAATTATATCAGGAAATGTCTCTTCATCCTGCTTGTCTTATTAACCCCCGACGGAAAAAGAGGGGTGTTATCAGCTTTTTAAACTTTGGTGTCGGCTGGGGCCTGAGGTGGAGGATGTCCTCTCCCTTACGCATTCAGCCTCATCCTTCGCTAGCATTACTGCTTGGCAGGAGGAGGCGTCGGCTTTCAATTCCCCCTTACTCTGTAATATGGCCTGAACCAGGGCTGGACGAGAGAGCCAATCACCTCCGTCAAGTCATAGTGTACTCCATTGAAATAGAGCAGTCCTCCACCTTAAGCTCCACCGTGTCACCGTGTGGTGACACTCAGGCGTTACCTTCAGCGGAATCCGACACAGCGACCTCCCGAAAAAACCATGTCCGGCGAGGAGCTGCGGCAGGTGGAAGGTAAGGACACCTTGGCGCGTTTCCAGCCACTCCTCCAACAGGAGTCAATGGTAAAAACATCAAATGAGTTCCCCACCCTGGGTGGTGCGAGAGGTACGATCAGACTCGAACTGACAATATCGACCGAGTTCCTTCAATTGTCTTTAGGTTCCAGGGTTGCGGTTACCCTTTTGGGCAGTTCCGGAACCCCAGAGAGGGGTCAAAACCTATGTCGCATCCTTAATATCTTTATGTGAAGTTTTTTTCAAGAAAAAAAATCTTTAGTAAGTTTATAAATAAGTGACTAATTTCTTAACAATATTTACTTTGAAATATTTGCACTTTATTATTGGTTTTCTTTAGAGTTAAAGGGAAATCGTTTGGCCTTGAAACGATGTAAATAAATAATATTTGTTGGCAAAATCCTGTACCTGCATATATTTATTTATTTACTTACTAGCGACCCGAGGAGGGGTGGCTCAGTGGTAACGCCCTCGACTTGCAAGCTGTAGGTCGTAGTTTGTACCCAGCCAGGTGCATTACTTTGTGAATTTTATCATTACTGCTTTGTACTTAAAAATCTACATTGTGATATCAGGATGATACTGATTGCATCAAAACCACATCAGAATCACAACGCAACCACCGGCAAGACTGAAAGCTGCAGTCAACCACATCGCAGACACAATGTTGTGTCTACGTAACCACATCGCAACGATTAACCACATCTCAAAAGTTATAGCTTTCCTGACTAGGGTTGCCATCCGTCCGGGTTTCGCCGGATTTGTCCTAGTTTAGAGGGCATTCGGGGAGCGTCCGAGGGGCTTGATTTGTAGTCTGGGTTTAAAAATTTTAAGTCTTGGGCCGCCCGCGACACACGCACACTTCACCCCTCCGGACGCAGTTACCACGGTGTGCACTTCGACTCATGTTCGGGTTCTGGACTCTAGAATCCGGGGTTATCACGCGTCTTGTCCTGGTTTCTAAATTTTAGAAATGGCAACCCTATTAAGATAAGATAAGATAATTTTATTTGTAAAATAAAATGCAAAGGTGTATTCCTGACCGATTTCGGCCGTGGCCCAATCTCAGCGGTGATTAGCCATCTGCGCAGGAGATATTATAGTGCAGCGCGTGTGTGCGTGACACAGGTGCACTCTCTGTTCCTTTACTTTCATAGTTACGATGGGACGGCAACTCGACACTCGTGGAGAGAGATCAGGCGCAGGTCAACGGCTTAACGTACTTTCCGAGGCACGGGGGTATCATACCGCTAACTTCAAAACTCCGGACTGTTAGGGTCTGAGAAATACATACCTACATAAACTCACGCCTTTTTCCCATGGAAGTAGGCAGAAACTACTGATAAATTCTAATAGACAAACCGGAAAACATAATAATCTTGCCCGACCTGCGAATCGATCCCTTGACCTCATTCTTTAGCTTTTTTTTATGTCGTGGTAAAATCATCAAATGAGTCCTCCCACCCAGGGCAGAGCGGGAGGGACTGTCAGACTCGTACCTACTAAAATCCACGGTGTCCTTCAATAACCCTTTACATTCCGGGGTCACGGTAATTCGTACAGTCCCACACTTATTCTTCAGCTAGGTACTCGTTGCACTTGCGACCACATTAAACTCGATTTAACCCAAAAACGAGTGGTCGCGGGACTCATGAATTACCGTGACCCCGGTACGTAAAGGGCTATTGAAGGACACCGTGGATTTTAGTCAGTACGAGTCTGACAGTCCCTCCCGCTCTGCCCTGGGTGGAGGACTCATTTGATGATTTTACCATGGTAAAAAAAACCTAAAAACGAGTACCATAAAATTTATAATGACACGTAAATCTTTCATACTTACAATCTACGTTCGTTATTAAAAACTTATTGTTTATACAACAATGGTTGCTTAAAATACTTACTGTCTTATTATCGACAATTAAAAATAGTTTATTTTGCAATTAAACAGGGTTGGCATAATTAAAACAAGTTGTTTTAAAACAGTGTTTAAAAGAGTTTGAATTTAAACAGTGTTTTTATCACACGTTTTAACAACTTTTTATGGCACATGAATATTTAGGAGTATAAATAGCTTGACATTAAACCATTCGAGTTAATTCAAATGCTATGTTGTATTTTTGAATAACAACTTATATTTTTATTGAAATATTATTTAATTAAAATTCCAACACAAATTTTAATTAAATCGTATTTTAATAAAAATATAAGTTGTTATTTTTTTCCATAAATCGATTTTTTGGAAATATTTAGTTACTATAGCGAATTAAAAAAAATCTTGTCTTGAAATGAAGCGTCGACTTATAAGGTCTTTAATTTGAAATTGTGTCCTAAACTAATAATAACAATTGTTTTAAACAAACTGAACTTCTCGTTTTATAGAATTAAAAAAACTGTCTTTTTTTCCAACCCTGCAATTCGATGTCTAGCAATTATATAAATTATTGCTCAATAATATAAACTAGTAATTTATTAGCTATAAAAAACTGTAGGTTGGTAGCTGTGTGCGAAGTTTTCCTTAAGGTTTATGTGTTTAAAGGTAATAAAATAACAATTATCTATATAATCAATTAACTCTAACTAGCGACACGCCCCGGTTTCTCACATGTGCAATTCTAGATATTTGTCATCATCATCTGCCTAGCCTTTTCGAAACCCAATACACCTGTCTAGTATTTTGTGTAAAGAATCTATGTACAAAAATTTCAAAACTGTATCATGAAAATTCACTAAGTTATAACCTGGTTGTCTGTTCAAAAACATACTTATTTCGCCGGTAACCGTATGGTGATTGTATTGAAATTAACTGGCGATAAAATTTAATTAAAATATTTTTGGAAAAAATATAACATGGTATAAAAATATTGGAATCAAATCAGATACTTATTCTGAACAAAATAAAATCCGGGTTTCGCATATACTAAAAATAATGTTGTACAAATTTAAGTATCTTGATCTGGCTCGCGAGGTTGTTGACATATGGGACGTGAATATGTCAGTCATTGTGCCGATAGTCGTGTCTGCCAATGGCTTAATTGCCAAGAGCCTCGGACAACATCTGAGGAGGCTCTCACTTGGCAGCTGGTTCAGGCGCCTGATTCAGAAGGCAGTACTTCTAGACACGGCGCGTATTGTTAGGAGGTTCCTCTCTCAGGAGCCCTGACCACCGGCAGCCCGGACCCTGTTCCCGATGCTGGTGGACTGCTATTTTTTATATTTTTAAATGTTTTTTACTGCTTTTTTTGTAAAAATATTTGAAAATGTAATTAATAAGTGAAAAAATTAATAAAGAAAAATGTAGTAGATATAGATAAATTAGCTCACCGAATGTCGTTGCAAGGGCTGTCCTTCCAGTGTGGTAGGTGGTCCAATCCATTGATCTTGTCCATGTATCCAAATCTGTCCATTTGGTTTAGTCCAGTGTACATTGTTGATACTTCGTCCAGGGTGCCGTTTCGCTGTAAAAGGAACAAATAATATAAATATTTAATTTACTTAACATAATAGGTTTTTTTTAATTGGGAGAATCCCACCGCACTATTCCCAAACCACTGCAACTCCTGAAAGCCAGAGTCAACAGTGGCAACCACCAGAAAAGCGCCGAGACAATGAAGCTCGACTTGTCCCGGAGAATGAATTTAACTGACTTGGATCCTGCAATGAAATTAATCTGAAAAGAATAGTCGGAGGAACATATAAGGGGAACAGTCTATAAGACGGGGACGCGAGGTATCATGGGAAATCACACACTTAAGGCAAACTTAACTCAATACTAACGTAGCACAAGCGCCAACAGGACGCCATTTGTAAATGGCCGCTTGCAAATGACGTTCTTAACTCAAGTTAGATATGCCTAAAGAGTTTATGTCCCCCTTATACCTCGCGTCTCCGTCTTATACACTGTTCCTCTACGTAGTTTTCACTTCCCTCCATGTCAAGCAGGTTGTCCTATATAATCTAGCATCTAGATCTGTTATGATATTAATTAATAATACTTACTGCTAGTAGCAATCCCATCTGGCTGTTAGGTCTCTTTCCTTTCGGGTAGAAATAATGAGCCAACGTCACAAGTGGGTCGTCGTATCTGAGAACAATATCACACAAAATGGTAGGAAAATCAAAACTGCACATTGAATATTTTTTTAAAAGAATACTTGGGGTGTGATCTACAATCGATATCGAAGCCAAAAATATAGTTTTTAGAATTTTTGTTTGTTTGTCTGTATGTATGTCCGTGTAAAACTCAAAAACTACTGCATGGATTTACTTCACATTTGACACGAATATTATTAAGAAGTCGGGTCAACATATCGGCTACATATTATCACGCTATCACATACTGGGAACGAGCAGTGAACCTTTATTGTAGGTATTTTTGGTGCTGTATACGTTGCGGGCAGCAGCTAGTAATTAATAAAGGTCGAGTCATCAAAAATTACCTGAAATTAATGCGCGACAAACTACTATTTTTATCAAAAGCCTGTGTGGAGTCCCACTGGAAGGCAAAGGCCTCCCTTCCCTCTTTCCATTTTTTTTACGTGGTAAAATCATCAAATGAGTCCTCCCACCCAGGGCAGAGTGGAAGGGACTGTCAGACTCGTACTAACTAAAATCCACGGTGTACTTCAGTAGCCTTTTACCTTCCAGGGTCACGATAATTCGTAAATCCCGCGGCCCCGGCAGGCTTTGGCCCTCTAGACGGGGGCCCCGTCATTTTGCCACTCTTTAAGGCGCGCGTGGAACACAACGCGCAGTCAACCTAGGCATGGACCATAGTCGGACAGCGAGTTGCCCATAACTTAAAAATGTCTTACCCAAAAACCAATTCTTCAGCAGTGACGTGAACGAATGGTTTTGCTCTATCTCGGTAAGTGATGGCCAGGCCGGAGACCAGCAGGTTGAAGACCCAGCTCGCCAAGTTCGGGGAGAAGGAGGTCACAGTCTAAAACCAAACAAAGATGGATTATTTTTTTTTAAATAAAACTTTGCCCCACACTAGGAATTTCTCCTGTGTCGTGGGTGCGTTTACAAACATATAAACAACGAAACAACTACTTGTAGATCATACAAATATTTGCTCCGTGCGGGAATGGAACCCGCGACACGCAGCGCAGCAGTCCAATCGCTCAGCCACTGCGCTAACCGTGCTTTTTTGCTGTTACAGATTTAAACTTCATTAACACACAGCGAGTAATCGCTGCGAGTAAATAGGCATGCTGACAACACCAATAAATTGCAAATGTAATTAATTCGTCACACTAGATATTTCTTCCTGTATCGTGGGTGCGTTTACAAACATAGAAATTCACATACACAAACGCCCGGACCCGAAACAACTATTTGTAGATCATACAAATATTTGTTCTGTGCGGGTTCGAACCCGCGACACCCTGCGCAACAGGCGATCGCTCAGCTACTGCGCCAATCGTGTCGTTAAAAATAATCGGTAGATATACCTAAAGGTCATTTAATTTATCGATAACCGGTGGATGTAATGAAAAATCGGTAGTTTCTAGACCAATTTCGACAGGCCTGTTGGTGTAGTGGTTAGTGACCCTGACTGCTATGCCGGAGGTCGTGGGTTCGATTCCCACCCAGGACAAATGTTTGTGTGATGAGCACGATCATTTGTTCTGTGTCTGGGTGTAATTTATCTATAATATGTATGTATTTAGAAATATATAAGTATGTTAATCAGTTGTCTAGTACCCATAACACAAGCTCTGCTTAGCTTGGGACTAGATGGCGTTGCGTGATAGTTGTGGAATAAAAAAAAAACAAAAAAAAATCCATCGGTAAAGTGAGCAAGCCATAACTGAAAAAAGAAGATATAATAATAAGCTCAACTCATTAAAATCTGCCTGCCTTTTCCCAACTATGTATATTAAGGTCGGCTTCCAGTCGTACCAGATGCAGGTGAATATCAGTATTTTACATGGAGCGACTGCCTGTCGGACCTCCACAATCCAGTAACTAGGTAATACGATACCCCATAGTAGGACTGGTTGTCAGACTTTTATGCCTTTGTCAAACAGACAGGCGAGTCCGAAGCGATGACGAACCGATACGAGACGTCAGTCCGATTGTTTGGTCACGTTATCGGATCGCTGTCGCTTTTCTATGTGACTGGATTCAAACAATTCCATACATTACAAATAAAAACGCCTCGCTTCTCATTCGCCACGCCTGTCTATTTGACAAAGGCTTTAGAGCTTCTAACTAAGGGAGCCTACCCATGACGCGATTTGTGCGATTTGCGATTTCTACTAACTAAAAAATGAAAATCTTCCTTGCCACTACGATAAATAATGACGCAATTCGACTGACTTACGTCGTTGAGGCGAGCGTGTTTTGTTTTTCGTCTACCCGTGAGAACAGCACGTTTTATGTCAAATGTCGTAGTGGTAAGGATGATTTTCACTTGTAATTGCGTGGCGGCATCAGCAAGCTCCCTTTTAGTAACGACTGTCAAAGATCAACTCACCAGTAAAGGAATATTGGGCACCACCAGCTTCTGGTTCTTGTCTACGGACATCTCGGGCACAAAGCGAAGGATCTTGTTGTGTTGGTACGTCACCGTGTCATTGTCATGGAACTTTATGTTCACTTTCTCCATGTCTTCCCTGAAACAGAAGGAGGGGAATTTAGTAAGAGGCAGAGCATTGGCAGAGGTGTTAAATAGGCTGGAAGGTCAAGCCGGAGACGCGAGAGAGTATCGGCCCTGACTTATGATTTGTACGTCATAGGTTCGAACCCAGTTAAACGCATTCCTTTTGTGCTTATTTCATTACCACTGCTCAGACATTAGAGGGCCAAAGCCTGCCGGGGTCGCCTGTTTCATCAGGTTACCGTGACCATGGAACGTAAAGGACTATTGAAGGGTCACCGTGGATTTTAGTCAGTACAAGTCTGACAGTTCCTCCCGTCTCGCTCTGGGCGGGAGGACTCATTTGATGATTTTACCACGATTAAAGGGAGATTCTGTCATCGTACACATAGCATTTATATATATAGAACAAATATGTCAAAGAGTAAAATTAAGAAAATAAAAAATAATTATTTGTGTACAAAACATTGCGTCCTACTATGGTGTTTAAGAATGCTGATTGGCTGATAAAGATTTGTACTATCGAATGTTTTCAGTTTCAACATGTTTTGACCAACCGTAAACAAAGATTTTCTTATTTTTTTAAAAACATGTAACAAAGATGTTATGAGTTAGCCGTTAAAGTAGGAAATACAATTGTTACTATGGAACCAATCAAGAGACTTTGCTAAAGATGGATACCGGGCAAAAACTTTCATGAACAAAATGGGCATAAACTTGGTATACTGGGAATAAACGAGTTTATGCCCAAATATATGCCCGTTTACAGGGGAAATAATAACTTTGTTTAATAAAAAAAAATTGCAGATACATAACGGGGCAAAAAGCTCAGGAAAAACACATTTATTTGGCGTTTATAAATGCCCTTAAGCTCCCATTCACACGAGCGCTTTAAAAGCGTTGCGTTAAAAGCTCGGCGTTGCCGCTTTTTAAGCGCTGACGATTTGATGGTTCATAAATTCACTCTTGTCTCGTTTCTCGCTTCAGTAAGACGTCAAAAAGGTTTCTAATAAATTTAGGAACCCCTGCTTTACATATAAGAAAGAGGTTTTGTAAAAATATGAATATATGCTGAGGGAGATCGTGGGGCACTGATTAAAGCGCCGGCGCTTTTTTAGCGCTCGTGTGAATTATAACATGAAGTTGCTGTGCATGCAGTCGCTGAAAATACAACAGAGTGCAATAAAAAAAACAACGCTTTAAAAACGTTGACGTGCGCTCGTACGAATGGTGGCTAAGGGATAATGATAGAAGAGAGAGCTTGGTATTAAACAAGGTGCCAGTCATCTGTATGCAGCCAGAGACTTCACTTTCTAAGTCGTTAACGAAGATACGGGTATGGCTGAATGAACGTAAAGTCAAAATCAAGGGGACGGACGAAACTTAGGGACTGCGCCACGACTAAAGTTCTGTTGAAGTGGCGCTAGTGTATTTTTCATTACATCAAATTGCATTAGAAAAATGTAGTACCAAGAATTTTCGCGAGTAGTAAGAAGTGGCGCGGACTCTATGGAGCTATCTGTCAAATCGTAATATCATTCATTTTTAGTTCGCGTTCGATGTCACGGGGCGTAGAAAACATCCGTAACTAAGACTGAAACTACGGGTTTCGTGCTTAGAGCTTAGACCCCCAGACAACGAAAAGTCTCAATACTATGTGTCACCACCCATCTATAGACCAACCTCGGTAAGCTTTGCTCAACCTTGAAGATTTTTTAGCCTGGTTTTTACGTTACTAATAAAAATATGCTTCCGTAGATTGCAATCTTGCCAGTCAACGTCAATGCTTGCGGTTGAAACCATCTTCACAATTTTTACTTTATAAGGAAAATTAATAAAAATAACTTGGCAGTCTACATAGAACAGGGGTTCCCAAACTGCGATAACTAATCCTGTCTCTTTTTATAAATTAAATAAATATTCCACAACTATCACACAACGCCATCTAGTCCCAAACTAAGCAGAGCTTGTGTTATGGGTACTAGACAACTGATAAACATACTTATATGTTTCTAAATACATACATATTATAGATAAATTACACCCAGACCCAGAACAAATGATCGTGCTCATCACACAAACATTTGTCCTGGGTGGGAATCGAACCTACGACCTCCGGCATAGCAGTCAGGGTCACTAACCACTAGACCAACAAGGCTCTTCCATAGTAACAGTCGAGCTCCTTGTGTTATGAGTTGAGTTACACGATAACTGACACATGCTTGCACTGACTGGACAGGTCCACTCAAATCTGTGTGGTTCTTACTTCAAAAGACCATCTCAGACGTGCATGGTCCTCATATAACTTTACCAATATAATGTCTGGACTTTAAAAGAGACTGTGACCTCTGAGTTTGTTTCGGATGTTTATTCTCAGAGTAGTCAGGTACGAAACACCGGCCTCATCTAGTTTTAAAATAGTGTCTTTTGACGTGTAAAAAATCGAGTTTTCCAAACCAACCAATAGACAAGAACAGACAAAATAATTTCTATTCAATAGTTCCAAGTCTTGCATGACCTGTAGACGACTGAAGTTATAATTATAAAACATAACCTGTTACTTGACCCTGTTCCCGGTGCTGGTGGACTGCTATTTTTTATATTTTTAAAATAATATTTAATAATGTTACGAATAAGCTAAAATATAAATACAGAAATAAATCCATAAAGAAAAATAGCCCTGTTTATGACGCTAGATAATCATAGGCATCTGGCTAGAAGCAGAGATGGCAGATGGAGTAAGGTTTTGACCGAATGCTGGCCAAGGTTCGGCCAAAGAAACCAGGGCCGCCCAAAAGCCCGTTGGGTTGACGATATCGTCAAGATCGCGGGGAATAGATGGATAAGAGACGCACAGAAACGAGAGATATGGCATAAAAAGGGGGAGGCCTATACCCAGCAGTGGGTGATCCCGGGCAGATATGATGATGATGATCACGATAGAAATATGTACGTTGTAATTTTGACTGTTTTTCCGGTCATATAACCAGGGTCATACTGAGCGGGACAGTATACTGTAGACTGCCAACTGTGGGACGCTGAGAGACGCTTTTGTTGGCCATTCATGACCATCAATTCCAGGACTTACTCTGAATTACACCCTGGTCAAAAAGGGCAAAAAAGAAAGTTGAATTGACGGCACGGTTAGTGCAGTGGCTAAGCGATTGGACTGTGCAGCGTGTCGCGGGTTCGTTTCCCGCACGGAACAAATATTTGTACGAACTACAAATAGTTGTTCCGGGTCTGGGTGTTTGTGTATGTGAGTTTCTATGTTTGTAAACGCACTCACGATACAGGAGAAATTCCTAACTTTGTATTTTGTTGGCAGAATAGAAATAAAATCGGTCATGCTAAGCATGTCTAAACAAAATACTAAACCGACACCAAATTTTTTTTTTCGTGGTAAAATCATCAAATGAGTCCTCTTACCCAGGGCAGAGCGGGAGGGACTGTCAGACTCGTACTGACTAAAATCCACGGTGTCCTTCAATAGCCCTTTACGTTCCGGGGTCACGGTAATTCGTACAGTCCCGCGACGAAACCGACACCTAATATTGAAAAACTTTGAGAGCCCGTTGTTAATACTTTAAACCAATTTACCTTTTTAAAGTAGCTATAAAAATATCAGATGGTATCATAATAATGCTCTCAACTTTAGGTTAATGAGGGTCAGGAGGAGATGTTCAAAAATCTTATCAAGATTTTGAAAACAAAGCATTCCGATGTGACTTATTTACATAATATAAAACAAAGTCGCTTCCCTGTGTTTGTACGGTAAGATCTTACAAACTGCGCAATAGATTTTGAAACGGCTTTTTTGAAGTGAAAACTTCTTTAGTGGCGTTGTGCACTTTTTTGGAATGGGTAAAAAATGTTAAACTCGCGTCAGGACACGTGAAATGATCGAAAATTCGTAAGACGGCGCAGGGCGCTTGCGCGAATGTTCGTGTGTGTTTATTACTATTCAAGTTTTCACTTCTGCCGGCACTCCCAGAGTGCAACCCGTCGTTTTTTTTACTAGATAGATTGATTTATAAGGAAGATTCTGGTCATATCTGCCGCAGTAGCGACGAAGGGTGGAGCAGGAAGGTTCTCGAATGGAGACCGCGTGTAGGTCAACGTAGGGTGGGACGTCCCCCGGCAAAATGGACCGATGACCTGAAGAACGTAGTTTTATTTTTACGTGGTAACATCATCCAATGAGTCCTCCCGCCCTGCCCTGGGTGGACTGTCAGACTTGACTGACTAAAATCCACGGTGTCCTTCAATAGCCCTTTACGTACCGAGGTCAAGGTAATTCGTGAGACCCGCGACCCCGGCAGGCAAAGAAGGTACCTGGCAGTGGCTGGAAGAAAAAAGCGGGACATCGTGTGCTGTAGCGCTGGGAGACGCCTATGTCCACCAGTGGACGCAATAACATTTAAATGTATAATTTATGCATATTAGTCGCGGCTTTAGTCTAAGACGCCACACATAATTGTAAAGATAAAATCTTGGATTTCCGAACGCAAGCCCAAATGTGTGGCCAAACCTGTACCTAGCTTCATTAAGTTCATAGCAGTTTATTGATTTTACACCATAGGGTCCATGCATATGTTTATATAGCATGGAGAGTCTGGGTTAGGTGGATCTAATCATCTACGGACAAAGGTACGAGTAATTAACTATGCAATTTTTTTTTTACGTGGTAAAATCATCAAATGACACAGGGCAGAGCGGGAGGGACTGTCAGACTCTTACTGACTAAAATCCACGGTGTCCTTCAATAGCCCTTTAAGTTCCGGGCGCACGGTAATTCGTACATTCCCGCGACCGTCAGAACTGTGTGGCGTCGAAATGATTCAAAAGTATGTGATTGTAATTTACCAAACATTCATCTATACAGTTCTGACACGAACTCCGTTCATTAGTATTGAATTTCTGATTTTGATCATCTACTTTTGCTGGTGACTGTACTTAAAAAAAATACCGTCCGAATTGAGAACCTCTTCCTTTTTGAAATCGGTTAAAAAAACCGATTGAACACACAATCACACTACGGTATAATTTCATCACTGCATTGGCAAATCGTGTGTCAATATTTGATCAGCGATTTTCTCCAAAACCAAACTTGGTTATGTAATAAGTGATACATAATCTATACATATAATAAAATAGTACGAAAGTCGAAACTGTACATTGAATATTTTTTTTAAAGAATACTTGGGGTGTGATCTACAATCGATACCGAAGCCAAAAATATAGTTTTTAGAATTTTGTCTGTATGTATGTCCGGGATAAACTCAAAAAGTACTGCATGGATTTACTTCAAATTTGGCACGAATATTATTAAGAAGTCGAGTCAACATATAGGCTACATATTATCACGCTATCACCTACGAGGAACGAGCAGTGAACCTTTATTTCTTCAACGCATTCACGCAAACGACGTCGCGGGAACCAGCTAATATTAAACATACAAACGCCGTATTTCTTACAAGAAAGAGACAGAGATATATTAATGTCTCTTTTAAAAGTCTCTTAGTATTATCATCCTCAGCCTATAATGTTCCCACCGCTGGGACACAGGCCTCCTCTCTGTGAGAGGGAGTGGGACATAATCCACCACGCGGGCCCAGTGCGGGTTGGTAGATGACACATGTCTTTGAATTCTGGTTCTTGGACTTACCGGTTTCCTCGCGATGTGTTCCTTCACCGTTTTGAGAGCAGTGGTGATGAAATAAAATACACAATGTAATGCACCTGGCTGGGTTTAAATACACGACCTTTATCCTCCTCGTAAGTTAGAATCGTTTCTTTTTATCGTGGTAAAATCATCAAATAAGAGCTCCCACCCATGGGGGGACGAGAGGGACTTTCAGGACTTGTACTGACTAAAATACACGGTGCCTTTCAATAGCCCTTTACGTACCGGGGTCACGGTAATTCGTAAGTCCCGTGATCCCGGCAGACTTTGGCCCTCTTAAGGCCCCGTCATTATGCTGACACTCTTGAGGCGCGCGTGGCACACAACGCGCCGTCGACCCGGCCATGGTCCATGTTCGGACAGCGAGTCGCCCATTACTCGCCGCCCGCAAACCCATCCACGGTGACCCTTTAATAGACCTTTACGTACCAGAGTAAAAAAGCCGTCTCGACATAGAGCATATAGTAGCGTTCAGCGATGAGGTTTCTTCCGTTTATAATAGCATAGCTAGTCCTTGGTCGGACGGCGAGGTACCCATAACTTGCCGCCCGAGATTTAGTATAGTTACACGAAGTATTTATCAACATTAAGGAACCGGTTTTGAACTTAAAGAAAAATGTGGGTCAAATAACTACAAACACAGTCTATTTGCGTGTCTCTATATTGACAAATTACAATACATCCTTGAACCGACAAATGTAGCATTTAATATTGAATTAACACAGATTCAGTTGATACCAAGGTCGACCTGTGGATGGGTGATCGTTTATTACATAATGAGGTTCCCTCGCGTCTCGGAAAGCACGTTAAACCGTTGGTCTTAAGTACATAGTTCCAAACTAACTCATAAGCAGATTAAGCAATTTCTTAGGTCATCATGTCTCGGTGGGCACCATTAACCAGACCTGGTTTGGACCTTGGTTTTCGGTTACAAATTTCTCTCGAAATCTCTGACACTTATAAAGAATCCAAACTCATGTGAATGCTTGCGGGCGGCGAGTAACGGTCGAGGGACTAAATCAGTAAAATACCCGAAGTAAGCATTGTGCATATTCTTCATGTTATTTTTTTATCGTGATAAAATCATCAAATGAGTCCTCCCCAGGGCAGAGCGGGAGGTACTTTTAGACTCGTACTGACTAAAATCCACGGTGTTCTTCATAGCCCTTTACATCCGGGGTCACGGTAATTTGTAAGTCCGCGACCCTGGAACTTTCACCCCTTGGATAACAATGCACTATTTCGTCATTGAAGAAAAGGGCCTCGTATATGCGTCTTGCCGAACCCAGATTCGGTGTCGTAATGACGGGGCCTGTAGAGGGCCATAGCCTGTCGGGATCACGGGACTTTCCCATTACCGTAACCCTGGTACGTAAAGGGCTAGTGAAGGACACCGTGGATTTTAGTCAGTACAAGTCTGACAGTCCCTCCCGCCCTGCCCTGGGTGGGAGGACTCATTTGATGATTTTACCTCGATAAAAAAAAAAAGATTCAGTGTCGTTATGCTATTGTTTAAGGGTTCCGTTTTTTCTTTCGACGTATGGAACCCTAAAAAGCGCCAGCTCGGTGGTTCAGCTCTCCTGTAATTAGTATATCCTTCACCTCAAATTGGGGTCCCTCATTATCATTTTCGTGACGTCTGTCAAAAGTGTACACGTCAATTTAAGTAGGCGTGTCTATGGTACAAACTAACAATTACCCCATTATATTATTGTTCAGTTTTAGACTTTGTCACTGTGACATCTGGGGTTCAAACGGGTGACCATTACCTATGATACGTGCGTCAGGGCTGTAAGTACAGAACCATAACTTTTTTGCTTTTTAACGAAAATAAA
Source organism: Agrotis puta (assembly GCA_943136025.2). Lineage (NCBI taxonomy): Eukaryota > Metazoa > Arthropoda > Insecta > Lepidoptera > Noctuidae > Agrotis > Agrotis puta. Next base: position 1,642,429 of record OW964195.2, on the reverse strand, counting down.
AATAAAATCATCAAATGCGTCCCTAGCGACATATAATGTCTGGACTTTAAAAGAGACTGTGACCTCTGAGTTTGTTTCGGCTGTTTCTTCTCAGAGTAGTCAGGTACGAAACACCGGTCCCTCCTAGTTTTATAAAAAGACGTGTAAAAGTGTTGATATAACCTACTTGCATAAATAAACATCATTTCATTTCATTTCACCCGGTACAACTCGAAAATCAGGGTGTATCCCACTATTTCCATGAAAATACAAAATTGATAAAGTGGGACCAGCGTTTTTTACAAATTATATCCCATTATTTCTATTGCGACAAAACAACGCAGTTATGTTATTTGAAAAGTTTGATAAATTTACCAATGAATAGATTAAAATGAAAACACAATAAAAAAAAAACCGGCCAAGTGCGAGTCGGACTCGCGCACCGAGGGTTCCGTACAAACCTGCAAGGTTTACAAAGTTCGTTCATTACGACAATCGAGTCATAACTATGGTATTTTTATTGCAAAATGAAATTCATAACATAACAATGGGGGTTTGATTTTGTTACAGCTTAAAGGTATTATAGACCTGAGTATTTGGTATGAATTTCAATTTAATACCTCTACGCGTTTATGAGGAAATGGGTAGTAAGTTTAAAATTATTAAAAAATATATATTATGTGATGTAACTAAAAATTTATGGTTTTCGTAATTTTTTCTTTATCTATGCTATAAGACGTTGCTTCGTACCAAATTTCAAGATTCTGAGTTCACGGGAAGCACCCTGTAGGTTTTGATTCCCTTGCAAGTGTCGAAAATTTGCGGCATAAACGGCTGTATCTTTTGATTGCGTTGGCTTAGAAGTTTGTTTTTTTCACAGCTTCAAGGGACAGTAGACCTGAGTAATTGATATAAATTTCAGCTTCATACCTCCACGCGTTCCTGAGAAAAAGGGTCTTGACAGACGGACGGACAGACAGACGGACAGACGGACAACAAAGTGATCCTATAAGGGTTCCGTTTTTTTCCTTTTGAGGTACGGAACCCTAAAAAAATAGAGAACAAATTAATAATCTGCCATTTTTTTTTATAATTCTCCACAACATACTATACGGTCGCGGAACTGTACGAATTACCGTGACCCCGGAACGTAAAGGGCTATTGAAGGACACCGTGGATTTTAGTCAGTACGAGTCTGACAGTCCCTCCCGCTCTGTCCTGGGTGCGAGGACTCATTTGATGATTTTACTACGATAAAAAAAGGGGTAAAAGTTATTTATTTAGTCCCGAGACGGGGTTTGGCGCCCGTAACGTAGGAGGGCGCTAATAGTTCGCCCAAATCACACAAAGCAACCTCGTCACTACGCAGATATATGGATGATCGTTTGTGACTGCACACCTCACATGTTTCCATTGGCTTCATTCCTTTATCATCATCATCATCTCAGCCATAGGAGATCTAAAGGGGAGGCCTATTCCTTTATCGCTTAACGATATTATTCCGTCGGGTATTACTTTAAAAAATAAATCAACCCTTATTGTTGCCGGTAGTTTAAGATTATAAAACAATAATTATTAGAAATACATAATAATTACAACATTCCACAAAAATACTGGGTCACTGGTCGTTTGTGTCGATATAGACGAGCCGGTGCCGCGTGTTTGACGCGATATAAACGACAACAAACTGCTCTGTTTGTTAATAATAATAATAATAATAAATCCTTTATTTTCAGGCTACTTTGGCCCATAGATAAATACCTTACAGACTATCATATATATCATAATAGTACAAAGTGTGTTAGTGTATAAACTTAAAACTATGTTAGTAAAACACACTTCACTCAAGCACTGTCTTTGTGCGATCGTGTGGCACTTGTCCGCGGAAACGACGGAACATAACACCTTGCGGCCAAAAGTCCTCTGCCATGACGAGGTGCAGGTAGCAAGTAGGTACTCGCACCACGAACGCCTTGAAGTTGACATTGCGGCGCGATTCAAGTAACTGCACTCTCGGCCTGTATTTGGTCCTTTGGCATACGTACTCCACAATGTCCTCGGCCTTAGTGGTATAGTGTAGGCGGGAAATATACACGGGAGTGTTCGGCTGGGCGGCTCGAACAGGGATGTCGGGCTTGATAGGAGCTGTGCCGCAGCGGTTCTTGTTGGTTCTTTGTCGGCGCTTCTTCCTCTGCACCGTCACAAAACCATCATCATCAGCCCGGTTCGATGCCTTTTCAGGCACGGGCTTCTTTGCGGGAGCGTTGGCGAAGTCGTTAACTCTCACAGGCGCTTTAGACACAGAAATTAAAAGCGGACCGTCGACGCGCGTTTCTAAAACACGCGTCGACGGCGCGTTTTAAAACCGTGGCGTGCATAGGCCCTAAGAGGTGATGCAGCGTTTTTTTGTCGCAGCCGACAGCAATATCAATAGAAATAGTGGGTTATACCCAAAAATCATCCCGTGGGAACATAAAGTCGGGATAAAAACTATCCTATGTGTTAATCCAGGTTATAAACTATCTGTGTACCAAATTTCATTTAAATCCGATCAGTGGTTCTTGCGTGAAAGAAAAACAAACATCCATCCATCCAAACAAACTTTCACGTATATAATATTATAGTAGGATTAAGATTAAGAATAGTAAGACATAAGATTGCATTATGATATTTAATATAATAACATATTAAATTCTCATCACGGCTGACTGCAATGTATAATTAATATTTAAATCATTGCCACTACATAATATCTTTGTTCATGGTCGGTCACGGATCGTCTGACATCTTAAATTCTACGACTGGTCTACCGGAAACTGACCCTGAGGAATACCGCAGTGGGTAGAGGTCACATACTTAAAAATAGTTTACATTCATCCACGTTTATTAGGCTTGTGTACCAGCGCGGGCATGCGGGCAGCGAGTAATGGGCGACTCGTTGTCCGACCATGGACCATGCCCGGGTCGACGGCGCGTTGTGTTCCACGCGCGCCTCAAAGAGTGTCAGCATAGTGACGGGGCCTGTAGAGGGCCAAAGCCTGCTGGGGTCGCGGGACCAAGGGATTACCGTGACCCTAGTACGTAAAGGGCTATTGAAGGACACCATGGATTATAGTCAGTACAAGTCTGACAGTCCCTCCCGCCCTGCCCTGGGTGGGAGGACTCATTTGATGATTACACCACGACAAAAAAAAGGCTTGTGTACCAAAAGAATTTAATTACTCTGTCAGTTAGGTTATCAACAAATATTTGACCCGTATTTTTTCTTTTGTTACGTAAACCAAAATTGACGGAGATACGACGCTTTTAAAATTGCCCATATGTCACAAGTAAGTACAGTTTTTAATTGCCTCTGACGAGCCCCCATTCTCGAATTTTGATGCGTTAAATCTTTGTTAATATGCATTAATTTTACAAAAGAAAAAATACGCATCCATTATTTTTGAAAACTCTGACGGACTAATTATGTTACATTTTATTGAAACTATCAAAATGCCTATTGCAGGCTATTTTTCTGAAAACCTCAATAATGTGACGACACGGTTGGCGCAGTGGCTGAGCAATCGAGTGCTGTGCAGCCTATCGCGGGTTCGATCCCCGCACGGCACAAATATTTGTATGATCTGCAAGTAGTTGTTCCGGGTCAGGGTGTTTTTGTATGTGAGTTTCTATGTTTGTAAACGCACCCACGATACAGGAAGAAATTCCTAGTGCGGGGCAACGTGTTTTTTTTTTAAAAAAAAGGTCACTAGGTCACAAGGTCACAAATAAGTCCTTCTATGGCGTCTTAACGCCACGTGTCACCACAAGGTCAGAAAATGGTTTTATTACCTAATAATTTGACACCTTGCCCTTTGACACTTCCCAGCACATAAATAAATATATAATTCAAGATAAAGATGACTTCCTAGCCCTTTAAATATGTAAATAACCTTCAGAAGTTAAAATCCCATCAATTCCGGGTGATACGTTTACGAGCTTGGCACACACAAACGGTTTTTCCTAATAACTTTAATTAATATTTGATGTTTTTTGGTTGTAATGTCAGTATTGTTAGTTTTTGTTATTTAGATTTATGTAATCGTAGAGATGAGCCGACTATTCGGTTGCAAAAAAGCCGACTAGGAGTCTTTGGACTCACTCGCGTCTGAACCCGCGGGTCTAGATGGACTGGACCCACATAAAAGTTTAAAAAAAAACGAAAGAGTCCGATTACATAGAATATACAATAAACAGAAAATGTGATTGTAAAAACATAAATTACAATAAATACTAGCAACATACTGCGATTTTAAATGCGCGATTTAAATTCACAGGGCGTACAGCTTTATATAAATTTTATAAGTCAAAGAATTCACTTCGAAGCATGTCAGTAATTGATCATAATTATAGAATTCTTTTTCAGGATAAAATCGCGTTGTGTTGTCGGCCTTATAATTTCAAATTAATCATTCCAGCTAACTTGTCGACGCTTTTTGCCGACTAGTCGCCGACTATGGCCGACTAATCGCTCCACCGTCACGTTGGTACATCTACACAATTATAATAAATCTGTAGAAGGGTCAATTCTGTACATTGAAAATATTGAAAAAATAAATAGCGGGGTGTGTTGCTGGATCGATACCAAACCCAAATATATGATTATAAAAAAATTTGTCTGTCTGTCTGTCTGTTTGTGCAGGCATCACGTGAAAACTAACGGTTCGATTTCGATGAAACTTGGTATAATTATTCCTTATTATCCTGGGCATAACATAGGATACTTTTTATCCTGGAAAAATACGTAGAAAAAAAATTATTTTTCAGTTTTATTCATAGACGTTGTTCTGTAGAACCGCGAACACACGTTGCATTACCCGCAGTGGATTCAGCGCCGTAATATTTATAAGATGTCATCGTCAGAGTTACTCAAAATGGGGAAATAAACCATCCACGCGAAGACCGACATCCGCGCGGACGGAGTCGCGGGCGGAAGCTAGTCCTTAATAATTCTGTGATTGAAAAAAATATCTTTTATGTTGAGTCTATGTGATAATCTGTCATAGAAAAAAAAGTTTGTTTTCATGTTGTTGGTTCGGCGTCAAAATAATTCTATGGAGCTAGTTTATATATTCTTAAACAATTAAATTTAAATAAAAACTAAAATTGAAAACAAAAAATAATCTTTGCAAAACGAATGTCCGTTACATAAAAACCTAAATATTTTTTTATAAAAAAAATAATCATTTGTTTATTTTTTTTATTGTTTTAAAAAACGAAACACGGTTTTTTTGTGGTTCTTACTAGAAAAATAAAATGCCATCATTAGGTAGGCTTTAGTGTTTTTGTAAACATATTTGAGTAATCAAAAAAATAATGATGTGATTATACCTATTTACTAACATTCATAGAATTAAAAGTTTTATAGAAAAAAAAAACCATGAAAAGCACGTTATATTAGCTGTTTTTTAAATTTTAGAATTAGTAAAAAAAAAGAAAAAAGTGTTTACTCTACAGTGTCTGGTTGTTTGTGGTGTTCAAATAGAAGTAGGTACTTAAAAAAAAATTGGTTGCCTGTAAAGTCGGTATACGGGCGAAAGTTTTACGTGACAACGACTTTGAGTGGTAAAATAATTTTCTAACCATGCCCGAGTGGAAAGGACGCGTGCCTCTCACTCGCTCTCATTGTGAGCGCATAACGTGAGCGGAGCGTAACGCAGTTTCTTGAAGTGTCACCCGGCAAACCAATTTATAAGACGTTGTCACGTCAAAACTATGGGCTTTGGAAAAAATAACATGTAGACACACCCGTAATTGTCACGGGTGTGTCTAACCAGGGTAGAAACTACAGGAACAAGGTGATTTTTTGTCGGTTATTATTATTATTTTATAAAAACGTTGCCCCACACTAAGAATTTCTCCTGTGTCGTGGGTGCGTTTATAAATTTTTTTCATTAGCTCACTAAGAAATAGGCGGGAGGGAGAAGAGAGCGTCCTCCCTTCACCCCAACCGCAGTGGTAGACGCTCACGGCGACAGACGTTGCTAGACGATCTCCGGCCACCGTAAGCGCGGGCATGCGGGAGGGCGAGTAATGGGCAACTCGCTGTCTGACCATGGACCATGTCCGAATCGACGGCGCGTTGTGTTTTACGCGCGCCTTAAAGAGTGTCAGCAAAAAGACGGGGCCCCCCTCTAGAGGGCCAAAGCCTGCTGGGGTCGCGGGACTACGAATTACCGTGACCCCGGAACGTAAAGGGCTAATGAAGGACATCGTAGATTTTAGTCAGTACGTGTCTCCCGCACTGCCCTGGGTGGGAGGACTCATTTGAAGATGTTACCACGATAAAAAAAGCTTACTAAGAATATAATATTACATATGTCTCTGTTTACGTTAAAAAAATAAACAAATTGTTTGACATCTCAACATTACTCAGGATGACTCTTAAACCGTAAACCAGGGGGATTTACAGTGACACATCATAAGAAAACGGTCATCAATTACTTAATCCAATAACCGCAAAAGAATTATCACCTTTTGTAGAGCAGTTTTCTAGTTTTCCCGACACTAACTGACCAACACATCACAGTCATTCAATTTTAATACATAGTACATATAAAGGTAATGATAGACTTGAGCATTCACTTTTTTTATTGGGACAAACCCACCACACTATTCCCAAACTACTGCAACTCCTGAAAGCCAGAATCAACAGTGGCAACCACCAGAAAACCGCCGAGACAATGAAGCTCGACGTGTCCCGGAGAATGAATTTACCTGTCTTGGATCCTGCAACGTAATTAATCAGAAAAGAATAGTGGAGGAGTAGGAAAAAATATGTTTCCACTTCTCTCCATCAGCTTTCACTTGTAAGAGAACATTGAGCATTCGTCGTTTTTAAATTTGTCGAACTGAACAACGAACAGTACCACAGACATTTTCCGAATTACTAGCGAATGTTCTAGTGAATGTTCGTCAAAAAAAATATCTTCATGATTACGTCAGACTTGACAGTCGGTTCGGCAACCCTCGCCAGAACGCTCGTTTCGTTTTATCACCTTCCTAGTCTTTTCCCAACTATATTGGGATCGGCTTCCAGTCGAAGCAGATGCAGCTGAATATCAGTATTTAACATGGAGCGACTGCCTATCGATCCTCCACAAGCCAGTAACTTGGTAATACGATACCCCATGGTAAGAATGGTTGTCAGACTTTTAGAGCTTCCGACGAACTGTAACGACTGCCAAAGATCTATAAATGGCAGCCAAGACCAACGGCTTTGCGTGTTTTCCGAGGCACGGAGGAAACTCTCTATATGAGAGATGGTCACCCATCCACAGACTTACTTCGGCAAGCGCAGCTTAACCCGGAAGATCGGTCTGTGTAGCTGTAATTAATTAGCCACGAGCTCCTCAAGCATTAAAACGCTCGTCTCGTTTATTTTTCTGTAATGTAACATTCGCAAGGATGCTCATTATTAGTGAACGCTTAAGTTTATCAACACCTTTATCTAATATACGAGTAGTAAACGTTGATGACTGAACATTATTTTCGTGAATTGAATCATGAAAAAACCGCAATTTGTTTAAACAATTTCATGGTTTTCCGTTTATTGTTGTTTTGTGGTTATTTCTATTGATTTATTAGCGGGAAGTTTTACTATTACACGTTGATCATGACTTTGGTTTAATTTCTTTGATGAAACGATCACGATTGTATGATCATTTATTAGCATTAAACCGTTCTTGGTACATGTGGTGGATTGTGACTCATTTCCTCTCATAGAGAGGAGACCTGTGTCTTCGCTATGGTCATATTTGGTCGCGGGACTCACGAATTACCGTGACCCCGGTACGTAAAGGGCTATTGAAGGACACCGTGGATTTTAGTCAGTACGAATCTGACAGTCCCTCCCGCTCTGCCCTGGTTGGGAGGACTCATGTGATGATGATATGGTCATATTATAATAAAAAAATAAAAAATAAATATTTTTTCCGTGCGGTGATCGAACCCGCGACACGCAGCGCAGTAGACGATCGGTCAGCCACAGCGCCAACGGTGTCGTCAGTAAAATAATCAGTTTGTAATGTTTTCCACAGCTGGCACAAGGCTAGGCGACTCGCTGTCCGACCATGGACCATGCCCGGGTCGACGGCGCGTTGTGTTCCACGCGCGCCTCAAGGAGTGTCAGCATAGTGACGGGGCCTGTAGAGGGCCAAAGCCTGCCGGGGTTGCGGGACTTACGACTTACCGTGACCCCGGTACGTAAAGGGCTATTGAAGGACACCGTGGATTTTAGTCAGTACGAGCCTGACAGTCCCTCCCGCTCTGCCCTGGGTGGGAGGACTCATTTGAAGATTTAACACGTAAAAAAAAGCTGTCTCAAGGCCTATGCTAAGATTTTCAATGGTAAGAAAAATTTTGGCTGCGTGTCAGGATTGGAACTTGCGATCCCCAGATATCAAATACATCTGACGCTCTAATCATTCGAGCCACGTAGGTCTTCCCTACTAAAGTCGAATTTTTAATCCATTTCTGTCGTCTTACGGTGACGTTTTCATAGAAAATCTTTGAAATTCGCGAGGCACGCATTAATGAGTATAATACATATATATTATACTAGCTTTTGCCCGCGACTTCGTTCGCGTGGAATAGTGACTTCCGGCAGTTTGTTTTATTGTTTGGAATAAAAACTATCCTATGTCCTTTCTCAAGATCCAAACTATGTCTGTACCAAATTTCACACAAATCGGTTCAGTAGTTTAGGCGTGAAGAAAAGACAGACAGAGTTACTTTAGCATTTATAATATTAGTTTGGATTAAGTTAACATAAGCATAGAATAATCAGCCTATAACGTTTCTAATGCTATGACAAAGGCATTCTTTCTGTGAGAGGCAGCGGGTCATCAAACACCACGCGGGCCCAGTGCGGGTTGGTAAAAGTCACAAGTCTTCGAATTTTTGTTTCTAGGACATGCCAGTTTCCTCACGATGTTTTCTTTCACCGTTTTTAGAGACGTGGCGATGAAAAATATCACGAAAAGTAATGCGTCTGCCTGGGTTCGAATCCACGATCTACAACTTGTAAGTCGGGGCGGTCACGATATCAGAAGATATATAAAAGATAAGATAATTATACAAAATCAAAAGAGTACATTTTATAGAATAAAATAACGAAACACTGCTTTAAGCTTTACTGAATACGGGTTGACACCCACGGGCGTTGATGACGAGCACAGCGCTGAAATATCGGGAGCTCAAAACAATGAACAATCACGAAAGATATTCCGTTAATGGCAGTTTAATAATTTGAGAAAGTCAACCACAAACCTATAAACAAACGGCCCGACTTCCACCAGCTTGGGTTTCTCCCCGTTCTCCAGGAAGCCCTGAGGGTTGGTCACGTTGAAGATGTAGACCTTCGTTAGTCTGATGACACCAGGCTTGTGCCAGTAACTGTAGCTTAAAGAGCCGTTCCACAGCTTCAGTTCCTGCAAGAAGAAAATATTGGGTATTTGATACTTGACCAATCATTCCAAAACACAGTTTCTTTAGAAATACTTTTTAATTTAGGTCGAAAAATTCGAGGGCGAGTAGTGGGTGACTCGCTGTTCGATCATGGACCATGCCCGGATTGACGGCGCGTCGGGGTCATCTGACAGTATTTAAATAAGATTTTTAGTAGCTTTAAAATCAATGGCAGTGACGCCTCAGATTGCTATTGCTATACAAAATCTATGAGAGAAAAGTGTTTTGACAGATCATAAAAAGAACATCAGTTGATTGGTGTTTTTTTTGCGCTGGACTGTCTGTAAAGGTAACAGTGACCCTGGAACGTGAAGAGCATTGAGGGAAAAGGGTGGATTTTTAGTCAGTAAGACCGTCAGTATTCCACGCCACCACTGGATGAAAGATTTGGTCTCCAGCTTGACCAATTAATTCTGGATATAGACAAATTAGATATACAATTACTTACCCTAAAAATAATGTAATCCAACCAAGGCACGAATGATAGTATAATTCCTAGCACCACGGTGCAAATACTGAACATAATCACTGCCAAACGACCTGAAACAAATGAAGAAACTAATTAATATGACATGAAAGAACACAACAATATGAAAACAGATAAGTTACAGACAGCTGTAGAGTTTTCAAATACTATAATATTTTGTACTACAGCTAATATTAAAGATGGACATTTAAAACACGTTATCCTCATTATTCAATAACTAGGTTTTTTTAACGTGTTAAATCTTCAAATGAGTCCTCCCACCCAGGTCAGAGCGGGAGGGACTGTAAGACTCGTACTGACTAAAATCTACGGTGTCCTTCAATAGCCCTTTGCGTTCCGGGGTCACGGTAATTCTTGAGTCCCGCGACCATTCAGTAACTAGGTTTGGAGGTAGAAGCTTCCACGTGAAATACAGATGCAATAAGTGAGACCTTACCATGACATAGCGAATCATGAAAACATTTAACAAGTTTTCTTCTAAATATACAGAAATATAAGTATCAAGTATCTAGTTACGGAGGGAAATCCCTCTGACGTGCAACTAGACCACATCCTGGATTTAGACTAACGTGATCTAATCTGTTGACATTGAGTCAGCTTTTAACACTATCTCTATGTGCAATCTTTTGGCTAACATAAAAAAATAGAGACATAAGCGTGATATTTTTTTTTGTTTCTTGTTTCCTGTATAGTAGTATAGCAACATATAAAAAATAATGATTGTTCTTAACGAATTCATGCGTGTAAAGAGTGGAGTACCACAGGGTTGTATTTCGGGACTAAGTCTTTTCCAGATTTAGATCCAATGAGGTCTTATTATTGTTATTGCGTACTGAAAGTTACAAAACTGTTTTGCAAAATTTTGAATTCTATAAGGTTCGACATTGATCTTATCGCGAAAAGTGACATCTTCTAGACAACCTTTTGATAGACTTTACGAATTTTAGGTGACTAGTGGGCAATTGTGCGCACGTTATCCAATAATTTATTTCTACTTTTTTTTTTCGTGGTAATACATTAAATGAGTCCTCCCACCCAGGGCAGAGCGATAAGGACTGTCAGACTTGTACTGACTAAAATCCACGGTGACCTTCAATAGCCCTTTACGTTCCGGGGTCACGGTAATTCGTGAGTCCCGCAACCCCGGCGGGCTTTGGCCCTTTAGAGGGGGGCCCCGTCATTTTGCTGACACTCTCTGAGGCGCGTGTGGAACACAACGCGTCGTCGACCCGGGCATGGTCCATGGTCGGACAGCGAGTTGCCCATTACTCGCTGCCCGCATGCCCGCACATTTATTTTTACCTTGAATATAATAACTGTATTAATCATTGATTATGTTGTTGACCGTCATCATCCATGTATCTTCTGCTCCACAATCAATTGTGACAAGGCAGTAATTATAAGTTATCTTTAACAATCTCCTACACAACTTTGTTGCAAGAACTATACCCATACTTGATCTACGTATTATTGAATAGTGACGCCGTGACGTCAATAACCAACGAGTTTCCACGTAAAATAGAATTATGTTTAAACAGCAATTTGTTAATAATTAATTTAATAAGATAAAGTTTAATAGTGATACACGTTTTCATGAAGTAATTGCTGGTACTTTTAAAATGCCCACTTAAATAGTGACGTTTTCGGCAAAAAAGGACGTCATGAAAAAGTTAATAACGGTTACGAAACAAAGGTGAGATAAATGGCAGTAGTTGAGAGGTCTCTGACGTATGAATTATATTTTTGAAGTGAAAACTTCTTTAGCGGCGTTGTGCACTTTTTTTGGAATGGGTAAAAAATGTTAAACTCGCGTCAGGACACGTGACCTGATCTAAAATTCGTAAGACGGCGCAGGGCGCTTGCGCGAATGTTCGTGTGTGTTTATTACTATTCAAGTTTTCACTTCTGCCGGCACTCCCAGAGTGCAACCCGTCGTTTTTTTTTTTTGTAAAACTTTGTCCCGCACTATTAATTTCTACTGTGTAGTGGGTGCGTTTACAAACATAGAAACTCACATACACAAACACCCAAACCCGAAACAACTACTTGTAGGTCATACAAATATTTGTTCCGTGCGGAAATCGAACCCGCGACAAGCTGCGCAGCAGTCCAATCGCTCAGCCACTGTGCTTATCGTGCCGTCCGTACTATTGACTTGAAGACCCCAAAGTTGGAGCTGTTAGACAAAACAGAATTCGGCAGGGAATTGCACTACTTATTTGTGTGCACAATTAAAGTATTACCAAAACGCTTTGTACGTAAGGGTGAGGTGTCTGGACGGCTAGTAATGGGTGACTCGCCGTCCGATCTTGGACCATGCTCGAGGTGAAGGCGCGTCGTCAGCAAACTGACTTGACTGTTGATTTTACCAGTTTTTATTAACTTTAAAAGGGGTTTTCTTTTTCCTGGTAAAATCATCAAATGAGTCCTCCTCCCAGAAATAAATAATAAAATAAATAAATATTCCAAAACTATCACACAACGCCATCTAAGCTAAGCAGAGCTTGTGTTATGGGTACTAGACAACTGGTAAACATACTTATATATTTCTAAATACATGCATATTATAGATAAATTACACCCAGACACAGAACAAATGATCGTGCTCATCACACAAACATTTGTCCTGGGTGGGAATCGAACCCACGACCTCCGGCATAGCAGTCAGGGTCACTAACCACTAGACCAACAGGCCTGTAAAAGACGAAAGGGACGGGAGGGACTGTCAGACTCGTACTGACTAAAATCCACGGTGATCCTTCAATAGCCCTTTACGTTCCAGGGTCACGGTTAATGATGAGATAATCCCGCGCCCCGAAAATAATACCCTTTTTGAAAAAATAAAGTTGCGATGTAACCTTTGCCATAATCTTAGATATCAAAAGTAAGGATATGATGACGTTTGCCATGATGATCAGGATTCTGCAAGCATTCAACACCTGATCGACCTCTGTGCCTTTGACGTTGCTCAGTCATGCCATAATTACTTTGTAGTAAACAACTATAATGCTTCTAATTACAAGAGGTTAAGCAGTCAAGGAAATTCTGGGTAATAGAATCTTTATATAGGTACGTTGTTCAAGTTAGGATGTGGGCTTGGTAGTGCGGACCGGGTAGCGGAGAGCGCAGCGATTGGAATAAACGGCTGATAAATTAAACCAAACGTCAAGGTTTGAACTACGATTGACGTTACGTTACAGATAATAACTATTAGCTAGCTGTTGACAGCGGCATCAACTTTAAGTACTAAATGTTGACCCGTATTTTTTTCTTTTGACACATAACGTCGCTTTTATGTTAAATTTTTACATAGGTCGTCATCAATCCCCACTCTCTAGTTATGATGCGTTATATGTGTGTCAATATTCTTTGATACAAAAAAGAAACAACAAAAAAAACGTGTCCATTATTTTTCAATACTTTAGTTATTTTGGGTTCGTTGTTTCAAGGTAAAAGTAACCCTATGTATGAATTCACGTGTTTTCACGTGACTGAGTACTAGGTTAGATAAACACCCCACGAAAAACACTGGTAGCTATACTAATAGTACACTATAGCTTCATCAGATTAAACTGTAAACCAATCCCAACATAGATGGAAAAAGGCACGCAGATGATTAAATATTATTCCAAAAAACATTCCCGCTCATCGCTCCGCTACTCTCTTATAACCGCTACCTTAATAAAAATCTTCCTGCTAAGGCGAGGTGATAGATCATTGTCGTGATAATACGTTGGTTTACACATTATAATCACTAGATGGGGCTTCCCTAGAATTCTGTATACAATAAACAATAAGAACTATGTTTCTCGAAGGAGGTAAATTATGGAGTTCAACTATGAAGGAGAGTTGCTCACGCCATATTAAGACGTCATGCGCCCCCTCTTTTTACACTAGTGGAGCTCGTGGCTAAATAATTACAGCATAAGCCGCGCTTGCCGAGGTTGGTCTGTGGATCTGGGTGACCATTTGTCATAGCGAGTTTCCTCCGTGCCTCGGAAAGCACGTAAAGCCGTTGGTCCCGGCTGTCATTTGTAGATCTTTGACAGTCCTTACTGTTAGTCAGAAACTTTAAAGGCCACTGAGAATTTAAGCCAAAAACACGGTAGAAAAATTAGCTCCGTCGGCGTCGTTCAAATCGTACGTAAAACAAATGAACATCCCCAAGAAAAACATTTAAAAGTGTGCGAGGCGCTCACTCGCACATTTATATAAAAGTGGCTACACTAAAAACATTATGTTTTGTTTTGAACACGGAATTTGGACATTATTAATACGACATAAGGAAATCTGATTTAAAAATGGCATTTAAACTTGTCGATTTTTCGGTCGATTTGCCTGGCGACTAACTCTGCGGCCTGTCCAACGAAAAACGGCCGTTTAAAATGAAAATTCGACTAGTTCTTTATTAATGCGGGCGGCGAGTAATGGGCGACTCGCTGTCCAACCATGGACCATGCCCAGGTCGACGGCGCGTTGTGTTCCACGCGCGCCTCAAAGAGTGTCAGCAAAATGACGGAACCCCCCTCTAGAATGCCAAAACCTGCTGGGGTTGCGAGACTTATGAATTACCGTGACCCCGGAACGTAAAGGGCTATTGAAGGACACCGTGGTTTTTAGTCTGAGTGTCCGACAGTCCCTCCCGCTCTGCCCTGGGTGGGAGGACTCATTTGATGATTTTACCACGATAAAAAAAAACACGTGTATAAACCCCGAAGGGCAAGGCAGAGATGTCTGTTTGCAAACCCACATTAATTGGTCACGAATCAATGATTCACAGTAGTAAATAAATTAAACATGAGAAGATTACAATTTACGACATATTTAAATAACAGCTGGATCTTCATTGTTATTTACTTAGAAAAAAACAAGGATTATGATGGCGTAACTTTTTCATAGTAAATAGAGAATGCTGGGGAAACCTCATCTAGTATTTATAAATCGGGGTCGCGGGACTCACAAATTATCGTGACCCCGGTACGTAAAGGGCTATTGAAGGACACCGTGGATTTTATTCAGTACGAGTCTGACAGTCCCTCCCGCTCTGCCCTGGGTGGGAAGACTCATTTGATGATTTTATTACGATAAAAAAATATAAATAACTAGCTGACCCGGCCAACTTCGTACCGCCTATTTGATTACTGAACGACTTTTAAATTGAATTGATTTCTGAACGACGCACGGGACGAACATCAAATTTTTTGACAGGTAGGAATAGTTTATAAGGGAAAACGAAATTGTTGATATTATATCCCTATCATATGTATTTACTCGCTCTTTAAACCTTCCCTCGACTTCTAAAAATAAGTCAAAACCAAAATTAGCCAAATCGGTCCAGCCGTTTTCGAGTTTTAGCGAGACTAACGAACATGCAGCAAATGATTTTTAATATACATACTAGCTGTACCCTGCCCCGCTTCGCTGTGGCACAAAAAACTGTTTTTTCAACAAAAAAAAAATGATAAAAACAATCCTTGATGCCGATTATATATCATACTAAAATTTCAGCTCAATCGGTGCAGAACATTTTGAGTTTTTGAAGCGTACACAAATCAACATAACATTTTTATATATATAGATATAGATTTTAGATTGACGATTTACTAAAATGCTTCATGTATTTAGTTTTTGTAACTGGTAGAACTAAGTTTGAGGTCAAGGTTTAGATTTCTAGATAGTAGATTCCACTTAGTAGGATAAGTCACTTTTTTGAAGTGACAACTTTTTTAGCGGCGTTGAGCACTTTTCTGTAATGGGTATAAAATCTTAAACTCGCGTCAGGACACGTGACCCTGACCGAAAAAGCGTAGGACGGCGCAGGGCGCTTGCGTGAATGTTCGTTGCTAGGTAACATTGTTTATAAAAGATGTACGTCACATTGGAAAATTATTGAAATAAAAAGTCAACCATTTTTGCGAGTTTTACTAAAATCTGTTCACAAGATATTTCCAACAATTACTATTCAAGTTTTCACTTCTGCCGGCACTCCCAGAGTGCAACCCGTCGTTTTTTTTTTTGAGGGGGATGGGCGGAGAGCACTTTATGACCTTTGCATGTGTGCGAGCGATTCTTGAAAATAGACACGTAATGACAAAGGAAATGGTGAATTATTGTTGTATCTATGACTTGAGTTATAAGCTTATAGCGGGTTGTAACGAAAAGTCCACGAGTTTATTGTACTGGAAAAATCAAAAAAGATCAGAAAAATCAAGAAAGAAAAATCCTGCACTTAATATTAATATCACCTACAAGTATTTGCTCCGAATCTGGATGTTGTGTATCTGAGTGTCTATGTTTGTAAACGCACCCACGATACAGGAGAAATTCTTAGTGTGACAACAATTTAAAAAAAAAGCCAAAATCCAAATTTAAAGCGAGGTAATCCGCGGACGAAATAAAATTATTCCCATGTTGGTATAAAAACAATTAGCGTCTTTCTTGAATTGTTATATCTTTAGCTTATGAATTGAACCATAGATCATAGGTGAGTTACCTGTATAGTAACAATTTAATTAATTGCATATGTTTGCTCCGCTGTTATCCTATCACGTTTTGTCTCAGATAACGTGACACGTGTTAGCCAAGATCATAACATAATGGTCAACAGATTCCAACAACTTTTGTGAATCTATGTTCATTTTGGTTGAGCTGAGGCTACATTTTTTTTGGACCAAACCCACCACACTATTCCCAAACCACTGCATCCCAAACTCCTGAAAGCCAGATTCAACAGTGGCAACCACCAGAAAAGCGCCGAGACAATGAAGCTCGACGTGTCCCGGAGAATGAATTTACCTGTCTTGGATCCTGCAACGAAATTAATCAGAAAAGAATAGTGGAGGAGTAGGAAAAATATGTTTCCACTTCCCTCCATGCTAGCAGGAGACAGAACAAAACAAGGCCAATAAGCACAAAGGGACATTACAACTGGGAGAAGCCCAGTTGCCTAGAACCACGGGTAAAAATGACTACTAATATTAATGAGTCCTAAATTGTGAGCTGCTATATTTGATTCCAATAATAGGTATAGCAAAAACGCTTAAACGCACGGAAATTTGTTCGAGTTTCCACAAGGTCCGAGTAGTAAATGACTCCAGATGTAGTCTGAACAGTATCCAACATAATATTGCGTTCGTTCTGTCAAAGAATACACTCCC
This sequence comes from Agrotis puta, assembly GCA_943136025.2. Classification (NCBI taxonomy): domain Eukaryota; kingdom Metazoa; phylum Arthropoda; class Insecta; order Lepidoptera; family Noctuidae; genus Agrotis; species Agrotis puta. The sequence continues at coordinate 1,625,299 of OW964195.2, read as the reverse complement.
ATAGAATGTGATGTGCTGATTGTTCATATTCACAGTCAGATGTCGAACATTGACAAAAAGGCGAGGGAACAAGCTTGAAGGAAAATAATTTACTTTTAAATTTACCATGTCCCGTGAGAAATTGTAATGGGCCCACCACAAGCACAAGCGTCACCCCAGTTTTGCTGCACAAGATTATCGCAAGAAAAAACAATACACGGTCGGCAACACTGAACGCCCAACCACACACACAGGCAAGTACGCGCAGGCCGGGCTTGCGCAGGCAAAACTGTGGTGACGCTTGTGCGTGTGGTAGACCCATAACGCTGCGACGTCGTAGATAGTTGCGTTGACGCAGCACTGCTGCAACGTGCGTGTACCATTGACGGTAGGGGCACACGGCGCGTTGCGATGCCGCATCGCAAAAACGACGTCGCTTCGATGTGGCTTCAGAGATTTTTACGATGCGATGCCGCAACGCATTGTTGTGGCCTCGCCCTACCAGGCCATCTGCCTGTCAGGCACACATGACACACGTGTTTGTGAGGCGATATCTTTGCGGTGCGACGCCGCAATGTAGCCGCAACGCCTGTGTGGCATCTATCTAGGATTTTGGTTCCCGATGGCACGGAAGTGTCTTGTGTATGTATGATGGTTGGTCATCCTGGCGAGGTTTAAGTATGTACGTACTTATACAATTCTAACTAGTGTTTCTATAAATCACTTCGGGGAAAATTCACGTGATGTTATATACTTATAAAACGCGTAAGGTTAATAGGTGATTCTCGTACACGTTTAATGGTAATTGACATACATAATTGGATATTTTGCGGTCTTGTCTATGTCGCAGGATAGTTGTAAATTCGTTTTTCGTTCTGCTAGTCCAAACTACAGAACTGATAATACTGAAATTGTTCATATCCGTTATCAGGTGTACAGACGCCAGGTCATTAATGGATGGGGCAACAGTCACGATCTGAATTGACAAATTCTAAATTAACACGAACTTATAAATTAATTATTTAATAAAAAAGATTAAATTTCTTCGGTTAAGAGAAGCTCATGGCTTAATAATTACAGCCGCACAGACCGATCTTCTGGGTTAAGCTGCGCTTGCCAAGGTTGATCTGTGGATGGGTGACTATCTGTCATAGCGAGTTTCCTCCGTGCCTCGGAAAGCACGCAAAGCCGTCGGTCCTGGCTGTCATTTGTAGATCTTTGGCAGTCGTTACTGTTAGTCAGAAGCTCTAAAGTCTGACAACCAGTCTTACCATGGAGTATAGTATTACCCAGTAACTGGGTTGTGCAGGTCAGATAGGCAGTCTCCATATAAAATACTGATATATAGCTGCATCTGGTTCGACTGGAAGCCGACCCCAATATAGTTGTGAAAAGGCTAGGCAGATGATGATTCAATTTCTTCGATTGCACTGCAACATGATTATAATGCACACAACTACTTCATAATAGTTTCCAGTTAAATAATTATAATCAAGATTACTTTATTGTATTATTTCTTGGATGTGTATGTGCGTTGGTATTTGATGTCAAAGGTTTTACATAGAATTTGTAACTACGAGTAACATAGCCTCATCATCACCTGCCTGCCTGATCTCCGGCCACCGTAGGCGCAGGCATGCGGGCGGCGAGTAATGGGCAACTCGCTTTCCGACCATGGACCATGCCCGGGTCGACGGCGCGTTGTGTTCCACGCGCTCCTCAAGGAGTGTCAGCATAGTGACGGGGCCTGTAGAGGGCCAAAAGCCTGCCGGGGTCGCGGGACTTACCCATTACCGTGACCCCGGTACGTAAAGGGCTAGTCTGATAGTCCCTCTCGCCCTGCCCTGGGTGGGAGGACTCATTTGATGATTGTACCACGCAAAAAAAAAAGGTATATAGCTGTTACATAATAATCTTAGGTTAATCCCTTTAGAAACATATGTAGTGATGACGCATTATATACGTATTTAAATGTAGATACGTTACATAAACAAGTTTATCTCGGAAAATACGTAGGTATGTATCTACAACATTCGTAATTAAGTTGCCAAATCGCATTTTTTTATCTTGGTAAAATCATCAGATGAGTCCTCCTACCCAGGATGGGACGGGAGGGACTGTCAGACTCGTTCTGACTAAAATACACGCTGATTCAATGGCCCTTAACGTTCCAGGGTCACGGTTACCTGATAGAATTGTCCCGCGACCCCAGATAGTCCCGCGACCCTTGCCAAACCGCATAACGGCACGTGTGGCGCAGTAGTTGACTGGTTGTCCACTACGCTCCGTGTCGAAGGTTTGATTCCCGCTCCGGTAATCCACATGTAGTTGTTCCGGGTCTGGGTGTTTATGAATGTGAGTTTCTATGTTTGTAAATGCACCCACGATACAGGAGAAATTCGTAATAAGGGCCTAACTTAAAAAAAAGACATGTGACATGTCACAGACTTATATAAAAACTTATTTACTTAAGTTTCTTATTCCTTAAAGCTCAAATTATTATCGAACTCCTAACATAGCTCAAGTTTCAAAAAGGGTACCTATATGTAGTTGTAATAAATGAGCTATGATCAGTCGATCAGCATTCTCAATTTTCTAGCTCCCTTCAAAATTCTCTTAATGACATCAGTAATGCCTGCCGGGGCCGCGGGACTAACGGATTACCATGACCCCGGTACGTAAAGGGCTATTGAAGGATACCGTGGATTTTAGTCAGTACAAGTCTGACAGTCCCTCCCGCCCTGCCCTGGGTGGGAGGACTCATTTGATGATTTGACGATGATGAAAAGACATCAGTAATCGTCGCGGGACTGTACGAATTACCGTGACCCCGGTACGTAAAGGGCTAATGAAGGACACCGTGGATTTTAGTCAGTACGAGTCTCGGACTCGTACTGACTGAAATCCACGGTGTCCTTCACGGTAATTCGTAAGTCCCGCGACCAACATCAGTAATAGCATTAGTTACACGAGTCAGGATGCTATTGTCTATATTCTGCTAAACTATACACTTAGATTAGAAGGGCCCCAAACAAGTTTTGGTACGGGGCCCTTTCTGGCCTAGCTACGACACTGGAATCACTCAAAACACCTGTATATTGTTATTGTTTAATGCGACAAACGTGTCTGAACTTTGACGTTTATTGTTAGATTATAATAATACGTATGTCCGTCAAAATTAGCAAATAACTTTAGATATAGCAAATAAATCTGTCAAGTAATAATCGATAAGGTTCTTTCAGAAGGTTTTGGGCGTCTTTGACCCTTATAGGGTTAAAGGCATAGACATTAGATGTCATACTTCTTACTTATAAACTAACTGTTGCCAGCGGCTTCTCCCGCTACGGGAACATAAAATCGGGATAAAAACTATCCTATGTATTATTCTTTAATTGATACTTATTGATAGAAATTATAAGGTGCAGTGATACATAATGCTAAAGTAACAGTATAAATACGATACAAAAGTGCTGACGCGCGCCGCGGCGCTAATTATGTATATAAAACAAAATTAAACCTGTACAGTTGTCTGTACATGCTGCCACAGGCGCAAAGAAGAAATACATAACTAAATTGATTACATAAATCGACCTCTAACTTTCACATAAAGGTATATCAAACTTAATAGACTGCAAGTTAGGGGTTGATGTGCTCTCGGTGATCCGTGGGGCAGGCTGCGGCTTGGTCTGAAGTCCTGTTAATTCTAAAGTCGTCTCCCGTGTCGGCTGCTGCCTCCTCTTCCGTCTGATCCACATGACGACTAAGATAAAACCCGTCAGGATCGCTCCGGACACCAGCAAGTAGAGCACGCTGTATTGATGCACGTCGTGGACACTGATTGTCTCGGTCGACTGTTGCTTAAGATCATCTATTTCCGATCTCAACTGTTTCCATATAGTGTGATGATCCTCTGGTACAAAAGGCTCCATAGAAGGAATGCTTGTGTTGACTATTTCATTGACTACAGACATCTGTGGAAGCTGCATCTCTTCTGCATAGTAGTCAACGTGATTGATGAAGTTCTTATGAGAGTAAATCTGGAAAGATTCTCCTTTAAGTGTGCATCCTTGACAAAGGCTAATTATACCATTGCCCGATAAAGTTTTTACTTCCGTGCTACGTGTGCTAAATATGCGGACAGTGCATTGCTGACAACATTGATACAGCCAGTCGTTCGGGCGTCGTAACTTGATCCACTTATTTTCGCACTTTGATTGTTTGTTTATACAGGCTGATGTTATAATATCATTAATTTTTACATCACAAATGGATTGTTTTTCTCGAATTTCATAGACTGGTTTATCAATGGAACATAATATCTTCTCTGCATTCGCGTGGAGACATTGTTGCAGGTCGTTTTCTGTGAAGAATAAAACCAAGTCCTTTCTCAAATTAAATGCCAAATATGGGTAAGTCGGGATAACTTGATAGTTTTGTCCTGATTCTTCTCTTTGAAGGGAAATAACTTTGTCCAGTTCGTATTTTTCTGTAGTAACCAGGGGAATCTTGATTTCCATTATAAGATAGTTGTTGTAAACTCGAGCGAACACCCGTAATAATTTATAGAGATTTCTGATACTTGATTTGTCCAGTGGCACATTGAGATCATCCTGTACCTCCCGTGTAATGATGTTTATCTGTGCTTCCAACTCTTCAGGCGGGAGGAGGTGAGTGTCTATGCGTCCATGATAGATATCGGTGACCACATCGATGAGGCCTTGCTGCATTCTTCGTAACGTTGATAGAACGGCATAAGCTGATAGTGCTGACGACGTTAAATAAAGGCCATGCGTTGTCTCTGATTGCACGTTGTTTACTTCCTTTAATAAAGCCTTCATTTGTTTCTCCATAGAAGTAAATTGTTGATTCATTATAGCCTCATTTCTTCTAATAACGCTGTATTCCGATTCAATGATTAGCGTTTGATTTTTGATAAGGCCTTGTAAATGATTTTCATTCATTGATATTTGTTCAATATCTCGTTCATACTGCTCTGCAAACTTGTCGTCTAGAACCCCAAACAAGTAACTAGCCAAGTTGCCAACCCCATTAACTAGTCCTCTCTTGTATCTTTTGTTAGGGTTTCGCAGTAATGAATTATAATGTTGAAGTTCATTCAGCTCATGTTGCAGTTGTAATATAATAGTTCCGTACGGCATTCTTGATTGAGGTAGGCACGTTTGCTGACACAATTGATTTAAATGTCGAACATATGTTTGTAAGTCACTGAATCCAGACCAATAGGTAGACATGTTGTAGTAGACTATTAACTTCCACTCGTCCTTGATGTGTTGGAGTTCTGATACCTTGTCGAAAAGCATGTTCCTTTGACTGTCCAATGACGTAATATTGTATGCCACAGTTGATTGCTGTATGCTAGGTGATATTATCATCATTAACAGAAGAAGTGTTGTTGTTAACAGTGTTTTCATGCTGAATTTCGACCGATTGCGATGCCCGTGGGATGTTCCTTGAGTCCCATTTAAGGGAGGTGTGGGCATAGAACTACCTTCTTGAACCGGCAGCGGAATAAGTTTGTTGACCGGACGTTTGATAATATTGTTGGCAGTTTTCAATGTTACAACTCGTACACACCCGTCTGGACCGGGATGCAGAGCTTGAACTCGCGCCATTGCCCACTTGCCTGGTGGTATGTAGTCTTCTTTGATGAGAACTACGTCATCTAGTTTAAGATTTTCTTGCGTAGTACGCCATTTTGTTCTTGACTGAAGCTGTTGAAGGTACTCCGTGGACCATTTCTTCCAAAACTGTTTATTAATTGCCTGAATCAGTTGCCAACGTATAGTCAGGCTCATATGATCGGGATCAGTCTGAGGTCGTGATATTATGGATCCTCCGACAAGAAAATGCCCAGGAGTGAGATATGTGTCGTCTGGGCTTTCAGTGAGTGCGCAGAGAGGCCTCGAATTGAGACAGGCTTCAATTTGACACAACAGTGTGGTGAATTCCTCATAGGTTAATTTTTGCTGGCCAAGCACACGCTTTAAATGATGTTTCAAACTTTTCACCGCCGCTTCCCAGAGACCTCCTGCATTTGGCCAGACGGGAGCATTGAAGTGCCAATGTATTTCCATGTTGTTTAGGTCAATCAAAGCATTTGGGTTGATTGAGGCCATGATTTCTCGGTATTCTTGATTGAGAAGTCGTGAGGCACCCACAAAGTTCGTACCATTATCACTGTGGATATTTTTGGGTACTCCACGCCTGGAGCACATTCTTTTTAATGCCGCCAGGAAGGATGCTGTGCTGAGATCGGATACCAATTCCAAATGTACGGCCTTGGTTGCTAGGCACACAAATACTGCAATGTATCCCTTGGTAGTCTTGATGCCTCTTCCCTTATTGGATTTTATATCCACATGCCCTGTGAAGTCTATACCCACATTAGTGAAGGGTCGAGATGGTGTGACTCTAGGCTTTGGAAGGTCAGCCATGTGTTGTTGATATGATTCTTGGCTATATCTTCGGCACTTAACGCATGATCTGATATGCTTTTTTACACGGCTGATGCCACTCATCAGCCAATATTTCTCTCGGATGCATGATAAGGTAAGTCGTGGCCCGCCGTGAAGCGTAGTGATATGAGCTTGATGAATGATTAACTCTGCCAAGCGACTTCCAGGTGATATTATAATAGGATGCTTTGCCGCATATGTGATATTTGCTTGCTCAAGGCGTCCGCCGACTCTTAATATCCCGTGATCGTCTAAGAATGGTCGCAAGCTGGACAATCTGCTATTGCTTCGGACGCTCCCCTTTTGCTTTAAACGATGTATATCTTCTTTAAAATCTATACCTTGTACATGTTTGATAACAAGGTACAATGCGCTTTGTATTTCGACACCGGTCAGTGCACTTCGCTCCGCACGTAAATTTTTATTTTGCAGGCTAGCGATGTAACGTGACACCCATGCCACTATTCGCGCAACCTTAGATAGTGAATTGAATTTATTTAATAATTCAATTATAAAAGAGCTGCTAGTTTGACATAAGGCTGTTTGTATAATGGGTTTTTTCATTTCTTCTGTTGGAGTTTGATATTCAGTTGTGGGAATGTGATCGATCGGGTTAAAATTAAGAAGCCATTCTGGTCCTTCCCACCACAACCGATTATTTGACAGACCTTCAGAGCTCAATCCACGCGTGGCACAGTCTGCTGCATTGTCACAAGACCTGACGTGACGCCAATTCGATGCTGGTATGATCCCAGTTATTTTTTGTACACGGTTAGCCACAAACTGCTTCCATTTTGATAAATCTCCGTGTAGCCAGCCCAATACAATCATCGAATCAGTCCAGGCGAAGATCTGTATTTGTTCTGAAGACAATGTCTGACGAAATTTCATCATCAATTGTGATAATAATAATGCACCTAGCAGCTCAAGCCTAGGTAACGTGATTGACTTGTTAATTGGCGCAACCTTTGTTTTTGCAGTTACGAGCTTCGATGTGCGCTTGCCTTTATGATCGCTTGTTACAACGTAAATTGCGCATGCATAAGCTTTTTCCGAGGCGTCACAAAATGCATGTATTTGAATGTTATTTTCCATTTCACCTAGAAATCTAGGTATTTGAATGATGTTGATATTTCTTAGGTCGTTTCGCAACCTTTTCCATTCTAGTGATATGTGGCCCGGTAATTCTTCATCCCATGTCAGGGACTCAGTCCAAGTTGTCTGGAATAATATTTTTGCTCTGATAGTGAGCGGTGATAACCAGCCAATGGGGTCAAATATTTTTGAGATATCTGCCAATAATTGCCGCTTCGTAAATGGCTTGTTGCTGTCTTGATGTTCGATTCTAGTGTCGAATGTAAACATGTCAGTTGAGGGAAGCCATCGCAGACCTAGTGTTTTCCGGGTTTCGTTATCCTTGAACTCAAATGGAGCGTTTATTTGTTCTGGCTGCAAAGTTTCGATTAGTCGAGGTTCATTACTGGACCATTTCCTCAGGTTCATGCCAGCACTCTTTAAGACGGCTATTAATTCCTGCTGTAATTGTCTGGCATGCTCGATTGTCTTACTTCCTCCCATGTAGTCGTCCATATAAAATGATGATTCCAGGGCGACCGCTGCTAAAGGATGTTGTTCAACATGATCGGTGCCGATTTGCTTCAAGGTTCTCATCGCTAAGAACGGCGCTGCTCTTGTACCGTATGTAACAGTAGTAAGATTGTATTCTTGAAGTAATTCACGAGGATGACTTCTCCATAATATAGATTGAAGATGCTGATCTTGAGGTCTCACAAGGATTGCTCGAAACATTTTTTCTACGTCCGCAGTGACTACGTACTTATATTGTCGCCACTTTAGGATGAGATTCTGAAGGTCTTGCTGAAGGTTCGGTCCGTTGTACATCAAGTCGTTTAAGCTGCGTCCAGATGACATTTTAGACGAAGCATTGAAAACAACACGTAGAGCTGTAGTTGTAGAATCTAATTTCAGCACGCCGTGGTGAGGTAAGTAGCACGCTGTGTGATCTTGTTGTTCTACTTGACGCATGTGGCCGAGTTCCTCGTATTCTCTCATGAATTCGCGATAACCTGCTGCTAATGATGGATTCTTGTTCATCTTCTTTTCTTGTTGAATAAATTGAGCGACAGCCTTTGACTTTGATGCGCCCATTTCTTGTTCGAAGTTAGGTTTCATGGGTAATGCCACTTCATACAGGCCCGAGTCCAATCTCTTAGTAGTTGCTTGATAAAATTCCTCACAATATTGATCTGCAGATGATAATGACGATGTGGGCTCTTGTATGTCTTCGACCTCCCAGAATTTGGAGATGTTGTCGATGTCGTTGAGGACAACATGACATGCAAACGTCTTTACATTGCCTGATAATATCCACCCAAGTTTTGTTTGCTGCGCGATAGGAGCTTGGATTGGTCCTTTGATAAGCCCACTCATGATAATGTTTGAGTAGACACTGGCATCCAAGAGCAAGTCAATTGGTTTAGAAATGTTATACTCAGGATCTGCCAGGCGAGTGTGTGATAAATGAGGCCAAGTTTGTTTCTTAAACGAGGTATTAGGTAAGTTATTTACAACTCGCCCTACGACTAGAGCCTCCGTTGTAAAATGATAGTCATCGTAAATTGATATGCAATCAAGCGACACTAAGCCTCTGCTTTGTTTTTGTGTCGACCCAATTCCAGATACTGCTGCTTGATATGATTGCCTTTTCAACCCTAATAATTGGGCGGCATTTTCTGATATAAGTGATACTTGCGACCCTTGATCTAAAAGGGCTCTGAATCGCATATTACTGCCATCTGAGGCTTTGATATTTACTGCTACAGTAGTCAAAAGTATTTCTTCATTTTCGCTTGCAACGTGGTTGACATTGTGACTGTTACGCGATGTTGAAGCGGAGTCTGCTGACGACGAAGAATGCTGAGTTTGAGGATTGTCTGTTTGTTCCAGTAGATCACCTCGCATGGTTGACATTGCGTCATGCATAATCGAGTTATGATAACCGTTGCATTCTTTGCATCTTTTTGTAGAAATGCACTTTTTGTCATAATGCTTGTAAAGGCAGTTACGGCAAATATTATGTTGTGATATTGTCCTCAATTTCGTATCCGCCGATTGCGCAAGGAAGCGTTTGCATTGATACAAGTTATGAGTCTCCTTACAAACTGGGCAAGGTCTTTTATTGTTTGTTGCGTTTGATTGATATTTCTTGTACTGGGATGCATTCTTGGAGTTGTTATGATTATAAGGTTTGGGATGACTTGAGCTTGACTTGTAGGAGTCTGATGTGGCAGGCTTTTCTTTCTTGCCTACGGGCTCTCGGGCCATAAACTTATTTTCAAGAAAATGCAGGAACTCGGTATAAGAAGTGAGATCTCGAGGCGACGCACGTGACTCCATATAGTCAGTACGCGTTTCGTCGTCCAGCTTCTTTGATAAAAGATGAACCAAAATCGGGTCCCAGGTAGCGATGTCAATGCCTAGGTTCCGAATACTGTTGATACACTGTGTAGTCGTATCGTGTAGCTTCTTAAAAGCTTGATATGATGATTGCTTGGTTATCGGTGGTTGATTTAAGAAGATATCCATCTGAGTCGAGAATAAAATCTGTGGATTGTTATAACGATGCGTGAGGATATCCCATGCCGTGTCGTAATTTTCTGCAGATATGTTGAGATGCTGGATTAAACCTTCTGCCTCACCCTTGACCTTCCCCTTCAAATGTTGCATTTTCTGCGCTTTAGAAATACCTTTGTTATTATGTATTGTTTCGACGAATAGATCGAAGAAGGTCGGCCACTGCGTATATTGTCCATAAAATGTAGGGACTTCTAATTTGGGTGTAGCCTGCTCAAGGTGAGTAGTAGTGTTTAATTTTCTGTTCAGCCCCCTTTTCATGATAAGGTAACGCTCTTCAAACTGCAGAAATTTAGTTTCATATGCATCGTTGCTTCCATTCAATTGGTTATCGAGACGTAGGTGAGTAGTATCAATAACGTTCCATAGATGTTGAAGATTCTTTAGCTCATCTTGAAGTTCCCATTTTTCTTCTAAATCTTCAATGTTGATTCGATTCATTAGTCGTTCCAATGCTCTAAAGTTGGTATCCTGCTGACCAAGCAGATCATCCCCTTGATACGAATATTCTTCAAACGCGGGTAATGAAAAGGTCGGAAACTTAGACTCCTTATATGATGACATCATTTCCTTGGTTTTGATATAATAATCCTTCATGTATATAAATACTTTTTGTGAAATATTCGTGTTGATCATCTTCAAAATCCAGCAGCTTGCTGTGATTTTCTTCGAACTCCTTCCAGCACTTATCCAACGTAGCTAAACGGCTGAGAAGGTATTCAGTTGTCTTTCGGCTCGAGCTGTCCTTCCGGAAATTGGTATGTATTCTCTCCATTTCCTTGGTGAGGAAGCTCTGGCGTTCGAACATTGCTTGTATGCCCTCCATGATAAATGATAAATACCTGAAGTTGCTGAGACTGATATATGATATTCTTCTTTACTTCTGATAAATGATATTTCTGTTGCTTAGTGTTTCCTTAATCTCCAGCACGATATGTGCGCCTTCTCAATCCTACTGGTGAGACCCGCTTGTGGGAGGCCAGCGGACCGATTCGCTATCGTACCGGAAATCTTCAAAACACTATCTTGATAATGATACACTGATGACTGGATCCGCAGGTCACTGGTTCAGATCCAATATCCGGCTCGAAGGACCATTAAATGTAGGGGTTTTTGATCACTCCTACACTTGGATGATAAATGATAGATGACTGCTGCCAATGATATAGGTAGAAAGATCGCGTAACAAATGATAAACAACACAACCTTCTGCGATAAGTATTTAATTGATACTTATTGATAGAAATTATAAGGTGCAGTGATACATAATGCTAAAGTAACAGTATAAATACGATACAAAAGTGCTGACGCGCGCCGCGGCGCTAATTATGTATATAAAACAAAATTAAACCTGTACAGTTGTCTGTACACAAGGCATGCAGGCAGCGAGTAATGGGCAACTCGCCTAGCATTTTCGCAACTATATTGTGGTCGGCTTCCAGTCTAACCAGATGCAGTTGAATATAAGTATTTTACATGGAGCGACTGCCTGTCGGAACTCCACGACTTAGTAACTGGGTACCTAATACGATACCGCTTGGCAAGACTGGTTGTCAAACTGTAGAGCTTCTGACTAATAGTAACGACTGTCAATGATCTACAAATGCCTGCCGGGATCAACGACTTAATTTTATTTAAGGTATAAGTACTAAAATTTCCGCATTATTTTAAAATTTATGATGTATAGTTTTTCTCAAAGATTTTTGTCGCCTGTTTACGAGTATATTAATTAGGTACATCAGAGTAGTAGTTACCCAGTGGTATCGGCCCCGACTTACGTTATATAGGTCGTGGGTTCGCATCTTAGCCAGGCCATATTTAATTCAGTTTGATTATATAATTTTAGTGTTCTATGATTTCTTTTAATTATTTTAACTTGTCAAATTTAATGTTGTGGTCTCCTATAATTGGAAGCGCACACTTGTATTGTCCCCCATTTAAGTCAAATTTGCATGAAATTGTGTAGCCTCTGATGGTGATCCAATAAATAAATAAATAAATTACTTAGAGTAATTTATTTCATCGCCACTGCTTTAAGAAAAGCGAAGGAAAACATCGTTAGAAAACCCTAGATCGAAAAATTCGAAGACAAGTGACATCTACCTACCCGCACTGGGCCCGCGTGGTGGATTATGGCCCACTCTCTCTCACAGAGATAGGCTGTGTGGTCGATGCACAGAGAGGAGGCCTGTGTCCCAGCAGTGGGAAGGGGAACATTATAGTCTAATGATGACAACAGAATGCTGCGTTCAATATGTCGTTGTAGTAAGTTTTATTTCTATTTTAATGAATGACATTCATCAGTATCTAAATAGGTACGAACCTTAAACTAACGATATATTTTTAGAAAGTTGATGCCGCGAGCAATGTGTACAATTGTTCGGGGCATTGTCAATAACCCCCTGACCCACTGCAGCAATATTTGTTGCAGTACCGGCAGTAAAGAAGGCAATTCAGCGCTTAGAAAGAGATGAAATCTCTAAAAAAGTTTGATGCCGTGACAGCGGAGGATGGAAGAAGAGAAAATGTGTTGTTCGGACCTTTTACTGGTGCGGAAAATTGAAGATTTTATTTCAAAAACCAAGTTTAGTGAAAAAAATCAAAATTTCAGTTTGTTACTCCTTCTTGTATATGTATTAAATTCCTCATTATTAAATATATATTTTTTTTTAATAAAGTCTTTAATTATAAAACCTACATAGTTCTTTCACCACGGGTAGATCGGAACGGACTGTCAGATACGTACTGATAAATCACCATGTTACTTCAGTTGCACTCTTGTGATTCAGGATCTTGAAAAAAACGTACCTAAAGGGCTCTTGAAGGACCACCGTGGATTTTAGTCAGTAAGAGTTTGATGGTCCCGTCCGCTCTACCTATTTTCGTGCTTTGTTTTTTTTTGACGTGGTAAAATCATCACATGAGTCCTCCCACCCAGGGCAGAGCGGGAAGGACTGTCAGACTCGTACTGACTAAAATCCACGGTGTCTTTCAATAGCCCTTTACGTACCGTGACGGTAATTCGTGAGTACCGCGACCCCGGCAAGCGCCCATTTTCGTGCTTAGAGATTAGACCCCCAGATGTGAATTCTTTATGGCCGGTACTTTAGAGTTTTTACACCTTGCTATTGAATAGATGAAGTGATTGGCAGATGCTATTTGTCACTCTTACTATCGATTTGACGACACGGTTGGGGAAGTGGCTGAGCGATCAATTGCTGCGCAGCGTGTCGTGGGTTCGATCCTCACGGCACAAATATTTGTATGATCTGCAAGTAGTTGTTCCGGGTCTGGGTGTTTGTGTATGTGAGTTTATATGTTTGTAAATGCACCCACGATATAGGAAGAAATTCCCGGTGTGGGGCAACGTCTTTAAAAAAAAGAAGATTTGAGATTTTATAGGATTTTTCCATTTCAATAATCTGCTCATTGAAATTACTCATTTTGCTGAAAAAAAAAACGTGTAGATGAAGCAACTTTACGTAGACACTTTTTTTTCTTTTTTTTTTAACGTTATAAAATCTTCAAATGAGTCTTCCCACCCAGGGCAGAGCGGGAGGGACTGTCAGACTCGTACTGACTAAAATCCACGGTGTCCTTTAATAGCCCTTTACGTACCGGGGTCACGGTAAATCATAAGTCCTGCGACCCCATAAGTTCTGCGACCGTTGACACTTACAGAATAATTTAGTGTTTTTTTATTAACTAAGCTGCAGGCTCGCGTTTGTCCACTATCTCGCCTGATGGTAAGTGATGATGTGGTCGACGGTGAAGCACGCTTGACTAGAAGTAACATATTCACTGAGAAATTGCTAATGTAAAACCCAATAACACCTTGCCTAGGAATTGAATCCGGGACCTCCTGGTCAACTAGACCGAAGAGGCAGTTTTTATGAGAAAATTTTTGTGGGATAAATTGCTAGGGATAATTTTTGTGGGATAAATTGCTAGGGATATTTTTATGAGAAAATTTTTGTGGGATAAATTGCTAGGGATAATTTTTGTGGGATAAATTGCTAGGGATATTTTTATGAGAAAATTTTTGTGGGATAAATTGCTAGGGATATTTTTATGAGAAAATTTTTGTGGGATAAATTGCTAGGGATAATTTTTGTGGGATAAAATCATCAAGTGAGTCCTCCCACCCAGGGCAGGGCGGGAGGGACTGTCAGACTTGTACTGACTAAAATCCACGGTGTCCTTCAATAGCCCTTTACGTACTAGGGTCACGGTAATCCCTTGGTCCCGCGACCCCAGCAGGCTTTGGCCCTCTACAGGCCCCGTCATTATGCTGACACTCTTTGAGGCGCGCGTGGAACACAACGCGCCGTCGACCCGGGCATGGTCCATGGTCGGACAGCGAGTCGCTCATTACTCGCTGCCCGCATGCCCGCGCCTACGGTGGCGGGGGGGGGGGGGATTTTTTCATGGGATAATTTTTATGGGATAAATTGCTAGGGGCATTTTTCCTGGGATAAATTGCTAGGGATATTTTTCATGGGATAATTTTTGCGGTATAAATTGCTAGGGATATTTTGCATGGGATAAATTACAAGGGATAGTTTTCATAGAATACTTTTCGTGGGACCGTTTTCAAACGAAAACCTTCAAATGATAATTGTCATTGTATTTTTGTCAGACGAAACCTCAGGAAATCACTAGTATACAGCAATCATATCTTCCACAAGAGATCATTATAGATATGCCATTGACCTTGCGCGTGCCTTCAAACCGGTACATATTAGTGAGGTGAGCAGACATATGCTTTCACTTTTCACTTGACTAAGATAAATGATGGGTACATCGTTCGGATGCTGAGATATGGGACCGCTATCTGACTAAAAGGTGCTTTTGATCTTGATAATGACTTAAATGAGTCCTCCCGCTATGGGTGGAGTGGAACGGACTGTCAGGCTCGTACTGACTAAAATCCACCGTGTCACTTCAATTGCCCTTTACGTTCCAGGTTACCCGTTAAGGCAGTTCCGCAACCCCGGGGAAGTAACAAGGTTGATGTACAATTTGAGCAGATATTGATTGAAAATCTTTTACTGAGACAAGTTCTACTGGGATCGTGAGGTTGTCTTAAAAGAGCACCGCGGTCCTGAAGCGTAAAGGACAATTGGCTATTTGACTGAAAAATTATATTCGTCACTTAGATTATCAAAAAATATTTGACTCGTATTTTTTCTTTTGTTTCGTAAATCAAAATTGACGGAGATACGATGCTTTCAAAATTGGCAAAACGTCACAATTTAGTACAATTTTATTGAATTCTGAAGTCACGAGCCCCCACTCGAGTTTTGATGCGTTGTATTTTGGTGAATATTCATTGATTTTACAAAAGAAAAAATAATGTGTCCGTTATTTTTTAGAACTCTAAATGACGGACTAATTATATTTGTAATTTATAGCTACTGTCAAATAGCCAATTGAAGCAACAGGGTCGATAGGACTGCATTTAAAGGGCTTTGAAACGGAAAGGGCTAAAGAATACCGTGGATTTTTGGTAAATACGCGTCTGACAGTCCTTTTTTTTTTTTTTTTTTTCGTGGTAAAATCATCAAATGAGTCCTCCCACCCAGGGCAGGGCGGGAGGGACTGTCAGACTTGTACTGACTAAAATCCACGGTGTCCTTCACTAGCCCTTTACGTACCGGGGTTACGGTGATGGGTAAGTCCCGCGACCCCGGCAGGCTCTGGCCCTCTACAGGCCCCGTCAATTTGCTGACACTCCTTGAGGCGCGCGTGGAACACAACAACGCGCCGTCGACCCGGGCATGGTCCATGGTCGGGCTGCGAGTCGCCCATTACTCGCTGCCCGCATGCCCGCGCCTACGGTGGCCGGAGATCGTCTGGCGACGTCCGTCGCCGTGGGCGTCTACCACTGCGGGTGGGTCGGAGGGAGGACACTGTTCTCTCCCTCACACGGCACGCCTCCTCCTTCGCGAGCATGACTGCTTCGCAGAAGGAGGCGACCGCTTCCCACTCCGTCTCGCCCCGCAGCATGGCCTCGACCAATGCCGGGCGCGAGTCTGACAGTCCCTTCTGATTGATTTGATGATTATAGCAACTAAAAATAAAGACATGTTTTTATATTGTTGTTATGACCGCCATCTTAGCGAAGGAGGTGGCGCGCTACATGAAGGAGAGGACAGCGTCCTCCCTCCACCCCAGTACATGCCCGGGTCGACGGCGCGTCTTCCACGCGCACCTCAAGGAGTGTCAGCATAGCGACGGGGCAGTAGAGGGCCAAAGCCTGCCGGCGTCGAGAGACTCACGAATTACCGTGACCCCGGATCGTAAAGGGCTGTTGAAGGACACCGTGGATTTTAGTTGTAGTCTGACAGTCCCTCCCGTTCTGCCCTGGGTGGGAGAACTCATTTGATGATTTTACCACGATAAAAAAAAATGACCGTCGCCTTTCTTTTAACATCTTGTATATAATCATAATGTCTTCGCGATGTGCCAACATAAACACTACATAGATATTTGCGTGATGAGTACTTTCACATAGAACTTTCATCTCCAACATTGTATGCATATAATTTTTATAATCTTATCTTTCATGTCTTAAATTCCTCTTACAATGTAAGTTGGAAAGGAGTTAGGGCGAACAGAATGCGTTGCGGCGTCGCATCGTAAAAATCACTGAAGCCACACAACGAAATTGTATTGCCATGCGTCGTCGTTTTTGCGATACGATGCCGCAACGCAGTGTTGTGGCTTCGCTCTTACGTTATTTTTAAGTAAAGCTCACGTTTGTCCACTATCTCGGCTGATGGTAAGCGATGATGTGGTCGACGGTGAAGCACGCTTGCCTAGAAGTAATATATTCACTCTTGACTTGAAGACCACATGGTTATAGCTATCAGGAAACAGACTTCGACAGGGAATTCTACTCCTTAGCTGTGCGCACAATAAAAGTATTGGCAAAACGCTTTGTACGACATTATTTTTGAAATTATTGTTTTAAAATGGAGAGTTTTTACGCACAGCATTTAAAATACGCATAAACTGACGGTCCTGCCGGGCTCGCGGGACTGAAACATCAGGTGACCCTGGAATATAAGGGGCTATTGAAGGATCACCGTGGATTTTAGTCAGTACAAGTCTGACAGTCCCTTACGTACCGTCCTGGGTGTGGGAACTCATATTAAGGCTTTACCACGGTACAAACAAACCACTATAAAAAGAATATAAAACGGAATACAGTAATTCAAATATAAATATGAATACACAAATAATTTACATACTTTATTAAAATAAATAATTAATCTAATATAATATAATTTATCTAATTAATATAATTGAACTTCTACATAATTTAATATTTATTTATATATTGTAGCAAATACTTATCAGATTTTTTTTCATGATAATTATGCATTCTTATGCAATACAAAATAATTAAACTACTATTCAGCCCTCTTCCTCTCTCCTAATTTTTGCGTACCCGACAGGGTCCATATTGTATCTTTAACTTGTTTTTACTATCTCTGTAACATATGGAATGCAATAAAAAATTGAGTATTGAAAAAAAACAAAAATTAAAATACAGACGTGCTAAAAACTCAAAATACGTAGCTTCCTATTTTTGTAGAACATACACAATGTTGTTCCGTTGTTTTTGAGTTTATGAGAAATAGCCTTGATTATCACAAATAACGATACAATTACGTGTCAACGTAATTTACATTTTATTGTCTTGAGAAAACCCCATTGTTTTCTGAAAGGGAAAAATATAGTAGCGAGTTGAAAACCACAGAGCTCAGAGACGCCTCTTAACTGATAGATGCGGCATTGTCGCACGAAGCTCTCACGTCTAGGAAGTGTTTGAGAGAGATAGCACTCTACGAATCCAAAGCTAGCTAAACTCCTTTTTTATCATCAAATGAGTACTAACTTCTTTAACATTTGCGTTTGATAAGAATTATTATTATTTTATGTCATTAGTTTGGGCAGACGATCTGATAAATACCACAGGAACGCGCTGAATGCGAGTCGCTTCTAACTGGTTCGTTTGGAAATCTATAGGGGAGTCTAACTGATCATTATAAGTTTGGCGCGCAACGGTTTTTTGGCTCCTCAGATTTTATTAGTACTGCCATCTCTAGACATTCCCAGATCTATGCTGTTTACAAACTATGTATTTTATTTATTTATCTATACAAATATAAGGTCATGGTTAAAGAAGATGATTTGCAGAAACTGTGAACTTGAGACATTTATGATCATTATCATTTACCTGCCTGTTTTTCCAACTATGTTGTGGTTGGCTTGCAATATCACTGGATGGAATTTAATTCTTTATATGGAGCCACTGTATCTGACCTCCAACATAGACAACTTACTAATGAGTGTCGTGATACTCCTCAGTAAGATTGTCTATCGGATCTTCGAAAAATTTTGTTAATAGTTGATATATTTTTCCTTTTAATTAATATTTTTTTTATTGTTACTACCATGGCGTGTGCTCATTAAAATGTTGCAAACGATAGAAGTTTTAAAATTTATTGTTTTTCTTCATAATTCGTTTTGTTATTATATCAATAGATCAAAAAAAAAAAAATAACCTGGCGGTTGAGAGAGCATGCTAACTCAAATGTCTCGCTGATGGTGGCGTGTGTGTCGAATCATGTAGTTACCTTGAAAATTGTTGAGCTAGTCCCGAAAGGCGGGCGCTTTGGCAATTCACTATAGGTAATTTTTCTACATTGTTAATGTACTTATCAGCTTATTTCGAGTAGGTTATTTTTTATATCATATTCTAGTTGTTTCCCGCAGTTTCAGGCGATGCTTGGCTCCTATTGGTCGTGGCGTGATTTAATATAGCTTATAGCCTTCCTCGATAAATGAATGGGCTTTTAAACACAGACAATTTTATTTCCATTCGATACAGCAGTTCTCGTGTATTCGTCTCGTGGCTAAATAAATACAACCGCATAATTACAAATAAAAACGTCACGCTTCGCATTCGCCACGCCAGTCTGTTTGACAAAGGCTGTATTGATTTAATTCCGTAGTCACCGCAGTCGTATTACACAAGGAAATATCAGTCATTGTCTGCCCATTTGACTAACTGTCTGGCTATTGGCCAGGGAAATGACTAAACAATCACAATTGAACACACACAGCGCCCTTTGTTTTACACTTCCTATGACCATTTTAAAATTCAAAATTATTTGACAATTTGTCACTTATCTGTGGTTTTTGTATCTGAAATTTCTTCGCGAATTTCACAGAGTCCGCGTCACGACTGAAGCCCTTTTTTAATCGTGAGAAAATCTTCAAATGAGTCCTGCCACCCAGGGTACAGCGGGAGGGACTGTCAGACTCGTACTGACTAAAATCGACGGTGTTCCATCAATTGCCCTTTACATTCCAGGGTCACGGTTAACTGAGACAGTACTGCGAACCCGTGATTGAAGTCCTGCGCAAATTTCGTTGTACTACAAAATATTTTTAATGTAATTTGATGTAAGGATATAGACACAAGCGCCGCGTTAAAATAACTTCAGTCGTGGCGCGGAATCTAGATGAGAAAACCACAAATTGGCTATTTGATTGAAAAATTATAATTAGTCCGTCACTTAGATTATCAAAAAATATTCGACCCGTATTTTTTCTTTTGTTTCGTAAACCAAAATTGACGGAGATACGATGCTTTCAAAATTGGCAATACGTCACAATTTAGTACAATTTCTACTGAATTCTGACGTCACGAGCCCCCACTCTCGAGTTTTGATGCGTTGTATTTTGGTGAATATTCATTGATTTTACAAAAGAAAAAATACGTGTCCGTTATTATTTTAAACTCAAACGGCCTTATTACAAAAACTAAATAAACCTTGGTTTAAACCTGGTCTATCAAGTCCAGGCTTATCTTCAGAGCCATGGTTTAAATTTGTCCGTATTACAAAACTAAGATAAAACGTCGACTTTAGTACCGCCATTTGAACGATTGTCTATACAATTAAATCCACAATGAGTAATAACAATTAAATCTACCTTGTTTCAATCCATTTTGGGTGAAAATAACACAAAAACTACAACACAATGAAAAATTTGCTATGAGAAACTTTAACTGTTAGACCATGGTTTATCGCAAAACCACGATTTGTAATAATCTTTGTTTAAACCGTAGTTTTACAAAATTAAACCTGGGTTTTTAGTTAAACCCCTTTTTGTAATAAGGCGGTAAATGACGGACTAATTATATTTGTAATTTATAGCTACTGTCAAATAGCCAATTAACATACTTTCTATCATCATATCAGCCTTAGGACGTCTGTTGCTGAACATAGAGCTCCCCTACAGATTATCAACAACACCGGTTAGAAGTGGTTTGCATTCAGTGCAATCCTGTGGTCTGAAAACTCAACTTACCTTAATTTTTCATCATACAATAGTCATGATAAGCACACACCCGCGCTGTCCATGGATACGACAGTTAGGGCGATTGTGCACTACAAGGAATTTTACTGTCCGAACATCCGATTTTTTACGGTCCGAAATGGCATGAAAAAAACGGATGATTGGCTTGTGCACTTGTCCGTCTTTACTCGGATGATACGCCTCAGTTTAAGGTAGCTCTGTCTTTGAAACTACACGCCACGCACGCGAAATTACTCTGAACGATGACCGTTCCGGAATGGGGAAAAGTAAAATGTCGGACGGTAAAATTACGTATAGTGCACAAACTAGTATATACATTATATGGCGTGCCATATCGGACCGTAAAAAATCGGACTGCCGGACAGTAAAATTCCTTGTAGTGCACAATCGCCCTTAGTTTATAAATAATTTAATTCAACGGTCACGTTTTTAACTTTTTTATGTTCTTTTTTTTTGTCCACCCGCACTTTTTGGATGACTGTGTGGTCGCGCCTGCTTGGCGTCCGTATGTCACTACAGGGATCCAGCAGAATATCAGCGTCAGGTATTAAGCTGACACATGCTGAGCTGGATACCCATTCAGTGCAATCCTGAGACACACACCGCATATTTTTTGTGTCACGTCTGAATTATGTTACTCTCTGTAGGTACAACAACATTTTTTTTTGTTATCTGTCACTTTTTTTTTACTTCATTATTTATTTTTCTTGTTACTGTGTATCCTTTTATGTACCTATATGTTTTTGTGTCTATTGCACTGAATAAATCTTTTATCTATTTATTTATCTTCGATAGAGATCAGATCGTCTATCCACCTCGTAGGAGAACGTCACACGCGGCGTTTGCTGGTGAGTACATACTTTTTATGATCTGTCAATAAGTAATTATCCAAACCAAGCGCTCTGTATGGTTGTGTGTGTTCTGTTCATAGTTCTTTCATCAATGACAAGTAAATGACATAAAAAAAATTGTGGCACTCGGGGACTGCCGCGGTAAAGCTATTGCATAGCATTTTTTATCAACGCAATTATAATTATTTATTTATGGAAAAAATATATAATTTCATCCCATCGTTGCTGTATGGGAAATTACTTTACTAATTAGGCTATGGTCAGCCACGTCAATCAAGTGAAACGTCAAGAAAAAAAAATCATTCATTCAAATTTTATCCAATCACGTTGACATGACAGATGTGACAGTTACAGTGTTAGGTTTATTTTCGTTACGGAATTTCTTGATTCGGTCACCGTGCTTAAAGCCCGCAATAAAAGCTATGCAATAGCTTAAAAACAAAGTTTGTTACTATAGAAATGATCCTATGAAGTAAGGTCTTACACAAAGTTTGTTTTTACAGTTTTTGTGTTATTTTAGGTTATTTTTTTTTTCAACTGTCTTACGTTGCTTATTCGAGCTAGCCAAGCAATACCAAGGGGGTATTTCCACAAGATGGCGTTGAAGCGTCGTCCACGTGCATTTGTCTTAATGTATTCATTATATTTATTCATTCGATTACTACCCCAAACCGCAGGATGTAATTGATCTGTTTGTGTAAGTTATTTTCCAAGATGGCTGAGTTCAGTGAAATATAATAGATTAAATATATTACTATGTACAAAATGGTGTAGAAATGCACGAAATTGTATTTCTAGCATGCTTTTTTATTTATATTTTTTTACCCAGGGCAGAGCGGGAGTGACTGTCAGACTCGTACTGACTAAAATCCACGGTGTCCTTCAATAGCTCTTTACGTACCGGGGTCACGGTAATTTGTGAGTCCCGCGACCATTTCTAGCATGCTGTTAGAAAATTAGATTCAGTATAGACAAATTACTGCGATGGGATGACAACATAATATTCTATAGTTGTAGTCCACAAGATACATTTAAATATAAAAATATATGTTGCGTATAATATTAATATATGTCAATGCATTGTAAATAAATACATTTGCGTGAAGTAATGATTTCTTACAACAGAAAACTTGTTTTGAGATACGGTCATACTGTGAGCGATTTAGGGTGCGGTCAGATGGCCATTGGAATGGCTGAATAAAATTGACTTCGAATTTTTGGGGTACTAGAACGACATAAGCTACCGAGAAAGATATGTCAATCCTTAAAAGTTAATGTAGAAATATGTAAGATTTTCACTTATTTAAACCGTAATTAACAAAGAGCACTTTTTGATAGATTTCTCAACAAAATGAAATGACTGAAAATCGGGATATAGTAATATTGGAGATTTCAGAACAATTAAACAAAATAATGAAACTGATATTTTTTCGCTACTGCTCGGTGATCTCTTGGTAAAGATTCTGATACTTCTATTTATCCCTTCTAGGATTACAGGCGAGATATTTGTATGTTATGTTTAATGCTATTGAAACCTTTTTTTTTGAAGGGTGAATTATAAAAATGAATAGTAAAATTATCACATTAGTCCTCCCACACAGGGCAGAGCGGGAGGGACTGTCAGACTGTGTCCGTCAGTGTCCTTCAATAGCTCTTTACGTACCGGGATCACGGTAATTCGTGAGTCCCGCGACCGTCTTTGTGCCCCGAGTGAAAAAATAATCAGACTAACTAAATCTAATCCATAAACCAACAAAAAATAATTGCTATTTTCCGCTAGCACTGAGACCTAACCTCTATGCCATAATTATGTATATTTATGTACATAAATACATGTATATAACTCAATACATTGTGTGCAATATACTAAACATGGAAGACCGTTCTAAAAAGTCTTAAAAATATTTTTCATGCAAATAGTGATTAGATTATGTCATAAAAGTGTGAAACATAGTGCAAATTACCTGTGACAATATTATCTAGTTGCTAACTTAGTGCAGTGAGTAGTTATAAACGTTTAAAAGTGAGCATCAATAAGTGAGACAAAAACAACTAATCCTGTGTCATAAAACCATAATTAAGTGAAGAAAATAGCAAATACCCTTAGCTAATACAAATACTTTGTGCCTATTTCATTATAAGGTAATAATAGCAAAACTTGTGAAAAAAGTGAGCATCGTTTATAAATTCAAAAAATTCAAACTACCTTAAAAATAACGAAAAAACTAGCTATTATTAAGAACCACAATTTCACACACTAATTATCAAGGTGAACAGCCTAGTCCGGAGAGAGTCGGACTGCGACGCAGTAGGTCTTGAGTTCGGATCCGAGGTTCAGCAATCACTTTTTGTGGATATTTAAATAACATCAAATATTACCGATTCCCAAAATGAACTTCCTCAATAATATAACGCTTCGTAGAAAAGAAAATAAACGTGATCCAAATATAAGCAACACCAGTCAAGAATCTTCCGATACATTCGAAGATAGTGTCACCGACTTAACGAATGATACGTCTTTGAACGAGGATGACTTAAACAAATACAAACTAAAAATTGATACACTTGAACAACAGCTACAGAATGCCCTACAACAGATTGAAGTACTTACTTTAGAGAACTCAACTTTAAAACAGGAGAATATTGAACTAAATATGAAAAATGCTACAAGTAAGTCGAATCTAAATACTATACCAAAAAACACTACTCCGACCAAAAGTAATGTAACGGCTATTCATAAAGAGACACAAACATCTTCAAATTATATTGATAATCTACATTATGAAGAAAAAATTGTGGAGAAACCACCTACATCACATGCCAATATTATACGGCCCAAGAGCAGCGAAATACAGTCTACCAAGCGTAAAATAAATATATTAAGTACCAATACGAATAATAAAATACTATCTATATCTGAGAAAACTTTCTCCGAAGATTATGAAATATGCCATTACTTGATGCCAAAATGTAACACTGCGCGACTTCTCCTCAACATAGAAACCAAAATACAAGACCTTACATTGCGCGACTTTTGCGTTATTATGATTGGCGAAGAAGATTTTAGAAGTACAAACGACAATTTAACTATAGTATTAAATCTAAGAGAAACCTTGAAGAAAGTCAAGCACACCAATATAATTATATGTTCTCCAACATTTAAATATGGATACTACTACAATCTGTATAATTTGAGAGTGGAATACTTCAACAATTTACTATACCTAGATACTTTGGAGCACGAATATGCATTCTTTCTTGATTCCAATAAAAATCTGGAATACAGTTATGATATGTTTAGCAGACAAAAAAGCACTGTGAATAATTATGGGATGAGTGTGATTTTCAAGGATATTGAGCAATATATTATGGAAGTACTGTCATATCAAGCGGAATTAACGGACAACGAGATGAGCAATCCTTGTCATCACTCATCGGATGTAAATAATCAACAATTCCAACCTGCAGAAACTGAAGAAAATACCTTTTTTCGTCTATAACCGCATTAACATAATCCACCAAAATATCAGTGGTCTTATTTCTAAGGCAGATTTATTTACTGTTTGTTTAGATAACCTTATTGATATAGGCGTAAATATTGATGTTGTGTGTTTCTCTGAACATAATATGATAGAAGATGATGTGGACTTTGTTCATATTCCTAACTATGTATTAGCTTCTTATTTTTGTCGTGATAACCGTAGAGGTGGAACATGTATTCTCGTTAAACATAATCTTAAGTTCTCAGTAATTAAGGCAATTGAAAAGTATAATATCCCAAATGTAATTGAATGTTGTGCCATTGAACTATTAGAACATAATATAATTATTTTATGTGTATATAGAGTACCGAAGAGCCAGAACTGTAACAAATATCTTGAAATATTTTTTAATAACTTAAATGATACTCTAATTATCTTAACAAAAAACATAAATAAAAAACTGGTAGTTTGTGGCGATTTTAATATTGATATGTTAAAAAAGAACAAAAATACGTCAGAACTTGAGCACTTGATCTATAGTTTCAACTTAAAACAGGCAATTAAAGAACCCACGCGGCCTAGTAGTGGCTCTTGCATTGATAACATTTTTCATAACATACGCGGCGCTCAATCAGATCTCTTTGAACTTTGTTTATCTGATCACAAAGCTCAGTACTTGTCCTGTCCAGTAAAAAAGACATGTCTATTTGACTATTGGTACACATTCAAGCGTGACTATTCAAGCGATAGCTTAAATAAATTTAAAGAATGTATGAAGGAGATTAAATTTACAGAAGTATTCGAAACAAAGAATGCTGAACAAGCGTTTGCTTTATTCCATAACGAATTTAAACTATTCTATGATCTATGCTTTCCGTTAATTAGAATAAAACATAAGACTAAAATGCGACCAAATTGGCTTTCTAATGGTATTAAAAGATGTAGTAAGAATAAACGCTCCCTACTATGGAAATATCGACTTTCTAAGAGCCCGACAGACAAAAATAAACTTAAAACATATTCTCTGAGGTATAAAAAAATTATCAATTTAACCCAAAAATCGCAAAATAATTATTTTATTCTTAATTCTGCCAATAAGTCCAAAGCGACTTGGTCAATAATTAACAGCAATAAACCAAAATTCCCAGTTGAAGATATCAAAGAAATTATAACAGACACGCTTAAAATCACTCATCCTATTAAAATTGCAGAATCATTTAATAACTACTATGCTGACTTAGCTCAACTAGAGCATACTAATTATAACCCGAAAAAACAAACTTGCAAATACAATTCTCCATTTTCTTTTTTTCTTTGTCCTGTTGACTCGGTCGAAATTTTCACAATAATAAATAACTTGAAGAATACAAAAAGTACTGGTTATGATGACATTTGCGTGTCTATCTTAAAACAAGTTAGTCATTTCATTTCACCAATACTGAGTTACATTATAAATCTTTGCTTTGAACAAGGTGCCTTTCCGTCCTCCTTAAAAACTACCATAATTAAACCAATTCATAAAAAAGATACCAAAACAGATATGAAAAATTATAGGCCGATTGCCCTTATCCCTATATTTTCAAAAATATTTGAAAAAGCTATTTATATAAACCTTTATAACTACTTTGATAAGAACCGTATCTTTTCTGAAAACCAAAAAGGTTTTAGGAAAAATATGTCCATAAACTTAGCTATATACGATCTTTTAAGTATGATTTATCCTAGAGTGGATGCTAGGCAGCCTTCATTTGCTTTATTTATGGATATGTCAAAAGCCTTTGATTTTGTAGACCACTCCATCTTATTAAATAAACTAGAGACATATGGCATAAGGGGTAATGCTCTTGATTTAATCAAATCTTATCTCACTAATAGAACTCAAATCACAGTCGTAAGTAAAATTTGTCCTAAAACTAAAAATGAAATAAACTATAGATCAAGTCCCAGACTAGTTAAATTCGGAGTCCCTCAGGGCAGTGTTCTTGGTCCACTGCTCTTCATCATTTACATTAATGACCTCCCCATGACAACAAATGACAGAATGGTGCTTTTTGCTGATGATTGTACAGTCGTTTATAATGATGAAAATGATATTAATAGTAGCTTATGTTCAATAGTAGATTGGTTAGAAAATAATAACTTATTAATAAACCTAGATAAAACTAAACTAATGCAATTTAAGCAAAAAACAAGTAATAAATTAAATACAAAGATAGAATATTTAGGAAAAGAAGTAAAATTGACCGCAACAACAACATTTCTCGGACTTCGCATAGACCATAACTTAAAATGGCAAACACATATAGATTTCCTTTGTAAAAAAATATCACAATCATCTTACAGTCTTTACCTCCTCTCGAAAAAAGTAAGCCTCTCCACACTACTCGTAGCATATCATGGTCATGTTGTTTCTAGGTTAAGATATGCAATAATCTTTTGGGGCAATGCTACTAATTGGGACAGGGTTTTTAAATGTCAAAAGAAATGCATCCGTGCTATGTGTGGCTTGAAAAAGGCTGACAGTTGCAAAGAATATTTCAAAAAATTAGGCTTGCTTACAGTTCCATCTATCTATATTCTAGAATCGGCTCTATTTATAAGACAAAATCCCACATTATTTACTTTAGAATCTGGATCTCGCAATAGAAGTAGATTATACAATAACATCAGTAGGAGATTTAAAACTACTCTGTATGGAAAAAGTGTATTTAATATGGCAACTAAGATATTTAATAGCATTCCAAAAAATATAAGAGATTCTAATAATGTGAATATTTTCAAACATAAATTGTCAAAATTCTTGATAGAAAACTGTTATTACAGTGTTAGTGATTTTATATCAAAATAATTAGTATTAAGTAAATGCTATTTGTTTCCCATTTATTTTGTTTAGTTGTATATATATGTTGTGTAGTTTTGTCTAATTTGTATGCCCTATGTGGCGGATCATGGCATGAACATATTCTATTTATAAGATCTTTATACCTGTGAATCACAAATAAACGATTTGATTTGATTTGATTTGATTTGATTTAAATTAATTTTATTTATATACGAGGTGTGACTCGTTAGTTTAATGATTGGAATTTTAAATGTGGGTCATAGGTTCGATCTCAGAATAGTCATATTGGTCGCGGGACTGTCTCTTCAGATAACCGTGACCCTGGAACGTAAAGGGCTATTGAAGGATCACCGTGGGTTTTAGTAAGTACAAGTCTGACCGGTGGTCTCATTTGATGATTTTACCACGTAAAAAAAGGCATATTATAGAATTCTTGGTCAATCTCAATCACCCAGTTACTGGGTTGGTATGATTCGCTGTCAGATTTTGTGACTATCTGACTTCAACAACCCAGTTACTACTGGGTAATACACTACTTTGGTAAGACTGATCGTCAGACTTTCGAGCTTCTGATTAACAGTAACGACTGTCAAAGATCTACAAATGACAGCCGGGACCAACGGCTTTACATGCTTTCCGAGACACGGAGGAAACTCGCTATGACAGATGGTCACATCAATGGACTAAACTTATTATTTAGACAAGAGTTATGCATTCCCTGATGACTGCAAGGTTGGGATCTTCAAGTGAATATGTTACTTCTAGTCAAGCGTGCTTCACCGTCGACCACATCATCTCTTACCATCATGCGAGATAGTGGATAACGCAAGCCTACCGCTAATAAAATGTCATCATCAGCCGGAAGACGTGCACTGCTGAACATAGGCCTCCCCTTAGACTGCCACGCCGAACGACAATTCGCCACTTGCATCCATCCCTTGCCCACAACTCTCACGATTTCATCGGTCCACCTAGTCAGAGGTAATACAACTAAGTCAAGTTATAAGCGAAATTAATTATCGACGTTTAATCGAAAGACTGCACCAACCAAATCTTAAGGTCGCACCACATCCTCTGCGTCTATCCGAGCGACAACGCACGCCCACAAATTCGATAAGAGCGGAACAGTTTGGCGATAAAATCAAGTTCATTGGCAATATTATCGCGGCAGGACGTTAGTTTTTAATTTCATTGTAATTTCTAATCGTGTTCCCGTATGATAGGGCTTTTATTGATTTCGAAAGCGGGGGAAATGTGATTGTGGTGTCATTTTTAAGTGAATGCAAAACGGTTTACAGTTTAAGGCCTTTGTCAAACAGACAGGCTTAAATGTGTTATTTTGTAGGTTATTATACCACTCATCGAGAATCCCACAGTGTTTTAAGACTAGTTTAGTGTTTAACCAGTGTATGTTGCATTAATATTTAGGAGTCTAAATAGCTTGACATAAAACCAGTTGAGTCTTTGCTAATACTATGTTGTATTTTTAAACTTTTTTGGTATTGTACCTAATTAAATAAAACTTAAATAAAAACAATAAATGTTTTTTTCGTTGGTCGTTTTTTATAAATGTTTAATTTACTTTTAAAATGTCTAGTCTAGAAAGAAAACATGGAATTCACTTGAAATAATGCCCTAAACAAAAAAGTTTTATAAATGAAAAAAAAAAACAGTTTTTTTTTTATCCTGCTAATATTTTTATACTTGACAATGATTTGTATATTTGTGAATGAGACAGAGCTTTGACCTTCTTTACAAATTAATAAACAAACATATATACATTTAGCATATAAAGGCTTATTATAGACATAAGTATACATATATTATTTGAACTAAATATAAGTACATACAAGTATATGTTCCTTTTTAAACTGGCGGCATGTTTACATCAATCATATTTTTAATACCATAACCCCTTGTCCATGACCTAAACATGCAAGCGATACGCGTTTTTTTTTATCGTGGTAAAATCATCAAATGAGTCCTCCCACCCCGGGCAGAGCGGGAGGGACTGTCAGACTCGTACTGACTAACTGGCTTTGGCCATCTAGAGGGGCGTCCCGTCATTTTATTGACACTATGAGGCGCGCGTGGCACACAACGCGCCTTTGATCCGGGCATGGTCCATGGTCGGACAGCGAGTTGCCCATTACTCGCCGCCCGTTTTTGTGTTGGGTAGTCAATTTATCGAGGAAAGCTATAGGTTATATAACATCACGCTACAACTAATAGGAGCCGAGCAGCGGTGTTGAAACCACGGAGAGCAGCTTGCACCTAATATTTGTAACAACAAAAATTCTGAAAACAGAATTAATTAATTTCAATTTCAATTAAGGAAACTATTTGACAACATAATTACATTTTAAGGAAGGGCGTTATATTTTTTACCTTTAAACTAGACCTTGACATATATTTTAATGGTAATGTTAAATAACTAATATGTAATGTATGTGTTTATAGTATTTAACCTTCACATTGGCGTAGCTAAGCGAGGGCGAAACACCGCGCACCCGGGCTCGCACCTGAAGAGAACTTCGCGCAGAGAAAATAAGAAAAAATCTTGACAACGGCATTACAGCCGCACAGGCCGATCTTCCGGCGTAAGACCATCTATCATAGCGAGTTACCTCCGTGTCTCGGAAAGCACGTAAAGCCGTTGGTCCCGGCAGTCATTTTTAGATCTTTGACAGTCGTTACTGTTAGTCAGAAGCTCTAAAATCTGACAACAAGTCTTATCATAAGGTATCGTATTACCCAGTAAGTGGGTTGTGGAGGTCCGACAGGCAGTTGCTCCATGTAAAATACTGATATCCAGCTGCATCTGGTTTGACTGGATGCCGACCCCAATATAGTTGGGAAAAGGCAGGCAGATGATATGTGTCTTACCCCCTCCCAGATGCGATTCCGTTACGTCCCTGAACCTTCATATACTAAGGGGTTTCGCTTGGTGGTAGAAGAAGTAGAATTTATGAAAAAAGAGGTCTTGGGCCCCCGGCGTCATGTTATGATGAATAAGTTACAAGAAACCCCAATGCTAAATATTTCCATGTCTGTTAAGTTATTACATTAAAAACATGAGTCAGTGACGTTCCAAGGTACTTAGTTTAAACTTGAGGTTAAGCTATTATTAAGTAACATATATGACTAACATGAAAGTTTACTAATAATTCCTTTGAACCTCACCTTGGTTTTTGGTTAACCGGAATTTGTCAGTTATTATGTACATATGTTCTTTCCTTGGTATTGTTCGTCGTTTCGTTGAGCTCCTTGAGTTATGAGTCGAGCTACACGATAACTGACAAATGCTTGCACTGACTGGACAGGTCCACTCAAATCTGTGTGGTTCTTTCCTTAGAAGACCATTTCAGACATCTGCATGGTCCTCATATGACTTAAACAGTATAATGTTTGGACTTTAAAAGAGACAGTGACCTCTGAGTTTGTTTCTTCTTAGAATAGTCAGCTACGAAATACCGGCCTCAACTAGCTTTAAAAATATTGTTTGACGTAGAAAAGTGTTTTTTAACAACCAACTTGCAAAATAAATATAATTTATCATTAAGCTGGGACTGGGGTATGAAACCGAGCACGAGCGAAGCAAGGACCGAGCTCTTCTCGCGGTGTCAAGTGTAGACGTACAGCGAGCCTACCAGCTTTTACTTTTCTCGAATGCATTGGAAATCCTTGTGTTCGTCAGAAAGCCAATATTCGGTGAAGCACAGTTGAGCATGAACCAAACAAGTCTAATAAACACAGGGGATCAGACAATCGCACAGCCACTGCGTCAGCAATGACGTCACGAGCGCAGCGAGCTCAGTGGACAAAATTACAGCAATTTATTTAAACTATAGCTAGACATTACTTTTGCAGTAAAAATCTTTGTTTGAAGTCACGTTCTTAAGTAAGTCCAAAGTAGTTTTTCGAATCTAAAAAATAGCTAAATGTCTTTTATTGTTGTGTTTCCTGTTTTTAATCACTTCAGAAAAAACTACGAGCTGTTAGAATTCTGCAGGGGTTAGAGGTCAACATACTGTCAGCGTAAAAAACGTAGCGCAACATAAAAACTTTTCCTTTGTCTTCCAGGCCCCGACAATATCCTCCAGCACTGTCCGCTAGCACTGTCCGCTAGCACTGTCCGCTAGCACTGTCCGCTAGCACTGCCCGCTAGCACTGTCCGCTAGCACTGTCCGCTAGCACTGCCCGCTAGCACTGTCCGCTAGCACTGTCCTGCAGCACTGTACCCCAGCACTGTCCTGCAGCACTGTACCCCAGCACTGACCTCCAGCACTGACCTCCAGCACTGACCTCCAGTACTGTCTTCCAGCACTGTCCTCCAGGACTATCCGCCAGGACTTTTCTATAGCACTGTCCATCTTGGAATTTTTCGTCGGTTTTTCCCAAATTTTCTCTTTTTTTGAGTTTTTTTTTAATATAGACAGTTAATAATCTTTATTCTTACTTAACCCTTAAATTTAATTATTTCGCTACTTTCACTAAAAGTAGCAATGTAAATAATACTAGAAATGGGTATTTTCTCAGCTGTTTATTACAGTTCAAATAAAAGGTCATGGTATACCTAAATACTGTGTCCAGTACCGCAGTTCCTGTAGTAACTAATGCGCGGCAAACTATTAAAAAAAAACAAATATTACATTAAAAAAAAATTGGAAAGAAACCGACGAAAAATTCCAACACGTGGGCGTCTAGCATCAAGTCCTGGACCCATGGTAATATTTTGTATACGTGCAAAATTACAGCTCAATCGGAAACCGGGAAGTGGATGTTTAACTTGCAAGATTTGATAACACACAATGAGACAGGTGTAATTAAATTAAAGCTTGTAATAAAACGTATTTGTAGATTTTTCTCAAAGTCTTAAATGATTCTTTAACTATGGTGATTTTATTACTTTGTACTTAAAGTACAATATCTACCTTCAAAACGACCTCTAACTCTAAACAAGCAAGTAATGTCTATAAACGGCGGATATGACAACTATTCTCCTCAACGGCTGACCCGATTTCGATGCGGTTTACGTTAAGCAATACAGCGGTTATTGTGGCTTCGATATCACTTTTAATATTCGCTGTTAGAGCAAATTGATTTTGAAAATTGGTGATTTATTTAACGACGCATATATTGTTGACTAAGCGATCATTTTACCGATAATCGTGTCAACCAATGGTTTAATTGCTAAGGGCCTCGAATAACACCTTAGGAGGAAGGAGCCGGGCTTACGGACGTCGTAATGACTTCCTTGCCGTCCGATCAAGGACCATGCCCGGGTCAGGGCGTCGTGTTTTACGCGTGCCCCATCGGCCATCAGTTCTGCGTGCTATGTGGTCTGCCCACAGTGCCCACTGCCACTTTAACTTGCCAATTCGCATGATGAAATTTAAAATGAACAGCAAAAACTAATATCTATATATATAAAAATGTTATGTTGGTTTGTGTACGCTTCAAAAACTCAAAAAGTTCTGCACCGATTGAGCTGAAATTTTAGCATAATATATAATCCACATCAAAGATTGTTTTTATCTATTTTTTGCATCAGTCACATATCCGCGATCGCGAAAAAACAGCTTTTTTGTGCCACAGCGAAGCGTGGCAGGGTACAGCTAGTAAATTATAAAAATCTTTTCCCTTAATAATTATAAGAAAATGTTCCACATCACTTGACTTATAAGATATCTCGGAGAAATTAAATGAATTGAAGAATTTTGTTAATAATACTTTTGTAGGTTAGGTCAGTAAGTATGGCCGATCTCTCTTTTCGCACTTATGTGTGATTGACAACAGCCACGCCCATTTATTGCATCGGACTTAATAACTTATGTTCATGGTTTTGTCTGTGAGAAATTTCAATTATTGCCAAAAGGCTTTGACCCACACCAGGAATTTCTCCCGTATCGTGGGTGCGTTTACAAATACAGGGACTTACATACACAAACACCCAGACCCGGAACAACTACTTGCAGATAATGTAAATATTTGTTCCGAACATCCCAAAATTTTGCATATAAGTACGTTGCCATCACTGTAAGATGGACATAAGGTACTTTTCATCCCGAAAAAGTACTGCTCCCAAGATATTGTCGGTATAAGTTGCAGTTTTTTAATAAAAAGATATTCCAACCAGATCAAGTTAGTACCTTAACCTTGTAACTACTGACTTAGTTTTCATCAAATTAATTTACGTAACTACGAGTTTCTCGTAATGTTATATAACAACTCATGTGTTCATGGTACTTTCTGTTATAATATACCAATCTACAGAGGTTCGTACACAACCACGCGTCAATGGATACCAAACTCTTAAGGTATCGGAGACTTGCATCGCGTTTTGCATGCGCGACCCCGTCAGGCTTTGGCCCTCTAGAGGGGGGCCTTGTCATTTTTTAAGCGCGCGTGGAACACGACGCGCCTTCAACCCGGGTATGGTCCATGATCGGATAGCGAGTCACCCATTACTGGCCGTCCGCGAGAGACTGTCAGACTTGACCGAAAATCATCTTGTTTCTTCAGTTGCTCTTAGCGTTGTATGGCCGCGGTATCCTGTTTACTTGTGTAGAATATTACACACATAATAAAAACTACTTTACCTAGTTGTTTTTGTAATCCAAGTTCAAATTATGATTGTTGCAATAAAAATGGGATTTTCCAAGATGGCCGCGAGCAACGTCTTTTTATGATGAAAGAAATTAAAGTAATTTTGCCAATTCTAACTACATAATGGACATTGCATGTAGTTTTCCGGAAACGGACAATCAATTTTTTTATTTTAAAACAAAATTTTTGAAAATGCATGTCTGCAGTATGAGATAATTGGGGTAATAACTTAGATGTGTAATTATTAATACTTCTTGTATTATTTTTCTTGAGACAATAGTTAATTATTTTGGTGTGCAACGTTTTTTAGCCAACTTCGAAAAAAGTTGGAGGTTCTCAAATTGTAAGATTAAAAAAAAAAAAATCCGTTATATCTTGATGACGACCTGACTGATTTGGAAAATTCCGCCACGGCCGAATTCCTTTTGACGTTGCACTGATGTCTATGTAATTACATCAAAATAAAAAAGCATTAAAACATGTAGTACCACGAATTTTCCGCGTATTGGCGCGGACTCTATAAAGCTATTTGTCAAATCGTAATATCATTCATTCGTAGTTCGGGCTCGTTGTCAAAACGCCCGTTATTAAGGCCGAGCCTGCCGGGGTCGCGGGATTCACGAATTACCGTGACCTCAGTACGTTAAGGCGTATTGATGGACACCGTGGATTTTAGTCATTACGAGTCTGACTGTCCCTCCCGCTCTGCCCTCGGTGGGAGGACTCATATGATGATTTTACCACGTAAAATTAGACCCACTGCGTCCAGTCTAACCAGATGCAGCTGAATTTTACATGGAGCATTAATACGATAACCTTTAGTCAGACTAGTTGTCAGATTTCCTTGCTTGTGACACCCTATAATGACTTGCAAAGGTCTACAATTTACAGTTAATTGAAATAAAAAGGCTGTAGTTAAAATAGAATCTTGTATAACTATTGATTATATTATTAATCTTAATCTGATTTCATTGTACAACCTTAAGCTGTAATGAATCGTTTAAACTCGAGGTGGTTTAGTTGTCAGTAAGTGTAATGTCCTTAGATACTAAGGCAGCGATTTGTAGAACAAATCTGTGGATCTATGGAGATCGCGGAAGTTTCAGTTTCTTCTAGGTTCAAGCTAATGATTTCAAAAGGAAGGATACGCCTATCAGATCTTTTTGCCAGGGCTCCTGTACGGAGGAGGCGGGCCATGTGAGGGAGAGGACTGCGTCCTCCCTCCACCCTAGCCGCGGTGGTAGACGCTCACGGCGACAGACGTCAGCAGACGATCTCCGGCCAACGTAGGCGCGGCAGCGAGTAATGGGCAACTCGCTGTCCGACCATGGACCATGCATGCATGACCATG
Organism: Agrotis puta; assembly: GCA_943136025.2. NCBI lineage: Eukaryota > Metazoa > Arthropoda > Insecta > Lepidoptera > Noctuidae > Agrotis > Agrotis puta. Next base: position 1,589,657 of record OW964195.2, on the reverse strand, counting down.
AATTACCGTGACCCCGGAACGTAAAGGGCTATTGAAGGACACCGTGGATTTTAGTCAGTACGAGTCTGACAGTCCCTCCCTGGGTGGGAGGACTAATTTGATGATTTTACCACACTACAAAAAAAAGGGCTCCTGTACACGATGCCGCCGCCGCGCCGTCACCGCTCCGCCACCGCACCGCCCGCTGCCGAAAATCAAACGATTGCGAATGGCGCCGAATCGTGTACAGGAGCCGTAAATCCTCTTCATCCAAGCAAAAAGTAGCGCCAACTATGATGAATCATAAGAACTACGTTGCTTAAATCCACGAGTTAAACTGAGTAGATTGAGTTGCTTTGGCCCGGAACTGACAGGTTGGGGCCACATAACTGGCGCCATTTTCGTTGTTTGTTTGAGCCTGTCCTTACGATGTAAGTCGATGGTTTAAACTCGTTCCATCTTGGGCCTCATCTTTGCTTCTGGACTAGATTAACACCAATAGGGAAGTTTACTGCATAAATAAATTGGAAATATGTTTAGTCCCTCAGTTACAGTATTGAAAAATAATGAACACGTGTTTTTTGTTTTTGTTTTTTAATCATTGAATATTGACAAAGTTAAAACGCTTCCAAATTCGGGAGTGGAGGCTTGTGACGTCATAACGCCCGTAAAATTATACCGACCGAGTGACGTTTTGTGATTTTTAGAAGCATTGTAATCGTATCTTTTTCAATTTCAACCAAGATTCGGCCGGGCCAAAGTGATCGGCAGATATGTATGTGGCGTAAACCGAAAGTGTGTCCGAAACACACCTTCGATTGGATACTAGGGGTAACATAAAAAAACTCTTGTTAAATCATAGCTCGCTTTATAAACGCAATCTTGTAGCTAATACTTTAAGTTTTGATTAAACTTTGACCCCAAGTTTTCAAGGTTAAATATAGTTAAGAGTTACCGATAATTACATAATATGATATGATTTATTAAATCATAAGCTTGTTTCAATGATTTATTTAATAGACAGATTAAATCATTTGTATAATCAGGAACAAGGCGGAAGGATAGATACATAGATAAAATACTCTTTATTATGCACACCATATAAATTGAAATTTTCATAGGAAGTATTTTAAGCTATTGCATAGCTTTTACGAGTATCATGGGGCTTTGAGCGCGGCGAACGAATCAAGAAATTCCGTAACGAAAATAAACCTAACACTGTCACATCTGTCATGTCATGTCAACACGAAGAACAAAATATGAATTATTTTTTTTCTTTATAAATTAATTTGGTTTGGATCAGTAGTTAATATTTTATGAGCATTTTTTTATTACTCATTTTTGCAAGCGTTTCGTGTCTAACCGTACGACTAAATCGTCCGCAAAATCTACTTGTTTATGTAATTATGGAAATATTCTGTCGATCAAATTAATCTTATGTTATAGTGCATGAATTAACTCTTTTGCGTTTGTCAAACAGACGGGCGAAAGCGAAGCGTTTCCGAAGCAATACCGAACCGAAGCGAGACGTCAGTCCGATAGTTCTGTCACGCTATCGGATCGTTTTCGCTTTTCTATGTGACTGGATTCAAACAATTCCATACATTACAAATAAAAACGTTACGCTTCGCATTCGCAACGCCCTATCTGTTTGACAAAGGCTTTTAAGCTTGATGTTATGTATTTTATGATAGTCCAGCTGTTGCTAGCGGCTGCGCCCCGCTAAAACTCGAAAATCATCCCAGGGGATCATGTAATCGGGGTAAAAATCTGGTTATAAACTATATGTGCCAAATATCATCCAACTCTGTTCAGTAGTTTTTGCGTGAAAGAGTAACAAACATCCATCCATTCATCCAAACAAACTTTCACGTTTATAATATAAGTAAGATAAGAAGTAAGATTACTGTAGTGATTTTTTTCTCAGCTATCCAAGTACGAAAGTGTAAAGATAAATGTATGAAAGATAAGAAAAGATAAACATCTACATGTTTCTTTTTCATAATTATGGTGTAGATGAGCACATTAGACTCGTATAACGATGCTGATAGACTTGAGCATACACTTGTAACAGAACATCGAGCATTCGCAGTTTTTAATTTTGTCGAACTGTATAACGAACATCGTTTTCACGATTTTTCTAGCGAACGCTCTAGTCGATGGTCGTCAAAAATTTTTCTTCACAAAGACATCAGACTATTTTTTTAAAGATACTTTACCCCACACTAGGAATTTCTCCTGTATCGTGGGTGCGTTTACAAACATAGAAACTCACACACACAGACACCCAGACCCAGAATAACTACTTGCAGATCATACAAATATTTGTTCGGTGCGGGAATCAAACCCGCGACACATAGCGCAGGAGTCCAATTTTTCAGCCACTGCGCCAAACCTGCCGTCAACTTGACAGTCGGCTCGTCAAAAAGCTCGCCAGAACGCTCGTTAGGATGCTCGCTCTCGTTTATTTCTGTGTAACGTAACATTCGCAAGAATGCTCATTACAATTGAACGCTCAAGTTTATCAGCACCTTTACGAATTGAAACCATGCCACAAATTAATGAAGAAAAAAAACCACAACGCATTTTTCCAATGCCATTACAATGTAGGTCACAACTTTCCAACTAAATAATATATGAATACGGTGAAGAAACAGTCCTTGAGGTCAGTAAACTGGCAGATAGCACTGGCAGACAGTATTAGAGTAAGTGGAGGAAAGTGCTGGAGGAGAGTGCTGGAGGATAGTGCTGGAGGATAGTGCTGGAGGATAGTGCTGGAGGATAGTGCTGAAGGATAGTGCTGGAGGATAGTGCTGGAGGATAGTGCTGGAGGATAGTGCCGGAGGATAGTGCTGGAGGATAGTGCTGGAGGATAGTGCTGGAGGAGATAACCGTAGGGTGGCATTGAAAGATGCTCCGGAGGATAGTACTGGAAAGTAGTAATAGGTACTAGAAATTAGCTATTAGGTATTAGAATATAGTATCGTCAGATAGTACTGGAGGATAGTACTGCAATACAAGTAAAAATACTTAATACTGCAAGGAGTACTGGAAGGGAGTACTGGAAGTAGGTAGTAGAAGATAGTACTGGATTGTACAGGAGGATTTTTACTTAAAGCTAGTAATCTTTGATGTATTTTTCTTAGTTTACCTACCGCAACGTGGAAATTCATAATACTCGTAATTATCGTATTTTGCGGTTTAAACCGGCGGTGATGTTAATTCGAGCTATTACAGAACGAAACCGACTGGCAAGTAGCTACTAGCATGCATTACGGTTTTGCGTGTGCAGTGATTAGTGAGCGTTCAAGTTATGAGATAGTGGCGTGTTTTGGGAGAGTGGCCAGTAGATTTTTTGTAGAGTTTCGCGTTTAATAAAGCCAATAGAAGGCAATGGGTAACTCGCCGTCCGATCATGAAGGGTTCCATAAAAATCACGTTTGTTGTATGTTACACCCCTTAAATATTATTTTATTCTGTTTTTTTTTTATATTTTTGTTGTTATACTTGTAGCTACAACAAAAATACATAATCCGTGAACAACTGTCTAAATACAGGTACAGCCTGGTGTAGGTACTTACAGACAGACAGTGGAGTCTTAGCAATAGTGTCCCGTTTAACCCTTTGGTTACGGAATCCTAATAACGATATTAGGATAATAATAACTAATAACGATATTAAATATCGTGTATCGGAAAATACAAAACAAAAAAATTCAAATAAATTTTCAAAAAGATTTTTTACAAACTTACCTAATTTTCAAATGACAGTTTGACAGACGCAGGTCATTCACCTTTTCACTGTTAAGTGATCGAATTGTATTGTGAATAAATATACGTAAAATATAAATCAGCTTATAACTTAACACCATTGGCTAATGTTACGAAAATCGGATGGTAGTATATGTTGTAAGGAAAAATTGCACAAATCGTACGATTTATATTTCATTTTACGAGGTTAAACACGCATAATCAGCCTGTAATGTTCCCAGTTTCCCACTGCTGGGACACAGGCCTTCCCTTCGAGTAGGGCCTATACAGGGTTATTTAAAAAAAATAACAACCTTTCATTGGCTTGGAGGAGCTCGTGGCTAAATAAATACAGACGGGCACAGGCCGATCTTCCGTGTTAAGCCGCGCTTGCCGAGGTTTGTCTGTGGATGGGTGTCCATCTGTCATAGCGAGTTTCCTCCGTGCCTCGGAAAGCACGTAAAGCCGTTGGTCCCGGCTGTCATTTGTAGATCTTTGACAGTCGTTACTGTTAATCAGAAGCTCTAAAGTCTGACAACCAGTCTTACCATGGGGTATCATATTACCCAGTTACTGGGTTGTGGAGGTCCGACAGGCAGTAGCTCCATGTAAAATACTGATATCCAGCTGAATCTGGTTTGACTGGAAGCCGACCCCAACATAGTTGGGAAAAGGCTAGGCAGATGATGTACAACATTTCATTCGCTGAAAGTACCTATAGTTATAAAGGGTTGTTTTAAAGCCACAGTTTTTGAAACCTCATACATTGAAAGTTAATTCGCCACAGCTAGATTTTGTTATTGTAAATTTGCCACGTGTTTTCATTTCACATAATTAAATAAATAAATATTCCACAACTATCACACAACGCCATCTAGTCCCAAGCTTAGCAGAGCTTGTGTTATGGGTACTAGACAACTGATAAACATACTTATATATTTATAAATACATACATATTATAGATAAATTACACCCAGACACAGAACAAATGATTGTGCTCATCACACAAACATTTGTCCTGGGTGGGAATCGAACCCACGACCTCCGGCATAGCAGTCAGGGTCACTAACCACTAGACCAACAGGCCTGCCGTTCCAGGGCCACGATTACCAGATGAGATAGTTCCGTAAGGCAGGATGTGTGAAAAACTAAGTTTTATTTTTGGTCTCTGAGAATGTTGTGTTCGTAGAAAAAGATAAAAGGACAAGTCAAGGATTATTACCTCTCCTCTATAATTTAGTATATTTTAGGTTCATTTTAAAACATATTATACAACATTATTTTTTGTTTATGCGAAACCCGATACACCTGTCTAGTATTTTTGTGTAAAGAATCTATGTACAAAATTTTAAAACCGTATCATATGAAATCACAAGGTTATAAGTTTGTATATTACCTGGTTGTCCGTTCAAAAACATGCTCATTTCGCGGTACACCCTCGTAAACCGCGTCTCCTGTGTTATACACTTGTGATAATAGCTTGGCAATAGGTACCTAACCGTACGGTGATTGTATTGTAATGAACTGGTAATAAAAATTAATTAAAATATTTTTGAAAAAAAATATAACATGGTGTAAAAATTATTGGAATCGAATCAGTTACTGATTCTGAACAAACTAAATTCAGGTTTCGCATATACTAAAAATAATGTTGTATATTATATACCTACATACATTTTTTATGTTTATTTTAATAGTATGTATGTTTATATTTTTTTATTCTTTGTACACTGTGTCTACGTTTTGATGTCTATCTCTCTTCTGTCGCTGGTCTGCTGGAAGAAATTTCTTATTGAAATAAGCAGTGCCTTTGTGCTCTTTTATCTGTATGTTACTTCTTGTACCTATGTGTTTTGTGTGTGAGTAAGAGAAAATTTCTAAACCAATTTTATAAAAATATGAAATGGCTATCTGTGTGTCGGTGTATTTGCTTGTAGCACTGTAGCTCCTAAACGAATGGACCTATTTTCTGCCCTACTAAGCAAAAGGCGGTTTCTCAAAAAACCATAATGTTGATTTTTATGCCATCGTATGTATGATTAGCGGAGACCTCTCGCGCCCGGCATTGGTCGAGGCCATGTTGCGGGGCGAGATGGAGTGGGAAGCGGTCGCCTCCTTCTGCGAAGCAGTCATGCTCGCGAAGGAGGAGGCGAGCCGCGTGAGGGGGAGGACAGCGACCTCCCTCCACCCCAGCCGCAGTGGTGGACGCCCGCGGCGTCGGACGTTGCAAGACGATCTCCGGCCACCGTAGGCGCGGGCATGCGGGCGGCGAGTAATGGGCGACTCGCTGTCCGACCATGGACCATGCCCGGGTCGACGGCGCGTTGTGTTCCACGCGCGCCTCAAGGAGTGTCAGCATAATGACGGGGCCTGTAGAGGGCCATAGCCTGCCGGGGTCGCGGGACTTTCCCATTACCGTAACCCCGGTACGTAAAGGGCTAGTGAAGGACACCGTGGATTTTAGTCAGTACAAGTCTGACAGTCCCTCCCGCCCTGCCCTGGGTGGGAGGACTCATTTGATGATTTTACCACGATAAAAAAAAAAAAAAAATCGTATGTATGATTTGGACCATGCCCGGATCGACGGCGCGTTGTGTTCCACGCGCGCCTCAAGGAGTGTCAGCATAGACGGGGCCCCCTGTAGAGGGCCAAAGCTTGCTGGGATCGCGGGACTCACGAATCACCGTGACCCCGGAACGTAAAGGGCTCTTGAAGGATACCGTGGATTTTAGTCAGTACGAGTCTGACAGTCCCTCCCGCTCTGCCCTGGGTGGGAGGACTCATTTGATGATTTTACCACGTTAAAAAATTTATAATAATCGTATGTATGACTAGCATTTTGCCCGCGACTTCATCCGCGTGGGTTACTTACTTTCCTAATTGCCCCTTTTCACCCCCTTAAAGTTTAAATTTCCAAAAACCCCTTCTTAGTGCTCCCCTACATTGTAATAGGAAGCCGTGTGCAAAATTTCACATTCCTAGCCCCAGTAGTTTCGGCTGTACGTTGATATGTCAGTCAGTCAGTTCTCCTTTTATATATATAGATTTAAGGTAAAACTGAAATAGAGTTTTTTTTTTGTTGAGGATATGTTTTATATTTTTTGAACAACACTAGTTTTGTTCATGAGATACGTATTTTTTTAAGATATCCCATGGCTTTTGACGATTTTGAGATACCGCTTTTGCGCTTAGTAGGGCAGATTTTATGTCGTTTCTTTCCACCATCAGTAAAGCCTTTGTCAAACAGACAGGCGTGGCGAATGCGAAGCGTGACGTTTTTGTTTGTAATGTATGGAATTGTTTGAATCCAGTCACATAGAAAAAGCGAAATCGATCCGATAGCGTGACCGAACTATCGGACTGACGTCTCGTATCGGTTCGTTATCGCTTCGGACTCGCTTGTCTGTTTGACAAAGGCTTAAGTCTTATGCGCATTCGGATAAACAAGAATCACGTGTCACAGACACGTGACAAACAAAAAGTGTTCTATAATAAGCGTGATTAATAAATCATAACTTTATTCTTTTTTTGTAAAATAAAGAAACGAGTGTTCATAAGTTTTCGTTAAGATATTAAAATATCCGTACGATATAAAAAATGCCCTGTATGTACTAGTCTGGATTTTTTGACAGTTTTTAGCCATTGAAGAAACTATCAAAACTACTAAACGACTAAAATCCACGGTGTCCTTCAATAGCCCTTTACATTCCGGGGTCACGGTAATTCGTAAGTCCCGCGACTAAAATTAAATGTGTGCGAGACGCTCACTCACACATTTATATAAAAGTGGCTTCACTAAAACGTTACGTTTTGTTTCGTTCACGGAATCTGCACATTTTATAATCTAAGACACAAGCCTAAATAATAGTAGGTAAGTAAAATAGTCTGCTCAAACTAACACGGAAAACATGCGAGATAATGTATGTTAATTACAGAACTACATAAATTATGGAAATGAGGATTGCAAAATCAAACTTGAGGTTATCATCACTCACAGAATGCCACCCATCTCTTTTCTGGCCTTGGACATCGCTGCTTGACTTTCCAAAATGTATAATTAAACAGTCATTTAGGAACAGCCTCGTAGATAATTTTTCGGAATTAAATGCAAGGCCACCCCATCTTGTTTTTGACCGCGACGTAGTGTTGCTTAACTTTAGGTTAGTCATGTGTGGCAATCCGCCTCCGCCGACGCCCAGACGCCCGGGGCGTCAGGGACAGCGGAGAAGAAGGCGTGGAGAGCAAGATTCGGGTAGCTCGCCGTCCGCCCAAGCCCGAATCAATGACGCGTCGTGTTTCACGCGTGCCTTAGCCCTTTCGTATACAAAGCGACGGAAGTCTCCGATACCTTACGACTTTGGTATCCATTGACGCGTACCTGTGTACGAACCTCTATGGATTTGTATTGCGATAGTCGCCTGGATACTAAAATCGTAAGGTAGATCGGAGACTAGCTTCGCGTTGTGGATTAAGGGGGCGCTAAGAACTGCCAGTAAACTAAGCGCTGGCTTGTATGACCAGATGTATGAATGTGGATGAGGTGAAAGGAGTGTGTAAGGATCGTAGCAGGTGGTGCTCTGCAGTTTCTGCTTAACACCATAGGAAGATGGTGGTGAGTTTATGTTTACGAACAGCTAGTTACCTATATCCTGAAAAGATTTATTCTTGTTTTGTTTCGAAATTCCGGCCCCCATTCTAACAAAATCCTAGTTCGTCTCATATCACAAGTACTTTAAAGGTACATCATCATAATCTGCTTAGCCTTTTTCCAACTAAATTGGGGTCGGCTTCCAGTCGAACCAGATGCAGCTGAATATCAGTATTTTACATGGAGCGACTGCCTATTGGACCTCCACAACCCACAGCGTAATACTATACCCCATGGTAAAAATAATACAGTTAAAAATATAATCTACTTACCACAACTCAATTTTTTCTGCTGCGATATCAGCATACTCAAAGGAACTCTCCGATCAGGTGTTGGTGCTAAACCGAACAGCCTGTTCCTGGCCGTCTGGGCCACTGTGAGACGCGTCATGGTGGTGCCTGGTCGTTAGTGGTCGGTAGTGGACGATAGTGGCCGGGGGACTCGCTACATGTGTGGTTTAATCTGTGGAAGATGGAAAAAAAGGGTTAGTTAAGGTGTCTTGGTGACAAGATTGGCGCTGTCGCTGAGCGATAAGACTGCGGCGCTACGTATCGCAGTTTCGATCCCAGCAAGGAACAAATGTTTGAATGATGTACAAGTAGTTGTTCCGGGACTGGGTGTTTGTGAATATGGGTTTCAATGTTTGTAAACACACCCATGATGCAGGAGTAATTACTAAGTTTAAAAATATATGAGATGACATGAAATCTGGCTAAAAAGTAAAATCTTAGAAAGAACATTATCTGTTTATTACCTGTTCTCATAACTGCCAAATTAAAAACTTTGTTTAGGTACATTTAAATATAACAATTACATAATAACCTAATAAGGAGTGTTAGATAATTATGTACCTAATTAATTAAATTTAGAATTATGTAAAAGATAATTAACCTCAAATCTTGTACTAAATTATAACTGAAGACCAATTTTATATATAAAAAAAACTTATACAGCATGCATTTTTTTCGGTTCAAATTTTTTTTTAAAAATGAGGAAGTTATCTGTGGTGGGGAAAATCTCCACTAGATTTGGCATACAAGACAACTTATAATTATAATCATATATTTATTTTCGAATATCAGGTCTCAAAGATAAAAAATCATAATTACATAAATATAGCTATTATTAATACTTACTTAATTATGAATACTTACTGCATGATTTGGTAAATGTGATGAAAACTATGAAATTCATCACTTTTACCAGTTTTTATTAATAATTGACTATGTGGTGTGGTAAAAGTAATGAATATACCTATTCCGTACCACCAACCAAGATAGCTAGACGAAGCCCCGCCTCGCGGGGCTCCTATTTCTGCGTGCAGGGTTTAAAGTAACCTAACTTCGAACCTAACCTGTCCGTCGTCTCAGGGTGCCTCCAAGACACGAGCTCGCTTCGCTCGCTCTTGTATGCTAAGTCAAATAACTGATACACCCATAACTTTGGCGACACGGTTGGCGCAGTGGCTGAGCGATCAACTGCTGCGCAGAGTGTCGTGGGTTCGATTCCCGCACGGAACAAATATTTGTATGATCTGCAAGTGGTTGTTCCGGGTCTGGGTGTTTGTGTATGTGAGTTTCTATGTTTGTAAACGCACCCACGATACAGGAAGAAATTCCTAGTGTAGGGCAACGTTTTTATTAAAAAAAAAAAAAAAAAAAAACTTAGCTCGACGGAGTCACGCTATTTATTAGATTTACCAAAAGCAAGGTGTAATTATTAATACTAACCGGTAAATGTAAATAATTCATTACTCTAAACCTTCAATTGTGGTAATTATTAAAATTGTGTATATGCGTGGCACACGTCAGTGTACCTGGCATTACTTAAGTTCTTATTGTGCTGTCGACATATAACGTGTTCTATCAAATAAGTGTTTATTTTCAAGTCAAGTTATAGTCTAAAGGAGATTAGCTTTCTGTTAGCGTTGCCGCGGCTTTAGTGTCTGTTCGACACTGAGGAGATCAAGAATGAATTTAAACTTTTTTTTAACGTGGTAAAATCATCTTATGAGTCCTCCCACCCAGGGCAGAGCGGGGGGGAATGTCTGTCAGACTCGTACTGACTAAAATCCACGGTGTCCTTCAGTAGCCCTTTACGTTCCGGGGTCACGGTAATTCGAACAGTCCCGCGACCAATAATTAATTTAAACTTAAGTAAAGGCAATTGCACTAACGTGTGACGCGTATAATGTTGTCTTGTATGCGGAATCTGAAGGACGTATTTGTGCCTCCCATTCTCCGTTGGATTTTACGACGCCAATCATAACTCATTTTTGGCAAAAAAAAAAACTGTAGAAAATGAGCCTTGAATCGATATTCGACACATTTTCGAAACACGCTATATCTGATGAAACGTCAAAATAAATAAAAAACCAACCGGCTTTTTATTATCTAGTTTATGAACAAAAACTAGAACCGACACATTAATGTATTTCTTAGCATAGGTCAGTTCCTATCAATAAATATTATTGAATATTTAGTTTTTAAAACGGGAAATTTAGAGAAGGTTATCAATTCGTTTTTCTTTGGACTCTGTTTGTCCTATTTTTTTTTTAACGAAAGTATTTTTTTTATTTTTAGATACAAAAGTCACGTGGCGATGATACGGGGCGTAGAAAACGCCCGATTAGAACATCTGTATCGCATATGAAGGATTCCGTAAAATGTTCTACGAAAAAAATTACAAACACAAACAACACACAAGTTTGTTGTATAGGAGTCATCATTATTCATTCAAATTTTATTCATTCACGTTGACATGACAGATATGACAGTGACAGTGTTAGGTTTATTTTCGTTACGGAATTTCTTGATTCGTTCGCCGCGCTCAAGGCCAAAAGCTATGCAATAGCTTAAAATCACGGTTGTTGTATAGGAGCTCCCTTAAATATTAATTTTATTCTGTTTTTTAGTATTCGTTGTGATAGCGGCAACAGAAAATTTATATCATCTGTGAAAATTCTGTGGAAACCACGTCTTTTTGCTGACAGCTTCTTCAGGCGCACGTGGTATACAAAAGGCCGTCATCTCGGGTTAAAATATTCGAAACCTTGACCTATGTAACCTTATTGTAGTTAATTCATCATAACTAATATTTAATCCGTCATGTTAAACCATGTTATTTTTTTTTCAATCTGTGATATATGTATAATATGGACCGGTTTTATTCCGTCAAAGTTTAGTAGTCAATGTTTTTGAAATGATATGGCCACGACCTAAGCGTTGATGGTAGACACATTGGTGGAGCGATCAATTGTTGCTATGCTATGTGTCGCGGGTACATAATTTCCGCACGAAACATATCAAACTCAAAATTCAAGTCCTTTATTTCAATTAGACCATCATCAGTACTTTTGAATTGTCAAAAAAAAGTAATACTACAGTTCCAGACACAAGACATAATAACTTGTGAAAGTACTGTAATGGCACATTCCAAATCGTAGATCTCTTTGGGATAAGAATGGGGAAGTTACTCCATGGACACTCTTAAATAAATATGTTTTAACGAATATATTTTGATGATCTAAAAGTAGTTTTTCCGGGCCTAGGTGTTTGTGCTCCTAGTGTCGAGGACAAGTTCCTAAGTTTTTACTAGATAGGTTATTGGGTTTTTAGACCTGGGTCTTTATTACAATTAATAATAACAGTTTATGATTTGCCTAGATTATAAGAAACAAGCAAAATATTATGTTATTAATTTTATAAAAAAATATGGGTATTAAAAAAAGGTGCAAAGGTGGAATGTTATGACTTAATTTAATAAAAAAAACTAGTTTATGCCCCCGGCTCTGTGCGGTATTCTGTAATCAAGGCTAAACATTGAACTATGCAAAAGCAATTAGGCTGACCGATAATTGTGCAAAAAAATTATTCACAGTGCATGAGCAGTGCCTGAGCGATTGAACTGCTGCGCTTTGTGTCGCGGGTTCGATTCCTGCACGGAGCAAATATATGTATGATCTACAAGTAGTTGTTTCGGGTCTGGGCGTTTGTGTATGTGAGTTAATATGTTTGTAAACTCACCCACGATACAGAAGAAATTCCTAGTGTGGGGCAACGTTTTTATAAAATAGAAAAGAACGAAAAAGAATATTTAATAGTTTGGGAGTCGAATGCACGATTGCGAGTGTCTGCGAAGCAGTTTATCTATTTCTTTTTAGATAATATGTATAACATTAAATACATTTTTTTAAATGAGCGTCATCTGCCTAGCCTTTTCCAAGTTACATTGGGGTCGGCTTCCAGTCGAACCAGATGCAGCTGAATATCAGTATTTTACATTGAGCGACTGGTATCATACCCTATTGTAAGACTGGTTGTCAGACTTTAGAGCAAAGATCTGCAAATGACAGCCGGGACCAATGGCTTTACGTGCTTTCTGAGGCACGGAGGAAACTCTTCATTTAATTTTGTTAAATGATAAAAAAGCATAATTAGACTTATCAAGCCACATAATTTTGTATAAAAACAGTAGGTAATTTAATGACTTAATTCCCTAAATACTAGGCATTCTCAGGCAGTTCTAAATCCATAAATTAAAATAAAAACCGGATTTTTATTATGCCTTTATTATCTCTTTTTAAATTATGTAATAACAATAAAATTACAATCACTTTAAATTAATCAGACCAACCTATTTTTTTAAATAGTTTATTTGATCTTGTTATCTTTTAAACCGACTTCAAAAATGAGGAGGTTTCTGAATTCGGTCGGTTTTTTTCTTTTCTTTTACATTATGTACACCGATTGAACCGAAGTTTTTTTGTTCGATGTAATAGGGGTACAGTGTATAAGACGGGGCACGAGGTATGATGGGAAATCACACACTTAAGGCAAACTTAACATAATATTAACGTAGCGCAAGCGCCAACAGGGCGCCATTTGTTAATAGCCGCTTGCAAATGACGTCCTGATGGCGCTTGTGCTACGTTAGTGTTGTGTTAAGTATGCTTAAAGACTATGTCCCCATTATACCTCGCGCCCCGTCTTATACACTGTTCCCCTATACCTGTTATTTGGTTCCATCAAAATTTAATTCAGTTTCCCTGAGCATTTTTCGCTTATTTTTTACTTGAACAATGTGATTACAATTAGGTACTAAGGATTACAAAATTCTAGTAAGAAAATTATGTTTAAATATGACATAAATTTGCGTTAAATATTTGAACTAAAAATAATAAAATAGAAAAACTTAAAAAAAGGTGGCTTTATTTTCTTTAATTCACTTTTTTGCTAACGATTTCCGAAAGAAAATAAGTTATTTTTTGTGGTTATTTCTGAAGTCGTTTAATTCTTTTTTAATAGAAGATCATGAACACTAGTTTGGATTACAAACACCTGTATTTTTGTCTCGCTCTACTGATCACAGACATAACTCTTTTACTATTTACCAGTTAAGTAACCGAGAGTTATGTAACTGTTGCTAAACACAAGACTATCCATTCATTGTTGACTAAAATTAACTTTGGCAAAAAAACTGAAACCAACGATGCTAAAAGAATTTAAATTTTTCAGGTTTTTACAGTCATTATTTTACGGTTTCGCTTGCGTTTGTAAGAATAGGGTATGAGACTGTAAAAATTTAATTTGTCCGTTAGTTAGAGTATCAAGAAATATTTAACACGTATTTTTCCTTTAGTTACGTAAACCAAAATTGACGAAGATTTATTTTTTATTTTTTTAGTCGTCGTAAAATCATCAAATGAGTCCTCCTATGCGTTTTTCCTGACCGATTCTGGGGGTCTAATTCCTAAGCACGAATCTCGTGGTTTCGGCCTTAGTTACGGACGTTCTACGCTCCGTGACATCGAGGCTGGACTAAGAATTAATGATATTACGATTTGACAGATAGCTCCTTAGAATCCGCGCCATCACTTCTGACCTTTTCTTTCCCCGCCAAGCTTTGGCACTCTAAAGAGGGGCCCCGTTATTTTGCTTACACTCTTTGAGGCGCGCGTGGAACACAACGCGCCGTCAAGCCGGGCATGCTCCATGGTCGGACAGCGAGTTGCCCATTACTCGCTGCCCTCGTGCCCGCGCCTACGGTGGCCGGAGATCGTCTTGCGACGTCCGACGCCGTGGGCGTCTACCACTGCGGCTGGGGTGGAGGGAGGACGCTGTCCTCTCCCTCAGGCGGCCCGCCTCCTCCTTCACGAGCATGACTGCTTCGCAGAAGGAGGCGACCGCTTCCCACTCCGTCTCGCCCCGCAGCATGGCCTCGACCAATGCCGGGCGCGAGAGGTCTCCGCCTATCGCCGTCGTGAGGACACGGCAGTGCTCTGCCCAAGCGGGGCAGTCCTGCACCGTATGCTCCACCGTGTCCTCCGGACGATCCTCGCAGTGGTGACACCCAGGCGTTTCTTCCCTCCCTATCAGACACAGGAACCTCCCGAAACTTCCGTGTCCGGTGAGGACCTGCGTCATGCGGTAGGTCAGGACGCCGTGACGCCTATCCAGCCACTCCTCAAAGAGGGGTCTTACCGCCGCGATTGCGGGTCGGAAAATTCGTGGTACAATTTTTTTTTAGCAATTTGATGATAGATGCTAGCGCCGCATCAAAAAGACTTCAGTCGTGGCGGTATTATAGGTAGGCGGCCGCAAATTTGATTTTGACGTTAGTTACGTTCGTGCATCCGTAACCGTATCTTCGTTCACGGATTCAAAAAGTAAACCTCTTCTTTAATTGCGGATCAAATTGATTAAGCGTTTGTCACCGTCACGGTAAATTAATATTATGCGGTATGACGTCAATTACATTGTGATACTCGTATTATTAAAGTAATTTGACAGATGTCAGTCGAGACAAATTGTAGATTAGATTTGAACGGTGTCTAGCAAAATGAAAATGATTTCTAGACGTTGTGGACAATCTTAGTTAATAAGCCAACCGACGCAGCTATTTTATACAAAGAGATATATCTATTTTAAAATGGGAACTATATTTTGATTTGTCATCAACTTGTATCATCTAATAAATAGATCTATCGCAACTCGCTGTCCGACCATGGACCATGCCCGAGTCGATGGCGCGTTGTGTTCCACGCGCGCCTCATAGAGCATAATGACGGGCCCCTTTAGAGGGTCAAAGCCTGCCAGGTTCGGGGGACCTACGAATTACCGTGACCCCGGAACGTAAAGGGCTATTGAAGGACACCGTGGATTTTAGTCAGTACGAGTCTGACTGTCTGGTAGTCTCTCCCGCTCTGCCCTGGGAGGGAGGATTCATTTGATGATTATACCACGATAAAAAAGGTACCATGTAACCTAGTGATCTGATTTATACCAACAAATGTCTTTTTCTATGCCAATTGGTCTATTTTTAACTCTAAGAAAAATTTAACGAATATAATCTAATCAACATAATCGTTTGAAATGAATTGCGCCAACAGTAATTGCTGATATGTCGATTGTAATAGTAATTAAAGCATGTGATTAATTACTAATTATGTTACAGGAAGTTTCACAAGATGACCTTGTATGTTATTACGGCTCATCATTTGCGTATCTTTTTCCAAGAATGTTTGGATCGACTTCTAGAGTAAATCAAGGGATTTCTTTTTTAAATAAAAACGTTGCCCCATACTAGGAATTTCTTCCAGTACCGTGGGTACGTTTACAAACATAGAAACTCACATACACAAACACCCAGACCCGAAACAACTATTTGTAGATCATACAAAAATTTGTTCCGTGCAGGGATCGAACCCGCGACACTTTGGGCAGCAGTCGATCGCTCATGACCTGCTGAATATTCGTGTTACTATACAACATTATTTTTAGTATATGCGAAACCTGAATATAGTTTGTTCAGAATCAGTAACTGATTCGATTCCAATCATTTTTACACCATGTTATATTTTTTTTCAAAAATATTTTAATTAAATTTTATTACCAGTTAATTACAATACAATCACCGTACGGTTAGGTACCTATTGCCAAGCTATTATCACGAGTATATAACACAGGAGATGCGGTTTACGCGGGTGTACCGCGAAATGAGCATGTTTTTGAACGGACAACCAGGTAATATACATACTTATAACCTTGTGATTTTTTATGATACGGTTTTAAAATTTTGTACATAGATTCTTTACACAAAAATACTAGACAGGTGTATCGGGTTTCGCATAAACAAAAAATAATGTTGTACAGTAGAATTCGGATATAACGACCTTCAAGGGACCGGCGATACTATGTCGTACTAACTGGATCACGTATAAAACGGCAGGATGATTTCTTAAGTACATATGTACTTAACTTACGAATACATGTGTATTATAAATGCGAAAGTTTGATTTTCCTATTTAGGTAAATAAAACATTTTGTAGCAATCACATGTGCTTTATTTTAATGGTTCTTAAACATTCCAAATCACAAATAGCTACATAATTTACTCTAATACAAAGAGATAAAATACACACGCAATACACGAAAAAACTCTGTGTTACTAACGTAGAAAGTCTGTGATTTGTGTTTGTTTTTGACAAACTTTTGTTCGGTAGTAAGAACTTCGTACAGCATTGTGAATGCGTGACATCATTGTTTTCATACGATCATCATCGAAGTTAGTCTGAACAAACTTTCATGATGATCGTATGAAAACAATGATGAAAAACATTTCATTAAGCGTTTCCGCAGCCTTCAGAACTTCAGACACACTCAAGGTTGGATGAATCTCCTCTGGTTCGTCATCATCACGGTGCGTAGGTTGTGTAAACAAATCGTTGCGGGTCGTTTTAACCGGACGTATTATCATAAATACTGGTCGCTATAAGCAGTTGGTCGCTTAAACCGGAGTCGCACTAAACGGTTATATTTTCTCAGTACCTAATTATGAAACTTATCTTGAGTAAACATTATCGTCGCTAAAACCGGTTAGTCGTTATAAGCGAAGTCGTTATATATGAATTCTACTGTATATATTTTTTTTGATGTAGTAGACATATAGGAGGCAGTCGTGCGACGGTTTCTAAGTATTGTCCGTTAGCAAAGATTTTCACGTTAGTTTTGTTCGTCCGAATCCGTACCGGACTTAGAAAGTAGACCCCCTAGGACAGGAAATTGACGGAATAGGAGCAACGGTAGGGACGGATCAAGCAAAAATACCCTGTGACATCCATCACCATTTATTGTTATTTACTGCAATGGTCCTAGTTTGTAACTGTACCTTCCGATTGATGTGTTATGTTTTTTTTTTTTTAATTTATTTATTGAAATTTTATAACAGAGGTGTTCCTTAATAATAACCTCGCCAAACTGTGACGTTTGATGGCGAGAGAGGCGCTCTTTACATAACAATGAACCACTATTACACTACACACACTTATTCTACTACAATGGATGAATATTAAAAAAAAAAACTATTTAGTTCTCCTTACAATCCTGTAAAATGTTTTTCAGTTTTGTCTTTAGTGATCCTTTACTAATTTTTACTCTTGCTCTTAATAAATCAATTTTATTAAACACTTTAGGTACCAAGTACTTGGATGTTCTCTTACCATAATAATTTGTTATATGTGGTTGAATCAATTTGTTCTCTCTAACCCTACGTGAATGTTCTATTAAATATAAAGTCTGACAACCATTTACCATGAGGTACCCAGTTACTGGGTTGTGGAGGTCCGACAGGCAGTCGCTCCATGTAAAATACTGATATCCAGCTGCATCTGGTTTGACTGGAAGCCGACCCCAATATAGTTGGGAAAAAGCTAGGCAGATGATGTTGATGATGTGAATGTTCTATTAAATTGTATAAAATCTTGGTACCTCTAATCGTACAGACAGATGTGTTGCTGGGGAGTTGGTTCCGCCACTTCTTCTTCCCAGCCAAAACACTAGGAAGTGTCGATGGGGGGTGCTTTGGGGGACTGTCTTATGTAAAAATTGATCTTCAAAAAGTGCTGATAAATCAGCAGAATTGATTGAACGATTTGATTGACCCTGTTACATGCCTATAAAGACACCAATGGGGTCGATTCTAATTTTTACCATCTAGGCCGTTGATGCGGCAGCAGGGCCAGAGGGTTGAATGAAACCAAACCAAAAAAAAATGGTTTTGTTAGTTGGCAGTTGGCATCGTTTTCTTTGAAAAAAAAATGTAAGAGACGAAATCTCCTAGATATTTAGCTAGTGATCAGTGTCCCAGCGGTGGGACCATTATTAGTTGATTATACTATTAGTAAATCCATAAAACTTCATACATAAACACAGTCTACGCAACGTATTTGAGCACTATTGCGTGCACGCGCATTGTGGTCAAGGATCGACGCGCGTCTCTGATTGGCTGCCGCCGCGTTCCATATTTGAACATACTCATAACGGTTTTTACAATTATTTGATGGTTTATGTAATGATTTGTCCTAGGAATGTGTGTTTAAAAGTTTTTAGTATGGCTCTTGGCCTCAAAGATGGCCCAGAGACTAATTTTTTTTTTGTCAAGTCGAGATTTTTAAACTTTTTAAGTGATAAAAGCGGGATTCTTTCATTGGGAACGGGAATTAGTAAAAAAACGTATATAATCAGAAGTTTTTTTAAAGATTTTCCTCAAAAAAAAAAATGGGAGTTCCCATTCTTACAATTGAAATTTCATCAAACCATACGTGTGGGGGGGTATCTATGGATAGGACTTTAAAAATGATATTGAGGTTACTAATATCATTTTTTTCTAAACTGAAGAGTTTGCGCGAGAGACTTCCAAAGTGGTAAAATGTGTGTCTGTAACTTCTAAAATAAGATAATGATATTAGTTTTATAAAAAAAATATATGATGTACATTACCATGTAAACTACCAGCGAAAATTAGTTTGAACGAGATCAAGTAATAAGTTTTTTTTAATACGTCATAAATCGTAAACCGCAATTTATCTTTCAAAGTTACAACCAACTACAAGAACTTTTATATTATGTTACTTGCTGCTACGGAACCCTTTATGGGCGAGTCCGACTCGCACTTGGCCGGTTTTTATATAATGTTTTTGGGGGAACACGATCTTAATGAAGACAACATAATTACTCTTTTAAAGTAAAATCTTTAAGTTACTTTACACTGGGCCCTTATTAACATTAAAAGTAATCTGACCCACATATCTGCTCACCTCGTTGCTAACAAAGCGTGAAGTTAGGCCGAATTTAATAAGTTACAGATTTACGGCCAATTAGACCCAAAATACAGTTATGAGCTCACAGCTAAGGACTGGAATTCCCTGCCGGGGTCTGTATTTCCGGATAGCTACAACCTTGAGGTCTTCAAGTCAAGAGTGAATATGTTACTTCTAGTCAAGCGTGCTTCACCGTCGACCACATCATCGCTTACCATCAGGTGAGATAGTGGTCAAACGCGAATCAATAAAAAAAAGTGTCTCGAAAATCGAAACTTTATTATCTTTACGTGGTTGGTCGCGGGACTAACGGATTACCGTGACCCCGGTACGTAAAGGGCTATTGAAGGACACCGTGGATTTTAGTCAGTACAAGTCTGACAGTCACTCCCGCCCTGCCCTGGGTGGGAGGACTCATTTGATGATTTTACCACGATAAAAAAAAACCATACGTGGTTAAATAATAACAGGTCGGGTCTATCGATGGGTGACCATCTATCATAGCGAGTTTCCTCGGTGCCTCGGAGAACACGTAAAGCCGTTGGTCCCGGCTGACATTTGTAGATCTTTAACCGTCGTTACTGTTAGTCAGAAGCTTGAAAGTCTGACGACCAGTTTTACCAAGGGGTATCCTATTACCCAGTTACTGGGTTGTGGAGGTCAGATTGATGTTTGTTTACTCAATCATGTCAGAATGATTAGACGGATTTTGATGAAATTTAGCTCATAGATAGATTTAAAATCTGGAATACCATATATATTTACATATTATGGTCTTGTGGGCTAATTTTGAGTTAGACACGGGCGCAGGTATGGCAACAACTAGTAAATAATGAACTAGTTTTTTTACCGCGGTTTCACCCGCTGTTCAGCTCCTTTTAAACATAGCGTGATATTATGTAGCCTATAGCCTTCCTCTATAAATGGACTATCGAACACTGAGATCGAACATAAAAAGATTTTTTAAATTCGAACCAGCAGTTCCCGAGATTATCGCATTCAATCAAACAAATTCTTCAGCTTTAAGATTTTAGTATAGATTACGAAATATTTTTATTTAATTACATGTAACAGTATCATTTTACATAAATTAAGTAAATAATATAATGTATATAATATACAACAATTACAATGTGTTGCAAAATTAACTAAAATGCTGATCAGTGAAAAACTTATTCCAGTTAGAAACACGTGTATCTTTTTTGGGAGCAGACGGGCGGTTGAAACGCTTAGATAAGCGTTTGAAACGCTCAGACAAGCGGATTATTGCGTTTTTCAACTTTTCTGGAGACTAAAGATGGTTCGAGCTCATCCAGAAGAATTGGAACGTGTGACGCAAGAATTGTATGAAAAATTGTCTGAAACCAGAAAAAAATAACGACATATTTTTTTAATTTCACTTCGGTCTTTATTCTAGTCTAGCTCAAATGTGAAAGAGACTAAGTCTACGATAGAGTAAGTTTAGCAAGAAGAAGCCTGTTCACTATAACTTTGAAGAGATTCGGGTTGTATGCGTTCCTGAGTTTTTGTTTGTAAACGCACTCACGACACAGGAGAAATTCCTAGTATGGGGCAACGTTTTTATAAATATAATATATATGTATAAGCGTGGGGCAAGCCTGCATGCTGCATCTAAGCCTGAATTTTTCTCTTTAAAAAACTACATACTACATTTTCTTAACATTTTAATTGAAAATTGTTGAAAACCGCTCGTCTAGCACTGAAGCTAATTAGGTGTTTTTCAAAATTAACAACTCATCGTAATTAGAGCGTGTTCATTATTACATTATTACGATACAATAGCAATTTATGAACATTCTTATGTTTTATTATTTTTTTATAATAATGTCTGGTTTCACCGATATTATTTATTTTTTTAAATACGTTGCCCTAGTCTAGGAATTTCTCCTGTGTCGTGGGTGCGTTTACAAACATATAAACTCACACACAAACACCCAGACCCGGAACAACTACTTGTAGATCTTACAAATATTTGCTCCGTGTGGGAATCGAACCCGTGAGCAGTCCAATCACTCAGCCACTGCGCTAACCGTGCCGTGTTATGTCGTTTTTAGGGTTCCGTAGTTAACTAGGAACCCTTATAGTTTCGCCATGTCTGTCTGTCTGTCTGTCTGTCCGTCCTCGCTTAATCTCTGTGACCGTTAGCACTAGAAAGCTGAAATTTGGTACCAATATGTATATCAATCACGCCGACAAAGTGCAAAAATAAAAATTGGAAAAAAATGTTTTTTTAGGGTAGCCCCCCTATATGTAAAATAGAAAGTGATTTTTTTTTTAATTTCAACCCTAACGTGTGATATATCGTTGGATAGGTATTTAAAAATGAATAGGGGTTTACTAAGATCATTTTTTGATGATGTCAATAGTTTCGGAAATAATCGCTCCTAAAGTCAAAAACAATGTGTCCCCCCCCCTCTAACTTTTGAACCATAAGTTTAGAAAATATGAAAAAAATCTGGAAAGTAGAACTTTATAAGGACTTTCTAGGAAAATTATTTTGAACTTGATGGAAAGAACAGTTTTTGTGCAAAAAAAACAAGAAGGTGGTACAAAATTCCTGGACTAAGTTTGTAGTATAATCAATTATTTAAGTTTAAAAAAAGGCTATTTGTTAACACTTATTGTAACGGACGGGAAACTACGGAACCCTACACTGAGCGTGGCCTGACACGCTCTTGGCCGGTTTTTTTTTTTATGGTAAAGAAAGATAGTCCATTTGGTTCCTATACGTCTTAGCGTGATGTTAGCCGAGGAAGGGGACTGAAGCCATAGGAAACAGATAGTACATAAATAAGCGTGTTGTTAGCTGGAAGGATTTTGATGCCACACAAGAAACTAGGTGCTAAATTAGGATAAATTTAATCCCGGTAAATCTTCCGAGTTAATTACCGTGGGATAATTTCCATCCCAGACATGGTCGAAACCATCATCTGCCTAGCCTTTTCCCAACTATATTGGGGTCGGACCAGATGCTAAAGTAAAATACTGATATCCAGCTGATATCAGTATTTTGTTATCAGTGTTTTGTTGTATTTTGTACTGATATCCAGCTGATATCAGTATTTTACATGGAGCGACTGCCTGTCTGATCTCCATAACCCAGTAACTGGGTAATACGATACGCCATGGAAAGACTGGTCATGGTAAGAATAGCAAGTCATGGTCGAAACCGCAGGCAAAACACTAGTCATATAATATCACTTACCTACCATTAGAAGACAAATAATATTTTTTCTCAAATTCGTGATTCCAAAAATCGGTTTCAACATGTTATGTAAAGTAATTTAATGTAATACCAGTGCAGCAGGTTCTTTGACAACAGGATCTATATACCTGCAACAAAATACATTTTAAATTAGTAAATCATAATACCTAATGTTCTTCAAATTAAGAACTAACTTTTGCCCATGATTTCGTACGCGCGCAATTTAGAATAAGGTATCTAAATATTGTAAAGGTGAAGATTTTGTATGTTTGGTTGAACGCGCTAATATCAGGAACTGCTGGTTCGGTTAGAAAAAATATATTGTGTTGGTTTTTTTTTACGTGGTAAAATCATCAAATGTGTCCTCCCACCCAGGGCAGAGCGGGAGGGACTGTCAGACTCGTACTGACTAAAGTCCACGGTGTCCTTCAATAGCACTTTACGTACCGGGGTCACGGTAATTCGTGAGTCTCGCGACCGTGTTGTGTTGGATAGTATATTTATTGGGAGTTATAAGAAGTATATTTATTGGGAGTTATAAATCATCACATTGTGGCTAATAGGAGTAAAAATATTTTTTATTATTTGTGCAATTTTTTTTTATCATTTAGAACTAGTACTTCGCGAGATTAGCGCGCTCAACCAAACAAACTTTTCAAAATTTATTATCTTAATAGCGACCCGCCCCGGCTGCGCACGAGTGCAATCTCTACCATATTATGCATGTTAAATACATATCAATCAACTTTCCTCTTGAATCACTCTATCTATTGAAAACCCGCATCAAAATCGGTTGCGTAGTTTTAAAGATCTAAGCATACAGATAACATACATACGGACGGCGGGGAGCGACTTTGTTTTATACTATGTAGTGATAATAGATTATTTGTTTTTATATCTATGAAATGTCAGTGCCAGAAGTCCAAATAGTTGCTACATTGAATAAAATTAAGTGATTTTCAACATTGATGCGAAAAAGTAAAAAAAAATATTTTTTTTCCAAAAAAAAATTATAGTGATTCCGAGTTTGCATACCTGACATCTTTTAAGTGCATAATTATTTATGTATATTATCACTTTAATTTTAAGAAGCTAATTATACATAAATATAAGAATACTAAATTAAAATAAAACTAAACTATTATAGAGCATCTCAAACATTATCCTCAACGCTGTCAGCTGGTAATGTGCCCAAGAGACTGGCGGCGTTGCCTCTTTGAATGGCAATACTTAGCCTCTGGCCAAGGTAAAAGCCAGCTCTTGGGTCACGGGAAGCGTCAACAAGTCTTTTAGAAATGTCTTTGAAGAGGCTGTGAGCACTCGGACCCCATAGCACTTTAATATCGTAATTTTTAGCGTAGTGTAGACCACCCGTGTGATTACTATACATGTCCGCTACGCCGCAACGCCGCTAAAGAAGTTTTCACTTCAAATAAATATAAGTTCACGTCTTATGGGCCCCACACGCATAAGCTTCACCACAGTTGGCACGGTTAGCGCAGTGGCTGAGCGATTGGACTGCTGCGCTGCGTGTCGCGGGTTCAATTCCCGCACGGAACAAATATTCGTATGATGATATACAAGTAGTTGTTTCGGGTCTGGGCGTTTGTGTATGTGAGTTTATATGTTTGTAAACGCACTCACGACACAGGAGAAATTCCTAGTGTGGGGCAAACTTAAAAAAAAAAAAGTTATGCCACCCATCCACAGACCAACCTCGGCAAGCGCGGCTTAACCTGGAAGATCTAGCCTGTGCTGCTACTATTTAGCCCTGAAGAATATACTAGTCATAAAGATGATTTTTGAGTGAAAGTAAAATACAGCTGCGAGTGGGATTTGAACCCGCGTCTTCTGGATAATAATCCAGACATCTTTTTTTTTTATCGTGGTAAAATCATCAAATGAGTCCTCCCACCCAGGGCAGGGCGGGAGGCACTGTCAGACTAGTACTGACTAAAATCCACGGTGTCCTTCACTAGCCCTTTACGTACCGGGGTCACGGTAATTCGTAAGTCCCGCGACCCCGGCAGGCTTAGGCCCTCTACAGGCCCCGTCACAATGCTGACAAAACAAAATGGTCACCCATCCACAAGTCAACCTTGGCAAGCGATGCTTAACCTTTTGAAAGTAAAAATAAAATTATTATCTTGTAAAAGTCCTTCATAAGGGCGTTGATCACCACGCTTGCTGATTAAAACAAGGATAGCATAACCTTTTTTTTTTTTTTTTTTTTTTAAGGGTGGCAAAATCATCAAATGAGTCCTCCCGCCCTGGGTGGGGCGGGAGGGACTGTCAGACTCTTACTGACTAAAATCCACCCGTGTTTCTTCGGATGCCCTTTACGTTCCGGGGCCGCGGTAACCTGGATTAAGAAAAAATCCGCGACCCCAGCAGGCATTTAGCCCCGTAAGGGGCCCCGTCGGTGACCCGTGAAACACGACGCGCCACCGACCTGGGCTTGGTCCTTGGTCGGACGGCGGGCTTACCCATTACTCGCCGTCCGCAAGCCCGCTCCGCCGCTGTGCCCTCTGCTATTCAGAGGGACACGCGTTGGAGCATCCACCCGACAGGCTATTCGCATACGGGCAAAGAGACCCCTCAGGCACACAGTGCCTAAGTGTTTTGCCCGTATCCCAGGGTGCACCGGCCCGAAAAACTGGTCTTCCCCCCGGACGTATCCGAGAGGGAACTCCAGTCCACGGGCGCACGTGGAGGTTTCCTGTCTTAGCACCCCAGGATAGCATAACCTTGATAGAAATCTTGAAATACAATAATAAACTATAGTGACACGACCCTGCTCCGTCCGAGTGCAATGTTCTGATATCTTGACAAGTCAAAACATATAGATAGATGTTCGGTTTAAAAAATAATTTATTGTCATACGTGACGGGTTGCGAGTAATGGGTGACTCGCTGTCCAACCATGGATCATGCCCGGGTCGACTGCGCGTTGAGTTCCACGCGCGCCTCAAATAGTGTCAGCGTAGTGACGGGGGCCCGGGGTCGCGGGACTCACAAATTACCGTTACCCCGGAACGTAAAAGGTTATTGAAGGACACCGTGGATTTTAGTCAGTACGAGTCTGACAGTTCCCTCCCGCTCTGCCCTGGGTGGGAGGACTCATTTGATGATTTTACCACGCTAAAAAAAGAAGAAATATGTCCCTATCTCAGTTTTATCTTAAATCGTTCATACGATGGCATAAAAATAACTTTAGGATTTCTTTGAGATAACTACCTCTTTTGCGCATAGTGAATATAAAAAAAGACAATTCGGAAATAAAATTATAAATTAGGTAAAAGTTTATAAAATATTTTAAAAGTAGGTAAAAGTTTATTCTAGATTTCATAAATTTGACAGAAACATTTATAAAAATTCTCGTTTACTTTCGACGTTGCATAATTTCTGTATCGTACGATGCTATGTTTTGAACGGCATTTTTAAAAAGACCCAGAAATGCAACGATGTTGCAAACTTGCTTTATTATTTGTAGATATGAATAACAATCTAAAATTAAATAGGTATGTTTGGTGGTGATCAACGAACTGTATAAATTAAATGTAGACACAATGCTGTGTCAACACTATAGAGTTTTTGGTCAACTGGACCCGCTAACTTCTGGTCCCGCGGGTCCAGTTATTTATATTATTGTTGGATAACTGGACCCAAATAACAAAAAAAAACAATTGTTTAAAACTATCAGTGGATACAATCGAGCGCAAAATTGTTTTGATGAAACATAATTCAATCATTTTTATTTTCTAGAAAATGTAAAATGTGAAATTATGAAACTCATAGAATAGGTTTTACTCATTGACTGTACTCGTAATGAAATAGGGTACGTATACAAAACATGATTGGGTTAAGTGATCCCGCGGGTCCATTTTAAATGGGTCGAGTTGATGACAGACTCCATATCGGATTCATATAGCCTGTTTTTTTTTTCAACTGCGGGGATACAGACTTACTCTTTCTGAGAGAAAGTGGGTCATAATCCACCACGCGGGCCCAGTGCGGGTTGGTAGATGTCACATATCTTCGAATTTGTTGTTCTAGGACATGTCGGTTTCCTCACGATGTTTTCCTTCACTGTTTTGAGAGCAGTGTTGACGAAATTAATTTTTTTTGACCTTTGTACTAATTTAATTATAGTATTGAGAAAACATGTACCCAAAGTGTTTTTTTTTCATTTTTTTTAGCGTGGTAAAATCATCAAATGAGTCCTCCCACCCAGGGCAAAGCGGGAGGGACTGTCAGACTCCTACTGACTAAAATCCACGGTGTCCTTCAATAGCCCTTAACGTTCCGTGGTCACGGTAATTCATGAGTCCCGCGACCACCCAAAGTGATATAAAACAAGATCATACAAATGATGGCCGTTATATAGAAGTCGTTATGATTTTAAAAAACGACTACAAGCTAAGAAGAATCTGGACCAACAACCCAAATTGAACACCGTTCACTAAACCACGAGTTAAACCAAAAAGAAGGAAGCGGTTTACATAAAACGACGGTTTTTAACTGCAATCGGCAGGTACACAGTTATCTGTCACTTTCTAAGATTATGACTAAGGTCAGGCTTTTGTCTCATCGCGAGCGATTAGCGAGAAGATGGTAGCGTCGAACAGATGGGTATGGCTTTTTATAGACCTTCGTCGTCTTCAACTTTTAGTCACATATTGTTGAGTGTAGGTCTCCTCCAGTTATTGGCAGTTGTGGCGGCCTTTTGTAATTTTAAATACCAATATAAACGAATACAACTATAGGAAAAACAGGCAAACAATCGCTCATCATGTCATCACAAATCAAAAACTAAAAAAATATTAAATTTAAAAAAATGTGAAGGAAAATATTATTACTAAAGACAGGATTATACTCGTAATTAATAATTATACCTTTATTGGTTACTTACCTAAAACAATAATGTTATAGGATTATTATTTTCTAATATCGATTATTGAACATTGACCAGCATAGGGACGTATTAGTTTGCTAAAAAAATTATAAACACAAGCTTCTATAAAAGCCTAAATTAGATTCACATAGTACTTTTTTTATAGTGCCAGCGAATCGCTCCCACGCCCGTCGACGGTGAGACAGATGCCTTACACTCAGAGACAACGTCTGTATAATGTAGGTCAGAAGCTGTGCACCGGCACTTGAAGTATAAGTACTGATTGAACGAAAGTGAATGAATGGAAGTGAATGGCTGAACTATCAATCTATTGACATACTTTTTATGAGCTGTCAAAATGTGATTCTCACATAGATTTTGTTGTATGAAATTAGTAAACTGTGACGTCAGTTACTAGTAAACTCAATGATCTTACTATTTTATCATTTTAGAGGTACAAAAAATCTAATTTAGTAGGTTTTTGAAACTTCATCGGGATCTCGGGTCTAAAATATAATAAAACTAGCACTCCGCCCGCGACTTCGTCAGCGCGTGTTTCTAACTTCGAACTCGAAATATTAGTGTAGATAAAATGAATTTTCGATGTTCGCCCGCGAATTACGCATCTTTATTCGATTGGGAAACTATTTATGCCAAGTTTTGAGTTTATCGAAGCAAGCAGTAAAATCCTTCCCTTGAAACTTAATCACCCTTTTTCACCAACTTAGGGGGTGATTTTAAAAAATCCATACACACATGTTTCATTATTCTTTATCCAATTTCTATATACTGAATTCCAAGTTCATCAGTTAGCGCTTTATGATTTTCCCATACAAACTTTAACATCGTCTAGATTACCAACGGAGGGTAGTTTTAAAAAACTAATAACTGTCATCTTTTTTATTTACTTACGTTCGTATTCTTGCCAAGTTCCAAATTTATAAACCCGACGCATAAGATTTTACAAACAACAGTTTTCACCCCTTTTTCACCCCCTTGGAGGAGGATTTTCGCAAAATCCCTTCTTAGTGCTCACCTACATAATTAACGGCAACTACCATCCAAAAGTCAGCTTTCTACGTTTAGCGTTTAATATCTACCTTAAAACTTGAATACCCCTTTTCATCAACTTGGGGGGTGTATTTCGAAAAACCCAAAAAGACGTGTTTGATTATTTTTTATCTAATTTCTAAATACTAAGTTTTAAATTCATCGGTTCGCGGGTTATGATTTTCCCATACAAACTTTAACATCGTCTAGATTACCAATGGAGGGTAGTTTTAAAAAAATAATAGTGCCAATCCTTTTTATTTACTTACACTCATATTTACACTAAGTTTCAAGTTTATAAACCCAAGGAATAAGATTTTTCATACAACAGTTTTCAACCCTTTTCACCCCCTTAGAGGAGGACTTTCGCAAAATCCCGTCTTATTGCCCCCCTACATAGTAGACTGCAACTGCTGTCCAAAATTCAAGTTACTGCGTTTAGCGGTTTCGGCTGTAGTCGAGTCTTAATAAAAAACCCTGTTCTTTTATACGCCTGTTAGTGTAATCAGTCTTAACCTTGAAACCATAGGTAGTTGATTTAATTATAAAAATGTTTGTCTGAATTTAAAAATAAATAAACGAATTTTTCTTTAAAAAAATCAAAAATGTTTCTGTCCTACACCGTCCGTTAATTCATGGATACTATGCGCCCGAGTTACGTATTCACTGCAAAGGGCGTTAACCTGCCGCAATAGCCGTCCGTTTAACTACATACCTACATAAGTTTTAACTAACTACATCATAAAATACAGGTAACCTGTGATGTAACTAACTTCCCTTCATACTTTTCCTGGCTTAGGACAGGCAAAAATACCTACCTTTGTTGCGTGACGAGTCCAGATGATGTAAGTTAGTCAGCGTACATTCTCCGAGCCTCGTTCAGGTTATCACCCGACGCGGCGTAAACCCGGACCATTTCGGTCCACTGTTCGTTTATGTACGACATAATCACTAACACTTGCGCGAAAAATTAACGGTGGGGCGGCGCGAGGTCGTGAGGTGCGCTGCGCTGCGAGCGTACACACGATCGTTCCGTAGCGACGCTGCCGGCTGACTGATCACTGAAGTGTGCGCCGGCGACGCGGCGGCGCCGGCGTCGCGGCACGGCGCGCTATTTCGCGGCGTATTTGATCTTACCTTTGCGTAATAGGGTGAAATAATTTTGGGGAAAAATGGAGACTTTATTGAAAAAAAAAAAGTTTTTATTTTTTATTGAATTTACGTTCTGTAAGTGATACCAAACCACTGGTTTCAAGTTTAAGACTGATTACACTAACAGGCTGTATATGTCACGGCTAAAGGTAGGTGTGAACCTAAACTTAAGATTAGCCGGCTAAACCTAGGTTTATCTTCGACGAAATGTTAATGTTAGTTTGTTCTATCTTTAGCCGGCTAAACTTAGGTGTAGCTGCAGGTCCTTGGCTAAAAATGTAGAAGGAAATGGAAAAGGAAACAATGTAATAATGTTTACTATTTTGACACGAAAACTTTATTAAAAAATAATCACTTTCATTACACATGAGCGAGCGAAGCGAGCTTGGGACTCGCTGGCACCTTATCATTTTTTTTTTAAACCACCCAGAAGTAGGAGCCCCGCGAAGCGGGGCTCCGTCGACATGCTGGGAAGCGTGGACGCCCCGCGAAAGCAAGACCATTCCATTTCCTTCATTTTTAGCCAAGGACCTGCAGCTACACCTAAGTTTAGCCGGCTAAAGATAGAACAATCTAACATTAACATTTCGTCGAAGATAAACCTAGGTTTAGCCGGCTAATCTTAAGTTTAGGTTCACACCTACCTTTAGCCGTAACATATATATAGATTATTGTCAATAGAGTTAAATACCTTTTAATTGATCAGAAATCAGAAATCAGAAAGCTTTATTTGGGAACATAGGTCAAGTAACACATGGTGTGAGGTGTTATAGATAGGAAGATCCTCTATGTTTTGCCCAGAGGCGTACACATATAATTGATTATTTATTGATTGATGAAGATCTATTATTGAATATATACAACATTATTTTTTGTTTATGCGAAACCCGATACACTTGTCTAGTATTTTTGTGTAAAGAATCTATGTACGAAATTTTAAAACCGTATCATAAAAAATCACAAGGTTATAAGTATGTATATTACCTGGTTGTCCGTTCAAAAACATGCTAATTTCGCGATACACCCGCGTAAACCGCGTCTCCTATGTTATACACTCGTGATAATAGCTTGGCAATAGGTACTTAACCGTTCGGTGATTGTATTGTAATTAACTTGTAATAAAATATAATTAAAATATTTTTGAAAAAAAAAATATAACATGGTGTAAAAATTATTAGAATCGAATCAGTTACTGATTCTGAACAAACTATATTCAGGTTTCGCATATACTAAAAATAATGTTGTATACATACTTCAACGAGTAAACAAATATTAATGTTCTTCTAATTAAAATAAATGAACTTTTAATTTGGACAAAGTAAATCTATGTGATTTTATCCCGATACAACCCGAATCTCTTCAAAGTACTGTCAGTTCACACCGAGACGCGACGCAACGCGACGTATGCAACGATACTGCAAATGTGTACCTTTTAAGCCTTTGTCAAACAGACAGGCGTAGCGAATGCGAAGCTTGACGTTTTTTATTTGTAAAGTATGGAATTGTTTGAATCAAGTCACATAGAAAAGCGAAAGCGATCCGATAGCGTGACCGAACTAGTGGACTGACGTCTCGTAGCGGTTCGTTATCGCTTCGGACTCGCCTGTCTGTTTGACAAAGGCCTTAGTGTAGTAAATAAAGTTAGATTTTGAGTCGCTATTAAAAAGCAGCGCGGTGCCGCGCTACGTTGCGAAAGGTGTACCTTTTCGTGTAGTAAATAGAGTTACATTTTGAGTAGCTCTATTGAAATGTGCGCATTAGCGTCGCGTCTCGGTGTGACTTGACCCTTTTTTTTTACGTGGTAAAATCATCAAATGAGTCCTCCCACCCACGGCAGAGCGGGAGGGACTGTCAGACTCGTACTAACTAAAATCCACGGTGTCCTTCAATAGCCATTTACGTTTCGGGGTCACGGTAATTCGTAGAGTCCCGCGACTGTCACTTGACCCTCAGTGATCAGACTTCTTCTCCATTCATCATCATCATCAGCCGGAAGAAGACCACTGATGAACGTAGGCATCCCCCTTAAACCACCATTTTGAGTCGTAATACTAAACCTATTTCATTGAATGGAAATCGAATCTAGGACGCATGGCTAGCACTCAAAAACAAAACAGACAAATAATAAATATCGCCTTGTAATCGAACCAACGACCTTTTTGCACAACAATGTCGATTTTTTTTTTAAATAACTTTGCCCCACTCAAGGAATTTCTCCTGTATCGTGGGTGCGTTTACAAACATATAAACTCACACACACAAACGTCGAGAGCCGAAATAACTACTTGTAAATCATACAAATATTTGCTGGGTGCGGGAATCGAACCCGCGACAAGCAGTGCAGCAGTCCAAACGCTCAGCCACTGCGCTAACTGTGCCGTCTAACATCGTCGTTGTCATTTACTAAGTTAAACGTTTGTAAACGTTTCATTTCGGCTTTTTCAAAGGACAGTGACCGCGGTTAAGGCGGCATGCCTTTACGGTTAAATTAACAAACCGATTTTGAAGGAAAAAATCGGTTAAAACTGTAATAAAACTGTTCGTTTAAGATGTCAGTGTTCTAAAATTCTGGGAATTTTGAGAAAAACAAATGTTGATCGTTTTTGTGAACTTTATTTCTGTAGATGTGTGACGCATCGTCAAGCACGTAAAGCCGTTGGTCCCGGCTGTCATTTGTAGATCTTTGACAGTCGTTACTGTTAGTAAGAAGCTCATAAGTCTGACGACCAGTCTTACCAAGGAGTGTCGTATTACCCAGTTACTGGGTTGTAGAGGTCAGATAGGCAGCTCCATGTAAAATACTGGTATTCAGCTTCATCTAGTTCGACAGAAATTAACCAACTGCGCGGAACATTTTACAGTGCAGCGCGTGTGTGCTCAGGCACAGGTGCACTCTCTGTTCCTTTACTCTCATAGTTCCGATGGGACGGCAATTCGACACGATCAGAGAGAGATCAGGCGCAGGACCAACGGCTTAACGTGCTTACCGAAACTCGATTGTATCATACTGCCAATTTCCGGGCTGTTACTGAGAAATTCTAATAGAAAAAAACAACAAAAGTTCTTTTTGCCCGACCCTGAGGTCGAACCTAGGACACGGTCAGCAGTTAACAGTTAGCCTCGTGTAAATGTAAGGCCTCTGCCTCGAATCTTGCGGGCAGCGGGGCGGCGGCGGCGGCGGCGCGGGAGCGGCAGGATCTTAGACATACATTCAAATGGACCGGCCCTCGGAAACAGCGGCGCGACAGCGGGGCGGGCGCGAACTGCGAGCGCCGCCGCCGCCGCCGCCCCGCTGCCCGCAAGATTCGAGGCAGAGGCCTTAGTGGTAAAAACAAAATGGTACTGCTCACACAAAAGCTATGTCAATATTGATTGCAAAAGAAAGTCACTTTTACCTACTCAAGTTGGTATACATAATGTATAACGGGTTGTCATATATTTTGATTGCAATCAAGCAGTTACATACGAGTACGACATACTTTACGCTTGAATGTTCAAAAAACTTGCATTATTATGATTTAAAAGAAAAGTGGTTGGTCGCGGGACTGTCTCGTCAGATACCCGCGACCCTGGAACGTAAAGAGCTGTATTAGTTATATTATTTTAGTCAGTACAAGTCTGACATTCACTTTTGCACAATCCAGGGCTGTAGGACTCATTTGATGACCACCCAGATCATAAAAAAGCTGTTCTTGACACGGTATCATAATTTTGAATTTCATAAAAACATAAATCTTTCATAACCAGGAATGGAATTCACGACCTTGAGCTCAGAAGCCGACATGCGGTTACTGAGTCATTCGGGTCAGCGTATGTCATAATTATTATAGACTCTCCTTTAATATAATTTTTTTTTGAGTCATATTTTGCAATTTGTATACTTTAATCGTGATAAAAGGTAAGTTTGTCTATGTTAAACTTGTTAAAAATATATATGTTACGGGCAATTTGATAAGTTCGGGCACTATTAATAATGGCCGGTCTGTATTCATAATGTCCGACTCAATTGGGCAATGTGATTAAAACAGCATGATTACAGTTTTTTAGGGTCTGGTTTGAGAAAAGTTTTTGAAAACCACACTAGCGTTTTTAAAAAACAAAAAAATGCTTGTGACCTTTGACTAACGAGGTTTTAATTGCTTGTTTATTACTTTATTTTATTCTGACATTATACCTAATTACAAAAAAATAATTGTTTGGCCTTTACATAATATAATAATAATTATATTTGTCATGACATTATCGCGAGCAAAAGTAAAGAATCACATTAATCCAATTTCACGCGATCTTGGGTACTTAATAACTAGTTAAGAATAATAAAAATGGTACCATTTTAAAGGTTTAACTGTTAACTTTAAATTGATACCAAATTCATTAAAATCACGCCATTATTTAAGGAGCTATCCCGGATCAATTACAAGTAAGTGATTCTAAACTTAAGCTAAGCCTGCCGGGGTCCGACGGGCGGGCGGCAGCGGGCGGTGAGTAATGGGCGACTCGCTGTCCGACCATGGACCATGCCCGGGTCGACGGCGCGTTGTGTTCCACGCGCGCCTCAAGGAGTGTCGGCATAGTGACGGGGCCTGTAGAGGGCCATAGCCTGCCGGGGTCGCGGGACGTTCCCATTACCGTAACCCCGGTACGTAAAGGGCTAGTGAAGGACACCGTGGATTTTAGTCAGTACAAGTCTGACAGTCCCTCCCGCCCTGCCCTGGGTGGGAGGACTCATTTGATGATTTTACCACGATAAAAAAAAAGCTAGTGTAGTTACTAAAAAACCGGCCAAGTGCGAGTCGGACTCGCCTTTAAAGGGTTCCGTAGCAGCAAGTAACATTATATAAAAGTTGGTTGTAACTTTGAAAGATAAATTGCGGTTTACGATTTATGACGTATTAAAAAAAAAAATGTAAGTTGGTACGCACAATATTGAGTGATTTACCATGTTATTTTAATATCATGGACTTCTTATAGGTTTTCCTATAATCTATAAGGAGAAAACTAATTTCTGTATTTTTTTCAAAATTTTAGGTTCAGTAGTTTCGGAGATAAGGGGGGGGGGGGGAATGGTCAATTTTCGTCTATTTTCTTGAATAACTTGGAAACTATTTATTTTAAAATTACAAAAAAATACATTTAAGATCTTCTCAACAAGACCTTTAATTTGATATGCCACACGATGCAGTTTTCAGTTTTTTTTTTTAATTTTCCCCTTCCCCCCCAAAAATGACCCCCCATATACAGATTTCATCTGCTCACGTCACACCTCTGTGTTTGGGTCACAGGAATTGATATGTGTACTAAATTTCAACTTAATCGGTCTAATAGATTCGGAGATAATTGACTGTAAGCGACGGACGGACAGACACACGAGTGATCCATAAGGGTTCCGTTTTTGTATTCAGACGTACGGAACCCTAAAAAAGTACATGTGTTTGACCTCTGTATAATATTGTTATGACAATTATATGACATATTAATTTTACTTTGAGTAGACATGTTAATCATAAAATGTTATCTTTGAAGGCTCTACCCAGATTTGATATGCATAACCCTGTCAAGTGCGAGTTGACTTTTTAAAGAAAGGTTCTGTAGCTGGTCGCGGGACTAACGAATTATTGGCCCGGAACGTAAAGGGCTGTTGGAGGACATCGTGGATTTTAGTCAGTTCAAGTCTGCCAGTCCCTCCCGCTCTGCCAAGGGTGTGAGGACTCATTTGATGATTTTACCACGTAAAAAAAAGGGCTTTCCCATTTTCCTCCTCGGCTCTGTTTCTTCTATGCTGAGGGTCGTGACCACCTCCTTGCTGCAGCAGTTTGTTGCGCACTATTCGACGCCATCTGTCCCGAGGTGCAGAGCTTCCTGGACCTTTATGTCGAGGGTGGTGCAGATCTGGGGCCGTAATATGACGTCTTAAAACCAGTCTTGTTCCAGTGAGTGAACGAGGTGGCGCTAGACGACTTGTAAAGCTCTGTCTCTTTCACCCACTGGAACAAGCCCGGTTTTTACGGCCGCTGGTCAGCCCAACGTGTCGGGATTCTACCACGTGGTCCGTTGCCTTACACCATTCGCATTTTCCTACAGAACCTTAATTTTACTTGGTCGCACTGTTTAAACATAATAACTGACAGCATTCCAAAATGCCGGACATAATTAAAAATGACCTATAAATGACACAACTAACTTGATTTGAAGTTAGATTCACCTTGAGTTAAATTTTAACCGTTTTTAGGGTCACCGGTAATATTTTATAACTTTTTTATTGTAGTAACATTGTCTAAAAATAAAGAATTTAAAAAAAATGAAACAGTCAAGTACGAGTCGGACTCAAAAATGGCAAAAAAAAAATAGTTTTTTGTATGGAAGCCCCCTAAATATTTATTTTATTCTGTTTTTAACAAACTTCAAAAAAGGAGGAAGTTATCAATTCGACGGTATGTTTTTTTGTGTGTTTGTTACGCGATTACTCCACCAATTGTGGACCGATTTTCAAAATTATTTTTTTGTTAGAAAGGAGATATTTCTGAAGTGGTCCCATAGTCACCAATTCAGGATCTGATAATTGGTACCTGGAGAAATCGAGGGCGACCCTCAAATTTTATGGGGCAACACATCGTTTTTCACAAGTCTTATGAACTAATTTAAGTACTTGCGTATGGTAATCATCATTTCATGTAGCTGAGCTGATGATGGAAGGTACAACTCCTTAACAGTAAGGAGAAGGCATCGACTGATTTATCGTTCGCATATCTCCGGAACTACAAGTCCGATTAAAGTAATTCTTTTTTTGTTGTACTAGGTATCGTTCAACTTAGGGAATACTGCAAGTTTCATCAAAATCGGTTCAGTAGTTTTTGAGATAAGAAATTTTATTAGCTTATTGTATTAGCTTATGTGTACATGAGCGATGTTACTACCGGTGCTACGGATTACAAAATTCTAGTGCACAAGAAAATTATGTATTTGACAACAATTTGGGTTGAATATTTAAACTAAAAATAGTAAAATAAAGTCGGTGGCAAAAAAACAATGAAGAAAAAAAACAAAGGCACCGGCTTCCGAACGAAAAGGTATTTTGTAGGTTATTTTACCCTTTTTTGTGGTTGTTTTTGAAGGCGGTTACATTTTTTTTAGTACATCAGCTGTGAAAATTTCGTTATATATATAAAAAAGGTAGTATAAACCAAAATAATCATCATGGCGATGACACCTACATATGATTATACCTACACACATTAGTTACAAGTGTTTTGAAAGTTAAAAATAATTGCATATAAATCAACAGTGAAAAATATACTTTCTAACGAGCTGACAGCCGGACGAACAGATGTATTTGTCATTATTATAAGCCCCTTCGTAACCAAGGCGACTCGACGCATACCGGTACCTTACGACTTTGACATCCATTGACTCATGCCTGTATACGAATCTCCATGGATTTGTATTGCGATAGTCGCCTGGATACTAAAGTCGTGAGGTATCAGAGACTTGCGTCGCTCTGTTTCTAACAAGTGTTAGGGTCAATTTACACCGAGACGCGACGCTACGCTCACATTTATCATATTGCTCATATATATTTTTTTTGGGTGTAATTTATCTATAATATGTATGTATTTAGAAATATATAAGTATGTTTATCAGTTGTCTAGTACCCATAACACAAGCTCTGCTTAACTTGGGACTAGATGGCGTTGTGTGATAGTTGTGGAATATAAGTATACGTATATAAGTAAGTATTTCGATCGACTCAAAATATAACTTTATTTACTACACGAAAAGGTACACATTTCGGGTGTCGTCGCTTCGCGTCGCGTCTTGTCGCGTCGCGTCTCAGTGCGAACTGACCCTTCGAAGTAAATGAAAATTGATAAAAATTATTTTGAATCGTTATAAGATAGTCAGTTTTTAACGGAGAATATTCCAAAAATGACGGCTTTATACGTATTTTTAACTTCGGTCTTGTGAAATGGACGGATCCATCTAGGGGTAATAAAAATGTTGACAGCTTAAATAAATTACAAATCTAATAAGTCCGTCAGCTAGAGTTTTGAAAAATAATGGACGCGTATTTTTTCTTTTGTTAAATCAATGCATATTTACAAAGATATAACGCATCAAAATTCGAGAGCTCGTGACGTAAGAAGAAAGTAAGAAGTACTTGCTTGTGACGTCTTGGCAATTTTAAAAGTGTCGTATCTCCGTCAATTTAGTCGCGGGACTAACGAATTACCGTGACCCCGGTACGTAAAGGGCTATTGAAGGACACCGTGGATTTTAGTCAGTACTAGTCTGACAGTCCCTCCCGCCCTGCCCTGGGTGGGAGGACTCATTTGATGATTTTACCACGCTAAACAAAAAATCTCCGTCAATTTTGGTTTATGTTACAAATGAAAATATACGTGTCAAGTATTTTTTAATAATTTAACTGATAGAGTAATTCGATTTTTTGGTTTAGGCGTATAAAGCCTAATTCGCAAAATGGCAACCGAGGCGCAAAAGGACAAATTCTCAAAATGGCACATTCTCTAGAGGCTTAATTCTCAAAAGGTCTGATTCTCAAAATTTTAAATGATAGTTCAAGCTGTAGGTATACATTTTTCTATTTCAAATAGAAAAAAATGTACTATTGGAAGCATATTCTTCAAAATAAAAGATCTACTCATCGATTTAACTAATGTTAAAAAAACC
Organism: Agrotis puta; assembly: GCA_943136025.2. Lineage (NCBI taxonomy): Eukaryota > Metazoa > Arthropoda > Insecta > Lepidoptera > Noctuidae > Agrotis > Agrotis puta. The sequence goes on along the minus strand of OW964195.2, from coordinate 1,551,177 downwards.
AATGGAATTTTACTCTTATTGTATAAAATATCCGGTTTCCGTTTAAAACTTGTTGACTGCAAACATAACTATTTTGCTGACTGTACATTTAATTTTTAACATGTACCTATCCGAAATTACACTTGTCATTTTTAAACGTGACATTTTACCGAATGACACAGATTGTTAGTTGAAAAACCGGAACCACAAGTTAAATTCTGACACAGTAAGAAGTGTGTATTTTTAACAACAGCCAAGATTTAATGCCAGAAATATCTAAAGAGAACAATAGGTTCCATCTCACGACCCAGCCGCAGTGGGAGACACCCACGGCAACCGACCTCCGGCCACCGTAGGCACGGGCATGCGGACGGCGAGTAATGGACGACTCGCTGTCCGATCATGGACCATGCCTGGGTCGACGGTGCGTTGTTTTCCACGCGCGCCTCAAAGAGCTGTCGGCAAATTGCCGGATTCCCCTGAGAGGGCCAAAGCCTGCCGGAGTCGCAGGTCTAACGAGTAACCGTGGCCCCGGAAGTAAAGAGCTATTGAAGGACTCCGTGGATTTTAGTCAGTACGAGTCTCACAGTCCCTCCCGCTCTGCCCTGAGTGGGAGAACTCATATGATGATTTTACCACGTTAAAAAAAAATGTTAGGAGTTCGGTAATTGGAGCTTTATAGCCGTGATAAGTTTTCATTTAAGAGCAACATTTTATGTCTTTATTTTTATTCCAATCGTCGGGGGCCCTTGACACTTGGGGGGCCCGTATTATTGATACGGCTGATACGGCAGTCGCTACGCCTCTGCAACTGCATTACTTTTACAAGTTATTTTGCATTTTAACTGAGACCGTCGCTCCAAAAATTTTCTTTTTTTTTTGTCAATTTAAAAGTACTGTTAGAATGAGTGAGTAAACTTTACACATAACCTCCTTTTATCTTAAAGTTGGTTAAAAATCGTGAGCTTTCACGGGACCATCAAAAGAAAAAGTTACTAAAGAATTTTGCTAACAATGCACATTTTTTTTAGCCCATGGTTCTAAAGCGACTGGACTTTGGCAGCTGATGACATATAATACAGGTCCCACCGCAGGAGGAAGCGATTGGCTAATGAAGAAGTAGAAAAGGTGTAAGTCCCGTGTCTATAGATATGCAATTTGACGACACGATTGGCGCAATAGTGGATCGATCGATTGTCACGCTGTGCTTCCTGCGTTCGATTCCTACACGGAACAATTTCAAACAGACGTTTACTTTTGGTAATGTATGTGAATTTAAAAGATTGTAAACGCATGTCTTGGTTTTTTCTAGGAAATACCGGTTTCCTCACGATATTTTTCTTCACCGTTTTGAGGGTGGTGATGAAATCAATAACACAAAGTCATGCGCCCGACTGGGTTCAAACACGCGACTCCAAAAAAAAAAAAACAACAATAAAAGTCATTTATTCAAAATAGGCTGTCGTACTAGCACTTTATAAAGGTATTTTTTAGTTACACAAAACGCCCGCAAGTCGGGGCTGATACCAATGGATATCAGCCCCGACTTGCGGGCATTTTGTTTTGTCTTTAAGTTGGATGTTTTTTTCCGCGAGACGTTTTACAAAATAAAGTCCCTGAGTATACGAGCTAGCGGGCAGAGGTGCTGGCAGAGTTCACCGGAAAACATAACTCTCCTGGCGTCCAAGTTAGATTAGGGTTAAGACTAGTTAGGTTTTAAAAAGTACCTTTAATTTAAGTCCAGCAAGAGTAAAATACATGATCATAGATTGATCAATTTACCTAGTTTCATTTAATGCACGATGAACCCGTAAAAAATGGCCGATGAACCCGTAACAAATGGCCGATGAACCCGTAACAAATGGGCGAGAAGCGAATAAATAGCAACGGTAGCCAATTGGCTACCGTTGCTATTTACTCGCTTCTCGCTAACCGCTGGCAATGAGACATGTACCATAACTGCTCTCACTCGACTAACTGTTGAATTATTTTGTAAGACTACAAATTGGAGTGAGGTGCATTCAACTATGTTACTGGATTTGAGCAACACGTGTTGTTATTCACTCTTGTATTGGTAGAGAAGAACGCAGTATTATATGCTATGTGCGAAGTCGCGCGCGTCGTGTTTGCTGACAGCTTTTTGCGGCGTCAGCAAACTGACTGGGATCCCGGCAGGCTTTGGCCCTCTAAGGGGGGCCTTAGAGGGCCAAAGCCTGCCGGGATCGCGGGACTGTCTCATCAGATAATCGTGACCCAGGAACGTAAAGGGCTATTGAAGAATCACCGTGGATTTTAGATAGTACAAGTCTGACAGTCCCTCCCGAACGCCCTGGGTTGGATGACTCATTTGATGATTTTATCATGATAAAGAAGGCAATAATGTAGTCGCGTGGAAAAACGATGATATGTAAGATTATCTGACGTATGGCTTCTGTGGATGATTTCGCGAAATGAAATTAATGGAAGTGTGTGAACGAATGTGGAGTATGCTCGGCGGTAGAGTGAGCAGCAACTCTTTCCGAGGTCAGTCTTAGGATGGGCGGGCAAGAGTAAGCAATACTTGGTAGGTCTGTCTTTAGCTGGGTCTCTAAATTAAAGTAACTCGTCGCGCTTGCCGAGTTTGGTCTATGGATGTGTGACTATCTATCATAGCGAGTAGGAAACTCGCTATGATAGATGGTCACACATCCATAGACGGTACCTCGGAAAGCACGTAAAGCTGTTGGTCCCGGTTGTCATTTGTTGATCTTTGATAGTCGTTACTGGTAGTCAGAAGCTCTAAAATCTGACAACCAGACTCACCGCGGGCATCGTATTATCCAGTTTCTGTGTTGTTGAGTTCAGACAGGCAGTCGCTCCTTAAAAAATACTGATATTCAGCTGCATCTGGTTCGACTGGAAGTAACATAGTTGGTGAAAAGCTAAACAAATGATGATCACACATTAACTTCCGCCTTCTTCCCACGGTGGCAGGCAGAAACTACAGAGCGCCACCTGCTACTATCCTTACATACTCCTTTCACCTCATCCACATTCATACATCTGGTCATACAAGCACGTCGATTGCTAGTACTACGCACCCGACCTTTCTGAAGCACTTCACCAATAAGGTCAGTGTAGGTCTTCCTAGAGTGTCCCCTCCCAGCATTACCACTTACCTCTGCCTTTTAAATTCCTGATGATAAGATGTTAAATAAGCCTATAAGGAAGTATCGCGATATTTAAAGATCATGACCCGACCAAAAAAAAACCTTAAAAGAAATGTGTATCTATTACAACACAACTGGTTTTAAAGCCCATACGTTTGCCTAACGGCTAGAAATGTATGTCTGTGTGTCACAGGCTTATGTAATAAACTGCTGTTGCGTAAGGCATGCGCTGATCTTATAGTGCAATAGTTATGATTATTGGTTGGTAGGACAGGTGTTGTGGTGTGGGATAGATAATTTTCGAGAGAGTATGGTTTTTTGAACATTTTTGGTTAAGATTTGGCAATAAATTCATCATCTGCCTAGCCTTTTCCCAACTATATTGGGGCTTCCAGTCAAACCAGATGCAGCTGGACATCAGTATTTTACATGGAGCGACTGCCAGTCAGACCTCCACAACCCAGTAACTGGGTAATATGATACCCTATAGTAAGGCTGGTTGACAGACTTTAGAGCTTCTGACTAACAGTAACGACACAACGACGAATTATAGAACAAAAAATATAATATATTCATTAATAAATTAAAACAATTTCTATTAATTAAATTCTATTATAATATCAATGAATACTTTATCACTACATAGGAGGACTGACAATTAAATTCCGGGAATTTTGTAATAGATTAAGAATAAATTAAAAATTGTCAAAACCAACCTTAGACACCTTCGCAGTAGTCCCCTCCTAATTCTATGCACCGGCGCCAACGGCGCTCCCATGCCTGGAAACAATTTTCGTAGCGCGCTTGTGGAATCTGTTTCAGAACTCGCGTCGTGGCTTCTTTCACCTTCTCTAACCCCCCGTGATGAATTCCCTTCAGGTGATTTTTTATTTCTGGGAATAGAAAAAAGTCACAGGGGGCTAGATCAGGGCTGTATGGGGGGTGCGGCAGCGTTGGAATGGAATGTTTGGCTAAAAATTCGCGAACAGCGTACGAGGAATGCGAGGGAGCATTGTCGTGGTGCAGCGTCCAACCATTAAGCGCCAAATCGGGGCGAACGCGAAACACTCTGGACCGTAAACGCTTTAAAACTTCAATATAAAAGTTCGCATTGACCGTCTGGCCTGGAGGAACAAATTCTCGATGAATTACTCCATTAATATCGAAAAAAACAATGAGCATCGCTTTGATTTTGGACTTGGACATCCGGGTTTTCTTCGGGCGTGGTTCACCCTCTCCCAACCACTGAAAACTTTGCCTTTTCGTTTCTGGATCATACTCAAAAACCCAGCTTTCATCTCCGGTCACAATACTACGCATCCAATCTCTTCCTTCTGAGTCAATCCGTGAAATCAAATCTTGCGAGATCGAAAAACGAAGGTGTTTTTGTTCGGCGGTGAGCACTTTTGGAACCATTTTGGCACACACTTTGCGCATCCCTAAATCTTCATGCAACATGCGTCAAATTGTTTCTCGATTGATGCCTAGTTCCTCCTCTAACATTCGAAGGCTAACACGCCGGTCTTCGTTCAGTTTCGCGCGCAAACGGGCAACATTTTCGTCGGTGCGAGACGTGGAAGGAGCACCTTCCCGCGGATCGTCATCGAGCGACTCTCTTCCCTCCTTAAACCGCTTGGCCCACTCGTAAACGCGTGTTTTCGAATAACAATCATCCTTGTACACTGTCTGAAGTTTTTGTAAAATTTCCGCCGGTTTTGTCCCAAGTTTCACCAAAAATTTGATCGCACATCTTTGTTCGAAATTTACATCCGACATTTTCGCGACACGGGTATAAAAAGTAGCTTTGTTTAAAATTCTATAAAAACACAACCACGGCACCAATTAAGCTGAAATTTCGTATACTACTATAGAAACGTGTTAGCTTTCGAATGCGACCGGAGCGAACGCACCAGTGTTACCCGGAGAGACTGCAGAGCGAAATTCCCGGAACTTAATTGTCAGTCCTCGTATTATAAAACAAAGTCGCTTCCCTCTGTCTGTCTGTCCCTATGTATGCTTAGATCTTTAAAACTACGCAACGGATTTTGATGCGGTTTTTTTTTAATAGATAGACTGAATCAAGAGGAAGGTTTATATGTATTTAACATGCATAATATAGTAGAGATTGCAACCGTGCGGATCCGGGGCGGGTCACTAGTTAATCATAAATTTTAAATTGCATTATAAATAATACATTTAGGAATATTCAAATATTTGGTCTTATAAAAGCTCTGTTCCTCTCTCTTACAGGCAGGCGTGACGAATGCGAAGCGTGACATTTTTATTTGTTAAGTATGGAATTGTTTGAATCCAGTCACATAGAAAAGGGAAAGCGATCCGATAGCGTGACAGAACTGACTGACGACTCGGTTCAGTTCGGTATCGCTTCGGAAACGATTCGCTTTCGCCTGCCTGTTTGACAAAGGCATTATTTTTTCAGTGCCAGACAGGGTCCACTATGATCATAACTTTGTTAAACGTACCATCTAAGTATACTTGTGGAAGCAATAAATATATTGAGTTCTTCGGGGTTTTCCTTTAGTGCTCTTTGAAAATAGTCAACCGTAACCATATTTGCGTCTATATCTCGAAACGTCTCCACAAATACAGTGAAGTGTCTTATGAATTGTACAAATAATTTACATTATACACGGATATGCAATTTCGCCATTATGATCTTTATATACTTTGTTTTCTCTTAACTGCGCCGTTGTCTCCGTATCTGGTCGCGGGACTGTACAAATTACCGTGACCCCGGAACGTAAAGGGCTATTGAAGGACACCGTGGATTTTAGTCAGTACGAGTCTGACAGTCCCTCCCGCTCTGTCCTGGGTGGGAGGACTTATAAGATGATTTAATACGTTAAAAAAAAAACTGCGCCGTTGGTCTCTTAGTCGCAAGCGCGACTGCTGAGTGTACGGTCCTGGGTTCTATTGCGGGTGGTTTTTCTATTACAATTTCTCAGTAGCAGTCCAGAGTTTGGAAGTTGGCGGTATGATACCCCCGTTGCTAAGTCGTTGGTTGATCTTTCTCCGGTCGTGTCGGATCGCCGATGCCGTCTGTATGAGAGCAATAGAAGAGAGAGTGCACCTGTGCCTACGCACACACTTGTACACTATAATATCTACCGCGCAGATGGCTAATCTCCGTTGAGATTGGCCGTCGTGGCCAAAATCGGTTAGTAGGACGCTTCTTTTTTTTTTATCGTGGTAAAATCATCAAATGTGTCCTCTCACCCAGGGCAGGGTCGGAGGGTCTGTCAGAGATGACTGACTAAAATCCTGAGGCGTTTTTATTTGTAATGTATGGAATTGTTTGAATCCAGTCACATAGAAAAGCGAAAGCGATCCGATAGAGTGACAGAACTATCGGACTGACGTCTCGCTTCGAAGTCGCTTCGCTTTCGCCTGTCTGTTTGACAAAGGCATAAGAGTGTGGTTACTTCTAGGCAACCGTGCTTCACCGTCGACCACATCTTCGCTTACCATCAGGCGATATAGTGGTGAATGGCGAACCTATCAAGAAAAAAAAAACAAATGTTGTGGCTCGATTTATTACTTCCTGATTAGAAATATAGTTGTTGGGAAAAGCCAGGCAGATGACGAAGTCTTACAACCTTTACGATGAAAAGACCTTATTCAGGGCCAGCTTTTAGCATTAACCTTAAGATGCACTTACTAAGATATTATCTAAGTACCCACAATTTATCTTAAAAGCAAAACACGAGGCATACTCTTTACAACAGACTACACATTTTTTTTAACGTGGTAAATTCATCAAATGAGTCCTCCCACCCAGGGCAGACTAGAGCGGAGGGACTGTCAGACTCGTACTGATTAAAATCCACGGTGTCCTTCAATAGCCCTGTACGTTCCGGGGTCACGGTAATTCGTACAGTCCCGCGACCACAACAGACTACACTAGCGAGCAAAAGACGTATGGAATCACTTTCTAGGAATTGATCAGGGATAGCTCCTTAAATAATGACGGTATTTTAATGAATTTGATATCAATTTAAAGTTAACAGTTAAACCTTTAAAATGGTAACATTTTTATTATTCTTAACTAGTTATTAAGTACTCAAACTCGGAATCGGAGAAAGTGATTCCATACTTTTGCTCGCAAAAGTAGATTTGTTGTGTCAACTAGTTGCCGACCAGTCAGTAAAGCCGGCCATTTATAGTCGGCTAATTATTGAATGCTTTCGAAGGAGTGGAATCCTCTGAGCCAATCTGTTTTCTGGTAGCTACAATATTGAAGTCTCAGTCAAGAGCGAATACTTTTAGACAAGCGTGCTTCACCGTCTCAAGGAGTGTTAGCATGGTGACGGGGCCTGTAGAGGGCCAAAGCCTGCCGGGGTCGCGGGACTAACGAATTACCGTGACCCCGGTACGTAAAGGGCTATTGAAGGACACCGTGGAGTTTAGTCAGTCAAGTCTGACAGTCCCTCTCGCCCTGCCCTGGGTGGGAGGACTCATATGATGATATTACCATGAAAAAAAAAACCGTGCTTCACCGTCGACCTCATGATCGTTTACCATCAGGCGAGTTCTTGTGTTAGCTGTTACTTTTTCACGCTTATGTCACTGAATTAATCATCCTGAAATTTTGCATATATACCTTCTCAGGAGTACAGAAACAGAAGTAAGATACCTTCAGTTCGAAATTAGTATTATTATGCTCTTTCCGAAGAAAACAACATCATCATCTGTCTAGCCTTTTCCCAACTATATTGGGGTCGGCTCCCAGTCAAACCAGATGCAGCTGAATCATCAGTATTTTACAAAGAAGAAAACAACAATAACGTTTTATTACAATAGATGTTCTAGTAGCGCAAGCGCCATTATTTGCAAGCCGCCTTGACAAAAGGCGTCCTGTTGGCGCTTGCGCTACGTTAGCTGTGTTAAGTTTGCCTTAAGTGTGTGATTTCCCATAATACCTCGCGTTTCCGTCTTATACACTGTACCTCTAATGATTTTCTATATGTGTGCACTTATGTCGTGTATCAATAAACATTTCTTTATAGCAGGAAACTTGAGAAAATCTACAGATGTATGTATAAAAAAAATGTAGGCACTAAGATTATAGTTAAAGATCGACATGAATTTGTAATAAAATACAGATTCAACCAAGCAAGGTCTTAGTATTAGGTCTCGGTCGTAGCCTAGAAAAATTTAAACCTTGATGACTAACATTACTGCAGTAATTGCAAAGAAGTGACGTTCACTAGTTTATACTCTTGGCTTTGTCCGTGTGGAGTTTGATAATAGGCGTCAACACTTCATTATTAAAAGTATAATTCAGATTCATTTAAGCCTTTGTCAAACAGACAGGCGTGGCGAATGCGAAGTGAGGCGTTTTATTTTTATGTATGGAATTGTTTGAATTCAGTCACATGGAAAAGCGAAAGCGGTCCGATAGCGTGACAGAACTATCGGATTGACGTCTCGCTTCGGTTCGGTATCGCTTCGGACTCGCTACTCTTTCATCTGTCTGTTTGACAAAGGCTTATAAGTGTCGTATCTTCGTCAATTCTGGTTTATGTAACAAAAGAAAAAATTCGTGTCAAATATTTTTTGACATTTTTTATTTGACATTAATCTGACGGACTAATTCTTTTTTTTGGTACACAAGCCTATCGCATAAAAGTGGCCGTTAACTAGTTTGTGCCATTGGCTTAGACGAGTTAGATAATTGGTTGTACTATCAAGGTAAAAAGTATTATACACTAGCTTCCGCCCGCGACTCCGTCCGCGCGGATGTCGGTCTTCGCGTGGATGGTTTATTTCTCCATTTTGAGTAACTCTGACAATGACATCTTATAAATATTATGGCGCTGAATCCACTGCGGGTAATGCAACGTTTGTTCGCGGTTCTACAGAACAACGTCTATGAATAAAACTGAAAAATAAGATTTTTATTTCTACGTATTTTTCCAGGATAAAAAGTATCCCATTTTATGCCCAGGATAATAAGGTATAATTATACCAAGTTTCATCGAAATCGAATCGTTAGTTTTCACGTGATGCCTGCATATACAGACAGACAGACAGACAAAAATTTTTTAATCACATATTTGGGTTTGGTATCGATCCAGCAACACCCCCCGCTATTTATTTTTTCAATATTTTCAATGTACAGAATTGACCCTTCTACAGATTTATTATATGTATATATTTGCAACGGGGGCGGTACCGCCCTCAGTGGGCGCACGAGCTCGTGGGGACGGAAACAGGTTTTAAGTTATGAAATAGCTGTTTTTATAAAAGGCGTACATTTCTTTTTTGTGTGTGTAATGGCCACCCTCTGGTAAGACCGCCTCTGGGAACACTACAGGGCTCTAACACGGATTTAGACGTATAAGTTTATTTATTATTTAAGTCCAAATTTCCTCACGATGTTTTCCGTATCTTATGTCCATGATGAAGTGGAAACATATTTTTTCCTACTCCTCCAATATTATTTTCTGATTAATTTCGTTGCAGGATCCAAGACAGGTAAATTCATTCTCCGGGACACGTCGAGCTTCATTATCTCGGCGCTTTTCTGGTGGTTGCCACTGTTGATTCTGGCTTTCAGGAGTTGCAGTGGTTTGGGAACAGTGTGGTGGGTTTGATGTCCATGATAAATTTGGAAAGCACCATAAGGCTGCGGTTCGACTAAGCTGTGTCGCGATTCACCAATCACATGGTTTGAATACACATGTGTCACGTGGCCAGCCATGTGCATCAGCCATGTGATTGATGAATCGCGGCACAGCTCGTCTCCGCTCTGCACCGCTCGAACCGCAGCCTAAGAGAAAGAATAAAACAGACAAAATGAATTTACGTCAAAAGACAAGTGGAAATTTATTTGTTTTCATAAGTAAACATTTTTTTTTTTAATTTTGTTAAATCAGCAAATGAGTCCTCCCACCCAGGACAGAGCAGGAGGGACTGTCAGACTCGTACTGACTAAAATCCACGGTGTCCTTCAATAGCCCTTTACGATCCGGGTTCACGGTAATTCGTACAGTCCCGTGACCAAACTAATTATATTAGACTAGCTATCCGCCCTGGCTTCACACTGAAGAATAACGTACCTTTTTACTGATGTAAGAATTTTCGAAATCGGTTCAGTATTTCTAGAGATAAGTTCCCACAACCAAACTCACAAACTTTGTCTCTTTATAATATTAAGTTTAGATTTACAAGAATCACTCGAATAAGTTATTAGATAGATGTTTATTTTATAAATCTTATAAACGATCCTTTTAGCTGAGGCGGCATTTATATCGATCAATTTACTCAGATATATCGATTTAACTAAGTAATTCTGACTATACATCGACCAATAACATTATCTTTGTAATTGAAAAATCGTTACTTTCAAGGAAAAATGACTTTATCATCTGTTTCTTGGGGTCTACTTTCGGCGTCCGTGAACGAAGACACGGGTGCGGATTCGGATATACAAACGTAAATAACCTCAAAGTCTTTCGAGATGGATAATACGATAATGTCTATGATGTCATCATCTGCCTAGCCTTTTCCCAACTATATTGTGGTCCGCTTCCAGTCAAATCAGATGCAGCTGGATATCAGTATTTTACATGGAGCGACTGCCTATCGGACCTCCACAACCCAATAACTGGGTAATACGATACCCCATTGTAAGACTGGTTGTCAGACTTTAGAGCTTCTGACTAACAGTAACGACTGTCAAAGATCTACAAATGACAGTCGGGACCAATGGTTTTACGTGCTTTTCGAAGCACGGAGGAAACTCGCTATGACAGAGAGTTCACAGACCAACCACGGCAAGCGCGGCTTAAACCGAAAGATCGGCCTGTGCGGCTGTATTTATTTAGCCACGAGCTCCCCCGAGCTAGTGTCTATGACATCAAATTGCATTAAAAAAATGTAGTACCTCATTTCCGCAGGCCACGACTGGTGCCACAGACTCTAAGGAGCTATCTGTCAAATTGTAATATCATTCATTCTTAATTCGGAGTCTATGTCACGGGGCGTAGAAAAAATCCGTGAATACGGCGGGAACCACAGGTTTTCGTGTTAAGAAATTAGAATCCCAGCTTCTATTCTAACCTCCTTTTTTTTCGAAGTCAGTTAAAAATCATGTTGCAATGTCAGACAATGTTCACAATTGGACAAAGTTCGAAAATTGTTTGTACATATTGATCAACATGGGTTGACATTGAAACGAACAGGTTTTTCCGTAAATTCTATTGCACTTGTTTTATGTTGTTGGCCAATCGTTAAATTGGCCACATCTTGATATGTTTGGGCACTTCATGATTTGGTCATTTCGCGCTGTGCCCGGTTAAAAAGTCGAGCGGATTGACGAGAACAGCGAAATTTTTGTCGTGAAAAAGACTTAGGGCACTCCGAATAACCTGTCGTAAGTTTGGTTAAAAGAGCCTATCTGTGCACAAAATTTCATCCAAATCCGTTCAGTAGTTTTTGTGTAAAAGAGTAACGAAATTCCATTCTTAGAAACTTTCGGATTTATGATAGGACTAACCTTAGCCAGTGTCTACGAGAGGCGCGTGGAAGCTCATCGTCGTCGGGGCGAATCCCCGCTGCCTCGACAAATCGGGCGCGCGCGGCGGGAAGAGTTCCGGCGAGATCTCAGGGCAGGATGGAGGGAACGACTGTCGCAACCGAGGTCCGGGCACGCCGAGATTGACAGTTGATTATAAAATTCAAGGGTCAAATATGTATTTTTTAGGGTTCCGTACGAAAGGAAAAAACGGAACCCTTATAGTGTGACTTCGCTGTCTGTTAGTCAAAACCCTTTTCCTCAGTGAAGTGTGGATGTATCAAGCTGAAATTAATATCAAATACTCAGGCCTACAATTTATTTGAGCATAAAAAAATCAAACATTTGTGTCAATGCAATCAAAAGATACGACCTTATATGCTTTCTTTTGACGCATATTCTGACGCGGTGTAAACAAAAGTTACAGAACCATGAGATTTCACATGATGCAAGTACTCATAGCATAAGTACCGAGAAAAGTTTTTACAGATTTTTGTTTTCAAGTTCAATGTTAAGTTTGTTTTTGGTATAAATTATTTTCAGTTACGGAACCCTTCACTGTGCATGGTCCGACACTCACTTGGCCAGTTTTTTCCTACGTCTAGTAAGTATCGTATTGAAATGGTAAAGTTATTGGCCTAGATTTTAAACCTGTTTTTAAGTCTGAGAGCTCGAGTCTTGAAGTTATGTTTGTGTTCGTAAAACGTTCTGTGATGAAATGGAAGTTTTAGCATTTTTGTTGCCTCCACTGATTTTTGTTGATGCCTCCTCGTAACCATTAGTAGATGCCATAAAATCTGCCAATTCTTACAAACTAGATATATTGATAAACTTTTCGGCTAGTTTTTCATTAAAAAATTAATAAAAACCAAAAAAAAACTTAAAAAAGTTTGTGGTGCATATTAAACTTGACACACGTCACTCCCGAGAGTCCCGAGTTACTTCACATTTTTGTCACATCGCGCGCTGCGATCGATTTGAAAGTCCCCACCACGGAGTTCACATAGCGTACAGAAATGACCATTTTTTTATCGTGGTAAAACCATCAAATGAGTCCTCCAACCCAGGGCAGGACGGGAGGGATTGTCAGACTTGTACTGACTAAAATCCACGGTGTCCTTCAATAGGCGTTTACGTTCCAGGGTCACGGTAGATCGTTAGGCCCGCGACCCCGCTTGACTTTCGCCCTCGGCCCCCGGTGTAGACAATGTTGACAATTTTTTAGGTTTTTGTTGATTTTTCTAAAACCGCTAGTCAGATTTCGATAACATTTTTATGGGACCATTTGGGAAGTATACCCTTTCCAACAAAAAATGAATTTTTTAAATCGGTTGGTAAGCGACAGAGTTATGCGCGAACAAACATAACACATATATATATATATATATATATATATATATTTATCCCGCAAACAAACATCCGTCCGCTGAAGGCGAAAGTGCATTTAATTTGGCGTCCACCAGCTTTTGACGTCCGCATACCGGACGCCACTTATTTTGCCGCTGTCACTTAAGTCATTTTGGTCCTAGCTAGCTGTAGAACAAAAATCGATGGAAGCCAAAAATGCAATAAAATGAACGAAATTGTATATTGGATAGTTCCCGAAAAAATCTCGCCAGTGGTGAGGCGCTGCTGTAGCGCGTATATCTACAGCCGTATACCTCGGCAATTTTGCGTCCACAATTGCGACGTTGCCAGCTCGCTCACTTTAGCAAGAGATAGATAGATCATAACATACCGCAATCAAAACAATATTCACCGCCGTAGATGACGTACGCGTTGCGTATTATTTGGCGCTCGATTTGTATTAAAATATCGTCATTGAAATTTACAATAAACGTGAAGGACCTGTCGTATTTGCTCGAAGATGCATTCCCGAGGACTTCGTAGTAGAACAATTTTATTCTTATATTTCCCCTGGGACGGACGGAGACCCCACGCGCCCGTGCTTTGGCCTTGGCTCTTGGGACTTTTTAGGTCTTCGATTTCAAGGGCTCTTTAATGCCTGCCTTGAAACTGACCTGTTTCAGGGCAAGCATTAAAGACTCCACAGGGCGCCATCTTCTTATCGCCCTATATTGCTGCTCGACGATCGTCACAGACCGCCTGGTCGAGCACCTAAGGAAATACAGCCCGGACCTCTCCCAGGTACAGTTTGGGTTCCGAGATGGTCGGCTAACCATAGATACCACTTAGCGCGTAAAGCCCTCTCGGCTGAAGCAGTTGGTTCCGGGTGGGTGTAATTGGCGATGTCACTTGACATCGCCAACGTATTCAACACCCTGCCGTAGAGGGTGTTGAATGCGTCGCTAAAATAATTTCTACAAAATTTATCTAATAATATACAGACGCCCGATAACAGACACAGACGTCCAATTGGGATATATTGACGTCCAATAGTTATACATATACGGACATCCAACAGCTATATACGGATGTCCGATAGCTGTATACGGATTTAGAGTTTGGCGTGGTGAAACTGCGGATCCGGGCAAGGAACAAGGCCCCTGGGTTGGACGCAGTCCCTGGCCGTGCTCTGGCTTTGGCTCTTGGGGCTCTTCAGGACCGACTTTGAGGGGTCTTTAATGCTTGCCTTCAAACAGATCGGTTTTCTCTTTGTGGAAAACGGGACTCAGGAGTCAAGAGCCCCACCTGCCACAGGGAGGGAAACCGCTCTGTTTCAAGGCAGGCAGAAAAGACTCCGCAGAGCGCCATTCGTTCCTGATAAGCACCCTGGTGCTTAACAAGAAGGAAGGGCGCCCTGCGGAGTCATCCTCGGCATATCGCCCCACATTACTGTTCGAGGAGGTGTAAGCTCTTTGAGCGTATCATGGTGCGCGGTCGAGCACCTGAAGGAAGAAGGCCCGGTCCTCTCCGAGGTACAGTTTGGTATTGCAAGTGTTCATAGGTGGCGGTACATTGGCACCACGGTAACGATACATTGCGTGTGAGGTAATAAACAAATCAGGTTTATTGGATTTCCATAACGTTCCTGAAATATTTTCATGTACCGGTCATCTTAGTATGATGTAGGTACTGAATTCAGCCCATCAGTCTGCGGAGGGCTATCCCTTACATCTTGTATACGGACATCCAATAGCTATATACGGACGTCCAGCAGCTATATACGGACGTCCGGTAGCTGTACACGGACGTCCAATAGCTGTATACGGATTTAGAGTTCGGCGTGGCGGAACTGCGGCTCCGGGCAAGGAACAAGGCCCTTGGGACGGACGGAGACCCCACGCGCCCGTGCTTTGGCCTTGGCTCTTGGGACTTTTTAGGTCTTCGATTTCAAGGGCTCTTTAATGCCTGCCTTGAAACTGATCTGTTTCAAGGCTAGCATTAAAGACTCCACAGGGCGCCATCTTCTTATCGCCCTATATTGCTGCTCGACGAGTTGTAAGCTCTTCGAGCATACCATCACAGACCGCCGGTTCCGAGATGGTCGGCTAACCATTGATGCCATTTAGCGCGTAAAGCCCTCTTGGCTGAAGCAGTTGGTTCCGGGTGGGTGTAATTGGCGGTGTCACTTGACATCGCCAGGTTTATTGGATTGCCCCAACGTTCCTGAAATAATTTCATGTGCCGGTCACCTTAGTATGATGTACTGAATTCACCCCACCAGTCTGCGGAGGGCTATCCCTTACATCTTGTATACGGACATCCAATAGCTATATACGGACGTCCAGCAGCTATATACGGACGTCCGATATAGCTATATGACAACGTGGCCGACAAATATCATAATGTGGCCCGCCTTCTATGCTATTCTCTAATAGACTCAACGCCGAGGCGACGCTGAGGCTGCGGTTTGTCTTTAGTAGATTTTGAACTTTAAACTCTAGAGTATAAAGTTGAAAATCCACTAACGACAAACCGCAGCCTCAGCGCCGAGGTGACGCTAATTATTTTAAAAAAATATTATAATAAATAAATAAATATTTAAGAGAATAGTACCCCCATGAACGCTTGCTATACCTGGGGTATCAGGCTCACTCTGCCGTCCAATATCATTACCTATTGAGCCTGTTGACCTTATTCATCTAAGTCCGTTCAGTAGTTTTTGCGTGAAAGAGCGACACAGCAATTAATTCATCCATCTATTCTCAGTTCAATAGCACACTTTCACATTTACAATCTTAGCAAAGGATAAGATGCTCGTAGGTTCATATTTCAATATCGGGCATCCGTATAGGTATAGCTTCTTTTTTTTTGTCGTGGTAAAATCACAACGCGACAAGTGATAGTAAAAGAAAGAGACAAGTAAACCCAAAGCTGGCAACGTCGCAATCCCGAATACCAACCACACTCAGGACGTTAAACTGTCGACGCATTAGGTAAATCATGATCAATATATCTAGGAAGCCTATAATCTATCACCATGAATGGGGGTTCAAAAATGTTTGGGCATGACTGCAAGAAGAATATTGCCCCATATAAAATTGCAGGAAAACTATGTATCACATGGGGCGGGAAATCGAAAAACTAAGCAATATTCAAAAATACATCATAAAAATTGCAAGAGGAACTGGGGGACGCCGTAATGATGCACAACGTGCATGACGCCAAATGCGTTCCTGGATGTAAATATATATATATATATATATATATATATAAACTTCCGAAGTTTTTTTTTTGTTTAAGAACGTTGCCCCACACTAGGAATTTCTCCTGTATCGTGGATGCGTTTACAAACATAGAAACTCACACACACAAACACCCAGACCCGGAACAACTACTTGCAGATCATACAAATATTTGTTCCGTGCGGGAATCGAACCCGCGAACAATACCGCAAGAGTTCAATTGGTCAGCCACTACGCCAAACATGCCGTCATTTTGAACCGTCATTGACAACCTCCTACATTTGGAAGTCGGTTAAAAATAGCAAAAGTTGTGAAGTTAAGTTACTGTTTTATCATGATGAATACAGATGTTTATTTTTAATCTTAATATAGAGATCTGGCCTTACTTTTAGGTATCAATTTGAATGTCAGTGTCAAATCAAGGTTTTCAGCATTTAATCTAAAATCTAGGTCTTAAGAAAACATATCGCATAGGTATAATCTAATTTAATAGGTATCTATACATATAATAAATCTGTAGAAAGGTTAATTCTGTACATTGAAAATATTGAAAAAATAAATAGCGGGGGGTGTTGCTGGATCGATACCAAACCCAAATATGTGATTAAAAGTTTTTTGTCTGTCTGTCTGTCTGTCTGTATATGCAGGCGTCACGTGAAAACTAACGTTTCGATTTCGATGAAACTTATAGGTATAATTATACCTTATTATCCTGGGCATAAAATGGGATACTTTTTATCCTGGAAAAATACGCAGAAAAAAAAAAACTTATTTTTCTCAACAGCAATAGCTCAATAGAGGGATCTCCTTAATTATTATAGGCTTAGCCGTATTTGGGTTCAATAGATATTTATAGGATGTCATTGTCAGAGTTACTTAAAATGGAGAAATAAACCATCCACGCGAAGACCGACATCCGCGCGGACGGAGTCGCGGGTGGAAGCTAGTTATAAATATACGTATGTTTAGGTGTATGTTTGTTACTCATACGCGTCCGAACGGCTGAATAGATCTTGATAAAATTTGGCTCAGAGATAGGTAATAACTCTGGAACTGGTTTATTTTAATTTTTCCCTGTACTGAATTGCCTTTTTCATATTTCCTGTGGACATCTTAGTTGCTACACCATCTTAAGATGAATGGTGTAACAAAGGTTCTGTAATAATTTTGGCGATTGAAGAAAAGTGTCCATGGAGTTTCTTGTTAATTTAATATCTTCTGTAAATATTTAGATTTAGTTGTGTATATGTACACACATCAACAGAATCTAGGGATATTAAATATTTCATCAAATATCTAAAAATCTATGAAGAAATTTCTGATACAGTAAATGGAAGAGTGATAGGTTATTTTAAGGTCTATAGTAAAAAATAAAAAACATTTCGTGATTTTTTTGTTTTAAATAAAAAAAAAAAAAATTTTTTAAGCGCCGTAGCAAATTAATATGGTCAAAAACTTCATTTCTTCTTATAAAGCTATAAATTTTAATGAAAATTGAAAAAATCTTATAAAATCTAATAATTAATAGTCGGTGTTGCCACCTCTTACATTAATTACACATCGACATCGATTGTTCATGCTTAAAATTAGATTGTCAATGTCTTGCTGCGGTATGAGGTCCCATGTTCTTTGCAAGTGTTCGTAAAGTTGTTGTTCTGTCGTCAAATTTCACGAGAAATCTCTCAAAGCTTTCCGTTGTAACATGTCCCAGGCATGCTCGATAGGATTTAAGTCGGGCGACTGTGCAGGCCAATCCAAAACTTGAATATCGTGGTCTCGGAGAGCGGCCGACACCAGCCGCGCCGTATGGGAAGGAGCATTATCGTGCATGAGTAGAAATTCCTGGCCCATTTGGATTCTGTGTGGGACAATAACAGGCTCTACTACCTCCTCGTTGTATTTTTGTGCAGTCATGCTACCTTGGATCCAAATGAGCTGGGTTCGTCCGCCAAGACGAATTCCTGCCCACACCATGATTGTCCCGCCTTGGTATGAGTGGACCTCCTGAGAGTGCCGTAGACGGCTAACTCTCCCTGGAGTTCTCCAAACGCGTGTTCTTCGTGAATCCGGATGAAACCCAAACCGGGACTCGTCGGTGAACAGCACCAAAGACCATTGTTCGTCACTCCATGGTAAATGCTCCCGAGCCCACGAAAGCCGCCGACCGCGATTGCCACGTCGCAATGCTGGAACACGTAGCGGTCTTCGAGCATGAAGACCAACTTCATGCAACCTCCTTCGCACGGTTTGGTCGCTTACCAGCAGCTGGTGGTCCTCCTGGAGCCTTTGTACTAGTTGCATCGCTGTGATATTGGGTTGTCTTCTAGCGGTCATTTGGAGAAATCGATCCTGTCTCTGCGTAGTAACGCGATATCTACCCGTGTGCCGTTCAGCTACATCCCCAATACTGCGATAACGTGACCACAACCTTGATATCACGTTTTGGCTGGTGTGTAGGGCCTCAGCAACGACGCGTTGAATAGCACCATTTTCTAGCATGCCCACGGCTCGTAACATTTCATCTCGACTCAAATGACGACGTGACATGACTCCTAAAGCTCACACGGTACGTTAAATTAAAAAAGAATAACAATCTAATCCCTTTTCATTAATTAATATTAAGAAAACAATTTTAATTTTCCTTAACGTAACGAATTACTAACACTTTTGCCGCCGTATTTTGTTTTTTTTTTTTTTTTAATATTTACTTTTTAAATTTTGAAAATAGAATAAATGAGGTTTCAATCTGTAAACAAACTTTTTATGAAAACTAAAAACATTGTAAACTAAAAATTCGTAAATAATTTAGGATTAAGGTATCCCTAGATTCTGTTGATGTGTGTATTTTAAGAATATTTAAGTAATATTGTTAGATTAAATATTACGCAAAAATAATTCAGTTCTTCTATTAAAAAACGTTTACCAGGTTCTAAAAAAATCATCAAAGTATTTTTTCATGGCAATTTTAATGGCGGCGATTTATTGCGTCATCATCTCATTATGTTAGGTTCTTGCAATACGGGGAAAAACCATTGTTTTTATCTATGGTAATTACAAGTTGATATATTATTGATATATTATATCCAACAAGGTGGACAGACGACCTTATAAAGGTCGCCGGAAGACGCTGGATGCAGGTCGCTTCCAACTGGTATATGTGGAGATCTAAAGGGGAGGCCTATGTTCAGCAGTGGACGTCCTATGGCAGAGATGATGATGATGATGATGATATTATTGATTACCATAAGTTTATTAAATTCCCAATGCTGGGACGCAGGTCTCCACTGTATGACATGGCGGCTTTTATTCACTTGGACCCAGCGCGGGAAAGAAACAATAGAATATTAGGATTTCCTTTTTTTTAAACGGGGCTAGGATTTTCACCTGTCTCGTGAGTGCGTTTACAAACATTTAAGCCTTTGTCAAACAGACAGGCGTGACGAATGCGAAGCGTGACGTTTTTATTTTTAATGTATGGAATTCTTTGAATCCAGTCACATAGAAAAGCGAAAGCGATCCGATAGCGTGACAGAACTATCGGACTGACGTCTCACTTCGGTTCGGTTTCGCTTCGGAAACGCTTCGCTTTCGCCTGTCTGTTTGACAAAGGCATTAAACTCACAATCACCCAGACCCGGAACAACTACTTATATATTTCACAAATATTTTTTTTACTTTCACGAACGCTGTTCTTTTCTATTCTAAATCTGATTAACGTCGAGCTTCATTGTCTCGGCGCTTTTCTGGTGGTCACCACTGTTGTTTTTTTTTTCGTGGTAAAATCATCAAATGAGTCCTCCTACCCAGGGTAGAGCTGGAGGGACTGTCACTCGTACTGACTAAAATTCCCGGTGTCCTTCAATAGCCCTTTACGTTCAGGGGTCATTCGTGAGTCCCGCGACCACAATATTTACAATAAAAACCAAACTTAAAATTACGTTCACAAAGGTGAGCGTTTATCAATTATCAATCACTTTAGCTACTGTATCTACTCCTCGACTATTCTATTCTTATCAAGTCAAGAGTGAATATGTTACTTCTAGTCAAGCGTGCTTCACCGTCGACCACATCTTCGCTTACCATCAGACGAGATAAGGGGCGAGCCTATCGCTAAAAAAAAAGTACTTACCTAATTAGTTGTCAAATCTGTGAAGCTTTTATGTGAATTAAACAGTCTTTACCTGTAAGAAGAAAAAACAAATTGTTTAATTGTTTATTATATATGACGGAGGAGGAACCTCCGTAGTGTTTTTAAAAAGTGTGACGTCAGCATTGCTGACGTCACAATTGTTGTCTTCATGATGATCACTCATTCTTGGTCTTATCAGGAAAACTTCACAAACACTTTATAAACTTCGTTTATTCAACGGGCAGCGTAACGACTTCCCAGAGAGGTCCGTACTGTACGACGATCCGAGTTAGACTGAACCGATCGTCTACAGTGCGGCCGTTTTTATAGGATTCGGCGCACGCGCACGTGTTTACAAGTTTTTAGGTTAAGTATTGAAATTACAATGAAAACATTAATCTTACATCGTAATAGACTCAAAATAATCAACTGATGATTTATAAACTAATTTTAGGACAATCAATTAATGATTAAACTTAATTATTCTAGGTTTTCTGGATAAACTATTGTGCTTGCGCCGATACGGCCATACTGACAGGCGGTGCGCGCTCTGCACCAGCCTCGTTGCTTCTCGTAGAATTGTGGTTTCTCGTAGACCTGAAAAATTGAAATAATTTTCTCTGAGTAGTGCATCTGTAAGCAACTGGCGTTGCTTTGTCTTGAGGATATCAATGCTGTTAAGGTCAGTAGGTTCTCGGAGTATCTCGTAGAATTCTCGGAGGTTCTCGTAGAGTTCTCTGAGGTTCTCGTAGAGTTCTCGGAGGTTCTCGTAGAGTTCTCGGAGGTTCTCGTAGAGTTCTCGAAGGTTCTCGTAGAGTTCTCGAAGGTTCTCGTAGTTATCGAAATTTGTATATGGAATTTTTGAAATGAGTTACTTACCCTTTATTCTGATGGGTTGTCTTCACCCTGTAGGTCGTGATTTGGCTGTACTTGCGGCTCTTCTCGTGAGGTCGACGGAATCGGCTCGTTTGGTTCTGCAGCAGGATCTCGGTGAGTAGGCGATTCGTTTCCCGCCGATACGGTCAACTGATCACCAGGTTGTGGAGCACGACGAAGCTGATCATGGGCGACCTTGCGAGGTCGTCCTCTACCTGTTACTTTCTTTACCAAATATCGGTCATTTTCTAGTATTCTACAGATTTCATATGGTTCGCTGAATTTAAGGTCGAGGGAGGTTTGGTTACGAGGATTATTCTGAACCAAAACGTAATCTCCTCTTTGGAAATGATGGATTTTGGCCTTATGTAGGTTGAAGCGTTGTCTATCTTGTTCGCTTGAATGAATCATTTTCTGTTGCACCTGTTGAGTAAGTGCTTCAATATCAACGGTTTCGTTGTCAATATTCACCAGGTTGAGAAGCTCAGGAGGTACACTGTGTCTGCGTTGTGTAATAAGTGTCAGTGGAGCAACACCAGTGACCCGATGAGTTGTACAGTTCATTGCCAGCTGAAGTTCTTCAAGTACAGTGTGCCACTGCTCTGTCTCGTAATTTTTAGTCATTATCAATGCATTTTTGAGGGTTGCAACAACTCTTTCAACTTGGCCATTCGCTCGGCTGACTCCTGGAGCGATAGCATGAATATTTATTCCGATGTTGTCACAGTACTCTTTGAATTCGCCAAGAAATTCTCTTCCTCCATCGACTATGATTTGGACCGGTGTGCCAAATAGATGCACAGTGCGTTTCAGAGCAGCCAATGTACTGTGTGGGTTTTTATTGGTACTGAAGTACAGTAAAACATACTTCGAGAAAGCGTCAATGGTGACTATGACATACTGTTGATCATCTGGAGTGCCCAGCTTCCCTGTTATGTCCATATGAATAACTTGGAAGGCAGCCGTCGGTTTTTGGATGGGGTGTAATTGGGCTTGGATGGCTCCGGATCTTCCTTTAGATGTCCGGCATATAACGCAGTTATCCACAAATCTCCGAACAGTAGAACTCATTTTGTTGAACCAATATGTTTCTCTGATCTTCTGTAGAGTCTTTTCCCAGCCAGGGTGTTTGAGTGCAGTGTGAAAGGAGTTTATAATGCTCCATTGAAAGGATTTAGGGACAACAGTACTGAGCTGCTGACCGAAGACAGGATCATTGACGTTCTTCTTTAAGACATTGTCCTCCAAGACATAGTCTTCTACTGGGTTATTGTCACTGAGGCTGTCCATTATTGGTCGTAGTTCATCGTCGCGTCTCTGTTCAATTTTGAGCCAGTTCAAGTCTCTTGTCATAACATTGACCGTAAACTCAGCTGGGTTTCTGCTGAAAAAGTCAGCATGTTGGAGACGTTCACCTTTGCGGTATTCTACTTCGAAGTCGTAGTTTTGTAAGAACGCCCACCAGCGATGAATCCTTGGTAGGAGATCCCTTTTATGTTTTGACGCTTTTAACGCGTTGCAATCTGTTATCACGGTGAACTTTCGCCCATATAGATACTGGCGAAAGTGTTTTATAGCGCGTACCACGGCCAGTGTCTCCAACTCGTAGGAGTGGTAGCGACTTTCAGCCTCCGTGGTTCTCATGCTCATAAAAGCAACAGCATGTTGGCGTCCGTCTATCACCTGGACCAATACTGCTCCAAATCCGAGGCTGCTTGCATCCGTGTATAGTAGTATAGGTGCCTCTTCTTGGAATAACGTAAGTGCTGGAGCAGACGATAGGCATTCGATGATTGTGTTACGAGCTTTTTCGTGTTTGTCTGTCCATGCCCATTTTCTCCCTGTTTCGTTAGTTCGTACAAAGGCACCATTACACGAGAGAAGTCGGGAATGTACTTCCTAAAGTATCCAGCCAACCCGTTGAACTGTCTGACTTGCTTAACAGTTTTGGGTACTGGGGCTTTGACGAGGGCCTCTACTTTGCGAGGACTTGGTCGTACTTGTCCATCAGAAACTACGTTCCCGAGATATTCGATGGACCGTTTGAAGAAAGCGCACTTGTCTGCGTTGATAGAAAATCCCGAGTCTTGCAGTGCTATGAGGATTCGCTCCAGGTGTGAGATTCCCTCAGGGAAATCTTTACATTTGCTCAACACGTCATCTACGTAGACTTGTGCAGCTGTTCCCAGCAATGATGTTAAAGCTCTGTTGATGCATCGTTGGTAAACCGAACAAGCATTGCTCAAACCAAAAGGCATGGTGAGGTATTCATATAGTCCATCTGGTGTGACGAACGCGGTCTTCTCTATGGAGGTCTCACCAATGGGAATCTGGTGAAAACCAGCCGCCATATCAAGGCTTGTATAGAAATTACCATTTGCCAACTGGTCAATCTGATCGGAGATCAACGGAAGTGGATAATGGTCACGTAAAGTATTAGCATTAAGTTCCCGGAAGTCCACACAAAGCCGATCGTCACCGTTCTTTTTCTTGACCAGTATGATGGGACTTGAGTAGGGAGATTTGCTCTCACGAATGATGTTGTGTTCCAGGAGTTCTTGGATTATGGTGCGAACCTTCTCTCGTTCCACTGGGCTGAGGCGATATGGTCTTCTTTCTACGAATTTATCAGGGTTTTTCAGTCTGATTTCTAGCTCGCCGGTGTTGACCCGAGTCTTAGGATATCCACGGATAAACAGATGCTCGTATTTATTTAGAAGTCGTCGTAGTTGCATAATTTCATCCTCATTAGTAAGATCACAGTCCAAGTTGTTGAAGAGATAAGAACTGGTACTCACATGATTGACGACAGTTTCATGGATTAGCTTCGTCCCATTGGATGTGATTCTCACACTTAGATTAGTGTCATGTATCAGGTTCATACCCACTAAGATGTCTGTTGACATTTCATAATCCGGCAATAAGTAAAATTCAAGCTCAACACTGATGTTATCTACGACGCATACGGTCGTAAGTGTAGTTAACGATAGTGCGGCGAACTGACCAATCCCTTTCAAATAATTGACCACTGGTTTCCTCTGACCAGGTAAGGCTATAGCAACCGATTCTCTGATAATTGAGCACTCCGCCCCGCTATCAAAGATGGCTTGCAAAGTCTTTTCACCTATTTTGATTGTGATAGGAGGCAGCTTACCACTTGCTACGCAGTTCACATTTGAAGTCAACGAACGTTCGCGTTTGAAGCAAGTTTCGTATGTGTGGCCTGGTCTCTTACAATAAGTACAAGTAGGTATTTCGTTTCGCTTTTCATTCGTCGTACTTGCGGTTGTTGTTTTCGGATCCTTATTGCTAGTTTCAGGTTTAGACTCCGAAGGTTTGAATCTGCAGTCGTTAGTGGAGTGGTTGGTCTTCTTACATATACGGCAGCTTGTAGTTGATGATGTATTGTCCGAAAAGCGTGGACGTTTGTTATATGGAGTGGAACTGGAGCTTTGATGACTCCGCTTCTTCCGTATGGATGTTGCCACTGAGATGAGCTCAGGGACAGTGGTTGCCCTGGCATTCATTAATTCGATACGCAATCGCTCGTCATTAATGCATCCAATTACAGCTTCTACAGCATGTTCGTCTCCCAGTTTGTCTTTGATGACTCTTCGCCACAAAATCCAAGCACGTGATAAGAACTCCGCGATGTCTTTTGATGTATCGTAAACATGTTCCCTGAACATGATGATGTCCCGGGAGTATCTATTTTCGGGTTCAAACGTGGTGATGAGATTTTTTCGCAACTCTTCCCACGTTGTTGTAGTCACCATCCAATCATCGATCCACATCTTTGCACGGCCCTTCAACAGGCTGCAGACTTTCATGCGTACATCGAAATCATCAAGCTTGTACGCTTCAATCGCTTGATCTATATGCTGGCACCATTCTCGTACACCGATGTGAGTGTCCGGATCGAATGATGGTAAATAGACATCCTTGATCCTTATTTTTGCTACGGTAGGGGGAGCACATAAGCGCTCCGACATTTTCTGCATTGTCTCCATCATTTGCATCAGGAATTGTGGTGGTATCCCTCCCAACTGCATTCCATGGTAGGGATACGCTTGTGGTCCTGATTGAAGTGTAGCTTCCAATGATGTATTGGTAGCCAAAACAGGTTCTTGCTGCTGGATGTTGATTTGTTCCAGTTGATCAGGTGGAAGAGCTGATGAGGAAGCGGTTTGGGTAGGAGCTTCTTGCAATCCCACTTCTGATGACGGAGGAGGAACCTCCGTAGTGTTTTTAAAAAGTGTGACGTCAGCATTGCTGACGTCACAATTGTTGTCTTCATGATGATCACTCATTCTTGGTCTTATCAGGAAAACTTCACAAACACTTTATAAACTTCGTTTATTCAACGGGCAGCGTAACGACTTCCCAGAGAGGTCCGTACTGTACGACGATCCGAGTTAGACTGAACCGATCGTCTTTTTTTTTTTTTTTTTGTGTATGGCATCTCGCAGGTCAACCTAGAAGAGGTTGTGAGCTGCTTAACCGGACTTTTCTGTAGAGATGCCTTAAATTACTTTAAGGCCTCCAGCCAGAGCTTACAAACTAAATAAAAACTACAAACTAAGTGACCGCACGCTAAGGGCACCCCCTGTGGGGTTCGGACCTCGGCTTAGGGCGTCACTGAGAGAGGACAGCAAGGGACAGGCTGGATCACAATGGTTCATTATTTAGGGACTGATTTTTAAAACTCTACGGCTCAGCATCGCGGGCTGGCTCTTGCGAGGGACGGGGAGGGCATTGATTCGGACGTCGCGACGGTCGTCCTCGGCGGCGAGGACGAAATGACGGGATCGGTTTACGCTTGTGTTTTCTGAGCGTGCTAGTTTCCCTACTGCTCTCCTGGAGGAGAGTGATGGGGTCGTCGGGGGTGACAAGAGTATGCCTTGGTCGGCGAATTTTGCTGATACGAGACGGTTCGTATCGAGCGGCCGCTGCGACTAGGGGATTGGGGTGCCTGATGGCAGAGTCAAAGAAACGCTTGGAAAGGCGTTTCATGAATTGGAGAATGGTGGGGATTTTGAGGTCGAGGTGGAGGCTATCGTTGCGGACATAGAACGGGGCTCCCGTGACTTTCCTAAGATAACGGTTTTGAAGGACCTGCATTTTATAAAGGTGGCGGGGATTGGAGTGCGCGAATATGACACCGGCATATGTCATGATGGGGCGGATTACAGCGGTATAGAGGCGAATTTTGCATTTAAGCGATAATTTGCTTCTCGCTGTAATCATGAAGTGGAGCCTGCTTACGGCAAAGGCAGCCCGATTACGGGCTGCTTTTATGTGGGCGCGGAAGGACAGGTTACTGTCGAGGATAACGCCTAAGTACTTGGCTTGCTTCTCCCAAGGGATAGGCTTACCGTACATGGTTATCGGACTGAGGGGGCGGAGGGGAAGTCTTTTGAGCGGCGACCTAAAGAGGACCGCCTGACTTTTATCAGGGTTAACCTCAATTCTCCATTTCCTAAACCAGTCGCCGAGGGCGTTGGCTGCGGATTGGAGGGTTTGGGCTATAGCGGTTGGACTTTGGCCAGTGTAATATATGGCCGTGTCGTCCGCGAAGAGAGCTAACTGAGCCTTTTTGCTCTTGGGAATATCGCTAGTGAACAGCGTGAATAGGAGGGGCGAGAGGACTGAGCCTTGAGGGACACCGGCTCGGATAGGGTGAGGGGAGGAGAGGGCATTCCCGATGCGATAGCGGAATGTGCGATCTGACAAAAAGTCTCGTAAGATGAGCACGAGACGGTCTGGCACACCCATTTGGTAGAGCTTATATAATAAGCCATTGTGCCAGACCTTGTCGAAGGCCTTCGCTATGTCGAAGAATAGACCACCAGTCATTGCACCGCGTTGGAACCCAGCGCTAATGTGCTCGACTATACGGTGGACTTGATGGATGCACGAGTGACCGGTCCTGAAGCCGTATTGCTCGTGAGGAATGAGGCACTTGGCATCGGCAAAATCTCTGAGTCGCTTATAAATAAGTCTCTCGTAGATTTTGCCGAGAACGTTCAGGAGACTGATGGGACGGTAACTCGTGGGCTCAGACTTGGGCTTGCCTGGCTTAGGGATACCGATAACAGTGGCCTCTTTCCATGCCTGGGGAAAGATGTTGTTGGTCAGAGCGCCATTGAAGATGGCGGTCATTAACATAACGAGCTGGGCGGGGAGGATTTTAAATACCCTATTATTGATACCGTCCGACCCGGGAGCTTTCCGGGGTCGGAGACGTTTTATGATGTCCTGCACTTCGTCTGGAGTGACTGGAGGCAGAGGATCATCAGGGTCTTCTACGGGAGGGAGGGAGGTCCTACGTTGGACTTCAGAGTCGACCTTGAGGAGGTGACTTTTGTCTACCGGTTGGGTGCTGGGAGAGCACTGGGATTCCAGACTGTCGGCCAGGCATTCGGCTTTTTCAGAGTCGTCAAAGGCGACGCTCTTATCGGGACGGTTGAGGGGAGGCATAGTGGCCTCTTCAGTGGCACGCAACTTCCGTTGCAGCTGCCAGAAGGCTAAGTGGGTGGGCTCGAGATCGCTCAGCATCTCATTCCAGCGGTTCGAACGAAGCTCAGCGATGCGTTTCTTTACAGCACGCTGTAAACTGCGCATGTGAGCCTTGTTCGAGTCGCATGGAAAGTTGCTGTAGGCACGGATGGCCGCGTTCTTCTCGGTTATCAGTTCACGTACGTCATCGGGAAGTTTCCAGCGATGATCGTTCATCTCTGGGACTTCCCGTGAGCAATCCGTCAGTACGGATTGCACGTGTTCTGTAAACGAGTTGATCGCGGCCGTCGTGTCTGCGACGGAGACTATGTGATCGGGGATAGAGTCCAAGTGAGGTGACGAGGTTGATTTCAGCTTATCGCTTACTTTCTTCCAGTCAGTTATCACTTTGGTTGGAGGAGGCTGGCTGGGGTCGGAGGGACCCGAGCGAGGGACTAAGTGCAGGAGCACTGGACGGTGGTCAGAGTCTAGCTCGTGTAGCGTCTCAATGGAATGCAACTTGAGGTTGACATTCTTGAGAAGCGCTATGTCGAGCACGTCGGGACGGTGGTTGGGATCACCGGGATAATGGGTGTGCTCAAGAGGAGCGATGGGATCAAAGTTTAGTGAGGAGCTTAGATTGAACACTACCTTCCCTCTAGGGGTGGTGGTAGTGCTATTCCAAGCGGGATGTTTGGCGTTGAGGTCGCCCGCCATGATGACGGAGTCGCTCAGGCCGAAGAGGGATGTGAGGTCTTTGGTGAGTAAATTGTGATCCTCTGCGCCGAGGGCAGGGGGAAAATAGGCGGATATAATGGTGATGGGTTGGTGGCCGGTCATGCCTAACCGACAGGCTGAAACCTCGAGGAGAGACTCGAGGGGAGGAGGGATAAGAGGGATGCAATGCAGGGTCCTTTTGAAGTAGATGAGCGTACCGCCCTTGTGGCAGCGTGACCTGTCGTTGCGAACTAATTGATAGTTGGCAATTTTAGGGTCACGGTGGTGCGGTTTTAGGAAAGTCTCCTGAACGAGAAGGATGTCTATCTGGTTGTCGCGGAGGAAGGTAGCGATTTCATCACGCTGACCTCTAATGCCATTGGCATTGAAAAAGCCTAACTTAAGGGATCGCGGTTTGAGGACATTCTTATTTTTAGTAGCCATTGGACTAACTAAACAAGGTGGAGGGCTAAGAGGGCGTCACCCACTTCGGGGTGAGCGTCGAAGATTTTAGAGTACTCCTCGGGACTACCATTGGAAGCCCTGAGTTGGGCTGCCAATTGTCTCGCCTTGGATCTCAAAATCTCTTGATGGTTGCGGACCGTTTTGAAGGCGTTGATTATGACATACATGTCATTAGGGTCAACGTCGGGCACATGGCCGGAGGGTACCGCGGGAGGGATGGTTTGCGGGGCTGCTGGAGCGACCTTGCGCGAAGGTGCAGGGGCAGTCACGGGAGCCGCGGGTTTGGGGGCGGGGGCTTCGAGTAGCCCTGGGGTGGGTTTTGGGGACGCTGAACCTAAGGCTGGGAAGGCCTTTTGGTGGTTCAATGAGTTCCACGGAGAGGGTCGCTGAGGGCTAAGCCTCTCGGGAATCTGTGAGGAAGGAATCTTCACAGATGGGGATTCCCTCTGCTGGCGGGCGGCAGCGCGCTTTGCCAGTTTGGGAGAAGCGGATTTGGGGGCTTTGGGGCAACCGCGGTAGTTAGCCGGGTGTCCTACTTGGCCGCACAGAACGCAGCTAGGGGGTTCGGTGCAGAGGGACTTGTCCTTAGGACGGGGACAATCAGCCGTGCTATGGCCGCCTAGACATTTGACGCACCTGGGTGGTGCATAGCAATGGGCCTGACTATGGCCGTATAGTTGACAGCGGTGACACTGTCCTACTGTGTGCGCTTTGAATGGCTTTTCAATAGAAATGCCTGTCAGGGAGCACACTGACTTAATTTTGAAGATGGGATGGGGACCGGATTCGACAGGGTCGCAAACTACCAACACCATGTCGTATAGTTCGCCACCCCTCGCCTTGTGAAGGCGGTGGACGGCAGAGGCGGGGACGTTTTGGGAAAGGAGGTCATCTAAGACGTCTTGGGTGGAGATCTCCTTGGGGATCCGCCTTATCACCACACGGGTGGGCTTCTCCTCAGGGAGGGAGTAAGTGTGGAAGGCTACGTTCCTTCCACGAAGAAGACGGGAGAGCTCCCTGTAATCCGAAGACGTAGGGATTATAACTTTAATACCCTGTTGGGTATTTGTAGCTTTAGTGTACTGGATCTTTCGATCCGCACAAAGCTTGGAAATTTCAGTCCACTTGGACTTTTCTTGGATGAAGATCGGGGGTGGGGGCCTAGGCTTCTTAGTAGAAGCCGCGGGAGGGATTGCCATAGGGCTGGAGGGGCGGCTGGCGGGGGCCGCTGAAGGGGTGGGGGAATTCGGGCGAGAGATCGGAGGAGAGGGGGTAGGTGGGGCCGCGAGGGGTTTCTTAGCCTTACCGGCTTGAGAATGTTTCCCCTGTTTGCGTTTTCCGATGACGACAGTAAAGTCCTCATCAGAGGAAGAGGCAGAGTCACAAGAGTGCTCGGAGTCTGAGATGGGCACGGATGTGTCCATTTTTTCGGGCGTAGGTGCAGAGTGCACTTTCGTGGAACCCATTGTTTGAGGAACAATGGGCTTAGATGCAGAGGGATTAGGGACGGGTGTAGTTTTCGCGGAACCCATTGTTTGAAGAACAATGGGTTTGGGGATAGAAGCCGCTTTTTCGGCAGCGGCTTTGTTCTGGGTAGGAACGTGGTCGTCGGAACACTTTGTCTTTACAGACAAAGGGGCCGACTTTGTTGAATTGCCATGATTGGCGGGCGGGGGAGATAAAGGACTATCAAGCGCATCATTGCGCTGTTGTTGCAGAGCGTTGAATTCTGCAATATATTTCCCGTTTAGGGAAGGGTCGTGGACGATTTTATGGAGTAACCCCCAAAGGGATTGATCCTCCATGATGAAAAGTCAGCGTAGAGCAGCTGACATGAGAGTGAAGCTCTTTAGGGAAAAGCGCCTAACACTAACAGGCCTAACTCCCCGGGTGGGTGGGCCCGGGGGTGAGTAGCCTCCCTGCCGAGGGATTGTGTATGGCAGGGAGGTGTGTACCTACGGTGTGCCCTAAGCTTGTAAACCTGTTGCCAATCTTAATGTGCAACAGGGCCCTATTTGGGTCTGGTGCGAAGGGGTAGACACACCCAACCGACACCAGGTGTGTAGCTGTGAACGAAACCAGAGACTAGGTTTGACTAGGAGTCCCCCCAAGGCCAAGGTCCTAGCTCCCGACTCCAATAAATTAACCTCGCCCTGAAGGGGTTCGGCGGGATGGATTGGGGCACCACCCTCTTGGCTTCGTTGACACCGTAAGGTTTCCACCAAGAACCACGAAACTGTGGATTTTCCCTGAAGGGGCAAAAACACACGCGGGACGTAAGGGAAATAAGATGAGTAAGAATTGTCCTGAAAAGGACAATTTTTACTCGAGTAGTCTTGACTACTCTCTTGACACGTCGCAGCAGGACACGACGAAATCGCAGCGGAGAACACAGCACTGGCACGGAGCACACACGAGGAGACGTCCGTACGCGGCGGCGGTCGGGCGGCGAGTGGCTCAAACCGATCGTCTACAGTGCGGCCGTTTTTATAGGGTTCGGCGCACGCGCACGTGTTTACAAGTTTTTAGGTCAAGTATTGAAATTACAATGAAAACATTAATCTTACATCGTAATAGACTCAAAATAATCAACTGATGATTTATAAACTAATTTTAGGACAATCAATTAATGATTAAACTTAATTATTCTAGGTTTTCTGGATAAACTATTGTGCTTGCGCCGATATATACTTATTACTTATATATCCTCTCGCGCCCGGCATTGGTCTTCTCGCATTGGTCGAGTCCCCGGCATTGGTCGAGGCCATGCTGCGGGGCGAGACGTGTGGGAAGCGATCGCCTCCTTCTGCGAAGCAGTGATGCTCGTGAGGAGGCCAGCCGTGTGAGGGAGAGGACAGCGTCCTCCCTCCACCCCAGCCGCAGTGGTAGACGCCCACGGCGTCGGACGTCGCCAGACGATCTCCGGCTACCGTAGGCGCGGGCATGCGGGCGGCGAGTAATGGGCAACTCGTTGACCATTACTCGGTCTCAGTCCCTCCCGCTCTGCCCTGGGTGGGAGGACTCATTTGATTTTACCACGATAAAAAAAAATTACTTATATATGTTACGGCTAAAGGTAGGTGTGAACCTAAACTTAAGATTAGCCGGCTAAACCTAGGTTTATCTTCGACGAAATGTTAATGTTAGTTTGTTCTATCTTTAGCCGGCTAAACTTAGGTGTAGCTGCAGGTCCTTGGCTAAAAATGAAGGAAATGGAATGGTCTTGCTTTCGCGGGGCGTCCACGCTTCCCAGCATGTCGACGGAGCCCCGCTTCGCGGGGCTCCTACTTCTGGGTGGTTTAAAAAAAAATAACCACGAAGAGGATGGCGGGGTCTGAAAGACCCCGCCATCCTCTTCTAACCTAAATTGTCCGAGTCGGGGTGCCAGCGAGTCCCGAGCTCGCTTCGCTCGCTC
This sequence comes from Agrotis puta, assembly GCA_943136025.2. Classification (NCBI taxonomy): domain Eukaryota; kingdom Metazoa; phylum Arthropoda; class Insecta; order Lepidoptera; family Noctuidae; genus Agrotis; species Agrotis puta. The sequence continues at coordinate 1,518,821 of OW964195.2, read as the reverse complement.
ATGTGTAATGAAAGTGATTATTTTTTAATAAAGTTTTCGTGTCAAAATAGTAAACATTATTACATTGTTTCCTTTTCCATTTCCTTCTACATTTTTAGCCAAGGACCTGCAGCTACACCTAAGTTTAGCCGGCTAAAGATAGAACAAACTAACATTAACATTTCGTCGAAGATAAACCTAGGTTTACCCGGCTAACCTTAAGTTTAGGTTCACACCTACCTTTAGCCGTGACATATATACTCCGAAAACATACAATTCTTAAAGATGTTGACAGCACCAATAAGTGTTTTGAAAAATAATGGACACGTATTTTTTTTTTTAAATCAATGAATATTGACAAAGATAAAACGCTTCCAAATTCGGGAGTGGGAGCTTGTGACATCATAAAGCCTGTAAAATTATACCGACCGAGTGACGTTTTGTGATTTTTAGAAGCGTTGTATCTTCGTCAATGTTGGTTTAAGTAACAATAGAAAAAATACGGGTCAAATATTTTTCAATATTCTAATTGACGGACTAAACCGATTTTCAATTAGTTTATGCAGTAAAATACCCTGTAACCCATTTGCATCCATCGATTGCCCACGACTCTTATAATTTTATAATAACTTTTGTTTTGCTTGGTAAAATCATCAAATGAGTCCTCCCACTCACTACTGTGAGACTTGACTGACTAAAACCCACGGTGTCCTTCAATAGCCCTTTACGTACCGGGGTAACGGTAATTTGTGAGTCCCGCGACCTCGGCAGGCTTTGGCCCTCTAGAGGGGGGGCCCGTCATTTTGCTGACACTCTTTGAGGCGCGCGTGGAACACAACGCGCCGTCGACCCGTCTATTACCAATAAGGATAAAAATAAATTATGCATAAAATGCGGAAATATCACCGTTCAGGTGTAATATTATACCCAACTAATTATTTATCATAAACAAGTGACGTAATTTTATAAATAATAATAATGGTTGAAAGGCAAGTTTTCTTATTTATAAAAATAAAAACAGTTTTTAAGAAACAAAACATTAAATCATTATTTAATTTATTACTTTAACAATTGCTATGGTCTAGTGTTGACAAGCGCGGTTGCTGAGCAGCAGGTCCTGTATTCGATTCTCGGGTCAGGCAATGTTTTTTGGGCTTTTTCCCTAAGATTTTCTTAGTAGCAATCACGAAGTTTAAATTCCAGAATGAGAGATCCGAACCAACAAGTTTAATATACACCACAACCCTTTTAAGCCTACCGGGGTCGTGGGACCTTCTCCCGCCCAGGGCAGGATTGTATGGGACTACCAGACTTGTACTGACATAAAATCCACGGTGATCCTTCAATAGCCCTTTATGTTCCAGGGTTACGGTTATCTGATAAGGCGGTCCAGCGACACTGTAGGCTTTTGCCCTCTAAGGGGGTGCCCGTAAGATTGAGGACAGCTCTTTGAGGAGCGCGTGGAACACGACACGTCGAACCAAGCGTATATTCAGTTTAAAAGACACATTTCATCACTAATTCTAGAAGACGACGTTTGACATTCATATCGGTCGGTTATTACAAAATATTGATTCTCCAATTAGAATTTGACCATAACCTAAAAACATTTAATTATTTTTTTACTTTTGTTATGTATTTTTTTGCGTCACTTCTTTAACTTAAATTTGTTTTAATGAATCATTAGTGTATAGACTTCTAGGCTTACCTAACTATTTCAATTACTAAGATTTATATTATTTAGATGTCCTCTTACACGTCAGAGGAGACACGAAGGACGAGTGTCTATGACTAGATTTATGGACGTGGATGAGGTTTAAGAGCGCGCATTCTGAAAGTTTGAAACAAATATTAACAAGTTTAAATTAATTTGGCAATGTTAATGTATGGAAATTAGTTTTTTCTTATTTTTTAAAAAAAACCTTGCCCCACACTTGGAATTTCTCCTGTGTCGTGGATGCGTTTACAAACATATAAACTCACATACACAAACGCCGAGACCCGAAGCAAGTACTTGTAGATCATACAAATATTTGCTCCGTGCGGAAATCGAACCCGCCACACGCAGCGCAGCAGTCCAATTGCTCAGCCACTGCGCTAACCGTGCTGTCAATAATAATGGCTCTGTAGTGCACTAAAAAATATTAGGAAATGCAATCATTAATATCGTAACACCGAATAAATAGTTTTAGATGAAAAAAAGTATTTGGAAACTTTCCAAATGCTTTTTTTTACACCTGTAACAGTTACAACATCAAATTCAGTGTTTTAATTGCATTCCTATAACAATTTCTTAGTGCACTACAGAGCCATATTTCTTATTTCCATACAGTAAAATTACCAAATTAATAAAAACTTGTAAATATTTGACGGCTATTTGCGACGTTGCCTACTTTCTTCTTACGCGCCATCCTCCATTTTGGTCACAATGTCAAAGTATTAATATATTTAAATAAGAACTCAATAACTTAGTTATAAAATCATCATCATATTAGGCATTGGATGTCCTCTGTTGAACATAGGCTTCCACTATAGATTAAATATGATTATTTATTTATTGAAATCTATATATATATATAAATAACCAATAAATATTGACTAAACTATAATAGGGAAATAACAACAAAGATGGGAAAAACATTAAATACAAAAAAAAAGCTTTACGAGTCTGCCAGATTCTTAAACAAATGTTCGCGAACTTTCAACTTAAACGTGAACGGACTGGTTGTCATCCTGATATCCTGAGGGAGCGCATTTCAGAGAAAAACTGCTTGAACAAAGAAAGATGACTTTAAGAAACCAGAGCGATGAGAGGGACATCGTAGAAGACGATTATTGGAGGACCGACGATTTTTATTGTGCGTTGAATATAAATATTGCAAACAACATTTCATTATTATGATTATCATTTTTTTTTACATTCTAAATATTTTACATAGCAAATTAAAAATGCTAGTCCACCAGCATCGAAAACAGGGTCCGGGCTGCCGAGGATCAGGGTTCTTGAGAGAGTTTCTGCTGACAGTACACGCCGTCTTCAGAAGTTACTGCCTTCTGAATATTATTTATTATTTTCATTTTACGTAATAATATTAATTTTGAAACTTTATTTAAATTAAAATAAAAAGAAGTATCTTTGAGGGTTTCCCTTGTGTTGTCAAAGCTGCAGGTTCAATAAAATGGGTCGACGAAATTAAAGAAATAGCAGGAGATGAATGGCCAACGAAAGCGAGAACTTCATGGTCAACAAAAACGGAAATGAAATTAAATCGATCAATACAATTAAAATGTATTAAACTTATGAGTAATCAAATTAAATGGATGAATTAATTATACTATTATAAAATAACATTAATGAACAGGTTACTGAACTAAATTAAATTAATTGAATTATATACCAACCAGTTGCATTCAAATCAAAATATTGTAAAAACATTTTTTTTAATTGAGAAATAATAAAAGGCTTATGTATTTATCTTTGAGGATTCCCTTTGTGTTATCAAAGCTGCAGTTTCAAGAAAAATCATAAAAATGTATTGTCACCAAAACCAAAGATTTTCACAAATTTTCAGTTCAATCGATTGATGAGAACTGGTTTAAAATCTAGTTCCAAGATTTGACCCAAACACACTCTAGTTAAATAAAAAGCTTGTATAAAATAGCGACCTTGCATAATTATTATTATGTCTGTATGATTATCAAAATTCATGAATGAGTGATACTTTCGAAATGTCAGTGTCAAAAAAATTGAAGCGCGGCCATGTTTTAACGACGCCAGGTGAATCTAATCATTTAAATCTTTGGTTAACACGCGGTAAATGCACGTGGTAGTCAAGGCTCATTGTTTTGACCGACTTTTTTAAAGAAGGAGGTTGTGTATTGTCCGTTTTTTTTTGTTAATGTTTCTCACACTGATTTTTTCGTGATTGCTATTTAAGATTTTATTTTGATTCCGTACCAGACCACTTAGTCCTCTAAACAATTTAATTATCAATTATTTATTTTTATGACTTTAGTCCCATAATAAATTTTAGTGACAATTACGTAGGTATTTATTTCTATGAAAAAAAAAAATGAAAAAAAAGTTGAGTTTCAAAAAAAAAACGTTCAAGAACTTAATTTTTGGAAGTCGTTGGCCAAAAAGTCAATGAAATTATCAACAGTAAATATATTATTTTTATATTTGAATATCTGCATTTCAGCTGTTGTATTCCTGATAATTATTTACTCAGGGTCATCAGTTTCCTTCTGCGAAGCAGTCATGCTCGCGAAGGAGCAGGCGGGCCAAGTGAGAGGACAGCACCCTCCCTCCACCCCAGCCGTAGTGGTAGACGCCCATGGCGACGGACGTCGGCAGACGATCTCCGGCCCCGTAAGCGCGGGCATGGGGGCAGCGAGTAATGGGCCTCGCTGTCCAACCATGGACCATGCCCGGGTCGACGGCGCATTGTGTTCCACGCGTCTCAAAGAGTGTCAGTAAAAATGACGGGGCCCTCTAAACGGCCAAAGCCTGTCGGGGTCACGGGACTTATGATTTACCGTGACCCCGGTACGTAAAGGGTTATTGAAGGACACCGTGGATTTTAGTCAGTACAAGTCTGACAGTCCCTCCCGCTCTGTCCTGGGTCATCAGTTCAATTCCTCGCTGAGTCAATGATATGGATATTGCGTTAGGTTTATTTATTTAGGATCGAATGCAAATTATATTTATAACAAAATGCTTTGTCTGACTCAATGTAAAAAACATTATTTTTCATTTTAAAAATATATTTAAATTTACACGGCTTTTTTATTGTGGTCAGTGACGTAGTAAAACCGAATCTAGGAGGGGGCAAAACGCATCTGCGAGGCCCCTTTCTTTCAGGACGAACATATGACATGCCCCCGCTGCTCGCGCGAGGCCCCTTTGTTGTTTGACTTGGTTCCCCAAGTCATCTATACCACGGGCACACCGCAGTTGCGGCGGTAAGACCCCTCTTTGAGGAGTGGCTGGATAGGCGTCACGGCGCCCTTCCGCATGACGCAGGTCCTTCCCGGATACGGAAGTTTCGGGAGGTACCTGTGTTTGATAAGGAGGGAAGAAACGCCTGGGTGTCACCACTGCGAGGATTGCTTCGCTTGGGCAGCGTGTTCTCCTCCTTAGTCAGTACGAGTCTGACAGTCCCTCCTGCTCTGCCCTGGGTGGGAAGACTCATGTGATGATTTTACCACGTAATAAAAAAGTCATCTATACCAAATGTGATCGTCAGCTTTACGATGCCTTTTTGACCCTTTCAATGCTCAGTAACAAATAAAACGTAGCCAAGTTACCTTGCAACGGTCGCGGGACTGTACGAATTACCGTGACCCCGGAACGTAAAGGGCTATTGAAGGACACCGTGGATTTTAGTCAGTACGAGTCTGACAGTCCCTCCCGCTCTGCCCTGGGTGGGAGGACTCATTTGATGATTTAACCACGATAAAAAAAAAAAAGTTATCTTGCAACATGGGGCGGAGTGCTAGACCTAAACGAGATCGCCGCGACATCAGCATTGTGAGGCCTCTATTTCTTAGTAGAAGTTAAGTTTTATTGCTTTACTGACCGTTAGCAAACTTCCGAACCAGAAGTAACCAGAGTAACCATGGAGTTTCTTGCCGGTTCTTCTCCATGGAATCGACCAACACGAACCGAGCACCTGCTGTCGACGTTTTATAAGTGCCCTCATGGGCCTATGTGAAATAAAAACATTTGATTTTGATTTTAAAAGCTGTTGTCAAAATTCTTACATTTTTGAAGTGAAAACTTCTTTAGCGGCGTTGTGCACTTTTTTTGGAATGGGTAAAAAATGTTAAACTCGCGTCAGGACACGTGACCTGATTGAAAATTCGTAAGGCGGCGCTTGCGCGAATGTTCGTGTGTGTTTATTACTTACTATTGAAGTTTTCACTTCTGCTGGCACTCCCAGAGTACAACCCGTCTTTGTTTTTGAGCCCGAGGCCTCTTCAGGTGCAAGACCGGGGTCTATGGTCCGCTACGCCCCCATCTAGCTACGCTACTGATTATGGTAGACTCATCAAATGAGTCCCTCCACCCATTACTGTCGAGACTCGTACTGACTAAAATCAACGGTGTTCTTCAATAGCCTTTTACGTTCCGGGGTCACGGTTACCTGAGTAGTAGTAGTAGACAGTAATTTATAGGGTTGACTACTATTTTTTCATACAAGTGTAATAAAGAAACGACGGGTTGCACTCTGGGAGTGCCGGCAGAAGTGAGAACTTGAATAGTAATAAACACACAAGAACATTCGTGCAAGCGCCCTGCGCCGTCTTACGAACTTTCGATCAGGTCACGTGTCCTGACGCGAGTTTAACATTTTTTACCTATTCCAAAAAAAGTGCACAACGCCGCTGAAGAAGTTTTCACTTCAAAAAAGTGTTCAACTGTTTTTACTAAGAAAAATTCACTTGTTTTGTTTGCTTAAGTGAACAATTGGTTTTTCATGTGTTGATAGTTAATATTAGATCATATTATAATGTACGTAATAATATGAACAAAAAAAACATTCTTGGCATACTGACCTAAATATAATGTAAATTAACGAGTTAATTAAAAAAAACCGGAGTAACTAGATCATCGTGAAGTAAAACCGTTTATTGTAATTAATTATGTAACAGAATAAATTATTTAAATTCTTTGATTACTATAGGCGTATTAATAAATTAAAAGTGATATCTGGGGGCACGGCAGTGCCCCAGCCAAGTCTCGAGCAAAACGGGCACGGCCGTACCATCTTTTCTCGATGCGATTCGCGGCTGTTTCGCCCCCCCTATATCTTCGACGTGGACAAAGCTAGGAGTTTAGGTTTTCGGTGAATAATAGTAGGCATTAGAACAAGCTTAAGTTCGAAATTACATGCCAATTGAATTAATAGTTTAGGAGTTACGGTCGATCAAAGTTACACCATTTTGTCACTCACTCACTGACTCACTGACTCACTGACCGATCATCAAAAATCTAAGGTACTTCTAGCAGACTTAGAAACTTCAAATTTTGCACCAAGATAGGTCATTAGCCACATATAAAGGAAAAATTATAAAAACATTAAAAAATAATATACCATAGAAAACAATTTTATATTTGCGGTTTGGCAAGAACATTATGTATGGATTTTGACTGCATTGTTAACTTTGTTCGTTGTTTAAGTATTCAATTGGATGAATAAATACATAGAATAGAAAAGAATAATATAAATGTAATACATAGACTATAATTCATTCAATTAATAAAGCTAAAACTCCATTGTATTGCGATAAATTTCGATTGTATGCGCGCTCGATAGATGGCGTTGTACCTGTCTGAATCGCGCTATGGTTTCGTTACCGAGCGCAGTATAAGTAGTACTTTAAAATAATTCGATAATTTTCATTTGATAGCGCCATCTACCTATGAAAAACCATTTCGAAACTAAAAAAATATTGCAGCTATATTCGGAAAACCTAAGTTAGCCGGATTAGATAGTATATTTATTATTGTTACTGAAACAGTTATTTAGGCAAATAGTTTATTAATATAACATAGACATAGTTACAATATCTAGTTGTTTACGTGTTATTTAGTTTAGTTATATTTAGTTTGTAAGTTAGTAGATTTATGTTTATTTAGCTCGTTGAAAAGAAACAAAAGAGATAGAGATAGAGAATGGGTTCTAAGCAAAGCAGTAGCTGAAGTCCAAGAAATTATGAGGTCACCTAAAAAAAAAGAAAGAAATACACTTACAAAAAATAAATGAGATCCCACCAAAAACATTAAATGTAAAAAAATGCCAAGTCTCTCGATGCAGTCTTTCCATCCTAAAAAGTTTTGAGATCTCATAGAAGCCAAGTCCTATTCAAATTATTTTGTAGTTATAAATCAACATTTAGTAATTGTATCAATAGTTTTCTTTATATTATAATTATAGTGACTTGGCAATGAGCACAAGAAGAAACAAAACGGCATATTTGGAGTTGAAAGTCACACACCGCATGCGTAAACATTAATATCACAAAATTAATTTTCTTTTGGTTTATCCGTGTCGTCCCAACCGAATTTCGGCAACGGCAGTCAGTCTCATCCAAGACTAGTAAACTGCGCAGGACATAAATTACCCACCAAAAACATTAAAATAATGTAAAAAAATGCCAAGTCTCTCGATGCAGTCTTTCCATCGTAAAAAGTTTTGAGATCTCATAGAAGCCAAGTCCTATTCAAATTATTTTGTAGTTATAAATCAACATTTAGTAATTGTATCAATAGTTTTCTTTATATTATAATTATAGTGACTTGGCAATGAGCACCAATTAAAAGCTGCTTGCTGCCTGGAATTATGTGCAAATGTTACTGACGAGACCTGTGATCAGATCACTACCGACTACATGCTCCAATGCAATAATAAAAAATAAGTACCTTACGGGCCATCGCTTTATGAAAGTAAATGAACCGAGAGTACACTAACACTAGTGTTTGCGTACACACTTGTGCAATTGTGCATTATAATTTATGTCCTGCGCAGTTTACTAGTCTTGGATGAGACTGACTGCCGTTGCCGAAATTCGGTTGGGACGACACGGATAAACCAAAAGAAAATTAATTTTGTGATATTAATGTTTACGCATGCGGTGTGTGACTTTCAACTCCAAATATGCCGTTTTGTTTCTTCTTGTGCTCATTGCCAAGTCACTATAATTATAATATAAAGAAAACTATTGATACAATTACTAAATGTTGATTTATAACTACAAAATAATTTGAATAGGACTTGGCTTCTATGAGATCTCAAAACTTTTTACGATGGAAAGACTGCATCGAGAGACTTGGCATTTTTTTACATTATTTTAATGTTTTTGGTGGGATCTCATTTATTTTTTGTAAGTGTATTTCTTTCTTTTTTTTTAGGTGACCTCATAATTTCTTGGACTTCAGCTACTGCTTTGCTTAGAACCCATTCTCTATCTCTTTTGTTTCTTTTCAACGAGCTAAATAAACATAAATCTACTAACTTACAAAATAAATATAACTAAACTAAATAACACGTAAACAACTAGATATTGTAACTACCTATGTCTATGTTATATTAATAAACTATTCGCCTAAATAACTGTTTCAGTAACAATAATAAATCTACTATCTAATCCGGCTAACTTAAGTTCTCCGAATATAGCTACAATATTTTTTTAGTTTCGAAATGGTTTTTCATAGGTAGGTGGCGCTATCAAATGAAAATTATCGAATTATTTTAAAGTACTACTTATACTGCGCTCGGTAACGAAACCATAGCGCGATTCAGACAGGTACAACGCCATCTATCGAGCGCGCATACAATCGAAATTTATCGCAATACAATGGAGTTTTAGCTTTATTAATTTAATGAATTATGAACTTTATGTATCAATTAATTATAGTCTATGTATTACATTTTTATTATTCTTTTCTATTCCATGTATTTATTCATCCAATTGAATACTTAAACAACGAACAAAGTTAACAATGCAGTCAAAATCCATACATAATGTTCTTGCCAAACCGCAAATATAAAATTGTTTTCTATGGTATATTATTTTTTAATGTTTTTATAATTTTTCCTTTATATGTGGCTAATGACCTATCTTGGTGCAAAATTTGAAGTTTCTAAGTCTGCTAGAAGTACCTTAGATTTTTGATGATCGGTCAGTGAGTCAGTGAGTCAGTGAGTCAGTGAGTGAGTGACAAAATGGTGTAACTTTGATCGACCGTAACTCCTAAACTATTAATTCAATTGGCATGTAATTTCGAACTTAAGCTTGTTCTAATGCCTACTATTATTCACCGAAAACCTAAACTCCTAGCTTTGTCCACGTCGAAGATATAGGGGGGGCGAAACAGCCGCGAATCGCATCGAGAAAAGATGGTACGGCCGTGCCCGTTTTGCTCGAGACTTGGCTGGGGCACTGCCGTGCCCCCAGATAATGCACAAATGTGTACGCAAACACTAGTGTTAGTGTACTCTCAGTTCATTTGCTTTCATAAAGCGATGGCCCGTAAGGTATTTTTTATTATTGCATTGACGTGGTTACGTGTGGATCATGATCCACGCGTAACAAATAATCTGATCACATGTCTCATCGGTGCTCATTGCCAAGTCACTATAATTATAATATAAAGAAAACTATTGATACAATTACTAAATGTTGATTTATAACTACAAAATAATTTGAATAGGACTTGGCTTCTATGAGATCTCAAAACTTTTTAGGATGGAAAGACTGCATCGAGAGACTTGGCATTTTTTTACATTTAATGTTTTTGGTGGGATATAGTTTAACTTTGATTACATTTTTTTTGAATAGACATCGTTATGTAGGAAGAGATTTTTATACGTAAATATTTTTTTACAGCGACATACATACATACATTTTTGTATGATGTACACGCATCCCGCAAAACTACTGAAAGGAATTTAATGCAGTTTTCAGTGATGTATTGCTAGAGGTGTAACATAAAATATAAGCTCCATTGTATTACTGAAAAATCTATACATAATCTATACATATAATAAATCTGTAGAAGGGTCAATTCTGAACATTGAAAATATTGAAAAAATAAATAGCGGGGGGTGTTGCTGGATTGATACCATACCCAAATATGTGATTAAAAAAATTTTTGTCTGTCTGTCTGTATATGCAGGCATCACGTGAAAACTAACGGTTCGATTTCGATGAAACTTGGTATAATTATACCTTATTATCCTGGGCATAAAATAGGATACTTTTTATCCTGGAAAAATACGTAGAAAAAAAAATCTTATTTTTCAGTTACTACAGAACGCGAGCTCAACAGCAGTAGCTCAATAGAGGGATCTCCTTAATTATTATAGGCTTAGCCGTATTTGGGTCCAATAGATATTTATAAGATGTCATTGTCAGAGTTACTCAAAATGGAGAAATAAACCATCCACGCGAAAACCGACATCCGCGCGGACGGAGTCGTGGGCGGAAGCTAGTAATATAATAAGAAGTGTTTTTACAGCACCGAGATGTGGTCGCGGTGGACAAGGGACTCACCCCGTTATCCATGGCTAAAGAGGACTGGCGCAAACCTGTAGTACTCACTACGGAAGATCGCAAGAAGGTAGGGCAAAGCTAGGAGCTTCACGGACGCTACTACCGGGCTCTCATGGGCCCGATGTAGATTTCCTAGCGTCCGTATCCTGGCTACGTTTCAGTGACCTCTTCGGGGAAACTGAGGTTTTGTCTGTGCAATTATGAACGAATTTATGCTAACGAATAACTTCCGGAGACATATTATGAAAGACGGGACGGCTGACGTGTGTCGGGCATGCCACCGTCCGGGTGAGTCGATCAAACATATTATCTCTGGTTGTTCTCGTCTTGCTAACGGCGAGTACTTGCACAGGCATAACCTAGTAGCCAGGATTATCCACCAGCAACTTGCTTTGAAATACAAACTTGTTGATTCCGAAGTACCGTATTACAAGTATGTGCCCGACCCAGTTCTCGAGAAAGACCATGTCACGATGTACTGGGATCTGCCTATCATTACTGACAGGACTATTATCGCTAATAAGCCTGACATAGTAGTGATAGACAGATCAGCGCGCCACGTAATGATATTCGATGTTACCATCCCACATGACGAGAACCTCGTGAAAGCTGAGAAAGATAAACAAATAAAATATCTTGACTTGGCGCGCATGGTTGTCGACATGTGGAATGTGAGCTCGGCTATCATTGTGCCAATTGTTGTAACGGCGAATGGCCTGATGGTCAAGAGCCTCGACGAGCATCTCAAATTTTTGTCTGTTTGTCTGTATGTATGTATGTCCGGGATAAACTCAAAAAGCACTGCATGGATTTACTTTAAATTTGGCACGAATGTTATTAAGAAGTCGGGTCAACATATAGGCTACATATTATCGCCTACGGGGAGTAGTGAACCTTTATTTCTTCAACGCGTGAATAACGCAGACGACGTCGCGGGCAGCAGCTAGTGCAATAATAATTGTAATTGAAAAAATAATATAGATAAGTGCTTGATTCTAAATGAAAGGCGTACAAAGTATTCGGCAAAAGCTATATTTTTATTATAGTTTTGTAATTTTATTTTAATCATATATATTGTATGTAAATTTTATTGCTACGTACTTGCTTGTACCTATGTAAGTTAAGTAATTCTTAAATAAACAACTAAAATAAATTGTTTCTTTTTTAAAATTATTATTAATTATACTGCCTATGTTATTTATCTAATCTTTAAACAAACAAATGTACTTAAATAGAAATTAATTAATTAAATAAGTTTTATTTCTTTGTATTTTAAGTTTATTTTTTTAAAGTAGAGTGCTCGATCGTGGCAAAAGCTAAAAGAGGCCTATAGCCAGCAGTGGGTTGCGGGACTTATGAATTACCGTGACCCCGGAACATAAAGGGCTATTGAAGGACACCGTGGATTTTAGTCAGTAAGAGTCTGACAGTCCCTTCCGCCTTGGGACTAGATGGCGTTGTGTGATAGTTGTGGAATATTTATTTATTTATGATTGATAATTTGAGATACAACGCATTTCTGCCGGAGCTGGTTTTTTCATGTCGTGATTTATGTTATGTCAATTATTGTTATAAGTAATCAATGATCAACAGTTACAAAGGGCATAAATGAGTAAACTAATTTGTTTATGTTCTTTTTTTCAACATTTTTTTTCAATTAGCCATTAATAAATAATGTTAATTCGTTTTTTATCAATAAATCACAAGATACAAAGGGCAGTAAGAGTCGTAAATAAACAAAAACATCCGCAAAATCGACCTTCAAAAGTTAAGCAACTCTTACCGAGGTCAGATTACGGATGGGTGATCATCTATCACTTATTTGACTAGCCTTGCGATAAACTCGCGTTTCATCACTACCTCACCTGATGGTAAGTGATGATGTGGTCGACGGTGAAGCACGCTTGACTAGAAGTAACATATTCACTCTTGACTTGAAGACCTCAAGCTCAAAGTGTAGGAAGATAATTGTTTAGTTTAGCTTTATCACATTTGATGATGTTTATCATATTTATGTATTTTATATTTCTATAGTTATTTTTTTTACTTGCTTCATGATTATATACAGACTATAAATAAAAACTTACTAGTAATATGTACAAAAAAATTAATAAAACAAAAAAAAAACATGCAAAGGGCGTCAAAGAATACGTCCACATCGCTGTCAACGGGAACAGTGCCCAGAATGCTGGCAGCATTGCCAGTCCTCCCACCCAGGGCAGGGCGAGAGGGACTGTCAGACTTGTACTGACTAAAATCCACGGTGTCCTTCACTAGCCCTTTACGTACCGGGGTCACGGTAATCCCTTGGTCCCGCGACCCCGGCAGGCTTTGGCCCTCTACAGGCCCCGTCACTATGCTGACACTCTTTGAGGCGCGCGTGGAACACAACGCGCCGTCGACCCGGGCATGGTCCATGGTCGGACAGCGAGTCGCCCATTACTCACTGCCCGCATGCCCGCGCCTACGGTGGCCGGAGATCGTCTTGCGACGTCCGACGCCGTGGGCGTCTACCACTGCGGCTGGGGTGGAGGGAGGACGCTGTCCTCTCCCTCAGGCGGCCCGCCTCCTCCTTCACGAGCATGACTGCTTCGCAGAAGGAGGCGACCGCCTCCCACTCCGTCTCGCCCCGCAGCATGGCCTCGACCAATGCCGGGCGCGAGAGGTCTCCGCCTATCGCCGTCGTGAGGACACGGCGGTGCTCTGCCCAAGCGGGGCAGTCCTGCACCGTATGCTCCACCGTGTCCTCCGGACGATCCTCGCAGTGGTGACACCCAGGCGTTTCTTCCCTCCCTATCAGACACAGGAACCTCCCGAAACTTCCGTGTCCGGTGAGGACCTGCGTCATGCGGTAGGTCAGGACGCCGTGACGCCTATCCAGCCACTCCTCAAAGAGGGGTCTTACCGCCGCAATTGCGGCGTGCCCGGACTCGTTGACCTAGGAATAGTTAATTTTGTTTCTATTAATAAAATATGTAGGTACTCGATAAAAGAAAATATTTGGTTATTATTTCAGCTAATTCTGTTTTTTTTAAGAAAACGTTGCCCTACACTAGGAATTTCTCCTGTATCGAGGGTGCATTTACAAACATTGAAACTCACATACACAAACACCCAGACCCGGAACAACAACTTTCAGATCATACAAATATTTGTTACGTGCGGAGATCGAACCCGCGACACACAGCGTAGCAGTCTAACTGCACAGCCACTGCGCCAAACGTGCCGTCAACAAAATACTGTATCCTTCTTTCTTTCGTCCTTTCTTTATTTCACTCTCTATCTCTCTTTCCTTTAGTCTTTTCTTCTTTCTGCTGATCTGCGAAATCCATGTTATAGGAAGGTCTACCGCAACCAACCGGTTTTTTTTTTTAATTAATAAGTTATTGCTCAAGTACAAACAAATATGATTAAAAAAAAAATGAAATGTCAATGTCTTTTATTATTTATTATTTTAAATTTTATTTATGTAAGTATACTCGTAATTAATTTTAATGTATATAAATCACGTGGTCGCGGGACTGTACGAATTACCGTGACCCCGAAACGTAAAGGGCTATTGAAGGACACCGTGGATTTTAGTCAGTACGAGTCTGACAGTCCCTCCCACTCTGTCCTGGGTGGGAAGACTCATTTGATGATATTACTACGTAAAAAAAATAAATAAATCACGTGTCGCTACGTTCGTGCTCGCATATCTCCGAAACCACTCGACTGATTTCAATGAAATTTTGTGTATTGTGTCTGATTGGGACCAGCTTGAATTACAGGAAGAAGCAAAGGCTCTAGCACGACATTTCACGTTTTTGTGACGTGAAGTAAACGGGGGACTTTAACGTTAATTTGATAGAAAAAATATTACTTCCCCGTTCGTACACTAGAGGCGCTTTTTCTTTTACCATAAAATTAACGTCATAATACTTCATTTACGCTGTAGATAAAATACAGAAATCTTCTACTAACGCCTGTGAATCTTGGAAGGTAAGTAATGGGTGACTCGCCGTCCGAATATGAACCATATCAGTAATCTAGGTTGTAAGGCTATAACATATTTTGCCTTAGAGAATAACACGCCTGTCGGGGTCGCGGGACTGTTAAATAAGATAACCGTGACCCTAGAACGTGAAGGGCTATTTAAGGAACACCGTGGATTTAAGTCAGTACGAGTCTGACAATCCCAGCACCATGCAAAAGTATAATCAACCCATTTACAAGCATCGGGCCTGAGCACACGTCCCGGGCTTTTTTTTTACGTGGTTTAATCATCACATGAGTCGGAAGGGACTGTCAGACTCGTACTGACTAAAATCCACGGTGTCCTTCAATAGCCCTTTACGTACCGGGGTCACGGTAATTCGTGAGTCCCGCGACCCCGGTAGGGTGCGTCCCGGGCTTCCGGAAAAACTGGGGTTTCTGCTGCCTGCCCTCCAACCAGTGTGGGAAGACTCATTTGACGATTTCACCACGATAAAAAAGGCTCTAATTCGCCTTCGTCAAACAGACAGGCGAAAGCGAAGCGTTTCCAAAGCGATAACGATCCGAAGCGAGACGTCAGTCCAATAGTTCTGTCACGCTATCGGATCGCTTTCGCTTTTCTATGTGACTGGATTCAAACAATTCCATACATTACAAATAAAAACGTCACGCTTCGCATTCGTCACGCCTGTCTGTTTGACAAAGGCTTAAATCTTCTCTGTAAATTCACAACAAATTATGTCATCATCATCTTCCTGCCCTTATCCCATTTTACTTGTGGTCGGCACAACACGTTTTTTTCTTCCATTCTCCTCTATCAGACGTCACAGTATCATTTACTCGTTTTTCTTTCATATCATTCCTTAGACAATCCATCCATCTTTTCTTTGGCCTTCCTCTTCCTCTCCATCCATCAACATTCATACTCATCACTCTCTTAGTCACATGAGTCTCATCCCTCCTCATCACATGTCAATACCAAGACAGACGATTCCCTTCCATTTTTTCGGCATCAGGCGCCACTTTCAAACTTCCCCTTATAAACTCATTCCTTACTTTATGTATGCTTGTTAATTATGTGCAACTACAAAATTCGTCCAGTAATATTTTGCGTTGAAACTTGCTATACGAGCGGCTCTGTCGTAATCTACCGGTTTGTGGCAACACCGACTGGTCTAGTGAACTTGCGCCAGTAACTAGCGTGTGCAGTGCTCTTACTTTCCAACGAGGCATGTACGTAAACAACGGGCGCGGTGTATTTTTGTACAAAAACAACCACAAAAAAGTAAGAAATAACCTACAAAATAACTTTTCTTTCGAAAGTCGTTGACTTTGTTTTTATTTCATTGAATTTTTTGCGACCGACTTCAGTATATCACTCCCACCCAGGGCAGGGCGGGAGGAACTGTCAGACTTGTACTGACTGAAATCCACGGTCTCCTTCAAAAACCCTTTACGTTCCGGGGTTACGGTAATTCGTTGGTCCCACAGGGTGTCTTTTACGCAAAAACTATTGAACGGATTTGGATGAAATTTGGTACACGGATAGTTTATAAACTGGATTCACACATAGGATAGTTTTTATCCCGATTTTATATTCCTATGGGATAATTTTCGGATAATTTGTAGCGAAGCCAGTGGCAACAATCAGTAGGATATAATAATTTATATACATAGAAAAATAATACCTTTTTTGTTCCTCTAACGACCATATTATCGTAAAAACCCATAGACACAATATTAACACACCTCATTTATTTATAAAGTCATAGATTAATAAAAACGGTTATTTTCCATATACAATAAACATTGCTAACACCAATAAAAAACTTGTGAATCTAACAAAATAAATTAACTAGCAAATTGTATTGATATCTGTTTATCAATTACGGAGATTAATGCTGTACAAACATCTATAGGTACTAATATTATAAAGTTATAAAAAATGTTTTTATGTAAGGGGGTAATCTTTGGAATAATACAATTCTATTTTTTTTTTCCATGTCCACCTCAGTTTATCCATATTTTGACAGGCCTGTTGGTCTAGTGGTTAGTGATCCTGACTGCTATGCCGGAGGTCGTGGGTTCGATTCCCACCCAGGACAAATGTTTGTGTGATGAGCACGATTATTTGTTCTGTGTCTGGGTGTAATTTATATATAATATGTATGTATTTAGAAATATATAAGAATGTTTATCAGTTGTCTAGTACCCATAACACAAGCTCTGCTTAGCTTGGGACTAGATGGCGTTGTGTGATAGTTGTAGAATATTTATTTATTTATTATTATTTATATACAAAGTTGTTAGTGGATAATTGGAAAAATGTATAGAAAATTAGCTCTCCTCTGTGGTTTCAACCCCGCTGCTCGGCTCCTATTGGTCGCAGCGTGATGGTTTATAGCCTTCCCGTATAAAAAGATTATCCAACACAAAAATATGTTTTCTATTCGAGCCAGTGGTTCCTGAGATTAGCGCGTTCAACCAAACAAACAAACTCTCCAGCTTTATAATATCAAGTATAGAAGTACCTATATGATTTAATCGGGCAATTAATTTGCAAACTGTTTTGTTGTCCACCCAGAGTATACATACTCATATTGAATGTCATATCACTGTCCACCTGTGCTCACTGCACCAATGGTGGAACGCGGGAAATTTTCAATAAAATTTTACCTATGTCCACCCCAAGGTAGTATGTGTTTGAGCCGTTTGGGGTTGAAACTCTGGGGCCATGGGGTCCGAGTGCTCACAACGTTTTTAAGGACATCGCCAGGCGATTATTCGACTCTTCAGGTGACCAGGGACTGGCCTATTCCTAGGCCAACGGCCATTTCTTTTTTGTTTCATTTTTTTGTACATATTACCAGTAAGTTTTTATTTATAGTCTGTGTATATAATCGTTACTACTTTTAATAAAAGGTACCTAGTCTTTAATAATAATAATATACAATAATCGACCTTACCTCTTTAGGTAGGTCGATTATTTTTAACTGTTTCGTTGTTCACTATTGGTGGACATTGGGAATCATCGCAAAAGAGAAGACTAATATAGTCAACTGTGATGATGAAGAAGATGATGATGATGTCTTCACCCTTTGCTTAGCTAATATTAGCACTATGCTAAGCTATTAAGGTCATACATTACACATATTTCTGGCAACACCTACCTATATCCGTCTGTCTAAAAATTCGACGCTAAAAATTGAGTGAACAAAAGGTTAACTCTAACCTAACCGTACGGTGATTATATGGTAATTAACTGGTGATAAAATGTAATTAAAATATTTTGTGACAATATAATTATAACTTGATGGAAGACGAACTAAAGTCACCGACACAGCCCACCGGATTAGCAAGCTGAAGTGGCAATGGGCAGGTCATATTGCTCGCAGAGCAGATGGCCGACGGGGTCGAAAAGTACTAGAGTGGAGACCACGGACTAGCAAGCGCAGCGTAGGACGTCCACCAACAAGATGGACAGGCGACCTTATAAAGGTCGCCGGAAGACGCTGGATGCAGGTCGCTTCCAACCGGTACATGTGGAGATCTAAAGGGGAGGCCTATGTTCAGCAGTGGACGTCATATGGCTGAGATGATGATGAAGATGATGGAAGAAATATTGGAATCGATTCAGAGACTGATTCTGAATAAATTGTATTCAAGTTTCGCATAAATACTAAAAATAATGTTGTATTATATGTAAATTTTAAAAGAGACTTTGTCCTCTGAGTTTGTTTCGGCTGTTTCTTCTCAGAGTAGTCAGGTACGAAACACCGGCTGCATCTTTTTTTTTATCTTGGTAAAATCATCATACCACCCACGGCACAGCGGGAGGGACTGTCAGACTCGTACTGACTAAAATCCACGGTGTCCTTCAATAGCCCTTTACGTTCCGGGGTCACGGTAATTCGTAAGTTCTGCGACCCGGCAGGCTTTGGCCCTCTAGAGGGCCAAAGCTCGTCATTTTGCTGACACACTTTGAGACGCGCGTAGAACACAACGCGCCGTCGACCCGGGCATCTAGCTTTAAAAACAGTATTCTTTTGTTTTGACGTCTAAAAGGGTTTTTTTTTAATTTAAGATGGGTTCCTCAATGGCCAAGAATGGCCATTGTGGTTTTTACTAAAAAAATCTAATTAGTTCGTCAGTTTCATTATCAAAATATATATCTCACGTATAATATACATATTTCTAATATTTCATTTGATAAGGAAACCAAAATTGAATCGAAGAAACGACGCTTTAAAAATGACGTATTTATTAACTTAGAAAACTCTAAAGCCTTTGTCAAAATGACAGGCGATAGCGAACCGGACCGAGTCCGAAGCGATAAGAGACGTCAAACTGGGTGCAGCGAACCGAGGCGTGACAGTTGTATTAGCTGACTTTTTATGAACGACGTCAAACAGAGCCACGTCCTAGCTTCGGTTTGGTCACACTATCGGATCGCTTTCGCTCTTCTATTTGACTGGATTCAAGATTCAAACAATTCCATACATTACAAATAAAAACGTCACGCTTCGCATTCGCCACGCCAGTCTGTTTGACAAAGGCTTAACTGACGGACTAATTAGATTTGCAATTTATTAATAGGTACAGTCAAAAAGCCTAATGATCTAGACTTCTGGTTATTTTTCTGTATAGTAACCACGGTAGCATGTTTTACGCCGTTGGCTCAGTATTTCACCACTGTGTTTGCAACATCGACCATCGGACCATGCCTTTCTTATATCATAACATTACGCTTTTAATACCCGAAGGGTTCGGCAGTATTGTATTTCTAAAGCCTTTGTCAAACAGACAGGCGTGACGAATGCGAAGCGAGACGTTTTTATTTGTAATGTATGGAATTGTTTGAATCCAGTCACATAGAAAAGCGAAAGCGATCCGAAAGCGTGACAGAACTATCGGACTGACGTCTCGTATCGGTGCGTTATCGCTTCGGACTCGCCTGTCTGTTTGACAAAGGCATTAGTGTTTAAACCGAGATATAGACTGACATGGTCACTAATACCATTATTAAGATTCAAAACGGGATAATTACCATGTTTATTATTTGTTTCCGATATTTTGGTGCTGTTGCAAGCGCCATGGTCACGGATGAACTGAAGTTATTGCGGGTGGATGTTTATGTGCAGACAAATCGGTCTACCCTCCTTCTTGTTCTTTTTTTGCGTTCGATAGCACTACCATTGTCACTCATGGTCGCGGGACTCACAAATTACCGTGTACAGGAAGAAATTCCTAGTGTGGAGCAACGTTTTAAAAAAAAAACATCTTTTTTTTTTAAGAAGTCGATTTTAACCAGTTCGAATCCGAGTCCCTTCCGCTGTACCCAGGGTGGTAACAAAGGACCAAATACAAATACAATGCAAATACATCGAAAGTTGTCACTTTCGATGTATTTGCAGTCCAAAAAACAGCTCCAATAATCAATTCAAATATGTCGTAAACAAATTCCATAAACGAGTTCTATAAACGAGTTAAACTTCAAAATAAAAGCAAAATCGCAAAAGGAAAAATCTAACAAGAAAATCTAGACAAACGTGATAAAATCTAGACTAAAATGTAGGCTAAACTGCAAGTGAAAGTATCATCATATTGACTTATGTAATAAGAAACAGGTTTTCTTGAACGCGTTTGTGCGTAAGGTGTTAGGACATCTCATGTCAGTCATTATATTGGTCGTTTATGTACATTATATAGGTACTATGTTTCTTCCCGTGACTTCGTTCAAAAATTTTGGCTACCGAACCAAAGTGTTGTCCATCACATCGCCCCCATCACAAAGCCCGTAGCCTGCCGGGGTCGCGGGTCAATTCCATTACCGTGACCCCGGTAAAAAAAAATCTCTTTGCCCGTCCGCGGAATACTTTTTTTTTTATCGTGATAAAATCATCAAATGAGTCCTCCCACCCAGGGCAAGGCGGGAGGGACTCTCAGACTTGACTGACTAAAATCCACGGTGTCCTTCAATAGCCCTTTACGTACCGGGGTCACGGTAATTCATAAGTCCCGCAGAATACTAATCCTAACTAATCAACAAACAGCCTAGCCTTTTCCCAACTATATTGTGGTCAGCTTCCAGTCGAACTAGATGCAGCTGGATATCAGTATTTTACATGGAGCGACTGCCTATCAGACCTCCACAACCCAATAACCGGGTAAAACGATACCCCATGGTAAGACTGGTTTTGAGACTTAAGAGCTTCTGACTGTGATCAACGACTGTCAAAGATTTACAAATGACATCCCGGAACAACGGCTTTACGTGCTTTCCAAGGCACGGAGGAAACTCGTCATGACAGATGGTCACCCATCCACAGACCAACCTCGGCAAGCGCGGCTTAATCCGGAAGATCGGCCTGGGCGGCTTTATTTATTTAGGTACGAGCTCCATGAAATATTGTAGCCACATATTTATTATCAAATCTTAGTTGCTTTTCTATACCTATAAAATAGGTTTCAAAGTTGATCTATCTCACATCATTTCCCGGGTCGACGGCGTATAGGAATGCAATTAAAACATTGAATTCGATATTTTAACCGTTTCACGTACATAAAAGGCATTTGGAAAGTTTCAAAATACTTTTTTTACATCTAAAAATATATATTCGGTTTTACGATATTAATTATTGCATTCCCTTATCAATGTTTTCGTGCACTACAGAGCCATATTTCTTATTTTCCATTGCTAAATTATTTAAAACTTGTTAATATTTGACAACTATTTGCGACGTTGTCAACTTTCAGAACACGCGCTCTTAAACGTTTCAATGTCATGGCAAGCCATGCAAGTTAACCTCAATGTCATCTGTCTCACAGTTACTTAGTTTAGACATTTTTTTAGTTGGCTTCCTGCCTGATTCGGAAGCCGCGATTAACGCGACGAATTGGTTAGATTTGATGTATTTGTTTTAGGGTTCCGTTGCCAAATGGCAAAAAACGGAACCCTTATATATTCGTCATTTCTGTCTCTCTGTCTGTCTATCCGTCACAGCCACTTTTCTTGGAAAGTTTAAAAGAATTAAAAAAACGGTCGTCGTATTGGACCCCCTTTTCTTTCGTCTTGTGGGTGTCTTTCGTGGCGGCTAGGTTTGAAGTGGAGGCTGTCCTCTCCCTCACGGCGCCCGCCTCCTCCTCTACGATATAATATGATACTCGTACAAAGATAAATCTCATTTCATTACTCACAACATTTATTACTGATCTGTGCCTGTACAAATTACTCATTGATCGGCCATGTTTTATAGTTTTTGTACTTCCATTGTATACAATTATTAAAGGTAATTATCACAAGGTATTTTATTGTCAGTCTTGCATCATTGGTACCTTTATTATTCTAGTTGTAAAGAGAATAATATCTATAAATCGTTGGCAAGTGACTAATGAGCTAAGATTTTGCTCAAAATATACCTACAGGGTATGTTTTATGCAAAGCGTTTTTTTGTTCTATTTCAGAACCAATAATTGATTCATTGTTATCAAAAATACTTAATTAGTCCCGAGACAGGGTTTCTCCGACCGACCTCAACGGAGATTATAAATCTGCGCGGGACAAATATAGTACGCAGTCAGGTTGTTTCCTCCCTCTGTAGCCCTATAATAAGAGCGCATGACGTTCTCATGGATGGATGGAGTCAATCGCATGCGCTGCACACTAACGCCGGGAGCTGGGACCCTATCAGAGGCCGGTGGGCCTCGAGGTCCTAAGCAACCCGGTGGCCGGCGTCCACAGGTGTGTGAGCAAGCACACAGTTGCACTCTCTATTCCTTTACTCTTATAGTCCTATGGGACGGCAATCCGACAAGACCGAAGAGAGATCAGGCGCAGGACGAACGGCTTTCCGAAGCACGGGGGTATCATACCGCCAACTTCCGAACTACGGGCTGCTAGTTCCGGAGAAATTCTTAAAGAAAAACTCAACCCTCGAACCCGGGACACGCTGCGTAGCAGTCGATCACTCAACTACTGCGCCAAGTGTGCCGTATATATTTGATATATTGTATGTATGTATGTGATAGAAGAATTTATATTAAGTGTATATACTAGGTTGGTCGCGGGACTAACGAATTACCGTGACCCCGGTACGTAAAGGGCTATTGAAGGACACCGTGGATTTTAGTCAGTACGAGTCTGACAGTCCCTCTCGCTCTGCCCTGGGTGGGAGGACTCATTTGATGATTTTACCACGATAAAAAAGTGTATATACTAAGTGTAAGCAAATGCCCTGTCGTATGGCATACATAGGTTGCCATGGATGCGGAATTTTAAGGAGGTTATTTGTGCAAAAACCGGAAACGAACCTTAACCTTAACCAAACGATGTAAATTGCGGCCTATTTTTGAACAAATATACACAAAAACATTAACAAATAAAGTATTTAACCTTTAGAGACGGAAGTTAAATAATATTAAGTTAACTTTGAACTCGAAAAAACTATGTCCTTTTCTTTATCTTTTATCTTTTTTTTTTATTTCAATAGAACTCAGAAGGTTATGGGAAAAATACAATTTTTATGTATTAAATAGTTTAAATTAATTTTAATTCGTAGATGTATGACATGCAACTGTTGTCTCCGTGCGACGAGCGCCGCAAATAAGACATGAATTACTTTGAAGTACGCGAAGTCGCCACAGGCGGCGCCTCGTGACGTGTTTCAAACATCTCTATACATTTGATCATAACGCTCGCCGCCCCGCGCTAGTCACAGCTCACAGCGGCAAGACACCGCTGTTGTAACCATAGAATAAACAATATTATAAAACAGTTGTGATATAATTTTGACGTCATCGTTTTGTTATCAGACTACAAGAGGTACGGTAATGCGCCATCGGTAGGTACATGGTGGGTTTGGGGTCGCGGGTCTTATGATTTACCGTGACCCCGGTAAGTAAAGGGCTATTGAAGGACACTGAGTATTTTAGCCAGTACGAGTCTGACAGTCCCTCCCGCTCTGCCCTGGGTGGGAAGACTCATTTGATGATTTTACCACGTTAAAAAAAAGGTACATGGTGGGCAACCCACCCTTACGTTCAAAACGTTTTGCCAATTGATACTTCACCGTCGACCACATCATCGCTAACTATCAGTTGAGATAGAGGTCCATAAGGGTTCCATGTACCCTAAAGATAAAACGGGACTCTGTGATCAGCATAGTCCGGAGTAGGTAGATTGATTTGTGGTCAGTAACATGAAACTACGTCTAAATTAATGTGGACATGCCTCCGGGATTCCGGGACTTTAAAATTGTTAGGAAAGTAGGATGAAGACATTATAGGGTATAAGCCATCTTTATTTCAAACAGCCAAATTGATTAAAAAGTCCGTAAGTACTGAAATGAAATCCCGGGTTATCCATGTTATGATTTCTATGACAGTTCGTGATACGAGGACATAAAATCAATCTACTTGCTCCGGACTATGGTGATCAGTTTTCAGGCTGTATTTCATAAACCGTAATAATTAGATAGTTGAAATTTTCACACATGATACATTTCTGTTGATGATCGAATAAGAAATACAAGTAAAAAACAGAATAAAATAAAATTAAAGGGGGCCTATACTATACAACAGACGTGATTTTTGCCGTTTTTTACAGACGGGTATCTGTAAAATCTATTCGAACTTGGGCAGTTCTTTTTTCTTCTAAAACACTATTCCAATTTATTGAAGCAATATGTCAAGTGTAAAGTAAACTATTAGGTTCATAAAGGTCATGCATTTGAATCCGACTGTTGTGGAACTATAACTAGTTCTTACAAGTTCTATACCTTGGAGGGGGAAAACAAGAAATCTAAGCTTTTTATTTTAGAGCTCAATTATTACACTTATTTTTTGTTTTTAAATAGATTCATGATGATGTCATAATTATGTTCATTTCACTACTGATATGATAATAATAAAAAAGTGATACCTACGTAGGTCCTGTATCACTTCTTTTTTTATATGTATTTTTTTTTATTAATTTATTTTTTGTTTCTGTTTTTCCTTTTATGTAAGTACCTATTTGTTATTGTGTCTCCATTGCACTTAATGAATCTTTTATTTATCTATCTATCGGTAAAACACGTCGTTCCACGTCATTCAAGATTTTTGACAATTCCCACCCTAAAGGGGTGAATAAATACTATAACTTCGCAGACAGTCGCCGGTGGAATGCTGGTTGAGATACAATATTAATTTCAGACATTAGCTGTTCTTAATAAAAATTTAAAACAAACCGGCCAAGTTCGAGTCGGATTCGTGCATGAAGGATTCCGTATCATTTTCTATAAAAACGGTCAAAAAATCACGTTTTGTTGCCTGGAAGCCCCCTTAAGTATTCTGTTTTAATAATGGCAACAGAAATACAATCACCAACAGTTACAATCATCATCTGTGATAATTTCAACTGTCTAACTATCGCAGTTATTGAGATTCAGCCTGCTGTTAGACGGACGAACAGACAGACTGACAGCGTAGTCTTAGTAATAGGGTTCCAATTTACCCTTTCAATACCGAACCCTAAAAAATAGACACTATGACAGATTCAAGAATTTTATTGTTGCCAAGGATTTTAAATGCACGTTTTTATATCACGTGTTATAAAGAGCATTCATTATGTAACATTTGTATGCATTTATTATCACTACATAGTATAAAACAAAGTCGCTTCCAGCTGTCTGTCTGTCCCTATGTATGCTTAAATTTAAAAATTGGCGATTTGACTAACAAATTATAATTAGTCCGTCACTTAGATTATCAAAAAATATTCGACCCGTATTTTTTCTTTTCTTTCGTAAACAAAAATTGACGGAGATACGATGCTTTCAAAATTGGCAATACGTCACAATTCAGTACAATTTCTATTGAATTCTGACGTCACGAGCCCCACACTCTCGAGTTTTAATGCGTTGTATTTTGATGCATATTCATTGATTTTACAAAAGAAAAAATACGTGTCCGTTATTTTTTTAAACTCTTAATGACGGACTAATTATATTTGTAATTTATAGCTACTTTCAAATAGCCTTTTACGCGACGGATTTTGATACGTTTTTTAATAAATAGAGTTATTTAAGACATGCATAATAAAGTAGAGATTGCACCCGTGCGGAGCCGGGGTGAGTTGCTAGTTAATAAATATACCTAATGTATTTTATGTTTTATTTAAGCGACTTGCCCCGACTTTGCACGGACGTCGATGAATTTTTTGACTCTTTCGGTGAATCTATTTAATATTATAAACGTGAAAGTTTGTGACAATGGATGTATGGATGTTTGTTACTGTCACACAAAAACTTCTGTGAGGATTTTGATGAAATTTAGTACACAGATAGCCGCGAGTATTTTACACTCGCGAGCAATTATGGAATCACTTACTCCGATTCCACACGATCTTGAGTACTTAATAACTAGTTAACAATAATAAATAATGGTACCATTTTAAATGTTTAAATGTTAACTTTAAATTGATACCACATTCATTCAAATTACGCCATTATTTAGGGAGCTATCCCGGATTGATTTCAAATAAGTGATTCCATACTTTTCTCGCTAGTTTATGTAACTATCAAGCGGGTCCAGAAGGAAGCGGGTCTAGAAGGGAGCGGGTCTAAAAGGGAGCGGGTCTAGAAGGGAGTGGGTCCAGAATGGAGCGGGTCCAGAAGGGAGCGGGTCTAGAAGGGAGTGGGTCCAGAATGGAGCGGGTCCAGAAGGGAGCGGGTCTAGAAGGGAGTGGGTCCAGAATGGAGCGGGTCCAGAATGGAGCGGGTCCAGAATGGAGCGGGTCCAGAAGGGAGCGGGTCCAGAAAGGAGCGGTTTCAGAAGGGAGCGGGTCCAGATTGGTGTGGGTCCTAGACTCTCGCAGTACTAAAGTGTTCTAAACCAACGACACAATCCAAAAATAAATATATTACTCAACTAACATTAAGTTATGCATGGACATGTTATGTGAAGTAAAATATTACAAAACATATTAGTTCGAACAGTTTTCAAGGATTATTACTAAATATAATGGCATTAAGTCTTCATTCTTAAGAGAACTATTCGTTTATAAATCTCTCTTTTTTTGTCTTTTTACCTTTTTTGGGGAGATTACAAAGGAGAAACATGTCATCATCTGCCTGCCTTTTCCCAACTATATTGGGGTCAGCTTCCAGTCCAACCAGATGCAGCTGAATATCAGTATTTTACATGGAGTGACTGAACGGACCTCCACAACCCAGTAACCGGGTAAAACGATACCCCATGGTAAGACTAATTGTAAGACTTTAGAGCTTTTGATTAACAGTAACGACTGTCAAAAATCTACAAAAAACAGCCGGGACCAACGGCTTTACGTGCTTTCCGAGACACGGAGGAAACTCGCTATGACAGATGGTCACCTTTACACAGACCAGCCTCGGCAAGCGCGGATTTACTTGGAACATCGGCCTGTGCGGCTGTAATTAATTAACCACGAGCTCCTCCAAAGAAAGAAGAAACATGTACTTGGCACAGAATTACGACAAATACACAAGATAAACAAAATAAAATAAACAGAAAAAGAGTAGAAGAAAATGGGGACCAGCTCGTAGTAGTCCACCCTCAACAACGGCACTATAGGCTACATAACCGGTGTCGCGGGACTAACGAATTACCGTGACCCCGGTACGTAAAGGGCTGAAGGACACCGTGGATTTTAGTCAGTACAAGTCTGACAGTCCCTCCCGCCCTGCCCTGGGTGGGAGGACTCGTTTGATGACTTTAAGACGATAAAAAAATAAAATAGGCTCCATAAAGTAACGTTAATAACATCGCCCATAACACAATATTTGCAAAAAATGCCCATAAAATAAAACCTAGTCAGTCAAACTGAATGAAATTTTTATAGAACCAAGTGGCAAATATACTGCATTAAACTAAAAAAGAATTACACAAATCGGACCGGAAATCTCGGAGTAATAAAAGTGTAAACATTAAAAAAATCAAATGAGAACCTCCTAGTTTTTGAAGTCGGTAAAAAAAAAAACTAAAACCCGACTACGAAAAATCGCGCACTGAAAAGTATGAAACAAGAACAATATTCATTTCTTTTTCTATCTTTCTTCTCTTTTAAAAAAAAAATATTGCCCCACACTAGGAATTTCTCCTGTGTCGTGGGTGCGTTTACAATCATATAAACTCACTTACACAAACGCCCAGACCCGAAGCAACTACAAGATACTTATAGATCATACAAATATTTGCTCCGTGCGGGAATCGAACCCGTGACACGCAGCGACCGAGTAATAGCCGTGGTCGTATGCCACCTAGCCAATAAAGATTGTCTGAAACAACCGCACGTAGCACACGACCAAACGACCACGGCTATTACTATTAAAAAATCATAACCCTCCTTTTGGTTCTGCCGTAGTCGGGTAGAAATGAAACGAAGGCTATGCAGATGATAATTATGTGATTCATTATTAATCCACCAAGTTGCTGCAAATATATAATGTTGAAAGATATTTATTTATTACCTGCTCTTGACCCCAATTCAAGTCTGATAGAAAGCGATGAACGGGGTCCACGTGTTGCGCGGGCTTGCGGGTAATAGGTAGCTCGCCGTCCGATCAAGAATCAGGTGTACTACTATCTAAACACAAAACCAGTAGCTTCGGGCTAAGCTTTCGGGCGTTTCTTAGTTTATCACTGACGGACATGATTAAGATTGAATTTCAGGTCATCATCTGCCATCTGCCTACCCTTTTCCCAACTATATTGGGGTCGGCTTCCAGTCAAACCAGATTCAGCTGGATATCAGTATTTTGCATGGAGCGACTGCCTGTCGGACCTCCACAACCGGCTGGCTGTCAGACTTTAGAGCTTCTGACTAACAGTAACGACTGTCAAAGATCTACAAATAAAAGCCGGGACCAACGGCTTTACGTGCTTTCCGAGGCACGGAGGAAACTCGCTATGATAGATGGTCACCTATCCACAGACTAACCTCGGCAAGCGCAGCGCAAATTTGTGGTGCGCACTAAACATTGATAACTACATGATTGGACAGCTGCCCCGACTGCCGATGTGTTGTCAAAACACCATGAACCTTTGACGCAAAGGTTTACTGATTAAACAGGTGATTTTTGAGCACCAACAACGGATGGCCATTTGAGGATTTACCAAAAAAAACAGAAATCTAATAGAAATTTACTTTTCAAAATCGATATTACATGTATATTAATTTTTTACTTTTTGTGAACACTCGACACCGTCAAATCTTTGTTTCATACTTTTTTTTTCTTTCTCTAAAACTATTATATTATACCTAAGTTTAGATTGTTTATTTAACTGTATATACTTAAGTACCTAAACAAAAATTTCACAAGAAGAAAAAATCAATTCCTTATCTCAAAAATCTACAATTACCTTACTTTAAATGCAATTATGTCTTATCTAATGCAGAATCACAATCAGCATTTGTTGTCTCAGAGAAATCTTACAAAAACATTGTTTCATGTTGTATTTTTCCTGTAGATGGTATTTTTCCACGTTTTGCTTACATTGTTCTGTCTATTAACCCCCTGTGCAAAAAAAGAGGTGTATCAATTCGAAGAGTTTGTCTGTGGCATCGTACCTCATAAACGAATCGACTAATACTGATGTGGTTAAAAAAAAACAATAGCTTTGGATTAACACATAGGACTATAACTTATTATCGTTCTTTCGTTTATTTTTTTGAGCTATTGCATAGCTTTTATCGCGGGCTCTGAGCGCGGCGACCAAGAAATTCCGTAACGAAAATAAACCTAACATCCCGCATCATCTAACGTCGTTTCAGTTAGGCAGACTTCAGCAATCATAAAAACGTCCGTCATTAAGACAATTTACTTTTTCGTACTCATTCTAAACGGCCAGCTACAAAAGGATGTTTTCACAATGAAACCTACTTATAAAATTCTCCTACAACAAAGCAGAGTGGCGCAGTGGAAGCGTGCTGGGCCCATAACCTGTTGGAAATTTTGACCCAGTTTGGAAGTGAGACCTGGGAATCCTGTATATAAAAGACCCGCTTATATCTTCATTATTTTTTTTTATTATTACCGTAGTGCACCACAAACATTTTAAATAAATTATATTTTCGTTAAATATTCGCGGTAAGCGATATTTTTTTTAATGCTATGCAATAGCTTTACTGCGGTAGTACCCGAGTGCCACACGTATTTTTTATACATATAAATCAAATTTGCCCCGCACTAGGAATTTCTCCTGTGTCGTGGGTGCGTTTACAAACATAGAAACTCACATACTCACATATGACGTTCCTTTATGATAACCACACTTCAAGCGAACAACGCCGCAGGTATGAGCTTGTATAGTTTCATAATTTTTTTACAAGCACTTTAATAACCACATGAATAAGTTCTCAAAAACAAAGCAAATATTATTATGTGTGAAAATGATTGTATGCAATTCAAAAATTGTTGTTTTTTGAATATTTTCCTTATTTTTCGATTGTTAGTTTTGCTGAAGGTACAATTGTCTTAGAACAATCTTCAAAAAACAGTGAGTCATTTTTATAAGCTACTTAGTCTTTGCCCGTGGTTTTGCTTTTTTTTATCGTGATAAAATCATCAAATAAGTCCTCCCACACAAGGCAGAGCGGGAGGGACTGTCAGATCGTACTGACTAAATTCCATGGTGTCCTTCAATAGCCCTTTACGTTCCGGGATTACGAAGAGGGGGCCTCGTCAAACATGTTCCTCTTAAAACTTATCGAGGCCATAAAGCTCTAAATCGAACTCCCAACATTGCTCAATTTTCAAAAGGGCTATACGTACATAGTTGTCAGAAATGAGCTACGATCAGTCCGGAGTACACGGTGGAGCATACGGTGCAGGACTGCCCCGCTTGGGCAGAGCACCGCCTTGTCCTCACGACGGCGATAGGCGGAGACCTCTCGCGCCCGGCATTGGTCGAGGCCATGCTGCGGGGCGAGACGGAGTGGGAAGCGGTCGCCTCCTTATGCGAAGCAGAAATGCTTGTGAAGGAGGAGGCGGGTCGCGTGAGGCAGAGGACAGCGTCCTCCCTCCACCCCAGCCGCAGTGGTAGACGCCCACGGCGTCGGACGTCGCCAGACGATCTCCGGCCACCGTAGGCGCGGGCATGCGGGCAGCGAGTAATGGGCGACTCGTTGTCCGACCATGGACCATGCCCGGGTCGACGGCGCGTTGTGTTCCACGCGCCTCAAAGAGTGTCAGCATAGTGACGGGGCCTGTAGAGGGCCAAAGCCTGCCGGGGTCGCGGGACTAACGGATTACCGTGACCCCGGTATGTAAAGGGCTATTGAAGGACACCGTGGATTTCAGTCAGTACAAGTCTGACAGTCCCTCCCGCCCTGCCCTGGGTGGGAGGACTCATTTGATGATTTTACCACGATAAAAAAAAATGACATCAGTAATAGCATTAGTTACACGAGTCAGGATGCTATTGTCTTTATTCTGCAAAACTATACACTTATATTAGAAGGGCTCCAAACAAGTTTTGTAACCCTTTTGGCTTAGCTACGTCACTGCTCAGCTTTTGCTAGCTCGTGGGTAAGTATTTTTAATTATAATTGCTCAATTTATTATGAATTCGAAATATTAAGTAAACAAGTTATTTATTAATTTATAACTATATATATTTTTCTTATAATATTCTCAGAAAATCTTATATAATACTTGCGAAATTACGAAAGAGTTTTTTTCTTAGTCTGGGAATTATAAAATTAAATATCCTTGGATAAGAATATCCTAGAAGGCTAGACTATTATTAATAATTATCATACACAAAAAATATAATAACACCTAAGAATAATTACAACAATGTAGCTTTACAATGTTGCTAAAATGCAGAATCATCATCTGCTTGTTATCTACAAAATTAATATTAGTATTATTATGTGAAACTCGATAGGTACATGTGTTTAGTATTTTTATATAAAGAATCTAAGTACAAAATTTCAAGCTATGTCATGAAAAATTACAAAGTAATAAGCTTGTTATGCTAAAACATGCATATTTCGGTACCCCACGAAACCCGTGACTCGCTACGTTCTGGTATAACACTAATCCGATTTTTGTACGAAATCCAAAGCGTAGAAAGCGCGTGGTGCGCGTCGTGTGAAGCAAGCATAAGCTAGTAATAAAATAATAAATGATTACTTTTAACGACTTCCATTTTATCATCGGTTTATTGACCGATTAGTTCTTATATTATTTAATAATAATTGTTTTATTAATTGAGATACTTACATAGACTCACGATTTATCCGGTCAAGCCCCGTTTTTTATCAAGGTAAAATCATCAAATGAGACCTCCCGTCCCGGGTAAGGACTGGAAGACTCGTACTGACTAATTCACGATGTTCCTTCAATTTCACGGTCTATACGTTCCAGGATCACGGTCTGTCCCGCGACCCCGGCAGGAGTAGCCCTCGTCAGATTGCTGACAGCTCTGTGAGGCGCTTGTGGAACACGGGTTTGGTCCCTGATCGCACGGTAAGCTACCCATATACGCCCGCGAGCTGCCTCCATGCCTCTTTCACTGACTGTACTGTTAGGTACAAATCTGTCAACCCTTTCTTGATAACAGGCGTGATGATATGTCATTACTGTTCATGTTAATTATTGTTCAAAGAATCGGCGTCTTAAAACACCGTTGCAATTGCGGTTTAATAAGTAGCAGCCATTTTGTTTCTATGTACATTCGATGGCAAAAGTTAAAATCATACGTTTAGTTTTTGTTTTTTTTTTTAAATTACGTTTCCCCATATTAGGAAAATCTCCTGTATCGTGGGTGCGTTTACAAAAATTTTAACTCACATACACAAACACCTAACCCCAGACACGGTACAGTGTGAGGAAAGCGGCATATCTTTTTTTTTTTAGCGTGGTAAAATTATCAAATGAGTCCTCCCACCCAGGGCAGAGCAGGAGGGACTGTCAGACTCGTACTGACTAAAATCCACGGTATCCATAGCCCTTTACGGTCCGGAGTCACGGTAATTCGTGAGTCCCGCGAGCAACGGTCTTTGAAAAAAAATCGTAATTTAATTATTTATTTTTTGCTTTGTCTTAATATTATTATGGATTAAATAGGATATATTGATTATTATTTTGGTTGTGTATAAATGAGATTGATGTGTTTTTAATTTTTGTTTTGCATGCCAAATGGCACAATGTACGAGGAACAAACAATTTGATATGTAACAACTTATGTATTTACCTACATTGAATGCAAATAAACTACTTCTATTCTATTCTATTCTATTCGGAGACATGTGACATCTACCAATCCGCATTGGGCCCGCATGATGGATTATGGCTCACCCCCTCTCATAGAGAGAAGGCTTGTGTTCCAGCAGAGGGAAGATGCCAGTCTAATAAATTCTTATGCTATATGAATTGGTCGCGGGACTGTGCGAATTACCGTGACCCCGGAACGTAAAGGGCTATTGAAGGACACCGTGGATTTTAGTCAGTACGAGTCTGACAGTCCCTCCCGCTCTGCCCTGGGCGGGAGGACTCATTTGATGATTTTAACACGATAAAAAAAAATGCTATATGAAGTCATAGGTCATGATCTTGATAATAATTAAAATAATAGCAAGGTAAAATAATAACATGATAATTATTTTATTTCACTTAAAATAGTATGATTTTATACCATTAAAAGATATGAAGCATTGTCTTGGTATTTAATTATAAATAATTCGAAACATTTATTTTAATTTTTATATAAAAATAAATAAACACGTTTATATATCATTCACTATTTTTTTTTTTGTAAAAATATTAATTATCATGCATCATGTTTTTAAATGCTTATATTTGTTTTCATATAATTGCAGTAGTACAATAATTATTTACATAGATAAAATGCAAAATTAAATAATTACAGCTTTTATGATGTCCTGTTTCATTTTCATTTTATTTAATTTTTTTATACCAATTATGTAAGACTTATTTTGTAAAATTCCATATCTTCAATAACATACGTCATCCTCCTTATTTAGAGGGCCAAAGCCTGCCGGGGTCGCGGGGCTGTCTTATAAGGTAATCGTGATCCTTTATTTTGACGTAGTAAAATCATCAAGTGAGTCCTCCCACCCAGGGCAGAGCGGTAGGGACTGTCAGACTCGCTGACTAAAATCCACGGTGTCTTTCAATAGCCCTTTACGTTCCAGGGTCACGGTAATTCATAAGACCCGCGACCAACGGAAGCTGGTTTGAAATAATTTTAAAGTAAAATAAATAAAGACTCTTTATGCAAACTGTACTTACATGTTGAAAAATTTTAAAGCGATTATATTGTCGTATGTATACACTTCATCATCATTTGTTTAGATTTAAAAATAAATATTGTATGATGAATTATTATAGATTGGAGATATATGATTTTCATGTAAATACCGTTGGTTTTGTTTAGATAACTCGTATTTATGTTTTTTCAACTTATCACGGCTAAAATAGTGGTAATTTTAAAACAAGGGACTTAAACCCTGGAAAATAAAGTCCAATTTAATTTAATAATAATATAAGAATTAATCTTTAAATGTTTTTTTTTGTTTCATTTAAGAAATATTAAAATAAAATATGTTTAATAAATGTTTTTTTTTGTGTTTTGTTTTTGTAAAAATATTTAAAAATGTATATAACAAGTAAAGAAAATGAATAAAGAATGTTTAATAAAGATTAAACTTTTTTTCTTACACCTAGCAAGAAAGAAAAGTTAGAAAGAAAAGTTGTAAAGTTGTAACCCTCGCTATGCTCAGGATTCAATATTTGAACCACTCGCTTCGCTCTGAGGTTTAGTCCTGGAATCCTTCGCTTGCTCAGGTTTGTACTCGCGCCATATAACAACATCGGATCGTTGCATAACAAATAACTATTTTAACTCAAATTATACGTACGTATATGTAGACGTACGTATAACCCGTAAATTAATAACATTTAGATATAATTTCTAAAGTTTTTCACAACCTATGTTACCCATCTATGAGCTAACCTAGGCAAATGCGGCTTAACCTTCAAGATCGACCTGTGTGGCTCTTATAGCTTCTGAGCCAGGTAAGGTCAAAATATTGCAGTATTTTTAGATATACAATTAATATAATAATATAAATGATAATTTAGACGCTATCGAGAAATTTTCTCACCAACATTTGCATATAAAATGTCTTAATTGTTGTATTCGTCTAGATTTTAAACCTATTTCGGATTTTCGTAGGTTTTTTTATTTATATGCGGAGTTATTTACGTCAAGATCCGTTTAAGCCATTTTGATGTAATTTAACAACAAAAATACATCCATAAAATATAAAGTTTATTAAAAAAAAATAGTTACGTGTTATGGACCCGCTCAAAATGGACCCACGGGATCAACCAAACACATTAAAAAATAAAATCAGTACTTGTTAAGAGTCTGGTCTACTGGACCCACTGAAAATGGACTCGTAAGATCACTCAGCCTAATTGCATTTTTATTGGGTCCACTGGACCCACTGCCCGATTACATTATTATTTCAAAATTACCACTTTGGAAAAACATTCTGTTAAGTTACGTTTTATGTTGTATATGATCGAAACAATAGTTGACTAACGAATGGTAAGACATAGAAATTAGGTAGTATTAGAAAAGTCCATAAAAATTATAGACTGACATTATGAGCAGACAAAATGGCCGACGACAACGTTTTCTAATTTCTATTGTAACCGAAACTTTCTTTTACATTAATGTTCGAAGTAATGTTTAAGAGTTATAAGTGTAACTCAATAATTAACTCATTTCGGAAAATAAGTACTTGAAAATTTGAATAAAATATCATTTGGCGTTGACGCTTTTAAGATAAACTTGTAGACATGTTTTGACCCCAAATAAATTGGGATACGATGAGGCGAATTATGATGATATTGACAAACAAAATTATAGATAAGAAATATCCAGAAGATCCCAGACCGAAACATACGTCTGTAATGTTAAGGTGCTACTCCACCAATCAGCCGAAATTAGTTTTTTTATTTAATTAGCGGTAAGTTCGTATTTGCTCATTATCTCTCTTGATGGTAAGCAAAGATGTGGTCTACGGAGAAGTACGCTTGCCTAGAAGTAACCAATACACTCTTTTTTTTTTGCGTGGTAAAATCATCAAATGAGTCCTCCCACCCAGGGCAGGGCGGGAGGGACTGTCAGACTTGTACTGACTAAAATCCACGGTGTCCTTCACTAGCCCTTTATGTACCGGGGTTACGGTGATGGGTAAGTCCCGCGACCCCGGCAGGCTTTGGCCCTCTACAGGCCCCGTCACTATGCTGACACTCCTTGAGGCGCGCGTGGAACACAACGCGCCGTCGACCCGGGCATGGTCCATGGTCGGGCTGCGAGTCGCCTATTACTCGCCGCCCGCATGCCCGCGCCTACGGTGGCCGGAGATCGTCTTGCGACGACCAATACACTCTTGAATTAAAAAACCCAAGGCTGTAGTCGGTCCGGGGACGCGGGACTTATGATTTACCGAGACCCCGGTACGTAAAGGGCTGTTGAAGGACACCGTGGATTTTAGTCAGTACAAGTCTGACAGTCCCTCCCGCCCTGCCCTGGGTGGGAGGACTCATTTGATGATTTTACCACGATAAAAAAAAAGCTGTAGTCAGTCGATTAGTGTTTATGTTTTTTAGATCGACGAATACTGATTGAAAAAGTAGTTGAAAGATTGATCTATCTACATTTATCGATAGCTAGGAGCTAGGCGCATTAATTAATTTGTGTAATTTATTTCGTCACCTTTAAAATTGTGAAGGAACACATCGTGAGGAAACCGGCACACCATTGTGACATCTGCCAAACCGTACTGGACCCGCGTGGTGGATTACTCTCATACACTACCTAACCATACGTTCTTGCCGGTTCTTCTCCATGGAAAAAACTAACCCGAACCAATCACGGGTTTTCTTCAACGTTTTTTAAGTGCCCTCTGCTGGGCAAAGACCTTTTCCATGTTTCCCCAAGTTTTTACACGTGTTCTTGTCCAGGCGCAGGCATGCGGGCGGCGAGTTATGGGCGACTCGCGAGCATGGACCATGTACGGATCGACGGCACCGGCCCCAAAGAGTGTCAGCATAATTTATTTATTTATTATAATAACCAACTTGAATTAACAGTTTATAACCACACATACAAGTTATTGGTCTGAACAAATTAAACTTATCTTTTAAAAAACTAAGAACAAATTAAATATACAACAATAGAAATAAAAATAATTATTATGTTACACAGAAATTATTATATACGCAGATTAAAAATTAAATAATAATAACAAAAAAGTAATAATTATAAAAAAAGAATCAATTATATATGTATAAATCAAAAAAAAAAAGAATCATAAAATATTGTAATTAAGCTTCATAAAAAATTAACATTAATTAAAAAGTAATTGTACTAGAGGCTACAATGGACTCCAGGTAACGAGTAGCAGTGCTAAGGAATGTCAGCTCAGTAGTCGCAAAGATATCTAACGTGTCATCAAATGATAAAATGTTGTTTATGAGGGTGAGTGCAACGTATAATGGACTGGTCTTGAGGGATTTGGATGTTTGGGGCACAGAAAATAAAGGACGTTGTCGAGGGCGAAGTGTATGACGGATAGGTAGAGGGATATTAAAGGAAATGTACTGTAAGAGCGAAGAGTTGAAGTGGAAACCACGAATAAGGCGGAAGAAATATTTAACCGTGGCAAGATTTCTCCTGACTTCTAAACATTGGTAGGTTACCATACCATAATGACGGGGCCCCCCTTTAGAGGGCCAAAGCCTGCCGGTGTCGCGGGACTCAGGATTTACCGTGACTCCGAAACTCAAAGGGCTATTAAAGGACACTATGGATTTTAGTCAGTACGAGTCTGAATAAAAAGTATTCTTGTCCAGCGCTACTTCGGACTAGCCCTCACGGTACGATTCCAACTCTTATCTTATCTATAATAAAAGATTTTGATTTTGAGAGTGGAGGCCTATGTCCCAGCATTGGGAACATTATAGCCTGATTACACACAGTTACATTTAACGGGAATTATTCCGGTGAGACAACGCCTTTACACTAGTTCATTCTAGATAATGTTCAAGTTAATAATTAAACAGATAGATAATAATTTGGTGCTCGAATTTACAATGTCGATTTGCAAACAGTTTTATTATCAGATAACTGCGAATCTAGGACAGATCGATACAGCGGATTATTAGTTATTTTGCAGAGCGCGACTATCATTTGACCTTCGTGTCAATATTTTACAAGGTCATTGTCAAAATTTAAGGTCAAACGTTGTCTGAATTTCAGGGTTTTTTTTTGTCTAATCTATTACGACAATTACGGGTGTTATTAAAATGATTCAATATTTTATTTATCCTCATATTGTGAGGTGAAACTTTTATTAAAAAAAACTTATATTTGACCGTGGATTTGCTCGCCTCCCCAATCTAATTTCTCCCCTTTTAAATTTAATGCACGAATAAAATGTCTACATAATATAACCATCTATCACCGTGCCAAAATGTTCCAAAATTGATGCAGCGTATTAAGCGTAAATGTGTGAAAAAAACTGTCTGTGTATTAAAAAATTGTAACAATCAGTTTGTAAAACCATACCATATTTTAAAAGAGTTACCATGGAGTTTCTCGTCGGTTCTTCTCCATGGAATCGACCAAACCGAACCGAGCACCTGCTGTCGTTTTATAAGTGCCCTCATGGGCGTATGTAAAATAAAAACATTATTTAGTTTTGATTTTGTCTTTTGCGTTTATAATATTAATATTAACTAGCTAGTGCCCGCGGCACTACCTCTAATCATCCTACAGAAACTTCTTACTGCGATAAATACTAACCTTTATGATAATCTAGGTTATAAACTACTTGTGAATTAAACTCCCAAATCCGTCCAGTAGTTTTTGTGTGAAAGAGTAATAAACATTCATACATACTCACAAAATTTCGCATTTTATACTAGCAAGTAAGAAATAAAATATTAGTTATTTAAATAATTATGTCTAATTTATCTTATAATCTAAATAGCTCTATGTAATACTATTATCCAGTAGCTGTTTTTATATAGGTTATATCATTTTTATTACATTTAAAACGTTTTAACAGAATAAATTAATATTAATTAGCGTTTTACATCCTAATAAAAAGCTCTGATTAAATCTCTGATTATATAAGTATGAAATTTTGCAGTTAACAGTATTTTTGTTGTGTCATTTAGATCAAATCATTTATTCTCATATCCGGACATCAAGCGGCAAACTCCTTCTAAAGCTATGATTTATTCAAAAACCAAAATTCGTCATCTTTAAAAAAATAAAAAAAAGTTGCCCCACACTGGGAATTACCCCTGTGTCGTGGGTGCGTTTACAAACATATAAACTCACATGTACAAACACCCAGACCCGGAAGAACTACTTGTAGGTCATACAAATATTTGTTCCGTGCGGGAATCGAACCCGCGACGCACTGCACTGCAGTCGATCGCTCAGCCACTGCGCTACCGTGTCGCCTTTTGACTCTCAAGCTCCAATAACTTTTTTCTCCCATGGTTTACGAGTTTGCTGCCATACAATGAAATGATAAACTTTTTGCGTACTTTCATTTGATAAACAACATTATTTTTTGTTTATACGAAACTCGATAAACCTGTCTAGTATCTTTGTCTAAAGAATCTATGTACAACATTACAAAACTGTATCATGAAAAATCACAAACTTATAAGCTTCCTATGTTACCTGGTTGTCCGTTCAAAAACATGTTCATTTCACGGTACCCCCGCTCAACCCGCGTCTCCTGTGTCGTACACTCATTGATAATAGTTTGGCAATAGGTAGCCCGTACGGTGATTTTATTGTAACTAACTGATGTTAAAATTTTAAAAATATATAATATGGCACAAAATACAACGCAGTGTAAAAATTATTGGTATAGATTCAGTTAATGATTCTGAACCAACTATATTCATGTTTCGCATATCCTAAAAATAATGTTGTATAATTATATAGGAATGTTACATAAGGGAAGGGACGGGGTTCATACAAATAGGCATATTCTTCTTTCAGGATGATCGGTTCAGTAGTTTAGGAGTGAAAAGGTAACAAACAAACTTACATCAAGTTTATAATAATAAGTAAGAATTTTTAGAGGAAGTTAGGATTTGAGTATTTACATCTCTGTCTGCTGGTTAACCCGTGGGGTCCAAATGCAGGTAGGTCCACCCACTCCCATCTGGACCCCATGGGAATCGTTTGGTTTTATTTCTTTTTTGAAGTTTCCAAATCGATCCAGGCGTTTTTTTTTCGGAATTGAGAACATCCTCGTTTTTTTTTAAATTGAAACACGAAAACAAATTTCTTTCGGAAGTGAGTGGCAATAAAGTCAAAGAAATAAGAAACAAATTCAGCACAAGCCTGTTATTATATGTATTTGCGCAACTTTTTAAATCAGAATATTGACATCAAGCAGTTTATTGATGACCTCAATGCAAACTCGCGTTACAAACGTGACAATATGCAATTTTTTATGAAAATTCCGTTTGATATGCTAAAATCATGTTGAACGTATCGTTGGATAATTATTTTACTACATAGATAATATTTTGTTGCATATTTCATATAATAAATAATAATTTACACGTGAATTGAATACTTTAAAAGTGATTATGTATTTTTACCCGACTACGGCAAAGCCAAAAGGAGGATTTTGACCGGTATGTATGTTTGTATGTATGTATGTTTGTTTGTTCCCTTATAACTTCTAAACTACTTATCATTACATGACAAATGAGGTCTCTTTAGAAGCGTCTCAGTTATCCGCTAATTATAGGGTAGGTGACGTATCACCAAATCCAATATGGCGCCGTCAAGGGGATGAGAAGTAGTTACCGAAAAAAAAAACGCACAGTATCGACATAGGGTATCAGGCCAATAAAGATTGTGTGAAACAACCGCAGGCGGCTTGTTCTTGTTTATACTTTTCAGTGCGCGATTTTTTCGTAGTCGGGTTTTAGTTATTTTTAACTTATTTTTTATTATTGTCATAGACACATAAGACCCGTACCATTTGCCGCAGATTTTTTTCTGAATTCGACTTTGTGTTGTGTCCACTTACGAGTACGTTATTTTTTATTTTTATTTTTTTCATTTAGCGATACGCTCGCGTTTGACCACTATCTCGCCTGATGGTAAGTGATGATGTACAAAAAATTACATGTTTTCATGTGTAGTATACTGTAATATTTTAAAAGGCCCTTTACAAAATAGTACATAGTAAGTAGTAATAATAGTAAGTAGCACATGGTTTACGCAAAAATGATTGGCGTGAAAAATCAGAAATTACGGTTGATTCAATGTAACGCGGACAAATCATTTTTCAGAGGCTTTAACATGAATTTTACGTATTTCCCTTACAGTCTCCATAAATAGAAAGTTTTGGTATGGTACAGAACAAAAAAAAAACACAATGTGGAAAAGAATACGTATTTTGGCTTCTCCATGGGTATTTTTAGACCTTTTATAAAAAAAGGCACAAGAATTAAACATCACGTTGGCAAACGCGTCTGACTAATAAATTTATTCTTCAAAGTTATTACACGCTAAGCCACAAAACTGTACCTACCCCTTTAAAAATACCCCTGTATATACAAACGAAGAAGTACGGAATCTGGCATGGTTAGAAACATAGAGAAAGAAAAGACAAAGTATTTATTGAACTTAAAAGAACAAAAATAAACAAAATAAGATCAATGAACAAAAAAAAATATTTGAGAAAATTAAAAAAGTAATTTAAAAAAAATGTAAGGAAAAGTCCAGACTATCCCAGCATGGTGCATGTTTATTTACATGTAAATTCATCGAACCAGTCCTCGCAACCAGGGAGGAAGGGAGGGACTGCTAGACTTGTACTGACTAAAATCCAAGGTGTCCCTCACATAGTGCATCGTAATTTTAAAATCAATTCTAATAGATAAAGTTTATACGGAGAAAAAAGTGCAGAATGCTAATGTTTTTGAATAATATTGCATTATATTCAAATGAATTATAACCGGATTTCGACTACTGGATGGCCATTCAATAATTTAAAATTAATTAAAATATTTGCATCACATGGTAGTACAATAACTTGATTTTTAAATATCAACGAGTTTGTTTTAAAGAAAATTTTGTAATAAACATAAATTATAAAATAGTAGCAATATATTGACTGTCAATACGAACACTATCGGAAATGCAAAATCGCAATTTTTATTTTATTGCGGAAATTGAAAGTCAATACAATATACTACTAAAGAAAAAAAGGTATTTTTAATAAATATTATTTTGTTAAGTTTTGCATCGAATAAAATCTAAAATACAACTGTATTGTAAGTCAAATAAAACTTAAGACTGCTCTGTGTGCCCTGTGAAGTATGTGAATTGCAGTTTCGATATTGTTCTTAGTCACATTTGAGATTCTTATTATTATATTTTTAATGTATTGTGATCTAATGATTTATAGTTTTAGTGTCTTAATAAATAATTGTTAAGTTTTAAAT
Organism: Agrotis puta; assembly: GCA_943136025.2. Classification (NCBI taxonomy): domain Eukaryota; kingdom Metazoa; phylum Arthropoda; class Insecta; order Lepidoptera; family Noctuidae; genus Agrotis; species Agrotis puta. The sequence goes on along the minus strand of OW964195.2, from coordinate 1,476,246 downwards.
TATATTGTATTCCTTGAAACCCTATATCCCTTTGAATGTTTTTTGTTTTCTTTTTAATGATTTTTTATTTATAGTCTGTAATAATCGTTAAAATAGTTAAATAAAAAGTTATAAAATTAAAATTCCATACTTTTTTGTCCCCATTTAATTCTTTACATTTTTTTGATAAATTTTTAATTTATTTATTATTATTTATCAACTTAATCTATATATATAAAAGGAGAACAGACTGACTGACATATCAACGTACAGCCGAAACTACTGGGGCTAGGAATGTGAAATTTTGCACACGGCTTCCTATTATAATGTAGGGGAGCACTAAGAAGGGGTTTTTGGAAATTTAACCTTTAAGGGGGTGATAAGGGGGAATTAGGAAAGTACGTAACCCACGCGGACGAAGTCGCGGGCAAAGTGCTAGTAAGTGTATAAATAGGTATTTCTCATTTTAACTAAAGATGATCACATAGATAGTATAGGTCTAACAAACTGAAAAAAAAAACAAATTTTTCGAATAAAAAAATTCAATTCGCCAAACACATTTCCTGCATAATTTATTCGAAAGCTGAAAAAAAATAATACCGAAAGCTCGTCAGATACGTGCGCACATTACAGAAAATGAAAGTAAATCTCAAGTAAACGCATTTACGGTTCATCTTAAAAAACTTTCATGGCACACTGCCCTAATTCCCCCTCTTAAGTGAAAGCGAATTCCAACAAAATATTATAATATGACATAATAATACATAACACATGCAAATGAGGACTTAATAAACAGTTAATATTACTCCATTTTTTATAATAATAGTCAGTGACCGAGTTATCAAATAAAACATTTTATTTTCGCGCGCCGTCTTAAATAAAATTTATGCGAATGGCTCGTTTCATTTTTATTGACCTATTAACTTAGTTTTTTTTGTGTTAATTTTTTATTTATGTCGTAATAAAAATTGATAATAAATAAATAAAAAGACTACTAGAAACCTACCTTAAGGAGAAAAAATCCCAGTTCCACAGCAAGGGTTCAACACAAAAAAAAAAATCCACACAGGCACTTAAATTTGAAAACAACAAAAATAACACCACATATAAAAACACAAAAAAGAATTATTCACTCAAAAAAAAAACTATTACGAAAGCGCACTAAGTCGTAAAATAATTTTTCTCATCGGTTCATGCTCCGCGGCACGGCTAAGTTATACGGGCGCGTTCGCCCGACTGTTGTACATTCACTTCAGAGAGATAAACTGCAATGCTTCAAGCTGTTTTTCTGTTTAAGAACCTACAGAGATTATGATGTATGTGTCATGTTTACTTGCTTGATATAAAAAGGAACCTTTATTATTATTTTTATTCTAAATTGGTTGTTTAATTACTCGTACTTAAGTAGCACTACATTTAAAGACTTAAATTAAAATATTTACAAAAATAACTAAATTAAAATTAAAATTTAAAGGGCGTCAAAAAATTCGTCCACATCACTGTCAATGGGGAAAGTGCCCAGAACGCTGGCGGCACTGCCACGTTGGATGGCAATGCTGATCCTTTGACCAAGAAATAGGCCAGCCCTCTGGTCACGCGAGGCGTCGACTATACGCTTGGCGATGTCTTTGAAAAGTTTGTGGGCACTCGGACCCCACGGCCCTAGTGTTTCAACCCCAAAAGGCTCAAATACATAGCTAAAAGTTAAGCCAGTGTATTTGCGCCGCTTGAGGTTGCTTTTAACTTATGACGTATGACAATTCTAGCTAGTAGGTTACTATCTTTTGAATTGAGAATCAGCTTTAGAAAAGCGGTCTATTTTTTTAGCATTACAGTTAAAACTTTTATTTAGAAGTTAATAGTAATCTTTTTATTTTTTATAATATTATGTTCTTTTTTTAAATCGCAAAGTCATCATCATCTGCCTAGCCTTTTCCCAACTATATTGGGGTCGGCTTCCAGTCAAACCAGATGCAGCTGGATATCAGTATTTTACATGGAGCGACTGCCTGTCGGACCTCCACAACCCAGTTACTGGGTAATACGATACCTTATGGTAAGACTGGTTGTCAGACTTTAGAGCTTCTGACTAACAGTAACTACTGTCAAAGATCTACAAATGACAGCTGGGACCAACGGCTTTACGTGCTTTCCGAGGTATGGAGGAAACTCGCTATGACAGATGGTCACCCATCCACAGACCAACCTCGGCAAGCGCCGCTTAACCTGGAAGATTGGCTTGTGCGGCTGTATTTATTTAGCAAATCGCAAAATGAAGAATAAAAAAATGCAATTAACAGTTTTTTTAATTTTATGTAATTTTTATAATAATGCTACTTAAAGCGGACTCAATGCTACTAGACAAACCATTAGGTGAAATAGAAAAAAAGGAATACGAAAAAATAACAGGAAATTATCATTAAAGCCTTTGTCAAACAGACAGGCGTGGCGAATGTGAAGCGAGGCGTTTTTATTTGTAATTTATGGAATTGTTTGAATCCAGTCACATAGAAAAGCGAAAGCGATCCGATAGCGTGACCGAACTATCGGATTGACGTCTCGTATCGGTTCGTTATCGCTTCGGACTCGCCTGTCTGTTTGACAAAGGCTTAAATTCTAGAAAATTTACTAAATGGAATTCTGTTATAATGATACAAAATATTTTTATGAACTGAAAGAACTCGATTATTTGTTTTTCATGAATTTTCAAAAGCAGTTTTGGTAGGCTCGTCCCATATTGCATGGCTAATGCCATGTCTGGAGATCTACTAACATCGTATTTCAGTCATCGATAAAAAATTAGGGCATAAAGAACATCCACGGTGTCCTTCAATAGCCCTTTACGTTCCGGGTCACGGTAATTCGTAAGTCCCGCGACTCATTCAACACCATAGTAAAAAAATACTATTGGTAGCCCAGTTGTATCCTCCCGGGTCGACGGCGCGTTGTGTTCCACGCGCGCCTCAAAGAGTGTCAGCATAATGACGGGGCCTGTAGAGGGCCAAAGCCTGCTGGGGTCGCGGGACCAAGGGTTTACCGTGACCCTAGTACGTAAAGGGCTATTGAAGGACACCGTGGATTTTAGTCAGTACAAGTCTGACAGTCCCTCCCGCCCTGCCTTGGGTGGGAGGACTCATTTGATGATTTTACCACGAAAAAAGAAAAGAAAAGAAAAGCCCAGTTGTATCCTGACTTACGATTTTAGGTCGTAGGTTCGAAGCCAACCAGGCGCATACTTTGTGTAATTTATTTCATCACCACTGCTCTCAAAAGGTTGAAGGAAACCATCGTGAGGAAACCGGCACATATTAGAACCAAAAATTCGAAGACATGAGACATCTACCAACCCGCATTGGGCTCGCGTGGTGGATTATGGCCCTCTCCCTCTCACTGAGAGGAGACCTGTGTCCCAGCAATGGGATCATTTATAGGCTAATAACGGTCCCGCATGACGAAAACCTCGTGAAGGCAGAAAAAGATAAACAATTCCAGTATCTTGATCTGGCTCGCGAGGTTGTTCACATGTGGGACCTTAAATCGGCAGTCATTGTGCCGATAGTCGTGTCTGCCAATGGCTTAATTGCCAAGAGCCTCGAACAACATCTGAGGAGGCTCTCGCTTGGCAGCTGGATCAGGCGCCTGATTCAGAAGGCAGTACTTCTGGACACGGCGCGTATTGGTAGGAGGTTCCTCTCTCAGGAGCCCTGACCACCGGTAGCCCGGACCCTGTTCCCGATGCTGGTGGACTGCTATTTTTTTATGTTTTTAAATGTTCTTATTGCTTTTTTGGAAAAAAATATTTAATAAATGTAATTAATAAGTGAAAAAATTGAATAAAGGATAATAATGAAACTATGTTCAAGTTTCACATTTATACTAAAAATAATGTTGTATTATACTCGTATAATTTTTTATCAACCCGGAAGAAATTAGAAAATGCCAAACCTTAATGTTTAGGTAATCTTTTATGAAAGATAATATGACTTATTCTAATTATTATCTTTTATCGATATAACAGTTATTATTTTTTGATACCGATATAAATTACAGTAAAATAATCATAATCGTATTAGGTAGTTTTTCTTCCGGGGTCGTGGATCTATCTAAGAACGATAACGTGGCCTTAGAACATAAAGGGCATATGAAAGAACACTGTGGCTTAGTCAGAACAATTCTGATAGTTCCACCCAAGACGGGAAGACGCATTTGATGATTTTACATTCCAAAAAAGCTTTAAAAATACCTACACCAAAAAATCTCTCTCTCGCGGGCAGCGAGTAATGGGCAACTCGACAAAACCCGGGTCGACGGCGCGTTGTGTTCCACGCGCGCCTCAAAGAGTGTCAGCAAAGGGACGGGGCCCTCTAGAAAAATGAGTCCTCCCAACCAGGGCAGAGCGGCAGGGACTGTCAGACTCGTACTGACAAAAATCCACGGTGTCTTTCAATAGCCCCTTTACGTACCGGGGTTACGGTAATTCGTGAGTCCCGCGACCCCGCAGGCTTTGGCCCTCTACAGGGGGCCCCGTCACTATGCTGACACTCCTTGAGGCGCGCGTGAAAGACAACGCGCCGTCGAAAAAAAAAAATATTAGAAGAAATAAAATAAATGTAATAGACAGTATTAAAACATTATAAAGGTTAAAAACAGAGCAATAATGTGCACGTAATTTAGACTACAGTATGACGTCAATGGATTTATGGCAACTATGAATAAATTAACAAGTTGACGTTTTTTGCAATAACTAATATACTAACTAAACTACAATACTAATATACTTACCTACATTTTTTTTGGTTGCTAAGCAAATTGCGAAGACTAAACAATAATAAAATCAAATGTGTTGAAATCTATATTAATATTATGAAGCCGACTTAAATTAAAGTGACAACTTTAATTTAACGTATAGATGACTGGACCTGACCTTGTCATTTGTAGATCTTGTGACAGTCGTTACTGTTAGTCAGAAGCTCTTAAGTCTGACAACCAGTCTTACCATGGGGTATCGTATTACCCAGTTACTGGGTTGTGGAGGTCCGACAGGCAGTCGCTCCATGTAAAATATTGATATCCAGCTGAATCTGGTTTGACTGGAAGCCGACCCCAATATAGTTGGGAAAAGGCTAGGCAGATGATGATAGATGACTGGACCTCGCGATACTCTTCTAACCTAAATTGTCCGAGTCGGGGTGCCAGCAAGTCCTGAGGCTGCATCTAGTTCTAGCCTCTATGATGAAGGCTAAACCTAGTTCTAACCGAAGATAAGTAGGATACATCTCAGTTTAACCGCATATGGCCGGTTGCACCTAGTTGTAGCCGGCTAAAACTAGGTGCAGCTACACTTCGGATAGCAAAATTAAAAAGCGATATTCTCCTACCATATTGATAAAACTCGCGTTTTCATGAATCTTCTATTTTGGAAGTCATGCTATTACGAAATAGGTCTCATTTCATAGTGGAAACCAGTATTTCACGAGAAAATGGCGTTTGAATTTTGATAAGTGTCATCTTATTGATCGTGATTGTACTAGTTATTTACAATGCTAGTTATCCTCGCACACAATGTTAACGTTGAACTATAAACATTAATATAAATGAATTTAAATATGTATATTACTCTATTTACCATTAGTTACAATAACTAATCTAATTATAACCAATGAATATGTATTAACGTGCAATAAAACATTATATACTATTATGTTAGTGCCTCGGAAAGCACGTAAAGCCCCGAGGCCTTACCCAAGGGTTTACCCAGGGGGGGGGGTGCAGGGGAGGGCAGGGAACATGTATGAACTCGCCTAATTACTAATCAAAGTGTAAATGGGGCCTTATGATCTAACTTCTAAAAAAAAAAAGTTCTCGAGTGGCGACCACGCCCTCCCTCTAGAGGGCCAAAGCCTGCCGGAGTCGCGGGACTCACGAATTAACGTGACCCCGGAACGTAAAGGGCTATTGAAGGACACCGTGGATTTTAGTCAGTACGAGTCTGACAGTCCCTCCCGCTCTGCCCTGGGTGGGAGGACTCATTTGATGATTTTACCACGATAAAAAAAAAATGCTCTAACTTTACAATGCACTGTGCAATTTCCAAAAAGTTCGCGAAGTCAAGTAGACAGTCACTCCATGTAAAGTACTAATTTTCAGCTGCATCCGGTTAGATGCAAAAAATTTAAAGCGGGAAAAATTGGAAGCCGATCTGACCTCCACAGCCCAGGTACTTCCACTCTGTACCACGCGGTGTATCCGCGCGACGATACCGAAAATGCGTATCTTTGTGTAGTATTTGTGTATTTCACAAACACACACTCATAACACAGTCATTGATTGTACGGGTGTAATTTATCTACAACATTATTTTTAGTATATGTGAAACCTGAATATAGTTTGTTCAGAATCAGTAACTGAATTGATTCCAATAATTTTTACTTCGTGTTATATTTTGTTCCAAAAACATTTTAATTAAATTTTATCACCAATTAATTAAAATACAATCACTGTACGATTAGTACCTATTGCAAAACTATTACCAATGAGTGTACGACACAGCAGGCGCGGGTTAAGCCGGTGTATGGTGTCCCGCCGCGAAATGAGATTGTTTTTGAATGGACAACCAGGTAACATAGCAAGTTTATAACTTCGCCATTTTTCATGATACAGTTTTGAAATTTTGTACATGGATTCTTTACACAAAAATACTAGACAGGTGTATCGGGTTTCGCATAAACAAAAAATAATGTTGTATAATATGTATGTATTTAGAAATATATAAGTATGTTTATCAGTTGTCTAGTACCCATAACACAAGCTCTGCTTAGCTTGGGACTAGATGGCGTTGTGTGATAGTTGTGGAATCTTTGTGGAATATTGACTGCTTTGCGTCCGTCACGTCACCGTCCAGGTCCTGTTGAAACCCAGCGTCGAGCACTAGCTGCTGGACAATTTGCTGAACTGGATCTATTTGGCATAGCCGTGGGACACACAATGTTATATTTGTTATTTCGCTGTTGTTTTTAACTTCTAACTTATTCCTTTGTTATATCATGTTTTTTTTTCTTATTTGTTTGTTTATGTTGTGTGTACCGGTCTCCCAAATAAACGTTCTGTGCCAAATAGGCTCTGTTCATCATATAAAGCAAGCCATTATGTGCCTCACACTGGTTTTCAAAAATGGTCATCCATGAAAAAGAGATGAGGATTTATGTCCTTCCACAACATAGTTGATATGGAACCAACCCCGATCATAAATTAAAATTATTCTATCGTCAAGGAAATGACATTGAAGTATGAAGGTATTTTTTAATCATCGCGTGCATCGTGTCTCAAGCGAGATGATTGTCAATGGTTTTCTTGCTACTTCTATTGATTAATTAGGTACTACAGCGGATGCACTAGGTAAGTAGATGTTGTTGTTTAACCTTAAGATGCTATTGCTATATTTGACAGGCCTGTTGGTCTAGTGGTTAGTGACCCTGACTGCTATGCCGGAGGTCGTGGGTTAGATTCCCACCCAGGACAAATGTTTGTGTGATGAGCATGATCATTTGTTCTGTGTCTGGGTGTAATTTATCTATAATATGTATGTATTTAGAAAATATATAAGTATGTTAATTGATGATCATAAGAATATTTACTGCGTGCGAGAGTCGAACCCGCAACACACAGCACACAAGAAGCAATGTTTAAGGCGACTCACACGACACTCACGCTCGTACACTAGAGGATCTTTTTCATGTTCTATACAAAGTCAATAAAGGAAATCTTGTGCTAAATCTTCTGATTGTGGGGTGCTAAGACAGGAAACCTCCACGTGCGCCCGTGGACTGGAGTTCCCTCTCGGATACGTCCGGGGGGAAGACCAGTTTTTCGGGCCGGTGCACCCTGGGATGCAGGCAAAAACTCTTCCTTAGGCACTGTGTGCCTAAGGGGTCTCTTTGCCCGTATGCGAATAGCCTGTCGGGTGGACGCTCCAACGCGTGTCCCTCTGAACAGCAGAGGGCACAGCGGCGGAGCGGGCGTGCGGACGGTGAGTAATGGGTAAGCTTGCCGTCCGACCAAGGACCAAACCCGGGTCGGCGGCGCGTCGTGTTTCACGCGTCACCAACGGGGTCCCTTACGAGACCGTGGCAGAAGGTGAATACGCGAAACTCCACGTGAAAAGCAATCAGCAGCAACTGATTGCTTTTCACGTGGAGTTTCGCGTATTATTATGAGTCAACCATAAAAGATAGACATATGCTGTTAAGGAATATTTTTATAGAATTTTAACGAGAACATTTCCGTCATACATGATTTCTATGTAGCTTTAACCATGAAGGCTGCACACGCGACAGAAGCTTAAAAAATGGAGTAACTTCTCCCGTTTTCCCAATATTTCCCTTCACTGCTCTGCTCCTATTGATCGTAGCGTAATGAAAAGTTACTATAACCTGCCTAGGAGTATGAAAAATTATTGTGCCAAATTTCGTAAAAATCCGTCGAGTAGTTTTTGTTTCTATAATGAATATACAGACAGATAGACAGACAGACAAAAATTTTACTGATTGCATTTTTGGCATCAGTAGCGATCCCTAATCACTCCTTGATAGTTATTTTTTAAATATATTTCATGTACAGAATTGGCCTCACTACAGATTTATTATAAGTATAGATATAGATGTTTACTGTCTATAAAATTGACTATTCAATTTCACGTTACCTTTTAAATTAATCTGTGCAAAATTTGTCAACCAATTAATTTAAGACATTCTTTGATTAGCATAACTGGAGTAACTGGTTAAAGAAAAAAAAAAATTCCGTTGTTATTGTTCAATAACGAATTTGGTAATTATTTATTATAAACGAGTTTTAAAAAAGAAAAACAGAATCTAAATCCCAGGGCAGGATGGGAGGGACTGTCAGACTCGACTAAAATCCAGGGTGTCTTTCAATAGCGCTTTACGTACCGGGGTCACGGTAATTCGTGAGTCCCGCGACTCCGGCCATATGAAACCAACTTTTAAAAATTTTCTTTCAGCAAAAGATCTATATGAATGAGAAATGCTTCTCCATATAAATTTTGTGATATAATTTGTTGCATTAATTCGGAGTTCGTGGCTAAGTAATTACAGCCGCACAGGCCAATCTTCCGGTTTAAGCCGCACGTGCCGAGGTTGGTCTGTGACCATCTGTCTTAGCGAGTTTCCTCCGTGACTCGGAAAGCACGTAAACCCGTTGGTCTCGGCTGTCATTTGTAGATCTTTAATAGTCGTTACTATTAGTCAGAAGCTCTAAAAAGTCTGACAACCAGTCTTACCATGGGATATCGTATTACCCAGTTACCGGGTTGTGGAGGTCCGATAGGCAGTCGCTCCATGTAAAATACTGATATTTAGCTGCATCTGGTTCGACTGGAAGCCGACCCCAATATCGTTGGGAAAAGGCAGATGATGAATTGTTCCATTTCTGGCTGTTTGTAAAAATATAAGAGACTCTAAAATTTAAAGTTTGTAAACACACCCACATTAAAATATAATATTCTGTGGCAATGTAATTTATATAGAAACGAAAAGAAAATTATGATTTCAGCCTCAACACGCAAGGTTTAAAATTATGTTATGACATAAAATTTATTGATAATAAGAGCGTGTGAAGTGCACTTCATACAAACTTCCAAGTTCTTATTTTTTTTTTAAAGTATTATCTAATTTCCTGCCGGGGTCACCGTTACGTAAAGGGCTATTGAAGGACACCGTGGATTTTAGTCAGTACGAGTCTGACAGTCCCTCCCGCTCTGTCCTGGGTGGGAGGACTCATTTGATGATTTTACCACGTAAAAATTATAGTTTAAAAAAACTAAAAAAACACGCTTTAATAGCAATCGAACTAAAAAGTAGAAAATAATTTTTAAGTATAAGAGAGTTTGTGTTACTGCAATATAAAATCCAACAATCAATTATCATAATTAACTTAGAATAAGATTAATATAAATATTAAGATATTAACAAACATTCAAATAAAGTGAAAAAGCGTGGGGTGCTTGATATCGAATGTGATGATCATTTTATTATTAGTTACTGTTTGCAATATCAGAATTATTATAAAAATATCATTGAGCACCCCACGCTTTTTCACTTTATTTGAATGTTTGTTAATATCTTAATATTTATATTAATCTTATTCTAAGTTAATTATGATAATTGATTGTTGGATTTTATATTGCAGTAACACAAACTCTCTTATACTTAAAAAATATTTTCTACTTTTTAGTTCGATTGCTATTAAAGCGTGTTTTTTTAGTTTTTTTAAACTATAATTTATTTTCTGAATTTTTAGTCTCAAGACGACAATAAAAGAAATAAAGAAATTAAAATACGCAAGCGCGGATGCGCGCGCACTAGTTCGGTAGCAGTGACTAATTATAAAAATCGAGGATTGAGAACGGATGATCGCGTAGCAATCGTTAGCAGCGACCAATAAGGAAATTTGTCTTTTGAAAGTGGTAGAAGCCAGAGAGAGGAACAGGCCGTATGCAGAAGAGAGCCAATCGGCAGCAAAAGACAGAGAATGACATTTTCATCGGCGATAACATGCTCACTAATCTAAATATATTTTTTACTATCACTCCGCCCGCGACTTCGTCAGCACGTGTTTCTAACTTCGAACCCGAAATATTATTAAAGACAAACTGATTTCGGGCACGCCGCAATCGCGGCGGTAAGACCCCTCTTTGAGGAGTGGCTGGATAGGCGTCACGGCGTCCTTACCTTCCGCATGACGCAGGTCCTCACCGGACACGGAAATTCGGGAGGTTCCTGTGTCGGATAAGGAAGGAGGAAACGCCTGGGTGTCACCACTGCGAGGATCGTCCGGAGGACACGGTGGAGCATACGGTGCAGGACTGCTCCGCTTGGGCAGAGCACCGCCGTGTCCTCACGACGGCGATAGGCGGAGACCTCTCGCGCCCGGCATTGGTCGAGGCCATGCTGCGGGGCGAGATGGAGTGGGAAGCGGTCGCCTCCTTCGGCGAAGCAGTCATGCTCGAGAAGGAGGAGGCGTGCTGCGTGAGGGAGAGAACAGCGACCTCACTCCACCCCAGCCGCAGTGGTAGACGCCCACGGCGCCGGACGTCGCTTGACGATCTCCGGCCACCATAGGCCCGGGCATGCGGGCGGCGAGTAATGGGCGACTCGCAGCCCGACCATGGACCATGCCCGGGTCGACGGCGCGTTGTGTTCCACGCGCGCCTCAAGGAATGTCAGAATATTGACGGGGCCTGTAGAGGGCCAAAGCCTGCCGGGGTCGCGGGACTTACCCATCACCGTTACCCCGGTACGTAAAGGGCTAGTGAAGGACACCGTGGATTTTAGTCAGTACAAGTCTGACAGTCCCTCCCGCCCTGCCCTGGGTGGGAGGACTCATTTGATGATTTTACCACGCAAAAAAAAAAGACAAACTGATTTTACAATGTTCGCCCGCTAGGGGTTGATTTTTGAAATATAGATAATTACGCATCCTTTATTCGATTGGGAAACTATTTATGTCAAGTTTTGGGTTTGTCGAAGCAAGCAGCCTTCCCTTAAAACTTAATCACCCTTTTTCACCAACTTAGAGGGTGATTTTCGAAAACCCCAAAAACACGTGTTTGATTATTTTTTATCTAATTTTTATATACTGAGTTTAAAATTTATCGGTTAGCGCGTTATGATTTTCCCACACAAACTTTAACATCGTCTAGATTACCAAAGGAGGGTAGTTTTAAAAAACGAATAATTCCCATCTTTTTTTTTATTTACTTTTACTCATATTCGTACCAAGTTTCAAGTTTATAAACCTAACGGATAAGATTTTACATACAAAGGTTTTTACCCCTTTTCACCCCCTTATAGGTAGATTTTCGCAAAATCCCTTCTTAGTGATCACCTACATAATGAATCGCACCTACCGTCCAAAATTCAGATTCTACGTTTAGCGATTTTAGATCCTTCCCTTTAAACTTGAATACCCCTTTTTACTAACTTGAGGGGTGATTTTCGAAAAACCCAAAAACACGTGTTTAATTATTTTTGATCTAATTTATATATACTGAGTTTTAAATTCATCAGTTAGCGCTTTATGATTTTCCCATACAAACTTTAACATCGTGTAGGTTACCAATGGAGGGTAGTTTTAAAAAACTATTAATGTCCATCTTTTTTATTTACTTATACTCATATTCGTACTAAGTTTCAAGTGTATAAACCTAAGGAATAAGATTTTTCATACAAACATTTTCACCCCTTTTCACCCCCTTAGAGGGGGATTTTAATATAAAATTTATGATATTATTGTATTGTCATCGGCCCTTGACCGCTGTGCAAAAATTCAAGTTAATCAGACTGCTGGAAGTAGGCGAAAATGAAGTTAAAAGATTCCGTTACATACATACATACATACAGGTCAAGCTAATAAAAGCGTGTTAAAAAAAAAACAAAAAGTACCATCTAATTTTAAAGAAGTTGTATAAGCAAGATACCATCATAATTCTAAAAAGTTGTCTAGAGAATATTTTCAAAAACTCTCATTTAAAAAAATCGGCTTCTAGAATAAACACAAAAAAGTGAGTTTAACTTCTCTTTCAGAAGTCGGTCACTTTATTCCTAATTTTTCTCACTACTTCTGAAAGAAAAGTTTGTTTTAGTCGTGTTGGGAATTTGGTTTTGGGTCGTCGGCGTCGTTGATTTTTTGAAATTATACCCAGAGTTTGCTCGTAACAACGTGTATTGACTAATATTTTACAATGATTATGCTGTTGTCGTAGCCGCGTCACAAAATGTTCTGTAGAAACGATCGCGCGCTGTGGGTCCCGCAATGGCCGTACCCCTCCCCGGCCGTCTCGCCCCCCCGCGTTATTTGCCGCCGCCGCCGTCGTGGTGCACAGAGAGCGCGTTGGTCGTCAACATGCCCCCGGCCTTGGAAGCACCAGGTTCCAAAGATGTTGAGCTGCTGCGGTCATCATCCGGATGCAGAAGTGGACAGATCTTCGGGAATGATCGCCGAATAAGTCCCGTCGCTGTTTTGATGGTAGCCACGCGTGATATGCCATCTTTCCCGGTGAATGTTTGCAGTACTCGTCCGAGGCGCCACTTCAGGGGTGGCAGGTTATCGTCTTTGATTACGACTAGGGTGTCCGGAGTAAGGGTGTCCCGGTTAAGCTGCCACTTCGTCCTCATCTGAAGCTCAGAGATATATTCAGTTGACCAACGTTGCCAGAAATGCTGTCTCATCTGTTCTACGCGATCGTATCGAGGCAAGCGCTGCGTAGCTGTTGCGGTGAGGTCCTGGCTGGCTGGAGCTGTGAGCGGTCGGCCAATCAGGAAGTGGGCAGGACTTAAAGGAAGCAGGTCGTTCGGGTCTGTGGACATTGGGTACATAGGTCGGGAGTTGAGAACAGCCTCAATTTGTGCCAATATAGTTGTCAACTCCTCATATGTAAAATGTGCATTTCCTACAATGCGACACAAATGGAATTTGCAGGACTTGACCCCCGCCTCCCACAAACCACCAAAATGAGGCGAATATGGTGGGACAAATGAGAATTTTATATAGTTTTCAGTTGTAAAATCTATGATATCAGATTGTGAAGAATCTAAAAACTTTGAAAATTCTTTCAAAGCTCCAACAAAAGTAGTGCCATTGTCGGAATAAATCTGCAATGGTTTGCCACGTCGAGAGATGAAACGTTTCAATGCCAGCAAGTATGCTTTAGTTGTAAGACTTGTGACTAATTCTAAATGTATTGCGCGCGTAGCAAAACATACAAAAAGACATATGTAACATTTCGTTAATTTTGCCCCTCGACCTTCGCGGTTCAGCATGAACAATGGCCCAGCGTAATCCACGCCACTACGTATGAATGGGTACCCTGGTTCCAAACGTTCAGTAGGTAAATTACCCATTTGTATGTTCAACGGTTTAGCCCGCATGCGCTTGCACATCATGCAGGTGTGAACCACGTGTTTGGCCAAGTTACGCCCTCTAGTAGGCCACCAAGTGTCTCTAATTGTGGCCAGTAATAACTGAGCCCCTGCATGTAATAATTTTATATGTTGATGTTCAAATATAAGGCGAGTGAGTTTATGTTTACCGCACAATAACAAAGGATGTTTCTTATCATAAGAAAATGTGTCTGAATATGATAATCTGCCGCCTACTCTAATTAAATCGTGTTCATCTAGGAAGACATTTAAACTAGATATACTACGTGGGTTTGTTACTTGACGATTATGTTTTAAAGTGGCATAAACATTTGAAAAAGCTTGTTGTTGTGCGACTCGAGTTAAAATTCTAACAGAATAATTCAATTCGTCTACGGATAAGCAACCTATGAGACGTTGATGCTTTAGTTTTATACGACTGTTATTAATAAAACGCATCATATACGCCACTACTCGTCGCAAGCGAGTAAAACGTGAGAACCTATCGAATAGAAACGAATCTGATTTTATTTGAACAAGCAATGAAGTTTGATTTGTTTTCAATTCCGGTAATTCATCATGATTGATGTTATGGCAATTAACATCATATTCCCATTGCGAATTAGGAAAACTTAAAAATGATGGGCCGCACCACCATGAGTCATTATTTATAAGTGAATCGAGAGGTACACCGCGCGATAATAAGTCGGCTGGGTTTTGTTTCCCGGCGACGTGAAGCCAAGGCTTGTCGCCTGTGAGTTCATTAATTTGCACAACTCGGTTCTGTACAAATGTCTTTAATAAATTAGGCGACATTTTAAGCCATCCTAAAACAATTGTTGAGTCTGACCAAAAGTATACGTTATCAAAACTCAACCTTAATGAGTCACATATTTTAGTAAACAACTTTGCAGCTACTAACGCGCCACATAGTTCCAAGCGCGGTACGCTAATCGGTTTCACAGGTGCAACCTTACTCTTTGCACATAACAACTTGACCGATATCAGCTGTGCATCTGTATAGCTACGTACATATGCGCAGGCGCCATATGCATCTTGCGAGGCGTCACAAAAAACATGTAATTCAACAATGTTCGAGTTTTCTCCCATGACGTAACGTGGAATACGTATATCTTTTAAAATGGATAATTTTGTAATAAAATTGTGCCAATCCGAGAGTATATTTACTGGAACTGAGTCATCCCACCCTATCTTGCATAACCACAGTTTTTGCAAAATGATTTTAGCAGTTATTATAGTTGGTGTGAGTAAACCCAAGGGATCAAAAATCTGTGCGATTACTGAGAGAATGTTGCGTTTAGTAACGTGAGTTGCGTCATGATCACATTTGGTGCTAAAATGCAATTCATCAGATGAATTGAACCACCCCATGCCTAGTGTTTTAGTATGACAGTTTTCTCCTAGTGTGAATTCTTTAGACGTAAACAATTGATCGATTTGTGAAGATGGTGAATTAAATACCCACTTTCTAAGAGAAAAACATCCTGATTGTAATACGTCAGAAACATGTTTACATATTTGTAGCAACCTTTGTTGGTCCTGATGTCCTGTTATTAAATCATCAACATAGAAATCGTCATTGATTATCTGTGCGATGACGTCATCATTACATTCCAAAGCGAGTTGTTTTAAACACCTAATACTCAGATATGGCGCGGAAGCCGTTCCGTAAGTAACAGTGTTAAGTTGAAATACACCGAGCGGCTCAGATGGATCTTCCCTCCAAAGTATTAGTTGCAGATTTCTCTGATCAGGCTGAATTTGTATTTGCCGGTACATCTTTTCAATGTCGGCGCATGCAACATATTTAAATTGCCTAAAACGAAGCAAAATCGAGAACAAGTCGTTCTGTAACGTAGGTCCAATGTGTTGTATATCGTTTAATGATTTGCCCGAAGTGGACTTTGCACTTGCATCAAAGACAACTCTAAGTTTGGTAGTTGAACTATGTTCCCTATAAACACCGTGGTGTGGTAAAAAATAACAAGGTGAACTGTATTCTGTTATGCGACTCATGTGTCCCAGACTTAAATATTCATTCATAAAGTCACTATACATTTGTTTATAGCTAGGTGCGCTCCTTATCAGTTTACGTTCGAGCGCGAGAAACCTGTTTTTTGCCATAAAAAATGTGTCATTTAAAACATCAACTGATTGACTAAGCGGAATGCGTACAGAAAAACGGCCCTTATCATCGCGTAAAGTCGTGTCTCTGAATAGATTTTCGCATGCACGTTCATCCTCAGTTAAATAATTTTTTGTTGAAGGTATTTCTTCCAGTTCCCAAAATCGTTTGAGTTCTGAATCTAATGTTTGCGTGAGATTACAATGAGTAAGGTTAACGCGTGAAACCTTTTCATGAACAACTCCCGATATGATCCAACCCAGTTGTGTGTTTTGCAGGTATGGACCATTCGGCAACCGTATAAGACCATCTCTAAGCAGGTCCCAGAATCTATCTGCTCCTATCAATAAATCAATGTCGCTAGACAGATAGAATTCGGGATCGGCAAGTTGAACATGGTCTGGTATAGATATACTGTGATAATTTCTAAGTGAAGGTAATTGTGCCGTTATACGATGTAAAACTAAACAGTTAAAGCGCGTGATATATTTGTTTGTTTTGGATCGCATTTGAACATTACATGATTGTGTGGATTGAGAAATGGTGTTACCTACACCAATAACTTGAACAGTGGACTGTATCAATGGAAGTTTAAGCTTTTTGCAAAGCGATTCAGATATGAAGCAATGTTGACTCCCGTTATCCAAAAGAATGCGTGTGGTGTGATAATTGTTTTGTGCATCCGCTATTTCCACTAATGCGGTCGATAATAATACTGTATTTGGAACATAATGCGCGGTATTATTATTATCTTCCTTGCGAATTGTGTGAGACTTGCATGAAGTGGTTAGCGGCGTTTGAATGTGTGAGGCACTCGTATTATTTAAATCAGACTGTGGCACTATTTGCGTGGTTTGAGCAACAGCTGATAATGTACAAGCGTCTGCATCTGTGTGAATTAAAGTGTTATGTTTTTTGTTGCAAAGCCTGCACGGTCCATACCAACAATCGTTTAAGGCGTGATCTGATCGTAAACAATTACGACATAACTTTTTGTTCTCAATGAAGTCTATTTTATCTTTAAGAGATAGGTTTAGGAAAACTTCACACGAGTACACTGGGTGGTTAGAACCGCACTGAGCGCATTTGTAACGTGGTGATTTTTTATCGTTGTTATCTTTGCGTGTTATAACATGACTGTGTGATTTTGTGACCGATTGCTTCTTTGTGTGTGAGTCTGACGATTGTTTGCTTTGAGGCCTAATCGATTCCAAAAAATCAGCGCGATCCGCGAGGAACTTCATCAATTGAGACAGTTTTAATTTTCCTATTTTCGGGAGGGTACTTTTGTGACTTTGCCATTCACGATCGGTTGAAGAATCTAACTTCGAAGCGACTATGTGGATAATTAATGTATCCCATGAATCTGTAGGTTCATCTAACGTTTTTAACGCCCGAATGTTTCTCAAAACTGTATCTATTAGTCTACGAATTTGAACAGCTGATTCTTTGTTCATTGATTGCGCATATAATAAAGCTTTAACGTGATTACTAACTAGCAAATTATCATTATTATATCTATTCTCCAAGAGACTCCAAGCAACTAAATAATTGTCAGATGAAAACTCGAGTGCCTTTACTACTTGTAATGCATCACCTGTAAGCACTGAACGTAAGTAGTGGAACTTCTGAACATTATCTAGACCGTTACTATTGTGAATCATAGATAAGTAAGTGTCGCGAAACTCGAGCCATTGGTCATACGAACCGTCGAATTTGGGTAACGAAATTGTGGGTAACTTCATATAGTTAGAAGTTCGACTTTGAATCTCAGAATTTTGGTTGGAATTATCCTTAAGAATACATTTAGCCTTACCCACAATTGCATAAAACTGATTCTGAAACGTTTCTCTCTCTAGCAATTCTCCATCTAGGTCACTATCTGATACATAGCAGTCTAATTCATCTTGTAAAGTAGAAAATTGATCGATTAATAATTTAAAAGGTTCATAACGCTCTTCTAATTCTGCTTTCTGAGCGCCCGTTAATTGCGATTCATCTAATGAATTAACGTACTTTGAGAATAAAGTTAATTTTCGTTTAACGGTACCTCTTTTTTTTACTAAATCGCGAATGATTTCTTCACATTTTCTATTTCTACAATCGAATGCCTTTTGTTATTCATATTGGTGGTTTGCAAGAGAAAAGAATCAAGTACTTACAGTTAACCGGTAATCGACGTGCGTTCGAGTCCGATGTAGGTAGACTGCCCAATTATTGTACACCGTATACTGGAATTTTGCGAAAAATAACGATATTAGCACAAAATGAACTGAGCTCTGGGTTCGGGTAATAAAATGGATGGATTGACCTGACCGTTGCTCCGTGAGATTTCTAGTTGTTGGTCTGGCCGTTGCGCCGGAAAGTGTTGTTCTGGTTGTTGCGCCGTAAGACTTCGATCTGGCCGTTGCGCTGGAAAGTGTTGTTCTGGTTGTTGCGCCGTAAGACTTCGATCTGGCCGTTGCGCCGGAAACTGTTGTTCTGGTTGTTGCGCCGTAAGTCTTCGATCTGGCCGTTGCGCCGTAAGATTTTGAATTGATCGTCGTGCCGGAAGGTGCTGATCCAGATTATTGTCGGGCTCGGAGGACCAAATTATGTTGGGAATTTGGTTTTGGGTCGTCGGCGTCGTTGATTTTTTGAAATTATACCCAGAGTTTGCTCGTAACAACGTGTATTGACTAATATTTTACAATGATTATGCTGTTGTCGTAGCCGCGTCACAAAATGTTCTGTAGAAACGATCGCGCGCTGTGGGTCCCGCAATGACCGTACCCCTCCCCGGCCGTCTCGCCCCCCCGCGTTATTTGCCGCCGCCGCCGTCGTGGTGCACAGAGAGCGCGTTGGTCGTCAACAAGTCGGTTACATTTTTTCCATATTTTTTTTCCCCATTTTTGTAAGGCGTCATTAAGAAATCGAGGAGCAAATGTTTCTTTTTAGATTCAGATGAATTGAGAACTTCCTCTGTTCTTCAAAGTTAAAAAAGAGATAATTGAAAATCCTTGTGTATGCGTAGTTTAAAATCGGACTAATTTGCTGTATAAAAAAAAAAAAATCTTCGCACAATATAAGGCGAAAGGTGATATTGTGCTGATCCATTTTAGAATTGATATGTGTACCATGGTCCCTAATACTGTTAGAAACTGGCACTAAATACTGGAAATAAATACAGCCGCACAAGCCTATCTTCCGGGTTAAGCCTAGCTTGCCGAGGTTGGTCTGCGGATGGGTTACCATCTGCAATAGCGAGTTTCCTCCGTGACTCGGAAAGCACGTAAAACCGTTTGTCCCGGCTGTCATTTGTAGATCTTTGACAGTAGCTACTGTTAGTCAGAAGCTCTAAAGTCTGACAACCAGTCTTACCATGGGGTATCGTATTACCCAGTTACTGGGTTGTGGAGTTCCGATAGGCAGTCGCTCCATGTAAAATACTGATATCCAGCTGCATCTGGTTTGACTGCAAGCCGACCCCGATATAGTTAGGAAAAGGCTAGGTAGATGATGATGACTATTTTTCTAAAATGTTCTTGTATTGGTAACTTTTTAGATCTGTACATGATTGTGAAGTACCACTAAAATCGATTCAGTATTTTTTTTTAAATAAGGATAATAAGAAATTTTGTATGAAATGTGCGCTTCACGTGCTCATGCCTTAAGTATAAACATGTGCCGACTAAAATAACAATAACGGAATATTCCGTGCAGTAGTTTACCTATATTTACCATGCTTACTATTTTTAGCCACAAATCTGAGGTCAAACTGCAATTTAGAGGTCAATTCGTAGATGGGCGAATACACAGATAGCGTCTTCTAGATTCCAAATACAAGACAACTTATGTACGCGAGGTATTATGGGAAATCACATACTTAAAGCAAACTTAACACAATACTAACGTAGCACAAGCGCCAACTCGCTGTCCGACCATGGACCATGCCCGGGTCGACGGCGCGTTGTGTTCCACGCGCGCCTCAAAGAGTGTCAGCATAGTGACGGGGCCTGTAGAGGGCCAAAGCCTGCTGGGGTCGCGGGACCAAGGGATTACTGTGACCCTAGTACGTAAAGGGCTAGTGAAGGAGACCGTGGATTTTAGTCAGTACAAGTCTGACAGTCCCTCCCGCCCTGCCCTGGGTGGGAGGACTCATTTGATGATTTTACCACGATAAAAAAAAAAAGCACAAGCGCCAACAGGACGCCATTTGTCAATAACCGCTTGCAAATGACGTCCTGATGGCACTTGCGCTACGTTAGTGTTGTGTTAAGTATGCTTTAAGAGTGTATGTCCCCATTATACCTCGCGTCCCCGTCTTATACAATGATCCCCTCTATACATCCCTATTACCTACCCTACATACAAATAAATAAAATTGAAGTGTATGTTCGTAATATTAAAATAACGGCTTGTACATGCATATCAAATATATAGTATATAAATAAATAAATATACCACAACTATCACACAACGCCATCTAGTCCCAAGCTAAGCAGAGCTTGTGTTATGGGTACTAGACAACTGATAAACATACTTATATATTGCTAAATACATACATATTATAGATAAATTACACTCAGACACAGAACAAATGATCGTGCTCATCACACAAATATTTGTCCTGGGTGGGAATCGAACCCACGACCTCCGGCATAGCAGTCAGGGTCACTAACCACTAGATCAACAGGCCTGTCAAAAAAAATTATTATAATATGTATATACGATACATATATCAAAACAACACTATTATATTTTTTGTCTTTCTGTCTGTTTGTTTCGGCTAATCTCTGAAACGGCAGGACCAATTTTGACGGGACTTCACTGGCGGGTAGCTAATGTAATAAGGAGTAACTTTACATAAGGAGCAATTTTATTTTACGCGGACGAAGTCGCGGGCACAGCTAGTTATTATAATAAATAATATTATGGTTTACTGCATACCTATGTGTTTAGTGATTTATTATTGTCACGTGTTCGGTTCTTTTAACTTCCGTAATAGATAAAATATAACATAATCTATCATAGTATGTAGTATATAATATTGTTGACAGAATTCATTAATCTTCTACATAGAATTTGATTGACGAATGGCATAATACTAAATTGTCGTTGTCAAAAGATAAAGTGTCAAAGTAGAGGATAAATAACTAAAGTTATAGCAAATTTTTGGCTGGGTAAATTGATCATAAATATCTCCCCGCCCTGGGTGGAGCGAAAGAGACTATCAGACTCGTACTAACTAAAATAGACTGTGTTACTTCAATAGCCCTTTACGTTCCAGGGTCACAGTTGTCCCCGTCAAATTGGGGGTAAGAGGAACGGAGTGGAAAGTTCCTCACTACCACGGTTTAAAGGAAGGTACCTCCCGACCAGACGGGTGTTGTGTCTAGTGGGCTTTCTGCCCAACATTCATTGTCGGAATGTTCAATGTCTTCTAAACTCGCGGATAACTTCGATTGCGCGATGTAGACATCTTAGTTCTTCCGTCGTTGCATAGATGGCGCTAGTGTACTTTTTGCTGACGCTTATGTACGCTACAGCTCTTTGATGCGCGCGTGGAACAACGCTCTGTCGACCAGGCCATGGACCATGATCGGACGGCGAGTCGTTACTCGCCATCAGCATGCCCGGTTATCTCCTTAACATGAGCCAAGGTTGGCGCAGTAGTTAAGTGGTGGTCAACTGCTGCTCAGCATATCTGCTTCATTCCCCGCACGGAACATCATCTATTTGTATTACCTACAAGTAGTTGTTATAACTACAAACTTGGGGTCTTTTTTTTATTACGTGGTACAATCATCACATGAGTCCTTCCACCCAGGGCAGAGCGGGAGGGACTGTCAGACTCGTTCTGACTAAAATCCACGGTGTTCTTCAATAGCCCTTTACGTAGCGGGACTCACAAATTACCGTGACCCCAGCAGGCTTTGGCCCTCTACAGGGGGGCCCCGTCACTATGCTGACACTCCTTAAGGCGCGCATGGAACACAACGCGCCGTCGACCCGGGCATGATCCATGGTCGGACAGCGAGTCGCCCATTACTCGCCGCCCGCATGCCTACGGTGGCCGGAGATCGTCTGCCGTAACTTGGGGTCTTAAAGTCAAGAGTGAATATGTTACTTCTAATCATGCTTCACCGTCGACCATGTCATCGCTTCCTATCAGGCGTCAGCATTGCCTCGTTCGGACAACACCACGTGCTGGTGGCTTACCATGACGTGTTAAAGCGAGTAATTCCAGTGTGGAAAAGAGACGGAGCTATACAAGTCGTCTATCGCCACCTCATTCGTACAGTGGAATTGGTCTAGCTTAAGACATCATCGTAGGCCATCTGTGTCCTCGTGCCAGCGATTGGCGCACGACATCTCGCAGGTCTTTGCGTTTTTGCTTCCAACAAAATAGATTTATTTTTATGAAAATGTGTGTAAGTCATCATCACCTGCCTAGTCTTTTCCCAACTTTATTGTGGTCGGCTTCCAGTCAAACCAGATGCAGCTGAATATCAGTATTTTACATGGAGGGACTGCCTGTCGGACCTCCACAACCCAGTAACTGGGTAATACGATACTCCATGGTAAGACTGATTATCAGACTTTAGAGCTTCTGACTAACAGTAACGACTGTCAAAGATCTACAAATGACAGCCGGGACCAACGGCTTTACGTGATTTCCGAGGCACGGAAGAAACTCGCTATGACAGATGATCACCCATCCACAGACCAACCTCGGCAAGCGCGGCTTAACCCGGAAGATCGGCCTGTGCGGCTGTATTTATTGCACGTCTGTCATTTAAATTGTTTTTTTATCATGTACTTTTGACAACTAAGATTAATTGCACATAATATGTTAATAGATTTGGAACCAGCAGATCATATTGTTAATGAAAAGCTTTGACGGTAATGATCGAGCTTAAAGCCTTGTTTTTGTCCATTAAAATCTTTATTTATATTGTTATTTTATATATCTTGATTGCTTGTAGGAAAAAATCTCGCGAGCAAACATTTGGAATCATTTATGCATTTTCATTGGTCGTTAACTCCTTGGCTATACAGCATAAGCATACGGGGAGTCCTCGCAGGCGAGATAACAACCAATGAAAGTTACAAGTCGACACGTGTTCGTTACACCGTCTGCAATGATTCCCCGCTTGCTTTATACCGACCGTGATATCGACCAATGAAATTCGTCGTTCGATATACAGCTTGCAGGTCTGCCACTTTTGTCAATAAATGGCGACGACCATGGAGGTTTTCCTACACCCCGCACGCGGGCTATCGACTAATGAAAACGGTTCCCCGAATGCGGGCCCTGTGGCATGCGTTCCAGAAATCTCTCGCAGCTGGCATGTGGGC
This sequence comes from Agrotis puta, assembly GCA_943136025.2. Taxonomy (NCBI): domain Eukaryota; kingdom Metazoa; phylum Arthropoda; class Insecta; order Lepidoptera; family Noctuidae; genus Agrotis; species Agrotis puta. The sequence goes on along the minus strand of OW964195.2, from coordinate 1,452,846 downwards.
CCTATCAAAAAATGAAACCGTTCCCCGAATGCGGGCCCTGGGGCATGCGTTCCAGAAATCTCTCGCATCCATGCGGGCCCTAACAACTAATGAAATTGCGAGATCTTGAGTACTTAATAGCTAGTTTAGAATAATTGAAATGGTACCATTTTAAAGGTTTAACTGTTAACTTTAAATTGATACAGTATACATTCAAATCACGCCATTATTTTTTAAGGAACTATCCCGGGTCAATTCCAATTAAGTGATTCCATACATTTGCTTGCTAGTGAAGTATTAGTATTTGGGTAGATGTTTGTTTTGTTACTCGATCACGTCAAAACGGCTGAATGAATTTTGTTTAAGTTTAGCTCAGATATAGGTTATTATACTCCGTTCATCATCTGCCTAGCCTTTTTCCCAACTATATTGAGGTCGGCTTCCAGTCAAACCAGATGCAGCTGGATATCAGTATTTTACATGGAGCGACTGCCTGTCGGACCTCCACAACCCAGTAACTGGGTAATACGATACCCCATGGTAAGACTGGTTGGGGTGCTAAGACAGGAAACCTCCACGTGCGCCCGTGGACTGGAGTTCCCCCTCGGATACGTCCGGGGGGAAGACGAGTTTTACGGGCCGGTGCACCCTGGGATGCAGGCAAAAACTCTTGCCTGTGTGCCTAAGGGGCCTTTTTCCCCGTATGCGAATAGCCTGTCGGGTGGATGCTCTAACGCGTATCCCTCTGAATAGCAGAGGGTACAGCGGCGGAGCGGGCTTGCGGACGGAGAGTAATGGGTAAGCTCGCCGTCCGACCAAGGACTTAGCCCGGGTCGGTGGCGCGTCGTGTTTCACGCGTCACCGACGGGGCCCCTTACCGGGCCAAATGCCTGCTGGGGTCGCGGATTTTTTCTTAATCCAGGATACCGCGGCCCCGGAACGTAAAGGGCATCCGAAGAAACACGGGTGGATTTTAGTCAGTAAGAGTCTGACAGTCCCTTCCACCCCACCCAGGGCGGTAGGACTCATTTGATGATTTTGACACCCTAAAAAAACAAAAACAAAATGATAAGACTGGTTGTCAGACTTTAGAGCTTCTGACAGTAACGACTGTCAACGATCTTCAAATGTCAGCCGGGACCAACGGCTTTACGTGCTTTCCGAGGCACGGAGGCAACTCGCTATGACAGATGGTCACCCATCCACAGACCAACCTCGGCAAGCGCGGCTTAACCCATAAAAATATATATAAAAACTATTCTATGTCTTTTCTCAATCTGTTGCCATCTGACTTTGTCGTGCGGGACAAACCGCATGCGGTGGGTAGCTAAAATCGACCGTGTAAATGGTAAGTTGCATGCAATTGCCCGCCAAATGAGGTGTATTTTTTTTCACAGTGTTGTTCACGCCGGATGCGATTTCTATCGACCGGTAGATATAAAATGGGGTGGAGATTCAACTTTACAAGCGATACGACTGATGAATTTCCGAACGACAAAAATAGACACATGTAAATACAAAAAAACCTGTACCTTGCATGTTATTGTTATACCTACTTATATTATATTGTGTAGATCTGTAACTGAAAATAAAAACCATGCAGCCGAACATAAAACTTCCTTCTTTTTTTAAAGCCGTGTAAAAAGATGAGATCCAATTAAATAACAGCAAAAATAAAGAACACAACTTTTCTAATAATTCTTGCCGATGCCAGATTGTTCTTCTTTCTTCTGAATATGCGGTCATTTAGCTAACCTTATTTCGACTTTGGTCATAATAGTGAAAACATGAACAAAGAAGAAATAGGGGAAACCAAAAGACACCATCCATCGATGAACAAAGATGTTATAGGAAATCCAGGTTCTAACACTTTAATAAAACCAGTTACAAAATATAAATTACTAGCACTTTTCCCGCGACTTCGTCCGCGTCGGTTACGTACTTTCCAAATTCTTCCTTTTCACCCCCTTAAAGGTTAAATTTCCAAAAACCCCTTCTTTGTGCTCCCCTACATTATAATAGGAAGCCGTGTGCAAAATTTCACATTCCTAGCCCCAGTAGTTTCGGCTGTACGTTGATATGTCAGTCAGTCAGTTCTCCTTTTATATAAATAGATAATAATAATTAATTCCGAGGTAGCAGCGAACCGATAATGACAGGTGTTGGTCTAGTGGTTAGTGAACCTGACTGCTATGCCGGAGGTCGTGGGTTCGATTCCCACCCAGGACAAATGTTTGTTCTTTTCGGTTTCGGCTGTAGTCGACTCTTAATAAAAACCCTCTTCTTTTATATATATAGCTTTTTTTTTTTTTTTTTTTTTATCGTGGTAAAATCATCAAATGAGTCCTCCCACCCAGGGCAGGGCGGGAGGGACTGTCAGACTTGTACTGACTAAAATCCACGGTGTCCTTCACTAGCCCTTTACGTACCGGGGTCACGGTAATCCCTTGGTCCCGCGACCCCTTTATATATATAGCTAGTGACAAAGATGTAACTCATCAAAACTCGGGAGTGGGTCGTGAACTGTGAAAAAATATACCTCGAAGTGACGTACTGTGAATTTTAAAATCTTCGTATCTTCGTCAATTTTGACTTATGGAACAAATTCCTTCTTTCCTTCTCAATCATAAATGGCGCTAATTTAAAATTAAAATATTCTTAATAAAATATACATTTCATTGCATGTGATAATAGGCCGATTTAAGACTATTCTTACCTATAGCTGAAGTTTCCTCTTGCATCGACGATTACTATTTGGCCAACTCTTTCCTACATAGTCATCCGATATAAAACCATATTAGGTTTATACCGAGACCATTCGGGAAGGAGGCAACCAAAGTATGCATCGCCATTTTTCTTTCTTCTTATATCAACGGTTTAGTCAACTCTCCGGGACTAATAACGCATATAAAATATAAATTGAAAACGCATATAATGACATATATTAAAGAACAGGGTTTTGTATTAAGACTCGCCTACAGCCGAAATCGCTAAACGCAGAAACTTGAATTTTGGACAGCAGTTGCATTCTACCATGTAGGGGAGCAATAAGACAGGATTTTGCGAAAATCATCTAAGGGGGTTAAAAGGGGTGAAAACGTTTGAATGAAAAATCTTATTCCTTGGGTTTATAAATTGGAATCTTGCCACGAATAAGAACACAAGTAAATAAAACACATTGGCACTATTTTTTTTAAACTTAGCTCTTAGCGGCGAGTAATGGGCGACTCGCTGTCCGACCATGGACCATTCCCGGGTCGACGGCGCGTTGTGTTCCACGCGCGCCTCAAGGAGGAGGAGGAGTGTCAGCAGACCCCGGTACGTAAAGGGCTAGTGTAGGACACCGTGGTTTTTAGTCAGTACAAGTCTGACAGTCCTTCCCGCCCTGCCCTGGGACTCATTTGATGATTTTACCACGATAAAAAAAAAAAGTAAATAAAACAAAAAGTAAAAATCTCTTACAAGCGGCACCTTCCCTACTGCGTGGAAGCGAGCACGGATAGTTCCGGTCCTAAAGAAGGGAGGCAACGATAACGTGAGAAATTATAGACCCATCTCAATACTGTCGTGCTTTTCTAAAGTATTTGAAAGTATCGTCTGTCCAATACTAACAAGACATACTAAACCTCTTATACGGGTGGAACAGCACGGCTTTCAGGAAAACAAATCTGTTCTTACCAACCTTGTCACATACGTCACGCCTATTATGGACGGAATCGATGGGAACCAGCAAGTCGATTCGGTCTATACTGACTTTGCTAGTGCTTTCGACTGTGTTGACCACAAGCTCCTAATAAGTAAATTGCAGAGTCAGTTCGGTGTTTGCGGAATGATGCTGAGTTGGTTTGGATCATACCTCGGAGATCGGGAGCAGGTGGTAGTATTGGCTGGATACGAGTCAAATAAATACTTTGCCACATGTGGAGTACCACAGGGGTCCCACCTGGGCCCAATACTGTTCTTACTCTTTGTTAACGACATCGTGGCCGAAATCCACCACTGCCGGTGCTCCCTTTTTGCCGACGATATGAAAATCTCGCTACAAATCAGCTCGGTAGATGACGCGGACTTAATACAGGCTGACCTAGACCGGGTTTATGCATGGTGTTGCGTCAATAAAATGAAGCTTAATGCCTCAAAATGCCAGCATATTCGTTTCACACGGAAAAGGAAAGTGATCGAAACAGCCGTTCACATAAACAATGAGGAAATCGCTGTTGTAACGGAAGTCAGGGACTTAGGCGTAATTCTTGATTCCAAACTAAATTTTATCTCCCATTACAGCAGCATAATAAAAAAGGGAGCGAAAATGTTGGGTTTTATCAGACGCAATACCAAAGACTTCAAGCATACTGCCTCTCGTATAGTGTTGTTCAATGCTTTGGTTCGGAGTGTGCTTGAATTCGGCAGTGTCGTTTGGAACCCACATTATGCAGTTCACTCCGATCGTATCGAGGCTCTTCAACGGTCCTTCACTAGGCATCTGGCTTTTGTCACCCCTGGCGTCAGCATGAGGTGTTCGTACGATGAGAGGCTGACTCATTTCGGACTTCATACTCTGCTGCATCGCAGACGTATGCTGGACTTGCTCTTTTTCCAATAAATTGTGCGATGTCATACGTCATGCGAAGGTCTTTTGGAACGCGTTGCAATATGCGTCCCTAAAATAAATGCGCGAAGAAAATGTAGCAATTTGTTTAGTATCCCCCGGTACAAATCGAATCTAGGGTTGAATTCCCCAATTGCAAGGCTGCCATCAGTTTATAACGCTTGGTGTAATATTCTTCACCTGGACATTTTTCATGACCACCCCACTCAGCTCAAACGAAAGTTGTTGGAAAGGAAAGGGAAACCTAAACTTGATTGTAATTTGTAATTTATCTGTTGTGTATCTTGTCACCATTGTACATAAATCCAATTTATTTATTCATTAATTCTCAATCATTATTACATTATTGATTATTACATTATTTTCTCTTTTTTTTTGTTTGCCATCTCATATTTAATTTATTGATATTGTATCTTGTTTTTCCTGTCTTCATTCAGAATATTACTTTTATATGTGAGTTTTAATTCTTATGTAAATGTTGTGCACGTCTATTATTGACACTAACACTAGAATAAGACCTCAAAATGTAAATTAACCTTGTTTGTGTTTGTGTTGTTGATGTGCCTTAAATAAATAAATAAATAAATAAATAAATAAACACATTGGCACTATTTTTTTTAAACTTAACAATGGGCCACGCGCGCCTCAAAGAGTGTCAGCATATTGACGGGGCCTGTAGAGGGCCAAAGCCCGCCGGGGTCGCGGGACTTACCCATTACCGTGACCCCGGTACGTAAAGGGCTTGTGAAGGACACCATGGATTTTAGTCAGTACAAGTCTGACAGTCCGTCAGTCAGTCAATGAGACTCATTTGATGATTTTACCACGCAAAAAAAAAAAAGCTTAACAATGGGCGCAGTGCGAGCACTACGCCCGCGAATTCGACTGCGCGAATTTCGGACTCTTCCCTCTATGAATTTCAACTCCCGGCCACCGTCTTTAAGGGATACTTTTGGAAAAACCTGGACTAAATACCTACATACCGTGTCACCTCATATATGATTTTAGGTTTTCAAAATGAAGTCAAATAACCCATCCAAAACCTTTACAATACTAAAAAAGAAAGATGAGAGTTTTGAATGGTTTCTAGAACTTAAGCCAAAGGAATAAGACATTTCATTGAAACCAATTTCTTGATTTTCATCCCACTTCATTTTAAATTTTTGAAAAAATATGAATACATCCTTTAATTGATTGGAATATTATGTATGCCAAGTTTTGCTTGTGTTGAAGAACGCAGTAAAATCCTTCCCTTAAAATTCAATCACCCTTTTTCACCAACTTAGGGGGTGATTTTCGAAAAACCCAAAAACACGTGTTTCTTTATTTTTGATCTAATTTCTATAATTATACTGTGCTTTAAATTCATCGGCTGGCGTGTTATGATTTTCCCATACAGTTTTAACATCGTCTAGATTACCAATGGAGGGTAGTTTTAAAAAACTATTAATGTCCATCTTTTTTATTTAATATGAGTATATTCGTTTATAAACCCTAGGAAGAAGATTTTTCATACAAATGTTTTCACCCCTTTTCACTTCGCTTAGCGGTTTCGGCTCTAGTCGAGTCCTAATACAAAACCCTGTTCTATTACACCAACCCAATATCTATAAATATATATATAGATATTTACAAAGATGTAACTCATCAAAACTCGGGAATGGGTCGTGAACTGTGAAAAAATATAGCTCGAAGTGACGTACTGTGAATTTTAAAATCTTCGTATCTTCGTCAATTTTCGGGCACGCCGCAATCGCGGCGGTAAGACCCCTCTTTGAGGAGTGGCTGGATAGGCGTCACGGCGTCCTTACCTTCCGCATGACGCAGGTCCTCACCGGACACGGAAGTTTCGGGAGGTTCCTGTGTCTGATAGGGAGGGAAGAAACGCCTGGGTTTCACCACTGCGAGGATCGTCCGGAGGACACGGTGGAGCATACGGTGCAGGACTGCCCCGCTTGGGCAGAGCACCGCCGTGTCCTCACGGCGGCGATAGGCGGAGACCTCTCGCGCCCGGCATTGGTCGAGGCCATGCTGCGGGGCGAGACGGAGTGGGAAGCGGTCGCCTCCTTCTGCGAAGCAGTCATGCTCGTGAAGGAGGAGGCGGGCCGCCTGAGGGAGAGGACAGCGTCCTCCCTCCATCCCAGCCGCAGTGGTAGACGCCCACGGCGTCGGACGTCACAGGACGATCTCCGGCCACCGTAGGCGCGGGCATGCGGGCAGCGAGTAATGGGCGACTTGCTGTCCGACCATGGACCATGCCCGGGTCGACGGCGCGTTGTGTTCCACGCGCGCCTCAAAGAGTGTCAGCATATTGACGGGGCCTGTAGAGGGCCACAGCCTGCCGGGGTCGCGGGACTTACCCATTACCGTGACCCCGGTACGTAAAGGGCTTGTGAAGGACACCGTGGATTTTAGTCAGTACAAGTCTGACAGTAATGGGTGGGAGGACTCATTTGATGATTTTACCACGAAAAAAAAAAAAAAAAAAAGCGGTTTCGGCTCTAGTCGAGTCTTAATACAAAACCCTGTTCTTTTACACACATATATATATAGATATTTACAAAGATGTAACTCATCAAAACTCGGGAATGGGTCGTGAACTGTGTAAAAATATACCTCGAAGTGACGTACTGTGAATTTTAAAATCTTCGTATCTTCGTCAATTTTGACTTATTGAACAAATTCCTTCTTTCCTTCTCAATCATAAATGGCGCTAATTTAAAATTAAAATACATCTAAATAAAATATACATTACATTGCATGTGATAATAGGCCGATTTAAGACTATTCTTACCTATAGCTGATGTTTCTTCTTGCATCGACGATTACTATTTGGCCAACTCTTTTCGACATAGTCATCCGATATAAAACCATATTAGGTTTATAACGAGACCATCCCGGGAGGAGGCAACCAAAGTATGCATCGCCATTTTTCTTTCTTCTTACATCAACGGTTTAGTCAACTCTCCGGGACTAATGACGCATATAAAATATAAATTGAAAACGCATATAATGACATATATTAAAGAACAGGGTTTTGTATTAAGACTCGACTACAGCCGAAACCGCAGTAACTTGAATTTTGGACAGCAGTTGCAGTCTACCATGTAGGGGAGCATTAAGACGGGATTTTGCGAAAATCCTCCTGTAAGGGGGTGAAAACGTTTGTATAAAATTTTTATTCCTTGGGTTTATAAATTTTAAACTTATCACGAATAAGAACACAAGTAAATTAAAAAGATTAGCACTATTAATATTTTAAAACTACCGTCCATTGGTGATCTAGACGATGTTAAAATTTGTATAGGACAATCGTAACGCACGGACTGATCAATTTGAAAATCAGTATTTAAATACTAGATCAAAACACGTGTCTTTGAATTTTTCTAAAATCACCCCCCAAGTCGATGAAAAGGGGTATTCATGTTTTAAGGTAAGGATATTAAACGCTAAACGTAGAAAGCTGACTTTTGGATGGTAGTTGCCGTTTATTAAGTAGGTGAGAATTAAGAAGGGATTTTGCGAAAATCCACTTCTAAGGTGGTGAAAAGGGGTGAAAACCTTTTCGCTAAATCCCATCTTATTGCTCCCCTACATGGTAGACTGCAACTGCTGTACAAAATTAAAGTTACTGCGTTTAGCGGTTTCGGCTGTAGACGAGTCTTAAAAAAACCCTGTTCTTTTACATATATAGATATATATAGAAATTGACACAGATGTAACTCATCAAAACTCTCAATCATAAATGGCGCTTAATTAAAATACATCTAAATAAAATATACATTTCATTGCATGTGATAATAGGCCGATTTAAGACTATTCTTACCTATAGCTGATGTTTCTTCTTGCATCGACGATTACTATTTGGTTGGCCAAATAGTTGGTACTATGTAGGAAAGAGTTGGCTCTTTCCTACATAGTCATCCAATATAAAACCATATTAGGTTTATACCGAGACCATATGGGGAGGAGGCAACCAAAGTATGTTTCGCCATTTTTCTTTCTTCTTACATCCACAGAATCAAGCTGGTTGAAATTTGAATGCTCACACACTTCCTATATATTTGTAAAATAACTGTAATTGCAATATTTTGTTAAATGTAAACACCATGTACCTTTTTGCTATTTTTTTTTGTTTCTAATAATTTATTTTTTTAATTATATTTAGGAGGTATTCCTCGTAGCGCTCCCGTTTTGAAGCGCTCCCATCTAAGCGCTCCCGTTTTGTTCCTCGAAGCGCTCCCAAAAGGAGCGCTTGGAGGAACGATTAAAAATATTAAAATTTATTTCCTCTAAGCGCTCCCATGATTAACTTTCGGATAGAGATGGGACTATACTAACTGAAATTATCGATAATAACTAGGTAGGTAATAAGTAGAACACATTGTTATAATATACAACTAGCGGCCCGTCCCGGCTTCGCACGGGTTTGGTAATTTTATTTTATTTTTTGTTTTATTGTAAATCCTTTAGTCCACCAAATAGATGAATATAATCTGCCGACATATGCACCTATTTTTTTTCGTGATAAAATCATCAAATGAGTCCTCCCACCCATACTGTCAGACTCGTACTGACTAAAATCCACGGTGTCCTTCACTAGCACTTTACGTACCGGGGTCACGGTAATTCGTTAGTCCCGCGACCCCGGCAGGCTTTGGCCCTCTACAGGCCCCGTCACTATGCTGACACTCTTTGAGGCGCGCGAGGAATTCAACGCGCCGTCGACCCGGGAATGGTCCATGGTCGGACAGCGAGTCGCCCATTACTCGCTGCCCGCATGCCCGCGCACATATGCACCTAATCATATTTTTCGTTGTTTAGAAAGCTTATGATTTCTCTCCATTATGTTTCCCATTACTACCCCCCTCCCCGCACACCTCAATGTTTTGTCTGAAGTTTTTCGTAGGAATAAGGCAATGAGGTGTCTATCGTTTATGTCAATGGTAGAAATGACTTTCCTTGTCCTAGACGGGGCGAGAGAGTGTCAGACTCTTACTGACTAAAACCACATACTGACTAAAATCACCTGCTCTGAGCCGGGACCCAGTAACGTATTGCGCTCAACGGTGATGCTACCTATGCGATTGATAAAATGGTTAAAACAATTTTATAATTAATTTTTGCCAAAAATAGCGATACTAACTTCTTAACTAAGAGTTAAAGATGCGGCGCGCGTGGCGCGTGAGTCCTGCACACACACATACAAACCGTAACCCCGCCTCCCCATTGTATCCTAGAAAGTCGCGTTTACCGAATTCACACGAACCCAGCCGAGCATTGCCTGAACTTTTGTTTACGTAAAATTGCGTTTTGTTGCTATCGCAATAATTATCGATATTATTCATTACGTTTACTTCATGCTTTTCCCTATTTTTAAACGTGGGAGCGCTTCGAGGAAATAAATTTTAATATTTTTAATCGTTCCTTGAAGCGCTCCTTTTGGGAGCGCTTGGAGGAACAAAACGGGAGCGCTTAGATGGGAGCGCTTCAAAACGGGAGCGCTACGAGGAATACCTCATATTTAGAGTTTTAAAGTACATTACTTTCACATTATTTGTGTAAAATGATGTTATAAAATATTGTAAAACATTTTTAAAAAGAGTAAGTATGGAGTTTCTTGCCCATTCTTCTTCATACAAACCTACCCTTGCGAATGGGTGTAGAGTCAATCCCATCCCATGCCATTTCCTTTAATGTTAATATTCGACGTTTAAAAGTGCCTCTTTGATCCCCAAGTTGAAATAAATGATTTGACTTTGACTTTGACTTTCACAGTTTAGTCAACTCTCCGGGACCAATGACGCGCCTATTTTGCTAATAGTACACAAAGCAGGTGCGAAGATAGTCGGGGGAGGCAACCAAAGAATGCATCAGAATCCATCGACGACCATTGCTTCTAAAAGTTTTAATTCTAATAAAAATCACCATATTGCTTGTTAAATCAGAAGTAAAGCATAACTTAATAACTATTTTTACCGATAACAGAACTCTCTTCTTTCTTCTTGCATCGACGATGACATGATCAACTCCTCCTGAGATGGCCACGGTTGAAAACCACAGCCGTTGCCATCCAAAAAGAAGGCAACCAAAGAATGCATCGCTATTCTTCTATCTTCTTGCATCAACGGTTATTTAGTCAACTCTCTCAAACCCGCAATGTGCCTGATTGCTTGATAATACACAAACCAGTGCCAATGCCGGCAGAGAGAGGCAACCAAAGGATGTATCAGATTCAATCGACGGTCATTCCTTCTCGAAGTTTTAATTCAATAAAAAGATACTTTAGAAGTTACGTCAACGAAAAAAACACAACTTTCTTCTCTCTTCTTGCATCGACGATGATATGGTCAACTCCTCCTGAGACGGCCACGGTTGAAAACCATAGCCGTCGTCATCCAAGAAGGAAGCAAACAAATGATGCATCGCTATTCTTCTTTCTTCTTGCATCAACGGTTATTTAGTCAACTCTCTTCAAGCAACAAAGTGCCTGATTGCCTGATAATACACAAACCAGGGCCAATGTTGTGTGAGAGAGGCAACTAAAGGATGTATCAGATTCAATCGATAGTCATTCCTTCTCGAAGTTTTAATTCCATAAAAAATTGCTTTGAAAGTTCCGTCACAGAAAAAACACAACTTTATTTTCTGTTCTTGCGTCTACGGTTATCTTGCGGGTAACTCCTTTTATAATGGTCTCAGTTAGGATCAGTTAGGATCCATAATCGCGTTATCGTGACCTTGAAATAGAGAGACGATGAATGTATTATGCAAGTAATAGCCTTAGTAATACAGAATAATGATAAAGAAAAGAATGGCCAAACAAATAGCACGAAACAAAATTTAATAAATATTCTTACCGATAGCAGAACTTTCTTCTTTTTTCTAGCATCGACGATGACATGATCAACTCTTTCTGAGATGACCACCGTTGAAAACTATAGCCGTCGCTATCCAAGAAGGAGGCAGACAAAGGATGCATCGCTATTCTTCTTTCTTCTTGCATCAACGGTTATTCAGTCAACTCTCATCGTCCAACAATGTGCCTGATTGCCTGCTAATACACAAACCAGGACCAATGTTGTATGAGAGAGGCAACCAAAGGATATTTCAGATTTAATCGATGGTCATTCCTTCTCGAAGTTTTAATTCTATAAAAAGATGCTTTCTTCTTTCTTCTTGCATCGACGATGACATGGTCAATTCCTCCTTAGTTGGCAACGGTTGAAAACCACAGCCGTTGCCATCCAAAAAGAAGGCAACCAAAGAATGCATCGCTATTCTTCTTTCTTCTTGCATCAACGGTTATTTAGTCAACTCAAACTAGATAGGCAACCAAAGGATATTTCAGATTTAATCGATGGTCATTCCTTCTCGAAGTTTTAATTCCATAAAAAGATGCTTTGGAAGTTACTTCGATGAAAAAGCACAACTTTTTTTTCAGTTCTTGCATCTAGAATTATTATGCGGATAACTCCTTTTATGGTTACAAATAGGATCCATAATCGCGTTATAGTGACCTTGAAATAGGGAGACGATGAATGTATTATGCAAGTAATAGCCTTAGTAATAAAGAATAATGATAAAGAAAAGTATAGCCAAACAAATATCACGAAACACAATTTAATAAATATTCTTACCGATAGCAAAACTTCCTTCTTTCTTCTTGAATCGACGATGACATGTTCAACAGGAGTTGACGACGATGACATGTTCAACAGGAGCTGACGACGATGACATGGCAAAGGCTGTGTTTTTCAATCGTGGCTGTTTCAGGTGGATCTGAGACAGCCACGGCTCAAAATCTCACCCGTTGCCATCGAAGAAGGAGGCAAACAAAAGATGCATCGCTATTCTTCATTCTTCTTTCATCAACGGTTAGTCAACTCTCCACAACCAGCGATGGACTCGATTGCCTGAAAATACACAAATCAAGCCTAAAGATGTCCTAGAGAGATAGTCACAGGATGCATCAGAATATTTCAACGTTCACTCCCTCTAGAAGAATTGATTTTAAAAGTATATATTGGTGTTGTTAGTTACATCAAAAATAAAGCATCACCGAATAACTATTCTTTCAGATAGCAGAAATATATCTTTTTTCTTGTATTGACGATTAATATAATATGCTCCACTCCTTCCGAGATCTCTTTTCGGATCTATTCTCGCGACCATCACGAAGGGAGGCAACCAAAGGATGCGTCAGAATCCATCGATGACCACTGCACATCCGGAAGTTATATTCGTAATACGAAAACAAAATGCTTTTTTATTTGACGCACTTTTTAGATAGGATCCATAATCGCGTTATCTTGACCTTGAAATAGAGAGACGATGAATGTATTATGCAAGTAATAGCCTTAGTAATAAAGAATAATACCTTACCGATAGCAGAACTTCCTTCTTTCTTCTTGAATCGACGATGACATGGTCAACTCCTCCTGAGATGGCCACGGTTGAAAACCACAGCCGTTGCCATCCAAGAAGGGGGCAAACAAACGATGCATCGCTATTCTTCTTTTTTTCTTGCATCAACGGTTAGTCAGTCAACTCTCCACGCCCAGCCATGGACCCGATTGCCTGAAAATACACAAATCAAGCCTAGAGATGTCCTAGGGAGTCAGCCACAGGATGCATCAGAATATTGCATCGTTCATTCCCTCGAAAAGAATTGATTTAAAGAAAACAATGTGTTAGTTTTGATAGTTACATCAAAAATAAAGCATTTAGATAGCAGAACTTTATCTTTTTTCTTGCACTGACGATTCATATAATATGCTCGAAGAAAGATGAAAATGGAATATAGGATGATTAGAACTTCGCCCGCGACGTTGTTATTTTCCTTATGTTTATATATATGTTCTATAAAATACAACTTTCTTTTCTGATATTGCATTTACAGTTATCATGCTGATAACTCCTTTTATAATGGTCACAGTTAGGATCCATAATCGCGTTATCGTGACCTTGAAGAATCATTACGCAAGTAATAGCCTTAGTAATAAAGAATAATGATAATGAAAAGAATCGCCAAACAAATAGCACGAAACCATTTTAGTAAATATTCTGACCGATAGCAGAACTTTCTTCTCTCTTCTTGCATAGACGATGATATGGTCAACTCCTCCTGAGATGACCACCGCTGAAAACCATAGCCGTTGCCATCCATAGGCAAACAAAGATTGCATCGCTATTCTTCTTTCTTCTTGCATCAACGGTTATTTAGTCAACTCTCATCGTCCAGCAATGTGCCTTATTACCTGCTAATACACAAACCAGGACCAATGTTGTACGAGAGAGGCAACCAAAGGATATTTCAGATTTAATCGATGGTCATTCCTTCTCGAAGTTTTAATTCCATAAAAAGTTGCTTTGAAAGTTTCGTCACAGAAAAAACAACGTAATTTTCTGTTCTTGCATCTACAATTATCATGCGTACAACTCCTTTTGTAATGGTCACAGATAGTATCCATAATCACGTTATAGTGACCTTGAAATAGGGAAACTATGAATGCATTATGCAAGTAATAGCCTTAGTAATAAAGAATAATGATAATGGAAAGAATAGCCAAACAAATAGCACTAATCAATTTAATAAATGTTCTTACCGAAAGCAGAACTTTCTTCTTTCTTCTTGCATCGACGATGACATGATCAACTCCTCCTGAGATGGCCACGGTTGAAAACCACAGCCGTTGCCATCCAAAAAGAAGGCAACCAAAGAATGCATCGCTATTCTTCTATCTTCTTGCATCAACGGTTATTTAGTCAACTCTCTCAAACCCGCAATGTGCCTGATTGCTTGATAATACACAAACCAGAGCCAATGCCGGCAGAGAGAGGCAACCAAAGGATGTATCAGATTCAATCGATGGTCATTCCTTCTCGAAGTTTTAATTCCATAAAAAGATGCTTTAGAAGTTACGTCAACGAAAAAACACAACTTTTTTTGCATCTACAATTATCATGCGTACAACTCCTTTTATAATGGTCACAGACAGCATCCATAATCACGTTATAGTGACCTTGAAATAGGGAGACGATGAATGCATTATGCAAGTAATAAAGAATAATGATAATGGAAAGAATAGCCAAACAAATAGCACGAAACACAATTTAATAAATGTTCTTACCGAAAATAGAACTTTCTACTTTCTTCTTGCATCGACTATGACGTGGTCAACTCCTCCCGAGATGGCCACAGTTGAAAACCACAGCCGTTGCCATCCAAGAAGGATGCAAACAAAGGATGCATCGCTATTCTTCTTTCTTCTTGCATCAACGGTTATTCAGTCAACTTTCCACGACCAGCGATGGACCCGATTGCCTGAAAATACACAAATCTAGCCTAAAGATGTTCTAGGGAGTCAGCCACAGGATTCATCAGAATATTTCAACGTTCATTCCCTCGAAAAGAATTGATTTAAAGAAAAAAATGTGTTGGTTTTGATAGTTACATCAAAAATAAAGCATAACTGAATAACTATTCTTTCAGATAGCAGAACTTTATCTTTTTTCTTGCACTGACGATTCATATAATATGCTCAACTCCTTCTGAGATCTCTGTTGAGATCTATTTCTCGCGACTATCACCAAAGGATGCGTCAGAATCCATCGATGACCATTGCATATCCGAAAGTAATAATACGAAAACAAAATGCTTTTTTAATTCAACGTGTTTTTTTTTTTGAAAATCCTAACTAATATTATAAATGCGAAAGTAACTCTGTCTGTCTGTCTGTCTGTCTGTCTGTCTGTCTGTCTTTTCTTCACGCCTAAACTACTGAACCTATTTGTGTGAAATTTGGTACAGACATAGTTTGGAACTTGAGAAAGGACATAGGATAGTTTTTAACCGACTTCAAAAAAGGGAGGAGGTTATCAATTCTATGTATATTTTTTATGTTTGTTACCGCATTACGACCGACTGGGTGAACCGATTTTCATGATTCTTTTTTTGTTTGAAAGCTGGTGCTTCCCGTGTGGTCCCATTGTCACCAAATCAGGGTCTGATTATTGGATCTTGGAGAAATCGAGGGCAACCCTCAAATTTTATAGGCTCACCCATCGTTTTTCGTAAATCTTATGAAGTAATTTAAGTACTTGCGTATGATATTCATCATCTTCTGTAGCTGAGCTGATGATGGAAGGTACAACTCCTTAACAGTAGTTTGTTACCGCATAACGACCGACTGGGTGAACCGATTTTCATGATTCTTTTTTTGTTTGAAAGCTGGTGCTTCCCGTGTGGTCCCATTGTCACCAAATCAGGATCTGATGATTGGATCTTGGAGAAATCGAGGGCAACCCTCAAATTTTATAGGCCCACGCATCGTTTTTCGTAAATCTTATGAAATAATTTAAGTACTTGCGTATGGTAATCATCATCTTATGTAGCTGAGCTGATGATGGAAGGTACAACTCCTTAACAGTAAGGAGTAGGCATCAACTGATTCATTATCGCATATCTCCGGAACTTCACGTCCGATTTAAATAATTCTTTTTTTTGTGCTAGGTATCTATCTGTTAGGGAATACTGCAAGTTTCATCAAAATCGGTTCAGTAGTTTTTGAGAACAACAACGCCATCGATTTCCTAAATAAAAGTTACTTTGTAGATTATTTTACCCTTTTACGTGGTTCTTTTTGAAGGCGGTTACATTTTTTTTTTAAGTTTTTTATTATATATATTTTTGCGGGTTAAGCCGCACTTGCCGAGGTTGGTCTATGGATGGGTAAAAAGCACTCGGAAAGCACGTAAAGCCGTTGGTCCCGGCTGTCATTTGAAGATCTTTGACAGTCGTTACTGTCAGAAGCTCTAAAGTCTGACTGGGTAATACGATACCCCATGGTAAGACTAGTTGTCTTACCATTACCTTACCATTGTTCTATTATTATTATTTTTTATCGTAGTAAAATCATCAAATGAGTCCTCCCACCCAGGGTAGGGCGGGAAGGACTGTCAGACTTGACTGACTAAAATCTACGGAGTCCTTCAATAGCCCTTTACGTACCGGGGTCACGGTAATTCGTAAGTCCCGCGACCCCGGCAGGCTTTGGCCCTCTAAAATAATGAGCACTTAGAAAGGAATTCAGATAATTGCACCCTCAAGAGATTCCCTCTAAATATTAGGTATAGGTGTTCAAAGATTGTATAAAAACTAATTTTGAAGTTAGAAATCTGGGATGTACGATGTGAAGTTACATTAAAAAAATATAAGTATTTAAAAAAATGTTACGTAACTTAATGAGGCAGACCAAATTAAACGCGAGCGAAGCCGCGGGCAAAAGCTAGTTTAAAATATATTTATTAGGACTACGTCTGCGATTTTTGAAAAGTGTGGAAAGACGCTTAACTCTGTAAAGACAAACTTAAGCAACTTTAACTTATACTATGTTAAGATATAGATAAAATGAAGGTATGTAAAATATTTTGTTTGTTACTTATCTTCGATCGGACATCAATTATTTTCTTGATATTTATTAGATTCATATTTCAAATGGTTTATTCCGTTATTGTTACCATCGTCATTTGGTCTCTTTAAACAAAAAAAAAAGAAACTGACTTCTAAAAGCAGGGCAAGTGCAAGTCGGACTCGCGCACGAATTTGTTTTACTTTAAGATCCTCCCTTCATTAGAACCTATCAGAACTGTTCATCTTCTCTCAGACTTTAGAACAAGTTCTCCAGCTCGTTTCCACACCACCCATGAGGTAGAGCTGTCGGCGCGTTTTTTTTAAAGTGGTATCCCCGAATTAAGGGCCTAGTCCACTGTTACTATTGGAATCACTCAGGAAAGAAGAAAATGGAATACGGGATGATTAGAACTTCACCCGCGACGTCGTGCGTTCTCCTAAGTTTTTACCGACTTCCAATAAAAGAGGTGGTCTTTTGTTAGAAGTCGGTTAAAAATATCATAGGGAAAAGTATGAAGTCACGGGCAGTTCTCGATTTGAAGAAAGTTTTTAATAAATTACCCAGCTAAAAACTTAGTAATAAAGAACAATGATATAGAAAAGAATAGCCGAACAAATAGCACCAAACACAATTTAATAAGTATTCTTACCGATAGCAGAACTTTCTTCTTTCTTCTTGCGTCGACGATGACATGGTCAACTCCTCTTTAGTTGGCAACGGTTGAAAACCACAACCGTTTACATCCAAAAAGAAGTTAACCAAAGAATGCATCGCTATTCTTCTTTCTTCTTGCATCAACGGTTATTCAGTCAACTCTCCACGACCAGCAATTGGCCTGATTGCCTGATAATACACAAACCAGGGCCAATGGCGACCGAGATAGGCAACCAAAGGATGTATCAGATTCAATCGATGGCCATTCCTTCTCGAAATTTTAATTCCATAAAAAGATGCTTTAGAAGTTAAGTCAACGAAAAAACACAACTTTCTTTTCTGTTCTTGCATCTACAATTATCATGCGTACAACTCCTTTTATAAAGGTCACAGATAGGATCCATAATCGCGTTATCTTGACCTTGAAATACAGAGACGATGAATGTACTATGCAAGTAATAAGCGCCCTGCACACGTACAGTTCGGACCGCGCATCTTGGACTGGGTTCCAAACCGCAGTTAGATCTGTACAGTTTGGACTGCGGATCAAACTGTTGTGCCAAATACGATTAAAAATGCATTCACGGTTTGGACTGCGGATGAAACTTTCATATCTAGACAAACGTTCCGAACTGTGCGTGTAAATTTGATTTCAAGAGTTTGGACTGCAGTTTGGACTGGCGCGTGGAACGTTAAAACTTTCAAAAGTTTTATAGGTAGTAAGAAAAATGGACAATCGCGTTTAGCTGAATTTGTAGTTAGTTACTTTTGTTCCGTGTCCCCGTTACTTTCATCAAATCTTTGCGAAATGCATCTCTTAAATTCTGTACTTTTTTGCGGACGAAATCGCGATCAGCTAATAAAAAACCTACTGTCTTGCAAAATTCAACAAGCGTCATAATTGCTTTGTTTCTCATATTTCTCTTACTATCTTCTTACGCTTTATCTTCCAGAGACACTGATGTTCTCGGAACAAACGAATGAACTCTGTGATAGCTTTGACGCTCCAAACCGCCAAATGTAATTTACGTTTACACGTGATGCGCGCGTAAAACTGTGAGATATGCGCTTGTGTCGATGTGCCAGATCGGACTGTTAGACCAGCACATCTACACGTACAGTTCGGAGCGAGGGATGGAACGGCGCGTGGTGTTTCCCGCGGTCCGAACTGTACGTGTGCAGGGCGCTATAGCCTTAGTAATAAAGAATAATGATAAAGAAAAGTATAGCCAAACAAATATCACGAAACACAATTTAATAAATATTCTTACCGACAGCAGAACTTCCTTCTTTCTTCTTGAATCGACGATGACATGTTTAACAGGAGCTGACGACGATGACATGGCAAAGGCTGTGTTTTTCAACCGTGGCTGTCTCAAGAGGACCTGTGACGGTCACGGCTGAAAATCACACCCGTTGCCATCGAAGAAGGAGGCAAACAAACGATGCATCGCTATTCTTCTTTCTTCTTGCATCAACGGTTAGTCAACTCTCCACAACCAGCGATGGACCCGATTGCCTGAAAATACACAAATCAAGCCTAAAGATGTTCTAGGGAGTCAGCCACGCTGACGCAAACGCGGGCCACAGCGACGACGACGTCTACGACGCTCCGGAGGTGACCGAGGTAGACCTGAGAGTGGCGGTACAACGGCTCAAAGCCAAAAATACCGCCCCAGGACCCGACGGCCTGCCAGGAAAAGCCTGGGTCCTGGCTTCGGGGACTCTCGGGCCTTGACTGGGGGGGCTCTTTAGCGCATGCCTGGAGAGGGGCCAGTTCCCGCTTCGTTGGAAGACGGGGAGACTGGTCCTGATCCAGAAGCCCGGGCGCCCTGCGGACTCTCCGTCTGCATTCCGGCCCATCGTGCTGCTCGACGAGGTGGGCAAGCTCTTTGAAAGAGTCATTGCAAACCGCCTCAGTACCACTCAAGCTGGTCGCGTGCCAGAGGGTCATGGCTATCCGAATGATCCGAGGATACCGCACGATCGCCGGTGAATCGGCCAACCTCCTTGCCGGACTGCTGCCCTGGGATCTGGAGGCGACTGCCCTCCAGCGCGTCTATGAGTGGCGCGTGGAGGCGCAGCGCCGGGGCGAATCCCCGCTGCCTCGACAAGTCGAGGCGCGGCGGGAAGAGCTCCGGCGTGATCTCAGGGCAGTATGGAGGGAGCGACTGTCGCAACCGAGGTCCGGGCACGCCGCAATCGCGGCGGTAAGACCCCTCTTCGAGGAGTGGCTGGATAGGCGTCACGGCGTCCTGACCTACCGCATGACGCAGGTCCTTACCGGACACGGAAGTTTCGGGAGGTTCCTGTGTCTGATAGGGAGGGAAGAAACGCCTGGGTGTCACCACTGCGAGGATCGTCCGGAGGACACGGTGGAGCATACGGTGCAGGACTGCCCCGCTTGGGCAGAGCACCGCCGTGTCCTCACGACGGCGATAGGCGGAGACCTCTCCGCCCGGCACTGGTCGATGTCATGCTGCGGGGCGAGACGGAGTGGGAAGCGGTCGCCTCCTTCTGCGAAGCAGTCATGCTCGTGAAGGAGGAGGCGGGCCGCCTGAGGGAGAGGACAGCGTCCTCCCTCCACCCCAGCCGCAGTGGTAGACGCCCATGGCGTCGGACGTCGCAGGACGATCTCCGGCCACCGTAGGCGCGGGCATGCAGGCAGCGAGTAATGGGCTACTCGCTGTCCGACCATGGACCATGCCCGGGTCGACGGCGCGTTGTGTTTCACGCGCGCCTCAAAGAGTGTCAGCATAGTGACGGGGCCTGTCGAGGGCTAAAGCCTGCTGGGGTCGCGGGACCAAGGGATTACCGTGACCCTAGTACGTAAAGGGCTATTGAAGGACACCGTGGATTTTAGTCAGTACAAGTCTGACAGTCCCTCCCGCCCTGCCCTGGGTGGGAGGACTCATTTGATGATTTTACCACGAAAAAAAAAAAAAAAAAAAAAAAAGGGAGTCAGCCACAGGATGCATCAGAATATTGCATCTTTCATTCCCTCGAAAAGAATTGATTTAAAGAAAACAATGTGTTAGTTTTGATAGTTACATCAAAAATAAAGCATAACTGAATAACCATTCTTTCAGATAGCAGAACTTTATCTTTTTTCTTGCACTGACGATTCATATAATATGCCCAACTCCTGAAATCTCTGTTGGGATTTATTCTCGCGACTATCGCCAAAGGATGCGTCAGAATCCATCGATGACCATTGCATATCCGGAAGTTATAATACGAAAACAAAATGCTTTTTTAATTCAACGTGTTTTTTTTTGCAAATTTCAAATATATTTATTAAGACTACGTCTCCGATTTTTGAAAAGTGTGGAAAAACGCTTAACTCTGTAAAGACAAACTTAAGCAACTTTAACTTACACTATGTTAAGATATAGATAAAATGAAGGTATGTAAAATATTTTGTTTGTTACTTATCTTCGAATGGACATCAATTATTTTACTGATATTTATAAGATTCATATTTTAAATGGTTTATTCCGTTATTGTTACCATCGTCATTTGGTCTCTTTAAACAAAAAAAAAAGAAACTGACTTCTAAAAGCAGGGCAAGTGCGAGTCGGAATCGAGCACGAATTTGCTTTCCCTTAAGATCTACCCTTCATTAGAACCTATCAGAACTGTTCATCTTCTCTCAGACGTTTTTTTTATAGTGGTATCCCCGAATTAAAGGCCTAGTCCACTGGTGTCATTGGAAATTGTATCTCAGGAAAGAAAAAAAAGGATATTCCTCTAACGATTTTTAACTCAAACATAAACTAATGGATAGTCTGAATCCTCTGTCGGACGGTTATTCAACTCGACTGTCTAACACTACGTAAAGCTATGGATAAAATTAAGATGTATAAAAAATTTTGTTACTTACATAAGTTACTTACCTTTGAAAGGTCGTCAGTAATTTTCTGGATATTATATTTATCACATTTGATTTTCAAAGTATTTATTCCATTATTGTTATCATCGTCATGAGTTTTCCTAAAAGAAAAAACAAATTCTAAAAACACATAGAACAGATTTAAAAAATAAAAAGAAATTGTAAAATAACTTTTCTGTTGGAAGTTGACGACTTTGTTTTCTTGACTTTTCACCACCGTCTTTCGAATGATAAGTTACTCATATTTAACACCTTTTCTGTTATTTCTTGAAAATTACATAAAATAAGAAAAATTATGTCACCTGATCGTTTTGTAGTTCTTCCTTCGGTTACTACGACGTGGTACAATCAGTTAAATTACAAGATCTGAATTCTGCTATCCATATGCATCTAGCGGGCGCACATTGTATCTTCGGCACAGCATCGACCAATGTGAGTGATGATGGAGAGCCGTCGTCTAAAATAAAAAAATAAGGTTAAGAAGAATAAAACTACAGAAGCACAAGCAAACGACAGAATATCGGCATGCAGACAACGATCCCCCTTAGGCACATTACCTAAACGGGAGTCGTTGCCTGCACCCCGGGGTGCACCGTCCCGTAAAACTGGTCTTCCCCCCGGACGTATCCATAAGGGAATTCCAATTCCCGGGCACACGAGGAGGTTTTCTGTCCTAGCACCCCAAAGCAATGTAATTTTTTATATACATTTAATGAAAATTTAATTACTTACCAAATTTTTTACATTGAAAATCTAAAAGTTTCTAAAAAATTTTTGGAAACTGATGAACCACAAGTCTTTGTTTAATTGAAATCTATGCTGTTAATAATAATTATTAATTGTTTAAATTTCTATTAATTTATTGAAATGAGTATCGGCCACGACTTACGGTCATGTCATCGAACCCAGCCAAGCTCATTACTTTGTGTAATTTATTTCATCACTACTGCTCCAAAACGGTGATGGAAAACATCTTGAACAATCCGCAGCAGCCCGTTTCCTCTCACAGAGAACATTTACAAGCTGATGATGATATTGACATAATGTTACTATGTATATGGTATTTTGCTTAAAATAATTTAATTTTGATGAAAATTAAACAGATTTTCTGTATAATTTAAATTTTACGTAAATTTTGTAGATTCTATGCTTCTTTTTGATTATATTTGAATGCAATTTAACTTTTATTCTACATCTATCCCACCGCTGGGCAATGTTACAGAATCCTAACTAATATTATAAATGCGAAAGTAACTCTGTCTGTCTGTCTGTCTGTCTTTTCTTCACGCCTAAACTACTAAACCGATTTGTGTGAAATTTGGTACAGACATAATTTGGAACTTGAGAAAGGACATAGGATAGTTTTTATTACAAAGAAATAAAAAAAAGTAAAATTTATGAAATGCTCTAACGGAGTATAGATAATTCCTTAAATTCTCAATAGATGGCGTTGATCGCGCAATGGTGTCGATCGTTACACGAGTTCGGTTCATGTTATTGTTTTAATTAATCGGAAAAAGTAAATAAATAGTAAAAAGGTATGAAGAAATAATATCAAAATAATAAAACTTTTAGTACAAAGAATATGCCCGAACAAATGAAGGTATGTAAAATATTTTGTTTGTTACTTATCTTCGAATGGACATCAATTATTTTACTGATATTTATAAGATTCATATTTCAAATGGTTTATTCCGTTATTGTTACCATCGTCATTTGGTCTCTTTAAACAAAAAAAAAAGAAACTGACTTCTAAAAGCAGGGCAAGTGCGAGTCGGACTCGAGCACGAATTTGCTTTCCCTTAAGATCTACCCTTCATAAGAACCTATCAGAACTGTTCATCTTCTCTCAGACTTTAGAACAAGTTCTCCAGCTCGTTTCCACACCACCCATGAGGTAGAGCTGTCGGCGCGTTTTTTTTATAGTGGTATCCCCGAATTAAAGGCCTAGTCCACTGGTGTCATTGGAAATTGTATCTCAGGAAAGAAAAAAACGGATATTCCTCTAACGATTTTTAACTCAAACATAATCTAATGGTTAGTCAGAATCCTCTGGCGGACGGTTATTCAACTCGAATTCAAAGCAACTGTCAATTTTACACTACGTAAAGCTATGGATAAAATTAAGGTGTATAAAAAATTTGTTACTTACATAAGTTACTTACCTTTGAAAGGTCGTCAGTAATGTTCTGGATATTATATTTATCACATTTGATTTTCAAAGGATTTATTCCATTATTGTTATCATCGTCATGAGTTTTCCTAAAAGAAAAAACAAATTCTAAAAACACATAGAACAGATTTAAAAAACAAAAAGAAATTGTAAAATAACTTTTCTGTTGGAAGTTGACGACTTTGTTTTCTTGACTTTTCACCACCGTCTTTCGAATGATAAGTTACTCATATTTAACACCTTTTCTGTTATTTCTTGAAAATTACATAAAATAAGAAAAATTATGTCACCTGATCGTTTTGTAGTTCTTCCTTCGGTTACTACGACGTGGTACAATCAGTTAAATTACAAGATCTGAATTCTGCTATCCATATGCATCTAGCGGGCGCACATTGTATCTTCGGCACAGCATCGACCAATGTGAGTGATGATGGAGAGCCGTCGTCTAAAATAAAAAAATAAGGTTAAGAAGAATAAAACTACAGAAGCACAAGCAAACGACAGAATATCGGCATGCAGACAACGATCCCCCTTAGGCACATTACCTAAACGGGAGTCGTTGCCTGCACCCCGGGGTGCACCGTCCCGTAAAACTGGTCTTCCCCCCGGACGTATCCATAAGGGAATTCCAATTCCCGGGCACACGAGGAGGTTTTCTGTCCTAGCACCCCAAAGCAATGTAATTTTTTATATACATTTAATGAAAATTTAATTACTTACCAAATTTTTTACATTGAAAATCTAAAAGTTTCTAAAAAATTTTTGGAAACTGATGAACCACAAGTCTTTGTTTAATTGAAATCTATGCTGTTAATAATAATTATTAATTGTTTAAATTTCTATTAATTTATTGAAATGAGTATCGGCCACGACTTACGGTCATGTCATCGAACCCAGCCAAGCTCATTACTTTGTGTAATTTATTTCATCACTACTGCTCCAAAACGGTGATGGAAAACATCTTGAACAAACCGCAGCAGCCCGTTTCCTCTCACAGAGAACATTTATAAGCTGATGATGATATTGACATAATGTTACTATGTATATGGTATTTTGCTTAAAATAATTTAATTTTGATGAAAACTAAACAGATTTTCTGTATAATTTAAATTTTACGTAAATTTTGTACATTCTATGCTTCTTTTTGATTATATTTGAATGCAATTTAACTTTTATTCTACATCTATCCCACCGCTGGGCAATGTTACAGAATCCTAACTAATATTATAAATGCGAAAGTAACTCTGTCTGTCTGTCTGTCTGTCTTTTCTTCACGCCTAAACTACTAAACCGATTTGTGTGAAATTTGGTACAGACATAATTTGGAACTTGAGAAAGGACATAGGATAGTTTTTATTACAAAGAAATAAAAAAAAGTAAAATTTATGAAATGCTCTAACGGAGTATAGATAATTCCTTAAATTCTCAATAGATGGCGTTGATCGCGCAATGGTGTCGATCGTTACACGAGTTCGGTTCATGTTATTGTTTTAATTAATCGGAAAAAGTAAATAAATAGTAAAAAGGTATGAAGAAATAATATCAAAATAATAAAACTTTTAGTACAAAGAATATGCCCGAACAAATGAAGGTATGTAAAATATTTTGTTTGTTACTTATCTTCGAATGGACATCAATTATTTTACTGATATTTATAAGATTCATATTTCAAATGGTTTATTCCGTTATTGTTACCATCGTCATTTGGTCTCTTTAAACAAAAAAAAAAGAAACTGACTTCTAAAAGCAGGGCAAGTGCGAGTCGGACTCGAGCACGAATTTGCTTTCCCTTAAGATCTACCCTTCATAAGAACCTATCAGAACTGTTCATCTTCTCTCAGACTTTAGAACAAGTTCTCCAGCTCGTTTCCACACCACCCATGAGGTAGAGCTGTCGGCGCGTTTTTTTTATAGTGGTATCCCCGAATTAAAGGCCTAGTCCACTGGTGTCATTGGAAATTGTATCTCAGGAAAGAAAAAAACGGATATTCCTCTAACGATTTTTAACTCAAACATAATCTAATGGTTAGTCAGAATCCTCTGGCGGACGGTTATTCAACTCGAATTCAAAGCAACTGTCAATCTTACACTACGTAAAGCTATGGATAAAATTAAGATGTATAAAAAATTTTGTTACTTACATAAGTTACTTACCTTTGAAAGGTCATCAGTAATTTTCTGGATATTATATTTATCACATTTGATTTTCAAAGTATTTATTCCATTATTGTTATCATCGTCATGAGTTCACCTAAAAGAAAAAAACAAATTCTTGAAACAAATGGAACAGATTTAAAAAACAAAAAGAAATTGTAAAATAACTTTTCTGTTGGAAGTTGGTGATTTTGTTTTCTTGACTTTTTCACCACCGACTTTCGAATGATAAGTTACTCGTATTTAACACCTCTTTTCTGTTATTTCTTGATAATTACATAAAATAAGAAAAATTATGTCACCTGATCGTTTTATAGTTCTTCCTTCGGTTACTACGACGTGGTACAATCAGTTAAATTACAAGATCTAATTCTGCTATCCATTTGCATCTAGCCGGCGCACGTTGTATCTTCGGCACAGCATCGACCAATGTAAATGATGATGGAGAGCCGTCGTCTAAAAAAAAATAAAGTTAAGAAGAATAAAACTACGGAAGCACAAGCAAACGACAGAATATCGGCATGCGGACAACGATCCCCCTTAGGCACATTACCTAAATGGAAGTCGTTGCCTGCACCCCGGGGTGCACCGTCCCGTAAAACTGGTCTTCCCCCCGGACGTATCCATAAGGGAATTCCAATTCCCGGGCACACGAGGAGGTTTTCTGTCCTAGCACCCCAAAGCAATGTAATTTTTTATATACATTTAATGAAAATTTAATTACCAAATTTTTTACATTGAAAATCTAAAAGTTTCTAAAAAATTTTTGGAAACTGATGAACCACAAGCCTTTGTTTAATTTAAATCTATGCTGTTAATAATAATCATTAATTGTTTAAATTTCTATTAATTTATTGAAATGAGTATCGGTCACGACTTACGGTCATGTGATCGAACCCAGCCAAGCTCATTACTTTGTGTAATTTATTTCATCACTACTGCTCCAAAACGGTGATGGAAAACATCTTGAACAAACCGCAGCAGCCCGTTTCCTCTCACAGAGAACATTTACAAGCTGATGATGATATTGACATAATGTTACTATGTATATGGTATTTTGCTTAAAATAATTTAATTTTGATGAAAACTAAACAGATTTTCTGTATAATTTAAATTTTACGTAAATTTTGTACATTATATGCTTCTTTTTGATTATATTTGAATGCAATTTAACTTTTTTTCTACATGTATCCCACCGCTGGGCAATGTTACAGAATAAATTAATAAGAAGAAAAATAAATGCTTCGAACTTGCAAACTCGAAAGTGCCTCGAAAACGATTAATTAAAGAATACATTCACATCGAAATTGATTTTGGTTGTATGCATTTTTAATTGTTAAATAGTGAATGCCCTAATGGGTAGTTCTGAGTTACTTTTGTAACCTAACTATAAGACCTACTATATCAGTAGAAAGTACACTAATAAATACTTTGACTTTGAAGGTAACAAAATATAAACTTTAAAATAAATATAAATTTCAAAAGAAAATACAAATTTTAAAGTAAAATACTCTGTTTATAAACAAATCCTAATTTTAAAATAAGTTATTAATCCTATTTCAACTTATTTTTAATTTATTTATTATTTTATTATTATTTTTATTGCCCACATAAAAGAAAAAAAACGCCACTGTGATCTTTTCCCCCCAAGCCAACAGGAAAATACCCCTTTATTCGCATAATATCAGATTCACAAAATTTCAGATTCTTAAAATATTAGATTATCAAAATAGCCAATCCTCAATTTTTAGGGTTCCGTAGCCAAATGGTAAAAAACGGAAACCTTATAGATTCGTCATGTCTGTCTGTCTGTCCGTCCGTTTGTAACAGCCACTTTCTATCGAAAGTATAAAAGCTGTCCTTTAGAAACTTGGTAAGTAGATATATTATGTAAACCGCATTAGGATTTTCACATAAAAAAAAACAAATTTTGGGTGTTCCCCGTACTTTGAATTAAAACAAAAAAAAATATTTCACCAAACCCATTCATGTATTATATCTATGGATCGGTCTTTAAAAATGATATTGAGGTTACTAATGTTATTTTTTTCTATTACTAGACTCTATTCGTTCTACTGTTTGAAATAACATTGTGTTGTAAAACTAAATTCTGTATACCTGTTCATCTTCTCTCAGACTTTCGAACAAGTTCTCCAGCTCGTTTCCACACCACCCATGAGGTAGAGCTGTCGGCGCGTTTTTTTTATAGTGGTATCCCCGAATTAAAGGCCTAGTCCACTGTACACCAGAACTATTGACACTGTCTTGTTTTAACAATCAAAAATATTACATACATACGGGTCAAGTTCCATTACCTTGTTTATTTTAAGTCGGTTACATTACAAAGTACGAGGTGAATCTTCCTTCAATGAAATATCCCTTATCTTAAAACTAAACTATTTATATTAACCTCGAATATTAAGCGAATTTTATGTACATACATAAAATTAACTTCGTATGTAGATAAAATTAACTTATTTATATAGATAAAATTAAGCTATAAAATATTTTGGCAGTTACTTACCTTCGACAAATCATCAAATTATTTTCTAGATATTATATTTACCTGTATATTAGATTCTTATTTCAAAGGATTTGTTCCATTATTGACACCAGCGTCATGAGTTCACCTGAAGGAAGAAACTAATTATTAAAAATAAAAAATAGAACTAACCTCTAAAATAACACAAAAAATTGTAAAATAACTTTTTGAAGTGAAAACTTCTTTAGCGGCGTTGTGCACTTTTTTGGAATGGGTAAAAAATGTTAAACTCGCGTCAGGACACGTGACCTGATCGAAAATTCGTAAGACGGCGCAGGGCGCTTGCGCGAATGTTCGCGTGTGTTTATTACTACTCAAGTTTTCACTTCTGCCGGCACTCCCAGAGTGCAACCCGTCGTTTTTGAAGTGAAAACTTCTTTAGCGGCGTTGTGCACTTTTTGTTTGGAATTTGGAGACTTTTTATTCTTGACTTTTTTCACCACCGACTTTCGAATGATAAGTTACTCGTATTTAACACCTTTTCTGTTTTTTCTTAAAAATTACATAAAATAAGAAAAATTAAGTCACCTGATCGTTTTGTAGTTCTTCCTTCGGTTACTACGACGTGGTACAATCAGTTAAATTACAAGATCTGAATTCTGCTATCCATATGCATCTAGCCGGCGCACGTTGTATCTTCGGCACAGCATCGACCAATGTAAGAGATGATGGAGAGCCGTCGTCTAAAATAAAAAAAAAAGGTTAAGAAGAATAAAACTACAGAAGCACAAGCAAACGACAGAATATCGGCATGCGGACAACGATCCCCCTTAGGCACATTACCTAAACGGGAGTCGTTGCCTGCACCCCGGGGTGCACCGTCCCGTAAAACTGGTCTTCCCCCCGGACGTATCCATAAGGGAACTCCAATTCACGGGCACATGAGGAGGTTTTCTGTCCTAGCACCCCAAAGCAATGTAATTTTTTATATACATTTAAAGAAAATTGAATTCATAAAATTTTTTGACATTGAAAATCTAAAAATTTCTAATAATTTTTGGAAACTCATGAACCACATGTCTTTGTTTAATTGAAATCTATTCTATTAACAATAATTATTAATTGTTTAAATTTCTATTAATTTATTGAAATGAGTATCGGCCACAACTTACGGTCATGTGATCGAACCCAGCCAAGCTCATTACTTTGTGTAATTTATTTCATCACTACTGCTCCAAAACGGTGATGGAAAACATCTTGAACAAACCGCAGCAGCCCGTTTCCTCTCACAGAGAACATTTACAAGCTGATGATGATATTGACATACTGTTACTATGTATATGGTATTTTGCTTTAAATAATTTAATTTTAATGAAAACTAAACAGATTTTTTGTATAATTTAAATTTTAAACTTTGTACATTCTAAGTTTCTTTTTGGTTATATTTGAATGCAATGTAACTTTTTTCCTTCTATATCTATCCCAATCTATCTATCTGCAATGTTACAGAATAAATTAATAAGAAGACAAAGAAATGTTTAGAACTTGCAAAAACTCGAAAATGCCTCAAAAACGATTAATTAAAGAATACATTTATACGAGTATCAGCATTGTTTTTGGTTGTATGCAATTTTAATTGTAAAATATTGTATGTCCTATTGGGTAGTTCTGAGTTACTTTTATAACCTAACTATAAGACCTACTATATCAGTAGAAAGTACACTAATAAATACTTTGACTTTGAAGGTAACAAAATATAAATTTTAATATACTTAAATATAAATTTCAAAAGAAAATATAAATTTTAAAGTAAAATACTCTGTTTATAAACAAATCCTAATTTTAAAATAAGTTATTAATCCTATTTCAACTTATTTTAAATTTATTTATTATTTTATTATTATATTGATTGCCCACATAAAAGAAAAAAAACGCCACTGTGATCTTTTCTCCCCAAGCCAACAGGAAAATACCCCTTTATTCGCATAATATCAGATTCACAAAATATCAAATTCTTAAAATATTAGATTATCAAAATAGCCAATCCTCAATTTTTAGGGTTCCGTAGCCAAATGGTAAAAAACGGAACCCTTATAGATTCGTCATGTCTGTCTGTCTGTCCGTCCGTTTGTAACAGCCACTTTTTATCGAAAGTATAAAAGCTGTCCTTTAGAAACTTGGTAAGTAGATATATTATGTGAACCGCATTAGGATTTTCACACAAAAAAAAAACAAATTTTGGGTGTTCCCCATACTTTGAATTAAAACAAAAAAAAAATATTTCACCAAACCCATTCATGTAATATATCTATGGATAGGTCTTTAAAAATTATATTGAGGTTACTAATGTTATTTTTTTCTATTACTAGACTCTATTCGTTCTACTGTTTGAAATTACATTGTGTTGTAAAACTAAATTCTGAACACCTGTTCATCTTCTCTCAGACTTTAGAACAAGTTCTCCAGCTCGTTTCCACACCACCCATGAGGTAGAGCTGTCGGCGCGTTTTTTTTATAGTGGTATCCCCGATTTGTAGGCCTAGTCCACTACACCACAAAAAAGGATATTCCTCTAACGATTTTTAACTCAAACATAAACTAATGGTTAGTCAGAATCCTCTGGCGGACGGTTATTCAACTCGAATTCAAAGCGACTGTCAATCTTACACTACGTAAAGCTATGGATGAAATTAAGATGTATAAAAAGTTTTGTTACTTACATAAGTTACTTACCTTTGAAAGGTCATCAGTAATTTTCTGGACATTACATTTATTACATCCGAATGTCAAAGGGTTTATTCCATTATTGTTATCACCGTCATGAGTTCACCTAAAAGAAAAAAAAATCTTGAAACAAATGGAACTGATTTCTAAACAAAAATAAAAAAAAAATGTAAAATAACTTTTCTGTTGGAAGTTGGTGATTTTGTTTCCTTGACTTTTTCACCACCGACTTTCGAATGATAAGTTGTTTAATACTTTTTCTGTTTTTTCTTAAAAATTACATAAAATAAGAAAAATTATGTCACCTGATCGTTTTGTAGTTTTTCCTTCGGGTTCTACGACGTGGTACAATCAGTTAAATTACAAGATCTGAATTCTGCTATCCATATGCATCTAGCCGGCGCACGTTGTATCTTCGGCACAGCATCGACCACTGAAGTGATGATGGAGAGCCGTCGTCTAAAATAAAAAAATAAGGTTAAGAAGAATAAAACTACAGAAGCACTAGCAAACGACAGAATATCGGCATGCGGACAACGATCCCCCTTAGGCACATTACCTAAACGGGAGTCGTTGCCTGCACCCCGGGGTGCACCGTCCCGTAAAACTGGTCTTCCCCCCGGACGTATCCATAAGGGAACTCCAATTCACGGGCACACGAGGAGGTTTTCTGTCCTAGCACCCCAAAGCAATGTAAGTTTTTATATACATTTAATGAAAATTTAATTACCAATTTTTTACATTGAAAATCTAAAAGTTTCTAAAAAAATTTGGAAACTCATGAACCACAAGTCTTTGTTTAATTGAAATCTATTCTATTAACAATAACTATTAATTGTTTAAATTTCTATTAATTTATTGAAATGAGTATCGGCCACGACTTACGGACATGGGATCGAACCCAGCCAAGCTCATTACTTTGTGTAATTTATTTCATCACCACTGCTCCAAAACGGCGATGGAAAACATCTTGAACAAACCGCAGCAGCCCGTTTCCTCTCACAGAGAACATTTACAAGCTGATGATGATATTGACATAATGTTACTATGTTTATGGTATTTTGCTTTAAATAATTCAATTTTGATGAGAACTAAACAGATTTTTTGTATAATTTAAATTTTTGTACATTCTATGCTTCTTTTTGGTTATATTTGAATGCAATGTAATTTTTTTTCTATATCTATCCCAATCTATCCCACAGCAATGTTACAGAATAAATTAATAGGAAGAAAAATAAATGCTTAGAACTTGCAAAACTCGAAAATGCCTCGAAAACGATTAATTAGAGAATACATTCACATCAAAATTGATTTTGGTTGTATGCGATTTTTAATTGTTAAATAGTGTATGCCCTAATGGGTAGTTCTGAGTTACTATTATAACCTAACTATAAAACCTACTATATTACCAGAAATTACACTAATAAATACTTTGACTTTGAAAATAAAACATGAATACTAAAATTAAATAATAAAACAAAATTTAAATTTTTAAATAAATATAAATTTCAAAAGAAAATATAAATTATAAAGTAAAATACTCTGTTTATAATCAAATTCTAATTCTAAAATAATACATTAATCCTATTTCTACTCATTTTTAAGTACACGTCACCAATAATTAGAGGACTTCTTCTCAAGTCTTGGACTGGAACGAAGTCTGCATCAGGATTTTCGTCTGTTCGACATTGATGCACAGGAATATATTTATGTGAGTTATTGAATGGCATTGCACACAAAAAAGATAATAAACGCCACTGTGAACTTTCCCCCCAAACCAACAGGAAAAAACCCCTTTATTCGCATAATATCAGATTCACAAAATATCAGTTTCTTAAAATATTAGATTATCAAAATAGCAGATCCTCAATTTTTAGGGTTCCAAAGCCAAATGGCAAAAAACGGCCCTTTTTAAATTAACGTTTTTTTTTTAATTATTTTATTTTGGGTGTTCCCCATACTTTGAATTGAAACTAAAAGAAAAAATTCACCAAACCCATACGTGTGTGTGTATCTATGGATAGGTCTTTAAAAATGATATTGAGGTCACTAATGTTATATTTTTCTATTACTAGACTCTATTCGTTCTACTGTTTGTAAGTACATTGTGTTGTAAAACTAAATTCTGAATACCTGTTCATCTTCTTTCAGACTTTAGAACAGGTTCTCCAGCTCGTTTCCACACCACCCATGAGGTAGAGCTGTCGGCGCGGTTTTTTTAATGTGGTATCCCCGATTTGTGGGCCTAGTCCACTGTACACCAGAATAATTGAGACTGTCTTGTTTTAACAATCAAAAATATTACATACATATACATACGGGTCAAGTTCATAACCTTGTTTATTTTAAGTCGGTTACATTACAAAGTACGAGGTGAATCTTCCTTCAATGAAATATCCCTTATCTTAAAACTAAACTATTTATATTAACCTCGAATATTAAGCGAAATTTATCTACATACATAAAATTAACTTCGTATGTAGATAAAATTAACTTATTTATATAGATAAAATTAAGCTATAAAATATTTTGGCAGTTACTTACCTTCGAAAAATCATCAAACTATTTTCTAGATATTATATTTACCTGTATATTAGATTCTTATTTCAAAGGATTTGTTCCATTATTGACACCAGCGTCATGAGTTCACCTGAAGGAAGAAACTAATTATTAAAAATAAAAAATAGAACTAACCTCTAAAATAACACAAAAAATTGTAAAATAACTTTTTGAAGTGAAAACCTCTTTAGCGGCGTTGTGCACTTTTTTGGAATGGGTAAAAAATGTTAAACTCGCGTCAGGACACGTGACCTGATCGAAAATTCGTAAGACGGCGCAGGGCGCTTGCGCGAATGTTCGCGTGTGTTTATTACTACTCAAGTTTTCACTTCTGCCGGCACTCCCAGAGTGCAACCCGTCGTTTTTGAAGTGAAAACTTCTTTAGCGGCGTTGTGCACTTTTTGTTTGGAATTTGGAGACTTTTTATTCTTGACTTTTTTCACCACCGACTTTCGAATGATAAGTTACTCGTATTTAACACCTTTTCTGTTTTTTCTTAAAAATTACATAAAATAAGAAAAATTAAGTCACCTGATCGTTTTGTAGTTCTTCCTTCGGTTACTACGACGTGGTACAATCAGTTAAATTACAAGATCTGAATTCTGCTATCCATATGCATCTAGCCGGCGCACGTTGTATCTTCGGCACAGCATCGACCAATGTAAGAGATGATGGAGAGCCGTCGTCTAAAATAAAAAAAAAAGGTTAAGAAGAATAAAACTACAGAAGCACAAGCAAACGACAGAATATCGGCATGCGGACAACGATCCCCCTTAGGCACATTACCTAAACGGGAGTCGTTGCCTGCACCCCGGGGTGCACCGTCCCGTAAAACTGGTCTTCCCCCCGGACGTATCCATAAGGGAACTCCAATTCACGGGCACATGAGGAGGTTTTCTGTCCTAGCACCCCAAAGCAATGTAATTTTTTATATACATTTAAAGAAAATTGAATTCATAAAATTTTTTGACATTGAAAATCTAAAAATTTCTAATAATTTTTGGAAACTCATGAACCACATGTCTTTGTTTAATTGAAATCTATTCTATTAACAATAATTATTAATTGTTTAAATTTCTATTAATTTATTGAAATGAGTATCGGCCACAACTTACGGTCATGTGATCGAACCCAGCCAAGCTCATTACTTTGTGTAATTTATTTCATCACTACTGCTCCAAAACGGTGATGGAAAACATCTTGAACAAACCGCAGCAGCCCGTTTCCTCTCACAGAGAACATTTACAAGCTGATGATGATATTGACATACTGTTACTATGTATATGGTATTTTGCTTTAAATAATTTAATTTTAATGAAAACTAAACAGATTTTTTGTATAATTTAAATTTTAAACTTTGTACATTCTAAGCTTCTTTTTGGTTATATTTGAATGCAATGTAACTTTTTTCCTTCTATATCTATCCCAATCTATCTATCTGCAATGTTACAGAATAAATTAATAAGAAGACAAAGAAATGTTTAGAACTTGCAAAAACTCGAAAATGCCTCAAAAACGATTAATTAAAGAATACATTTATACGAGTATCAGCATTGTTTTTGGTTGTATGCAATTTTAATTGTAAAATATTGTATGTCCTATTGGGTAGTTCTGAGTTACTTTTATAACCTAACTATAAGACCTACTATATCAGTAGAAAGTACACTAATAAATACTTTGACTTTGAAGGTAACAAAATATAAATTTTAATATACTTAAATATAAATTTCAAAAGAAAATATAAATTTTAAAGTAAAATACTCTGTTTATAAACAAATCCTAATTTTAAAATAAGTTATTAATCCTATTTCAACTTATTTTAAATTTATTTATTATTTTATTATTATATTGATTGCCCACATAAAAGAAAAAAAACGCCACTGTGATCTTTTCTCCCCAAGCCAACAGGAAAATACCCCTTTATTCGCATAATATCAGATTCACAAAATATCAAATTCTTAAAATATTAGATTATCAAAATAGCCAATCCTCAATTTTTAGGGTTCCGTAGCCAAATGGTAAAAAACGGAACCCTTATAGATTCGTCATGTCTGTCTGTCTGTCCGTCCGTTTGTAACAGCCACTTTTTATCGAAAGTATAAAAGCTGTCCTTTAGAAACTTGGTAAGTAGATATATTATGTGAACCGCATTAGGATTTTCACACAAAAAAAAAACAAATTTTGGGTGTTCCCCATACTTTGAATTAAAACAAAAAAAAAAAATTTCACCAAACCCATTCATGTAATATATCTATGGATAGGTCTTTAAAAATGATATTGAGGTTACTAATGTTATATTTTTCTATTACTAGACTCTATTCGTTCTACTGTTTGTAAGTACATTGTGTTGTAAAACTAAATTCTGAATACCTGTTCATCTTCTTTCAGACTTTAGAACAGGTTCTCCAGCTCGTTTCCACACCACCCATGAGGTAGAGCTGTCGGCGCGTTTTTTTTATAGTGGTATCCCCGATTTGTGGGCCTAGTCCACTGTACACCAGAACAATTGAGACTGTCTTGTTTTAACAATCAAAAATATTACATACATACGGGTCAAGTTCATAACCTTGTTTATTTTAAGTCGGTTACATTACAAAGTACGAGGTGAATCTTCCTTCAATGAAATATCCCTTATCTTAAAACTAAACTATTTATATTAACCTCGAATATTAAGCGAAATTTATCTACATACATAAAATTAACTTCGTATGTAGATAAAATTAACTTATTTATATAGATAAAATTAAGCTATAAAATATTTTGGCAGTTACTTACCTTCGAAAAATCATCAAACTATTTTCTAGATATTATATTTACCTGTATATTAGATTCTTATTTCAAAGGATTTGTTCCATTATTGACACCAGCGTCATGAGTTCACCTGAAGGAAGAAAATAATTATTAAAAATAAAAAATAGAACTAACCTCTAAAATAACACAAAAAATTGTAAAATAACTTTTTGAAGTGAAAACCTCTTTAGCGGCGTTGTGCACTTTTTTGGAATGGGTAAAAAATGTTAAACTCGCGTCAGGACACGTGACCTGATCGAAAATTCGTAAGACGGCGCAGGGCGCTTGCGCGAATGTTCGCGTGTGTTTATTACTACTCAAGTTTTCACTTCTGCCGGCACTCCCAGAGTGCAACCCGTCGTTTTTGAAGTGAAAACTTCTTTAGCGGTGTTGTGCACTTTTTTTATGGAAGTTGGAGACTTTTTATTCTTGACTTTTTCACCACCGACTTTCGAATGATAAGTTACTCATATTTAACACCTTTTCTGTTATTTCTTGAAAATTACATAAAATAAGAAAAATTATGTCACCTGATCGTTTTGTAGTTCTTTCTTCGGTTACTACGACGTGGTACAATCAGTTAAATTACAAGTTCTGAATTCTGCTATCCATATGCATCTAGCCGGCGCACGTTGTATCTTCGGCACAGCATCGACCAATGTAAATGATGATGGAGAGCCGTCGTCTAAAATAAAAAAATAAGGTTAAGAAGAATAAAACTACAGAAGCACAAGCAAACGACAGAATATCGGCATGCGGACAATGATCCCCCTTAGGCACATTACCTAAACGGGAGTCGTTGCCTGCACCCCGGGGTGCACCGTCCCGTAAAACTGGTCTTCCCCCCGGACGTATCCATAAGGGGACTCCAATTCACGGACACACGAGGAGGTTTTCTGTCCTAGCACCCCAAAGCAATGTAATTTTTTATATACATTTAATGAAAATTTAATTCATAAAATTTTTTGACATTGAAAATCTAAAAAAATTCTAATAATTTTTGGAAACTCATGAACCACAAGTCTTTGTTTAATTGAAATCTATGCTGTTAACAATAATTATTAATTGTTTAAATTTCTATTAATTTATTGAAATGAGTATCGGCCACGACTTACGGTCATGTGATCGAACCCAGCCAAGCTCATTACTTTGTGTAATTTATTTCATCACTACTGCTCCAAAACGGTGATGGAAAACATCTTGAACAAACCGCAGCAGCCCGTTTCCTCTCACAGAGAACATTTACAAGCTGATGATGATATTGACATAATGTTACTATGTATATGGTATTTTGCTTTAAATAATTTAATTTTGATGAAAACTAAACAGATTTTCTGTATAATTTAAATTTTACGTAAATTTTGTACATTCTATGCTTCTTTTTGATTATATTTGAATGCAATGTAACTTTTTTCCTACATCTATCCCACCGCTGGGCAATGTTACAGAATAAATTAATAAAAAGAAAACTAAATACTTAGAACTCGCAAAAACTCAAAAATGCCTCGAAAACGATTAATTAAAGAATACATTCATATCAACATTGTTTTTGGTTGTATGCATTTTTAATTGATAAATAGTGAATGCCCTAATGGGTAGTTCTGAGTTACTATTATGACCTAAAATCTGAATACCTGTTCATCTTCTCTCAGACTTTCGAACAAGTTCTCCAGCTCGTTTCCACACCACCCATGAGGTAGAGCTGTCGGCGCGTTTTTTTTATAGTGGTATCCCCGAATTAAAGGCCTAGTCCACTGGTGCCATTTTATCAAACTTAATGTTAAGAACAAGTATCAAAGCGACTGTCTTAATATTAAGTAATGCTATGGATAAAATTAAGGTGTATAAAATATTTTGTTACTTACATAAGTTACTTACCTTTGAAAGGGCATCAGTAATTTTCTAGATATTATATTTATCACATTTGATTTTCAAAGGATTCATTCCATTATTGTTATCACCGTCATGAGTTCACCTAAAAGAAAAAACAAATTCTTGAAATAAATGGAACTGATTTCAAAAAAAAAACCGACCAAGTGCGAGTCGGACTCGCCTTTAAAGGGTTCCGTAGCAGCAAGTAACATTATATAAAAGTTGGTTGTAACTTTGAAAGATAAATTGCGGTTTACGATTTATGACGTATTAAAAAAAAAATGTAAGTTGGTACGCACAATATTGAGTGATTTACCATGTTATTTTAATATCATGGACTTCTTATAGGTTTTCCTATAATCTATAAGGAGAAAACTAATTTCTGTATTTTTTTCAAAATTTTAGGTTCAGTAGTTTCGGAGATAAGGAGGGGGGAATGGTCAATTTTCGTCTA
This sequence comes from Agrotis puta, assembly GCA_943136025.2. Lineage (NCBI taxonomy): Eukaryota > Metazoa > Arthropoda > Insecta > Lepidoptera > Noctuidae > Agrotis > Agrotis puta. The sequence goes on along the minus strand of OW964195.2, from coordinate 1,414,088 downwards.
TTTTCTTGAATAACTTGGAAACTATTTATTTTAAAATTACAAAAAAATACATTTAAGATCTTCTCAACAAGACCTTTCATTTGATATGCCACACGATGCAGTTTTCAGATTTTTTTTTTTTAATTTTCCCCTTCCCCCCCAAAAATGACCCCCCATATACAGATTTCATCTGCTCACGTCACACCTCTGTATTTGGGTCACAGGAATTGATATGTGTACCAAATTTCAACTTAATCGGTCTAATAGATTCGGAGATAATTGACTGTAAGCGACGGACGGACAGACACACGAGTGATCCTCTATGGGTTCCGTTTTTGTATTCAGACGTACGGAACCCTAAAAATTGTAAAATAACTTTTCTGTTGGAAGTTGGTGATTTTGTTTTCTTGACTTTTTCACCACCGACTTTCGAATGATAAGTTACTCGTATTTAACACCTTTTCTGTTATTTCTTGAAAATTACATAAAATAAGAAAAATTATGATTGTCACCTGATCGTTTTGTAGATCTTCCTTCGGTTACTACGACGTGGTACAATCAGTTAAATTACAAGATCTGAATTCTGCTATCCATATGCATCTAGCCGGCGCACATTGTATCTTCGGCACAGCATCGACCAATGTAAGTGATGATGGAGAGCCTTCGTCTTTTTTTTTTTTTTTTGCGTGGTAAAATCATCAAATGAGTCCTCCCACCCAGGGCAGGGCGGGAGGGACTGTCAGACTTGTACTGACTAAAATCCACGGTGTCCTTCACTAGCCCTTTACGTACCGGGGTCACGGTAATCCCTTGGTCCCGCGACCCCGGCAGGCTTTGGCCCTCTACAGGCCCCGTCAATATGCTGACACTCTTTGAGGCGCGCGTGGAACACAACGCGCCGTCGACCCGGGCATGGTCCATGGTCGGACAGCAAGTCGCCCATTACTCGCTGCCCGCATGCCCGCGCCTACGGTGGCCGGAGATCGTCCTGCGACGTCCGACGCCGTGGGCGTCTACCACTGCGGCTGGGGTGGAGGGAGGACGCTGTCCTCTCCCTCAGGCGGCCCGCCTCCTCTTTCACGAGCATTACTGCTTCGCAGAAGGAGGCGACCGCCTCCCACTCCGTCTCGCCCTCCCACTCCGTCTCGCGAGAGCCTTCGTCTAAAATAAAAAAATAAGGTTAAGAAGAATAAAACTACAGAAGCACAAGCAAACGACAGAATATCGGCATGCGGACAACGATCCCCCTTAGGCACATTACCTAAATGGAAGTCGTTGCCTGCACCCCGGGGTGCACCGTCCCGTAAAACTGGTCTTCCCCCCGGACGTATCCATAAGGGAACTCCAATTCACGGGCACACGAGGAGGTTTTCTGTCCTAGCACCCCAAAGCAATGTAATTTTTTATATACATTTTTTTTTTTTTTTTTGCGTGGTACATATACATTTAATGAAAATTTAATTACCAAATTTTTTACATTGAAAATCTAAAAATTTCTAATATTTTTTGGAAACTCATGAACCACAAGTCTTTGTTTAATTGAAATCTATGCTGTTAATAATAATTATTAATTGTTTAAATTTCTATTAATTTATTGAAATGAGTATCGGCCACGACTTACGGTCATGTGATCGAACCCAGCCAAGCTCATTACTTTGTGTAATTTATTTCATCACCACTGCTCCAAAACGGTGATGGAAAACATCTTGAACAAACCGCAGCAGCCCGTTTCCTCTCACAGAGAACATTTACAAGCTGATGATGATATTGACATACTGTTACTATGTATATGGTATTTTGCTTAAAATAATTTAATTTTGATGAAAACTAAACAGATTTTCTGTATAATTTAAATTTTACGTAAATTTTGTACATTCTATGCTTCTTTTTGATTATATTTGAATGCAATGTAACTTTTATTCTGCATCTATCCCACCGCTGGGCAATGTTACAGAATAAATTAATAAAAAGAAAAATAAATACTTAGAACTCGCAAAAACTCGAAAATGCCTCGAAAACCATTAATTAAAGAATACATTCATATCAACATTATTTTTGGTTGTATGCATTTTTAATTAATAAATAGTGAATGCCCTAATGGGTAGTTCTGAGTTACTATTATAACCTAACTATAAAACCTACTATATCAGCAGAAAGTACACTAATAAATACTTTGACTTTTAAGGCAACAAAATATAAATTTTAAAGTAAAATACTCTGTTTATAATCAAATTCGAATTTTAAAATAAGTTATTAATCCTATTTCAACTTATTTTAAATTTATTTATTATTATTTTTATTGCCCACATCAAAGAGAAAAAACGCCACTGTGAACTTTTCCCCCCTAACCAACAGGAAAAAACCCCTTTATTCGCATAATATCAGATTCACAAAATATCAGTTTCTTAAAATATTAGATTATCAAAATAGCAGATCCTCAATTTTTAGGGTTCCGTAGCCAAATGGTAAAAAACGGAACCCTTATAGATTCGTCATGTCTGTCTGCCTATCCGTCCGTTTGTAACAGCCACTTTTTATCGAAAGTATAAAAGCTGTCCTTTAGAAACTTGGTAAGTAGATATATTATGTGAACCGCATTAGGATTTTCACACAAAAAAAACCAATTTTGGGTGTTCCCCATACTTTGAATTAAAACAAAAAAAAATATTTCACCAAACCCATTCCTGTAATATATCTATGGATAGGTCTTTTAAACTTATATTGAGGTTACTAATGTTATTTTTTTCTATTACTAGACTCTATTTGTTCTACTGTTTGAAATAACATTGTGTTGTAAAACTAAATTCTGAACACCTGTTCATCTTCTTTCAGACTTTAGAACAGGTTCTCCAGCTCGTTTCCACACCACCCATGAGGTAGAGCTGTCGGCGCGTTTTTTTTATAGTGGTATCCCCGAATTAAAAGCCTAGTCCACTGTTACTTGGAAGAACTACCCCACACTGGAGTTTCATGCCATTTTTGCCACAACCTTAAATAATTTTATCTCGAATTCGGCCGGTGTTAATCTATACTTCTATACTATTCTATACTAATATTATAAAGAGGAAACCTTTGTATTTTTGTATGTTTGTATTGAATAGGCTCAAAAACTACTGGACCGATTTCAAAATTTCTTTTACCATTACTTAGAGGGATTCTTCCGAATCCGTATAGGCTATATTTTATCCCGGAAAATAAATAGGATTTTTCGTGGTAGTGAAAATTGTGGAGTAAGGCGTCGAAAAAACTGCCGTACGTTAACGATTTTCGCGAACGCTGCCTCAATAATGCCTACAAAAAGTCCGCGATAGTATAAACCAAACATTTATATTTTAGCCATTATAACCAGTTTTCCATATAATAAAAGTAATTAAAATTATTAGCCTATGTTTATTGATCATATTATCGTAGTTTATTGAGCAAGATTGTTTCAATAGCTATAAATTACTATTTATTTTATTCCAATCGGACAATCCATTCAAAAGATATTACGAATTTAAAATTGTGAGAGAGCTTAAAAAATAAATCTGCCGTGCGTCGCTAGTGCTATTGATAAAATTAAGATGTATAAAATATTTTGTTACTTACATAAGTTACATTTGAAAGGTCATCAGTAATTTTCTGGATATTATATTTATCACATTTGATTTTCAAAGGATTTATTCCATTATTGTTATCATCGTCATGAGTTTTCCTAAAAGAAAAAACAAATTCTAAAAACACATAGAACAGATTTAAAAAACAAAAAGAAATTGTAAAATAACTTTTCTGTTGGAAGTTGGTGATTTTGTTTTCTTGACTTTTTCACCACTGACTTTCAAATGATGAGTTACTCGTATTTAACACCTCTTTGCTGTTATTTCTTGAAAATTACATAAAATAAGAAAAATTATGTCACCTGATCGTTTTGTAGTTTTTCCTTCGGTTAATACGACGTGGTACAATCAGTTAAATTACAAGATCTGAATTCTGCTATCCATATGCATCTAGCTGGCGCACGTTGTATCTTCGGCACAGCATCGACCAATGTAAGAGATGACGGAGAACCGTCGTCTAAAATAAAAAAATAAGGTTAAGAAGAATAAAACTACAGAAGCACAAGCAAACGACAGAATATCGGCATGCGGACAACGATCCCCCTTAGGCACATTACCTAAACGGGAGTCGTTGCCTGCACCCCGGGGTGCACCGTCCCGTAAAACTGGTCTTCCCCCCGGACGTATCCATAAGGGAACTCCAATTCCCGGGCACACGAGGAGGTTTTCTGTCCTAGCACCCCAAAGCAATGTAATTTTTTATATACATTTAATGAAAATTTAATTACCATTTTTTTACATTGATAATAACCTAAAAGTTTAAAAAAAAAATTGGAAACTCATGAACCACAAGTCTTTGTTTAATTGAAATCTATGCTGTTAACAATAATTATTAATTGTTTAAATTTCTATTAATTTATTGAAATGAGTATCGGCCACGACTTACGGTCATGTGATCGAACCCAGCCAAGCTCATTACTTTGTGTAATTTATTTCATCACTACTGCTCCAAAACGGTGATGGAAAACATCTTGAACAAACCGCAGCAGCCCGTTTCCTCTCACAGAGAACATTTACAAGCTGATGATGATATTGACATACTGTTACCATGTATATGGTATTTTGCTTTAAATAATTTAATTATGATGAGAACTAAACAGATTTTTTGTATAATTTAAATTTTTGTACATTCTATGCTTCTTTTTGATTACATTTGAATGCAATGTAACTTTTTTTCTACATCTATCCCACGCTATCCCACCGCTGGGCAATGTTATAGAATAAATTTATAAGAATACAAAGAAATGTATAGAACTTGCAAAAACTCGAAAATGCCTCAAAAACTATTAATTAAAGAATACATTCATACCAACATTGTTTTTGGTTGTATGCAATTTTAATTGTAAAATATTGTATGTCCTATTGGGTAGTTCTGAGTTACTTTTATAACCTAACTATAAGACCTACTATATCAGTAGAAAGTACACTAATAATTACTTTGACTTTGAAGGTAACAAAATATAAATTTTAAAATAAATATAAATTTCAAAAGAAAATATAAATTTTAAAGTAAAATACTCTGTTTATAAACAAATCCTAATTTTAAAATAAGTTATTAATCCTATTTCAACTTATTTTTAGTTTATTTATTATTTTATTATTATTTTTATTGCCCACATAAAAGAAAAAAAACGCCACTGTGATCTTTTCCCCCCAAGCCAACAGGAAAATACCCCTTTATTCGCATAATATCAGATTCACAAAATTTCAGATTCTTAAAATATTAGATTATCAAAATAGCCAATCCTCAATTTTTAGGGTTCCGTAGCCAAATGGTAAAAAACGGAAACCTTATAGATTCGTCATGTCTGTCTGTCTGTCCGTCCGTTTGTAACAGCCACTTTTTTTCGAAAGAATAAGAGCTGTCCTTTTGAAACTTGATAAGTAGATGTATTATGTGAACCGCAAGAAGATTTTCACACTAAAAAAAAACAAATTTTGGGTGTTCCCCATACTTTGAATTGAAACTTAAAAAAAACTTCACCAAACCCATTCGTGTGATGTATCTATGGATAGGTCTTTGAAAAATATATTGAGGTTACTAATATCATATTTTTTCTATTACTAGACTCTATTCGTTCTAATGTTTGAAATAACATTGTGTTGTACAACTAAATTCTGAATACCTGTTCATCTTCTTTCAGACTTTAGAACAGGTTCTCCAGCTCGTTTCCACACCACCCATGAGGTAGAGCTGTCGGCGCGTTTTTTTTATAGTGGTATCCCCGATTTGTGGGCCTAGTCCACTGTACACCAGAACAATTGAGACTGTCTTGTTTTAACAATCAAAAATATTACATACATACGGGTCAAGTTCATAACCTTGTTAATTTTAAGTCGGTTACATTACAAAGCACGAGGTGAAACTTCCTTCAATGAAATATCCCTTATCTTAAAACTAAACTATTTATATTAACCTCCAATATTAAGCGAAATTTATCTACATACATAAAATAAACTTCGTATGTAGATAAAATTAACTTATTTATATAGATAAAATTAAGCTATAAAATATTTTGGCAGTTACTTACCTTCGAAAAATCATCAAATTATTTTCTAGATATTATATTTACCTGTATATTAGATTCTTATTTCAAAGGATTTGTTCCATTATTGACACCAGCGTCATGAGTTCACCTTAAGGAAGAAACAAATTATTAATAATAAAAAATAGAACTAACTTTTAAAATAACACAAAAAATTGCAAAATAAGTTTTTGAAGTGAAAACTTCTTTAGCGGCGTTGTGCACTTTTTTTGGAATGGGTAAAATATTATAAACTCGCGTCAGGACACGTGACCTGATCGAAAATTCGTAAGACGGCGCAGGGCGCTTGCGCGAATGTTCGTGTGTGTTTATTACTATTCAAGTTTTCACTTCTGCCGGCACTCCCAGAGTGCAACCCGTCGTTTTTGAAGTGAAAACTTCTTTAGCGGCGTTGTGCACTTTTTGTTTGGAATTTGGAGACTTTTTATTCTTGACTTTTTTCACCACCGACTTTCGAATGATAAGTTACTCGTATTTAACACCTTTTCTGTTTTTTCTTAAAAATTACATAAAATAAGAAAAATTAAGTCACCTGATCGTTTTGTAGTTCTTCCTTCGGTTACTACGACGTGGTACAATCAGTTAAATTACAAGATCTTAATTCTGCTATCCATATGCATCTAGCCGGCGCACGTTGTATCTTCGGCACAGCATCGACCAATGTAAGAGATGATGGAGAGCCGTCGTCTAAAATAAAAAAAAAGGTTAAGAAGAATAAAACTACAGAAGCACAAGCAAACGACAGAATATCGGCATGCGGACAACGATCCCCCTTAGGCACATTACCTAAACGGGAGTCGTTGCCTGCACCCCGGGGTGCACCGTCCCGTAAAACTGGTCTTCCCCCCGGACGTATCCATAAGGGAACTCCAATTCACGGGCACATGAGGAGGTTTTCTGTCCTAGCACCCCAAAGCAATGTAATTTTTTATATACATTTAAAGAAAATTGAATTCATAAAATTTTTAAACATTGAAAATCTAAAAATTTCTAATAATTTTTGGAAACTCATGAACCACATGTCTTTGTTTAATTGAAATCTATTCTATTAACAATCATTATTAATTGTTTAAATTTCTATTAATTTATTGAAATGAGTATCGGCCACAACTTACGGTCATGTGATCGAACCCAGCCAAGCTCATTACTTTGTGTAATTTATTTCATCACTACTGCTCCAAAACGGTGATGGAAAACATCTTAAACAAACCGCAGCAGCCCGTTTCCTCTCACAGAGAACATTTACAAGCTGATGATGATATTGACATACTGTTACTATGTATATGGTATTTTGCTTTAAATAATTTAATTTTAATGAAAACTAAACAGATTTTTTGTATAATTTAAATTTTAAACTTTGTACATTCTAAGCTTCTTTTTGGTTATATTTGAATGCAATGTAACTTTTTTCCTTCTATATCTATCCCAATCTATCTATCTGCAATGTTACAGAATAAATTAATAAGAAGACAAAGAAATGTTTAGAACTTGCAAAAACTCGAAAATGCCTCAAAAACGATTAATTAAAGAATACATTTATACGAATATCAGCATGGTTTTTGGTTGTATGCAATTTTAATTGTAAAATATTGTATGTCCTACTGGGTAGTTCTGAGTTACTTTTATAACCTAACTATAAAACCTACTATATCAGTAGAAAGTACACTAATAAATACTTTGACTTTGAAGGTAACAAAATATAAATTTTAATATACTTAAATATAAATTTCAAAAGAAAATATAAATTTTAAAGTAAAATACTCTGTTTATAAACAAATCCTAATTTTAAAATAAGTTATTAATCCTATTTCAACTTATTTTTAGTTTATTTATTATTTTATTATTATTTTTATTGCCCACATAAAAGAAAAAAAACGCCACTGTGATCTTTTCCCCCCAAGCCAACAGGAAAATACCCCTTTATTCGCATAACATCAGATTCACAAAATTTCAGATTCTTAAAATATTAGATTATCAAAATAGCCAATCCTCAATTTTTAGGGTTCCGTAGCCAAATGGTAAAAAACGGAACCCTTATAGATTCGTCATGTCTGTCTGTCTGTCCGTCCGTTTGTAACAGCCACTTTTTTTCGAAAGAATAAGAGCTGTCCTTTTGAAACTTGATAAGTAGATGTATTATGTGAACCGCAATAAGATTTTCACACAAAAAAAAAACAAATTTTGGGTGTTCCCCATACTTTGAATTGAAACTTAAAAAAAACTTCACCAAACCCATTCGTGTGATGTATCTATGGATAGGTCTTTGAAAAATATATTGAGGTTACTAATATCATATTTTTTCTATTACTAGACTCTATTCGTTCTAATGTTTGAAATAACATTGTGTTGTACAACTAAATTCTGAATACCTGTTCATCTTCTTTCAGACTTTAGAACAGGTTCTCCAGCTCGTTTCCACACCACCCATGAGGTAGAGCTGTCGGCGCGTTTTTTTTATAGTGGTATCCCCGATTTGTGGGCCTAGTCCACTGTACACCAGAACAATTGAGACTGTCTTGTTTTAACAATCGAAAATATTACATACATACGGGTCAAGTTCATAACCTTGTTTATTTTAAGTCGGTTACATTACAAAGTACGAGGTGAATCTTCCTTCAATGAAATATCCCTTATCTTAAAACTAAACTATTTATATTAACCTCGAATATTAAGCGAAATTTATCTACATACATAAAATTAACTCCGTATGTAGATAAAATTAACTTATTTATATAGATAAAATTAAGCTATAAAATATTTTGGCAGTTACTTACCTTCGAAAAATCATCAAATTATTTTCTAGACATTATATTTACCTGTATATTAGATTCTTATTTCAAAGGATTTGTTCCATTATTGACACCAGCGTCATGAGTTCACCTAAAGGAAGAAACAAATTCTTAATAATAAAAAATAGAACTAACTTCTAAAATAACACAAAAAACAGTAAAATAACTTTTTGAAGTGAAAACTTCTTTAGCGGCGTTGAGCACTTTTTTTGGAATGCGTAAAATATTATAAACTCGCGTCAGGACACGTGACCTGATCGAAAATTCGTAAGACGCGCAAGCGCGCGAATGTTCGTGTGTGTTTATTACTATTCAAGTTGTCACTTCTGCCGGCACTCCCAGAGTGTAACCCGTCGTTTTTGAAGTGAAAACTTCTTTAGCGGCGTTGTGCACTTTTTTTTGGAAGTTGGAGACTTTTTATTCCTGACTTTTTCACCACCGACTTTCGAATGATAAGTTACTCGTATTTAACACCTTTTCTGTTATTTCTTGAAAATTACATAAAATAAGAAAAATTATGTCACCTGATCGTTTTGTAGTTCTTCCTTCGGTTACTACGACGTGGTACAATCAGTTCTCGCCGTGTCCTCGTGAAGGCAATCGGCAGCGGCGATCTCTCGGATCCGGTTCTGGTTCAAACTATTGTAGGGAGAGACGGAGAATGAGAGACGGAAAATCCTCAAACAACGAAGTTTCAGCGCTGTCACAGCGCTGATTCTTTAGAGAATAAAACTACAGATTGGCATGCGTTGAAGCGTCCAAACGACAGAATATCGCCATGCGGACAACGACTCCCCTTAGTCACAGTACCTACAGTCGTTGCCCGCACCCCGGGGTGTGCCGTCCCGTAAAACCTGGTCTTCCCTCCGGATGTATCCATTAAGGAACTCCAGTTCACGGGCACATGGGAACGTTTTCTGTCCAAGCACCCCAAAGTAATGAAATTTTGAAGAGTTTGGTTGGTATATCAGGAAGCAATAGTTTTCCACTAGTGAACCCGTCTGCAATGCCTCTTTGAAAGAGCTTGCATGAGGATCAGTTGCCCTGTCTTCAAAAGAAGCGAGAACTGATCCCTCCCCAAGTATGTGCTTCGGATCCCCCTCAGAACTGTTCATCTTCTCTCAGACTTTAGAACAAGTTCTCCAGCTCGTTTCCACACCACCCTTGAGGTAGAGCTGTCGGCGCGTTTTTTTTTATAGTGGTATCCCCGAATTAAAGGCCTAGTCCACTGAGTCCCCTGTTATTATGCCCTGTGCAGCTAATACTATTGATAAAATTAAGATGTATGAAATATTTTGTTACTTACATAAGTTACTTACCTTTGAAAGGTCATCAGTAATTTTCTGGATATTACATTTATCACATTTGATTTTCAAAGTATTTATTCCATTATTGTTATCATCGTCATGAGTGTGCCTAAAAGAAAAAACAAATTCTTTAAAAACATGGAACAGATTTAAAAAAGAAAAAAGAAATTGTAAAATAACTTTTCTTAAAATAACTTTGTTTTCTTGACTTTTCACCACCGACTTTCGAATGATGAGTTACTCTTATTTAACACCTCTTTTCTGTTATTTCTTTAAAATTACATAAAATAAAAAAAATTATGTCACCTGATCGTTTTGTAGTGCTTCCTTCGGTTACTACGACGTGGTACAATCAGTTAAATTACAAGATCTGAATTCTGCTATCCATATGCATCTAGCCGGCGCACGTTGTATCTTGGGCACAGCATCGACCAATGTAAGTGATGATGGAGAGCCGTCGTCTAAAATAAAAAAATAAGGTTAAGAAGAATAAAACTACAGAAGCACAAGCAAACGACAGAATATCGGCATGCGGACAACGATCCCCCTTAGGCACATTACCTAAACGGGAGTCGTTGCCTGCACCCCGGGGTGCACCGTCCCGTAAAACTGGTCTTCCCCCCGGACGTATCCATAAGGGAACTCCAATTCCCGGGCACACGAGGAGGTTTTCTGTCCTAGCACCCCAAAGCAATGTAATTTTTTATACACATTTAATGAAAATTTAATTACCAAATTTTTTACATTGAAAATCTAAAAGTTTCTAAAAATTTTTGGAAACTCATGAACCACAAGTCTTTGTTTAATTGAAATCTATGCTGTTAACAATAATTATTATTTGTTTAAATTTCTATTAATTTATTGAAATGAGTATCGGCCACGACTTACGGTCATGTGATCGAAACCAGCCAAGCTCGTTACTTTGTGTAATTTATTTCATCACTACTGCTCCAAAACGGTGATGGAAAACATCTTGAACAAACCGCAGCAGCCCGTTTCCTCTCACAGAGAACATTTACAAGCTGATGATGATATTGACATACTGTTACTATGTATATGGTATTTTGCTTTAAATAATTTAATTTTGATGAAAACTAAACAGGTTTTTTATATAATTTAAATTTTTACGTAAACTTTGTACATTCTATGCTTCTATTTGGTTATATTTGAATGCAATGTAATTTTTTTTCTATATCTATCCCAATCTATCCCACTGCAATGTTACAGAATAAATTAATAGGACGAAAAATAAATGCTTAGAACTTGCAAAACTCGAAAATGCCTCGAAAACGATTAATTAAAGAATACATTCACATCAAAATTGATTTTGGTTGTATGCGATTTTTAATTGTTAAATAGTGTATGCATTAATGGGTAGTTCTGAGTTACTATTATAACCTAACTATAAGACCTACTATATCACCAGAAAGTACACTAATAAATACTTTGACTTTGAAAATAAAACATGAATACTAAAATTAAATACTAAAACAAAATTTAATTTTTTAAATAAATATAAATTTCAAAAGAAAATATAAATTTTAAAGTTATATACTCTGTTTATAATCAAATTCTAATTCTAAAATAATACATTAATCCTATTTCTACTCATTTTTAAATACACGTCACCAATAATTAGAGGACTTCTTCTCAAGTCTTGGACTGGAACGAAGTCTGCATCAGGATTTTCGTCTGTTCGCCATTGATGCGCAGGAATATATTTATGTGAGTTATTCAGTGGCATTGCACACAAAAAAGATAATAAACGCCACTGTGAACTTTTCCCCCCTAACCAACAGGAAAAAACCCCTTTTATTCGCATAATATCAGATTCACAAAATGTCAGTTTCTTAAAATATTAGATTTTCAAAATAGCAGAATCTACATTTTTTGGGTTCCGTAGCCAAATGGCAACAACGGAACCCTTATAGATTCGTCATGTCTGTCTGTCTGTCCGTCCGTTTGTTACAGCCACTTTTTATCGAAAGTATAAAAGCTGTCCTTTAGAAACTTGGTAAGTAGATATATTATGTGAACCGCATTAGGACTTTCACACAAAAAAAAAACAAATTTTGGGTGTTCCCCATACTTTGATTAAAACAAAAAAAAATATTTCACCCAAACCCATTCATGTAATATATCTATGGATAGGTCTTTAAAAATTATATTGAGGTTACTAATATCATTTTTTTTCTATTACTAGACTCTATTCGTTCTACTGTTTGAAATTACATTGTGTTGTAAAACTAAATTCTGAATACCTGTTCATCTTTTCTCAGACTTTAGAACAAGTTCTCCAGCTCGTTTCCACACCACCCACGAGGTAGAGTAACGGCGCGTTTTTTTTATAGTGGTATCCCCGAATTAAAGGCCTAGTCCACTGTTACCATTGGAAATTGTATCTCAGGAAAGAAAAAAAAGAATATTCCTGTAACGAATTTTTACTCAAACATAAACTAATGGTTAGTCGGAGTTGCCCTAGATTCCTCTGTCGGACGGTTATTCAACTCGAATTCAAAGCGACTGTCTTATATTACGTAAAACTATGGATAAAATTAAGGAATATAAAATATTTTGTTACTTACATAAGTTACTTACCTTTGAAAGGTCATCAGTAATTTTTTGGATATTATATTTATTACATCCGAATGTCAAAGGATTTATTCCATTATTGTTATCATCGTCATGAGTTCACCTAAAAGAAAAAAACAAATTCTTGGAACTGATTTCTATAAAAAAAAATGTAAAATAACTTTTCTGTTGGAAGTTGGTGATTTTATTTCTTGACTTTTTCACCACCGACTTTCGAATGATAAGTTGTTTAATACTTTTTCTGTTTTTTCTTAAAAATTACATAAAATAAGAAAAATTATGTCACCTGATCGTTTTGTAGTTCTTCCTTCGGTTACTACGACGTGGTACAATCAGTTAAATTATAAGATCTGAATTCTGCTATCCATATGCATCTAGCGGGCGCACATTGTATCTTCGGCACAGCATCGACCAATGTGAGTGATGATGGAGAGCCGTCGTCTAAAATAAAAAAATAAGGTTAAGAAGAATAAAACTACAGAAGCACACGCGTTGAAGCGTCCAAACGACAGAATATCGGCATGCAGACAACGATCCCCCTTAGGCACATTACCTAAACGGGAGTCGTTGCCTGCACCCCGGGGTGCACCGTCCCGTAAAACTGGTCTTCCCCCCGGACGTATCCATAAGGGAACTCCAATTCACGGGCACACGAGGAGGTTTTCTGTCCTAGCACCCCAAAGCAATGTAATTTTTTATACACATTTAATGAAAATTTAATTACTTACCAAATTTTTTACATTGAAAATCTAAAAGATTCTAAAAATTTTTGGAAACTCATGAACCACAAGTCTTTGTTTAATTGAAATCTATGCTGTTAACAATAATTATTAATTGTTTAAATTTCTATTAATTTATTGAAATGAGTATCGGCCACGACTTACGGTCATGTGATCGAACCCAGCCAAGCTCATTACTTTGTGTAATTTATTTCATCACTACTGCTCCAAAACGGTGATGGAAAACATCTTGAACAAACCGCAGCAGCCCGTTTCCTCTCACAGAGAACATTTACAAGCTGATGATGATATTGACATAATGTTACTTAAAATTTTGGGCACATATATGGTATTTTACTTTAAATAATTTAATTTTGATGAAAACTAAATAGGTTTTTTATATAATTTAAATTTTTACGTAAACTTTGTACATTCTATGCTTCTTTTTGGTTATATTTGAATGCAATGTAATTTTTTTTCTATATCTATCCCAATCTATCCCACAGCAATGTTACAGAATAAATTAATAGGACGAAAAATAAATGCTTAGAACTTGCAAAACTCGAAAATGCCTCGAAAACGATTAATTAAAGAATACATTCACATCAAAATTGATTTTGGTTGTATGCGATTTTTAATTGTTAAATAGTGTATGCCCTAATGGGTAGTTCTGAGTTACTATTATAACCTAACTATAAAACCTACTATATCACCAGAAATTACACTAATAAATACTTTGACTTTGAAAATAAAACATGAATACTTAAATTAAATACTAAAACAAAATTTTAATTTTTAAATAAATATAAATTTCAAAAGAAAATATAAATTATAAAGTAAAATACTCTGTTTATAATCAAATTCTAATTCTAAAATAATACATTAATCCTATTTCTACTCATTTTTAAGTACACGTCACCAATAATTAGAGGACTTCTTCTCAAGTCTTGGACTGGAACGAAGTCTGCATCAGGATTTTCGTCTGTTCGACATTGATGCACAGGAATATATTTATGTGAGTTATTCAGTGGCATTGCACACAAAAAAGATAATAAACGCCACTGTGAACTTTCCCCCCAAACCAACAGGAAAAAACCCCTTTTATTCGCATAATATCAGATTCACAAAATATCAGTTTCTTAAAATATTAGATTTTCAAAATAGCAGAATCTACATTTTTAGGGTTCCAAAGCCAAATGGCAAAAAACGGCCCTTTTTAAATTAACGTTTTTTTTTTAATTATTTTATTTTGGGTGTTCCCCATACTTTGAATTGAAACTAAAAGAAAAAATTCACCAAACCCATACGTGTGGTGTATCTATGGATAGGTCTTTAAAAATGATATTGAGGTTACTAATGTTATTTTTTTCTATTACTAGACTCTATTCGTTCTACTGTTTGAAAGTACATTGTGTTGTAAAACTAAATTCTGAATACCTGTTCATCTTCTTTCAGACTTTAGAACAGGTTCTCCAGCTCGTTTCCACACCACCCAAGAGGTAGAGCTGTCGGCGCGTTTTTTTTATAGTGGTATCCCCGATTTGTGGGCCTAGTCCACTGTACACCAGAACAATTGAGACTGTCTTGTTTTAACAATCAAAAATATTACATACATATACATACGGGTCAAGTTCATAACCTTGTTTATTTTAAGTCGGTTACATTACAAAGCACGAGGTGAAACTTCCTTCAATGAAATATCCCTTATCTTAAAACTAAACTATTTATATTAACCTCCAATATTAAGCGAAATTTATCTACATACATAAAATTAGCATCGTATGTAGATAAAATTAACTTATTTATATAGATAAAATTAAGCTATAAAATATTTTGGCAGTTACTTACCTTCGAAAAATCATCAAATTATTTTCTAGATATTATATTTACCTGTATATTAGATTCTTATTTCAAAGAATTTGTTCCATTATTGACACCAGCGTCATGAGTTCACCTGAAGGAAGAAAATAATTATTAAAAATAAAAAATAGAACTAACTTCTAAAATAACACAAAAAATTGTAAAATAACTTTTTGAAGTGAAAACTTCTTTAGCGGCGTTGTGCACTTTTTTTGGAATGCGTAAAGTATTATAAACTTGCGTCAGGACACGTGACCTGATCGAAAATTCGTAAGACGGCGCAGGGTGCTTGCGCGAATGTTCGTGTGTGTTTATTACTATTCAAGTTTTCACTTCTGCCGGCTCTCCCAGAGTGCAGCCCGTCGTTTTTGAAGTGAAAACTTCTTTAGCGGCGTTGTGCACTTTTTGTTTGGAATTTGGAGACTTTTTATTCTTGACTTTTTGAAGTGAAAACTTCTTTAGCGGCGTTGAGCACTTTTTCTGTAATGGGTATAAAATCTTAAACTCGCGTCAGGACACGTGACCCTGACCGAAAAAGCGTAGGACGGCGCAGGGCGCTTGCGTGAATGTTCGTGTGACTTTATTACTTTTAAAGAAGTTTGTATGCTGGATACATTCGTTGCTAGGTAACATTGTTTATAAAAGATGTACGTCACATTGGAAAATTATTGAAATAAAAAGTCAACCATTTTTGCGAGTTTTACTAAAATCTGTTCACAAGATATTTCCAACAATTACTATTCAAGTTTTCACTTCTGCCGGCACTCCCAGAGTGCAACCCGTCGTTTTTTTTCACCACCGACTTTCGAATGATAAGTTACTCGTATTTAACACCTTTTCTGTTATTTCTTGAAAATTACATAAAATAAGAAAAATTATGTCACCTGATCGTTTTGTAGTTCTTCCTTCGGTTACTACGACGTGGTACAATCAGTTAAATTACAAGATCTGAATTCTGCTATCCATATGCATCTAGCCGGCGCACATTGTATCTTCGGCACAGCATCGACCAATGTAAATGATGATGGAGAGCCGTCGTCTAAAATAAAAAAATAAGGTTAAGAAGAATAAAACTAAAGAAGCACAAGCAAACGACAGAATATCGGCATGCGGACAACGATCCCCCTTAGGCACATTACCTAAACGGGAGTCGTTGCCTGCACCCCGGGGTGCACCGTCCCGTAAAACTGGTCTTCCCCCCGGACATATCCATAAGGGAACTCCAATTCCCGGGCACACGAGGAGGTTTTCTGTCCTAGCACCCCAAAGCAATGTAATTTTTTAGAAACATTTAATGAAAATTTAATTACCAAATTTTTTACATTGAAAATCTAAAAGTTTCTAAAAATTTTTGGAAACTCATGAACCACAAGTCTTTGTTTAATTGAAATCTATGCTGTTAACAATAATTATTAATTGTTTAAATTTCTATTAGTTTATTGAAATGAGTATCGGCCACGACTTACGGTCATGGGAGCGAAACCAGCCAAGCTCATTAGTTTGTGTAATTTATTTCATCACCACAGCTCTCAAAACGGTGATGGAAAACATCATGGAGAAACCGCAGCAGCCCGTTTCTTCTCACAGAGAACATTTACAAGCTGATGATGATATTGACATAATGTTACTTAAAATTTTGAGCACGTATATGGTATTTTGCTTTAAATAATTCTATTTTGATGAAAACTAAACAGATTTTTTGTATAATTTAAATTTTAAACTTTGTACATTAAAAAAAAAATTAAAAAATTAAATTAAAATTCGTTTATTGTTCCAAAATCGTTACAATACATATAGCATGAGGCAGCCCCGTTAAGTTATTAACAATACTTGTGTTGGGGCTGACTCGCTACTTCCCCTGTAGTACATTTACAAGATGGAGACTAATAAACTAAAAATAATAAAAAGGATACAAATTAAAAACTAGAGTTCTATCAAAAAGAGCAGCTCGATTGTGTTTGTGTACGTATGCGTGTCTGTGTGTGTGTACATGTGTGTATGTGTGAGAGTGCGTGTGTGCTTGTTTGTATGGTATGTGAGCGTGTCTGTATATTATGGATTCCATTTTAGCAAGGTCTGATTAAAATTTGTTCGATTTCCTCATATGCTAATGTTTTTAGCCAATCAGTAATAATCTTCTTACAATTATGTTTAGGCTCTGGATGGAATTTTAGTTTAGCGTTTATTTTATTATAGACATAGGCAGATTGAGCGCTATACTGACGCTCTGCAAAAGCCGTACGAACCCGCGAGGAGTGAGCCACAATATGATTGCGTCTTTTATCCTTGTCTGCTGGGGTGTATGGGGTAGATTTATGTAGGTATAAAGTCATGTTTAATAAATATAGCTGCCTGACTGTTAGTAAACCACACAAACGATATAGACTGTTAGTCGGATATCTGTATGGTTTAAAATACATCACTTTTAAAAGTGACCTCTGGGCTCTTTCGAGCTCAAGCAATTTAGTTTTTGAAGCTCCTCCCCAAACCGGGATGCAGTATGTTAAAACAGATTGTGCTAGCGCAATATAGATTTTACCTAACAGGTCTGGAGGCATAACATAGCGAAGAGTTTTAAACATCCATATGAATTTCCTGACTCGAGAGATATTAGTATCAATCTGTGCATGCCACGATAAACGCTCGTCAATAATAATACCTAGGTATCTTGTAGTGGTCGCGGGACCAAGGGATTACCGTGACCCTAGTACGTAAAGGGCTATTGAAGGACACCGTGGATTTTAGTCAGTACAAGTCTGACAGTCCCTCCCGCCCTGCCCTGGGTGGGAGGACTCATTTGATGATTTTACCACGATAAAAAAAAAAAAAAAAAAAAGGTATCTTGTAGTAGTGACTCGTTGTAATTCTTGACAATTTATGTTCATGTGAGAAGACGTCATACTGTTGCGGATTACTATTTTAAAATCTGAGCCTGGTTTCGATTTTGCACTTGGGGAAAAGCAGATGTAGTTAGTTTTTGTAACGTTTAAGGTTAGAAGATTAGCTTTTAACCAGTTCCCAATAATAGTTAGGCCATTTTCCGCTTTTTGGCGTACAATCTCCCATGACTGCCCAGAGAAGACAATGGCTGTGTCATCCGCGTAGGAGAAGATCTTCCCACCGCTATCCCTGAGGTTACATAATTCATTTATATACACCAGGAACAGCGTCGGGCCGAGCACACTCCCTTTCTTCTCAGTCGCTACACTCTTGGCAGAGTGGTCGTGGTCGTCACATCAGGGGTGGTGGCTCGCTTCACAATTCGCCGCCATTCCTCTCGCACCGCTGTCTTCCTGGTACATTCGTGTAGGGGACCATTCAACGCAGCCTTGATCTGGTCTGTCCAGCGCATTGGTGATCTGCCTCGAGCTCTGACACCATTCACTTTGCCCTGCACCACAAGGCGTTCCACAGACGAGTCATCTCGCCGAGAAACATGTCCGAAGTAAGTGAGGATACGACTCTGAACGATGGAAGATAGACGCTGTTTGACGCCGAGTTCGCTTAGTATTGAAACATTTGTTCGGAATTGGTTCCATGATATGCCAAGCATTCTCCTCCAGCACCACATTTCCAAAGCGTCTATCTTCTTTTTCTCACTTTCCCTAAGTGTCCATGTCTCCGCTCCGTAGAGAAATATGGGAAAAACTAATGCCCTGACGAGTCGTACTTTTGTGGCATTTGTGATGTTTCTGTTTCTCCATATCTTACCGAGCCTGTCCATGGCTGACCTCGTGATAGTCATTCGTCGCTTGATTTCATCTGCGCACCCACCGTTGTTAGAAATGAGTGCACCAAGGTAGATATAGGTCGGAACAACGTCGCAACTCGCGATATTAGTCACTTCTGGCGAGTTGTTATTTGCACGATCGACAATCATCATCTTCGTCTTGCTGCGATTAATTTTCAGGCCGAAATCATGGCAGGTTTGCTCCATTTTGCGAAGAAGAATACTCATGTTGTCGACCGTTGTTGCAAAGAGGGTGGTATCATCGGCGTATCGCAAATTTGATATTTTATAGCCTCCGATCGTAATCCCATCAGACCAGTCTTCCAGTACTATTCTCATAATAAGTTCGGTGTAAATGTTAAACAGCAGGGGTGAAATTATGCAGCCCTGTCGAACTCCTGCGCTGGGGTGGAAATGGCTGGAAAATACATCATCTGCTCTTACTGAAGCCGTTCCCTCTTCATACAATCTTCTGAGCAGGTGGACCAGATGTTTAGGTGTCCCCATGGCTAGAAGAGTTTCCCACAATACTGGCCATTTCACCGAATCAAATGCTTTAGAAAAGTCAACAAAGCAAATGTATGTCGGCTTGTTGAATTCTCTACACTTTTCAATGATTTGGCGCACGCTTAAAATCTGTTCGCGAGTACCCTTCCCTTTTACAAAACCGGCCTGCTCTGGAGAGATTTCCTTGGATAGAAACGACTTCAGCCTTTCGTTCAATATATGCAGCAGAATTTTGCTTGCGTGCGAAATTAGAGCAATTAGGCGATAGTTACTACATATCTTTGTTGACCCTTTTTTATGCAAGGGAACAAAAACAGTGTGCGCCCATTCCTGAGGCCAAGTTCCTGTTTCCCAAACTTTGTTACACAAAGCGTGGAATATTTCGACACCGTATTCGCCCGATGCCTTTATGGTTTCTATAGGTATGGCATCCCTTCCTACGGCTTTCCTAATTTTAAGGTGATTGATAGCGGCTCGAACTTCATCTTTGAGAATACTTGGCTCTCGTTCTTCGTTCTTGGGATCAGTCGAGTGATATGTGTGTGCGAGTGGGTCTATGAAAAGTGACTGACAGTATTCTTTCCAGGCTTCAGATCGCCTTGCGCACACTCCCTTGCGGAACGCCAAAGACAACGTTTTCTTCCTCACTAAGGCTGTTTTCTATCTTGACCTGTTGCTTCCTTCCCCGAAGATAGTTTTCGAAAAGGGAGAGAGCCCTATCTCTTATGAGACATACTTACATTCTATGCTTCTTTTTGGTTATATTTGAATGCAATGTAAGTTTTTTTTCTATATCTATCCCAATCTATCTATCTGCAATGTTACAGAATAAATTAATAAGAAGACAAAGAAATGCTTAGAACTTGCAAAAACTCAAAAATGCCTCAAAAACGATTAATTAAAGAATACATTTATACGAGTATCAACATTGTTTTTGGTTGTATGCAATTTTAATTGTAAAATAGTGTATGTCGTAATGGATAGTTCTGAGTTACTTTTATAACCTAACTATAAAACCTACTATATCACCAGAAAGTACACTAATAAATACTTTGACTTTGAAGGTAACAAAATATAAATTTTAAAATAAATATAAATTTCAAAAGAAAATAAAAATTTTAAAGTAAAATACTTTGTTTATAATCAAATTCTAATTTTAAAATAAGTTATTAATCCTATTTGAACTTATTTTTAATTAATTTATTAATATTTTTATTGCCCACAAAAAAGAGAAAAAACGCCACTGTGATCTTTTCTCCCCAAGCCAACAGGAAAATACCCCTTTATTCGCATAATATCAGATTCACAAAATATCAAATTCTTAAAATATTAGATTATCAAAATAGCAGATCCTCAATTTACAGGGTTCCGAAGCCAAATGGCAAAAAACGGTACCTTATAGATTCGTCATGTCCGTCTGTCTGTCCGTCCGTATGTCACAGCCACTTATTTTCGAAAGTATAAGAGCTATCCTGTTACAACTTGATAAGTAGATGTATTATATGAACCACATTAGGAGTTTCACATAGAAATTTAAAAAAAAAAAAAACAAATTTTGGAGGATAGAATTGAAACTCAAACAAAATATTTCACCAAACCCATAAGTGTGCCGGGGTCGCGGGACTCACAAATTACCGTAACCCCGGTACGTAAAGGGCTATCGAAGGACACCGTGGATTTTAGTCAGTACAAGTCTGACAGTCCCTCCCAAAAGGAGGCATTTGATGATTTTACCACGAAATAAAAAAAAAACCCATACGTGTGATATTGAGGTTACTAATATCATTTTGTGTCAATAAATCACTTTTCTTTCATTCTTTTAAGTTTTTTCTTAACTGAACAGTTTGCGCGAGAGACACTTCCAAAGTGGTAAAATGTGTGTCGTCCCCCCTGTAAATTCTAAAGTAAGAGAATGATAAAACTAAAAAAAAATATGATGTACATCACCATGCAAACTTCCAGCGAAAATTTGTTTGAACATCATCATCATCATCTCAGCCATAGGACGTCCACTGCTGAACATAGGCCTCCTCTGTAGATCTCCACATGTACCGGTTGAAAGCGACCTGCATTCAGCGTCTTCCGGCGACCTTTATAAGGTCGTCTGTCCACCTTGTTGGTGGACGTCCTACGCTGCGCTTGCTAGTCCGTGGTCCACTTCAGTAATTTTCGAGCCCATCGGCCATCTGCTCTGCGAGCAATATGGCCTGCCCATTGCCACTTCAGCTTGCTTATCCGGTGGGCAATGTCGGTGACTTAAGTTAGTCTACGGATCTCCTCATTTCGGATTCGAAAACGTAGAGAAACACCGAGCATAGCTCGTTGAGCGACTTTGAGCTTTGAGATGAGGCCGATAGTGAAAGACCACGTTTCGGTGCCGTAAGTCATCAATTGGTTAAAGACTTTCGTCTTGAGGCACTAGAAAAGACATTGCGTAGTTTCCCGAACGCTGCCCAACCGAGTTGGATTCGGCGGTTGACCTCTTTCTCGAAGTTGGACCTACCTAATTGGACTACTTGTCCTAAGTAGATATATGAGTCAACAACTTCGAGTACCGAGTTTCTAACAGGGACTGTTGGAACACAACAACAATTATGTCAAATGCCACTGTCGCACTACCTCACCCCTGCTCCATGTTTCAGGCGTTTTGCCCTCGGACAAACTTGTTTGAACGAGTTCAAGTAATTAGATTTTTTTTAATACGTCATAAATCGTTAACCGTAATTTACCATTTATTACTATACCATTCATTCAATCAACTCAAATATAAAAGAAACTTCAAAGAACTACATTACTCTGAGACGAAAAAAAGAATTTAAAAAAAAATGTTGCAAACTTTCACAGTACATAATACAAATATATTATGGGAGGATCTCCAAAACGGGCGTATTCGTGTGATCGCTCTGGTGCATATATATATATTTTATATTATAGATAGATATATATTTAATGGTAATTATGTCTCTCATTAAAAATAATGATATCCAAATAGTATATTTTTACTATTTTTTTTTTGTTAATTGGCCTTCAATTTACACAAGCAGTTATGAAAATATTTAAGTTCAAAAAATTTCGCGACCAGAGCAATCATAATTGGCGCCAGAGCGATCATAAATGGTGAAAACAGTGAATTAAAAAAATGATATTGCTTAAATATTATTTATTTAGCCGTTTTAAGTCATATTCAGTGTACGAATAACAAAATTAATGTAAGAGAAATGTATTATTTAAGAAAAATATCGTTATAATTTCAAAGTATTACATTATAATTTTTAAAATAACAAATTAACATAATTATAAAAATCGACTTTTGGCTTAGTTTCATTTATTTGGACTATATTATCCGAACTTTCCCTACTTTTCTTCCTTATACTGGCTTGGAGTAAAATCACTCATTGGTAAAGCTGTGCTGTGCTCCAAGCTTTTTTCCTTTGGTAATTCTCTCTTGATTTTGCAAACCATCGTCCGTATAGATCTGAATTATTTTTCATGTAAAGATCATTTTGTTGTATCGGAAGAAAAAAATGGGGATAGCGGAAATTGGTCATATTATAATTACTGGTGGAGATTATAATTCATTTTACTTAGGTACCTAGACACCTCTGTCTAACCCTTCAGGGATTACAGGTGTGATGTTATGTTATGTTTAATTGCTTGAGGTCGTTAGTTCTAGCAATACTTATCATTATTTTGTGTTTCTCAGCACTTTAAAAAATCAACAGATTCAGATATCTCTCTGTTGTCGAACTCTATAGAATAACTCTGTATTTTTAAACATACCTGCGTGTAAACATTGGCTGAATGTTTTGTTTTCTTTAGAGTAAGCTTCAATATAAACCAGTTTTCTGTTGGGAGAAATGACAAAAACATTTTTGTTTTTAACGTGTTTGAACGGCTATTGCTGCTATTCTCACCAACGGAACCGCAGCTGACTTCCACGAATCTTTATGATACGACTCCCTCATGTAGCCTACTATTATGGCTTGAGAAGAAATCACTGACGAAATTTTACTGGCTCCCGCTCTATAATAGTACATTGTTCACCAAGAGGAGAAAGTGACCGATTACGGTCGAGGGTGTCGTTTGCATCCCGAGCCGCAGGCGAGGGCTTTAAAACACCCGAGATCGGGAATCGCACTTTCTCTCGAGTGATACATAGTGCTTTATACTACACCTGTGTGGAAAGTACCTTGATACGGGGAGAAAACGCATCTGAGCGGGAGAGAAAGCGTTTTCTCCCCGCATATTTGTTCACAAATTAATATTTGTTGCAATGACGTACTTTCTACCGTAAATTTGATAAAGTATCAAGGTACTTCCCACGCAGGTGTAGTATAAAATGTTTTTCTTCGAGGCATGATTTCAATCTGCAACAATAGTTGATATTAAATTTTAGAGAAAAAAAGTTTACGTCAAAATCTGTTTATGGGTTTAGGTCACCCAAAGAAACCCAGGAAAGGTCATAAATTAAAGGTTATATGCTTATTTTTAGATTATATGCTATACTTAAAACAGATTTATAACTTACAATTAATGCAAAATATCATTGCTCTGGTCTTTTTGGACAGAGCAATCACAGCCATAGCGATCAGAAAAAGTCACAAAATCATAAATTTAGCCGAATTTCTAAGTTGTAGAAAGTTGTGATTACATCTCATAAAAAACATCATAATGATCACTTAATTATTATTCCAATAGCAAACACATTTACAGGCTTACTATTTAATTTAAATAACATGCCCTAGCAATCATAAAATTCAAGAACCAAATCCAGAGCAATCATAAACTTACCTTCGCGGGAACGTGGCAGACAGGTATCCTCCTCGGCGGTTAGACCACTGCTGGCGTTGCCCAGTGGCGGAGGAATAGAGTATCAATAACGCGTAACTAGGGATGAGCGCGATGTTTTACCTCAGCGCAGAGCGATGAGATAAAATGCCCGGTCACGATTTTAAATTCAAATTGAGGTAAAAGTATTGATAACTAACTAAAAAAAATATTACTAATAAGATTAACTATTTGTTATGTAATCTAAATAAGTTGTTTCATATGAACCTTCTCATTAAAAAGTTAAATAATATTTTTGTCATTCAATCGGGAGTTGGGTCAACCCAGAGCGATCAGGTTTTTAGGGTTTCAGATTTTTTTTTTAATATTTAAAATAAACTTATCTATACATGTAATAAATCTGTAGAAGGGTCAATTCTATACATTAAAAATATGTAAAAAATAAATAGCGGGGCGTGTTGCTGGATCGATACCAAACCCAAATATGTGATTAAAAAATTTTTTGTCTGTCTGTCTGTATATGCAGGCATCACGTGAAAACTAACGGTTCGATTTCGATGAAACTTGGTATAATTATACCTTATTATCCTGGGCATAAAATAGGATACTTTTTATCCTGGAAAAATACGTAAAAAAAAAACTTATTTTTCAGTTTTATTCATAGACGTTGTTCTGTAGAACCGCGAATCTCTTTAATTATTATAGGCTTAGCCGTATTTGGGTGCAATAGATATTTATAAGATGTCATTGTCAGAGTTACTCAAAATTGAGAAATAAACCATCCACGCGAAGACCGACATCCGCGCGGACGGAGTCGCGGGCGGAAGCTAGTTCATAATATTAGCCTTGTATTACTTAGATTAGACACTGAACTGTATATAAAAAAATATTTTGTAAACGTTTTTCGATTTTAAAATGGGTTTATCCAGCCCGACACTAAAAAAAACCTCCTGAGATCGACTCATTATTCACATTAATTTCGGTTATATTTGAGAATCTGCTATTATGCGAATAAAGAAAATAATAAACGTCAACGAAATTTGACAATGACGGCTACAGTGACATTTGAGTAAGATCCCTGACTCTATTTGTTATACTGTTTGAAAGTACATTGTGTTGTAAAACTAAATTCTGAATACCTGTTCATCTTCTTTCAGACTTTAGAACAAGTTCTCCAGCTCGTTTCCACACCACCCTTGAGGTAGAGCTGTCGGCGCGTTTTTTTTATAGTGGTATCCCTATATTACATAGGCCTAGTCCACTGCTGTAATAGATAGATATAGAATAAATACTTAAAAGACCTTAGGCTAGGATATCCGATGAAATTTAATTTAATTTACGGATTTTTTGCGTAAAAAAAAAATGAATTTCATAGTTTTTCTAGCGCTTTCGTCTAAAATACATTATATTATATGTATCTATTTTAAAACCTATTGATTAATTTAGCGAATTTTATAAAAGTTATGGCTTAATTTTTTTTTCATACAGGGTGATTTGAAATTCTATGCTGTCCTTGTAATGGATGATACTAGACCTTATTTGCAACAATTTTAACCCCGACAACATGGGGTCCAAATTTACTGGTCTTGGAGAGAAAGAAACCTTTAAAGATTTTTTGAAAAAAATTACACTTCTTCCTCATAAAGTGCTTATTATTAGAAATTAACGATAGTGACAACTTAGAATACATACTTTTCTGATAGAATATGAACGACTGCATCTAGTGAATACAAGTTTGTCGTAAAATTAATCATATCTTGGGAAATTAAATGTCAAAAACTTCCCTTGATTTCCAAAGTATATATCTCAAAATAAATGTATGACACTTGATTTACTAATTACAGAAAAATTTGTTTAAGAATTTTAAAATGTTGCCACAGTACCCACTTTTAGTTAGTGTCCTACCAGAAAATTAGGGTTCTTACTGACAAGGTAGTAAATTAATGAAAATCGGTTATAATTTTTTTTCAACACAACTTCTTTTTTCTGTGGTTTTAGTCGAAACTGCAATCTGACAGTAGCTTTTTGAGTCAATGCGACAAATCTTGGTCGATCACATCAGGCAAAATGGGTCTGTATTTGGAGTATTTTTACCTATTGACCAGCTAGTCAAAGCATCAATTTTCTTTTATTTAAAACAGCTACTTGAAACAGAAGTAAAATGACGGAATGTTTATAAGCTCTGGTTTCACAAAAAAAAAATAACAAAAACTAAAATGGCGTGGCTATAAGTTACGTCACCCTACTGGTAGGACAGGTAAAATACTCCAAATACAGACCCATTTTGCCTAATGTGATCTACCAAGATTTGGCGCATTGACTCAAAAAAGTACTCGTACTATTAGATAGCGGTTTCGACAAAAACCACAGAAAAAAAACGACGGATTGCACTCTGGGAGTGCCGGCAGAAGTGAAAACGTCAATAGTAATAAACACACACGAACATTGGCGCAAGCGCCCTGCGCCGTCTTACGAATTTTCGATCAGGTCACGTGTCCTGACGCGAGTTTAAATTGTTGAAATTGTTGCAAATAAGATCTAGTATTACCCATTTCAAGGACCGCATCGAATTACAAATCACCCTGTATAATATTTATAACAATTTTAATTACATCAAACACAGTGAAAAAATCTATTAGTAATAAATAATTGGTAATTCGTTGAATCATACCATTTTATAAGATTTTTATTTTTAGAAACTTTTCCTGGAGTAAAAGACATCAACGCGTGAACAATTACAAAAAATTCAGTAATAAATTTATCAAAGCCATTTTTACTAAGAATAAAATACTAAGTAAATTATAGACCTTTTGTAGTCTGAAATAAAGGTTAATTTATTTATTTAAATCCATTTAAAAAATGTTGTTCTTTTAATTCTCATTATTTCAATAAATTTTAAGTTTTGTATCGCGAAAGGTCTTCCTTAAAAAAAAAACGTAGACCAAAACTAGGATTTTCACTAGTATCGTGGTATGTGCCTTTGCAATTTAAACTAACGTTCACAAACAGCGAGATACGGAACAATTTTTTTGAAGATACTCTGTACTCTTCTGTTACTTAAAACACTCATCCATCACTTTTGATAAAATTTCGCTTTTAAAATAATGAATAGGTTTTAACTTTTCCACTGCTGCGTCCATTTGAACACTGCTCCTGAAAAACCTAAAAAACACAGGCCCCTAACACACTGGTGTTTCAGAAAAAATATGAAAGCACTTTAAAATCGCGATATCGAAATTAAAATATAAAATGTTATAACCGACATGATCACGTTGTTGAATTTGCAACGTTAGGCAGCGCGTATAAGGTTGAAAAGTCGACGACACATTCAGTGTCACTTATATCACTTTACATTTCAAATGTCAATTATAAACGTGACTTTACTTTGTATAGTTACATTAAGCTATTTGACATAAATTATTTTATTATTACCCGTTGCTAAAGGAGCGGCGTACAATCCATTAAATAAATAAATTTATTAATAAGTATATTGAAAAGAATTATCGTGAACTTTGCCCCACAATGATTTTACTGACGAACAATAGCCATAAGTACGTAAAATAAATCGATAACTGTTGAGGACTTCATGGCGAGAGAACGGATTGTATTCATACTAAAAGTTTAATGCACACAAGAATCAACATTACTATTAAAAAAACTGAGAGTCATATTTCAATAATAGTTTTAATACCTACTACTACCTACATTTGCTCATACAAATTTGCAAAATGATTAGGTCGATCCGAAGGAAATTCCGTAAAAAAGAAAGACAATTACAAGAACTATACAACAGTAACAGTACATGACAGAATAACAGTACTGTACAGTACAGTTTTAAAGTAACTATACTCTACCAAGCGTTACAGTGTGTTAAGGGCCTAAATATGATTAAAACAAGTCAAAATAATTCAGGTTCAAATCTGTTTGCGTATGTCTTAAAAATATCTGTTGCCTGTGATTTACTTTAAATAGGATGCTTTTTCAATATTTAAAACATTTTAATTAAATCTGTGGCATGTGGATCTTTAAAATCTTTAAAAGCGAAAATATAATCAACGATAGGTTAAAAATACTAAACTGTCATATAACTACTTGAAACATAATATTTTATTTATAAAAAAGTATGTTATATAATACAATGAAATAGCAAAAAGTTTGTGTAAGACCATCATCTCTCCCATGTTACTTGTAGTTGTTGCAACACGTTTTCCTCTTCCATTCTCCCCTATCAGCCGTCACAGCATCATTTACTCCTTTTTCTTTCATATTTTATCATTCCTCACATCCATGAATCCGTCCATCTTTTCTTAGGCCTTCCTCTTCCTCTCCATCCATCAACATTCATACTCATCTCTCTCTTAGTCACATGTCGCGTCATCCCTCTTCATCATGGGTGTAATTTATCTTTAATATGTAGGTATGTATTTAGAAAATATATAAGTATGTTTATCAGTTGTCTAGTACCCATAACACAAGCTCTGCTTAGCTTGGGACTAGATGGCGTTGTGTGATAGTTGTGGAATATTTATTTATTTATTTTATTTTATTTATCACAAATGTCCATACCAAGACAGACAAGTTCAAAACCATGTATCCTTCGATTTTTAAGAATTCAAGTATTACTTTGATATTTTCATTTATTTATTTGGTTCACCAACGACTGTTTACACTAATAACATGGATACTTAAAACTATTTTATACTAAATTCACAGTGTAACACTCATTTAAAGGTAAACACCACAAGCACCACATTAATTCTAATAGGTAATCTATCCATTATCACAATTAATCAAATTGTAGTTATAAAATAACATATTAACTATATAGGCAAACAAAATTAATTAAAAGGAAAAAAAAAGAAGAATATAATCTTGTTTACATTTTATTTTTGTTTCTTACATGGACGACGTGGTTAGTTCATCTCCTTCCTCTAATTTGACGAATTTATAATCCTATTTTATTAAACTTGACATTATACATTATATTGCTTACTTCAAATTATTTAGTCAATTTCATCTGGACATGGTAAACTTGTATTGATTGGATTTAATGTGTTAATAATGAGCCAGTCTTTTTCTACTATAGCTTGAAAACTGTTTGCATGCCTTAGTTAAGGTAGTTAGTATTTGGAATATTTTTAAACCTAACATCTGAAACCTGTACCTACTTTCTGTGCAAATAAAGAACTATTCTATTCTATTCTATTCTATTCTATTCTATTCTATTCTGTTCTGTTCTGTTCTGTTCTGTTCTGTTCTGTTCTGTTCTGTTCTGTTCTGTTCTGTTCTATTCTATTTTATTCTATTCTATTTTATTCTATTCCCCGTATTCTGGATCGACTGAATATTTGTTTTTCGAAATTTCACCAAACGAAAGCTGCTGTTCTCTATAGCCCCAATCTGCATATTGACTATTTTGATTCCCTCGACTCCCTTGTCCCATGTATGAACACGTAATCTTAATGGGTGATTCCAACACGTGTTTGATTAAAAACGACTCATTATCTCATAAACTCCTCTCACTTCTGTCCTCTTTAAATCTTTAAGTCTTACCTCTAACTGCAACTTACTATTGTCCTAATCGTACCCCCTCTTTTCTAAATCTAATTATTGTTTCCTCTCGCAGTAACGTTTCTTATCACGGGCAAATCACTGCTTATTTTTGTTACCATGATCTTATTTATATTTCCTATCGTATCCGTGCTCCCAAACGTAAATCCCAATTCTTGTATCTTCGTAACTATAGGGGTACAGACCTGGTGGCATTGCGAAACAATGCCGGCAGTCTCGACTGGTCTCATCTTGTCACCATATATCTGATGGTATCGATGGCAAAATGGATTATAAAGTAACCCATTTTACTCAACCATCCTGAATTTGTGTGACCGGCGTGCCCCTTTCCGACGTGTCAAAGTAAGACACAATCCTGCGCCATGGGTTACAGAACAAATTAAGGAGCTGATGGCTCGTAGGGATAAAGCCAAGAGCAGATGTAAGCGTAGACCATCGGAACTAAATATATCTTGCTACAAATCGTTACGTAATCGCTGCAGTCGTATATGTCAGAGTGTAAAGAGACGCTATTTCCAAGATCAACTCGACAGTCACAGTTCTTCAGATGCATTCTTTTCTTAATTTTCATTAACAGTGTTACTAATGTTATCTCTTCGAATTTCCACCTCTACGCAGACGACAACTTACTGTAGCCGAGGCAGTTTCTGCTATTACCTGGCTTGTATCAGCGCTTGGGCTAAGTCATTTGGTTTACAAATTAATCCTTATAAGTCTCTGCTGAGATAGGAGCCTTTTGGCCTCGCACAGGACTAAATTGTTTTACCTTTTGTCGTTTTTTTTGTGTTGTTAGTTTTACCTTTTGTCGTTTTTCTTTTATATATTTTGTTTCCTTTGTTGTTTTTATTCATTTTTTTTTATCTGTCCTGTGTGTGTCAATAAATCTCTTTTCTTTCTTTCTTTCTTCTTTCTTTCTCTGGCAATGATAATAGATTTGCATTCGCATGCATTCGCATTGCAGCTGTCCTAGCAACTCTGATGCCTCTTTACCTCGATAGTGTTCCTATTAGTTATTCTGACACCACCAAAGATTTAGGTGTAATATCGACTTTAATGGCGTGCATAGATCAACGAAGTCAGTCGAAAGATATATTTCTCTCTCTCGTCCCAGCGGTGCTCTTTGCCACCCACATTTTGTTTAATATTTATCGACTGTTTCACACGTAAACTGTTTCACACAGTTGTTTTTTATTTTAAGGGTCAGTTATGATGTTTGACATCCTGTTTGTCGTAAATCTAATTGCACTTGAAGGTACTTATCAAATGCTTATAGAGAAATACTGTTGAGTGTTGATTGGATGGTTTACGTCGGGACAAATTCGACATGTGTTCTCAGTCCGAAACAGACTTAACTAGGGACCTCTTGTTAAGTACGTTAAGTTTATTTACTGAGGCTGTAATTCTGATTAATTCTGTCTAAAAACAATGGACACTACTGAAGCTGAGGCGGCCCAAGTTGTAGCTTTATTGCAACAAGGCTTAAGCCAACGTGTCGTGGCCAGAAGGTTAAATCTCAGCCGTTTTGCAGTTCGGCGAGTTTACCAAAGGTTTCTAGAGACTGGGCAGTATCGAAGAAGATCTGGATCTGGAAGACAGAGGGTGACAACTCAAAGGGACGACCGCTTTATTGTGGAGCTGATAAGCTCTACGAAATAGACACCTTTCTGGTGTTGATCTCCAGGGACGCTTACGTGAAGATCGGGGTGTGGCTATAAGTGACAGTACTGTAAGAAGGAGACTTCGTGAGCAGAATTTAAGACCACACAAGCCAGCAACGGGACCACAATTGACCACAGCTAGACTTCAATTTGCACGGAATCACGTTAACTGGACTATAGGCCAATGGGAGTCAGTTCTCTTTAGTGATGAGAGTCGGATGACTTTACACGGTTCTGATGGACGCCGTAATGTCATACGACGGCCAGGTGAACGTTATGCCCAGTGCTGCATAAGAGAAACAGTCAGTTATGGTGGGGGCTCTATAATGTTTTGGGCTGGGATTTCTTTGACTGGACGCACGGAGCTGGTTTTTATAAGAAGGGGTGGTTTAACTGCTGTACGCTACATAACAGAGATCCTGGAACACCATGTGGTGCCATATGCCGGCTATATTGGAGAAAACTTTGAGTTAATGCACGATAATGCGGCCACATGTAGCGCGCATTGTCACGCAGTACCTGGAAGAGGTCGGCATTCGGGTTATGTCGTGGCCAGCAAGAAGTCCTGACCTCAACCCTATAGAGCACATGTGGGACACACTAAAACAAATGGTTAGAGCTCGTATTCCAGCTCCTACAACATTGGGAGACTTGGAAACCGCCATCAGGGAAGAATGGGCCCGAATTCCTCAAGAAACGATAAAAACCTTAATAAGATCTTTAAAACAGCGAATGCAGGCCGTCATTCGAGCAAGAGGAGAGAATACAGAGTATGAAATTAAAACAATTGTGGTCATAACATTTAAGGTTTAAGAAATACAGTGTTTTTAAAATTAATTAAAAATTCGGGTAAAAGTTAACGATTTTTGTTTTTTAATTGTGCTTAAATTGGTGTAAATAAACAAGTTTAATCAAACAAGTTAGTTCTTAAACAATTGTTTTGTTTCACTTAAGAAAAAACGTGATCTCCGATAAAAATGCAGGTGGGCCGATTCTTTTGATGACCAGTGTATATACCAAAACGAGTTATTATTCCTATTCCTTCTCTGTCCATGCTGTAAGATTGTGGAATTCGCTCTTCCTCCTAGTATTAGGGACTCGAAATCCATTTCTATCTTCGAAAATAGAGTCAAAGAGTCAAAAGTGACTATTCTATTTCATTTCATTATCATCATTTACTTAAATACATTTTAAGACATGTATAAGATATATTAGTAAACACCAGTAATTTGTATGTTGTGTACTCAGTACAAGACTGACAGTCCTCCCCCCCCCCTGTGTGGGAGGATCCATTTGATGATTCTACTACGATAAAAAAAAGATAAATAATCTTTTTGAAGTGTAAAATCTTTCCTATCGCTCGTCGTGTTTTAAAATTGGAAAAATTCTCTAGAAAAGACAAAAGAAGCGAAATTATTAAAGAAACTCCAGTTAAGTGGTTCAAAAATGGAAACTTCTAGAAGACCCGTTGATTTTCTGATGTTTCAATGCGTTAAAGAACAATGGCAACTGATTAATAATTATCCTTAAATAAAGAACATTAGAAATAACATAATTGTAGCAAATATTTATTTGATATTGCCACTGCGCCGCTAACACTGCTAGTCATTATTGTTCAATAGCCAAGTAGGTTTATCGGTTTATTTTAATTATTAATCATTTTATTTCTGAATTGTCTTTGTTTAAATTTTACTATGGACACTTTTAACTTGCTACATCGTTCTCACATAATGTACCATCTCAAAATGAATGATGTAACAAAGGTTCAGTAATAATTTTGGCGATCTAAAAAGAGTGTCCATAGAGTTTATTGTCCGTTCTTCTCCATAGAGATCTACACCTTGGAATGGGCATCTACGGTACTTTCACAGTTTTTATGTCTTGTGACTGGGACTGTAGCACCATAATTTTGTAATGTCTAATTATATTTTATTTGTCTTTGACAATTCAAAAGTGCCTATAACTGGCCTACTTGAAATAAATGCTTTGATTTTGATTTTGATTGATTTTGATTTTGGTAGCCAAAATAACTGGCTAGCTAGCTGGCTATTCTACAGCAAATAGCCGGCTAGCTAACCTAATGAAATTTCGGTTTGTTACCCATCTCTAATTATGATATTAATTGCGCGATTTAATTTGTCAAGCAGAGGAATTGTTCAAACATAATATATAGCAATGCGTAACGAATTTTCTTAAAAATCTTTCTAATGGTAATAAAAAAGTATGTTATATACAACATTAGTTTTTGTTTATGCGAAACCCGATACACCTGTCTAGTATTTTTGTGTAAAGAATTTATGTACAAAATTTTAAAACTGTATCATGAAAAATCATAAAGTTTTAAGCTTGTTATGTTACCTGGTTGTCCGTTCAAAACTATCCTAATTTCGCGGCGAGGCGCGGTACCTCCGCTTAACTCGCGCCTCCTGTGTCGTACACTCATTGATAATAGTTTGGTAATACGTACATAACCATATAGTGATTGTATTGTAATAAAGTGGTGATAAAATTTAATTAAAATAATTTTGGAACAAAATACAACATGGTGTAAAAATTACTGGAATCGATTCAGTTCCTGATTCTGAACAAACTATATTCAGGTTTCGCACATACTAAAAATAATGTTGTATAACAAAATGGAATAGCAAAAAGTTTGTGTAAGACTATATCATCTCTCTCATGTTACTTGTAGTCATCGCAACATGTTTTCCTCTTCCATTCTCCCCTATCAGGCGCCACAGTATCATTAACTCCTTTTTCTTTCATATTTTATCTTGCCTCACACAATCCGTCCATCTTTTCTTTGGCCTTCCTCTTCCTCTCCATCCATAAACATTCATACTCATCTCTCTCTTAGTCACTAAAAGTAGAACTCAAGTGGCTCCCAATCAGTTTTCGCAGGATCACTCGGATATTATGTCTACAATACTTTTCAACATTCTTAGAAACCCCGCATATCCTTCATATCTTTGCATTTGTAATAAAAACGGCCGTTTATGTTTAGAATGCACGTTTTAGCTAAACAGCTATATTTCAAGTGTTACAATGTGTTATAAAATTACAGACCACATTTTGTATTTTTGATTCTATTTACGAGTTATGACATTTTTTCGATTGGCGGCGCTAGTGGACTGAAAAAGGCCCCTTAAAATCTTTCCTATCGCTTGTCGTATTTTAAAATTGGAAAAAATCTCTAGAAAAGACAAAAGAAGCATAGTTATTAAAGAAACTCCGGTTAAATGGTTCAAAAATTTAAACTTCTTTTTAAAACTTAGAAGACCCGTTGATTTTCTGATGTTTCAATGCGTTAATGAACAATGGCAACTGATTAATAATTATCCTTAAATAAAGAACATTAGAAATAACATAATTGTAGCAAATATTTATTTGATATTGATTTTGCTTGTCTTTTTTGGACTTTTTATTTTAATTTAGTCATTTTTGTAAATATTTTACTTTTAATTTTAGTTTTTAAATATAGCAACTCCAAAACTTATGAAGAATTCCTGTAAAATTCATTACTGAAAACCGAAATTTACACGATAGTTTTTTTAAGAAAAATGCCACGTTTAATTACTACTTTCGAACAAGACAACAGATATTTTGAAACACATAATATGCAGACTGTAGAATCCCTAAAATTAAAGAAAAAAGAGTTAGTTAATAGAAGCAAAAAACTACAAGCAATTTTTTTATAAACTCTTCCTAACTTCCTTACCTTTAAATCTTCCATGCGGTTTTGTAAAATGACGAAATTTCATCACAATTTTTTGAGTCGACTTAAGGGCATGCAAAAATGAGGAGAAAAATGGATTCGTTAAAAACAAAGATGAACGGCGAAGTGACTGCTTGATGGATGAAATGATATAAAGGATGTGACTGCTAACATGGCCAGTAATAGAAAAATATGGAAGAAGAAGACATGCTGTTTATATGATAACAATATAACTTGAAAGGCATGGTTGGCATGGACTAAGCGATGGACTGCTATGAATATATGAGATAAATGATAAACATTTCGACTCATTTTGTGCGAAACCTCGTCACCCTACTGATGCCCCTTGTCATGTCCTTTTAAAAAGACACTTGGATTTGAAACGAGAAAAAATATTCTCGATCTTTGCCCAAGTGGTTTTTAAAAGGTCATGTTCCACCGTGGTTGGAGCTCTGGAACTCAGGAACACAGGAAGTCAGGATCTCAGGAACTCGGCAACCAGGAAACATGAACGACAAACACAGACACCGCTCTTTCACTTCACACCAACGACACCTAAAGACAAAAAAATGTGATTTATAAAAAAGGCATCAGCCAATCAGTCTTATTTTTAAACGATTTCAAATAAGGAGGTCGGTTTTTAAATTTCTAGTTTTAGTTATATATACTTTTAATTATTACATATTTATAATTATATTTTTGAGCCGTTTGGGGTTGAAACTATAGGGCCATGGGGTCCGAGTGCTCACAGCCTCTTCAAAGACATTTCTAAAAGACTTGTTGACGCTTCCCGTGACCCAAGAGCTGGCTTTTACCTTGGCCAGAGGCTAAGTATTGCCATACAAAGAGGCAATGCCGCCAGTCTCTTGGGCACATTACCAGCTGACAGCGTTGAGGATGAATTTTTCGATGCTTTTACAGAGCATCGAAAAATTAAAAAAGTTTAGTTTAGTTTTATTTTAATTTTGTATTTTTATATTTATTTATTTTTAGCTTCTTAAAATTAAAATTAGAAATAAATTGTATTTATTTCTGTGAATTTGTTCCTGTTTCTTGAAATTATTATTCCTTTATTCATTTTTTTTTCCTATCTGTTTACATTTTTAAATATTTTTACAAAAAAGAAATTAAAAAAAACATTTAAAAATATAAAAAAATAGTGGTCCACCAACATCGGGAACAGGGTCCAAGGTGCCGGTGGTTAGGGCTCTAGAGAGAGGAACCTCCTCACAATGCGCGCCGTGTCCAAAAGAACTGCTTTCTGCATCAAGCCCTTGAGCCAGCTGCACAACGAGAGCCTCTTGAGGTGTTGGTCGAGGCTCTTCGCAATGAGTCCATTGACCGAAACGACTATCGGTACAATGACTGCTGAGTCCACGTTCCACATGTCGACGATCTCGTGAGCTAAATCAAGATACTTGATTTTTTTATCATTTTCAGCTTTCACGAGATTTTCGTCATGAGGGACGGTGATATCAACAATCATTGCACGGCGCTCTCGGCGATCTACCACCACAATATCAGGCTTATTGGCTACAATAGTCCTGTCAGTGATGATAGATTGATCCCAATACAATATGGCATGACCGTTTTCAAGAACTGGGTCGGGCACATACCTGTAGTATGGTACTTCAGAATCCACAAGGTTGTACTGCAGGGCAAGTTGCTGGTGGATAATCCTAGCTACTAGATTGTGTCTGTGCAAGTACTCGCCGTTAGCAAGACGAGAACAACCGGAAACAATGTGTCTGATCGACTCACCAGGACGGTGGCATGCCCGACAGATGTCAACCGTACCGTCCTTGACAATATATTTCCGGTAATTGTTCGTCATGATAACTTCATCCATAATTGCACAGACAAAACCTTCGGTTTCCCCGAAGAGGTCACCGAAACGTAGCCAGGCCACAGACGCCAAAAGGTCTACGTCAGGTCCGTGAAGGGCCCGGTAAAACCGTCCGTGTAGCTCCTTGCTCTGCCATACCTCCTTGCGATCATTAGTATCCAATACCACAGGTTTGCGCCAGTTCTCGTTAGCCAAGGAGAGCGGGGTAAGGCCTTTATCCACTGAGACTACATCTCGATGCATCCCCACGTCGGCTTCAAGGAAGTATTCCCTGAGACTGCATACCTCACGGTTGTGCAAGGTCTTAGCATTGAGGAAGCCACGACCTCCACATTTCCGCGGGATATACAGTCTCATTACCGATGACCGTGGATGATGCATTCGATTTGCAGTCAGCAGTGTTCGGACTTTTCTATCCAGGGCGTCAAGTTCCGTCTGAGTCCATTTGAGTATGCCGAAAGAATACATCAAAACCGGCATGACCCAACTATTGAAGGCGCGCACCTTATTTCCGCCTGATAAAAGACTATTTAACACTTTATTCAGGCGGCCAAAGAAGCGCTCCTTCAACGATTGCTTCATGCCAGCTACATTGATGCCCAATGATTCCGACATACCCAAATACTTATAGGTTTCGGTTGCTGATAGGGATCTAAGGTTTATGGAATCTGAGAGTTGGGTGCGCACAGATTCCACAATCTCCCCTCGTTTTACATGCATGACCGCACATTTGTCCACACCAAATTCCATCATAATGGCGCTACTGAAGGTTTCAGTAATCTTCAGTAGCCCCATCAGCTGCGAATGAGTGGGCGCAAAGAGTTTCAGGTCATCCATATAAAGGAGGTGAGATATAACCTGACCGCCTCTCCTCAACCGATAGCCTAGACCTGAATCCTCCAGCAGTGTGCTAAGAGGATTCAGGGCTAAGCAAAACCAAAGCGGACTCAAACTGTCACCCTGGAATATTCCTCGCTCAATCCTAATCGGTTCATCGTTCCCAAGAATCTGCCGACGTCCTGGATAGAGAAGGACCGTCCTCCATTGCCGCATACATGACAACAAGAAGGTGCGAAGTGTTGCATTTATTTTATACAACTCCAACACCCTCATGAGCCACGTATGCGGTACAGAGTCATAGGCCTTCTTATAATCTATCCAACACGTCGACAAGTCCCTCCGGGATCGACGAACCTGTTGGCTTACGGCCATGTCAATAAGGAGCAGCTCTTTAGTACCGCGGGACCAATTCCTACATCCATTCTGAGAGGCAGACATAACTGAATTGCTATCAATATGATAAGAAATTTTGGCTCTCAGAATGGATGTCAGAACTTTATAGACCGTCGGTAAACATGTAATTGGTCTATAGTTCTTTGGTTCCGCGGTACTACCTGATTTATAGAGCAGGTGGGTAACTCCTGTGGTAAAAAACAATGGTAGCGACCCTGTCTCTAAAGATGACTGAAATTGTGAAGCTAAGCAAGCGTGCGACCTTCGTAGCCATTTTATCCAAAAATTATGCAGTCCATCCGGCCCTGGAGATTTCCAGTTGGGTAACGGACGGACTGCATGGGCCACGTCAAGTGAAGTTATAGAAATGGCTCCCATTTCTGGGATTGAGTCACACGCTCGCTCAACCACACGCATCCAGTCACCCTCAGTATGACCAACGGGCACCGACCAAATACTTCGCCAAAAAGCACTAATAGCTTCATTATCTGGCAGGCGCTCGTCAGTCACACTTTGATTAAGAATGGGTCGCTCCCATGTTCTGTATACCCACCTTTCATCACTTTGGAACATGCGATTCTGAGTGTACCGATCCACTCTTCGCTTATACCGGCGGATACGGTTTGCCCATGCATAAACTTTCTGCTTCAGGAAGTCAATGCGCTCTGTGACGCGGGACAAATAATCTCGAGAAGTGATTCCAGTTCCCGAGAATGCCCGCTTCACAAAGCGCATCACCCTTGGGCGTGTATTTCCCTCCCTGAAGCAGATGAGCTTCCCAATGAGCACCCTGGCCTCATTGATACGACGCTCAATCCTGCATTGCCAGGCTGGTACGGCAGGTTTCGGTCGTGCAGCTCTGTCAGTGTTTGGAAATTTAACATGAGCTACACGACATGCCGCGATAGCCGTACAATACAAGATTGAGTGTGTATCGCAAAGGTCTGCGCTGCTATCAATAAAATCTGGTAGCAACGCATCCAGGGCACACACTAGTGCTCTGTTTTTTTTATTCATGGGCAAACGTGGTAGCCGCGGCCTAAGGTCAGGCGATGTAAACCGATACTCACGAATCGCATCCTCCAAAGCACTCCTTATTTCCGTATTGCATTGGTCATTTGCAGATATAGCCCTGTCAGTCTCCTCTTCAGCATCCTGGTTTACTCGAGCAGTGGCAGGCACATGGGTGTTTATCTGTGCTGCCAGAGGGTTGCTGACAGGGCTACTCTGCATTTCCGAGCGCAGCCGATCAAGTGTAGCATCATCCAACCTATGACTACGTTGAATCACGCGCACCTGATCCGACAATCGTTGGGCCGAGACGTTGACAGCGGGTTCAAGCACCTGAAACAGAGAGAGCATCCGGACTCGGTACGCTGTAAGGTTAATTCCTCCCTCTGTAGCCCCATAATATGCGCGCATCACATTTTCATTAATGGACTGAGTCCAACGAATGCGCGACACATTTCCACCGGCAGCGGGGACCCTGTTCGGGGCCTGTTGGCCTCGAGGTCCCAAGCCCGCTGGTGGCCGTCCTCTGCCTCGTCGTCGCGGTGGTGATGGTGTCGACGGCGGGGAGAAAAACTCGTCGCTGGAGCTCGACGCAACTGCAGCGACCGGAGACACGACGTACTCAGATGAGGCGCGTCCCGGCGGCTGCGAGGCGGAGCTCAGCGACGAGTCCGGAGATGGTGGGTGTGCCTGTAGCTGTTTTGTCCGACTTCTTGTAATCATTCGGTTGATTGTGACATAACTATGATTTCATTTTCGTTCTGTTTTGATTATATTTCATTGTCATCATAATATTGCTGCAATTTTTTATTTTTGTTTTCGTTGGTAAAATAACATATTTTAAGTTGGATTATGCGAAAATTAAATTAAAATTGTATGGAAATTAAAGCAGAAAATTTTTACGTCACTCTTGACAGACGTCGGACCACAGATTGAAATTATTATTATGTAGTATAAAATATAGATTCAGAATATAAAACAATAAATACTTAGAAGGTCGGTTTAAAAATAAATAAAAATTTAGTTGACTTGAGGAACTAAGAGTACTGTATTTTTTATTATATTTATTTGTAACCGACTTCAAAAAAAAAAAAGGAGGTTATCAATTCGACCCGTATGTATGTTTTATTTCCAGAACCGCCCAGTTTTCGTACATGTTAGTCTAAAGATAAAGATAAAGATCAATTTATTTGTTAAACATGTGTAACATGATACATAGATAAATGCACATTTAGATGGTAAAATATTTTTTACAGAACCAACATGTTTTGCCTCACTCGGCGTACAAATGTTTGGAAGTTATATTTTTATTAAGAATAACAAATAAGCAAATGTCAGTTAAAATAATTATGTCAATATTGTGGCAAACAAAAGTAGGAAAAATAAAATAGAATACATTTAAAATTTATCATTTAAAAAATCATTTATGCTATAGTAACATTTATCAGTCAGTAGGTTTTTTAGTCTTTTCTTAAATAAATTGAGATTCAATACTTTAATGAAATTCGGAATGTTATTGTAAATTAAGGGTGCCATGCATACAAAGTGTAGTATGTATGTATATAGCTTAACGTTTACTTTGACTGACGACCTTCTTTTTTCGAGAGTACAATTATAATTGTACTATTTTCGAGATTATTATAATTCTTCAACTATTGAGTTCATAATTTCATCGATAAAATATGAGCCCAGCTGGCTCAGTGGTTTAGATATCATCATCATCATGTCAGGCCGGGATCACCCACTGCTGGGTATAGGCCTCCTCCTTTTTATGCCATATATAAATAGAATATATAAATATTCCACAACTATCACACAACGCCATCTAGTCCCAAGCTAAGCAGAGCTTGTGTTATGGGTACTAGACAGCTGATAAAAATACTTATATATTTCTAAATACATACATATTATAGATAAATTACACCCAAACACAGAACAAATGATCGTGCTCATCACACAAGTCCTGGGTGGGAATCGAACCCACGACCTCCGGCATAGCAGTCAGGGTCTCTCGGTTCTGTGCTTATCTTATCCAACTATTCCCCGCAATCTTTACACTACATAAATGCGTTAATCGAAAGAGATCCGAGTTCAAATCTTACGCAGTCGATAGGCATTTTCTAGGTTTTTACTCGATTGTTAAATATTGGCTTTGTTTGGAATTTCTGTGTTGTTTCTTGTAGTTGTTGGTGAGTATCGTGTGATTTAATAGATAACGGTATTGTATTTAAGTATTCCCAAAATGTAAACTATTTATAATAATTGGTCGCGGGACTAACGATTACTGTGACCCCGGCACGTAAAGGGCTATTAAAGGACACCGTGGATTTTAGTAAGTACGAGTCTGACAGTCCCTCCAGCTCTGCCCTGCCCATAGAAAATGGTCACCATCTCTTCTTATTTGTTACATATTTTTAATCGTTTCGTTAGTTCTGCTTATTGTCATTTTATTTCGTTTTCAATTTTTGCTAATGATGATAATTTAATATAAGGTTTAGAATAAAAAAAAACTGGAACTCTGTCACCCATCGACAAACAAACCCCGACAACATTTTACTAAGCGCCATCTATGCTATGAAGAACTAACATCAAACCACAACGCCATCTATGTCCGTGTATGTGGCACCAAACGTAAACTGTCGTAGCGCCACCTTTGAACCAGATGAAGAACTAATAAAGCAAAAGGAAGATGGTGTATTCAGCCGAGCATGCGCTGTGACCCCGACGCCATTTTGACGACCCGGGCGTGGTTATTATCGGACGATGAGCTGCCCCCTACCCCTTACTCGCCATCCGCTAGCCTACAGTGGCCGGGAATTGCTAAAGTGGACATTCGCTGTAACCCCGACGCCATTTTGACGACCCTGGCGTGGTCATTATCGGACGATGAGCTGCCCCCTACCCCTTGCTCGCCATCCACTAGCCTACAGTGGCCAAAATGGACATGCGCCGTGACCCCGTCGCCATTTTGACGACCCTGGCGTGGTCATTATCGGACGATGAGCTGCCCCCTACCCCTTGCTCGCCATCCACTAGCCTACAGTGGCCAAAATGGACATGCGCCGTGACCCCGTCGCCATGTTTTAATGTACAAAGCATGCTCGTAACGGAAGGAAAAAATGGCGTGAATTTATTAATAATAATGTCTAACGTGCCCTTCTTCAAGTGGGCAACGCGCCTTAATTATCGACTCTAGCACATCAACCTGATCTGTCAATTTTTCCCAATCAATCATAAACCTTCTTCTATTGTGATAAAGTTGAAAATCTATCAAAGAAAGTCATGTCATGATTTGATTTGATTTGTTCACGTGTTTGGTCTAAGCGGTGAGTGGAGCAGCGGGCGGCGCGAATAAGACACTAATTTACTTTGTAGTATTTGAATTCGCTATTGGCGGCGCTTCGTGATGTGTTTCAAACATTTCTCTACATTGTATCTTTCCGCTCGCTGCCCCGCGACAAGGTCAAGAACACGCCGTAACTCTTCGCAGTTACTTTCTGTTAATACACATTAAAAAAAATTGCGATCACTTTGAAAATGGAAATCTTTTTTGTTATGATCTAGACGCCAGCAGATCAACATCAACATCAAATCATCAATAATCATAAATTTTTAGATAAAAATATAGATTTGTAATATAAAGAACAACAAAACACGTCAATTGTTTTTCCATAAATTTAAAAAGAAAAACAGGTTATGCTAGTGATCACAACCTATTTTTGGTTTATGTTTATAAAACAATAAGAAAATAAAAATGTCAAAAAAATCAAGTTCTTTAATCTAGCATAGTTTACTTATTTTCTCTTTAAATTAATTAATTCATTTATTTATAATTATAGTACAACAATAATGTACTTCAGTCTCTTAGTAAGCTTTATGTAAGATGAAATATACGAAATATGGCCCACTTCCGAACTTGTACTTTCTTTGTGCAATTTGAAACCGTA
This sequence comes from Agrotis puta, assembly GCA_943136025.2. NCBI lineage: Eukaryota > Metazoa > Arthropoda > Insecta > Lepidoptera > Noctuidae > Agrotis > Agrotis puta. The sequence goes on along the minus strand of OW964195.2, from coordinate 1,370,694 downwards.
AATGTGGCAGAGTTTTGATCAAAGCTCGTTTAATTAAAAGGTATCATTGACACGACAAACAAGAATAATAAAACTATCGCCAATAATGTGATGGACGCGACTGTACATACAATAGCTACACATAATCCTGTAATTTATAGAAGGTTATCGATATGTATGAAACCGTCGCCTTTTTGCTGTCATTCGCATTTGGTCGGATAACAAGTTATTTAGAAATAGTTTTGGTTCTCGATTTATATCTGCTAAAATAAGAAATGCTTGTAGCTGAAATTTACGGAATGTGTACTTAATTAAACACTGGAAATATTACTTAATAAATAAACACTTTCGCGTCAAAGCTTAAGCATTTTCAGTTTAATTTAAAGGGGTATTATCCAAAAATGTGTGTGCACTTTGTCTTTAAGCTTTTGGTGGGTGTTAAAAACAAAAAAAAAAAATTGAAATCTGTTTACAATACGTTTATATGTTTTTTTTTAATTTAAGCGATAAGATTATTTTTCGGTTTTTCATAAATGTATGATTACTTAGAAACGACGGATCTTTTTGAAAAGCCATTTATTTACAAATAACGCACAATTTACGAACTTGCATTTTTACAAAGTCATTGTTTCCGAAAAACCAGATTCTGCAAAACGTTACTGCAGCAAGAAATGGTATATCTACAAAACCTTAAGCCCCCAAAAATTTTATTTTCAGCGCACATTTATACACTAATTTAAGCTACATGCCCAAAACCTTTTTTTTTGCTTCGGACACTCGTTCAGAATTTTCTTGCCTTTTTTTTTAGGGTGCCAAAATCATCAAATGAGGGGGGACCTGGGTGGGGCGGAAGGGACTGTCAGACTCTTACTGACTAAAATCCACCCGTGTTTCTTCGGATGCCTTTTACGTTCCGGGGCCGCGGTATTCTGGATTAAGAAAAAATCCGCGACCCCAGCAGGCATTTGGCCCCGTAAGGCCCGGCGCCCACTATCGGTGGGCATCGGTGCGGCTCGGTAGAGCTCGAGCGCTTTACGCCGGCTTTGGGCGCCTTAGAGCTGCGTCGGGCGACTTTGGGTGGCTTTGGGCGCCTGAGAGCTGCCTCGGCAGTCGTAAGCACGCCTTAGGACGCCGTAGCTGATTTTGGGTAGCCTAAGAATAATTCTGGCTGCAGAAACATCGCAGAGCAGTCACTGGTAACGTTTCGTGAAAACAGTTATGTGTGTGTATTTATAATTTTGGATTGGGACTTAGTTCTCATTGTTCATCTTGCTGAAGAAGAAGAGAAACTTGGAGCCTTAAGACAAAAAAGAAGATTTTGGGTGAATAAGCTTTGGAAGGAAAGATGTACTTTCGGTGAATTTCATAACTTGTTTAATGACTTACGATATGACGTTCGCAAATTTTAATTTTTTTTTTGGTATTAGGACATTTTTATTAGTATTTTGGTTAAAAAAAAATGCCAATAACAGTTTTCTTTACGAATGTACATGCGCAGAAGGTCGCAGAGCCCATGTTCAGGACTGCCACGGTATTTTGCGTCTACTTGACGATACGATAATGAAGGCGCGTGCGGTGATCGAAATGACTGTTCTGCGACGTGTCTGATCCGAAAATGCCACCCGAGCTACCCGAAGACCGCCTCGGCATCCTTAGCCATGCTTACGGCTGCCGAGACCGCCCGAAGTCGCCCGACGCAGCACTAAGGCGCCCAAAGCCGCCCGAAGCCGGCGTAAAGCGCTCGAGCTGTACCGAGCCGCACCGATGCCCACCGATAGTGGGCGCCGGGCCTAAGGGGCCCCGTCGGCGACGCGTGAAACACGACGCGCTAGCGACCCGGGCTTGGTCCTTGGTCGGACGGCGAGCTTACCCATTACTCACCGTCCGCAAGCCCGCTCCGCCGCTGTGCCCTCTGCTATTCAGAGGGACACGCGTCGGAGCGTCCACCCGACAGGCTATTCGCATACGGGCAAAGAGACCCCTTAGGCACACAGTGCCTAAGGAAGAGTTTTTGCCCGCATCCCAGTGTGCACCGGCCCGAAAAACTGGTCTTCCCCCCGGACGTATCCGAGAGGGAACTCCAGTCCACGGGCGCACGTGGAGGTTTCCTGTCATAGCACCCCAGAATTTTCTTGCTAGACTAACATTACGGGCACGCCGCAATCGCGGCGGTAAGCCCCTCTTTCAGGAGTGGCTGGATAGGCGTCACGGCGTCCTGACCTACCGCATGACGCAGGTCCTCACCGGACACGGAAATTTCGGGAGGTTCCTGTGTCTGATAGGGAGGGAAGAAACGCCTGGGTGTCACCACTGCGAGGATCGTCCGGAGGACACGGTGGAGCATACGGTGCAGGACTGCCCCGCTTGGGTAGAGCACCGCCGTGTCCTCACCACGGCGATAGATGGAGACCTCTCGCGCCCGGCATTGGTCGAGGCCATGCTGCGGGGTGAGACGGAGTGGGAAGCGGTCGTCTCCTTCTGCGAAGCAGTCATGCTCGTGAAGGAGGAGGCAGGCCGCCTGAGGGAGAGGACAGCGTCCTCCCTCCACCCCAGCCGCAATGGTAGACGCCCACGGCGTCGGACGTCGCAAGACGATCTCCGGCCACCGTAGGCGCGGGCATGCGGGCAGCGAGTAATGGGCGACTGGCTGTCCGACCATGGACACCATGCCCGGGTCGACGGCGCGTTGTGTTCCACGCGCGCCTCAAAGACTGTCAGCATAGTGACGGGGCCTGTAGAGGGCCAAAGCCTGCCGGGATCGCGGGACCAAGGGATTACCGTGACCCCGGTACGTAAAGGGCTAGTGAAGGACACCGTGGATTTTAGTCAGTACAAGTCTGACATTAAAGGGTGGGAGGACCCATTTGATGATTTTACCACGATAAAAAAAAAAGACTAACATTACCCCAGCAGTTTTTTTTCGATTTTTTTCCTAAAACACAGCACGAACTATTTTTTTTTAAGTGGCGCATCTTATTACGCACTAATGAATGGCAAAACTGAATTCCTTGTAGAAGACATTATCTTGCTGGAGTAACGAACACCATCTCACACCGAGACGCAACATTTGCAGTATCGTTTCTTCATATCGCGTTTCGGTGTGAACTGACCCTCTGTCAGTTTAATTAAGCCCCATCTATGCCATGAAGAACTAACATCAAACCACAGCGCCATCTATGTCCGTGTATGTGGTATCAAACGTAAACTGTCGTAGCGCCACCTTTGACACAGATGTAGAACTAATAAGGCAAAGGGAAGGGGGTGTATTGAACCGAGCATACGCTGTGACCCCGACGCCATTTTGGCGACCCGGGCGTGGTCATTATCGAACGATGAGCTGGCCCCTACCCCTTACTAACCGTCCAAACACGGACAAACCCCGACAACATTTTTATTAAGCGCCATCTGTGCTATGAAAAACTAACATCAAACCACAGCGCCATCTATATCCGTGTATGTGACATCAAATGTAAATTATAGTAGCGCCACCTTTGATGCAGATAAAGAACTAATAAAACAAAGGGAAGGGGGTGTGTTGAACCGAGCATGCGCTGTGACCCCGACGCCATTTTAACGACCCGGGCGTGGTCATTATCGAACGATGAGCTGCCCCCCACCCTACGGTCGCCGTCCGCTGGCCTACAGTGGGCATGCGCCGTGACCCGGTCGCCATGTTTTAAAGCATGGTCATGCTCTTAACGAAAGGAAAAATGGCGTCAATTCATTACATATAGGTAATGTCTTAGGTGCCGCTTCCTCCAAGTGGGCGACGCGCCTATCGCCTGTAATTTTTTCCCAATCAAACATGAACCTTCTACTATTGTGATAAAGTTGAAAATCTATCAAAGAAAGTCAGAGTCGGCTTGGATTTTTCGCTGCATTTGCTTTAAATCGTCCATTACAGAGACAAAAAACATCTTTAAGCAACATTAACACTTATCACAATATCTCGCAAAAAAAAAAGTAATCGCTTTCTGCAAAAATCGTTCCTTGCACGCCTAAAAACTAGAAACTAGCCTAAATCTATAACTTAAAGTAGTTATTAATTCCAATCACCCCTTACAAACCCAATTATCCTTTGCCCTTTGTTTGACTTCACCCCCACCACCTACTTTATATCACGAAAAAATCAATAAAAAATTAAATTTAAAAAAAAAACTATCTATTTGTTCGGTTATTACCTATTACAGAGACGCATAAGCACTACTAGACCCTTAGAAGCTTACAATAATTGCTTCCAAATTCCATAAGCCATTGTCTGTGCTACTCCAACCCTCTCATCAACGACGCGACGCAACTACAACTTTATTTAACGGGCAGCTCACACACCGAAACGCGACATTTGCAGTATCGTTTCGTTTCGGTGTGAGCTTAGCCTCTGTCACTTTTATTTGACAGGCCTGTTGGTCTAGTGGTTAGTGACCCTGACTGCTATGCCGGAGGTCGTGGGTTCGATTCTCACCCAGGACAAATGTTTGTGTGATGAGCACGATCATTTGTTCTGTGTCTGGCTGTAATTTATCTATAATATGTATGTATTTAAAAATATATGAGTATGTTTATCAGTTGTCTAGTACCCATAACACAAGCTCTGCTTAGCTTGGGACTAGATGGCGTTGTGTGATAGTTGTGGAATATTTATTTATAATTTATTTATTTATTTATTAAGCGCCATGTATGCTATGAAGAACTAACATCAAACCACAGCGCCATCTATGTCTGTGTATTTGGCATCAAACGTAAACTGCCGTAGCGCCATCTTTGACGCAGATGAAGAACTAATAAAACAAAGGGAAGGGTGTGTATTGAACCGAGCATGCGCTGTGACCGCGGCGCCATTTTAACGACCCGGGCGTGGTCATTATCGAACGATGAGCTACCCCCCACCCTACGGTCGCCGTCCGCTGGCCTACAGTCGCCGAGATCGCTAAAGTGGGCATGCGCCGTGAACTGGTCGCCATGTTTTAAAGCATGGTCATGCTCATAACGAAAGAAAACAATGGCGTCAATTAATTAAATATAATGTCTAAAGTGCCGCTTCCTCCAAGTGGGCGACGCGCCTGTCGCCTGTAATTTTTTCCCAATCAAACATGAACCTTCTTCTATTGCGATAAAGTTCAAAATCTATCAAAGAAAGTCAGAGTCGGCTTGGATTTTTCGCTGCATTTGCTTTAAATCGTCCATTGCAGAGGCAGAAAACATCTTTAAGCAACATTAACACATTACAATATCTCGCAAAAAAAAAAAGTAATCGCTTTCTGCAAAAATCGTTCCTTGCACGCCTAAAAACTAGAACTATATTTGCTAAACAACATCCAATCACTTACACTATTCCTTAAAGCTCTTTCCCCCTCCTCCCCCCACTCAAAATGCAAAGGATAAACCTGTCCCCCCCCCACGTCACCTTAAAAATTAATGAAGTAATGAAAAAATAACCAATTTTAAGAAACTCATAATAACAGCCTAAAACTATAGCTTAAAGTAGTTATAAATTCCAATCACCCCTTACAAACTCAATTACCCTTTGCCCTTTGTGTGACTTCACGCCTACCACCTACTTTATATAAGGAAAAAAATCAATAAAAAATAAAATAAAAACTATCAATTTGTTTGAATAACCTATTATAGAGACGCTTAAGCACTACTACATTCTAAAAAGCTTACAATCATTACTTCCAAATTCCGTAACCCTTGGTCTGTGCTACCCCCAACCCCTCATCGACGACGCGACGCAGCTACAACTTAATTTAACGGTCAGCTCACACACCGAGACGCAACATTTGCAATATCGTTGCGTCACGTTGCGTTTCGGTGTGAGCTGAGCCTCTATCACTTTTATTAAGCGCCATCTATGCCATGAAGAACTAACATCAAACCACAGCCCCATCTATGTCCGTGTATGTAGCATCAAAAGAAAACTATCGTAGCGCCACCTTTGACGCAGATGAAGAACTAATAAAACAAAGGGAAGGGTGTGTATTGAACCGAGCATGCGCTGTGACCCCGACGCCATTTTGACGACCCGGGCGTGGTCGTTATCAGACGGTGAGCTGCCCCCTACCCCCTGCTCGCCGTCCGCTAGCCTACAGTGCCCGAGGATCGCTAAAGTGGACATGCGCCGTGACCCCGTCGCCATTTTTCATGCATGGTCATGCTCGTAACGAAAGGACAAAATGGCGTCAATTAATGAAATATAATGTTAAACGTGTCGCTTCCTCTAAGTGGGTGACGCGCCTTAAATAAAGATCACAAAATCTCGCAAAAAAAAGTAATCGCATTCTGCAAAAATCGTCTTATCGTTAAACCTCCAATCAATTAGACTATTCCATAATCCCGTGCTATTTATATACCTTAAGGAAGGGAAAGGAGGGAAGGGGGGTGGGGTAGCCACCCCCCTTCCCACTGATTACCCCCCGTCACTCCAAACATAAATAAGAAAATGCTAAATTATCAGCATTAACAGCCGAAAACTATAGCACTAGCTAAACTACCTCCAATCACCCCTTACAAATTCAATTACCCTTTGCCCTTTGTTTGACTTCACCCCCACCACCTACCATAAGTCACCGAAAAGTCAATAAAAAATAAAAGAAAAACCATCAATTTGTTTAAATACCAATAACAGTGATGCCTAAGCACTGAACCCATAGACCCTTAAACATTTATTACATCCAAATTCTTTAACTCTTTGTCTGTGCTACCTCCACCCCCCCCCCCCCACCCCTGCAAAAAATAGTAAAGTATGTAAAAATAAAATCAATTTAAACAAACAAAACGGGGAACGTCTGAAAACTAGAAAAATAGTGGCAAAACAGTTTCTAATGATCACTTACTTTAATTTGACCCCTTGTCCTTTGTCCACCCCCCCACCCCACCTCCCTGCCTGACCCAATAATCAATAAAAGATGGTAAAATAACCAATTTTATAAAAAGTCATAAACAGTTACCGCCTAAAGGTTAGACCTATATTTAAAAAGTGTCTAATTACTACTTACAATTCCCATTTGACCCTTTGCCCTTTGTCTGGCTCAGCCCCACCCTTTCACCCCAAATCACCCCAAAATTCGCCAGAAAACGCAACAAACAGCAATTTACTAAAACAAACAGAAGAACGCCGAAGAACTTGACCTAGATCCGCTTATCAGGGGTGTTTAACCCCTAAACTTTCAGATGTCTTTGTCTTAGCTTACCCCCCCCCCCCCTCTCCACTGCCCCCCCACCGTGTACAGAAAAACCCCAAAAACTCGCTCCTCTTCAAAAACTGGTCGCAGATGGCCTTGAAAGTAGACCTTGAAAACCTGTTACCGCTAATTAACCTAATCACCCCTTAGATGAACCCTCTTTGTCTCCCCTTAAGCCCCACCCACAACCCGGAAAATCGCCAAAAAATCGCAAGATTCGCGAAAAGAAATTGCAAAAAAAAACGCAAAATTCGCGAAAATAAATTGCTGATGCCTAAACTAGAATATTATTAGGCTTACTCACTTGTAATAAGGCTGCTATTTCTTCGGCACCTTATGATACACTAGAGTGCAAGGTAACACATGCACACGCGGCGGAAATCTAGGCTCGACTGTGGAGAATACTAAATGGGACCTAAGGGATGCACAGGGTTGTGAAAGCGCGGTGCGTTTTATCGACATTGCATTTTTTTGTGTGTCGATATATTTTTATTTGGGAAATTAAAATTATATTATTATTATTTTAAAAACTATTTTATTAAATTAGAAATAAATTGCTTCTACTTTTCAAAGATGATGCAGTTACTAATATTTGGATTTATTAAGTAAATCATCAAAATAATATAATCATTTTTTTTTGATTTTGCAACAGTTTTTGTATTACTTGATAGTGTTGTAATTCGTAAAAATAATACATAAATTGTAATTAATTATTTTAGTAATTTAGATTGTTAATTTATTTATAACTATAATAAAAAATATTTATAATCTGTCTAGCCTGAGATACAGGTTTAACATTCAGGCAAATATGTAACTGTGCTCTCTTCTAATTTTTAAGATATTTTTGTTATAGAAAAGGAACGGTCGCGGGTCTGTACGAATTACCGTGACCCCGGAACGTAAAGGGCTTTTGAAGGACACCGTGGATTATAGTCAGTACGAGTCTGACAGTCCCTCCCGCTCTGCCCTGGGTGGGAGGACTCATTTGATGATTTTATCACGATAAAAAAATAAAATAAAAAAAGGAACACTTTTTTATAAATAAACGAAATTTGAATTGAACTGCTGAATTCGGAGAGTAGAGGTGGCTCAGTGAAAACAGCCCCGACTGAATTTTAGATCGTGAGTTCGACACATACAGATGCATTAAATTAAGTAATTTATTTAGATAAATGAACCATAGACCTTTAGGAGAATAGGCCTGTGTCCCAGGTCTGGAACTATTATAGGTTGATTATGTTTTTTTTATTCAGTTTATCCGTATGTCTCGGTTTCGATTCCCGCGGGTCGAGCAACCTCTTATTATGTTTCTTTTTTTTTAATATAGGTTTAAATATTAATTTAAATATAAACATAGATTCCGAACAAAATTTGTGTAGTACCTAAGTACATATTTTAAGTGCACCTGTGAACGAGTACCGCCATATTTTTATTTTAAATTCATTCAAAGATATGAAGATATAAAGGTTCGCTATTAACGATAAGACCGCAGTTGTAACCATTTTTTTTACGTGGTAAAATCATCAAATGAGTCCTCCCACCCAGGGCAGAGCGGGAGGGACTGTCAGACTCGTACTCACTAAAATCCACGGTGTCCTTCAATAGGTATTTACGTTCCGGGGTCACGGTAATCTCGTTAGTCCCGTGACCAACAAATTCTTAAGCGAAAAAGTTTTTTATATTTTTTGCCTAATCTGGGAATCAAACGCCGGTTTTTAACGCTTTACGCTCCCGCTAGTAGCAAAAAAATTGTTACAGACAAAACGGTTGTCACAGTGACTGAGCAATCGCAAATTAAGTGACGCGGGTTCGATTATTTATTTATATTTATACAAGTAGTTGTTCTAGATCTGAGTGTTTGTGTAAGTTAGTTTCTATGTTTGTAAACGTGTGGGGCAACATTTAAAAAAATATCAAAATTCAATCCCGGTCACTTAAAACGGTAGGTAGGTACCTACCTACTTACCTACCAATGTGTATACTACAATATTTGTCGACGGCGCGTTGTGTTCCACGCGCGCCTCAAAGAGTGTCAGCAGAGTGACGGGGGTCCCCCTCTAGAGGGCCAAAGCCTGCCTGGGTCGCGGGACTATACGAATAAAGGGCAATTGAAGGACACCGTGGATTTTAGTCAGTACGAGTCTGACAGTCCCTCCCGCTTGCCCTGGGTGGGAGGACTCATTTAGAAGATTTAACAACGATAAAAACTAAAAAAAAATTTAAAGAAACAATCCTTTTAAAAATGCATTTTAGTTTTCTCAGACTAGCTACATCTTTGCTTACCAACCTTTACATCTTCGAGAGCTTCCAATGAAAGTTGATGGTGGCCAATTTTTGCGATCTCCATTTTAAACAGATTTATTGTTGTTAACTAAGGTTTACCTTTTTAAGCTGACTTCTGCAACATCATCCGTTCTCCGGCAGCCACTGCGTGCATATTTTTGCCCAGCGACTATTAATTATTCATGCTGTTTAGCGTAACCCGCGCAATCCCATTTGTCCCTGGCTTTTACCTAGGTCAAGTATGTTTTTATTGTATTGTGATTAACTTTTAATATTGCCTGTTGGTCTAGTGGTTAATGACCCTGACTGCTATGCCGGAGGTCGTGGGTTTCGATTCCCACACAGGACAAATGTTTTGTGTGATGAGCACGATCATTAATTTGTTCTGTGTCTGGGTGTAATTTATCTATAATATGTATGTATTTAGATATATATATATATGTTTATCAGTTGTCTAGTACCCATAACACAAGCTCTGTTTAGCTTGGGACTAGATGGCGTTGTGGAATATTTTATTTATTTATTATTTTAGGATATCAAACCAAATATTTTCACAAATGTTATAGGTATTACATGCGTCGCGAATTACAAAGATTTAGTATCCTCGGTGGCTCGGTTGGTAAGAGCTGCGGGTGTACTGAATCTGGAGGTCTCAGGTTCAAATCCTGCTTGCGGTTTTTAATTTTTCTTTCCACAGAAAATATTTAATGCAAATCAAGTTATTTCATAACTTCTTTCGCGCAGTCCATCTGTTGGAGTATTGAAAAATAATGGCGACGTATTTTTTGAACATTGACTGAAAAACCTCATCAAAACTCAGGAGTAACTTGTCCTGCCGGGGTCGCGGGGTCTTTTCAGGTAACCAGAACCAGGCCCCAGAACGTAAAGGGCTATTGAAGGACACCGTAGATTTTATTTGACGAACGCACTAAAAATTACATAAAGACTTGACCATGGTCGCGGGACTCTAGAATTATCGTGACTCCGGAACGTAAAGGGCTATTGAAGGATACCGTGGATTTTAGTCAGTACGAGTCTTACAGTCCCTCCTGCTCTGCCCTGGGTGGGAGGACTCATTCAATGAATTTTACCACGCTAAAAAAGAAAAACCTGACACATCGTATTTATTATCGTCAGTTTTGGTTTATGTAACAATAGAAAAAAAATATGGCTCAAAAACTTCTTCTCTTCTCTTCTTCAACCTTTAGTCATCCAATGCTGAGTGTGGAGCTCTTCCAAATCTGTCCACTCCTGGCGGTTTTGTGTCATATCCAGTTTCTTACGGCTATTTTAACAAGATCGCCTGTCCACCTAGTCGGTTGTCTCCCTACACTCCTTGTTGGCTTATAAATAATCTTTGATAATTTAACTGACGGGGTTATTCTATTTTTCAGTGGAGATAATGTATTGGTGGTACTACAGAAATAATGAATCGCAGATAAAGAGCAAGGGAACTTTTAACCGCAAACAGTACGTAAATTCATCGTGTTATTTTTCTGATGCACAAAAACCCTGCCACGTTGTTGTTTCGTAAAGTATATTTGTTTAAAATTAAGTCACTTATTAATACATTGTAACTCTCGTTACTATGAACGGTGCGAATGAGACGTAAACTATTTTTTTATTAAAATATTTAAAGTAACCGGGTACTTTGGCGTTCATTTCATCATCTGCCTAACCGTTTCCCAACTATATTGGGGTCGGCTTCCAGTCGAACCAGATGCAGCTGAATATCAGTATTTTACATGGAGCGACTGCCTATCGGACCTCCACAACCCAGTAACTGGGTATTACGATAGCCCATGGTAAGACTGGTTGTCAGACTTTAGAGCTTCTGACTAACAGTAACGACTGTCAAAGATCTACAAATGTCAGCCGGGATCAACGGCTTTACGTGCTTTCTGAGGTACGGAGGAAACTCGCTATCACAGATGGTCACCCATCCTCAGACCAACCTCGGCAAGCGTAGCCGGAAGATCGGCCTGTGCGGCTGTTATTACTTAGCCACGAGCTCAATTTGCGAGCAAACTTTGACGTTCATTTGATGGAAAAAGTGTGTTCCTCGTTCGATTACTAGAGGCACTTTTTCAATGTTAGGTACAATAAACGCAGTAAATACCTACTTCAATTAGGCTATACCTAAATAAAATCCTGTAATGATAGTTGTAAAATGGAAATAAATAAATAAATAAAATAAAATACAAAAATCTCGTGATAAGGTCTTATTCTTACTCTTATTCGTTATTGTACACACATATAATTAAAATAACGTTTTACAAAAGGCTAATTTATGCACAAAGGCGAGCTTTACCCAGAATTGGGTTTTTTTATAAGGTCTCGAGTAACCTGTGGTGTGGTTTCTCTGGGTAGACCACTGGGAGATGAAACCCACTCAAACGAACATTTAAAGCAATTCTTCATTTTTATTATCGTGATAAAATAAAGAAAGAAAAGTGATTAATTGACACACACAGGACAGAACAACAAACATTACATGAATAAAAACAACATAAATAAAAAAAACGACAAAAGGTAAAACCAATAAAAAACAATTTAGTCCTGTGCGAGGCCAAAAGGCTCCTACCTCAGCATGTGCTGTGACATTTTTATAATTGTCACAGCGCTGGGTTTCTGATAGGGCCCAAAGTGATGTCACGGTCAGATACGTAAAATCATCAAATGAGTCCTCCTACCCAGGGTCGGACGGGAGGGACCGTGTCATCAGGTTACCGTGACCCTGCAACGTAAAGGTCTATTGCAAGATCACCGTGAATTTTACTAAGTACAAGTCTGACAGTCCCTCCTGTCGTGCCCTGGGTGGGAGTACTCAATTAATGATTGGACCACGTTAAAAAAAAGTACCTACTATTGTCTTTTCAATTCAAATGAACTTTCTAAGTTTTTTTTGGACATCACAGACATCGGTGAACGAAATAGAGAGAGCATCGCAAGAGAGCTAAATATATTCGAAGCCATGTCAGAAGCGCCGGGGTCGCGGGACTCACAAATTACCGTAACCCCGGTATGTAAAGGGCTACTGAAGGACACCGTGGATTTTAGTCAGTACAAGTCTGACGGTAACTCCCGCCCTGCCCTGGGTGGGAGGACTCATTTTATGATATTGCCATGCCCGGGTCGACGGCGCGTTGTGTTCCACGCGCGCCTCAAGGAGTGTCAGCACAATGACGGGGCCTGTATGGGCCATAGCCTGCCGGGGTCGCGGGACTTTCCCATTACCGTAACCCCGGTACGTAAAGGGCTAGTGAAGGACACCGTGGACACCAGAGGTTGGCCACGTTCTCACACGAAAAAGTAGAAGATAAGTAAAATTAGAGAGACCAAAATACTTATGTTTTCCTCCATTTTTAAGACGTTTTCAGTTGAAACGCTTGGTCCATGTCCAAAAAATGACATTTGAAATGAATTTATTTTGACATGGATGTACAATTTGACATGTGTGTTTATATGTTTGATGTATACAAAAATATAAACACACATGTCAAATTGTATAATATTTATAAAAACAACATGCATATCAAATTGCATAAAAACAAAAAAAACACATGTCAAATAGTATAAAAAAGTTATACTTACACGTAAGAGCATGTATAAAAGTAAAAAATCAGAGTGCACCTTGATTCTTTCAAGACATTGCCAAGACTATTGTAATGTTAAGAATAAACCAATTTCTTTATTAACGAACTTCAAAAAAAAAGTAAGTTCTCAGTTCGACCTGTATGTATGTTTGTCCGCTATTATCTCGTTTTTGGCTGAACCGATTTTGATGCAGCTTTCAGAAAGTGATCGGTACATTCTGGGGAAGGTTTTAGTATATAACAATAATGGATATCTCGTGACGTTGTCCGCAAAGATCCGTTTTTGTTGCTCGACGTCTTTGAATATCTACATTACAAGTAGACTTTCAAAGACGCCGATTATACGAATATTTTTGTTCTTGAATATTATCTTAACTAAAAGGGTAAAATAAAAAACTTTTTGTAAAAAAAGGTACCGACTTCAAAACCAGACACAAAAAAAAAGTGTAAAATAACTTTCCTTTCGGAAGTCGGTGGCCATAGTCAATAAAATGAAAAACAAAGCCAGCGATTTCCAAAAGAAGTTATTTTACACTTATCTGTGTTTGTTTTTTTATATGACCAGGTGGTTTGCTTGTATTAAAGTCATTGTAAATATACCCATATCCAAACATTTTTTAGATTTTCCTTTTGATCTAAAATTTGATTGGATGGTAAGACATTGTGGCATTAACGCTATGGCACTGCTTAGCCCTTCTGTTAAAGCCCTAAACATGCTCAAGCATATGTGAGAGGTACGGTGTCACATAGCCTCAGGTACAACTCCAAAAAAAGCGAACTATTTGTCTTCTTGCGGGCATAAAAACTCCCACTAATATTCCCCCGGTAAGACTGGCAAGGAGTTCCATAAGTAGAGTCACCAAATTCAAGTATCTGGGGCACTGGGTTACTGAGGACCTCTCCGATGACTTAGGTATTGAGAAGGAACGTGGGGCATTAGCAGTGAGATGCAATAAGCTTTTTCTTTTAGCGTGGTAAAATCATCAAATGAGTCCTCCCACCCCTGGCAGAGCGGGAGGGACTGTCAGACTCGTACTGACTAAAATCCACGGTGTCCTTCAATAGCCCTTAACGTTCCGTAATTCATCCCCGTTAAGTCCCGCAACCGAGATGCAATATGCTGGCGCGCAAGTATCCAAGATGCACAAAAAATGTTAAAATTACTTTGTTTAAGGTGTACTGCCAGATATTGTACACCTGCAGCCTGTGGGTTCGTTATACGCAGAAGGCGTTCAGTGCCCTACGAGTTCTTACAATAAATGATTTTTTTTTACGTGGTAAAATCATCACATGAGTCCTCCCACCCCTGGCAGAGCGGGAGGGACTGTCAGACTCGTACTGACTAAAATCCACGGTGTCCTTCAATAGGCCTTTACGTACCGGGGTCATGGTAATGTGTAAGTCTCGCGACCCCGGCAGGCTTTGGCTCTCTACAGGGAGCCCCGTCACTATGCTGACACTCCTTGAGGCGCGCGTGGAACACAACGCGCCGTCGACCCGGACATGGTCCATGGTCGGACAGCGAGTCGCCCATTAATCGCCGCCCGCACACAATCATGGGTTTAGGATGCTGATGGAGTTTCCTCGTTACTATAGCGCATCAGGTTTCATGTTTGTAGAAGCCCACATCGACTGCCTTAGGGCAATAGTGCGTAAAAGAGTGGCCTCCCTGATGCGTCGTGTGCGGAGCGGCTTCCATTGGCCTTCTAAACACTATTATGCCTTCGTCAAACAGACAGGCGAAAGGGAAGCGTTTCCGAAGCGATACCGATCTGAAGCGAGACGTCAGTACCATAGTTCTGTCACGCTATCGGATCGCTTTCGCTTTTCTATTCTCTATTCAAACATTACAAATAAAAACGCCTCGCTTCGCATTCGTCACGCCTGTCTGTTTGACAAAGGCTTTACGGAAAGACTTGAGTGTCCTATTGTGAGTGTCATGAGGTACACGGTTCAGGTGGTGCCGTTTAATGTAAAATGAGCATGTAGTAGTTGTAAGGCACTTTTCCATTTTTTTTAACGTGGTAAAATCATCAAATGAGTCCTCTCACCCGGGGCAGGGTGGGAGGGACTGTCAGACTCGTACTGACTAAAATCCACGGTGTCCTTCACTAGTCCTTTACGTACCGGGGTCACGGCAATTCGTAAGTCCCGCGACCCCGGCAGACTTTGGCCCTCTACAGGCCCCGTCACGAGTTGTAAGGTGCTAACTTAGTTTTAAGCATTACTAACAAATTAATATGGAATTATGTTCTGATTTGAAATCTAAATAAATAAATTAAATCCGCCTCATTTCACAGTTGTATATTGAAACATAATTAAATATTAATATTTTTATAAATATTAATATTTTATGAATACTAAAAAACACATTTATTCTTAACCTTACTACATAGAAATAAAAATATTATTCAACACAAACGAACCGGGACTCACGAATTACCGTGACCCCGGTACGTAAAGGGCTATTGAAGGACACCTTTGATTTTAGTCAGTCAAGTCTAACAGTCCCTCCCGCCCTGCACTAAGTGGGAGGACTTATTTGATGTTAACCAAGATAAAAAAAAATACAAACGACAGCGTAATCCAAAATTGAATTTCTTACAACAAAGCCTTTTGCAACAACTTCTCAGATTTAAAAATCGGAACACCACAAATTTATCGATAACCAAAAAATAATTTCATATTTCGAAGATGCGTTTATCGACATCATATCGACGTTGCACATCCCTAGCCATCTCTCACCCTTCCTGTACAGCCACGAAGGCAATCAATAGCCAGAACTAGACAGATTCAGGTGTAAAAGTGAGATAAAATATCATTATTAATTTGGTACTGTTGACCAAACATTTTTTAAATTTATAATATCTAAATATTTTTTTTTTTGTAAGTCGGCTTTTTAATCAATAAAGTTGACGTTTAGTTATAAACTTGCAATATTAAATAAATAAATGTAATTAGAATTAAAGTATTCATTATCATTAAATAGATAATTATCTACGAAAAATCGCAACTATAAATCACCGACATAGATAACCACTTATTTTATTTGCGATTTCAGTATTTGTCCCATTTTTTTTTATCTAAAATGATATATGGCTATTGTAAAATCATCAAATGAGTCCTTCCACCCAAGGCCAATTAAAATCCACGGTGTCCTTCAATAGCCCTTTACGTTCCGGGGTCACGGTAATTTGTGAGTCCCGCGACCCCGGCAGGCAGTATTGGTCCCATAATAAATAACTAAGGTTTTGTTATAAAGTATTGCATTATCTGTACTAATATTATAAAGATGAAAGATTTGACTGTTTGTTTGTATTGAATATCCTCCGAAACTACTGAATCGATTTCAAAAAATCTTTCACCAGTTGCTAAAGCTTTGGTCCTGTGTGTGGCAGTGACGTTGTATAAAATATAACTGGCAGTAGTACCCATTTGTTTTTAACCAGTCATTGTTTTTATTGACGTCGTCTTTATCTCGTAATTCATACACATCGTTACAAGTCTTTTTTTTATTAAAAAAATATATTTTGTGGCGCCAATAGAAAGACCGAGAGACTAGTAACATAGGACAAGTGACGTCACTTACAAAATAAAATAAAAAGAAATAAACGAGACTACCACCCAATTTTTTCAATCAATTAAAAATAAAGATTTAAATAATTTAGCTTGGTAATCACGGAAAAATCAGAAAAAAAAGCCCGAAATAAAAATACCAAAAAAACACAACCTATAATAATCATGTGCCTGATTCAGTCTAGTAATTACGAAATCTTAGGCTAGCCTGCAAAAAAAAATAACTAAATACAACCTCACATTTCTTGAAACTCGGTCAAAAAACTTCAACGTACTTTCGTACGCGACTGTACAAAACAGGACACGCGGTAATAAATCATCCATTGCGTTTGCGTGGACTGCATCTCTGTCGTGCACAAACAAATTGCATATTTCTATCTCTATTAGTCTAGAATATTCGTGTACCCTGGATTTTATTGATTGATAGCATCTCAGTTTGATGTTTACGTTAGTTATGTCCGGTTATGGAACAAAGAAAATTGTGAAGAAAATTGTTCCATGTTCATCCTGCCGGCGAGTAATGGCGACTCGCTGTTCGATCATGGACCATGCTTTGCTTGCTTTAGAGGGCCAAAGCCTGCTGGGGTCGCAATTTATGTCCGGTTGAAGAACAAAGAAAATTGGGATGAAAATTATTCCATGTTCATCCTGCCGGCGAGTAATGGCGACCTGCTGTTCGACCATGGACCATGCCCGGGTCTTTAGAGGGCCAAAGCCTGAATGTCGCGGGACTCAAGAATTACCGTGACCCCGGAACGTAAAGGGCTATTGAAGGACACCGTGGATTTTAGTCAGTACGAGTCTGACAGTCTCACCCGCCTCTGCCCTGTGTGGTTGGACTCGTTTGATGATTTTACCACGTAAAAAAAAAGGCAGGGTTGGCTTGATTAAAACAAGTTGTTTTAAAACACCTGTCTAAAACAGTGTTTAAAACAGTTTGAAATTAAAAGCTGTTTTTTTTATCACACGTTTTAAGTTCTTTTCATGGCTGATGAATAAAATGAAAATAAATTAATATTCAGAAGTCTAAGTAGCTTGACATAAAACCATTTGAGTCTACGCCATTGCTATGTCATATTTTTGAACTTTTATTGGCATTGTAATGAAATAATACTAAACAACAAAATGTAGATGCTTTAATTTTAAGAAGCTAAAAATACATAAATATGAAAATACTAAATTAAACTATTATAGAGCATCGAAAAATTCATCCTCAACGCTGTCAGCTGGTAATGTGCCCAAGAGACTGGCGGCGTTGCCTCTTTGTATGGCAATACTTAGCCTCTGGGCAAGGTAAAAGCCAGCTCTTGGGTCACGGGAAGCGTCAACAAGTCTTAAATAATAATACAATAATACAAAATAATAATTATACTTTAAAACATTAAATGTTTTTTTTTCATTGATCATTTTTTGTAAATATTTTATTAAAAACGGCGAATTTGAAAATATTTAGTCTAGAAATGAAATAAATACTTAATCTATTTATAAGTTTAGACGTCGACCTAAAAAAAAACAAAAAAAAAACACTTGTTTAAAACAATTTGAACAGTTTAATTTAACAAAAAGAAATGTTTTTTTTCCAACCCTGCTTATAGGCAAACGTGAGCCTATCGCTATACAAAATATTTGTTCCGCGCGGGAATCGAACCCGCGACACGCTGCGCAGCAGTTCAATCGCTCAGCCACTACGCTAAACGTGCCGTCTTGGCACTTAAACAGGTCTGGAGGGTAAGAGGCTACCGAATGACCGGGATCGATTTTAGTCTGTCAAATGTGAAGGTCCCTTCTGCTCCACCCTGAACGTGTAGAACTCATATTGAGGAATTTACATCCCATAAAAAAAACGACGGGTTGCACTCTGGGAGTGCCGGCAGAAGTGAAAACTTGAATAGTAATTGTTGGAAATATCTTGAGAACAGATTTTAGTAAAACTCGCAAAAATGGTTGACTTTTTATTTCAATAATTTTCCAATGTGACGTACATCTTTTATAAACAATGTTACCTAGCAACGAATGTATCCAGCATACAAACTTCTTTAAAAGTAATAAAGTCACACGAACATTCACGCAAGCGCCCTGCGCCGTCCTACGCTTTTTCGGTCAGGGTCACGTGTCCTGACGCGAGTTTAAGATTTTATACCCATTACAGAAAAGTGCTCAACGCCGCTAAAGAAGTTTTCACTTCAAAAATACACTCTACTCTACTCGTCGCAACACGTTTTCTTCTTCCATTCTTCACTGTCAGACGTCACAGAATTGTTTTCAGGCTCGAGTGCAATCTCGTTAAACTCGTGAGATCTCGCCCTTTTTTCGTCCGAGATCTATCTCGCCAAAAAAAGGCGAGATCTCGTTCTCGCGAGATCTCGCCTGTACGAGATTGCATTGCCTAGTATAAATAACAGTGTTGTCCAGCCCAAACATATAACCATTCTCAGAATAACTTTTTTTTATCGTGGTAAAATCATCAAATGAGTCCTGAACCCAGGGCAGGGCGGGAGGGACTGTCAGACTTGTACTGACTAAAATCCACGGTGTCCTTCAATAGCCCTTTACGTACCGGAGTCACGGTAAGCCCTTGGTCCCGCGACCCCGGCTTCTCAGAATAACTAGCTTGAAGATCCAGTCAGGTTTGTATTCTGCGTACTCTGCCAAGCTTGAAATATCGCACTAAGGCTGACGCTATAGAAGGCCGCGACGTGATCTGCGACACACATGAGCGATTAAGAAGTAAATTAATTCTCACGTATATGGCTACACCATACATCAGCGATAGTTATAAATATAGATACAGTTTCGCTAATCCAGTCGCATCACAAATCGCTTTCTAATGTACCCTCAGTCTGCGCGGGCATGCGGGCGGCGAGTAATGGGCAACTCGCTGTCCGACCATGGACCATGCCCGGGTCGACGGCGTGTTGTGTTCCACGCGCGCCTCAAGGAGTGTCAGCATAGTGACGGGGCCCCCTGTAGAGGGCCAAAGCCTGAAGGGGTCGCGGGACTTACGAATTACCATGACCCCGGTACGTAAAGGGCTATTGGAGGACACTGGATTTTAGTCAGTACGAGTCTGACAGTCCCTCTCGCTCTGCCCTGGGTGGGAGGACTCATTTGATGATTTTACAACGTTAAAAAAAAGAAAAACGTTACCCCACACTAGGAATTTCTCCTGTGTCGTGGGTGCGTTTACAAACATAGAAACTCACATACACAAACACCTAAAACAACTACTCGCAAATCAAACAAATTTGTTTCGTGCGGGTTCAAACCTGCGACACGGTGCGCAGCTGTCAATCGCTCAGCGACTGCGCCAACTTTGCCATCAGTGTGCTTAACCCCTCCAAGAAAAATAAACCAGGTAAAATCATCAAATAAGAGTCCTCCCACTCAGGAAGGGACAGGAGGAACTGTTAGACTAGTACTGACAAAAATCCACGAAGATCCTTCAATATCCCATTACGTTCCAGGGTCACGGTTTCCTGAAAAAACAGTTCCGCGACCCCGGCAGGCACTGGCCTTCTAAGGGGGAGCTTGTCAAATTGCTGACAGCTCTTGGAGGCGCGCGTGGAACACGACGCGCTGTCGACCCGGGCATAAATAAATATTCCACAACTATCACACAACGCCATCTAGTCCCAAGCTAAGCAGAGCTTGTGTTATGGGTACTAGACAGCTGATAAACATACTTATATATTTCTAAATACATACATATTATAGATAGATAACACCCAGACACAGAACAAATGATCGTGCTCATCACACAAACATTTGTTCTGGGTGGGAATCGAACCCACGACCTCCGGCATAGCAGTCAGGGTCATTAACCACTAGACCAACAGGCCTGGCATGGTCCATGATCGAACGACGAGTCATCATCATCTTCCTGCCCTTATCCCATTTTACTTGGGGTCGGCGCAACACGTTCTTTTCTTCCATTCTCCTCTATCAAACGTCACAGTATCATTCACTCCTCTTTCTTCCATATATCATTCCTTATACAATCCATCCATCTCTTCTTTGGCCTTCGTCTTCCTCTTCTTGATCGAACGCCGAGTCACTTATTACCAAAAACTAGCGTGTAGATAAAACATAAACTCAGTTCTTGAACCCCGTATGAACTGCACAGCGTAAATCTAAGTTCAAGAGCATAAAACTCGTAATTCTTGGGGGAGATTCACCTACTTGGCAACGTTCCAACACTTTCAGTTTCAGTAGTTTCAGGGCCAACCTGTGGAGTGCTGGGTCGATGTTCAGCCGAGCTGTCTGTAGTACAGCGTAGTATGGAAATGAGGGAAATTGCGGTGAATGAATTGGTTGGAGTTTATCGTAGGGTACTTATACAACATTATTTTTTGTTTATGCGAAACCCGATACACCTGTCTATTATTTTTGTGTAAAGAATCTATATACAAAATTTTAAAACCGTATCATAAAAAATCACAAGGTTATAAGTTTGTATATTACCTGGTTGTCCGTTCAAAAACATGCTCATTTAGCGGTACACCCGCGGAAACCGCGTCTCCTGTGTTATACACTCGTGATAATAGCTTGGCAATAGGTACCTAACCGTACGGTGATTGTATTGTAATTAACTGGTAATAAAATTTAATTAAAATATTTTTGAAAAAAAAATAAAACATGGTGTAAAAATTACTGGAATCGCTTCAGTTACTGATTCTGAACAAACTATATTCAGGTTTCGCATATACTAAAAAATAATGTTGTATAGTAGGCATATTAACTGACGGCACGGTTAGCGCAGTGGCTGAGCGATTGGACTGCTGCGCTGCGTGTCGCGGGTTCGATTCCCGCACGGAGCAAAAAAATATTTGTATGATCTACAAGTAGTTGTTACGGGTCTGGGCGTTTGTGTATGTGAGTTTCTACGTTTGTAAACGCACCCACGATACAGGAGAAATTCCTAGTGTGGGGTAAAGATTAAAATATATATGTATATAATATATATGCGGGGATGCATATGTTCAGTAGTGAACGTTTTCTGACTGATGTTGATGATGAGGATGATGGATGATAAGCGATTGCGATCTATTTTGGTACACCATTGTGGATGCAAATATATCAGGATCAGTTCACAACCGGACGCGACGTGCCACGACGATACTGTTAATACGAGTATATTTCTTTCTCCTGTAGTTTTTTTTTTTTACGTGGTATAATCATCAAATGAGTTCTCCCACCCAGGGCAGAGCGGGTGGAACTGTCAGACTCGTACTATGTCCAAGGTGTCCTTCAATAGCTCTTTACGTTCGGGGGTCACGGTAATTCGTACAGTCCTGCGACCCCGACAGGCTTTGGCCCTCTAGTGGGGGGCCCCGTCACTTTGCTGACACTCTTTGATGCGCGCGTGGAACACAACGCGCCGTCGACCCGGGCATGGTCCATGGTCGGACAGCGAGTTGCCCATTACCCACCGCCCGCATGCCCGCGCCTACGGTAGCCGGAGATCGTCTGGCGACGTCCGACGCCGTGGGCGTCTATCACTGCGGCTGGGGTTTCTCCAATAGATAGGTAGTAAATAAAGTTAGATTTTTACGCGCTGCGTCGCGTCATCGGTGAAATGTGTATCTTTTTGTGTAGTGAATAACTTTGATTTTAAGTCGCTCAATTGAAGTGTGCGTGCAGCGAAGCGTCTCGGTGTTACCTAACCTTTAGCCCCTTTCAAACAAAAGGCGACACAAGTCTCCGATACCTTACTACATACCTTGGTATACATTGACTCGTGCCTGTGTACGAACCTCTATGGATTTGAATTGCGAATTTGCGATAGTCGTCGTTTTTAGGAGTTCGTGGCTAAATAAATACAGCCGCACATGCCGATCTTCCATGTTAAGCCGCGCTTGCTGAGGTTGGTCTGTGGATGAGTGACCATCTGTCATAACGAGTTTACTCCATGCCTCGGAAAGCACGTAAAGCCGTTGATCCCGGCTGTCATTTGTAGATCTTTGACAGTCGTTACTGTTAGTCAGAAGCTCTGAAGTCTGACAACCAGTCTTACCATGGGATATCGTATTATCCAGTTACTGGGTTGTGGTGGTCCGACAGGCAGTCGCAGTTAAAGAGTGTCCATGGAGTTTCTTGCTCATTCTTCTCCATAGTGATCTACGCTTTGGAATGAGCACCTACGGTACTTTCACAGTTTTTATGTCTTGTGACTGGGACTGTAGCACCATAACTATTTTTGTACTAGTTTTATTTTGTCTCTTGACAATTCAAAAGTGCCTGTAATTGGCCTAATTGAAATAAACGATTTGATTTGATTTGATTTGATTTGATTATCCAGCTGCATCTGGTTTGACTGGAAGCCGACCCCAATCATCATCTTCCTGCCCTTATCCCATTTTACTTGGGGTCGGCGCAACACGTTTTTTTCTTCCATTCTCCTCTATCAAACGTCACAGTATCATTTACTCCTTTTTCTTCCATATAATTCCTTAGACAATCCATCCATATTTTCTTTGGAAGCCGACCCCAATATAGTTGGGTAAAGGCTAGGCAGATGATTTGCGATAGTCGTCTGGAAACCAAAGTCGTAAGGCATCAGAGACTTGCGGCGCTTTATGTACAAAGTGGCTTAGAGCTCGTGACTAACAAAGTTGATTATCATTTAATTTTCTTGATATTATTGTAATTTTCTTGAGATAAAGATATTTTGCCTATAATAATAGGTTATTGTTATCGTTTATTGGTAACGACATTGTATAAATATGCTAATTTAATTATTATTACATTGTTATTTATTTATTTGTTTGAAACAAAGTGGGTGCTAAATGGAATTTACCATTAGTCTCGTTAATCTAATGGTCGCAAGCATGACTACTGAGCTTGAAGTCCCAGGTTCGAATCCCTGGGGAGAGTTATTGGGTTTTCACAATAGGAACTACAAGGTCTTAAATTGTTCTCGATTGATGGCATTACTTTGTGTTATTTATTTCATCACCACTGCTCTCAAAACGGTGAAGGCAAACATCGACGGCACGGTTAGCGCAGTAGCTGAGTGATTGGACTGCTGCACTGCGTGTCGCGGGTTCGATTCCTGCACGGAGCAAATATTTGTATGATCCACAAGTATTTGCTTCGGGTCTGGGCGTTTGTGTATGTGAGTTTATTTGTTTGTAAACGCACCCAAGACAAAGGAGAAATTCCTCGTGTGCTCACAACATACACTTAACAAGATTAATAATTCGCTTCAATATAAATAATGTTATTAATCATAATCTTATTTTATTTACATAACAATTATGTTATTATTTATGTTTAGTTTAACTTCAATCTTTACTGTAATACTATTAATCTACACTAATCTGTAAGTCATCTATACATATAATAAAATGGTAGGAAAGTTTAAACCGTACATTGATTTTTTTTTTAAGAATACTTGGCGTGAGATCTACAATCGATACCGAAGCCAAAAATGTAGTTTTTAGAATTTTTGTCTGTTTGTCTGTATGTATGTCCGGGATAAACTCAAAAAGTACTGCATGGATTTACTTCAAATTTGGCACGAATATTGTTAAGGAGTCGAGTCAACATATAGACTACAAATTATCACGCTATCACCTACGAGGAACGAGCAGTGAACCTTTATTTCTTCAACGCATTCACGCAGACGACGTCGCGGGACGCAGTTGGTATTATAAAAGGAAAGATTTGATTGTTTGTTTGTATTGAATAGGCTCCGAAACTACTGGACCGATTACAAAAATTCTTTCACCAGTTGAATGCTGCTTTGGTCTACATATAACATTGTCAGGTGACCAGAGACGAACAAATAAAGATATATATTTATTTGTAAACACATGAGTGGTATACAATATACAAATCTTAATAATAAATGATGAGGTCGTTATGAATGCTCTACCTGCCTTATCTCTAGCAAGTATTCCGGTGGGAACAATAACAGTGCGCTGATCCCAGCCGCGACCGGCGGGCTCTGCTGACCAAGCATTCCCGATATTGCCAGAGTGTAACTCTAAACGCTAGATATTAAGTGAATGTGTATCCTGTTGTTAGTTAAGATAGAATAGTCAGTCTGAAATAAACGGTCGTCAAGTAAAGTTGTGCCTTTTAAAAACCCTCCGAGACTCCCCGGTAACTTAAGTGGCGCAGCCGGTAGGATACCCAAAATTTAGCCTGTGCTTCGAAGGACACTAAATCGGTTCTGTGCGCGCGGTATTGGGTAAACTCGAACCAAACAAATTCCTGTCAACCGGGTGCCGAGGGTTCCTGTTTCTACGATAGCAGCTCTACGGGAAGGCATGGGAACGAGCGAACTGTAAGTAGACCTCCTTACGATTCCTGTCTTGTCCTTGTTATTTCCTGTGGCTACGAAAGTAGATATATATCGTGATTTTCGAACTAAAATCGTCGAAAGTTATTTGACTTCGTATTTGTTAATTAGGTAATTATTTTAAGTGTGAAGTGCTTGAGCATTATTTTCGGAATTTTATTATTTGTTATACCGTACTTAGAATTTTATATTAATAATTTTAATAATGGCAGACCGAGTACAAGTTATTCCAAAAGAATTGCTCTCCCTTATCCCTAAGTTTGATGGGGACCAAAATATGTTAAATTTATTTATAAAAAAGTGTGAATATATATTGAGAAATTTTAATGGACCAGAAAATGCGACACAATCAACATACGTATTTCATTCTATTACTAGCCGATTATGCGGTAGAGCGGCAACTCTACTAAGTGAAAGAGACGACATTAATTCTTGGGAACAATTGAAAAATATTCTCATACAGCATTTTGGAGACCCTAGATCAGAGGAGTGCGTAGCGATTGAGCTCGAAAATTTAAAAATTAAAAATGATGAAACTTACTTACAATTTTGCAACAGAATTCAACAAACGCGTAGCACCCTCTTCTCTAAGGTAAACTTGCTCGCGGACGAAGGTTTAAAAGCTGCTAAAATGATAATTTATAATAGTATGTGTCTTAATGTGTTTTTATACAATCTTCCGGAGGATCTGATTAGAATCGTACGTTTGAGAAACTCTAATACTTTAGAAAGTGCACTTAGCATTGTCATGGAGGAAGTTAATTTTCAATATCAGTACAAAAATAAAAACAAAGCTCAGAAACAAACTTCATTACCTAATCCTAATAATTTTGTAGACCCCAGATCGCCTAAACAAAACCTTTTATCGCCCAACAGCCAGCCTTTTAAATTTGGTATCCCGCAACAAACGCAAAATAATAATAGGCCTGGTTTTAATAATGCTAATCGATTCGGCACACCACAGTTCACACCAACAAATTTTAAGTTTGGTATTCCAATAGTTCCTCAGCAAGGTTTTAAGCCCAACTTACCTGGTCAACAAAATTTTAGATTTAGATTCGTTCCTCAGCAAGGTTATAATAATACTCCAAATCAGGCCAAGCCAGTTTTCAATGCACCAAATCAACAATTTAAATTTGGCATACCCCCACAAAATCAACCACAACGTAATCCACCACAGTTACAGGAAAGTGATGTCTCTATGCGTACAGCTCGCCCGATGAGACAAAACATGTTAAATATTTTACTCGATGACGATAATAATCTATTCTACAACATTGAACCCGTAGAGACCCCGTCAGAACAATCCAATCAAAATGTCAGTTATTATGTAGAAAATTATGCTTATAATTTAGAAATGCCTGAAACCCAAATTTACAATGAACCTTGCGAAAAGAAAAATGATGAAAAACCAATCGATGCTGAAAATTTTCAGGTACAAGCCTCCAATTTTCACCCGAAGTAATTCAGTTGAATTGTGATTCACTCCTAAAACTCCCGCACATAGAAATTCCCGAAATCAAGGCCCGTTTCATGATAGATACTGGAAGTACACGGTCTTTCATAAGTCCTGTCAAAGCAAATGAATATTTTTCAAAATATAAATTATACGAACCGTTTGAGGTCATAAGTACACACGCGCGTAGTCAACATACTGAAGTAATTTATATACCACTTTTAAAGACCTTTAAAACTTTAGGTAAACATAAGTTTTACGTATATGACGTAGATAAAAAATATGATGGTTTAATAGGCTCAGACTTATTAAAACAATTAGAAGCCTCTATTGATATGAAAAACCAAATATTACGTACGCCCACAACAGACATTCGTATATTATATAACCCGCCATACGAGGTCACATTAGAACCAAGGTCAGAGTCGCGAGTTAAAGTTCCGACCGATATAAAAAATGGAGATGCTATATTAAACTATACAGATTTCGGACAGGGTGTTAGAATGCCGAGTGCTCTCGTGAAATGTATCGATTCATTTGCAACTACAGTTATACAGAATGTTTCAGAAAATAGCGTCACATTAACGTTTCGGCAACCCTTGATTACATGTAAATTAAATGACAATACTTGTGAGATAAATATGACAAATAACGAACCATTGAGCAACTTTGAAATCGATGATTTACTTAAAAATAATTTAACTAAATTACGATTAGACCACACCAATGCAGAAGAACGTGAGGCTATAACCAAATTATGTTTTGAATACAGAGACATATTCCATTGTGATGAACTTCCTCTTACTTTTAGCAATCAGGTAAAGCATCAGATTAGAACTAAAAATGAAGATCCCATTTATGTCCGCCCCTATAGACTTCCACCGTCGCAGAATATAGAAGTACAAAAACAAGTTGAAAAATTATTGCAAAATGACGTCATTCAGGAATCATTTTCGCCTTGGAGTTCACCCGTACATCTTGTACCAAAAAAAATGGACGCCTCGGGTGAACAAAAATATAGGATGGTTATAGACTATCGACGCTTGAATGACATAACTACGGACGACAAATATCCCTTACCTAACATAAACGACTTATTTGACAAATTAGGGAAATCCACCTACTTTACGACACTAGACCTCGCAAGTGGCTACCACCAGCTGGAAATAGATAAACAAGATAGACCCAAAACTGCGTTCACTACCCCATCAGGGCACTTTGAATTAACCCGCATGCCCTTTGGCCTTAAGACCGCACCTGCAACTTTTCAACGCGCAATGGATAACGTGTTGAGGGGATTGCAAGGTATCCATTGCCTGGTTTACCTAGACGATATAATAGTCTTTTCAAATAGCTTGCAGGAACATATAGATAAACTTAGGAAAGTTTTTGATCGACTTAGACAAACCAACTTGAAGGTGACGCTTGACAAATGCGAATTTTTACGTACAGAAGTACTTTATTTAGGACACAAAATTACCAAAGACGGGCTAGAACCCAACAATGACAAAATAAAAGCAGTACTAGACTTTCCGTTACCGAGAACGCCCACTGAAATAAAAAGTTTCTTGGGGTTAGTCGGTTATTACCGTAAATTTATAAAAGACTTTGCTAAAATCACGCAACCACTTACCTCTTGTTTAAAAAAACGAAACAAAGTACAGATCAGCCAATCCTTTATCGATGCCTTTAATAAGTGTAAAGAGTTGCTAGTAAACGCGCCTATTCTTCAGTTCCCCGATTTCTCCAAACCTTTTGTCTTAACTACGGATGCCTCTAATTATGCTCTGGGAGCAGTCCTTTCACAAGGCTCTATTGGAAGTGACAAGCCCATAGCCTACGCGAGCCGCACTTTAAATGACGCAGAGACACGTTACAGTACAGTAGAGAAAGAAATGCTAGCCATTATTTGGGCAACAAAACATTTTCGTCCGTACCTATATGGGCGAAAATTCACTATCTACACGGACCATCGTCCTCTAGCCTGGCTTACCTCATTTAAAGAGCCTGACAGTAAGCTCACTCGATGGAAGCTTAGATTGGCTGAATTCGATTTCGATATCATTTACAAAAATGGGAAACAGAACAGTAACGCGGATGCCTTGTCACGTATAAAATTAAATATACTTACCAATAATAATGATAACGAATCCATGCAGTGTAACGCAAGTGACACGAACAAAGATAACGATACTATAGTCATCTCCGATTCATCGGAAACGATTAGTGCGCCTTCGCTTACCTCTTATCCAGTAGGCTCTCCAACATCTAGTACTATTACAGCCTCGTCATTGCCTGAAACAATTCACTCTGCCAAGGATGTTGATACCGACGGAATCCCCATATTAAACGAAGCAGTAGATACGAAGCCCCACCAAGTTCTTGTCTTTGCCTGGAACAGAAACCAGACATCAGTTAAAGATTTATCACGAGATAAACAAAAAGTTTTAGAGGTTCACTTACCTGTTGATAATCCCACTTTAGTTAAAAACTTCCTACTAGAATACATAAAACCTAAAACTAAATATTTCTTTTATTTCGAAGATAAAATACACAGAAGTCAGTTTACGGACGCCGTTACTAGATTATTTAAAAAGAATACAGTTAAAATTTATGAATGCACTAAAAGAGTGGTATACATCGAAGACGAGGACGAGCAACGCGCAGTTATACTTACGTATCATCGCGGTAAAACATGTCACCGCGGAATTAAAGAAACGCTCATGCACCTTAAACGGACATATTACTGGCCAAATATGGATATAACTGTTGCGACAGTAATTAATTCTTGTGACATCTGTAAGACAATGAAATATGACCGCAAACCCATTAAACCGCAGTTACAGCTTACTCAAACCCAAACCAAACCATTTGCCGAAATCTTCATAGACCTGTATTCCATTGAAGGGAAATACTTTCTTACCATAGTTGACGCATTCAGTAAACTAGGACAAGCCTTTGAACTATCCAATCGCTCGACTCCTGAGGTAGTTCGCGCACTTATCAAATATTTCTCATTTTATGGCGTACCAAATAAAATCAGTGCTGACCCTGGGTCAGAATTCAACAACATTTTATTAAAGGAAACTCTACAATTCTATAAAATAGACTTGCACATAGGCACTGCACATAATCCCAATTCCATGGGAATAATAGAGCGTTTCCATTCTACTATAGCAGAGATATATCGTAGCGCTAAATATGAACATAAAATAACGGACGCAGCCAACGTCTTGACATATGCGATTATGGCCTACAATCAAAGTATTCATTCCACGACAGGTCTTACACCCTTTGAAGTTGTCTTTGGCCATACCGAATCTAATAGTACTTTTGCCGTAAATTTCGAGAAACAATACACACAACAGTTAGTGAAAGATCATGTTCAGCGAACGAAATATCTCTATAAACAGCTAACAGATAAAATAATACAAAATAAGGAAAAGGTAAAAGAAAAACGTGGCGGAGAGACGTCATTTGATGTACAAGAAGGGGATGATATATACATAAAAGGGGTAAACATCAGACGTAGCAAAGATAAACCTCGCTACCAAAAAGCTACAGTAACCGGAGATATTACTAGGAACACTTGTCCAGTAAAAATCAAAACCCGCGATACCAAAGTACCTATTAAGGACATTAAACGACCTACACGGGTGCCACCTCGTGCTCCTGATCCTGACCTTCAGGACCCAGGCCCTTCAACTGCACATAATTAATAAGAATCCAGGAGTGATTCTTACGAAGCAAGGTCAAGCTAGTGTAAGTTATGATAAGTGGAATATTATTAAGGTTTTAGATTTAAGTTCGATGCGAGAAGACTTAGAGCTGAATATAAAAAAAATATATATATATATATACAAGTCAGGAGTTACTTTGGAAATAAAACATTCAATCAAAAATTGATGGATGTGAAGTTTCAAACCGATTATGTCATGAATTCCAGCATAGAAAAATTCAATCAGTTAGCTCCATCGATTAGAATTAAGCGAGGGATCTTTAACCCTCTAGGATCTATCATTAAGATAATTAGTGGTAATTTAGACTATGACGATGCTATCAGGTACGAACAATTGATTGGGATATAAAAACACGTCAAGATACTTTAAATAAAAAGTAATCGTTATTTCAGAAATGTTCAGATCGCTGATTAACGTGGCGAATTCTACTATGAATAATTTCATCCACATAAATGTAGTTATGGGAAATGCGAAATTTGATACACCAAACTAATATTTAAACTTGTATATCTAGTTAATTACGGTAATCTAGTAGAATTAGAACAGTGTATAAGTATAAAAGCAAAAGGAAGTCAAATAACATTCGTTTTAGATATACCTATAGTAAAAATGATATATATAACTACTACCGAGCGATCCCGATTCCTACAACTAATCCTTCTAACCAAACTACGCTCATAATTCCCAAATATCCTTACCTGCTAGTAAGAGGGTCGAAAATGGTCTCGCTCTCCCAGCCATGCACCGAACTCTATGAGGAGACATGAGGTTATGATGCCGTTCGTGGAGGAAGATACTTGTATAGCCGCTTTGATGAAATTCTCCGACAACATTAGTTCCTGCAATTCGGTTCCAGTCGAAATCAATAACCTAAAGATCCAGCCTGTGGGGAAAGACCGATGGATACTCTACAGTAAAGCGGAAACCATCCTATCAAAGATCTGCTAAAATAATGAAATTATCAAAGATAAGATACGAGGTGGTTACTACTTGATGTTAGACGATAACTGCAATGTCCATATTGGCGAAATGGCTCTTAAAACCCGCTACAGCACCACGAGTAACTTGAACCTGCCGAAACTGCCTATCATTAATCTTCCTGAAATCGTGCTCTCCGAATCTCAGATGCAGCGAAAACCTATTAATTTGAATACAAGTGATTTAGTGAATTTACAACAACTTAATGGCCTGTTAAAAATCAGTGAAAGTGAAGTGGAAAATAACCGTGACGCGTTGATAAATGTAAAAACTGTTAGCATCGGAACTCTATTATTACATATAATCATAATTTTAAGCATTTCTGTAACTCTGATATATAAGTACTGTAATTTCAAATTTCAAAATAATCCGAGCGATAAAAGTCCCTCGGATAATTTTGAAGCTGCGGGGGGAGGCGTTATGAATGCTCTACCTGCCTTATCTCTAGCAAGTATTCCGGTGGGAACAATAACAGTGCGCTGATCCCAGCCGCGACCGGCGGGCTCTGCTGACCAAGCATTCCCGATATTGCCAGAGTGTAACTCTAAACGCTAGATATTAAGTGAATGTGTATCCTGTTGTTAGTTAAGATAGAATAGTCAGTCTGAAATAAACGGTCGTCAAGTAAAGTTGTGCCTTTTAAAAACCCTCCGAGACTCCCCGGTAACTTAAGTAGGTAGCTACATGTTTTGCCATCTAGATATGGCGTACAAATTTTTGGTTGAAAGGGTGAAGTTTAGTTCAAACAACGACTTTTTTTACGTGGTAAAATCATCTTATGAGTCCTCCCACCCAGGGCAGAGCGTCCATCCATCTTTTCTTTGGCCTTCGTCTTCCTCTCCATCCATCAACATTCATACTCATTACTCTCTGAGTCACATTAGTGTCATCCTTCCTCATCACATGTCCATACCAAGACAGACGATTCCCTTTCATTTTTTCGAATTATTATTGAATTATATTATCACAAGCTACGCACGACTTGAATCAATAGTCAAATTCAAAATTAATGCAAGTGAAGCCGCGAGCAATTAATAGTCTGTTATCTGCCGGTAGTAATCATTGTTAGCAATATGTATTATATCCTATTTTTGCGGAAGTTTTATGGTAGTAGAGTGAATTATTAATTATGTGATAATGTCAATATTATTTATAGGCTACCTAGATTAATTACTGCCGGTATCATCATCTGCCTAGCCTTTTCCCAACTATATTGGGATTTGGCCCTCTAAGACCCCCGTCAGTTTGCAGACAACTCTGAGACGCGCGTGGAACACAACGCGTCGTCAACCCAGCCATGGTGTATGAGGCATGGTCCGGACGGCAAGTCATACATTACTCGCCAACGAATGCTTAGATGGGACGCCAAACAGTAAAGAAAGAGGTGTCTTTCGTAATTCATAGATAAAAGCAACTTATTGAAATAATATTTATTTACGTCACACCAATCATTTCCTTTTGTTAGATATTTATAAACTGCATTGTACTGGTGGAAAATTATATGAGGTTTCTCGACGGAATATTACGAGTACTTACGTCGGATTTAACCGATACAAAAGATGTCAGTTTATTGTAAACATCTTTAAATAACTTTAGTTATAAATAACGCTTAATTCAATAGCATTTGAAGTTTATTTTTAGACGCTAAAGTTATTTTAAGTAAATAAATTACTAGGTTGAATCAATAATGTTTTGTCAAATGTTTACTAATGCGCGCGCTCATTGGTCAAATCAAACATCGCGCGCTTCACCGGCTTCTTATTAAACACTTCCGTCCCATTTCGGGATATGTCTTATATAGATTGCAGGAAAGCGAGAGAAAAGGTAAATCCTATTCCGATCCTACCCAGCATTATTGTTTCAGATTCTAACCCTTTTTTTACGTGGTAAAATCATCACATGAGTCCTCCCACCCAGGGCAGAGCAAGAGGGACTGTCAGACTCGTACTAACTAAAATCCACGGTGTCCTTCAATAGCCCTTTACGTTACCCCGGTAATTCGTGAGTCCCGCGACCCCGGCAAGCTTTGGCCCTCTACAGGGGGCCCCGTCACTATGCTGACACTTTGAGGCGCGCGTGGAACACAACGCGCCGTCGACCCAGAGATTCTAACCCTTCATGAAAGTTGTGAATTCTTTGAAACAATGACAGATAAGGATGCAGCGCTAGGGAGGTTACCTTGAAAAAGAGATGGGCGCGTTTCGTTTTATGAAATCACTCATCTTTTAATAATGTGGCAACGTTAACATGCATACTTATATTACTTCATTATCAACTCATCTCATCTTACTTAATATTATATACGTGAAAGTTTGTTTGGATGGATGGATGTTTGTTCCTCTTTCACCCAAAAACCACTGAACGGATTTGGATAAAATTTGGTACACAGATAGTTTATAACCTGGAGGAGCTAGTGGCTAAATAAATACAGCCGCACAGGCCGATCTTCCGGGTTAAGCCGCGCTTGCCGAGGTTGGTCTGTGGATGGGTGACCATCTGTCATAGCGAGTTTCCTCCGTGCCTCGGAAAGCACGTAAAGGCGTTGGTCCCGGTTGTCATTTGTAGATCTTTGATCGCGGGACTAACGAATTACCGTGACCCCGGTACGTAAAGGGCTATTGAAGGACACCGTGGATTTTAGTCAGTACAAGTCTGACAATCCCTCCCGCCCTGCCCTGGGTGGGAGGACTCATTTGATGAATTACCACGATAAAAAAAAAAGTTGTCAACTAATGTGACAGGAACCAAAAAAAAAAATGAATGCGTGGCGCTCGCTCACACATTTTTTAAAATAGTGGCTTTTTACGCGAGAAACGTTACTAACATTTTAATTTTTTTTTTAAACACGGTATAAGCTAATTAGATTCTTAGTGCAGAGATCCCCAAGCTGACCGTTGCATCAAATAAATAAAAGATGTGCAAAACCAGTGAAAAAGAACTTTGCCTCTAAAAAAAAAAGAACAAAAAAGAAAAAATAATTAAAATTAGTGACTTTTTGCCACTATTTTTTATTTATTATTATTTTGTCTCTCTCTATTTCACAGTATCTAACTCGTTGCAGAATCTCAATAAAAAGTACTAGGGTAACAGAATCATGAAGAAGATGTTCAAGAGAACTTAGAGAGGGTACGGTCAGACGCTCCTGTTGTCCATTCTCAAAATCGAATTGCGTGAATCCAAGATGTTTTTTTAATTATTAATTTAAGGTCGCTTCTCAACATACTATGCACTAGATCCACCAGAAAGAAGATTGGACCATTCTCAGTGAGGTTAATCTGAGGTACCATTGAATTCTTTAGGGCGCCGAGACAAAATATTAAATCTACAAGTGTGATACGAGCTAAAAAAGTTTGGAAACGTTAAAAATATAATTACTCTCTCGATGGTCCTCGGTACAAGTTTTACGTTCTTAAATAAAGCGACATCTACTGCCACTTAGCCAAACTGCTTTGACTCACTGTTCCCTATAACGAAGAACTAACAACGTCAGTTTGATATAAGTTCTGCAACTCATCGCTAGATGACAGTATTTACAGTTTACTTTGTTTTAAAAAAGTTATTTAAATTGTATTTTGATACTGACGTGGAAAATATACTCTTAAAACTTTTAATTCATGATGTTTTTATTAGAAAACGGTTTACACAGGATTAATTTAAAATCTTGTCAATAGATTTCGCTAATTATATGATGAATCACTCAAAAATAATGTTCGGATAGTGTAGAACTACAGTCGTAACATTGCTAAGAAATTAAATGAATTATAATTATATATATTCCATAAATTGTCATTTACTTACACTTATATAACATTCTAACAAGAATACAAACTAAAGTATTGACGCAAAATGCGAATATCCGACCGTTTCAAGAATCACAGCTGCTCGTTATCTTGATCAAAAAAATATCCCCCAATTCGGGGAGATTAACACGGGGAAATTCGAAGAGTCCATAAGCTAACTAGATTATTTATGAAATCTACTGGCTCGTCATATATTTTGCTACATTTTCTGTTGACTTTATTTAAAATGGGTTCTAATATGACTTTCCAAAAGAGTTATTTGTTGAGAAGTAGAGATAAGTAAAAAATATTTTTATCTTTGTATGATAAGTAATTTGTTATCATTATCGTTTTTCTGTTATTATC
The DNA here is from genome assembly GCA_943136025.2 of Agrotis puta. Lineage (NCBI taxonomy): Eukaryota > Metazoa > Arthropoda > Insecta > Lepidoptera > Noctuidae > Agrotis > Agrotis puta. Next base: position 1,335,455 of record OW964195.2, on the reverse strand, counting down.
AGTCTCGCAGCTGCGAAATTAGGTGAGTATTCTTTTATTTTCTAATTTATATGAATCACTGTAGACATAAAACCTTTTTCTAAATACTTTTTTATTCTACGTAATGAGTTAGTTGTCATTTCAAACGCCTTCGTCACTGTTCATTCATAAAAACATCATCTGCTTGACGTAAATAAACAGGGAAAATTATAAATAGCCGCGGAAACTGCTTCCATCATCTCAATAACAATAGGCACTTAATTAATTTACGTCTTTTTTTGGTCAGTGAATTTTTTCGCGGTTTTGAGTTGGACTAGAAGAAAAACGATCCGTGGTCCACATTAGCACCAAATTGAAAGTTAAAGAGAGTCTTTGCTTAGTTCTGGGTTTACAATATAGGCCAAAAGTAACTGAAAATTTTATATTACCTACTTTTCAGGTATTGATTTACGTTTTACATAAGTTTTTGAATAAAATTTCCGCCTGCGTTTTGGGAGCAAGGTCCAAGCTACTGGTCGGTGGTTGGAGCTTTATGCATCATTATAATGTGTTTCTATGTCAATGTAAGGCAATTTTCAAAGCCAGTGTTAGTCATTTAGTTGAATCATAGTGTACTGTTAAATAAAAAGACATCTGTTGTTAAGGAAAAACTAAATTAAATGCAATAGTTATAGTGACGGTCTCAGTAGATTACGTTTAGTAGTTAAATGTTTTTGATAGACTTCATAACTTTGTATTAGTAAAGTTTTTTATTGACTAAAAACCTGCTATACAGATAAAGTTCTAATCTTAATACAAAAATAGTTTACAGTTCAGTTAAACAATATCACTCTCTCCTAAAATCAAATAATCGGGGTAAAGTTTTCTTACGTCTGGCAATATCGAATGTGCCATGCCTCGGCCTCGTCGCGAACGAACAACTGTTTATGTAAACTTTCTGTCAAGTGCATTGTGTTTCAAAATAGTTAACACTGAGTAAAATAACAATCGACGTTCCACTTTCGCAATTAAAACTACTGTGTCGTGCAACTTCCTATTATAACACGCGTATTTTTAAGATAACAGTTTACAATCAGTCCGTTATTACAGCTGCCAGTGCTTTGAACTGTTTTGAAAAAAAAAAGTGTCGTCCTGTTTCGTGTTTATTCTTTTATTAAAGTTTTCAAAATGGGTGCATTGAAACTGTTTCTGTGTTAGTATTTGGCTTGAGAGCCGCAAAAATCTGTTGTCATTAAATTATTAGTGCCATTAAAAATGTATTATGCATCGAAATGATATCAGCAAAGAACAGAGTGCAAGAAATAAAAAGTAAATTCGAGAATTTGAACAGCGAAAACATTTCGAATCGTGTTGAAAATCAACTGTGCAGACAAAAGAATGTTTTTGTTACAAATTACGGGAAGGAAAATGGTCAAATCGATTACGAACTATCATTTAAACAGGATAATATCGGGAATGAATCAGAAAACAGTGACGAATGGACGCCAAAACCTAACACAAGCTATTTATACAGTAAAAATGAGGTAAAGCGGAGTGCCAGTGACACTAAAAATTCTCTGTCGCGACAGACCAGTGATCCGGGCAAAAAACTTCATAGGAGCCATGCATTCCGTTGTGACAAGAGCCAAAAAATCGTGAGTCCTAAAAGACACGGTAGCTGCAACGGTCGTTCTGAAACCAGTGATTTTTCTTTCAAGATGGAGCGAAAACTCAGCAAAGACAGGCTGAAAAGGCTTGGAAACTTCTTGGAGGAACAAATGAAGAAAGAGAACTTTGTTCCGCAGATGGAGTATGCTGATATTGTGGGGCAGGTGAGTGAGGTAGAAAGCCAATTTGATTCTATACCTGATTCTGAAGTCCCGCAACATATTTTAGACCAGTATGCGACCGTTATCAAACCTAAACGGAAAGAAAATGATAAACAGGAGGCCATGACGGATAGCGGAGTTAGTTCTGAGACTGAAAATGTAGAAGAAGACAAGAACGGCAAGTTTAAACGGCTCATGTCTCAATTTGAGAAGCCAGAGAAGTCTCCGGAAAAAACTCACTTAACAAATCTCCAGGCAATGGATGAATTATGTGATTCTAGTGAGACTATATGTCTGGAACGTAAGAATCCTCACTTAAAACTAACGGACACATTAAAAAAGGCTTTAAAACAGCCGCTACCACCTGGCCCTCCACCTGCTAAACCCCCTCGCATCTTCAAAACTCCAACGATACCAGAAAACACAGAACAGCAGAAAAAAGAAGCAAAACGCATGCTTGAAAAGCTTGAAAAAGTACTTCAAAAGCGTGAAGGGACTGTTGAAACACCAAAAAAGCCTAAAGAAATACACTATTTATGTACCGAGATTTTAGACATAACTAACCGTACGTTACTACCTAATCAAAATCCTGACCCGATATCCCGTTGCCTGAATTCTTTGAACTGTGCCATTACTAACAATTCTACGTCAAGTCTTCCATATACAAGACTAAAGTCCGAAGAGGATGCAAAGACATGCTGTGCGTGTATTAGTGAAAACACGGATCCAAATGTTTCTGCAAATCAGACGTGTGTGAAGTGCAAATTGAACGAAGATAGAGATGGTAGTTTTAAATGCCATTTAAATTGTGAATGTGAAGTGAAAAATTCAAAGTTTTATGTTCAAAGTGATGAACATATTTATGATGTGCCATGCACAGATGAGGATATTAAGTTTTCGAGACGTAATATGTATGGAACATTAAATACGTTGAAGAATTGTAAGAGCATGGAGGAATTAAGGACCGAGGATAATCAGGTGAGTTGTAGAATATTAATTTTCATTATTAATGCCTTACAACGTGTATAATTAAGACTCTATGAATCATACTTGAGATGAACTTTGAATTATCCATGTATTTTTCGTCTATTTTATTATTTGCTCTCTGAGAATGATTTTATTTCTTTAAATAATTGTTACCATTTTTTTTTCGTTCTGCTGTAGTACAGACACCAGTAGGTCAACCTATCTCAATCTGTGAAATTTTACCAATCGAACATTAACCTTCCACTATTATTGTGATAAGGTTGAAAATCTATCAAAGAAATTTAGACAAATTGAGGTCAGCTCATGTGCTGGCAAAAATCTAGGTGACCATATATGATATAAGTATTTGAATTAATGGATTTTTGATATTGCGTAAAAATGTTTGATAATATTCAAAATTTGCCCATATGACGCCAAAGAATAAAGATTTTGCACGAATTTTGCATTAATTTAAAAATTATGTAAAAATTATGAAATTACAAATTGACTTCTAAGCTGTTACATTTAAACACAGTTATTTATTTTTTGAATATATTATGGAGTACTTTTTACTCTCGGCTTTTTTTTTTTTTTTTTTGCGTGGTAAAATCATCAAATGAGTCCTCCCACCCAGGGCAGGGCGGGAGGGACTGTCAGACTTATACTGACTAAAATCCACGGTGTCCTTCACGAGCCCTTTACGTACGGGTGATGGGTAAGACCCGCGACCCCGGCAGGCTCTGGCCCTCTACAGGCCCCGTCAGTTTGCTGACACTCCTTGAGGCGCGCGTGGAACACAACGCGCCGTCGACCCGGGCATGGTCCATGGTCGGGCAGCGAGTCGCCCATTACTCGCTGCCCGCATGCCCGCGCCTACGGTGGCCGGAGATCGTCTGGCGACGTCCGTCGCCGTGGGCGTCTACCACTGCGGGTGGGTCGGAGGGAGGACACTGTTCTCTCCCTCACGCGGCACGCCTCCTCCTTCGCGAGCATGACTGCTTCGCAGAAGGAGGCGACCGCTTCCCACTCCGTCTCGCCCCGCAGCATGGCCTCGACCAATGCCGGGCGCGAGAGGTCTCCGCCTATCGCCGTCGTGAGGACACGGCGGTGCTCTGCCCAAGCGGGGCAGTCCTGCACCGTATGCTCCACCGTGTCCTCAGGACGGTCCTCGCAGTGGTGACACCCAGGCGTTTCCTCCCTCCTTATCAGACACAGGAACCTCCCGAAACTTCCGTGTCCGGTGAGGACCTGCGTCATGCGGAAGGTAAGGACGCCGTGACGCCTATCCAGCCACTCCTCAAAGAGGGGTCTTACCGCCGCGATTGCGGCGTGCCCGGACCTCGGTTGCGACAGTCGCCCCCTCCATACTGCCCTGAGATCGCGCCGGAGCTCTTCCCGCCGCGCCTCGACCTGTCGAGGCAGCGGGGATTCGCCCCGGCGCTGCGCCTCCACGCGCCATTCGTAGACGCGCTGGAGGGCAGTCGCCTCCAGATCCCAGGGCAGCAATCCGGCAAGGAGGTTGGCCGATTCGCCGGCGATCGTGCGGTATCCTCGGACCATTCGGATTGCCATGACCCTCTGGCATGCGACCAACTTGAGTGGTCGCGTCCGAATGCTCAGGGCCCACACAGGGGCCCCGTAGAGGGCCATGGACCGCACGACACCGGCGTACAGCCTCCGGCTGGAGGCGTTTGGCCCGCTGAGATTGAGCAGGAGTCGCCTGAGGGCGGCTGCTGCCCGGTTCAGCTTCGGGGCCAAACGTAGGAAGTGCTCCCTAAAGTTCCACCGGCTGTCGAGGACGAGTCCCAGGTACTTCATCGTCCTCCCGACGCCGATGCGAACCCCCTCCACCGCAATGTGGGACTCTGAACGTGGCGCGTTCAGACGGCCATGAAAGCACATGGCCTCTGTTTTGTGCAGCGCCACGTCGAGTCCCAACTGCCGGATCCTTTGAGCGACTGTCGCCACCGCTTGCGTCGCCAGGTCGGCCGCCGCCTGGTGCGACTCTCCCTCCGCCAGGACGAGCGTTTCGTCGGCGTAACATATTACGCCGACGCCGTCAGGGAGGTCGCCGCGCAGCACCCAGTCGTAGCCGATGTTCCACAGGAGCGGCCCCAAGACCGATCCCTGTGGAACACCGCATGACATCTCTCGCCGGTTCCACTCTCCCCGGTGACCGGGGTAGATGACGGCCCTGTCCGTCAGGTAGTCCTCGACCGTGCGACGGAGGTAGGTCGGCACCCGGTGATACCGGAGTGCCTCCCTGATGCAACTCCAGGGCAGGGTGTTGAAGGCGTTGGTGATGTCCAAAGACACCGCCAAGACGACCCTGCCCCGGGATACCGCATCCCCCGTCGTGAGGGCTCTTACGCGCATGATAGCGTCCACCGTCGAGCGCCCCCTCCGGAAGCCAAACTGGCTCTCCGAGAGGTCCGGGCCCACCCGATTCAGGTGCCCGACGAGGCGGTCTGCAATAACTCTTTCAAAGAGTTTGCCCACCTCGTCGAGCAGCACGATGGGCCGGAATGCGGACGGAGAGTCCGCAGGGCGCCCGGGCTTCTGGATCAGGACCAGTTTCCCCGTCTTCCAACGAAGCGGGAACTGGCCCCTCTCCAGGCATGCGCTAAAGAGCCCCCCCAGTCGAGGCCCGAGAGTCCCCGAGGCCAGGACCCAGGCTTTTCCTGGCAGGCCGTCGGGTTCTGGGGCGGTATTTTTGGCCTTGAGCCGTTGTACCGCCACTTTCAGGTCTACCTCGGTCACCTCTGGAGCATCGTAGACGTCGCCGTCGCTGTGGTCCGCGTTTGCGTCAGCTTCTCCGTCAGAATCCGTCAGAGACGGAGCCATAGGCGGGGGAGTGTGCTCCCCGCGATGGGAACAGGGCGCTCACCACGTCCTCCACGAACTGAGGCTGGAGACTCTGCGTCAACGGGGGAGCCCAGGGGCGGAGCTTTTCTCTCACCCACTTATAGGGCCGGCCCCATGGGTCCCCGTCCAGGGTCTCCAGCATCTCCTTGCGGGCCAATTCCTTGGCCCGCAAGATTTCGTTGATGACGATTTACTCTCGGCTTGGAATTTGTTATTCTCGCCAAAATCAATTAAGAAAATAAGCCTATAAGCCAACTCGTCTTCACTCATTCACTCATCACTACATAGTATAAAACAAAGTCGCTTCCCTCTGTCTGTCTGTCCCTATGTATGCTTAGATGTTTAAAACTACGCAACGGATTTTGATGCGGTATTTTTTAATAGATAGAGTGATTCAAGAGTAGGTTTATATGTAAATAACATGCATAATATAGTAGAGATTGCACCAGTGCGGAGCCGGGGCGGGTTGCTAGTGTGTTATAAAATTTCATCCAAAATCGTTTACCCATCAACGCTTCAAAATCTACAAACAGACGAAGGTAGTAGGTAACTTTAGTGTTTATAATACTAGCATAAGGCCACGGGGCTGCCCGCGTGAAGTTCGTCGTTCGAACGTCGTACCGCGACAAAATTAATCTTATGTATTAATCCAGGTTATAAGCTATTCCTGAGGCAAATTCCATACAAATTCGTTTAGTAGGTTATGTACGAAACAGTAGATAATAGACATTCATTCATCCGTTCCCAAAACCACAATAGAACGCGTTAAATTTTAAACCCACTGTTCCGATTTTCAGTCAAGCCGCGATGCGTTACTCAAACACTTAAGTTAAATGAGTCAGAGAGCAATGCTCTTAGCATATGCAATTATGTACTGTAATGTTGCATATTAGTCTGTTTGTTTATCTAACATAGGGAACTGCTAGACTTTATGTGATGTGTTGATTATTTCTTCTTGTTGTTTTACGTTATTCTGTTGAATAGCTACTTCTTTTTTTTTGCGTGGTAAAATCATCAAATGAGTCATCCCATCCAGGTCAGAGCGGGAGGGACTGAGAGACACGTACTGACTAAAATCCACGGTGTCCTTCAATAGCCCTTTACGTTTCGGGGTCACGGTAATTTATAAGTCCCGCGACCCCGGCAGGCTTTGGCCCTCTAGAGGGGGGCCCCGTCACTATGCTAACACTCTTTGAGGCGCGCGTGGAACACAACGCGCCGTCGACCCGGGCATGGCAAGACAGTTTAGTCGTCTGATTCCCAGAGCAAGCTCATTTTTACAACTCCTTGTTGGTGGAAAAACATGAGCAGTTTTCTCTTGCTAGGTCAATAGATGGACCTTCTGAGGTCGCGAGATTATCGGGTAACCGTGGCCATGGAACGTAAAGGGCCATTGAAGGACACCGTGGATTTTAGTCAGTACAAGACCGGACAGTCCCTCCCGTCCTGACCTGGGTGGGAGGAGTCATTTGATGATTTTACCACGTAAAAAAAGAGGTCAATAGATGGAATTCGGGTCGCAATCAGATAAAATATTTATCATAATTAGGTGACTAATGATTTTAATCGGTCGATGTACTGAAATCAAAAGGTAAGTATTGCAAGATAGCAAGAAATCTAGATACTTGTATGACTGCTTATCTATTATACTCGGTAACAACCTGGTTTTATTTTGTAAACATTTCTTTGCGATATTTTTGATAAGCAAAAGTAGATCTGTATGTAAAAAAAACGTTTTTTTTTTACTTTTCCCCTTCACTATGAAGTACTCCCGAATTTACTAACATTTAAACTCACATACACCAACATCCAGACCCGGAACAACTACTTGCAGATCATAGAAATATACGCAGCGCAGCAGTCTCTCTCTCTCTCTTCTCTCTTGCTTTACACCATCCATTGGTGAAAATCGTACGAAAATCTGATCGGCAGTTTTTGCATTTATCGTGTTCAGACAGACAGACGCAACGAGCCATTATTTTATAACATATAGTAATTAAAATGAATCACAGTTTCGCATAAAAATTAGTCATTCTTGTTTTATATTAAATTATTTATTTTACACCGTTTCTTTAGCACTGATTTCAGACTTTAACCACAAATGAATGAATACATAACTTATTTAATTTACGTATAAGGTAAATGTAATGAATATTATACGTAAGTAAGTTATTTTGGCGTAGATTTATTAGAATTACAAGACGTTTTTTGCTTTAAAAACCTAAGTACGTAAAACCGAAATATTGAAAATGAAATGCCTTATTCTTTGCTTGATATTTGTACATTTCGTCCATTCAGCCATGCATATCAATGTCTAACGAGGAGGCCCCAATTTGGGCAACGATATAAGTATCTTTAGTAGAGTCATTCAGTTTTTTTACAAAAAAAAAAAATACATGATCAGTGAAAATAATTATTGAACGAATCTCAAGTGCTGGATCGAGGTTCTTTCGTGAACCATTCGGGCCCTGTGCCCAAGAGCCCGAGTGGTTCCCCACAAGTCCTGATCTGTTTAGAAGTTATTAACTGACTTTAAAAAATGGAGGAGGTTTTCAATTCGATTCAATACTTTCGACTGTGGGAACCGATTTTGTTGAATCTTTTTTTTTTGTTCGATGCAGTATACTTATCTGTTATTTGGTCCCATAAATCTTTTAGTCTGGTTCTGTGAGGCGCTAAACGCTATCTCGACTATATGGTCAGTCCGTCCCTGGTTGGGCCCGATTGTGCAGTTTGGCACAGAGCCTTCCGACCCTGTTCAATACAGTCCTTGAATCACCGATCAATTGACATACTTTTTTATGAGCCATCAAAACGCGATTCTTCATAGATTTTATTTGGCAAAAAGCAGTTTGTTCCACTTACACTTGATTACACCTCACCCTTCTTGAGGACTATTTTGTCACAGTCTCCCTCATAATATCTATTTATAGTACTTCTATTTTAATTTTATAATGAGGGGTGTATGCAAGATTGAACTAACTCAGTCTTCTACCACGCCCCAAGGCCTTTGACTGCCGAGTCGTGAACAGGGGTGTCAGGGATTTACACCTTTTTTTTAACTTGTCTACTATGACCCACTGCTGGGAAAAGGCCTTCCTTCATTCCTTCTAAGAGTCACTATAAATTGGGCCTTAAGTCCTTCCAATTCCAATTATGACTTTAAAATAGCTCCGCTTTACCCAGCTCCGCTTCACCCCGCTCCGCTTCAGTGGAACCGCAGCCTAAGTGTTGTTCACACTCACTTTTCCAATCTGCACCTAGAAGTGAAGACTTGATTGGCTGTCATTCCTACACATGGTTTTTATTCTATTTATTTTAGTTGTAAGTCTTCCATGCTTATCAAATAAATAAAAAAATAATATAATTAATCCTTCATGGTTAGATGCTTCAGCGCACGTAGAATAACCAATTCTATCAGGATATAATATAGACAAAGTATACAATTCGATTTCTTTTTGCCCAAGTAAAAGTATGGCACGACACGTAGACTACTAAAGAAAAACATTTATTTTCTACATTTTAAACATCGCCACGCTAACTACGTCCTGCCGCCTCAGGTCTGTCTGATTCTTACTGATTAAAAGTCCACCCAGTTCCTCGAGTTACCCTTTGCATTTCAGGGCCACGGTCCCTACTTAGACTGTCCCGGAACCCCGGCAGGCGTTTGGCCCTATGAAGACCCATCAGTTTGCTAAAAGCTCCTTGAAAACCGCCGTCTGTGACCTGGGGTTCTACTTTCTAAGTCCGTGGATTAAGACACGGGTACGAAGACGGGTATATGAACATAAGTAACTACTATAATACCACGACTTAAGTCCTGTTGATTCGGCGCTAGTGTCCTTGATCAAACGGCAAGCTCCAGCGAACCTAGCTTTAAAATCCAAAATACAAAATCGCGGTCTATCTACCCGATCACATGAACTTATCGATGCATAAAGAAGTGAGACGATACGGCTGGCTTGTGAGTTGGAACTGAACCCACAGCGGTCGAGCGTGACGGTGGGAACTGAGAACATGAATCATCGGGTTTCTTGTACTTCCTGCGGGTAGTAAGATTTATCAAATTATTGTAAGTGTAGTGCTTAAGCCTGCCGGTGTTGCGGGACGAACGAGCTACCCTGAACCCGGAATGTAAATGGCTATTGAAGGACACAGTGGAGTTCAGTCAGTACAAGTCTTACAGTCCGTCCCGCCCTGCCCTGTGTGGGAGGACTCATTTGATGATTGTAACCCGTAAGAAAAAAAAGTGTTATGCTTACCCAGTAGTCCAAATATGACATGCATGCATGTATTGTATGCATACATAAAATCACGCCTTTTTCCCATTGGGGTAAGCAGAAACTACAGAGCGTCTCACCTGCTACGATCCTTACATACTCCTTTCGCCTCATCCACATTCATACATCTGGTCATACAAGCACGCCGGTTGCGAGTACTATGCAACCAGATGCAACGCGCCGTTTTCTATGGTCTAATATCCTTTTCTATCACCCGCTTTCAATCTCTTTTTTCTCCATTGCAAGATGTCATATTCTACTAAACACCCGGATTAGTCTTGTATTACCGTTATCGCATGCGTCAATTGACCTTATTGAAGGCGAGCTCTGGCTAATAGACCCCAAGGTGAGATACTGATAATAAGATGCATACGTCGGTAGTTAACTAGTATTAGTTCTGTTTCTTTGTGACATATGGTGTTTAGAAACTAGTACTCATTATCTGCCTAACCTTTTCCCAACTATATTGGGGTCGGCTTCCAGTCAAACCAGATGCAGCTGGATATCAGTATTTTACATGGAGCGACTGTCTGTCGGACCTCCACAACCCAGTAACTGGGTAATACGATACCCCATGGTAAGACTGGTTGTCAGACTTTAGAGCTTCTGACTAACAGTAACGACTGTCAAAGATCTACAAATGACAACCGGGAGCAACGGCTTTACGTGCTTTCCGAGGCACGGAGGAAACTCGCTATGGTAGATGGTCACCCATCCACAGACCAACCTCGGCAAGCGCGGCTTAATCCGGAAGATCGGTCTGTGCGGCTGTATTTATTTAGCCACGAGCTACTCTCCAAAAAAGTAGTACTCCGCGCCCGATTTCTAATTATTTAAATTTTAACCTATGATTTGGAAAGATATAGGCATGTTGGTAGCATCAATAAATGCAAAAATTAATCCGTAAAAAATAATAAGCGAACGAAACCGCGAGAAAGTGACAGTTTTAAATATCAGGAGAACCAGGATCCTGCGAAAATACATAATGTAAAGCTGCTTAAAAATAAATAAATAAATATTCCACAACTATCACACAACGCCATCTAGTCCCAAGCTAAGCAGAGCTTGTGTTATGGGTACTAGACAACTGATAAACATACTTATATATTTCTAAATATATTATAGATAAATTACACCCAGAAACAGAACAAATGATCGTGCTCATCACACAAACATTTGTCCTGGGTGGGAATCGAACCCACGACCTCCGGCATAGTAGTCAGGGTCACTAACCACTAGACCAACAGGCTTTAATTAGAAATTGTAAATGGTGCACTATTTTAAGTCAGTAAACATAACATGCTCAAGATGCTTACCGTATCGCGTGCATAATTTCCAATTTTAGTCTGAACATGCACAGTGTTTACATTCCTTGCTGGTTTGCCTTCCAATTGAATCGGTATGAGTAATTTCATTGTACAGACTCCAGCAGGTCAACCTATCCGAATCTGTCAAATTTTACCAATCGAACATTGACCTTTCAGTATTGTGTTAAGGTTGAAAATCTTTTTTCTAAAATTTGACATATAATTTTACAGGCGTTATGACGTCACAAGCCTCCACACTCGAATTTCGAAGCGTTTTATGATTGTCAATATTCATTGATTTAAAAAAAAAAAACGTGTCCATTATTTTTCAATTCTCTAACTGACGGACTAAACAGTTTTTCCTATTTGTTTATGCAGTAAACTACCCTATTCGCGGGACTAACGAGCTACCGTGACCCCGGAACGTGAAAGACTTGAAGGACACCGTGGATTTCTAGTTACTACAAGTCTGACAGTCCCTCCTGCCCTGGGAGGACTCATTCGATGATTTTACCACGCTAAAAAAAACCATATTCGCTAAATTATCTTGTACATTACGATAAACAGTACCTATCACCATTTCCCGCGGAAATAAACGTGTGAATACATAAACAAATAGATTTCTATCTCTATCGTCTAGTCTATGGTACAACAAGAAAAATGGCGACGCATGGCGCCTACCGGTAATTCTGTGTCGTTAAACTGTAGTTTGTCACCTGTCATGTCTTGTCACTTTCTCTTCTCTACCACCTAGTTTCTAATGCAATTGATACGTGATTATGTCGTCGTGTTCCCACACAGGTTAAGCTGCTGTTGTCGAGGTTTGGGCTTGGATGGGTGGGTGGTGATTGTGGTTTGTTATTTGGCTGTTAAACTGTTTTTGTAAGTTCCTACGCTGATGGGACGCTAGATAGGTAACATGCTGTTTTTAACTGTTGTTTTTCTGAAGTTCTAATCTATTCTTAAGAGGTAAGAGTTTGTTTGTAGAGGGTAATCTCCAGAACAAATGATGCAATACAAAAAAAAAATAGTGTTTAGCATTTACAATTTTATATGTTTTTTTAATGCCACATTCTCAAAATTCTTACTTAATGTGTAGTCAAGTGTCAAATGTGAAAGAATGCATTTCAAAATGTCTCTACGTTTTCGAAACTTTTTGGCCGTGGCCCGCATATAATCCCGGGCCCGTCCTGCTTTACCGGGATTTCTTTTGACTATCCGAAAATTCCGGGATTACAAAACCTTGCTACACGAAAAATCTAATCTTGCGCCATTTTGGTTTTTTTCTGGCAAGCATTAAAAAATGCTCTACTTTTCGAAACTCGCGAGTACAAAGAGTACTTAAACATACAACATACATGCACTCTCCGATATCACTTTCCCACGGCCGATATTAGTAGGTTAAGCGCGCATCGCCGAGGCCGTTATCCGGATGGGCGACAGTTAAACTTTAAAATTGTTATAGTGTTGCGAATTTTGCATCCGATGTGTTAATTTTCATAGAGATCGGTGAAAAAACTTTCATGAAATCTGTGTTATAATTATTTACGTTTGTTTTTTGGACTTACAGTGAGGCCCACTTGTACCACAATCACTAAACGGGTTTAGCGCTAAACTGCCTTAGAATATCACTGTATCCCTGTCAAATTGTTTGAAGTTGACAGAGACAGAACGATGTTTTAAATCAGTTTAGCGCTAAACCTGTTTAGTGATTGTGGTGCAAGTGGGCCTGAGTCTCCATTAGTGTGTTGCGTCGCGATATAGCAACGGATCAACGCATTTTATGCTACAACTGCGTTGCGTCGACGCAACCTAAGTGGGTATGTAGGCCGTAGCAGTCGCAGCGAAGCATCTTGAGTTAAGTCTCAGCGAGGAATTCTAGAGTAGAACCTGAGCGCAGCGAGAGATTAAAAAACACTCTAAATCAGGAGTGCAATCCATTTATCTTTTCTGTATAAGTACATCAACTTTTTTCTTTTTTAAATAAACATTTCCCCACACAAGAGTTTTCTGGTGTATCGTGGGTGCGTTTACAAACATAGAAAATCACATACACAGACACCCAGACCCGGAACAACCACTTGCAGATCAGACAAATATTTATTCCGTGCAGAAATCGAACCCACGATACGCAACGCAGCAGTTAATCGCTCAATCACTTCGCCAAAAAAAATTTGATGATGACGTTAAAATATCCTTGAATATTCATATACAAAAAATATGTTTTTACGATTCTACAACCGTCGCCGTTTGTAGATCAATTGACACTTTACAAGTATGTCAGCAAATAATTATTGTTTGCATATAGCTTGACGCGGGAACATCACACTTATTGCCTTAAAGCTAGAGTCTATTTCTCAATCACATATTTTTGATAGTACCTAGTGAAGAGTTGCATCGTGTTGATGTGTGACAATGATACTTATTGCGATGTAGTTAGGTTGGTTTTTGTATGAAAGATGATTTGTGTTGTATGGACATAGAGTTATGGAGCTAGATCGAGTTAAAAGAAATTTGGGGCGTAGTAGGAAATACGTTAGTGGCCTGTTTTGACGTATTATCGTTTTTTAAGTGAAAACTTCTTTAGCGGCGTTGTGCACTTTTTTTAGAATGGGTAAAAAATGTTAAACTCGCGTCAGGACACGTGACCTTGATCGAAAATTCGTAAGACGGCGCAGGGCGCTTGCGCGAATGTTCGTGTGTGTTTATTACTATTCAAGTTTTCACTTCTGCCGGCACTCCCAGAGTGCAACACGTCGTTTTTTTTTTGTTATGGACATTGACTGGTTGCGGGACTGTACGAATTACCGTGACCCCGGAACGTAAAGGGCTATTGAAGGACACCATGGATTTTAGTTAGTACGAGACTGACAGTCCCTCCCGCTCTGCCCTGGGTGGGAGGACTCATAAGATAATGTTACCACGTAAAATAAAATAAAAAATGGACATTGACTATCCATATTTTGCCAGTTACGTTCAACTTGCATGCTAATAGCCATAAACTGGATAGAAAACTAGATTCCAAAAACATCTGTATGTACAACATTGCCAAGCCCTCAGTGCCTCAGAAAACGCATAAAAGCCGTTGGTCCCGGCTGTCATTTATAGATCTTTGACAGTCGTTCCTGTTTGTCAGAAGGTCGAAAGTCTGACAACCAGTCTTACCAAGTAGTATCGTATTACCCAGTTACTGGGTTGTAGAGGTCAGATAGGCAGTCGCTCCATGTAACATACTGATAAACTGATATTCAGCTGCATCCAGTTAGGATTGGAAGTAGACCACAATATAGTTAAGAAAAGGCAGGCAGATGATTTCTACGCCTAATTATTTTAATGTTTATGTCATTATTACATAACTAGCTTTTGCCCGCAACTGCGTTCGCGTGGAATAGTGAAAACTATCCTATGTCCTTTCTCAAGTTCCAAACTATGTCTGTACCAAATTTCACACAAAGCGGTTCAGTAGTTTAGGCGTGAAGAAAAGACAGACAGTCAGACAGAGTTACTTTCGCATTAATAATATTAGTTTGGATAATATGTTTACTATATATACATTGAGGTAATTTAATTAAAGGAAAACCACACACAAGTGACGCGTGTTTTGAATTTTCTAAAATAGACAAATTACGTGGAATCTCGTGCATAACAATTGACATAATAATCTTGTTGTGATTGATTTTGTTATTATTAAAATTAAAATATTACCTTTAATTAGGTTTGTCAGTGGCGAAAAATTATAAATTGTCCCGTTACTAACATTTTAAACTACTTTTGGGGTTGGAATTTCTAAAATCGATGCAAATCTCTTCACGTTGTCCCACACAAACATTGTCTACGTTTTCACCCCCTTAGGTGTAGAATTTCGGAAAGGCCTTTCTTACCGGATGCTACCGCATACAAAGAACACATTCTCCAAGTTTTAAGTCTTCGGGTTTTACTCCCTTGAGGGTAGAATTTCAGAAAATCCTTTCTTTACGGATGAATGTCATACAAAGAACACACCCTTTCAGTTTAGCGTACCTTCTTAACCTCTAAAATCCAAATGTCTACGATCAGCGGATTAGGCTATGTATTTATCCGTCAGGAGGAGGAGCTCGTGGCTAAATAAATACAGCCGCATAGGCTTATCTTCCGGGTTAAGCCGCGCTTGCCGAGGTTGGTCTGTGGATGGGTGACCGTCTATCATAGCGAGTTTCCTCCGTGCCTCGGAAAGCACGTAAAGCCGTTGGTCCCGGCTGTCATTTGTAGATCTTTGACAGTCGTTACTGTTAGAAGCTCTTAAGTATGACAGCCAGTCTTACCATGGGGTATCGTATTACCCAGTTACCGGGTTGTGGAGGTCCGACAGGCAGTCGCTCCATGTAAAATACTGATATTCAGCTGCATCTGGATTGACTGGAAGGCGACCCCAAAATAGTTGGGAAAAGGCCAGGCAGATGATTTGACAGAGATTTATCCGTCAGTCAGTGATTCAGGACAAAACATTTTATATCAGGTACGGAGCGAGGGGGAATCAATCAACACCTGCTGCGAAGCAGTAATGTTAGCGAAGAAGACAGAACGCGTGAGAGAGGGCAGCCTCGACTTCTTACAAACGTTCAGTGCTGTTTCCGACTACGGTAGACGCGGCATTGCGGACGGCGAGTAAAGGGTAGCTCGCCCACTAATCAACGACCAGGGTCGGAGCCCATGACGCATGCCTCTCAAAACTGTCAGTAATCTTACGGAGGTCCAAAAACGTGGTAAAATCATCTTACGAGTCCTCCCACCTAGGGCAGAGCGGGAGGGACTGTCAGACTCGTACTGACTAAAATCCACGGTGTCCTTCAATAGCCCTTTACGATCCGAGGTCACGGTAATTCGTTAGTCCCGCGACCCCGGCAGGCTTTGGCCCTCTACAGGGGGCTCCGTCACTGTGCTGACACTCCTTGAGGCGCGCATGGAACACAACGCGCCGTTGACCCGGGCATGGTCCATGGTCGGACAACGAGACCCATTACTCGCCGCCCGCATGCCCACGGTACGGACGCTAGTGTTTGCTCGTAATCATTCAAGACGGCTTGAACAAATAATATAACTCCCGTAACAACTGGTATTTTACAAAGAATGCCGACTCATCTCGCGTTCGTTACCGTTCATTTTGGATTACTGTGGGAGTGGATAACTGTAACACTGTATACCGTGATTGTAGTATTTTATTGTAGTAAGCACCGCCAAACATGAGTATTACATCTACTAACACACTTTGGGGCCGTTCAAGTATTACGTAAGCAGATTTATTACAATTATTTACTCCCCCGTCCCCCTTGTCAGCAAAAGTAAGCAAAGCTCTTACCCCCTCCCCCATGCTTACGTAAACATTTTTCTATTAATGTATTAGTTTTGCCTAAACGTATGCATTATTTGCGGGAATCCGAAAATGCGTTTCGTTTTCAAGCAAAGACAATGTTAGGGTTGCCATTCGTGTTAAAAAGTAAATAACTACCGATGACGTAATCATCATCTAGACTCCCCTACCCCCCATGTCATCCAAAATAAGCAAACCAAAGACCCCCCGCCCCCCCCATAGTGCTTACGTAATACTTGAACGGCCCCTTTTAAATGAAAAAAAAAAACATGTAGATTTAATTTTTTACGGCGTTCCCTTGTTTCGCACACAAAAATTTCATAAAATTTCATTTCGCAGAAAATGTTTCCAATAATTTAATACTATTTTCCAGCTTTAATATTTGGTCAAACAGTAGAATAATTTTGTAGTTAACGAATATTGTTTGTAGGTGTATTTTTCCTTGGTGGAAAACTCAGATCAAAAAAAATATATAATCCTATTTTTTTTTATCTGTGGTGGAAAAAAGGAACAGAGAACTCGCAAGCGCGAGCGAAGCAAGCTTGGGTGTTTGGGCAATCCGACACGGACGATTTCATAATCACATTATTTTTATTTAATTAACTAATCAAACAGTAGAATTATTATTGTAACGATTATTGTTTGTCCGGTGTTGTTTTTCATGATCGAATAAGAAACAGAGAACTTAGGATGCAAGAGCGAGCGAAGCGAGCTCGGGACTTGGGGCACCCCTACTCAGACAGGTTAGGTTAGAAGATAATCTAAATCCCCCGGGGTATGCAACTTATTGGCATCATTTTTTTTTTCTTTCGCCAGTAATGAAATATTGATCATTAGTAGACCGCAACCTAAGAACTTCGTAAAAACTATTTAAAAAAATCTAAACCGTAACCAACCAGAGATATAACAGATTTTATTTTGTTCTAATCGGGAGTAAATCACTCCTGATTAGAACAAAATTAAAACCGCCATATCTCTGGTTGGTTACGGTTTAGAAACTAAATTTAATCACTGGCGAAAAGAAAAAAAAAATTGATGCCAAGGTCCATACTAAAAGTTGCATGTTAAAATAAATTGTATTAAACTATTGTATGTAAAACACCGCAACCCGTGAGTTACTCTATGGAACTTACAGTTTTAGGACATTCTCATGAAATTAAAAGCACATTTTAATCAGTTTTTACACCAGTTTCATAAGAAAATATCATAAACCTCGTTTAAAATAACTTATAGTGAACATAACTGTGAGAACTCAGTTTATTTCTACAAGAAAGTTGACTACCGCAACAGTCAACGCTTGCTATACGAAACTCGACCTTATTGCTTCGGTATAAAGTTGTTATCGACTGGTATGATCGAGCTTAGGAATACAGGATGTGAAACCTGTCGTTCAAGGCGATAAGTTGTTACAGTTTGTACAAAATCTTGTTACCTATTGATATAATGTAAAGCTGTAGCTCAATTAAATAAATAAATAAATATTCCACAACTATCACACAACGCCATCTAGTCCCAAGCTAAGCAGAGCTTGTGTTATGGGTACTAGACAACTGATAAACATACTTATATAGGTCTAAATACATACATATTATAGATAAATTACACCCAGACACAGAACAAATGATCGTGCTCATCACACAAACATTTGTCCTGGGTGGGAATCGAACCCACGACCTCCGGCATAGCAGTCAGGGTCACTAACCACTAGACCAACAGGCCTGCCAACAATTCTTTCTCCATTTCGGAAATGGGACCATTTGGGAAGTAGTATACTCTTTTCAACAAAAAAAGAATTTTCAAATCGGTTGTTCAGCGACGGAGTTATGCGCGAACAAACATAAAAAAATAAATGAAACATCCGAATTGAGAATCCCTCTCTTCGTCTCCTTTTTTAGAAGTCAGTTAAAAAGGTTTGTTGACATTTTTGGGAATTAGAGAGTGAATGGACTAACTTGCGCTTGCATTGCGCAGCCACCGATAGTGTTTATCATTGAAAGGATGAGTCTACTGGTGTTGTTAGAAAGGGAAAAATATAGCATGTCTGGCTGTCTCTTTCCTTCGATCGACTTTTATTCGTTTTTTTTTTCAATTTCTACTTGATGAGTATTTTTCTATAGGTATAAAAATGAAGTATTCAATATTTGAGCACTGATTTTAGAGCACCTAAGGTATTCCATTTAAGCAACAAATCTGAAAACCAAAAAAAACGATTGAAATCTATTAACGTTAGAGTTCTTCTTCCTTTGTTTTTAGGTAGTTCTGGTACTGTCCCGGGTTCTCGGGACTGCCTAAACAGATAACCTTGTCCCTGGAACGTAAAGGGCTATTGAAAGAACACCGTGAATTTCATTCAATCATCAAGTGAGTCCTCCCGCCCTGGGTGGAGCGAATGGGAGTGTCAGAGTCGTACTGACTAAAATCCATCCTGTTCATTCATTGCTCTGTACGTTCCAGGGTCACGGTGACCCGCTTAGACAATCCTGCAACCCCTGTAAGCGAAGTCGCGGATAGAAGCTTGTTAAAATTGGAATGCTTACAAAAACTGGACACTTCGGTGTCTGTCTGTACCAGGCTGGTTTCTCAAGAACTATTTGACGTAATTATTTTGCACAAAGAGAAAGAAAGTGTACCGGTATTTACTTGATTTTGTACGAAAGTGCAATGAGCTGTTTTAAAAAATGTTGCCCCATACTGGGATTTTCTCGTGTCGCGGGTGCGTTTATTTACAAACATATAAACTCACATACACAAACGCCCAGAGATCATACAAATATATACACGCATCGCAGCAGTCCAATCGCTCAGCCACTGCGCTAACCGTGCCGGGGTTCGATTCGATCTTGGGTTCGATTCCCGCACGGAAGATATATTATTTGTATGATTTACAAAGTAGTTGTTCCGGGTCTTAGTGTTTAAATATGTGAGTTTTAATATTTAAGCGCACCCACGATACAGCGGATATTCCTAGTATGCGTCAACCTTTTTTTATTGTGGTAACTTCAAACATTTGTAGAAATGTGACCACGTAAAAAAAATCGGTGTCCTTCAATAGTCTTTCACCTTCCCGGGTCACGGTAATTCGTGAGTTCCGCGACCCCGGCAGGCTTTGGCCCTCTAGAGGGGGGCCCCGTCACTTTGCTGACACTCTTTGAGGCGCGCGTGGTAAACAACGCGCCGTCGATCCTGGCGTGTTCCATAGTTGGACAGCGAGTTGCCCATTACTCGCTGCCCGCGTCATGCGTCAAACTTAGGCGACAACATTTAAAATGAAATAAAAAATAATCAAATAACTCCTTTATCTGGCTGTACTTTTTTTAAATGCGTTAATTCATATCATCTATGTTTAACTTAGTATTTGCGTTTTTAAATCAGATGATAATCTTAAAACCTGATCAAATACTCAATGTACTAACAAAAACGCTCGGTTCCGCTTGCACTTTCCCCGCCTACCCACGCACGATAAACAATTGACTTTCGATTCTCCGTATGAATAAATAATTGATACTCGTAATTATTAATTGAATACCAAAGAACTTGAGGAAACACGAGTTAATCGCCTATTATTTCATCAGAACTTTGCAATACAAAGAATTTCTTGTCCATTTAACATTTATAGATTATTAGCTGTTAACAGCGGTTTTTTACAAACATAGAAACTCACATACACAAACACCCAGACCCGAAACAAATACTTGCAGATCATACAAATATTTGTTGCGTGCGGGGATCAAACCCGCGACACGTTGCACAGCAGTCGATCGTTTAGCCACTGCACCAAACGTGTCATCTTTGTCTGCTACAACTCGAAAATTGTCGCAAAGGAACATAAAATTTGAATAAAAAACAGCCCAAGAGCGAGTGAGACTCGCGCACGAATGGTTCCGTACCATTATTTATAAAAATGGCAAAAAAATATGTTCTCTGTATTAGAGGCAAGAGCCTCTCTTCAAAATTTCATTTATTATGTTTTGTTATAGCGGCCATAGAAATATATCCTCTGTGATTTTCAACTGTCTAACTATCATGGCTCATGAGATACAGCCAGCACGCGTAGCATGGTGCCGTAGAAACGAGTTTTGTCGACTGAAGAAAAGACAATATGACAGAATTTAGAAACATTTTTACCGTTTTAACCATGGCAATGTTTAATGTATAGAAAGGAAATGTTTCTATTCTTCAATGGTGTACGAATCGTGTCACACTTGTATAAAAAAAATTTGTCCATTTGTATAGAAATAACGATGAAACATCTTGGTAGAATAGAGATAGAATTGGTCATGCTACGCGTGCTGGTGAGAGAGGGACAACAGATAGAAATACGGACAGTCGCAGAGTCTTAGTAATAGGGTCGTATTTTACCCTTTGGGTATGGAACCCTAAATCTATCCTATCCTGTGACCACCCAGGTTGTAAACTATCTAGGTACCAAATTTGGTCGCGGGACTGTACGAATTACAGTGACCCCGGAACGTAATGAGCTATTGAAGGACACAGAGGTTTTAGTCATCGTCACGAGTCTGACAGTCTCTCCCGCTCTGCCCTGGGTGGGAGGACTCATTTGATGATTTTACCACGATAAAAAAAGGTGCCAAATTTCATACAAATCTGTTCAGTAGTTCTTGCGTAAAGGAGTAACAAACATGCATCTAGGATTTCTAAGTAGATATTTATAATGAATCAAACTCGGTCATATTCCGATCTAAATTCAACACGTGCCATAGTTTAGGGATTTCCGTGTATCTCGATGTCCTATTTGGAACGTCTCCAAACTTCATGTTGTAACAAATGAATGGTGTTCATTAATTTTATAGGTGGTTGGCGCATCATACTATCAGCATCTATATTTTTAGGGTTCCGTACCTCAAAAGGAAAAAAACGGAACCCTTATAGGATCACTTTGTTGTCCGTCTGTCCGTCTGTCTGTCCGTCCGTCTGTCAAGACCCTTTTTCTCAGGAACGCGTGGAGGTATGAAGCTGAAATTTATATCAATTACTCAGGTCTACTGTCCCTTGAAGCTGTGAAAAAATCAAACTTCTAAGCCAACGCAATCAAAAGATACAGCCGTTTATGCCGCAAATTTTCGACACTTGCAAGGGAATCAAAACCTACAGGGTGCTTCCCGTGAACTCAGAATCTTGAAATTTGGTACGAAGCAACGTCTTATAGCATAGATAAAGAAAAAATTACGAAAACCATAAATTTTTAGTTACATCACATAATATATATTTTTTAATAATTTTAAACTTACTACCCATTTCCTCATAAACGCGTAGAGGTATTAAATTGAAATTCATACCAAATACTCAGGTCTATAATACCTTTAAGCTGTAACAAAATCAAACTTCTATGTCAACGCAATCAAAAGAAACAGCAATTTAAGCTGCATATTTTGAAACTCGCAAGTACTCGCAAGGGAATCAAAACCTAAAGGGTACTTCCAGTCGACCTAGAATCTTGAAATTTGGCATGAAGCAACGTTTTATAGCACACATAAAGGAAAAATTCCGAAAACCTTAAATTTTTAGTTACATTACAAAATATATAAACTTATTACTTTTTTCCTCATGAACGCGTAGAGCTATCAAGTTGAAATTCATATCAAATACTTAGATCTAATTGTCGGCGCAGTAATTACCTGGACTAGAATGACAGTTAACGATAAAGAGATCTTTGTCTTAAATTTATGCTCCTCCATCTTTCCCCATTGTAATGTTATGAATTTCATTTTGCAATAAAAATACCATAGTTATGACTCGATTGTTTTCTTTAGATCTTTAGTTTAGAAGCCATCCCTTACGCCTCCGCCTCGAATCTTGCGGGCAGCGGGGCGGCGGCGGCGGCGGCGCTCGCTGTTCGCCCTCGCCCCGTTGCCGCGCCGCTGTTTCCGAGGGCCGGTCCATTTGAATGTATGCCTAAGATCCTGCCGCTCCCGCGCCGCCGCCGCCGCCGCCCCGCTGCCCGCAAGATTCGAGGCAGAGGCCTTACGTTGTGTCCTCAGCCTTATCGTCAGAATTGGCCAGATGTCACATGTCTACGAATTTTTGGTTCTAGGACATTGTATTTTCCTTCAATGTTTTTTCCCCACAGTCCTTTCCACTCCACCCCGGGACGCTTGATGACCTTCTAACCTAAAAAAAGCTAGTATTATTATCCAACTTGTCTTCTCCAACCCATGCGTGGATTATGTCCAAGTACCAGCAAAGGGACTATCATAAACAGATTTCGTGCATCTGCATTGGGGATTTCCGCATATTCATGTCCTATTTGGATCGTCTCCAAGCAGTATGTGGTAACCAAAGTCAGTGGCGTAGCGAGAGCGAATCTAGGAGGGGGCAAAACGCATCTGCGAGGCCCTTCCTTCTTCTTCGTCGGTTCAATCTTGACAGAGTGGTCGTGGTCAGCATGTTGCAATGAGACATCGTGCTGCCATAATTCTCCTCACAATGCGACGCCATCCCTGCCTGTCGGCTGTAATTCGTGTGCCGTAATTGTGTCGCTGACGTTAACATCTATCATCGCATTGTTGCAAGCTGACTTTTTTTTATCGTGGTAAAGTCATCAAATGAGTTCTCCCAACCAGTGCAGGGCGGGAGGGACTGTCAGACTTGACTGACTAAAATCCACGGTGACCTTCAATAGCCCTCTACGTACCGGGGTCACGGTAATTCCTGAGTCCCGTGACCCCGGCAGACTTTGGCCCTCTACAGGCCCCGTCACTATGCTGCCACTCCTTGAGGCGCGCGTGGAACACAACGCGCCGTCGGCCCGGGCATGGTCCATGGTCGGACAGCGAGTCGCCAATTACTCGCCTTACTTTATTTTTTTCTCTGGGCTCGAGGCCCTTTCTGTTGCGAGGCCAGGGGGCTAAGGTCCGCTTCACCCCCGCCTAGCTTCGTCACTGATCGAAGAATTCTCTATGGTGGTAACCAATGTGGGCTACCTATTCATTAATATTCCTTATTGTTATGTAATTGACATTCATCTATCTTGTTTTCCATGTATGGAGTGAAGGTTAGTCATGTAATGATCGTTGGATTTGTATTGTTTGATAATAGACTTGGGTTTGACCGCTGTGTTGAACGGCGAGTGGGTGATTTGCCGTCCGATCGTGGACCATGAGGGTCGACGGCACCTGAAACAGCTGTCAGCAATCTAAGGGGCTCCCTATAGAGAGCTAAAGCTTACCGGGACCCCGGTTTGTGGAATGTGGGATGTGGTAACGGCTTCAGATTACGAGTTGTAGGTCGTAGGTTCGAATTAAGTCAGGTGTATTTTTTTTGTGTAACTTATTTCATCACCACTGGTTTCGAAACAGTGAATGAAATAATCGCGATGAAACCGGCATGTCCTAAAATAAAGACGAAGACATGTGACATCTACCAATCAACACTGGGCCCGCGTGGTGGATTATATCCCATTTCCTCTCACGTAGAGATGAATAAATAAACTATCAGAACACAAAAAAGAAAATTGTATTCGAACCAGTATTTCCTGAGATTATCGCGCTCAACCAAACAAACAAACTCTTCAGCTTTGTATATTATTAATATAGATGTTACCGGAAATGTATGATATGTAGAAATTGTATACAACTACAAGGAAATGTATACAATTCGGAAGCTATTCAGGAAATGTATAATAGGAGTGTATTACGTGCTCAGGTAGACGGAGCCCCGCTGTGGGGGGCTCCCTGTTACCACGTGCAAGGTTTTAAGGAACCAAAGGTGCCCAGGAGTTGATGGTGTCTTTCAAAGTAGACGTTAGGGGCACCCTGAGGTTCGGTTTGGTTAGTCTTCACACATTTTAGAAATTACATACACTTTCCTAGGATTTATATACACTTTCCTAGGATTTTATAGGTCGTGGGTTCGATTCCCACCCAGGACAAATGTTTGTGTGATGAGCACGATCATTTGTTCTGTGTCTGGGTGTAATTTATTATTATACTGGGTTTAAATTATTTTTAAAAACATACATATTATAGTAATATGTATGTATTTAAAAATATATAAGTATGTTTATCAGTTGTCTAGTACCCATAACACAAGCTCTGCTTAGCTTGGGACTAGATGGCGTTGTGTGATAGTTGTGGAATATTTATTATTATTATTATTATTTATTTCACGGCACGATTAGCGCAGTGGCTAAGCGATTGGACTGCTGCGCTGCGTGTCGCGGGTTCATTCCCGCACGGAGCAAATATTTGTATGATCTACAAGTAGTTGTTTCGGGTCTGGGTGTTTGTGTATGTGACTTTATACGTTTGGAAACGCATCCACGATACAGGAGAAATACCTAGTGTGGGGCAACTTTAAAAAAAAAAATGTATGAAGACGGATAACATACACGTTAACATAGATATACAAAAACATGCACATAACAAATTATCTTTACTCTCGACTTCAACACACACGAATATAAAAGTGAAATGCAATCAAATCCTCATTTGTTACGAATGTCAGACAAAAGTGGGCCTATATGGTCTTGCGTGAGCCGAGTAACAGTACAATATTTTACAATGGTGTTTATATAATACATGCAATGTATTCTTATGTAATAATTTTGAGTCGTTCTTTCTCGTACGAAGATGTGGTCCGGTCGGGTGTTGGTTGATGGCGGAGTTAAAAGAAAGCCGTCTCTGGAAACCTCACAGGCCTTCCCCGCTCCCCGCTCGCCGCGCCTCGACAGGTCGAGGCCCGGCGGGAAGAGCTCCGGCGCGATCTCAGGGCAGTATGGAGGGAGCGACTGTCGCAACCGAGGTCCGGGCACGCCGCGGCGGTAAGACCCCTCTTTGAGGAGTGGCTGGATAGGCGTCACGGCGTCCTTACCTTCCGCATGACGCAGGTCCTCACCGGACACGGAAGTTTCGGGAGGTTCCTGTGTCTGATAGGGAGGGAGGAAACGCCTGGGTGTCACCACTGCGAGGATCGTCCGGAGGACACGGTGGAGCATACGGTGCAGGACTGCCCCGCTTGGGCAGAGCACCGCCGTGTCCTCACGACGGCGATAGGCGGAGACCTCTCGCGCCCGGCATTGGTCGAGGCCATGCTGCGGGGCGAGACGGAGTGGGAAGCGGTCGCCTCCTTCTGCGAAGCAGTCATGCTCGTGAAGGAGGAGGCGGGCCGCCTGAGGGAGAGGATAGCGTCCTCCCTCCATCCCAGCCGCAGTGGTAGACGCCCACGGCGTCGGACGTCACAGGACGATCTCCGGCCACCGTAGGCGCGGGCATGCGGGCAGCGAGTAATGGGCGACTTGCTGTCCGACCATGGACCATGCCCGGGTCGACGGCGCGTTGTGTTCCACGCGCGCCTCAAGGAGTGTCAGCACATTGACGGGGCCTGTAGAGGGCCAGAGCCTGCCGGGGTCGCGGGACTTACCCATCACCGTAACCCCGGTACGTAAAGGGCTCGTGAAGGACACCGTGGATTTTAGTCAGTACAAGTCTGACAGACCCTCCTGCCCTGCCCTGGGTGGGAGGACTCATTTGATGATTTTACCACGCAAAAAAAAAAAAAAAGGCCTGCCAGGCATGGCTTAAAGACGTTTTTTAGCTATAGTCTCGCGTTAGACCGATCTTCTGGGTTAAGTCGCGCTTGCCGAGGTTGGTCTGTGGATTGGTGACCATCTGTCATAGCAAGTTTCCTCCGTGCCTCGGAAAGCACGTAAAGCCGATGGTCCTGGCTGTCATTTGTAGAGCTTTGACAGTCGTTACTGTTAGTCAGAAGCTCTAAATTCTGATAACCAGTCTTACCATGGAGTATCGTATTATAAATATATAAAACTAAACTATATATAAAACCATAACCGTATTTAACGGTTTATGGTTTATCGTATTATTATCCTAAATCTATTAATTGACACAATCTTCTCAAACTAATATTTACCCATTCTTAAAATTAAATTTGTAAATAACCACACAGTAGTTATTCCCCTTCAGTTAAAAATAACCAGATCAAGTTCTAAATATATATCAAGAGGGCCGTTACGTCAAAAACATATGGTTCTAATCTTTTGTTGTTTATTTTTGGTTGAGATGTTAGGGCAGGGATGTTGGTTTCAAGTGCTTTTAGGAAGGAAGTTCAGGGTGAAAGAAATGTGGTTTTGCATGTATGGTAATGAAACATGTCTGTTTAGATAGCTAGATAAAAGATTTATTCAGTGCAATAGAGACACAAAAACAAACAGGTACATAAAAGGATACACAGTCACAAGAAAAATAAATAATTAGGTAAAAAAAGTGACAGATAACAAAAAAGATGCGATACCTACAGAGATTAACATACTTAATTCAGACGTGACACAAAAAAATGTGCGGTGTGTGTCTCAGGATTACACTGAATAGGTATCCAGCTCAGCATGTGTCAGGTAAATATCTGACGCCGATATTCTGCTGGATCCCGGTAGTGACATACTACATACTATAGTTTACTCTTTTGTTTATCTGAGGAAACTGGCATGACGCTTTTTTTCGGATAAAAGTTGAAGGAGGTTTAAGAAACGCTGGCATGCCAACTTGGTGGTAAGAAAAATACAAATAAATAATTTAAAAAAAAAAACGGGTGGCACTCGGGAACTGCCGCGGTAAAACTATTGCATTGCATTTTTAAACAGAAAAACTGATCGCCTACCGCGAAAATTTAACGAGAATATCATCTTCCACTGCGCCACTCTGCTTTGTTGTAGGAGAATTTTATAAGTAGGTTTCATTGTGAAAACTTCCTTTTGTAGCTGGCCGTTTAAAATGATTACGAAAAAGTAAATTATCTTAATGACGGATGTTTTTATGATTGCCGAAGTCTGCCGAACTGAAACGACGTTAGACGATGCGGGTTGTTAGGCATTTTTGTTAGGTATTTTCGTCTGGAGTAGGTCAGGACGCCGTGACGCCTATCCAGCCACTCCTTAAAGAGGGGTCTTACCGCCGCGATTGCGGCGTGTCCGGAATGCCGCTGTTAATGTCAAATTATTACTAGTATCCATATACTACTAACGTAGTAGAACCTACTCAAAAGGCTGATTGCTAAAATATTTTCACATGGTAATAATTTTGTATTTTTCCGTAAAGTCAGTATGATTACTATCACCTGTCTCCGAAACGGCTGTAACATACCAATTGTAGTTTATGTAAACAAAATCGTAAGTGAAAGTGCGTATTATACATATTTAATTAATCGATTATGTATTGTAAAATAAAGTTTTTATTTAATTGTAATCTGTCATATTATTTATTGTTGTTACGTAATTATTTGAAAGGAAAAGTTATGGCAAAGTATTGCAATTAAAAACATAAACATTCAGTAAAAATTGAGATTTAATTATCTCAAAGTTGTAACTTTATTAAAAACCGGCCAAGTGCGAGTCGGACACGCTCAAGAAGATTTCCGTACCATCTATCTATAGATACTATTATTATAAAGTTAGTTTGGTTGAACGTGCTAATCTCTGAAACTACTGCTCCGAATTGATCAATTATGTTTATGTTGGATTGTCCATCTATCGAGGAAAGTTATAGGGGAACAGTGTATAAGACGGGGACGTGAGGTATAATAGGGACATACACTCTTTAGGCATACTTAACACAATACTGACGTAGCGCAAGCGCTAACAGGACGCCATTTGTTAATGGTCGCTTGCAAATGACGTTCTGATAGCGCTTGCACTTTACCCGTCACTTTAGAGAGCCGAAGCCTGCCGCGGTTGCGGGACTCACGAATTACTGTGACCCCGGAACTTAAAGGGCTATTGAAAGGCACCGTGGATTTTAGTCAGTCAAGTCTGACAGTCCCTCCCGCTCTGCTCGGGAGGACTCATTTGATAATTATACCACGATAGAAAAAACCACACGCACCCGCTGCTCTATTGTCCTTACTGTTTTGAGAACTTTCTATATACATTATTTACATTTTTTAAACTAAAACTTTAGATAGGCAATTCCTACTTACTTACTATTTTCTTTATAATTTTCCCACCTTAATTTTGTTATTGTACATAAGAATTTTCATAATATTATGTCCGTATATGACAATAATAAACATCATAGAAAAACGGAACGTGAGAAATATGTCTTAAATAATATTTTCAGCCTGATTCTTATCTTTTGTGCTAACAACTCGTGAGGGCTAGTTAATTTTTTTTCACACTTGATGGATTTTTTAGCGACTACTTTCATCATCTATACATATATAATAAATCTGTAGAAGAGTCAATTCTGTACATTGAAAATATTGAAAAAATAAATAGCGGGGGTGTTGCTGGATCGATACCAAACCCAAATATGTGATTAAAAAATTTTTTTGTCTTTCTGTCTGTCTGTATATGCAGGCATCACGTGAAAACTAACGGTTCGATTTCGATGAAACTTGGTATAATTATACCTTATTATCCTGGGCATAAAATGGGATACTTTTTATCTTGGAAAAATACGTAGAAATAAAAATCTTATTTTTCAGTTTTATTCACAGACGTTGTTCTGTAGAACCGCGATCTCCTTAATTATTATAGGCTTAGCCGTATTTGGGTCCAATAGATATTTATAAGATGTCATTGTCAGAGTTACTCAAAATGGAGAAACGATCCACGCGGCATGCAAACACGTGTCGGATCTTCAAAGTTCAAAGATCATCATATGTTAAGATACTATAATCAATAACACATACTACCTATCTACTTTATTATATACTAAATTATTTACAGAGAGAGATAGATAAGGGCCCGTTGATGAAAGATTCGAAACAAGTGACTGGGGGTCTATTCTTTTTTTTTAGCCTGGTAGATCGTGAGGGACTGTCGGACTTGTACTGACTAAATGAATCCTCCCACCCAGGGCAGAGCGGGAGGGACTGTCGGACTCGTACTGACTAAAATCCATGGTGTCCTTCAATAGCCCTTTACGTACCGGGGTCACGGTAATTCGTGAGTCCCGCGACCAGGGGTCTACTCTCGTAGTACCTTTGTCAACGAACATACGGGCCCATACGAAAGTAACTTAAAGCTTTTGGGTGAACCTTATTACCTATTAGATTTGAATTTATAAGTTCTGTCAACATATAGTTAGTCGGGTCAGCTGTCCAATCATGTTGTCACTAACACGAACCAAAGTTCGTATCACTAACTAATTTTGTGTCTATATAGCCTTTGTCAAACAGGCGATAGCGAACCGGACCGAGTCCGAAGCGATAAAGAACCAATACGAGACGTCAAACTGTGTGCAGCGAACCGAGGCGTGGCAGTTGTATTAGCTGGCTTTTTATTAACGACGTCAAATAGAGCAAATACGCCTTCGCCACGTCTTCGCATCGGTTCGGTCACGCTATTGTATCGCTTTTGCCTTTCTATGAGACTGGATTCAAACCATTCCATACATTACAAATAAAAACGCCTCGCTTCATATTCGCCAGGCCTTTCTGTTCGAAAAAGGCTTAAGTGATAAACAGTAGGAATAGCCCCAAATTTTGGTCGAAGATTTCGTGACGGGTTTCGTGCTTAGATAGTAGTACCTACCACTCTGTATCTTCGTTCTGATCTTAGTTCATTAAGAGTTCATTAATTTTGCTTTACGTTACAAAAGCAAGCGGTGCACATCCCTGGTGCGCTGGGTGCGGGTCAGCCCGAACAGTATCCTGAGAGCCTTCGCTCAGCGTTTCGACTGCCAGTACGTGTATCACTGTGACATGGTACCCGTACGGGCTGATATAGAAATTTTATTTTAATTATTTTTAATTGTATTTCATGTTAAATTGTGACTGTGTTTGATTTGATTGTATGTATTATTTCAGTATTGTATCATTTTATGATTTGTAATTGGTCCTTGTTGGCTTAAATATAAATAAATAATAATAAAAATAAAAAATACAGGGCAAATGTTTATTGCTACACTAACTAACGGATTAATTTCCGTTTTATATTTTTTTCTCCTAAACAACAATAATCATTGAAATTCTTCCAGATTTTTCCATTCAACAATAAAGATGATAGCCTTATCTCTCCTTATCATATCAAAAATCTATCTATTGGCTGTTCGCTCGTAAAACAAAGATTATGTCATAAAGGTCTAGGTTTGATCCGAGTTCAGCCCTTGAACCTCATTATCTTTGACATTGTCACTGTATGCTAATTGGTTTGTTTCTGTGTTAAGAGTAAATATTTATAGGTTAGACTAAAAATAGTTTTCAGGACACGCTTCTGCACGGGCATGCGGACGGCGAGTAATGGGCGACTCGCTGTCCGATCAGGCACCATGCATGGATTGACGGTGGGGCCGGCTTCGACGGCCAAAGCCTGCCGGGGTCGCGGGACTATCGGGCTACCGTGATTGCGGAACGTAAAGGGCTTATTCAGAAGACGCGGGTTCAAAACAGTTCCCGCAGCTGAATTTATCTTTCCTCAAAAATTGTCTACTTAATTTGCAGTCTTCCGATAATTTCTATGATGAATAACAATCATTTCTCATCATATCATTCAGATTGACTTCTCAAAACCTTTCGACGTGCTTCTCTTTTTTTTATCGTGGTAAATTCATCAAATAACTGGGACTGGGACTGTCAGACTCGTACTGACTAAAATCCACGGTGTCCTTCAATAACCCTTTAGGTTCCGGGTAATTCGTAAGTCCCGCGACACCGGCAGGCTTTGACCCTCTAGAGGAGGGCTCCGTCATTTTGCTAACACTCTTTAAAGCGCGTGCTTCTCTTCAACAAAGTTTTAACCTACTTAGATAAAATCTAACAATAACTTGAACACAGGGTTGACTCAGTCAGTTTTTAATTTTTTGATTTAAAAAACTTTGTCATAATGTTTATGACTCAGATTAAGTTTATGTTTAACCAAGTGTGGATTATAACGGTATAACGGCTTGGCCACGCTCAAATGACAAGCGTGTTGCAAAAATATAAATTATAGGAATAGAAACGTACCAGTTTTGTTTCTTGAATCTCTCCGAAGGCTGACTTACATTAATCCAGAGGCTGGATCAAGTATTACTAAATTAAAAAAGGAACACACTCTAATCCGATCCAGCGCTGGGGTCACGGTAATTCGTTAGTCCCGCGACCCCGGTAGGTTTTGGCCCTCTAAAGGGCCCCCTCATCGTAACCGCGTGGTCCATGGTCGGACAGCGAGTCGCCCATTACTCGCAGCCCGCATGCTCGCGCCTGCGATGGCCGGAGATCGTCTAGCGGTCCACAAGACCTAGCGACATTTTTCATTTGTTTTTACAGTCGAAGTCTTTCGTCGAAAAACGCGTATGTTACTTGTGACCAAGCAGTTTCCGGTTTTTACTGGAGGTTTATTTGCGCAAGTGCTATGAAAAACGAAACTAGGGCACAATAGAACGCGTTTTCAGAAGAAAAAAAATACCCTACTCATGCACTTTTCGCCAGTAATGTTTTTGGTGACTATCCTAAGGCACAAACTAGTGAAAATGGTGTTTGAAGCGTACATATCGTGTAAAATAAAATGCGCCGTGTGTGCGACGCTAGCGTGGCGTGCTTGCTAACTATGAAAATAGCGCCGAGACGTCCCGCTTAAAATCGACGTTAGCGTGGTCATGGTAGTAAGTAAGCACGCCAAGGATACGACACGCTAGCGTCGCGCCACGCCAAGCACGTAGTTCGGCAAAGCCTCAATTCTCTCGACATGCCTGATCTGTCTATTCATCTTTATTTTCCTTGCCTTTTCCAACGTCTGCTTCAAGTCTACCTAGATGCAGCTAAGTATCAGTATTTTAAGTGGAGCGACTGCCTATCAGTTAGTTGTCATCTTCTAATGGCTTTAAAGCTTAACTGTACCAGCCCTACTCACACATTTAACCGCAATATTTTATCATTGTATTAAAATTAAACCCAGTTCACATCATCTTTGTCTTCCTAAGTCAAGTGAAGTGTGTTCAAAAGAGTTTTGAGTCATAGTAATTTTGTGCTCAAATGCGAGTCACTATTTGGGGCACGAGTTGTAGATCTTTTGGAAATTTGCATAATTTCAAGTTTGTTGTTTTTTAAAGGTAAAAGTTTGGTTGATTTACATACTTTTTATGAGGAACTATATTTTTTTAACGTGGTAAAATCATCAAATGAGTCCTCCCACCCGTCAAAAATGACGGGGCCCCCCTCTAGAGGGCCAAAGCCTGTCGGGGTCGCAGGACTTATGATTTACTGCGACCTCGGTACGTAAAGGACTATAGAAGGACACCATGGATTCTAGTCAGTACAAGTCTGACAGTCCCTCCCGCTCTGCCCTGGGTGGGAGGACTCATGTGATGATTTTGCCACGTAAAAAAAAAATAAGAAAAAAAGAGAAGGTTGACAGTTACTTGAAATAAAATGTACAAGTTCAAACTACCTACTTGCAACTTGTAGCTGGTAGGTATGCAGTTTTATTCAATTTGCATACAATTAGCAACTTGTATACAAGTAACTTGCCCAATGAAAACGCGCCTTTACAGTACCTAACAACTGTCAAAAAGCTTTAAATGGCGGCCGCAACGCTTGCCTAATCCATTTTAATTCAAATCATCCATCATAAATTAATAAATCTTATCTCTAGCGCCACTTTCACACCTTTTCTAATATGTACTTTATTACTTGATACACATTCACGAAATATTCTTATGTACAGTCAACAAAAGAGATAATAAGTTAGATTTCGGAAATTTTACCATTTTTAACCAAATCTATGTGAGAGCGAATGCAGCGAATGTTTAGATAATTCTTATGTTTAATTTATACTTGTTATTGTTGCGATTCATATTTTGATCAAGTTACAGCCTTTTGGCGTTAAAACACTAGGGCCGTGGGGTCCGAGTGCCCACAAAGTTTTCAAAGACATCGCCAAGCGTTTAGTCGACACCTCGCGTGACCAGAGGGCTGGCCTATTTCTTGATCAAAGGATCAGCTTTGCCATCCAACGTGGCAATGCTGCCAGCGTTCTGGGCACTTTCCCCATTGATAGCGATATGGACGAATGTTTTGACGCCCTATAATTTTTTTAATTTTAGTTTTAATTTAGTGATTTTTGTAAATGTTTTACTTTTAATTTTAGTTTTAAAATGTAGTTACAAGTTGTCACTGATATGCAAATTGCGTAAAACACAAGAAAATTAGAATTTCGCGGGCCACTGCGAAGGAATCACCTTAAGCGTTTTTCCGCTATATCCTGTACTGTGTAACACAACATTGGCATAACCGTTTAAAAATTGTTCTTTGCATGCTTAACTCTTTTGTTGGCTGTACTCATAACCAATGATGGATGATCACTTTAGAATCAAGTTTAATTCGCCTTTAATTAATTCGATGTTATGTATCTTGTTCAAAATATAAACTAGTTTATGTAAGAACCAGTTTTTGAGCGTTTACATCGACTGGAATAATCATTATGTGTTAAATTACCTTGCAAGCAACTTTCGATAGCATTTTTTATTTCTTGGAGAATTCCATATGGTGAATTCTCAGAGGTAACTATTGAAGAAAGGAGGGTTATGTAGGAGTTCAAGGTTAAGATAATATTTAAGATAGCAGTATCGTAGAATTCCGAATTATAGTAGAATTACGGTGACCCCGGTACGTAATGTGCTATTGAAGGACACCGTGGATTTTAGTCAGTACGAGTCTGACAGTCCCTCCCGCTCTGCCCTGGTTGGGAGGACTCATTTGACGATTTTACCACGATAAAAAAAAAAAAAAAAGCACGCGTAGCATGACCTAGTCTATCTCTAGTCTACCAAGAACAGACAAAGTTATTTCATCGTTATTTCTATACAAATCGACAGTTTTTTTGCACAAGTATGATACGATTCGTATAACATTAAAGAATATAAAAAAATCTTTTCTATATTTTAAACATTACTACGTTTAAATCGTTAAAAATCTTTCTACGTTCTGTCATTTTGTTTTTTCATCAGTCGACAAAGCCCGTTTCTACGGCGCCATGCTACGCGTGATGTTCCTGTTGCGTGATCACGCTTCAACTCAGGACTTTGTTTCTGAGCTAGCTTGAGGTCAAGATCCTCGTTTTCTCATACTTACTCAAGGCCATGATACTCTAAACATAGAAACTCATTTTAAAGAAATAAAAAAAAAACTAAAACTTGCCATGCATCTGCTGTACCTGTTTTAACATATTCCTGAATTAGAATTTAAAACCAAACAAGTTTTATCTAGTACTAGTTTTTCTAATAAACTTGACTCTTTACGAATATAAAAATCGTGATAAGTGACATTATGTAATATGATGTCACTTTTTTGGAATAAAATAAAACGACCTACAACATTATTTTTAGTGTATGCGAAACCTGAATATAGTGTGTTCAGAATCAGTAACTGAATCAATTCCAGTAATTTTTACACCATGTTGTATTTTGTTCCAAAAATATTTTAATTAAAGTTTATTACAATACAATCACTGTACGGTTATATACCTACTTATTGCCAAACTTTTATCAATGCGTGTATGACACAGGAGGCGCGGGTTGAGCGAGGGTACCACGCCCCGCCGCGAAATTAGGATATTTTTGAACGAGCAGGTAACATAACAAGCTTATAACTTTATGATTTTTCATGATACAGTTTTGAAATTTTGTACAAAGATTCTTTACACAAAATACTAGACAGGTGTGTGAAACCCGATGTTTCGCATAAACAAAAATAATGTTGTATATGACAACTGATTTGTATTCATTTTTTCAGTCACTGATGCCAATTTTGATTTACTTACGGACGGCGTCATTTCATGCAATTTCACCTCGCATTTAAATGATCGTTTACGGTGAGCACCGCGAAAATTGATTGATCTGGAAGGTCAAGAAATGTTGCAAGCGCCAGTTTTGTATTTTGTAATCAGTTTTAGTATTGTCATCGAGATTTTTTATTGTTTCTAGCCTGTAGGGGAACAGTGTATAAGACAGTGACGCGAGGTATGATGGGAAATGTATGACTTTAGGCATACTTAACACAATACTAACGTAGCGCAAGCGGCCATTAACAAATGGCGTCCTGTTGGCATGCGGGCAGCGAGTAATGGGCAACTCGCTGTCCGGCCATAGACCATGCCCGGGTCGACGGCGCGTTGTGTTCCACGCACGCCTCAAAGAGTGTCAGCAAAAATTACGGGTCCCCCTGTAGAGGGCCAAAGCCTGCCGGGGTCGCGGAATTTATAAATTACCGTGACCCCGGAACGTAAAGGGCTATTAAAGGACTCCGTGGATTTTAGTCAGTACGAGTCTGAGCTCTGCCCTGGGGAGAGGACTCATTAAATGATTTCAGCACGCTAAAAAAAAAAACGAAAATCAAGTGATCAATAATAGTACATTGTTCACCAAGAGGAGAAAGTGACCGATTACCGTCGAGGGTGTCGTTTGAAGCCCGACCCGTAGGGGAGGGCTTTAAAATACCCGAGATCGGGAATCGCACTTTCTCTCGAGTGATACATAGTGCTTTATACTACACCTACGAGGAAAAATTTTTCATCATCACTATCACTACTTATCATTTTTATTTTACTTTCTACGAAAACTGAATCCTCAAACAACACACAAATTGAAAATGGCTCCAATGGCGTCTGCAATTTTCATATGTTCTTTTTTCAAATTGTATAGCCTGCCGCCGCAGGGGGGGCGCACCGCCAGCCCGACACCATCCAACACACAGCTAGTGGCCAGTGTCATTTTGCGAACTTCGAGATAAAAACTCACTGTAAAAACTTGTTGGCTTTTGATATTTAGGTTACCGTCGCATAGTCTTACCCAAAATTAAAAAAAAAACACGTAAGAAATGGATTTTCATACACTTTTCTCTCCCGCTCAGATGCGTTTTCTCCCCGCATATTTGTTCGATATGCAATGACGTACTTTCTACCGTAAATTTGATAAAGTATCAAGGTACTTTCCATGGTGTAGTATAAAACCTGTTACTTAAAATACTTCACTTGAGCAGTAACGAATCATGAAGTATATCTTAAAAACAAAGCGCCGGAAGCTGCAGCCCCGATACGCTTGCCGGTGATTTCATCACTGTAATGGCAGTACGTAATAAGTTGGTGAGCAGTAATGGTGGATTGAGTACCTAATGCTTATGTCTTGTTAATTAGAAAGAAAGAAGAAAGAAAAGAGATTTATTACCACACACAGGACAGAACAAAAAAATTACATGAATAAAAACAACAATGGAAACAAAATATATAAAAGAAAAACGACAATAGATAAAAAAACTAATAAAAAACAATTTAGTCCTGTGCGACGCCAAAAGGCTCCTATCTCAGCATGTGCTGCGACATTTTTTAGGGTTTAATTAGGGTTTTTGATTTTTCGAATTATGACTGGCTTATTTTTAAAAAAAAATTGATAATCTAAATTGAAACTTTGTAAGTAGATGTATTATGTGCACTGCATTACACACAAAAATAAAAAAAAATTGGGGGTTCCCCATACTTAGAATTGATTTTTTTTTACATTACCAAACCCATACGTGTAGGGTATCTATGGATAGGTCTTTAAAAATGATATTGAGGTTACTAATATCATTTTTCTAAACCAAACAGCTTGCGCGAGAGACACTTCCAAAGTGATAAAATATGGCATGTCAGTATTTTCTTGATTTCTATTAACTTTCAGAACTATACTAACCTGTCCATTTTTTTCGTCTGGGCCTTCATTTATGCTTCCTTTCTTGACACGTTTCTTTTTTGTCATTGCAGAATGTGATTTTCTTCTACCCTTATCTTCTTCGGGCATGCGGGCGGCGAGTAATGGGCGACTCGCTGTCCGACCATGGACCATGCCCGGGTCGACGGCGTTTTGTGTTCCACGCGCGCCTCAAGGAGTGTCAGCATAATGACGGGGCCTGTAGAGGGCCATAGCCTGCCGGGGTCGCGGGACTTTCCCATTACCGTAACCCCGGTACGTAAAGGGCTAGCGAAGGACACCGTGGATTTTAGTCAGTACAAGTCTGACAGTCCCTCCCGCCCTGCCCTGGGTGGGAGGACTCATTTGATGATTTTACCACAATAAAAAAAAACCCTTATCTTCTTAGGGTCACGGTAATGTTTAAGCAAATTACTGCTATCGTGAAACACAAAGGACAACCGAAAGAACAGGGTGGATTTCTAGTCGAATAGCTCAAAACTGGTGCCCTGAGACAGTAAGACGAGGTCGTGGCAGGCCACGTAAGAGATGGCGGGACGAACTGGACAGGTTTCGTCCGAACTGGAAGAATAACGCCCAGTATCGTGGAAGGTGGAAGGAGTGGAGGGAGGCTTTTGCCCAGGAGTGGGACAGAGCAGGCTCTTAAAAAAAGAAAACAGCCTGACGCTCATGTCGCTCTATCCGTTGTGGAAGGATTCGTTTGTACATTTTACCACTTCAGAAAAAAACATGTTGTATTTTGCAACCACACTTATAATATTATCCTGCCTAGCCATATCATCTTCTTCCATTCCTCAAATCTCATCTAAATTCTTCACTTGTGCAAGTTCTATACAAATAACAAAGCAACATGGCCATTTGTTATCTCAGGAACAAAAGCGACGTGCTCAACAATTCGTTTTAGTGATACGCCGCGTTAAAAACTGTATTATTCTCAGATTTCACAGCAGGTTTTTGGTTGAAGGCCGTTCATATAGAGACTAACTGCTCGGCCACGATTTAGATGCGCGAGAAACGCGCGTCTTGTTGTGAAAAACATACGACATTCATTCATGTTTAGTATATGTCATGAGTTTGTAATTAGATCACTACCGCACTACCGGTTTCTCAAATGTCTTGAATAACTCAAAAATAACCCAGAATTCCCTGCTATTACATGCTATGAAAACAGTGTAATCGAAGCATGCCCTTTACAAAACCGTAGCTATTTTAATCCTGCCGGATCGACGGATCCGCCTTTGAAGGCACGGGATTCTAGATCCAGTAGGATTGAGAAGCTGTTTTTCGGGATTACAATCAATAATAATTAGTCACCGCAATCTAACAGTAGGTACTAATGTGAAGGAAATAATTGGCTATTTGACTGAAAAATTATAATTAGTCCGTCATTTAGATTATCAAAAAATATTCGACCCGTATTTTTTCTTTTATTTCGTAAACTAAAATTGACTGAGATACGATGCTTTCAAAATTGGTAATACACCACAATTTAGTACAATTTCTATTGAATTCTGACGTCACGAGCTTTGATGTGTTGTATTTTGGTGAATATTCATTGATTTTTCAAAATTGTGTCCGTTATTTTCCAACTCTAAATGACGGACTAATTATATTTGTAATTTATAGCTACTGTCAAATAGCCAATTGAAAGACGCGGCTTGAAGTAAGACGCAAGAACTGAGGTCGTGAATGGACCGTTAGTTCTATGCTCACTTGCTCAGAGCTACATTTTTTGTTATTTTGAAATAAATAACTTCATAGTTATGCAAAGTTATGTAAAATATTGCCAAAAAAAGGAGGGCAGGTGCTAGAATTGCTTTTATTTATGGGGCTGGTGTAAAATTCATCTATTTGTGCAATAATTTCTAGAGATACGGATGCATAATCACCTTACATCGTGCCAAATTCTGGTTCACAGGCCTACTATGTGTGTTGGCTCAGTTCAAATTGACAGATGTCACATGGCTTCGATTTTTTGTGCCGGTATCCTCATGATGTATTGGATCGGATATGAAACATCGTATTGGGTACTTAGTGTTACTACAATTAACCGATCCGGTAATCGTCACAGCCGAGCAGTAAATCCGAATATAAGCCGATTAATGTTTTGGAATCACAAACCGCTCGGCTTTTGCATATAACCATGCGGCTTGGCAACTGCCGACTTATTACTGTTCACCTTTATTCTGCCGATGATGATGATGTATCAACCCGATCGGCACAAAATTAAAGCCGATCAAGTGCAGTTAGAGATTACATTCAAATAGGACGTAGAAACTTCGACTTTGGTTAGAATTTTAATCTAACCCCATAGTCATGGTCGCTGGACTCCCGAATTACCATGACCCCGGAACGTAAAGGGCTATTGAAGGACACCGTAGATTTTAGTCAGTACGAGTCTGACAGTTCCTCTCGCTCTACCCTGGGTGGAGGACTTATTTGATGATTTTACCACGATATAAAAATAAATCCCATAGTCATGCGTAGTAGGAAGCCCGCATGACAAAGTCAATAAATATTCCTTTCCTATGTTGTTAAGTATTGAAGGTACTGCTTTTATTGTTGTTAAAGAATCGTCATAGCTAGCTGCTATAGATAATCACAGTGACTTTTTTGCAAAAATTGGAGCCAAATCCTAGCCTTCCACCCCGGAATATTGTTCTATTAAATTGTATAAAATCTTGGATCCTCTAACCGTACAGATAGATGTGTTGCTGGGGCGTTGGTTTTTCTTCTTCCCAACCAAAACACTAGGAAGTGTCGAAGAGGGGGGGACTGCCTTATGTAAAAATTGACCTCCAAAAGTGCTGATAAATCAGCCTAATTTAAATAAATGAGTTTTGATTATGATTTTTTTATTTGATTTTGATTTTGAGTCACCATTGAGTGATCCCACTGCCGCGTGGGCAGTGGTAGGCTTCACCATGCCCGCTTGTCTATAGTGCCGTTGCCCGGGGTCATATTATCAGCCTATTGCCGTCCACTGCTGAACGTAAGCCTCTCAAAGAGCGCCAACCCTTTCGGTCCTGGACAGTCCTCATCCATCCGTTGCCAGCCACATTCTTCAAATCATCGACCCGTCTTGCACTTGGGCGTCCTACACTACGTTTGCATATAAATATTTGCTCTTAAGTTGGTGGTGCTCTGGAAATAATTGCTCAAACGGGAATACCTCCCGTGATCACAGAGGTAGACTCCTTGGAACATTGTTCAATTGTGGAGTATGACAATATTAAATTATTCAATAAGCTTGAACACCTGATACGTTAGACTTTCATTCTCACAGGTTTATGCGGGTTACACTAACCGCAGGCGCCACAGTATGTCTAGCTCTGTATTTATAAGTAGTCTGTCTACATGTTTTGAGAGTCATTTTATTTTGAGCTTTCGTTTGACCATCTATACAACATTATTTTTAGTATATGCGAAACCTGAATATAGTTTGTTCCAATAATTTTTACACCATGTTATATATTTTTTCAAAAATATTTTAATTAAATTTTATTACCAGTTAATTACAATACCATCACCATATGGTTAGGTACTTATTGCCAAGCTATTACCACGAGTGTATAACACAGGAGACGCGGTTTACACGGGTGTACCGCGAAATGAGCATGTTTTTAAACGGCCAACAAGGTAATATACAAACTTATAACTTGGTGATTTTTTATGATACGGTTTTAAAATTTTGTACATAGATTCTTTACACAAAAATACTAGACAGGTGTATCGGGTTTCGCATAAACAAAAAATAATGTTGTATAAATCGGATACCAGTTGAAAAAAGAAGTCGGAAGCCGGGTAATCCGACAGCCATTGTTACGTATGGCCTAGGCGCATTACTTTGTGTAATTTATTTCAACATCGCTGCTTTTAAAACGGTGAAGGAAAACATCGTGTGGAGACTGGAATGTCTTTAGAACCAAAAATTCAAAGACTTGTGACATTTACCATCCCTCTTTTATACTAGGGAGGCCTGTGTCCCAGCAGTGGGACATAATAGGCTGATTATTCTAGATCGAAAGTCATAAAACCTTGGATTTAACAAAAGCGTAATTCTCTAAAGCCTTTGCCAAACAGAAAGGTGTGGCTAATGCGAAACGAGACGTTTTTATTTGTAATGTATGGAATTGTTTGAATCCAGTCACATAGAAAAGCGAAAGCGTGACCGAACTATCGGACTGACGTCTTGTATCGGTTCGTTATCGCTTCGGACTCGCCTGTCTGTTTGACAAAGCCTTAACTAAAGATCATTGGCTTAGTGACACAACACCTTCGTTATAAATATTATAATATATGCTGTGTGCATAATGATAGCACCTCCTATTGACCACATTACTTCGGGACATTATACATATATCTGCCAATTATGGCTAACTAGAGTTAACATTTTGGGCCTTTAAAATTAAATAAAACCTAAAAAAGTACTTAAAATGGTTGTGGTGCGTACTAAACTTGACAGGTACGTCAATCTGTGGGTGTCCCCGATTAGTTCACATCTCCGACACATCGCGCGCTGCGATCGATTTGATAGTCCCCGACCACAGACTTTGCGCAACACTTGTGTTTGTTTAGTAGCAATAATGACTACTATGTAATTATAAACAATTCTTGTGAGAAAGTCGACACATATTCGAGAAATGTGTATATTGTTGTCTATTTTACTGTTTATATGTTTGTCTTAACAGATGACTAGACTTAGATGTTTTCATTATGAAACATACAGCTATTTCATAGCACTCATCATCGTTGCGAATCATACGAGGATTCTTGAGCATTTCAGCACAGGCCGATCTTCCGTGTTAAACCGCGCTTGCCGAGGTTGGTCTCTGGATGGGTGAGACCAACTGTCATAGTGAGTTTCCTCCGTGTCTCGGAAAGCACGTAAATCCGTTGATCCCGGCAGTCATTTGTAGATCTTTGAAAGTCGTTAATCACAGTCAGAAGCTCGAAAGTCTGACAACCAGTCTTACCGTGGGGTATCGTTTTACCCAGTTACTGGGTTGTGAAGGTACGATAGGCAGTCGCTACATGTAAAATACTGATATTCAGCTGCATCTGGTTCGACTGGAAGCCAACCACAATATTATAAAAGGATTTTTTTTAGCGTTGTAAAATCATCAAATGAGTTCTCCCATCAAGTGCAAGGCAGGAGGGACTGTCAGACTTGTACTGACTAATATCCACTGTGTCCTTCAATAGCCCTTTACGTTCCGCGACCTGGGAAATGGCTAGGCAGATGATGAAACCGCCCGGTTAATGGCAAAAGGCGATTTTAACCCAGGTTTATAGACTATCTGTGTACCATTCAAATTCGTTCATTGGTTTTTGTGTGAAAGAGTAACAAACATCCAGACATCCTTAAAAGCGTTTGCGTTTGTAACAGTAGTAAGATAAATGTTAAAATGGATTTATTTTTAAAGGAAACATAAATAAAACAGAAGTAAACCAGCGTTGCTTAACAAGTCCTTGTGATAACGGGTACTTTCGCATGCGTTGGTGCATTTAAATCTATGTTTCATGAGTACTTTTTTTTATTTTTCTGATATTCTTGGAAGGAAAGAAATATTTACAAGTGCATAGTGAAGGTCGTGGGACTGAATGGTCGCGGGACTCACGAATTACCGTGACCCCGGTACGTAAAGGGCTATTGAAGGACATCGTGGATTTTAATCAGTACGAGTCTGACAGTCCCTCCAGCTTTGCCCGGGGTCAGTCCTCCCAGGACTCATGTGATGATTTTACCAGGTAAAAAAAGGGCATAGTGAAGAATGAAGTTATGTGGAGAAGAAATGCAGAAAGCTAATATTTCTATGTAGTAACTACCTATTTCCCGTGGAAAACCCAGCTGCTCGGCTCCTATTAGTGGTAGCGTGATGTTTTATAGCCTATAGCCTTCCTCGATAAATAGACTTTTTTTTTTAAATTATTTTTGTGTGAGAATCCTAATGCGGTTCACATAATACATCTACTTACCAAGTTTCAACAGGATAGCTCTTATACTTTCGAAGAAAAGTGGCTGTGACATACAGACAGACAGACATGACGAATCTATAAGGGTTCCGTTTTTAGCCATTTGGCCACAGAACCCTTAAAAGGACTTTAGCTTTTAGTTATTATAACTACTCCACGCATTCACGTTCAGAATCGCGAGTATCTATCTATGTGACTACCCACAATCTATCGCTTTAATAATGTCAGTTCTTACTCCTTAACCACGTCTATGACTGTGTGAGCTGGAATGCGTGTCCGGTGCAGCGAACATGTACATGAACATGCCTTATTTACTTATCAGCTTTAACTTAAAATTTATTTACTTTAATTTTAAGAAGCTTAAAATACATAAATATAAAAATACTTAATTAAAATAAAACTAAACTATTATAAAGCATCGAAAAATTCGTCCTCAACGCTGTCAGCTGGTAATGTGTCCAAGAGACTGGCGGTTTTGCCTCTTTGTATGGCAATACTTAGCCTCTGGCCAAGGTAAAAGCCAGCTCTTGGGTCTTAGTCAGCTCTAACTATTAGAAACTTAGTGATTACTGTTCCTGGCTTCTCTAACATGAGTCCTCCCTCCTAGTCTGGAGCTGAAGGGACTGTCAGACTCGTACTGACAAAAATCCACGGTGTTCCTTCAATAGTTACACGGTTACCTGGTCAGACAGTCCCGCGGACCCGGCAGGCTTTGGCCCAATAATAAAATAACCACAGGAATGTTGGTCTACTGGTTAGTGACCCTGACTGTTATGCCGGAGGTCGTGGGTTCGATTCCCACCCAGGACAAATGGTTGTGTGATGAGCACGATCATTTGTTCTGTGTCTGGGTGCAATTTGTCTGTAATATGTATGTATTTGGAAATATATAAGTATGTTTATCAGTTGTCTAGTAACCATAACACAAGCTCTGCTTTGCTTGGGACTAGATGGCGTTGAGTGATAATTGTGGCAAAAAACAAAAAAACGACGGGTTGCACTCTGGGTGTGCCGGCAGAAGTGCAAACTTGAATAGTAATAAACACACACGAACATTCGCGCAACGGCCTTCGCCGTCTTACGAATTTTCGATCAGGTCACGTGTCCTGACGCGAGTTTAATATTTTTTTTTCCATTCCAAAAAAAGTGCACAACGCCGCTACAGAGGTTTCACTTCAAAAAAAAAACGGGGGCCTCGTCAGATTGCAGACCACGCTTGCATCTTCCAATTTAGAATGACATACTAGTGTTTGTGACTACTAACAATCTATCCCTTTAACAATGAAGCAGTCATGCTCGTGAAGGAGGAGGCGGGCCGCGTGAGGCAGAGGACAGCGTCCTCCCTCCACCCCAGCCGCAGTGGTAGACGCCCACGGCATCGGACGTCGGCAGACGATCTCCGGCCACCGTAGGCGTGGGCATGCGGGCAGCGAGTAATTGGCGACTCGCTGTCCAACCATGGACCATGCCCGGGTCGACGGCGCGTTGTGTTCCACGCACGCCTCAAGGAGTGTCAGCATAGTGACGGGGTCTGTAGAGGGCCAAAGCCTGCCGGGGTCGCGGGACTAACGAATTACCGTAACCCCGGCACGTAAAGGGCTATTGAAGGACACCGTAGATTTTAGTCAGT
This sequence comes from Agrotis puta, assembly GCA_943136025.2. Classification (NCBI taxonomy): domain Eukaryota; kingdom Metazoa; phylum Arthropoda; class Insecta; order Lepidoptera; family Noctuidae; genus Agrotis; species Agrotis puta. The sequence continues at coordinate 1,290,667 of OW964195.2, read as the reverse complement.
ACAAGTCTGATAGTGGTGTGGGAGGACTCATTTGATGATCTTACCACGATAAAAAAAACCCTTTAACAATGTTAGGTTCTTACTCCTAACTCCTAAGCTTATGGCGGTGTGCGCTAGAATGCGTGTCAACGGTGCAACGTAAATACATGCTTTGTTTACATAAGAAGCCGTCGTGTACTGATTACAATACTGTCTCTGGTTAGGTTACTCATTTATGTTCAGCATATCGTAAATGGACGATCTAAGTTTGGCAAGGCCACGATGTGACACTTATGTTTATGCTGTGAGTTGCACTTATGTTGTGCTGGTATATCATAGTTTTAGTTGCAAGAAGTAGACGTTTTTTTTGCGTGGTAAAATCATCACATGAGTCCTCCCACCCAGGGCAGAGCGGGAGGGACTGTCAGACTCGTACTTACTAAAATCCGCAGTGTCCTTCAATAGCCCTTTACGTACCGAGTTCACGGTAATTCGCGAGTCCCGCAACCCCGGCAGGCTTTGACCCTCCACAGGGGGGCCCCGTCACTATGCTGACACTCCACGAGGCGCGCGTGGAATACAACGCGCCGTCGATCCGGACATGGTCCATGGTCGGACAGCGAGTTGCCCATTACTTGCTGCCCGCATGCCCACGAATCTGGTACAATAGGGTAGTTTAAGGCATAATTAAATTGAAAATCTATTTTCACACAGATCGTGATACTTGCGTTATATAGGTCTATCTAAATCTGTGCAAAATACCATTATTTTAATAACAAGGGTTAAAATTATTGAGAAAATGCTAAGCAGATAATAAACGTTCTATTAGGCACCCAGACACCCATACACGGACTGCTCGATCTCGAAAAGTCAGTATATGCCAGGCGTTTGCGACAAGCCTATGGACTGCTCGAAGCAGTTTGACTGCTCGAGTGGTTCGTGTACGTAGAAGGCTAAAGTTTGATACTGACTGACTGCTTCAAGCAGTCTGTGTATTCCCTCCAGGCTTTAGAGTAAAAAGTCTAACTTGATGTAGAATTCTAAATAGTAATTGAACAGACCACACGATTCAATATAAAAGAAACTAAAATAGAGTAATATACAACATTATTTTTTGTTTATGCGAAACCTGATACACCTGTCTAGTATTTTAGTGTAAAGAATCTATGCACAAAATTTTAAAACCGTATCATAAAAAACACAAAGTTATAAGTTTGTATATTACCTTGTTGTCCGTTCAAAAACATGCTCATTTCGCGGTACACCCGCGTTAACCGCCTTTCCTGTGTTATACACTAGTGATAATAGCTTGGCAATAGGTACCTAACCGTACGGTGATTGTATTGTAATTATCTGGCAATAAAATTTAATTAAAATATTTTTGAAAAAAAATATAACATGGTGTAAAAATTATTGGAATCGAATCAGTTACTGATTCTTAACAAACTATATTCAGGTTTCGCATATACTAAAAATAATGTTGTATAGGTCTATCTAAATCTGTGTAAAATACCATTATTTTAATAATAAGGGTTAAAATGGTTGAGAAAATGCTAAGCAGATAATAAACGTTCCAGGGGCCGTATTATGAGGTCTTAAAACCAGGCTTGTTCCAGTGAGTGAACGAGGTGGCGCACTTGTATAGCTCCGTCTCTTTCACTCACTGGAACAAGCCTGGTTTTAAGACTTCATAATACGGCCGGCACCCATAGATGGACTGCTCGATCTCGAAAAGTCAGTATATGCCAGGCGTTTGCGACAAGCCTATGGACTGCTCGAAGCAGTTTGACTGCTCGAGTCGTTCGTGTACGTAGAAGGCTGTAATTTGATACTGACTGACTGCTTCAAGCAGTCTGTGTATTCCCTCCCGGCTTTAGAGTAAAAAAAGTCTAACTTGATGTAGAATTCTAAAGAGTAATTGAACAGACCACAATTCAATACAAAGGAAACTAAAATAGACTAAAAGTATTTTATTGAAACATTTTTGACTGTTCATAAAAAAAGTGAAATCAGAGGTATTTTGGCTCAATTTCAAAATTCTTACAGTGTAACGACACTCTTCGTCTTTCTCCGGAAGCAATGCCAAGAATTTTCAGCAAAAAAAACGTAAGCTCCTCTTCCACTAGGGGATATGTCGCAGCGACAGACGGCAATGCGCCATTGGAACCTACATGGCAAACGTATGTGTACAGATACAAAGCTTCAGAACCATGCTTTGACGCGGAATTGCCAGCCTGTCAGTTTAATAATGGACTTAAAAAAAGTAGGTGGAATTCTTTGCCGGAGTCTGTATTTCCTGATAGCTACAAACTTGGGGCCTTCAAGTCAAGAGTCGGAAACTAACTATTCGCAAATGTCGACCGATATTGTCCCGCAAAGTCGCAGGGACATGTCACATGAAAATCACACAACATTTTTTAAATCCCAGAATCGCGTTGGCCTCTGTCTCCCCTGATGGTAAGCGAAGATGTGGTCGACAGTGCAGCACGCTTGCCTCGAAGTAACCTATTCACTCTTGACTTAAAGACCCCAAGGTTGTTGGACTCGCAGCATTTCCCGCGACCCGTCAATGTTAAAACTTTACAAGCCACATCGGGCGATATCGTGAGACGCGTATATTTTGTATCAAGCAATAGAATCGCTGGCTAAACGTTCTCTAGTGAAAACGCCTCTTTAAGAACAATATACAGATTTCCAATAACTACTAAAAAAATACTTTAAAACTTTCTAACTACCGTCAAAATGACACAACTGACCCGAGAGAGTGTACCATTGTAAAACTAATATCGCCAATTTATTTCGATGACTTTTTGAATTGTCTGTAGCCGATTGTCTGTGCTACTGAGAAAGTGACTGGTTTTTGTGTAGAGTCCACGCCACGACGAAGTCGTTCTGGCGTGGCGTTAGTGTCTATGTCATAACATCAAACTGCATTTAAAAATATAGTACTACTAATTTTCCGCTGTCATGAGTGGTGGCGCAGACTCTACAAGGTTCTTTAGGCGTGTGTTTTGTTTTTTTTTAATGCTATAAATGTGACAAGCATACAGCCAGTCTGGTGGAAAGCGGTCGCTGTAGCCTAAGGGCTCCTGTACTCGATGCCGCCAATGCGCCGACACCGCGCCGACACTGCTCCGCCACCGCTTCACCACCGTTCCGCCACCGCGCCTCTATGTTGTGTATACCTTCGCGATCGCGACGGCGGCGTTGTGTACAGGAGCCTTATAGAACTGCAACACCAGAGGTATCGCTTGCGTGTTTCTGTCCTTGCAACTTTTTCACCCCCGTTTTGAGGGTGTGAAGAAAGTAGGAAGAAGCGTTGTTCCGACACTTAAAGGAACGATACGAGTAATTAAGCAAATATGGTTACAATGGCGATCTTGACGCTATTAGCGGTTACCAACTTCAGAAGAACCATTTTCTACATATAATTATTAATCTTCCAGACAAACTTTTGGATGGACTATGAACTAACAACAAAAAGGCCCCTTTTTAGGTACTCAGTGCTGCACTAGAAAAACTACACAGAGACACAAGACGATTGGAACGTTATTTATATATTATCAACTGCTGAAAACCAGCTCAAGTTATTGTTGTTAGTATTAAGGATGTACCAGAACAACACAAAGGTCTTTGGCCCTAAATTAGCACTCTATGAATCATGTGTAACTTGAATATGTCTTTATCTTTCAATTAAAAGCCTAGAGCATTCATTGGCAGTCGATCCATCTTCAGATTGATGACTAATACTTCGAGAACGGAGCTTTGTGTACTAGCGACTTCACTCGGGTGCAATATGCATGTATTATACGTCCTGTACGTGTTCGATATAGCCCACAGAAAAAGCAAGCTGAAGTGGTAATAAACCGGCCATATTAGTCGTAGAAATGATGACCATTGGGGTAGACGTGTTCTCGAGTGGAGACCGCGAATCTGCAAACGTAAGGTCTTAGGCCCGGCGCCCATTATCGGCATCGGCACGACTGAGGATTTTAGGTGGCAAACAGCAATATACATTAACATAATGACAATAAAGTAGAAATTTCCATTATATATGGTCGTAATAACAAAAATATCGCTTCGGTATGCTTGAGGCTGCTGTATCGGCAGCCTTACGAATACTTCGGGATGCTTCGGCATCCTTCGGTACGCCGCCGGCGCCGAGGCACCACTCGGGGATAGCATATTAAAAATGTCTACTTTATTGTCATTATGTTAATGTATATTGCTATTTGCCACCTAAAATCCTCAGTCGTGCCGATGCCGATAATGGGCGCCGGGCCTAAGAACGTTGCAGCATGCCAAAGCATAGTTTCCGACAGTGTGCGCTTGCATGTAGGATGCCGAAGGTTCCTTGCCGATGCCGATAATGGGCGCCGGGCCTTAGGCAAGGTGGAGCGAAGACCTTTGTAAGGTGGATGAGAGTAGCCGGTGTTCAAGTGAAATGGCGTGCAATTAGAGAGTTGTCCAGCAGTTGACTGCGATGATGGTGATGATAGGTGCATATAAACCTTCCTCTTGAAGCGCTCTAACCATTGATGAAAACGCGTTATCAAGATGGAAGAGTACACAGGCGGGTAGCGACTTTGCTTCATACGATGTCAAAGTTTCCGGTCAGAATGACTTTACCGATTCTTATTTAATTTATAGGACACGCGCAAAAGTAAAGTAGCTTATTTAATAGAAAAATTATGAATTTTATACCTAAATCATCTTCATGCATAATTTCTATCATTATGAAAATCATATGAAAATTCGTGTGGTCGTGTTTGAGTTTTTCGCAATTAGACAGACAGACGACGCGGTGCGAGTTCGTAATGATTTCACTAACATAAACTTTCCTCTTGTTACAGGACCAGAAAATCTACGACCTCCCATACGAACCTCGATCACCACGATCACCGACCCCAGAAGAACCACTTTCAAGCCCTGAGATCCTCCCATCATCCCCAGAAATGCCCCCTTCACCCCCAGAAGCCACAGAACTGCTTCCAAAAAGCGAATTCGCAAAATTGAGGCAGAATTTCGAAAATGGCTTCCCGAATTTGGAGATGAAAAAGCCGGTGCCCATAAAACCGAAGCCTATATTGATTTCTAAAAACCATGCGAGGTCTATAGAGAATTTGAATGGCGAGCAATTGAAGCTGCAGAGGAAATACAACTCTGCTGATAAGAGGAGATTGAGGAATAAGTGCGAAAGTGGTATAAGCTTTACTCTGCCCAAGAGGGACACCCAGTTGGATTTGGATAAAGAGAACGTGAGTATTTTATGTTTTATTTTGATGATTTACTTTTTAAAGATGAATGCACGCTGACTGCTAGCTGGGTCTTAGAGGGAGTAGGTTACTTCTGGGTAAACGTGCTTCACCGTCGACCACATCATCGCTTACCATCAGCGGAGATAGTGGTCAAACCCGACCCTATATTATATACCTTCATATTGATCGTGTAGCTAACTTACTTGATTATGATGTCGAAGGTCTATAAACTGCTTATTTAAACCACTTTCCATCATCTGTTATGAAACAGTTCCTTCCTGTTCCAATTTGGATAGTTAGTATTAACAGAGCCGGTATCATTACACACACTTTTTTATCGTGGTAAAATTATAAAATGAGTCCTCCCACCCAGGACAGAGCGGGAGGGACTGTCAGACTCGTACTGACTAAAATCCACGGTGTCCTTCAATAGCCCTTAACGTCCCGTGGTCACGGTAATTCGTACAGTCCCGCGACCCCGGAAGGTGTTTTTTTTTTATCTGGGACAAACCCAGTACACTATTCCCAAACCACTGCAACTCCTGAAAGCCAGATTCAACAGTGGCAACCACCAGAAAAGCGCCGAGACAATGAAGCTCGAAGTGTCCCGGAGAATGAATTTACCTGTCTTGGATCCTGCAACGAAATTAATCAGCAAAGAATAGTGGAGGAGTATGAAAAATATGTTTTCACCCCGGAAAGTGTGTGGAGTTCCCAGAGATTTAATCTACTCTGACACATCTTCACGAAACAAAGAAGTTCAAAAAATATCCCTGACGAATATAATGTACCGGTTTCCATGATTAAGATGTTGCAAACATCTATAAACTGTCGTAGGCGTATAACCACTTTCTATCATAGTTTTCGTCACTCTCTGTACCAACAGCTTATCAGAAATTGTTGCACCATTTTTGATTTAATGTTTAGATGGCCGCCATGTGTGGTGGTACTTAAGTGTTAGTACTTCCGGTGTAGACTGGACAACCTAGTTTTGCTGATAGGCTTTTATGGAGTGTGTGCGATGACAGCGCCTCCTATTGACCACATTATTTGGGGACATATGATCTGTCAATTCTTGCAAACTAGATATTTTGATAAACATTTTCGGCTTGTTTTTCATAAAAAAATAAATAATACCTAAAAAAAGTACTCAAAAAGGTTGTGGTGCATATTAAACTAGACACGTACGTCAGTGGGTGTCCCCAGTTAGTTCACGTTTCTGTCACATCACGCGCTGCGATCGATTCTGATACACGCTCACACAGACACACACTCACACGTCTATAACACCGTGTATTTTAGTCAGTACGAGTCTGATAGTCCCTTCCACATCACCCAGAACGGGAGGACTCATTTGATGATTTTACCACTGAAAAAAACTTAAGAAAAGAGATTGGAATAGGTCTAAAACCCACTAGAAACAACTGAATGCTATTATTATTTATTTGAATGTTATTCAAAACAAGTTATATTTATGGTGCTATTACTTTTATCACTACATAAAAAAGGTAATAACTTTATCTAAACATGTAGGTACTTATTCAGGAAAATAACCATGCGATACAAAATAATTGCCGAACAAAGAACAATAAGGAATATACTAGTGGCGCCCAGCGGCGAATATCGAAAGCTTTTAACAAGCTTTCTCAGTTGGTAGTTCAAGGATAAAATCAGAGATGGCGTTGGCTGTAAGAAAGTTTGAGTTTTTACACTTTATGCCACAAAAAAGGAGTCACGTATTTTTATGTACTTATTGTAATCTACGCTTATTTGCCGTAATTTCTGAAAATCAAAGTAATCTATAGTGAAACTGCTGTTACGTCATATTTTAGTCGACTAAAGTACTGATATTGCCAGTGTCTATTTTTTCAAGCTTTTCCGAAACAGTTAAATATTATTTCAACCATACTGTCAAAGTCATAGTCAAAATCAAATCATTTATTTCAATTAGACCATCAAAGGAGCACTTTTGAACGTCGAATATTAAAAATAAAGGAAATGGGATGGGAAGGGATTGATTCTACACCCATTCGCAAGGGTAGGTTTGTATGGAGAAGAATGGGCAAGTAACTCCATACTTCCTCTTCTTCAAAAATGTTTCACAATCATTTGATATCACAAATTTAAAAATAAATGTAAATACGATATACCCATAAAGTCTAGACCATTTAACGGATAAAATACAAAACAAAAAAAAAAAAAAAACAATAATTACACAGCTAAAAGGTGTTCATTTTTGCAATTATAGCTATTATACAAATACAATATAGGCAGTGTACTACTAAACTGTATCTCTCATAACTTGTCTAGGCGGGGTCGCGGGACTTTTCCATTACCGTGACCCCGGTACGTAAAGGGCTAGTGAAGGACACCGTGGATTTTAGTCAGTACAAGTCTGACAGTCCTTCCCGCCCTGCCCTGGGGGGGAAGACTCATTTGATGATTTTACCACGATAAAAAAAAAGGCTTTGTCAACGTTTTTTTTTGTGAAAAAACATTTAATGGGTGTTACTTATTAATTTATTTACTGCCTTCGGTTGCGTTCTAGAGTCGTGGTCCATATAGAAGCCATGGCTGTTGGGAAAAGATGACCATGACCTTACAAGGAATTCTGCTTATACTTCTTGCAATATAACTAAGATTCAATTATCTACTCATTATCGTACTGTTTTTAAACAATTACTCACCATATTTATAATCAATCTAAAACGAACTTTAAAAACTTAACGCTAAAGTGCATGTTACTCTGATGAAGTTTAACAATGTAGTCCAGTTACCGTTATTGTAAAATAAACTGTAAAGTTTAAGGAATTAAGTTTGATATCGCTTGGTATAGTTGAGAAATGTAGTTCATAATTCACTGAATGAGTGAGATAGATACATTTTTGTTTTGTGATAGAAAGAGATGCAAGGTCGAGTGTACAGATGGAGATAAAAGTGTTGGCATTGATATAATGGGTAGTTTTAATTGTTGAAGTAAATTGAGATTGATAGTAATTATTATGACAGTAATTATAATTGAGTGGTAATTATGAAACAATGATCTTGAAAGTTGGTTTGTTATGGAATTACAATTACTCTTCATAAATCCTGAGGTAATATGTAAGACATCATTTTTATTTGACTGTATAAAACAGGTTCAAAGAATTATTAAGCTGTTACATAGCTTTTATCGCGGGATTTGGACGCGGCGACCGAATCAAAAAATTCCGTAACGAAAATAAACGTAATACTTTCACTGTCACATCTGTCATGTCAACGTGAATGTACAAAATTTGAATGAATAAATTTTTTCTTGACGTTTCACTTGATTGACGTGGCTAACCATAGCCTAATTAGTAGAGTAACTTCCCATGGAGCAACGATGGGATGATACTCTCGTAAAATATTCGCGGTAGCTGATATTTTTTTTTTGTTTAATAAATATATAATTATAATTGCATAAGTTGATTAAAAATGCTATGCAATACCTAGCTCTACCGCGGCAGTCCCCGAGTGACACAAGTTTTTGTTTTTCTACTTTCATTATTTAACAGTTTTTTACATCGGAAAAGTACCTAACACTTTACCTGAGGGCCAAGACATGTATTTTTTTTTTTGGGTGGTAATATAATTAAATGAGTCGTCCATCCCTGCGCGAGACTAAAGGGACTGTCAGACTCTTACTGACTAAAATCTCACACTGTTTCTTCAGTAGCCGTTTACGTTTCAGGGTCACGGTTACCTTCACATACGGTCCTGCGGCCCAAGTATGAGTGTTACTTTAATAATCGATTTGCATATATCCCCTTGAAATAAACTGGTTAGGCAGTAATGGTAACATTGAAAACTTAATTCAATTCTTAAATCATCGCCGCCACTTGTTCATATTCAGTTAAACATTACAAAAGCACTATTTCTTTAGAAGCAACAATATTGCCAAATCGGAACACATCAATTATTACGAGTTAGGTTAATAATAAATCATAGTTCACTCTGCTAATGAACGTAGGTAGGATCTACGTCATCATACCGAAGTTCTAGCTAATGAAAGACAAACATTGTGTCGATTTCGTCAGTAACCCTTTCAGACGAGAATAGAACTTATATGGTACAGTGGAATTCATGACCTGGTAATCCCAGTAATAAACGTCGGTGCTTCAAAAGGGGGTAAAACGCATCGTGACGCGGACTCGGTCCAGTTTTTTTTTATCATAAACTAATTTTTGCTCGCCGTTTCGACCGCTTTCCCCCAAATTTTCCTTTCGAGAACGGCTCCAGGGTGCTCCCACCTGCGGGTATGCGGGCGGCGAGTAATGGGCGACTCGCTGTCCGACCATGGACCATGCCCGTGTCGACGGCGCGTTGTGTTCCACGCGCCCTTCAAAGAGTGTAAGCATAGTGACGGGGCCCCCTGTAGAGGGCCAAAGACTGCCGGGGTCGCGGGCTATTGAAGGACACCGTGGATTTTAGTCAGTACGAGTCTGCTAGTCCCTCCCGCCCTGCCCTGGGTGGGAGGAATCATTTGATAATTTTACCACATTAAAAAAAAGGCATTACTGTTTTACAATTTCTAAACTAAGCCATTAATGTGAACGTTTTGCTTGTCCATGCAAATCTAAAAATAATTAGGAAAAGTTCAGGTCTGCGTGACTGAAATAATTATTTTGTAACTGTCGACCTGACTAACCTTTACACGATTTTGCCAACTCCTACGATTTCTTTTTTCTATCCATAAGATGTTTTTTGTTTTTATTATGCACATTATCTAAGTCTTAGTAACTGAAAAACCAGCATCAAAACACTCTTCGAAAAGCGACTCAGAGGACGCATCGATTCATTTGATGTACTTACTCATTTGTTTCTTAATTTATTCCCAAAAATTACGTTATTCTCAGTAAAATGAATGCGCCATACTCAATTAAAATGATAACGACAAGCTGAGATGCGACAAACAATTAGTATGTTTTTTAAAAAAACGTTGCCCCACACTTTGAATTTCTCCTGTGTCGTGGGTGCGTTTACAAACATATAAACTTACATACACAAACGCCTAGACACGGAACAACTACTGTAGATCATACAAATATTTGCTCCGTGCGGAAATCGAACCCGCCACACGCAGCGCAGCAGTTAACCGTGCCGTCAACACAAGTTAATAACACTTTTGTCCCCGCATACACACAGACGGACAGTATCTGTTGTGTAACAGTTATTATCTGTGACTCACGTAAATGCGAAGCACGGAATCTCGTAGTTTTTGGTTTACATGGCGATATTGGGTATCAGAGGCGGACTTATAGTTGCCCACAAAAGAATGTGGTTTCTTTTTGAGAAAAAAATGGTTTAAAAGTTTCTAAGGCATGCTTATTTCGCGGGCATGCGGGCAGCGAGTAATGGGCAATTCGCTGTCCGACCATGGACCATGCCCGGGTCGATGGCGCGTTGTGTTCCACGCGTCAAAAAGTGTCAGCACAGTGACGGGGTCGCGGCACTGTACGAATTACCGTGACCCCGGGATGTAAAGGGCTATTGAAGGACACCGTGGATTTTGACAGTCCCTCCCGCTCTACACTGGGTGGGAGGACTCATTTGATGATTTTACTACGATAAAAAAAAAGTATTGTAGTATTGATGGATGGATTGTATGGGTGCCTTTATAAAGAAGCAGATTATCGGTTCAGACATGTCGGTACTGGTCGGCGTTGGTAAAATACACCCGTATCTTATGTCCTCGGACATAATAGATACAGGTTGAGACTTGGCAGATTTGCCAGATTCTTCATACAAGTTCTATCCCCCACCGATCCGATTATGTTTTTGATTTCATTTGTATTTTTTTTTTCTGTTTAATGTGTTTTTGTCTCTGTTGTATGTATGCATGTCTGTGTCAAATAAAATATTCTTTCTTTCTTTCTTTCTTCTTTTTTTCTTTCTTTCTATCTGTCTGTACAGAAAACTGGTTCTTTTGAAGTGTCCAACAATCCAGCCGTTACTTTATAGAATCACTATCTTCAGTTCATATACACACAGTTATCTGTTGTATAACAATAATTATCTGCACCGATTCACGTGTTAATGAGTCGTGGTATGTTACAAGATTAGTTCACATGGCGATCTGTTTTGTTACAGTACAATACTGGTATTATACCTGTAATAATGTGTCATGTATCGTCAAGACTTACGTAGTACAGTTTCTCTAAGTATTACACCTAACATAATTAGTAATCAAAGTCGTTAGTTAAAAAGGTCACTCAAGTCGAAATGCAGCGTTCATAATTATGTTCATGTGTTTATTTTTTTATTTATAATAATAGTCGTACATGTACACAAAAAAAAAAAGAGTCCCAAATAGTATTTCGGTAAGATTTACTGGCCAGGATTATTGATTTTTCTAAAATGCAATGATGCAGCTTTAGTTTTCGTCAAATTCGGCCTCGAGACGCCTTTCAATGTTTTTCGATATTCCTCATAGTTTCGGATTTGGCCTTCCACGCCCTGTTGGAAAATTCACACTGTAAACTGTTATGATTACATTAAACGAATATTCTTTTCTGTACATACGTTAAAATTATTGCACAACTGTTTTATAAACATGACTTAATTAATGTACATAATGTCATAAAAATAACGCAATTTTTTAATTTTAATTTGTGTGCAATTCCTTGATAAATAAGAGCAAGGCAAAAGCCCCAAAAACACCGAATAAATAACTTAGCCGAGCTTACAACACAACGCCATGTAATCTCAGCTTTACACCGCCGCATGTCTCACCACGTTTCATTTCGCTAGTCCGCTACCAGTTCGCGGTTGAAACACGTTAAATCACTACCCTTTTCGTGTTCACGGTTAAACAATACTTTCCGTCAAAAAATTTAAAAAGTGTCAAAAATTTACATAAAAAACGGTAGTTCGAAAGTGGTGTTGCAAAATGTGGGTCATTTTTTTTGGCCTTAAGTGTAATTTGTGTTAAAGGATTTCGAAAAAAATGTAGTTGAAAAGTGACTTTTGATGAAAAGGTGTTGTTTGGCACTGCAGTGTAGTAATTTTTAGTTTTCTGGTTTATTTCTAAATGTAATTATAATGTGCAATAAGATTTGAGGTCATTCTAAAAGAAGTGATTGCCGGATTTACTACAGTAATGTTTAGTGTAAAAATGTGTCCAAATAAACAAAAATATAACGAGACAAATTGTGAGTTTACATAACAAGAGACATCTTAAAGTGATCAGTGAAATAATAAAAAAAGAAAAAAAAAACATATTTAAACACTTTTTGAACTTCAAAAGTGGTTTAAAATATTACAAAAAGTGTTTCGAGGTCCTACTTCAGCTGATTATGCTATCATAATCAGTTTTATGGTGTAAAAAAGTTCCTATGACCGTTGCCTCCTCTGATGAATGGATTCAACTGAAGGTAATGACGTCATTTAGATCATGATTTCAAAACAAAAGTGTAGCACAATAATGAGACCGCTCATGGCCCTGCGTATTCGAGGTACTATTTATTTATTTAATTTGGCTCTACAACAATTCTTTTTAATTTCCCCACACTAGGAATTTCTCCTTTATCGCGGGTGCGTTTACAAACATAGAAACTCACACACACAAACACCAAGACCCGGAACAACTACTTGCAGATCATACAAATATTTGTTCCGTGCGGGAATCTAACCCGCGACACATAGCGCAGGAGACCAATTGCTCAGCTACTGCGCCAATTAGTACACTATTACATTTTTATAGGCATACATTACAATGCTGTTCAACTATGAAAGAGAGTGGCTGACGTCATATTGTGACGTCATCTATCTATATATATAAAAGGAGAACTGACTGACTGACATATCAACGTACAGCCGAAACTACTGGGGCTAGAAATGTGAAATTTTGCACACGGCTTCCTATTATAATGTAGGGGAGCACTAAGAAGGGGTTTTTGGAAATTTAACCTTTAAGGGGGTGAAAAGGGGGAATTAGGAAAGTACGTAACCCACCCGGACGAAGTCGCGGGCATAGTGCTAGTCCCTTATAAACAGTTGCACGCATTCAAATAAACAATTATCATAATTATGTCATGACGGGGCCCCCCTCTAGAGGGCCAAAGCCTGCCGGGGTCGCGGGACTGTACGAATTACCGTCACCCCGGAACGTAAAGGGCTATTGAAGGACACCGTGGATTTTAGTCAGTAAGAGCCTGACAGTCCCCCCCGCTCTGCAATGGGTGGAAGGACTCATTTGATGATTTTACCACGTAAAACTAAAAAAAAAAACATAATTATCATATTAACTCTTAACAAGATAATAAAATTAATTTGTACAAAGTATTTTATTACTAAACGTTATTTCAAAGTAGCAGTTGATAGATAGAGATCGTAGACTTCTTAATTGAACCGCATTGTACTACATTATTTTAATGCAATTTGAAGTAATGACATAGACAAGGGCCGCGTCGAAAAGAATACTTCAGTCGTGTGCGGACTATAGTTTCTCGAGTCAAAACTTGATCCGCCTTATTACAAAAAGGGGTTTAACTAAAAACCCAGGTTTAATCTTGTAAAACTACGGTTTAAACAAAGATTATTACAAATCGTGGTTTTGCGATAAACCATGGTCTAACAGTAGTAGCTGTCAAAGGTATGTCAAAGTTTCTCATAGCAAATTTTTCATTGTGTTGTAGTTTTTGTGTTATTTTCACCCAAAATGGATTGAAACAAGGTAGATTTAATTGTTATTACTCATTGTGGATTTAATTGTATAGTCAATCGTTCAAATGGCGGTACTAAAGTCGACGTTTTATCTTAGTTTTGTAATACGGACAAATTTAAACCATGGCTCTGCAGATAAGCCTGGACTTGATAGACCAGGTTTAAACCAAGGTTTATTTAGTTTTTGTAATAAGGCCGGATTTGTCCATTAAGAAATCCTTAGGGATCCTTACGAGACACAATACTAGCTCATACCCGCGGCTTCGTCCGCACGGATTTCGGTAATGCAACAGAATTTTAATGCCGGGATAAAAAGTATCTAAGTAAGTAGTTTTTGTAAAGTATACCTACATCAATCATTTTCTCATTTATTTATAGTTTTAAGATAACTTTGAAGGTTTTAAATAACTCAGCGAAGATCACCTGAACTTCAAGATTCAATATTTATCATTAGTCGAACACAAAATAATATCGTCTACTCATAATTGTCATTTGACAACAATTTGTGTGATTCACGTAAATTAGTTTCCCAGTATACGGAAGATACGCGTCACCCTTTATATTTTTCCTAAAACTCGATTAAAGTTTTACATCAACAACATACATAAGGTGTATTTTCCTAGGAAAAATACAACAGAATTCTACTCCACTAAGATAGCTAGGCTGTGGAGGTCAGATAGTCAGTCGCTCCATGTAACATACTGATATTCAGCTGCATCCAGTAAGACTTGAAGACAACTACAACATAGTTGGGAAAAGGCTGGCAGATGATGAGTAATCAGGTGATTGGCATCTTCTTACGTATGATACAGCGTAGCTCGGAAGTGTGTGTTCTTACGTTGCTTGAAAGTATCATTCTTTGCATTGAAAACACGCGTAGAATAACACACAGAAAACGCAATAACGCGCGTACGCTGCGTCATGCGTTGCAGTGTGCCAATTACCTAAGTCAAGAGTGAATATTACTTCTGGGCAAGTGTCGACCACACCATCGCTTACCATCGGCAACGAAGTGAGCATACGCTAGCCTATAATTGAATTCCTTAGAGGGCCTAAGCCTACCGGGGTCACAGGACTAACGAGCTAACATTTCGGAATGTAAAGGGCTATTAAAGGACACCGTGGATTTTAGTCAGTACAAGTCTGACAGTCCCTCGCTAAAAAAAAAACTATAGTTTAAAAAAAAATACACAATACATATTACCGGCGTTGGCTTTTGCCCAACAGTGGGACAGTACAGGCTAGTAATAAAAAAAAAAAACATATCCTTTGCCTCAAAGAGTGTCAGCAAATATGACGGGGAAGGATTCCCTCTAGAGGGCCAAAGCCTGTCGGGGTCGCGGGACTTATGATATACCGTGACCTCGATACGTAAAGGGCTATTGAAGGACACCGTGGATTGTAGTCAGTACGAGTCTGACAGTCCCTCCCGCTCTACTCTGGGTGGGAGGACTCATTTGATGATTTTACCACGATAAAAAAAAAGATTGCGCAGTTGTTCCGGTTGAGAGCTAAAACCGCAATTTGTAACAATATGACAAAAAGATAAAGTACAGTGTACATTATAGATAACAGAGGTAAACATAGAGGTACGTCATTAGACGTCAGAACGTGATATCACGTCTTGTTTGCACTGAAGGGCAGGTAGAGGTTTATAGTTCACCTTTGATTTGGCTAATAAGTTCCATTACTACATACGAGTAGTATAAAACAAAGTCGCTTTCCGATACTTAGATCTTTAAAACTACGCAACGGATTTTGATGCGGTTTTTTTAATAGAGTGATTCAAAAGGAAGGTTTATATGTATCATCATCATATCAGTCCGGGATCACCCAATGCTGGGTATAGACCTCACCTAGAATCTTGGCCAACATTCGGTCAAAACCTTACTCCATCTGCCATCTCTGCGTCTAGCCAGATGCCATGCCCAACTCCACTTGAGGCGTATCGACCTATACCCGATGTCATAGACTTTAGTCCGGCGACGGATTTCGGTGTTATTTATATGTATGTGACATGCATAATATAGTAGAGATGGCACCCGTGCGGAGCCGGGAAGGGTCGCTAGTGTATTATAAAGTGTGACCTAGCGAAGGTCGCGGGAAAGCGTTAAATCTACACTATATAAGTGTAGTATCCGGGGTTGCGGGACTCACAAATTACCGTGACCCCGGTACGTAAAGGGCTATTGAAGGACACCGTGGATTTTAGTCAGTCAAGTCTGACAGTCCCTCCCGCCCTGCCCTGGGTAGGAGGACTCATTTGATGATTTTACCACGTTAAAAAAAAGAGTGTAGTATGAGTATTAGTTGTAGTCAGGCACTAGTTGTCTGGCATTTTTGCTGAACTGGGCCTATTTGGCGCAGACGTGGGGCAAACAATTTTGTACCAAATAGTTTTAAGTTATTTTTAAAATCAGTGCTAATTTTCTCTTTTGTTATGTTTTTTATTGTGTATGCCCTGTTTCTGTACCAATAAACA
Organism: Agrotis puta; assembly: GCA_943136025.2. NCBI lineage: Eukaryota > Metazoa > Arthropoda > Insecta > Lepidoptera > Noctuidae > Agrotis > Agrotis puta. Next base: position 1,274,263 of record OW964195.2, on the reverse strand, counting down.
TTATTTCTTTCTTTCTTTCTTTCTTTCTTATTATAAAGCTGGAGAGTTTGTTTGTTTGTTTGAACGTGCTAATCTCAGGAACCACTGCACGCGTAGCATGGCGAGTCTATCTCTATTCTACCAAGAAAAGACATAGCTCTTTCTATCCAACTCGAGATGTCTTCTGCCCGAGCATGGCGATGCTGTAGACTCGCGTTTCTAGGAAGACAAAGACAGACGTTCTCTTTCCATAGCAACGGTGAATGATTGAATGTGACTGAACTAAAACGTTTAGTTAACCAAAAAAACGTGTAAAAATCTTAAGTTTTCAATACAATTAAAATGATTTATTGAAATCAGACACAATTATACATAATTCTAGTAATATGTGCATTCATTTACAATTAAAAAAAAAGTTTTTGCTCATAAATCAAAGCGACAACAAAACGCAAAAAGTATACAACCCATAGCGTACAGTATGGTTCGAGTCTTTCCTAGCCAAATGTTAAATAAACTTAACAAACTTTCTAGAAAGAGAGAAAAACAAGTGTGGAAACGAACTATGTGTTAAAGGAGAGAGATAGATATTTAATATATGATAAATTATAATTATGACAACTTTAGTCAGATAATGTTTAGTCCATTCTTTATGTCTACGAGTGTTGGCAACAAGTTTCTTGCAGCCATTTTTAAACTTTAAGGCATAAAAACTGATGCGATTGCATTGGGAGGAGCCTTACTTGTTTTTAAAACAAATTTAAGTCAATAAACACCAAGAATATTATAAAATGAATCTTATCTAGGTCTGATATGAAGTAGACAAATTTCTCTTGTAGAGAAGAAACTTGTCTTCCCCCAAGTGTCAAAAGTAGAGAAAATATTATCGGCATGCTTGACGTTGTAGACTTGTCTCTATCGTAGAGAAGAAACATTTCTTTTCTACTTGCCAAACATCGCCATGCTTGGGACGATAGAGATCTTTCTTCAATCTGTCACTATGTCGATTCTCCCGTCGATATAACTCCTTTCTACGGTGCTCATGCTACGCATGCTGGTTCGAATAGAATTGTTTTTCCGAATACTCATGAAGACGTACTGATTCCTACCGTGGTCGTCGAACTGACTTAAAGGGCGGCCCAGTAAAGCAATTTTTTTTTTTTTGCGTGGTAAAATCATCAAATGAGTCCTCCCACCCAGGGCAGGGCGGGAGGGACTGTCAGACTTGTACTGACTAAAATCCACGGTGTCCTTCACAAGCCCTTTACGTACCGGGGTCACGGTAATGGGTAAGTCCCGCGACCCCGGCAGGCTTTGGCGCTCTACAGGCCCCGTCAATATGCTGACACTTTTTGAGGCGCGCGTGGAACACAACGCGCCGTCGACCCGGGCATGGTCCATGGTCGGACAGCAAGTCGCCCATTACTCGCTGCCCGCATGCCCGCGCCTACGGTGGCCGGAGATCGTCCTGTGACGTCCGACGCCGTGGGCGTCTACCACTGCGGCTGGGATGGAGGGAGGACGCTGTCCTCTCCCTCAGGCGGCCCGCCTCCTCCTTCACGAGCATGACTGCTTCGCAGAAGGAGGCGACCGCTTCCCACTCCGTCTCGCCCCGCAGCATGGCCTCGACCAATGCCGGGCGCGAGAGGTCTCCGCCTATCGCCGTCGTGAGGACACGGCGGTGCTCTGCCCAAGCGGGGCAGTCCTGCACCGTATGCTCCACCGTGTCCTCCGGACGATCCTCGCAGTGGTGACACCCAGGCGTTTCTTTCCTCCCTATCAGACACAGGAACCTCCCGAAACTTCCGTGTCCGGTGAGGACCTGCGTCATGCGGAAGGTAAGGATGCCGTGACGCCTATCCAGCCACTCCTCAAAGAGGGGTCTTACCGCCGCGATTGCGGCGTGCCCGGACCTCGGTTGCGACAGTCGCTCCCTCCATACTGCCCTGAGATCGCGCCGGAGCTCTTCCCGCCGCGCCTCGACCTGTCGAGGCAGCGGGGATTCGCCCCGGCGCTGCGCCTCCACGCGCCATTCGTAGACGCGCTGGAGGGCAGTCGCCTCCAGATCCCAGGGCAGCAATCCTGCTAGGAGGTTGACTGATTCGCCGGCGATCGTGCGGTATCCCCGGATCATCCGGATAGCCATGAATCTCTGGCATGCGACCAGCTTGAGTGGTCGCGTCCGGACGCTTAGGGCCCACACGGGGGCCCCGTAGAGGGCCATGGACCGCACGACACCGGCGTACAGCCTCCGGCAGGAGGCGTTTGGCCCGCCGAGATGGGGCAGGAGTCGCCTGAGGGCGCCTGCTGCCCGGTTCAGCTTTGGGGCCAAACGTAGGAAGTGCTCCCTAAAGTTCCACCGGCTGTCGAGGACGAGTCCCAGGTACTTCATCGTCCTCCCGACGCCGATGCGAACCCCCTCCACCGTAATGTGGGACTCTGAACGTGGCGCGTTCAGACGGCCATGAAAGCACATGGCCTCTGTTTTATGCAGCGCCACGTCGAGTCCCAACTGCCGGATCCTTTGAGCGACTGTCACCACCGCTTGCGTCGCCAGGTCGGCCGCCGCCTGGTGCGACTCTCCCTCCGCCAGGACGAGCGTGTCGTCGGCGTAACATATTACGCCGACGCCGTCAAGGAGGTCGCCGCGCAGCACCCAGTCGTAGCCGATGTTCCACAGGAGCGGCCCTAGGACCGATCCCTGTGGAACACCGCACGACATCACTCGCCGGTTCCACTCTCCCCGTCACTGCAAAAGTTTCTTCCGCTCAACCGCCCGCCGTGAAATTTCAAATCGGGTGATTTGATTGTTCATGATTTTCTTCTTCTCATGTATCGTGGGTGCGTTTACAAACATAGAAACTCACATACACACACACCCAGGCCCGGAACAACTACTTGCAGATCATACAAATATTTGTTCCGTGCGGGAATCGAACCCGCGACACATAGCGCACGAGTCCAATTTCTCAGCCACTGCGCCAAACGTGCCGTCCAGTTAAGTTACCTACGTATGGAAATATAAGTGGACCGATAGCATTGTTAGAGTCGCGGTCAACCGATGGATGCAAGTGGGGAATTGTCGTTCGGCGTGGTGGACTGAGGGGGAGGCCTATGTTCAGCAGTGGACGTCTTCCGACTTTTTTTGTGACAAACTCACCACACTTTTCCCAAACCACTGCAATTCCTCAAAGCCAGAATCAACAGTGGCAACCACCAGAAAAGCGCCGAGACAATGAAGATCGACGTGTCCCGGAGAATGAATTTACCTGTCTTGGATCCTGCAACGAAATTAATCAGAAAAGAATAGTGGAGGAGTAGGAAAAATATGTTTCCACTTCCCTTCATGCAAGCAGGAGACAGAACAAAACAAGGCCAATAGGCACAAAGGGACATTACAACTGGGAGAAGCCCAGTTGCCTAGCACCACGGGTAAAAATGACTACTGATATTAATCGACGTCTTCCGACTTCCGACGATGTTGATGATGTGATGGAAATGTTTTCTATTACTGAAATAAATACTAGAGAAACATATCCGCACAACATAAGAAATACCCTGTATATTTTGGATGGCATAATAAGAATCAAATGTATCACTTGCGGTACCTACTTTTAAATGCCCTACTATCACGAAGATCATTTCAAAAATAACCTATCGCTTTCACAAGGCGTGGTGTGACCTTTATGATGGCCATAGCCAAGCCCTGTAGGAGTGGACTATTATCGTGATTGATCGCCATTCCCTATGGTCGCCATGAGCCCATGAGCTGAGTCATGTCTGTTACGGGTAGGAGTATTTTTAGCTATGGTTCTACGCTGGCAAGCAAAACTATAGAATCACTTACTGGGAATTGATCCGGGACAGCTACTTAAATAATGGCGTGATTTGAATTAATTTCATATCAATTTAAAGTTTACATTTCATATCAATTTAAAGTTTAGTGAGAAACCTCCATAACTGGAACTCATGCTGAGGTCCCAACACTTTGGCACTGAATTACCTCTGTTAGTGAGACGAGGTAAGCCTCTATATCTGGGATTTGTTCTTTCAATTTATCATCATAGTTACCTCTATAACTGAGACAGCGGGTAAATTTTATATGCATAAACCTCTGCAACTGAGATAACATTGTTTGTTTACTCATTCTTATTCTACCCACAAATTCCACACGTAATTCCAAGTACGTAAGTAATTTTGAGCTTCAATTACCTTCAGTTTTAGTTTCGCTTTACTATCATACAGATGTTTATTTGAAAAATGCCAATACGAAAGCTACAATCGTTATCATTACGTGAAAAACTGAAGTTAATATCCGTTTATGAAAGTGGGAAGACACCTCTATTAATGGAACCCTCTCTAAATGAGACAGATATTTATTAATACCTCTATAAGTGAAACGACATTGCAGGTCCCTTGATGTCTCACTTAACCAGGTTTCACTGTATTATAAAAAAGAAAAAAAAAATATTAAAAATAGTGGCCCACTAGCATCGGGAACAGGGTCCAAGGTGCCGGTGGTTAGGGCTCTAGAGAGAGAAATCTCCTCACAGGTATCCAAGAGAACTGCTTTCTGCATCCAAGCCCTTGAGCCAGCTGCACAATGAGAGCCACTTAAGGTGTTGGTCGAGGCTATGGTTGGTCGGTGTATCATTTTTATTATTTTTATCTAGTTATTATGAATTCGAAATCGCGCGGAATCAGAGTAAGTGATTCCATACTTTTCCTCGCTTTTTTTTTATCGTGGTAAAATCATCAAATGAGTCCTCCCACCCAGGGCAGGGCGGGAGGGACTGTCAGACTCGTACTGACTAAAATCCACGGTGTCCTTCAATAGCCCTTTACGTCACGGTAATTCGTACAGTTCCGCGACCGTCATTATGTAAACCTACGAAATCTATATGTATCTTAAGAAATCCATGGTAGAACTGAAATAAAGTTAAGCGAAACGCCAACCACAGTGTGAGTTATTAAGCTGTTTGGCGCGTAGAACGCAATAAGGACGTTCAGAAACCGCAAGACTGGAAGTCAATCGTAGCGTTTGTAACTATAAAAGTTCGTCATCAGCGCAAAAAAAAACTTGCTGTATACAAAGGCTTGTTCTGTAATCATTGCTTAACATTTTTTAACAAACTGTCTGTTATCAGTTTTTTCGTTAACGGTTTCTATAACAATCATTTAACGTACATCGCAATGATATTCTGAAGGTTATCAATCAGTTTTATGATTAAATAAACATTGCAAAATGAATAAGGCATAGAATTGATATCCCATTGGTGGAAACAGAGGGAAGGTTAAAGAAATTTAAAAAAATTAACTTGAAGGCGGTTAGTATTTTCTATAAAAAGTTTTTTAATTTACTATTTTTTGTTCTAACATTCAGCCAAATTCTTGTCAAATACGTAATCCGTAGGACCGGTAACAACGTTGTCCAAGTACACAATAATGCTAATTAAATAAAAACTACTGAACCAAACTAAAAAGATGACCAAATGACAGATTTACTGAATCGAACACAAAAAGAATTATAAAAATCAGTTCGCAATCGTAACTTTGACAAACATAAAAAAAAATAAGTCGAATTAACAATCTACTCTATTTTTTAAAGTCGGTTAAAACTAGATGGATTTTGTGAGAAATGATATGAAAGAATGATGTAAGTAATTGTTAAGAAGGCCAGGATGATTCCCGACCCGAGAAATTTGAAAAAGTGTTTGTCCCGATTCAAAGAGTAGGTAGATCCAATTATAATATCATTGGGTAGATCCATAATTATTATGATTCGTACTTAGGTTTTTATTTGTTGACGAACCTGCATCCGTTGCTAAAAGATTATTTTACGCCTACACAATTTTATTTTCATTCATGCCGGCAGTTTTAATCTAATCAGTCCTCTACTGTTAACCTTTTATTAATCCAAAATCCAGATTCCCTTAAAAGAGACTTTAATTAAGGCTCGAAAGCCGGAAATCTTTCCGTAGCTCTGCAGTCATTAAGAATAGTAAGTTTTAATTTAACGAAATAATGACGTCACAATGTTTTCGTTACCATACAAAATCTATGAGAGAATCACACTTTAAAGCCTTTGCCAGACAGGCGATAGCGAACCGATACGAGACGTCAAACTGGGTGCAGCGAACCGAGGCGTGGCAGTTGTATTAGCTGGTTTTTTATGAACGATATCGAACAGAGCAAATACTTCTTCGCCACGTCTTCTCATGGGTTCGGTCACGCTATCGGATCGCTTTCGCTTTTCTATATGACTGGATTCAAACAATTCCATACATTACAAATAAAAACGCCTCGCTTCGTATTCGCCACGCCTGTCTGTTTGACAAAGGCTTAACAGCTCATAATAAGTATGTCAATTGATTGATGAATCAAAATAATACTCTATTACTCATTGCAGAATTCAAAGGTTGGTCTCTATGTTGGCCCCAACGTTGGTCTTAGCAAACGTTTTAAAATAGCATTAGGCAGTACTCTACTAACTCGCTGTCCGACCATGGACAATGCCCGGGTCGACGGCGCGTTGTGTTCCACGCGCGCCTCAATGAGTGTCAGCAGAGTGATGAGGCCCCCCTCTGAGGGCCAAAGCCTGCCGGGGTCTCGGGACTATACGAATTACCGTGACCCCGGAACGAAAGGCAGTACTGTACTATACTACCAACATTCTCGATCCAAAGGTTGGATGTAGAGAGGGCGCTTGTGCGACTTGCGAAATGAGGATGTAGACCAAACACGAGTACAACAAAGTCACTTACGAAGCATACTCTAATTATAACTACTCTAAAACAATGACATCATAATGATTCTTTGTTCGGTACACTTCATGATAAGGATGTAGGTACCTACCGTCTTATCAGGTCCAGATAGTAATAATTGTAATTATAAAACAGCTGGCTGACGAGATTTATCTTAAAAGTTAATGACATAAGTTTGTTTGAAATGTCGTTGCCCGGAGTGTAATGAATCCCTGCATAAATTATTGTAGCCTGTCGAGCCTTCGGAGACCTCTCGCGCCCGGCATTGGTCGAGGCCATGCTGCGGGGCGAGACGGAGTGGGAAGCGGTCGCCTCCTTCTGCGAAGCAGTCATGCTCGTGAAGGAGGAGGCGGGCCGCCTGAGGGAGAGGACAGCGTCCTCCCTCCACCCCAGCCGCAGTGGTAGACGCCCACGGCGTCGGACGTCGCAGGACGATCTCCGGCCACCGTAGGCGCGGGCATGCGGGCAGCGAGTAATGGGCGACTTGCTGTCCGACCATGGACCATGCCCGGGTCGACGGCGCGTTGTGTTCCACGCGCGCCTCAAAGATTGTCAGCATATTGACGGGGCCTGTAGAGGGCCAAAACCTGCAGGGGTCGCGGGACCAAGGGATTACTGTGACCCCATTACATAAAGGGCTATTGAAGGACACCGTGGATTTTAGTCAGTACGAGTCTGACAGTCCGTCCCGCCCTGCCCTGGGTGGGAGGACTCATTTGATGATTTCACTAGGGGATTTTTACACTATTGGACATGGTTTCCTTGAAGGGGCGCCACAAGGACCCGTACCTAATATTCCAAAATTTTTATCCTATGTTTCAAAATTTCCATTTTTCAAAATCCTGTATTTTATTATTTTGGAATAAATGGCATTTTGGGACACCTATCCAGTTGGTTTTCACCATTAAAAAAATGATTTTTAGCTTTGATGTTTGTTCAAATGGAACGAATTGATCATTTTAACTGATTTTAATGAGAAGATCGTGCAAATCTTTATGAATGCTAAATTAAATTGGAACGAGGGCACTTACTGAAGGCACTTGCTTAGTATAAGGCTTTTTTTAGGTTATAAAATCATCAAATGAGTCCTTCTGCTCCACCCAGGACAAGTTTTTTAAAAGGAAATACGTCACTAGCAAGTATAATTTTTACTTGCTTCTGACGTCACGACTCTATAGTTTTGATGCGTGTTTTTGTGTGTCCATTATTTTTCAAAATGTCGGGACATAGGTCATCCTATGTTAGTTGAAAACTCGCCATATTAACCATTACTTGATTGCCAATACATAGGGGATTCCAGAGTCATCTGGTCTTTTTTTTTTTTGGTGGAAAATCCCATTGACAATCTGTAGTCTGTGGGCGTATTCCGCTTACTTTACCTTACCTTACCTTGTGACTTAATTGCTTAATTTCTGGGTGCGTTTACAAACATATAAACTCACACACACAAACGCCTAAACCCGGAAGAACTACTTGTAGATCATACAAATATTTGCTCCGTGATTGAATCGAACCCGAGACACGCAGCGCAGCGGTCCAATCGCTCAGCCACTGCGCTAATCGTACCGACGTCATATCACCAATGTGTAGACCGCAGGAGACTCTTACCTGGAGTACCACCCGCCGTGTCCATTTCGTTTACTACCAGTTATACAGCGGGTTAAAAAATAAAATGATTATTGAATTTTCTAAAATCCAATGATGCAGTTTTAGTTATCGTCAAAATCGGCCTCGAGACTAGTGTTTTCGGAACCGGTATTCTTTTTGAGAACCGGGAATTTCGGTACTTTCGTATAACGGAACCGGGATTTCCCGGTTCTTTCGGTATTTTCGGTTCTTGCTAGTTTTTGTTGTAGAAAACAAGTGATATGCTTCAATAGTAAACTAAAATTTAGTATTCAAGTAAGTTTAATTCGATTTTTTTTCTTCTATTCTCTATCCTCATACTTAGTAGTAGGTATACACTACACTGCGATTGATTATAGTTTCAGAATCAGACTATAATCAATCGCAGTGTTATTGTTACGTACTTACGTAAGTATTTACTGGCAATAAAGAGTTAAATTATGGCAGTCATCTTAGATTCCTTAACATTAAAATTATATTTAACATTCTTAAAGAAAACAAAATTAAACTATTTTTTATTCTCACACCTAGTAGTAAGTAATTATACCTATATAAATCAGACTATAGTCAATCACAGACAGTGTTATTGTTAGGTTCTTAAGTAATTATTTACTGTCAATAAAATGATAAAAATTAGGCAGTCATCTTAGATCCCTTAAATATTTAGGATTATCTTAAACATTTTTCAAAGGCAACAAAATTAAACTATTTTCTATTCTCATACCTAGTAGTAAGTAATTATATACATATATAAATCAGACTATAATCGATCACAGTGTTATTGTTAGTGTTGGTGAGCAAAATGGACTGTAGGTAATTTGAAATTGGAGGATGATGGAAACACTGATAGAATGAATAATTAAATTTATTAACAGAAATAACTTGATAAACTATACTTGCAAGGCAAATTGGACACTTGACAACAACAACTGACATTTATTTGAACAGACAAAATCATTATAAAAAATAGTTCTTAAAAAGAAAAGGTGGCATCCCAGCCAGTCGCCAACATACCGGACCCCCAGTGGAACACTAACAACCTGTGGCTACTGGCTGGGAAGCAGCTTCCATTAACACGAGCTTACGGGCCGGTCGGCGCAGTATGCCGCCCCTAGTGCGGACGTCTGCCACGCGGACCGCTCCGTCTGGCCCTGGGTAGATCGACACTATTCTTCCTAACGGCCATAAGCCGCGAGGAAGGGTAGGGTCGGCGATTAGAACCACGTCTCCCTCACTGAAACTGAATGTGTTGGTGGAGGGTCCCCTTGCTCGGAGCGTGGGCAGGTACTCGCGCAACCATCGTGCCCAAAACTGATCTGCCAGACGTAAGCTTCGACGCCAGTCACACCTTCTGTCTAAGTCTGCGTCTGTGAGCGTGCTGGTCCAAGGTACGACTGAAGAGGAACCCAGGATAAAATGGAAAGGAGTGATCGCTTCTGGTGAGTCGGTTGAAGATGGCACATACGTGAGAGGTCTCGAATTTATTATGGCCTCTGCCTCAAGGAGTAGTGTGGAGAGTACGTCTTCTTTTAAAACTTTTTCGGCGAGGCAGGCTCTCAGGGCTGTTTTTACGGTTCTTATCAATCTTTCCCATGCTCCGCCCATGAACGGTGATGCCGGTGGGATGAAACGCCATTTAATCTTGTGGTTTGTGGCGTATTCCTGCACTGCGTTGTCTTGTAACGAGCGTAGCTCTCGGGAGGCTCCGGTGAAGTTGGTGCCATTATCTGTAAATATTGTTGAAGGCGATCCTCGGCGAGCTATAAAACGTCTTAGGCTCATAATGGCAGCATCGGATGAAAGTGAGGTAACAAGTTCTAAGTGGATGGCTCTCGTTACTAGGCATGTGTACAGCGCGACGTAGCGTTTTTCATGGCGTCGGAATATTGTGACAGTGATCGGACCGAAATAATCTAGGCCCACGTGCGTGAACGGCCTCTTGTGATGGTCGAGACGCTCTTCCGGTAGATTGCCGATTTGAGGTTGAGCAGGTTGACCCTTCCACCTTCTACATTGGAGACAGGCTTTGGCTACGCTACGGATGCTGTTTCTTGCTTTGAGTATCCAAAACTTCTGCCTGAGCTCATTAAGGACAAGTTCGTTGAAACAATGTGCGGCGTGAATATGTTCATGAAGGATGATGAGTCGTGTGACGTGATGGCGACCATCCAGAATTGCAGGCGATATGGCTCTCTCACTCACTCCTGGCGCATACTTTATCCGTGAGTCCAGTCGCAGCAAGCCATCCTGGTCAAGACTTGGCGCGAGTTTTGCTATTCGGCTGTTTTTGGGCACGGGCTGTGAAGATTCGACTGCTTTCAGCTCATCGGGGAAGCTGTCTCTCTGAGCTCGTTGGAGTATCATCTTCTCAGCTGTTATGATGTCCGCCGCGTGAAGTTGTGAAGGAGATGTGGTGCCGTCGATGTATATATTAGAATTTTGATCTATTGGCCGAGACAATTTAAGCCGGAACAATCGCGCACCCTGGAGAACACGGGCGGTAGCGCGCAAAAGGCGCAGCCAAGAGCTGAAACGCGTCGCGTCAGGTACTGGACTCGAGAACGGAACGTCGAGGAGCAACCCCACCAGCTCCGATTTTAACTCGAGGTCTGGTAGAGTCTCCTCGATGTCAGCAACTCGCTCGGTCGGCCAGGCGTATGGCGGCTGTAACAGAAACGGAGGACCTGTAAACCATCGATGAGACTGTGTGAGGTTTAATTTTTTAGGTTTTGTAGCATCGTCGGCGACGTTGAGAGAGGTAGGGATCCACCTCCAGTTGGACGGGTTGGTGGTTTCTAATATCTCTCCCAACCTGTGCGCCACGAATGGTTTAAACGTCCGAGCATCACTCCGAATCCACTTAAGGACGGTGGTTGAGTCTGTCCAAAAAGTGATCTCGGAGGGCTTGATTCGATGAGCTTGCAAAATTGTTTGCGCGAAACGAGAGGCTATGAGCGCAGCTTGTAGTTCAATGCGTGGAATTGAGACCGGCCTTAAGGGCGAAACGCGTGCTTTACTGCCGATTAGAGTCGTAGACACGGAGTTGTCATCGTAACTAAAACGCCAATAGGCAGCACATGCATAAGCTTGTTCGCCACCATCGGCTACTACATGCAGTTGGGTATCCACTACATCTGTCCTAGTCATATACCAACGAGGTATTTTTATATTGGATGCGACCTGCAATTGTAGAAACCAGTCTTTACATTCATTTACGTACGTATCGGGAAACGGTGAGTCCCAGCCGACCCCTGCCGTCCATAGTTTCTGTATCAGAATGCGGCCCCAGATGATGACCGGCATTAATAAGCCGAGTGGGTCATAGACCTTCATGACGTTTGACAGGAGACTACGTTTGGTTAAGGTGTCGGCCGGTAACTGCGAAACTGCTCGGAAACCCAGCGAATCCTGACGTGGGTTCCACTTAACACCTAATACGCCAACCTCGCTACTAGGCGGTAAATAAACGTCGGAGGTTGCGTCGCTTCGAAGTTCCTTTGGGATGAGTGAAAGTGCCTCCGGAACGTTTGACGTCCACGCGCGCATCTTAAAACCACAGGCTTTGTGAACGGTGACTACGTCGGCGGCCAACTGCGCCGCGTCGGTGACACTGGAGTGGCTACCTAAATAGTCGTCCATATAGTGGTCGTCAATTATTGCCTTACAGGCGGCAGGGTAATCAGCTTGGAGTGTTCTTGCATTTTTGTTTTTAATGTAGAGTGCGATGAAAGGACTCGAAACCGCGCCGAAAATCATAGAGGACATACGAAACTCTTTCAGTTCGCCTTCTTTGTTACGCCAGAGGAAGCGTTGGGCGTCTCTGTCTCTTGGAGCGATTTTTATTTGAGGGAACATTTCTTTTATGTCACCGTTTAGAGCCACGGCGCCTTCTCTAAAGCGGAACAAGATATCCAGTAAAGAACAAAGTAAGTCCGGACCTTGTAGGAGCAGGCTGTTTAAACTTACACCCTTCGTTGCCGCGGCGGCGTCGTGGACCGCTCTGAGTTTCTTCTTTTGGGGGTGAAATACGCCGAAAATAGGCAGGTACCAGCGAATACCAGTTTCTACGTCAACGCAGAAACTATTTGGTGGTTTTCGATGGTGATAGGTGATCGGTTCGCACTCCTCAGCGTAGCCTTTTGCGATAACATCGTCTATGAATTTGTTAAAGGCTGTGGCAAACGATTCATCTTTTGCCATCTGGCGTTCGAGGGCCTTGAAGCGCGATAATGCCTGCGGATAGCTGTCAGGTATAGTCTTCGGCAGTTCTTTCTTCCAGGGTAGGCCAACTTCAAAATGTCCGTCATCAAGTTGGCGCGCCGATGATTCGATAATATCTACGGCTCGTTTATCGTCATCGTTTGGGCGAGGGGCGCTTTTCGTTATGCCTAAGGCATCGATGTCATATTGACTTTTGATGAGAATGTCTAAATCGTCCGATACGAGGTTCACAAATTCGAGTGGCTTAGACGAAACGGAAAGCGCGCCGTGAATTACCCAACCTAACAAAGTTCTCGAGGCGACGGGATCACTCTTCTTGCCACATCGCACTTCGCGACTTAGAGACAGGTGCCAATCGGGCGCACCAATGAGGACAGTAGGGGTGACGTCAGTGAATGAAAGTTCGTCGGATAAATCTACTAAGTGGTCATAGTCTGAGAAAATAATTTTGCCTGGGTGTTGCGCGCGCAGCCCCAAAGGTTTGATCGCCCGCGCGTGTTTCACTAAATAACGATCAGACAAATTTCGACCTCGAACATAAAAGTCTACGTAACTTACGTCAACTTCTTTTGTCATACCACTGACGCCTTCAATGCGCAGCCGTTCCTGACAGGTGGGTTTGGCGCCGATGCGCGCAGCAACCTCGCCGTCAATGAGCGTCGCAGTACTGCCCTCATCGAGTAACGCCGTCGTCTGGAACTCGCCGTCAGGACCCTCGAGCACGATCGGGACTACCTTCAGCAGCCCGCGAGGGCGATCTGTTGACTGTGGAGTCCCTGTGACATTTATTAAGATATCTGATGTATTTCCAATTTTGACAGATGGTTCATTTTTGTTGGTTAAATTGTCCACGTTGACAAGAGAAGGTTGTTCAGCAAACAAAGTTTGAATGTTGTTGCATTGGCTGCTGGATGCTACGCTAGGTTTGGAGTTTGCTGTCATTGTGCCGTGCAGGAGCGCGTTGTGACGTTTCGGGCATCCGTCTACTCCACAACGTTTGGCGCGACAAAAATTCCAAGTGTGTGGGTTGGACTTCAAACACCGGTAGCATATTTTTGTTTCACGGACCCAACGCCATCTGTCGTCTAATGAAAGCGCTAAGAAAATTTTACAGGTTTTTATGTTGTGAGATCCTTGTTTACAAAAGGTACAACGCTCGGGCACTTTGTCGTTAGATACGGTAGCATGAATTGTTTCCTTCTTCACTTGGAATTTAGAAGGATGCGTTGTGTTCTGTGCCTTAACCGTACTGTCGGCAACAAAGTTATATTTTAACTGTTTATCAGCCTCTACTAAAAGAAATCGTGACAAAATATCCAATTTTGTGAGGTTTGGTTGGTCGGGTGCATAAACGGAAGCAAAGTCCGTAAAACGAGCGCGCGTGTGCTCGCTCAACTTCATCAATATGCACCGAAAGAGCTCTGGTGACCATAAATATTCGCTCTGATTAAGTAGCTTAAGCGTTGTCACGAAGTTGCGTAATTTATTTGCTAAACGGTTTAATTCTTCGGGAGAACTTAGCTTGTGACTGTTGCGCAGCTCGGTGACCTCGCGGGCGATGAGAAGTTCCGGGCGCGCGTATGTCTGCTCTAGGGCGCTCACGATGTCGTCCGGTTCCCCAGAAGTCCACAAAAGAGACGCCACGGCCTGGTACGCCGGACCGCGCACAGCGTTGTTTAAACGATCTAAATTATCTGATGGAGAAAAATTAGATTTAGTTCGTTCATAACTTCTCTTGAACGCCATCCACTGACTAACTTCGCCCGAGAACGTGACGAGTTCCGGTCTCTTTGGTCTGTTGGAAAGGGCGTTTATAGCTTGGGTAAGCTGAGTTACGGGGTCTGAGATAGGGCGTTCAGTCGTATTTAACTGTTGTGTTGTATCGTTGTGGTAATTGTTACCGGCGGCGCATGTAAATGACGACGGGGCTGCATGGTTGACATTCGGTACACAGAACGATACCGTGTTGGTAGGAGCGGCCGGCTGTGAATGTTGTCCTTGGGGGTTGCCCAAGGTGACAGTCGGTGCCTCACCAGGCATGTTTGCGTTAGTTACCGTGCTCATGTTCTGCTCGTGGACCCACGCCGTGGTGCGTTTTGTGGAATGAAAAGACAAACGTGAACAATGGGATTTAGAAGACTTATCTGATGCTTCCAAAGCGGCTAGACTGGCTTGTAGTTCCGTCTCTTGCGCCTCAGCTTCGAGGCGGGCAAGTTCACGGTCACGTTCCGCCTCGCGCTCAGCTTGTTGTCGTGCTCGCTCCACTCGGCGCCGCATTGCGTCAGCTTCGATGGCCAGTTTTTGAGCGCGGATGGTCGCCGAAGACTTCGAGGAGTGAGTGCGTTCACTGCACGACTGTAAAGTATGAACACTATGTGCGCTGCGTGAGGGTGCTTTTGCATTTGCGTCTAAAACCGAATTAGATCGAACGCTTGGACAAATTGCGAGGCTAGGTTGTGCCTGGTCGCAAGGTTCAGTGCCCGCGGGCTGTGTAGTCGAGCTAATTGGTAATGCCAAAGCATCCTCTGTTGCTGTTGCCAAAGCCGGCCGGGCGCCGCCCCGTGAACGTTCGCGACGTTCGGGCTGCGTCAGATCGACTTCCGTGGCCGTAGTATCCTTGTTTGCCTTGCTTTGACTACGTGTTTCCACCATGGTTAATGAATAAGAATGACGAAATGAATGTTTACTAAGCGAAATGAAAATTGAAAAAAAAACTTACGTCAAAATGAAAATGTTGAAAATGGTTTGTTTTTAGGCGAGAATGGACCAAAAATGTTGGTGAGCAAAATGGACTGTAGGTAATTTGAAATTGGAGGATGATGGAAACACTGATAGAATGAATAATTAAATTTATTAACAGAAATAACTTGATAAACTATACTTGCAAGGCAAATTGGACACTTGACAACAACAACTGACATTTATTTGAACAGACAAAATCATTATAAAAAATAGTTCTTAAAAAGAAAAGGTAGCATCCCAGCCAGTCGCCAACAGTTAGGTTCTTAAGTAAGTGTTTACTATCAATAAAATGGTAAAAATTAGGCAGTCACCTTAGATTCCTTAAACATTTAGAAATATCTTAAACATTTTTCAAAGAAAACAAAATTAAACGTTTTTAACAAAAAATATTTAAACATAATATCTCCTTCCGAGTATTCATAAAATATGGCGTAACCAAAATTTAGATTTTTAAGAGCTTTTAGCTCTCTCTTCTCTATAATAGGATCTTAAAAACAACAGTGCATCTAGACTTTTGTCACTCAAACGAGATGTTATTTTGTTGCATAGCAAACCAGCCGAAGAGACAACTCTTTCTGGCTCAACACTGATTCGCGGAATCGTTAATGGTCATATGCCTGCGACAAGTAACGCCCACGATCTCCTCCATTCTCAAAGAGAGCCATTTCAATCCTAACATTCGTAAAGAGATCTTCATGAGCAGAAGATCTAACGCGTTTTTCACTAACAGCTTTTGCAAGCTCAGCATTTAACTCATCGCCTTTTGTTAAAGCAATGTTTTGAACTTCAAGCACATCAGAGTCAAATTCACGTTCTCTCGCCTGTTCACCTTGGGAGGTTTGTATTTGTGGGGGTTCAGCTTGAGATACAGGAGTTGTTGAGGATTTGGTGCGACTTGGCCTTCCTATCCTAGCAACATCGAGCGAGTGTAGGTAGTTATTGGTTATAGCGTAGCGAGCGCACCATTAATTTCGCGCGTTATTTCTTTTAACGCTGAATTGTTCACGTTAGTTTTGAATGTTTGAATAGTAGAAAGTTTGGAAAAGTAAAGTAAGCGTAAATAAGTAAATAGTAGTGTGAATCGCGTAATAAAAATAAAATTCCCGAAAGTACCGAAAGAACCGGGAATCAAATTTGATTTCCCGGTTCCATTTTACTGACAAAAGAACCGGGAATTCCCGGTGCTTTCGAGACCGGGATTTCCCGGTTCTGAACCCTACTCGAGACTGCGTAGGTATTCCACGCGCGCCTTAAGGAGTGTTAGCAAAATGACGAGGCCCCCCTCTAGAGGGCCAAAGCCTGCCGGGGTCACGGGACGTACGAATTATCGTGACCCCGGAACGTAAAAGGCTATTGAAGGACACCGTGGATTTTAGTCCGTACTAGTCTGACAGTCCCTCCCGCTCTGCCCTGGGTGGGAGGACTCATTTGATGATATAACCACGATAAAAAAAAAGTCTGAGACAGTACGAAGTTTGCTGGGTCAGCTCAGCTAGTTGTTTATAAAAACAAACAAATAATAAACATTTACACAAAACTTACACAAGCGTTAGTACTTTTCCACATCCCGACTGACAAGTAAATAAATACATCAGATCCAGCTCTTATCACGACAAATATGAGTCAACTCGCGGATGTGGGTTAATTGGTCATAGAAATTGTTAATTGTCAGGGCCAATGCACTTTATAATTGAGTCAGTAGGAGCTTTAAGTCTTGGTCGAATAGAATACTCGGTATTAATATCGACATCAGCAGGAAAACGTCAGCTGCTGAACAGTTCGCCCCCCCTCACGGCCCGTTCGACATAGCATCTATGAGTGGTCACTTATGGGCCTACCACACGCACAAGCTTCACCACAGTTTTGCCTGCGCAAGCTTCTCGCATAAAACAAACAAATACACGGTCGGCAATACTGAACGCCCAACCACACACACAGTCAAGTACGCGAAGGCCGGGCTTGCGCAGGCAAAACTGTGGTGAAGCTTGTGCGTGTGGTAGGCCCATTAAGTCGGAGCTGCGAGCGGTAAGTAAAGCTGGGTACTCACTTAGCACTGTTGCATGTAACGTATCAGATACGGTATCAAGTGAGTACGTAGGCACGGACGTAGGTGCATTGGAGCCCGCTGTCCTCGTTGTTGTGTATATGGCGTCCCCGCGTTGTACACTGTTCCCCTATGTATTACATAAAAATTAAAAATATTGCAAAAATAAAACACATAAATAAACTCGAAGACCTGCGATAACAGAGCAATTAGTAAATATTTTGGTCAACTGATAGTAATTTCTACGCCACAAAGAAATGAGATCAAAGCTATTATGCCACTTTACAGGCGTCGGGCCGTCTCATATTAGCTGGAAATTATTCTAAACTAATTAGCGATTATCTAGAGAGGGGCTCATAAAAGTATCGATACTTTTCTAGATTAATATTTGTTTACAATAAGCAAGAGGACCGAAACATTCTTATCTTATAATTCCGTTAGTTAGATTTTATTATCGAAAACATATTTGACACGTATTTATTAAATTGTATTTTAAGCTTAAATTCACTAAAAATTGGCATTACGTCAGAACCTAGTACAATTTTTACTGAGTTCTTACGTCCCAAGCCCCCACGCTTGCGTGCTGGGGTCGCGGGACTGTACGAATTACCGTGGCCCCGGAACGTAAAGGGCTATTGAAGGACACCGTGGATTTTAGTCCGTACTAGTCTGACAGTCCCTCCCGCTCTGCCCTGCTACCACGATAAAAAAAGCCCTTTTGAGTTTTTAATGCATTATTTTGCTTATCTAGCGGCACTCTACTTCGGCAGTGGGCTGCAATATTGTTAATATTGTAGCTGTTATTAATATTTGTACCTTAATAAATAAAATAAATAATTAATTTTAGGTATTTTACAACTAAAGTACCACTTCGAACGATGTGGGTAACAACAGATCACTCTATGAGGGTATCATAAAGTGAGGAGGCCGGTGTCCCAGGCCCCAACTCTAGGACCATGAGCAAAATAGTTTAACTCAAATCAATTATATCAATGTGTTAAAATGTTACTTGTGATAGGCGTCGGGTCGTCTGATGTTCGCTTGAAATTATTTGAAACTAATTAGTGATTTCAATAGAGAGGGCAGAAAATATATCGATAGTTTTGTTTCACCTGTTGAATTTTGCAAGAGGATAACATGAATGCCTGCTTTGTTTTGGATGGTTTGTCTAAGTATTGATATGAATGATAAAGGAGTAAATGATAATGTGACATTTGATAGGGGAGAATGGAAGAAGAAAATGTGTTGCGCTGACCACAATTAAAATGGGATAAGGGCAGGAAGCAAGGACAAAAAGAGTGTCCATGGAGTTTCTTACCCGTTCTTCTCCATAGAGATCTACGCATTGTAATGGGCGTCTACGGTAATTTCACAGTTTTTATGTCTTGTGACTGGGACTGCACCATAACTATTTTAACACTAGAAAGACCAGAGTGGTCAAATGACCCCAATGAAGTTTTTGATCAACCATATTATTAAAACCATAGCTTTGAAGTCATTGTCGTTTTATGACTTTTAATATTTCGTCATTGTTTACATTATTCTGATATGTGTATATTGATAGCAAGATAAATACTAATTAAAAATTATCACCTGCCTAGAAAGACCGCAGTGGTCATTTGACACCACTGCGTGTGTGCTTTGTAAATATTTGCATTTCGTTGTTGGGTAGTTGAAATAAAATATTTCGTTACTTTCTTGTTTTGTTCTTGTCGAAGCAAACACGTATCACGGCTCGCCATAATAATATAATGCCTCATTATCGTTCCCTTCGCCCTTCTAAAATTTTGGAAGTGTTGCAAATTTACCGGACGACCAATCAGACCGACTGAAGAAGAGAGGCACATTTTGCATTTAGACTCAGAAAGTGAAGAAAGTGATTACAATATTACACAAAATAGTGATTCTTCTAGGGATGATGATCACACTCATAGCGATTCTGATGGTAGGTGTATATTATTTTATATATTGATCTGCACACTTACATTTTATCAAGAAAACCTTCAAATGCAGTTATGATTCTAAGTTCACTTCACTCTAATGTATTTGTTGATCCAGAAGAAGCAAAAAAGAAGCCGAACCCGGTGAAGTTTTACAATGCTACGAAATTTGAAGTAGGCGTGATAGATCAAATGACCAAGAAATATAGTGTCAAAGTACCTTCTCGTCGTTGGCCCGTTCAAGTGTTTTATAATATTTTGGATTTGGAGACAATTAGTTCTTGGTTTTTGTACAAAAAACTATCCATCCAAAAAAGTTTATTCTTGACTTGGCAAGGGAGTTAGTTGGTCAATATACCCACTCTCTGATGACACCATCTACTTCACAGCTCGATAATAGCATACCCCCAGAGCCTGAAGAAGAACGTGGTGGAAAGAGAAAACGGTGTGACATGCAAAAATCCAATAAATCTTGTATTATTTGTAAAAAGCCTTTGTGTGGCTTGTAATGTAAAAAACGAGCTAAAATGTCAAAAATGTGCCTAATATTTTCTTTTTTGAAGTGAAAACTTCTTTAGCGGCGTTGAGCACTTTTCTGTAATGGGTATAAAATCTTAAACTCGCGTCAGGACACGTGACCCTGACCGAAAAAGCGTAGGACGGCGCAGGGCGCTTGCGTGAATGTTCGTGTGACTTTATTACTTCATTCGTTCGATACATTCGTTGCTAGGTAACATTGTTTATAAAAGATGTACGTCACATTGGAAAATTATTGAAATAAAAAGTCAACCATTTTTGCGAGTTTTACTAAAATCTGTTCACAAGATATTTCCAACAATTACTATTCAAGTTTTCACTTCTGCCGGCACTCCCAGAGTGCAACCCGTCGTTTTATTTTTTTTTTATCACGTATTAGATGTTTAATTATTATTAAGTTCTTTTATTTACTATTAGATGTTAATCAATAAAACTTAATACCATAATACACGAATAAAACATTACAGCCCATGAATGAGTCATTTGACCCCACTTGGTCTTTATAGGTAGTTCAAAATTTCGGTCTTTCTAGTGTTAACACTGGAACAAGTCTGGTTTTAAGACGTCATAATACTGCCCCTGTTCTGTTCTAAGCCAGGTCATCATCACCTGCCTGCCATCTTACCAGATGCAGCTGACTATCAGTATTTTACTTGGAACGATTGCCTATATGACCACCATAACCCAATTGGTACTGGGTCACACGGTTCCCCTTCGCCAAGTCATAGTCATAGTTTTTTTTTTTAATTTATATGCGACTCTGAAACACACTTGCCTTGAATAAGTAACCTATACACTCTTGACTTGGCTAAATAAATACAGCCGCTCAGGCCGATCTTCCGGGTTAAGCCGCACTTGCCGAAGTTGGTCTGTGGATGGGTGACGATCTGTCATAGCGAGTTTCTTTCGTGACTCGGAAAGCACGTATAGCCGTTGGTCCCGGCTGTCATTTGTAGATCTTTGACAGTCATTACTTTTAGTTGAAGAAGCTCTAAAGTCTGACAACCAGTCTTACCATGGGGTATCGTATTACCCAGTGACTGGGTTGTGGAGGTCCGACAGGCAGTCGCTCCATGTAAAATACTGATATCCAGCTGCATCTGGTTTGACTGGAAGTCGACCACAATATAATTGGGAAAAGGCAAGGAAGATGATGACACTCTTGACTTATGTTAAAACTTTCGAGAAGCTAACTACCAAATAAATATTTTTGTATTAATAATATTTGCAAGAATTGTTTTAAAGTAATCAGTAGTTTGAAACCTTGACCATGTTAATCAATTAAATAACTACCACATTATTATCATAATATTTTTCAATTGAATAACGGTTATTATCAGTAATAATTTCAAACGCAAACTGTCAAATATTATAATCAATATAAAACTTCCGTAATATATAAAAATAGTTATTTTAAGGCGTCAAGCTTACAAATTGGACCCCCATATCTTAATTGCAAAGCGGAATTCCTGACCTAAGGTCATGTAAAACTATGTCATGGATGCTGTTTTAACACTTTATAACCAAAACAATGATAATTTTGTGTTATTCCGGGATTGAGCTCGACCCTGGCAAAAATTCCGCAACGTCAAACTCATTATAACATCTTGTCGGTAATTTCTTGAAAAGTTAGTTACGTACCTAAGGGAGATTGCTCATGTCGCGATTCCTGCGATTTGCAATTTCTACTAACTAAAAATGAATATCGTCCTTACTACCACGATATATTGATGCAATTCGACTGACTTACGGCGTCGTGGCGAGCGTGTTTTGTTTTTCATCTAACCGTAGAAAACCGCACGTTTTATGTCATATGTCGTATACGATACAGACGCGCCGGTGCCGCGCCTTTGACGCGATACAAAACGACAACAATCTGCTCTGTTTCACAAAAGCGCGCCGACGACGCGCGTTTCTAAAAGACGCGTCGACGGCGCGTTTTAAAACGTGATGTGGAGAGGCCCTAAGAGTCATAGCACACATACTAACTCGGAAACGAATCGTAATCGTATCAACTCGAGCTGTTTAGTATTCTTTGTATGAAAGTAACTTTCGCACGATTCGTGGCGCGTGGGCATTCAGCAGTCCCCGCGCTTACGGCTCGTCATCACTGCGTTTACACCTGTCCGTCGCGGTGCTTAGGCGAACGCTATACACCAATAAATAGTATTACAATAATCATGATATTTATTTATTTGATTCTGCGATAAAAATATTGTAATCCGTCAATACACTACCTTACACGACAATAAATATCGTGATCCAACAGTTTATATTGACAGATCACAATATGTATCTTACTTGTAGCATTCACCTAACATCTCTTCGGCCCACCAGCTGTCGGTGAGTCGTAAACGCTGCGTCGCCACGCACTCACGTTAATTTGGCGCCTGTTTGACGGCGAGGCGATAGGCGAAACCGTGGCGATCACTTCCGATTTGAAATGTGTGCCAACCTTAGAATACCCACATTTCGCCAGTTAACGTAAGTCGAATGTAATGTTGGGTTTAAATACAAAATGTGCAGAACTTCGGTCTTATAAACATCGATATCGATAAACATAACCAGTACATCACTAGCACAATAAATCATTATATCTAACGTCATAATAATACTAGTAATGACCTAGCCTCATTTGTAAGTACATCCACTATGAGAGAAGTAACCAAGAAATAAATATAAATCTTACTAGGCCTACCATCAAGTCTTAAAGCGAGAGAAATTCCAGTGTGGGAAAGAGACAGAGCTATACAAGTCGTATAGCCCCACCTCGTTCCCACAATGGAATTACTTTACAGTACATAGCTTTACACCACTTGACAGTCCATAATGTCAACTAATCTAAATTACAAATATGTTTTTATCTAATTTATAACTTGGATTGACATATAACACAGTTTTTATCCTGATTTTATTTTTCTGTAGAATAATTTTCGGACATCAAAAAGGAGGTAGTAGCTAAATAATTCCAGCCGCAGAGATCGATCTTCCGGGTTAAGCCGCGCTTGCCGAGGTTAATCTGTGGATGGGTAACCATCTGTCATAGCGAGTTTCCTCCGTTCCTCGGAGAGCACGTAAAGCCTTTGGTCCCTGCTGTCATTTGTAGATCTTTGACAGTCGTTGCTGTTAGTTAGAAGCTCTAAAAGTCTGACAACCAGTCTTACTATGGGATATCGTATTACCCAGTTACTTTGTTAGGTAGTCGCTTCATGTAAAATACTGATATTCAGCTGCATCTGGTTCGACTGGAAGCCGACCACAACATAGTTGGGAAATGGCAGGCAGATGATGAGCGAGCGAAGTTGCTGCGCGTTGGCAACAGCTAGTAGGTACAGACGACAGAAGGTCAAAAAAAGCACATCAACCTACCCACAATCTGTCAAATTTTACCAATTAAACATTAACCTTCCACTATCGTGATAAGGTTAAAAATCTATTAAAGAAATTTGACAGATTGATGTAGGTTGATGTGCTGGCGTTTGTATATAATAGGGTATTTTCCTGCATAAATAAATTGAAAATCTGTTTAGTCCGTCAGTTAGAAGATTGAAAAATAATTAACTCGTATTTTTTTTTTTTAAACAATGAATATTGAACAAAGATAAAACGATTCTAAAGTCGGGAATGGGGGCTTGTGACGTCATAACACCTGTAAAATTGTACCGATCGATTCACGTTCTGTGATTTTTAGAAGCATTGTATCTTCGTCAAAAAGTATATACGAGTCAAATATTTTTTGATAATCTATCTTTTGGACTAATTAAATTATTTGAGTAAGATATCCTTTTGCTCAATATCTATGTATTTTGAACACATTTGTACCCAATCGTTTAGTAATCAATGAGTATGAGTAAACTCTTTCATAATTGACAGGGCATAGGGCACTTATTATCACCTCCCTCAAATGTGTGCAGTCCCTAAAGATATCAATTATGTTATCATAATAAATAATTGTTTTATTTATGGTACGATAATTATATTGTCATAGCATTTTCTTTTCGTTCGAAACTTTGCTCAAATAATTTACTGCACGCGTAGTATGACTAATTATATTCTAAGATGAATAGCAAAGTTTAAAATTATATTGTGTATGTATACAATATAATTATAAACCAAATGTAAGACATTTAGTAAGAATATTGATTTCATTACATTGTATCTCAGCCCTCTTCCTCTCTCCAAATATTTGCGTGCCCGACAGGGTCCATATATGATCTTGTACCTTTTTATTTTTTACCATCTTTGTAACATTTGGAATGCAATAAAAAATTAAGTATTGAGTATTTCTATACAACACGACCCGTAGGCCACTAAAAAAATTAAATTTTTTAGCGCTAAAGAAATCTTTTTATTATGTTCTGTCATTCTATCGTGAACAAAGCCCTTTTCTACTTTGTCTTTTGGGAAACTTCTTGTCTAAAAAAATTTAAACGTCAAAACGACATTTCATTCATTTAAGGGTCGTTTTGCAGTTACACTTTTTTTTGACAACTGTTTAACAGATGTTTATCTTCCTTGTGGTGATACGGTTTATGTTTTATTTTATTTTTTTAAATTATAATTTAAAATGTAGTCCTAATTAAATACGAACAGTACATTACATTCCTTTTTACAACAATGACCCAAT
Source organism: Agrotis puta (assembly GCA_943136025.2). Classification (NCBI taxonomy): domain Eukaryota; kingdom Metazoa; phylum Arthropoda; class Insecta; order Lepidoptera; family Noctuidae; genus Agrotis; species Agrotis puta. The sequence continues at coordinate 1,249,786 of OW964195.2, read as the reverse complement.
TATCTCAATAATGCATGTTTTCCTTCAGACATTGAACCCGAGTTAATCCGCCATTTTGTACAGTTTCATATACTATTCAAAACAAATAAATAAAACAACAGTGACTATGCTACTGTAGTAAATAAAGTTGAAATTCCAAAAACATTCTATCTCAAATAACATTTTGTAATTTCGTCGCCACATTTTGATACGCTTCCAAGTGGCAATGGCATCTAAATTCAAGTAATTACTGAAAAGTTTCAATTTACCGTTATTTCTTAATCTATTCATTAATTAGTATTTATTTTCGTGAAATTAATTTGTCCTTGAAATGTCACAATTGAGCTGAAATCGTTTTTTTTCTAACTGCAAAAGTGCAGTTGTATGTCTAATTATTTCTCTAGTTAATCAGTTTTTTATTTTTAACTTTGCCAAGAAGTAACCTCTCTTGCCTTATCTGCAAGTATCTTCACTTAGCTCGCGAGGGTGTGTATGTGCCAATAGTCCTGTTGACCAATGACTCAATAGGGTAGGCATAAATATATTGAAAAACTGATTAGTCCGTCAGTTAAACTATTGAAGAATAATGGACACGTAGTTTTTGTTTTTTGAAATCAATGAATATTGGCATAGATAAAACTCTTCGAAATTCGGGAGTGGGAACTTGTGACGTCATAACGCTTGTAAAATTATACCGTCCGGGTGACGTTTTGTGAATTTTCGTGGCTCTAGATGACTTGTATAGCTCTGTCTCTTTCACTCACTGGAACAAGCCTGGTTTTAAGACGTCATAATATGGCCGGAGGACCCATTAATATCCGTTCAGCCATTCTGTCTGAAGTTATTGAGTAACAAATATCTGAACTTACGCATTAGATATTTTAGAATATTTAGTGATTCATTCATAATGCCACATTCTCAACAAAACCATTCCTGTTATTATTGTTACTTCTAAAAATAAATTCCTGGTACTGAATCAATTAACAAGGAAAAATTTATACATAAATTGTGCCATTCCACATAATACCATGCGCGGCGTTACATATAAGAACTTATCTCGTTCAGAAACATAATGTTTTCGTTGATATTACAAATTAGATCACTCTGCATTGCTAGTGCTTCGGGCAATTACATTACGGAGAAAAAATATCTTTTGTGTTATTAATTTTTGAAAAAAAAAGTGGATCGTATTTTATTTTTTGTGAAAAAAGAGTGTTGTGCTTGTATGAAGTAGTTAATTGTGTTGTAGTGGACAAATACTTCGAATAAAATGGACAATACATGTTTTTATGTAAATAAAATTGTTTCGAAGTAGTTTCATTACGGAGAGAAAAATCTTCAGTGTTATTAATTTTTGGGAAAAAAAGTGGCTCAATTTTTTTATGAAAAAAAAAATGCATGAAGTGGTTAATTGTGGTGGAGATACAGTTATAATAAAGAGGACAAAAACACTTTTTAAGTTAATATAATTGATTAGAAAGGGTTTTCTATATAAAAAATATTATGTTGGACAACTGTGGTGATTGGATAGTGTTTAAATAAAGTAAAAGTACCTAACACAAAGGAACAAAAAAATATTGTGGTAGAAAATAAGGATCCATTTTGTGTGCTATTGTTGGATTTAAAATTTCAAAATGGCGGAAACAGGTAATTTTTCTTTTCATTGTGTTGTAAACTTTCTCCTATTATGGACATGAAATATTGAGTGATTCCATCATGGATTGTAGATGCTAGATAGGTAATCATCATCATCAGACCTTTCCTTCGCGGAACTGTCGAAACTGGTAACCGTGACCCTGGAACGTTAAGGGCAATTGTAGGAATCATGGGTTTTAGTCAGTCTTACGGTTCCTTCCACTTCACTTCGCTCCACACACACGGGAGGGCCACTGGGTCAACTTAGGGGTCTTCTGTGTCAAACATTTTTAACAAAAAAAATGTGCATAGATAAAGTGGTTAAATTCGAAAGTTTTTGAGAATGAAAGAATGTTTGATACTCTTTGAAATAAAACATACGACTGGATTTAGATGAAATTAGGCACACTGATAGATTATAAACTTGTCAACACGTAGGATATTTTTTATCCCAGAATGATGTTCCCGTGGTATAATTTTTGACTGACGACACGGTTAGCGCAGTGGCTAAGCGATTGGACTGCTGTCCTCGCGGGCTCGATTCCCGCACGGAGCAAATATTTGTACGATCTACAAGTAGTTGTTCCGGGTCTGGGCGTTTGTGTATGTGAGTTTATATGTTTGTAAACGCACCCAAGATACACAGGAGAAATTCCAAGTGTGGGGCAACGTTTCTTTTTTTAAAAAAAAGTACCAATCGGAAGAACACATAATACATAAACTCACGCCTTCTTCCTATGGTAGTAGGCAGAAACTACAGAGCGTCACCTGCTACGATCCTTACATACTCCTTTCGCCTCATCCACATTCATACATCTGGTCATACACGCACATCGATTGTTAGTACTACGCACCCGACCTTTCTGAAGCACTTCATCAATAAGGTCAGTGTAGGTCTTCCTAGGGCGTCCCCTCCCGGCGTTTCCACTCACCTCTGCCTTATAAATTCCTTTTGTTAGTCGCTTTTCGCTCATCCTCCCAATATGACCAAACCATATAAGCATGCAGAACTTGTGAACAAAACCTAGTCCGTCTTATTACAAAAAGGGGTTTAACTAAAAACCCAGGTTTTATCTTGTCAAACTATGGTTTACACAAACGTTATTAGAATTCGTGGTTTTGCGATAAACCATGGTCTAACAGTAGTAGCTGTCAAAGGTGTGTCAAAGTTACTCATAGCTTTCATTGTGTTGTAGTTTTTGTGTTATTTTCACCTAAAATGGATTGAAACAAGGTAGATTTAATTGTTATTACTCATTTTGGATTTAATTGTTTAGACAGTCGTTCAAATGGCGGTACTAAAGTCGACGGTCAAATTTAAACCATGGCTCTGCAGATAAGCTTGGTCTTGATAGACCAGGTTTAAACCAAGGTTTATTTAGCTTTTGTAATAAGGCCGAATAGGTCTGTAATATGTGGTTTTACCCTTACCTATTACAATACTTGTTGTGTTGAACTTTGAACTGGGATTACTGCCATTAGAACTTAAAAGGCGATGTTTACCTTGTTTTGTATATGTGTTCTTATAATGTTTTTAGAAACAATGAATAATTGGCTATTTGACAGTAGCTATAAATTACAAATATAATTAGTCCGTCATTTAAAGTTTTAAAAAATAACGGACACGTATTTTTTCTTTTGTAAAATCAATGAATATTCACCAAAATACAACGCATCAAAACTCGAGAGTGGGGGCTCGTGACGTCAGAATTCAATAGAAATTGTACTGAATTGTGACGTATTGCCAATTTTGAAAGCATCGTATCTCCGTCAATTTTGGTTTACGAAATAAAAGAAAAAATACCGGTCGAATATTATTTGATAATCTAAGTGACGGACTAATTATAATTTTTCAGTCAAATAGCCAATTAACTAACTATAAGCACAGATGTAAACACAACAACCTACCACAATCTGTCTTCCCAAACGAAAATTGACCTTATACTATTGTGATAAAATTGAAAATAAAAACATTTGGAATAGGTTGATATACTAGCGTCCCATCACCACATCATTGCTTACCATCAGGAGAGATAGTGGTCAAACGCGAGACTATCGCTAAAAAAATATTCCGGCAACGTATTGAGAACATCCTTTAACCGAAGACGATTAAAAAAAAAATACAAATACATATAACACGGAGTATGTAAACCCGGAAGGGTTCGCCACTTAATTAGTAATACATTTTTGGAAAAAATATTGTCGGAAATACCTACTCGTTATAGTCTGTATATAATCATGAAGCTCGTAAAAAGTAATAACATTTTGTCCAACTTGGTAATCGAATTCAAAACCCTGCAGTTCAGCAGCACTTGCAACCACTAGACCATAACAACAAGGTCGTTAAAACGGTAAATCGAGTAGGTACCTACCTACAAAAATGTTTGCAAACAATCAGTTTTTGAACGAACATTCAGTTCTTCAGGGTTTGACTTAGTCATAGTTTGATATTGCGATCGCATGGCAGTCTTTCAGTTTTTATTCGGACAGTTTGTGAATTATACTCGTCGTGCAAGTTTCAAATTAAGTATTGTGAAATTGTGAGTGGAAGTCCTTTTTTTTTTAATAGCCTAGTTCGTGTCCCACTGCTGGGCAAAGGCCTCCCCTTTTTCCTTCCAAGCCACTCTATTTTGGGCAATATCTAGCCATGTCTGCCCTGCGAACATGATCAGATCGTCACACCACCTCCGTCGCGGTCGACCTCGACGGCGATGTCCTCCCTCAGGCGTCCAGTGAGTGACGATCTTTGCCCACCTCTCCGGGCGCATACGTTCAACGTGTCCCGCCCACTCTCACTTCAGTTTGGCTGTTTTTACTCCTAGGAAGTCCTTAAATGATTAATATTGGAGAACGAAGAACTGGGAGTAAAGTTCTTCGATCATTTCGTTGAGGAAGTGCCACGGACTAGACGGGTGTCTGTGGGCTTTCTGCCCTAGAACTTTTTTGTTTACCTTCATCACTGTTATCATCAACCTATAAAAGTTTCCAACGCTGGGACACAGGCTGCTCTGTGAAAGGGGTTTGAGGTATAATCCACCACGCGGGCCCAGTGCGGGTTGTCTATATCACATGTCTTCGAATTTTTAGTTCTGGGATGTGCCGGTTTCCTCACGATATCTTTCTTAACCGTTTTGAGAGCAGTGGTGATGAAATAAATGACATAATGTTATGCCCTAGGTTGGATCCGCTCTGTGGTAGACGCCCGCGGTACGTGTACCATGTCACAGTGATACACGTAATGGCAGTCGAAACGCTGAGCGAAGGCTCTCAGGATACTGTTCGGGCTGACCCTTATTCCATTATCTTTTTTATTGAACTTCTAAAAGCTCCGTTCCTTACGTATGCTTCTTTCTGTTACAGCTAAACGATCTGATGAACGAGCTCTTCGAGACTGTCACAGCGGTGTGCAATATGGACGACAACAATAAACCCAGCAGTTTTCCTACAGAACACTCAGATGGTAGCACCAGTGAAGGTAAGACTCTTAACATAGTACTTCAACTCTCTAACGACCCCTTCACGATATACGTCTAAGCTGTGCGACTGTCGCGAATAAGACATTAATTATTTAGTAAGTACGCGAATTTTGATGGATGGAGAGGAAGAGGAAGGCCAAAGAAGAGATGGATGGATTGTCTAAGGAATGATATGGAAGAAAGAGGAGTGAATGATACGGTGACGTTTGATAGAGGAGAATGGAAGAAAAAAACGTATCGCGCCGACCCCAAGTAAAATGGGATGAGGGCAGGAAGATGATGATGAAGTACGCGAATTTGCAACTGGCGGTGCCTCGTGGTGTGTTTCAAACATTTCTATACATTTGATTTTACCACTCGCCGCCCCGTGTTAAGTCACCGCTCACAGTGGGAAGGTTGTGAACTGGCTGTAAAAATTAAGAAAAGAAGAGTAGAAATAGAACGGAGCCATTTTCTGTTGACAGTTTTTTTAGACAAATGTTCAATAGATGTTTAACTTTCTTGTGGTAAGACGGTAAATTTACCGTCTTACTACAAAAACAACTGTCAACATCAAAACGGTATTTGACGTTGATATAAGTGTCGATTTACAGTTACACTTTTTTTGGACAAGTGTTCAACAGATGTTTAACTTCCTTGTGGTAAGACGGTGAAACTTTTACCGTCTTACTACAAAAACAACGGTCAACTTCAAAACAGTATTTGACGTTGATATAAGTATCGATTTACAGTTACACTTTTTTTAGACAAGTGTTCAACAGATGTTTAACTTCTTTGTGGTAAGACGGTAAAACTTTTACCGTCTTACTACACACCGTTAAACAAATGTCTACTTCAAAACGGTATTTGACGTTGATATAAGTGTCGATTTACAGTTACACTTTTTTTGGACAAGTGTTCAACAGATGTTTAACTTCCTTGTGGTAAGACGGTGAAACTTTTACCGTCTTACTACAAAAACAACTGTCAACTTCAAAACAGTATTTGACGTTGATATAAGTATCGATTTACAGTTACACTTTTTTTAGACAAGTGTTCAACAGATGTTTAACTTCTTTGTGGTAAGACGGTAAAACTTTTACCGTCTTACACACCGTTAAACAAATGTCTACTTCAAAACGGTGTTTGACGTTGATATAAGTATCGATTTACAGTTATAGTAGGATTTACAGTTGAACAGATGTTTAACTTTTCATGGTACGATGGTTAATAACCTAACTCTTTCTCTTTCCACAGAATCAGTAAAACTAACAAGAAGTTTAACAGAGAAGCGTAAGAATTACGTGAGAAGAGTATCAACTAGAGTCGCGTACTTAGACCCGAAGAACATCAAACGGTTCAGACACCAGACCTCCGTCTGCTCATTCAAGTCTGAAGTCGTTGAGAATCCTTATTCTACCTTTAGGTAAGTTGAATATCAATAACCTTTTTTTTATTGTTCTAAAATCATCAAATGAGTCTTCAGTTCTTGACTTCAATAGTCCTTTAAGTTCCAAGGTGACGATTATCTGATGAGACAGTACTGCGACCTCAGCAGGGTTTGACTCTCTGACACGTACTACTTTAACTCCAGGATCGTCCATATGCATCTCAATCACTCACTCCCTCTTTTTTGAGTAAAATCCACGGTGTCCTTCAAAAGCACTTTACGTACCGTGGTCACGGTAATTCGTTAGTCCCGTGACCCCGGCAGGCTTTGGCCCTCTACAGGCCCTGTCATTATGCTGACACTCCTTGAGGCGCGCGTGGAACACAACGCGCAGTCGACTTGGGCATGGTCCATGGTCGGACACGCCCGCATGACCGCGCCTACGGTGGCCGGAGATCGTCTTGCGACGTCCGACGCAGTGGGCGTCTACCACTGCGGCTGGGGTGGAGGGAGGTCTCTGTTCTCTCCCTCACGCAGCCCGCCTCTTCACTCGCTCCCTCTGGGATCATTTTATTACCACCACAAACTGTAACCCAACCACTATTTGGTCCACCATTTCAGGTCCTGGAAAAGTTTCAGAACTTCACAAGGCAACATAACAAAGATGGACACCGACTCAAAGTTCAACCTCACAGACTCCCAGGGCAACATCCTCTCAATGAAGGACGTCCTCGACGCCAGCTCCGACAGCTTCGACAATATGAGTATTGATGAGAAGGCTGGCTGTATCGACCTGCCGTTTGAACCGAGGGAAAGGGGGCTGTTCAATCTGTGTCTGCTGGTCGGATTGAATCATATGACGGGGCAGGCGTATGTGAAGAGTGTGTTTCCTAGTCAGGTGAGGTCTTTGAACTTAAATCAGTTCGGATGTAAATACTTTCATTCTTCGCACAGTTATAGAGTGGTATTACCTGCCAGTCTGTGTTTCTCGATAGCTTGTAGCTACAAAAAATAAGGCAATGTGCCTTTTTTTGAGTTACTTCTAAAAAAAATACAATATAAAAGAATTGTAACATCCTATCGATTCTTGTTTAAAAAACACTAAATGCTATAACAGACTGTTCATGGTGGACAGTACCAGCTAAGGAGTGGAATTACCTGCCAGTCTGTGTAACCTGATAGCTACAACCTTGGGGTCTTTAAGTCAAGAGTGAATATGTTACATTATGGGTCGAAAAGTACCACGACACGTGGAGTGGAGACCACGGACTAGCAAGCGCAGCGTAGGACGTCCACCAACAAGATGGACAGACGACCTTATAAAGGTCGCCGGAAGACGCTGGATGCAGGTCGCTTCCAACCGGTACATGTGGAGATCTAAAGGGGAGGCGTATGTTCAGCAGTGGACGTCCTATGGCTGAGATGATGATGATGATGAATATGTTACTTCTAGGCAAATCTGATTAATCGTCGACCACATCATTGCATACCATCACGCGAGATAGCGGTCAGACACGAGCCTTAAATAAAATGTTCTTAAGAATTTCATGGCTTTAATAGTTAAACTTTTAAACACATTGACAGACATTGAACAATTTATAACTCTGTTTAAAAAATTTCTTTAAAATTTGTTCTTCAATCAGTTGGAAACATTGCAAATTAACTCTTCATTGTTTCTGCATAGATTTCCTATCGAGCACTCGACTTTTAATTATATTTAAAGCCTGTCCGTTATAACATATACTAGTAATGAGTTGCATTTCAATTTGGTTGCAAAATTAGTATTTTCATCATAAAGTTTATCAAAGGAAGATGGAAAATATTTATGAATAATGCTTTCTATTTCTTCTCAGAATTTCGAAAAAAAGGAAACTTTTAAAATGTAAAAAACTTACTTACTTTCGTAACTTCATTTTACAACGTTTTGTAAATCCCTTTGCCCATTTCAAACCTAAGATAACTATTTGTTAAACATTTTCAGGTACAAGTCCCTCCCCACATAGAAAACCTGGTCTTCCCGGAAACCATGAGTTCGTCTCCACGGAGTGAGTGGTCAGTGGACGCGCGTAGTCTACAGTGTTACTCACTAGTACTCACTGATGAGAGAGGCGAGAGGGCTTACGGGTGAGTAACTGATTTACTTGACTAAATTTATTAAATTTACCGTTTGCATTTGACCATTCTAGGTCGTTTTCATTCTTAAAAGGTATATCCCTCATCATCAGCCTATAAATGTCTCCACTGCTGGAATTTTCTGTATTAGAGCTATCTATAATCCACCACGCGGGCCCACTGCGGGTTGGTAGATGTCACGTGTCTTCGAATTATTGGTTCTAGGACATGTTGGTTTCTTCACGATGTTTTCCTTCACCGTTTTGAGATTAGTGGGTCTAAAACAGCCACTCAGCAATATTGCGAATGATTCACATCTAGAATGAATAGCCAGTAACTTGAAAATTGCACAATATGAATCATTAGGAATATTGCTTAAAGTGGTCGTTTTAGACCCTCGTGGTGATAAAATAAATTACAAAAAGTAATTCGCCTGGTAAGGTTCGAACCCAAAACCTACAACTCGTAAGTCGGTGTCGATATCATTGGGCCACAAATGGCCTAATAAAAAGGTATAAAAGATTTTGTATTTTCAAACAACGCAACACCTAGAATGAATCCTTGCAGAACACCTTTGTTATTATGTCAAACATATACAAGCAATAAGCTAATAATAATATTTTTTTTTTACATTTCAAAATGTCACTAGAGAAGGTAAATAAATAGCTTCGTATTTTCTACGTACGTGCTAAGTAATGTTAAAATTGTGATGTTAAACTTAGTCGAATGCCTTTGATAAGTCTAACAAGACTACATTGTTTTTGAAACTACGAGAATTGCCCTTCAAGCTTAACTCCTTTGCCTACCGGGGTTGCGGGGCTGTTTATACAGATAACCATGGCCCTGGAACGGAGAAGGCTATTGAAGAAACACCGTGGATTTTAGTTAGTACGAGTCTGACAGGCCCTTCTGCTATACTCAGGGAGGGAAGAAGTCATTTGATGGCTTAATCACTTAAAAACTTAACTCCCTAAAGTTTTTAACGCGCAATATTTCTTTAATTCCAGCTATTGCCGACGAGTGCTTCCAGAGGGCGCCACTACATGTCTTCCACTCTGCTACTGTTTAATAGGACGGTACAGAGCTCCCGGATTTTATTATAAGGTATGTCATAACATGTCTCTTTTCTACCTGATCGCTTTTTTTTATCGTGGTAAAATCATCAAATGAGTCCTCCCACCCAGGGCAGGGCGGGAGGGACTGTCAGACTCGTACTGGCTAAAATCCACGGTGTCCTTCACTAACCCTTTACGTACTGGGGTCACGGTAATTCGTTAGTCCCGCGACCCCGTCAGGCCCGCGACCCCGGCAGGCTCTACCTGATCGCTTAGCAACAAATTGCAAATCTAATTTGTCTGACAGAGTTTTGAAAAATAATGGACAAGGATGTTTTTGTTTTGTTGAATCAGTTAATATTTTAACAAAGATAAAACGCATTATAACTCGAAAGCACAGAGGATCTTGACGTCAGCACTATTAAAAAGTAACTTACTTAAAAAAAGGAACAAATAATACCTTATTTGTTCCTTTTTAATAAATAATTGAACCTAGTTAGAAAACAGAAACTTCAATAATTAACTATTCATACTTACTACTTCAAAAATTAACGCCATATCGCATCTTTTATAGTGTGAAACAAACACTTTTCTGAAAATCGCACCAAAATCGGTTCCGCCAAACGCGAGATAATCGGTAACAAACATACATACAAACATAAAGGTCGAACTGAGAACCTCCTTTTTTTGAAGTCGGTTAAACATCAAACCTAGGAATGACGTGTTGTGCCAAATATTTTTTGATAATCTAATTGACGGTCTTATTACATTTTTGCAGTCATCTTGTCTATAGTTTAAAACATCCAGACGTCGAGGAATTCTCATTAATTTTACGCTCCTGACATTTACAACGTACCTTTAGATAGCAGAACTCAATAAATCATTCAATTATCGTCGATAGGGTAAATAATTAGTGTTATCAATTTGATTTTAGTCTATATTGCCACTATACATATATCGTAACTGTGGAAATGTTCACGATTAAGTTGTGGGTTCAAACATACATATACTCTATGGATGTGTAGATGTCACCTTTTTTTTGGATGGTAATATCATTAAATGTGTCCACGCTCTGGGTAGAGTTGAAGGGACTTCCGAACTCGCAGCTCGCCGTCTGATCAAGAGTATAGATTTTTATGTCTTTTTCCATTTTTTGCAGGTCCTAGAAGAAATTGAATCTCATCACGGCAGCTCAGACGTGGAAATACATTCCTTACTCCAACAGCTCTTCGAAACAGACTTCCCCAACCCCGGAGAAGAAATCACCATCCAATACACGAAAAATCACCACCACGACTATGATATACCGAGTGGTGATTATGATCGACCAAGTGGTGATTATAGGAAAGGAAGTGGTGATTACAGTCTACCGGATGGCGATTATGAATTGTCGCCGAAGAGTAAAACGTTGCCTGATTTTAGAAGAGAGATGTCGATGAACGATAGTGTTGTACCTGATTATTATGATTTGGAGAATAATAATAATAGTAGTGGTGTGAAGAATGTAACTGTTAATTTTGATATGCCTAGGTGAGTTATTCATTTTTATTGTTGTATTTATATTTAACTAGCTGTACCCTGCCACGCTTCGCTGTGGCACATTGTGATTGAATGGTTGAGAAATGAGAAACAAAACGAAGAATACATCTCATATAAGTTTAATTTGATATGTGATTGATGCAAAAAATAGATAAAAACACGCCTTGATGCGGATTATTATCATGCTAAAATTTCAGGAGTTTTTGAAGACTACACAAACCAACATAACATTTTTATATATATTGATTATTACGTATATTATATATATATATATATTATACATATATTTGTCCGTCAGCTAGTGTTTTGAAAAATAATGAACACTTATTTTTTCTTTTGTTAAATCAATTCATAATTACAAAGATGTAACGCATCATTATTCGAGTGCTGGAGGCTCGTGACGTCACAAGCAAGTAAAATCTATACTTGCTTGTGACGTATTGGCAACGACTTCAGCAGGTATAGAATCAAGTTTAAAAGATATTTGTTACTGAAAACCTTTTTTTTATCTTGGTAAAATCATGAAATGAGTCCTCCCACCCAGGGCAGGGCGGGAGGGACTGTCAGACTCGTACTGACTAAAATCCACGGTGTCCTTCAATAGCCCTTTACGTACCGGGGTCACGGTTATTCGTTAGTCCCGTGACCCCGGCAGGCTTTGGCCGTCTACAGGCCCCGTCACTATGTTGACACTCTTTGAGGCGCGCGTGGAACACAACGCGCCGTCGACCCGGACATGGTCCATGGTCGGACAGCGAGTTGCCCATTACTCGCTGCCCGCATGCCCGCTCGTTACTGAAAACCTAAACTAATATGTAACATTTTCTCCAATTTGCAGGTTAAAAATAATCAAACGTCCCATAGAACCGCGAGTAGATGAAGACAACCTATCGGTGTTGCTAGATCTATTGGGCGCTGGACTGGTGATCAAAGTCTTCGGCTCTCTCTTACTGGAGAGGAAAGTCATCATCATCGGTGATCAGTTGAGGTAACTTCAATATCAACGATCAAATATTTGTATGATCTGCAAGTAGTTGTTCCGGGTTTGGGTGTTTGTGTAAAATCATCAAATGCGTCCTCCCACCCAGGGCAGAGCGGGAGGGACTGTCATACTCGTACTGACTAAAATCCACGGTGTCCTTCAAAAGCCTTTTACGTTCTGGGGTCACGGTAATTCGTGAGTCCCGCGACCCCAGCAGGCTTTGGCCCTCTAGAGGGGATCCAAATTAAAAAAAAATAGTGGACGAAAGACTAGGTGCGAGCCATGATGTGGTAATTGATCATGGACCTTGAAATATCGCATTAAATACTATGTTTTTTAATTTACTTAATGATAGTTTGTTCACTATCTCGGCTGATGGTAAGTGATGATGTGGTCGACGGTGAAGCACGCTTGACTAGAAGTAACATATTCACTCTTGACTTGAAGACCCCAAGGTTGTAGCTGTCGGGAAAAGGATTGGCGGAGAATACCACTTCTTAATTGTATGCACAATCGACAAATTTGAATCATGATCCATTTTGTGAATATATCGTTGGAATCCGTCAAAATCACAATGATCAAGGTCGTTACCGTGGATATGTATGCTTACGCGAATGTGGACCTAACTGTATTTTAATGTCTGGAAGAAAATAAACTTATGATGGGTCATAATTCAAATTTGTCGATTGTACAATAAAAATTTAGTGAGCCATACATAAATGTCAGATTTGTTTTTTTTTTTTAAGAATTGATTGAATATTATAATTCGGAGGAGCTCGTGGCTAAATAAATACAACCGCACAGGCCGATCTTCCGGTTTAAGCCGCGCTTGCCGAGGTTGGTCTGTGGATGGGTGACCAACCATCGTATAACGAGCTTCTCTAAGCCTCGAAAAGCACGTCAAACCGTTGGTCCCGGCTGTCATTTGTAGATCTTTGACAGTCGTTACTGTTAGTCAGAAGCTCTAAAGTGTGACAACCAGTCTTACTATGGAGTATCGTATTACCCAGTTACTGGGTTGTGGAGGTCCGACAGACAGTCGCTCCATATAAAATACTGATATCCAGCTGCATCTGGTTTGACTGGAAGCCGACCCCAATGTAGTTGGGAAAAGGCTAGGCAGATGATGATGATGGAATATTATAATTCTTTGAAATTGTATTTACTTCGCCCAAATAACTTGCAATGCCGTACATTTTATAGTCTGATGATGATACGCCTTACTTCCAGATCCGTATCCTCGTGCGTGGAAGCCCTCCAGAGTTCCCTGTACCCGTTCGTGTGGCAGCAGCCTCTCATCTCGTCCATCCCGCACGAGATCCAGCGGGAGGTGCTGGAGGCGCCGCTGCCCATCCTGGCCGGGATGATGCACGGGGAGGACCCCGACCTCACACACGTCGTGTTCGACGAGGTGAGCTCATATTCTCTATGTCTATGATGAGATCGTTGCTTGAAATCCCCAGGCCAATGGCAGATATACCTGACCAATTTCCTCTCAAGCGATAGCGTCTGCAGTGGTAGACGCCCACGGCGACGGACGTCGCTAGACGATCTCCGGCCACCGTAGGCGCGGACATGCGGGCAGCGAGTAATGGGCGACTCGCTGTCCGACCATGGACCATGCTCGGGTCGACGGCGCGTTGTGTTGCACGCGCGCTTCAGAGTGTCAGAGAATATACTTTATTGTATACCTAAATTGTTATACAATTGTTTATTATATTGCCAACTATAAAAATGTTTTATAATAATGCCAATTCTATAATTACAATTACTATAATCGTTAATAGTCAATGTCTACCTTACTTCTTGCTTGCAATTCTCTACATTTAACAACAAAACTATTTCTCCCCCTACAGGGCATGTTAATAGACCTGACGCACCCCTCAAAGGTACTATTCTACCAAGGCGATGAATCTACAATCCTGCCCACTCCTTGTTATAAAACATTGAAGACTGCCTTACAAATGGAGAGCAATAAAAACAAGGACCGCTCCGAAGACACCAAGACGAGGAATGTCATGATATCAGAAGCTTTCCTGAGGTTTTTCGTGGATATTCTGGGTGATTTCTGGAGGTTTTTCGCGGTTGGAGAGGTTAAGGATGGATGCTTGGGCAGGGATGGTGTTGTTTTTGATGTGAGTATAGTTTTTATGTCATAAATTATTAAAGTAAAACAATTATTTAATTTTTGGCAGCTTAAGTTGTAATTAAAAAAAAAAACAATTTTATTTACAACTAGCACTTTGCCCGCGACTTCGTCCGCGTGGGTTACGTACCTACTTTCCTAATTCCCCCTTTTCACCCCCTTAAAGGTTAAATTTCCAAAAACCCCTTCTTAGTGCTCCCCTACATTATAATAGGAAGCCGTGTGCAAAATTTCACATTCCTAGCCCCAGTAGTTTCGGCTGTACGTTGATATGTCAGTCAGTCAGTTCTCCTTTTATATATACAGATGAAGTTGTGATAGATTAACCCCTCGGGCGCGTTACGTACACCCGGGTGTACATAAGCGAAAACGCCCCAGCGCCTTACGTACACACGTCTGTACATAACAGACAGTCGCTCATTGGACGTTGATTTTTATCATTTTCAATTATAAATCGCCCGAGAGGTTAAAAAAAGAATACAAATATCACTCTACCATTTCGAATTAAGTTTCTTCCATAGTTGTGAGAGCTGGTGGCCTCATTGTATCTTCATGGTGGTCACAGTTAAGAGAGTCCAAAACTGCCTTTTGGCTGTTGTACACTTCTATTGGTGCATTTTCTTCGTGGTACTGCAAAACGAACATAACTACTTATAAAAAACAACAACACAAACTATCACTCTACAATCTTGATCATAATCACGTCACGACTATTATTTAAAATAAATCGAAGTACACATAAAGCGTTGCATTTTTTCACTATGGTATGTGTCAAAACTTTGATAAATGTTTGGAAATTGTATTTTTTGAATGTGTTAATTTTATACACTCTACATTTTATTGTTTTTTTTTTTATCGTGGTAAAATCTTCAAATGTGTCCTCCCACCCAGGGCAGGGCGGGAGGGACTGTCAGACTTGTACTGACTAAAATCCACGGTGTCCTTCAATAGCCCTTTACGTACCGGGGTCAGGGTAATCCCTTGGTCCCGCGACCCCGGCAGGCAACATTTTATTGATATGGAGAACAAGCTTCTCAGTTCTAAAGAATTTTAGAGATCTAGATGGTTTTTCATAAGTACAAAATTTCTTTTAATTATTCACCTTTTCAGAACAAAAAAAATATTAACCCTTAATTTTTTTTTTCTTTACAGAAAGAATCCTTCATAAAATCAGCCAACTCGAAACAAAACCAATATTTCCTCGAATGGTTCACCGAAACGGCGATGTTCACCCATTTCATACAAAACATGGCGGCGAGCTATCACCATCACCTATCACCAGACACATCACCATCACCGGAGTTAGTCGACGCACCTTTGCCGAATTTCTACGAACTTTTCGACGAACGGGTGAGGAGTAGGAGTAAGAGTGGCAGTAAGAGTGTAGATAGCAGTAAGAGTAATTATAAGAACGCTGTAAATAAAAAGGTTAAGTTTTTAAAGAGTAAATTGAGAGAGCTTGTAGCGTAGTTTTGAACTGGATTTTTGACTTTGGAAGTTGTATCACGCGTCGGTTGGACGTACATGTTACGTCAATGTGACGTAGATGTTGCGTCAGTATGACGTAGATGCTACGTATAATCGATACGGTAGTCACGTATAAGTCACGTAGATGTTGCGTATATATGTGACGTAAATACTACGTAGATATTGCGTAAATGACGTCAATGTGACGTAAATGGTGTGTCGAGAAGAAGTAAATGTCAGAATGTCAAAGTAAACGAAGAGTCAGCGCCACGACTGAAGTCTTTTTGACGCGGCATTATTGTCTATAATTATCATTACATTACATCGCATTATTTTAAGAAATGAGTACCACGTATTTTTCGTAGGGCATGAGTGGTGGCGCGGACTCTATACCTGTAGTGTAGGTCAGAGGAGACAGTCAAAGTCTACGATGGAGTGAGTTTACCCAGAAGATTAATCGTTAATGACGTATTTATCTACAACTACAGTTTAAAAGTTTAAAAAAATGCGCCACTTTGTTCATTAATACGACAAAATGGCGTCGCAATTTGATCTCTCGAGTCTCGAAGTAATTATTTACGAGTTTTTTTTTGATGTAGTTGTTTGCTATGATAATAAAAAAAACATTGTTCATCCAAATTAGACTAGGCTTATTGTTAATTAGAACATTAAAAACCTCTATATGTGCCTTTATTGGCGCTTATATAAAATCTGTTAGAATCTAGTTGGTGGAAAACTGAAATACAGACATGGTTTGAGTTTTTACCTCACTTTGGGGTCTATTTGAATATAAGTTGGGGTGTATTGAAATCCCCAGTGTGGGTTGATAACTCCGAGGTGTATTTGGTACTCCAGTATGGGGTAACTTTCAACCCAAAGTGGGGTGTGTTTAATCCCAATTTTGGTTTGTCGTATACACCAAGATGTTTTAAACCTGAGTAATCGTGGTGCAATGGTAAAAAATTCCATGAATTAGTGCCTTTTTATAATTCCAGCAATAATTAAAAAAAAACTTAAAAGTTTGCAAGGATTAAGACTAAAGTGATGTTTTATACCACTTTAAAAAAAAATTATGTATAAAAATCCAGTGTTTAGATTTTAGTTGCATTCCCCACCCTGAACATGGTTAAGCCATAATATTATTTATGTTATGAGTCCGTGTACTAACTCAAGCAAACACGCGACTGTTGCCGTCCCTTTTACAAAAACTTTTATTTAGTTGCACTTGTCTCGTTGTTTGTCTGTAATCAAAATTAAATCATTTATTTCAAGTAGGCCAGTTACAGGCAATTTTGAATTGTCAAAAGACGAAAAATACAAATTTATATAAAAATATAGTGCTGTGAAAGTCATAGGACATAATAACTGTGAAAGTATTCAAATTAAAGTAATCAAATTCAATTTTGACACACTTCCCAGTTCCTGATTGAGCTGAAATTTTGCACGCATATGTATATCACGTGACAATGCAATATTATGATGATATGGAACTGATCTGATGATGGAGATGGAAGGTGGCTATAGGAACTCTGTTATGAAAAGCCGTTAACCAATCGAGTTTGGACTTGTTTGATTCTTCTTTACGAGTACTTTGTCACTAGATAGTTGTTTTATTAACAGATGATAAAATTAAAAAAAAAAAAACATAAAAATGCTGTGAAAAAATTATAAGCCCTGATATTGCTGAACAAAAACGTGACATATGAATGCGACGTTCATGTATTCGTGTGATTGTTTGCTTTGGTTAGTACAAAATCAGTATCGTAGAAAAAATACGATACAGAATTTAAATTTTTGTAATATTTGCTGTTTTTTTTTTGTAAGTTTAATACGGTTTTATGGCTAAACCTATTCCTAAATTGTATTAATAATTTACTTTAAAATACCTAAACTATTTAATTATTGTGTAATCTCATTTAGTTAAAAAAATAAAAACTGTAAATACTAGTTAGTGTTTTAAATTGTATACGAAGTAATTAAGCTTATGTATATAAATGCAATTATGTATAGTTTAAAAAAAAGTTATTATGTATTTGCAAAATATAAAGACTAGTCCAGGAGCTAGTTGCAATCACCACCTGATTTATGTGAGCAATGAGACGAGGGCTGAGATAAGACAAATTTTGTTCGTGGGCTGCGGTAAACTCTTAGGCCTTTGTAAAACAGACAGGCGAGTCCGAAGCGATAACGAACCGATACGAGACGTCAGTCCGATAGTTCGGTCACGCTATCGGATCGCTTTCGCTTTTCTATGTGACTGGATTCAAACAATTCCATACATTACAAATAAAAACGTCACGCTTCGCATTCGCCACGCCTGTCTGTTTGACAGGTTTAAGACATGCCCGCGACTCTGGAACGCATTTGGCCCTATCACCGTTAAGTTTGCATAAGCTCTTTGAGTCGCCCTAAAAACACAACACGATTTGGGTTCTTGATCGGGCGGTGAGTCACGCGCGCCTACGGTGACTGGAAATTACGTCGCCATCTGTACCGCTAAAATACTACAGGCGGTGACGAACACTTAACACAATTTCTTAGAAAAAGTTTCGAGAAAAATGGCCATTGCTTTGTAGCGTGGCCTAAAAACAGATATTGTCGCGTTCTTTTTTCATTTGTAGGGAAAATAATGAACTGGTGACCTACCATGACATTTAAATCGTGAGTAGTTAGGCTGTGGGAAAGAGACAGAGCTATACAAGTCGTCTAGCGCCATCTCGTTCCTTGAGCGGAACTACTCGCGTTTTAAGCTGTCATGGTAAGCCACCTAAGTCATTTGGACACAGCGCTAGTGTCTATGTCAGTACTTCAAATTGCATTAAAAAAAAATGTAATACCACGAATTTTGCGCAGGACTTCAGTTGTGGCGCGGCCGATAAGAAATTAGTGACTTGACTTTGACAGTTCAAAAGTGCCTGTAACTGGCCTACTTGAAATAAATGCTTTCATTTTGATTTTGATCAGTCATCAGCGTTAACCCTTACATATTGACTTGTCAACTCCGACCGTCATCGTCAACTCTATAACTAGCCGTAGACACGGTTGTAGCCATAATTAGCTATTTGACTGAAAAATTATAATTAGTCCGTCACTTAGATTATCAAAAAATATTCGACCCGTATTGTTTCTTTTGTTTCGTAAACTAAAATTGACGGAGATACGATGCTTTCAAAATTGGCAATACGTCACAATTTAGTACAATTTTTACTTAATTCTGACGTCACGAGTTTTGACGATTTGATATTTTGGTGAATATTAATTGGATTTTACAAAAGAAAAAATACGTGTCCGTTATTTTTTAAAACTCTAAATGACGGACTAATCATATTTGTAATTTTTAGCTACTGTCAAATAGCCAATTGTTATACCCGACAAATGTACTGGAAACTATGGTTAATACTGCAAATATCAAGAAATGTACTACAAACCATTTTTTACATATTTTTTTAAAATAAGCACACTACAATATAAAAATAAATCAATTATCTCTGCTAAAGATTTTAAAGTAGTACAGATCAAATGTCAAATTTTACCAATCGAATATTATCCTTCCATTACATTGTGATAAGGTTGAACATCTATTAAAAAAAATTGACAGATTGAGGTAGATTCATTAGCTGGCTTCTGTACTGTGTTTTCAAGAAAATATATATGTTATATGTTGTTTTAGCTAAGTTTTAAGTTTATAAACTTGTAAATAGTACTTATACATTTTTTTATCTGCATTAAAAGTAATTTTAGAAATATTTAAACTCGTATAATTATCATATTTATAACCTTGTTTTCAGCCTCAATAAATTGTGAATCAATTAGTTTAGGCCGTCAGAATTTTGAAAAATAATGGACACGTATTTCTTATTTAATGAAATCACTGAATATTCACAGATATAAAACGCATTAATACTCTTAATACTCGAAAGTGGGGCCTTGTGACGTCAGAACGCAATAAAAATTACACCACGATTTGACGTATTGTGAATTTTAAAAGCGACGTATCTTCGTCTATTTTGGTTTACGAAATTTAATAAAAAATACGTGTCAAATATTTTTTGATTATCTAACTTGCGGACAAACTAGATCTTTCTATTTCGTATTTTTGTTATATGATAAAAAAAAAATGTAACCAAGCCTCTCTGTAGTACACTGCCTTTATATTTGTATTTATTTAAATTTAAAAACATTCCCATAAAAATATTTGATTTGTATAGAATCAAAATTATTAATTGTATTTTTAGATACACCTCTGCCCTACTTTTTTGGGATTACAGGCGTGATCATATGTTATGTTGCATTCAAGATAATTGTTGAAAGTCTCGACTGTCTAAAAATTAATATTTTGTAAATACTTATTGTTATAAATTGCGTTAAAAACAGCCCAGTGGTTTTTGAAAAAAAAAACATATTTCTTTTTATAAGTAAACTTATTATAATTACAATTTTAAACTTGAAAATGGCTTTGTATTTTATTTTTTTGAAAAAGACAAATTTCCGAATGCCGATAAGTTATTCATTTCATCACTTCTGCTCTCTAAACGGTGAAGGAAAACATCGTGAGGAAACCGGCATGTCCTAGAACCAAATATTTACAGCTATGAACATATACCATGGCCATTATTTGCCTAAAATTGCCAGGCTCTTTTTTTTGTCGTGGTAAAATCGTCAAATGCGCCCTCCCACCCAGAGTAGAGCGGGAGGGACTGTCAGACTCGTACTGACTAAAATCCACGGTGTCCTTCAATAGCCCTTTACGTACCGGGGTCACGGTAATTCGTGAGTCACGCGACCCCGGCAGGATTTTGCCCTCTACAGGGGGCCCCGTCACATGTTGCCAGTCTCTAGAGAAAGAAAACAATTATAGGACGATCTATATCTGTCCTGTAAGACCCTTAGTATAGAACGCGACGCAAATAATAAATAAATAATAAAATATAAATAAATATTCCACAACTATCACACTCACACAACGCCATCTAGTCCCAAGCTAAGCAGAGCTTGTGTTATGGGTACTAGACAACTGATAAACATACTTATATATTTCTAAATACATACATATTATAGATAAATTACACCCAAACACAAAACAAATGATCGTGCTCATCACACAAACATTTGTCCTGGGTGAGAATCGAACCCACGACCTCCGGCATAGCAGTCAGGGTCACTAACCACTAGACCAACAGGCCTAAAAATCTCAGATACCTTATGACTTTGGTATCCATTGACGCGTGCCTGCGTACGAACCTCTATGGATTTGTATTGCGATAGTCACCTGCACCTTTACAACTTGCAAGTCCGACAACCAGTCTTACTACAGAGTATCGTATTACCTAGTTACTGGGTTGTGGAGGTCAGATAGGCAGCTCCATGTAACATACTGGTATTCAGCTATAACCAGTTCGACTCCAGTCTAACCAGGTGCAGAGTTAAGAATAGACCAGGCAGAACATATGATACTGAAACATACTGGAATGGTAATATTTTAATTGATAGTTTTGTGTAAAAGAGCACAGTAATTTTGTTTTTGTAATATAATCGTCTCAGATTAAAATAGGTGATAGTAATTTTATATAAAATAATGTATTTAAGTTGGAAAAATGTGCCCTGATGTTATGTTTTAAGCCTGTATGTAGACATTTTTTTTACAAAAAAATAAATTGTTATTCTTAGCAATAAATTGTATTATACTGAATTTTTGTTTTTATTTGATTTTACCTGATCGCTCTTATTTCTTTGTAATTATAAAAACCCAATCATCGTAATTATTTTAAAGGTATAAAATTAAATTACTTGAGGAATAAAAAGCAAAAAGCCAACGTCACGTGGTGTTCCCAGGCGGTCACCCATCCAAGTACTGACCACGCCCGATGTTGCTTAACTTCGGTGATCGGACGAGAACCGGTGTATTCAACGTAGTATGGACGTTGGCGAAGTAGGTTTTGAAATTATAGTTCAGTATACAAAAAAACAAATAATTTATTTAATTTAAATGAATGAATGACTTCTGAAGTAAAATGGGAAACGTAGTGCGCTGAGTCCCAATAATTAATTTTTACATGAAGATTGGGAAAATTCAACTGATAAATCATCAACAAGCGGAAGTTGTACTATAAGAACAGAATTATAATATTAATTATAATATTCTATTTGCAAAACAATGTGAATAATAAGAAAACAAATAAAAAAACATCTTAAATTAATGTAAAACAGAGACATCTAGCGGCGAGTAGCAAAACTATAAAAGTGTGAACTAAGTTTTGGAACTTTCCACCCCATTTTATTTTTTTTCGCTTGACAGAAAATGCTTGCGACATCTAGTGGGGAATAGCAAAACTAAAAGGATTGTTGTTAAATAATGTGGATAGATGACAGTGTGAGTATCAAAATCCACATTTTGTTCAAAAGATTATTTAATTCAATGTATATAAAAGGATCCAACGAGTTGTAATAAACCAGTACAGACATTCTGCGGACATCGGAAACCACCGAATACCTTCAGATAGTAAATTAGAACAGAATCTAGGGGTTTTTGTGCGTGGTAAAACCGCCAAATGTCCTTTTGCCCAAAGGACTGTCAGACTCGTACTGATTAAAATCCACGGTGTTTAATCAATACCTCTTTACGTTCCAGGATCAGGATAACCTACTTAGAGAGTCCGCGACCGTGACAGGCAGTTGAGCCTCTGTGGAATACGACGTTCGGTCGACCCAAAGAGAATTAAAACCACTTGAGAGCTCATAGAACGATTTCGCCTAGGCACACGATTCACCAGCGCGGGCCGGGGCCGGAGGATTGCGTCTTTCCCCGTTCCTCGGCCCGCGGTAGTTGTGATTGGTTGATGCAACAATGTCAGTAAGAATAGTGATAACAAGTAAATCCAGCAACAATAATATCGATATCGATAAAATCGATGGCAATTAAGTCTTCTTTTGCTTTTTTCAATGTTGATTTGTATGTAGAGAAATAAATGAAGATTAAACGAAAATCATAATAAACTAAACAAACGGCGTCGGTCCTTTAAAGCTTCAAAGCAATCAGCTGTGAAATGCCTTGAACAAATGACGCTATAATATTTTGGAAACCAATTTTCCCTGTTAGTGGCATTAATCCACTTTTCTTTAACTTCCGGAATATTTGGAAATCTAAAATGTAAACGTGAAAAATAACATTATTTTTTATTTACCATTAGAAATTATCGATTAAATAATTTTGTCAACAATGTTTTAAGTTGTCACATCACTTCAGCATACAGCACAAAGTACTTATGGATAGAAAGAGATAGACTTATCTAATATTCTAGTGAAAGTAAAGGACTTTTCAAAAGACATCAACGCGGTATCCCAAAAGACATCAACGCGTAATCCTTTTTTCGTAACCAACCGGTTTAGCTTGAGCCCTCTAATTACCAATAATGTAAATAAATATAAACATATTTTACTTACCGATGAAAACTTATACCATCTTTTTTATAACTAGATGTTTTAGATGATTTCCCGCACCATTTAATTGCACAGGTACTCATTTTTGCTTCAGTTTTATTCGATAAATGTTTTTTTAGGTTCCAAAATTAAGGAATGTGCACAGATCCAACAACTGGTCAGTACTAAAACATTCATTCGTATCGGGATCTCATATAAGTGCTATTCCATTGATGTGTCGTGAGCCTGAGTCGCCCGTATGAGCGGTCAAGTGGCTATATTGTCATTGGGTCGACCCGAACATGGTCCATGATCAGACGGAGAGTCACCCATTTGGGACAAGTCACACAGAAACGCGACGCTGAGCGCAAATTTCAATAGAGATACTCAAAATCTAACTCTATTTACCCGACTACGGCAAAGCCAAAAGGAGGGTTATGATTTTGACCGGTATGTATGTTTGTTTGTATGTATGTATGTATGTTTGTATGTTTGTATGTATGTTTGTTTGTTCCCTCATAACTTCTAAACTACTTATCAGTACATGACAAATGAGGTCTCTTTAGAAGCGTCTCAGTTGTCCGCTGGTTATAGGGTAGGTGACTTGTCATCAAATCCAATATGGCGCCCTCTAGGGGATGAGAAGTCGTTACCGAAAAAAAAAAAAATTTTGCACAGTATCGACATGGGTATCAAATTAAAGGGCTTGATGAGCACATTTGAGATATATATACATTATATAGCTTTTACTAGCTAATTTTCTGTTTCTAACAGTGTCAACATGGGTATCAAACGATAAATCTTAAATTCACAACTCAGAAACGATACATATAACATAAATTACTTACTTCAAATAATAAAACCCCAAAATAGTGTAAATAAAAAATAAGTTAAAAATAACTGAAACCCGACTACGAAAAAATCGCGCACTGAAAAGTATAAAACAAGAACAAGCCGTGGTCGTATGCCACCTGCGGTTGTTTCACACAATCTTCATTGGCTCGGTGGCATACGACCACGGCTTGTTCTTGTTTTATACTTTTCAGTGCGCGATTTTTTCGTAGTCGGGTTTCAGTTATTTTTAACTTATTTTTTATTACTACACGAAAAGATACACCTTTTGAAACGCAGCGCGACGCGTTTTAATAGCGACTCAAAATCAAATTTTATTTACTAACCAAGAGATACACATTTGCAGTATCGTGGCGTAAAAAATATAGAAATAAAACAAATTTGGAAGTATTTACACAGAAATGATGACCTCATTGTTTTTTTTTAGTTCATTTTAGCTGTAAGCCTTCCATGGTTCCATGGAGCTCTTATATTATATATGAACAACCTGCATGCCTTGTATGTACGTATACTCATGTTTCTACAAATAAATATCTTGTCTTGTCTTGTCATGGTTGCTCGCGGGACTCACGATTTACTGGGACCACGGAACATAAAGGGCTATTGAAGGACACCGTGGATTTAGGTCAGTACGAGTCTGACAGTCCCTCCCGCTCTGCCCTGGGTGGGAGGACTCATTGATGAATTTACCACGTAAAAAAAAATCGTTGCGTCGCGTCTCGGTGTGAACTGAACGTTACTCGCAGTCCGCATGTCCTCGCCTTTTAAGATCCGCTGGTGTCCATAATCCGCAATTTCACCCATACCGGTCCGACAGCCAAAAACGTGATTTCTTACTTCAGAAAGGGTGGTCATTTACCTTTGCAATAGGTACCTATTAATTAAAAAGCAAAATTAACATATTTAACAGGAAATTAGGAAAGAATAATTATCTTGTAGTGTATAAATACCGAAATACCGAAAAATAAAACATGTTAATTAATTAATTTTAGTCAAATATGTCGCATATAAATGTCATATTGAAAAGATGTATATGGAAAATAATGTATTTTTAATTATTTAGGACGTTGCCCAACACTTTTTTTTTTGACGTGATATAATCATGAAATGAGTCCTCCCACCCAGGGCAGAGCGGGAGGGACTGTCAGACTCGTACTGACCGAGTGAAGTTTTGTGATTTTTAGAAGCTGTTTATCTACGTAAATTTTTGTTTTCGTAAGAAAATAAAAAATACGTATAAAATATTTTTTGATAATCTTTCGGACTCATCATCTGCATAGCCTTTTCCCAACTATAAATTGGAGTCGGCTTCCAGTCAAACCGGATGCAGCTGAGTATCAGTATTTTATATGAAGCGACTGCCTATCGGACCTCCACAACGCAGTTACTGGGTAATACGATACTTTATGGTAAGACTGGTTATCAGACTCTTTGTTTATAATCTTTCGGACTAATAAAACTATATAATGAAAAAAGCCTATTAGCCAGCTAACTGAGAACAACACTGCATCAGAGTGACCAACAGCATTCCATGACCAAGAGTTATTTTTTGTTTTAAACGTTTCCCCACACTAGGAATTTCTTCTGTATCGTGGGTGCGTTAACAAACATATAAACTCACATACACAAACGCCCAGACCCGGAACAACTACTTGTAGATCATACAAATATTTGCTCCGTGCGGGAATCTATCCCGCGACACACTGCGCAGTCCAATCGCTCAGCCACTGCGCCAACCATGATGTTAAGTTTCGGGATCATCCACGGTGTCCTTCAATAGCCCTTTACGTTCCGGGGTCACGGTAGTTCGTATTCTGTTGTAATAGTTGCCCAATCTTCGTGAATAAATAGATTATTGGGACTCAGCGCACTACGTTTCGTTACTTCAGAAGTAATTCATTATTTATTTAATTTAAATAAATAATTTGTTATTTTTTTTTATACTAAACTACAATTTCAAAGCCTTATTCGCCAACGTCCATACTACGTTGAATACACCGGTTCTCGTCCGATCACCGAAGTTAAGCAACATCGGGCGCGGTCAGTACTTGGATGGGTGACCGCCTGGGAACACCGCGTGACGTTGGCTTTTTGCTTTTTATTCCTTTAGTAATTTAATTTTATACCTTTAAAATAATTACGATAATGGGATTTTTTAATTATAAAGAAATAAGGGCTATCAGGTAAAATCAAATAAAAACAAAACAAAAATTCAGTATAATACAATTTATTGTAAAAAAATGTCTACATACAGGCTTAAAACATAACATCAGGGCACATTTTTCCAACTTAAATACATTATTTTCTATAAAATAACTATCACTTAATTTAATCTGAGACAATTATATTACATAAACAAAATGACTGTGCTCTTTTACACAAAACTATCAATTAAAATATTACCATTCCAGTATGTTTCAGTATCACATGCCTGGTCTATTCTTAACTCTGCACCTGGTTAGACTGGAGTCAAACTGGATGCAGCTGGATATCAGTATGTTACATGGAGCTGCCTATCTGACCTCCACAACCCATTTACTAGGTAATATGATACTCTGTAGTAAGACTGGTTGTCAGACTTGCAAGCTTCTGACTAACAGTAACGACTGTCAAAGATCTACTAATGACAGCCGGCAACAACTGCTTTCCGAGACATTGATGCAGCTAGCTATTGCTAATCTTAATCTTACTAATCTAAGTCATTTTAAATTAAAAATGTCGTAAAAACTACATTAGGAAAATAACTGTATCTCATAAGATTATTAAAATTCCCAACACTAGAATTAAGTAATGTAATTATTTTTTTAAAACTTTAGCAAAAACAATCTTTTTTTATTCAAAACAGATTTGACACATAATAAACAAAATTTATGAATAAACACATTTTGTTTTTTCGTTCGAGTGTGAGTGGAACTGCCGCACCAAGGGTTCCGTAGTCTCACAAGGCCATCATAGGCGCGACTCGCCGTACGATCATGGACCATGCCCGGGTCGACGGCGCCTCGTGTTGCACGCGCTCTTCGCGAGCGTAGCAATCTGACGTTGCCCCCTTGAGATGGCCAAAGCCTGCCGGGGTCGCGGGACTGCCTCATCAGGAAACCTGGAGACCCTGGTACGGTACGGCACATTGAAGGATCACCGTGGATTTTCGTCGGTACACCGCCCCGCACTGGGAGGACTGGTTTGTTGATTTCACAACGCTATAAAATGGTTTTTACTCGTTTTGATGTTTCAGCATCATCATCATCATTTGTTGTTAAGCGCTATGTGTGCGATGACAGTGTCTCCTAGTGCCCACATTATTGCGGAGTATAAAATTTGCCAGTTCTTGCCAACTAGTGAGCCGGGGTCGCGGAAACTGTCCAAACGAGTTGCCCTGAAACGTAGAGGGCTATTGAATGAGCATGGTGGATTTTTAGTACGAGGACTCATTTAATGATTTATTAACAATATAAAAAATAAGTGCTCCATAGTGACCATTATATCTCATGGATGATTAGGAACCCTAAAACACGATGTAACATAATAATAAAAAAATAATACCTATATAAAATATATAGGTATTGCTTAAAAAAAATCAAATTCTATTTTCTTAATGAATTTGATTAATAATCTCTACCTACTCTATTATTTTTGTGTTATCATATAAATCTTGTCGTCAATAATTATTATTTGTATAATTAACTATGCTAATAAAACATAGCGGTATTTCGAAATTAATAATATAACCGTAAAATTTATGTGACACATTGCATTTTGTGAATAAATGAGAACTGTGTATAATTAAGAATTACTGTTTTTAGGGTTACGTACCCAAAGGGTACAACGGTACCCTAACTAAGACTCCACAAAACGACGGGGCCTCTAGAGGGTCAAGCCGGGGTCACGGGACTGTACAAATTACCGTGACCCCGGAAAGTAATGGGCTATTGAAGGACACGTGGATTTTAGTCAGTACGAGTCAGACAGTCCCTCCCGCTCTGCCCTGGGTGGGAGGACTCATTTGATGATAATACCACGAAAAAAAAAAAAAGGTTCCGTATCACCCTCTACAGGCCCCGTCACTATGCTGACACTCCTTGAGGCGCGCGTGAAACATAACGCACCGTCGACCCGGGCAATGATACGGAACCTTAGATTAAAAAGGATTTTTTTTTAATCTAAGTACAGAACCTTTCGTGTGTGAGTCCGCCTCGCACTTGATCGGTTTTTATTATACAGAATAAAATACTGTTTCTTTGGGGATAGTCATTTAACATTCCTTTTGCAACTTTATTGTTATTGGATTAAAGATCAAAGTAATTTTAACAGACCTCTGGCCCTAACACGAATTCTACGTATTTGACCGAACTTCGTACTTGGAGTATGACCGACAGAAATAGTATGGAAAATGAAAGAGCGCCTCTATAAGTACAAACGAGGAACTAATTGAAAAGGGTGTGCTGAGATGTTTCGGTCGTGTTGAGAAGATGAGTGAAAGGCAAGTAACAAAAGAAATTATCATAAGGCAGATGTGAGTGGTAACTCCAGTTGGGGACGCCCTAGGAAGACCTACACTGACCTTATTGGTGAAGTGCTTCAGAAAGGTCGGGTGCGTAGTACTAGCAATCGACGTGCGTGTATGACCAGATGAATGAATGTGGGTGAGGCGAAAGGAGTATGTGAGGATCGTAGCAGGTGTCACTCTGTAGTTTCTGCCTACCACCATGGGAAGAAGGCGTTAGTTTATATATGTAGGTCTAAGTTCCCAGTTTAAGTCACAAAAACGTGAAATCACGTGATACGGCTTCTGTCGTGTCTGCAACGTATCGAAACTTAAACCCACTTCAGAAGTGCGTATCATCTGACCATTACTCAAAACCACAGCGTTACCAAATACCCTGACAATGA
Source organism: Agrotis puta (assembly GCA_943136025.2). Lineage (NCBI taxonomy): Eukaryota > Metazoa > Arthropoda > Insecta > Lepidoptera > Noctuidae > Agrotis > Agrotis puta. The sequence goes on along the minus strand of OW964195.2, from coordinate 1,220,868 downwards.
GAGAACTATTGATTACTAGCTTCCGCCCGCGACTCCGTCCGCGCGGCGGATGTCAGTCTTCGCGTGGATGGTTTATTTCTCCATTTTGAGTAACTCTGACAATGACATCTTATAAATATCTATTGGACCCAAATACGGCTAAGCCACATAATTAAGGAGATCCCTCTATTGAGCTACTGCTGTTGAGCTCGCGTTCTGTACTGAAAAATAAGATTTTTTTCAACGTATTTTTCCAGGATAAAAAGTATCCTATTTTATGCCCAGGATAATAAGGTATAATTATACCAAGTTTCATCGAAATCGAACCGTTAGTTTTCACGTGATGCCTGCACATACAGAAAGACAGACAAAAATTTTTTAAATCACATATTTGGGTTTGTTATCGATCCAGCAACACCCCTATTTATTTTTTCAATATTTTCAATGTACAGAATTGACCCTTCTACAGATTTATTATATGTATAGATTATCAATTGCTCTTATGTTTACAAGGTCAAGAGGCTTGTCCTCCTAATGCATGAGACTTGAACATATGTTTAATTATCTATCTTTGGTTTAGTGGTCACGAAGTATTTCTACTGAGAATATTAAGAGGAGGTTCATCATCATCTGCCTGCCTTTTCCCAACCATGTTGGAATCGGCTTCCAGTCGAACCAGATGCAGCTGAACATCAGTATTTTACATCGAGCGACTGCTTATCGGACCTCCACTACCCAGTAACTGGGTAATACGATACCCCATGGTAAGACTGGTTGTCAGATTTTTAAAGCTTCTTTTAACAGTATCGACTGTCAAAGATCTACAAATGAGAGCGGGGACCACGGTCTTTACATGCTTTTTTCTGAGGCATGGAGGAAACTCGCTATGATTTTTTTTTTATCGTGGTAAAATCATCAAATGAGTCCTCCCACCCAGGGTAGAGCGGGAGGGACTGTCAGACTTGTACTGACTAAAATCCACGGTGTCCTTCAATAGCCCTTTACGTACCGGGGTCACGGTAATCCCTAGGTCCCGCGATCAACTCGCTATGATAGATGATCACTCATCCACAGACCAAACTCGGCATGCGCGGCTCAAGCAGAAAGATCGGCCTCATTAAGAGGAGGTTGCAGTACTTTTTAAAAATGTTAAACCCTTAAAATCTGATTGAATGTAAGATTTTTAATAAATAAAATCATTTAATTAAAATTGAAAATTGAACATATACAGGGTGGCCAAAAAGTCGTGGATCAAACGAAACAGGGAGATAAAGGAGGTAATTTCCAACAAATAATCTTTCCCCAGCATGGCCATAACTTCATTGCACGAAAAGATATGAATTATTTTAGTTTTTTCAATGAAACTAACGAGTTTTTTTACAATTTAATCAGTAAAAAATTAAATTGATTAAAAACAATAAAACAAAAGGTGTTGTATTATGAGTCGATAATGTATCAATACTACAAAAATTGTATTGCAGCTCTTGGTATCAAACTTAACGAGCAATGATTTTTTTCCGTAAATTTTGAAGCGTTACAAAAAATTACTTCTCACTTTAAGAGCACCATTTGAAAAAAAATGTATTACGGAAAAGTGACCTTGTATTAAAAAAACTTGCTGGTTTAATGCTGATTCAAGTGAGATACAACACTTTACTCTTTGATCTTTAGTTTTGGATTTATGGTCGTTTTTTCGTATCAAGGTGCAAATTTAACAAAATGGTAAATTTAAGGAAAAAAGATTTTTTCTCATACATACTAGGTAGTAATTTCAGAAGCCATCATGAAATAAAAGAACGATTATGACTTAGTAATTTTTATTAAAATACAATTTTTCACATTAAATGTTCAAAGTTCCTACCTCTGACCATAATGCACAATCTGCACCGCCTAATAAAATTCGCACGTAATCGGCGGAATGCACGTCTGTTATTTAGAATTTGTAACTTAGCAAACTCGAGCTTTTGTCGTAGTTCTTGTTTGGTGTTATTCTCACTTTGATACACTATTTCTTTAAAATATTTATTTATTTTACATATATTTAGGTCGGGCGACCGGTAAAGTGAGAAGTAATTTTTTGTAACGCTTCAAAATTTACGGAGAAAAATCATTGCTCGTTAAGTTTGATACCAAGAGCTGCAATACAATTTTTGTAGTATTGATACATTATCGACTCATAATACAACACCTTTTGTTTTATTGTTTTTAATCAATTTAATTTTTTACTATTAAATTGTAAAAAAACTCGGTAGTTTCATTGAAAAAACTAAAATAATTCATATCTTTTCGTGCAATGAAGTTATGGCCATGCTGGGGAAAGATTTTTTGTTGGAAATTACCTCCTTTATCTCCCTGTTTCGTTTGATCCACGACTTTTTGACCACCCTGTATATATATCTCAAGTAAATGGTAATGGTAATTATAGAAACGCGATTTGGAATAAAAGGCTTAATAAAAAAAAATCAAACATGGCCCTAAATCATAATTTTAAACGCGTACTTTTAAGAGATTTCATGTTTTTTTTTTTATCGTGGTAAAATCATCAAATGAGTCCTCCCACCCAGGACAGAGCGGAAGGGACTGTCAGACTCGTACTGACTAAAATCCACGGTGTCCTTCAATAGCCCTTTACGTTCCGGGGTCACGGTAATTCGTACAGTCCCGCGACCACGCTCTAGTGATCTAGTCTAGATGTCAAACTCGACAGTCAACAAAAATTGCTTTTTATAATATTAGTAGGTAAAGAAAAAAAAGATGACGAAAATCTATTTCACATACCCGACTCTGTCACCAGAAAGCGAACTTATGCGCTTGCGCAAACGCACTCCAATTCTTCCAAAGTTTTATGTAAATTATTGAGATAAAGATGTATCTTCTTTACACTGTCGTTTAAAGTACTACATTAATATTTTAAAACGGACAGACTTTTGTGTATGGTTGGCTACAAAAGTGGTTTCACAATTAAAAAAAGTCTGTGTGATGACTTTGACGTGCGCAAATTTACAAATATTGGGCGTATAAAAGGAATGGTTGTTTTTTTTTTACGTGGTAATATCATCAAATGAGTCCTCCCACCCAGGGCGGAGCGGGAGGGACTGTCAGACTCGTACTGACTGAAATCCACGGTGTCCTTCAATAGCCCTTTACATTCCGGGGTCACGGTAAATCACAAGTCCCGCGACCCCGACAGGCATTGGCCCTTTAAAGGAACGGGTGTAGCAAAAACATAAGCTATTTCGAATTGATTTGTAATGTGAATGTTCTATTAAATTGTATAAAATCTTGGTTCCTCTAACCGTACAGACAGATGTGTTGCTGGGTTGAGTTTGTTTCGTCACTTCTTCTTCCCAGCCAAAACACTAGGAAGTGTCGAAGGGGCGCTTTGAGGGACTGTCTTATGTAAAAAATTACCTTCAAAAAGTACTAATAAATGAAGCTATTTTGAATAAATGAGTTTTGATTTGATAATTTAGCTATCGGTTTTTTAAAAAGTCTTTTCCCGCCTTTTAGATGTTTTTCCTGTATCGTAGGTGAGTTTACAAACATTTATATTCACACACAGAAAAAACCAGGTCCCGAATCAACGTGAACCTTTTTGAAAATGAATGAATCAAAATCCTCCCTGGATTTGCCGATAAAGCTTTGTCGATAAAGTTTGCAAATTCAAAATAGTTAATTGTCGTAACATAATATTAAAAGAATAAACAAACACATAACACTTGTGTACTCATCAATACATTCCTTTGCAAAGGTCATGTTTAAAAATATGCGTTCAATATTAATAAATAAACTCTGACTAAGAGTACAAGAGTAATATTACACCAGAGACTTCACTTGGAATGGTAACTTTTGAAACTCTCCAAGCCATTTTCACTAACACTAGTTGACATTGTCTACACTTCTACAGTATTATATTATGAAGAGAAAGATTTATATTTTTTGTGTGTGTGTGTATGTTTGTAATGAGTAAACTCAATTAGACAGCAACATTCACCCTGAGAAATTGGCTATATATCATATCCACCTGTTGCGAAGCCGGGACGTGCTGCTAGTCTAAATATAATCTGACATTAAGTTTTCGGAGTCTGGCATCAAATAATTTATTTTTACTGTTTTCAATATATGCACTTCATCTACTAGTATTCTTCTTCTGTCGTATCTACTAGTATTTATATATATTTTTTTTAACTATTTTGATAAAGTATGCAGTTCATTATGTGTAATAATTATTTTGATGATGATGTATACTCAAGACGAAGAGAGGTTACAAATCACTAAGTATGAAGCTCGGTCTCTGTGCAACTATCTACTCTTGTACCTCAGTGACAAAGTAACAAAAGCATATTTTTTCAAGCAAAGGTCGGTGTTGAACAATGATAAATTATCTACAATGTATCTTTCTGATGATGCTCGTTTTATTATAGGTCGCAATGACGCCGTCTGTACCCGCTGTCGTGAGGCAACTTAGAGATGACAAAATTATGTTCGATGATGTATTTGCACAATAGGGCCTGCATCTTCAGTCTAGTGGTTTTAAGAGCTGCTAAGCAAGACGTCCTTTTTTTTTGCGTGGTAAAATCATCAAATGAGTCCTCCCACCCAGGGCAGACTGTCAGATTCGTACGGACTAAAATCCAAGATGTCCTTCAATAGCACTTTACGTTCCGGGGTCGCGTTAATTCGCGCGACCTGCGACCCCGGCAGACTTTGGCCCTCTAAAGGGAGGCCCCGTCATTATGCTGACACTCTTTGAGGCGCGCGTGGAATACAACGCGCCGTCGACCCGGGCATGGTTCATGGTCGGACAACGAGTCCCCCATTACTTGCCGCCCGCATACCCACGAGGGGTGAGACCATGACTAACAGTTAGTAAGAAATATTTATAACTTGACCCTGAACGGCTTCATAAAGAATCTTAACACCTTGTAATATGCAAATTAAAATATAATTATGCATTTTCAATGAATAACAATGCTTAGACGAATGTCGGAACATGTGACAAGTTTGTAACGATCGATTGTAATCATGTAATTACAACAGTTTCATTACACTAATCAGAATTGTAAAACAATCAAGCTATTTTATGACTGAGTGGGGCTATAAGATAAGCGGAAAAACTAACAGCTCGGTCGTGAGTCACACGACAACAACTGGACCCACTTGCTTCGTGGGGAATCTTTAAGCACGAAAACCCGTGGTGTTGGCATTGATTACGGGCGTTTTCTACGCCCCGTGACATCGAGCCCGAACTAAGAATGAATTATATCACGATTTTACAGATAGCTCCTTAGAGTCCGCGCCACTGTTTATGCAATTTGATGTACTGACATAGACCCTTTTTTTATCGTGGTAAAATCATCAAATGAGTCCTCCCACTCCGAGCAGGGCGGGAGGGACTGTCAGACTGGACTGACTAAAATCCACGGTGTCCTTCAATAGCCGGCGTACCGGGGTCTCGGTAATTTGTGAGTCCCGCAACCTCGGCGTGACATAGACCCTCGCGCTATAGTCAGTTCGTGAAATCGCTCCAGCCTATGAAACCACTGGTTTAGAGCCTCGACATAAAGTGAGATATATTTTTATTGACAATAGTCATTTATAGCAGTTTTTTTTGCACAAATACAATTATAATCTGCATGTGTCTAGTTAGGTATTGCTGTAAGAGTTGATTTATTAATTGTTTCACGATGTAAAGTGGATGTTTCAGAGGCTAAGCTTTTAGGTTTGTAATACGGAAATTATATTAAAGATTTCAGTTTTTCTTTTACTGACAACTTATGACGCAGACCCGAGATTTTATAAGACTTATACACATTTTACTAACTCCATTTTTTTATTTATAAAACTTTCGCCCACACTTTTTTTTTAACACGCTTTTATTAGCTTGACCTGTATGTATGTATGTATGTATGTAACGGAATCTTTTAACTTCATTTTCACCCACTTCCAGCAGTCTGATTAACTTGAAAATTTGCAGGGGTCAAGGGCCGATGACAATACAATAATCTCATAAATTTTATATTAAAATCCTCCTCTAAGGGGGTGAAAAAGGGGTGAAAATGTTTGTATGAAAAATCTTATTCCTTAGGTTTATACACTTGAAACTTAGTACGAATATGAGTATAAGTAAATAAAAAAGATGGACATTAATAGTTTTTTAAAACTACCCTCCATTGGTAACCTAGACGATGTTAAAGTTTGTATGGGAAAATCATAAAGCGCTAACTGAGGAATTTAAAACTCAGTATATATAAATTAGATCAAAAATAATGAAACACGTGTTTTTGGGTTTTTCGAAAATCACCCCTCAAGTTAGTGAAAAGGGGTATTCAAGTTTAAAGGGAAGGATCTAAAATGGCTAAACGTAGAACCTGAATTTTGGACGGTAGGTGCGATACATTATGTAAGTGATCACTAAGAAGGGATTTTGCGAAAATCTACCTATAAGGGGGTGAAAAGGCGTAAAAACCTTTGTATGTAAAATCTTATCCGTTAGGTTTATAAACTTGAAACCTGGTACGAATATGAGTAAAAGTAAATAAAAAAGATCGGAATTATTCGTTTTTTAAAACTACCCTCCTTTGGTAATGTAGACGATGTTAAAGTTTGTGTGGGAAAATCATAACGCGCTAACCGATAAATTTTAAACTCAGTATATAAAAATTAGATAAAAAATAATCAAACACGTGTTTTTGGGGTTTTCGAAAATCACCCTCTAAGTTGGTGAAAAAGGGTGATTAAGTTTTAAGTGAAGGCTGCTTGCTTCGACAAACCCAAAACTTGGCATAAATAGTTTCCCAATCGAATAAAGGATGCGTAATTATCTATATTTCAAAAATCAACCCCTAGCGGGAGAACATTGTAAAATCAGTTTGTCTTCAATAATATTTCGGGTTCAAAGTTAGAAACACGCGCTGACGAAGTCGCCGGCGGAGTGATAGTAAAAAAGCGGCCAAGTGCGAGTCGGACTCGCCCGTGAAGGGTTCCGTAGCAGCAAGTATCATTATAATATAAAAGTTGTTGTAGTTCTTTGTAACAACAAATGTAAGTTGGTACGCACAATATTGAGTGATTTACCATGTTATTTTAATATCATGGACTTCTTATAGGTTTTCCTATAATCTATAAGGAGAAAACTAATTTCTGTATTTTTTTCAAAATTTTAGGTTAAGTAGTTTCGGAGATAAGGGGGGGGGGGGAATGGTCAATTTTCGTCTATTTTCTTGAATAACTTGGAAACTATTTATTTTAAAATGACAAAAAAATACATTTAAGATCTTCTCAACAAGACCTTTCATTTGATATGCCACACGATGCAGTTTTCAGATTTTTTTTTTTTAATTTTCCCCTTCCCCCCCAAAAATGACCCCCCATATACAGATTTCATCTGCTCACGTCACACCTCTGTGTTTGGGTCACAGGAATTGATATGTGTACCAAATTTCAACTTAATCGGTCTAATAGATTCGGAGATAATTGACTGTAAGCGACGGACGGACAGACACACGAGTGATCCTATAAGGGTTCCGTTTTTGTATTCAGACGTACGGAACCCTAAAAATATATTTAGATTAGTGAGCATGTTATCGCCGATGAAAATGTCATTCTCTGTCTTTTGCTGCCGATTGGCTCTCTGCTGCACACGGCCTGTTCCTCTCTCTGGCTTCTCCCACTTTCAAAAGACAAATTTCTTTATTGGTCGCTGCTGACGATTGCTGCGCGATCATCCGTTCTCAATCCTCAAATTTTATAATTAGTCACTGCTACCGAAATAGTGCGCGCGCATCCGCGCTTGCGTATTTTAATTTTTAAATTTCTTTTATTGTCGTCTTGAGACTAAAAATTCAGAAAATAAATTATAGTTTAAAAAAACACGCTTTAATAGCAATCGAACTAAAAAGTAGAAAATAACTTTTAAGTATAAGAGAGTTTATGTTACTGCAACATAAAATCCAACAATCAATTATCATAATTAACTTAGAATAAGATTAATATAAATATTAACAAAAATACAAATAAAGTGAAAAAGCGTGGGGTGCTCAATGATATTTTTTTTATAATAATTCTGATATTGCAAACAGTTACTAATAAAATGATCATTACATTCGATATCAAGCACCCCACGCTTTTTCACTTTATTTGTATTTTTGTTAATATCTTAATATTTATATTAATCTTATTCTAAGTTAATTATGATAGTTGATTGTTGGATTTTATGTTGCAGTAACATAAACTCTCTTATACTTAAAAGTTATTTTCTACTTTTTAGTTCGATTGCTATTAAAGCGGGTTTTTTTAGTTTTTTTAAACTATAATTTTTATCGTGGTAAAATTATCAAATGAGACCTCCCACCCAGGGCAGAGCCGAAGGGACTGTCAGACTCGTACTAAAATCGCGAGCGTTCGCTAGAAAGATCGTGGAAATGTTCGTAGCGGTAATCATTACCTCTATGTTCGGCTCTGTTTGTTGTTTAGTTCGGCAAATTTAAAAACGGCGAATGCTCGATGTTCTGTTACATGCTCAAATCCAGCATCTTACAAGTTTTCAGCTTATTATAGCTCAAGCTGTTCCACGCGGTTTCATCCACTGCTCAGCTCGTTATAGAACCTTGTTATGTAGCCTATATCCTTCCTTGGTTAATTGACTATCCAACACAATTTTTACCAGACGTTCTTGAGATTAGCGCGTCCAACCAAACAAAGTCTTCAGCTTTATAATATTTTAAGTTTAGAATCCGAGGACATCTCTTTTTTTTCTACTTAAATTACTGGACTATTAAGAGTTTACTTAACTATTTGATATTACTCAATAAACTTTACATTGCGGTTATTAAAGTGCGTTTCCGAGCATTCAAGTTTAAAAGAAAACACGGAAATGTGGCTTATTCTTAGTAAACTACGCGTCATCATCTGGTCAGCCATTTTATCAACTATTTTGGCGGCTTCCAGTCTCAGCCCCTACGTAGACATGGCGACTCAAGTCTCCGATACTTACCTTACAACTTTGCAATCAATTGACGCGTGCCTGTTCACGAACCTCTATGCGGTATTGCGGTAGTGACCTGGATACCAAAGTCGTAAATTATCGGAGAATTGTGTCGCCTTGTGTACGATGGGGCTAACTGGATGCAACTGAATATCAGTATTTTACATGGAGCGACTGACTATCTGACCTCCACAACTTAGAAGCTTATGTCGACCCGGGCATTGTCCATGATCGGACGGCGAGTCACCCGTTACTCGCCTGTATGCCCGAGATTTTATGTCACTAAATGTGGTTACTAAGACGTGCTGTTATCGTACTTATAGCTTATACCAACATGAGTTATTTTTCCTGTTAAGGACGGATGACGTCACTGTTCGTTTATAGGAGCCCTTTTTAGCCAACCTGTTTGAAGGCTCGTTAGCTCAGCGGTTAGAGCGCCTGCTTCAATGCTAATGGAACTAAGGTGGTCGGGGGTTCAAATCCCTCACGAGCTTGAACAACTTTTTGTTTTTAATGTTTTTTTTTATTTGTTGACATTTTTCACGGGGCTTTCTGTAAAGGTTACCGTGAACCTGAAACTTAAAAAGCTACAGTCTGGCAGTCCCTTCCGTTCCACCCATGGCTTTTTTTTTACTTGTTAAAATCATCACATGAGTCCTCCCACCCAGAGCAGAGCGGGAGGGACTATCAGTCTGACAGTACTGACTTAAATCCACGGTGTCCTTCAATAGCCCTTTACGTACCGGGGTCACAGTAATTTGAGAGTCCCGCGACCCCGGCAGGCATTGGCCCTCTACAGGGGGGCCCGACACTATGCTGAGTGTGGCCGGAGATCGTCTGCCTTCCACCCAGAACTCGGGAGGACTCATTAGATAATCTCAACAACCAAAAAAAGTATTGACTTTTAAAAGATTTTAATTAAAAAAACATCTCTGCCCCACACTAGGAATTTCTCCTGTATCGTGGGTGCGTTTACAAACATAGAAACTCACATACACAAACACCCAAACCCGGAACAACTACTTGCAGATCATAGAACAATTTTTTTCCTTACGGGAATCGATCTTGCGACATGGATCGTAGCAGTCGATCGTATACCATTATCTTTGCTTGATTTAGAAACACATTTCTAAATAGACTTCATTATGTTTTTTTAACGTTTAGAATAAACGTTTTTTTTTATCTAAATATTTGATTCAATGTTCTATAAAACATTTTACAAAAGAATTTGTCAATTAACACTTAAACATTTTACATTATATTTGTAAGATCATAAATATTTTAAAATTATCTCGACGTCGCCATGTTAGGTACGAAACACTTAGAAGAAATAAAAATAAATATCAGTCAAGTGCGAGTCGGGTCCCAAACCATTATAAAAACGAAAAAAAACATGTTAGTTATTTTAGAGCCCCCTTAAATATTTATATTATTCTGTTTTTTAGCATTCGTGGCTAAATAAATACAGCCGCACATGCCGATCTTCCGGGTTAAGCCCCGCTTGCCGAGGTTGGTCTGTGTATGGGTGACCATCTGTCATAGCGAGTTTCCTCCGTGCCTCGGAAAGCACGTAAAGCCGTTGGTCCCGGCTGTCATTTGTAGATCTTTGACAGTCGTTACTGTTAATCAGAAGCTCTAAAGTCTGACAACCAGTCTTACCATGGGGTATCGTATTACCCAGTTATTGGGTTGTGCAGGTCCGGCAGGCAGGTGTTAATAGTAGGGTCCCGTTTTACCTTTTGGGTACGGAACCCTAATAATGTCAGCTTACTCATCGATAAATCATTATGTTTATAAGAAATCTATAAAATTTAATAGATTATTTATATTGTTGTGTGATATATGATCAAAATATATTGATGTATCCAATTATCGATATATCGCAATATTTATAAAAAGATTAGCTTAATGTCTGATTTAAAATAATAAACTGACTGAATGATCTATCAACACACACTTGAAACCGCTGGATCTTAATTTTTTTAGCGTGGTTAAATCATCAAATGAGTCCTCCCACCCAGGGCAGAGCGGGAGGTACTGTCAGACTCGTACTGACTAAAATCCACGGTGTCCTTCAATAGCCCTTTACGTTTCGGGGTCACGGTAATTCGTGAGTTCCGCGACCGAAACCGCTGGGTTTTTTTTCCTCAGGTATGGTTCAGAGTGGAGAAAAAATACAAAAAAGGTACGATTCCGAAAAACAAATACAAAATGGCGGGCGACCAATAGGATCAATACCTTCAAACCCCTTTTGCACAAGAAAATTTACTTCGATTTTTTAAAACTCCAAGGAACCATACAACAACAAAATACATTTAATTTGTTTATTTTAATAGTATGTTTGTTTATATTTTATTTATTCTTTGTACACTGTGTCTACGTTTTGATGTCCATCTCTCTTCTGTCGCTGGTCTGCTGGAAGAGATTTCTTATTGAAATAAGCAGTGCCTTTGTGCTCTTTTATCTGTATGTTATTTCTTGTATCTATGTGTTCTTTGTGCATAAATAAATAAGTTAATACAATTTGATAACTTCACGCGTTTATGAGAATAAGGGTCTTGACAGAAGCACAACTAAGTGATCCTATAAGGGTTCGGTTACCTTTTGAGGCACGTACGGAACCCAAAAGATCGAGCACATACGTACAATCTTTTTTTTGGGTTTTCTAACCAAAATGATCAAATAATTAATTCGGTGAATTCAAAGTATTGCCCGTAATAACCACGATTTCGAAGGTGTGAAATAACATGATCACCAAACATTTAATCACTATTGTAAGTACATTCTTGTGGCGTTTCTTATAACTTTAAAGTATGTTTTTCTAATTATACTTGACATTTGATTGTTAAGGTTAACGCACATGTAGTGCGTATACCGCACTGCGATTAAATTCGCTAGCCATTTTTGATCGGTCACGGAACTTTACGAATTACCGTGACCCCGGAACGTGAAGGGCTATTGAAGGACACCGTGGATTTTAGTCAGTACGAGTCTGACAGTCCCTCCCGCTCTGCCCTGGATAGGAGAACTCATTTGATGATTTTACCACGTCAAAAAAAAAAAGAAATCTTCACAAAATATTCTGTCCATCGAAAATGATTTTTTTTTTGATGGACTGAATATTTTGTGAAGATTTTCTTTTTACTTTTAAAAAGGGCCTCTTTTTTATCAGTAGATAAGCAAAGTAATAGTTAAAATCCTATAGATTATTTAACCACTCGTTAAAAAAGCGACCCTTAATGTGTGTGGCATAGCTGGGGCAATGGCTTGCCCCAAACAGGTTGTTGGTTGTAAGCATCTAGAATGCTGTTAATCAGCTAATGCTTAGCTGAAGCAAACCAGTGTCGAGTACCATTTTTTTTTATCGTGGTAAATTCATCAAAGGAGTCCTCCCACCCAGGTCAGAGCGGGAGGGACTGTCAGATTCATACTGACTTAAATTCATGGTGTCCTTTAATAGCCCTTTACGTTCCGGGGTTACGGTAATTCGTAAGTCCCGCGACCGGTGTCGAGTACCACAGGAACAAAATAAAGCCCCGAATCGATGTGTGCTAATGCACCATGCTTATACGTATGTGCTAACCTTAAAGTGCGTTTTCACTTGTCTTTTGGTATCACACGAAGTTTTTTGTGCTATTATAGAATATGTAAACAGTAGGCTTTGAAGTAGTCTCGTAATGAATTCCATAGAAATATTAAATACTCAACAAGAGTATTTATTGGAAATATTTATGGGAATACTGTTTTTGAAGATGCTGATTCGAGGAAGCATATCTTTATACGATGACAGCGTCTCCTAGTGGCCTCATTATTGGGGACCAATAAGATTTGCTAATTATTCATCACCTTCATCATCAGCCGGAAGACGTCCACTGCAGAACATAGGCCTCCCCCTTAGACCACCACGACGAATGACAATTCGCCACTTGCATCCATCGGTTGCCCGCGACTCTCACGATGTCGTCGCTCCACCTAGTGGGAGACCTGCCTACGCTGCGTCTACCAGTCCGTGGTCGCCACAATTTTTTTTTACGTGTTAAATAATCAAATGAGTCCTCTCACCCAGGACAGAGCAGGAGGGACTGTCAGACTCGTACTGACTAAAATCCACGGTGTCCTTCAATAGCCCTTTACGTTCCGGGGTCACGGTAATTCGTGAGTCCCACGACCCCAGCAGGCTTTGGCCCTTTAGAGGGGGGGACGTGGTCGCCACTCGAGAAGTTTTCTTCCCCATCGGTTGTCCGTTCTACGAGCAAAGTGGCCTGCCCATTGCCACTTCAACTTGTAAATTTCACGAGCTATGTCGGTGACTCTGGTTCTTCGCCGAATATCCATGTTCCGGATTTTATCCTGCAAATAAACTCCGAGCATAGCTCTTTCCATGGCTCGTTGAGGGACTCTTAGTCTTTCTAAAAGGCCAGCAGTCAAAGACCACGTTTCAGAGCCATATGTCATCACTGGCAACATACACTGGTTAATTATTAGCAAATTCGATATTTGGATAAACAATTTCGCCTTGTTTTTCATTAAGAAATAAATGAAACGAAAAAAAAAAATGTTTAAATAGCCATAATTTACAATTGCATATGCAAATATGCATTGCATATATGCATAGTACCTTATAAATATGCGTTTGCATTATTTATTATATTATATTGCGTGCATAAGCTATGTGATAATATTTTTAAATTTCATTTATTATGTCATCTATGTCAGTGTGTTGCCAGACTCGAAAATTCAAACTAAATACATACAAATATTAGTTCGACACAGAATTCTATCGCCTAGTTTCTAGTGCTTACTTCACAAAACCACCAGTTTCGTTTACTTTATTTGTTAAAATTTAAAAACCACACTATAATTAGTAATATTTTGATGATTTTTTCCTCGAATTTTGTCACATCCCACATAGGTATTCAGTATGCAAAGATGTGACTCATTTTCAACTCTGCTTGTAAAAAAAAATGGGTACCTGCCACAGACACCGTTTGCCCAAAAGCAGTAACTCAAAAAAGCGGAAAATCTGCTCATCTAAAAATGCATTGACGACTCTGCTCTGGAGTGTAAATGAGGTCACCGAATGAGTCCTCCCACCCATTACTGTCTTAAGTTGGACTTGTACTGACTGAAATCCACGGTGTCCTTCAATAGTCCTTTATATTCATGGGGGTTACTCATTAGTCCCGCGACCCCGGCGGCTTTGGCCCCCCAAAGTGTAAATGTGGTGCTACTCCACAAATAATGAGACACTTAATGTCATGTCCTGCGTGCCCTGTGAACTGTTCGTTACAGGAGTCAATAGACGTTTCTGCGGGCGGTAAACTCGTGGCCAAGTTCTGGGCCGACTCAATTTAGGTAGTCATCGACACGTTGAATAGATGAATTAATGTGTGTTTGGAGAATTTAGCATAGCATAGAAAATAATTTAAATTATTGTTCTGTATCAAGCCCATTCTTGAACGAATTTCTTGTGATTATCTGTGTACGCAAACCGAGTAGTCGGTCTGTGATTTGCTGGATTCCCCAAATTATCCATGCCCGAATCAATCACTCAAAAACTTCGAAATTTAAAAATGAACGAATGAACGCGCCTATTTTGTCAGAAAATGAATTTAAAATAAAAATAAAACTGGAAACCAACATGTTTATTACAGTCGAGTGACAGTTCAATGGAATATTTACAGATCTCCAGATTACAATAAAAATTATGGATTTTTTACTAGCCGATTTGAAGTATATCCAATTACATTTTTTTTTAAATTGTTAGTTTTGTGACACTTCAGTTATAGGGTTCTTAAAAAAAACAAGATAATCGACTGTCTGAGATATCACTTTTTGGTTTTACAAGAACATTATAAATCTCTGCAGTAAATAAAACAATTAAAACTGTTAATTGTTTAAACAAAGACATTTAATGTCGATGACCTCATATTACAGTAAATGCGTCCGTTTTCTGATTTCAGGGTCAGTTTAATAATGTATTTTCCTCATAGATTACCTGAATCATCTTTTTATTTTACAAAGAGAATTATGTGATTTCACAAAGAAACTAATGACAGTGCGTCCTAGTGTCCATAATATTTCAGGACATAAGATCTGCCAATTATTGCCAAATAAATATTTTGATAAACATTTTCGGCTTCTTTTAAATTTAAAGTTAAAATAAAACCTAAAAACGTACTGAAAGAATCAAATCAAATCAAAAACATTTATTTCAAGTAGACCAGTTATAAGCACTTTTGAATTATCAAAGACATAAAAAATATTATTAAATACTACAAAATTATGGTGCTACAGTCCCAGTCACAAGACATAAAAACTGTGAAAGTACCGTAGATGCCCATTCCAAGGAGCAGATCTCTATGGAGAAAAACGGGCAAGAAATTCCATGGACACTCTTTTTATATCGCCAAAATTATTACAAAACCTTTGTTATATCGTTCATTTTGAGATGGTACATTATGTGAGAACGATGTAGCAAGTTAAAAGTGTCCATAGTAAAAATTAAAGGGTGCTAAGACAGGAAACCTCCACGTGCGCCCGTGGACTGGAGTTCCCCTTCGGATACGTCCGGGGGGAAGACCAGTTTTTCGGGCCGGTGCACCCTGGGATGCGGGCAAAAACTCTTTTAGGCACTGTGTGCCTAAGGGATCTCTTTGCCCGTATGCGAATAGCCTGTCGGGTGGATGCTCCAACGCGTGTCCCTCTGAACAGCACAGCGGCGGAGCGGGCTTGCGGACGGTGAGCGTGGTGACGGTGAGCTCGCCGTCCGACCAAGGACCAAGCCCGGGTCTGTGGCGCGTCGTGTTTCACGCGTCACCGACGGGGCCAAATGCCTGCTGGGGTCGCGGCTTTTTTCTTAATCCAGGATACCGAAGCCCCGGAACGTAAAGGGCATCCGAAGAAACACGGGTGGATTTTAGTCAGTAAGAGTCTGACAGTAAAAAAAGACCGTGGCAGCTAAGAGATAACCAGTCCCAACTGACAGCGTCCGTTCACGAACATGACAAATGTATCAGCACCATTCAGCTCAACCACTTTGAAGGGAGCTAAATGATCCGACACACGCGCCACCATCAGCGAGACATTTGAGTGAGCATGACAAACCAGGGCTCATGCGTCGGGCTTAGCGTCCGTGTGAGCGTGCTGCGCGGCGTCAATCATTTTCTTTGTTTGTCCACGGCGGCTTCTTTTCATTCAGTATTGTTCGAATAGTATTAATTATTTTCTCAGTTTATTGTGATCGCATCAACCGTATCTTAAACCACTGCAAATCCTGAAAGCCAGAATCAACAATGGCAATCACCATAAAAGCGCCGAGACAATGAAGCTCGACGTGTCTCGGAGAATGAATAAACCTCTCTTGGATCCTGCAACGAAATTAATCAGAAAAAAATAGTGGAGGAGTGGGAAAAATATGTTTCCACTTCTTCCATGTCAAGCAGAAGACAACAAGGGACAAACGCTTGTAAATCCGCTTCTCCTTGAACGTCGCCGTAGGAGGCACAAACAGTGTTTCAAGCGATCCGCTCCGCCCGACAAACCGCCCGCCGCGCCGCGTGTCCTTGAACGAGGTCTTCTGTCTCAAAGACTTCTATCAATATTTAAGAGAGGACTTAGACAGTTGTGAAATATGGGGCAAAATCGTGGGCGTCTCTGTATTCCTCTGTGTTGAAAGCAAGCGAGATATTATGTTATAATCACCACGACAGCTTAAAAACTAAGTCATATGTAAAGGTGTTGTTAGACCAGAGCATTCACTTGGAACAAAACATCGAGCATTCGCCTTTTTAATTTTGTCGAACTGACAACGAACAGAGCCGAGACCAGCCGAGCATAGAGCCAAGGTATCATCAGGTAACCGAGACCTGAATCTAAAGGGCTATTGAAGG
This sequence comes from Agrotis puta, assembly GCA_943136025.2. NCBI lineage: Eukaryota > Metazoa > Arthropoda > Insecta > Lepidoptera > Noctuidae > Agrotis > Agrotis puta. The sequence goes on along the minus strand of OW964195.2, from coordinate 1,204,011 downwards.
ACCACCCTGGATTTTAGACAGTATGGGAACAGTGTATAAGACGGGGACGCGATGTATGATGGGAAATCACACACTTAAATCAAACTTAACACAATCCTAACGTAGCGCAAGCGCCAACAGGACGCCATTTGTTAATCGACGCTTGTATATTTTTCTTTATGAAGATGTCACACTTGAGTGCCTGCAAAATGACGGGGCCCCCCTCTAGAGGGCCAAAGCCTGCCGGGGTTGCGGGACTTACGAATTGCCGTGACCCCGGAACGTAATGGGCTACGGTGTCCTTTAACCGTGGATTTTAGTCAGTACGAGTCTACAGTCCCTCTCACTCTGCCTAGGGTGGGAGGACTCATTTGATGATTTTACCACGATAAAAAAAAATGTCATACGTGACAGTCAGTTTGTCACAAAGATCGCCAGTGCGTTCGTTGAATGCTCGCTAAAACGGTCTCGTTTGTTCTTCTGTTATGTAACATTCGCAAGAATGTTCCTTTTAATGCTTTTGTCAAACAGACAGGCGAAAGCGAAGCGTTTCCGAAGCGATACCGAACCGAAGCGAGACGTCAGTCCGATAGTTCTGTCACGCTATCGGATCGCTTTCACTTTTCTATGTGACTGGATTCAAACAATTCTATACATTACAAATAAAAATTCGGTATCGCTTCGGAAACGCTTCGCTTTCGCCTGTCTGTTTGACAAAGGCATAAGTGAATGGTCAAGTTTACCAGCACATTATAGTGACCACGTTTTTGACATTTTGACTAAGCGCATAAACATACAGGATGTGGCCAAAAGTCAGACGTAATAATATTGTATTCCTTTAATGGCATTCCTACCTAAATGTCGAATAAAAATTATTGGATTGTTTAGTAAAATAGTTTTTAAATTGGACATAAAAATACTGTTTATACTATACCTAGAGTTTAAATGGTTTTAGTAAAAAACTCTAGGTATCTATATTTATTTGGACGTGATTTGCAGGTAGCAAGTAACGGGTAGCTCACCGTCCGAAAAGGACCAGGGGGTCTACTCCGAACATAAGGGCCCGTACGAAAGCAACTCGAGAATTTTGATAGAACCCTGTTTCCTATTAATAATGAATTGATAAGTTCTGACAACACATCGGCAGTCGGGACGACTTTCCAAACACGTTGTCACCGATTTTTAGTTCATGTCACTTACTAATCTGATGACAGTAAGTGATAAGCCTGCCGGGTCGCTGTCCGACCATGGACCATGCCCGGGTCGACGGCGCTTTGTGTTCTACGCGCGCCTCAAAGAGTGTCAGCAAAAATGACGGGTCCCCCCTCTAGAGGGCCAAAGCCTGCCGTGGTCGCGGGTCTACCTCAACAGGTAACCGTGACTCTAGAACGTAAAGGGCTATTGAAGGATCACCGTGGATTTTAGTCAGTATAAGTCTGATAGTCCTTCCCGCCGCAGAGTGGGAGGAAACATTTGATGATTTTACTAGGATTAAAAAAATGAGTGTTAGTGGTAAAGAATAAGAAACGCTCGAAACGTCGATCGAAGCTATGGTTTTCGTGCTTAGATATTAGTATATAGTATTTATAATATCAAAGAGCTGTCAACAAACTGATGGATACCTTTTTTTTTGTTTTTTTTTACGTGATAAAACCATCAAAATGTGTCCTCCCACCCAGGGCAGGACGGGACTGTCAGACTTGTACTGACTAATATCCACGGTGTCTTTTAATAGCCTTTTACATTCCGGGACCACGGTTACCAGATAAGATAGACCCGCGACTATCCATAGAGCCAAAAGCCTGTCGTGGTTGTAGAACTGTCTTCTTCTTCTTCGTCGTGTCGATGATTCTATTTAATTTTTTTTTCGACCAAAACTCTGCCACATTCACGGCGTTGGTGGTGGCCTAGGACAGTTCCCTTAGAGTGCAGGTGGAGTTACACAGAGTACAATTGAGGAGGTGAGCCATCGTTTGTGATGAGGCTCCGCAGTCGCACCTTTCTTCATCAGAGTACCCCGACCGAACCATGTTGTATTTACAGCGGCCAACCTGGCTTCGCAAGCGGTTTAAGGTCTTCCAATTCGGCAGTGGCAGTCGGTGGCCTGCTGGAAGCTTTTCTGCAGGCTCAGCGTAGTGTTCCGGAGGGGGATATCTGAGGAGCCACAGATGTTTCGGGCTTCCCCAGCCGTAGGACTGTGTATGAAGTATACAGTATCCTTGGCTATTTTATGACACCCTGTATTTTAACTAAAGTTAACTCAACATCTTCATAACAAAATTGTGTTAAAACGATCATTTTTTATTGAACTGAATAAGGAAAGAATTATAATATCGAAACTCCAACTGTTATCTAATAAAAGCTCGAAAGAATGTTGCAGTCGCGAGTAAACATTAAATATATGCATTTTGCAAAATTTCTAATTAATGACAGTAATTTATTTGCGTTGTGCTCACTCAATTGAATAATAATATTGAAATAAAAGTGGGGAGCTGCTGATTATGATTATACAGTCAACATAAAATGCGACGTGTCTGAAATTGGTTCATCATCATGAGCCTATAATGGTCCCACTGGTGGGACACAGGCCTCCTCTCTGTGAGAGGGAGTGGGACATAATCCACCACGCGGGGCCAGTGCGGGTTGGTTGGCTGATATTATGAAGAGAAATAAATTAAAAAAAAAAAACTTTAAACTTTCTCACGACAAATGACTGCTTCGCAGAACGAGCTCGCTACGCTACATAATAATATGAGGTCTCGTTTTTCTTGTATGACTAGATTCAGGTCAAGAGTTAATATTAAATAAAATATTTATAAACAAATCATCATCACACACAGCCTAATCTAGCCCAATGCTGGGATGTTCCTCTCCCTGCTTGAGGCAAGCTACACGTTTCTGTGACAGCGTCACCCAAGACTTAGCTACAATGGTAACGCTGTCGTTCACGCATTTTGGATAAACAAACAGATCTTAGATTAAAGATGTCCAGGTTCCTAATACGCCAATGAAAATTCTAAAAAAAACGGGTGTCAATTAAATGGTTAGCATAGTATTGTTAATTCTGTGAGCAGAAAAATATAATCGGTGAGCAGAAATAGCTAATTGGTGAGCAACTCATGGTCAGCAAACATTTCAAAATCAATCAGCAATTTATGTCATTCTGGATGGCAGTAATTATTTTTGTACAGCATATTAATTATATAAGCTGCAATCAGCTGCTCATGTTTAATAAAATTTTGGTAAGCACTCAGAGTGTAAGCAAAAAAATGCATTTTGTGCTGCATATAAAAGTAGCAAAAATACTTCACTTGTTCACCGATTATATTTTTCTGCTCACAGAAATAACAATACTATGCTAACCATTTAATTGACACCCAGCATGTCGACGGAGCCCCGCTTCGCGGGGCTCCTACTTCTGGGTGTTTTAAAAAAAAAATAACCACGAAGAGGATGGCGGGGTCTTTCAGACCCCGCCATCCTCTTCTAACCTAAATTGTCCGAGTCGGGGTGCCAGCAAGTCGTGTCACGCGCCTGCTCTTGCTCCGCCCACTTTTAACGTACATTGCCGCTTTTTCAACAAAAACGCAATCCAAGTAGTTATTTTGCTCACCATGTTTTAAATATGCATACCAATCAAATATACTGCTTATAGACATGTTTTTCTGCCGCTCAATCATGAAATCTTGCCGCTCAAGTAGTTATTTTGCAGACTGAATGTTTATTATGCAGACTCATGTTATTGTTGGCTGCCTATGTATGATTTAATTTTTGACCATTATCAAAATTAGTTGCGGAACAAGAATTGCTGCCTGATTTTTTTTATTGCAAACAAAATCTTTGTATGCTGACCAAATTATTTAAATGCTGCTTTTGGGTGGCTTGCCAAATTTTATAAGTGCTGACCAATGTAATTACTTCTCAAAAAAAACACGGTAAAAAAATCCTACGTCGTGTCGTTCGATTCCTACTTAAAACAAGTGAATATATAGGGATCCAGCAGAATATCAGCGTCAGGTATTAACCTGACACATGCTGAGCTGGATACCTATTCAGTGCAATCCTGAGACACACACCGCACATTTTTTGTGTCACGTCTGAATTATGTTTTTTTGTTATCTGTCACTTTTTTATTTTATTGTTTTACCTAATTATTTATTTTTCTTGTTACTGTGTATCCTTTTATGTACCTATTTGTTTTTGTGTCTCTATTGCACTGAATAAATCTTTTATCTATCTATCTAATATCAAAGGAAAAAAGTTTAAATGTGTGCATGGCGCTCACTCACGCATTTATAAAAAAGTAGCTTCACTAAAAACGCTTTGTTTCGAACACGGAATCTGGACATTTTATAGTCTAAGAAATAGATTAAATAAATTGTCATAAACTAGACGTTTCTGAAAGCGTCTGACTCTAATCTCTACCTACAACAAATTATAGACATCCGAATAAGGAAAAACTATCTATAACAATGAATCATCCTCAATGGGTATTACCAAACTATGTGGTCTAAAAGATAAATGTTTGAGATGCCTACCTATTTATTCTAAATGGGTTTCTAGGTTACGGTGTCAGTGTGAGCGATTAGCGGAAGCGATGAGGTCACAATGCCAATGATTTGGCGAGCAACCAGCAGAAAGGATCAAAACGATAATGAAAAATATTGTGTAAGATCGAGCAACTCTTGCAATAAATATTTTAATGATTTATAGTGACATATCTGGGCCTGTGAAGTGGATTTTGTTTTTTGTTGTAAAAGTTTTTGGTGTAAGTCTTCTCATCCTGGATAAAGCAGAAGGGATTGTAACTTACTAAAAATCCACCCTGATCCTTTTCTTCTTTTGGTAATTTTTTGCCTTCCAAGGCCACGGTATTTTGCTTGGACAGCCCTCCGGGACTCCGTCAGACGTTTCGCCCAATAGGATGCCGCGAAGTCTGATGTTACATAGAAGAATGGAAGAAGAAAACGTGTTACGCCAATCCCAAAACAATGAGATGAAGAATGAGGGCAAAGAGAGTTAATGTCATGGGTCTCGCACCTACCTACCAGCCGGGGTCGCAAGACTGTCTAATTAGGATACCAAGGCCTTGGTACGCAAAAGGCATCTGAAGAAACAGGGTGGTTTTCAGTCAGTAAAAGTCTGACAATCCCTTCCAGGGTGGGAGACGGCATTTGATGACTTTAACACCTAAAAAAAGTGTGTTGCAAAGTAAAACTTTGGAATCACTTACTTGGAATCGATCCGGGATAGCTCCTTAAATAATGGTGTGATTTGAATGAATTTGCTATCAAATTGAAGTTAACAGTTAAATCTTTAAAATGTTACTGTTTTTATTGTTCTTAACTAGTTATTAAGTACTCTAGATCGCGCGCAAACTGAGTAAATGATTCCATTGGTACTTTTGTTCGTGTATGTAGTTTATTTTAAGTCGCTAAACGCTAGCAATGGGACGTATGCCTTACCTCTGTAGATGTAAACCACAGGAGTTAAAATGGGCATGCTGTATCCGGGATGGTGATTTGACACGGTTGGTAGGCGCCATTTTTTATGTCTGTAGATGATATTGTTAGTTTAAAAGAATGCTTGGAATAAGTCGACGACCTATGTGACCATTGTCATTGACTTCAATATAATGTCGGTAATCCCCAAAGCGTTTGGTACCTCTAACTGAATGTTCTGTAAGTACCAATAGCACCGGGCACGCCTCAATCGCGGCGGTAAGACCCCTCTTTGAAGAGTGTCTGGATAGGCAGAGACCTCTCGCGCCCCGCATTGGTCGAGGCCATGCTGCGGGGCGAGACGGAGTGGGAAGCGGTCGCCTCCTTCTGCGAAGCAGTCATGCTCGCGAAGGAGGAGGCGTGCCGCGTGAGGGAGAGAACAGCGTCCTCCCTCCACCCCAGCCGCAGTGGTAGACGCCCACGGCGACGGACGTCGCCAGACGATCTCCGGCCACCGTAGGCGCGGGCATGCGGGCGGCGAATGGGTGACTCGCAGCCCGACCATGGACCATGCCCGGGTCGACGGCGCGTTGTGTTCCACGCGCGCCTCAAGGAGTGTCAGCATAGTGACGGGGCCTGTAGAGGGCCAAAGCCTGCCGGGGTCGCGGGACTTTTCCATTACCGTGACCCCGGTACTTAAAGGGCTATTGAAGGACACCGTGGATTTTAGTCAGTACGAGTCTGTCAGTATGGGTGGGAGGACTCATTTGATGATTTTACCACGATAAAAGAAAAAAGGGAGTCCCCTCACTCAATGTCTCTTCCTGCCATTCCGATATTACGTGAAAAAAACTTATCCTACAACCGTCGCCAAAGTCCCATCTATCTCTATACTTATACTCATCAAAAGTGGTTTAGTAATTTGGCACGCCGCAGCCCGGCTGGTAGACTCTCTTTGAGAAGTGGTTCAGCAAAAAAAATAAAAAAGGTTACTACTGAGAAATTTCGATAGAAAATACGCTTTACCCAACCGTGACGTCGAACCTAAGACCTCGCCTCCAGCAGTAGCACTTACAACCACTGAACCTAAAGACACTCAATATAATTTATGCCCAATCCATAATGATCTGTTAGCGCAGTCATAACTTCTAAAATATTGCTTTTTTTACTGACGAACAAACAAAATGATTAATATTTATAAAAACCTTGGCTCGGTCGATTTTAAATGTCAGCTTTGTTACATACTTTCGATATGTTTTAGTGCTTGATTCTGAATCTAAATACCGTCGTCTGGGGACGGTCTAGACTCAAAATTAAATCAATCAAAATCAAAAGTCATTTATTCAAATTATGCTGATTTATCAGCACTTTTTGAAGATCAATTTTTACATAAGACAGTCCCCCAAAGCGCCACTTCGACACTTCCTAGTGTTTTGGCTGGGAAGAAGAAGTGGTGGAACAAACTCCCCAGCAACACATCTGTCTGTACGGTTAGAGGAACCAAGATTGTATACAATTTAATAGAACATTCACATTATACATAAATCCGAAATTACATCCCAACCGTGACTAGAAGGCACAAAAGATAAACTAGGACCAACGCAATAAATAACAATTTAATGAAAAATACTATTATAATGTCCCCTCGTAAGACGGGAATCGTGATGAAGTCCGTCACACTTAGCGGCAGGCAAGCCTTAGATTATTTTTATCCAAGTAACAAATGAGTCTTCTCACCCAGGGTGTGTCCGGAGGGACTATCAGACTGTCAGGGCACATGGACGGCGAGTAATGGGTGACCCGCAGTCCAATCATGGACTATGCCCGGGTCGACGGCGCGTCGTATTCAAAGAGCCTTCAGCAATCTGACTGGGTCCCCTTAGAGGGCCATCAGAGCCTGCCGGGGCCTCGGGGCTATCTCATCAGGTAAACACGACCCTGGAATGTAAAGGGCTATTGAAGGATTACCGTGGATTTGATTACGAGTTTGACAGTCCCACCCATCCCAGTTTTCTAAAAGCCATGATTAAAATTTTGAAAAAAAAAAAATGCTTGGTAAATGTTTAAAGTTCTTTGGTTTATTTTGTTATATATAAATCCATACGCATAATAGCAGTTCTTTTTAAACAAAGAGATCTTTGGTGCCCTAGACAGAACTATTCTATCTAGATCTCTTACTATTCTAGGGAAACGGTCTTGTACCTTCTTAAACAGGTCAAAGTGCTGTCGGACAAATATAGCACTTTCTACGATATACATACTGAGCGGAGTAAGGAGTTTCATCCTTTGAAACAACGGTTTACAAGATTCCCATGGTGGGTTTACAAGATTCCCACATACGGATCGAACGCATTTTTTTATGCCCTTAATATTTTATCAGCGTCTGTTGAGTTCCCCATAGTATATAAGGCGATACGCCTCAAGTGGAGTTGGGCAGGGCATCTGGCTAGACGCAGAGATGGCAGATGGAGTGAGGTTTTGGCAGAATGGTGGTCAAGTTTCGGCCATAGAAACCAGGGCGGCCCAAAAGCCCGTTGGGTTGGCGATATTGTCAAGATCGCGGGGAATAGATAGATAAGAGACGCACAGAACCGAGAGATATGGCATAAAAAGGGGGAGGCCTATACCCAGCAGTGGGTGATCCCGGGCTGATATGATAATCATGATGATAAGGCCGTATTGTAAAGTCGATGATACGTAGCCGTGATACGCGGTTAACATCGTACTACATGATTTATTATGTCATTGCTTGATACTGGCCATAAACAACCAAAAATCGCCACGATGATAATTTAGACTTCATTTTGCAACAATTTGATTAATATTTAGAAGAACGATTTAATCTTAATTTAGTGATTTTATCTGAATGATTGATTGGTGAATCAAGACATGGTTCTTGATAGATGGACAGTTATTAATTCTGACATAATCAGCTACCATATTTAATGGAGTAATATAGGTAATTTATTCAGGATTTTTACCTTTACTAATCGATACAAATAAATAAAATTTGAGTGTCCGTTTGTAGTATTAAAATAACCGCTTTTTAACCGACTACGGCAAAGCCAAAAGGAGCGTTATGATTTTGACCGGTATGTATGTTTGTTCCCTCATAACTTCTAAACTAATTATCATTTCATGACAAATTAGGTGTTGTTAGAAACGTTTCAGTTGTCCGCTGGTTATTATAGGGTACGTGACGTGTCACCAAATTCAATATGGCGCCCTCTAGGGGATGTAAAGTCGTAACGGCAAAAAAAAATCCACCCTAAAATTTGATTGTAAAATTCGGTTCATACATACGGCGGCGACCCCTCGCACCCGGTTTTGGTTATGCTGCGGGGTGAGGGGGATTGGGAAGCGGTCAGCTCCTTCTGTGAAGCAGTAATGCTGGCGAAGGAGGTGGCGGGATGGACAGGTCGTAGTATTCCACGGGTGCCACGAGAAGCTGTCAGGAAACAGACGTGGCCTCCACAGGGCCAAACGCCTGCCGCAGTCGCGGGACTTTCTGAAACTCAAATAATAAAAATCAGACCAAATGCGAAAAAAACATGTCTGCTGTATCGGAGTCCCATAAATATTTATTTGTTGTTATAACTGCAAAAAAAATACATCATCAGTGAAAACAACTGTCGATTCATGAGATACAGATGGTGGACAGACAGACGGACAGCGTAATAGGGACCGTTATTCCATTTTTTTTAGGGTGGCAAAATCATCAACTGAGTCCTCCCGCTTGGGTGGGGTGGAAGGGACTGTCAGACTCTTACTGACTAAAATCCACCCGTGTTTCTTCGGATGCCCTTTACGTTCCGGGGCCGCGGTATCCTGGATTGAGAAATAAATCCGCGACCCCAGCAGGCATTTGGCCCCGTAAAACACGACGCGCCACCGACCCGGGCTTGGTCCTTGGTCGGACGGCGAGCTTACTCATTACTCACCGTCCGCAAGCCCGCTCCGCCGCTGTGCCCTCTCCTATTCAGAAGGACACGCGTTGGAGCGTCCACCCGACAGGCTATTCGCAAACGGGCAAAGAGTCCCCTTAGGTACACAGTGCCTAAAAGAGTTTTTGCCCGCATCCCAGGGTGCACCGGCCTGAAAAACTGGTCTTCCCCCCGGACGTATCCGAGAGGGAACTCCAGTCCACGGGCGCTCGTACCGTTATTCCCTTTGGGTACGGAACCCTGTAAACCAAACGGATATAAACATCAGTGGTGTCTCTTCAATACTTTAACAGGTGTGGCTCGAACTATAACCTCCGCCTGATATGGTAATCGTTTGAGCCGGATTTGGTCACCCATTCATCTTGACACAATGATCAAATATCTTCGATCACTATTAATTCTGCTTCACTGACATTTTCTTAGTCATTCTAATTTGTAAGGACTTGTTTATCGATTTTGTTTTTTGATTGAATTAATTACAAATTTCTTTTTTCGGTTTCCCCAGGATGTATTTCTTCACTGGCTTGAGAGCTGTCAGTTCCGGATTAACCCATAAACAAGTAAGGCAATTGGCTATTTGACAGTAGCTATTAATAACAAATATAATTAGTCCGTCATTTAGAGCTTTAAAAAAATAACGGACAAGTATTTTTTCTTTTGGAAAATCAATGAATATTCACCTAAATACAACGCTTTAAAGCTCGAGAGTGGGGGCTCGTGACTTCAGAATTCAATAGAATTTTAATAAATTGTGACGTATTTAAAGCAAGGTTCGGACTTGATGGTCCAGGTTTAAACCAAGGTTTATTTAGTTTTTGTAATAAGGCCGATTATGTCCTAACCTTCTTACCTTGGTATATTGAACACAAAACCGCAGGAATGACAGTCTACCAACCAACTATGTTGAACATCTGGTTGGAGTGTAGCCTTAGGGGCGCTATGGCGCGGGACTTAGAAAATTTTTCGTGTTTGCCCCTAACCATACTCAAGGTGAAAAGTAAGGAGAAATTTTCTAAGTCCCAAACATTTTTTTAACCAAATTTTTTTTCGTTTTCTTTGCTTCTCGTAGCGCCTCTAAGGATATACTCCAACTCCTAAAAATCCGCCCCTAAGGCTACCCACTGACCGAACATCTTGTGGTATTGATGGTAAATACTCCGAAGGTCTACTTGACTAACTGCCCGGGGACATCTGCAACTACATCACAACATCTGTTTCTTAACGTCTCATGGATGTCTTCTATTGTCCGTGAGATTCTTAGTATTCCTCTTCATCAATTATTTTTGACATGACCACAAAAACAAAAGACGTGTGGCACTCGGGGACTGCCGCGGTAAACCAATAGCTTGTGTGAGACTTTTCAGTGTTGTGAATAATTTATGGGCGAAAGATTGAAACAAAATGTCCATTTAGTTAAAATCATTTCTGATGAAGAAGTGCTTCAAATTATAGCAGAGCCCGAGACCTCGAGCATCAAACGCAACATTGTCAAAAATCGACATCGTTTTTAAGCCTTTGTCAAACAGGCAGGCGTGACGAATGCGAAGCGAGGCGTTTTTATTTGTAATGTATGGAATTGATTGAATCCAGTCACATAGAAAAGCGAAAGCGATCCGATAGCGTGACAGAACTATTGGACTGACGTCTCGCTTCGGTTCGGTATCGCTTTGAATTCGCTTCGCTTTCACCTGTCTGACAAAAGCATTAAAGTGCCTTCTCAGGACGTTTTTGAAGAAAACCATATTTTCTACAATATGAGGCTAACACTGTTTCTGCAGACTCAATAGTTCCCGCGATGAAGCCTTTCAGAATTTATAATTTTTACGGACTTTGTTTTTAAGCCATTGCATAGCTTTTATCGCGGGCGGATTTTTTTCTTTAAAAAAAATGCTATACAATAGTATATTTTAAAGAAAAAAATAACGCCTACCTCGAATATTTAACGAGAATATAATGTATTTAAAATGTTTGTGGTGCACTACTGTAATAAAGAAATAAAATTATAATGAAGATATAAGTGGGTCTTTTATATACAGGATTCCCAGGTCTCGCTTCCGAACTGGGTCAAAATTTTCAACAGGTTATGGGTCCAGCACGCTTCCACTGCGCCACTCTGCTTTGTTGTGGGAGAATTTTAAAAGTAACTTTCATTGAATGGAAGAAAAAAACGTGTTGTGACGACCACAAGTAAAATGGGATCAGGGCAGGAAGATGATGATACAAATATTCGCTCGTTTAAGTTATGGGTGATTCCGTCGTTTCGTGCAAATTGCGACGATCCGCGGAATCAAAAAAAATATTTAAATTTGACATATATTTTTTTTCTATTCGAGTTAAAATCGTCGTCACATTCATAAAAAATGGAAGGCACTTTTTTATATTGTTTAGTCATTGAAATATGGCTAGCTGAAAATCAACAACAGGATGGTGATGAAAACTGTATGGATTGTAATGAACTAGGGTGAGATGAAAACAAATTTACAACATTGGCTTATCAATATTGAAAATAATTGTATTACCTATTTACTAATAGTAATGAGAAAAGCTAGAATCTTTGGTCTCAATCACAAAATCACAGAAATAACGTAAAAAATGAACTTCTAAAAGCTATCAAATAAACAGAATAACCTGCTCTACAATGGGCATTACAAAACTATAACAGGTAAGCAATCTTTTGGTTTTTGAGTCAAAGCTCCGCTCCTGGGCTCCCCCGTTGACGCAGTCTCCAGCCTCAGCTCGTGGAGGACGTGGTGAGCGCCCTGTTCCCATCGCGGGGAGAGCATACTCTCCTGCCCATGGCTCCGTCTCCGACGATGCCGTCGGAGGTAGAAGGTGACCGAGGTAGACCTGAGAGTGGCGGTACAACGGCCTCGACTGGGGGGGTTCTTTAGCGCATGCCTGGAGAGGGGTCAGTTCCCGCTTCGTTGGAAGACGGGGAAACTGGTCCTGATCCAGAAGCCCGGGCGCCCTGCGAACTCTCCGTCCGCATTCCGGCCCATCGTGCTGCTCGACGAGGTGGGCAAGCTCTTTAAAAGAGTAATTGCAAACCGCCTCGTCGGGCACCTGAATCGGGTGGACCCGGACCTTGCGGTGAGCCAGTTTGGCTTCCGCAGGGGGCGTTCGACTGTGGACGCCATCATGGGCGTGAGAGCCCTCACGTCGGGGGATGCGGTATCCCGGGGCAGGGTCGTCTTGGCGGTGTCTTTGCACATCACCAATGCCTTTAACACCCTGCCCTGGAGTTGCATCAGGAAGGCACTCCGGTATCACTGGGTGCCGACCTACCTCCGTCGCATAGTCGAGGACTACCTGACGGACAGGGCCGTCATCTACCCCGGTCGCCGGGGAGAATGGAACCGGGGGAGATGTCGTGCGGTGTTTCGCAGGGATCGGTCTTGGGGCCGCTCCTGTGGAACATCGGCTACGACTGGGTGCTGCGCGGTGACCTCCCTGACGGCGTCGGTGTAATATGTTATGACGACGACACGCTCGTCCTGGCGGAAGGAGAGTCGCACCAGGCGGCGGCCGACTTGGCGACGCAAGCGGTAGCGATAGTCGCTTATAAGATCCGGCAGTTGGGACTCAACGTGGCACTGCACAAAACGGAGGCCATGTGCTTTCATGGCCGTCTGAAAGCGCCACCGTCAGAGTCCCACATAAAAGTAGAGGGGGTTTGCATCGGCGTTGGGAGGACGATCAAGTACCTGGGACTCGTCCTCGACAGCCGGTGGAACTTTAGGGAGCACTTCCTACGTTTGGCCCGACGCGACCACTAAAGCTGGTCGCATGCCAGAGGGTCATGGCTATCCGAATGGTCTGAGGATACCGCACGATCGCCGGCGAATCGGCTAACGTCCTTGCCGGATTGCTGCCCTGGGATCTGGAGGCGACCGCCCTCCGGCACGTCTATGAGTGGCGCGTGGAGGCGCAGCGCCGGGGCGAATGATGATTTTACCACGATAAAAAAAACCTATTTCTTTCTGTAAGGAATAAAATTCACGATTGTTTTTTATTTGAGCATATTTTTCTCGTTTATGTAGCCGATCCTTAGCTAATTTTTCTTCTCTTGACAAGAGACTTTTTACGAGTTTTACCCATATTTATGCTGAAATTAAAAAAAGAAATAGTAAATTATACGAAAAAACATGTATTATGTAGATAATACTCTATACATACTGGAACACAATTATTTTTAAATAAAAATAAAAATTCTTCATTTCCTTCCAAAATTGTTTATTACCTTCCCGCAAAAAAATGGATGGAACGGATGGTAATGCAGAGGAGATGAATGAAAAAATTCACAATTTATATAGATAACTTCGTTGTAGAATACATTTAAAATTTGATTTTAAAATAGCACCAATATGGCTTTAAGAGATATCCATATTACATATTTATAATAATTTACTTCTAACGGTACCTTGAGAAATCGAAGGAAGGTGATGAGTTGATTTATGGACGAAACGCTGGTTACAATTCGAAGATCGTTAATAATTTTATCTACAATACGCGCACGTCCACTCGTCGCTGTTACCAGGGACGATAGACGAGAATAAACCCGTTTTGACAGGAATCGTATCGAAGATCGTCTCGTACTCTCTTAAATTAAGAAGTTTCTGTGTACGGATAGTAATGAAGTTTTTTTTGTGACAATTCGAAAAAGGAGCATTTTACATATAAATATTGTAATAAATTTAAAATTAGAATACATAAATTGTAGTTCAGGCATTTAGGTTTAATATTGCTTATTAGTTATAGTCATAATTACGAATGTAGAAAAATAAACATCGAAAGATCTACCGAAGTCCCAAGTTGGAAACGGAGAGGAATGATTTTACAGACAGTTTTACATTTTTTTTAAATATTTAATTAAAAAATATGTAATATAAGTGATACTACTTTTAAAGTTATTATATCTTTATCCTCTAAGCAAAAATCTGTTCACTTTTTCTAATAAATTCATGGGTAAATTCGTGTGGAATTGGTTTTTGCACGAAACCACGGAATGACCCTTATAGTATATGAACAAACCCTTACTAAAGACACTGAACATAATGTCATGCACAAATCGGTGTGTAATTTATGTAACACGTTTAATCATCTGAATTGCTGAACATGATTAGATCAGCTCTCCATAGGGCGATGCTCTAGGCCTGGTGGCTTACCATGATGTCTTAAAACGTGAGTATTTAGTCTGTGGGAAAGAGACAGGTCTAGCGCCATCTCGTTCCCTGAGCGGAACAACTCACGGTTTGAACCGTCATGGTAAGTCATCTGGTTTGTGCGTAAGGTCGGATTGTATTTTGATTTTATTTGTCTTTTAACGCACACAAAATTATAGCCTTTTTTTTACGTGTAAAGTCATCAAATGAGTCCTCCCAACCAGGGCAGAGCGGGAGGGACTGTCAGACTCGTACTGACTAAATTCCACGGTGTCCTTCAATAGCCACGGTAATTAGTGAGTCCCGCGACCCTGGTATGCTTTGGCCCTCTAGAGGGCCCCCGTCATTTTGCTGACACTCTTTGAGGTGCGCGTATAACACAACGCGCCGACTGCCCGGGCATGGTCCATGGTTGGACAGCGAGTCGCCCATTACTCGCCGCCCGCATGCCCGCGCCTACGGTGGCCGGAGATCGTTTGCCGACGTCTGTCGCCGAGAGTATAAAATTTCTCCTGTATCGTGGGTGCGTTTACAAACATATGAACTCACATACACAAACACCCAGACCCGGAACAACTACTTGTACATCATACAAATGGAGACGGAGGGGGACCAACTAACCACTCCAAAGATGATATACATACATAAACTCACGCTTTCTTCGGGTAGGCAGAAACTACAGAGCACCACCAGCTACGATCCTTACATACTCCTTTCACCTCATCCACATTCATACATCTGGTCATACAAGCACGTCGATTGCTAGTACTACGCACCCGGCCTTTCTGAAGCACTTCACCAATAAGGTCAGTGTAGGTCTTCCTAGGGCGTCCAAGAATTATATAACATAATTACTGACCTTTAAGTATTTATTTGAAGGTGTACGTTAATTTTACTATTTAAAATCAATTTCAAGGACAAAAATAATCCCAAAATCATTGTACGTATGAACCAAATGCATTTTTAGTTATCGGTGGTTAAAAGGTTAAAACTAGAGGTGTGCCTACTAGTCGGGGAAAGTGTCGACTAGTAGGCCTTACTTTTTGGTTTAATCATCCAATGAGTTCTCCCGTCCAGGGCAGGACGGGAGGGACTGTCAGACTTGTATTGATAAAAATTCACGGTGCCTTTCAATAGCCCTTTACGTTCTGGAGTCACTGATGTTGCTGGAGGCGACTATAAGTAGGCTAAGATAACAAAATCATGTACTATCAGCCTATTGCCGTCAATTGCTGAACGTACGCCTCCACCAAAGAGCGCCCTCCCGGTCCTGGGCAGTCTGCATCCATCAGCTGCCAGCCACATTCTTCAATCCGCAGGGCGTCCTACACTAAGTTTGCCCATTCCTGTTTGACATTGACATTGACAGGCCTGTTGGTCTAGTGGTTAGTGACCCTGACTGCTATGCCGGAGGTCGTGGGTTCGATTCCCACCCAGGACAGATGTTTGTGTGATGAGCACTATCATTTGTTCTGTGTCTGAGTGTAATTTATCTATAATATGTATGTATTTAGAATAAGTATGTTTATTAGTTGTCTAGTACCCATAACACAAGCTATGCTTAGCTTGGGACTAGATGGCGTTGTGTGATAGTTGTGGAATATTTATTTTATTTATTTAGTTATTCGCGGTCTCCACTCTATTAGCACATCTCAGCTCCATCTTCCATCTGTCCGTCTACAGACGTGGTCGGCCCACTTCCACTTCAGCATGCTTATTCTACGCGCTATGTCGGTTACCTTGGTTCTTTGGTAAATGACTTCGTTCCGAATTCTATCCACCGGAGAATCTCCATACATCGGATATTATGATCTTTTTGCTAATGCTTATAGAATTATCTTAATCCTAATAAATTAATGTGAAAGTAAATGTGTTTTTTTGTTACTTTTTCACGACCAAATCACTGATCAGATCATCCTGAAAATTTGCATAAACTTTGTCAGGTGTACAGAGACTGGGAGAGGGCCAAAGCCTGCCGGGGTCGCGGGACTGTCTCTTCGGGTAACCGTGACCCTGGAACGTAAAGGGCTATTGAAAGATCAGCGTGGATTTTAGTCATTACGAGTCTAACAGTCCCTCCCGCCCCAGAGGAATCATCTGCTAAACAATTCCGCGACCCCGTTAGGCACCCTGAACTTTATCTACTACTAGTGGACCTTATATAGCCGACTGTGACTATAGACGACTAAAAGACTAAAAACGGCCGACTGTTCTCAGTTGGTCCACCTCTAGTTAAAACTTTATTAATAGTTAGTATAAAATTAAAGGTTCATTTTATAGACGGCTGACCTTTCAATTTTAAAGATTTTGATACCATTTCGTAACCGAGTAAGTATGTAATAACATTTCGGTATGTATATAAGATTATTTCATCCACATTGCTTAGTATAAAAAAACTGACTAGTTTTGCTAACAGCTGAATTCTATAATTATTTTACAGGGAGCTACTTTTTATCTTTTTTGAAGTGAAAACTTCTTTAGCGGCGTTGTGCACTTTTTTTGGAATGGGTAAAAAATGTTAAACTCGCGTCAGGACACGTGACCTGATCGAAAATTCGTAAGACGGCGCAGGGCGCTTGCGCGAATGTTCGTGTGTGTTTATTACTATTCAAGTTTTCACTTCTGCCGGCACTCCCAGAGTGCAACCCGTCGTTTTTTTTTAACATGGTAATATTATCAAATGTGTCCTTGCACCCAGGGCGGGATGGATTCGCACTGACTTAAATCCACGGTGATCCTTCAACAGCCCTTTACGTTCCAGGGTCACGGTTACCTGAGACAGTCCCGCGACCCTGGCAGGCTTTGGCCCTCTAAGGGGGCCCAATCGGATTGCTGACAGCTCTTTGAGGCGGGCGTGGTCCATGATCGGTCGGTGAGTCATCCATTACTCGCTACCCGTATGTCCGCGCAGGAATTACTCATGCATCGTGGGTGCGTTTACAAAAAAAATAACTCACATGCGAACACCCAAATCCGACACAACTATTTGTTATTATCATCATAATTTCAGCCTATTGCAGTCAGGATATAAGCCTCTCCCAGGGAGCGCCACAGCGCACGATCTCCTGCTTTTTTCATCCAGCCACTGCCAGCTACCTTCTTCAGGTCATCGGTCCATCTTGGGCGGACGTCCCACCCTACGCTTACCTACACGCGGTCTCCATTCAAGAACCTTCCTACTCCACCTTTAGTCGGTTCTGCGGCAGACAAGACTAGCCCACTGCCACTTCAGCTTGCTACAAATTTTGACAATATGTATAAGTTTGGTCAACTATTTGTAGGTCATCTATTCTTCTATACTTATAATAAATCTGTAGAGAGGCCAATTCTGTACATGAAATATATTTTAAAAATAACTATTAAGGGGTGATTAGGGATCGCTACTGATGCCAAAAATGCAAACAGTAAATTTTTTGTCTGTCTGCCTGTCTGTATGTTCATTATAGAAACAAAAAATACTCAACGGATTTTAACGAAATTTGGCACAATTATTCTTCATACTCCTGGGCAGGTTACAGTATACTTTTCATTACGCTACGATCAATAGGAGCAGAGCAGTGAAGGGAAATATTGGGAAAACGGGAGAAGTTACTCCATTTTTTAAGCTTCCGTCGCGTGTGCAGCCTTAGTGGTTAAAGCTACATATAAATCATGTATGACGGAAATGTTCTCCTTAAAATTATTTAAAAATATTCTTTGACAGCATATGTTTATCTTTTATCGTTGACTCACAGTAACACGTGAAACTCCACGCGGGCGAAGCCGCTGGCAAAAGCTAGTACAAAATATTAAAGTTATATTTTATATAATATATTATATAAAATATTATATATATAGTTCCGTACACTTAGCACAGCAGCCAATGGCCAACCATGCCATCATTAAATGGCTCGTGACTGTACGTCTGGTCATACAACCTTAAAACTAGTCTGCACTTTACTCATCAATTTACTAAATCATTGCTTACGTAAATGTAAATCATATCGAAAGCTTTAATTATAAGTTGAGTTTACATCAATACTTAGTTCATTTAAGGTCAACTTGTATTACTATTTGATAAGAACCGGGTCACTGAATAGTATTTATCAGTCTAAAATCAGTTCCCTCTGCTGGGACACAGATCTCCTCTCTATTTGTTTTAAACATTGCTCCCCATTTTTTTTTAACGTGTTAAATTAATCAAATGAGTCCTCCCACCCAGGGCAGAGCGGGAGGGACTGTCAGACTCGTACTGACTAAAATCCACTGTGTCCTTCAATAACCCTTTACGTACCGGGGTTACGGTAAATCATCAAATCATTACGGTAAGTCCCGCGACCCCAACAGGCTTTGGCCCTCTATAAAGGGTGTATGTTCCCATTATACCTCGCGTCCCCGTCTCATAAACTGTTCCCCTACATTTTTTTATCTGTGATAAATCCCATCTTGTTGTATTCAAGTTTAAGTAGTAAATTCCAGTTTCTTATCTGCTACTAAGAATTTAGCTTACTGACGTAAGCGATAACTAATGAGTTTGAGAATTATCCATTGTTGTAAGACAATAATGATAAATAGTAGCAATTTATCATAATGACGGTACATTTACCATATCAAACCTATTACTGAAATCAAATATTCAGCAGCTCACAATTTAAGACCATTTAATATTAGTAGTCATTTTTACCCGTGTTGCTAGGCAACTGGGCTTCTCCCAGTTGTAATGTCCCTTTGTGCCTCTTGGCCTTGTTTTGTTCGGTCTCCTGCTTGCATCTCCATGCAAGCAGGAACGTAGAACCTGATGCGCCGTCGACTAGGGCCTAGCTCTTGATCAGACGGCGAGCTACCCATTACACGCCATCAGGTTATAAACTAATATCTATGTACTTAACTATGTACTTACTATGTACTTAATATCTGTGTAATTCTCACGAACTTTTTGTTACTTTACTGTTAGCGATACTTATGTATAGGAATGATTCCTATACATAAGTATCGCTACCACAACTATATTGCCTAGAAGGCTGACATTATTGCCAATTTGCCACGCCTATATACATACAAAATAAATTGTTATATCTATATCCGACTACCATCGCCGAAAATAAACATAACAAGGTCAAAAAACATCATAAAATTGCGCCCGAAACCAGGTCACATTACTAGTAGAATGTTTACTGTGAATAACATTTAATTAATATTTGCAATATCTACATATACGAGTATGTATCTTACTTATATTATAAACTTGAAAGTTTGTTTGGATGGATGTTTGTAACTCTTTTACGCAAAAAACCACTGAACAGATTTGGATGAAGTTTGGTACGCGATAGTTTATAACCTGGGTTAACACACATAACAGTTTTTATACCAATTTTATGTTCCTGAAAGATAATTTTCGATTTGTAACGAGTGAAGTCGCTGGCAACAAATAGTAATATTATAACAGCGAAAGTCCGTGAGAATTTGGTACATAGATATTAGTCTATAACCTGACGGCGAGTAATGGGTAGCTCGCCGTCTGATCAAGAGCTAGGCCCGAGTCGACGGCGCATCGTGTTCTACGTTCGCCTCAAGGAATTGTCAATAAACTGACGTGGGTCCCTATAGGGCCAAGCGCCTGCCGTGGTCGCGGGACTGTGTTACAAAGACACCGTGGCCCTGGAACGCACGGGCATGTGAAAGAACAGGGTGTATTTTAGTCAGTAAGAGTCTGGCAGTCCCTTCATCTCCAATCAGAGCGGAGAGAATCATTTGTTGATTTTACCACCTACCCTTTTCTGCAAATAAGATGTCGGATGTAACGCATCATATTATGTAACTAATGTATCGGCTCAGAATCAGATTCTTTTATTTGTGGATCATTTTTATTACTCCAACATTAGATAACAGCATATCTGTTGCAAAAAAACTTACTCTAATTAAAAAAATACTATTATAAATGTCTAAACATGACATTTGTATAAAATATCATTAAATAAATTTATAGTTTCTGGTACAACTACCAACTTAATTGAGGGCGGCAAATCTCTTACAAATGTTGCAATAACTGAGGATTAAAGAGCACTGGATATTTTAGACTTATAAAAAACTATTTAAAAACTGGTTAAAAAGGTCTAATACTTTATTTGGAAGTCATTTATAACAGTATTCAATATACACTTGCGACTAATTAAGAATAATAAAAAATGGTATCGTTTTAAAGGTTTAACTGTTAAGAGCGCGTTCAGAAAGTTGTTGTCGACCCGGGCATGGTCGACCATGGTCGCCCATTACTCGCCGCCCGCATGCCCGTACGACGGTGGCCGGAGTTCGTCTGGCGACGTCCGACGCCGTGGGAGCCTACCACTGCGGCTGGGTCGGAGGGAGGACGCTGTCGTCTCCCTCACGCGGCCCGCCTCCTCCTTCACGAGCATGACTGCTTCGCAGAAGGAGGCGACCTCTTCCCACTCCGTCTCGCCCCGCAGCATGGTCTTTACCAATGCCGGGCGCGAGAGGTCTCCGCCTATCGCCGTCATGAGGACACGGCGGTGGTCTGCCCAAGCGGGGCAGTCCTGCACCGTATGCTCCACCGTGTCCTCAGGACGATTCCGCAGTGGTGACACCTAGGCGTTTCGCGATTACACAGCCTAGTACAATTTTTACCATGTTCCAACGTCACAAGCCCCCACTCCCCACTCTTTGGAAATATTCGTTGATTGTTTTTTTTTTAATTTTTAAATATTTTACTTTTAATATTTTTTAAATGTAGTATGTATTTATAGGTATTTTTTTTGTCTGTATAAATTGAAGCTTAATTGACATGACTTGACATGAGGTCTCGAAAACAAAAAAAAAACAAAAATTTTCAATAGGCTCTAACCGCTTAAAAACCTTCACATTTATTCTATACTTCTTATTACAAATGATGTACAAACAAATTCTTTTGTTTGTATATATGTACTACGTGTACAGTCATAAATAAGCATGAATAAATAGCATTATTCAAGGTTAACATTACTTTTATTTTTACAGACAAACCCATTCGGACGCCGAGTAATGCGTGACTCGCCGTCTGATCGTGCTCCACGCACGCCTCAAAGACCTTTTAGCAATATAAAATTTGACAGCACGACTAGTGCAGTGGCTGAGCGATTGGAATGCTCCGCTGCGTGTCGCGGGTTCGATTCCCGCATGGTGAAAATATATGTATGATCTACAAGTAGTTGTTCCGGGTCTGGGTGAAAACGCACCCACGATACAGGAGAAATTCCTAGTGTGGGGAAACGTTTTTTTTTAAAAAAAAACGTCTGATGGAGCTCCCATAAAGTGCCACACGCCTGCCGAGGTCGCGAGACTATCTAAATAGGTGACCATGCCTCTGGAACGTAAAGGGCTATTAAAGGAAACCGTGGACTTTAGTCAGTACAAGTTTGACAGTTCCTTCCGTCCTGCTCTGGGTGGGAGGCCTCATTTGATGATTTTAAAAACAAACATAATCAAGAATAAATATAATTTATTTACGCACACGACTGTACGTGTGAAGTAATATTTCCGGATTCATAATTATATTTTTCCCTAATTATTTATGTATCAATAGCATACTTACTTTATGATTAACTAATGCTATATGGATTTCCCACAAGGATTTTCGTACGAAGAAGTCAGCAATTAAAAGATTTCTGCAGAAGGGTTGCAACTTTTAGTATGGGCCTTGGCATCAATTTCTTTTTTTCTTTCGCCAGTGATTAAATTTTGGCCACAATTAGACTACAACCTAAGAAGTCCATAGAAAAAAAAAATTTAGTTTGTAAACCGTAACCAACCAGAGATATGGCAGTTATTATTTTGTTCTAATCACACACATAAGATGATTTTACCACGTTAAAAGAATTTATAAAGCTTTAAACTTTCGCATTTGTTAAAATAAATCAGTTAAAACTAAGATGTCTAGAAACATTGTTCTTCTAGACTTATTTGGAGATCTATAGATCATACTTAGTACTTATTTAAAAAGAGTTTGCAAGTAAGTACATACTAAGTAAGATTTAAGATCTCCATTTTTTTGTTGTTGTGCAAAAGTGACAGGATTCAATGCAAAGCCGAAGTTCGTGATAAGTAACGTTTAGAAAGGATCTTACGAAGATCACGATTTTGGTTGAATAGACGTAATGTACATACAACATAATTTTTAGTATATGCGAAACCTGCGGGCAGCGAGTAATGGGCGACTCGCTCTCCGACCATGGACCATACCCGGGTTGACGGTGCGTTGTGTTCCTCGCACGCCTCAAGGAGTGTCAGCATAATGACGGGGCCCCCCTGTAGAGGGTCAGAGCCGCCGGGGTCGCGGGACTCACGAATTACCGTGACCCCGGAACGTAAAAGTCTATTGAAAGACACCGTGGATTTTTGTCAGTACGATTCTGACAGACCCTGATTTACCACGCTAAAAAAAATGCGAAACCTGAATATACTTTGTTTAGAATCAGTAACTGATTTGATTCCAATAATTTTTACACCATGTTATATTTATTTCCAAATATATTTGAATTAAATTTTATCACCAGTTCATTGCAATACAATCACTGTACGGTTATGTACCTATTGCCAAACTATTATCAATGAGTGTACGACCCGGGAGGCGAGGGTTGCGCGGGGGTACCGCGAAATGAGCATGTTTTTGAACGGACAACCAGGTAACATAACAAGCTTATAACTTTGCTATTTTTCGTGATAAAGTTTTGTAATTTTGTACATAGATTCGTTACACAAAAATAGTAGACAGGTGTATCGGGTTTCGCATAAACAAAAAATTATGTTGTATAAGTAAACAAGTGTACACGTTTTTTCATTACTCTTACTCTGAAAGCAGGTCTGAACATGCGTGAGGAGCGGGTGTAAAGTTATACTTTGCAGCCCTAGGGAGAAGCGCTTTCAACTGAAAAAACAAGTTCTATTTTGACATATTTATTGAACCATATTCTAACTTTTTATACAGCTAATCTCTACGTTACGGGCGCCAAACCCCGTCTCGGTACTTATCTAGTACTTTAGTACTAGTTACTTTAACCCCTTGGATAACAATATAAAAAATTATTACGTATAAAGACGTCAGTAAGGAAGACTTTTGCCAAGCTAATAAATGTGTGGTTTTATTAAAAAATCAACAACTGTTGTTTAGTCATAAATTGTTTAAATTTTTGCGAATAATCAATTTGTGAATATTTTGAATGAATTAAGCCCTAAAATTAAACTGTTTGACCTCTACTATTTCCTAGTTAAATATAAATGAAATAATTGCTTATTTTAACGGTCACAATGTTTTGTGAACTTTTGCTAGTGTGGCCATGATTTTGTTTTTTTTTGGGATATCACTAACTTGCGTCACAAAAGGAATTTCTCCTGTATCGTGTTTACGTACAAACATATAAAGTCACATAAACAAACACTAAGGGAAACTGGACTCGGGCACGCCGCAATCGCGGCGGTAAGACCCCTCTTTGAGGAGTGGCTGGATAGGCGTCACGGCGTCCTTACCTTCCGCATGACGCAGGTCCTCACCGGACACGGAAGTTTCGGGAGGTTCCTGTGTCTGATAAGGAGGGAGGAAACGCCTGGGTGTCACCACTGCGAGGACCGTCCTGAGGACACGGTGGAGCATACGGTGCAGGACTGCCCCGCTTGGGCAGAGCATCGCCGTGTCCTCACGACGGCGATAGGCGGAGACCTCTCGCGCCCGGCATTGGTCGAGGCCATGCTGCGGGGCGAGACGGAGTGGGAAGCAGTCGCCTCCTTCTGCGAAGCAGTCATGCTCGCGAAGGAGGAGGCGTGCCGCGTGAGGGAGAGAACAGTGTCCTCCCTCCGACCCACCCGCAGTGGTAGACGCCCACGGCGACGGACGTCGCCAGACGATCTCCGGCCACCGTAGGCGCGGGCATGCGGGCAGCGAGTAATGGGCGACTCGCTGCCCGACCACGGACCATGCCCGGGTCGACGGCGCGTTGTGTTCCACGCGCGCCTCAAGGAGTGTCAGCAAACTGACGGGGCCTGTAGAGGGCCAGAGCCTGCCGGGGTCGCGGGTCTTACCCATCACCGTAACCCCGGTACGTAAAGGGCTCGTGAAGGACACCGTGGATTTTAGTCAGTACAAGTCTGACAGTCCCTCCCGCCCTGCCCTGGGTGGGAGGACTCATTTGATGATTTTACCACGCTAAAAAAAAAAAAAAAAAAGGGAAACTGGACTGAGGCCGCAGCATTTCATGTTTTTGTTACGTAAAGTAAATGGGAACTTTGACGATAATTTAATGGAAAAAATCAGTTCCTCGTTCGTACACTAGGGGCGCTTTATCAATTTCCCATAATATTTCCCATATATTTTATTTTTATTTTTAAACGCTGTAAATATTTCAAGGACATAGGAAATATTATTTATAGGAAATATTTGATCCGTACGGGGACGGATCAAATATTTGTATTTCGTTTTTTAATAACTTTGTCCCACACTAGGAATTTCTCCTGTATCGTGGGTGTGTTTACAAACATAGAAACTCACATATACAAACACCCAGAGCCGGAAGAACTACTTCAGCAGATCATACAAATATTTGTTCCGTGCGGAAATTGAACCCGCGACATGCTGCGCAGCAGTCGATCGTTAGTATGTTAACCAAACAATTTATCTGCTTAATATAAGAATAGATTAGTATAGATATTATAAGTCTATTTATAGTTTATAAATAACGTAGATATTAATAGTTATTGAAGGAGATTACTAACACATTTACTACGAAAAAAAAAATTCATTAACAAAAAAAAACTACCGTGTATTTGTTTCCGATAATCCTCAAACCATGGTCACTCTACAATATTAGCATTGCTATACAAAATCAATTCGTTAGAGGTCGACCATTGTTTTGGTAATTATCCTATGATTTCATCTCCATACTATGCTTTTGTCGTGATCATAATGTTGACTTGTGTTTCTCATTAATATGTATGAGTATTAAAATTTAGAAGGGAATCTTTCGACTAGTTGTTCCCCGTCTACCACTACTCGTCTCCTATTAGTCACAGCGTGATGTTATATAGCCTATAGCCTTCCTCGATAAATGAACTATCCAACACAAAAACAATTTTTCAATTCAAACCAGCAGTTCCGGAGATTAGCGCGTTCATACAAACAAACTCTTCAGCTTTGTAATATTATATGTATAGTATAGATATAGATTTTTTGCCTAAATCGATATTTTAACCGACGAAAAAAAGGAGGAGGTTCTTAATTCGACTAGTGTATTTTTTACGATTTATAAAAATCTTTTTTTAGAAAGAATTAAACCTCAATGTTGGTCTCATTTTTGGTACGCAGGTAGTTTATTACGTGGTAAAATCATCACATGAGTCCTCCTACCCAGAGCAGAGTGGAAGGGACTGCCAGACTCGTACTGACTAAAATCCACGGTGACCTTCAATAGCCCTTTACGTACCGGGGTCACGGTAATTACACCCGCAACCCCGGCAGGCTTTGGCCCTCTACAGGCCCCGTCACTATGCTGACACTCGTTGAGGCGCGCGTGGAACACAACGCGCCGTGAGGTAGTTTATTACCTGGATTAACTTATCATCTAGAACCTGATAATGATACGGCATGCCGTATATGATTACTTCCCAGGATTTGATCCCTATTAGCAACACTATCGAATGGTGTAATAATAAGGGGCTATGATTTGATTTTCCTAAATCAGCGGGTTCGATTCTTGGCCAGGATTATTGATTTTTCTAAAATCCAATGATACAGTTTTAATTTTCGTCAAAATCGGTCTCGTGATCTCTTTCAACGTTTTTTGATATTCCTCAGACTGAGGCTACATTAGACAGCGATTTGCGATGCGACTGGAAGAGCGAAACAGATTACACGTGGTATCGCTGATTTACGGTGTAGCCATTTACGTGTGCATTCATTTATTTGTTTTAATCGCTCATGTGTCGCAGATCGCGTCGCGGCCTAATGTAGCTTCAGCCTCATAGTTTCGGATGTAGCCGTCCACGAGCAGTTGAAAAATTCACCCTGTGTGAGTTGCGTTAGATACTTTCGCATATAAAACATTGATTTATTGATAGTATATAATAAAATTCGTCATACAAACAATAAAAATAGGCGGTTTATTGTACCATATATGTTTACCTTGACATTTTTGATATTATTTGTGATAGGCATGTCAAACCGCACCGACAGATATATATTTGATTTGATCTTCAAATATCTATGGATTGGATCAATATTTTTTTTTTTAGTTACTGTAAATGTCATCTTTAGGAATTTTGAATGAACAATATTAGAAATTGAACTTGTATAAATGCAATGGCTTGACTAGCACCCATGAATTTGAGCCGTTTGGGGTTGAAACACTAAGGCCACGGGGGTCCACGGGTCGAAGTGTTTTTTGAAGTGAAAACTTCTTTAGCGTCGTTGTGCACTTTTTTTGGAATAGGTAAAAAATTTTAATCTCGCGTCAGGACACGTGACCTGATCGAAAATTCGTAAGACGGCGCAGGGCGCTTGCGCGAATGTTCGTGTGTGTTTATTACTATTCAAGTTTTCACTTCTGCCGGCACTCCCAGAGTGCAACCCGTCGTTTTTTTTTTTACTGTTTGCTTCGCGTTTGACCACTATCTCACCTGATGGTTAGCGAAGATGTGGTTGACGGTAAAGCAAGCTTGTCTACAAATAAAATATTCACTCTTGAAGGAAAACTTTGAAGAACTTGCTGAACGTATAGTTGACTCTTCGCGTGACCAGAGCGCTGGCTTATTTCTTGGTCAAAGAATCAACATTGTCATCCAACGTAGCAATGCTGCCAGCGTTCTGGGCACTTATCCTGTTGACAGCGAATGATTTTTTTTTACACTCTTTGTTAGTACTTTTAATTTATTCATTTAACATACATGTAATTAATTACATTTTTAAATATTTAAATAAATAAAAAAACCATAAAACTATTATAGATATAAAAATAGAGGTCCGCCGGTATGGGAGCAGGGTCCAAGCTACCGGTGTTTAGGGCTCCAGTGACAGGAACCTCCTCACAATGCGAGCCATATCGAGGAGCACTGCCTTCTGAATCAGGCCCTTGATCCAACCACCTACGAAGAGCCTCGACAGGTGTTCGTCGAGGCTCTTGGCCATCAGGCCATTGGCCGTAACGACTTGGCACAATGATAGACGAGCTCACATTCCACATGTCGACAACCTCGCGAGCCAAGTCAAGATATTTTATTTATCTTTCTCGGCTTTCACGAGGTTCTCGTCATGTGGAATGGTAACATCGATTATCATTACGCGGCGCGCTGATCTGTCTATCACTACTATGTCAGGCTTATTAGCGATAATAGTCCTGTCAGTAATGATAGGCAGATCCCAGTACATCGTGACATGGTCTTTCTCGAGAACTGGGTCGGGCACATACTTGTAATACGGTACCTCAGAATCCACAAGTTTGTATTTCAAAGCAAGTTGCTTGTAAATAATCCTGGCCATTAGGTTATGCCTGTGCAGTACTTTAAATTATTATTAGGTTAGTTAATTAAGTAAGTATTTAAATAAATGTAAATATTTCTAGAAATAAAATAGAGAACCTCAATGTTTTTTTTATCGTGGGTAAATTATCAAACGAGTCCTCCCACCCAGGGCAGAGCGGGTGGAACTGTCAGACTTGTACTGACTAAAATCCACGGTGTCCTTCAATAGCCCTTTACGTTCCGGGGTCACGGTAATTCGTACAGTCCCGCGACCAATGTCACACCATAATAAAATACTTATATATAATAATCTATCTAAAATATGTACATTTCTTTTTAGTGTTTTCGAGGATTTTAGCAATGATGTCATATTGTTATTATTTAACAAGTAAACCAAGGTGAAATTCTTACAGCTAATAGTATTAGAATACTTGCGCATGCGTCACTCAATAGAAGGTTAGCTCGAGTGAGTAAGATGCGGGGAAAAGGTCAGAGAAGTGATTTACTTCGGTAGATTATTATGCATTTAGTTTAATGCTTTTGTTCTTCGAAGATGTAGGCAGAAATGTAGTTTTTTTAAGCGTTAGCATTGCTTAGTTTTTATCGCGGGCTTTGAGGGCGAGCGAATCAAGAAAATCCGTAACGAAAATAAACCTAACACTGTCACTGTCACATCTGTCATGTCAATGTGAATGAATAAAATTTGAATGAATGTTTTTTTTTCTTGACGGTTTTACTTAATTAACGTGATTGACCATAGCCTTATTAGTAGAGTATCTTCCCATAGAGCAACTACGGGCGAATTCATGAAGTAAATAAAACGACGGGTTGCACTCTGGGAGTGCCGGCAGAAGTGAAAACTTGAATATTACGTTGTGCATTTTTGATATTTTGGAATGGTTAGGAAATAATTTTGCACGAATTGCTTTAATTATCAGTATAAAAGTACACTCATTTATGTGGTAGAATACAATATTTATTTATTGGGCTATCGTACACAAACATGACAATTTATATTACATTAAAAAGTTTATCTCTTAGAAAAATCAACTTCCATCCATAATTTCGACGACTTTTTCCCCATCACTCCCAGAACCATCATTGCCAATCTCTAAAACTGATAAAACTAAACGAAACAGCAGGCGCAGGCATACATTTTCGCCGCGCCGTAGAAAGAGAGGGGGATACTCCCTCTCCTACGCCGCGCCAGCTGTCTACTCTCCATCCGCCTTACGAATTTTCGATCAGGTCACGTGTCCTGACGCGAGTTTAACATTTTTTACCCATTACGAAAAAGTGCCGCTAGGAAGTTTTCACTTCAAAAAACTTGACGACTACCGGCTAGATCGTTCGATAGAAAGATCGTGAAAATGTTCGTATCGATGTCTGGCTCTGGTGGCCTACAAGAACGTCTTAAAACGAGAGTAGTGCCACTGTGAGAACGAGATGGCGCTAGACGACTTGTATAGCTCTGTCTCGTTCCCACAGTGTATAGCGGGATTCTTGAAGAAAACAACTTTCCCCTATTTAAAACGTATAATTTTGATATAGGTAAAATTGTAAAAGTAAATAAAAAATACAGTTAGGATGCGATTGTGCCCGGTTATCAAAGTAACAAGTTTTGAATTAAATAAAATTAGGTCGCACACACAAGAAAAATTCGGTTACGATACAATTATGTCAGATTATCCAGAGAATGTACGAATCAATAGTTATTTAATTTACTGAGGAAAAACCAAAATCCTGAATATCAGAGGAAAAAATATTTGAGCGATCCTAGCGGTAACTAACTAATTGGCCAATGTCAATTAACACGCCTCGGAAGGAAAAAAAAGTGATGCTATTTGCCTAAATACTCGTACATACCCTGTGTAGGGGTTGTATTACTGTGCCTTACATAAAAATAACAATTTAAACATTAGAAGCAAAAAATAAGACAGTTAATTTAAATAAATAAAGAATCCTCAGCTTGATCCTGTCGGGATGGAGAGACGCGCTGCAGGACTGCCGCGGAGAACCGTGCTGGTAGCCACGGTCAAAACAGGACCAGGCCTCCGATGATCTGACGCTTGGACTTATTTGTCGGCTCAAGAGCCTGACAAATTCAGGATCCGGAAAGACTGCACGCGACCACACCGGGGTCGCGGTGGAGCGTTGCTCCCGACTGCTAGCTTATAAAGTTGTGGGTGATACCGTACTCAGCGCCTCCTGCCCAATGTAGATAAGAAAAAACAGGCGGCATGAGACCAAAAATACGGACTGAACAATAAACAAATTTGCAGAAGAAAAACTATTGTAAAAACTTACCGATACATAGGAAAATTTTCAGATCACGCCATTCCGGCAAAAAAAAAAACAGCAAAAAAACAGAAGATTTCACATATGATTTTTTTTAACCAACGTTGTCGACTTTAAATTCAAAATGTTTCACATTTTTTAACAAAAAGTGATTTCCACCCAAAAAAATCAGCAATACCCCGTCACGGGCAACAAACCACATCCAACTGACACAAAAAAAATCTTCATTTTTTCTCGAACAAAAACCAATTCCTAACTTAAAAAGATTCAGTTCTTAAAGAAAAATTTCGACTAAAGGCTTCCGAAAACAGGTTGCATGACAATCACCATAAAAAAGGTGATATTTAAAAATGTAGCGTTTTTTATAACGCTGCAAGTGGAACTACTCGTTTTAAGTCGCTCTCAGTTTGGCAAAATTAAAAACGACGAATGCTCGATGTTCGGTTACAAGTGAATGCTCATAATTATGCTCAAGTCTATCAGTACCTGAATAGAAACCACGAATTGGCACACAACCCACATACCATCTTAATATTTTTTTTCACCAAAGAATGGTATTTTAAAAAGGTCATTAAAACATCAATAATAATTACTTGTTTGAATTAGATTGCAAATAATTTGACGGCCTACAAAATGTTAAGAGGTGACCGCAGGCTGGAAACCACAGAGTAAGGAACCTTGCGTATGTGTAATATACATACAGATACGTCAATTAAAAACATTACGTACTATCGCGAGGTTCTAGAACGCAAAAGGGTAATCAAAGGAGTGTTTTTTTATCGTTTTCCCACACTAGGAATTTCTCCTGTGTCGTGGTTGCGTTTACAAACATAGAAACTCACATACACGAACACCCAGACCCGGAACAACTACTTGTAGGCCATACAAATTTTTGTTTCGTGTGAGGATCGAACCCGCGAGACGCTGTGCAGCAGTTGATCAAAGTTTGACAGTCCCTGTCGCGCCACCTAAAGCGGTGAGGAGTCATTTGAGTACTTCCCAACATTTTTAGGAGACCAACCCTTCACATTGGTGGACATCCCCCCGCTACGTACAAAGCGTTTTGCCAATACTTTTATTGTGCGCACAGCTAAGGAGTGGAGTTCCGTGCCGTGGTCTGTGTTTCCTGATAGCTATAACCTTGTGGTCTTCAAGTCAAGAGTGAATATGTTACTTCTTGGCAAGCGTGCTTCACCGTCGACCACATCATCGCTTTCTATCAGGCGAGATAGTGGGCAAACGCGAACCAATCGTCAGCAATCTGACGATGACCCCTAGAGGGTCAAAGCCTGTCGGGGCCGCGGGACTGTCTTATCAGATAATCGTGGAACGTAAACGGCTATTGACATTAGTTTTTGGACAGCTTGTATCAACCCAGACATATTGGACATTCCGATCACTAATTTCTTCAAAAGATTCTAGTGCAGACGTACACTTGGATAGGTGGCGTGTCCTACCGGACGCGTCTTGTAGTGATCATCGCTTGATCGTTTACGAGTTTGTTCCGGTTTCTATTCAGGGTTCCTCACATGTCACTGGTAACTTTAGGTACAAAAGTAAAGGTGCTAATTGGGAATTCTTTAGATCCCTTTTTGCATGTCACGCCAAAGAGTTCACTCGTGATGGGCTGTCAGCCGAAGAAAGTGCTGAAATTATGTCAGACACCTTCACTTACTGTGCTGACATTGCCATTGGTCGCGGACCTATGACCAATATACGTAGATGTGATTGGTGGTGTGACTACCTAACCGAACAGCGTAAAACCTATCGTCGAGCGCGTAAACATCTTAATAAGCTTAAAAAACGTCAAGTTACCGGAGACTCGCTAACCGTTGCTTTAAATACATTTAGAGTTGCCAAGTCCCGTTACAGAGCATCGGTTGAAAAATCTAAGGGTAATTTGTTGCGTAAAGTAGTCGATAAATTAGAAAAAGAAGGTCCGTGGTCTCCTTTATATCATGAGTTTAAAGCCAATCGATCGATCGACCTCGCGTATGTTCAGAATATTAAAGTAAATAATAAACACACCGCCGGTATTGAAGAAACAACGGAAGTTTTATTAAATACTCTTATCCCTGATGATTCACCTGTTAATGATAATGACTACCACCAACAAATTAGAGCATGGGCAACAGTCCCGCCTGAATCACCAGCGTCAGACCTTCCATCCACTGACGAATTAATGAATGTTGTTAGGAGACTGCCCCTTAACAAATCATCAGGTGAAGATAAAATATCTAATCGTATGATAAAAGAAGCGTGTAAAACAGCGGGTGACGCGTTATTAACTGTTTACAACCGGTGTATTTCTGAAGGCGTTTTTCCTCGTATATGGAGACATGGCTTTATACGAATAATACCTAAAAGCGGCGACAAGCCACCAGATGACCCTAAGTCATACCGGCCCATAACTTTATTACCATCTTTGGGAAAGCTCTTGGAGCGTCTTATCGTCCCACGATTGTTACCGGACGGGCCCAAATTCCATAAAAATCAATTCGGTTTTACTATCGGGAAATCAACCGTTGACGCGGCACTTTCTGTTAGAAAAATGGTTAATACCTTTAAACACAAGTACGTAGTTGGGATCTTTCTAGATATTTCCGGGGCCTTTGATAACGCGTGGTGGCCAATGCTACTACTTAAAATAAAAGCTCGTGGTTGCTATAATAATATATTTAATCTTCTTTGTTCGTACTTTTCTAATGGATCCGCGAAACTTAAACTCGGACATCATTCCATATCGAAACCTCTCACCATGGGCTGTCCTCAAGGTTCGGTTATCGGTCCTTATTTATGGAATCTAGGCTTCGATGATTTCCTCGCGATTCCACTACCAAGTGGTTGTTCTTTAACTGGTTATGCGGACGATGGCCTTCTGCTCATTCAGTCGAGTACTCGTGCTGGCCTCGAGAATTTGGCTGACACTTGCCTACGCTTAATATCACAGTGGGGTGATCGAAACCGTCTGACCTTTGCACCACAAAAAACCTATCAACTCATTTTAAAAGGTGACCTTAAATCGTGGCCTAGTATTAAATTCAATAATGTTCCCGTTAAGAGAAATAAATCGGTGTGCTATCTTGGTTTAGTCTTAGAGAGGAATTTCACGTTCATAGAACATATAAAAACAGTTGGTGAAAAAGCTAAAAATAATTTTTATGCCCTAACGAGAATATCCAAATCTACTTGGGGTTTGTCGTTTTTAACCTTAAAAACTATTTATGGTGCTACTTACTTGGGCTGTATGTGCTACGGAGCACCTGCTTGGGCCGATAGGGCCACCATAGGGGCGGCACGACGTAAATTGCTTCAAAGCCAGCGCTTGGCTTTGTTATTCTTAAGTAAAGCGTATAGAACCGTCAGTACTGAAGCTTTACCGGTACTTGCTGGTGTTCTTCCAGTCGATCTTGAAGTACAGCGACGTGCTGCAATGTACTTTTCCACACAGGAGACCACTGATGCTGATTTTCTACCTCAACGTGACCGTGATAAGATATCTAGATTGTTCAAACCCCAGAGTGACGTCTGGGAGGATCTTTTATCCGAATGGCAAAGTAGGTGGGATAATTCTATCAAGGGGCGGCACCTCCACCAGTTCTTTCCATCCGTTCGTGAGCGGCTGGCTAGGACGTGGCTGGAGGTGGATCACTGTGTTGCCCAATTTCTCACGGGACATGGTAACTTTAAAAGTAAATTATTTTCCTTCAAGCTTGTTCCCTCGCCTTTTTGTCAATGTTCGACATCTGACTGTGAATATGAACAATCAGCACATCATATTCTGTGGGAGTGTATTCTTTGGCAGAACGAACGTAATATTATGTTGAACACTGTTCAGACTACATCTGGAGTCATTTACTACTCGGACCTTGTTGAAACTCGAACAAACTTCCGTGCGTTCAAGCGTTTTTGTCATACCTATTATTGGAATCAAATTTAGCAGCCCACAATTTAGGACCCATTAATATTAGTAGTCATTTTACCCGTGGTGCTAGGCAACTGGGCTTCTCCCAGTTGTAATGTCCCTTTGTGCCTATTGGCCTTGTTTTGTTCTGTCTCCTGCTTGCAGGGAGGGAAGTGGAAACATATATTTTTTCCTACTCCTCCACTATTCTTTTCTGATTAATTTCGTTGCAGGATCCAAGACAGGTAAATTCATTCTCCGGGACACGTCGAGCTTCATTGTCTCGGCCCTTTTCTGGTTGGTTGCCACTGTTGATTCTGGCGCACAGGAGTTGCAGTGGTTAGGGAATAGTGTGGTGGGTTTGTCCCAACCAAAAAAAAAAAAAAAATTCCGATCACTAAAGCCTTTGTCAAACAGACTGGCGTGGCGAATGCGAAGCGTGACGTTTTTATTTGTAATGTATGGAATTGTTTGAATCCAGTCACATAGAAAAACGAAAGCGATTCGATAGCGTGACAGAACTATCGGTTCGGTATCGATCGCCTCGGACTCGCTTCGCTTTCACCTGTCTGTTTAACAGAGGCTTAATAGAATAACATTTTGTCTAGACTTTCAAATGCTTAACCTTTCGTAATGAAATCATCAATTCAAGCATTACCATAATAATGAAATTATCAGCTGTCTACAATTGACAATGCCCACCCATCCTATTATTATATGCATTGGCAGTGACTTAACCTCGACGCCCTACGCCTACGAACACGTTGAGTGATTAAATAATTAAATATACACACCTATTATGATACATAGTTATATGCAAAGTTATTAACATATGTTTGCATATGGCTTTGTTTACAAATAAATTATAATAACTACATAAACATATAAACTCACGCCTTCTTCCCATGGGGGTAAGTAGAAACTACAGAGCGTCACCTGCTACGATCCTTACATACTCCTTTCACCTCATCCACATTCATACATCTGGTCATACACGCACGCCGATTGCTAGTACTACGCACCCGACCTGTCTGAAGCACTTCACCAATAAGGTCAGTGTAGGTCTTCCTAGGGCGTCCCATCCCGGCGTTACCACTCACGTCTGCCTTATACAGGACTGCCCCGCTTGGGCAGAGGACCGCCGTGTCCTCACGACGGCGATAGGCGGAGACCTCTCACTCCCGGTATTGTTCGAGGCCATGCTGCGGGACGAGACGGAGTGGGAGGCAGTCGCCTCCTTCTGCAAAGCAGTTATGCTAGCGAAGAAGGTGGCGCGCCACGTGAGGGAAAGGACAGCGTCCTTCCTCCAACCTAGCCCCAGTGTTTACTCTTTCACATCATAAGTACTGATAGTTACACATATAGTTTATAACCTGAGATAATATATATGGAATACTTTTAATCGCGGCACAACGTTCTCATTTCCCAAGTGCGTTCAAATGAGTCCTCCCGAACCCATAATAATAGTCCTTTTTTTTTCAAGGTCACGGTAACTCAGTCTCGTAACACCGGCAGGTTTAGGGGAGCCCCATCCGGTTGCTGACAGCTTTGATGCGCGCATGGAACACGACGCGCCGTCGATCCGGGAATGGTCCATGATCAGACGGCAAGACACCCATTACTCGCCGCCCGCACGCTCGCATATCATTCCCGTGAATTAATTTTTGAGATATGCGCGGGCGCAGTCGTAAGTAACAGTTAGTCATACAAAAATATATAGACAGTCATTTGTTTTGATTTCAAAATATTAGTTGTTATTATTGTGAGTCATTTCTAATTGACACACTAACACATATGGTTTCTACGCCTCAAGGTTGTTGAGAGAAAATAAGAGTGACTTTGGAGTAACGTTGATGAGGTATAGAATAGGATGGGTGGCTTAATGTTTTGTTGTGTTTTAAAGGTCATTGGCATTATGGGTAATGAGGTGCTGTGAAGGTAAGAGATTAAAGTGACAGTTACTGTCAATACTATCTGTATTCATTCTGATTAGGGGTTTTCTTGGGTTGTTTTAAGTTCGCCACAAAAATAATTCCCCAAGAAAAAAAGTTTCGATCCTGTTCTCCTAGTACTTTCTGTTCAGATTCCACATTGTGTCCTCGTTTTCGGTAGTTTTGTGCTGGATTTTATTATTTAACTAGCTGTACCTTGCTGCATTTCCTACGTTTGGCCCCAAAGCTGAACCGGGCAGCTGCCGCCCTCAGGCGACTCCTGCCCAATCTCAGCGGGCCAAACGCCTCCTGCCGGAGGCTGTACGCCGGTGTCGTGCGGTCCATGGCCCTCTACGGGGCCCCTGTGTGGGCCCTAAGCATTCGGACGCGACCACTCAAGCTGGTCGCATGCCAGAGGGTCATGGCTATCCGGATGGTCCGAGGATACCGCACGATCGCCGGCGAATCGGCTAACCTCCTTGCCGGATCGATGCCCTGGGATCTGGACGCGACTGCCCTCCAGCGCGTCTATGAATGGCGCGTGGAGGCGCAGCGCCGGGGCGAATCCCCGCTGCCTCGACAAGTCGAGGCGCGGCGAGAAGAGCTCCGGCGCGATCTCAGGGCAGTATGGAGGGAGCGACTGTCGCAACCGAGGTCCGGGCACGCCGCAATCGCGGCGGTAAGACCCCTCTTTGAGGAGTGGCTGGATAGGCGTCACGGCGTCCTTACCTACCGCATGACGCAGGTCCTCACCGGACACGGGAGTTTCGGGAGGTTCCTGTGTCTGATAAGGAGGGAAGAAACGCCTGGGTGTCACCACTGCGAAGATCGTCCGGAGGACACGGTGGAGCATACAGTGCAGGACTGCCCCGCTTGGGCAGAGCACCGCCGTGTCCTCACGACGGCGATAGGCGGAGACCTCTCGCGCCCGGCATTGGTCGAGGCCATGCTGCGGGGCGAGACGGAGTGGGAAGCGGTCGCCTCTTTCTGCGAAGCAGTCATGCTCGCGAAGGAGGAGGCGGGCCGCCTGAGGGAGAGGACAGCGTCCTCCCTCCACCCCAGCCGCAGTGGTAGACGCCCACGGCGTCGGACGTCGCAAGACGATCTCCGGCCACCGTAGGCGCGGGCATGCGGGCGGCGAGTAATGGGCGACTCGCTGTCCGACCATGGACCATGCCCGGGTCGACGGCGCGTTGTGTTCCACGCGCGCCTCAAGGAGTGTCAGCATAGTGACGGGGCCTGTAGAGGGCCATAGCCTGCCGGGGTCGCGGGACTTTCACATTACCGTGACCCCGGTACGTAAAGGGCTAGTGTAGGACACCGTGGATTTTAGTCAGTACAAGTCTGACAGTCCCTCCCGCCCTGCCCTGGGTAGGAGGACTCATTTGATGATTTTACCACGATTAAAAAAAAAAAAAAAAGCTGTACCTTGCCACGCTTCGCTGTGCACAAAAAAACTGTGTTTTCGCGGTCGTGGATATGTGACTGATAAAAGAAATAGATAAAAACAATCCTTGTTGCGGATTATATATCATGCTAAAATTTCAGCTCAATCGGTGCAGAACTTTTGAGTTTTTGAAGCGTACACAAACCAACATAACATCTATACTAATATTATAAAGCTGAAGAGTTTGTTTGTTTGTTTGTTTGAACGCGCTAATCTCTGGAACTACTGGTCCGATTTGAATGATTCTTTCAGTGTTGGGTAGTCCATTTATCGAGGAAGGCTATAGGCTATGTTTTTTTTGTTTCAAAATTAGGGATCCGCAATAAAATTGCTTTTTGTAAAACAAAGTGTAAAGTCAAAAACCTATTTTTGCGTGCGCTGCAAAATCTATTGACAATAGAACAAAATAATGTACTACGGGTTTGTAGATCCCATTAAGGCCTACAAAAAAGTCCGCGAGAACATGTATCTAGCTATCATGGTTTAATCACAATAACCGATTTTGTGTTCAAAATAATTATTAAATCGTCTGAAGAAAAAAAACTACGTTAAATATGTATCGTAATATTGATCTTTATCGAAATTAAGCATTATGTTATCAAGGGTATTTATGTAGAAGTAAAATACTTTTTGTTTCATCTCAATCGGATATTTCGTTTAAAAGTTATCACGTTTGTAAGATGTTAAGAGTTGGTACCTATTAGTGAGTTATGGGCCATAGAGTTTTTTATCAACATAAAATCCTGTAATAATCTTTTTCGAAATATATTTGTTGATGATTGTAAGTATAAGATCTTAAAGTTTACCCAGATATCCTCGAAATAGAAAATAAGGATTATCAATGGATGTGTCAACGAGCAATATTGGCGGCGAGAAACAGTAGTTTTGGCGAAATAAACGATTTAATTTTAACTAAACTTCCAGGGGATATAGTCACCTACACTTCTATTGATAATGTAATGGATCAAGAAGATGCAGTCCATTTTCCACAGGAATTTCTTAATTCTCTAAACCCGAGTGGCCTCCCGCCACATTCTCTGTAGTTAAAAATTGGTGCCCCAGTTATTTTACTTAGAAATCTTAAGCCACCAAATTTAGTTTCGGGAGTTACCTGTCTGATAAGGAGGGAAGAAACGCCTGGGTGTCCACCACTGCGAGGATCGTCCGGAGGACACGGTGGAGGATACGGTGCAGGACTGCACCGCTTGGGTAGAGCACTGCCGTGTCCTCACGACGGCGATTGGCGGAGACCTCTCGCGCCCGGCATTGGTCGAGGCCATGCTGCGGGGCGAGACGGAGTGGGAAGCGGTCGCCTCCTTCTGCGAAGCAGTCATGCTCGCGAAGGAGGAGGCGGACCGCGTGAGGGAGAGGACAGCGTCCTCCCTCCACCCCAGCCGCAGTGGTAGACGCCCACGGCGACGGACGTCGAAAGACGGTCTCCGGCCACCGTAGGCGCGGGCATGCGGGCGGCGAGTAATGAGCGACTCGCTGTCCGACCATGGACCATGCCCGGGTCGACGGCGCGTTGTGTTCCACGCGCGCACAAGGAGTGTCAGCATAGTGACGGGGCCTGTATAGGGCCAAAGCCTGCCGGGGTCGCGGGACTCACAAATTACCGTAACCCCGGTACGTAAAGGGCTAGTGAAGGACACCGTGGATTGTAGTCAGTACAAGTCTGACAGCCCCTCCCGCCCTGCCCTGGGTGGGAGGACTCAGTTGATGATTTTACCACGATAAAAAAAAACCACCAAATTTATGTAACGGGACTCGACTGGTTAAATTTCTTCGCAATAACGTGATCGTTGCAACAGTTTTGACTGGTCCAGCGGTTGGTCAAACAGTACTTATACCTCGGATGCCAATGATTCCAAATGATTTGCCTTTTCATTTTAAAAGAGTCCAATTCCCAATTAAATTATCTTCTGCCGTAACGATAAATAAATCACAGGGGCAAACATTTAAATATGTAGGATTAGATTTACGGCAAGACTGTTTTTCGCACGGCCAACTATATGTCGCGTTGTCAAGATCAGGTTGCGGAAACAATCAATATATTTTTCTGCCACAAGAAAATAAAACGAAAAGTATAATTTACTCATAAGTACTTTAAAATAATATTTTAACCCGGTTTAAAGTGGACGGACACTCCCGCCTGTAGTCTTATGTGTCTGGCTGAATGTCGAACAGATAGACAGCTATTGCCTGCGATTTATACAATTTAACTTAATCTATATTTTTCTTAATATTATAAAGCTGAAAAGTTTGGTTGTTTGTTATGAACGCGGCAATCTCGGGAAATACTGATCTGATATGAAAACTGTTTAAATATTCAATAGTCCATTTATATAGGCAATATTTTATCTCGGTATTTCCACGGAAACGAGAAAAACGCGAGTGAAACCGCGGGGCACAGCTAGTTTTATATATATAGAAGATATAGATTGTCTCCTGCTGGTCGCGGGACTGTACAAATTACCGTGACCCCGGAACGTAAAGTGCTATTGAAGGACACCGTGGATTTTAGTCAGTACCAGTCTGACAGTCCCTCCCGCTCTGCCCTGGGTGGGAGGACTCATTTGATGATTTTACCACGTAAAAAAAAGGGCGTCTCCTGCTGCAGAGGTTAGAAGAAACTTTTTGAAACGTTGCCCAGGTCGGCTTCCAGTTGAACCAGATGCAGCTGAATATCAGTATTTTACATGGAGCGACTGCATTTCGGAGCTCCACAACCCAGTAACTGAGTAATACGATATCCCACGGTAAGACTGGTTGTCAGAATTTTAAAGGTTCTGACTAATAGTAACGACTGTCAAAGATCTACAAATGACAGCCGGGACCAACGGCTTTACGTGCTTTGCGAGGCACGGATGAAATTCTCTACGACAGATGGTCACTCATCCACAGACCAACCTCGGCAAGCTCGGCTTAACCCGAAAGATCGGCCTATGCGGCTGTAATTATTTAGCCATGAGCTCCTCAAATTGACCCCAAATCGTTAACACATTAACCTCTCGGGCGCGTTACGTACACCCGGGTGTACATAAGCGAAAACGCCCCAGCGCCTTACGTACACACGTCTGTACATAACAGACAGTCGCTCATTGGACGTTGATTTTTATCATTTTCAATTATAAATCGCCTGAGAGGTTAAGAAATATTTTTCGTAAATAAATAAACATGGCGCCAAATCATTCCCTCCTTAAGGACAGAATGTGGGTGACTCAAATAGTGACCCACCTACAGTGATTAACGCTAGCCTTACGAGAAACGTCGATAATTTGTCAAATGTTTGCATATGGGTCTCTAATGAGTAATGCCGTTATTAGCTTAACCTTTTTTTAAATGTATTGTGTTACGAATTAAACAAGATGATGAAAAAATTTCGGGTAAACTTCATTTTTAATTTTTGCAGCTATTGCATGGCTTTTATCGCGGGCTTTGAGCGCGGCGACCGAATCAAGAAATTCTGTATCTAAAATAAACCTAACACTGTCACGATCACACATGAACTGTCGTGTCAAAGTGAATGAATAAAATTTGAATGAATGATGTTTTTCTTGACGTTTCCCTTGATTGACTTGGCTGACCATAGCCTAATTAGTAGAGTAACATCCCATAGACCAACGATGGGATGATATTTTCATTAAATATCTTTTCTTTCTCTTTTGGTACGGAACCTTGAAAATACATATTAGACTACGTGATCTTAGCAGTGTATCTTTGGTAAAACCTTGGGATTTTTTGGCAACTACACTTCAGGGAAAATAAACAAATTTATTTGAATCATGGCTGACTCAGTGAGCTATTTCAAGGCGATATTGACTCATTTTAAAGGAAGATATTGGTTCAGGATGTTAACTGTCTCAGACTTTCAATGCTGGGTCAAGGTTTTCCTGCGTCAATTGGAAAGCATATTAAGTTGTAGGCTATTTTATTGTGGGGCAAACCTGCTGCATTATTACCAAACTATTTAGGGGATTCCTCGCCCCTATTTAGGTCGTTGTTTTTTTTACTGAAAATAGGTTAATTTGTACAATAATTTATGATACACAATTTGGCAAGCATTAGTCCATTCTGGCAGGTATTTGGATTTTTTACTTTTAAAATAGGTACTTTTCTGGTAGGAGTAGATTAAACACAAGTCAAATTAAAATGCTACAAGATTATGGTGCTATAATCACAAGACGTCATAACTGTGAAAGTTCTGTGATGCCCACTCCAAGCTCTATGGAGAACAGGCAAGAAACTCCATGGACAGATCTTGGTGATCCTGAAATGATTTTTTTTTGAAGTGAAAACTTCTTTAGCGGCGTTGAGCACTTTTCTGTAATAGGTATAAAATCTTAAACTCGCGTCAGGACACGTGACCCTGACCGAAAAAGCGTAGGACGGCGCAGGGCGCTTGCGTGAATGTTCGTGTGACGTTGCTAGGTAACATTGTTTATAAAAGATGTACGTCACATTGGAAAACTATTGAAATAAAAAGTCAACCATTTTTGCGAGTTTTACTAAAATCTGTTCACAAGATATTTCCAACAATTACTATTCAAGTTTTCACTTCTGCCGGCACTCCCAGAGTGCAACCCGTCG
This sequence comes from Agrotis puta, assembly GCA_943136025.2. Classification (NCBI taxonomy): domain Eukaryota; kingdom Metazoa; phylum Arthropoda; class Insecta; order Lepidoptera; family Noctuidae; genus Agrotis; species Agrotis puta. Next base: position 1,161,842 of record OW964195.2, on the reverse strand, counting down.
TTTTTTTATACACTAAGAATTTCTCCTGTATCGTGGATGCGTTTACATAAATAGAAACACACATAAACAAACACCCATCTCGGAATCACTGCTAGTATTACTCCGTGCGGGATCGAACCCCCGATACGTTAATGTTTGTATGATCTGCAAGTAATTGTTCCGGGTGTGGGTGTTTGTGCATGTGAGTTTCTATGTAAACGCGCCTCTGATACAGGTTAAAAATTTAAGTCGTTTACATTTTGTTTTGCACTACTTAGCATGGCATGTGAAGAAATAGGGTAGTTTTAAGGGCGCGTAACCAGGAAGTTGGTAACGTCGCAAATAGCTGTCAAATATTTACAAGTTTTAATTAATTTGGTAAATTTACTGTATGAAAATAAAAAATATCGCTCTGTAGTGCACTAAATAACAGATATAGGAATGCAACTAAAACACTGAACTTGACGTTGTAACCGTTTCAGATGTAAAAAAGGCATTTGGAAATTTCCCAAATACTTTTTTTACATCTAAAACTGTATAATCGGTGTTACGATATTAATTATTGCATTCCCTTATCATTTTTTTAATGCACTACAAAGCCATATTTCTTATTTCCATACAGTTGACATTGCCAAATGAATTAAAACTTGTTAATATTTGACAACTATTAGCGACGTTGCCAACTTTCAGAATACGCGTTCTTAAGTCATAAAACTCTGACAGTCCTTTTAGCTTCACTCAAGTCGAGAGGACTCATTTGATCATTTTTACAAGCCAAAAATAAAAGGATTCATCTGACTAATCTATATATATAAAAGAACAGGGTTTTTTATTAAGACTCGACTACAGCCGAAACCGCTAAACGCAGTGACTTGAATTTTGGACAGCAGTTGCAGTCTACCATGTAGGGGGGCAATAAGACGGGATTTTGCGAAAGTCCTCCTCTAAGGGGGTGAAAAGGGATGAAAACTGTTGTATGAAAAATCTTATTCCTTGTGTTTATAAACTTGAAACTTGGTACGAATGTGGGTATAAGTAAATAAAAGGATTGGCACCATTTTTTTTTTAAAACTACCCTCCATTTGTAATCTAGACGATGTTAAAGTTTGTATGGGAAAATCATAACGCGCGAACCGATAAATTTAAAAATCAGTATTCAAATACTAGATCAAAAATAATTAAACACGTGTCTTTGGATTTTTCGAAAATCACCCCCCAAGATGATGAAAAGGGGTATTCAAGTTTTAAGGTAAGGATATTAAACGCTAAACGTAGAAAACTGACTTTTGGATGGTAGTTGCCGTTAATTATGTAGGTGCGAATTAAGAAGGGATTTTGCGAAAATCCACCTCTAAGGGGGTGAAAAGGGGTGAAAACCTTTGTATGTAAAATCTTATCCGTTAGGCTTATAAACTTGAAACTTGGTACGAATATGAGTAAAAGTAAATAAAAAAGATGGGAACTATTCGTTTTTTAAAACTACCCTCCTTTGGTAATCTAGACGATGGGAAAATCATAACGCGCTAACCAATAAATTTGAAAATCAGTATATAAAAATTAGATTAAAAATAATCAAACACGTGTTTTTGGGTTTTTCGAAAATCACCCCCCATGTTGATGATCAGGGGTATTCAAGTTTTAAGGTAAGGATATCAAACGCTAAACGTCGACTACTATCCAAAAGTCAGCTTGACTTTTGGATAGTAGTTGCCGATAATTATGTAGGTGAGAATTAAGAAGGGATTTTGTTATAATCCACCTCTAAGGGGGTGAAAAGGGGTGAAAACTTTGTTTGTAAAATCTTATGCCTTGGGTTTATAAATTTAGAACTTGGCAAGAATACGAACGTAAGTAAGTAAAAAAGATTGGCATTATTAGTTCTTAAAAACTACCCTCTGGTGATTTAGATGATGTTAAAGTTTGTATGGGAAAATCATAAAGCGCTAACTGATGAACTTGAAACTCAGTATATAGAAATTAGATCAAATATAAACAAACACGTGTTTTTGGGGTTTTCGAAAATCACCCCCTAAGATGGTGAAAAAGGGTGATTAAGTTTTAAGGGAAGGCTGCTTGCTTCGATAAACCCAAAACTTGGCATAAATAGTTTCCCAATCTATTTCAAAAATCAACCCCTAGCGGGCGAACATTGGAAAATCAGTTTGTCTACAATAATATTTCGAGTTCGAAGTTAGAAACACGCGCTGACGAAGTCGCGGGCGGAGTGCTAGTTCTTTATAAAAAAACCCAAAAAAAAATTCGCCCGATTTAAGAATCAAACGTGCGACCTCACGTTTAGCAGTCGCATTTTCAACCACTAGACTCAAAGGTAGAATATTAAGTATCATTTAAAAACAACATACTAAAGTTTCACCACACATTAAAAATAAAATAAATATGATACAATATTTTGAAAGTATCTTGAATCATTCGTTAGGTTGCGAAATTTGCAAAACCCATAATGTGGTGGACGTCATAATCTTATATTTATGTGCTTTGGTCATATTGGGGCCTCCCTTTCTCCCTTAATGTGGCAATATGTGACTAATTTTATGGATTTTTTAAGGTATCCTTGTGAAATCGTTTATCCGGGATGGAATTCACCCATAATTGGCTATTTTCCAGTATCAATAAATTACTGGTCGTGGGACTGTACGAATTATCGTGACCAGAACGTAAAGGGCTATTGAAGGACACCGTGGATTTTAGTCAGTACGAGTCTGACAGTCCCTCACGCTCTGCCCTGGGTGGGAGGACTCATTTCATGATTTTAACGCTAAAAAAATTTTACTCATTTACGAGTAATTAGTACGTTTTTTAAACGAAAATACGAGTAATAAAATGAGTCCGGGGCGGGACGGGAATGATTGTCAGACTCGTACTGACTAAAATCCACGTTGTTCCTTTAATAGCCCTTTACGTTCCAGAATCGTGGTTACCTGATGAGATAGACGGTTAGCGCAGTGGCTGAGCGATTGGACTGCAGCGCTGCGTGTCGCGGTTTTGATTCCTGCACGGAGCAAATATTTGTATGATCTACAAGTAGTTGTTCCGGGTCTGGGCTTTTTTTTTTTTTTTTTTGTGTATGGCATCTCGCAGGTCAACCTAGAAGAGGTTGTGAGCTGCTTAACCGGACTTTTCTGTAGAGATGCCTTAAATTACTTTAAGGCCTCCAGCCAGAGCTTACAAACTAAATAAAACTACAAACTAAGTGACCGCACGCTAAGGGCACCCCCTGTGGGGTTCGGACCTCGGCTTAGGAGAGGAGCTTCACTGAGAGAGGACAGCAAGGGACAGGCTGGATCACAATGGTTCATTATTTAGGGACTGATTTTTAACTCTACGGCTCAGCATCGCGGGCTGGCTCTTGCGAGGGACGGGGAGGGCAATGATTCGGACGTCGCGACGGTCGTCCTCGGCGGCAAGGACGGAATGACGGGATCGATCTGTGTTTGTTTTTGCGGAGTGTGCTGGTTTCCCTACTGCTCTCCTGGAGGAGAGTGATGGGGTCGTCGGGGGTGACAAGAGTATGCCTTGGTCGGCGAATTTTGCTGATACGAGACGGTTCGTATCGAGCGGCCGCTGCGACTAGGGGATTGGGGTGCCTGATGGCAGAGTCAAAGAAACGCTTGGAGAGGCGTTTCATGAACTGGAGAATAGTGGGGATCTTAAGGTCGAGGTGGAGGCTGTCGTTGCGGACATAGAACGGGGCTCCCGTGACTTTCCTAAGATAACGGTTTTGAAGGACCTGCATTTTATAAAGGTGGCGGGGATTGGAGTGTGCGAATATGACACATATATATATATGTCATGATGGGGTCATGATGGCATATGTCATGATGGGGCGGATTACAGCGGTATAGAGGCGAATTTTTCATTTAAGCGACAATTTGCTTCTCGCTGTAATCATGAAGTGGAGCCTGCTTACGGCAAAGGCAGCCCGATTACGGGCTGCTTTTATGTGGGCGCGGAAGGACAGGTTACTGTCGAGGATGACACCTAAGTACTTGGCTTGCTTCTCCCAAGGGATAGGCTTACCGTACATGGTTATCGGACTGAGGGGGCGGAGGGGAAGTCTTTTGAGCGGCGACCTAAAGAGGACCGCCTGACTTTTATCAGGGTTAACCTCAATTCTCCATTTCTTATACCAGTCGCCGAGGGCGTTGGCTGCGGATTGGAGGGTTTGGGCTATAGCGGTTGGACTTTGGCCAGTGTAATACATGGCCGTGTCGTCTAACTAAGCCTTTTTGCTCTTGGGAATATCGCTAGTGAACAGCGTGAAAAGGAGGGGCGAGAGGACTGAGCCTTGAGGGACACCGGCTCGGATAGGGTGTGGGGAGGAGAGAGCATTCCCGATGCGATAGCGGAATGTGCGATCTGACAAAAAGTCTCGTAAGATGAGCACGAGACGGTCTGGCACACCCATTTGGTAGAGCTTATATAATAAGCCATTGTGCCAGACCTTGTCGAAGGCCTTCGCTATGTCGAAGAATAGACCACCAGTCATTGCACCGCGTTGGAACCCAGCGCTAATGTGCTCGACTATACGGTGGACTTGATGGATGCACGAGTGACCGGTCCTGAAGCCGTATTGCTCGTGAGGAATGAGGCACTTGGCATCGGCGAAATCTTTGAGTCGCTTATAAATAAGTCTCTCGTAGATTTTGCCGAGAACGTTCAGGAGACTGATGGGACGGTAACTCGTGGGCTCAGACTTGGGCTTGCCTGGCTTAGGGATACCGATAACAGTGGCCTCTTTCCATGCCTGGGGAAAGATGTTGTTGCTCAGAGCGCCATTGAAGATGGCGGTCATTAACATAATGAGCTGGGCGGGGAGGATTTTAAATACCCTATTATTGATACCGTCCGACCCGGGAGCTTTCCGGGGTCAGAGACGTTTTATGATGTCCTGCACTTCGTCTGGAGTGACTGGAGGCAGAGGATCATCAGGGTCTTCTACGGGAGGGAGGGAGGTCCTACGTTGGACTTCAGAGTCGACCTTGAGGAGGTGACTTTTATCTACCGGTTGGGTGCTGGGAGAGCACTGGGATTCCAGACTGTCGGCCAGGCATTCGGCTTTTTCAGAGTCGTCAAAGGCGACGCTCTTATCGGGACGGTTGAGGGGAGGCATAGTGGCCTCTTCAGTGGCACGCAACTTCCGTTGCAGCTGCCAGAAGGCTAAGTGGGTGGGCTCGAGATCGCTCAGCATCTCATTCCAGCGGTTCGAACGAAGCTCAGCGATGCGTTTCTTTACAGCACGCTGTAAATTGCGCATGTGAGCCTTGTTCGAGTCGCATGGAAAGTTGCTGTAGGCACGGATGGCCGCGTTCTTCTCGGTTATCAGTTCACGTACGTCATCGGGAAGTTTCCAGCGATGATCGTTCATCTCTGGGACTTCCCGTGAGCAATCCGTCAGTACGGATTGCACGTGTTCTGTAAACGAGTTGATCGCGGCCGTCGTGTCCGCGACTGAGACTATATGGTCGGGGATAGAGTCCAAGTGAGGTGACGAGGTTGATTTCAGCTTATCGCTTACTTTCTTCCAGTCAGTTATCACTTTGGTTGGAGGAGGCTGGCTGGGGTCGGAGGGACCCGAGCGAGGGATTAAGTGCAGAAGCACTGGACGGTGGTCAGAGTCGAGCTCGTGTAGCGTCTCAATGGAATGCAATTTGAGGTTGACATTCTTGAGTAGCGCTATGTCGAGCACGTCAGGACGGTGGTTGGGATCGCCGGGATAGTGGGTGTGCTCGAGAGGAGCGATGGGATCAAAATTGAGTGAGGAGCTCAGATTGAACACTACTTTCCCTCTAGGGGTGGTAGTAGTGCTATTCCAAGCGGGATGTTTGGCGTTGAGGTCGCCCGCCATGATGACGGAGTCGCTCAGGCCGAAGAGGGATGTGAGGTCTTTGGTGAGTAAATTGTGATCCTCTGCGCCGAGGGCAGGGGGAAAATAGGCGGATATAATGGTGATGGGTTGGTGGCCGGTCATGCCTAACCGACAGGCTGAAACCTCGAGGAGAGACTCGAGGGGAGGAGGGATAAGAGGGATGCAATGCAGGGTCCTTTTGAAGTAAATTAGCGTACCGCCCTTGTGACAGCGTGACCTGTCGTTGCGAACTAATTGATAGTTGGCAATTTTAGGGTCACGGTGGTGCGGTTTTAGGAAAGTCTCCTGAACGAGAAGGATGTCTATCTGGTTGTCGCGGAGGAAGGTAGCGATTTCATCACGCTGACCTCTAATGCCATTGGCATTGAAAAAGCCTAATTTAAGGGGTCGCGGTTTGAGGACATTCTTATTTTTAGTAGCCATTGGACTAACTAAACAAGGTGGAGGGCTAAGAGGGCGTCACCCACTTCGGGGTGAGCGTCGAAGATTTTAGAGTACTCCTCGGGACTACCATTGGAAGCCCTGAGTTGGGCTGCCAATTGTCTCGCCTTGGATCTCAAAATCTCTTGATGGTTGCGGACCGTTTTGAAGGCGTTAATTATGACATACATGTCATTAGGGTCAACGTCGGGCACATGGCCGGAGGGTACCGCGGGAGGGATGGTTTGCGGGGCTGCTGGAGCGACCTTGCGCGAAGGTGCAGGGGCAGTCACGGGAGCCGCGGGTTTGGGGGCGGGGGCTTCGAGTAGCCCTGGGGTGGGTTTTGGGGACGCTGAACCTAAGGCTGGGAAGGCCTTTTGGTGGTTCAAGTGGTTCCACGGAGAGGGTCGCTGAGGGCTGAGCCTCTCGGGAATCTGTGAGGAAGGAATCTTCACAGATGGGGATTCCCTCTGCTGGCGGGCGGCAGCGCGCTTTGCCAGTTTGGGAGAAGCGGATTTGGGGGCTTTGGGGCAACCGCGGTAGTTAGCCGGGTGTCCTACTTGGCCGCACAGAACGCAGCTAGGGGGTTCGGTGCAGAGGGACTTGTCCTTAGGACGGGGACAATCAGCCGTGCCGTGGCCGCCTAAACATTTGACGCACCTGGGTGGTGCATAGCAATGGGCCTGACTATGGCCGTATAGTTGACAGCGGTGACACTGTCCTACTGTGTGAGCTTTGAATGGCTTTTCAATAGAAATGCCTGTCAGGGAGCACACTGACTTAATTTTGAAGATGGGATGGGGACCGGATTCGACAGGGTCGCAAACTACCAACACCATGTCGTATAGTTCGCCACCCCTCGCCTTGTGAAGGCGGTGGACGGCAGAGGCGGGGACGATCGTCATCTAAGACGTCTTGGGTGGAGATCTCCTTGGGGATCCGCCTTATCACCACACGGGTGGGCTTCTCCTCAGGGAGGGAGTAAGTGTGGAAGGCTACGTTCCTTCCACGGAGTAGGCGAGAGAGTTCCCTGTAGTCCGAAGACGTAGGGATAATGACTTTAATACCCTGCTGGGTATTAGTGGCTTTAGTGTATTGGATCTTTCGATCCGCACACAATTTAGAGATTTCAGTCCATTTGGACTTCTCCTGAATGAAAATCGGGGGTGGGGGCCTAGGCTTCCTGGTAGAAGCCGCGGGAGCGATTGCCATAGGGCTGGAGGGGCGGCTGGCGGGGGCCGCCGGAGGGGTGGGGGAAACCGGACGAGAGGCCGGAGGGGAGGTCGGAGGAGAGGGGGTAGGTGGGGCTGCAAGGGGTTTCTTCGCCTTGCCGGCTTGGGAATATTTCCCCTGTTTTCTCTTACCGATGACGACCGTGAAGTCTTCATCGGAAGAGGCAGAGTCTGAGATTTCGGAGTCCGAAATGGGCACGGATGTGTCCATTTTCTCCACTACGGACTTGGATGTTGAGGGAGCGGGGCCAGAAGTCGCTGTTGCGACAGAGGGGCTAGGGACATAAGCCGCTTTGGTAGAAGCGGCTTTGGAAGTGGGGCCGTGCGTGGCGGGACTCTTTGTCTTTGCAGACATAGTGGACGGTTTTATAGGGATGCCTTTTTCGGCGGGCGGGGGAGATAGGGGGCTCTCGAGCGCATCACTAAATTTAGTGATGTCGCTTTCTGCTTTAAGAGCAGCGAAGGCCGAGTCATATTTACCCTTTAGTAAAGGGTCTTGGAGGAGGGTCTCGACAAACTTGAGGAGTTTGTCCATGATTAAGTCAGCTAAGAGCGGCCGACATGAGAGTGAAGCTCTCGGGATGTATAACCTAACCCTAACAACCTAACTCCCCGGGTGGGTGGGCCCGGGGGTGAGTAGCCTCCCTGCCGAGGGATTGTGTATGGCAGGGAGGTGTGTACCTACGGTGTGCCCTAAGCTTGTAAACCTGTTGCCAATCTTAATGTGCAACAGGGCCCTATTTGGGTCTGGTGCGAAGGGGTAGACACACCCAACCGACACCAGGTGTGTAGCTGTGAACGAAACCGGAGACTAGGTTTGACTAGGAGTCCCCCCAAGGCCAAGGTCCTAGCTCCCGACTCCAATAAATTAACCTCGCCCTGAAGGGGTTCGGCGGGATGGATTGGGGCACCACCCTCTTGGCTTCGTTGGCACCGTAAGGTTTCCACCAAGAACCACGAAACTGTGGATTTTCCCTGAAGGGGCAAAAACACACGCGAGGCGTTTAGGAAATAGGATGAGTAAGAATTGTCCTGAAAAGGACAATTTTTACTCGAGTAGTCTTGACTACTCTCTTGACACGTCGCAGCAGGACACGACGAAATCGCAGCGGAGAACACAGCACTGGCACGGAGCACACACGAGGAGACGTCCGTACGCGGCGGCGGTCGGGCGGCGAAAGTCCGGGTCTGGGCGTTTGTGTATGTGAGTTTATATGTTTGTAAACGACGCCCCCCCCTCTAGAGGGCCAAACCCTGTCGGGGTCGCGGTACTTATGATTTACTGTGACCCCGGTACGTAAAAGGCTATTGAGGGACACCGTGGATTTTAGTCAGTACGACTCTGACAGTCCCTCCCGCTCTGCCCTGGGTGAGAGGACTCATTTGATGATTTTACCACGCTAAAAAAAAGCCCCGATCGATCAATCTTATCACAGTTTATACAAAACTGATAATATCTACAAGATATGTAGCAAAATCACAATAAAAACTACAGCCATCATTTAAATCGATCTATTATAGCCAACTATTGTTTACGTCGCGTGTTTTTAATTACTCTAATTATTCATAATTGAGGTCTACAAGCCATCGTGAGACGTCAATGTAACTTGAATTAACTTCCTATAAAAAGGATTGATATTATCTGTATTTTGATCTTTTGAAATCTTTGCATATGTTTTTTTTTTAACGTGTTAATATCATCATATGAGTCCTCCCACCCAGTGCAGAGCGGGAGGGACCGTCAGACTCGTACTGACTAAAATCCACGGTGTCCTTCAATAGTATTTTACGTTCCGGTGTCACGGTAATTCGTAAGTCCCGCAACCCCGGCAGGCTTTGGCTCTCTAGAGGGGGGCCCCGTCATTTTGCTGACACTCTTTGAGGCGCGCGTGGAACACAACGCGCCGTCGACCCGGGCATGGTCCATGGTCGGACAGCGAGTCACCTATTACTAGCCCGCGCTCTACCCGCATGTCCGCGCTACAGTGGCCGGAGGTCGTCCGTCACCGTGGGCGTCTACCACTCGTCTCCCAGCGTACTTTAAGTATTTATTGCGTTTCTTGCATGGAAAATAAAATTTTAAAATTAGTTCCTCGTTTTCTTTTTAAAATAAATAAATAAATAAATATTCCACAACCATCACACAATGCCATCTAGTCCCAAGCTAAGCAGAGCTTGTGTTATGGGTACTAGACAACTGATAAACATACTTATATATTTCTAAATACATACATATTATAGATAAATTACACCCAAACACAGAACAAATGATCGTGCTCATCACACCAACATTTGTCCTGGGGAATCGAACCCACGACCTCCGGCATAGCAGTCAGGGTCACTAACCACTAGACCAACAGGCCTGTCGAACAAGGAACAATTTTTTTCCATCAAATTAATGTCAATGTTCCAGTTTACTTTACGTCATCATCATCATCTCAGCCATAGGACGTCCACTGCTGAACATAGGCCTCCCCTTTAGATCTCCACATATACCGGTTGGAAGCGACCTGCATCCAGCGTCTTCCGGCGACCTTTATAAGGTCGTCTGTCCACCTTGTTGGTGGACGTCCTACGCTGCGTTTGCTAGTCCGTGGTCTCCACTCTAGTACTTTTCGACCCCATCGGCCATCTGCTCTGCGAGCAATATGGCCTGCCCATTGCCACTTCAGCTTGCTAATCCGGTGGGCTATGTCGGTGACTTTAGTTCGTCTACGGATCTCCTCATTTCGGATTCGATCACGTAGAGAAACACCGAGCATAGCTCTCTCCATAGCTCGTTGAGCGACTTTGAGCTTTGAGATGAGGCCGATAGTGAAGGACCACGTTTCGGTGCCATATGTCATCACTGGTAACACACATTGGTCGAAGACTTTCGTCTTGAGGCACTGAGGTATGTCGGACGAAAAGACATTGCGTAGTTTCCCGAACGCTGCCCAACCGAGTTGGATTCGGCGGTTGACCTCTTTCTCGAAGTTGGACCTACCTAACTGGACTACTTGTCCTAAGTAGATATATGAGTCAACAACTTCGAGTACCGAGTTTCCAACAGAGACTGGGGTGGGCACAACATTGGCATTTGACATAATTTTCGTCTTGTCCATGTTCATTTTCAAGCCCACCCGTTGTGAAACTCGGTCGAGGCCATCGAGCATCATGCTGAGTTCCTCCATCGACTTTGCCATGACTACGATGTCGTCGGCAAACCGAAGGTGAGTGATGTATTCGCCGTTGATGTTGATGCCAAGTCCTTGCCATTCCAGGAGCTTGAAGGCGTCTTCCATTGCGGCAGTAAACAGTTTCGGGGAGACAACGTCCCCCTGTCTTACGCCTCTTCTCAATGGAATCGCCTTCGTGCTATGCTCCTGTACTCGGACCGACATGGTGGCGTTATTATACAAACACTTCAATACCTCGATGTACCGATAGTCAATACGGCATCGCTGGAGTGACTCAAGCACCGCCCATGTTTCCACCGAATCGAAGGCTTTCTCATAGTCCACAAACGCTAAGCATAATGGCAAGTTATACTCTTCGGTCTTCTGTATAACTTGCCGCAGCGTATGGATGTGGTCTATGGTACTATAGCCTCTTCGGAAACCGGCTTGTTCGGGAGGCTGGAAGTCATCAAGTCTGTGTTCGAGACGGTTCGTGATAACCCTTGAAAACAGCTTATAAACATGACTCAGAAGCGTGATGGGTCTGTAGTTCTTCAATAGGCTGTTATCACCTTTTTTGAAGAACAGCACCACCTCACCCCTGCTCCACGTTTCAGGCGTTTTGCCCTCGGACAGGACGGAATTAAAGAGCTTCTGGAGGACTTTAAGTACCGGTGTTCCACCCGCTCTCAGAAGCTCTGAAGTGATTCCGTCCTCGCCCGGCGCCTTGTTGTTCTTAAGCTGCTTCAGGGCCATCCTAATCTCGTACAGACTGATGTCCGGGATATCTTCGGTATAATGTCGGGACAGCTTGGCTCTTGGATCTCCTACCAAGCTGTCAACGGGCTTTGCGACCGAAGTGTATAACTGTCCATAGAACCTCTCGATCTCGCCTAAAACCTCTGCTTTGGTCGACGCTATGCTGCCATCCTCCCGTTTCAGCTTTGTCATCTGGCTTTGCCCAATAGACTTGTCCTTTGCGAACACTTTGGAGCCTTGGTTTCGCTGTATGGTCTCTTTAACACGATTCGTATTAAAGAGACGCAGATCGTGTCGCAAGGACTTAGATATACGTCTATTGAGCTGCCTATATGACTTCGCGTCATCGGAAGACTGCAACTGTAGCAAACGTCGTTCAGCCATGAGGTTTAAGGTTTGCTCGGTCAATTTCTGAGGTCTATCTTTACGGCAGGGTCTAAAAAACTTAGACCCTACCGTGCGGACAGTTTCCACTAGCCCGTCGTTGATCTCGTCCACTGAAACTAAGTTCTCAAGGCAAGCAAAGCGATTAGAGAGCTCGAGTTGAAAGCTTTCGGGGTTTTGAATGTGGGACCGAGTAGGTCGGAGCGTAGACTTCATCAAGCTGGACCTTTCAAGTTTAACATTGATATTCAGTGAGCCTCTTACGATTCGGTGATCGCTACCGGTTTTTACCCTGTTGATCACAGAGACATCACTGAATATCCGTTTCTTGTCGGTCATGAAGAAGTCTATCTCGTTTCTCGTGAAACCATCGGGGCTCAACCAGGTCCATTTCCTGTGAGGCGGCTTCTGGAAGAAAGAGTTCATCATGAAGAGTTCCTCTTTCTCCAGAAAGTCGGCCAGCCTCTGCCCCCTAGGGTTCCGTTGCCCATATCCAAATTGCCCCACTCTCAACTCGTCACCGCTTTTCTTGCCCAACTTTGCGTTAAAGTCCCCCATAACAACAGTAAAGTGGGTTTTGGAACTATGTATGGCCCTACTTACGTCCTCATACATAGTCTCCACTTCATCATCGGAGTGTGACGAGGTCGGTGCGTATACCTGAATGACCTTCAGCGAATATCTTTTGGATATTCTGAGTATTAGGTATACCACCCTGCTCGACACACTGTCGATGGTTATTATGTTGTTTACGAGGGACTTGTGAACGAGAAACCCGACACCACCTTGGGACTGTTGGTCGCCCTCCCGGTAGTAGAGCAAATTACCAGACTTCAGGGTTACGGTGTCCTCCCCCTCTCTACGGACTTCGCATAACCCTATAATGTCCCAGTGTAATTTGCTCAGCTCCTCTTCCAGCTCGCAGATCTTTTCGTCAGTCCTCATTGTGCGTATGTTGTGTGTTACCAGGGCCAGTCGTCGTCGGGGTGGGTAGCCGGATCTCTTCCGGAGATTCTTCGCACCCCCTGCTCCGCCGTTACCTTGACTGCTACCCGCGCCAGGGATAGCGGAGCTGCCGGGGACTGGGGGCCTGGTTTTTATGCTTCTTATCATGAGGGGGTAATTTGCCTTAAATCGCCACGCTTGGCAGGCGGGTTGGCGATCGCAGTGAGGATGTGCAGTACACGGAGGACGCTGCTGCCCGACCTCCGGTTTGTCCCTTAGTCGCCTCTTACGACACCCACGGGATGATTTGGGGGAACGCAATTCTAAGCCGGCGCCCCACGGCATACTTTACGTGAAAAGTCATAATAGGACTTCTAAAAGCCCTAAATATAATCGACAAAGAAATTGAAATCTAATTTAAACGGACGCTATTTGGTCATAAAACATCAGTCATCATAACTCAAATTGGAAAAACACAGAACAGATGAAACACAATTTAAACAATGTGTTTTTTAATCTGTCAGTTAGCGGAATTTTAATACCGGATGTTTAATATACGACATCATAGGAAAAAACGTCATAATTATTACTATTATGTACATCTTTAGATATGAGGAGCTCGTGGCTAAATAATTACAGCCGCACAGGCCGATCTTCTGGGTTAAGCCACATTTACCGGCGTAAGTCTATGGATGGATGACCGTCTGTTATAGCGAGATTCCTCCGTATCTCGGAAAATACGTAAAGCCGTTGGTCCCGGCTGTTATTTGTAGATCTTTGACAGTCGTTACTGTCCGTCAGAATCTCTAAAGTCTGACAACCAGTCTTACCATGGGGTATCGTATAACCCAGTTACTGTGATGTGGAGGTCCGACAGGCAGTCGCTCCATGTAAAATACTAATATCCAGCTGCATCTGGTTCGACTGGAAGTAGACCACAACATAGTTGGGAAAAGGCTAGTCATGCAGTATATTGTATAACATTGTAAATACATACATACATTGACTCGTTTATTTTTAAACTAGCTTCCACCCGCGACTCCGTCCGCGCGGTTGTCGGTCTTCGCGTGGATGGTTTATTTCTCTATTTTGAGTAACTCTGACAATGACATCTTATAAATATCTATTGGACCCAAATACGGCTAAGCCTATAATAATTAAGGAGATTCGCGGTTCTACAGAACGTCTAGAATAAAACTGAAAAATAAGATATTTTTTTCTACGAATTTTTCGAGGATAAAAAGTATCCTATTTTATGCCCAGGATAATAAGGTATAATTATACCAAGTTTCATCGAAATCGAACCGTTAGTTTTCACGTGATGCCTGCACAAACAGACAGACAGACAAAAAAATTTAATCACATATTTGGGTTTGGTATCGATCCAGCAACACCCCCCCCCCCCCGCTATTTATTTTTTCAATATTTTCAATGTACAGTATTGACCCTTCTACAGATTTATTATATGTATAGATAATTCACATATAAATAATTCTAAATATGGAGATGGCTCGTAAAACTTCGCTCGTCTTCATCGGTGATTATATTTTACGACGCAACTGTTAAAGTAATCTATAAATAATTCACTAAACGATGTTTCTTGCTACTGTTTATATTTTAATTGCGTTTCGCCAATTGTTTTAATCGTCTTACGGAGTATGCGCGATGACAACGCCGCCTATTGACCACATAATTTCGGGACTTATCATCATCGTCAGCCGGAAGACGTCCACTGCTGAACATAGGCCTCCCCCTTAGACCGCCACGCTGAACGACAATTTTCCACTTGCATCCATCAGTTGCCCGCGACTCTCATGATGTCGTCGGTCCACCTAGTGGGAGGCCTGCCAACGCTGCGTCTTCCGGTCCGTAGCTTGCCTATTGCTCGCCACTCAAGAACTTTTCTTCCCCATCGGTTATCAGTTCTACAAGCGATGTAGCTTGCCCATTGCCACTTTTTTTTAACGTTGTAAAATCATCAAATTAGTCCTCCGTCTCAGGGCAGAGAGGGAGGGACTGTCAGACTCGTACTGACTAAAATCCACGGTGTCCTTCAATAGCCCTTTATGTACCGGGGTCATGGTAATTCGTACAGTCCCGTGACCTGGAAAACTGTGCTGGAGTCAACTTGCAAAGTTTTAAATAAGGCCTTATAAGATCTGCCAAAACTTGCCAACTAGATATCTTTATAAATATTTTCGGCTTAGTTTTCATGGAAAATTAAAAAATATATATATATTAATTTGTGATGCATATTAAACTTGCACATACACGTCATTAACCACCCACATAACATATTAATTGCACTGCATTTTCAAAGCATGTGATAATTTTATTAATTACTTACTACTACTACTACTAGCTTTTGCCCGCGACTTCGTTCGCGAGGAATAGTGACTTCCGGCAGATTTTTTTTTTTTTATTTATTTTTTGTAATAAAAACTATTCTATGTCCTTTCTCAAGTTCCAAATTATGTCTGTACCAAATTTTACACAAATCGGTTCAGTAGTTTAGGCGTGAAGAAAAGACAGACAGACAGAAAGACAAACAGACAGAGTTACTTTCGCATTTATAACATTAGTTTGGATTGTTATTCCCAAGTTTGTATACTAATTAATAGTAGAATAATAAAAAAAAACACAAGCAATAATCGTCCTTATTTCTAAACGAGAATATCGTTCACGTGGTCACTGTGGAGACAATGTGTAGATCGTTAATTTAAGAATACTAGCTAATTACTGAGCTATAAAAGGACATGGCCGGAATTTGTATAGAGCAATGTCCTCAAAAAAAAAGTTCATGTACATAGACATACAGTACCTCATATTAAAGCTTACAGGTCTGTCATTATAATAGTTTAAGTTTTATGAACAGAGAAGAAGCGAGAGATACCATAAATAGGATTTTAAAAAATGTGCCTGAACATTTTGAATAGCAATAATTCCGAGGTGAAACAATGGGAGAATTGGTATTTTCAATAGATATAAAGGTCGTTTCTTCACTAGGCGCGTATTCGATTTGTCGCTTCATAGAGAGTAGTCTCTTTCAAAAGTTTCGTGACGTCCTACAGATATTTCTGAATATTATATTTATGACTAGAGCGACTTATCAAAAAAAAAAATAGACAATAAAACACTAAAATAATATTTGTATTTTATTTATTATCTAATTTAGTGTAGTTCTACTTGTTTTATAAGTCTCTGAGAAAAAAAAAACGATTGGAATTAATCAGACAAAGCACATTCAATGTTTTCATCGTCTTTTAAGCCTATTCATCTGCACAGGTCTACAAAATGTTATCAAGGAAAGAAGCTGGTGCCGTTATATTTATAAGAATCCATATCATCACGTTTCAATCATGTCATCATATCGTACGAATCATGTACGTACAATCCAATTGTACGTACAAACAAGTCCAATTTACACAACATAATACTAGAAACTACTAACTTTAGAAGCGTAAACGAAAGACCAATAAACGATAGCGTGGAGTCGAATTTAAATATCTAAAATCCAAAACAGTAACGAACATGTGCTATGATCATTGTAAGACGGCACAGTTTTGACAGTTTAGTTTTATGCTTTAAACGTACTGACGCAGAAACGTCAAAATAACTGTAACTCATTTGGATACGCACTCTTAAATATATTGTCGATTTATAAAGTGGTACGTGAGCTGCATCAAGACGCGCGTCACTCGAACAGTGGTATCCTAATGATCGTACCTTAGCAATACAATTCTGCAAATCACTGCCGTTTTATTTTTTAATCTGACCATCAAGCGTAGTTTACATAGGTACGGTGTTTGTCTTATGCGTGTATCCAAACGTAGATGTCATTTGTATTGCCTAGCAATGAAACAAATCACACAAAACATAATTAACGCACTTATTTTTCTGGGATATTTCCTCGCCTGTTCTAGAGAAATGTGATTACTGCGATTATTTTTTATTTATTTTAGAAGTAATTTTCATATAATTGTAATCATTATACATGATGAAATCTGGTTCGACTTTGAGGGCAGGATCCGGCCATGTCTTTTGTCTTATTTGTTTTGTTCTTAACAGTCGATAAAAATAATTCGCAAGCACCATCAGGACGTCATTTGCAAGCGGCCATTAACAAATGGCGTCCAGTTGGCGCTTGCGCTACGTTAGTATCGTGTTAAGTTTGCCGTAAGTGTGTAATTTCATATCATACGCCTCGTCCCCGTATTATACACTGTTCCCCTATATTAGAGTAGAAAAATAGATAAAAAATCCTACATTTTCAATGAAAGCGGATCTTAAAACATGGAAAACCCTATCAAGCAGGTTGTAGTACTAAAACCGATGACGAACACATGACATCAAAGATAGACATTGTTTGAATTATTCATGTTTCTTATTAAAGGGCAAACGTTGACTTTATTTACATTTAAAGATGTCCTTTACACTATTGTATATTCATTTTATGTTGGCAAGGTAAAATTACGCCTTTTCTCATGGCAGCAACCTTTTTTTTACGTTGCAATATCATCAAATGAGTCCCACCCAGGGCGGGACGGGAGGGTCTGTCAGACTTGTACTGACTAAAATCCACGGTGGTCCTGCGCTCTACGTTTCAGGGTCACAGTTAACTTCTCCTCCTACCAGTCCCGCGACTCCGGCAAGCTTTGGTCCTCTAAGGGGGTATCTCAGATTGCTGACAGATCTTTGAGGCGCGCGTGGAACACGACTTGCCGACGACCAGGCATGGTCCATGATCTGACGGCGTATTTCTGTGGTAACGGCTGAAAGGGGTGAATCAAAACATTTTATATTTCAAGTAGGCCAGTTACAGGCACTTCTGAACTGTCAAAAGACAAAAATACAATAAAATAGTTTAAAAATACAAGACATAAAAACTGTGAAAGTACTGTTAGGTGCCCATTCCAAAGCGTTGATCTCTATGGAGAAGAACGGGCAAGAAACTCCATGGACACTCATTCTCAAATAATGTACCATGTCAAGATGAATGATGTAACAAAGGTTCTGTAATAGTTTTGGCTATTGAAAAAGAGTGTCCATGGAGTTTCTTGCCCGTTCTTCTCCATAGAGATCTACGCTTTGGAATGGGCATCTACGGTACTTTCACAGTTATTATGTCTTGTGACTGGGATTGTAGCATAATAATCATTTTAAATTATAGTTTTAATTTTAGTTTTTTGACAATTCGTTAGTGCCTGTAATGACCTACTTGAAATAAATGCTTTGATTTTTATTTCGATTCAAGTAAAAAGTGTCCATAGGAAACAAAAAAAGACGATTCAATAAAAATATAGATAATTGAATGGAAGAAGAAAACATGTTGCGATGATCAAAGTCAAAGTCAAAGTAAATTTATTGTGGGCATATGTAGGTTACAGGTCTTAACAATATAAGTATTGAAGTATCAATATGTCCTGCCATATAGGCATACAATAATTATGTAAGTAGGTAAATTTAGTTATTATAAATGTAAAATACAGGGAAACTATACAATACGATCACAAGTAGAATGAGATAAGGGGAGAAAGATGAACTCGTATATTGTAAACACTCCTTTACAATAATAAAGTCTTACACACTCACTTTAGGTTGAAACCTAAAAGGTTAGAATAATAAAATCATCAACATATGATCAGAAAGCGTCATTTATTGACATTAACTCGTACTAAGTAGGTATTAACCTGGTTTGAGAACTATGTGGCAAACTGGGCTTGTCAGTTACCGTAGTTCAGTGGTTGTATTCGCGGTTTCCGAGTGTGAGGCACTGGGTTGTTTTTCTAGATTAGTTAAAAGTGAATCACGGGATTGTCTCAGCAGAATATCAAGGACTTTTTTTTTATCGTGGTAAAATCATCAAATGAGTCCTCCCACCCAGGGCAGAGCAGGAGGGCCTGTCAGACTCGTACTGACTTAAATCCACGATGTCCTTCAATAGCCCTTGACGTTCCGGGGCACGGTAATTCGTACAGTCCCGCGACCATATCAAGGACCTGGAACGCAAAAGACGACACGGTTAGTTGGCGATTGACTGTTGCGCTTTATGACGCGGGTCCGCACGTTAAAATTATTTGTATGATCTACAAGTAGTTGTTCCGGGTCTGGGTGTTTGTGTATGTGAGTTTCTATGTTTGGGGGCAACATTAGAAAAAATATAAATATAGGGGACTAGCCTATTACCAGACCAGGCTTTATGGTTGCTACTTGGAAATCCCAACTGGAAACACCCAGTAACCGCTTTGCTCAACTTTGGGATCGATCCAAGGACCTTATTTTGAATTAATAATTATAAAGATCGGACTAACTTACCAAGTGACGTCCGATCCTCAATTATGTGAAGTAATGTCGTCTCCATAATTTTATACAGTAGTATGCAAATCTTTGCATGCGCGTTGCCACATTATTAAAAGATGAAGCGAAAAACGCCCATCTCTATTTCAAGGTAACATCCCCAGTGCTCCAACTTTATCTGTCATTGTTTCAAAGAATTCACAACTTTCGTGCAGGGTTAGAATCTGAAACATATTCTGGGTAGGGTCGGGAATAGGATGGAGACGACATTACTTCACATAATTGAGGATCGGACGTCACTTGGTAAGTTAGTCCGATCTTTATAATTATGTTCCGTAATGTCGTCTCCATAATTTTATACAGTAGATGTTTAAAGAAGAAAGTTGTGATAACACGTTCAAATTATTTAACCACCCTTTCATAATTTGAAGACTATTATAATTAGTCAACATAAAATTTGCCTTCTACATGTTGGCTAAACATTTAAATTCTTGTAATCAGTCTTTTGTGAAATATAATTTAAATCGTCCGATAACCGCCTAATTTTTTCGTTAAGATCTAGTACAGTTTGGCTGGTATTTAATGATGTGTTTGGCAGAATGAGTCTGCCAAACACATCATTAAATACCAGCCAAACTGTACATACATCGTCGCATCAAATAATGTCGAACTGTCTTTGCTGATATCATTTAGAGAACTGGTTCTTTGTATTTTACGGTATGTAATATTATTGCTTTCTTCCCTTATAATAATATGCCAAAATAGTAATATCAAATATTGCAATTTAAATCTATGTGAAATGGAACGTCGTCCCAAAATGCTGATACTCAATACAATACAGTTAGATTTCCGAACGAAGATAAATATGTCCGATCACAGCCAACTTTGACAACAACTTACACAATGTGAAGAATGTTACAATCAGTCAACATAAAATTTGACTTGTCTATGTTCTACATTGAAATACTTATAATCAATCTTTTCATTTTACACCATAACATCTGAATCATCATTAAGGCCACACCAAGCAAAATAGTTTGGATCACTTATGATAAGCCTTTTACAAAATATAGTAGATATTGAGTTGTTGTCCCAACCTGCTGATTTTTTAATTATCTTAATATTAGCACCTGAATCAGAAGCTTTTGGAGTGGCAGTATGCGTAAGGCATGAGCTGCATCTGCTATGAGCAGCATATTTAGTGACATCTAAACCACTAACAGATAGTATTTGTTTAATCCATTAACTAATAGATGTTGATGAAGCTGAATGACAAGGTTTCTTAATTAATGTTGGTAATAATATAATTATGGTAATATTATTAATTATCACAATTGTTAATTCTTATGTTTTTAGTTGCATCTAAGTAGGGTAACAATATTGTTTGATAGGACAACAGGACAGTCATTTGTTTTCTTAAAAAAAAAATGATAATGGTAAAAGACATCTGAATTACAGTCATATGTCTTAACAGAGGCTAGAATCTTAATTCAAAAATTATATTATATATAATAAAATTCCTTCATTTACACGAATGTTTTCTATCCTTATAAATGGCAGGGTTTGCACTCAGTGAGCGGTAAAGTTTTGATTGACATCATCCTTTGGAAATCTTCCTTCTATCATTAACTTCTATATGTGTTCCTATAACCAGTTGTTGCTACAATGTTGATCTTATGGAATTGAAAGGACTATAGTACAATGTAATTCCTCTCCTCATGAAAGCTTCCCTGATAATACAGTTGCTGTATAAGTATCAAGTGTAAGGGGTGTGGAACTCTGGAAGGATATTGCAAGTCTGGTGAGATGCAAGGACAACGTTCACAGATGTAACTATAGATTCAAAAGGTGGATACAAGGTTGTGACAACCACCTCACTACATACTACTACACCCCCCCCCCCCCTCTCTTTTTATTTGAAGGGACCTACTTAATAGGGCAAACAGGGGAAATGTATTAAAGAATATTGCATCTCACTTGATGATTAAATCATCAATGGATAAGGTATCTAGTCCGAGTATCATGAAACATGATTTTGGTACTTAGCATTAACTCAACTGGCAAATAAGTCAACTTAAAGGCTACCTAACTTTTCAACAATTGTATTTATTTATTTTTTGTATTTATATTTTTAAGACGTTGCCCCACACTAGGAATTTCTCCTGTGTCGTGGGTGCGTTTACAAATCACATACACAAACACCCAGACCCGGAACAGCTACTTGTAGGTCATACAAATATTTGTTCCGTGCGGGAATCGAACCCGCGACACATTGCACAGCAGTCCAATCGCTCAGCCACTGAGCTAACCGTACAATGGGTTTGTATGCTTTAAAAGAAGTTTCTTCAAAGCTAATAGAACATGCTAATCTAGACTATAAGATGGGGCGCTGTGTTCCACCTATCTTATTGACATGATATGGCTGTAATGTTGTCTATACTCAGCAATATTTCACAATTAGATAGATTTGACGCAATGTTTTCAAGTCTATAAAAAACTGTAATCAATTCAAGGTAATTGATGTGATACATTGTGTCATGGTCTGTCCAGTACTCCATGACTCTTCATGTCATTACAACCAAGACCACAGTCAGTTAGCAAGGAATCAGAGGAAATCTGTGATATAAAGTAGAACTCTTTTATTTTGCAATTAGTGAGAAAGTAGGATGTCCACCGTTGTAAATCCTTTATGCCTTTGCTGTCTAGGTAACAGTTTGCAAAATTGTTAAACAGGGCTATTGTTTTATTTCTTTCAAGAACTTTTGTATATAACCAACCATATTCCGCTGCTGGGCATGCTGTAATAAGTAATCCAAGTAATTCTGCAATATAGTTTTACACTTGAGATCTAATTTTATATTTTTCAGATGTTTCTGTAATTGTTTCATTTTCAGTCTCAGGAAGTGATATAGAAAGCAAGATGGCACCTAAGAATTTATATTTTTGCTTGGGTTGTAAACACCTTTTCTCCCCATTTATTATGAAACCTAAGTTTTTCAGTAACTGTACAGTAATCTCTAAATTTGACATATTTACTATCAAAACTTATATATTATCATCTAGAATAATCTAGGTGAAAAACTGGCTTAGGTCTTTGGGACCACAAGTAGGACATAATTTAGTGAAAACATATGATGCTATACTAAGGCTAAGGAGAAGAGAAGTAATTTCACATATCACAATATGAATTTTAACCCTTAAATATTCCTTGAATGTTTTTCCACAGATAATGAGCAATATGCATTTTTAAGATCCATGTTTGTCATAAAACCATTTAGACTTATCAGTCTGGTGGCCATTGTTATGTCCTAATTTAAATGTGTGTGTATTAATACTTATGTATTGATATTAAGTTATTAAGCTTAAAACGCCATGTCTCCTCTGCTTTAGGATGAAAAAAAAAAAAAAAATACTAGAAGGAACTGGTTTTATATGGTTTTACAGCAACACTACTTCCTTTTTGGAAAAATTATAGATTAGCCTTTGTGAAATTTGAGTGTTCACATTCAAATGCGATTTTATATCTTGGTCACAAGTAGTGGGACTAGTGTTGATACTATCCCAATGACAAAGAAATGGTTCTACGGTGTGTCTGGTAGTGCTGTTGATGTCTCAGTAGAGAATGCCCACTCAATAGGCAATGGTAGTCATTGAGAGCCCGGGAAGCTTAAAATATTGTTAAACTTGAGTCTTAATGGTTTTGATTTTAGCAGCAGACTTCTTTACTGTTTGACAGACAGCCAGCTTATCTTGTAATTTGTCCTCAGATTAATTCAGAAATTATTGAATTTTCCATAATTCTTTTAGTTCTTTGTTTAGACCTAGGGGGGTTAGTGACCTTCTAGTTAGGGTGTCACTGTGTAAGATGTTACTCACACTAAATAGTGTGAGTAACATCTTTATGTTCCCTCATGTTCTGTTGAGATAGTATATATTAACTATGTAGCAGTTGCCCGATTGCAGACAGTAGCGGTCAAGATGACTTCTTTGACACTTAGTCTCTTGTTTAAGCCCACTGTGAGTCATGGCTTCAGCTAATTCTTCAGTATTCATCAACAATCATTTAGGATGTCATATTCCTTCCATAAAAAAGGGGAAAGAAGAGATTGAGGAGGCTTTAACCCTTGGGTACAACATATGAGGAAAAAAGCTTAATAATATTTTTTTCCTTTACAAAATCTTGTGTTTCCTTTAATTTAGCCTGTAATTTAAGTATTCTCCTTTCTTTCCCAGTACTAGACCTTCCTTTTTCAGGATCTTGCAGATTTCTTCAGTCTCCGGCATTAACATATGTACACATGAATGGTTGTTGGATCCACCGTGGCTCCGAGCGTGTGTAGGGCTCCAGGTACGTGAACTGAATTGAATATTAAGGTAGGTACAGCCACACTGCCGGCTAACCTCTCGTGTTAGCTCTCTTGGCAAGTGTTGAGTAAGTACTCATGGCTTCCCACGACTGAGCTCTCATAAAAGCTCTAGGGCACTGAATTATGTCAAGGTGGGTACCTACAGTTACACCGCCGGCTATTCTCTCGTAATAGCTCTTTCTTGGCAGGTGTTGAGTACTCATGGCTTCCCATGGCTTACATCTCGTAAAAGCTTTAGGGACACTGAATTGAATATTAAGGTAGGTGCAGCCACACTGCCGGCTAACCTCTCGTGTTAGCTCTCTTGGCAAGTGTTGAGTAAGTACTCATGGCTTCCCACGGCTGAGCTCTCGTAAAAGCTCTAGGGCACTGAATTATGTCAAGGTGGGTACCTACAGTTACACCGCCGGCTATCCTCTCGTAATAGCTCTGTATTGGCAGGTGTTGAGTACTCTACGTACATATAATGAACACATTAACCTTATTGTTTTGCCGGTTAATTTACATATCCGAATAATGGACTCGCCCATAGTCTAGTTAATTGCATTAACAATTATTATACCCATGATTAGCCTCTCGTGATAATTCTAGGGTTAATTTGCCGTTAATTCCGATGCTTAATACGTTTAAGCAGATTTTAGCTTGTTTTGCCGGTTAATTTACATATCCGAATAATGGACTCGCCCATAGTCTAGTGAATTGCATTAACAATTATTATACCCATGATTAGCCTCTCGTGATAATTCTAGGGTTAATTTGCCGTTAATTCCGATGCTTAATACGTTTAAGCAGATTTTAGCTAGATCAAACGCTTTGTACGACTTACCGGAACAGCGGCACTTGCGACTTCGCTCAATTCCTTTTTTGAGTCTATTTAGTTCTTTATGGAGTCTTTCGATGGAGAATTTGTAGTCACTGGGTCGTCGTTGACCCTTTCTTATATCCATTACTAACAATTTTCACTTATTATAATATATATTTCGAGAAAACTTTGGATTGACGTGACAACGCAACGCACAAAAAAGTACAATGACAGATAAAGTTGGAGCACTAGGGATGTTACCTTGAAATAGAGATGGGCGTTTTTCGCTTCATCTTTTAATAATGTGGCAACGCGCATGCAAAGATTTGCATACATCGACCACACAGCCTATAGACTCCTAATAACAGGCGACCAATGTCTGTCAACACATTAGGCAAAAATGTCTTATAACCGTCGTCACTCACCAAGCTCGTATTAGTTTCGACCACTCCTGTGAGCCGTAAACACTTCCGCATTACTCCTTTAAAAAATCGAGAAAATAGACATAATATGTTCCCGTATACAAAACGTTTGTGTGATAAAAAAAGCCGGACTTCAAATTTCCTGAAAGACGGTATCACATTTCATCGGTAACTTAATAGTTCCATAATCTAAATTAGATTAAATTTCTGACAATATTTATCGGGGTTCATCTTATACTGGTCATACTTGGCGTCTTTATGATTCCGTCCCTTTCTTTTGCAAGTATTTTTTTCGCCATCTCTTTTCGTCGATTTTAAGTACACATATTAGTGATGTTCCAAATCGTACAACCACCTCTGTTGTCGATAAAGCAAAACAAAAACCTATAACTATTAATTTATACAAAAAAAATTTTTTCAATAATTAGAAATTACAAAAGATGTACATCTGATAAATTGTGAAACTTTAATTTATAAATTTTAGATACCCACACGATCTTGATTTAAAAAATAAATGGATAATTGCAACCAAGCGAGAGAACTGGATCCCATCTACTTAAAGTGTAATATGTTCACGTCATTTTAGCGAAGATTGTTTTATTCTTATGAAAAACCGTCGATGTCTACTAAGTTGAGCAGTACCAACTAAGTATTTGCCACTTTTGGTGAGTTTAATTACTGAATTTGTTTTTCTGTCTCCTAGGCAAAAAATATAGTTCCGGAACCTTTCTTCTTTTTCGTTTTGCTGCCGCGACGGTATTTATATTTTATTGGCCCAAAACCCCATCATCTCCACCGCATTGTCGGTAGCGGCGAAGAGATCCGTTTGGCTGCATGTTTTTGGGCTAACTCTATAACATCGCGCTGCATTCAATTTGATAGGCCTCACCAAAGACTTCGAACATAGCTTATAATAATTACGGAAATTTTAAAACATTGTTTTTATTCATTTTTATATTTTACCTACATGATTCAATCGTAATTATAATAAAAGAAGGTAATTGAATGCAAGTATGTTAAAACATATTTTATTAAATACAATTTAAAAATGTCGATACTTTCTTGTTTGATTTAAAACCGTCCCATCCCTAGTGACATGCACTGACCTTGAATTGACCAATCAGGACGCAGTACCCCGTCCCCCTCGCTGACGTCATACCTCAGCAAGTTGGCAGAATAGTTTTCGTGCGTTTTATCGTGTATTAGGTGTCTATAGGCTGTGTGGTCGATGTTTGCATACTACTGTATAAAATTATGGAGACGACATTACGGAACATAATTTACCTTTATTCATTACTTTTCATTCTTCTTCTGCCTAGCCTATTCCCAACTAGGTATATTGGGGTCGGCTTCCAGTCAAACCAGATGCAGCTGGATATCAGTATTTTACATGAAGCGACTGCCTGTCGGACCTCCACAACCCAGTAACTGGGTAATACGATACCCCATGGTAAGACTGGTTGTCAGACTTTAGAGCTTCTGACTAACAGTAACGACTGAACTCAAAGATCTACAAATGACAACCGGGACCAACGGCTTTACGTGCTTTCCGAGGCACGGAGGAATCTCGCTATGACAGATGGTCACCCATCCACAGACCAACCGCGGCAAGCGCGGCTTAACCCGGAAGATCGGCCTGTGCGGCTGTATTTATTTAGCCACGAGCTCCTCCTCCTCATTACTTTTCCTTATTAAGTATGCTTTTAAATGTTGTAAAAAAAATATTTGAAAATGTAATTAATAGTGGCCCACCGGTATCGGGAACAGGGTCCAAGCTACCGGCGGTCAGGGCTGCAGAGAAAGGATTTTTTTTTTTTTTTATTTGGGACAAACCCACCACACTATTCCCTAACCACTGCAACTCCTGTGCGCCAGAATCAACAGCAGAGAAAGGAATATAACTATAAATGTTTAAATAATTTCATTATTATCGTGTTTAAACATGGAAAAACGTTCATTTTGATTTGTATTTGCTTCGTCACCCATCAAGTTTATTTTATGACTAAAATGACTCATTTGTCGTTAAATAATTTATGTCGCATTGACTAGAAATTACCTTGTTAATGCTAAGTTTATGTTTAATCGATTTAACGTGCTAAGATTGTGAAATCATCACACGTATGTTATCACTAAGCGTTTCCAATCTTCCTTCTTGCAAAAGAATGGACCTTAATACCTGCGTCTGTGTTCCCGAATGTAAACAACCTGAATCTCTTCAAAGTTAAAGTTAACAGTTGTAACAGAGTGGGTATTCAACCTTCTCTGTTGTCTCAACCTCTTTCCTTTTGGATCTATATCGATTTTTAAATATTCATATTTCGAATTATTTCTGTCATATGTGTCATCTTCAACTCTTTTTTGATCAGTACAATTTCACCTCGGCTAGCAGCTACAGCTGTTCTGCATCTGTTGATTATTTTTTTAAAGCTACATATTTAAACTAAACTAGTAAAGTTATGTGTTGTGTTACGTACTTCCTACAACTGGATTGAACTTTTAAAATACTGTTGTAATTCATCGAATATTGTCTACCCTGATAAAGGGTCCACCCTCGGGGCTGTGCGAAATACTAAACCTGTAGTGGCTTCTTTAATTATTGTCCCATAACTCTTCCCTCTTGTATATATTATTATTGCGGCATCGTTCATGAGGGACGTGAACGATTCCCTCACAGTCTTCTTCTGGTAAGCTCACTCCATCGAAGACTTTGTCTCTGACATAGACTAGAGTCAAAAGCAAATCTAATCAAAAGTACTCATCTTATTTCCTTTTCCCAACTATGTTGTGGTCAGCTTCCAGTCGAACCAGATGCAGCTGAATACCGGTATTTTACATGGAGTGACTGCCTCTGGTCTCCACAACCCAGTTATTTGATACCAAAATTTCTTTTTTTTTTTCGTGGTAAAATCATCAAATGAGTCCTCCCACCCAGGGCAGGGAGGGAGGGACTGTCAGACTTGTACTGACTAAAAGATACGTTAATTGGCTGATGAAATACCATTGCATTAATTAGACAAAAAAATATATATAAAAATCTAGGTAAATGAATAAACTAGGAGTTGAAATATTCAAATATAATAATCTCGTGTGAGGTCAAAAGTCAATTGCATCCGTCTACGTAAAGGAAGTTACACACTTATTCGGGTCGGCACACACGCTCGGCAGAATTGTTTGCTTTTTCATCATGGGGTCCTAAAATTGAGTGTCGATTGTGAAATGCTGGCTTTATTTCTTGTCTCGGTTACATCTATATATATTATATATATTTTATATATATATATATATAAAAGGAGAACTGACTGACTGACATATCAACGTACAGCCGAAACTACTGGGGCTAGGAATGTGAAATTTTGCACACGGCTTCCTATTATAATGTAGGGGAGCACTAAGAAGGGGTTTTTGGAAATTTAACCTTTAAGGGGGTGAAAAGGGGGAATTGGGAAAGTACGTAACCCACGCGGACGAAGTCGCGGGAAAAGTGCTAGTTTATAATAATTCTTTTAAACGTTTCTCCACCTTAGGAATTTCTCCTCTATCGTGAAACACCTAAAACTGGAAGAACTAATAAGGTAGATTACTGCATAAATAAATTAAAAATCTGTTTAGTCCGTCAATTAGAATATTGAAAACTATGAACCGGTATTTTTTGTTTTTTTTTTATTATTTAAATTCGGGAGTTGGATTTTGTGACGTCATTATACGAGTACCTTCAAAATTAAACCGACCGAGTGACGTTTTGTGATTTTTAGAAGCGTTGTAACTTCGTCAATTTTGATTTACGTACTAAAAAAAATACGAGTCAAATATTTATTGATAATCTATCTTTCAGTTTTTTTTTTTTAAATATTTGTTCCTTAAGTTGATGTAGCAGTTACTGTGTCAACTCTGTCGGCAGATTTAATAGCTTTTCCATTGAACAATAAAACGAAGGGATGAAGGAGTGGACTTGAGCTTCAAACTTAAACATTTAACAAAATATCACCTACATATTGCCTCTGCAACTTGTCGCCATAACCGGCATTCGATTAAGAAGCGACTAGGTATTTGTTGATATAACTAATCTGATTTGAAATAATTACTAAACATCGGTCGAGTCTAATGCCGACCCGAACATGTCTATAACACCCCTAAGCAGTAGCCGAACCGGTTCAAAACAAGGTGGGTGTGTAAACATTATAAAAATATCATAAAGATGTCGGTTTTCTTAATTTAAATGTTTTATTTCGCTATACATACTGTAAAATTTGAGGTGAACTTTAAAAAATGTCTGTGACTAATACTGAATCGATTATAGTGCGATGTTAAGTGAAGTTATAGGTCATCTATTTGATAACTGTGATGGTCGCATAAAGGGTGTGTCTTTCTGTTTTATTATTTAAAGATACTCGTTATTTGTTTAGCATTTTTCAATTATTTTCGGTTCGGTTTACAATCTACGCGGATGCAAATGAATATAATTATTTTATAAGACAATTAATATTCAACCCTGTGCGTGAACAGAGGGTTGGCCTATTTTTTGGCTAAAGGATCTGAAACCTACCACGATATCTTAAAGGGAGAGTAGTCCCACTGTGGGAAAGAGACAGAGCAATTTAAGTCGTCTAGCGCAATTTCGTTTCCACAGTGGATCTAATCTCGCTTTAAGACATTATCCTTGAAGATCTCCGGGATCCTAACCATTTTACTATATTTCATTTTTGTGTATGCCTCATCATCAAATGAGACCGGAATCCCTAAATATTTTTAGGGTTACGTACCCAAAGGGTAAAACGGGACCCTATTATTAATACTCCTGGTCGCGGGACTGTACGAATTACCGTGACCCCGGAACGTAAAGGGCAATTGAAGGACACCGTGGAGTTTAGTCAGTACGAGTCTGATAGTTCCTCCCGCTCTGCCCTGGGTGGGAGGACTCACTTGATGATTTTACCACGACAAAAAAAAGGCTGTATTTCATGCATGAACTACGATGGTTAAACAATTTCTTTTTATACAAATGGTGTATTTTTGTTTCCGCTTTAACACTAATTACTAGAAAACTGAATAAAATAAATATTTAAGGGGTTCCCATACATCAAACGTGATTTATTTACAACTAAATGGTACGGAACCCGTTATACGTGAATCGGACTCGCGCCTAGCCGGTTTTTTTCACAAACCAAGCATTTGACATATTTAACTAACTGAATATTAAATAATATTCATACTTTTATTAATCTTTCATACTTTTATTACAGGTAATCGAACCCGGAGTTTCAAGGCTTTATAAAATAAATTACCAATGATTAATGCGACATCTCTCATATAACATTCTTTTAAAAGATGACTCTGTCACATAATAGCCCATAAGTAATTATATACCATACTTGTGTCCCTTATTTTGCTCAGCGGAGACTCGAACCCGGATACGAGCGTCCGTGGGCGAACCGCATAGCTACATGGTTACTGTTTTAAACTCAGTTGGATTTCTGACAAGTATGGGTTAAGGTACGGTTCTGAACGAGATCACAACGACATTCAATGAGTTTTCATTTAGTTTTGTAAGGGTTTATTTTCTGCTGCCATCATCATCGTCATGCGCGATCATACGGACGTTGAGTAATGGGTTACTCGCCGTCCGATCAAGGACCATGTCCGGATTGACGGCGCGCGTGTTCCACGCGAAACTCAAAGAGCTGTCAACAATCTCCCGGGGTCGCGGGTCACTCTCATCAGCTAACCGTGACCCTGAAACGTAAAGGGCGGGATCACCGTGGATTTTAGTCAGTTCTGACAGTACAGTACAGGAGGACTTATTTGATCATTTTGCCACGATAAAAAAAACTTCATCGTCATCAGGCAGGCCTGTTGGTCTAGTGGTTAGTGACCCTGACTGCTATGCCGGAGGTCGTGGGTTCGATTCCCACCCAGGACAAATGTTTGTATGATGAGCAACGATCATTTGGTCTGTGTCTGGGTGTAGTTTATCTATAGTATTTATGTATTTAGAAATATATAAGTTTGTTTATCAGTTGTCTAGTACCCATTACACAAGCTCTGCGTAGCTTGGGACTAGATGGCGTTGTGTGATAGTTGTGGATTATTATTATTATCATTTCGAGCCTATTTCAGTTCACTGTTACACTGCACTGGACATAGGCCTCCCCCAAGGAATACCACAGCGTACGAACTCCCGCTTTTTTCATCCACCTACTGCCAGCTACCATCTTCAGGTCATGGTTCCATCTTATCAGGGGGCGTCCCACCCTACGTTTACCTACACGTGGTGTCCATTTGAGAACCTTCCTACTCCACCTTTCATCGGTTCTGCGGCAGACATGACCAGCCCACTGCCACTTCAGCTTGCTACAGTTTTCGACAATATCTGTTACTTTGGTTATGCCGTAAGACCTCATTCCAGATTTTAAACTGCCAGCTACCTTCTTCAGGTCAACCCTCCATCTGATATGATTGGCTTCGATAAATTATATTTATATTGTAAATGGATTTTCCTAGAGTTTTACACGTCAAAAAAGCAACTGACAAACTATTTTTAAAACTAGATGAGGTCAGTGTTTCGTTCCTGTCTACTCTGGAAAGAAACAGCCGAAACAAACTCATAGAGGTCACAGTCTCTTTTACATTATATTGGTTAAGTCATATGAAGAATAAATAAATATTCCACAACTACCACACAACGCCATCTAGTCCCAAGCTAAGCAGAGCTTGTGTTATGGGCACTAGACAACTGATAAACATACTTATATATTTCTAAATACATACATATCATAGATAAATTACACCCAGACACAGAACAAATGATCGTGCTCATCACACAAACATTTGTCCTGGGTGGGAATCGAACCCACGACCTCCAGCATAGCAGTCAGGGTCACTAACCACTATACCAACAGGCCTGTCATGTGAAGACTTTGTTGTGTGTTATATACGGTTACAGTTACATATAAACTAGGAGTGACGCTGCACCTGGGAGGCACTGCCGCTGTCGTCTGCAGTTTGCCGTCGCTCTCCGAACTGTACCTGAACAAAACAAAAGCAAGACATAAAATTGTTCAATAATGGCGGCAGTTTGCATAGTTCATGCCGTGCTAACATTTTACTAGCCAATTGTTATGACTACATTTTCATTGTTGTTGGTAAAGTTAGCACAGTGGCTGGTCGATCGACTGGTGCGTACCGTGTCACGGGTTCGATCCCCGCACGAAGCAAAAATATTTGTATGATCTACAAGTAGTTGTTCCGGGTCTGGGTGTATGTGTAGGAGAGTTTCTATATTTGTAAACGCACCCACGATACAGGAGAAAATCCTAGAGTAGACCAACGTTTTTTTTTTTTAAAAAAAATTGATCTGTAATTAGTTTCCAATAAAATTATATACTGTAATAAACTGGTTTAAATAAACTGACTGAACTAACTGTTTTTTTTATGTTTGTAAACGCACACACGATACAGGAGAAATCTTAATGAAAAATAGTATAGAATTTTTTTATTTTACATTTAGGAAGCTAAAAATACACAAATATAAATTACAAAATTAAAATAAAACTAAACTATTATAGAGCATCGAAAAATTCATCCTCAACGCTGTCAGCTGGTAATGTGCCCAAGAGACGGGCGGCGTTGCCCATTTCGAATTAAACCGCGGCATCCGCAACTTAACCTCGCACCAGTTGATGATGTTCAAGCGATTATAGAAAGTAACACTATCGACTTAGTTCGAGGTCGAAGGTCAAAGTCGCATAACGTTTGCACTAAAGACCTACATTCATTGGTTATGTAAATATAATTTGCTTCTGCCCGCGACTTCGTTCGCCTAAACAACTGGACCGATCTTTCTGATTTTTTTCATTAATGTTGTCAAGTTGGCATTACTACATAGTATAGAACAAAGTCGCTCCCCGCTGTCCGTCAGTCCCTATGTATGCTTAGATCTTTAAAACTACGCAACGGATTTTGATACAGTTTTTTTCATAGATAAAGTGATTAAAGAGGAAGGTTTATATGTGTATAACATGCATAAAATAGTAGAGATTGCACCCGTGCGGAGCCGGGGCGGGTCGCTAGTTTTACATTATAAGAAGGTTGATAGCAATGGGTGGCGCAGTGGTACCGGTCCCAACTTAAGAGTTGTAGGTGTGAGTTCGAACTCACCCCAAGCGCATTACTTTGTGTAATTTATTTCATCACCACTGCTCTTAAAATGGTGAAGGAAAACATCGTGAGGAAACCGGCATCTCCTTTATTTTTAACGTGGTAAAATCATCAAATGAGTCCTCCCACCCAGGGCAGAGCGGGAGGGCTGTCAGACTCGTACTAACTAAAATCCACGGTGCCCTTCAATAGCCCTTTACGTTCCGGGGTCACGGTAATAAGTACAGTCCCGCGACCGAAGTGAATCATAAGGAATATTGTTTAAAGTGGCCGTTTCTGAACTACAGTTCCCGAGAAAAATAAAAGTTACTGTTTTATAATATAAGATGGTGCCACGTGTCCCCGAATTGATTGAAAAATAAATTTACACTAAGGATGTTGCGGGCTTGCCGGGGTCGCGTGCCTAAGCAACCGTGACCCTAGAAAGTAAAGGGCTAGTGAAGAAACACGGTGGATTTTAGTCAGTATGAGTCTGACAGTCCCTCCCGCTCTGCCCTGGGTGGGAGGACGCATTTAAAAAAAAATTGTCACCGAATTGCTGGTCAATTTCTTTATTATCGCAACCAAAGCCGCGGGCAAAAGATAGCTGTAATTATAAATCAAATTATAATAAAGAAACATCAATAAAATTTTGTTTGACATTTAAATAATCATATTTGTTAACGTTTAAAAACATTAACAAATACCTATTTCTATGATTTTTCCTTTTAGCTTTTTTTTGGAACTATAAAATTAATATCATATTTAGACTATAGCAACTAAATAGTGCTAAAATCTTTTTAATTGCGTTTATCGTATTAATTTATTATTGACTAGATGACCCGGCAAAGTTAACACCCGCACCGCCTCAGAATTTGATTTCTGAACGAATTTTAAATTTAATTGCTTTCTGAACGACGGGACGAACATCAAATATTTGACAGCTAGGAATAATTTCTTAGGGAAAAGGGCCCCGTCACTATGTCGACACTCCTTGAGGCGCGCGTGTAACACAACACGCCGTCAGCCCTAATCATTAGGTTTGGGATGAACAAAAGTATGCCGTATTATAACATTTAAGACGGAATTGCAGTGCCTCCCCCCGAGAGCGTCGCAGCGCTTGATTTCCATCTTCTTTCTTCCAGCCACTGCCAGCCAACTTCTTCAGGTCATCGGTCCATCTTGCCGGGGGACGTCCCATCCTACGCTTACCCACACGTGGTCTCCATTCGAGAACCTTCCTATTCTACCTTTTTTCAGTGCTGCGACAGACAGGCCCATGTTATAATTATAATGTTTTAATTTTTTATGCAAATGAACTTATTGCAGATAATCTTTCTTGGAGTCTTGCTTGAATCATTGTGCATGTCAAGTAAGGTTATCATCTACCTGCCATTTCTCAACTATATTAGGGTCGGCTTTCAGTCGAACCAGATGCAGCTGGATATCAGTATTTTACATGGAGTGCCTATCGGACCTCCACAACCCAGTAACTGGGTAATACGATACCCCATGGTAAGACTGGTTGTCAGACTTTTAGTGCTTTAGACTAACAGTAACGTCGCGGGACCAAGGGATTACCGTGACCCTAGTACGTAAAGGGCTATTGAAGGACACCGTGGATTTTAGTCAGTACAAGTCTGTCCCTCCCGCCCTGCCCTGGGTGGGAGGACTCATTTGATGATTTTACCACGATAAAAAAAAAAAAAAAAAAGACTAACAGTAACGACTGTCAAAGATCTACAAATGACAGCCGGGACCAACGGCTTTACGAGCTTTCCGAGGCACGGAGGAAATTCGTCGGTATGATAGATGGTCACCCATCCAAAGAACTACCTTGGCAAGCGCTGCTGTAATTATTTAAGGTCTTGAATTTAAACATTATAACACCTTGCTTTTAGCCAAAAGGGTATGTAGGAACAAAATATTAAAAAAAAAACGTTGTACCACTCTAGGAATTTCTTCTGTATCGTGGATGCGTTTACAAACATATAAACTCACATACATAAACACTCAGACCCGGAACAACTACTTGCAGATCTTACAAATATTTGTTCCGTGCGGGGATCGAACCCGCGACACGCTGCGTAGCAGTCACTCAGCCAAGGCAAAAATCCAGGTTTGAGGCTCTAAAGCTAATCAGAATTTTCGTCAATAAAATACTAACATTATCGAACCTAGGACCCCTCGTCCAGTTGCCTTACTAGCGATTACAAAACTACAGAGACAGCCACACATCCACAAAAACTTAGCAATCAATATGGTAACCGCGAGTATTATTTGATGTTGAATTTAACGATTTTTCCTTGTAAAAATGAAGTTCGGAGTGTTTGCCTGACATACTGGCCTAAATTACAGCTGTGCTGGACAAATAGATTGACATTTCAACTTGACATTAGGATAATCACAAATTAAAAAAAGGGTTCTTTTTTTCTTTGCCTATCTTTGGAAAAGTGGCTCTAACACGAATTCTACATAGCTTTTTTTTTTTTTTATCGTGGTAAAATCATCAAATGAGTCCTCCCACCCAGGGCAGGGCGGGAGGGACTGTCAGACTTGTACTGACTAAAATCCACGGTGTCCTTCAATAGCCCTTTACGTACCGGGGTGACGGTAATCCCTTGGTCCCGCGACCCCGGCAGGCTTTGGCCCTCTACAGGCCCCGTCACTATGCTGACACTCTTTGAGGCGCGCGTGGAACACAACGCGCCGTCGACCCGGGCATGGTCCATGGTCGGACAGCAAGTCGCCCATTACACGCTGCCCGCATGCCCGCACCTACGGTGGCCGGAGATCGTCTTGCGACGTCCGACGCCGTGGGCGTCTACCACTGCGGCTGGGGTGGAGGGAGGACGCTGTCCTCTCCCTCAGGCGGCCCGCCTCCTCCTTCACGAGCATTACTGCTTCGCAGAAGGAGGCGACCGCTTCCCACTTGTCACTTAGCGAGACAGAAGGTATGGTACCACCGGATAATTACCATCCTCCATTAAATATCACGCTGGAAATTGACACAGCTTCCCATGTTCGTCCTATGCCAGTTAGTAATTGTGATCGGTCTAGGGACTGGAACTTTAATAAGTGCAATTACGAACTTCTTTGCACCTTACTTAACGAGGAATCTTGGAATACCATTGTAGAGTCAAATGATATTACCTCTTGTACGAACACTTTTTACGAAATTATCTATAAAATATTTAACGAATGTATGCCAAAAAAATTACGTAATGGAACTAGTCGCAAACGTTATCCGGTTTGGTACACCCGTGATATTATTACAGATCTGCGAAATAAGCACAAACTGCACCATACTTGGAAAAAAAATTCTAAATGTACATCAGTTTACAAGAAATTTTCAGATTTAAGAGCAAACCTAAAACACCGCATTACAACTGCATATAATTCACACTTGCATCATGTTGAGCATAATATCAAAGCCAACCCGCGACTGTTTTGGCAGCACATAACCACTCTTCGGTGTAAAGGAGGCTTCGAACCCACAGTTAACTATCAGGGTCAATCATTATCAGGTGCTGATGCGGCTAATGCTTTTGCTGATTTCTTTGCCAGCGTTTTCTTGCCTGAATCTCCTAATTTGAATGCTTCTCAAATATCTACGCTTGATACACACAGTAATAGTAACTCCGTCAGCATAGTTAATTTCTCCATTGATGATGTAGAACGTGGTATCAATAAATTAAGGCTCAGTAGTTCTGTTGGACCGGACAACATTCCAGCTAAAATCCTTAAGCTATCTAAAACTTCCATAAGCAAACCACTATGCCATATATTTAACTTGTCCCTAAGCACTGGTAAATATCCTACTCAATGGAAACTTTCTAGGGTTACGCCTATACCCAAAACTGGTGAGAAATCATCAGTTGAAAACTACAGACCTATTGCTATACTGTCTGCCCCCGCTAAAGTATTCGAACACATTTTATATAAGGAAATTCAGAGGCAAGTAGATATTTATTTGTGCAGTGAACAACATGGTTTTCGTAACAAAAAGTCTGTGGACACCAATTTGCTGACGTTAGTTGAACATATTTCTGCTAAAATAGACCGCGGACAGCAAGTGGATGTGCTGTACTTTGATTTCCGCAAGGCTTTTGACAGAATTAACAACGACATCTTGCTACGCAAGTTAAATGCTATAGGATTTACACCTAGTCTTCTTATTCTTATCTCCGACTATCTTCGAGATCGTCAGCAGTTTGTTCGTCTCGGCTCATACAATTCCTATGCATACCATACACGATCAGGCGTGAGTCAGGGTTCTATTTTAGGTCCCCTACTTTTCTTAATTATGGTTAACGATCTGCCACAAATAGTAAAATACGCGAAATGTTTACTTTACGCTGATGATTTGAAATTATATGCATCTGTGAACTCCGTATCTGACTGCGTAGCGCTCCAAGACGACATTAATGCCTTAAGTGTGTGGGCCGCCACCAACAAAATGGAATTTAACACCTCTAAGTGCCAAATAATGAGCTTTGGTCGCATCCGGAGTCCTATACAGTACGAGTACAAGCTAAATAACGAGTCATTGGCCAGAGTCTCGACGGTGAAAGACCTGGGTGTAACATTTGATGGCAAACTGACTTTTCACACGCACATTATAAACCTGGTTAAAGAATCCTTCCGGCGCTTGGGTTTTGTATTGCGTAATTGTCAAGGTTTTCATAACCCAGCAGTAATCAGACTTTTGTTTAATGCTCTAGTTCGATGCAAGCTTGAAACTAGCGGTTGTGTGTGGAATCCTCATGAGGTTACCTACACGCTGATGCTAGAAAAAGTGCAAAAAGCTTTTCTTAGGTATTTCTACAAACGTATTTTTGGATACTACCCATTTATGTACCCTACGAAATTCCTGTTAGGATGCTTGAAGTTCAATTCCCTAAAGGTAAGGCGACTTGTTGACCAAATGACAACAGCCCTTAAAATTATCCATGGTCGTACCGATGCGTCGGATTTGCATGCGGAGCTGTGTCAATTTTTTGTTCCGAATAATTATAATCGCGCCAGGAAGCATAATTTGTTTAATGTCCCATTTTGTCGCACCGTGGCCCGATCCACCTCCCCTATACCGCGTATGCTGACGATTCTCAACGCGCTCGTGGAGACCAACCCTGGATTGGACTTGTTTGCTGATGAATGGAAGACGATCATGTTGGAATGTTTGCGGTTTTGTGAGACGACAGAGTGAAAGAATATATTAATTTAGTATTAATGGCTAACGCTGTACTAAATGTTTATTAAATAAATAAATAAATAAATCTCGCCCCGCAGCATGGCCTCGACCAATGCCGGGCGCGAGAGGTCTCCGCCTATCGCCGCCGTGAGGACACGGCGGTGCTCTGCCCAAGCGGGGCAGTCCTGCACCGTATGCTCCACCGTGTCCTCCGGACGATCCTCGCAGTGGTGACACCCAGGCGTTTCTTCCCTCCCTATCAGACACAGGAACCTCCCGAAGCTTCCGTGTCCGGTGAGGACCTGCGTCATGCGGTAGGTCAAGACGCCGTGATGCCTATCCAGCCACTCCTCAAAGAGGGGTCTTACCGCCGCGATTGCGGCGTGCCCGGAATTCTACATAGCTAGCCGTAATTTGTACTTGAACTATTTACGTCGTAAATTGTACGAAAAATGAAAAAGCGCTTCTAGTGTACTAATGTCAAAGTTATCTATATATATAAAAGGAGAACTGACTGACTGACATATCAACGTACAGCCGAAA
Source organism: Agrotis puta (assembly GCA_943136025.2). Classification (NCBI taxonomy): domain Eukaryota; kingdom Metazoa; phylum Arthropoda; class Insecta; order Lepidoptera; family Noctuidae; genus Agrotis; species Agrotis puta. The sequence continues at coordinate 1,123,320 of OW964195.2, read as the reverse complement.
CTACTGGGGCTAGGAATGTGAAATTTTGCACACGGCTTCCTATTATAACGTAGGGGAGCACTAAGAAGGGGTTTTTGGAAATTTAACCTTTAAAGGGGTGAAAAGGGGGAATTAGGAAAGTACGTAACTCACGCGGACGAAGTCGCGGGAAAAGTGCTAGTTGTTTATATACGTCACAAGAATGTAAAAACTCGAGCCTCAGCCTAAGAATTGGCTGAAAATGTAATCTATTAGAGAACAAAAAATAAAATGGCAGAAGCTGCACAACATTATTATCTGGCAGCACCCCTTTTTGGGGTTGAAAATTATCTAATGAGTCTCTTTTTTTTATTTGGGACAAATCCACCACACTATTCCCAAACCACTGCAACTCCTGTGCGCCGAAATCAACAGTGGCAACCACCAGAAAAGCGCCGAGACAATGAAGCTCGACGTGTCCCGGAGAATGAATTTACCTGTCCTGGATCCTGCAACGAAATTAATCAGAAAAGAATAGTGGAGGAGTAGGAAAAATATGTTTCCACTTCCCTCTATGCAAACAGGAGACAGAACAAAACAAGGCCAATAGTCACAAAGGGACATTACAACTGGGAGAAGCCCAGTTGCCTAGCACCACGGGTAAAAATTACTACTAATAATTATGGGTCCTATATTGTGTAGTAGTAATAATAGAGAAGTAATTACATTGGTCAGCAATTATAAAATTTGGCAAGCCATCCAAAAGCAGCATTTAAATAATTTGGTCAGCATACAAAGATTTTGTTTGCAATAAAAAAAATCAGGCAGCAATTCTTGTTCCGCAACTAATTTTGATAATGGTCAAAAATTAAATCATACATAGGCAGCCAACAATAACATGAGTCTGCATAATAAACATTCAGTCTGCAAAATAACTACTTGAGCGGCAAGATTTCATGATTGAGCGGCAGAAAAACATGTCTATAAGCAGTATATTTGATTGGTATGCATATTTAAAACATGGTGAGCAAAATAACTACTTGGATTGCGTTTTTTTTGAAAAAGCGGCAATGTACGTTAAAAGTGGGCGGAGCAAGAGCAGGCGCGTGACACGACTTGCTGGCACCCCGACTCGGACAATTTAGGTTAGAAGAGGATGGCGGGGTCTTTCAGACCCCGCCATCCTCTTCGTGGTTATTTTTTTTTTAAACCACCCAGAAGTAGGAGCCCCGCGAAGCGGGGCTCCGTCGACATGCTGGGTGTCAATTAAATGGTTAGCATAGTATTGTTATTTCTGTGAGCAGAAAAATATAATCGGTGAACAAGTGAAGTATTTTTGCTACTTTTATATGCAGCACAAAATGCATTTTTTTGCTTACACTCTGAGTGCTTACCAAAATTTTATTAAACATGAGCAGCTGATTGCAGCTTATATAATTAATATGCTGTACAAAAATAATTACAGCCATCCAGAATGACATAAATTGCTGATTGATTTTGAAATGTTTGCTGACCATGAGTTGCTCACCAATTAGCTATTTCTGCTCACCGATTATATTTTTCTGCTCACAGAAATAACAATACTATGCTAACCATTTAATTGACACTCGTAATAATACAGTTAAATCTATTTACTTTGACAAAGTATATTCATCTTAAGTAATCTACTTGCAATCCAACAGTTAATGTCTTTATAAAGTTTTTTGTAATAATCAACTTTTTTATCGTAATAGGAAGTTGGTAATAATTATCAATTTGTAATTAAAAAGTCGTTAGAAGTAGGCCAGTTCAATGCTTCTTACATAATACAAGTATTTGTTTATGTTTTCCCTTAATGAAAAAATATTCCATTACATACTTTCTTTGCGCTTAGAGTTGGTGAAACCCAGCTATGGATCGCTATTTTTCGCATAATGATTTTTCATACCGTTATATTATGGCATAACACACTATTATTATTCTCTTTTATTTTTTTAACTTGGTAAAGTCATTCAAATGAGTGCACCCAGGGCAGAGCGGGAGGGGCTATCAGACTCGTACTGACTAAAATCCACGGTTTCCTTCAATAGCCCTTTACATTCCGTATTCACGGTAATTCGTGAGCGACCCATTTTATGTCTTACTCTGCAAATGGGTCGGGCATACGGAGGGCGAGTAAGGGACGACTCGCTGCCCCATCATGGACCATGGCTGGGTCGACAGCGCGCTATGTACCCCCCGCGCCTCATTGAGCTGACAATATGTAGCTTGCCGGGCTCGCGGGACTATCGGGTAACTGTGGCCCCGGTACGTAAAGGGCTATTGAAGGACACCGTGGATTTAAGTCAGTTCAAGTCTGACAGTCCCTCCCGTCCTGCCCTGATTTTAGCACGTAAAATAAACCATGTACCTTTTCCTGATGTTTCAAAAACTGTTAATATTATTAAGAACCAATGTCAAAACACAAGAATCATGTACTACCTTAACATTACTAAAAGAGTTAGAATTTGCAAAATGTATCGTTCAGAAACAAGTTTTATCACCCATTTTGAAACACACAAATTGAAATTTAAAAAAAAAACCAGCTCCTTACCGCCCTTAATTTGAATTACAAAAAAAACGCTCCCATTATATCCTGAACTAAAATAAAACGAAAAAAAAATATATTCAATACTTTTAAACGCCAATAGTTCCACAGGAATAAAATAAACTTACCCTGTACCTCTTCCTGATTCTTATAAATAAACAATGTCATAACACAAGAATCTAACTTTAGGCTTGACAATATTATAAACAGGCAAAGAATTCATAAAATGAATCGTTCGAAAATACATAAAGAAGCGATTTTATAGCCCTTTTATGAAACTTACAAATTAAGATAATAATTAAAATTAAATTGTGATTAAAACGTGAACACCGTGTACCTTTTAGCTGAGTAATTATTGAATTTTTTTATTTTATTTTATCCTTTAAATGGTCTAGACTTTGTGGGTACATCGCATTGACATTTATTTTTAAAGTGATATTAAAACATTGTGAAACATTTTTGAAAAATAGTAAGTATGGAGTTTCTTGCCCTTTCTGCTCCATACAAACCTACCCTTGCGAATGGGTGTAGAATCAATCCCATCCCTTCCCATTTCCTTTAATTTTAATATTCGACGTTTAAAAGTGCCTCTTTGATGGCCTAATTGAAATAAATGATTTGACTTTGACTTTGACGGAACTTAAAAAAGGAAACAACATGATTCAACACATTTGAACTGTCAAAATACGTAAAGCAATAAATCGAGGTCGTATTTTGCAAAATTCATCGTTCTGAAATACGTTTTTCACTCTTTTTTTCAACTTACAAACTAAAAACAAGAAAAAAGCAACATTCGACACCCTCTAACAGCCTGACCTTAAGAAACAATATCATTTAGTACTTTTTTATCGTGGTAAAATCATCAAATGAGTCCTCCCACCCAGAGCAGAGCGGGAGGGACTGTAAGACTCATACTGACTAAAATCCACGGTGTCCTTCAATAGCCCTTTACGTACCGGGGTATTCATAAGTCCCGCGACCCATCATTCAGTACTTAGTTATCAAAATACGCACAGAATTCAAACGAACTTGAATTTTCAAATTGCATCGTTCAAAAATACATTTTTAAACTTACAAAAAAAAAAAAACTACCCTCCCCCAACATCCTGAACGTTAAAAAAAATAGGAAAAAACATCGTGATTCAGCTCGTTTCCAAGGCATGCAGTATGAAAACCGAGGTCACAGCAATTTCATAAACGTATCTATATAAGCTTGAGACGCATCTTAACTGCGGTTGTTCCTACCCAACGAACGAAAGTGATGTACACCGCGCAGTTGAAATTAAAATTAAAGTAAAAAAAAAAGATCTTCAACTCATTTGTGAACGAAAAAGACGTATTAAGTAAAGTTGTCTCGTGGTTCTATTCAGTGTTGTGGTGTATACAGTGTAGAGTGGTTGCCGTGTAATTTTTAATGTGAGTTTTTTTTTCAATATTTTTATTTTTAGTTTAAGAAAAAAAAATTGTGGAAGTTTTTTTTATTTTAGTTTTTTGACAAATCAGTAGCGCGCGTTGATGTCTATTGTACGGGGGTTTTGATATTTTTTTGGGATTTTCGTTTTTTTTTAGTTTTAACAATTTTGCGAAATGTTTTTTGTGGTAGTTTCCGGTTTAATACTGGTTTAGTTTTTATTTTTATTAATTTAGTATTAATTTAAAAAAAAATAACAAGGTCAAGAGGTCAAGAGATGATTTTTTTTTAACCAAGTATTATTATAGTATTATTAAATAAATTAGTTTTGAACAAATTAAAAAGTAATAACCAGATATTTTTATAACATTTATTAATATAAAGGAAATCAGCATAACACGTGAATAAAAACATAAAAATCTACCTCATAAATAAACATGTTTTTAATATTGCACAACATTACAGTATAAGAATCTGATTGATTTAAATAATATTTTATGAATAAAAATCTAATAAATTAGAAAAAAATGTCATAATATTAGATTTATACATGGTATTTTTTTAAGAAAACTTTAATCCTTAATGACATGATGTAATAAATTTTTAACATATTGTAATTAACAATAATTTTAACGATAAATTACCATTTATATTTCTACGTTAAAAAATGTTTTCAACAAAAATGACGAATGATTCAAATATATATAAATAATCTAAATAAAAAGCGACATGTATTTCATCAAAATATCTATGCATTATAAGGATAAAATAAGCCTGAAACTGTATTATTACTTCAGAACACCTACATCCGTTAGCAAAATGAATAATTCATAAGTAATTATTATTTTTTTGCATTGAACATAGCAATTAAAGATATTTAAATAATTATTCTTAAGTGGTTTCAGGATTTTAAAGATAAACTGGGTATATAAAAGGAGTATTGTTAGTATTTATACTTTTTACTCAGTGTTGTCAATTTTCTGACTTAAAAAAATCTTTTTCGATAAACTTTTTTTTTTAATTTTTAGGTGACACACACTGTAAATTAATTATGCAGTTTGTAATATTGGTAACATCAATTATTTACATAAACTCAATATAAAACAATAATACTAAATAACTCAATATAAAACTCAATATAAAGAAGAGCATAATTTAAAGGTACGATTGTTTTTGGAAACTGTCGCAATAATCTTCTTGAATAAAAATCATAGTTAAAATTGCAAGAACAGCGTGATGTTTTAACCACCCCAAAAACGAGGGAAATCATTTTTATAAAAACACCCCCTAAAGGATGATAAAAAAAATATTCAAATTCACCCCCTAGAGGAATCAAAAAGTGGTTAATTTTTTTTTAGAAGTTCGCCTTATTTGTCGATAGGGAATCACTCAAAACACATAAATTTTGTTTATGTATAACCGTTGAAGTACATTGTATTTAATATTCTTAACACATATACTAACTTCAAATACTTGTAGCACTTCTCATTCAAACTATTGTTTAATAATATAAGTATTACTTCATACGCTGCTTTGGGATTTCCTTAAGAGGAATTTTTGAGTCTCACGAGGAATTTGTTTTTAGATTTTACGAATGAATGTCGTCAAACTTTCGAGCTTCTGACTTAACAGTAACGACTGTCAAAGATCAACAAATGACAGACGGGACTAACGGCTTTAATTTTCCAACAAAAAAAAATAGAAATGTCTATCGCACTCATAGACAAATCACTACATATTTGCTATCTACTACCTACTGTCAACTTTTCCAACCATTGCGCATGCTCCAACCTCTACTCTAATTAACACTTACTATAATAGAAACTTGCTAACTGTCAAAGAATTTACTATTACAACATTTTGTTGATAGTAAGTAACATGTTACAAACTATGTGAATTTGTTCTTAAAAAACCGAAGTGAAATCTTCTTTGGAAGAGTGTTTAATTCAATGACAGAAAACGCACAATTCAAACCAAAAAGGTTTCAGAAACAGAAACATGCTAATGTTTTTTGATTTTATTTTCATTCATTTCGAAGACATGTGACATACATCCACCAACCAGCACTAGGCCCGCGTGGTGGATATAGCCTACTCCCTCTCACAAAGGAGGCCTGTGTCCCAGCATTGGGACCATATTTTATAGGCTGATGATAAAAATGTATAAGAAGCCAGATCAATAAAATAGAAATGAATGCCAGAAATTCATTAATATTTAATTATTCGAATGATTAACTAATGGATTAAGCGATTGCGGTTCCATCCTTAGTTAGTTGCCGTATCAATTATTTTAATTAGCATTTTGGAATCATCACCTTTTCACAACTATGTTACTCGGCTTGCAGTCTAATCAAATGCAGCTAATTAGGACAACCACTCATCAGTGACTTCATTGAGGAGACTTATCGACAGACCTGTTGGTCTAGTGGTTAGTGACCCTGACTGCTATGCCGGAGGTCGTGGGTTCGATTCCCACCCAGGACAAATGTTTGTGTGATGAGCACGATCATTTGTTCTGTGTCTGGGTGTAATTTATCTATAATATTTATGTATTTAGAAATATATAAGTATGTTTATCAGTTGTCTAGTACCCATAACATAAGCTCTGCTTAGCTTGGGACTAGATGGCGTTGTGTGATAGTTGTGGAATATTTATTTATTTATTGTCTCCCTGTGGAGTCATCATCAACATAATCAGCCTGTAATTGTTCTCACTGTTGAGAATCACCCTCCTCTCCGTAAGAGGGAGTAGGCCCTGATCTACCTTGTGCCCTAATATCACAAGTCTTCGAATATTTAGTTCCAGAACACGCCGGTTTTCTCACGACGTATTCCTTCACCGTTTTTAGAGCAGTGGTGATGAAATAAATAACACAAAGAATGCACCTGGTTGCGTACGACAACGACCTTACAACTCGTAAATCAGGGCTGATATAATTTGAAAACATGTGATGTTTATGAACCGGCACTCCCCGTTTGGTAGATTACAGCCCTCCCACGGAGAGAAGACCTGTGTCCCAAAAGTGGGAATATCATAGACTGATGATGATGTTGACACTAAAGCCGCTTTTTTATTTTCGAACGCTCTAAATACTTCAAGTATGCTGTAGGTGACCGCGGGCGGTCACGGGACTCACGATTTACCGTGACTCCGGTACGTAAAGGGCTATTGAAGGACACCGTGGATTTTAGTCAGTCAAATCTGACAGTCCCTCCCGTCCTGCCCTGGGTGGGACGACTCATTTGATGATTTTACCACGAAAAAAAGGTGGTCGTGGGAGTCACGAATTACCGTGACCCCGGTACGTAAAGGGCTATTGAAGGACTCCGTGGATTTTAGTCAGCCAAATCTGACAATCCCTCCCGCCGTCCCCGGGGTGGGAGGACTCATTTGATGATTCTACCGCGATAAAAAAAAAGTACGCTGTAGGTAAAATACGCCTCTATCCATTGAGGTTACATTTTCCATAAAAAAGCAACATCTGAGAATGAGTGCAAAATCAATTCAGATTAGTGTATCCAATTACCTTAAGTTTTTGGGTGGAAAGCCATGAGTACTCCCGCCTTAAGTGGAACGGAGTAGACTTTTAGACTCTTATTGACTAAAAATCTACACTGTTCATTTAGTTACCCTTTGCGTTTCAGTGCCATGGTGCCTTGTTTAGACAGTCGCGCATCACAATTTTTTATTATATATTTATTATCACATTCACTAACTAAGCTATTAACTAAAAAAATTAAAAATAAATAGTTCTAATAGAGTAGCAGTTTCGAAATGAGTGAATTCAATTAATTAAACTATAAATTAAACAACTTTTAACACAAACAAAGTTGCACCGAAAACGTTAGACCAAAATTCGTTGCAAATTGAAATACCTACGCATCTAAAAATGTGGTTTTTTAAACAAAAAAATCTGGGGCAATCATCCATTTTGGATTCGAGACGGCGGCAATCCTTAAATGCATATATTATTGCTAACTTTTGGCGGCATTAGAAGATCTATTTTTGTGATAAACTCACAACAGTAGTCGATAAATGTGTTTATTCTTTTTAGAAAAAACGTTGCCCCATGCTAGGAATTTCTCCTGTATCGTGGGTGCGTTTACAAACATTCAAACTCACTTACACAAACACCCAGACTCGGAATGTTGGTATAAAATTTTAAAGGTGTATTCTTAAAGGATTTAGGGTAACAGTGTATAAGACGGGGACACGATGTATGATGGGGAATCATACACTTAAGCCTTTGTCAAACAGACAGGCGATAGCGAACCGGACCGAGTCCGAAGCGGTAACGAACCGATACAAGACGTCAAACTGGGTGCAGCGAACCGAGGCGCGGCAGTTGTATTAGCTGAGTTTTTATGGACGACGTCAAACAGAGCAAATACGCGTTCGGTCACGCTATCGGATCGCTTTCGCTTTTCTATGTGACTGTCAAAAGACGTCCTGATGGCGCTTGTGCTACGTTAGTGTTATCTATCTTCTATACTATAATAAATCTGTAGAAGGGTCAATTCTGTACATTGAAAATATTGAAAAAATAAATGGCGGGGGTTGTTGCTGGATCGATACCAAACCCAAATATATGATTAAAAAAATTTTTGTCTGTCTGTCTGTCTGTCTGTTTGTGCAGGCATCACGTGGAAACTAACGGTTCGATTTCGATGAAACTTGGTATAATTATTCCTTATTATCCTGGGCATAACATAGGATACTTTTTATCCTGGAAAAATACGTAGAAAAAAAATCTTATTTTGCAGTTTTATTCATAGACGTTGTTCTGTAGAACCGCGAACACACGTTGTATTACCCGCAGTGGATTCAGCGCCGTAATATTTATAAGATGTCATTGTCAGAGTTACTCAAAATGGGGAAATAAACCATCCACGCGAAGACCGACATCCGCGCGGACGGAGTCGCGGGCGGAAGCTAGTCTATATATTTAAAAGGAGAACTGACTGACTGACATATCAACGTACAGCCGAAACTACTGGGGCTAGGAATGTGAAATTTTGCACACGGCTTCCTATTATAATGTAGGGGAGCACTAAGAAGGGGTTTTTGGAAATTTAACCTTTAAGGGGGTGAAAAGGGGGAATTAGGAAAGTACGTAACCCACGCGGACGAAGTCGCGGGAAAAGTGCTAGTGTTAAATATGCCTAAAGAGTGTATGTCCCCATTATACCTCGCGTCTCCGTCTTACCTAAGCTACTGGGGGTTAGGGCTCCAAACACAGGGAACTTCTTCATAATGCGAAGCGTTTCAAGGAGTACCACTTTCTGAAGCCAACTGCCTAAGGAGACCCTCGGAAGATGTTCTTCGAGGCTTGAAATAATAGTGTAGGAGCACGCGTTTCTGCCGTATATTATCCTACGGGAACGACAAAATGGGATAAAAGATATCCTATGTAATATTGCAGACTATAGTTTATCAATTTACCAAATTTCATCCAAATCCGTTCAGTAGTGTTTGCTTGAAAGAGTAACAAACACCCATCCATCCATCGTCACTTTTCGCATTTATACTCCTAATACCTATTTGTTAGATTTAGAGTCTATTAATACAAAATGAATCAAACATTGGATAATTATTTGATCGTCTGTTAGTCGACAAAAATGGCAGCACAAAATAAAATATGTGTTTTGTGTGTATTTACATACTCGGCCGAAGATATATCCGCTATGACGTCATATCTTGCGTAATTGAAATTCCTTAAACTCGCGCTTACAGTGATAAATAGCGATTTTTATATAAGATTCTTTCTTTTTATTGAGGAGCTGGTGGCTATTTATTAACAGCCGCACAGGTTAAGTCGCGCTTGCCGAGGTTGGTCTGTAGATGGGTGACGAACTAACCATCTATAACAGCGAGTTTCCTCTGTGCCTCAGAAAGGATGTAAAGCCGTTGCTCCCGGCTGTCAGTTGTAAATCTTTGACAGTCGTTACCGTGTGGTATCGTATTGCCCAGTTACTGGTTTGTGGAGGTCCGACAGGCAGACGCTCCATGTAAAATACTGATATTCAGCTGCATCTGGTTTGACTGGAAGCCGACCCCAATATAGTTGGGAAAAGGCTAGGCAGATGATGTTACCGCATAACTTACGAGTGGGTGAACCGATTTTGATAAATCTTTTTTGGTTCGATACAGTATATCTGTCATTTGTGTATGGCATCTCGCAGGTCAACCTAGAAGAGGTTGTGGGCTACTTAACCGAACTTTTCTGTGGATGCCTTAAATTACTCTAAGGCCTCCAGGCAGGGGAATGAATTACACATAATTTCGTAACCTTACGTACTTATCCATGGTAATTGAGATTCATCGAGGGAAGTTAGAGGCAACTTTTACAAAATTGAGAATATGTTAACAGCTTTATCGATAAAAAGCGCATCACTAAAGTCTTCGTTGTAAAAATGGCGGACGTAAATTTCATAACAACTTACGAAAGCATACAGTGTTGTTGATAAAGTTTTAAAAACTAGTTGCGCATATCACGACATTACGTATCTTCAAATTTTATACGTAAGAAGCTTTTTTTTTTAGCGTGGTAAAATTATCAAATGAGTCCTCCCACCTAGGGCAGGGCCGGAAGACTGTCAGACTTGACTGACTAAAATCCACGGTGTCCTTCAATAGCCCTTTAGGTACCGGGGTCACGGTAATTCGTAAGTCCCGTGACCCCGGCAGGCTTTGGCCCTCTAGAGGGGGGCCCCGTCAGATATGTAAGAAGCTTAGCAGATATGTAGGTGGTGCAATACGCTGTGTTCACCATAATATCTGACAATAGGCTAATCTACTAAAAAAAAAGAAATTAGTCTGAATTATAGATTATTAAAAAATATAACACCCGTATTTTTTCTTTTGTAACGTTAATCAAATTTGACGAAGACGAAAAATCACAAAACGTCACTCGGTCGGTACCTAACTATATGTCTAACTCATTTTAAACTTTATAACTTACCAAAAACACGTGACCATGTTTAATAATTATCCCAATAAGGAAGCATCGTTAATGTATTAAAATTTATATAATAAATATATAACCAAATAACCTCCCAACATCATATAATATAAATCATACTGTTATCGTCAAATATATAACTACATCCATATTTTGTCGTAGCGATTAAAATCACACATAATAATATATTATTATATAAAATTTAGGAGTTCCGTATGCCAAATTGGTGTATGTTAAGTTTTTTTTAATTTAAAATGTTGGTATGTTACTTGCAAACGTGGGATTTTCACTTATTATTTTTTTAATTTGCTTGCACAGTTTTTTATGACCTGTCAAAAATAACAAGTGCTATATCTTTGTTCAATATTAATATATTTTATTTGTTTTAATATTTACAGTTTGTTGTATTTTTTTTTAATCATATATATAGATGAAGTTTTAATGTTTGGTTCGTAGGGGGTAATTTCCGAAAATTCTTCTATGCTAAAAGTTTTAAAAATTTGTACACTAATTTGATCTTTTTCTTTTTTTCAAGAAAAATACTGTTCTAAAACTTATTTTTTTTGAACTCATTATTTTACATTTCATTCATTTTTCACATATTATTTTACATATATTAATATTTGAAACAAAAAAAAAATACATAGGTACATTTAATTAGTTAATTTATTCTCATATTTTAAGCGGGTGACGCTTAAAACATCTGGAATAAATCAATGAACTCACAAAAGCAGACAATATGAATTATAATTTATAATATTTTCTTAGGAATAAACAGCTATTTCTATTTTATTTAAATATAAACGTTTATTTGTATGAATGTATTAACATCAACATGATGCTAAAATCATTAATACTTAAAATAATAATATACTCACATTATTTGGTTTACGGACCTCTAAAACCTAGAGTTAGTTAATACTTCAAATTATGTAAATAAAAACTTATAATGACCTATGTCCTTCTAATCTGGTTTTTTTCAACATATAGAAACATATACATAGTATATAGAAACACAAACATATCATATGATATGTAAATATATATACATTTAATAATAAATACGTATCTACACGATACATCCAATATATTGGACACCATTTAAAAAGTTAATATTTTTGGTGACAATATTAACTTATGTAAATCTATATGTTATATATTTTTTTATCGTCTAATATGTATGTTCTGTTCATATGTTCATGTGTATTTCTATTGTGTATATACCAGAGAAGAGTGTGTGTGTGTGTGTGTTCATAAAACCCCCAGAAATATGTTTTTTTTTTTTAGTTTAAAGTGTTTTAGAAATATTTCTTGACAATTCAAAAGTGCCTGTAACTGGCCTACTTGAAAGAAATGATTTGATTTTCATTTTCATTTTATTAAAAACTTTTGATAAAGTCTATGACTTATTATACTATTCGCGGGCTTGCGGACGACGATTAATAGGCGACTCGCTATCCGACCATGGACCATGCTCGGGTTGACGCGCGTCTCGTAGAGCTCTCATCAAAATGACGGGGCCCCCTTAGAGGGCCAAAACCGTGGCTCCGGAACATAAAGGGCTATTGAAGGACACCGTGGATTTTAGTCAGTACAAGTCTGACAGTCCCTCCTGCACTGCCCTTGGTGGGAGGACTCATTTGATGATATTACCACGTTAAAAAAGTGATTGTTTAGTTAGTAATTGTTAAACTGTCAGAGTAAAAAAGAACGTTTTATATCTATAAAACAAATATTGCATAAAATTAATTTTCTGATAATTTTTTAAAACTACATAGTTCAATATCCACATAGTATAAGAAAACCAGATGGGTTAACTTCCTAAAAATATTGAATATACTGTCAGTGAAAGCATAGCCAGCCAGTAAGTGATTAAAAAAAATGAACATCTTCATCATCTAAAATTAATTCCATTCAATAAAGTAGTCAATTTGGGCATGTAAATTGTACTTTTTTTTCTATGGGAATTAACGTCGTGCACAAGACTTTTAAGACCATCGTGATCTATTAAAAAACCATAAAACACCAAGGACAACACCATAGTTCTCCATAAATCAATCCAAAAAAAAACCTTATCTAAATAATTCGCTTCTAAAACCATTCTATTCGCTACATTTTTATTGTTCAAATTAACATAACTTTATAACATTCCGAAACAAAGAAAGATGATCTAAAAACCGCGAGTCTATTGTTTTGAAATCGATCTTTATGATATAAAGAGGTGGCCATATTGGATTTTTGGAGTTGGTCCCTCGAGCCGGATGCTAAGTCAACATGGTTTTTAATAAGCGTTGTTTTATGAGGGTACAACTAAGCATTTTGACTGATGAAAGGTGGAGTAGGAAGGTTCTCATATGGAGACTACGTGTAGGTAAACGTAGGGGGGGACGTCCCCCGGCAAGATGGACCGGTGACCTGAAGAAGGTGGCTGGCAGTGGCTGGATGAAAAAAGCGGGAGATCGTGCGCTGTGGCGCTCCCTGGGAGAGGACTATGTCCAGCTATGGACTGTTATAGGCTGAATTTATGATAATGAATGTAAGAAATATGTAACAAGGAATTGCTTGACAGTTTTGACAAACAATTAAAAAAAATTGACATTGTTAATGAATAGTTAGAAGTTCGAAAGTCATCATCATCATCATCTCAGCCATAGGACATCCACTGCTGAACATAGGCCTCCCCTTTAGATCTCCACATGTACCGGTTGGAAGCGACCTGCATCCAGCGTCTTCCGGCGACCTTTATAAGGTCGTCTGTCCATCTTGTTGGTGGACGTCCTACGCTGCGCTTGCTAGTCCGTCGTCTCCACTCTAGTACTTTTCGACCCCATCGGCCATCTGCTCTGCGAGCAATATGGGCTGCCCATTGCCACTTCAGCTTGCTAATCCGGTGGGCTATGTCGGTGACTTAAGTTCGTAAACAGTTCGAAAGTCATGGACAAATTCCATGTTATAGTTTTAATTGAGTTGTGAAAGTCAGCTAAAAACGAATCTACATAATTCCTTAAATATATATAAAAATAATACTAAAACGTGTTCACGTTTCAGTTCATAGTTTATCTCAAAAAGAATTCGACTCATGAAGAGTGAAAGTTTAGGTGAAGTAGTAAAACTCGTGATGTCCTAAAAAGTGTGTCTAAAAAAACGTATATAATACTTACAATATAAGTTTAAACAGGTACATATATTATTATCATAGTCCGGAGTAGGTAGATTGATTTTATGTACTTGTATCACAAACTGTCATAGAAATCATAACATGGATAAGCCTTTTTCCCGGGATTTCATTTCAGTACTTACGGGATTTTTAATTTATTTGGCTCAAAATTTGAAATAAAGATGGCTCATACCCTGTATGTCTTCATCCTATGTTCCTGACAATTTTAAAATTCCGTTAAAATCCCGGAATCCCGGAGGCATGTCCATATTAATATAGATGTTTCAGGTTATTAACTCCAAATCAATGTACCTATTCCGGACTATGATTATTATACAACCAGCCGACTCTTTCCCACTCTTTAATTTCCCATCTATACTATATAATAAATCTGTAGAAGGGTCAATTCTGTACATTGAAAATATTGAAAAAATAAATAGCGGGGGGTGTTGCTGGATCGATACCAAACCCAAATATATAATTTAAAAAATTTTTGTCTGTCTGTCTGTCTGTCTGTCTGTTTGTGCAGGCATCACGTGAAAACTAACGGTTCGATTTCGATGAAACTTGGTATAATTATTCCTTATTATCCTGGGCATAACATAGGATACTTTTTAACCGACTTCAAAAAAGGAGGAGGTTATCTTTTTTTTAATTTTGTTACCGCATAACGACCGACTGGGTGAACCGATTTTCATGATTCTTTTTTTGTTTGAAAGCTGGTGCTTCCCGTGTGGTCCCATTGTCACCAAATCAGGATCTGATGATTGGTTCTTGGAGAAATCGAGGGCAACCCTCAAATTTTATAGGCCCACGCATCGTTTTTCATAAATCTTATGAAGTAATTCAAGTACTTGCGTATGGTAATCATCATCCTTATGTAGCTGAGCTGATGATGGAAGGTACAACTCCTTAACAGTAAGGAGTAGGCATCGACTGATTCATTGTTCGCGAATCTCCGGAACTACACATCCGATTTAAATAATTCTTTTTTTTGTGCTAGGTATCGTTCCACTTAGGGAATACTGAAAGTTTCATCAAAATCGGTTCAGTAGTTTTTGAGATAGGGAATTTTATTAGCTTATTGTGTACATGAGGGATGTTATTACCAGTGCTACGGATTATATTATATGTATTTGGCAAGAATTTGGGTTGAATATTTAAACTAAAAAGAGAAAAATAAAAAACTTTCGCCTTCAAAGTCGTCGGCAAAAAATAAACAATGAAATAAAAAATAACAAAGTCATCGACTTCCGAAATAAAAGTTATTTTGTAGATTATTTTACCCTTTTTTGTGGTTCTTTTTGAAGGCGGTTACATATTTTTTTGAAAAAGTTTTTTATTATCCTGGAAAAATACGTAGAAAAAAAAAACTTATTTTTCAGTTTTATTCATAGACGTTGTTCTGTAGAACTACGAACACACGTTGCATTACCCGCAGTGGATTCAGCGCCGTAATATTTATAAGATTTCATTGTCAGAGTTACTCAAAATGGAGAAATAAACCATCCACGCGAAGACCGACATCCGCGCGGACGGAGTCGCGGGCGGAAGCTAGTCCATAATAATACTCTAGCGAGCAAAACTATGGAGTCACTCACTCGGAATTGATCCGAGATAGCTCCTTAAATAATGGCGAGATTTGAATGAATGTTGTATCAATTTAAAGTTAATAGTTAAACCTTTAAAATGGTACCATTTTTATTATTCTTAACTAGTTATTAAGTACTCAAGATCGTGCGGAATCGGAGTAATGTGATTCCATACTTTTGCTCACGAGTGTAGAATCTGGGAATCTTTTGTTCTACGCCATTTTTTTTCGCGTTTCGCTGCCTCTTCGTTAGTAACACTTATGCCTTTGTCAAACAGACAGGCAAAAGCGAACCGGACCGAATCCGAGGCGATAACGAACCGATACGAGACGTCAAACTGAGGCGTGGCAGTTGTATTAGCTGCTTTTTATGAACGACGTCAAACAGAGCATATACGCCTTCGCCACGTCTTCGCATCGGTTCGGTCACGCTATCGTATCGCTTTCGCTTTTCTATGTGACTGGATTCAAACAATTCCATACATTGCAAATAAAAACGCCTCGCTCCGCATTCGCCAGACCTATCTGTTTGACAAAGGCTTTAGAACTTATATAGGTATTTCTTGTCAAAACAATAATATTTCAAGTTGTCTACTTTAACGCCTACAGAGATCTGACAATTGATTGTAGGTACCCCCTGACTTATGAGTCAGGGGGTACCTACAATCAGCGTACCTAACGCTATGGCGTTAGGTACGCTTTGTGCACAATGTTTCCTAAAATATGCATGCATAAATTACATTAAATACTAGCGTATGCTAGCTGCTTTGCTCGCGGTAATTTAGAATTTGACAATTGACATATGACTCTATTTATTGTGATAGGAAAGTTTGTTTTCTTGGCAACAATTAGTCATTTTTAAATAACATAAGAAATAGGTTTTCGGTTCGTCGAATTTTATATGTTTTTAATTTTTCAAATTTCCGATGACGATATTTAAGTAAAATTATCTGTTTGTTCAATTATTATATTTACATTTGGTTAAATATTATATTTTGATGAAAAAGATACTTAATCAATTTTAAATCCAATCGATTTTTAAAATAAAAGAAAAGCAGGTACGAAACGCTTCGGAGCGATTCGGAAAAGTCTTAATTTAACTATGAGTTATGTAATTATTTTTTTCATCACATCTTAAAAAAAAATAGAAAGAAAAATAAGCCCAAGCAAAACTATTGACGTATACCTTTATTATTTATTTATATAATATCATAAATCTTCTTACCACACGAAATGGCATCAGTAGAAATATACCAAGGACATTACATTTACATACAGAACACATAAACTTAATAATATACCGGATTTTAAAGGAAAAATTTTGATTTTTTTGAATGAATTCTATAAATATATCTTTGTAACTACAACCTCTTTTAAACAACTCTTTTACAACTTCTTTTTAACTCATAAAATGAGTTGGTAACAGCTGTCCTCGCGGAACTATTTAATCAGGATAGCGTGGCTCTGGAACGCAGAGGGCAATTGAAGGTGGACCTTTAGTAAGTCCAGTCTCCGGGACACGTCAAGCTTCATTGTCTCGGCGCTTTTCTGGTGGTTGTCACTGTTGATTCTGACGCACAGGAGTTGCAGTGGTTTGGGAATAGTGTTGTGGGATTTTCCCAATAGAAAAATGGAGTCTGACAGTCCCTTCCCTTCCACTCCAAGGTAGAACCTATTTGATGATTGTGCAAATAGGTTCTACCTTCGATTCGAATCGAGCTACACGATAACTGACAAAATTAAATGCTTGCACTGACTGGACAGGTCCACTCAAATCTGTATGGTTCTTTCTTCAAAAGACCATCTCAGTCCTGCATGTTCCTCGTATGACTTGACCAATATAATGTCTGGACTTTAAAGCCTTTGTCAAACACGCTGACGTGGCGAATGCGAAGCGTGACGTTTTTATTTGTAATGTATGGAATTGTTTGAATCCAGCCACATAGAACAGCGAAAGCGATCCGATAGCGTGACAGAACTATCGGACTGACGTCTCGCTTCGGTCCGGTATCGCCTCGGACTCGCTTCGCTTTCGCCTGTCTGTTTGACAAAGGCATAAAAGAGACAGTGACCACAGAGTTTGTTTCGGCTGTTTCTTCTCAGAGTAATCAGGTACGAAACACCGGCCTCATCTAGTTTGTAAAATAATGTTTGTCGTGTAAAAGTGTTTTCAACGATCAACTTGCAAAATAAATATAATTTATGTGGAATGTAGAAGAAGTCGTTTATACAAATTCAAAATAGATATGATTCAGCGAATTCTATTCAAATCAAAGCTAACGAGAATCTATTGAATTTAGTACTGAACTATCATAATATTATAAAGGTCAGATATATTATTAATTTAATTACAAGAAGTATGTTTTAATAAACGTAATTTTGAGTAACGATAGCTTTTTTGCTTCGATGGTATGGCCGCCATTTTTTATTTAGCGATAGGTTCGCGACTCACTATCTCGGCTGATGGTAAGCGATGATGTGGTCGACGGTGAAGCACGCTTGACTAGAAGTAACATATTCATTCTTGACTTGAAGATCCCAAGGTTGTACTCGTAGCTATCAGGAAACGAAGACTCATAACACCATTATGTATTTTTTTGATTTAAATATTGAACCCAAATTCTTTTCATTTACAAAATTTACTTAAGCGCGGCTAAGATCGGTCGCGGGACTCACGAATCACCGTGACCCCGGTACGTAAAGGGCTATTGAAGGACACCGTGGATTTTAGTCAGTACGAGTCTGACAGTCCCTCCCGCTCTGCCCTGGGTGGGGGAGGACTCATTTGATGATTAAACCACAATAAAAAATAAAAAAAAGCGCGGCTATGATACTATAATATTTTATATTTTATCTAAGATAGGTACCATATCGCTCGCCATACAATTCTATCTTTAGATACCAAAATATGAAATATATATTATTTTGGTCGTGTAATGGTCCATTGAATTGTATGGCGAGCGATATGGTATCTTAAGATAAAATATTATAGTATCTTAGCCGTGTGTGGCGCGCTTTCCATGCACCTTCGCATTTTGTAGCCCGTTATAATATCGACCAAGTACACAATAAGTGAAAAATGCTCATTAAATAAAAACTAGTGAGCCAAACATAACGAAATTTTTATGGGACAAAATAACAAGCACACTGCTAACAAAAAACAAGAATCACAGAAATCGGACTAGAAACTTCGAACGACACGGTTAGCGCAGTGGCTGGGTGATCGACTGTTGCGAAGCGTGTCGCAGTTTCGATCCCCGCACGGAACAAATATTTGTATGATCTGCAAGTAGTTGTTCCGGGTCTGGCTGTTTGTGTGTGTCTGTAAACGCACCCACGATACAGGAAGAAATTCCTAGTGTGGTGCAACATTTTTTAAACAAGAAAAAAAATTAAAACCTCTTTCACGTCGGTTAAAAAAATAAACATTTCCAATCGTATATTAATTAGACAAAACGCCTATCGCAATTCAAATTAATTCATAAAACACGCGGTTGCCTCAGGCGTCTCTACTACTAGATTCGGAGCTATCTTCATATGACACGACTTGTCGACATTGAACTACAAGGTCGTGAGTTACTCTTTATTTAGTAGAAACATCTATCGATTCGATGAGAATGTCGATGTTACGTTATTAGTGGCGTAAGAGGATGTTATTTTTTTTTATCGAAACTTTTGACTGTTAGAAAATCAAGAAATAAAAGATGATTCTAATACTATTAGTCGTATCGTGCTAATATACAGCCTATAATTTATCCTTCATCAATAAATGGCCTGGAAAACTATTTTTTTTTCAATTCCTGAGATTTACGCGTTCACCCAAATAAACATAAGCTTTATAGTATAAGTATAGATAATTTAATCATGTAATTCTTAAGAAATAAATATATTTATTTAAATATTGCAAAATTTTCAAAAATCTTTTAAAAAATCAAGTAGAAGAAGTCTTTACTCCAATTCGAAAAATAAATATATGCCAGGAAAAATAAAGAAATATATACAATCTAACCTGAGTCTTAAATATAAAACAAAAACGTAAGAAATTCTATATATATAAAAGGAGAACTGACTGACTGACAGATCAACGTACAGCCGAAACTACTGGGGCTAGGAATGTGAAATTTTGCACACGGCTTCCTATTATAATGTAGGGGAGCACTAAGAAGGGGTTTTTGGAAATTTAACCTTTAAGGGGGTGAAAAGGGGGAATTAGGAAAGTACGTAACCCACGCGGACGAAGTCGTGGGCAAAGTGCTAGTATCTTACAAAATGAAATACCTGTCGTACAAAAACAATAATGTGTAACATTAATATAAAGCCATTTTTATTAATAATATCATCAAAAAAAATAATAAGAAGAAGTTGACAAAAATATTTAAATCTTATGCAGTTTAACAAAACTCTTTAAATAATGTATAACGAAATTTACAAAAAAAAAAGGAAAAATACGTATGTTTCAGACACTTTTACTAAAATTATCATAATTAATTTAAAAACTAGTTTTAAAACTAGAATTTGGATTGTTAGACATACTGGTATTATATACTCGTTTCAAGAAAAAAAAATGTG
The DNA here is from genome assembly GCA_943136025.2 of Agrotis puta. NCBI lineage: Eukaryota > Metazoa > Arthropoda > Insecta > Lepidoptera > Noctuidae > Agrotis > Agrotis puta. The sequence continues at coordinate 1,103,107 of OW964195.2, read as the reverse complement.
AAAAAACTTGATCATATTTAATTATTTGAATATAGTTTTTGTTTAATAAATACAAAAGTCATCCAGACGTTTTATAACAAACTATTTGTATGTTTCGCTCTAATTAAAAAGCTAAATTATCTAATAAATCTGTAGAAGGGTCAATTCTGTACATTGAAAATATTGAAAAAATAAATAGCGGGGGGTGTTGCTGGATCGATACCAAACCCAAATATGTGATTAAAAAAAATTTTGTCTGTCTGTCTGTCTGTATGTGCAGGCAACACGTAAAAACTAACGGTTCGATTTCGATGAAACTTGGTATAAATATACCTTATTATCCTGGGCATAAAATAGGATACTTTTTATCCTGGAAAAATACGTAGAAAAAAAATCTTATTTTTCAGTTTTATTCATAGACGGTTGTTCTGTAGAACCGCGAATCTCCTTAATTATTATAGGCGTAGCCGTATTTGGGTCCAATAGATATTTATAAGATGTAATTGTCAGAGTTACTCAAAATGGAGAAATAAACCATCCACGCGAAGACTGACATCCGCGCGGGCATAAGCTAGTTATAAATAAATCGATGAAAAAAAAACCCGTTTATTGGCACATACCATAAGTATACACAACATAAACAAAGAAAGCAAATATTTGAAAGAAAACTTACAACTTGCTAAAATTACTTTTTCCACGATTTGTGATAAATTACGTTCTCCCGATTTATATCGATTTTACATTTCTGGACTACCTCTACTGAATTCATCACAAGTTAGCTACAACCTTAGGGTTTTCAAGTCAAGAGTGAATATGTTACTTCTAGTCAAGCGTGCTTCACCGTCGACCACATCATCGTTTACCATCAGGTGAGATAGTGGTCAAACGCAACTCTATCGCTAAATAAATAAAAAGTTTAAAACGTACCATGTCAACCACTGATAGGCCTTCACCCATCTTACGATAATATCGGACGCGTACGTCGGTCGCGCGTACGCATATACATTGCGCGCAATTTACCACCACACTGCAACGCCGACGTCACCTGCGCGTACGTTGTTATCTATTTCTCCCCTACGTACGCAACCGATCGTACGCGACCGACGTATTTAAGCCTTTATGCCATAAATTAACCCTTAAAATCTCCACAGTTTATTTTAACCGTTAAAATATTAACCCTCGAACTGAACCTAGAAGCCAAACAAACGTATTGTGTAACGCGTATGTTTTTCAAGCACGCAACTCTGCGCTTGCGCAACTGCAAAGGTAAACGGGATCCGGTCATCAAACAGGTTTGGCGTCGCCGAATTCTTTGGGCGCCATGTTACTTTTAGTGTAATCCTTTTTATGAAACGGCGGTGGACAGAAAGTGTGAAGAAATTGTAGGAAGTAAGAAATTAAATGCAAAAATCGAGGGCATCTTAAAATATTTACAGAACAAAAATAATTAACCTAAACTAATAACATCAATGTAATACAACCCATAACTGAAATAACGTTTCCCTGTCTCACGCCTTTCTGCAATTGGCTATTTGACAGTAGCTATAAATTACAAATATAAAAAGTCCGTCATTTAGAGTTAAAAAAAAATAACGGACACGTATTTTCTCTTTTGTAAAATCAATGAATATTCACCAAAATACAACGCATCAAAACTCGAGAGTGAGGGCTCGTGGCGTTAGAATTCAGTGGAAATTGTACTGAATTGTGGCGTATTGCCAATTTTGAAAGCATCGTATCACCGTCAATTTTGGTTTACGAAACAAAAGAAAAAATACGGGTCGAATAGTTTTTGATAATCTAAATGACGGACTAATTATAATTTTTCAGTCAAATAGCCAATTGGATTGGTTTCGTGCTCTCTTCCTGAAGTCTATACAAGCACTTCAACACTTCGATATACCTATAGTCGATGTGACATAGTTGGAGGGACTGCAATACTGCCCAGGTTTCGACTGAATCGAAGGCTTTCTTCTAGTCCACAAACGCTAGACATAATGGCCGATTATACGAGTACTCCTCTGTCTTCTGTTTAATCTAGCGGAGCGTGTGTATGTGGTATATGGTATTGAAACCTTTTCGGAAGACGGCTTGTTCGGGTCTATAGTTCTTCAATGAAGTGTAATCACCCTGTAAATATGTTAAGTTACCAATAAGTTGGCAGTATTTAGACACTGAAAGAATGAAAAAAAATGTTTATTCGGTACATTTAAAGCACACGACAATGTCACAAAAAAAATACAAGAAAACAATAATAATACAATAGTTAAGAGTAGAGTATGCATCATAACGTTATTTTGCATAACGCAAAGTTATTTTAACGTTATGTTACTAACGTATAATGAACTTTATAAACAAAATATCTTTTAAGTAATCATTCAGGCGTCCATTACTTATATACGTTTTAAACTTACCTGGCTTCCATTAAGTGATAATGATTGTTAAAATATTTAATAATTATTTTAATTAATTACACATGCTTAGGTATAGTTAATTGACTGTTTTATGGTTACTCAGGCAGCCGCTTATATTCCGTCCGTGCCTCGGAAAGCACGTAAAGCCGTTGTTCCTGGCTGTCATTTGTAGATCTTTGACAGTCGTTACTATTAGTCAGAAGCTCTAAAGTCTGACAACCAGTCTTACCATGGGGTATCGTATTACCCAGTTACTGGGTTGTGGAGGTCCGATAGGCAGTCACTTTATATAAAATACTGATATTAAGCTGCATCTGGTTCGACTGGAAGACGACCACAATATCGTTGGGAAAAGGCACGCAGATGATGATGGAAACCGCTTATAATCCCACTGCTGGGACGCAGACATCCTATCTGTGAGTGGGTGTGGGCTATAATCCACCACGCGGGCCCAGTGCGTGTTATCACCGACTCTTGTCTATACATATAATAAATCTGTAGAAGGGTCAATTGTACATTGAAAATATTGAAAAAATAAATAGCGGGGGGTGTTGCTGGATCGATACCAAACCCAAATATGTAATTAAAAAATTTTTTGTCTGTCTGTCTGTCTGTCTGTATATGCAGGCATCACGTGGAAACTAACGGTTCGATTTCGATGAAACTTGGTATGATTATACCTTATTATCCTGGGCATAAAATGGGATACTTTTTACCCGACTACGGCAAAGCCAAAAGGAGGGTTATGATTTTGACCGGTATGTATGTTTGTATGTATGTTTGTATGTATGTATGTATGTATGTTTGTTTGTTCCCTCATAACTTCTAAACTACTTATCATTACATGACAAATGAGGTCTCGTTAGAAGCGTCTCAGTTGTCCGCTGGTTATAGAGTAGGTGACGTGTCACCAAATCCAATATGGCGCCCTCTAGAGGATGAAAAGTCGTTACCGAAAAAAAAATATTTTCGCATAATATCGACATGGGTATCAAATTAAAGGGCTTGATGAGCACATTTGAAATATGTATACATTATATAGCTTTTACTCGCTAATTTTCTGTTTCTAACAGAGTCAACATGGATATCAAATGAAAAATCTTAAATTCACAACTCAGAAACTATACATATAACATAAATTACTTACTTCAAATAATATGACCCCAAAATAGTGTAAATAAAAAATAAGTTAAAAATAACTTGAACCCGACTACGTAAAAATCGCGCACTGAAAAGTATAAAACAAGAACAAGCCGTGGTCGTATGCCACCTAGCCAATAAAGATTGTGTGAAAGAACCGCAGCACGGTGGGCTGGAATCGTCAAGTGGGGACTTAAGGATTAAAATGAGTATTTTTGAATTTTATGTACTAATACAAATATTTTTTGTTATATGTAATTTTTTTATACTTAGTATTTTTCGAGTTATAGACCCCTAAACTTTGTATGAAATATTAATCGGTTTTTGGTTTAATCTGACATGTTTTAATATTGTATTACAGAAATATAGCAAAAAACAAATTATTGGTAAACATTCTACATCACCCTTATTACGTCATTTGTTTTTAACAATACTCAATAGTGCCGTGACCCTCATTAGCGCATCGTCCATTGAGCGCAGCAAAATGATGACGTGTCATTATGTGATTGGATGATGAATAGCAGGTAAAAAATGATACGATTACATTTGAAAAACAACCATCCTCAGTACGTTGTTACACATCGTAATAAACGCACTATCCTATCTCACATTTTCGGAATACTAATACTATTTATTACGTAAAAATGTTCGATTTGTTGTCAAATATTGATATTGTTGTGCTATTAAAGGAAAGTGGAAGTTTTAAAAATAATAGTGTTTTATATAGTGCTATTAAATCTAGATTAGTCCCCACTGTGTTAAGTGCTGAAAACGATAAAGCGGTAAAAGCGTTTTGTGCAAAATATTGCTATAATCTGCAAAGGAGACGGCAAAATGCTCATAGCAAAGAGGAATTGTTCAGCAACAATAATAGTGAATGGTTATCATCGGAAATAAAGTGGCCTGATTTCATTGTAAGTGCATTTGAAAGAAACCAAGACTCTGTTCCTAGTACATCAAGTGAACATGAATCTCCAGCAAAAGTGTCTACTGCCACGTCAACGAATGTAAGTCCAAGAAAACCATTTTGTGAATTAGGACCTAAGCAAAAAAAGAGACGTACAGAACATATTCATACAAATATGACTACAGAGGAAATATCTCATGCATACATTATGAAATTACGAGAGGATGGTAATCAAGGAATATCTGAAATCCTCGAACACCTACTTAAAAATCCACAGGATGTGCAAAAAGCGAAAGATAGTCTTTTAGGTAAAAATGAAAAACCTAAATTTACTCCAGATGAAGCTTTGGGACTTGTTTTGTCCCTTAAGTTAACAAAGTGACAATATAATACTTTAAGAAAAAGTATCAAAGAGAAAAATGTCGACATGTTCCCTTCCTACTACAAGGTGCAAAATGCAAAACAAGAATGCTTCCCGCCAAAAGATGATATCACCTTAACAGATAAAACTGCTGGAATAAAATTGCAGCGTCTATTAGATATAACCACCAAAAGGATATTATTCAAAGCAATCAATATTGATAGCGCAGACTTTAAGGAGTTGACAATGATAAGCAAATGGGGAATGGATGGTGCCTCGAATCAAGCAAACTATAAGCAAAAAATGACAACGGAGGACAAAGTGGACAGTGCTTCGACATATGATTCAAGTATTTTTATGGGTAGTTTAGTACCAATAAAAAATATTTCTGAGGAACAAATTATCTGGGAAAACGACTCACCAAATTCTGCATATTGGTGTCGTCCAATATTTTTCAAGTTTGAAAAAGAGAATAAATCAACGATTTTAAGAGAGAAAACCGAAATTGAAACGGAGATAAATGAATTGAAGGAAACAGAAATTAGCGATTAATGAAGAAGCGGCTGAATCTAGAAATAAAGACTTTAGGCGATATCGCCAACACCATTCAAGGAAAGTCTGCAGAAGAGCTAATAATGAGGATATTTTCAATAATTTAATAATTAGTTCAGACCCAGTTAGTATATATCATCAAAACGTCATAAAATGATACGGAAACACAAACCATTTTCAGAAGAAGCGAAAGCCATGCTTCTTTTATCTACAACATTTGAAGATGATGAGCGGGAAAATTTGTTAATGTGGAACATTTAGAGAACGAATCTGAATCTGATGAAATTGTCTAAGTGATAATTTTGTGAGTGCGTGTGTTTGTGAGTGAGTTTGTGAGTGTGCGTATGAGTGGATTAGGCCTCCTGGAGACACCACTGATAAAAAAAAACGCGCTTAGTTCTCTACCTCAAAGGTGGTGTGGAAAAGGGAATGAAAAACAATTTTCTCCAAAATCGAAGAAAATCGAAGCAAGTGCTATATCGGATAATTTGCCTAAAAAATAGCGCAATCGAATACCGAAAGCGGTTATTTGAGAACTCTTGAGAATTAAAAGTTATTCATAGAAAATCAAATTTCTCCATACAAAAATAAATTCAAATCGTTATAACTTTTAAAATATTAAGTATATACAAAAATCGCAGAAGAAAAATTTCTTGTATTTTGTGGTAGATCGCCAAGCCGTCTTTATTTTTTTTTTAATTGCTTATCAATTTTCGTGAATCCCTAAGTCCATTAGAGCTTGATTTCAGCCCACCGTGCGCAGGTGGCATACGACCACGGCTTGTTCTTGTTTTATACTTTTCAGTGCGCGATTTTTACGTAGTCGGTTTCACCTAGCCAATAAAGATTGTGTGAAAGAACCGCAGGTGGCATACGACCACGGCTTGTTCTTGTTTTATACTTTTCAGTGCGCGATTTTTACGTAGTCGGGTTCAAGTTATTTTTAACTTATTTTTTTATCCTGGAAAGATACGTAGAAAAAAAACCTTATTTTTCAGTTTTATTCATGGACGTTGTTCTGTAGAACCACGATCTCCTTAGTTATTATAGGCTTAGCCGTATTTGGGTTCAATAGATATTTATAAGATGTCATTGTCAGTGTTACTCAAAATGGAGAAATAAACCATCCACGCGAAGACCAACATCCGCGCGGACGGAGTCGCGGGCGGAAGCTAGTTATCAAATATTTTAGTTCTGACACAGCTCTATAGCTTTGCAAATTCAAATTAAAAAAGCTCATCATCAATTGTTAATTTTTACCGTGTCTACAATGACCTTGACATGATAACCTTGAGCCTACTTGCTAGTTATAAGTAGGTAGTGTGGGCGTCATACAATGGAACATTTTAAACTATGATGAATATATTTTATGACACAGAATCTCTCGCGATTCAGAAAATTGACGGCGCGGTTGACGTAGTTGACTGAACGATCGACTGCTACGCAGTGTGTCGCGGGTTTGATTCCATCACGGAACAAATACTTGTATGATCTGCAAGTAGTTGTTCTGGGTCTGGGTGTTTGTGTATGTGAGTTTCTACGTTTGTAAACACACCCACAATACAAATAAATAACTAGAGTGGGGCAACTAAATATAAAAAAAAAACTTCATGATTGCTCGTATTGTATTAAAAATTCATGTGGAAAATAAAACTGTTACACTATGTGAACTATTTTATTTAATGAAAGTCTTGCATTTGCCCACTATCTCGCCTGATGGTAAGCGATGATGTGGTCGACGATGAAGCACGCTTGACTAGAAGTAACATATTCACTCTTGACTTGAAGACCACAAGGTTATAGCTATCAGGAAATACAGACTCCAGCAGGGAATTCCACTCCTTAGCTGTGCGCACAATAAAAGTATTGGCAAACCGCTTTGTACGTTAAGGTGGGATGTCCACCATGTACCGATGGCGCATTGCCGTACATCTTGTAGTCCGATAATGGAAAGGGGCAGGTGGAATTAAATTGGCTGTGCAATTATGTGGTCGACGGTGAAGAAACCTTTTTTTTTACGTGGTAAAATCATCACATGAGTCTTCCCACGCAGGGCAGAACGGGAGGGACTGTCAGACTCTTACTGACTAAAATCCACGGTGTCCTTCAATAGCCCTTTACGTTCAGGGGTCACGGTAATTCGAGAGTCCCGCGACCGCGGTGTAAAACGCTTGCCTAGAAGTAACCTATTCACTGGTGTTGGCTTCAAAATTGCATATGCAGATTGTACTTTCTTCAAAGATTATTATTTTTAGTTCATACCAATAAGGGTAACATGTACCATGTACACAGTACACAGAAGTTTTCGAAAGTGAATTTTTATTGTAATTTAAAGCCTTCCAGTGAAGGTTTTATGGTCTTGATAATAAAGGACTTTTATTTTTAAAACTACATTATCACTTTCGTTTTTTTGGCGAAAGTTGTTCTGTATTGGGTATCTTTGTATTGTGTTTTTTTTTTATTTCATCCGTACGTGCATACAATCTGCTTCGTTGTTCTTGTGGTCGCACTTCTGATTCTTATGTCTCGGGTTCGATTACCGAGTTGGGTAAGGTGTTCATTATCTTACTGCCCTTATCCCATTTTAATTGGGGTCGGCTAAACACGTTTTCTTCTTCCATTCTCCTCTATCAGACGTCACAGTATCATTTACTCCTTTTTTCCATATAATTCCTTAGACAATCCGTCTTTTCTTTGTCCTTCCTCTTCCTCTCCATCCATCAAACTTCATACTCATCACTCTCTTCTCTCCTCTTTTTCTATCCGTTACAGCATCTATCAATATTTTGTAACTAACTTTTAGGATTACTTAAAAAAAAAAAGATTCAGGTCAAAAATCGGGTCACTTTATCAAAAATAATACGTGTCGAATTGAGAACATCCGCGTTTTTTCGTTATTAAAATTAGAATGACACAAACTTATCACACAGATCTCAAAGATCAGAGATAGCTGCTATGAATGAATAAGTTATATAATATCTGAATGGATTTTTACATTCTTTGGACATAGTGACATCATGTGGCAATCATCCTCATGTTTGCCAACTATGTCGATCATTCTTTAATGTTGCCAAGAACATATTGGGGTCGGTTTCCAGTCAAACCAGATGCAGCTGAATATCAGTATTTTACATGAAGCGACTGCCTGTCGGACCTCCACAACCCAGTTACTTAGCGAGGGGCGGCGGGGAGCCTAAACACCTTCGTACACTAGGCGAAGCAAATCTCCGATACCTTGCGACTTTCGTATCCAGTAACGCGTGCCTGTGTGCGAACCTCTATGGATTTGTATTGCGATAGTCGCCTGGATACCAAAGTCGTGAGGTATCGGAGACTTGCTTCGTCTAGTGTACGAAGGTGTTTAGGTTCCCCGCCGCCGCTTAAGATCAAATATTTAGAAATTAATAAATATTCCACAACTATCACACAATGCCATCTAGTCCCAAGCTAAGCAGAGCTTGTGTTATGGGTACTAGACAACTGATGAATATACTTATATATTTCATATTATAGATATACATACATATTATAGATAAATTACACCCAGACACAGAACAAATGATCGTGCTCATCACACAAACATTTGTCCTGGGTGGGAATCGAACCCACGACCTTCGGCATAGCAGTCAGGGTCACTAACCACTAGACCAACAGGCCTGTCAAAATGTTTGAAACACGCCACGAGATGCCATTCGCGCCCACACATGTCAGAATTGACAGCAGGGTGGCGTTGTAAGGGTTAGAGCGGGGCGAAGTTAAAAAAAAATTGACCATGATACCTTGTATGTAGGTCAATAAGGTTACCGGACATCTCATGTCCGAGTTATAAAGATGTTTATATAACAGTCTACAAGCTGAGTCTTCTAAACAGGTCGTAATTTGTCCTAGGTTGTCTAAATAAGTGTTGTGTGGGTGCAAGGTGAAGCGAAAGTTAAGCTGGAGGTAAAGATTGTTGTACACTACAGGGAGAGATGTAAATTATCGCTTTAGAACTTGTGAAGTTAAAAAAAAAATAGCCTGACCTTACAGTGCTCGATTCTGATAAAATGAGAGCTAAAATTATAAGAAAGCAAATGATTTAGGGTATCCATTTTTATTTGGTTAATTAAGTTATTTTTGAAATCAAATCTAGTTGTCTGAAACAAGACTTGCTGTTGCCAGCGGATTCGCTCACGTATAACTCTAAAATGATCTCACGGAAACGTAATCTCTACCATTTTAAAAAGTATCTGTGTACCAATCAAGATGTACTCTGTACCTTTAATTTTTATGGTTAGAATAATAAAGTGTATTCTTCTATCTATCTATCTACCCCGGGTCGACGGCGCGTTGTGTTCCACGCGCGACGCAAGGAGTTTCAGCATACTGACGGGTCGCGGAACTCACGAATTACCGTGACCCCGGAACGTAAAGGGCTATTGAAGGACACCGTGGATTTTAGTCAATACGAGCCTGACAGTCTCTCCCGCTCTGCCCTGGGTGAAAGGACTCATATGATGATTTTACCACGTAAAAAAAACTCCATCTATCTACCAATTTTTTTCCAAATACATTTAGAACCTAACATCCAAAGCTATTCACCAGTTTTAGTGTGAAAGAAAAAATACATCATACACACATCCATACAGCCTCCCAAACTTTTACTTTTAAAATATTAGTTAAACTTTCAAGACCAAAATGTATTGCTGCTAAAAAAATCTCTTATAACATGAACACAGCTAACATACTTTATTTTTTGGCGCCACATTGCCTAATTTGCTTCCAAACGTCATCAATCTAATCTGACCTATTCACATCTGAACCATTAACACATTGCATACATAAATGTCTGTAATACCAGATCACGCAAAGAATATATTTGTAATTGCCCAATGCTCATAAATGAATCGAGAGCTATCCATGATTGACTGATTAGTTAAAAATGTTAATTCATAATTTATGACTCTACTAAGAGATGTTATTAACTAATTAACGTTGTGCTCCATAGCATATAAAAAGAGGTAAAATTTGTGATCTTGTTTGTTGGAAGTAATCTCTAGAACTACTGAACCGATTTTAAAATACTTTTATCAGTAGAAAGCTACATAATTTAATTTCACCTCTGCCACATGCTTGCTAGTAGATAATTAAAATAGCAGAATTGTATACAAACCTATGTCCCATTTAAACAAGTAAGTCGTCAATTTAAAAAATAACCTCTCTTGTATTAATTGCATCTTTTTGATAGCCTTGGGCTGCTACTAAAATATATAACGGGGGGAAACCCTAATAAAATTTTTGCCCGACCTGGGTATCGAACCAAAACAATATTGACAAGGGCTGTTAATCTATACTTTGATTATTTAAACGCGGTAATCTCAGGAACGATAGATTCGACTTTAAAAAATTGTAATTTTGTGTTGGATAATCTATTTATCAAAGAAATTTATCAAAATGAACAAACAGTAAACAGATCTTACAAGACTATGTTAATATAAACAGAACGTCATTTTGTTATTTTTATAGCGTCTTGCTATCTCAGGTATAGCATAGCAATGCCCTTGCAGTGTACCACGGTCCTAACAGCGTAGGCTGACACAAAGTACCTATATACAACACAGATACGGCACATACAAAATTCGCGACGCTTGTTATGTAAATCTTCATTCGATAGTGTCGCTAAATGATAAAGCAAATAATTTTCACTTTTATTTTTCACCGATTGCGCAGGAAAAAAAGGACGTGTAATGATTTTGTAATGTTTCAACGCTACCGTTTCTTTATGTTATGAAGTTATAAGTGGCCTATGACCTCGATACTATAGGTAATGTTTTAACGTCGTAAGTACAAAAGCTGTTTATGCGACCGACGCTGGAGGTCTACTTTCAAAGGCCGTTAACGAAGATTCGGGTACGAATACGGATATACGAATTTAAATAACATCAAAATTTGCGGACGGATAATACCACTACGTCTGAAGTGCTTTTGAAGTGGCGCTAGTGTCTATGTCATCCAAACTAATATTATAAATATGAAAGTAAGTCTGTCTGTCTGTCTTTTCTTCACGCCTAAACTACTGAACCGATTTATGTGAAATTTGGTACAGACATAGTTTGGAACTTGAGAAAGGACATAGGATAGTTTTTATAACAAAGAAAAAAAAACAAAAGTCTACCGGAAGTCACTATTCCACGCGAACGAAGTCGCGGGCAAAAGCTAGTTACATAAATAATTGCATTAAAAATGTAAATGTAGAAACATTAATTTTTCTTATGTCATGAGGCACGAATTACCGTGATCCCGGAACGTAAAGGTCTATTGAAGGATACTGTGTATTTTAGTCAGTACGAGTCTGACAATCCCTTCCGCTCTGCCTTGGGTGGGAGGAGTCATTTGATGATTTTACCACGTTAAAAAATCTGTCATAGCGAGTTTCCTCCGTGCCTCGGAAAGCACGTAAAGCCGTTGGTTCCGGCTGTCATTTGTAGATCTTTGACAGTCGTTACTATTCGTCAGAAGCTCTAAAGTCTGAAAACCGGTCTTACCATGGGGTATCGTATAACCCAGTTACTGGGTTGTGGAAGTCCCATAGGCAGTCGCTCCATGTTAAATACTGATATCCAGCTGCATCCGAATTAACTGGAAGACGACCCCAACACAGTAAGGAAAAGGCTAAGCAGATGATGAAAAAACCAATCAAAAACGGAACCTCGGGAACCCCCAGCTTAACCTCGCTAAATTCTTTTCCAAACATTCTTAAACCAATATGACGCTTAACAAACATGAGGTAGGCAGAGGCCATGCAAGATAAACAAATATTTAAACTTAACAACATACCTATTGTGAAAAACCTTGGAATGAGGTACGATATCGAATTTATAAGTGATAAATAGGTATAATTGAACTTGTTCCGACGTTCGGGTGCAAGAAGGTAGTTCCGCCGTCAACTTCCGATTTCCGCTTCAAGTGTCAATTTTTTTTATTAGCTTTGCTATTTTGACGTTCCGATGACATTGACAGGAGGACGTTTTTGACAGATAGATGTTATAGTTTTTTTTTAAATAAACATTGACCCTCGCTAGGTATTTATCGTTTTTTTTACCCACCCCGGGTTCACAAAAAATTAAACTCATATACACAAATACCCAGACCCGGAACAACTACTTGTAGAACGTATAAATATTTGTTTTCAAAGGGACCAAACACGAGACAAAAAGATTTCCGAAAATCGATCAAATTTACAAAGAAATTGGTAGTCGTTTTTATCCGCGGTGCTAAGCAACTGGGCTTATCTAAGTTGTAAATGTCCTTTTGTGCCTTTTGGCCTTGTTTTGTTCTGTCTCCTGCATCATATGGAGGGAAGTGAAAACTACGTATTTCACAGTATTCATTTCTAATTAATTTCGTTGCAAGATCCAAGATAGTTAAATCATTCTCCAGGACACGTCGGGCTTCATTGTTTCAGCGCTTTTCAAGTAGTCACCACTGTTGATATTCTGGCTTTCAGATATTGCAGTGTTTTTGGACATCGTGTCCGAAAAGTGAATTGCCCGCTTTATATTATGTCATACAGTCTTCAAAGCCATATTTAGACATGTCGATATGCACGTAGCAACATAACATAGTCATTTGTTTATTTCTAAAGACTGTGTCTATAATCGCCCACATAAAAGTGATTCAAGATTTGAGTCATGAACTATTTGGTATCAGCTGTCAATTTTATAACTTCAGGAACTAAATTGAGTCGAGTTGATGCAAATAGATAGTGGGAAGAACCCCACATGGCATGGCTTTGAACCTTATAATCTTTATAAAAGACCTGAGTTATTTAATTCGAAATTACTTATTTCAAACAAACTTACAATGTCTTGCTTAGCGCCAAACTTGAGAACGGCGAGACAAATGTTTTTTATTCAATTCTAATTTTATTTTTTCTTTGTTTATTTTTTTCACATATTACATTTTAAAATATTTAAAAAAAAATTAATACAAAAACATATCAAGATATAAAAAATAGCAGTCCACCAGCACCGGGAACAGGGTCCGGGCTACCGGTGGTCAGGGCTCCTGAGAGAGGAACCTCCTAACAATACGCGCCGTGTCCAGAAGTACTGCCTTCTGAATCAAGCGCTATTTTATGTTATGATTTATATTGTGTACATGTAAAGTATAATTATTTTAAAATATTTTCACGAAAGTCTCAAAAAAAGAAAATAAGTATCACAAAATAATTCTCATTTTTCTTTTAGGAAACTGAAACCGTGTGAAGTTGGGGCAAATCAGTACATTCAAATATCTCTACGTATATCATTATATATAATTATTCAGTAATCACTGAATATTGAATAACGAAAACCAGTTCTAAAATAAACATTTAAAATATAATAATATTAATTTTAATATTAAAAAAACGCGAAAGTATTTTAGTCCGTCTGTCTTTTAACCATTGACCTCTAAACCGCTGAACGGATTTCGATGAAATTTCGCACAGAGGTAGACCATGACCCAAGTTAGGACATAGGATAATTTTAATCCCAGTAATACGATCAAATTAGCTAGCAAAGCCGCTGGTTTAAACTAGTTTGACATTTTAGTCGAAAACACCTGATTTTAAACAACTATTGATTTTTATTGTTTTCTTACAAGGTTGTATATCTAATCAGTTACGATAAAACCATGACACTAAACCTTATTTCAATACTATAAGGTCCATATTTGAACAACAGTAGCGTGTCAAACAAAAAAGAGTTTTATTTTTATGACTGCTAAGTCCACAATTAAGTAATAGTAGTGTGTTAAAGAAGTAATAAGGAATTTACATCTTATATGTTGACAATTAAGATATTTTTTGAATGATAAGTAGTTTCGACGCTTATTTCAAAGGTTTGTTTAAAATAGATTGACATTTAGATGAAAATATCAATAATTTTTTGATATTTAAGTATTTTAAATAAAAAATCGTGTTCACAAATATATTTATACTAGTTGTTGCTAGCGGTTTCGCTCTCTACAAATCGAAATTTATCCTACGGGAAAGTAATACTGAGATAAAAAACATCCTATGTGTTAATTCAGGTTATAAACTATCTGTGTAAAATTTTTTATCCAAATCCGTTCAGTGGTTTTTGCGCGCAAGAGTAAACAAACATCTATTCCAACAAATTTTTAGATTTATAATATAGTTTATTGTCCGTGGTACTAACCGTTGTACTACGTAGTACCACGGGTAAAAAATTACCCGTGGTCCTACTAATCAATCTAGTATTACCAAGGAAAGTAATACTGATATAAAAAATATCCTATGTGCTAATTCAGGTTATAAACTATCTGTATACAAAATTTCATCCAAATCAGTTCAGTGGTTTTTGCGCGCAAGAGTAAACAAACATCTATTCCAAAAAATTTTTAGATTTATAATATAGTTTATTGTCCGTGGTACTAACCGTTGTACTACGTAGTACCACGGGTAAAAAATTACCCGTGGTCCTACCAATCAATCTAGTATTACCACGGGTTTTTTTAAACTCATTTATTTGATATTATACATTAATTATACACAGTTCTCTGTGTAATCTTTCGTGCCTTTTCTTTTTCTTTTATATAAAACGTTGCCCCCACACTAGGAATTTCTCCTGTGTCTTGGGTGCGTTTACAAACATAGAAACTCACATATACAAACACTCAGACCCGGAACAACTATTTGTAGGTCGTAGAAATATTTGTTCCGTGCGGAAATCGAACCCACGACACTCTACACAGCAGTCCAATCGCTTAGCTACTGCGCTGCCGACCAAAATTACCATCTTCTTATTACTTTGTTACATTTTATACAACCACGTTATCCATGTTTAGGGGTTGAATATGGACGAGTGTAGAAATTGAGGGGGTTAATCAAGGACTAAAGTAAAAATATTACCCTGCTTTCGAGACAAAAAGACGCTACAGATATTATCAGTTGTCAAAATATTCAAGTAATAAATTCTTTGGGGCTATTGTCGGTGCGCAAAGTTCAAAGTTCAGGTACGGACCATGAACTTTTGAATAGCCGATTGTAACAAGACTTATCTTGTTTGGCTTATCAAAATATTAATAATTATTGTACAAAAGGTCGATCTTGCCTGGAGGATATAGAAATTTTTAATGCTTATACTAGAATGGGCGAATCAACTGTACAAATCTATTTTTAATTTAGAAGAAACATTTCCCCGTACTAGAATTTTCTCCTGTGTTATGGGTGCGTTTACAAACATTATGCCGGCTCTACACGATAGCCAACATTGTGGCGAACTGTGATGGCCAATACCATTCGCCATCATGTAGAACGGGTGTTGGTGCGTATGGCAGTAGGTATTGGAATGATGGCCCACAAGTTGGCGCAAAATCCGTGTGGTGTCGGTACATCAAAGGGTTGTGGCCGCAGTTGTGGCGACACGTCTACACGTTGGTCGCGCTATTAGTTTGATGCTAGCTCCCGGATTGATCGCAAGCACGACTTGAATTTAATTATATATTACGCGTCGTAAGTAACTAGTGACAAAATGGCAGTAACAATGACCAACGAAGAAACATTTCGTTTTATAGAGCATTATCAAGCCGAAAAACTCTTCTCTTATACACACTTGCGTAGTAGCGGTATGCAGAGAATAAATAAACCGCAGCAGCCGTCAAAAGCTCAATATCCATTTTGTCGTCCGCACATTGGCCCGAACCGAAGCAAACTGATCGACCTTCCAACGTGTGGACGCGATCACAATTTCTTGGCAAACATCTTTGCCACAACGTTCGCCCATATCTTGGCCAACGTGTAGAGCCGCCTTTAGAAACACACATACACAAACACCCAGACCCGGAACAATTACTTGTAGATAATACAGATATTTGTTCCGTGCAGGAATCGAACCCGCGACACGCTACACAGCCGTCGATAGCTCAGCCAACCATGTCATGAAAATTTAAATTAAATTGTCACGTAATAACTAGCCCCCTCTGCCCGGCTCCTTTTAGTTGTAGCGTGATATTATATATCCTACAGCCTTCCTCGATAAATAGACTATCCAACGCAAAAAGATTTTCTATATTCGAACCAGCAGTTCCTGAGATTAGCGCATTAAAGCAAACAAACTCTTTTTCCTCTAAGTCTGCTAATTTTCCTGACGTAATAATGACATATTATGTTTCGTTTCTGACACCTTTTTACATACATTTGTTAACCTATACTTAACGAGGATATGCCGGCAAAAAGAGGACCTTGATCTTCGTTAATTAAAAATAATATACACATATAAAAAGTTTGTCGGTCTGTATGTCAGTAAGCTTGAGAATAACTAAGCCAATTTACATGGATTTTAATTAATGAAATCATTCAGTTTTTGGGTAAAACGGTAATCTTGATTCAAATAGTTGTAGTACGGAGTCCACGGTCTTTAAAAAAAATTTTCACTTCACACTTCCACTATTTTGTTGTGCAGCGTTTTACGGCGTAAATATTTTTAGATTATATCCTCAAAAAATCAGAACCATCCTTATTTTTCTTTCTTTCCGTAGTAAAATCATTAATTCATGATTTAATTGTAAAGAAAATAAACGACTCTCAAATTAAGCTTTTGGAGGTTTAGACAGAAAATAGTGTATGCATTATTTTCAGTCTCTATCTAAGTTTTTGTCCTGATGGACGTCGGCAGACGATCTCCGGCCACCGTAGGCGCGGGCATGCGGGCAGCGAGTAATGGGCAACTCGCTGTCCGACCATGGACCATGCCCGGGTCGACGGCGCGTTGTGTTCCACGCGCGCCTCAAAGAGTGGCAGCAAAAATGACGGGGCCGCCCTCTAGAAGCCTGTCAGAGTCGCGGCACTTATGATTTATCGTGACCCCGGTAAATAAAGGGCTATTGAAGGACACCGTGGATTGTAGTCAGTGCGAGTCTGACAGTCCCTCCCGCTCTGGGAGGACTCATTTGATGATTTTACCACGATAAAATCAATATTTTTTTGTTGTCCTAATTATAAGAGTTCCATCCAAGCGAAATTGTGGGCACAAGTAAAGAAACCTCGACCATATTTGTGTTGCTAAATTTTGCACTTTATAAAATCGATGGTCAACAAAAAATCTGCTCAGTATGTGAAGATTAAACGCTAGTGAAGGGTCCTAGTCTCGACAGGTATTTCCGTGTTTTTAAAACGTGGTTCAACTGTCAATTAAGTGATCTGCATATGCAATTTTGAAGCCAATACTGTATATGTAACCTTGGAGTCTTTAAATCAAGAGTGAATCGGTTACTTTTAGACAATTGTGATTCACCGTCGACCACATCATCGCTTACCAGGTGACATAGTGGTCAAACGCGTGCCTATCTACATTTCGGCACATAAGGTTTATTTCACGTTTGCAATATCTATAGGGTATTTATATACAGGGTGTAAGAGACATCGACGCACAAACGGTTACCATGGGTCCAGGACATGATTCTGGACGCCCCCGTGTTGGAATTTTTCTTCGGTTTTTTCCTAATTTTTTTTTTTTATTATAGATTTTTTTTAATAGTGTACTGTAGTACTGGACACAGTATTTAGATATACGATGACCTTTTATTTAAATTTTTATAAACAGCTGAAAAATCACCATTGCTAGTATTATTTAAATTGCTATTTTTGGTGAAAGTAGCGAAATAATTACTTTTTTTTTAAATAATCTCATTGGGTTAAGTAAGGCAATAAAATTACGTAAGTAAGTAATTATGAACAGTCTAAAGTTAAAAAAAAACTCCAAAAAAAATTAAAGGATTAGGAAAAAAACGACGAAAAATTCCAATACGGAGTCCAGAATCATGTCCTGGACCCATGGTATCCGTTTGTGCGTCGATGTCTCTTACACCCTGTACACATTATCAAAAAAATATTTGACACGTATTTTTTTCTTTTGTTACGTAAACAAAAATCCACGAAGATACGACGCTTTAGTGCGCAAGTACAGTTTTTACTTGCTTCTGACGTCACGAACGAACGAACCTTCGCTCTTGAATTTTGATGCATTTATCTTTGTAAACATGCATGTATTCAAAAAAAACTCCGGAGTAATTAGATTTGCAATTTATTGATACTGTCAACATATTGTCTATTTTTTAATTTGGTATAATGATCCAATGAGTCCTCCCACCCAGGGCACAGCAGGAGAGACTATCAGATTCGTACTGACTAAAATCCACGGTGTCCTTCAATCGCCCTTTACGTACCGGGGTCACGGTAAATCATAAGTCCCGCGATTTAAAAATTTAACAGACAGTCGCTCCATGTAACATACTGGTATTCAACTGCATCCGGTTAGATTGGAAGCCAACCACAGAATAATTTCCAAAAAAAAACACAGAGTGATTAATGACTCATAACTCCCAAAATTAATTTAATTTACGCTAACATAAGGTTGATATTTACTTGAGCGGAAACAACGCCAATTAGATAAAAAGGATTTGAATAGACTCTCGATTTATAGACGGGCAATAAAATGTACTTTATATGTAAATTATGTTGCTAGAATAGTTGCGAAACTGGGTTTTTTTTCTGTGTCAAATGATCATTGTCATCTGGTATTTTTATCAGAACAGGTGACGGAATTAGCACTTTTGATTTTATTCTGTTGCCTCTATTTTAAAAGTCAGCTGGAATAAGTGTATGAATGATCAAAGCATTTAAGCTTACGGCATGTTAAGTAGTTTGATTCAGACATCTATATATATGTATATATATATATATATATATATATATATATATATATATAATGAGAACTGACTGACTGACATATCAACGTACAGCCGAAACTACTGGGGCTAGGAATGTGAAATTTTGCACACGGCTTCCTATTATAATCTAGGGGAGCACTAAGAAGGGGTTTTTGGAAATTTAACCTTTAAGGGGGTGAAAAGGGGGAATTAGGAAAGTACGTAACCCACGCGGACGAAGTCTCGGGCAAAGTGCTAGTTAAAAAAAAAACGACGGGTTGCACTCTGGGAGTGATGGCAGAAGTGAAAACTTGAATAGTAATAAACACACACGAACATTCGCGCAAGCGCACTGCGCCGTCTTACGAATTTTCGATCAGGTCACGTGCCCTGACGCGAGTTTAACATTTTTTACCCATTCCAAAAAAAGTGCCGCTAAAGAAGTTTCCACTTCAAAAAAAAAACGTTGCCTTACACTAGGAATTTCTCCTGTGTCGTGGGTGCGTTTACAAACATAGAAACTCACATACACAAACTCCCAGACACGGAAATACTACTAGTAGCTCACACAAATATTTGTGAAGTGCGGGAATCGAACCCGCGACACGTTGCGCTGGAGATCAACCGCTAAGCCACTGCGCTAAACGTGCCGTTGGTTTAAATTTAAACTGCTATGATTTTTCCTCAATTATGAACCTTGGGATCTTTAAGTCAAGAGTGAATATGTTACTACTAAGTCTGTCCAGACAAATGTACGTCACCGCCTACCTACCACATTTTCGCTTATCATCTGGCAAGATAGCGGTCAATCACAAACTCGAAATCAACGCCCACCGTCTATTAAAAAAAAGAAAAGAAATGCTCTTCTCTAAGTTCTGTTATTCATTCAAAACTGTACAAGACTCAGATTCCAATAATCTTCAAATTTAAATTAACAGTCATCAAAAATAATAATAATATTCTTCTCCATTTCGACTTTTCTATGACACCTGACTAATATATAGACATTCAACGCGCAAATCTATACCTATAAGTAAATCTATGGTTACCAGCTTACATAATAACTAACAGAACATTTTTCATTTGTTACAGAACCATGAAGCCACTATTTTCAATAGTGGTTGCCATACTGGTAATAGCGGCCAACGCTCATCCTGAAAACATCGAGGATGTCAAAGAACTGCCTCAAAATAACGAGCCAATCCTGGAGGCAGAAGCTAGTGAACCACAGGCGAGAGCCGAAAGATGCACAGCTTGCTCCGGCACCCTTAGTCTGAAATCACCCAAAGAATTCCTAGCAGCACTGAAAAACTCACCAAATGCTGAGGTACACACCCAAGAGACCTTCGAAGGCTGTTCCTCAGAGAAAGGATGTGCCGGACTTAAAGTAAAAGACGGCAAAGTCGTCGAAAAGTTCGGAAACCTGCAAGCTTTCCAAGCAGCAGCAAATGCCAATAAAGGCAACAACGAATTCCAGTTCCAAGCGGCTGGTAACAGCGTCTTCGAAGGTGGTGCACCTAATGGTGGGCCTTTCTGGTGGATGAACCAGGACTCTCCTTTCAAAGCCGGAGCTTCAGGCGGCGGTGGGTCCTTCGAAAAGTTCTCCAAGTCTTCCTCATCCTTCACTAGCACTGGTGGTGCTGGAGGTGTCGACCTGGCTGCCAATCCTTTCTTGAACGGTGGTTTTGCCAAGTTAGCTGGTAACGCAGGATTTAATGCAGCTAGTGGTGCTGGAGTTAATGGAGCCAGTGGTGCTGGATTTAATGGAGCCGGTGGCAAATTCTCGAGCCAATCCTTCGAATCGAGCTCAACAAAGGAAATTGATATCTCAAAGAATCCGTTCTTAAGCGGTGGTGTGTCTGGCGCTGGAGCTTCCGGATTTGGATCACAGAGCTCTTTTGGATCTAACTCTCAGACCTCTTTCGGATCTCAAGGAGGCCAGGCTGGATTTGGTGCTCAAGCTGGCCAGGCTGGATTTGGTGCTCAAACTGGCCAAGGCGCATTCGGTGCTCAAGGTAGCCAGACCGGTTTCGGCAGCTCCTTCAACTCCAACAAATTCTCCTCTGGATCTGGTTTCGTCGGATCCTCACCTGCTCCATTCGCCCCAGCTGGCGGTGTTAACGTTAACCTGATCCAGAACTCCCAGAAGAAATTTGATTACGAACAGCAGCAACAAACTCAGCAGAACATTGACGAGGCTTTCCAGAGTACTGGAAATGTGAACGCTCATGATAATTCTGGCGGAGACCTGCAACAGACCTGCGCTGGACAGGGTTACGTGTGTGTCCAGAAGTCACAGTGCAACAACGGTGTTGTCAACACTAACGGCGGTGCTCTAAACCAGGCTAATACCCAGGTTAGTGTTTCTTATTTAATTTTGTTAAACCAACTCCATAAATTTTTAATTTCAGATATCAAATCCATACATGGTCAATAAAAAACTAAATTTCAAAATAAAATCATTAAAACACTATAATATAAAGACTCGGCGTTATCTGCAAAACGGCATTTGACGTTGGTATAAGGGTCGTCCTGCAATTACACTTTTTTTAGACAAGTGTTCAACAGATGTTTAACAGTAAGACAGCACTTCATTACGTTTTTTTTTAACACGTCTGTTTAGGATAATAAGAAACTTATTAATTGCTAATTGGCTAGTCCATAGGTGTAAAACTCGTGGCTAAGTAATTACAGCCGCACAGGCCGATCTTCCGGGTTAAGCCGCGCTTGCCGAGGTTGGTCTGTGGATGGGTGACCGTCTGTCATAGCGAGTTTCCTCCGTGGCTTGGAAAGCACGTAAGCCGTTGGTACCGGTTGTCATTTGTAGATCTTTGACAGTCGTTACTGTTAGTCAGAAGCTCTAAAGTCTGACAACCAGTCTTACCATGAGGTATCGTATTATCCGGTTACTGGGTTGTGGAGGTCCGATAGGCAGTCGCTCCATGTACAATACTGATATCCAGCTGCATCTGGTTTGACTGGAAGCTGTCCCCAACATAGTTGGGAAAAGGCAGGCAGATGATGATGGCTAGTCCATAGGTTCCTCACCTTCCATTGAGCTATCTTTATAAGAAGAAAAGAATTAAAAAAAATATATTTTAACTTTTCTTCCTTTCTCTGATCGTTCTCTCTCGCCATAATTAAAAGAAAAACATTTTAGACGGCTAGATACTATGTTTTTACATGAAAATAGTGATTATTCATAATGGAAGCTTTGGAGGCACCGTCCCCATCTCCATCTTCCACCCTGGGTGGGACGGAAAGGACTGTCAGACTGGCACTGACTAAATCTATTTTCTAGCTTCAATAGCCTTGCCCGGGTCGACGGCACGTTGTGTTCCACGCGCGCCTCAAGGAGTGTCAGCATAATGACGGGGCCTGTAGAGGGCCATAGCCCGCCGGGGTCGCGGGACCAAGGGATTACCGTGACCCCGGTACGTAAAGGGCTCGTGAAGGACACCGTGGATTTTAGTCAGTACAAGTCTGACAGTCCCTCCCGCCTTGCCCTGGGTGGGAGGACTCATTTGATGATTTTACCACGATAAAAAAAAAAAGCTTCAATAGCCCTATAAGTTACAGGGTCCCGGTAACATTTACGGACAGTCTCGTGACCCCGGTGAGCCCCGGTCTGAATACATACCGACAAAAACATAGGAATAAGTAAGGCAGATGTAGAATTTAAAAGCTAGATTTTTTTCATCTCATTTGTCCTCAATTTTAAAACAAGTTTCTTTACTTACGTAACACTTACGTATGAAGGTGTCATTTCCGTATCCGGAAACCGCATGTCTCAATAAAGAAGTGATTGATAAGACCACTTCATTAAGAAAACATTCCAAGTTGATTCTTTGTTCAAGATTTTATTTTTATTTACAAGTTGTTTTTAAGGTTCCTGGGAGAAGCTCGTGGATAAATAATTACAGCCGCACAGGCCGATCTTCTGGGTTAAGCCACATTTACCGACGTAAGTCTATGGGTGACCGTCTGTTATAGCGAGATTCCTCCTTATCTCGGAAAATACGTAAAGCCGTTGGTCCCGGCTGTCATTTGCAGATCTTTGACAGTGTTACTATTAGTCAGAATCTCTAAAGTCTGACAACCAGTCTTACCATTATATTATGACAAGTAGAATTCCCTGCCAGAGTCTGTGTTTCCTGATAGCTATAACCTTAGGGTCTTCAAGTCAAGAGTGAATAGATTATTTCTAGTCAAGCGTGCTTCACCGTCGACCACATCATCACTTACCATCAGCCGAGATAGTTGTGAACGCCTACCATAAATACAAAAATAAAAACAGGCAGAGAGCGAATCGGTTTCACGCAAGAAAGGTTCCGTACCATTATCTAGAATAACGGAAAAACATCGTGTCTGTTGTATTGGATCCTCTCTTAAATACGTTTGATATTAATTTTTATTAATTATTTTTGAAGTGACTATATAACTAAATAGTTTTGTGAATATTTCAAGCGTCTACCTGTGGTTTAGTTATCAATATAGCGATATAGAAGAAAAAAACATGTTGTATGGAGGCTCCCTCTTAAATATCAATTTTATTATTTTTTTATACATCATCTGTGAAGATTTCAACTGTAAATATGATTTCAAGTGTAACTGTCAAGTTTCATGAGATAGAGCCCAGTGACAGACGGACAGACAGATGGACAGTGGAGTCTTAGTAATAGGCTCTTATATTAAATACCACTTGACCTTAGTAATCATTATATCTATGTATTTAAGGTCAAATTATATGGCAAAAGATTTTTTTTATACAAGTATTTGTAATACTTATATTTCCTTGATTATTGACAAGTATTGATTGATGACGAATTGATGATAATCATGACGCTTGCATCACACATAGTTGTTACTTAATTAGTGAAGTTAAGCTGCGGTTGTCGCGGTTTTTTTCGGATGGGTGACCATTTCGTAATATTTTTTGGAAATTTTTTTGTTCAGGCATGGAAAATCATGTTTCTTTCTTTCTTTTTGTTCTTTGAAAAAAAAACCTTGCCCCACACTAGGAATTTCTCATGTATCGTGGGTGCGTTTACAAACATAGAAACTCACGCCCAAACCCGAAACAACTACTTGTAGATCATACAAATATTTGTTCCGTGCAGGAATTGAGCCCGCGACACAGCAGTCGACAGCTGAGTCGCTGTGCACTAACCGTTTTTTTTATCGTGGTAAAATCATCAAATGAGTCCTCCCACCCAGGGCGGGACGAGAGGTATTGTCAGATTTGTACTGACTTAAATCCACGGTGATCCTTCAATAGCCCTTTAAGTTCCAGGGTCACGGTTACGTAATGAGACAGTCCCGCGACCCCAAACACCGTCAAACTTTGCCCGACTCAGGAACCAAACCCAGTACACCTAAAAATGACGCAATACTTATAACCACTGAGTTCAAAAGCGCAAACTGACAAACGATTTCCGTAATTCCGTAACTTTAAACCACACCTCGAAATAACTTTAAAACCTGTTTCGAATAACTGATTTGTAACCTTAGCGTTCATCATTAATTTATTATTGTTAGACAAAAGTCCCATCACAATTCATCCATCAGTTTCGTAGATAGGCAAACAAACAGACACACACAAACATAATATTAATAAAACATGTTGACTTGTAATTGGAAGGATCCGGGTTTGGTTTTCGGCTGTGGCATTTTAATTTAGACCTTGACATTTTTGCTTACTTTGTCGTCAAACGTGCGTAAAGATTTGAATTAGAGATAATTTATTCTTGTACGCATCTTTAAGTGTCGTTTAGTGGTTGTTAGTTCGACTGTCTAATCGTAAGGTATAGGGTTCATGGTGCCTAATAGATGACTCGCCGTCCGATCATGGATCATAACCGGGTCGCCGCCTCAATGAGCAATCTGATGGAGCCCCTTTTTTTATCGTAAAAAAATCATCAAATGAGTCCGCCCACCCAGGGCAGAGCGGGAGGGACTGTCAGACTTGGACTGACTAAAATCCACGGTGTCCTTCAATAGCCCTTTACGTTCCGGGGTCACGGTTTTGGCCCTGATGGAGCCCCTAGTGTCGCAAAATTGTCAAGCGGGTGACCATGGAACCTAAAGAGCAATAGGAACACGATGCATTTTAGTCATTCCAAGTCTGACAGTCCCTCCAAAACATTTTCGGCTTAATTATCATTATAAAATTAAATAAACCTAAAAAATACTTTAAAAAGATTGTAGTACATATTAAACTTGACACACGTCACTCCCGAGAGTCCCGAGTTAGTTCACATTTCTGTCGAATGGCGCGCTGCGATCGATTTTACAGTCCCCACCACGGAGTTCGCACATAAAGTATATCTTGTAGGATCCTATTTTAACAAAGCCAAGGATATCTTCATTATTAAATTAATAAAGACAGCGAGACGATCGACTATAAGTAATAATAAACTAGTAAGCAAAACTATGGAATCACTTACTTGTAATTGATCCGAGATAGCTCTTTAAATAATAGCGTGATTTGATTAAATTTGGTATCGATTTAAAGTTAACAGTTAAACCTTTAAAATGTTACCATTTTTATAATTCTTAACTAGTTATTAAGTACTCAAGATCGCGCGGAATCGGAGTAATGTGATTCCATAATTTTGCTTGCGAGTGTTTGGCATCAGTTATGCTCGCACAAGTGCTATAATAACGTCATAACATGGCGCCAATCCACCAGCGAATACGAAGCGAGGCGTTTTTTAATTTATGGAATTATTTGAATCCAGTCACATAGAAAAGCGAAAGCGATCCGATAGCGTGACCGAACCGATGCGGAGACGTGGCGAAGGCGTATTTGCTCTATTTGACGTCGTTCATAAAAAGTCAGCTAATACAACTGTCACACCTCAGTTTGCTGCATCCAGTTTGACGTCTCGTATCGGTTCGTTATAGCTTCGGACTCGGTCCGGTTCGTTATCGCCTGTCAGTTTGACAAAGGTTGTAATGTTGTCACATGGTTTTTTTTTACGTTGTAAAATCATCAAATGAGTCCTCCCATCCAGGGCAGAGCGGGAGGGACTGTCAGACTCGTACTCCACGGTGTCCTTTAATAGCGTACGTACCGGGGTCACGGTAATTAGTGAATCCCGCGACCAATGTTGTCACATGGTAGGTTTTTTTTTTATCCAGCGATAGTCTGGCGTTTGTCCACTATCTCGCCTGATGGTAAGCGATGATGTGGTCGACGGTGAAGCACGCTTGACTAGAAGTAACATATTCACTCTTGACTTAAATACTATAAGGTTGTAGCTATCAGGAAAACTATAAAAAAAGTACTTTTAGCTTTAGATCCCAAACTGAATTTTACGTAGAAAATGCAAACATTCATAAATTAAGGTCAGCATAAAAAGCTAACACGTTTGTGCAGTCTTGAGCAATTGTAAAGAAAACATTTTGATGTCCATCTAGCGAAACAAGGCAAGTACGGTTCGCAAACTAGTTTTGGATTTAAATTCTTTGGCAATGGTTTAAATATTTGATTTTCTTTAGGAACTACAATGTTTTGTTTATATAGTGGTGTAAACAGTGATATGTACTTAAAAATTTACTAATATTCTAAATAATTTTAGAACCAAAAAAAAGACAATTGGAATTAAAATACTTATCATAACAATAGATTCTTATCATAGCAGAGCTCAAAAGATACATACTATTTTTTTATCGTGGTAAAATCATCAAATGAGTCCTCCCACCCAGGGCAGGGCGGAGTAACTGTCAGAATTGACTGACTAAAATCCGCGGTGGCCTTCATAGCTCTTTACGTACCGGGGTCACGGTAATTTGTGAGTCCCGCGACCCCGGCAGGCTTTGGCCCTCTACAGGCCCCGTCACTATGCTGACACTCCTTGAGGCGCGCGTGGAACAAAACGCGCCGTCGACCCGAGCATGGTCCATGGTCGGACAGCGAGTCGCCCATTACTCGCCGCCCGCATGCCCGCGCCTACGGTGGCCGGAGATCGTCTGGCGACGTGATACTGATGCAACTCCAGGGCAGGGTGTTAAAGGCATTAGAGATTCCTAAAGACACCCCCAAGACGACCTTGCCCCGGGAAACCGCATCCCCCGTCGTGAGAGCTCTCACGCGCATGATTGCGTCCACCGTCGAGCGCCCCCATACTTACATACTTCGAAAAAAAATAGGTAAATACGGACTACATCCAAGCTGATCCAACGACGAACAATTATTGTACCTAACCTTTCGCACAACACGCGTGATTCTTCGCCATCTGTCATCCTCAGCGGGGGGTCCAACGAAATGTCAAAATGAACAATACTTTACGGCTGACATTTTTGCTGACGCTCCTTGTATCTCGATGTCCTTTCATTCGTTCTTAACTAGGTATTAGGTACGTATTGTGACATAGGTACTAAACCTGGTGACCTGGCTTTAAGGATATGTTCAGTTAGTACCTATGGTGAAAGAATTTGGGCGGATGCTGACTTCGGCATGGGCATGCGGACGGCGAGTTATTGGTCCATGCCTGGGTCGACGGCGCATCAAGTTCTACGTTGCCAGCAATCTAAGGCGAGCCCTTGAGAGAGTTTATTTCCTCCAAGGCCATCATAGACATGTGCATGAGGACGGCGAGTAATGGGTGACTTGCCGTCCGATCATGGACCATGCCCGGGCACGCGCGCCTCAAAGAGCTATCAGCCATCTGATGGGGGACTGTCTTATCAGGTAACCGTGACCCCGGAACGTAATAGGCTATTGAAGGACACCGAGGATTTTAGTCAGTACAAGTCTGACAGTTCCTTCCGTCCCGCCCTGGGTGGGAGGACACATTTGATGATTTTACCACGCTAAAAAAGGTCATATTTCCATCAAACTTTTGGTTAATGAGTCATCAACTCCCACATATACTTGCTAACATTATATAAGCCCACATTATGTTATGATTAATGTTTCTTTGTTTGACATAATTGACATAATGATTGACAAACATAAGATTAAAATGGTGGACGATACAAATACGAAAAGGAAAAGTGAATCTCACAGTTTGAAACGCAGTTTTTTTTGCCTAATTGCTGAACCGATTTTTATTTACTTATTTTACTATTTATGTACACACAATATACAACACATGATAATTATAACATAAAACTCAGTACAAGGTTACTGCTTATTGCTATAGAAATCTGCCGGCAGACCCGCGAAAGGAGAAATGAAAAAGAAATGTAGACTATAGTGTGTGAAAGGAGGAATAAAACCGCTTTGTATCTTCGATTGTGTAGAATATCCAAATTCCTATACCTATACATTATGAACATTCATAAATAGATGATATATAAACAGAAATAAATATAGATATGATAGAGCATATTTAGACATGTTCAGTAAACAAAGACACGCCTCAGAACCACTACAAAACACAGTGATTATAAAATTTTACTAAACGAAAATAATCAAACGCAGCCTCCGGCGTTATGAATCTTGTTTGTATTGCATCCCATACAATAAATACATACATTACTCATACATTATGTATAAGTCTTAAGGTGCGTCTAAACTGGCAATATTTTTGCTGCAATACAATTGTCGGCAGTATTGCTAATAATTGAAAACATCATCATCTGCCTAGCCTTTTCCCAACTTTATTGGGTCGGCTTCCAGTCGAACCAGATGCAGCTGAAGATCAGTATTTTACATGGAGCGACTGCTTATCGGACTTCTACAACCTAGTAACTGGGTAATACGATACCCCATGGTAAGACCGGTCGTCAGACTTTGGAGCTTCTGACTAACAGTAACGACTGTCAAAGATCTACAAATGACAGCCGGGACCAACGGCTTTATCTGCTTTCCTCACACGGAGGAAACTCGCTACGACAGATGGTCACCCCAGACCAACCACGGCAAGCGTGGCTTAATCCGGAAGATCGGCCTGTGCGGCTGTAATTATTTAGCCACGAGCTCCTTTAGAACATTTTTGGTATGACCATAAGAGTAAGCATATGAGCCGTGCTGGTTCAGACATATTGCCTAGATATACTACATTTAATTTTTTTTATGGCATTTGTAGTAATATATGTATATTGCAGTAAAAATATTGTCCATTTAGACGTACCCTTATCTATTATTGTGTCAGAAGTTCATGTCTTTGAGTACAGTCGGCGATGAAAGTGATTGATGACATTATTAAACATTAGTTTTTTTGTGAATGGAATTTTGACAACATATGTTCATTTTTGTTTTTAAATGTTTAGTGTAAATGCCAACGTATTTACTCCCTTTTCCTTATGATAAATAATAAAAAGCATAATTAAGAATTTCTCAGTTACAACCATTTCTTTTAATGTCTTTTTAATGACAGATTATTTTATCAATGAAAACTTATTGCAACTCCAAAAAATAACCTATTTAAAATATACAAAACTATTTATAACCGACCCTATTTCACACAGGTCATATAAAAAGGTCACAATACCCTCATATTTCAGTCTCCAACTGACGAAACAAACAAACCACTTGCGCAAGCGCCTGTACTTGTACACGTCTACACTTGTGTGCTCGACAGTACACGACGGCATGATAAATGGTTGTTCAAGTATTACATTATCAAATATTATCTTGTATTTTGATAGAAGATACTATGGTCCATGGTGTTTTGTAATAGTAAGCTGTATGTTTCTCACCGCTGTCATAGATTTTAGGTGTCGATTCGCAATCCAATACATGAATGCCTTTGTTAAACAGACAGGCGAAAGCGAAGCGTTTCCGAAGCGATACCAAACCAAAGCAAGACGTCAGTCCGATAGTTCTGTCACGCTATCGGATCGCTTTCGCTTTTCTATGTGACTGGACAAATAAAAACGTCACGCTTCGCATTCATCACGCCTGTCTGTTTGACGAAGGCTTAGGTTAGTGCGAATCGCCTTTTCGTAACTAGGAGTTAAATTCATGCCAATCATACAATAACCTATCATAAATGTGCAAAATAAAACTTAAAAAAAAAACGACTAAAACAACCACAACACAGTGTAAAATAACCTACAAAATAACTTTTTGAAGTCGGTTAAAAAATATTATCGAAATAAAATTAAACACAAAAAATACAATCATTTGCCATGTTACTCGTGAAACGCCAAGTTTAACATAATTTCTGACAATTTTTTTTTTTTTATTAAGAAGTAAAGTCAAAGAGTTTCAAGTAGGCCAGTTACAGACACTTTTTAATTGTCAAAAGCCAAAAAAAATCCCAGTCAGAAGTAATAAGAACTGTGAAAGTACCTCTAGGTGCCCATTCCAGTCGCGGGACTAACGAATTACCGTGACCCCGGTACGTAAAGGGCTATTGAAGGACACCGTGAATTTTAGTCAATACGAGTCTGACAGTCCCTCCCGCTCTGCCCTGGGTGGGAGGACTCATTCGCTGATTTTATCACGTAAAAAAAAATTGCCCATTCCAAAGCAAAGTTAAAACCTTTTTTATAAACGCAGTTTTTACCCATTTACATTGAGGTAGGTCAAATTTAACAAGACGTATATACAACTATTAAAAAGGTATGATTATTTATAAGATAACCATCATTATTAAAATAGTTAAAGACCCTACCGTTTAAATACTTATAATGATAAATTATTGGCGTCAAAAACATGATACATGACTTATGGTCTTATGTAAAGTATAGGCTATGTATTCATAAGTATTTAAATTACATAATAAGTAACATATTTTATAATCAGCATATTATGTTTCCACTTATTGAACACATTGAGCTCGTTGAATTATGAATCGAGCTACACGATAACTGACAAATGCTTGCACTGACTGGACAGGTCCACTCAAATCTGTGTGGTTCTTTCCTCAAAAGACCATCTCAGACACCCGCATGGTCCTCATATGACCAGAGCAAAACAACGTCTGGACTTTAAAAGAGACAGTGACCTCTGAGTTTGTTTCGGCTGTTTCTTCTCAGAGTAGTCAGGTACGAAACACCGGCCTCATCTAGCTTTAAAAATATTGGTTGGGACGTATAAAAGAGTTTTTTTGAAGTGAAAACTTCTTTAGCGGCGTTGAGCACTTTTTCTGTAATGGGTATAAAATCTTAAACTCGCGTCAGGACACGTGACCCTGACCGAAAAAGCGTAGGACGGCGCAGGGCGCTTGCGTGAATGTTCGTGTGACTTTATTACTTTTAAAGAAGTTTGTATGCTGGATACATTCGTTGCTAGGTAACATTGTTTATAAAAGATGTACGTCACATTGGAAAATTATTGAAATAAAAAGTCAACCATTTTTGCGAGTTTTACTAAAATCTGTTCACAAGATATTTCCAACAATTACTATTCAAGTTTTCACTTCTGCCGGCACTCCCAGAGTGCAACCCGTCGTTTTTTTTAACCAACTAACAAGCTGGGAGACAGACCCTCCACTCTGTGAGAAGGAGTGGTCTGTATCCCACCACGCGGGCCCAGTATGGGTTGGCAGATGTCACAAGTCTTCGAATCTTTGGTTCTAAGATATGCTAGTTTTGAAGATTTCATCGCTAAATACACGAGACTTATCTTTCAGGATAACCTGCGCTTGCCGAGGCTAATTTGTGGAATGGTGGTCATCTATCATAGGGAGTTTCCTCCGTGCTTCGGAAAGCACATAAAGCCGTTGGTCCCGGCTGTCATTTGTAGATCTTTGACAGTTGTTACTGTTAGTCTGAAGCACGAAAGTCTGATAACCAGTCTTACCAAGGGGTATTGTATTACCCAGTTACTGGGTTGTGGAGGTCAGATAGTCAGTCGGTACATGTAACATACTGATATTCAGCTGTATCCAGTTAGACTGGAAGCAGACCACAACATAGTTGAGAAAGGCAGGCATATGGTGAAGACATGTTGATTTAGGGAAATTACATCACACGTAAAATGAATCCTTCGACATTTTCTCTTACAGCTGTCAATTTAAAACTGAAGTTTATATCATTTGATTAAGATCTTAAAATCGGTTGGCTTCATTTAACCAGTTTACCTAACCCTTGATTTGTATGATCTTTCTTTACAACGAGAGTTCAGCTTATACCGGTTACACATAACTTGATGTGTACATTGCGTGCTAACCTAAAAGTTAGGTTAATTGGCTGTCAAAGTGTAACGCAACGTTAACCTTTAACAGTCGGTTAAGTTGCCCTTTTGATGTAGACATTTCTATTTTAAATTTTAGAAAGATTTTGTAAGGGCTTAAGTCGGGAGACTTGCTGGGTACACCAATGTCCTTTCTTTGGTATTGTTCGTCGTGTCGTTGAGCTCCTTGAGTTATGAGTCGAGCTACACGATAACTGACAAATGCTTTCACTGACTGGACAGGTCTATTCAAATCTGTAAATTGAATGATGTAACAAAGGTTCTGTAATAATTTTGGCGATTGATAAAGAGTGTCTATGGAGATTCTTGCCCGTTCTTCTCCATAGAGATCTACGCATTGTAATGGGCTATACAGTATTTTCACAGTTTTTATGTCTTGTGACTGGAACTGTAGCACCGTAACTATTTTTAAACTATTTTATTTTACTTTTGTCTTTTGACAATTCAAAAGTGCCTGTCACTGGCCTACATGAAATAAATGATTTGATTTGATTTGTGTAGGACATTCTTCAAAAGATCATCTCAGAAATTAACCTACATGGTCCTCGTAGGACTACCAATATAATAATTATAAAATGAATAATATAATATAATAATTCCGAGTTTGTTGTCGACTGTTTCGTTAATGTTTGTTGATATGAAAGGATCGATGTTTATTACTCGTTCACGCAAAAACTACTGAGCGGATTTAGATGAAATTTTGTACACAGATAGCTTATAACCTAAATTACGACATAGGATAGTTTTTATACCCGTAATTTTCAAGTTACACGATGGAAACACCATTGAAACTAGTGTCATATATTTTCGATTTTGCTATGACATGCAGTTACTTTCTAGACTTTTAAAACTCCTACCAAGATCTGAATTTATATTTACATAACATAGAATAATCATCTGTAAAATATTTGCGAAGTTGCATAAAAATGGACGCGAATTTATTATTTTCTAATATTGACGAAATCGGTGCGATATTTGTTGTGTAACACATCACACGTGCTACGTTCAGTCGTGTAAATATTTTAATCTGTTGACGTATTATTTCGTCAAATATTTGTGTTTTAACGGTGCTGTTTTTATGTTTTGCAATTACTAGGTATTATTGGTAATCCTCCTTTTTTTCATTTTATAAAAAAAAAACCATTGCTCCGCATTAGTTATTTCTGCTTTATTGATGGGTGTACTTGGTTTGAACTGCCCAAACAGAACCCCTTTTTTATCGTGGTAAAACCATCAAAAAATGAGTACTTCCCACCCAGGGCGGGATGAGAAGGACAAACTATAAAACAGGAGAATAAAATTTGGTACACTGATACTTTATAACCTAGATTAACATATGCTTTTACTCGCTGTTGCCCGCGGTTTCACCCCCGCTGCTCGGCCCCTATTAGTCGTAGCGTGATATACCTTATAGCCTTCCCCAAATAATGGACTATCTAACACAAAAAGATTTTTTGAATTCGGAACAGTAGTTCCTGAGATAAGCGCGTTCAACCAAACAAACTCCAGTTTTATAATATTAGTATAGGAGTATAGATTACATTTCAGTGACATAATTTTCCTAATTATTATCAAGTTACACCTTTAGAAGCCGCCGAATAATATTTGTTGCCTTTTCAAACTCATCACATAAGTCCTCCCACCCAGGGCAGAGCGGGAAGGACTGTCAGACTCGTACTGACTAAAATCCACGGTGTCCTTCAATAGTCCTTTACGTACCGGGGTCACGGTAATTCGTGAGTCCCGCGACCCTGGCAGGCTTTGGCCCTCTACAGGGGGCTCCGTCACTATGCTGAGACTCCTTGAGGCGCGTGGAACACAACGCGCCGTCGACCCAAATGTTAATTCCTTGGAGATGTTCACTTGTTTTACGTAGGAATCGAAAGACAGGGTTAATATTTCTTCCGAGTTTTTGGCTTCAATTCTCAGTGATCTACTGAGGAATCTAGTTATTCTATAATTTAAATCCACAAGCTTTATAAAATTCTTAACAACAACAACAATAAAATTCTCGAGCAAAATACATATTATTGATGTTAATTACTTTAAGAAAAACAGCTAAGTTTCATACAACAATAGTACAATGGTTCACACGAAGAAAAAACTTAATTAGAACACTGAAAAACTACCTTATTTCCTTGAAATAACGTCACGAGAAAAAAAAACTGATATCCGGAAACGTTACGTTAATAAACGTTATCGTCACTGAGTTACATTTAATTTATGAATGGCTAATCGATACCATAATTGGTCTTAGTTCTGACATTCTTCTTTATCGTGTTACAATGTTCCCTGCGGATTCGCGCGACCCATTTAGACAGTTTTTGTCATGTAAAGTAAACGGGAACTTTGACGTTAATTTGAAGGAAAAAAATGGTTCCTCATTCGTACACTAGACTACAGGCGCTTTTTCAATTTTCCATACAATAAACGCAGTATATACTTTAAGTAGGCTGTAAATACCCCGGAGCGTAAAAGGCTATTCAAGGACACCGTGGATTTCAGTCAGTACGAGTCTAACAGTCCCTCCCGCTCTGCCTGCCAGAACTATCTGTGTACCAAATATCATCCAAATCTGATCAGTAGTTTTTGCGTGAAAGAGTAATAAACATGCATACAAACTAAAAAATCTGTTAATATTTTAGATTATGATATTATTTATACAATGTACTTAATTTGACATGAAATATCTTGACCTTATGCTTGTCTAACATCCATAATTATAGGCGACTCTGACGCCATTTACCACCATTTATACCCCATGCTGTTATATGGAACTTCGTAATGGATGTACATTAATATTACCTACAGTCCTATAATTAACATTTAAGTAAATATTTAAACGTTTCCTATTAATTTTCAATACTGACTTATTACTAGAGGTGAGCCGACTGTGATTTTAGCCGACACGCCTACTAGTCGGCTAGGCCGGTTCGTTTCGTCAGTGAGATTTTAGGGGCTATAGAAAACGTACAATTTATTTAAAAATGTAATCTTTACTTTTATTTTTATTTTAAAGCTTAACAGTTTTTTTGTATATGGTTTAACGCTCTTATCTCAGGAACTGCTGGTTCGAATCCATAAACTATTTTTGTGTTGGATAGTTCATTTATTGAGGAAGGCTATAGGCTATAAAATATCACGCTACGACTAAAAGGTACCGAGCAGCGAGAGTAAAACCATGGGACACAGCTAGTTTAAAAAGAAAATGTTTGACATTTGCCACCCAGGTAAATGAGGACGGATGAGTGAGTGCATTATATGTATAATAAATTATGCGGCTGAATATAAGTAAATAATATAGACAAGAAAGGTTACAATATTGTATGTTACTCAAAAAATAATAATCCAAACTTATATTATAAATGCATAAGTAACTCTGTCTGTCTGTCTGTCTTTCCTTCACGCCTAAACTACTGAACCGATTTGTGTGAAATTTGGTACAGACATAGTTTGAAACTTGAGAAAGGACAGAGGATAGTTTTTTCTTACCAAAAATTAAAAAAAAAAAAAACTGCCGGAAGTCACTATTCCACGCGAACGAAGTCGCAGGCAAAAGATAGTAGGTAATATATAATAAATAAATAAATATTTATCAAAAAATATTTGACCCACATTTTTTCTTTTCTTACGTAAGCCAAACTTGACGAAGATATAAAACTTCATAAAATCATAAAACGGCACTCGGCCGATATAATTTTACAGGCGTTATGATGTCACAAGCCCCCACTCGTGAAAAACAAAAGATACGTGTTCATTATTTTTCAAAACTGTAACTGACGGACTGAACAGATTTTCCATTTATTTATTCAATAAACTACCCTATTTCATATATAATCACCCCAGCTGACGTAAAGATGCTTTTAAGTCGCAAATTAAGCCGACTAGTCGGCTCTACCGGCTATTTCCCGACTCCACACATCTCTACTCATTAACCTACTATAATTCAAGATAAACGTAAGACTTGTCTTATTAAATAACATTAAACTTTGATATACAGTTATCATTTAGACTTAATTTAAACATAAAGTGCGTTGTAAATTATATATTTACTTTGTATTTTAGTTTATTGGTTAAATGCCACATTCTCATATCAACGTCACGACCATTGATTATTAAACACGGATTAGGATTCGATTAAGATACAATATTAACTTCGGGCGTAACGGCTTGTCCACGACTTTGGTCTAAGCGGTAAGCGGGGCAGCGGGCAGTAGAAAAAGATATTAATTACTTTGTAAGTACGGGAATTCGCTGCTGGCGGGGCCTCGTGGAGTGTTTCAAACATAAAACCCCCCCGCGCTAAATCACCGCTCACGGTTGGGAGGAAGTGGCAGACCAAACTCCCAAGCAACTCACATAATTATTTTCTTATTTTTGAAGTGAAAACTTCTTTAGCGGCGTTGAGCACTTTTTCTGTAATGGGTATAAAATCTTAAACTCGCGTCAGGACACGTGACCCTGACCGAAAAAGCGTAGGACGGCGCAGGGCGCTTGCGTGAATGTTCGTATGACTTTATTACTTTTAAAGAAGTTTGTATGCTGGATACATTCGTTGCTAGGTAACATTGTTTATAAGAGATGTACGTCACATTGGAAAATTATTGAAATAAAAAGTCAACCATTTTTGCGAGTTTTACTAAAATCTGTTCACAAGATATTTCCAACAATTACTATTCAAGTTTTCACTTCTGCCGGCACTCCCAGAGTGCAACCCGTCGTTTTTTTTTTATGTCTACACCAATACTTAATCATTACAAAATATCTATGGCAGTACCACAGACAACCATCTTCACAGAGAAGTTTGCAATAGACAATTTATAAATACCAAAGCCAATTATATTGATTGATACCTCTTGCAATCACCGCCTACTATAGAAGTTCTACAAAAGTCAATTTGAAAAGAAAATCGAACAAAAGACATTGTGACATCATTTTGTCAAACGTCAAATGTCAGTGTCAATATATTGACGGTTGGCGATAGTTTAGTACTTTTTGTCATTTTTGAACGTGTTATAATCTAATGAAATATATATTTTTTAATAAATAATAATCATTATAAGTATATCGTTGAATTAGAGAAGACTTCTGGGGAAATCCTGGGGCCTTTCGCCAAAAATAACACTATGGCTCTATAAGACCGTTATTAGACCAATAATTACCTACGGAGCGGTAGTTTGGTGGCCCAGAACTGAACTAATAACCACCCGTAAAAAACTGCAGACATTCCAGAGGTTGGCCTGCGCAGCCACCACAGGATGCATGCGAACAACACCAACTAATGCCCTGGAGATAATGCTTGGTTTGCCGCCACTGGACCTCTTTATCCAACAGGAGGCCAGTATGGCGGCAATCAGGTTAAAACACTCCGGCATGTGGAAAAACCAAAGGGGCAATCACACCATAATATGGGAAAGAGCGCTAAACGATGTACCATACATTGAAGCGCCCTGTGATAGAATCCCCAAAATTCACGTGTTCGATAAGCTCTATCGAATTCAACTATCAGAGACCGAGCGAGATCAATCAGGAGCCAACGAAGTCCGTATTTACACGGACGGCTCTAAAACCGCAACCGGTACAGGTGCTGGTGTATTCTCAATGGATCTCAACATAAAAATATCTCTACCGCTAGGGGAACATAGCTCTATATTCCAATGTGAATGTGTAGCAATCACCCAAGCTGCCATCGCAGTCATGGAAAGGAACATATCTAACTACGGGATTAGAATTCTCTCCGATAGTATGGCTGTACTAACGGCGCTGAACGGCAATATTATGTCGTCCAGCCTAATTTATGAATGTCATCTAGCATTGCAAAAAATTTCGAACCGCAACAGGGTCATTTTGCAATGGATTAAAGGACATAGTGGATCATTGGGTAACGATGCAGCAGACGAACTTGCAAGGAGAGGCTCGGGTATGGATGTGGCCGGCCCCACACCCTTTTTGCCAATCCCATCCGGTCAACTCAGGACCTGGATACGTTTGCAAACCCAAACAAAACATAATGCCAGATGGGCATCTACAACCGACTGCAGACAGTCTAGAGAAGCGGTACCTGCACTAACACCGCGACTGACCAGCAGACTTTCAGCCTCCAACGAACAGAATTACGAGTTGTGGTGGGTATGCTTACCGGTCACTGCCCACTCAACAAACATCTGTTTACTATCAACGCGACAGACAGCCCGTTGTGCAGGGGCTGCCTGAACGCGGATGAAACGGCAACCCACGTAATCCTGGAATGCGAAGGCGTTGCTAACCAACGGGCACAAAACCTTGGCACTCCAAGGTCGCTCCAAGAAGCCTGTGAACGTCCCAGGAGACTTCTGAGCTTCTGGAAGGAGCTGGGTTGGCTCACATAGCCAACCGTCCCACCTCACGCATAACGGACCACCTACGAGTCCAAATGCGGAAAAGGGAGCCCTTAACAATACAATACAATACAAAAGTATATCGTTATAATTGAACATATTCTCGAGTAAATGGTACGACAGCTTCATGTAAAATACTGATATTCAGCTGCATCTGGTTTGACTGAAAGCCGACCTCGATATAGTTGGGAAAAAGCTAGGCAGATGATGATGATTCTCAAGTACTCGTAAATGGTAAAGATAGCAACGCGATTTGAAATAATCGGCTCTTTAAAAAAAAACTTGAATATGGCACTAAATAATCCGTCGCACCGGTAAAAATGTCGTCCAAGTGTTACTTATTTTGGGTCGCGGGACCAAGGGATTACCGTGACCCCGGTACGTAAAGGGCTAGTGAAGGACACCGTGGATTTTAGTCAGTACAAGTCTGACAGTCCCTCCCGCCCTGCCCTGGGTGGGAGAACTCATTTGATGATTTTACCACGATAAAAAAAAAAGTGTTACTTATTTCGTCTTTCTTTGAAGTACACAATAAGCAAAAAATGCTCATAAAATAAAAACTATTGAACCAAACTAAATGAATTTTTTAAGGGACCAAATGGCTAGTATACAGCATCGAACAAAAAATGAAACACACAAATCGGACCAGAAACCTCGAAGTAATCGGTGTACTTAACATACAAAAGAAAATCGAATTCGAGAACCCCCTCCTTATTGAAGTTGTTCGATTAATGTAAACTACTCTTTACTTTCGCAAAATAAATTGACAAATTGTCACTGACATATAAAAGACATAGAATTTACAAATAGCGACCCATATTTAGGAAGCGAGCCTTAACATTTACCAATTATCCAACTTAGCTCTCCGCCGCCATTATTTTAGTCGTAAGTATTTACGATTTGCAGTAAAATTAAGAGTCGATGTGAGAATGATGCAATTTATGATGAAGTGGACTCTTTAGCTAGGTAATTGCACGTCACTTTGTTAACGTAGTCTTTGAATTTTTACGTAGACTAAAAAACAGTCCCGCGGTCCATTTAGATAGTCTCGCGACCCATTTAGACAGTCTCGCGACCCATTTAAACAGTCTCGCGACCCATCTAAACAGTCTCGCGACCCATTTAAACAGTCTCGCGACCCATTTAGACAGTCTCGCGACCCATTTAGGCAGTCTCGCGACCCATTTAGATAGTCTCGCGACCCATTTAAACAGTCTCGCGACCCATTTAAACAGTCTCGCGACCCATTTAAACAGTCTCGCGACCCATTTAAACAGTCTCGCGACCCATTTAGACAGTCTCGCGACCCATTTAGACAGTCTCGCGACCCATTCAGATAGTCTCGCGACCCATTTAAACAGTCTCGCGACCCATTTAGACAGTCTCGCGACCCATTTAAACAGTCTCGCGACCCATTTAGACAGTCTCGCGACCCATTTAAACAGTCTCGCGACCCATTTGGACAGTCTCGCGACCCATTTAAACAGTCTCGCGACCCATTTAGACAGTCTCGCGACCCATTTAGACAGTCTCGCGACCCATTTTGACAGTCTCGCGACCCATTTAGATAGTCTCGCGACCCATTTAGATAGTCTCGCGACCCATTTAGACAGTCTCGCGACCCATTTAGACAGTCTCGCGACCCATTTAGACAGTCTCGCGACCCATTTAGACAGTCTCGCGACCCATTTAGACAGTCTCGCGACCCATTTAGACAGTCTCGCGACCCATTTACACAGTCTCGCGACCCATTTACACAGTCTCGCGACCCATTTAGACAGTCTCGCGACCCATTTAGACAGTCTCGCGACCCATTTAAACAGTCTCGCGACCCATGTAGACAGTCTCGCGACCCATTTAAACAGTCTCGCGACCCATTTAAACAGTCTCGCGACCCATTTAGATAGTCTCGCGACCCATTTAGACAGTCTCGCGACCCATTTAGACAGTCTCGCGACCCATTTAGACAGTCTCGCGACCCATTTAGATAGTCTCGCGACCCATCTAAACAGTCTCGCGACCCATTTAGACAGTCTCGCGACCCATTTAGACAGTCTCGCGACCCATTTAGACAGTCTCGCGACCCATCTAGACAGTCTCGCGACCCATTTAGACAGTCTCGCGACCCATTTAGACAGTCTCGCGACCCATTTAGACAGTCTCGCGACCCATTTAAACAGTCTCGCGACCCATTTAAACAGTCTCGCGACCCATTTAGACAGTCTCGCGACCCATTTAGATAGTCTCGCGACCCATTTAGATAGTCTCGCGACCCATTTAGATAGTCTCGCGACCCATTTAAACAGTCAGGCAACTCATTTTGGGCACCCTTTTTTAATCGTATTAAATCATCAAATGAGTCCTGCCACCCAGACAGGGACAGGAGGGACTGTCAGACTTGTACTGACTAAAATACACAGTATTCCTACAGTACACCTTTACGTTCCACGATTACGTAATGAGACAGCCCCGCGACACCGACAGGCGCGCGTGGTATCCGAGGCGCCGCGCCGTCGAGCCGGTCATGATTGGACGGCGAGTCGCGGGCATGCAAATGGCGAGTAATGGGTGCATTACTCGCCATTTGCATGCCCGCGCCTATGGTGGCCGGAAATCGCCTCGTGAGAACGGGCTCACCTATCCAAACCAAATGTTTAGGCTTTGTTCGGACTATTTA
The DNA here is from genome assembly GCA_943136025.2 of Agrotis puta. Lineage (NCBI taxonomy): Eukaryota > Metazoa > Arthropoda > Insecta > Lepidoptera > Noctuidae > Agrotis > Agrotis puta. The sequence continues at coordinate 1,061,915 of OW964195.2, read as the reverse complement.
GTAGATGGTTTATGTGAAGTTTGCACAAAATCGGTCGAGCGGTTCTTCATTTATCACATTTTTTGTAACGAAGGAATTCAATAAATGGCGGATCATTTTGTTAATGGTGATTTTGCTGTCAAATATGAAACTTTTTTCAGTGTTGACAGTACAATTATGTTGTTAAAATGTCATTCACTTTATACGTAGCGAAGCATGTACTGGGCCGCTAGCAGATTATAATGGTAAGGAACCCTTCGTGCGCAATTCCCACTCGCACTCGGCGTGTTTTTTTAGTTTGTTCCCTTCCTTTTTATGCTAGGGACAAGAATTCTATTAAATTAGCTCTTTCGGGACACGGAACCCTAAAATACTAGAATATAATTATTTATTAAAAAATCTAAATAATAAATAGCTTTCCGAATTAATTTTAATTGAAAGGTCAATGTTAGTCAACGATAATATTATAAATATTAAGTCATAAACATTATGATGCCCTGCGGGTTTGTCCGTCTAACTCCTCGCTATATTCCTATCTCATATTGTAAAAACACCTGCTGGGGATTCTTACTTTTTTCCAGAAAACCCTACTGGGTTGCATTCATTAATAGTATAATACTAACATAGGTTAAGCAGGTTTGTTACTTACACCATAGACCATTGTAGTCTGTGCAAATAAAGATAAATAAATAATAGTGGGGATTTCTGGGTAAAACGTAACAATCACCCCTGGTGGGAATTTCTCCAGTCATTTTATGTTTAGTTTTAAGAGCATCGTAAACAGTAAAAAAAATCTGACCAAAATCCTTTCTTTTGCCACAGAAACAATACTGCAACACAAGAACCGAAATCTGCTGCAGGATTGAAACAGCTTCCTTAGCTGGCAGCAACCTCCAGGGATCTCTGGGCATCGGATCAGGCACCTTCCAAGGATCCACCAGCAACGGACAGGGACAGTTCAGTCAATCTGGTCAGAGCAGCCAGAACAGCTTCACAAGTCAATCTTCAGGAAGTTCAGGATTCAATGCAAACGCTAACAAAGGATCCGCCAGCTTCGGAAACCAATTCGGAGCAGGATCCGCCTTCAACAGCAACAAATTCGGATCTTCCCCCTCTGGTTTCGGAACAACCGCCGTCCCTAATCGTTTCGGTTCTGGCTTCAAGTCCACAACCCAATCGAACTTTGTAGAAACTGATTCTTTCTCAGCTGGATCTGAAAATGCTGGTGTGTTCCGCCCTGGTGCAGTTGGATCAGGACTTAAACCTGGTATTCCTTACCTTCCGCCCGTTGATAATTCCAATAGCGGTTCCAACATTGTTACTTCTTCTTACACCCCCAGTTTCGTGACGACACCACGTCCTATCTCCTCCCCTCGTCCTACAACGCCCCGTCCTATCACCCCCAGACCTGTCACGACTGGTAGACCAACATATCTGCCTCCTTCCACGAAGGCCCCTGAATATTTACCGCCTATTGACGGTATTACTGCATCAGAATCTTTTGACAATCCTTACATAACTGGTGGACTGATTTTGGACCCGACTCTGCCAAGACCACCACAGAACAGTAAGTTAAAGTTATTTTTTAACATAATTATTCGATTAGAGGATTTAAAAGTGAGCTTGGCGCTCACTCACACATTTATTAAAAAGTAGCTTCACGAAAAATGTTATGTTTTGTTTTGTACACGGAATTTGAACATTTTATAATCTAAGGCTAATGCAGTAGTTACAGCACCTCATCTTTTCCTCAGATGATATCCCAGTTGGATGCGCCGCTGCTCTCAAATGTACACCCATCGAATACTGTACCGCAGAGGGAGTAATTTCCAACACCACAGTAGTTCTCACCAGAGACCAGGCGGCTTACAGAGTTCCTTTGACAGTAAGTAAATCTACTTCTATAAAAGCCAAGGTCACTTATTCACTCATCACGAAATCCCAGATACTACAAGTGATAGGAGTTTAAAATTTTCCATGGAGCTTTATAGGACGTAGGTACTCACTTAGATGGATTTACGAAATTCAATCCCTAAGGGGATGATTTTGGGGTTGATTCTTAGTATGAAACTTTGTAACTATAAGTGCTAGTTTTAACTTTTTTCATGGGGTTTATTTTTTCGGCGTAAGTGCTCACTTAGAAGGGTCTTTGCGAAATTCAATCCCTAAGGGGATGATTTTAGGGTTGATTGTTAGTATGAAACTTTGTAACTACAAGTGCTAGTTTTAACTTTTTTCATGGGGTTTATTTTTACGACGTAAGTGCTCACTAAGATGCGGGCGGGCGGATGGCGAATAATGGGCGACTCGCTGTTCGATCATGGACCATGCCCGGGTCGACGGCGCATCAAGGAGCTGTCAGCATAATGACGGGGCCCCCTTAGATAGCCAAAGCCTGCCGGTGTCGCGGGACTAACGAGTAACCATAGCACCGGAACGTAAAGGGCTATTAAAGGACAGCGTGGACTTTAGTCAGTACAAGTCTGACAGTCCCTCCTGCCCTGCCCTAGGTGGAAGGACTCATTTGATGATTTTACCACGATTTTGCGAAATTCGACTCCTATTGTTTATTAAATAGGGTTGTTTTTGGGGTTGATAGTTTATATGAAACTTCTTTACTGCAAATGTAAGGAGGATAAGTACTTTGTAAAATTCGACCCCTAAGGGTTTTTTTTGGAGTTGATCGTTTGTAGGATACTGCATTACTACTAGTGCTACGAGTATAAAATTTTTGAAGCCTAAAAACACTGCTAGCACTAAAAAACCAAATCTCCCACCAGGACTGCAAGGACTTGGAAACTGGACGCGTTGGTAAATGCTGCCGCGACCCCTTCTACACGGACCCCTGGCCAACCAACCAGTTGGGCAAGTGGGTGCCCGGTGTCTTCGGAGGCAATGACGGCAAATACGTTGGGGACAACAGGGGCAGCCCGAACAACCCACCTGGAGTCACCGTGAGGCCTCCAGTTACAGGAAGCGTGATTTTGAACAACTTCAGGTGAGCAGTTAATTATTTCTTAACGCATTAACGCATGCCACGCACATCGTAAAGATGATCAGGCCTGTTGGTCTAGTGGTTAGTGACTCTGACTGCTATGCCGGAGGTCGTGGGTGCGATTCCCACCCAGGACAAATGTTTGTATGATGAGCACGATCATTTGTTCTGTGTCTGGGTGTAATTTATCTATAGTATGTATGTATTTAGAAATATATAAGTATGTTCATCAGTTGTCTAGTACCCATAACACAAGCTCTGCTTAGCTTGGGACTAGATGGCGTTGTGTGATAGTTGTGGAATATTTATTTATTTATTATTTATGATTTTTGAGGAAAGGTAAATTCAGCAGCCACGTGGTCCCATGTCTCCAGGAGGCGGTCCTCTGTCGCACGGACGTGGTCCCATGTCTCTCGGAGACGGTCCTCTATCGCTTGTACGTGGTCCCATGTCTCCCAGACGTAGTCCCCTGTCTCTGTGTGGGATTTGAACCCGCGTCTTCTGGATAAGTACTCCGGACGCCTTACCAATTAGGCCATCGCAACTCACACTCAGAAACTGAATCGTCTATTCCCTCGTTTGAATGTTTTAAGGTAACGTGGCAGAATGGCACAAGACGCGGGTTGAAATCCCAGTCGCAGCTGAATTAAGTTTCTGCGTCTTCCGGTCCGTGGTCGCACCTCGGGAACTTTTCTTCCCCATCGGTCCAGTTCTACAAGCCATGTGGCCTGCCCATTGCCACTTCAACTTGCAAATTTTACGAGCTATGTCGTTGACTATGGTTCTTCGCCGTATATGCTTCTTCCGGATTTTATCCCGCAAAGAAACTCCGAACATAGCTCTTTCCATTGCTCGTTGAGTGACCTTTAGTCACTTTAAAAGGCCTGCATTCAACGACTTTTGTTTGTTACTTAAATGGTATGAAAGAAAACTTACCAGCCACATCTTTGCAGAACTGAAAAGCCGACTCCAGCTCCTGGCTCTTACGTACAGAAGAACCAGTACGGTCAGGGACAGGTGACGATCCAAGGTCAAGGACAGTATGAGTCAGCCGGACAAGGTAGCCAAGGTATGTAGTGATGGTTTTTGAAGTTTTTTTTTGGCGACATCTGGTTTTTATTGCCAAAAGAAATAATACAAAAAACACAGTTTTAGAATCCCCGGTGTTTATTCGGTTTTTCAACGAAATTTTGGTATAGCACGTGTGGTTGGAGAATCAAAAATCAAAACCAATCGTCATTTATTCAAATTAGGCTGATTTATCAGGACTTTTTGAAGGTAAATTTTTACAAAAGTCCCCCAAAGCGCCCCCCTTCGACACTTCCTAGTGTTTTGGCTGGGAAGAAGAAGTGGCGGAACAAACTCCCCAGCAACACATCTGTCTGTACGGTGAATGCCAGGTGTTTTCATAAAAACTCGACACTCTGACTTATGATTGCTGTCATTGAAAAATATGTCAGCTGGCGTTGCAGTCCCTGATAGGTCGCGGAAATGTCTTAAAAGGTTACCGCAGTTCTAGAAAAAAACAATTGAAGGAGGGGGGGTAGTGTTATACTCCACCCGAACCGGTACTCATTTAATAATTCGCCAAAAAACAAATAAAGGCTTTTTTAATGAAACGGCTATATCTTTAGCAACAACCAATCCTGAAACTGACGTGCTTCCAGAAGCTCCTTCCATTTTTAACCCACTTCGAAAAAAAGGAGGAGGTTCTTAAATCGTCGGAATCTGACACGTGGAATGATTGACAGGCGGCTAATATCCAAGCAGAAACTCGAGGTTTTGGCCTTAGTAACAGATGTTTTTAACAATGAGCCCGAATTAACAATGAAACGTTACGATTTGAAACCGACTTTTTTTTTTCAAAAAGTTTTTTATTTTATCACTATCTCCTCTAGCCATTTGTATATCTTAATAGACATCTTTCCACCAGGATCCGGCGGTGGTGGACAGTACGGCCAAGGCTCTTCATTCTTCCAGACTTCCCAAGGATTCGGGCAGGGTCAGGGTCAAGGAGGTGGCCAGATCGTTACCCAAGGAGGTGGCGGACAGATCGTTACCCAAGGAGGTGGCGGACAGATCTTGACTCAGGGTGGTGGACAGCTGGTTAGCCAGGGTGGTGGCCAGCTGGTCAGCCAGGGTGGCGGATCTTACACTCAGGTGAGAATGAGGGTCAATATTTATTTTATTTCGGCTATGCGCCATCTTTTATGGTGGACATCCCTGCGGCACATACAAAGAATTTTGCAAATACTTTCATTGTGCGCACAGCTAAGGAGTGGAGTTCCCTGCCGGGGTCTGTGTTTCCTGATAGCTATAACCTTGTGGTCTTCAAGTCAAGAGTGAATATGTTACTTCTAGTCAAGCGTGCTTCACCGTCGACCACATCATCGCTTACCATCAGGCGAGATAGTGGTCAGACGCGAACCTAACTATAAAAAAGTGAGGTAGTTTCGCTCTTGGCTCTAGTCTAAATTCAACTGCTTGAAGCTGTTATTTCTAACTGCTCCAATAGTTGGTATTAACTCCTTAATCAGCTCATCTGCTCGAGCAGTTCCATGAAAGCAGAAGACTGCAGTTTTTTTTAAATAGGTATATGTAAATAGCCTCATTCCACCTGCCTACAATTTATTCTTTTTTTTTCTCAACAGGGCACCAAAGTCACCCAAGGCGGTGGCCAAATTATCCGCCAAGGTCAAGGGTTTGAAGTTAGCCAGGGCGGAGGTCAAATCGTCTCCCAAGGCTTCGGAACTGGAATCAAACAAGGACAGGGACAATATACCACTCAGGGCTTCGGAACTGGAATCAAACAAGGACAGGGACAATATACCACTCAGGGCTTCGGAACTGGAATCAAACAAGGACAGGGACAATATACCACTCAGGGCTTCGGAACTGGCATCAAACAAGGACAAGGTCAATACGTGATTAACGGTCAAGGTCAGAAGCTGGTACAAGGAGGAGGACAGATTGTTACCCAGGGTGTTGGAACTGGAATCAAGACGGGACAAGGATTTGGGGTGTCTCAGGGTGGAGGATTTGCATATGAGAATGAGTTTGGAGAGTCCGTCCAGAGGGTCTACCTGCCAAGATACACCGGATCCGGCGAGTGTGGAATTTTGAATGTGAGTATTTCTTCTATTAAGTCATGTTTGTGAGTTATTTCTGGCCCGTTGCCACTGTGAGCTATGACTTAGCGCGGTAAGAACAAATGTTTGAAACACCACACGAAACGCCGCTCGTAGCGAATTCCCGTACTCACAAAGTAACTATATTAACTAATGACGTTGACGTTGACGGCACGTTTGGCGCAGTGGCTGAGCAATTGGACTGCTGCGCTGCGTGTCGCGGGTTCGAATCTCGCACGGAACAAATATTTGTATGATCTACAAGTAGTTGTTTCGGGTCTGAGTGTTTGTGTATGTGAGTTTATATGTTTGTAAACGCACCCACGACACAGGTGAAATTCCTAATGTGGGGCAAAGTTTAAAAAAAAAAATGAATTATTCGCTCCGCTCACCGCTAAGACAAAACTCGTGAACAATCCCTCCAATCCCGCCGTAGGTGGAAGGACTCATTTGATGATTTCACCACGTAAAAACAAAGTGATTATAAGTTTTATAGATTTCTGACCTAAAAAGCAGTCATGGTCTTCTAATTTTAGTTTTCCACGATCATTTAATATGCGCAAACACTGAAATTCAGGTTAATTAGTTAATCTTAAATTACTATTTGAGCACACCTCAAAACACGTCAAAACATTACAGTTCATCTTATTATAGCTTTCATCTGTCATAAAATAAATAATTATTGCTTACCTTATTTCTACAAAGTAAGAAAAGCCGGCCAAGTGCCAGCCACACTCGCACATGAAGGGTTCCGTACGGTTATCTTTAAAACGGTACAAAAATCATGTCTGTTGTATTGGAGCCACATTAAATATTGATTTTATTGTGTTTTTACTACTTTTTGTTAAAGCGGCAAAATTTATACATCATCTGTGAAAATATTTACTGTCTAACTATCACGGTTTATGAAGACAGCCTGGTGATAGACGGACAGCGGAGTCTTAATAACAGGGTCATTTTAGAATGAATTTGCACGTTTTTGCGACGCCACAGTTGGCGCCGCCCGTGGTAGAGTGATCGACTGCCGCGCAGCGTGTCGCGGATTCGATCCCCGCACGGTACAAATATTTGTATGACCTGCAAGTAGTTGTTCCGCGTCTGAGATTTTGTGTGAGTTTAAATGATTATAAACGCACCCACGACAGAGGAGAAATCTCTAGTGTGGGGAAACCTTTTTTAAAAAGAAAAAAATAGTAAACAGGGAATTTAATTTTGATTTGATGGAAAAAATTAGTTGATCGTTGGTACACTGAATGCGCTTTCTTAGGTTCCATAGAGTGAAAAGTAACTTTATTACTAAGACTGGATCAACAGGCTGCATCTTTCTTGCTTTGACAGGCCTGTCGGTCTAGTGGTTAGTGACCCTGACTGCTATGCCGGAGGTCGTGGGTTCGATTCCCACCCAGGACAAATGTTTGTGTGACGAGCACGATCATTTGTTCTGTGTCTGGGTGTAATTTATCTATAATATGTATGTATTTAGAAATATATAAGTATGTTTATCAGTTGTCTAGTACCCATAACACAAGCTCTGCTTAGCTTGGGACTAGATGGCGTTGTGTGATAGTTGTGGAATATTTATTTTATTTATTTATCTGATGAACCGTGATATTTAAACAGTTGATATTTCCAGATGATTTGATTGATTTCATAGAATGACGTAGTTCTGTTGCCGGTATAACAAAGGGCTATGCAACTTTTTGGCATCAATTTTTTTGTTATGAAATGTTGGTCATTTGTAGCCCGCAACCTAAGAACTTCTTAAAAAATAATAGAAAATTTTTAAACCGTAACCAACCAGAGATATAACGGATTTTATTTTGTTCTAATAAATAAATAAATAAAAAAAAATCAGGAGTAAATCAATAAATCTATGGATTCCTACAGAAAATCACTCCTGATTAGAACAAAATAAAAACCGTCATATCTTTGGTTGATTACGGTTTAGAAACTTTATTTCTTTTTCTATGGACTTCTTAGGTGGTAGTCTAATTGTGCCCAAAATTTAATCACTGGCGAAAATTGATGCCAAGGTCTATACTAAAAGTTGCATACCCTTTTAAAGACAAGAATGTAAAAAGTATTTAAAGAGGCTTTCATATAACAGGAATGATTATATTGCCGTTTCTATGGATTATGGTACGGAACCATTCGTGTCCGACTCGCGCTTGATCAGTTTTTAGGTAGTTATTGCCACTTTAAATAATTTAAATAAAATATGACTTTCTTAAAATGTTTAAGAATATTATTTACTACTAAAACGATAATCAAAATCTCGCAGCCATATATCATATCAAAAATAATAACTCAGAAGCTAGTTATGTTAATTTTAATAAGAAATAAATAATAATGATTTGACGTTTTGCAAAATGTTAAACAAGTGATCAGTCAGACATGTGTCTATGGTAATTTTAAAATTAAATTCTACTCAGAGATAATAATTATTATCATTATAATTTGTTTCTAATATGTATTACATTATGGGTGTGACGAAAATTACCGTGACCCCGGTACGTAAAGGGCTAATTAAGGACACCGTGGATTTTAGTCAGTACGAGTCTGACAGTCCCTCCCGCTCTGCCCTGGGTGGGAGGACTCATTTGATGATTTTCGAGGTAAAAAAAAAAATATTGACTAACATGTTTTTTCACCCCTGCTCGGGCCCTATTGGACGTAGAGTGATGTTGTATAGGTTATAGCCTTCCTCTATAAATGGACTATCCGACACAAAAATAATTTTCGAATTCGAACCAGTAGTTCATGAGATTAGCGCGTTCAACCAAACAAACTTACGTGGTTAAATCATCACATGAGTCCTTGGGAGGACTGAGGATAGTTGAAAATAAATACCGTTTGATTTTGAACCCTACAGTCACAAGGCTGCCTTACCTAACAAGATAACGATGTTGTAATGAATCATCAAATGATGACATTTAAAAATATATATTTATCAACTCTCTAAGTGTTGGCCAATCGAATTCTTGTGGATAATTATGAGTTTTAGTTACGTGTCTAAAGATTTGTAGTTTTATTGACACGTACATTTGTAGTTGTTTAACTTAAACTGATATTAAAGAGCTTGTTTTTTTTTTATCGTGGTAAAATCATCACATGAGTCCTCCCACCCAGGGCTGAGCGGGAGGGACTGTCAGACTCGTACTAACTAAAATCCACGGGGTCCTTCAATAGCCGTTTACGTTCCGGGGTCACGGTTATTCGTGGGTCCCGCGACCATAATCCGAGTATTAGTAAAATAAGATAAATAGGTTGAAACAATGAGCGATCTTATCTTTAATAGTACTCGAATTTTTTTTCAAGACAACCTTTGCATTGATTTGAGAAAAAGAGATAAAAGAAAAATAAATAAATCAACTGTGAGCAGGAATCGGCTTCCTTCAGAATCAATCATTGTTTAAAAATGTAATTCAAAATTGGCCAACGTCGGGCAGGAATGCGATTGCTTAGAAAAAAAATCTAGATAATACAGAAGGACGCAGCTACAGATTACTTAATAGTTACCGCGGGTTACTTGCCGTCCGATCATGGACCATGTCCGGGTCGATGGTGCGTCATGTTCCAAGCGCGCCGTAAAGAGCTGTTAGCAATCCGACGAGGCTTTGGAAGACTGTCTCACCGGGTAACCGTGACCCTGGAACGTAGAGGGTTATTGAAGGACATCGTGGATTTTAGTCAGTACGAGTCCGAGAATCCCTCCCGTCCCGCACTGGGTTCCCACACACTCATTTGATGATTTTACCACAATAATAAAGATGCGAGTTCAGTGTTAATTTTCTTCGTAAAAAGTTATAGTATGACCCTGAAAATAAATAGATATTGTATAATATAACCTACTATAACGCTTAAAAAAATAAATATAACCTTTTGACCCGACTAGACCTTACTAACTGATTATATAATCCAAGGTGATTTCATATTTTTATCAATGGCAATAAATTAAATAAAAGTTGTCGATACTTTGAAGGTTATTATGTTAAAAACATTAATATTTGAAAAAGATAATTGATATTAATATCAACATGTCATATATTTAACTAACAAATATATAAAAAATATATTTTAATGCAAAAATTTCGATACCTATATGTTTGTAAATCAATAACGTCAGAACGGCTGAACTAATCGTGATGAAATTTGGCTCAGAAAACAGTTCTATTTTGTAATAATATATGTATACATACATACATAAAGTCACGGCTTTTTCCCATGGGGGCGCCTCACCCACATTTATTCATCTGGTCATACACGCACGCCGATTGCGAGTACTACGCACCCGACCTTTCTGAAGCACTTCACCAATAAGGGCAATGGAGGTCTTCCTAGGGCGTTCCCTCCCGGCGTTTCCTCTCACCTCTGTCTTATAAATTCCTTTTGTTTACCTTACAGCTAAGCGAATTTAACCATTATTTCTTCTTCTACAGCCCCAGAAACCGTACGGCAACCGCAAAGATCTGGAGGTAGACTTCGCCGAGATCCCCTGGCAGGCGATGATCCTGCACCAGGCGGACAAGAGCCTCCTGTGTGGAGGTGTCATCACCAGACCTGATGTGGTCATCACCTCCGCTAGCTGTGTTGAAGGGTGAGTTTTTAACCGACTTCGAAATGAGGAGGTGGTTCACAACTTACGTACTTGTTAACATACTTGTAATTGATCCGAGATAGCTCCTTAAATAATGGCGTGTTTTGAATGAATTTGGTATCAATTTAAAGTTAATAGTAAAAGCTTTAAAATGATACCATTTTTATTTTACTTATCTAGTTATTAAGTACTTTCGATCGCGCGGAATCGGAGACAGTGTTTGCATACTTTTGCTCGCAAGTGTTTATTTTTTTTTATGCTCCCCGATGTTTCAAATACACCTGGATTGATTCAAAACATTCTTCGTTCGCTTGAAAGGGTATACTTTCCTTGTAGTCCCATGATCATCAAATCGGGATCTGATGATGGAATCCTGGAAAAACCGAGGGAACTCTTCAATAAATAATAGTAAATCAATCCGGGAACAACTATTTGTAGATCATACAGTGTGTACAGCTGAGGAATTGGACACCTGCGCTGCGTGTCGCTGGTTCGATTCCCGCACGGAGCAAATATTTGTATGACCTGCAAGTAGTTGTTCCGGGTCTAGGTGTTTGTGTATGTGGGTTTCTATGTTTGTGAATGCACCCACGATTTAGGCGAAATTCCCAGTGTGGGGTTTTTCAACCGAGTTAAAAAAAGGAGGAGGTTTTTAATTCGACTGTATTTTTTTATGTTTGTTACCTCATAACTTACGACTAGGTGAACTTATTTTGATGATTCTTTTTGTCCGATGTAGTATATACCTGTCATTTGGTCCCATGAAAATTTATTTCAGTTTGGTTCAGTAGTTTTTATTTTATAAGCATTTATTGTGTACTTGGACGATGTTATTACCGGTTCTTCGGATTACGTATTTGACAAGAAATTAGGTTGAATATTTAAACTAAAAAGTTACCTTTTTTGTCGTGGTTTTTTTTACTTTTTTTTTAATGTTCTGTACCAATAAAACCCGCGAAACGCAGTTGCACTCGAATTATCAACGTTAAAAACTAATCCCATTCTTTCTGACCCCTCAGACTTGAAGCCAAGAACGTCCTCATCAAGGGAGGAGAGTGGAAACTTGGAATAGATGAAGAGCCCCTGCCGTTCCAGATCGTTCAAGTGAAGACCATACTCCGTCACCCAGGCTTCAAAGCCGGCAGTTACATCAACGATGTTGCCATCTTAGTGCTCACCGAGAACTTGAGGCTGGCGAAGAACATCTGGCCTATCTGCCTTCCATCTTCCACTGATACCCTGGATGGGTTCTACAATGGTGCTGGAGAATGCATGGTTACCGGATGGGGCAAATCGGTGTTGCAAGGTAAGGAATTTTTGTAAATTTTTGGTAGAATTTTTTATTGAATTTTTTGAAATTTTGGTAGACAATTTGACATTTTTAGTACCTAGATTTTTTTATTTGATGGTGTTTTTGGTAGGATTTTTATTTTTGTTTTAATTTTAAAGGTAGAAATATTAAAAAATGAAGAGAAATTCTACTGTGTAGCGCTATATTAGTAGGTAAATTAGGATATTAGATTTTTTTCATTTAAAAACAGGAAATCAGATCTAAATTATGATAATATTCTTACACTTATAAAGATATCAAATAATTAACACAGTAAGTACATAAGAGTGGATTAAATTGTCGTAGAAAAATAACACAGTTATTTTTCTACTCGTGTTCAAAGAATACTATTAACTTTTTAATAATGGTCTAGTGACAATTGACCTCCGAGACACTTAAAACACGAGTTCTCAAAACGATTGTGCAAAGAAGAAATATTGACAAAATGCCTTGTATCAATACTAAAAACACGTAATTTCTTAATAACCAACTTAATAAGACACTTGAAAAACAACTAGTCCATACAAATTACTTCGAAACAACTTGAATGGAGAGACCATCTTAAAATGGACGTGAAATCTCACAAGCAAACTTGATTTTGCTGTTGTGTAACTCGGTTTTTGTTCGATTTTCGATCTTATTCGTGTAAAAATAAAGAGTGAGGTTGATTTTGGGAACGGTTATATGTTTTCACACTATATGCGACATCGATTGTGGTGAGAATGAATTTTAAAATTGTGTAATATGTCTATGGACAGTTTTAGTTTAATATTGAGTAATATAATAAACTATTAATATGCGACGAATGAAATTAATATATAAAACTATTTATTGAAATCAAATATTCGTTGCGAGCGCGAAGAAAACGCCTCCTAGTGACCACATTATAATATCTTCTATATATATATATATATATATATATATATATAAATATATAAAAGGAGAACTGACTGACTGACATATCAACGTACAGCCGAAACTACTGGGGCTAGGAATGAGAAATTTTGCACACGGCTTCCTATTATAATGAAGGGGAGCACTAAGAAGGGGTTTTTGGAAATTTAACCTTTAAGGGGGTGAAAAGGGGGAATTAGGAAAGTACGTAACCCACGCGGACGAAGTCGCGGGCAAAGTGCTAGTCTGTCATAAATTTTCGGCTTGACCTTTTTTATTTTGACGTGGTAAAATCATCACATGTCCTCCCACCCAGGGCAGAGCGGGAGGGACTGTCAGACTCGTACTGACTAAAATCCACGGTGTCGTTCAATTTCCCTTTACGTACCGGGGTCACGGTAATTCGTGAGTCCCGCAAACCTCGGCAAAGGCCCTCTAGAGGGGGGCCCGGTCATTTTGCTGACACTCTTTGAGGCGCGCGTGGAACACAACGCGTCGTCGACCCGAGCATGGTCCATGGTCGGACAGCGAGTTGCTCATTACTCGCTAGGCATTTTTAAAAGCGTCGTATTGTCGTCAATTTTGGTTTAAGTTACGAAAGAAAAAACACGTGTCAAATATTTTTTGATAATCTAAGTAAATAATAATAATAAATATTCCACAACTATCACACAACGCCATCTAGTCCCAAGCTAAGCAGAGCTTGTGTTATGGGTACTAGACAACTGATAAACATACATATATATTTCTAAATACATACATATTATAGATAAATTACACCCAGACACAGAACAAATGATCGTGCTCATCACACAAACATTTGTCCTGGGTGAATCGAACCCACGAGTTCCGGCATAGCAGACAGGGTCACTAACCACTAGACCAACAGGCCAATCAAAATTTAAACCTGCGATACGTAGCAGCAATTTGGGAAATGATAAGAACACGATGTTGACATCTCTGCTCATCCCATAAGGGGCAAGATGTGATATAACATATTGACCCGAAGAAACCCGAAGTTTAACGAATATGTCCGAAAGGAAAGTGCAAGGGAATTGAGGCCAATGCCGATACGTAGCGTCAACAAAACAATCTTTAATTTTATTGTTTTTTTTTTGTTCAAAAAAATGTTTTTGTTATTGTTTTTTTTTTTAATGAAAATAAGAGGTTATTTAATTAAGTTAACTGAGGATTTTTCCACGAACTTTGATACCGTGTCAGGGTCAATAAAAAATTCGTTCGCAGAAGATTATTAAAATATTCCACGGAGCGTATAGTAATAACCATTTTGGATTTTATGTTAATTGTTTACTGTTTTGTTTTTAAGTTAAATTCTTAGTAAAAGGAACACCCATTTTAAAAAGAATATGGTTATGTTCGCTGAATACACAATCAATGTGTGTTTATGAACCACATCTTTATATGACGTCGGTAAAAGAAAAAAATCATTAATCTAGATACCTAACTATAATCTCCTGTATTTATAAATTATTTCAAATATATAAAACTTCGTGAGAATGTCTTTAAACGTAACTGCGGCCCTGGAACACAAAGGGTAACTGAAATAATAGGGTGGTTTTCATTCTTTTAATTCTGAAAATCCCTTCTAACTCCAAACAAAAATATGTCAAATTTAAATGTTCATAAATATCGCTAAAAAACATGATTTCTTGGTAACAAAAAAAAATTGACAAAATTAGCGAATAGTCTTGAATAGCAAGATGATAAAAAAAAAACTTGACAAAAATAAAAATAACATGATTAAGACTTCTTTTTACTTAATAAACCATAAACAGTTAAAAAAACTAATTAAAAATAACAACATTTAAAAATAGCAGCCGGATATTTGGTATTAATTATAACTATGCATAGTTAATAAGAATGACTCGTAATTTGTAATCAACACCTTGATTTTGGGTGTGAAATGTAATTAAAAGGTAGCTTCTCAGAATTAATTGTTAGTTCTTATGTGTAAACTATGTTTTTACAATTGAGGTAATTTGGTAACGCAAATTCCAAGTATTACTGTAATTGATGGGTTTATAACTACTCCGATGACGTGAAAAAAAAACGTAAATGATAGGATCTATTTTTACTGTGACAAATTCGAAAGTTACTCAAAAACTATTGAACGGATTTTAATAAAATTTGGCACACGGATAGTTTATAACCAGGATTAATACATGGCTTTTTATCGTAGTAGTACATTTCTGTGGGACATTAACGGTAATCTATTCGGGTATATGCTATAATATGTAAACATTTTTAAGTATTTTTTTTTGTACAAACTAATTATTATACCTCTTCACTTTCAACAAGCATTTAAAGCGAAGCGATGACAGGGTCAACAAGCCACAATGACAGTTGATGACTAAAATTAAGTAATAACACGAAAAATTATCTATTATTAAATTATTATTATTAAAATTATCTTAAAATTATTATATAAGTTCCTGCAACATATTAAACTCATTAACGAAACATCTTTAGTAACATTTTCAACCGATTGTCACCTTGACCAATTATTCAATTTAAATTTTACAACTTAATTACACAGCGGTCAAAACCTTGCCCTAAAAGACATTTTTTTGCTAAAATTTTAATGAACTTTGACTCTTTAATTGATTTAGAAGTCATTGTGTGGAAACTAGAATGACCTAGAACAAATAAAAACAAGATATATGACACTTGATAAACTGAGAAAAGGAAAGGAGATTGATCATTATAATTATATCTGTGTCTGATCAACATCTGTACCGATAAGACACACCTCCTATTAAAAAACCAATATGGCAGACAAAATGTCTGCCTCAATACAAATAAAGGCGCGAATCAAATATGTCAACCAAACAGATTCACTACTTTTTTTTTAACGCGGGAAAAAACACAAATCTTTAACTTCAGAAACACGTGTTTTGCACGCAAAGTAAATAAACGGCAGCCTTGGTGGTACAAATAAAGTTTTTTTTTATTTGTTGTAAATGTCGCTTTTAAGTACACAGTGATTTATACATAATTATTTGAACGTTGAATATTAATTATTTGACTTACCAGCCGCACTATTTCGGAGAATCGCTTGACAGTAAATAAAAATGGCCGCCACATTTTAAATCGATTTCTGACATTAGACTTTTTTTGCTAACCATTGTTTGACTTTGTGGTCAGTCTGTCAAATTAGTAAAGTGGATTCATCCATTTCATAATAATTTTGAAGATAAGAATTAATTACTGACTTGCGGTTAGATTTTTATCCTTAATTATAAATAGTGAAGAAAAACATCATGAGGAACCCGACATATCCTACCAAACCAAAAATTAGAAGAAATGTGACATCTACCAACCCGCACTGGGCCGGCGTGGTGGATTATGACCCAGTACCTCATGTGGGGTCTACATTTACGGGAAATGCCGTTAAAAATGTTTTATTGTTTCATGTTCTAAATCAATATTTTTAAATAAAGATTTTTCAAAGTGTACACAAACTTTTTTTTGATTAAAAGGTAATTTCTTTAAATAAAACACAAACAATATTTTTTTGCCTCTTAATTTTGTTTTCTTTTATTTTCTTGAAAAAAAATAACGTTGCACCGCACTCGAATTTTCTTCTATCGTGGGTGCGTTTACAATCATAGAAACTCACATACACAAACACCTAGACCCGAAACAACTACTTGCTGATCACACAAATATTTGTTTCGTGCGGGGATCGAACCCGCGACATGCTGCGCAGCAGTCGATCTGTCAACCATTGCGTATAGTCAAACAAACGTCTTTTTACTAAGTAATGTCCTATAAATCTTTATAAGGAAAATACTTATCTCAAGTAGATTCAAAAAACAAAAGAAAAATGGTCAATAAAAAACCCACGGTAAAATTCCGCCAGTAAACTAAAATAAATATAATTTATTTTGGGACATAGCAACCGGATTTTTGCCAATAGGTATTATGTTTGTCACCATCCGATCATTTTGAGACAATCCTTTTTAAAGTCACGTGTTCATCTTCAAGGTTAAGCTGTGGTTAACGAGGCTAGTTGGTAGATCGGTGACCATTGGTTTTCATACCGAGTTCCTGCAATGTATTTGAAATGCGCTAGAGAGCACACCACGGTCGCGGGACTTATGATTTACCGTGACCCCAGAACGTAAAGGGCTATTGAAGGACACCGTGGATTTTAGTCAGTACAAGTCTGACAGTCCCTCCCGCTCTGCCCTGGGTGGGAGGACTCATTTGATGATTGTACCACGATAAAAAAAAGTATAAAGCTGTATTGGTCCTGGGTGACATAGGCTATAAAGGGGGGGGTTGTTAGGAGCGGGCGAAGCCGCTGGCAAAGGCTAGTAGAAAATAATTGAATACAAGACGTGTTCGAATTTTGAAAACACTTTGTGATCTAGAGCGCAAAATCGAGTTTTGCGCTCAGATTTTGAATAATAAATAGAATCTTTCCGAGCGTGTCAGACGAAAAAAACAATATTTTATAAGATTTTATACCTAACATAATTATAAACCACCCTGTTAAATCACTCTATATATTTAAAAAAACGGTATCAGAATCCGTTGCGTAGTTTGAAAGATCTAAGCATACGACAGACAGACAGCGGGAAGCGACTTTGTTTTATACTATGTAGTGATACTGCCCTTAAAAGACATTAATATTAACGGTAGTAAAAACCATATAGTCACACATTTTTGACAGATGAGATCATTCATAATAAATTAAATAAATGAAGTAATTTTCACACTAAACTATTATTTAAAGTGGATGAGGTAACCCTTTGAATAGACGGAGGCCTAAGTCCAACATTACGGTTTATTTTTTGAAATATAAACTCCCATGGTCTTAAAGTCAAGAGTGAATATGTTACTTCTAGTCAAGCGTGCTTCACCGTCGACCACGTCATCACTCACCATCAGGTGAGATAGTGGACAAATGTGAACCAACCGCTAAATAAAAAAAACACTCCAAAACGTTAATCTCCAATGGGTAATCACCCTTATATACATCACTACATTTTTTTTTTGCGTGGTAAAATCATCAAATGAGTCCTCCCACCCAGGGCAGAGCGGAAGGGACTGTCAGACTTGTACTGACTAAAATCCACGGTTTCCTTCAATAGCCCTTTACGTTCCGGGGTCACGGTAATTCGTACAGTCCCGCGACCGTACATCACTACATAGTATAAAACAAAGTCGCTTCCCGCTGCCTGTCCCTATGTATGCTTAATCTTTAAAACTACGCAACGGATTTTGATGTGGTTTTTTTAATATGTAGAGTGATTCTTTAAATGTAGTATGTATTCAATTTACTAGCGGACTATTAATTACATTTATGTAGTCAAATAGCCAATTTTTATAAAGATTATGACTCTGCTACTGACCAGCTTTTTAGTACCCTGGTTATAACATCAGTTTTATGAGAACATTTATCAGTATTACGCATGAATTATAATCTTTACAACATTTGCATTACAATGTTCTGTACAAAATGAGGTACTACCATTATTCAGTAATTTTTTACGCTCCTATATAAGGCTGAAAGCGTGAAGCTGAAATTCTGATACAATATAAAACACAAATCATTCAGATGTGTTCTGAAACTGACTTATATGGCCAACCGTAACTAATTCAATTTATATATAAAGACTAGCTGTTGCCAAAGGTTTCGCCCGCGTGTATCTCGAAAATTAACCCACATACCGGGATAAAAACTAAACTACGTATTAATCCAGGTTATAAACTATCTGTGTACCAAATTTCATCTAACTCCGTTGAGTGGCATGCGGGCGGCGAGTAGTGGGCAACTCGCTGTCCGACCATGGAGCATGCCCGGGTCGACGCGACAGCGCGTTGTGTTCCACGCGCGCCTCAAAGAGTGTCAGCAAAATCACGGGGCCCCCTCTAGAGGGCCAAAGCCTGCTGGGGTCGCGGGACTGTACGAATTACCGTGACCCCGGAACGTAAAGGGCTATTGAAGGACACCGTGGATTTTAGTCAGTACGAGTCTGACAGTCCCTCCCGCTCTACCCTGGGTGGGAGAACTTATTTGATGATTTTACCACGATAAAAAAAAAACTCCATTGAGTAGTTTTTATGTGAAGGTGTAATAAAAAAAATTGTAAAAATAACTTTGATAAAAAAAATACTTACTTTACGTTACAAAAACGGGATAATTAAGTCACGATACTCAGGAGCCAAATCATCACACGTATGGAGCCGGGAGCAAAAACTAGTACTGATATAAGATTATGATTCTTAATATTCAAGGTTAAAACAACGATAGATAAAGGAATTTGCACACGACTGTCAATATTGAATAAATTACATTTAAAATTCTATTTGAGGTTATGTTATAAAACTTGATCTACCTTTTAAGACAGCAAAGAATTCATTGATTTGAATGCGTCAGCGAAGCACATGTTTTGTTTTTTTTTTGTTTCGTTTTGGAGATTTCCGTATTAGAACTTTACTGGTATTAGTTAGTATAGGTTTTAATGTATTTTTTTGTTTAGGTCCATGAAACATTCTTCTAAAATACATCTGTCTCTCTTCTCGAAAATTCATGTGCAAGAAAATCCTACCGAGATAAAAAGTATCCTAAGTGTTAAACCAGGTCATAAACTATCTGTGTACAATATTTCATCCAAATCTGTTTAGTAGTTTTTGTATGAAAGAGTAACAAACATCCATCTAAAAAAAACTTGGTAACATCATCAAATGAGTCCTCCCACCCAGCAGAGCGGGAGGGACTGTCAGACTCGTACTGACTAAAATCCACGGTGTCCTTCAATAGCTCTTTACGTTCCGAGGTCACGGTAATTCGTGAGTCCCGCAACCCCGGCAGGCTTTGGCCCTCTAAAGGGGGCTCGTCATTATGCGGACACTCCTTGAGGCGCGCGTGGAACACAACGCGCCGTTACCCCGTGCATGGTCCATGGTCGGACAGCTAGTCGAACATTACTCGCTGCCCGCATGCCCGCGCCTACGGTGGCTGGAGATCGTCTGCCGAGGTCAGTCGCCGTGGGCGTCTACCACTGCGGCTGGGGTGGAGGGAGGACGCTGTCCTCTCCGTCACGCGGCGCGTCTCCGGAAGCGAAGCGAAGGGTCGCTAGCATGACTGCTTCGCAGAAACTAATAGAGATGAATATAGTGTCGATTTTTTAAACAATCAAGATTATTCTACCAAAATAGACTACACACAAGGTCAGGTATAATATACATAAAATTCTCCATTAACATTTATTCATAATAGACAAAAAAAGGAAAAATAAAACGAAAACGAATCTTTTGTCTTGCATAATTTTAATCAATATTAATTTTGCCCAAATAAATACAAAATTCGTGACCGTATTGTTTTTATAAACAATAATAATTAACATTCTAGAACAATTAAGTATTCGAATGTCAAATGTTGGCATTGTTTCTTTATTTGGCATTATTTTTATCTAAAAGTAAAAACGTCAGATTTAACTGACTTTTAAAACAATTAAATTTAATAGAGCAGAGTTTTGAGAGCCGCTATGACTTATAAGGAATTCGGAGATTGTTGTTGAATTTGCATATTTTTAATTGTTTTACACGCAAATTTGCATACGAATGTTGAGCTTTTAATTTGCAAAAATATAATTTTCCATTATAACTTGCAAACGTTCGTTGCGTTCGTGATAACTTGAAAATTATCCCAAGGAATCGTCTTGGTGCGATAAAAAGTATACTTTTTATTAATCCAGGATATAAACTAGCTGTGTACCAAATTTCACTCAAATCTGTTCAGTAGTTTTTGTGTAAAAGAGTAATAAACTTCCATCTTTACACGCGTTTATAATATTCGGATACATAAAATAAAACGTTGATTTCGTTAGTTTTTTTAGTGATATATTTCGCTAGAATATTATAGTATTAATAGTAATACTTGGTAACCTTTCAAATAACTTGATTTCTTAAATGAAATCGTTTTGCAGCCTCATAGAAACTACAATAAGATATTTTTCATTATAACGTTTTATTAATTAAAAAAAAAAGTGTAAATAAACCCTTTTATTACAGAAATGTAATATTTAAAAGTAGTCATTAAGTTTTTTTTTTTTAATCAAAATTTTTGCTTGTTTTGTTTTAATGTCTTCAAAAATCGAATTTAAATTCCAAAAAATCCAACTTAAATCACATTTGAAAAAAAAAACAATAAAAACAAATAAAAATTGTTCACAACAAAATATTACAAAGATTTTCTGCTAACGCTACTCAGTAACAACCGGTCGCTATCTTCTGGGTTGTTACCAAGTTATTTTGTAATATTTAATCAGTACCACGAGCCACAGGTACGATAAATAACACCTGTTATATCATACATACATCATTCAAACATACATAACTAGCACTTCGCCCGCGACTTCGTCCGCGTGGGTTACGTACTTTTCTCTAAAAAATTCGAAGGCTGATTTTTCAATCGATAGAAGATTTTCCATACAAACAAAATTTCCCCTTTTCACCCCTTAAAGGTGAAATTTCCAAAAACCCCTTCTTAGTGCTCCCCTACATTATAATAGGAAGCTGTGTGCAAAATTTCACATTCCTAGCCCCAGTAGTTTCGGCTGTACGTTGATATGTCAGTCAGTCAGTTCTCCTTTTATATATACAGACAGATAGTACTCCTCCCAGGTATTCTCTATAAGAAACCTCATCGCTGGATTCTACGATATTTTCTTTGACGAGGCTGTGATCGTGCACACAGCGTATACAACATTATTTTTAGTATGTGCGAAACCTGAATATAGTTTGTTCAGAATCAGTAACCGAATCGATTCCAGTAATTTTTACACCATTTTATTTTTTGTTCCAAAAATATTTTAATTAAATTTTATCACCAGTTTATTACAATACAATCACTGTACGGTTATGTACCTATTGCCAAACTATTATCAATGAGTGTAAGACACAGGAGGCGCATGTTGAGCGGGGGTATCGCGCCCCGCCGCGAAATTAGGATATTTTTGAATGGGCAACCAGGTAACATAACAAGCTTATAACTTTATGATTTTTCATGATACTGTTTTGAAATTTTGTACATAGATTCTTTACACAAAAATACTAGACAGGTGTATCGGGTTTCGCATAAACAAAAAATAAGGTTGTATATTATATCACCGATTCATTTTTGAGTAACAAGGATGCATACATTACTTAACTAGTAAGATTCGATAACATAGGCAGTTACTCCATCATCTGCCTGCCTTTTCCCAACTATATTGGGGTCGGCTTCCAGTCGAACCAGATGCAGCTGGATATCAGTATTTTACATGGAGCGACTGCCTATCGGACCTCCACTACCCAGTAACTGGGTAATACGATATCCCATGGTAAGACTGGTTGGCAAACTTCGGAGCTTCTGACTGTGATTAACGACTGTCAAAGATCTATAAATGACAGCCGGGACCGATGACTTTACGTGCTTTCCGAAGCATGGAGGAAACCGCTGTGACAGATGGTCACCCATCCACAGACCTCGGTAAGCGCGGCTTAACCCGAGAAATCGGCCTGTGTGGCTTTAATTATTTAACCACGAGCTCCTCCTTTAGCAGTTTCGCCATGTAAAATACTGTTATTCAGCTGCATCTAGTTAAACTGGAAACCGACCAACATAGTTGGGAAAAAGCCAGGCAAATGTCAAATCGAAGTGGTCTACCCGATTTTAGACATAAATTGATGATTTTATTTATCTTAATAAGCGTTCACCTAAATACCACTAAAGTTGTTCGGAGGATTACGTTGTGAATATGTTAATTTTGGCATATTCCATATTAATTTTGCAGTTCAAACCTGACGCTAAGCGATGCAATTTGAATGATTGCGTCACCAACTAATTAAAAGCCATCATCTGCCTAACCTTTTCCCAACTAAATTGGAGTCGGCTTCCAGTCGAACCAGATGCAGCTGAATAACAGTATTATACATGGAGCGACTGCCTGTCGGACCCCCACAACAAAGTAACTGGGTAATACGATACCCCATGGTAAGACTGGTTGTCAGACTTTTAGAGATTCTGACTAATAGTAACAACTGTCAAAGATCTACAAATGACAGCCGGGACCAACGGCTTTACATGCTTTCCGAGACACGGAGGAAACTCGCTATGACAGATGATCACCAAATAATTAGGAGTGAAAATCATAAACTTCTAAAAGACAAAATATCGCATAATTTTCTTAACAAATCACATCTTTAAATAAAATGGTTATTGCATAAAATTTACGTAAAATTACAAACACTCGACGCTTAAAACCTATCCAATAATTAATTAAAATGTTTTTAAGTCCGGTTTCTATATCACTAACGATACCTTTAGATTATCAAATGTAAAATTGTGGTTATGTCTGCTTCGCTCAAAGGGTAATCGGAAAATTGAAAATCAAATTACCTAATAATCATAATGTATAAACAGGTGGCGCCACGTACCAGTTGCATCTGGCCTTTATCGTATTTGGTTAACACTGTAAATTAACTGTCAGATGACTGCTAACTCTTGCCAACTAGATACTGTAATTAATATATTCGGCTTGTTTTTTAATTGAAAGTTAAATATAACCTGAAAAAGTACTTAGAACTGTTTTGGTACATATTAAACTTGATACGTACTTCACTCCACGGATGTCCCCATTAACATCGCGCGCTGCGATCGATTCTATAGTTCCCACTACAAAATTTACAAGGCATGTTATATACTGGCCTATGAAAATCTTACTGCAAAAACAAATGCCTCTTATAAAGATACTGATAGACTTGAGCATTCACTTGTGACGGAACGTCGAGCAATCGTCGTTTTGAATTTTGTCGAACTGAGCAACGAACAGAGTCGAGCATAGAACCAAACATCGCTACGAACATTATCACGATATTTCTAGCGGACGCTCTAGTCGATAGTCGTCAAATTTTTTTCTTAATGGAGATGTCACACTTGACAGTCGGCTCGGCAAAAAGCTCGCCAGAACGTTCGCTTGAATGCTCGCTAAAACGCTGTCGTTTGTTTTTCTGTAATGTAACATTCGCAAGAATATCCATTATAAGTGAATGCTCAAGTTTATCAGCAACTTTAATTTATACATAGAAAGAGAGAGTAATTAATCTCTAATGCTAAACGCGTGTAGACTATTATACGCTAACATTTTATTATAACTATTGCAAAAACTTAATAGACCTAAAAGATACATATCAAATTAAATATGCAAATAAGATTATACTAGAAGCTGTAATAAAATTGATTAGCAACAGTTATAAACATCCTAATTTTGATTTATTAAGCATACTAAAGTTTGTCTTACGTGACAGTTTTTTATGGCAACATTAAATGGCAAATGCCAATATGCCTTTGAGGCCGAGATAGTTAGTCGTTGCTAAGCATCTGTTAAAAGTATTACTTCAGAAAGTACTAATTTGGCTTAAGCCAAGTACGAATGACGCTAAGCACTGACTTTGGCTTAGCCGTTGCTTAGCTACGACTGTCTATCTCGGCCTAAGAGTAAGTGTCTAAACCAGAAGAAGACTGTTCACTATAACTTTGAAGAGATTAGGGTATCTGTTCGGAAATATAGACGCAGGCAGAGAGTTCCACTTCTTTGCTGATGTAGTAATACATAAGGTTTCGCAAATGGTACGAAAAGTATAGTATTTTCCTCGGTGATAAAGCTGTCTTAGTCTTAGGTTAACTTAAATCCCTCGCTACGTTCGGGAGTAAACCTCGAGTCCTTCGTTACGCTCGCGATTTAAATCGTCACCCGCGACAGAAGACACTGCTTTATCCCCTTGGTTAATAATCTACTATAACATACAAAAAGAGGATTGCGACAAATGAAAATTGATTTCAAAAGTTTTTGTATTGATACAATGACTTTTAACACAATTGACATCAGTTTTTCGGTACCAAATGCTAATCCGATTCAATTTTGACATTTCTTAAACGTTTTTGACAGATATAATGACTTTTTAAGTATTTTCTTATATTTTAAATCAATATTACGATTGATAAACATAAATAAATTATTTATTTATTAAATATTCATAGTAAATCAACAAAAACATAAAATACTGCAATCGCCTTGAGCTATTGACAAATTAAAAACGAAATAATATTAATTTTATGCAACGTAGCGTCATTAAAATTCGTACATAATTATTAGAATGTTAAATAATTAATTATGTCTGATTAATTATTAAATATTCATTTGAAACTATGTACCTTCTTGTAAAATGCAAAATGCGTTGCTGAAGACATAATCAACGTGGTTAAATTTGATGTCAAATCTCTGTTCGATGTGTTGTCATAGTAAAAATTTCATAACCCTGAAATTTTACACATATAACATTATACGTATTTTTAGTATATGCAAAACCCGATACACCCGTCTAGTATTTTATACAAAGAACTTATGTAAAAATTTCAAAGCTGTATCATGAAAAATCACAAAGTTTTAAACTTCTTATGTTACCTGGTTGTCCGTTCAAAAACATGCTCATTTCGCGGCGGTTTCCGGTACGCAACCCGCGCCTCCAGTGTCGTACACTCATTGATAAAAGTTGGGCAATATCTACCTTACTGTACGGTGATTGTATTGTAATTTTTCCAAAAATATTAAAATTAAAAGAAAGTGTAAAACATATTGGAAATTCGATTCCATTCTTAACAAACTATGTTCAGTTCGCATATACTAAAAATAATATTGTATACATCGTCCGATGTACAGACGGACATAGGCTACATTTCATTCTGAAAAAAATACTGTTTCAGAGAAAAACAAAAATAACGTTTATATGATGATAGATGGCGCCACAGTAATGAGAATTTATTGCACAATCTAAATTACCGCGAGCGAACGCCGGCAAAAGCTAGTTAAAAACGTTTAGCAAGTCTGCCAATTAAAATTTTATAATCTATGGTTCCTCTTATCACTTAAGATCTTTAAAAATAACCACATCTCAACCTTGTCATATCTAACTTTACAAACTTGCTTATATTGATTGGTTTCAAATGCCACAAGTTTGCAAAAAAAGATTCCTATTTATTTCGTCATTACAGAGTTCTTCAATGATATTTATTAGTATGATTTGACTTTTGACCGCGAATGTGACTGTAGATTTGCATTTTGACTTAGATATCTTTTTTTATGAGCGTCAGTATGTCAGGAGCATATCTCCGATTTAAAATTTGACACAATACTGTTTGTACTACATTTGTACTATTTTGTACCCTTAACCTCTCGGGCGCGTTACGTACACCAGGGTGTACATAAGCGAAAACGCCCCAGTGCCTTACGTACACACGTCTGTACATAACAGACAGTCGCTCATTGGACGTTGATTTTTATTATTTTCAATTATAAATCGCCCGAGAGGTTAACAAGACATTTGTACCTCTGCAGATTCAAGGAAGTTAATCAAAAAAACCTTGTCCCTAAAAAAAATAGTACCAAACTTTTTTATTTACTTGTATTTTTATTCGCGGCAAGTTTCATATTCATAAACCCAAGGAATTAAATTTTTCATACAAACGCTTTCACCCCTTGTCACCCCTTTAGAGGAGGATTTTCGCAAAATCCCGTCTTATTGCTCCCCTACATGGTAGACTGCAACTGCTGTCCAAAATTCAAGTTACTGCGGTTAGCGGTTTCGGCTGTAGTCGAGTCTTAATACAAAACCCTGTTTTTTTATAAATATAGTTTATAGAATACCAATATGTTATTCGGAGCGAATTTGTAACAAACAGTAGCCATTTATAATGAAAAATTATTTCCTAACGCTTTAATAATATTTCTATAGTTCATATGTTAATCTGCCAATAAATTTATTTATGTAGAACATTTATAGCCATTAGCTAAAGTGGTTGTTTTGTTAAGAATTTCATAAAGAACTTAGTTTTTTTTTAAGGTTAATCGGATCAAATTTGCGAAATGGCTGATCCAATTTTGATTGCGTTTTGTTAAGAAAGCTTTGACCCTTGTCATCTTTAGAAACAATGACGAAATTATATTAGAATGTAAGTTTGGCAGTTGCAAAAATATGTTTCAAATTCTTTTTGATGAACACTAATTAGTATTAGTAACCAATATTCTATTTAAATCTTATAAATGTGAAAGTTTTGTTAGTATGGGTCTCACGAATTACCGTGACCACGGTACGTAAAGAGCTATTGAAGGACACCGTGGATTTTAGTCAGTACGAGTCTGACAGTCCCTCCCGCTCTGCCTGGGTGAGAGGACACTCATAAGATGATTTTACCACGTAAAAAAAAAGTGTAAACCTAGTTTACACATAGCAAATAAGTTTATGATACATTACAAAAAAACATTCTAACAATATCCTTTCTTATTTCCAGCTCATCTTCTTGGCAGCATCATGCACAGCATGAACGTCTCCCTCCTGAACCCTGGAGAGTGCCAGTCCAAGATCACCCAGGACTATCCTCATCTTCAAGAGTATTACGACCAGGACAGCTGCGTCTGTGGACAACCTACCAACCCCGCTAACAATATTTGCAAGGTACGCTGAAATACGGAGATTGTAATACAATTTTGTATATGTATATAGATCTTTATAATAGTCTTCAGTTTGTGCTCGGTTATGGGGAGGGGGGGGGCTAATATCAACCGATTTTTGAAGTGAAAACTTCTATAGCGGCGTTGTGCACTTTTTTTGGAATGGGTAAAAAATTTTAAACTCGCGTCAGGACACGTGACCTGGTCGAAAATTCGTAAGACGGCGCAGGACGCTTGGGCGAATGTTCGTGTGTGTTTATTACTATTCAAGTTTTCACTTCTGCCGGCACTCCCAGAGTGCAACCCGTCGTTTTTTTTTAGTAGTCTATACTGTTCATTGTTCAACTGCTGGTCTTCACCATATATTCCACTCTTCCCTTTGTGTGGCTTTCTGTGTAAAAGTTTCTATGCTTATTATAAATTTATTGCATTCTATGATAACTTATGTTGGGAGACATGGTCATTGAAGACCTTGTTTAACACAACAAAGTAGGAGAGAGGACGAGGAAATATGATGCAATGTTTAACGTAGTAAAAAATTAAAGAAAGAATGTATGGATACTAAATTAAAATATTTGCTCCAATAAGTACAAATTCCTTTCAAAACGACTCTTATGGAGCTCAATGAATAATTTAGTGAAATGAAAGCAAATTGGTTGGCAGCTCAAGCAAAGCTATGAGTTTATTAATATTTGGAATGTAAAGATCGCCTGTCATTACGATTTAGAGTTTAATTCAAATCATTTACATTCATCCGTCTACTTACTAGTAACCAGAATTTCCTGATGACTTAAATCCACATAAAAAGATATTACTAGGTCTCATGTTCTACTATTGGAAATTCTACCAGCGTCAATTTAACTTTTATAAAATTATAAGGAAAAACTCTTTCTTTTTCCAGGTTGACATTGGAAGCGCTCTCGCTTGCACAACTGGCGACAACCACTTTGTACTTCGAGGAATCTACTCCTGGGATTCTGGTAAGCATCCAATATTTCTAAACTAATAACGTAAACCAGAAGCACAAATGCCTTGACAACAGCCTGATGGTAAGGGATGATGTGGTCAACGGTGAAGCACGCTTGCCTAGAAGTAACATATTCTCTCTTAACTTAAAGACTCCCAGGTTGTAGCTATCAGAAACAAAGAGTCTGACAGGAAATTCTACTCCAGCTGTGCGCACAATGAAAGTTTTCGCAAAACTCTTTGTACCATGTACCGATTGCCGTACGTTTTGTATTCTGATGATGGAAAAAGCCAGGCGTAATCAAATTGTGCAGTTCCATCGCACACTCCCCGAAATGATAATCGATAAAAAAACTTGACGGGCTGGTAAAACGTAGTCGATGTTCAAGGCTCTGGAGCTTTGTGTCGACCAGTGCATCATTGCCCACCACAAACTCATAACTTATAGTAATCAGGTGACCCTTAAACGTAAATGGCTATTGAAGAAACACCATGAATTTTACTCAGTGCGAGTCTGACAGTCCTTTTCGCTCCACCCAGGGAGCCACTTGATGATTTTATCACGACAAAAAAAATGACTATAACTGTGTGCGTCATATAACTAATATATCCATTTTCTCTCACAGGTTGCCAGACTGGAAACCAACTCGCCTCATTCTACAAGTTCGATCTGGAGTGGTACGAGTGGGCTATCGGCCTGATCGAGAGCGTGCGCTTCTCCCAGTACACCGTCACTAAAGTCACCAGCGGCAAAATCATCAGCCAGGCCTCCGGCACCAAGGGATCTTTCGGCAGCGGCATCAAGACCATCACTGGAGGTGGCGTCAAAGGAACTTCAAGTGCTTCTGCTACGGCTGTTTCTGGATCAGGAATCGGAGTCATCAAAGGATTTGGCTCCCAAGGACAGTCCGGACAATACCAGTTTTCTTCAGGATCCAGCGGATCTTCAGGAATTAAGGGATCACTCACATCTGGACAAGGATCAGGAATCATCTCGGGATCAGGATCTGGATTGAGTTCTGGATCAGGAATCGGAGTTATCAAAGGATTTGGCACCCAAGGACAGTCCGGACAATACACGTTTACTTCTGGATCAAGCGGGTCTTCAGGAATTAAGGGATCAGTTACATCTGGACAAGGATCAGGAATCATTTCTGGATCAGGATCTGGATTGAGTTCTGCATCAGGAATCGGAGTTATCAAAGGATTTGGCACCCAAGGACAGTCCGGACAATACCAGTTTTCTTCGGGATCCAGCGGATCTTCAGCAATTAAGGGATCACTCACATCTGGGCAAGGATCAGGAATCATTTCTGGATCTGGATCAGGTCTTATTTCTGGATCAGGAATCGGAGTTATCAAAGGATTTGGCACCCAAGGACAGTCAGGACAATACCAGATTACATCTGGCTCTTCGGGAATTAAGGGATCAGTATCGTCTGGGCAAGGATCAGGAATCATTTCTGGATCTGGATCTGGATTGAGTTCTGGATCAGGATCAGGACTTATTTCTGGATCAGGAGTCGGAGTCATCAAAGGATTTGGAACCCAAGGACAGTCCGGACAATACACGTTTACATCTGGATCAAGCGGATCTTCAGGAATTAAGGGATCAGTTACATCTGGTCAAGGATCAGGACTTATTTCTGGAACAGGATCGGGACTTATTTCTGGATCTGGCCAGTCCGGACAGCTCAGCCAATTCGGAATCGGGAAATTCGGTAGCGGATCTGGTGAATTCAGCACAGAAATCAAGGGACCTGTCCAGAACACCTTCAGCGCGACTTATTCCGAAAAGAAGTTCTTCCAGAGCGAGCCTAAATACGAATATTACACGACGAAACCCGAAATTGTGACTTTCACGACTAAACCTGAATATTTCACATACACAACCAAACCAAAAATCATAACTTATACTACTAAGCCCGAAATCGTGACATACACAACTAAGCCCGAAATCGTGACATACACGACTAAGCCCGAAATAGTGACATACACGACTAAGCCCGAAATCTTTACTTACACTACTAAGCCCAAAATTGTGACTTATACAACTAAGCCACAGGTCATCCGGTATGATTACCAGACCTCTGGAAGTCAGACCAACCAGCAGGTGGTGGCCCCAAGCTCCTTCAACCCATCTTTTACAGAAGTAGTTGGTGCTAAGCATGCACATGATGGAAACTGCAAATGTCTCGAAGGAAAGAAATAAACGATGTTTTTTTTTACACAAAAAGTTGTTAAAAATTGGTAACTAAGCTATGGATGACAAGTGCCATAAAAATTATTATTCGCAACTTTTTTTTACAATGAAATTAATTCTTTAACTTTTTTTTTTATATTTTTGATACAGTACAAAATATACTCCAGTTCCTATAAAGAAATGTTACCATTTTTCTGGTCATTAAATTTGTTTTTTATTTTTGGAAACTGCGAGCTTAATAATTCTGATATTCTCTTTTTTTTATTTATAAATATTAAAGATCTGTAAATAGGTAGGATATATTTAATGTTTTTCCACGTGAACCTAGTATTTTTATATCGTTTATTTCTATTCCCTGACATTTTTATACGTTTTCATTTTTAAAAGGGCTTTAAATTTTTTAAACTTTTAATTTTAAAACTGCCAATTTTTAATCCTTAAAAGTATTAATTTTTTATTCACCCCGCCCCTTGCTTTGTATTATTTTAATACATTGTATTTTATTGCTAAGTATAGAACAATAAATATATGTAAAGTTTTTTTAAGAAAAAAATTGTAAAAAATTAGAAATTTGACCGTATTGGATTATCCTGATTGGCCAAGATGGTCGACTCTCTAATACAATTGGTATTTAGTTGTAAAACTCGATCTACGCTGATTTTAAATTTAAAAATTTAAATCCGACTTAAAAATGTAAAAAAAAACACAGAAACTTTTTTTTAAATTTAAGTTTGAAACCAGCGAATTTCTATAAAATAAAAATAAGTTCTTTTTATACATTTAAAGAAAAATATTCAACAATAAGTATTTAGTCAATATACGTATATTATGTATTGATATAAATAAAACCGTTTCTTTCTAATTATTGTCTACAAATTAAGATTAAAATAATTGAAATAAATGGAATTTACAAATAATACTTTTTGCATTTTGATATAATTAACCTTTTCCCACGATATGTACTTTGTTTGATGAACTCATCATCTGCCTAGCCTTTTCCCAACTATATTGGGGTCGGCTTCCAGTCAAACCAGATGCAGCTGGATATCAGTATTTTACATGGAGCGACTGCCTGTCGGACCTCCACAACCCAGTAATTGGGTAATACGATACCACATGGTAAGCCTGGTTATCAGACTTAAGAGCTTCTGACTAACAGTAACGACTGTCAAAGATTTACAAATGAAAGCCGGGACCAACGGCTTTACGTGCTTTCCGAGGCACGGAGGAAACTCGCTATAACAGATGATCACCCATCCGAAGCGCGGCTTAACCCGGAAGATCGGCCGGTGCGGCTGTATTTATTTAGCCACGAGTTTGATGAACTATAATCAAATATTATTTTTTCTCTTTAAAAACCATCTGTCGGTATAAAATATGTTGAGCAGCTTGCCTGATAGACTGTGCTAGATTGTTTCGGATAATATTTTATGGCATGTATATTTTATGGCACCTTACCACACACGGTATTCCTCGTGGCAAGGCCTTAACCGTTTCTTATCCTTTTTGCCTTTGTCAAACAGACAGGCGAAAGCGAAGCGTTCTCGAAGCGATACCGAACCGAAGCGAGCCGTCAGTCCGATAGTTCTGTCACGCTATCGGATCGCTTTCGCTTTTCTATGTGACTGGATTCAAACAATTCCATTCATTACAAATAAAAACGTCACGCTTCGCATTCGCCTGCCTGGTTGACAAAGGCTTTTGTTCAATAGCCACCGGAAATTGCGAGGCATGCCAATACAACATAAAGCACGCTTGTAATAGGTACCCGGCAAAAATGCACCCGATAGTGCACATTTCAGCAGTTATCAAAGGGGAGTGGGACAAGCGGGCACATATGAGTATACTCAGCAAAATCCTGATGAAAAACTCAATAATAGTTCACTTGTACTGTGAATCCGGGGTTTGCAGCCATGACTAGACCAACCAATTTTTTTTTTACGTTGTAAAATCTTCACATGAGTCCTTCCACCCAGGGTAGAGCGGGAGAGGAACTGTCAGACTCGTACTGACTAAAATCCACGGTGTCCTTCAATAGCCCTTTACGTACCGGGGTCACGGTAAATCGTGAGTCCCGCGACCAAAGACTAACCAACTAGGAAATCTTTATTTTTCCGTAACCTGTACTATCCCACTGAGGGTAAGGGCTCCCCCAATAATAAATAAATAATAAAAATAAAAATAGTTTATTGGTCACAATCAAGGTATTGTTACAAACTGTAAAAAACGCCTTCTCATAAAGGAGTGGAACGTGTATAAGGCACCATAAATATTAGTTCCTCTTTTCCCCGTAACCTCTGTGTGTCGCTTCAGTATTTAGATAGAAACATTATCAGAAAAAAACGCTAATGAACTTTTTAATTTTTTTGATAGATTTTGCATCCCTGGTTTGACTTCTATAAATAGAGTTACTTTTAATAATAAAAACATGAATAATATATTATTTGAAAGTCCGTCCAAAACGGACGATATGTGATGAGAATTTTAGTCTGTGGAACTCTTATGTCAAGATGAATGTCTGTGATGTAAATCTATGGTTTGTTGAACTGTCATTATAATAAAATTATCTCACGTGTGTACGGAAAGTCTTTTACTAAACAATAAATCCACACGATATTTCAAAACAAACTTGTATTTGAAGCCTCCTTTTAGGCAAACAATGCTTGTGTTAGAAGGCTCCGCTTTTCTATAACAATACAGATAGATGTATTAATTTTTCCATTTATACCTAATATTACCAATTCTTTCCAGGAACTCTTTTCCTTGACCACTTCGATCCAGCCCTCATGGTATGCGTCTAGGTCGTCTCGCCACCTTTTTCTGAGCCGTACTCGGTGGCGCCGTCCATTTTAAAAACAATTTTTTTTTTTAGAAAAGCAAAATTATACCGACCGAGTGTCGTTTTGTAATTTTTAGAAGCGTCGTAGCTTCGTCAATTTTGGTTTACGTAACAAAAGAATTAATAGAGGTTTAATGCTTTTTGATAAACTATCTTTTGGACCAATTAAAGTTTTTGAGTAAAAGTACACGAAATCCTTTACTTACGGCTCTGTCATCAAAATACATTAGTAAGTGGGTGTGTACAACTCCTTGAAGGTCGTTTTAACAATCAGAACTAAGTCGTCTTGTTACTTTATAACAATTTTCATGAAACAGTTTCACAAAAATGTTGTCTAGCAACACAACCCCCTTATCAATAAAATTCAAGTGCTAATAAGTCCTTACAGAATGCAGAAGGTAACATAAGACTCACAAAAGTCACAAAGTCCTGCAATGTTTTCCAATAATTTTTAAAATTCAAACTGAAACTACACTTGGAAGAAAAATTATACTATTAACGCCATCTATGTTATGAATCTAGAACTAAACTGCGCGCTGTTGCAGCGAAAAGTGGTACTATTGGAACTATTTACAGTGCCATCTAGTATCGAATAGCAGTATCACTTCTAAAGAAGTTACTTTGCTAATAGATGGCAGCAGTTTCCAGAATTATTCTACGAAATATCTCGACTTGTTCATTATTTGAGTTAACGCGATAATATAACAGCAAAAATAAATAGCCTTTAAGTAATTCATAATTTAAACAATTTTGTCACTAAATTCTTCGTATAACGGAAAACTTCTGTCTTCACTTCTCTCAAATACAAATCAATCAAACTGACTTTTATTTCAAAAACAACAACAAAAAAAGTGCAAAGTTTAAAACAATCACCATTTTTATCAACAAACACTTTAAATTCAACGTTATTTTTGTAACAAAACCTTTAAAAAAGTACTTATGTCCAAGAATTATCAGGCAAAGAAATCAGTGAGTCACCACATTTGGCACGATGAGAAAATTAATGTTGTCAAAGAATCTTCATCGGACAGTAGTGAACATGGGACCATTTGCTATGGTCTAGTCCCGCAAGAACACGCCAGACCAGGTTTGAAGATACATAAGAGTAAAAGCAGTTTCAGATTTACCTATACAGATGCGAATGACGCACTATCTGATACTTCCCTTACTTCTTCGATAACAAGGTACGCTTGTATTGATAAAATTATATTGAAAAGAGCTTGTAGCCGACCACAATTCAACACCATGAGCAGTGTTATTGTCTATATTATTTAATTCTTTTTGTATACCAAAATGGATGAATGCTCACCAAATCTAAAACTTGCTTTAGCAAGATTTCAAGGTTACCCCGAAGTTCGGTTTGGTTGGGTTCCTTTAAACCCTGCAAATAGAAATAGAAACCCCGCCAAGCAGGGATTCATCAACCTTGCTTTTTTTTTATCGTGATAAAATCATCAAATGAGTCCTCCCGCCCAGGGCAGGGCGGGAGGGACTGTCAGACTTGTACTGACTAAAATCCACGGTGTCCTTCAATAGCCCTTTACGTACTAGGGTCACGGTAATCCCTTGGTCCCGCGACCCCAGCAGGCTTTGGCCCTCTACAGGCCCCGTCACTATGCTGACACTCTTTGAGGCGCGCGTGGAATACAACGCGCCGTCGACCCGGGCATGGTCCATGGTCGGACAGTGAGTCGCCCATTACTCGCTGCCCGCATGCCCGCGCCTACGGTGGCCGGAGATCGTCCTGCGACGTCCGACGCCGTGGACGCCTACCACTGCGGCTGGGGTGGAGGGCGATTTTATTTATTATAACATAAAATGGGTTAATTTCTACAATACTTTATGATACACAATTTGGTGACCATTTATCCATTCGGGCAAGTGTTTCGATTTTTTCGTTTTAAAATACGTTCTGGTGTTTAAACAAAAGCCTTTTATAAACACAACCACACTGGGAGTAAGTTAAAAATTTGGGCCACCCGCGACACACGCACACTTCACCGTCCCCTCACCCCTCCCGACGCAGTTGCCACGGTGCGCACTTCGGCTCATGTCCGGGTTCTGGACTCTAAAATTCGGCTTTTTCACAAGTCTGTCTAGGTTTCAAAATTTTACAGATGGCAACCCTAGTCTCGTGGAAGAGCACATCATCGTGGAGTCCCGCGATGAGATGTCTCATACGCGATGAGAATAAAAAAGCAGGCGACGTGTCTCAACGACACTGCAATGTGTCTAAAAAAGCCACATTAGCAATATCATTATATGTAGTATCGCAACCAAAAAGGTTAACATAAATCTTACAATGGTCACAAATTAACAATTTACAAAATTAATTTTATCACAATTCATCTGTCAGTTTTTTATGAGGAATCTTAGAATGGTTCGCAAAATACATAGACCCATAGCATGGACTCTAAAAGCTGTTTAAACGCAACCGCATTGTAGAAATAAAATCTGATGCTCCGGTTTGCACCCCGTGTACTATCAGAAATTATGATCCGGCAACTTTTTCATTAGAAATTGTGCCTTCCGGAGATCATCAAAAGCGGACGATCCGTCAGAATATTCTTACAGTTTAAGGTTTCTAATACAAAATGTATGCGGCGAGTACCTGTCGGCGAGGATCGGGATTTTACGGACAGAATTATTTTATAGTATAAATTCGCGCTTAAATTACCATAGTCTCTAAAAAGACAGAAATTGTAAAATCCAAGCTATTTTAATGCACACATTTTTTTCAGATTTCGAGGCGATTTTGAAACATTTAAATGCAAGATACGTATTTTCGGCGAGTCTCTACACCTGTGCAGGTGCATTTCTGACGACTTTAGAATTAAAATGGAAAAGATGGAGAAACGGTTGGAACATTTGGAAAAAAGACAGAAAATGTTTAACGTAAGTAATGTAATTACTGTATTAACAAGGTAACCGTGACCTTTTTTTATCGTGGTAAAATCATCAAATGAGTCCTCCCGCCCAGGGCGGGATGGAAAGGACTGTCAGACTTGTACTGAATAAAATCCACTCTTCTCAATAGCCCTTTACGTTCCAAGGTCACGCGTACATCATATGATAGTCCCGCGAGCCCAAACAGCTCTCAGCAAACTGATGAGCTGGAAGCCCTTCAGCTTGCTGCTATTTGAGACGCGCGTGGAACACGACGCGCTGTTGACCCGTAACCGCGACACTGGCGGCGTAAACGACAATTAACTATTTGACTGAAAATTATAATTAGTTTATAATTATCATAAATATTCGACCTGTTAGTTTTTCTTTTGTTTCGTAAACTAAAATTGACGGAGATACGATGCTTTCAAAATTGGCAAAACGTCACAATTTAGTAAATTTTTTATTGAATTCTGACGTCACGAGCCCCGACTCTCGAGTTTTGATTCAATTCAATTTTCAATTCAATTTATTTCATAACAAACATACATTTGTGTCGAAACATGAGTAGTACTTATACATTTTACACAAAAATAAACCAAAAGATTGCATACAAAACAAAAACAGGTGGGTATTTGCTTTTTGCGATTATTAAATTTGTAATTACCAATGATTAAATGTCAAGTTATGAAATTCAAATAAATAACTAATTAATTATTTTTATCTTTACTAAACTCGTCGTTATAAATGATTAAAATGTCAAGATTAAATTCAAATAAATAATTGATTAATTATTCTTATCCTTACAAAATTCGTCAATACTATAATAAGCTTTTCCAGTTAATAATGTTTTCAGTCTATTTTTAAATATGTTCACACTCTGAATACTTTTCAATTGTACAGGTAATTTGTTAAAAAGAATGACCGACTGTACTAGTGACGAGTGTTTGACAACGTTGAGCTTTGCTTGCAAGATAGTCGGAAGATCTTTTCTCCGTGTCTCTAGCCTCTTCTCTTTTTCAACATTTGTCTCTAGCCTGCTTAGGTTCTTATGTAAATGAGTTAGAAGAACTAAAATATAGCGACATGGTACTGTTAAGATTTTAAGTTTAACAAAATGTTCTTTGCATGATTCAGTCTGATCTATACGTAGAATAGTTCTCAGTGCTCTCTTTTGCAAAACAAAGGCAGCTTCCATGTTATATTTATAACTGTTTCCCCAAAATTGAACACTGTATCTAAGCCTAGACTCAACTAAGGCGAAATAAACTGTACGAAGTTGAGCAATTGATAAAACGTCTCTAAGAGATCTGATGGCGTAACACGCACTGCTTATTGTACTTGTGATTGAAGTAAGTTCTGACTTCCAGTTGAGAAGAGAATCGATTTGGACCCCTAAAAATTTTAGATTCTGCACCATATCAATCTGTTTTCCTAAGGATATCACATTTACGGAAGCATTGTTTCTAACTGTAGATCTAAATAGCATGCATTTGGTCTTATTAACATTTAATTTCAAATTATTCATCGCAAACCATTTTTCACAGGCTGCTAGTAGGGTGTTAAGTTTGTGCTCTAGGGTATCCATATTATCAGCAGCTATTATAGCACTAGTGTCGTCAGCAAATATTACCAAATGAGTATCAGGTAAAATATTTTTTATGTATTCGGTCAAATCATTTACAAATATTATAAAGAAAATAGGACCCAACACTGAGCCTTGAGGAACACCTCTGGTTACATTAAATAATTTTGATTTATTAATTTGTTCCACTCCTTCCATAACTGATTTAATTTCTACATACTGTTTTCTGTTACATAAATATGAACTAAATAATTTCAAGACATTTTCTCTTATGCCATAATGCTCTAATTTATCTAACAAAATACTATGTTCTACAGTATCGAAGGCTGAACTTAGATCAAGGAATAGACCTGCGACTTTTAGTTTGTTGTTCATATTATTGAGCACATCATTAACTAACGAGTCTATTGCGTCTACTGTTCCTATACCTTTTTGATATCCGAACTGATTACAGTTTATAATTTTTTGACTATTCAGATGTCTTACAAGCCTGCATTTGATCACCTTTTCAAAAAGTTTTGACAATACCGGTAGTAATGATATGGGCCTGTAGTTTCCCGGATCAGTTTTATCTCCTTTTTTAAACAGTGGTAATACTCTGGCTATCTTAAACTGATCTGGAAAGACACCTTCATTGACACATTCATTTATTATTTCTGATATTGAGCATGCTAAAATATCTATATTATCTTTAATTATGCTTAGCGGTATCTCATCGTGCCCAAATGATTTTTTGCTCTCCATATTCTTAACCATTTTAAAAATTTCTAGAGCTGTAACAGGTTCGAAACTCATAGTTTTTTGAATTCTAGTTGAATTTTCTATTAGGCTTTTTTTAGCTAGTTCTGGATCACATGATTTGACGCCTTTACCATTGTCGAATTTTTCTGCAAAAATATTTGCTATGTCTATTGGATTGCTAATTATGTCATTATTTTGTTTAAGTATAATATTGTCATATTCGAAGTTTTTGTTTATTTTCTTACGAGCATGATTTACTACTTTCCAAATTTCTTTACTACTGTTTACCGAATTGTTAATTTGATAAGTTATATCTTTTCTTTTAGCATATTTGATAACCTTTTTATAGATTTTGAGATACTGTTCACGGTATTTTAAAATTGATTCGTTACGTTCGCTTTTATTTATGCACATCAAAAACCTTTTCATTTTACTAGCAACCCGTATTCCTTTCGTTAGCCATCTAGTTCGGCCAATTCTTTTAATATTAATTTTTATTCTATATTTTTTAAATGTTTTTGAATGTAGTTCTTTGAATTTGCTTAAAAATGTATTCATACCTATATCCCAGTCATGCTCTAGTAATTTTTGTCTAAAAGTATTTTTATTTTTTACGTTATAACTTCTCTTATTTATTTGCCTAAACCGAACACATTCTTTCCCAAAAGCAAGGCTGCGTGCCCGTCGGCTAATCCATTGTAATCAATGTCCACGGTGCTTATGTTATTAAGGCTGGTGTTGGTCAAAATGTTATCTATACACGATTCGGAATTATTACGCACAAATGTAGTTGAGTCAAATAAACATCTAAAATTGTAGCATGCTAGTAATGATGTGAATGTGTTTTTTCTACTATCATTTTTTAACAAATTAATATTAAAATCTCCGCAAATAAAACAAATTTTGTTGAAACAAAATTGCAGTAATTTTTCTAATCTTTCTAAGAAATCATCAAAGTTTTTGTTTTCCGGTGTTCTGTAGCAACAAATTATGTATGAATCAGTTTCTTTGTCCTTCACCCCACAAACTTCAAAACTATCTGTTTTGTACAGTCGCCTACAAATGTCTAAATCCTCAAAATGTCTGTCCTTATGCGTCAATATTAGAGTCCCTCCTCTAATTTTCGTTGACCTTGTGTTGAAAGAGCTTAAAATATAATTAGGAAATGTAAATTGTGATAACATTACCTTATTTAAAAAATGTTCACTTATACAAATAAACTTGATGTCATCATGCAATTCATTCAAATAAATTTCCAGTTCATCTTTCTTGTTATTTATTCCGCATAGGTTCTGGTGATAAATAGTTAATTTTGAGAAACTACCCCTATTTAAAGCAACGTTTGCCAAACCATCATTCGAAGAACTAGTCTCGAAAAAAATTACCGTTATACTGTTCAGTTTCATTCGAGTTTTGATGCGTTGTATTTTGGTGAATATTCATTGATTTTACAAAAGAAAAAATACGTGTCCGTTATTTTTAAAACTCTAAATGACGGACTAATTATATTTGTAAT
This sequence comes from Agrotis puta, assembly GCA_943136025.2. NCBI lineage: Eukaryota > Metazoa > Arthropoda > Insecta > Lepidoptera > Noctuidae > Agrotis > Agrotis puta. Next base: position 1,021,734 of record OW964195.2, on the reverse strand, counting down.
TTATAGCTACAGTAAAATAGCCAATTGAAGGAACACGGTGGATATTTAGTTAGTAAGACTCTTACCACGATAAAAAAGAAAATCTATTTTTGAAGTGACAACTTCTTTAGCGGCGTTGTGCACTTTTTTTGAAATGGGTAAAAAATTTAAAACTCGCGTCAGGACACGTGACCTGATCGAAAATTCGTAAGACGACGCAGGGCGCTTGCGCGAATGCACTTCTGCCCGCACTCCCAGAGTGCAACCCGTCGTTTTTTTTTTAACTTAACGTACCCAGCGTTAACAATAATTTTAATGAATATACACAAAAAACAAAAAGTATTATAATTATGTATTGGTAGGTTTTCTTATTAAATAAATTTGATAAAAAGTTTCATAAATGTTTTAATTACGCAGCTACTGTCTTAATTACAACTTTAAACCTTTTGTAAATAAAAATGATTGAAGCATTTGTTGGCATAAAACCAGTTAGATACTAATATTTGTTGTAAGATAAAAAAATTGTTTAGTTTTTATAATTGTTAGATAAAAATTGTTATTGTACTCTTAAATAAACGTCAGGGCGCGTAGAAGGCAGGCAGTATAATGTAAAGGTAACCGTGACCCTGAAACGCGAAGGGCAACTGAAGTAACAAGGTGGATTTTTAGTCAGTTAAAGTCTGACAGACCCATCGCTCCACCGGGACCGGAGGGTTTATTTGTTGGTTTTTTTTTACTAACCGCAGCGCCACTTATTGGGTCCAAAACGTCCTATATTTGAAACTGGAACCAACCCTTAATATTCACAAAATTTTATTCAAATTTAATAAGTGGTTTCGCAGATATGATACGTGTCTTTTAGGTACACGCTTCGCTCGTCGAGTACATTGACTTAACTATCGCTTATCGTTATTATATCTCAATTATTTACGACATAACAAGTCATAACAAGTGTAGGTTATCTATTCCAGATTATTACGTAAAGAAGAAGTTACAACAAACCTCTTTGCAATTTATTGACGTTTAAAAGGCTGAATAAAACAATACGTTTGTCAAAAAAAAAGTTAAAAGTGTTGCCGCATGGAAAGTTTTACCCCAATTTCGGGGAAAATTCTGAAAGACACTCACGTGTCATTGCATGAGCGTGTAATGCGGAGGAATGAGAAAAATGTTGTGAAGAAAGTAAAGACCAAAGAAACGATGTATGGATTGTGTGAAATATGATATGGATATAAAGGAGGTGACTGCTGAGATGACCAGTAATAAAGACAGTGGTGGATTTCTCCTAAGGCCTAGTAGGCCCGGACCTTGGGCGTCCAGATATTAAGGCGCGGCAATAACTTACTTTTCTTAATCACTATTGCGTATTAAAGTATAAATAATTTCGTACTTATAAAATACATAGTTTCTACGTTTAATTTAACTTAAGTTACACAAAACCTAAAACCGTTTTAAATGTTTTCTTTAAATGTCCAATAAGGGGTGCTAAGGACAGGAAACCTCCTCGAGTGCCCGAGGCTGGAAGTTCCTTTCCGGATACGTCCGGGGGGAAGCCCAGATTCTCGGGACGGTGCGCCCCGGGATGCGGGCAAGTACTCCCCTATGGGGTCTCCTTGCCCGTATGCCAATGTCCTGTCGCGTCGCTCCACCACGTGTCCCTCTGCTCAGCAGAGGGCACAGTGGTTGGAGCAAGAGCGGGCTCGGCGTGCACTTACCCTGCCGCCGGGCAGGCAAGAGGAGGTATTGCACTCCCACTTCCTCTTGCCACCGCTATTCTCGTAGCCCCGAAGATTATCAGGATCACGTCTCTGACTTTCGACGGGGGCCGAGGGCCTTGGCTTAACCGCCCGGGCCGCGAGGTAGAAAACCTCTATAAAAAGTCACCCCGAATCTCAAGCGGCGGAGCACCGCGAGGAGATGTATGGCTGACGGGAGTTCTTTTGAACAATCAGTCGCTAGTGCTACCCTCGCCAGGGTACCGGCCGACCCCCTGGCGAGTAAAAAATGTTGTAGGCTTACCTAGGTACAGGGGTCTCTGCCTAGATGGACCGTTTTTCCCCCACACTCGTGGGAATTATATGGAGAATTTAAAAAAATCCCCCCCCCAACAACCGGCAGTCGCCGCAGCGAGCCAAGGTGGCTCACGTGCCTGTGAGGTGGAGTCGCTGGACTTGTCCAGCACGTCCGCCTCACCGGCACCGACGGAGCGGGCACAGAGTGCCGCTCGAAACGAGAGCATGGTGCTGACCTCTAAGTCGGAGTCCGACTCGTCAGACGCCATGAGCGCCCAGAGCCCTGGCTCAAGGCGCGGAGGAACAGGGGCCGCCGAGAGGAGGAAACGCTTCCTCAAGCGGCCCCACTCGTCGTCCGAGGACGACGAGCCTGCCTCGGGCCGGAAGATCCCCACCAGTGTGCGGGGTAAAGGCCGAGGCAGGACCGGAGGAAGAGGCAGCGCGGAGCCCTCCCTAGAAGAGACCATCAGGGCCGCCGTCCGCTCACTGGCCTCAAACAAGCCGGGGAAAAGGGCCACCAAAGATCGGGCCGCGGGAGCGGCCACGGCCACGATCATGGCGGCAGTGGCGGCGGCTAGCCTCGGCCAGGCTCCGCCCGCATCACCGACGACAGCGGACGAAATGTCCCAAAAGCGGGCGGAGGTCGCCCGTTTGACGGCTGCGATGGAGGTTCTCCAGAAGGAGAACCTCCATCTAAAGACAGAACTGGCCGGGCTGCAAAAGGCAGGCCGCCGGGAGGAGGTTCAGCAGACGCAGACGCAGAAGCGAAACAAGGAGCCGGGCGCCCTGCCCGCGCCAACAGAGGACAGCAACGCTGTCCTAAAACTGGTGCGGCAGGAGCTGGCCGCGTTCAACCAGCGCTTTGCGGTGCTGGAAGGCCGCATCCTGCGCCCCCCGCTCGCGGCAACCTCGTATGCGGCTGCTGCGGCCTCAGTGCCGCCTAAGCCGGCCCCTGAGAAGCGGGCTGCGGCGAAGCCTTCAGCACCGCCAAAACAGGCCCCGGGGAAGAAGGCACCGACAAGGGCGGTCTCGGCGAGGGGTGTCCCGGCGGCAGCGACAGCTCCCAAAATACCGGCCTCGTCGGTGAGCGCAGCAGCCCCCTCCGCTCCAAAAACATCGGCGGCAAAGCAGAGGAGTGCCCCGGCGGCGGCAGCGACCGAGCTGTCTCCACAGCCTCCTCCAGCCGACGCCGAATGGCAGGTGGCTGGAGAGAAGGCTGCCAAGAAGAGGCAGAGGCGGCGGCGGCGGCAGCGCGGAAGACGAACCGTCGCGGCTAGACTTCGCGCCCCTAAGACCGCGGCTGTAGTAATAACTCTGCAGCCGGAAGCGGTCAAGAGGGGAGTGACCTACCGCGACGTGTTCGCGAAGGCGAGGGAGGCGGTGGACCTCCGAGAGCTGGGAGTCGACGGGGGCCTCCGGGTGCACGTCACCGCGACGGGGGCCAGACTTCTGTCCATCCCCGGCGCGGCCAGCGGCCCTACCGCTGACGCTCTGGCCGAAAGGCTCAGAGCGTCCCTAGACGCGGAGGAGGCCCGGGTGTCCAGGCCCATTAAACGCGCTGACTTGCGCATTATGGGCCTGGACGACTCGGTCTCGGAGGGGGAGGTAGTGGCCGCCGTTGCCAGGGCTGGAGAATGCCCTGCCGACCAAGTCAAGGCAGGCATCCTACGCCCTGGCTTCGCGGGGCTGCTGACCATTACAGTCAGCTGCCCCGTACCGGCGGCCAAAAAGATAGAGGAGAGCCGAAGGCTCCTGGTTGGCTGGGTGTCCGCGCAGGTAAAACTGCTGGAGCCCAGGCCTCTGAGGTGCTTCCGCTGCCAAGTGGGTAACCACGCGGCATGCAAGTGCACCTCGGAGGTCGACCGCAGCGACGACTGCTTCCGCTGCGGTCAGCCCGGTCACAAGGCCGGCTCGTGTTCCGCCCCGCCGCACTGCTTCGCATGTGCGGCGGCTGGCAAGCCGGCCGATCACCGGGCAGGGGGCAAGTCCTGCGCCCCGCCCGCTAAAACCAGGAGCAGAGGTAGGCCCTCTGCTACCGCCGTTCCCGCTGCCGCAGCTCCTGCTGCCGCCGCCGCCGCCACTGCCGCCGCCGCCGCCGCCAATGCCGCCGCCGCCGCTGCCGCCGTGGCCGCACCCTCGCCGAGGGCCCTGGAGGAGGCTGCAATGGACTCCGATTAATGGCTCCATTGCGCTTCCTCCAGGCGAACATCAACCACTGCGCCGCTGCTCAGGATCTCCTGCTCCAGAGCATGGCGCAGTGGTTGATAAATGTCGCCGTGGTCGCCGAGCCATATTTTGTCCCGCCCAGGAATGACTGGGTGGCGGACCTGAACGGCTCGGTGACCCTCATCTCGTCGGCCGCCGCCGGTACCCCCGCCCCTCGATCGCGTCGAGAGAGGGCGTGGGATCGTCGCAGCACGGTTCGGGGAGATCGCCGTGATAGGCGTTTATTTCTCCCCGAACCGAACTATCGCCGAGTTCCAGGACTCCCTATCGGAGCTGGGAGACGTCGTCGTCGCTTTCGGTTCCCTCCCCGCGCTCGTCCTCGGGGACTTCAACGCCAAAAATGTGGCTTGGGGTTCCCGGGTTACGGACTACACGCGGGGCAGGATGCTCGAGCACTGGGCCCTGGCGCATGGCCTAGTCATCGAGAACCGGGGTTCCGTCCCCACGTGCGTGCGGTGGGCGGGCGATTCGGTGGTGGACATCACGTTCGCCACCTCTGGCCTGTCGCCGCGCGTCACAGACTGGCGCGTTGTAGAGGAGGTGGAGACCTATTCCGACCACCGGTATATCCGGTTCGACGTCTCCGCCCAGACCTCAGACGCGCCGGTCCGACGGAACCCAAGTGGTCCGCGATGGGCGCTGAAGCAGCTGGACCGGGAGCTATTCCTGGAAGCCTCGATCGTGCAGGCCTGGGTGTCACCACCGGACAGGCCTGCCGACATCAACGACGAGGCGGGGTGGTTCCAGGAGGCCATGTCGGAGATCTGCGACGTGGCCATGCCCCGGGTTCGGCTAGGACGCGCCCGGCGTCAGTTGTACTGGTGGTCGCGCGAGCTAGCAGCGCTGCGCGAGGCGTGCGTTGCCGCGCGTACACCAGGTTCCGCAGGCGCCGCACCCGACCTCCGGATGCGGTGGCTGTAGAGACGGAGCTGCAGGATGGCTACAGGGCAGCGAAGACCGCCCTCCGCGACGAGATCTGGCGGGCCAAGGAATTGGCCCGCAAGGAGATGCTGGAGGCTCTGGACGGGGACCCATGGGGCCGGCCCTATAAGTGGGTGAGAGAGAAGCTCCGCCCCTGGGCTCCCCCGTTGACGCAGAGTCTCCAGCCTCAGTTCGTGGAGGACGTGGTGAGCGCCCTGTTCCCCTCGCGGGAGGAGCACACCCCCCCGCCCATGGTTCCGTCTCCGGCGGTGCCTGAAGCTGACGCAAACGCGGACCACAGCGACGACGACGTCTACGACGCTCCGGAGGTGACCGAGGTAGACCTGAGAGTGGCGGTACAACGGCTCAAAGCCAAAAATACCGCCCCAGGACCCGACGGCTTGCCAGGAAAAGCCTGGGTCCTGGCCTCGGGGACTCTCGGGCCTCGACTGGGTGGGCTCTTTAGCGCGTGCCTGGAGAGGGGCCAGTTCCCACTTCGTTGGAAGACGGGGAAACTGGTCCTGATCCAGAAGCCCGGGCGCCCTGCGGACTCTCCGTCCTCATTCCGGCCCATCGTGTTGCTCGACGAGGTGGGCAAGCTCTTTGAAAGAGTCATTGCAAACCGCCTCGTCGGGCACCTGAATCGGGTGGGCCCGGACCTTGCGGAGAGCCAGTTTGGCTTCCGCAGGGGGCGCTCGACGGTGGATGCGATCACGCGCGTGAGAGCCCTCACGACGGGGGATGCGGTTTCCCGGGGCAGGGTCGTCTTGGGGGTGTCTTTAGACATCTCCAATGCCTTTAACACCCTGCCCTGGAGTTGCATCAGGGAGGCACTCCGGTATCACCGGGTGCCGACCTACCTCCGTCGTATAGTCGAGGACTACCTGACGGACAGAGCCGTCATCTACCCCGGTCACCGGGGAGAGTGGAACCGGCGAGAGATGTCGTGCGGTGTTCCACAGGGATCGGTCTTGGGGCCGCTCCTGTGGAACATCGGTTACGACTGGGTGCTGCGCGGCGACCTCCCTGACGGCGTCGGCGTAATTTGTTACGCCGACGACACGCTCGTCCTGGCGAAGGGAGAGTCGCACCAGGCGGCGGCCGACGTGGCGACGCAGGCGGTAGCGACAGTCGCTAATAGGATCCGGCAGTTGGGACTCGACGTGGCGCTGCACAAAACGGAGGCCATGTGTTTTCATGGCCGTCTGAACGCGCCACGTTCAGAGTCCCACATTACGGTGGAGGGGGTTCGCATCGGCGTCGGAAGGACGATGAAGTACCTGGGACTCGTCCTCGACAGCCGGTGGAACTTCAGGGAGCATTTCCTGCATTTGGCCCCAAGGCTGAACCGGGCAGCAGCCGCTCTCAAGCGGCTCCTGCCTAATCTCGGCGGGCCAAATGCCTCCTGCCGGAGGCTGTACGCCGGTGTCGTGCGGTCCATGGCCCTCTACGGGGCCCCCGTGTGGGCCCTAAGCATCCGGACGCGACCACTCAAGCTGGTCGCATGCCAGAGGGTCATGGCTATCCGGATGATCCGGGGATACCGCACGATCGCCGGTGAATCAGCCAACCTCCTAGCAGGATTGCTGCCCTGGGATCTGGAGGCGACTGCCCTCCAGCGCGTCTATGAATGGCGCGTGGAGGCGCAGCGTCGGGGCGAATCCCCGCTGCCTCGACAAGTCGAGGCGCGGCGGGAAGAGCTCCGGCGTGATCTCAGGGCAGTATGGAGGGAGCGACTGTCGCAACCGAGGTCCGGGCACGCCGCAATCGCGGCGGTAAGACCCCTCTTTGAGGAGTGGCTGGATAGGCGTCACGGCGTCCTTACCTACCGCATGACGCAGGTCCTCACCGGACACGGAAGTTTCGGGAGGTTCCTGTGTCTGATAGGGAGGGAAGAAACGCCTGGGTGTCACCACTGCGAGGATCGTCCGGAGGACACGGTGGAGCATACGGTGCAGGACTGCCCCGCTTGGGCAGAGCACCGCCGTGTCCTCACGACGGCGATAGGCGGAGACCTCTCGCGCCCGGCATTGGTCGAGGCCATGCTGCGGGGCGAGACGGAGTGGGAAGCGGTCGCCTCCTTCTGCGAAGCAGTCATGCTCGTGAAGGAGGAGGCGGGCCGCCTTAGGGAGAGGACAGCGTCCTCCCTCCACCCCAGCCGCAGTGGTAGACGCCCACGGCGTCGGACGTCGCAGGACGATCTCCGGCCACCGTAGGCGCGGGCATGCGGGCAGCGAGTAATGGGCGACTTGCTGTCCGACCATGGACCATGCCCGGGTCGACGGCGCGTTGTGTTCCACGCGCGCCTCAAAGAGTGTCAGCATATTGACGGGGCCTGTAGAGGGCCAAAGCCTGCCGGGGTCGCGGGACCAAGGGATTACCGTGACCCCGGTACGTAAAGGGCTAGTGAAGGACACCGTGGATTTTAGTCAGTACAAGTCTGACAGTCCCTCCCGCCCTGCCCTGGGTGGGAGGACTCATTTGATGATTTTACCACGCAAAAAAAAAAAAAAAAAAATGTCCAATAAACGAAATGAAGGATCACCATGGACTTTAGTCAGTACGAGTCTGAGAGTCCCTCCCGTCTTACCCCGGGCGGGAGGAGTCATTTGATGATTTTACCACGATAAAAAAAATCTTGTTAACTATAAAGCCTTGTTAAATTGTAAATTGTATCAAGCAATGGAAATATTATTACTTTGCTGTTGTTTAGTTGCTCGCTTATGACAGTTTAATCGTTTTATTGATGCTAAGTAGTTTTTAAGTAGGTCTTGGAAAATCACGGTTAAGTCTATAAATAGTTATTTTATTCAGAATTCTCATTTAAAAACAAATACAAGAGTTGAATGATTAGGGAAAAATATTGCCAGGAGGAACTCAAAAATTGCATGTTTCTTAAAAAAATGAGCTCAGCGAGCTCAAAAATTTCAGAACCTCATTTTACTTGCTGTAACTTGTGGATCATAAAGCCCTCGACGATCGACAGGCCCTGAACATATGTCCAGACTACCCGAAGAGAATTATGACCCTGGGAATCTAAAAAGGCCTCTTTAGCCGAATCATAATAAGGCATAATATTTATAAAAAAATGTGTTTGTTGTAATTTTTGTTTAGTATCATTGGCTTCGGCCGTTCTATTGAATGTAATAATAAATAAATGACCATTATTTTTGGGGTGTAAAAATGTACAAAAGAGTCCTCCCGCCCTGGGTAGAGCGGAACTAAGTGACTATTAGACTCCTATAACCTAAAAATCACCCAGTTCCTTCGATTGCGTTTTGCGTTCTAGGGCCAGTTATCCTGCTAATACAGTCCCACGACTTCCGTCGATTATTAGGCACTCAAATCAATATAAGCAATAGGCATTAGCCAAAATCTTATTTGGCAATGAAAAGACAACTTTTCTTCCATTATCTTTTATTTAATGAAGCAAAAACTACGTCTTTTACCTTGTAAGTAAACTAATTTATTTGCAACAATGAACAGTAATAGACGTTCCATTGTTTAACTTTGACACATTGTGTTCAAAAAGAAAGACTGCAAAAAGTCGCCATTTTGTTTTCTTATGTCATTGAAATAGTATGTTTAATTAGGTGGCCTAACATTATATCTTAAAGCGAGAGTAGTTCCGTTGAGGGAAAGTGACAGAGCTTTACAAGTCGTCTAGCGCCATCTCGTTCCCTCAGCGTGTTGTTTATTTTCCGGGAAAATACATACAAAATGGAAGGTTGTCTTCGACTTTTCTAGGATCCCATCATACGATTCTGATTTCGACACAATGAGACCACTTCAGGAGTCATAAGGCTTTGATATAATAAAATAAAAATTGATTTTTTTGATTAAACTGTTGTATTGATGTGAAATCTATATTTTTAATGAAGAATCTAAAATAGAACAAATCATAATATAATCTCATCTTCCTGCCCTTATCCCATTTTACTTGGGATCGGCGCAATACGTTTTTTTCTTCCATTCTTCCCTATCAGGCGTTACAGTATCATTTACTCCTTTTTCTTCCATATCATTTCTTAGACAATTCATCCGTTTTTTCTTTGTCCTTCCTCTTCCTCTCCATCCATCAACATTCATACTCATCACTCTCTTAGTCACATGAGTGTCATCCCTCCTCATCACATCATAATATAATCTAAGGTAACAAAAAAGATTTCGATTGATGTGTATGTATGTAAATGTTGCAGTGACTGTATTGCAAGCTATATTGATTTATTTTACCTGTCTTCAACACACACGACATTTTAGGGATACCCGAATACATGCAACAGTTATCATATATCCCACTCGATTAGGGTTGCCATCACATAAATTGTCGGCCCCGGACAAAGACTTCAAAAACCCCGGACATTTGGGTAAAATCATATTTTTTCCCCGGACGCCCTAGAAAAATATATTATTGAAGTTGAAAGTAAAAACAAAGATGTTTAATTATGGTTTTTATTTACTGATAACATTATGGAGCTTTATAACATGTTTAATATAATAGTCTTTTTCTATATATTTAATCAACATAACAAAAACAATAAAAAGAAATACTTATTCATAGGAGAATAGAGATCGTGCTTTTTAGCACTCAATTAAAGAAATTAAATTAAGCAAATTAAATGTCCGGGTTTTACCCGGACATTTATTGGGTAAATCCCCCCGGACGCCCTCCAAACTAGGACAAATCCGGGGAAACCCGGACGGATAGCAGCCCTACACTCGATCAACCCTCAACGCCCCCGGTCACAGACAGTGGGGGCGTAAATCAATATTCGGACATTTGTGTTATACCTCAATGATGGGTGAATCTGTGCGCAGATTAATTGGCTTTAAAGCTCTCTCTGAAACATCACTGTATTGCCTGAAACGTTGGACAGATATGATAAACTCTAGACCTAAATTTTAAATCTAATTGTCACCTATTGTATTGATTTCTATGTTGCGTTGTTACGATCAGTAGTGTCTAAGATTGACAGTAAGATAGTTTGATAATGGCCTCTTCTGGCTCAGCCAGAAGGAGCCCAGTAGCAAACCTTGTTTGTAGCCCTTCTTATCTAAGTATATAGTTTTGCAGAGTAAAGACAACAGCATCCTGACTCGTGTAACTAATGCTATTACTGATGTCATTAAGAGAATTTTGACGGGAACTAGAAAATTTAGAATGCTGATCGCCTGATCTCATTTATGAAAACTACATTCAACAAATACAACAATTTGAGCTAGGTTACGAGTTCGCCGGGGTTGCGGGACTTACGAATTACCGTGACCCCGGTACGTAAAGGGCTAGTGAAGGACACCGTGGATTTTAGTCAGTACGAGTCTGACAGTCCCTCCCGCCCTGCCCTGGGTGGGAGGACTCATTTGATGATTTTACCACGATAAAAAAAAGGTTGTTAAGAATTCGATATATGGCCACGATAAGTTTTCATTTAAGAGCAACATTTTATGTTTTTATTTTTATTTCAATCGTCGCCGTGTCCCTTGACACTTGAGGGCCCCGTATAATTGATACGGCTGAAAGCCTGCCGGGGTCGCGGGATTACCGTGACCCCAGAACGTAAAGAGCATTTAAAGACACCGTGGATTTTAGTCACTACAAGTCTGGCAGTCCCTCCTGCCCTGCCTTGGGAGAACTCATTTAATGATTTTATCACGTTCCAAAAAAATCTCCCCTATCCACAGGCCAGCCTCGGCAAGCGCTGCTTAACCTTGATCGACCTATGTAGCTATTATTATTTAGAAACGAGCCTCCAGACCGAGAAGGCAGTAAAATACGTGATATTGTGTTTTTAAAGAAAACAAAGTTTTTCTTTCGTCAGTTGGTCACGTTTTTACCACAATATGTGATAAAATACGTAATAATGAACATTTTCACACCTGAACAAATGCTGAAATAGAAACAGTTCGAACGATTTTCGACACTTGGTTTAGTAGCTAGAGTTTAAATTGGGATAGCACAAATTATAATATACTGATTTTGATTTCGCACAGTATTTGTGAAAACTGGTAAATACCTATTATTAACAATTCATGACACCGATCATGAAATTGTTAGTGACTATTGAAAAACATATTTTTAGAAATATGACTTCCCATAATTTGATTCCTATTTTAAATAATTATGTAACGAAGGTAAAGTTGACTAATTATTAATATAAACTTTCCCAAGACATAGATATTAGGTGGCAGGCCGCGTGAGGGAGAGGACAGCGTCCTCCCTCCACCCCAGCCGCAGTGGTAGATGCCCACGGTGACGGACGTCGGCAGACGATCTCCAGCCACCGTAGGCGCGGGCTTGCGGGCGGCGAGTAATGGGCAACTTGCTGTCCAACCAAGGACCATGCCCGGGTCGACAGCGCGTTGTGTTCCACGCGCGCCTCAAGGAGTGTCAGCATAGTGACGGGGCCCCCTGTAGAGGTTTGGCCCTCTACAGGGGGCTTGTCGTGGCCACGGGACTCACAAATTACTGTGACCCCGGTACGTAAAGGGCTATTGAAGGACACCGTGGATTTTAGTCAGTACGAGTCTGACAGTCCCTCCCGCTCTGCCCTGGGACTCATGTGATGATTTTACCACGGAAAAAAAAGACGGATATTATTTTGAAGTATTAATCACTCTCACTAAAGAAAGAGAGTTTAATTTAATTTCAATGTCTGGGCATAACTCCTTACAATGGTACATGTCTGTGTAAATTAATTTACTTTGTCTATATTGTTACAGAAAACAAGCAATTACAGCAGAATTATTCGGAAGAACAAGTTACTATCGCAAAAGTCCAAAGCAGATGTAAAGGTATGTATGTTTTACATAAGGAAAATCGTATTAATAAAACATTTGGGCGTCGTTTTAAGCATTAACACGGTTTTCACTGCATTCTACGTCCAAGCTTGGATAAAATAAATTCATGGATTTTCGCCAAGTAACACCTGATGGATGCGCGTCAGGAAGTTTTCCTTCACAGTTTTGAGAGCAGTGGTGATGAAATAGTTTACACAAATAACTGAGATCAGACTTTTCTTCAAAATATTCATATCCGAAAAAAGTTGACACGATGGAGCATGCGGTGCAGGACTGCCCCGCTTGGGCAGAGCACCGCCGTGTCCTCACGATGGCGATAGGCGAACACCTCTCGCGCCCGGCATTGGTCGAGGCCATGCTGCGGGGCGAGACGGAGTGGGAAGCGGTCGCCTCCTTCTGCGAAGCAGTCATGCTCGCAAAGGAGCGTCCTCCCTCCACCCCGGCTGCAGTGGTCCACGGCGACAGACGTCGGCAGACGATCTCCGGCCACCGTAGGCGCGGGCATGCGAGCAGCGAGTAATGGGCGATTCGCTGTCCGACCAAGGACCATACCCGGGTCGACGGCGCGTTGTTTTCCACGCGCTATTGAGGACCCTGTGGATTTTAGTCAGTACGAGTCTGACAGTCCCTCTGTCCTGGGTGGGAGGACTCATGTGATGATTTTACCACGTAAAAAAAAACGAAAAATGTACAAAACTTTTTGCCGAACACTTACACTGTGCGCACGACTATGGACCAGACTTCTATGCCTGAATCTTTGTTTCCTGATAACTATAACCTTGGGGTATACACCTCAGGCGCCATGTTTATTTTTTGTCACACACAGTGTCTGGAAATGAACTGTTTCACAGGCCACGTGTATCCAAATGTCACACGGATTAAAATCCAGGAAACACAAGGGAAAAAGGGGGCGGTGCAAAACAAAATAATTATATGATTATTATGTAGATTTAAACACGCCCGAACAAAAAAAAATCGTATATACTGGCGCTTAGGGTGTTAAGTCAAGAGTGAATATATTACTTCTAGAGAAGCGTGCTTCACCGTCGACCACATCATCGCTTCATCATCATCATCATCTCAGCCATAGGACGTCCACTGCTGAACATAGGCCTCCCCTTTAGATCTCCACATATACCGGTTGGAAGCGACCTGCATCCAGCGTCTTCCGGCGACCTTTATAAGGTCGTCTGTCCATCTTGTTGGTGGACGTCCTACGCTGCGCTTGCTAGTCCGTGGTCTCCATCATCGCTTATCTATGGCAAACACGAACCTATAGCCAAATAACAACTTATAAGGATCTAGTTCTATTATGCAGACAGAACCCTAAAAACCTACATTTCAAGGATATATAAAGAAAAACGTAACATTCTATATTTATTCTTTAAACCGCAAACTATTGTCATTTAACTTTTTATTCTCTAGTTTACAAGTTTTTACTTGAAAACGGAAAACTTGACTGTTCTATAAATGACCCACAGTTATAGGTAAAAAGTTGATAGATTTTTTTTTTGGTTAATATTTTGTTTACGTCCGAAAATGAGTAAGGAGATTATGGCAACATTTTTTTGCTTAAGGCGGTTGCGTCAGTGCAATGTCAAAATTTTAAACACGCCATCTTGCTTTTAAATTGTTTTATATTTTCCCGCCCTTGCTACCAACAAACTAGCTAGCCATCCCTGCTTCGCCCAGTGCCACCTGCATTGTTATTATCCATAAACACATCCTTGAGACAGCTCAGCCGCAGCGCTCACGACCTTCGTAAGAAAAGTTATTTTACGTTTTTTTTGTGTTTATTTTTGAAATCTGTTCCTTTTTTTTCAAAAAGTTTGAATTTTCACATCGCAGCGACGTCGTAAGCTTACTCCGATAGTGTAAGCTCCTTTATACACATTGCGACACAAGTCTCCGATACCTTACGACTTTGGTATCCAGGCGACTATCTCAATACAAAATAGAGGTTCGTACACAGCCACGCGTCAATAGATACCAAAATCGCAAGGTATCTGAGACTTGCGTCGCGTTGTATACGAAGGGCGGCCTGTTATGCTATTAGAAATCACATCGCTGGACTCTACGATGAGCTCTTCGACGCGACAGCTTTGAGACGCGTCCAATCGCACAGCGCGAGCGCTCACCGTTTGTATAGTGACGATTGTATAGTGACCCACGATTGTATAGTGACGCTGTCAGGTACCTTAGTGCATAGCGACCTTTAGTCCCAGCATAGCGTGTTTACGGTCGCGGGACTTATGATTTACCGTGACCCCGGTACGTAAAGGGCTATTGAAGGACACCGTGGATTTTAGTCAGTACAAGTCTGACAGTCCCTCCCGCTCTGCCCAGAGTGGGACGACTCATTTGATGATTTTACCACGTAAAAAAAAGTATGGCGTGGTCACAAGGCTGTATTTATAGAAAATAGCCATACTGGTCTTGTCAATTTAAAAATATATAAAACTGGTTTATCGTTATCGATAACATAAAGTATCGGATCTTCGTACATCACTAATCAGAATAAAGGCAATTTTATTTCATACACGAGTTCAGTGTGGTACGACCATATCCAATTAGGTATAAATGTGTTTGAACCGGACTGCCTTCTTGTTTTTGAGGACATTTTCCTTAATGCAAGATTGTGATGATAATTTGTTTTATATGTTTTACTTTGTACTTGCTTATAACCGCGATTTCGCTCGCCTGAATTATTCCACAGGGTTGTGCTACTGCTCCACACAAACACTTAACTATTAGGTACCTATCTAAGGTTGGCGCGGGACTGACGAATTACCGTGACCCCGGAAAGTAAATGGCTATTGAAGGACACCGTGGATTTTAGTCAGTACGAGTCTGACAGTCCCTCCCGCTCTGCACTGGGTTTTCTTTTACTTTTCTAAGGTTTTTAAGAGAGCACATCGTACGTCCAATTTTTTTTTTAATATTTCACACGCAGCAACGCTTACATCCCGAAATATAAACGTTTTGTGGAAAAAAAAATACCTTTTTGTAATTAATAAACTTTAAAACTGAACCAAGGAATTTGACAACATCAATAAATTCCGAATGTAAGTATTCCGTCAGCCAGAGTTTTAAAAATAATGGACAAGTATGTTTTCTTTTGTTAAATCAATGAAAACAAAGATAGAACGCATTAAAACTCGAGAGTTGGGGCTCTTGACGTCAGAACTCTGTAAAAATTGTACCAAGTTGTGAGGTATTGTCATATTTAAAATCGGTGGTAAATAACAAAACAATATTTTGTTTATTTAATTGCAAACAATATTTCTGGAAACCTCAATGAAACGAGTTTATCAATAGTCACCAAACATACGAGTAAAGAGTACCTAATGATTAATTCTTAATTATAATGACTCATTTGTCATTACTACAATAATCTCTTCTTCCCTAATACATAGTCGTAATATTATAAATGCGAAATTGTACACCTATGTTTGTATGTACCGTTTTAACCGCAAAACGGCTGAACCTATTTTCATTGATTTTGGTACTGAGATAGATGTGACCTCATAGACGGATCTAGGTTTATGAGGGAAGGGGCAGCTGTATCATTGGTAAGTATTTTTTTCCGAAATATTTTTGCCTTAATTCTTCTAAAGTAACTAGATTATTAACGCCAAATACCTATCAAGAATTGCACTGACTAGTTTAATTAGTAAATAATTTAATCATTTCAAAGCGTGACCTAAATCGGAATTAATCCAGCCATCTTGCTTTTCCTCTGTTCAAGTGTTGCCCGCAATATAAAATATATAAATTCGGGGAGAATGTGACAGGAGAACAATTATGTTTTTATGCGAATTTAAATAATTGTAAACGCGCGTACAGGAATAATATTGGCCTAAAAGGTTAAAAAATATTTCTTAAAAAAAAATACTCGATTTTCCCTCATATTTTTTAGACAGCTGTTTTTCATTACCACAGGTATTTACGAGTATTTTTCTAAAATCTTGTTTACATTTTTTTTAATTGTATGTACCAGATAAGTGATTGGAACTAGATGAGCAATGCCAAATACTAAGAATTACATTGACTAATTACTGTCACAATATCTCATAAATCATAAACAAACAGATAACTATCCAACTGTTTACCTTGGTCTGATAGCAAGTCAGTTACATTTTATCTAAAGATAATAATTACCTATGACGCGTATTTGCTCTCCATTTATTCTTCAAAATTACAATACGTTATTCTACACAACATTATTTTTTGTTGATGCGAAACCCGATACACCAGTCTAGTATTTTTGTGTAAAGAATCTATGTACGAAATTTTAAAACCGTATCATAAAAAATCACAAGGTTATAAGTATGTATATTACCTAGTTGTCCGTTCAAAAACATGCTCATTTCGTAGTAGGTACACCGGCGTAAACCCCGCGTCTCCTGTGTTATACACTCATGATAATAGCTTGGCAATAGGTTCCTAACCGTACGGTGATTATATTGTAATTAACTGGTAATAAAATTTAATTAAAACATTTCTGGAAAAAAAATAAAACATAGTGTAAAAAATATTGGAATCGAATCAGTTACTGATTCTGAACAAACTATATTCAGGTTTCGCATATACTAAAAATAATGTTGTATATGCGGCGACGCTGTCTGCGCCATTTTGTGATTTCATGCACGCTTTTCTAATACTTACACGTTCATTTTATGAAAAACTAAATAATAACATTAACTAACTATAGGGGCACACTATCACATACTTTTTTTTTGGAATTAATGTTCTTTTTTTTGCAGATTTACGTAAAAACTTTATTGTTTTAAAGATATTTTTGAGGAATGAATAAGTCAGTTGCGAGCGGGGCTCGAGCCTGCGTCTTCTGGATAAGTATTCCAGACGCCTTACCAATTAGGCTATCGCAACCATTAATCTCGAAGCTGACTTTCCCATTCTCTTGTTCGAGACGCAGGTTCGAGCCCCGCTCGCAACAGTCGTAACTGAATCTGGGGGCACGGCAGTGCCCCAGCCAAGTCTCGAGCAAAACGGGCACGGCCGTACCATCTTTTCTCGATGCGATTCGTGGCTGTTTCGCCCCCCCTATATCTTCGACGTGGACAAAGCTAGGAGTTTAGGTTCAGTCAGTTCATCAGTCAGTTCAGGTTCAGTCACTATAATTATAATATAAAGAAAACTATTGATACAATTACTAAATGTTGATTTATAACTACAAAATAATTTGAATAGGACTTGGCTTCTATGAGATCTCAAAACTTTTTACGATGGAAAGACTGCATCGAGAGACTTGGCATTTTTTTACATTTAATGTTTTTGGTGGGATTTTTCATTTCTCAAAAATATCTTTGCGAAGACGCGACCCAGACGTTATCTATATATGTATAAAAAATGTTATGTTGATTTATGTACACTTCAAAAACTCAAAAAGTTCTGCACCCAACAATCCGCATCAAGTATTGTTTTATCTATTTTTTGCATCAGTCACATATCCGCGACCGCGAAAAAACAGTTTTTTTGTGCCACCGCGAAGTGTGGCAGGGTACAGCTAGTTACGTATAAATGTATGCCTTTATTGTTTCAGTTTTTCTTATTTATTTTTCCTTTAACTTAAGGAAAATGTAGAATGAAACAAACCGCAGCTATTCTTTCGAACTAATAACTGCAGTACTTACCTAGCGTCATCATTGCATGACCAAGGATCATTTTAGATCGTCACCTTACGCCTGCCTTGTCCCAACTATGTTCTGGTCTCCTTTCAGTCTAACTGGATGCAGTTGAATATCAGTATGTTACATGGAGCCACTGACTATCTGATCTACACAGCCAAGTAAGTATGAATATTATATCTCTTGGGTCTTTTTACAAGACTTTCGCGGCCACTGAAAACCTTTAACGACTGTGAACGATATACAAATGACAGCCGGGACCAACAGCTTGACATGTTTTCTGAGGTTTTTTTTTACGTCTTAAAATCATCAAATAAGTCCTCCCACACAGGGCAGGGCGGGAGGGACTGTCAGACTTGACTGACTAAAATCCACGGTGTCCTTCAACAGCCCTTTACGTATCGGGGTCACGGTAATTCGTGAGTCCCGCGACCCCGGCAGGCTTTGGCCCTCTACAGGCCCCGTCACTATGCTGACACTCCTTGAGGCGCGCGTGGAACACAACGCGCCGTCGACCCGGGCATGGTCCATGGTCGGACAGCGAGTCGCCCATTACTCGCCGCCCGCATGCCCGATGTCTTTTGAAGCTTAACAGACACTCGCTTAGGTGCAACCCATTCACTATCTTCGAGAAGGGCAGCTGAGCCCTCGTCTACGGTGGCCGGAAGTTGCCACGCAATGTCCGACGCCTCTCGTGGCGTGGATAACTTGCCGTCCGATCACGGACCATGCCCGGATCGACGGCGCGTCGCATTCCACGCGCGCTTCAAAGAGCTGTCAGTAATCGATTCGAATTAGACGGCCAAAGCCTGCTGGGACTGTTTCATCAGTTAACCGTAAACCTGGAACGTGAAAGACTATTGAAGGATCACCGCGGATTTTAGTCTGTACGAGTCTGACAGACACTCCCGTCCCACCCTGAGTAGAAGAACTCATTTGATGATTTTACCACAATGCGCGTCTCTGAGTCTTGTGTGGCTGTTGAAAAGGAGGATTTCCTCTCCCTCACGTATTCCACCTGAAGATTGACCCTCTGTTATTTTTTAGCCAAGAGCTCCCTCATTGAAGATCGAATTAGCGTTGTAATATTACTTTGTATTCCATGAAACCTTTAAGCAACCTCAAGGACGGCTGTAATCAGTTTCACAATGGCCCTAAAAATAAACCCTACGTTTGACTTTGAAATGTTCTTGAATGTCAAATGAGAAATTAGAAGGGAGGTTTATGGCTGTGAGTAACGTTTTGTGAATCAATAATGTTTTGTGAAACTGGTAGTGACATGCACGATTCCTGAGTAAAATTCTGTAGGTAAACCTAAGTTATTATCACTCGTTACTGGTGGCTAAATAATGACAGCCTTACAGGTATTTCTTCAAAGCTAAACCGCGTTTATCGAAGTTGGGTGGCCACCTGATATAGACGGCCTTATTACAAAAAACTGAATAAACCTTGGTTTAAACCTGGACTATCAAGTCCAGGCTTATCTGCAGAACATGGTTTAAATTTCCCCGTATTACAAAACTTAGATAAAACGCGGAACTTAGTACCGTCATTTGAACCATTGTATAAACAATTAAATACACCGTGTGTTATAAAAATTAAATCTACCATGTTTAAATCCATTTTGGGTGAAAATAACATAAATACAACAACACAACGAAAAAGTTAACATGAGAAACTTTGACACACCTTTGACAGCTACTACTGTTAGACCATGGTTTATCGCAAAACCACGAATTGTAATAACGTTTGTGTAAACCGTAGTTTTTCGTAATTTAAATCTGGGTTTTTGGTTAAACCCCATTTGTAATAAGACGGAGAGAGTTTTATCCGTGCCTCGAAAAGCAAGTAAAGCTGTTGGTCCCGCTCCCGGCTGTCATTTGTAAGTAGATCTTTGTCAGACGTTTCTTATAGATTTAATTTGTTTTGGATATCAGCTAGGCTGTCGCTCAATGTTTTCAATTGCCTTAACATGAGGATTTTAAACGATATTAAAATAAATAAATACCTAGGTATACATATCAAGCTTGTTACTAAATAAGGTTGTGTCTAATTAAGTATATGATTAGATTAGGACGAAAGGCAAGAAAGGTTTAAATTTTAGGCTCACAAGCCAAATAACCAGCCAATCTTACCTACTAGATATTATAATATCTATGTAAATAATTAAATAGATACATTTACAGACAAAGAAATACTTAAAATACAGATTACTGATAGTCAAAATGTTTAGAACGAGATATATAATCGATGTACATGTTTATTAAGATCAATGAATTGGCTATTTAACAGTAGCTATAAATTACAAATATAATTAGTCCGTCATTTAGAGTTTAAAAAAATAACGGCCACATATTTTTTCTTTTGTAAAATCAATGAATATTCACCAAAATACAATGCATCAAAACTCGATAGTGGGGGCTCGTGACGTCAGAATTCAGTAGAAATTGTACTGAATTGGGACGTATTACCAATTTTGAAAGCATCGTAACTCCTTCAATTTTGGTTTACGAAACAAAAGAAAAAATACGGTTCGAATATTTTTTGATCATAGTGACTGACTAATTATAATTTTTCAGTCAAATAGCCAATTCTTGTCACTTATATAAATTCAAACCTATTTAGAATTCTGCAGAGTCGCTAACTGCCCGAGTACTCGTATGATGTGATATAATAATGTAATAGCTACTTATCTAAAAGAGGAAAATCCAGCGTTTCCTCTTTCGACTATGGTTTGTTTGTCATCTTTAACGTGAATGGGTCTTTTTTATGTTTGCACAAAGAGGTTATACCATGCCTCAGTAACCACGATTGTCTACGGTCCGTCCATCCACAGGAGCTGTTTCATAGCATGACAAAGACATTCTTTAGGGTGCCTTCCCACATAGAGAAGTGCTATGCAGCTATGCTGCGAGAATGTTAAAGCCAAGCCGTAGCTGTGATATTTTCCACTGATACTAAGCTATGAAGCGGTGCGAGTAAGATGAGCTATGAAGATCGCCGCCGCAAAGTAGCTGCGCGAGGAAGATGCGCAGCTTGAGCTATGCGATGTATCGATAGTAGGGAAGACGACCCATAGCAGGCATCCATAGCACGCATCCATATCACGCATCCATAACACACGTCCATAGCACACATCCATAACACGCATCCTTCCATATAAAAAAAAACATATCTTAGGAGAATCCGTTTCCACCAGTGCCATACTATGTGCACCAATGAATATAATTGGTGGATATCAAACGCATCTATAGCAACGTAGCATAGCACATCTTTGGTAGAAAAGCAGCCTTATGGTCACCAGAACCTTGAAACTGATCAAAATCTCAAAGCTAAATAAATCTTAAAATTATTACGGTACAGATGTCAGTACATCAAGCAACCACAATCTGTCAAATTTCTTAAATAGATTTTCAACCTTATCACAATAGTGGAAGGTTAATGTTCGATTGGTAATCCTACTGGTGTGTGGAATCTGACCCATCGAGTGCTAATTGCAGCTTGGATTCCCACACGGAATAAATATCCGTATATCCCACGACACAGAAGAATAACCCAGTGCGGGGCAAGGTTTAAAAAGGAACCCAAATCTCACTGGCATCTTCCATAATGAGTTTCTCCCCAACTTATTACAAAAACATTATTTAAAAAGTGGCAACACTGCCAACTATCAACCTAAAAACGTTACTCATAAATGCTAAAATTTCGATGTTTTGAAAAATATTTAGTATAATTCCGCGACAAAAATCCAGGGTTGGATGCAGGATACAGTTCCTTGAAACCCACGGGAACCCAGCAGGCTTTGGCCCTCTAAGTGGGGCCCATCATGTTGCTGAAAGCTTTTAGAGGCGCGCGTGGAACACGTCGCACCGTCAACCCGGGCATGGTCCATAATGATCGGACAGTGAGTCGCCCATTACTCACCGTCCGCACGCCCGCGTCTACGGTATCCAGAAATCGCCCCGCGGCAGCTGGGTCGTGTGGTGAAATCTGTCCTTTCCCTCACGCGTCCCGCCTTCTTCGCTTGCATGGCTGCTTCGCAGAAGGACACTTTACATCGAAATCGTTTTGTCTCATTATTAATTTTACGCAAAGTAACTGTTCGTATAATTTAAAGTATAATGTATAACCAGCGATACAACGGCAAGAATATAAAGAACAAACTATAAATAAACAAATAAATTCAATGAACAACAGACTACAACATTTAATGGAGTTTCCATCATTAACAGACGCGCAGTAACGTGACTCAGATATCTTGAATATTAATGTTTGGAATTGTTTACTGTTGTCTTAGATAAGTCTTGTTTTAGACAGCCTTAATTAGTGGCCTTACTGTCAATTAGATTAACAATGGGTTTAAGATTGGAAGTGAGGTTGAGAATCCTTTTACAGTAAGTCCCTCTGCTGGGACACGGAACTCTTTTACCTTTGTCAAACAGACGCGCGAGTCCGAAGCGATACCGAACCGAAGCGAGACGTCAGTCCGATAGTTCTGTCACGCTATCGGATCGCTTTCGCTTTTCTATGTGACTGGATTCAAACAATTCCATACATTACAAATAAAAACGTCACGCTTCGCATTCGCCACGCCAGTCTGTTTGACAAAGGCTTTTATCAGAGGGAGTCGGCCGTAATCTGCCACAGTGACTCGTGTAGATTTGCAGTTGTTGCATTTAGTATAGATTTTTTTTCTTTTACATTACATTTTTTGGGAGCAACCTTCACAGACATACAAAAAAGATTTCATCACAATCAGACGCCTGCCAGGGTCGCGGGTGTGTCTCATCAGGAAACCGCGACCCCGGAACGTAAAGGGCTATTGAAGAATCACCGTGAATTTTAAACAGTATACAAGTCTGAAAGTCCCTCCCGCCCCGTCCTGGGAGAATTCACTTGATGATTTTACCACGATAAAAAAAAAACACAATCAGATCGATATATTTATTCTCAACGTATCTAGGGTTGACGCACCATGTTTTTAACCGACTTCAAAAAGGAGGAAGTTCTGAATTCGTTCGATATTTGTTTTCTTCGGTACTTCTCACAAACATTAGTTTTTATCACACATTCGTCACATCAGCCAATTGCCATCCTCTACTGAACGTAAGCCTCCAAACAGCGCTAACCATCCCGGTCTTGGGCAGTCGCCATCCATCCGCTGCCAGCCGCCTTCTTCAAATCATCGATCCATCGTGCCGCAGGTCGTCCCTTACTACATTTTTTATAAAGTAACTAGCTGTTTTCCGGGGTTACAATCCCGCTGCTGCCGAGCGCCGGCCTATTGATTGTCGCGAGGTTTTATAAACCTTCCTCGATAATTGGACTATCCAACATAATGAGTTTTTGAAGTGAAAACTTCTTTAGCGGCGTTGTGTACTTTTTTTGGAATGGGTAAAAAATGTTAAACTCGCGTCAGGACACGTGACCTGATCGAAAATTCGTAAAACGGCGCAGGGCGCTTGCGCGAATTTTCGTGTGTGTTTATTACTATTCAAGTTTTCACTTCTAACGACACTCCCAGAGTGCAACCCCTTTTTTTTTCATTTAGAACCAGTCGTTTCTGACATTAGCGCGTTTAACCAAACAAACTATTCAGATTCATAATATTAGTAGCATTATAATATTGGGCATGCGGGCAGCGAGTAATGGGCAACTCGCTGTCCGACCATGGACCATGCCCGGGTCGACGGTGCGTTGTGTTCCACGCGCGTCTCAAAGAGTATCAGCAAAATGACGGGGCCCCCCTCTATAGGGCCAAAGCCTGCCGGGGTCACGGGACTCACGAATTACCGTGACCCCGGTACGTACAGGGCTATTGAAGGACACCGTGGATTTTAGTCAGTACAAGTCTGACAGTCCCTCCCGCTCTGCCCTGGGTGGGAGGACTCGTAAGATGATTTTACTACGTGAAAAAAAAAGATATTATTCTTCAATACTTGATTTTTATTTGCCTTTTTGTTATTAGTTTTAAAAAACTCAGTGGGTGTCCATCCGTAAGTCGAAAGGTCGGTTTTTATATTAAATAACATTCATAATACAAAGCCTTTCCGCCCACGATCACCGCCCGCTTCAACTGTCAGAATATTTTAGTAAAGAAAATGTTTCCACGCCCACTCCAACTAAGAAAAAATTCGTCTAGAATTCTTACCATTAGAAACAAAAAGCTGAATTTATTATTGCACTACGCTAACAAGAAAATGTATTGATACGGGGTAGGTAGTTTTATTGTCATGTTTGATTGTATTATATTGATTTTTAATCTATAACTTATAACAAAATTAACAATGGAATAAAGTGACTATAATTTACGGGGTAATTGAGTTACTTATAATGGCAATATTTTTTTTTCCATTATTTGACAACTCCAATATCCTGTGTGACCAGGAAGGGGTTTAAAAATACCAATAAATTTTTAAAAAAAAATCTTAAACTATTATTCTTATACTGTATGAAGGCCGCAATAGTACAGAATATTCCATTTTACGAATTTTATCGCAATTTAAATTATGATTAATGCCAAAGCGGCCTTTTTAGACCCCTAATGTATGAACGTGGATGAGATGAAAAAAGTAGGTAAGGATGAAGCTAACGAGTTGCAGGAATGTGTTATGGGTTACCGCAGCCCTGGAAATCAAAGAGCAATTGAAGGAAACAAAGCGATTTTAGTCGGTACTTAATGTTATCAAAATGAAAGTTTGCAAGGAATGATGAATTTGATATTTTCTATTTTAGCCTATTTTGATAAAACTATCCTCCTATATTGATAGATAGGTATATATTCAGATATATACCTATCTAATCATCCTTATGTGTAACAAAAACTATTTAGTACAGTAAACCACAGATAATTAATAAACTAAACTCAGGACAGATGTCAAGTATCATTAACGAGTAAGTTATTGATTTAATATGCAATGTAGGTGACCTATTTAGTTGCATGATCCCCGAGTTTTCCTGGCTAACGAATGCTATATGATTTTACTAGTATTAAGGTGGAATTCACATTTTAATATGTCCAAGTCAATTATACGTAAGAGGACGTAATCAAATTGAAAAGGGTATGCTTAGATGGTTCGGGCATAAATAAATAATAATAAATAAATAAAAATTCCACAACTACCACACAACGCCATCTAGTCCCAAGCTAAGCAGAGCTTGTGTTATGGGTACTAGACAACTGATAAACAAACTTTATATATTTCTAAATACATACATATTATAGATAAATTACACCCAGACACAGAACAAATGATCGTGCTCATCACACAAACATTTGTCCTGCGTAGGAATCGAACCCACGACCTCCGGCATAGCAGTCAGGGTCACAAACCACTAGACCAACAGGCCTGTCTCATGCATGTTGAGAGGATGAGTGTAAAGCGACTAACAAAAGAAATTTATAAGGCAGAGGTGAGTGGCAACGCCGGGAGGGGACGCCCTAGGAAGACCTACACTGACCTTATTGGTGAAGTGCTTCAGAAAGGCCGGGTGCGTAGTACTAGCAATCGGCGTGCTTGTATGACCAGATTTATGAATGTGGATGAGGGGAAAGGAGTATGTAAGGATCGCAGCAGGCGGTCTGTAGTTCCTGCCTACGCCTATGGAAAGAACGCGTGAGTCAATACACCTCCATCTACTGTCACCTAAAAATATCGTTTAGGATAAAAATTCTTTCTGCAAATTAATTTTCAATATTTTTTTATCTTGTTAGTTACTTTCTAAGTATTGAAGAGCGTGCATGTGGAAGAAAATAATGCATGATGTAACAATAATGACGCATCACAGCTTCATGCTTACGTGATTGCATAGTTTCTTGTTTCTTTCCTTTGGAAAAACCCGATCTTTGTTGGCCCCTAAAGTTGGAAGGATGCCCAAAAAAATTGCGATCGCGACCCCTTTTTTGAACAAAAGACGTGCATTGGTTGACAATGAATGTTCCTTTCATTTCTTGCTTTGAAATGTATAATATGAAGTGTATCTTTTGAGTCGTATTATCTGAGTAATCTATATATATATATAAATGTTATGTTGGTTTGTGTACGCTTCAAAAACTCAAAAAGTTCTGCACCGATTGAGATACACATATCTTCTCAACTATTCAATCACAATGTGCCACAGCGAAGCGTGGCTGGGTACAGCTACCCAGTAGTCTACCCAGTTGTCTTTGGGACTCTAAAAACCGACAGTAGCTTGGACGATTGTTTTTTTTTATTTTCTATGGATTAAACCGTGCCGTAGCGTGTCTCTAATTTTTAGGACAAGTATATTTAAAATTGTGTCAAAAATATGAATGCATTAACAAATGCAGTGTCTTTATCGACAAGCCCCAATTACTCGAATGGGACTTGACGAGAATAGTCGATATCGGCTTTGTTGACAAAAGGGAGAGAAAAAATGAGACTTTCAGATATTTAACTGTCAGAATTTTAGTGTATTTACACCTTGTCTCTTCTCTCTCTAACCTTTTGAGGAATGGAGACGTGCTAATTCAAGTCAAGTTAATTAAGTTACCTGCAAATTGTTACCTATCTACCAAAGCTTTATAAGGTACTAGCTTTTGCCCGCGACTTCGTTCGCGTGGAATAGTGACTTCCGGCAGATTTTTGTTTTTTTTTGTAATAATAAAAATAAAAACTATCCTATGTCCTTTCTCAAGTTCCAAACTATGTCTGTACCAAATTTCACACAAATCGGTTCAGCAGTTTAGGCGTAAAGAAAAGACAGACAGATAGACAGAGTTACTTTTGCATTTATAATATTAGTTTGAATGATATTATAACCTAAAACAGTTTATTGTTTTTTCTCTCAGTGAACTTTGACTTATTTTGTACGTTTATCTACAACACAATATCTACAAACAAGCAATGTTCCATAGTTACAAGTGATTACAATTTCCGTTCATTTTATAATCAAGAATGGGTCTAAAGCTAGTCTTACTCGATGCCAGACGTAAATATTTTGATATCAGCATAAGTAACAAATCAAAACAATTCAAGCGCCCACTTTGGTTACAAAACAGAATCTGTATCAGGATATTCAAGTCGAATTTACCGTAAACATCATCAAAATTCACAGCGAAACTTTGGTATTTATCATTAAAAATGTTTTAACAGCTGAATTCAGTTATCGCTTTAATATTAATCCGACGTTTGGTGCAGAAAATGAATGATTTCTGCATTTGGTCGCCTAATCATGACGTATCATACTCAGCACAACACGTAACAAGGATAATATTTCGCGAAATGTCGGTAACGATCGGCTGTATTCGCAATTTCTGTCCCTCTTGCACCCGTGTAAAAGCCAATCACGTCACGCTATCGAATTTCCGTGCTCTTCTCTTTATGTTGGCTCCGTCAGTACATATTTTTAGATTGTGCAGTGCAGACGTATCGTAAGAAACATTTTATCGGTGATTTTTTAAAACGAAATTCAAGAATTAAAGCTTTGTTTACTGTATTGGACGTGATAACCGTGTTGAAATGGCTAAGGTAAACTATTATTTGGTTCTCAAAGTTAAGTTAATATGGTTGACAAGAGAGATTACACGAAAAATGTGTAGTTTTTTTTTTTGCACGGAACGTCGCACCACCAGTGACGTATTGTCTCGGAAGATAACTCGCACCATATTTTGGTAATAAACCTTTTTTTGGTAGACTTTTCATCAATAAAACTATTTTGAACAAATTAAGTAACATAATTTAAAACCACGGCTTATATAATTCTATTTTTAATTGATGTAAATAAACAGTTTTAAATAAATAAAAAAATATCAACACTTGGACACGGAAGGTAAATAAATTAAACCGCGAATTCCGTCGCGCTGTTATTAATGAAAATGATTTGTTTCTTATCTTTTTGTTTTAATCAACTTTTTATCATAATAAAATAGAAAAAAAAACATACAAAGCAGGCAAATTTTTATTGCATTGCAGGTAACATTATTATATCAACGTCAAAATCAATAACTTTTGAAAAAAATGTCATAACAAAATTGCCACATCAATCACTTCCCGTAATTCATGTGAATTTGAATAAAATGCCATGAAATGGAGGAGAAAGGCAAGTAATTAGGTATATTCTTTCTATGACTGTATGTGACGCACATTTAAAAACTTTCCTCATGTAGCAGTAATTGTTGTTTGCTGTGTATCATTATTTGTTACAAGATTAAAATGTGTCATGTTTTCTACAGTAGTTATTTGTTTGTAGATTTATATGTTGAAATAATTTAACCATGCAGGCAGGTACGGCACGTCTTTCAGATAAGGAATTCTCGAACACAACATTGTGATGTTCGCTTTATGATATTTCACATTAACTGCCTCTGTTTCTACTTGTATATACCCGAGTATTGCACTAAATGTAATTGCTCGTGAATAGTTCATATTTATAAACCATAAAGTGTTAACAATGAGTAATTAATAGACATATCTTATTTCCTAGGACAGTCATTTGATATTGTTGGTTTGGTTACTTCCATCAATTTTAGATAAAATCTTTATCTTTTATAAGTTGGCTTTGCTACACCAATTAGACGCATGATATCAGTAATTTTTAAAAGGAATGCGTTTCATAATTATCAAACACTTCGTTAACTACAACAATTATTTATTTCCAACCATTGCGTACGAATAATATGAAACAGACCTGGGTATTTATAATTATAATATGGCAACCCCAAACTCAGCTGTCATGGTCCAATGTCGGCCGGTCGGGTGGTGTTTTTGCGTGATATCGATCGAATTTGATACAATTAAATGTCGTACACTATTAAGAATTTACTAATTCAGGCTAGAAACAAATATAAGAAGTTCCTGGATATCAATAAAAGCGGATTCATGGTAAGTGTCCATTAATTCTTTAAGAAAATGGCGTTTTAAATGAAAACTCGCAGTAGGCGTAGATCATGCCTCTTTTAAGTCGGAAAAAACCTTCAATTAGCACTAATTTACTTTGTTCTTGCCTTGAGATTGTTGGAAAATGATTAGAGTACAATAAAAGTAGAATTTGTTGAAAATTTGAGGCGTTTTTAAGGTTATTCTTGTGTTTTCCAATTGTGGGCTATAAAGATTTAATGTGCGTGTTTTATTAATCTTTTAGCTTTTAATCTTTAAACACGTATGTTATCGGCAACATGTGAAAGTAAACAATGCCTTTGGCGCCAATTACGTTCCTAATTATGGCTGTAAAAGTCGTAATTTATTGAAAAATAATCTCTTTAGATTTTGTTTACATAATATCTCTTATCTGTAGGTAGATATATATAATAAAATCGTCAACTATAATGTGGTGTTGTGGTTAAGTCCTCGCCTAATACACTAACTTGAATACACCCGAAATTAATTTCAAATTTCAGTCCAATTACTTAGTTTTTGCCGACTGCTTCTGATTGGACATCTTTAAAACTCAGACAGGCAAATTCGGTTGTTACAGTTAAACATCTAACAGAAAATAATAAAGAACCAAAGTAGATTATTAATTTCAAGCATTAAAAGGGCAATGTGGTGCTGGAACGCAATGTATTTATTTTTTGTTATGGTAAAAACATCAAATGAGTGTCCTAAATCCTACCCAGGGTGGAATGGGAGGGACTGTCAGATACTGACTAAAATCCACGTTATCCTTCAGTAGCCCTTTACGTTCCAGGGTCAATGTTACCTAATGAGACGCACAACCTGTAACGCATAAGGCAACTAGAAACGGGTTTGTTTATAGTCAGTCAACGTCTAGTTTGATGACTGGTTAACCCAAAAGAGATAATCAATGCTTACGCTTTCTTTGTCTTGGACGTTTTCCTCTTCGTTTAGACTTACAACACAGCAGTTACAGGCTTGTACTGCTCATAATATTGATTTTTTGTCAGCAAGGTTAGCGCAGTGGCTGAGCAATTGGTTCCATTGTAGGACCTACTAATACTTGTTCCGGGCCTGGGTGTTTGTGAGTTCTTATGTTTGTAACACCTACGACACAGGAGAAATTCTGAGAATGGGGCAAATAAAAAAAAAAAACCTTTTTTATTTCTGGCTCATGCCTGACTCTTGTCTGATGGTAAGCGAAGATGTGGTTGATGGTGAAGCACGTTTTTAGTCCTTCAAGATGACCATAGTATTTGAGTCATTGCCACAAACCACGAAACGAAGATGCTAAGGCCTCAGAGTCTTCACAGAGCATCAGAAAATTATCTTATGTTCTTCTTCAGGAAATACTTGTATTTTTGTGTATGTTTGTAACGAATAAACTCACCGATTCAAAAATTCTTTCACCCGTTGAATACTGTGTTGTTTCTGAGTGACATACGCAATAAGAGGGGGGGTAAGCGGGTGAAGCCGCTGGCAAAAGCTTATTTAAAATGCATTGCCCCACATTTAACGTATATAACACACCAAATTTATTTTGTGTTGGGGTAGCCAATGACACACAGCACGGCAGTCAATCGCTGGTGTTGCAGGTGTCCATAGACTCAGTGACCACACACCATCATGCAGGCCATATTTTTGTTTTTTTTGTATGCTTGTTGTTTACCATTATGGTATAGAAAAGAGAAAGATGAGTGTCTTTGAAAGGTGATAAGTAGCAGCTCTAGTAAGACTGGTTATGCCACATCAAATGTTAATTAAGATATCATTATTGAATTAAATAATTATGAATTGTTGACAAAAAAAGGAGATACAATACTGCTACAACCTTCAATGGATAAATGGTGTTTGTGTGTGTGAGTTTCTATGTTTTGTAAACGCACCCACGACACAGGAGAAATTCCTAGTGCGGGGCAACATTCTTTTACAAAAGAAAAAAATAAGTGAAATTGTGTTGCAATGTTTTTTCCTTTATAAATGTAGTTTTCTTTACTAACCGAGTTTTCCTTTAAGTTTATTTTCCTCGGGCAGCGAGTAACGGGCAACTCGCTGTCCGACTGTGGACCATGCCCGGGTCGACGGCGCATTGTGTTCCACGCGCGCCTCAGAGAGTGTCAGGAAAAATGATGTGCCCCCCCTCTAGAGGGCCAAAGCCTGCCTGGGTCGCGGGACTTATGAATTATCGTGACCTCGGCACGTAAAGGGCTATTGAAGGACAACGTGGATTTTAGTCAGTACGAGTATGACAGTCCCTCCCACTCTGCCCTGGGTGGGAGGACTCATTTGATGATATTACCAGGCTAAAAAAAGTGTATTTTCCTGCTTTGTTCAGTATAATAGTCAGATTATTAGTATAAAATTTTCTATCTATATTATAACTGTTTTCCGTGATTTCTCCCCTGCTGCTCGGCTCCTAGACCTTCCCAGATAAAAAGCCTATTCAACACATAAATATTTTTTCAATTCTAATCTTTAGTTCCTGAAATTGGCGATAGCGATCAGCCAGCAGTTACTGGGTTGTGGAGGTCCGACAGGCAGTCGCTCCATGTAAAATACTGATATCCAGCTGCATCTGGTTTAACTGGAAGCCGACCCCAATATAGTTGGGAAAAGGCTAGGCAGATGATGAGTTCCTGAGATTAGCGGGGTGCTCATATATCAAGGTTTCTACTTTTAAAATCTTATTGTGTTTTCGAAACACAGTTATGTTTACGTTTCACAGTTTTTCCATCAGTTAAAATTATCAGATATCCGTAAAAAATATTCCATTACCTCGGACATAAATAAAATGTGTGTCAGATTATTATCTTTTTCGACGTATTAAATGATAACTTGTCTCAAACGGGTAAATATATGTTTGTCACGTATCGCTTTTTTTTTTCTGTGTCACCTTGCAGATCAACCTAGTTGTGAGCTGCTTAATCGGACTTTTCTGTGGATGCCTTAAATGACTCTAAGGCGTCCAGCCGGGCCCTCTACGGGGCCCCTGTGTGGGCCCTAAGCATCCGGACGCGACCACTCAAGCTGGTCGCATGCCAGAGGGTCATGGCTATCCGGATGATCCGGGGATACCGCACGATCGCCGGCGAATCAACCAACCTCCTAGCGGGATTGCTGCCCTGGGATCTGGAGGCGACTGCCCTCCAGCGCGTCTACGAATGGCGCGTGGAGGCGCAGCGTCGGGGCGAATCCCCGCTGCCTCGACAAGTCGAGGCGCGGCGGGAAGAGCTCCGGCGCGATCTCAGGGCAGTATGGAGGGAGCGACTGTCGCAACCGAGGTCCGGGTAAGACCCCTCTTTGAGGAGTGGCTGGATAGGCGTCACGGCGTCCTGACCTACCGCATGACGCAGGTCCTCACCGGACACGGAAGTTTCGGGAGGTTCCTGTGTCTGATAGGGAGGGAAGAAACGCCTGGGTGTCACCACTGCGAGGATCGTCCGGAGGACACGGTGGAGCATACGGTGCAGGACTGCCCCGCTTGGGCAGAGCACCGCCGTGTCCTTACGACGGCGATAGGCGGAGACCTCTCGCGCCCGGCATTGGTCGAGGCCATGCTGCGGGGCGAGACGGAGTGCGAAGCGGTCGCCTCCTTCTGCGAAGCAGTCATGCTCGTGAAGGAGGAGGCGGGCCGCCTGAGGGAGAGGACAGCGTCCTCCCTCCACCCCAGCCGCAGTGGTAGACGCCCACGGCGTCGGACGTCGCAAGACGATCTCCGGCCACCGTAGGCGCGGGCATGCGGGCAGCGAGTAATGGGCGACTCGCTGTCCGACCATGGACCATGCCCGGGTCGACGGCGCGTTGTGTTCCACGCGCGCCTCAAAGAGTGTCAGCATAGTGACGGGGCCTGTAGAGGGCCAAAGCCTGCCGGGGTCGCGGGACCAAGGGATTACCGTGACCCCGGTACGTAAAGGGCTAGTGAAGGACACCGTGGATTTTAGTCAGTACAAGTCTGACAGTCCCTCCCGCCCTGCCCTGGGTGGGAGGACTCATTTGATGATTTTACCACGATAAAAAAAAAAAAAAAAAGGCGTCCAGCCGGCTGCTTATAAATAAAAAAACCGGCCAAGTGCGAGTCGGACTCGCGCACCGAGGGTTCCGTACAAACCTGCAAGGTTTACAAAGTTCGTTCATTACGACAATCGAGTCATAACTATGGTATTTTTATTGCAAAATGAAATTCATAACATTACAATGGGGAAAGATGGAGGAGCATAAATTTAAGACAAAGATCTCTTTATCATTAACTGTCATTCTAGTCCAGGTAATTACTGCGCCGACAATTAGATCTAAGTATTTGATATGAATTTCAACTTGATAGCTCTACGCGTTCATGAGGAAAAAAGTAATAAGTTTATATATTTTGTAATGTAACTAAAAATTTAAGGTTTTCGGAATATTTCCTTTATGTGTGCTATAAAACGTTGCTTCATGCCAAATTTCAAGATTCTAGGTCGACTGGAAGTACCCTTTAGGTTTTGATTCCCTTGCGAGTACTTGCGAGTTTCAAAATATGCAGCTTAAATTGCTGTTTCTTTTGATTGCGTTGACATAGAAGTTTGATTTTGTTACAGCTTAAAGGTATTATAGACCTGAGTATTTGGTATGAATTTCAATTTAATACCTCTACGCGTTTATGAGGAAATGGGTAGTAAGTTTAAAATTATTAAAAAATATATATAATGTGATGTAACTAAAAATTTATGGTTTTCGTAATTTTTTCTTTATCTATGCTATAAGACGTTGCTTCGTACCAAATTTCAGGATTCTGAGTTCACGGGAAGCACCCTGTAGGTTTTGATTCCCTTGCAAGTGTCGAAAATTTGCGGCATAAACGGCTGTATCTTTTGATTGCGTTGGCTTAGAAGTTTGATTTTTTCACAGCTTCAAGGGACAGTAGACCTGAGTAATTGATATAAATTTCAGCTTCATACCTCCACGCGTTCCTGAGAAAAAGGGTCTTGACAGACGGACGGACAGACAGACGGACAACAAAGTGATCCTATAAGGGTTCCGTTTTTTTCCTTTTGAGGTACGGAACCCTAAAAACTACAAACTAAGTGATCACACGCTAAGGCACCCCCTGCGGTCGCGGGACTTATGATTTACGAAGTCCCCGGTTCGTAAAGGGCTATTGAAGGACACCGTGGATTTTAGTCAGTACGAGTCTGACAGTCCCTCCCGCTCTGCCCTGGGTGGGAGGACTCATTTGATGATTTTACCACGTAAAAAAAAAGGGCATCCCCTGTGGGGTACGAACCTCGGCTTAGGGCGTCACTGAGGGACAGCAAGGGACAGGCTGGATCTAAATTATATCATTTTATAGGGGTTAATTTAAAATGGTACTCCACTGTGTCCTCCGGCCGATAAAGGTTTTGCCCTTACCAGTGAATTCATACGCGGAAGCCCTCATTGTTTTGAGACGGATTTTGCAATATGAATTTTAGTGTCGTACTAAAATTATAAACGTATGAGGCCAGCACGCGTAGCATAACCAATTCCATCTCTATTATACCAAGAATAGACAAAGATATTTCATGTTTTTTCTATACAATACGACTGTTTCTTTTGCAGAAGTATAACACGATTCGTACCCCATTGAAGAATAGAAACGTATATTTTCTATATTTTAAATTTTGTCCTGCTTAAAACTAAAAATCTTTCTACGTTCTGTCTTTTTGTCTTTTCCTCCATCGACAAACCCGTCTTGTTACGCGTGCTGATTGGTTCCACTTCAAATAGCCACACTTGTAGTACACTTCTAATTACCCAAGCTCACGTTTTGTAGAACAATAATCTCATCAGCTTTATAGTACACTAAAAGACTCAAGATATCGTCTAGATAACCAATAGACTTGTAATCCAGCTAAAAGATAGCCTTATCACTGATAAGATGTTCTGTCGCGGCGTGTGTAACAGTATGGCCTTGAAATATTAATCACACCTGATAGGTACCACCCCCAACGAACTGCGAATTATGTAGCGATCGATCAATTCTCGACAGTTATTGGCCTAGAAATCGTATCGACTAGGTCAGTATTCACAGAAAGATATTGTATGCTTCATTTTGGCAATTATATTTCCCAATTTAAACTCCAGGATGGTTTACAAAGAGTACATAAGTCAGGCAAAGTTGAGGATACCGTGGAACCTCTCCAGCCACTTCTGAAAGAGGGCTTTTAAACTGCCGTTCACTGGAAACATTTTGTCGCGTTCACCTTCCGACTGACGCAGGTCCTCACCAGACGCGGTTGTATAGGGAGGTTCCTTTGTCAGATTCAGCGGGTGTCACCACTTTTTGGTCTGCTTGGAGGACACAACGGATGTCTGTCCCGCTTAGGTCGAGCACCCCCGTGTTCTCAAGGAGGCGATAGGCGCTGGTGACCTCTTGCGTCCGGCCCTGGTTTAGGCCACGTTACGGAGCAAGGGGGAATGTGACGCAGTCATCTCCTTCTGAGCATTAGTCATGCTAGCGAAGGAGGACAGCCTTCACCTCATGCCCCAGCTCTTACTAGAGATACCGTACCTAGGGTATCAGGGATCGCAAAGCAATGTCTAGCCACAGCAGGCGTGGGCTTGCGAACAGCAAGTTACGGGTAACGTAGCTGAAACTCAGTAGTTATATTACATGATGCGACTGCCTGTCTGACCTCCACAACCCACTAAGAGATACGATACCCCTTGGTAAGACTGGTTGTCAGACTTTCAAGATTCTGACTCAGTAACGACTGTCAAAGATAAACAAAATAACAGACGGGACCAACAACGGCTTTACTTGCTTCCCGAGGTACGGCGGAAACTCGCTATGATATATGGTCACCCATCCACAGACCTACCTCGGCAAAACCTTGGAAGATTGATCTGTGCGGTTCTTATTTAACCACGAGTCCTGGAAATAAAGTATAACTATCATTAACCCTCAATAATCTGAATGTTATTACGATTAATGCAATAATTCATTATTAATTACTTTGATTAATAGTAATTTGTTGTTAAACGTCATAATTATTATCACCTTTAGTAGTAAACAGGGTCATTCTTTGGATATGTAGAAGTGTTTAAGTTTTTTGATATTAAAAGGTGACATTTTAACACTTTTTTATTTTTGATTAGCCGAGGTCGCGGGACTGTCTTTAAAAGGCATCGAAATCCTGGAACGCGAAAGGTAACTGAAGGATTCGGTTGGTTTTTTGTCAGTCAAGTCTGACATCCCATTTTTTAGGTGGGAAAGCCATCAAATGAGTCAATCCGCCCTGGTGTAGTGGAAAGGACTTTCAGAGTCGTGCTGATTAAAATCCACGGTGATCCTTCAAAAGCCCTTTACATTCCAGGGTCTTGGTAACTTGCTGAGACAGTTCCGCGACCCTGGCAGGCGTTTATCCCCATCAGTATGCTGACAGCTCTTTCGGAATACGACGCGCCGTCCACCCGCGTATAATGCCTGATCGGACGGCGAGCTACCCATTACTCGCCGTCCACATGCTCGCGCCTATGGTACCAAGATATCGCTTTGTGACGTACGACGCTCTGGGCGTCTCACGCAGCGGGTCTGACAGTCCCTTCTGACAGACCTAGAGAGAGATGCCAAGGGGGGACTCCTACTCCTGTCCACAGAGAGGAGATCTGTATAGTGTCCCAACAGTGGGAACATAATAGTCTGATCAAATGCTAATTGCCAGAAACACAAGCTACTTCAATAAAACGATAAATTGTCAAAAAAAATTCAGTCATTTAAAACTTCCTTAAATAATCAGTAGCGAAGTCTAAATGCATTTTAATTGTGAATTATTAGTGCAATCACTGTTTAAGACTATCAATTATAATTTCAGCCATTTGAGGTAATAAACGGTGGGTAGTTGAAGTTTTAATTGATGTTAATTAACTTGTTATTTTCGTGTCAAATGCAGACAAGGTGCCATTATTAATTCTAATAATTTCCAACTGCAATTATAGCGAGGTTTGTCTTCATCATCTGCTTGCCTTTTCCCAACTATGTTGAGGTCGGCTTCCAGAGGAGCTCGTGGCTAAATAATTAAAACCGCACAGGCCGATCTTCCGGGTTAAGCCACGCTTGCCGAGGTTGATCTGTGGATGGGTGACCATCTGTCATAGCGAATTTCCTTCGTGCCTTGGAAAGCACGTAAAGCCGTTGGTCCCGGCTGTCATTTGTAGATCTTTGACAATCGTTGATCAGAGTCAGAAGCTCGAAAGTATGACAACCAGTCTTACCATGGGATATCGTATTACTCAGTTACTGGGTTGTGGAAGTCCGATAGTCAGTCGCTCCATGTAAAATACTGGTATCTGGTTCGACTGAATATAGTTGGGAAAATTCTAGGCAAAGGATGATGTTGAGGTCGGCTTCCAGTCTACCCAAATGCAAAACCAGCTTTTCTTGGGTTGGGATCCACCCCGGTTGACGACACCGCAGGCTACCTACAGTGCTATTCTCTAAAAACAGCTTTGTGACCCTGGGACTAAAGTTTGCAATTCAATAAGCTACTGACGGCGACACAGCAGCACAATCTTGCAGCACCAGCGATTGGACGATCTCAATACGTCTCGTTGAAGAGCACATCGTAGAGTCCAGCGATGTGATTTCTTATTGAGAATAGCCTAGGTGTAACTTTCGGTGACGGCTGAGTGATCTCACTGACGGTGATAGGGCCTCACCAGAGCCAGACCACCACCTTCTTTGACACCAAACGGTTTTTACTGCATTCCGTCGGTACGTAGGAGGTCTAATTCCTTCTTGATGAGCTCGCTCCATCTTAGGTCTTCCGCCTTTGATTCTGGGCCAGATTGGGGCCAAAAGCGAAGCCATTGGAAAAGAAAACATGGAACAACTGTCTATCTGATGTGATGCCATGACACGTTACTCCTTGCTAAAAAATACTGTCAACTTCTTGGCCTTTTGGCTTCTAAATACCGTCAAAATATACAAAGATCTGGAAGTTGTTAAGTTTTATTTTTAAAAACCTCTTATGAGTGCTGTTCAGGAATGGCAACCCTTTTTTATCGTGGTAAAATCATCAAATGAGTCCTCCCACCCAGGGCAAAGCGGGAGGGACTGTCAGACTCGTACTGACTAAAATCCACGGTGTCCTTTACTAGCCCTTTACGTACCGGGGTCACGGTAATTCATAAGTCCCGCGACTCCGGCAGGCTTTGGCCCTCTACAGGGGGCCCCGTCACTATGCTGACACTCCTTGAGGCGCGCGTGGAACACAATGTGGTGTCGACCCGAGCATGGTCTATGGTCGGACAGCGAGTCGCCCATTACTCGCCGCCCGCATGCCCGCGCCTACAGTGGCCGGAGATCGTCTGCCGAGGCCTTTGTATTTGCGTGGTAAAATCATCCAATGAATCCTTTCGCCCTGGATGGAGGAGAAAGGACTGTCAGGCTCGTACTGATTAAAATGTTGGTGTTTCTTCAACAGCCCTTTACTGTCCAGAGTCAGAGGTACCTGTTTAGACAGTCTCGCGATCCCGAATAGTGTGTGCCTTACACCGTAAGGTATTACAGGGAGATACCCACGTAACGCGGTTTAACTCCCGCAGGGAACAATTTCTATGACCTACAAGTAGTTGTTCCGGCTCTGGATGCTGG
This sequence comes from Agrotis puta, assembly GCA_943136025.2. Classification (NCBI taxonomy): domain Eukaryota; kingdom Metazoa; phylum Arthropoda; class Insecta; order Lepidoptera; family Noctuidae; genus Agrotis; species Agrotis puta. The sequence continues at coordinate 983,681 of OW964195.2, read as the reverse complement.
TGTATGTTAGTTTAAAATGTCTAAACGCACCCACGATACAGGAGAAATTCCTAGTGTGGGGCGATGTCTTTTTAAACTGAGAAATCTTATCAGAATTTTATATGGAGCAATGGCCGACATAATACCTTTTCAGGATGTCAATTATCGAATAAAATACTATTGTATTACGGCTTATCACTAATCCACTATTACAAGGTTATTACCAGATAGTTTAGACATTAGGCGCGTTTTATAATTCAAAAGATAAGATAAATAGTCAAATAGATGATGTATTTATGACTTTATCTTATCCTATAACTCTTTCTGTGTCTGCGCGTGCGGCATCACTTATTCTATCACTATTCTACCAAGAATTGACAGTTATTTCTATTCAATTCTGCACTTTTTCACCAGTAGACGCCTGAAGAATAGAAAAACTTTTTTTTTTTTTATTTAAATATTGCCATGACAACCAGTCTTCAAAGGGTATTACCTAGTTACTGAATTGTGGAGGTCAGATAGGCTGTCTTGATCAACGTATCAGCCATAGGGTCCAGGTTCATTGCTGAACAAAGGCCTCCTCAATAGATTTCCAATAGGTTTGGTTGGAAGCGGCTTGCATCCAGCTCGATCCTGTAGTCTTCATCAAAATGTCTGTCCACCTTGTACGTGGACGTCCTACGCAGGCAGTTAGACAGTCGATCCATGTAACACACTGATATTCAGCTGCATACAGTTAGACTGGAAGCAGACCACAACATAGTTGGGAAGAGGCAGGTAGATGACTGTACCTAATCTCGTAGATCGGATGAGTCATGTTCGTGAACGGGCGCTGTCAGTAGTTGGGACTGGTCATCTCTTAGCTGCCATGGTTTATTTTAATTATTGATAATTTTATTGAATAGTCTTTTTTATTTATTTCCTATGGACAGTAACCAGTCTTACCATAAAGTATCGTATTACCCAGTAACTGGGTTATGGAGGTCCGATAGGCAGTCGCTCCATGTAAAATACTGATATCCAGCTGCATCCGGTTTGACTGGAAGCCGACCCCAATATTGTTGGGAAAAGGCAAGGCAGATGATGTTTTATTTCCTATGGACAGTTTTTGCTTGCTACATCGTTCTCACATAATGTACCATCTAAAGATGAATGATATAACAAAGGTTCTGTAATAGTTTTGGCGATCTAAAAAGAGTGTCCATGGAGTTTCTTGCCCGTTTTCTCCATAGAGATCTACGCTTTGGAATGGGCATCTACAGTAATTTCACAGTTATGATGACTTGTGCCTGTAACTGGCCTACTTGAAATAAATGCTTTGATTTAGTTACCGAAATAGACTCCATATATATATTATCAGCCTATTGCCGTCAATTGCTGAACGTACTCCTTCCCCAAAGAGCGCCAACCTCCCGGTCCTGGGCAGTCTGCATCCATCAGCTGCCAGCCACATTCTTCAAATCATCGACCCACCTTGCCGCAGGGTGTCCTACACCACGTTTGCCCATTCGCGGTCTCCACTGTAGCACATATCTTCTCCATCTACCTTCTGTCCTTCTGCAGATGTGGCCGGCCCACTTCCACTTCGGCTCCTAAATAAATCTAATTTAATTCGTGATGCAATATTTTGCAATTGTAGAAGCTCGGTTGTCCGGGTCTCACGCATGCGTCAAGGATGTGCAGGATTAAAAACATGGCGGCATCGTAAGGGGCTTGTCCTACCGGTAGCGATCAGCGAGAAGTATACGACGACAGAGTTCTTTCTGATGCTATGATCAGTCTGAAATCAAATCTTACTAATATAAGAGGAAAGATTTGTATTTTTGTGTGTGTGTGTGTGTGTGTGTGTGTGTATGTTTGTAATGCATAAAATCAAAAACTATAGTACCGATTTTAAAAAAAATGTAACCACTAGAAAGTAACATTCACTCTGGGTAACATAGGCTATTATATATATCATGTCTACCCGTGCGAAGCCGGGACGGGCCGCTAGCTACTAATAAATGCATTATTTACTGGCCGATAGGAATCGTATAGATAAAAACCAAACGTTGAAAAAGCCTTCCGATTCTGATGCGCAGTTTCGGAGAAACGAACCTTCGATGTCGACGAAAAATACTGTGTTTATTTTAAAATTATTATTGAAACGATCGTATAATATGGGTTTTCCCAACATGTGGCAGTGTCAATAAATAAGCTCAGCAGTTTTGAAGTGGTAACCTTTTTTTTTGTGGGGCAATTTTTATTGCCGCCCTAATCCACGTGAGGTTAATTCGGTCGATACGAGGGGTATCTGTACCACTACAAGACTCAGAATACCCGGGGTCGCGGGACTATCGGGTTACCGTTACCCCGGTAAAGGGCTATTAGAGGACACTATAGATTTTAGACAGTCCCTTCCATCCTGCCTTGGGTGGGAGGACTCATTGAAAGAAAAAAGGCTCAAAAGATTACAACTCGCCATCCGCTTGCCTCTCAGGCATATTTTTAAGTTCCATTGCCTTGATTTATTCGTATTCGAGCGAGAAAATAATGGATATCTAGTCGCTTCCGCGTGACGGTATGACATGTTCCTCTGTGCAATATTACCGTAAAGTATACGCCCACAAAATTGTATTGCAATCGATTTTTTATCAATACTGTATTTTTTTTTTCTTTGTACGAGGCAATTGACCTTTTGTGTGACGGATACAGGTTTATATATTAATACGAGTATAGCTAGCCGTTGTGCGAGTTTACGTTGGAAATTATCCGACTCCATTTTTCCCAAGGGGCAGAAACTGGTCGCGGGACTGTACGAATTACCGTTACCCCGGAACGTAAAGGGCTATTGGATGACACCGTGGATTTTAGTCAGTACGAATCTGAGAGTCCCTCCCGCCCTGCCCTGGGTAAGAGGACTCATTTGATGATTTTACAACGAAAAAAAAAAGCGGGCATAAACTACAGACCGTAGAATAATAGAAATGGTACCATTCTAAAGGTTTAACTGTTAACTTTAAATTGATATCAAATTCATTGAAATCACACCATTATTTAAGGAGCTATCCCGGATCAATTCCAGGCAAGCGATTCCGTACTTTTGCTCGCAAAAATTCGAAGATATGTGACATCCATTTTGACAGGCCTGTTGGTCTAGTGGTTAGTGACCCTGACTGCTATGCCGGAGGTCGTGGGTTCGATTCCCACCCAGGACAAATGTTTGTGTGATGAGCACGATCATTTGTTCTGTGTCTGGGTGTAATTTATCTATAATATGTATGTATTTAGAAATATATAAGTATGTTTATCAGTTGTCTAGTACCCATAACACAAGCTCTGCTTAGCTTGGGACTACATGGCGTTGTGTGAAAGTTGTGGAATATTTATTTATTTATTTATCCACCAACCCGCAACCAGGCCCACACAGAAGCACGTGTTGCCAACTGTGGGATCATTATATGCGATTATACTACAACAATACGATTTGATTACGTATCCATTGACTAAGACGAACATACAGTTGGCACAATGCCTAACTTCGAAGATTTATGTTTCCAAAGTTATTTAATCGTAATCACAAACAACTTTATATTTAAACTTGTCTACATTAATTATATTTTGTAATTAATTAGTTGGCTATATTTTAATGTAACAGGAAGTGTGTTTTGTCTAATACGCATACTATAACAAAAATAGTTTTAATATAAAACAAATTCTTCACCATCTGCCTGCCTCGCGAGTTTCCTTGGTGTCTCGGAAAGCACGTAAAGCCGTTAGTCCCGGCTGTCATTTGTAAATGATATTTATTTTGCAAATAGGTTTTCGCAAACACTTTTACAAGTCAAAACACTTTTTTTAATAGCTAGATGAGGCAGGTGTGTCGTACCTGACAACTCTGAGAAGAAACAGCCGAAACAAACTCAGAGGTCTCTAAAGTCCAGACATTAAGTTGGTTAAGTCACGAGGACCCCTTCAGGTTTGTGTCTGAGATGGTCTTTTGAAGAAATAACCATACAAATTTGAGTGGACCTGTCCAGTCAGTGCAAGCATTTGTCAGTTATCGTGAAGCTCAACGCATGATGTAGATCTTTGGCAGTCTTTACTGTTAGAAGCTTTGCCAGTCTGACAACCAGTCTTACCAAGTGATAACGTATTACACAAGGGATATCGTATTCGTATTACCCAGTTACTGAATTGTGGAGGTCAGATAGTCAGTCGCTCCATGTAACATACTGATATTCAGCTGCATCCAGTTACACTGGAAGCAGACCTCAACATTGTTGGGAAAACGCAGACAGATAATTTTGAGTCGTACCACGATCTTCGAAACGCGCAAAAAATATTTTAGACGCCGCCGTATCTTTACGTCGTAGTGCAAACTGGTTTTGTTTTTTTTCTAAAAATAAACTGGCATTTGAATAAAATTAACATAATAATAGTTTTAAACGTATGTATATATACATATAGCCAGGCCTCCAAAGAGGTGTGTCACGCAGAAATTATCAAAACAATGACGGCGAGTCACCCATTACTCGCCGTCCGCATGCTCGCGCTCCTGGGGAGGCATATGTTGAGCAGCGGATTTCAATAGGCTGATATGATAAATAATGTTTAATATACCTTCTCTCTCTTTTTCGCAGAAACTTCAAATGTGTGGCACGGAGGAGGAGATGAGGGAGGTCGCTGGTAGGATCTGTCGGAACTACCTTCATGGACCCTGGAAGACTATAGACGCCAAAGAGCTAGACTGCAAAAGGATCAGGTATAGTTCCTTTTTAATTCCTCCTAACCGCTTTCAGTCACAAAGATGTCAAAACTATATTGAGATTTGGTTACCAGAATCTGCAAGATTTTTTTCTGGAGGACTTTTAACTATTTTTCTATATTTGAAACATCGCTATGCTTAGTAAGAAATCTTTCTGCATTCTGTCTTTCTGTCTATTCTGATTATTTTGTTGTGTGTGATACTACGTAGCATTGGGTGGTGAAGCAAGGTTTCCACGAGGCTCACTTACACTACAAAGGGTGTACCACATACTATAAAACGTATAGTATGTGCGTACTTAGGACAGGAAAGCTTTAGCGCCATATTGTGATATCAATCACGTTTATAAAAATATTGAAGAAAATTGGGAAATTAATAAAAAAACGTTTATTAATTTTCCCTAATGTTTATTAACCTCAATGCTCGGAGTTTCTTTTCGGGATAAAATCTGGAACGCCGAAAAACCAGAGTCACCGACATAGGTCGAAAAATGTGCAAGTTGAAGTGGCAATGGGCAGACCACATCGCTCGTAGAACTGATAACCGATGGGGAAGAAAAGTTCTCGAGTGACGACCACGGACAGGAAGACGCAGCGTAGGCCTCCCACTAGGTGGACCGACGACATCGTGAGAGTCGCGGGCAACCGATGGATGCAAGTGGCAAATTGTCGTTCGGCGTGGCGGTCTGAGGGGGAGGCCTATGTTCAGCAGTGGACGTCTTCCGGCTGATGATGATAAAAACAATAAATATAGCAGCTCACAATTTAGGACCCATTAATATTAGTAGTCATTTTTACCCGTGGTGCTAGGCAACTGAGCTTCTCCCAGTTGTAATGTCCCTTTGTGCCTATTGGTCTTGTTTTGTTCCGTCTCCTGCTTGCATGGAGGGAAGTGGAAACATATTTTTCCTACTCCTCCACTATTCTTTTCTGATTGATTTCGTTGCAGGATCCAAGACAGGTAAATTCATTCTCGGGGGACACGTCGAGCTTCATTGTCTCGGCGCTTTTCTGGTGGTTGCCACTGTTGATTCTGGCTTTCAGGAGTTGCAGTGGTTTGGGAATAGGGTGGTGGGTTTGACCCAAAAAAAAATGGCGATGATAAAAAATATTTAGAAAAGCTCGCGTGATGTTACAATATGGTTGTGGTATGTAAAGTGGTTCTTTAACATTGAAATGCATATCAATTATTTTGTTGTACGTTGAAGGCTACTGTTTGTTCAGCTATCGATTTGACTTCAAGGGCAAGTTTAGATTATCAGGTAACACGCAAGTCTTGCTGTAGATATTGAGAAAAACTGCTGAACCAAACTTGGTTATATATATTTTACATATGGTTGACGCAGTTGGGATGACACTCATGTGACACAAACTACGTGCTCCCTTTCATCGGCTTCACAAGGTGCATAATTCATTCGTTGGGGTTGGTATAACCTTTTATAACAAGTTACCATCCTCTTTTCTAGATTTGCCGTTTAACGTTTTTAAAACAAAAGTAAAAGCTAATCTCTGTGCCAAAGCATATTATTCTGTAAGAGATTATTTAGATGATAAGCATAGTTGGTCGCTGTGTTGAACACAAGACATTGTTCATGTTCTTTTAACATAATTAGCTAGCTGACACGGTTATAGGACTCAACAGCATACACCTCTCATACAACTCTGTATTATTATTGTATTTTACATGAGTTTTAATTCGTTCTTTTTCTGTGTGTGTCTTTTATCTTTATTACGACAGTCGTAGGGTATCATTTAGTACTATTGTCGGAGCTGATGAAGATTGTAAACTATCGTTGCGTTGTATAGAGTCAATCTTTCTAGTACTATATAGTTTCACCGGAAGCATTGTGTGAGTACCGTGTACTTTATAGCTTTCAATGAGTAGATACCCACGTCTTTTAATGACTTGAATGACGCTGGCAGTTGAGATTATGTCATGCTCACTCAAATGTCTCGCTGATGGTGGCGCGTGTGTCGGATCACTTAGTTCCCTTCAAAATGGTTGAGCTGAGTGATGCTGATGCATGTGTCATGTTCGTGAACGGGCGCTGTCAGTCGTGACTGGTCATCTCTTAACAGCCGCGGTTTATTTTAATTATTTATAATTTTATTGAATTGTCTTTTTTTATATGAATTTCCTATGGACACTTTACTTGCTACATCGTTCTCACATAATGTACCATCTCAAGATGAATGATGTAACAAAGGTTCTGTTATAATTTTGGCGATTGAAAAAGAGTGTCCATGGAGTTTCTTGCCCGTTCTTCTCCATAGAGATCTACGCTTTGGAATGGGCATCTACAGTACCTACTTTCACAAGTTTTTATGTCTTGTGACTGGGACTGTAGCACCGTAACTATTTTTAAACTATTTTATTTTACTTTTGTCTCTTGACAATTCAAAAGTGCCTGTAAATGGCCTACTTGAAATAAATGATTTGATTGATTTTGATTTTGTGACTAAGAGAGTGATAAGTATGAATGTTGATGGATGGAGAGGAAGAGGAAGGCCAAAGAAAAGATGGATGGATTGTCTAAGGAATGATATGGAAGAAAAAGGAGGCCTGTTGGTCTAGTGGTTAGTGACCCTGACTGCTATGCCGGAGGTCGTGGGTTCGATTCCCACCCAGGACAAATGTTTATGAGTACGATCATTTGTTCTGTGTCTGGGTGTAATTTATCTATAATATGTATGTATTTAGAAATATATCGTATCATATATGTTTATCAGTTGTCTAGTACCCATAACACAAGCTCTGCTTAGCTTGGGACTAGATGGCGTTGTGTGATAGTTGTGGAATATTTATTATTTATTTATATTTAAATGATACTGTGACGTTTAATAGAGGAGAATGGAAGAAAAAAACGCGCTTTGCGCCGACCCCAAGTAAAATGGGATAAGGGCAGGAAGATGATGATGATATGGTTGACGCAGTTGCTGATCGATTGGACTGCTGCGCAGCGTGTCGCGGATTCGATTCCCACACGGAACAAATATTTTTATGACCTACAAGTAGTTGTTTCGAGTCTGGGTGTTTGTGTATGTGAGTTTCTATGTTTGTAAACGCATCCACGACACAGGAGAAATTCCTAGTGTGGGATAAAAACAATCTAAAGGACATTCTTATGTGACCAAATGACAGATACTACATCGAACAAAAAAGAATAATTAAAATCGGTTCACCTAGTCGTAATGTTATGAGGTAACGAAAAGAAAAGAGTCGATTTCAGAATCTCCTCCTTTTTTGAAGTCGGTTAAAATGCTCTGGACACGATGTTTCTTTATTTATATATTTCTTGAGTGAAAGGCGACTAACAAAAGGAATTTATAAGGCGGAGGTGAGTTGAAACGCCGGGAGGGGACGCCCTAGGAAGACCTACACTGACCTTATTGGTGAAGAGCTTCAGAAAGGCCGGGTGCATAGTACTAACAATCGACGTGCTTGTATGACCAGATGTATGAATGTGGATGAGGTGAAAGGTGTATGTAAGGATCGTAGCAGGTGGCGCTCTGTAGTTTCTGCCTAACACAATGGGATATAGGCGGAGACCTCTCGCGCCCGGCATTGGTCGAGGCCATGCTGCGGGGCGAGACGGAGTGGGAAGCGGTCGCCTCCTTCTGCGAAGCAGTCATGCTCGTGAAGGAGAAGGCGGGCCGCCTGAGGGAGAGGACAGCGTCCTCCCTCCACCCCAGCCGCAGTGGTAGACGCCCACGGCGGCGGACGTTGCAGGACGATCTCCGGCTACCGTAGGCGCGGGCATGCGGGCAGCGAGTAATGGGCGACTTGCTGTCCGACCATGGACCATGCCCGGGTCGACGGCGCGTTGTGTTCCACGCGCGCCTCAAAGAGTGTCAGCATAATGACGGGGCCTGTAGAGGGCCAAAGCCTGCCGGGGTCGCGGGACCAAGGGATTACCGTGACCCCGGTACGTAAAGGGCTAGTGAAGGACACCGTGGATTTTAGTCAGTACAAGTCTGACAGTCCCTCCTGCCCTGCCCAGGGTGGGAGGACTCATTTGATGATTTTACCACGATAAAAAAAAACCCCCATGGGATGAAGGCGTGAGTTCATGTATGTATGTTCCTTTAGTAAAGTTTAACATTTAAAACGCAAAAGTGACCTCTTCAACAAATCGATTGTTTGTTCGATTTATAACCGGTTATAACCTTGTTACATTCCGGTTTTCAACATGGTGGGTGATAACGAGCAATGAAATTAACTTGTTAATTGTGATAAGATATAACAATAATTAGTTATTACATTACGAGTATTAGATAAGTGTTAGGGTTCGAGAACCGAATGGAAATTATGTTCGCGTTAATTTCGGTTATTTTCCCATGGAAACGTCGCGTCATATTGGGATAAAAAGTATCCCATGTTTGAGTCCTGACTATAAGCTATTTGCTTGCCAAATTTCACCAAAATCCGTTCAGCCGTTTTTGCGTGAAAGAGTAACAAGCATCCATCCGTCCATGCTCAGAAACTGTCGTATTTAAAATAGTACCTAGTAGGTTCTATATTCGCGGAACGATCTAAGTAGGATATCGCGGCCCTGGAATGCAAATGGCGGTGAAGGAACAGGGCAGATTTTCAGTCAGTACGAGTCTGACAGTTCCTCCTGCTACACCCAGGGCAGAATAACTGATTTGATGATTTTACCAGTATAACAAAAAAAAAAAATAAAGTGATGATACGGTTGGCGCAGTGGAGGTGAGCTATCGACTACTACGCCGTGTGTCGCGAGTTCGATCCCCGCACCGAACCAATATTTGTATGATCTGCAAGTAGTTGTTCCGGGTCTGGGTGTTTGTGTATGTGAGTTTATATGTTTGTAAATAAACACACGATACAGGAGAAATTTCTAGTGAGGTGCCGTTTCATAAAAAAAAAGGTTTTATTTTTAAGAAAGTTTTCGGTAAATCCACCGGCTAGTTACTATCTAACCGTAGATCTTTGACAGTCGTTACTGTTAGTCAGAAGCTCTAAAGTCTGACAACCAGTCTTACCATGGGGTATCGTATTACCCAGTTACTAGGTTGTGGAGGTCCGACAGGCAGTCGCTCCATGTAAAATACTGATATCCAGCTGTAACTGGTTTGACTAGAAGCCAACCTCAATATAGTTGGGAAAAGGCTAGGCAGATGATGATAGGCTCGCGTTTGCCCACTATCTCGGCTGATGGTAAGCGATGATGTGGTCGACGGTGAAGCACGCTAACCTAGAAGTAACATATTCATTCTTAACTAGAAGACCCCAAGGTTATAGGTGTCGGGAAATAAAGATTTTTAAACGAATCGGCGACATCTCGGTAATGCGATCAATTTTCCATGGATACGTCAAGGCCACATTGACACTATGTATTTAAAAGAACTCGATTACATAACCTTTTATATACAGCGACGCAAAAAATGAAAATAAATACCAAGAACCTTGATTTTAGCAGGATAAGTTGTTGTTTTGTGTGTAGTGTATGGCATGAGCGGGAGCGATTTTACAGAAATGAAATGATATTTATTTTTGCAAGTAGGTTATTATAAACACTTTTACACGTCTTCGTTTTACAAACTAGATGAGGCCGGTGTATATATATATTTTTTCAATTCGAACTAGTAGTTTTGGAGATTATCGCGTTCAACCAAAAAAACTCTTCAACTTTATAATCTATATATATAAAAATGCTATGTTGGTTTGCGTGCGTTTCAAAAACTCAAAAATTTCTGCACCGATTGAGCTGAAATTTTAGCATGATATATAATCCGCATCAAGGATTGTTTTTATCTATTTTTTGCATCAGTCACATATCCGCGACCGCGAAAAAACAGTTTTTAGTGCCACAGCGAAGCGTGGCAGGGTATAGCTAGTATTAGTACAGATTTAATTTAGGCTGCTAAAAATAACAGGCCATTTGTGTACATTTGTACAAAAGTACACAACAGCTTTTAACTTAGACCACACAACAAAATCAGTAATACAAAAAATATCGTTCTCTTCGTGCAAACCTTTGCGACAAAGCTAAAGTTTTTGTAAATCGAATGAAATTACTTTTTTTTCACAATAACCTCTCTTTTATATATCTTTGTAACTTTTTGTATGTAAACAAAGTAAAGAAACAGGTTTTTGTACATTTCTTACTCTTAGTAATTTGACTGTTAAGTCGTAAAAAGATTGTTGAATAAAGACATTTTTTTTTAAAACACTTCAAAGTAAAGTTATATATTTATACGCCATAACGCCTGCGTCGTGTCTCCGCAAAGATATTTTGAGGAACTTCGAAATTAGTGGTTGCGATAGCCTTATTGGTTAGGCGTAGGTTCCAGCCCCGCACACTGAAAATTCTAGTAATGTCAGGGGCGTAGTAATCGCCTTATTCTATGGGTTTTTTTTACTCACCGTCCGTAAGCCCGCTCCGTCGCTGTGCCCTCTGCTATTCAGAGGGACACGCGTTGGAGCGTCCACCCGACAGGCTATTCGCATACGGGCAAAGAGACCCCTTAGGCACACAGTGCCTAAGGAAGAGTTTTTGCCCGCATCCCAGGGTGCACCGGCCCGAAAAACTGGTCTTCCCCCCGGACGTATCCGAGAGGGAACTCCAGTCCACGGGCGCACGTGGAGGTTTCCTGTCTTAGCACCCCGTTTATACACTGCTATGATTAATAAGCCAGTAAGGGCGATTGTGCACTACAAGGAATTTTACTGTCCGGCAGTCCGATTTTTTACGGTCCGATATGGCACGCCATATGATATATATACCTACTAGTTTGTGCACTATACGTAATTTTACCGTCCGACATTTTACTTTTCCCCATTCCGGAACGGTCATCGTTCAGAGTAATTTCGCGTGCGTGGCGTGTAGTTTTAAAGACAGAACTACCCTAAACTGAGGCGTATCATCCGAGTAAAGACGGACAAGTGCACAAGCCAATCATCCTTTTATTTCATGCCACTTCGGACCGTAAAAATCGGATGTTCGGACAGTCAAATTCCTTGTAGTGCACAATCGCCCTTAGTCCGTCTTTTTCTTGAAGTATACTTAAAACAAAATGGCTGACACTTGAGCTGTAGGTATACGCAACACAATTCGTTATCAGAACTAAACAATGCGTATGTTATCATCGAACGAGTAATTTTCCAGTACAACGCTAAGCAGTTCAATATTTATATGCGTAGTTATTTTTTTATTCAATTTAGTTCGAGTAACATTGAACCGATTATGCTTTTAATTAGTGGTATCTTTAGATAATGTAGTGGAAATGTTTGGAATTATTAACTTTTATTTTTGGTTTTTAAAATCATCGAATGAGTCCTCTGGGTGGAGCCGAAGGGACTTTCAGATCCTTGTTGAATAAAATTCCACCCTATTCTTTCGGTTGCCCTGAATCTGCTGTAACCTGCGTAACAGTGCCTCGAAGGCGTATGCTTGGCGTATCCTGTGGAACACGACGTACCGTCGACCCAGGCCTAGTCCTTGATCAGACGAGAAGCTACCCATTTCTCGCCGTTCGCCCGTGTCTACGGTAGCCTAGAATCGTCATCGATGATGTTATTTCCCTGACACATCCTTCTTTCTCCTTCTTCAAAACGTTGCCCCACACTAGGAATTTCTTCCTGTATCGTGGGTGCGTTTACAAAAATAGAAACTCACATACACAAACACCCAGACTCGGAACAACTACTTGTTTCATACATATGTTTGTTCCGTGTGGGAATCGAACCCGCGACACGCTACGCAGCAATTGATCGCTCAGCCACTGAGCCAACTGTGTAGCCAATCCTGCCTCCTTCGCTAGCATTACTGCTAAGGACATGAGAGGTCGCCTATCGCCTCCGTGAGGACAGGGCGGTGCCTCCACCTCCACCGCATGCCCGTTTCTATATCATCAAATGAGTCCTCCCGCCCTAAGTGTATCGAATGGGACTGTCAGACTTATACTGACTAAAATCCACGACGATCCTTCAATTAACTATTACGTTGCAAGGTCACTTGTTTCTTCTTATCGTGTTGAAATCATCAAACGAGTCTTCCCACGGCGGGACAATAGGGACTGTCAAACTTCTACTGGCTAAATCCACGGTGATTAATAGCCCTTTATGTCCCAGGGTCGGTTACCTGAGACGGTCCCGCGACCCCAGTAGGCTTTTACCCTCTAAGGGGTCCCCCGTAAGATTACAGACAGCTCTTGGCGCGCGTGGAGCACGACGCGCCGTCGACCCAGACATGGTCCATGATCGGACGGCGAGTCACCCATTACTCGCAGTCCGTATGCCCGCGCACGGTTACGTGTTTAGACAGTGCCTGCCTGCAGATTATGAACACCCCCTCTTTTGAAATATCTTTCTAATCTATATACATAATAATAAATCTGTAGAAGGGTCAATTCTGTACATTGAAAATATTGAAAAAATAAATAGCGGGGGGCGTTGCTGGATCGATACCAAACACAAATATGTGATTAAAAAAAAAATTGTCTGTCTGTATATGCAGGCATCACGTGAAAACTAACGGTTCGATTTCGATGAAACTTGGTATAATTATACCTTATTATCCTGGGCATAAAATAGGATACTTTTTATCCTGGAAAAATACGTAGAAAAAAGAAATCTTATTTTTCATAGACGTTGTTCTGTAGAACCGCGAATCTCCTTAATTATTATAGGCTTAGCCGTATTTGGGTCCAATAGATATTTATAAGATGTCAGTGTCAGAGTTACTCAAAATGGAGAAATAAACCATCCACGCGAAGACCGACATCCGCGCGGACGGAGTCGCGGGCGGAAGCTAGTGCTTAATATTTTTTATATCTGAATTGTCTTTTTTAATTTTACTGTGGACACTTTTAACTTGTTACATTGTTCTCACATATTGTACCATCTAAAAATGAATGATGTAACAACGGTTCTATAATATTTTTTGGCGATTGAAGAAGCGTGTCTATGACCATGGAGTTTCTTGCCCGTTCTTCTCCATAGAGATCACCACATTGGAATGGGTACCTACGGTACTTTCACAGTTATTGTGACTGGGACTGTAGCACCATAACTATTTTTGAACTGTTTTTTGTTTGTCTATTGGCAATTCAAAAGTGCCTGTAAACGGCCTACTTAAAATAAATGCTTTGATTTTAATTTTATTTGTGTATTTTTTCAGTGGTGGTCTGTCGAACTTCCTGTACTATGTGGCCCTCCCGGACGACACGACCAAGTGGGGCAGCTACAAGCGCTCCAGCTCTTCAGATGATACTGACTCTGATAATGGAGATATCAAGCCCAGAAAGTCTATAGTCAAGAGCCATTCTTTTAGCTCACTCGAGGAGCCCAGGAAGGTAAGATGAGAAGAAGATGCGTTGTGAACTTTTAAACCCGAAAAATTTAGTCATCACAGGCCCTTTAAGGGGCCTCTTACAGTCCACTAGCGCCGCCAATCGAAAAAATGTCATAACTCGTAAATAGAATCAAATATACAAAATGTGGTCTGTAATTACTGTAGAAAGTGTTTAGCTAAATCGTGCATTCTAAACATAAACGGCCGTTTTTGTTACAAATGAACGATTTAGCTAAACAGCTATATTTCAAGTGTTGACAATGTGTTATAAAATTACGTTATTGCCTTTTCTACAGTAATTACAGACCACATTTTGTATATTTGATTCTATTTACGAGTTATGACATTTTTTCGATTGGCGGCGCTAGTGGACTGTAAGAGGCCTCTTAAGGTATTTTACTGCATAAATCAATTGAAAATCTGTTTAATCCGTCAGTTAGAGTATTGAGAAATAATTGACACGTATTTTTCACTGAATATTAACATAGATAAAACGCTTTGAAATTCAGGAGTGAGGCCTTGTGACGTCATAACGCCTGTAAAATTATGCCGATCGCGTGACATTTTGTGCTTTTTAGAAACGTTGTTTCTACGTCAGTTTTGGTTTACGTAACAAAATAAAAAATGCGGATCAAATATTTTTTTCATAATCTGACAGACTAAAACTAAATATTTAAGTAAAATAGTCAATGGGTAAAAATATATAATCCCAAGTACAAGAAAACAGACGGCAAAAAGGCTGCGGCCGGGTCGACGACGCGTTGTGTTCCACGCGCGCCTCAAGGAGTGTCAGCATAGTGACGGGGCCTGTAGAGGGCCAAAGCCTGCCGGGGTCGCGGGACTATAATTAACGTGACCTCGGTACATAAAAGGCTATTGAAGGACACCGTGGATTTTACTCAGTACGAGTCTGACAGTCCCTCCCGCTCTGCCCTGGGTGGGAGAACTCATTTGATGATTTTACCACGACAAAAACAAAAGTAGCTGCAGCCGACTAATTCTTCCATTATGAAATGTAACTGCGATTCACCATAGTTTAAAAGCATGCGTGCTTTTGAACTGTAGTAAATCCGACATGAAAAATTAACATTTACATTCATAGTCATATTTATTCGCATCGCATTCTTAATATTACACGGTATAAATATGTATATAAGAGGAGCTCGTGGCTAAATAAATACAGCCGCACAGGCCGATCTTCTGGGTTAATCCGCGCTTGCCGAGGTTGATCTGTGGATGGGTAACCATCTGTTATAGCGAGTTTCCTCCGTGCCTCGGAAAGCACGTAAAGCCGTTGGTCCCCGCTGTCATTTGTAGATCTTTGACAGTCGTTACTGTTAGTCAGAAGCTGTAAAGTCTGACAACCAGCCTTACCATGGAGTATCGTATTACCCAGTTACTGGTATGGAGGTCCGACAGGCAGTAGCTCCATGTAACATACTGATATCCAGCTGCGTCTGGTTTGACTGGAAGCCGACCCTAATATAGTTGGGAAAAGGCTAGGCAGATGATGATGAAATATGTATATAAGAGGCTCAGCGATGATGCCCTGCTGGACGGAGCGTTCTTCAATTCATACATTACCTCCTCTCCTCAGGTCCTACTCCGTATCTACGGCCAGGTCCACGGTGAGCGAGCGATGGACGCGATAGTAACTGAATCCGTGATATTCACATTACTGTCAGAGAGGAGGCTCGGACCCAGGCTACATGGTGTCTTCTCCGGAGGTCGGATTGAGGAGTACATTCCGGTGAGTCAATGTTTATTATTTTGGTACATTTCTTTTATATTTAGTACGGCAAATAATCCAAGACATAATAGGTTTTTGCTAAAAATTTATTGCAGTTAAAAGTATTATAATGAATATTTTTATGGGAAAGATTTAAACCGCTTAGATTTGCCCTTTACTACAAAACATGGACCTGTTTTTTGTGACACGGCGTAGGCTCACACACAGGCTACTTTCGCAAAATGTCTCTTCAATGTGCTAATTAGCAAAAGACGCATTCGCAAAATGTCTTTTCTCAACATGCCACCTTAGCAAATGTCAGACTATCAAAATTATACACTCACAGTAGTCATAAAGTTAATTGGGTTTACGAAACCCAACTCTGCGGGATCCTATTACTTGGTGGTTTAAAAAAAAAACTTCTAATGGGTTGGCCACTAAACTATCTAATACCTGTCCGTGACGCCTCAAGAGCCCGTCTTCATGGTTTTTTTTTAACCACCTTGCAATAGGATCCAAAATGTCATTTTTACATGACAAATTGAATTTGTCATGTGAAAATGGTATGCAACTTTTTTTTTTCTTTCGCCAATAATGAAATGTTGGTCATTAGTAGACCGCAATCTAAGAACTTCGTAAAAAATATTTAAAAAATCTAAACCGTAACCAACCAGAGATATAACGGATTTAATTTTGTTCTAATCAGGAGTAAATCAATAAATCTATGGATTCCACTAAAAAATAACTCCTGATTAGAACAAAATAAAAACCGCCATATCTCTGGTTGGTTACGGTTTAGAAACTTTTTTTTTTCTATGGACTTCTTAGGTGGTAGTCTAATTGTGGCCAAAATTTAATCACTGGTGAAAAGAAAAAAAAATCGATGCCAAGTTCCATACTAAAAGTTGCATACCCATTTTAATTACCACAATTATTTCTATCACGGTAAGGTGGGGCCAATCTAACGATTTAAATCTTGGGTTTTGTGTAGTTAAATACGTAATTATTCGACAGATACTGAGAAATTATACAGGTAAGAGAAATATTTAAAACTAAAAAATATATCAGTGTCCCGGAATCTATATGACGAGAAATTACATCTCTTTTGAGATTAAAAGTCATGAATAATGTTGAAAAATAACATCAATATTTTTATTCAATTCATTCTTCATAAATAAATAAATATTTATGCTGACAAGAAACTACAAATGTGATAATTAAACACAGTTATTTTCAAATTACATTTTTTACATTTATTCTACAAGTTACTTTCTACAAACGTTGCTTTTTTTTCTATTATCTATGGTTTTGTCTTTGGATCGTATATTCGGCTAAATAAAGCCGGTAATTAGGTATTTCTGCTAGGAAATTCTCAGTTACAGCCCAGGTATACCCGCTTTCGTGTGGGGCCTAATACCAGACAACGGATGTACGGCATAAACTGGACTCCCACGCGTGGTATGTAATTTGACATTCTAATGTCTAAGAGATATGGTTGATTTTTGTTCGTAGTTGATTTTTTTTACAGGGTTTTTTTTTTCGTTAAATTTGCACTTTTGAGAACGATTTTAGTAAAAAATTTAATGAGATTATTTCTTTGTGATAATTCTTAGGTTTTATTCTTAATTAATTGTATAAAAAGCTCATATACCTAGGAATTCAAGTTATTAGGAAATTCAAAACAGTACATAACTGTAGTCAATATACGAATACATACCTTTTCATTATAAAATTCCCCCGCCTACAAAGATTTCCACAAAAAATTAAGATATTTCAAAGAGACCGTTAGTTTTTTAGCCAGAAAGTGGCTAAAAACCAGCCTTCTTCTTCAATTACCTTATAGACGCGGTAGCTTTGAAAAACATGCAACTGCACCCTTTTTTTTTACGTGGTAACATCATCAAATGAGTACTCTCGCATTGGATGGAGCGGCAAGGACTGTAGGAGTCTTAGAAACCAAAAACTTCCTTTTTCTTACATTCCCCGTTAGTTTGCTCGCGGTAATTTCAAAATAAAACTACTACCGCGCCCCCACTCCTTAGAGGGGTCATTAAAACACCATAAAAAAATCAACCCACTAAACGCCCCAAATTTAACACCCTCCCAATAAATTCCAATACCTCCTTAACATCCCCTTAATATAACGCCCCCCAATAATCACCAACACATACTAATTAATAAATATTAATTAACGATTTTCCTAATTTAACGATCCCCAACAAATTTCACCCCACTAAACGTACCCCGATTTGAAGATCTCCCGAAAAATATCACCACACTAATCTCCCCTCAAAATTTAACACCCCTCATCAACTCCAACACCTACTAAACTCTCTTGAATTTAAAACCCCTCAAAATGTCACCCCTACTTAAATCCCCCTAAAAATTTAACACCCTCCAACAAATTTCACCCCACTAAAGACCCCCAAATTTTTCAGGCTCGCGCCCTCCTGACCAAAGAGCTAGCCGATCCGTCGCTCTCAATGAAGATCGCTGAGAAAATGGCTGCAATACATTCCATGGATGTGCCCCTGAACAAGGAACCGAACTGGATCTGGAAGACCATGTATAAGTGGTTGAAGACTGTCAAGGAGGAGAGGCTCTCCGGGTCTACTCAGGGAAAGGTGAGCTGGTTTCTGTTGTGACTAGGTTTTATTTCATCAGCATACTTAACATAATTCCAAAAAAAGGAGTTTCGACCTGTATGTTTGTCCACGATTATCTCGCGTTTGGCTCTACCGATTTTGATGCAATTTACAGAATAGTGTTCGTTACATTCTGGAGAAAGTTTTTCCGTGAAATCTTCAAAGACTCCGAATTTATTAAGATTTTTGTTTAATATTTAAAATATAAGAGAGAAAAAATTAAAACAAAAAAAAATTAAATTATATCTTCTGGACTTCAAAAACCACCACAAAAAGTAAAATATATCTTTCTGAAGTTGGTGGCTTTTTTATTGAATTAATTTTTTTAGAAAGCACTGCCCTCAAAGGCCCATGCAACTTTTAGTATGGACCTTGGCATCAATTTGTTTTTTCTTTTCGCCTGTGATTAAATTTTGGCCACAATTAGACTACTACCTAAGAAGACCATAGAAAAAAAAAAGTTTCTAAACCATAACCAACCAGAGATATGGCGGTTTTAATTTTGTTCTAATCAGGAGTGATTTACTCCCGATTAGAACAAAACAAAATCCGTTATATCTCTGGTTGGTTACGGTTTAGATTTTTTAAATATTTTTTACGAAGTTCTTAGGTTGCGGTCTACTAATGACCAACATTTCATTACTGGCGAAAGAAAAAATAATTTTGATGCCAAAAAGTTGCATACTCCTTTTACCCGACATAAAATCTTTTATAAATTATGCTTAACCTTTCTTCTCTCTCCTTCTAGAACGAAGAAGAACAGCGTATAATCAAACAGCTGAAGAACACAGACTTGGAGAAAGAGATAGAGTGGCTGAAGAAGTACCTCGCTTCTGTCGACTCTCCGGTCGTGTTCTGTCATAATGATATGCAGGAAGGTAAGAGATTACAAGTAGGTCCCTAGGAGCTTTAGAAAATCAAGCTTTTAAGTCAACGCTGTAAAAAAATATGGCCATTTATACGCCTCATTTAATACTTGCGATTATTACTTACGATGCGATACGATGCGATGACGATCGTTGCTAAATAAATACAGCCGCACAGGCCGATCTTCCAGATTAAGCCGCGCTTGCCGAGGTTGGTCTGTGGATGGGTAACCATCTGACATAGCGAGTTTCCTCCGTGCCTCGGAAAGCACGTAAAGCCGTTGGTCCCGGCTGTCATTTGTAGATCTTTGACAGTGTTACTATTAGTCAGAATCTCTAAAAGTCTGACAACCAGTCTTACCATGGAGTATCGTATTACCCAGTTGCTGGGTTGTGGAGTTCCGATAGTCAGTCGCTCCATGTAAAATACTGATATCCAGCTACATCTGGTTCGACTGGAAGCCGACCCCAATATAGTTGGGAAAAGGCAGGCAGATGATGATTAAATAGAAACCAATAGCACGCTAAGATTTTTTTCTGTATCGTGGGTGCGCTTACGAACACTTAAACTCACATACACAAACACCCAGACCCGGAACAACTACTTGTAGATCACAAAAAACATTGTTTCGTGCTGGGATCGATACCGCAAAACGCTGCGCACGCGTTGTCATGATTTATTTTGCGTTGCCACTATAAAAGAAATACTAAAAAACAATAAAATTAATATTTAAGATTTTTTGCTGCAACAAACGTGATTTATTTGCTAATTTTATACATAATGGTACGGAATTGACACTGACTGTTTTTTTTTAATATGGCAACACTAAATAACACATTTTCTCAACAGGCAACATCCTTTTAGTAGAAGACACACACCAGCCGGTTCCCGAAGACGATACCTCAGCGGTTTACGTCCAGAGTTTTGATTCAGATGAAACTCATTCAAGTCGAGATGACGCCACCAAACAGTACCAACTTCAATACGATGACGCGAACACTTCGGACACAGTTTTAAGCCATATTTCAGATTGGGGCGAGCCCAAATTAGTGCTGATCGATTTTGAGTACTGTGCCTATAACTATAGAGGCTTCGATATCGCGAACCATTTTCAGGAGTGGGCATTTGATTATACAAATCCGGAGCATCCGTTTTATTATGAGAATCAGGATTTTACGCCGAGTTTGGAACAGAAGGTGAGATTTTTTTTTTTTTTCGGGAAATTATGAAGTAAGCCATGAATCGCGGGCAGCGAGTAATGGGCGACTCGCTGTTAGACCATGGGTCATGCCCGGGTCGACGGCGTTGTGTTCCACGCGCGCCTCAAAGAGTGCTAGCAAAATGATGGGGCCCCCCTTTAGAGGGCCAAAGCCTGCCGGGGTAGCGGGACTGTACGAATTACTGTGACCCCGAAACGTAAAGGGCTATTGAAGGACACCGTGGATTTTAGTCAGCATGAGTCTGACAGTCCCGCTCTGCCCTGGGTGGGAGGACTCATTTGATGATTTAACCACGTAAGAAAATGTACAAAAAAATAGGCCAAACCAAGACGTAGCTGACGGAGCCCCGCTGCAGGGTTTCTATTTCTATCTGAAGAATTTAAATGAATCTAACCTTGCCGAATCTCGGGGTGCCTCTACATTAAAAATGTTGCAGAACGAATGTACTAACATCCGTGGCTTCTTTTATAGTGATAAAATCATCAAATGATTCCTCCCATCCATACTGACTGAAACCCACGGTGATTCTTCAATAGCCCTTACCGTTCCAGGGTCACGGTGACCTGATAAGACTGCCCCGCGACCTAAATTCTATCCTAACTACTATATTTTACCTCAACTTGCTTTATTTTCAACAATTATATTTTTACTAGCTTTTGCCCGCGACTTCGTTCGCGTGGAATAGTGACTTCCGGCAGTTTTTTTTTTGTAATTAAAACTATCCTATGTCCTTTCTCAAGTTCCAAACTATGTCTGTACCAAATTTCACACAAATCGGTTCAGTAGTTTAGGCACGAAGAAAAGACAGACAGACAGACAGAGTTACTTTCGCATTTATAATATTAGTTTGGATTGACAGGCCTGTTGGTCTAGTGCTTAGTGACCCTGAATGCTATGCCGGAGGTCGTGGGTTCGATTCACACCCAGGACAAATGTTTGTCTGATGAGCACAATCATTTGTTCTGTGTCTGGGTGTAATTTATCTATAATATGTATGTATTGAGAAATATATAAGTATGTTTATCAGTTGTCTAGTACCCATAACACAAGCTCTGCTTAGCTTGGGACTAGATGGCTTTGTGTGATAGTTGTGGAATATTTATTTATTTTATTTCTAGGAAATCTTCATCCGAGAATATTTAAAACACTACGGTCAGGATAAGACCGAGGAGGTGTCACTTGACGACGTGAACAAACTACTGGAGGAAGTTGAAGCCTTCGCGTGTGCCAGCCATCTGTTCTGGACCCTATGGTCCATTGTCAACGCGTCCAAGAGTCAGATCCCCTTCGGATATTGGGTGAGTGAAAGTTTAGCTAGGTAATTTATGTTTGGAGTTTTGCTAGATAATTTATGTATGGTGTTTTGCTAGCTAATTTATGTTTGGAGATTTGCTAGCTAATTTAAGTTTGGAGTTTTGCTAGCTAATTTATGTTTAGAGTTTTGGTAGCTAATTTATGTTTGGAGATTTGCTAGCTAATTTATCTTTGGAGTTTTGCTAGATAATTTATTTTCGGAGTTTGGCTAGATAATTTATGTTTGAAGTTTAGGTAAATAATTTATGTTTGGAGTTTTGTTAGCTAATTTATGTTTGGAGTTTTGCTAGATTATTTATGTTTGGAGTTTTGCTAGATAATTTATGTTTGGAGTTTTGCTAGCGATAGAGTCTCACTAGATAGTTCTATTTTCTGATTAAAATTTTCTAGTTTGGAATTTTTCGTTTAGAATTTAATTATTTTCCTCTAATTGATTTTTGTCTGGAGTCTTACTAGCTAATTTAACTTATTTTAGAGTTTCGCTATTTAATTTACTTTGTTCACCTATAACGAAGGTCAACGCTAGGAAATTATTTTTCAAATCTGTCACTGAGTACAGTAAAATTAACCAGATCTGAACTGGAATAGAGTTCAAATTAGCTTCACAAACAATAATTTCATTGTATTTTGTGTTCAAAGTTAATCAATTTTCAACCTTATTTCCTATAGGAATACGCCATGTCGAGACTGGACTGCTACCTCCGGCTAAAACAAGAAGCGATCAAGAAGGACAAATATGGCCTCCCCCAAAAGAGGAAGATTTGTGAAGTTGACATATGAGGCAAATTAGACACTCTCGCGCTACAAGACTAAGGTAATCATCATCACTTTTTAACCTTCATCATCATCACCGTCTTGCCCTTTTAATATTTCCCTAATTTCACATGACATGGTTTTTTTTTTGGGTGACCTATCACTATTTGAAAATGACAATTCGAATCTGTTGCGCAGTTTCAAAGAAATAACCTTTTAAAGTTACTGAAAAACGCTGTGTTTTATTTTAAACTAGCACTTTGCCCGCGACTTCGTCCGCGTGGGTTACGTACTTTCCTAATTCCCCCTTTTCACCCCCTTAACACGTTCCCTGTCCCAATACAAAAATGCAAAATCGACCCGACAAGTCCAATAGGTTTTTTCTAATAATTTGTTTTTTTTTTATAGTCATAGTGTAGCCCTAGTAATAAAATAATTAAAAAAAAAACCGGAAGTACGTTTTACTTGCCTGAAACACATATGGTTCATGAGCGTAGGGAGACATTTTTGCTTCTGCACGTTCATAAAACACATGTGGTTCACAGAACTTTTTTTAGGTTTTCAAAAGTATTTGTATGTGTCAATACTTTATTATTATTATTTAGGTATTTTCACGACATTTACGAACTTTGAACATAATATTCCATAGACAATCTACTTTCATAGACTTGTCAGTGTCAATAATTATTTCACGTTACCGTCATATTTTTGAATTCTGTTCATGAAATCGTTTCAAATTCTAAAAATATATATTATTATTATTATATTTTATCGTTTTGTTTATGCTGTTTCCAAAACAAACATAACAAGAAGTAGTTCAAAATTAATTTGTAATTTCTTATAAAAATAAAAATATTTTTTCGTATGTCCAGGCGATTTTCTTTACTTTATGATCGTACCAGCACGTCCAATGCAAAAACAATACAGTTCTAGCACGTCCAGTAGAATTATCCGCTTTAGAAGTTGTATATGTCTCCTGACGCACATATGGCTCAGGAGCGTATTAGTGCTTTTCAAGCACGCGTTTCCTGAACCATATGTGGCTCAGTGGACAGTGAACGTGTTAAAGGTTAAATTTCCAAAAACCCCTTCTTAGTGCTCCCCTACATTATAATAGGAAGCTGTATGCAAATTTTCACATTCCTAGCCCCAGTAGTTTCGGCTGTACGTTGATATGTCAGTCAGTCAGTTCTCCTTTTATATATATAGATTATTATTAAAATGATGGGGGAAAATGGGATAAAAGGGGTTTTTCAAACATTTGATAGTAGTGTCAATAAATAAGATCACCAATTTTGAATCCGTTACCTAACAAAATCTGCAGTCTACCTGACAACTCTCTCTACAACCGCACGCGCTATTTGATTTGACCCATTTAGCTTCATTTCCGTTAACACACTTCCACTACATTTCACGAAATATAAATAAATATTCCACAACTATCACACAACGCCATCTAGTTCTAAGCTAAGCAGAGCTTGTGTTATGGGTACTAGACAACTGATAAACATACTTATATATTTCTAAATACATACATATTATAGATAAATTACACCCAGACACAGAACAAATGATCATGCTCATCACACGAACATTTGTCCTGGGTGGGAATCGAACCCACGACCTCCGGCATAGCAGTCAGGGTCACTAACCACTAGACCAACAGGCCTGTCAAATATGTTACTAACAAATATATTTTGTTTCAGGTCTTAGCGCCGAGCGAGACGGGCCTCTAAGGCTACGTCCAGGGTAGGAGGCTTAAGCGCAAGCGGAAGCGGGCGCTAATGACAGAGAAAACAAAATCGAGTGACCTAGAATCCGCCTTACCTCTTGTCCACGAGTGTTAAGCTGTTTAGAGCACGCCACGACTGACAGCGACACGACAGCGATGGAAAAATCGCAACTCGCTTTACAGTGTGTGGCCACTAAACCCGCTAGAAGCCGCACCCGCTACCGCTAATCTCTTTCAGCCTTGGATGAGCTCTATAGGTCCAGAATTATAATTTCTCAAGATAAAAACTCCGAGCTAAGAGTTGCGATGGACAATTTTGATGTCCGTTCACGAAAGTCGAAACCGGTTTTTTTGGTATTGGGTTTCGGAATGTCGTAAAGTGATGGACAATTTTGGGGTTCGTATCGGAAATGTTAATTTTCGGATCAAAGTAACAGGTTTTTGAGTGAAATAATAGTGTTGGACGTTTTTCGGATTCGGTTTTTTGGAAGTCAAAACCGGTTTTGGCTGCAACTGTTAGTTTTTGGAGGTGTATAAACGTTTTTAGACTGATTATGGAGTCGAGCTTTTTATAATGAGAGCCAAATGGATGTTTAGGAATCCAGTTTAGATTTTTCAAGAACCAAATACATCATATGCCTGCCTTTTTCCAACTATATTGTGGTCTGCTTCCAGTCTAACTGGATGCAGCTGAATATCAGTATTTTACATGGAGCGACTGCCTGTCGGACCTCCACAACCCAGTAACTGGGTAATACGATACCCCATGGTAAGACTGGTTGTCAGACTTTAGAGCTTCTGACTAACAGTAACGACAAAGATCTAAAAATGACAGCCGGGACCAACGGCTTTACGTGCTTTCGAAGATAATTTCAACTTTAAACCAAAGAATGAAAGTCGAAACTGGATTACTAAATGTCGAAGCCTGAAATCTACAATCGTTACTTATCGCTTGATCCCATTAAGACATGTTCCGTCTCTATTTTTCACTTGTAAAGTGACAGTGACAAGAATAATGCTAGTCAAAGTATTAAGTAACGTTTATAGATATCGGACTAATGATCGGAGGTGTAAATAAAAAAAAGAAGGTCAATAATTGGTTCCTTAGGTCCAGTATTGTGTTTTCACATTAGATTTACTTAAAGTTAAAAAGAAAAATACATTACGCTCTTTTCCGTTGTAGTCGGGTAAGTAATCGCTTTCAATATTCCAAACTAAGATCATAATTCCCTTAAATTCGGAAACAAAGTTGCGCAACAGTTGCCCGCCACATAAATGTTGCCGGCTACTGTTGCTCGCAACATTACGCAATTTTGTCTCCAAACAAATAATAGTTCAAAGACTCAACATTGAGATCTGCATATCCTAGCTATAATTAGACCTAGAGTTACATCAGAAACAGTCTAGCAGTTTTGGAGTGAACTCGAATATGTAAGTACAAACATTGTATTGTTTTTTTGAGTATTTGTGGTCGCTAGTCGACGGGTTCGAAAACGACTGATTGTAAATGGTGCGGTAACAATTTCGGGTCGGCATTATACAGATCAGTTCGGCAAAACCGAGCGGTAAAATTGTATGTTATTCTTGCCGATCGGCCTGTCTTATTTTGCCGTTCGGTTTTGTTGTTCGCTTAAGAATTGTTATACAATAGGAGATTATATTGGTCAATACAGTTTTATAAATATGTTTGTGTGTCTTCAAGTCAAGAGTGAATATGTTACTTCTAGTCAAGCGTGCTTCACCGTCGACCACATCATCGCTTACCATCAGGCGAGATAGTGAACAAACGCGAAACTCGTTAAATAATAAAAAAAAACCAGATATTTCCCGTTGTGTATACAATTCTATTATAATGGATATGTTCATCTAAAAGGATCTCTTAAAAAGATCATGTTCTTTATAAATACCAAAAATAAATAAATAATTTGAAAAAACGTCGAAGAATTAAAAAAAAAGGTTTTTTTAAGTCTTAATAATGGCAGACTTATAAAAAAAGATTAATATTTATTACTCCCTATTGCATACATTGTAAAAAGCTAAATTATAAGATAACAATGCAAGTTTTAAAGTATATAGTTTTTAAAAAATGACAAGAATTATACTAAAATTGTCATTACTTTAAAAAAAACCCGACTTACCTTCATAAATGCTTTTAGCTTTTGTGACCAAATATGACTTTAATTTTCCCACGTTGGTCCCACAGCTGGGATACAGACCTCATCTCTTTAAAAATCCTCTTTGAAGCACATATAGAGAGGAAACACATGTGGCAACATTGGAACATTATAATTATGCAAGCTTAATACGTCTTTAAACAAAAATAATCCTTATTTGTATCATCATAAATTTCATATTAAAACAAACACCAGATAATTTATTCTTGTAGATAAAAATGAACATTAATTTCATAAAAATAAAGTTTATTTCAGCATTGTAAGTCAATATTTGGTTTTAAAAGTGAAATTAGCAAGGCTGTATAAAGCTCAAAGTGTTAGTTGGCTCAATAATGTACATAATTAATTAAGGAAATAAGCGAAGTCGGGTGACAATGTATGTTTACGAATCTATAACCAACTGACATAACATAGAAGTTACAATATACATTGGTATGTAGGGGAATAGTGTATAAGACGGGGACGCGAGGCATAACGGGGACATACACTCTTTAGGCATACTTTACACAACACTAACGTAGCGCAAGCGCTATTAGGATGTCATTTGCAAGCGGCCATTAACAAATGGCCTCCTGTTGGCTGTTGGCGCTTGTGCTATGTTAACCCTCCCATTTTAATTTAGGCAGTATCTAAATTAAATACAGCAGCGTTTTTAATTACGCATTAATTTGGGAGTCGCTTAGTAAGTTTGTGAAAACTGACATTTGTTGAGCATTTGAAAAAAAATCTTCAAAATGTAACTTCTATGCTTTGCCAAAAAACCCCTAACATATATTTCCAACATTAAAAATATTGTAAAATTGTCTAGTTCTAAGTATTGTGATTATAGAAATTTAAGTCTGTGTCTTAATTATTTAAAAAAATGAATGAATTCTCTTAGAAAAATGACATTCCTATCCAGAAATGATTATTGTGTTGTGTATTTAAAATGATTAAATTAAAAAAAAAATGTTGTGCGTCGAACTAGATACGCACTCATTGAATGGAGTTTTAATTCTATTTTGTCTATGTTTATTCTCTCTGACTGGTACGGAAAAATGTCAGCTTGAATTTATCCTACTCTGCGCGTCGTATACGTGTTCTGTAATATAAAAAGATTAAATAAATCGGTCTTGTACTATAATGTTATTTATGTGTACAATTTCCAAAAAGATTTTACTATTTATTCGTGACATTCGTCCAGAAATATTACTTAAAACTACATACATTTTGACAGCTGTCACTTCTGTCATTCAGCTCTCAAGGCAGCCATTTTGTTAAATGGTAGAATTTCGTGGCTATTTATTAGAGGAATGTAATCGAATATGGACTAATTGAAACTTCTAAGTCGTCGTAATTTTAGTCATTTTCCATCGAAATAATGTAATATAGACGAGATTTGTAATTTGTTATACAATTTTGTAATGTATTAATTTCTTGTATCCCATTTTGAATTCACTTGAACTGTCAAGATTTTATTAACAATATAAATAAAAGGGCTCAGCAACTGAAAAATCGGCCGACAGTCGCGCAACTGTTTCTCAATAGTTGCGCCAAAGACAAAGGCACATTTATCATATCCTAGTATTGTATTGGCTAAAGTTAGTATAAAATTCCTGTGCCTTTGATTATAATGAAGCTTATTACTAAAGGGATAAGACAGAGTTTTGCGTAAGCAGTGCCACAAGCGTAAATGGCCCGGTCAAAAAGTTGCTTGGACAAGTGACAAAGTATTTCAAAGCCTTTCTTACTTCTCTAACGACTCAACAGGATCGACATAATGTTTCGTTAACTTCTGTCACAGATTGACGTAAGGTACGAAAATATTTTTTGACACAAAGGTGTCCCTTTATAATCATGTCCATGTTAAATCAAATCGAATCATTTATTTCAAGTAGGCCAGTTACAGGCACTTTTGAATTGTCAAAAGATAAAAGTAAAATAAAATAGTTTAAAAATAGTTACGGTGCTACAGTCCCAGTCACAAGACATAAAAACTGTGAAAGTACTGTAGGCGCCCATTCCAAAGCGTCATCGTCGTAGATCTCTATGGAGAAGAACGGGCAAGATGTCCACAAAATTTCTTTGTATCTCGGTCTTCTTTGTATGTTCAACCAACATCCCTGTATAGTCGTGTCCGTACCCGTGGCCACAAAATGTCCTTAACGTATCGTCCGGTTCTCCAAAATCGGGTCGTATATGTTTGTAGCACTGTAGGTATTGACTGAGTAGCTATTGGTAAAATTTAAATGTCAAAATTGTACTTAAAAAAAAGTAATTGGTTACTTAAACAATTGTCCTATTTCGCGTTGTATCTCATGCGCATGAATGTATGCCGATAAAAATTGTCCGGGGCATGTCCCTTGTAGTATGCGGCAAAATTGACAGGGAAATTGGCGTCATATTATAACGACAATAGGGTATTTTATTCAAAAAATTGTGTTAGTCCGAAATATAGATTATAAAAAAATATTTGACATGTATTTTTTCTTTTGTTACGTAAACCAAAAATGACGAAGATACAACGTTTCTAAAAATCACAAAACGTCACTCGGTCGGTATAATTTCACAGGCTTTATGACGTCACAAGGGCCTTACTCCCGGATTCCGAAGCGTTTTATCTTTGTCAATAATCATTGATTAAAAAAAAACACGTTCATTATTTTAAACTACTCTAACTGACGGACTAAACAGATTTTCAATTTATTTTTGCAGTAAACTACCCTTTAAATAAAAAAAGCATAAAATGACGTCATAAATTCTTTCTTGTTAATTTTGTCGCCTATTATGTTTTTTTGTAATACTTGAAAAGGCTATTTAATATACTTGACAAATTCCTTAATGTAACGAACTTGGAAAATGATGTTTTAAGAGGCATTTTCTTTGAAACTTAAAAAAATTAAATGCAAAAAAATATTAGGAAAAATGAATTTGTAAAACAAAAAAAAAATGACAACAAATTAATAAAAAATTGTCAAATTGTTGGAAGATCTTTGACTAAATGTATTTTTACTTCAATTTATGTCGCATTCCCTAAAAAAAACTATGTTAACTCAGTGCCCGAACGTATGTGACATACTAGCATTTACGGGCTGTTTCACTCGCATTTTGGTCGAAATAATGCCACACCTTTTTTTTTAATCTGTTCTAACCTATAATGCAAACAAACAAACTGGGACACAGACCTGGAGGCAGCAGAACCAGGTTTTGCTGATATAAAATTCTATCTACGTCCGGGTTACTGGGAAATTGAACCCTAAGGTAATTTAGATAGCATACGTTTTCCAATGACAGCTAAATTTCTATACAATTATGTGTTACTGTAAATAGTTTTGTGATAAAAGCAAAAAAATAATGATT
The DNA here is from genome assembly GCA_943136025.2 of Agrotis puta. Classification (NCBI taxonomy): domain Eukaryota; kingdom Metazoa; phylum Arthropoda; class Insecta; order Lepidoptera; family Noctuidae; genus Agrotis; species Agrotis puta. The sequence goes on along the minus strand of OW964195.2, from coordinate 953,863 downwards.
TTATGTAATTATTTTGTATTTTTTTTTAGTTTATTTTATATTTTTAAGATTGTTTTTTATGTAACAAATAATGAATGAATAAATAAAACATTGTTTCGAATAAAGTTTTGTTTTTATTGACAAGTTCCTTAATTTTCTATGTTACATTGATTTGGATTTGAAGAAGTACATTTCTATGATTTTAATGATAAAATCTTGGTATATGATAATATTAAATAAGCAGGAATTATAAACTAAAGTCGCATTTTCACTAGGGGAGACATTGCAGACATTGTTGTCAGACATTTACGTGGTTATCCGCAACTTTGAGTGACGTGTCGACATTATGTCTTGTTTACACTATAGATGTTATGAATATTCGCATCCGCATATATTCGGATATTTTTAAACATTCGCAAAATTCCTGCGAATATTTTTCGAATACGAGCGACTGAACATATACCAATATTTGGTACTCCTTTTTCTACACACTCCATTCATTCTTATCTTTCGATCGATCTGCCTTTATCTCGCCGTTCATCAATATTAATGTTCAACAAATCAATCACAAACATCAATAATAAATATGACAATTCTAAGATAAACGTGTTTCTTACGTGGTTCTGTCACTGACACCAATCTTAGAGCTACTCAAACATATTTTATCCATTCTTGTTACAGACAGGAAGTAAAAATATGTTAAAAATTAATAAAAAAAAGTCATTGATCTTTAAAAAGTGTTTCTTTTTTTATTTTCATTGAATTATCAAACGACATTAATTTAAAACTAAATATTCGCATTCGCGTATATTGGAATTGAATATCTGCATTAGCGTTCGCGAATGTCTAAAATCAAATATTCGTAATATCACTAGTTCACACTACCCAGTTTTTACCATCGTCGACTTCCGACAAGTCCAGCGACCTGTAGATGTCGCAAACGATTTAACAACGAATATAAATATCACTGGGATAGAAAGTATATTCGTCAAATGGATGAACTAAGTCAAAAAATATAAACTACTGGGTCTGATTGTGTAAATGAATTTAAAGGTGTGTAAACGCATGCACGACACAGGAGAAATTCCTAGTGCTCAAACTCACTGCGCGCCTAGCGCGGTCGCGGCGGCGGGTGCGGAAATATCAAACATTATGAAATCTCCGCTCGTGGCCACACTGAAGTTACTAAGGCCGGGAGCCTAGCACGGTGGCTATGAGCGAGATTGCGAGCCTAGCGCGTTGCTAGGCAACAACGGATACAACGGTCGGGTGGCAGGTGTATCAAACCATTTCGGACTTAAATTCACCGCCATCTAGTTACCAGGATATGCACTAAACTACTGCTGTAAGAGGTATTTTAAATTATTTTTACTGTAATTGATTAGAATAATGTAGAATGGTTGATAATTTAGTTGTATACAATCCTAAATAACCCTTAAAACAGTTTCAAATGAATTTCTTTAAACAAGATTTATAGAATCAACTGGGTACCACCGGTTTCCAACTCCTGAAGTCACCACAAAAAAAAAATACTTGATCGGCAGTGTGGACACTGATCGCTCCCGCCACCGCGCCCGCCACAGGCTCCCACTGTGGACACACCTAGTGTGAGGCAAAGTAAAAAATAGTCCCTACTAAGAAAATCTATGGAGCAATTCCTGCTTATTCAACGACAAGACTACATTAATTAAGTATTAATTAAAATACAATTTGAATTAGACATGATACATAGTAAGTAAACATTGGCTTATAACACGCATGTATCTTTCCCAGACGCTCTTCAAATCAGCTTCCCTGTAATCAAAAAATAACATTTTCAAAAAAAAATATGTAACCGATTCCGAATTCAATAACAACCATAGAAAAGGGTCAAAAACCCACAAAATAACTTTCCTTTTGGAAGTTGATGGCTTTGTTTTTTATTTTATTGACTTTTGCCAACAAATTCCGAAAAATTTCATCGGTCCATTTGGGAAGTACACCCAACAAAACAAAGTTAAATTAGTTGGTAAGCGAATTATGCGCGAACAAACAAAAAATAATACAATTTAGAACCCCATCTTTTGGAAGCCGGTTAAAGAATAATAAGTAATAAAAATGATAAGTTTTGCTCGCAACTCCACCAGTTCATCAAAATCATTTTTTTTTATTTCACATAGGCCCATGAGGGCACTTATAAAACGTCGACAGCAGGTGCTCGGTTCGGGTTGGCCGATTCCATGGAGAAGAACCGGCAAGAAACTCCATAGTTACTCTTAAAATAACAAAGTGTTAACCTCTCGGGCGATTTATAATTGAAAATGATAAAAATCAACGTCCAATGAGCGACTGTCTGTTATGTACAGACGTGTGTACGTAAGGCGCTGGGGCGTTTTCGCTTATGTACACCCGGGTGTACGTAACGCGCCCGAGAGGTAAAAAATTATATTCATAGCCTTCGATCAATAATAGCTCTAGATTAAGGATCAGGAACAAAAAGGAGTCGCATAAACGGCCACATTTGCACACACGTAAACATCTGCACTTCATAAAAAATATTCAATAGTATTAACAACTTCAGTTTATTATAAACCTTAACACTCAAACATACAGTTTAATTACCATTGCGAAATGTATTAGTTTTAACGTAAACAATCGAAAAATGTTTCTTGAAGATAAAATGTCATCAGTACAAAAGTACTCATTCTAAAATGATACTTAATGTCTAAGCAACAAGGATTCGAAATACCGTCACAAAACCGTTTGATGCGGTATTTTTCGGGCCGTTTTTGAAGCGCTCATCGAGAATCTAGTACTATTATTGATCGAAGTTCATAGCATTATTTTTGCAACAACGTAATCCCATTATACTGACTTCTGATCCAGCTTCCGAACGAAAGAGTAACTAAATACAAATTTACCTTAGCACATCCATCTGTAGCGCGCATTGCTCGTACGCACATAAGAACTGCGCCAGATCAGTTTTGGGCCACGAACCCAATCGTAAGGGTTCTACACACCTGAAAAATTAAAAACAATGAAATAAAAAAATGAATGGAAAATTATCCTCACTTTTGTAGTATATCTGCCATTTGGTTCCTTAAAAATTATATACAGGGTGTAAGAGACATCGACGCACAAACGGTTACCATGGGTCCAGGACATGATTCTGGACGCCCCACGGTGTGTTAGAAAGCCCGATTTTGTTGCATGCCCTTTTTATTACAGAAATCGATAGTATTTATCATTTTAAGCACTACAGTCAAAGTCCGGCATCGATACGACTTATAGATGTTTTTTAAAAAAATCTCAAAGTTGCTGTATAACCGGGTCATGAAAATAATAAAAAAAATTATATAAAAAAAACCAGCCTACATATTTAAATTTCCATTATAATTACTAATCAAACTTATAATACCTAACTATCTGACAAGTTTTCGTGTCTGTATTGCAAATAGATCGCGAAATATTAATATTTTTATGTTTTTTACTTTTTATTTAATTTCTTGGCAATAATACGGTATTAGATGGAGATATTTGACCAGACGATTGTCAACATGTATGTCTATCGACATTATAAAAACCACAATCTAATTCAGCGTTATTTAGAAGTTATGAGAATTTTCAGTTATATCCGGATTTTTTTGTACTAGGGTTGTCACTTTGACCAGAATTTAAAATTTAATATTTTTTATAATTTTGAGTTTAGCTGAAAGAAGTCGTATATATTATCGATTAATTATCTTTATATGTGCATTTACCAATAACTGAAACTATACCCATGGGCACTCTTATTCTTTGATTCTTTCGCTTAGTCCGCCTGGGTGGGTACCACCGACTCGTCTATTTCTGCCGCCAAGCATTAGTGTTGGACTATTGTGTTTCGGTTTGAAGAACAATACACAAACAAATAAAATAATAGCAGCATCGCCATTGCCAGTTGGAATGATGTCTGAACAAGCGGCTGAATCAAGAAACAAGTTTTGGAGGTTTGATAGGGAGTATCATTTCCGAAAAGTTAGTCGTGAAGCTACAATGTTCGACCTGTTCCACAGAGCGCTTATTTCCTCTGACCCAGTCATTTCTGACTTTCATCAGGACAGAAATAAAAGTGCAAAGAGGATCCCATTACCAGCAGAAGCTTTAAGTTTGCTAAAACCAGTTAATGCGAAAAATGTTCTAGTGGATGATCATTCGTCATTCACTGAACATGATGAAGATACTTTAATTATTCAAAATGAAAACCAAGATTTATAATTTTTCAGTTTTTTGTAAATATTTTTAGTTTTTACAACCCGGATAAAACGACATTTTCGAATGTGACAACCCTGGCCAAAATAGAAAAATTCTCATAACTTCTAAATAACGCTGAATTAGATTGTGGTTTTAATAATGTCGATAGACATACATGTTGACAATCGTCTGGTCAAATATCTCCATCTAATACCGTATTATTGCCAAGAAATTAAATAAAAAATAAAAAACATAAAAATATTAATATTTCGCGATCTATTTGCAATACAGACACGAAAACTTGTCAGATAGTTAGGTATTATAAGTTTGATTAGTAATTATAATGGAAATTTAAATATGTAGGCTGGTTTTTTTTATATATATTTTTTTATTATTTTCATGACCCGGTTATACAGCAACTTGTGAGATTTTTTTTAAAAACATCTACAAGTCGTATCGATGCCGGACTTTGACTGTAGTGCTTAAAATGATAAATACTATCGATTTCTGTAATAAAAAGGGCATGCAACAAAATCGGGCTTTCTAACACACTGTGCGCCCCCGTGTTGGAATTTTTCGTCGGTTTCTTTCCAATTATTTTTTTAAAAATATTTGTTTTTTTTTTTAAATAGTGTGCCGCGCATTAGGTACTACAGGTACTGCGGTACTAGACACAGTATTTAGGTATACGATGACCTTTTATTTGAACTTTTACAAACAGCTGAGAAAACACCCATTTCTAGTATTATTTACATTGCTACTTTTAGTGAAAGTAGCGATATAATTACTTTTTTTATTAATAATAAAAAAAGTAGGTAAGTAAGTAGGGTTAAGTAAGAAAAAAAGTAAGTAAGAAAAACCGACTAAAAATTCCAACATGGGGGCGTCCAGAATCATGTCCAGGAGCCATGGTATCCGTTTGTGCGTCGATGTCTCTTACACCCTGTATATAATTTACTAGTAGAAAATAAGTGTTCTTACCTCTCAAGTAGATCAATAAATAAAGATCGCAGTTCCCTGCCTCGATGTAGGTTACAGGCTAGCCCGACCAATGCGCGAGTATAGAGCCTGAAAAATTAAGAAAAAAAAAATAAGAACGTTGCCCCACACCCTTTATATTTTTATCACAGTAAAATCATTAAATGAGTACTCCCACCCAGGGCAGAGCGGGAAGGACTGTCAGACTCGCACTGACTAAAATCCTGCAAGCCCGACAGGCTTTGGCCCTCTAGAGGGGGGGGGGGTCCGTAATTTTGCTGACACTCTTTGAGGCGCGCGTGGAACACAACGCGCCGTCGACCCGGGCATGGTCATTGGTCGAACAGCGAGTTGCCCATTACTCTCTGCCCGCGTGCCCCACACACCAGGAATTTCTCCTGTATCGTGGGTGCGTTTGCAAAAATTGAAACTCACATACACAAACACCTAGACCCGGAACAACTATTTGTAGGTCATACAAATTATCGTTTCTGAACGAGAATTGAACCCGCGGCAGTACAGCTTGCGCCAACTGTGAATCATACGAGTATCAGTCGTATTTTTCATCAACATACAATGAAATATTTGCATGGTTAAAATCTAAGGAACTTTACAGACATCTTTTCACTTCGACAGGCCTGTTGGTCTAGTGGTTAGTGACCCTGATTGCTATGCCGGAGGTCGTGGGTTCGATTCCCACCCAGGACAAATGTTTGTGTGATGAGCACGATCATTTGTTCTGTGTCTGGGTGTAATTTTTCTATAATATGTATGTATTTAGAAATATATAAGTATGTTTATCAGTTGTCTAGTACCCATAACACAAGCTCTGCTTAGCTTGGGACTAGATGGCGCTGTGTGATAGTTGTGGAATATTTATTTATTATTATTTATTTATTTTAATAACTTTTGGATAAATCAAGTTTTTTGAAAGCATATTTTTAGTGTTACCTGAAATTAAGCTCCAATTCTTGGTAAGATTTCTCCAATAATTTTGGCCGCAAACGCATACAGATTAAACTGAAAAAAAAGACATATTTTGAAGCTTTATATTACTACTAACTGAGCTTTCCAGTTTCCCAGTGATGGGAATTATTTACAGAGATTACCCCGATGTCTCAGAATCACTTCTGTGACCTTAGGCTAGTGTCTCAGCAATGGTGATAAGTTAAATACCGGTTCCCATCGGTGGGAACTGGTGACAGAAAAGAGACCGGTGTCCCAGCAGGCGAAAGCTCTCATTTCTGTGATCTAAGACTTGTTTTCCAGCACTGGGAACAAGATTCCCATCAATGGGACTCTACTCAGAGAAGATACCGAAACCTCAGTAGTCAGAACCTCTCACCTCTATAGGTTTAAACATGTTTCCCAGCACTGGGAAATTGTTATACAAAATTTCCCATCATTGGGACAATGTTAGAGTGACTACACTAAGTACACTCACTGCTTATGCTCCTTCTCCTTTTCGAGCAGAATACGTAGTTCGCGCAGCTCTAGCAGGAACTCCCTGTCCATCTCCGTGTCGTAGTACTCCGGCCCCGTGCAGCTGTATGTCCAACTTGTCATTATGGCCTGGAAAAGAAAAAAAAACATAAATAATTATTATTTTATTTTTTACTCCAATAAGTAGCATCGATCAAAATCAAAGGCGCAGTGGCTGAGTCATCGACTGTTGCACAGCGTGTCGCAGGTTTGATCCCAGTACGGAACAAACATTTATATAGTGTACAAATAGTTGTTCCGGCTCTGAGTGTTGGTGTTCCTATGATTGTGAAAGTACCCACGATATGAGAAATTTTAGAGTATTTTTTTTTATATCGTGATTAAATCATTAAATAAGTTCACCCAGGGCGGGATGGGAGGGACTCAGAATTGGCTATTTGACAGTAGTTATAAACTACAAATATAATTAGTCCGTCATTTAGAGTTTAAAAAAATAACGGTCACGTATTTTTTCTTTTGTAAAATCAATGTTTATTCACCAAAATACAACGCACCAAAACTCGAGAGTGGGGGTTTTGACGTCAGAATTTAATATAAATTGTACTAAATTGTGACGTAATGCCAATTTTGAAAGCATCGTATCTCCGTCAATTTAGGTTTACAAAACAAAAGAAAAAATATGGGTCGAATATTTTTTGATAATCTAAGTGACGGATTTATTATAATTTTTCAGTCAAATAGCCAATTGTGCTGACTTAAATCCACAGTGTTCCTTCAACAGCCCAAAAATATTCGGGCGTAAGGTTTTCGTTTTTTTCTGAGATACGGAACCCTGAAAATTAATCAATGAAACAATCAAACGACACTCACCTGTGCACAATGATAGAAATCGTTGAACGTCAAGTATGTAAGCTTCCTCTTAGCGGTCTCGAACCGCATGCAGGCTATGAACACCACTGCACCATACTTTCTGGAAATAGACACGTCGACACCATCAATAAAGTGTGAATCTAATTAATGTAGCGAGTACCAATTTCATAGTTTTTAAGTTGGTACTACTGCCATATTTAAATGTCCGTCCTTAGCGCGTGTTATGTTGCACACTCGCTCCATACACCAGTTTACCGCTGATAACCGCCTTTTATTGAAACGCTCTTTACAAAGAACATGTATTTTTTGTTATCTTAAATCAATGAATCATCATCATCAGCCTTTAATGTTCCCACTGATGGGATACAGGCCTCCTCTCTGTGAGAGGGAGTGGGCCATAATCCACCACGCGGGCCCAGTGCGTGTTGGTAGATGTCACATGTATTCGATTTTTTGGTTCTAGAACCTGTCGGCTTCCTTCACCGTTTTGAGAGCAGCGGTGATAAAGTAAATTATAAAAATGAATGGCTTGGTTCGAACACATGACCTGCAACTCATAAGTCGAGGCAGATACCACTGAGCCTCCGATGCTCCAATCAATGAACATTGACATAGAAATAACTCGAGAGTGCGATTTCGTGACATCTGAACTATATTTTTTTTTTGTGCAGCACGGCCCCAGTCAAAAATCCAGTACGATATTCACCAAGCTACTGATATTGAAGTGTCGCGACGCCATCTCCAGGTCTCTGTCTCGACGACGAGCTCGTCGTCGTGTACAGCCTTGAAAAACTTACTTGGCCAAAGGTTCAGAGAGCAGAAACGTGCTTCTAATATTAGCTACGACGTTGCCCGGCATTTCTTCTACCGCTTTGAACACTCGGCGGACGTTGTCGAACTGACGGCGACAGCAACGTAGTGGGGCGCCCGAGCGTTCTGCTACCTACAGACAGGGGGATTTTATGTTATACATAGTCTAGAATAACACATCGATCCTGGTATTATGATTACGTGGCATAATATCTAGTAGAAACTAGTCATGATTAAAATTGACAGATTAACCCTGTAACATCCAGAGTCGTATATATGCGACAAACATTTCCGTGCCCCTATCGCCCGTGTCGTATTTATCCGCCAGAGAATATTCACGATTTTTGTTGTTTTTGTACGATTTTATTGTATCTAATCTATATCTCTCTATTTATGTAGATAGACAGATAGAATACTTTTTATTGTACACACTGATATTTTACAAAACGGAGCTTAAAAGGAGAAGAAAGAGAGGAGAAGAGGAAAGCACGATTCGTAGCCAGGCGCTAGGGGCACGGCAATTGGTATTTAGAAAAGCGCTTAAAAGGTTAATGAGAAGTAAGAATTAGGCTTCCTCTCTTCTAGACGAATCGAGCCTATATGTACTACTCGGGGACATCGCGAAGTGGTAGATGTGGTGTGATTTTATTGCCTCCAACAAGAGGAGATATTGGTCGTCTTGAAAAGATCGCTTTTAGCGATAAGACCGCCCATTGTGTCACCCTATTTATAAGATATACTCTGTACCTTTAAATTTGTATGGTGTACATAATAAAATGTATTCTATCTATATATCTATCTATTGGTAGCAGACAAAGGATAAATACTATAAGTATTTTTTTTTTACAAATATTGAGGGCAGAAAAATGATAAATTAGTAGTTCAAAAGTGCCTGTAAATGGTTTAATTAAAACATTGAAATTTCAGTACATTTAACAAGAAATACCTCATCTAAATCTTTCCTGTGCCTTGAGGATAGTTTCCTTCCCAGCAGTTCTCTGATCACAGCATCATCAAGATCATAGTATCTGTAAAGAAAAATTATGATTCCTAACTGCTATTGGGAGCAGCAATAGGTACCTATGATCAAAGAATTAATACATTGCAAATCTATTTAGTCCGTTGTTTAACAGGCTATTTTACTAAAAAAAAAAAATTATTAATCCGAAATAAAACTTATAAAAAGACTAGACTCGTATCTTTTCTTTTGTTACGTAAACAAAAATTTACGAAGATACAACGCGTCTAAAAATCAAAAAACGTCACTCGGTCGGTACAATTTTACAAGCGTTGTGACGTCACAAGCTCCGACTCCCGAATTTGGAAGCGTTTTATCGTTGTTAATAAATATTGATTTAAAAAAACATGAAATACGTGTTCAATATTCTAACTGACGGATTAAACAGATCTTCAATTTATTTATGCAGTATTACGGTATTGAAAATCAATGTTTTTTTTTTTTATACTCAACGATTTTTGAGCAAGATAAAACGTATCTAAAACTCGGGAGTGAGACCTCGTAATGTCAGAACTATGTAAACATTATATCTAAGTCATCACCATCATCATCATCATCTGCCGGAAGACGTCCACTGCTGAACATAGGCCTAGAAATCACGTACTGCCGGCCGGGGTCGCGGGACTAACGATTTACCGTGACCCCGGTATGTAAAGGGCTATTGAAGGACACCGTGGATTTTAGTCGGTACAAGTCTGACAGTCCCTCCCGCCCTGCCCTGGGTGGGAGGACTTATTTGATGATTTTACCACGCTAAAAAGAAATCACGTACTGTGAATTTTAAAAGCGTATCATATCATGCATGGTAAATTTTTAGAAAAAATATGTATCAAATAATTTTTGTTAATCTTACTGACAAATTAAATAGATTTCTCAGTCATCTGGCCAATCAATGTTATATAAAAAAAACTACAAGAACAGTCAACTTACTAAGACCTCATTGTGGTAATAAAATCTACAGAGCGATTAAAAGCAGACTTACTTCTCAATAAGCATATGTTTGGTAGCCTCGTCGATCTGAAATATCATCTGTTCCGATAACTTTGATGGTACTGTGAGCAAGCGTTCCAGCAGGGCGAATGTCCTGAAACATTAAACATCCTTCAGAAACGAAAAAGAAAATGAAATTAACACTCCAGATTTTTATTTTAAGATTTGGGTATGCCCTTGGCTATAATCTAGGCCAGGGGTTCCCAAACTGTGCGTCGCGGCGCCCTGGTGCGTCGTAGAGAGTACAGAGGGGCGCCGTGAGACGCGAGGGTCAACCATTCTCCGGATTGATATTGCGTGGAACCATGATTCTATATGTATAAAATATCCACCAGAAAGAAGAGGATAGTCTCATTGATCTCTTTTGCAGCAACAAACCCAGATCCACGTGCTCTGATTTCGGGGAGTTCGAAACCAGTATTTTTTTTTATTATTCACCTCTGGTATCAACTAGCTAGGGCGCCGAGAAAAAAAACCTGTACATATGTGCGCCACGAGCTGAAAAAGTTTCGGAACCCCTGATCTAGGCCAGAAGCATAGTGCGTCTCCACAGTGGAAGCCTAGGACCTAGGCCTGTGGCGGGCGCCGTAGCGGGAGCGATCAGTGTCCACACTGCCGATCAAGTATTTGTTTTTGTTGCGACTCCTTCAGGAGTTGCAATAATGTGGTACCTACCCATTAGTTTCTATAAATCTTGTTTGAAGAAATTTATTTTAAAATATTTTATAGGTTATTTGGGATTGCAAACAACTTAATTATCAACCTCTGTCTCATCAGGTAACCGTGGCCCTGGAAAGTAAAGGGCTATTGAAGGATCACCGTGGATTTCAGTCAGTACGAGCCTGACTGCCCCTCCCGTCCCGCCGCGGGCGGGAGGACTCATTTGATGATTTTACCACGATAAAAAAAAGGTTACAGGTAGCCTGTGGTCCTGTTGCCCGGGGTGAACAGCTAGGAGGTGGAAACATCTATCTAAATTTTCCCATAATATACCTATTGCTGAGATTAAAAAAGTACTTCACCTGTAATGGTCCAGTACATCGCTTGCAATAAGTTCGACTGTCGCCCCATGTTGTTTGGCGAAGTCTCGCTTGTGCAATGTGGTGACCGCTTCACTGGCTGAAAGATTATAAATACCTCATCATCAGCCTAAAATATTCCGACTACTGGGAAACAGGCCTCCTCTCTGTAAGGAGTGAGCCATATGCGCCCAAGTTGCGGTTAGGTAGATATCACATGTCTTCAAATTTTTGGTTCTAGGAAACACAGGTTGGTCGCAGGAGTGTACGAATTACCATGACCCCGAAACGTAAAGGGCTATTGATGGACACCGTGGATTTTAGTCAGTACGAGTCTAACAGACCCTCCCGCTCTGCCCTGGATTTTACCACGTAAAAAAAAAGGAGACAATGGTTTCCTTACAAAGTTTTCCTTCACCATAATTTTACAAAAATAATCATACAGAAATAACCATGGACAATTAATAATGGCAGGCAGATGTTTAGCAGAAGCAATAAATGTAAAATTTGATATTTTGCCAAGATTTTGATCAATTGTGTCTCTTTTTACTGTTTCAATAATAAATTGTTGGTGTGGAGAAAGTTTTGGTCATATTTATTTATTTATCTTTGAAATATTACATGACGAGACGTCAACTTAACGGCATACCCCTTTTGGATTGTAGCAGATGGCAGAGGTAACAATTGGGCTGCTGGTTAGATTCGCAAATATTTGTATGATCTACAAGTAGTTGTTCTGGGTCTGAGTGTTTGTGTATGTGAGGTTCTATGTTTGCGAACACGCCCACAATACAGGAGAAATTCCTAGTGTGGGGCAAGGTTTTATATAAAAAAAAAATAGCAGGTTCATTACTTTAATATAGAGGAACTGATTCTATTGAATGTTATAGTCCAGCATTATATTCACGACCCGAATATTATTTAAAATAATACTTTTCAATTACAGCTGGTTCTGGAGAGTGAATGATCAATCGAATCATGGCAGTGTGAACCTGACCTAAGTCCATATAAATATAGACCAAAATTGTATGAACAGAATAATTAAATATTCAATACTGTGTATTTCATCACCTGCCTGTCTTCACCCAACTACGATGCGGTTGATTGAGAGCTTTAATAGATAAACACCAGTCATTTTTAAGATGCCAGTTGTAATACTAGGTCATCAATAATAAGTTTAAATTGGAAATTAAAATTTAAACTTAAATTATTCTACAGAGAGTGTTAGATCAGCTGTGAACGACGGGATAGTGATCACAGCTCCACAGCGTGTATATAATACTTGAGCTAACATAATTTGGTACCGGATTATCTGGAAAATTAAGAATTTATGAACACAATCTCATATATTTTCAAAAATGTATCAAAAACAGAACAAGAAATATTAGTTCAGTAATTGACCATAAACTAAATATGATATAGTAAGAAAATATTCATACAACATCTTATATAAAATAGACCCTAAAATTAGAATATTGTAATAGATTCTAAATAGAGATAATTAATGCTATCAAAAACATCAGTTTATTGGACAAATACTTACAAGAACATCCTTCAATCCACAGTTGGTATATCTCAGGATCAATTAAAGTATAATTACTAACGAATACGTCCACCTCCGTATACATTTTTGTTTATTTTTATTAATTTTCGAAACCTGAAATACGACTACGAATTTCAGCCAAAATACTTCTTTGACACTGACATTTAAGCTGATGTTGCCATTCCTGAAACTTAAAAAAAACATCAACTGATTGTGTTTGTTAAATCGGCCTTATAGTTCCAGAGATATGCGAACACAAAAACATACATACACACACTTTTGGCACATTTGTTCAGACACTGATGTAGACTAACTTATACGAAAACTGAGCAGTTATGGAAATTACATACATACGGGTCGAATCGATAACCTCCTTTTTTTTGAAGTCGGTTGAAGATGAAAAGAAGGCTGATTGCTATTTCTGAACGAACGTCAAACTTCAATGAATGTGTGCAATCAATGATTGATTTTTTCGTACGCGTTTGTGTTGTGAAAATATTTTCTTGAAAAAGTAATGATTTGTAGCCCATAGCTTCATGAAATAATTGTGTAAGTACGCTATATAAATTTAATTTACCGTAACACTTATGATTATTTCCGTAATACAAGGTTATTACGATTAAATTCGGAGATGAAGCGATGAAGTTTTTTTTTTTTATGTCGCCAAAAATAGAAATGGCTCGTCGGGAAATCACTGATACATTAAGTGTTTTAGGCCGTAATACCTTTATTTACATATAATAACACAAAGTAACTCCTGTCTCTACTCTTGAAGTTATTATTGGTAGGAACGACTTTCGGCAAAACCGGTATCTATTAAACAAAAAAAGCCTACATAAACTTTTTTTTTCTGCTTCGCCTTGTTCAGTGTATTGATGTGCGTATGGCGTCGTGTCTGTACTAAATACTGTGTAATTAAGAAACCTGCTTTTATCGTGACCAATAAATGTAACAGGCGCAAAATGCATTATTTTGCTCCCGCCCTTATCTCAATCCTATAATGGCCCTAGCACGCATAGTATGGCACTGCAGAAACAGATATTAAATATAAATATCGCAGATTTGTTTTCTACTCAAAACTCCACAAAAACCTAATTAAATCAGTCATTACTTTGTTTCTACAAAGTTTATTCATTATTAGTAATAATAATTAAGGTCAGTACAGATAGCCTATCAGTGACCTTAGATTACACAGGTCGACAAACAAAAAGAAAATTTTTGCACATGGATTTTACTTATTTATTCCTATTATACAAACATATATAATTATGCTGTGTAATGAGATCACATAAATCGAAAATATTTACTGTATGAGTTTTTTCCAAAGCTTTCAGAGGCGAAAATTAAAGCTGGAATTGATGTAGGCTCTCAAATAAAAAAATAAAAAAAACATTTTTAACCCCTAAAAGCAAAGGGGTATGCAACTTTTTGGCATCAATTTTTTTTTTATTTCACCAGTATTGAAATGTTGGTCATTAGTAGACCGCAACTTATGAACTTCGTAAAAAATATTTAAAAAAAATCTAAACCATAACCAATCAGAGATATGGCGGTTTTAATTTTGTTCTAATCAGGAGTGATTTACTCTTGTTACGGTTTAGAAACTTTTTTTTTTTTTCCATAGACTTCTTAGGTAGTAGTCTAATTGTGACCAAAATTTAATCACTGGCGAAAAGAAAAAAAAATTGATGCCAAGGTCCATACTAAAAGTTGCATGGGCCTTTAGAACTATTTCTTGTTCTAATTATTATTTTGAGATATACAAATAATAAAAATAAATTATGTAGTAACCTGTGCACAAAAATGCTGTGGAACAGTATTATAGTATGTCCAGATTCCTAGCAGGCCAATAGAAAGAAAGGCGAGAATAGAAAAAAAATATGCCCTTCGTTTGATTCCTATGTCATGTGCCAAAGAATTATATTTAAATGTGATGGGTGGCACTCACTCACATATTTATAAAAAATAGGCATCACGAAAAACATTGTTTTGTTTTAAACATAGAATCTGGACATTAATAGTATCCATGACAATATAAAGCCATATTTAGACAAGGCAAGAACTTGCACGCAAGTTTGACTACATTGTGTTTAAGGTCCGACCGAAACTGGTTTTTCGGCCGTAACCGAATCCGAAACCGAATATTCGGCAGTGGCTTCAGTTTCGGCCGAAACCGAAACCGAAACTCACGTGGTCAAGTAAAGAATTCCTTAAAATACTGAAATTTGGTGCATTGTACGGTAAAACTTGAAATAAGTTTACCCATACAACGTAATTTAACAAATTAAACACTTCACATTTTTCATTTAAACAATCTCTTTTTAATATGTAACTTGATTTGTTAATAACAACAAAACAAAGTTACTGACTCAATATTTATTAAATTTAATTAACTACATAAATCATTCAAGTACAGAAACGAATCTCGATCGATCTGCGTCTCTTTAATACGAATCGTGTTAAAGAGACCATACAGCGAAACCAAGGCTCCAAAGTGTTCGCAAAGGACAAGTCTATTGGGCAAAGCCAGATGACAAAGCTGAAACGGGAGGATGGCAGCATAGCGTCGACCAAAGCAGAGGTTTTAGGCGAGATCGAGAGGTTCTATGGACAGTTATACACTTCGGTCGCAAAGCCCGTTGACAGCTTGGTAGGAGATCCAAGAGCCAAGCTGTCCCGACATTATACCGGAGATATCCCGGACATCAGTCTGTACGAGATTAGGATGGCCCTGAAGCAGCTTAAGAATAACAAGGCGCCGGGCGAGGACGGAATCACTTCAGAGCTTCTGAGAGCGGGTGGAACACCGGTACTTAAAGTCCTCCAGAAACTCTTTAATTCCGTCCTGTCCGAGGGCAAAACGGCGAAACGTGGAGCAGGGGTGAGGTGGTGCTGTTCTTCAAAAAAGGTGATAACAGCCTATTGAAGAACTACAGACCCATCACGCTTCTGAGTCATGTTTATAAGCTGTTTTCAAGGGTTATCACGAACCGTCTCGAACACAGACTTGATGACTTCCAGCCTCCCGAACAAGCCGGTTTCCGAAGAGGCTATAGTACCATAGACCACATCCATACGCTGCGGCAAGTTATACAGAAGACCGAGGAATATAACTTGCCATTATGCTTAGCGTTTGTGGACTATGAGAAAGCCTTCGATTCGGTGGAAACATGGGCGGTGCTTGAGTCACTCCAGCGATGCCGTATTGACTATCGATACATCGAGGTATTGAAGTGTTTGTATAATAACGCCACCATGTCGGTCCGAGTACAGGAGCATAGCACGAAGGCGATTCCATTGAGAAGAGGCGTAAGACAGGGGGACGTTATCTCCCCGAAACTGTTTACTGCCGCAATGGAAGACGCCTTCAAGCTCCTGGAATGGCAAGGACTTGGCATCAACATCAACGGCGAATACATCACTCACCTTCGGTTTGCCGACGTCGACGTCGCCAAAGTCGATGGAGGAACTCAGCATGATGCTCGATGGCCTCGACCGAGTTTAACAACGGGTGGGCTTGAAAATGAACATGGACAAGACGAAACTCGGTACTCGAAGTTGTTGACTCATATATCTACTTAGGACAAGTAGTCCAATTAGGTAGGTCCAACTTCGAGAAAGAGGTCAACCGCCGAATCCAACTCGGTTGGGCAGCGTTCGGGAAACTACGCAATGTCTTTTCGTCCGACATACCTCAGTGCCTCAAGACGAAAGTCTTTAACCAATGTGTGTTACCAGTGATAACTTACGGCACCGAAACGTGGTCTTTCACTATCGGCCTCATCTCAAAGCTCAAAGTCGCTCAACGAGCTATGGAGAGAGCTATGCTCGGTGTGTCTCTACGTGATCGAATCCGAAATCAGGAGATCCGTAGACGAACTAAAGTCACCGACATAGCCCACCGAATTAGCATGCTGAAGTGGCAATGGGCAGGCCATATTGCTCGCAGAGCAGATGGCCGATGGGGTCTAAAAGTACTAGAGTGGAGACCACGGACTAGCAAGCGCAGCGTAGGACGTCCACCAACAAGGTGGACAGACGACCTCATAAAGGTCGCCGGAAGACGCTGGATGCAGGTCGCTTCTAACCGGTATATGTGGAGATCTAAAGGGGAGGCCTATGTTCAGCAGTGGACGTCCTATGGCTGAGATGATGATGACAGAAACGAAACAAAAACTTACATTTAATAATCACTTCCATCAAAACATAACCTCTTAAGAATGTTTGAGTCGGGTGAAAACGCAGTAAGTTTTGTTGCTACGGAGCTATCCGAACGGCGCACGACAATTCCCGAACAGGGCCGCGAGCGCGAGCGTCCGCCAAAGCGTTTGTGAAGTTAGACGAGCGTGCACGACAACTTCCGAAATCAGTTTCGGTTTCGGCAAAAGTTTCGGCCAATTTTGGCCGAATCCGAAACTGCCGCCGAAACTTGATTTTTGGCCGAAACTCGGCCGAAACCGAAACCGAAACCGAACCTACGGTCGGACACTAATTGTGTTCTTTGTTTGATCATCTCAATTCATTGTCCTTCAATATATAATATGGCTCTGTAGTGCACTAGAAAAATAATAAGGGAATGCATTAATTAATATTGTAACACCAAAATAAATAGTTTTAGATGTAAAAAAGTATTTGGAAACTTTCCAAATGCTTTTTTTACACCTGAAACTGTTACAACATCAAATTCAATGATTTTATTGCATTCCTCCTATATCAATTTTCATACAGTAAAATTACCAAATTAATTAAAACTTGTAAATATATGACAGCTATTATTTAGCGGCGTTGCCAAATTTCTGGTTATGCACCCTTAAAATAAAAGTGCTATAAAGGCCAGAACATTTAAATTTTGAGCGTAAAATTACTAATTGATTTCAACCAGTTAGAGACTGTTTGCAACAGCAACACATAAAGGAAAATTGATTTTACTTGTTTCTCCCATTTAATAACTTGCAAATTGTATAGGTACCTACAGATTGCACACTGCAATTGCTGATAACATGAATATTACATTATAGTCAAATGCTAGTGAGAGCCTTATGAAAAATATTAAATAGTTTTGTGAAAAACTCCACAACCCAGTTACTGTGTGAAAAACTCTGTGGTTAGGCAGTGTTTTTTTATATTCCATTTATTTTCATTACATGTAAGATACACTTATACATACCTTCCAGCATCTTGAACAAGGTCCAAGCTGCCTGAGGCCAGGGCTTTAGAGAAACTACATAAAAATTGGCATCATGTTTAGCAATACTGGGTGTAATTTATCTATAATATGTATGTATTTAGAAATATATAAGTATGATTATCAGTTGTCTAGTACCCATAACACAAGCTCTGCTTAGCTTGGGACTAGATGGCGTTGTGTGATAGTTGTGGTATATTTTATATTTATTTATTTATTTAATACTGTCTACCAAGTGTACTAATCTAGCTACCAAGTGAGAGCCTCTACAGATGTTAGTTGAGATTTTGGCTAGTAAGTCATTGCCAAATAAAAATATCTGTCTGTCTAAGCAGGATACTGTGGCCCTGGAACGCAATGGGCAACCAAAGGAATAGAGTGGAATTTCAACAAGTTAGAGACTATAAAATATATGTATTACCTCTACCTATATAATTTGTTTATTAATTCTTTCAGCTCATCATGTCCGACTCAAAGGACTCGGAGGAACATGACACTGAAATGATGAGCATGTTTGCCAGCGTGTGGGTGAAGGTGGAAGTTGATGATGCCGATGAAGACAACTCGGAAAACGCTTTAAATACGGAGCAAGCGTAAGTATTAATATATTGAGTCAGATTTTTAACTTGGGTTATGCATTTAGGTAGTCTCGCTACACTACCTCTTTGAGGGCTGGTTCGAAGCGGTTTAGGAAAAGAATTCATTATAGGAATTGGGGAAAGCCTTTGTCGAGCAGTGGGACATAACAGGTTGAGGATGATGGATGGATGGATGTTGATTCAACTCCTATTATATAACACGTATACTAAGCGCGCCAGAATGTAATATTGAGTTCGTGTTAAGAGGCCTCTTACAGTCCACTAGCGCCGCCAATCGAAAAAAATCAAAACATAAACGGCCGTTTTTGTTACAAATGCACGATTTAGCTAAACAGCTATATTTCAAGTGTTGACAATGTGTTATAAAATTACGTTATTGCCTTTTTCTACAGTAAGACCACATTTTGTATTTTTGATTCTATTTACAAGTTATGACATTTTTTCGATTGGCGGCGCTAGTGGACTGTAAAAGGCCCCTTAACCTTTTTTCCATACCAACACCAGTCTAAACATAGGCATGTAATGCTGCGCTATAGAATGAGACAGAAAATAGGTTTCTTAGTATGAGTGACAGAGTACAGGAAATGTAGGTAGATACCACAAAATATAGACTTGAAAAGTGTTAGATAGGGCTATAATATGTATATGAGTTTCACGGTCTGTTTTTGATGTTATGTTATTTTTAAAGTTATAGAACAGTAATATAGTGTGAAGGCTTGAATAAATAAATATAAATAAAAAATATTCCAATAATTGTATAAATATTTTTTTCATGATATCGCGTTATTGTGACAATGGATAATAGTAAAAGTGAGCCACCGAAAATCGAAGAAAGTCACAAGAAATTGAAGTAAGTACATAATATAATTTTATTTTTTTGAAAAGTATTGCATTGCATGTTTTTGTGAAAAACAAATCAAAACTTCTTACAATTAGACTACGTCAAAAAAAAAAGTAGAAAAATATTTTTTTTAATACTTACGAAGAATCTAATATTTATTATGGATTTTTGACAAACAAGATTTTTGACAAACAATTGCCTAAAATGTTTATTGAAAGTTATGTTAACTATGCATGCAATTAATTGAAGAAAAAAGAAGCTTTTTATGTATTAAAGAAAAATTACTTATACTATTGTAAAAAAAAAGACTAACAGTTTTTGCTAATTTATGATTACGCTTTTAAGGAAGGATGAGACATCGGCACCGAAAAATGAAAAACAACCAGAAAAGAAAAAATATAATAATTCTGAAAGAGCTAAAAGATACAGAGAACAAAAGAAAGCAGAAGCATTAGAGTTAACAAAATTAAATAATGGTGAAGAACCACCAGAAATTATATTAAAGAAAAAACAAGAAGCTGAGAGAAGGAGAAGAAAAAGAGAATTGAAAAAGAAGAAACAAATGGAAGAATTATTAGCAAAAAATAGTAATATTTTAGAACGATGCCAGTCACCTTTTGAAGAAGTACAGCCAACTGCAGCGTCGATAAAACGCATTAAAAAACGGCAAGATAAAACAGAAAATTTTAAAGAAGATATCAAAAACCGTTATGAATTACATGCGGAACATATAAATAGCTTTCAAGATATAATTGCAAATCGTTACTTAAATTTGCGACCAATTGATGTTCAATTAAATGATTTGCCACAAAATGTTAAACCAATATCAGATTCGCATAAACATATCCAAATATGTGGTTATTCTGCTCAAGCACATCAATTAACTCATTGGATTTGTACTTACTATGATGGGAATGTTATAAACGTATATGATAGCTTAAACAAAGAGTGTTTGTATACAGAAATGGACATTCTTCTCGATCAACTATTTCCGCATAAACCTCAGCGTATATTTCATAAAGTTAAACAACAATTCAATGCTACAGATAGCGGTGTTTATGCTATAGCTTTTGCTACATCGCTATTGAACAATCGGGATCCTTCGAAAGAAGTTTACGATCATTTGAAGATGAGGTCTCGTCTACTGGGCATTTATACCACAACTGAACTGCTTCCATTTCCAATTGAGCCAACTACAGATATTTTACGTAAAAAAAAAGTAAATAAAGTAATTGAACATAAGGAAGATTCAGCAGCGGCATTGCGTAAGAGAAAAATCAGTGCGGTGGAAGCTCAATCGACGGTCACAGGTATATAAGATAAATATTTCGTTGATTTTGTTAATAAATTTATTTATTTTGTTGTTTTTCGAGATTTTAATGTAAGATTTGAAGACCGCGTCACATCATCAATTGTGATAGCTTATAAAATATTATTAACAATCCTTTAAATATAATAAAGGATATACTTAAGAATTAATATTATTCTTAATATATAATTACGTTTTTTTTTTAAATATTTTAATATTAAAAAAAAAGATGTAGAATATATGAAAAAAAAAACTGTGATACTTACCTATTTCTTTAAGAGAAATAAATAATGAAGTATATTTTAAAATAAACAACAATTGACAGTACATGGATATTTAATTTAATTACCCCAATCATTATTATTAACAATTTGAAAAAAAAAATACAAAACACACACGTATTTTTTTAATAATATTTTAGGCTAAATTTAATTACGTTGCTACGTATATGTGTTTTAACAAAGTTGAGTTAAATCTCCATACACGCGTCCCCGAGTTGAGTCACAATATAAAAAAAAAAATTGAACTAGGGCAAGAGACCGGAGTGGTATTATGATTTTAGCTAGATAATATCTTTTATCAGGAATTGAATTATATGCTTTCGTCGTTAATATATTTGTATTTCGGCTCACATAATCTACATGCCGAAAAACATTTCTTGCTCCGAAAATTCGATCAAAATATTCTTGATGCAAAACCTCAGTAAGACTCGTTTTGACGATCCAAAAAGTGAACGTGATGACACCATTATCGCAGTGGCTCAGCGATCGACTCCTGCGCAGTGTCGCGGGTTCGAACCCCGCACGGAACAAAAATTTGTATGATCTACAAGTTGTAGTTCCGGGTCTGGTGTATATTTTTAAGTGTGTTTGTAAACGCACCCACGACACAGGAGAAAATTCCTATTAATATAAGAAAAAAGATAGTACAAACTGAAACCTCGTTTTTTACATATCGAGAAAACTTAAAAAAAAATCTAAAATATAATCTCTTTTTCCAGAAACTACAAGAAAAAGAAAAATCCAAGACAACGCGCCAGAAAAACCCTAAAATGTGACACATGCGAATACACAACTATCTACAAGAACTGCCTAAACCTCCATGTAATGGGCCACACAAATTCTAAGCCATTTTCTTGCGAGACTTGTGATTATACAACAAAATACCCCACGTCCTTGCAACGTCACATGACAATCCAGCATGATTTGAAGACCTTGCAAGAAAAGATTGAAGAATTCAAATGCGACGAATGTACTTACACAACTTGTTTCAAATGGAACTTGAAAGCTCACAAAAGAAAGCATAAATTAGAAAAGCAATATAAATGTGATCACTGTACTTATGCTACAGCTTACAGACATAATTATATAAAGCATTCTCGAGTACATGATAAACAAGAAGTAATTTTTAAATGTGATAAGTGTCCGTTCGTAACGAAGTATGAAGGACATATTTCAAGACATCTTGCCAAAATCCACAATGAAGTATCAGAAAAAGCAAATAAGTGTGATCTGTGTGATTTTTCAACGAAAGTAAGATGGAGGTTGAACATTCACAAACGTAGAAGTAAACAGAGAAATATTATAAAATGCTCCATATGTGAATTTGAAACGTTTTTCATGTGTGAATCGAAGAATCATAAAAGAACTCATTACGAAGAAACTACTGAATATAAACTCGATGAAAGTAATGGAGAAATTAGTTATAATGTTCCGGAGTACGAGCCGGTGGCAAACCAAATTGATGATGCAAATCTAACCGTTCATGAGGAGAGCAACAATTATAGGCTGGATCCTAACTGTGAAGTAGATTGGAAGAGTATTAAAGTCATTGAATCAGATTCCAAAGACCGTCCCTTCCAATGTATTATGTGTAAATACTCTTCTCGTTTCAAGGCATCCGTTCAAAGGCACTTTCAAAGACATCATACGGGCAATCAAAACCGACCTTATAAATGTGTTAATTGTGACTTTTCAACGAAAACTAAAGACCAAATCGCTTTGCACAATAAACGGAGCCAAGCAGACGTTGAATTGATTTGCAGAGATTGTCCGTTTACTACAATGTTTAAGTGCCAATTTGCTACACATCAAAAGTGTCATAATCCACATAAATGTACGGAATGTAATTATTCATGTAAGCATAAATATGAGATACAAAAGCATGTTTCTTTAATACATTTGGGTAACGGAATGAAGTGTAGGTTCTGTGATTACCGAGCGATCAGGAAAGAAAGTCTACTTTGCCATGAAACTATACATACGGGTAACAAACCATTTAAGTGCAAACTTTGTGATTATAAGTCGGTGAGGAAATCTCTTTTGGATAATCATATGAAGAGACGGCACAGCGATGTAAGTCACAATCCGGTGATCGTGGCAGATAATAAGATTGAGACTTTGAAAATACCCATAGGTGATAAAATTAGTAGTCAAGAATTAATTCAGAATATAAGAAATCAGAATTTATCCTTAGAAGATATTTTAGATTCGCCTGAAGTTAAGGATTTTGCTTCTATTATGGGCTCGGCTCAAGAAACTAAATAATTATGTAATTTGTACAACTGAATACAAAATTTGGTTCTGTTTTTATATTTTGAACTGTATTCCGACTGAGATTAAGTTTATAGTTGAAAATTGACAACTTAGATTCGAGGGTTGCCGCAAAATCAACATTTTAAGCTAATTTTGTATTAAGAGCCTTATTTTCACTCTGATAAAGTTCGTTATAGAAAAATAACTTTGATCTCGAATTTAAGTTGAAAATATTTCGTCCAAGTTTAAACATAACAGCTCTTTTTTTTGTTTGTTATTCAAAACCTTATTTCAACTCAAATAAAGTTCTGATTAGAAAATCTATAACTAAACCTAATTTAATATGAGTTTATTTTGGATTATCGACTTAAATGCTGTTGGAATAAAGTTCAAAATAAAAGATGTTTAATTGATACTTGTTTCTTAAAGATTATGTATTCTCTGGTAGAATATCAACTTTTGATACTTGAACTACGAATATTGCTACGGAATAAAGGCGATTTTTCGTCTAAATATTGTTACCATAATTGTTGGTTGATTGTAAGATACTACTTCTCTGTATAAATCTCATCACAATCAGTTCAGTAATTTATATCTAAGACACATTTTTGCATTTTTCATATAGATTATGAGAATATTAGTAACTTTTTTTGATAACAAAAGAGACTTTTTATGTTAAAACTGTAAATAGATAAATGCAAAATAAATATTTCTTGCTTTTTTCCCAAAAAAATGTGGTTTTATTTTATACTAACTGATATTTCACCATAACAGCTTACTTTAACTTTTAACTTTTTTTTTCTTAACTTTGGTCTAAGCGGTAAGCGAAACGGCGGCGGCGGAAAGCGGCCCGAATAAGATTTTTTTTTTGAACTGCCCCACACTAGGAATTTCTTCCTATATCGTGGGTGCGTTTACAAACATAGAAACTCACATACACAAACACACAGACCCGGAACAGCTACTTGCAGATCATATAAATATTTATTCCGTGCGGGGGATCGAACCCGCGACACGCTGCGCCGCAGTCGATCGCGTGTGCGTTACCCCAACAAGAAAGTATCTTCTAGAGTTATATGAGTAGAACGTATAGTTGGTGCCTTATCTGCTGTAAATGACACCATCGTTTTTACTTTTAGCAAGATTATTCAAAAACGCATGCATGAACATTTTTGAAACTTTGTATGGTTATTACTAGCGTCAAGAAGGACCGAATACAGTTTTCAGCGAAGTTATGCCTTGTCTCATTTAGGCGCTGCGATGTTTTTTCGGTTTTTCATAAAACCGCGATAACTTGAAAACTATAAATATTTTCTAAAATCTAATTGGGGCACAAAGGGGCACACATTAAGAGCTACTCGCGTATGTTTATTCTACAGGGGCACATGCAATGGTTTGAGAGATATACTATTCATCAAAACGTTACTCCAGCAGGAAATGCAATATCTCGAAAATCTGAAGGGGCACAGATTTTATTTTTGGGGGCACATTTTGGCACACATATAGGCTATCTGGCCATGCACAGTTTTTCTCTCTCCGATCATTCGTTTAGAATTTTCCTGCTAGAAAAACGTTACTCCAGCAAGAATCGTTTTTTCGATTTTTTTTCGAAACGACAGGGGGCACACATTTTTTATGTGGGGGCACATTTACAGCAGATAAGGCACCAACTATACATTCTACTCATATAACTCTAGGAGATACTTTCTTGTTGGGGTAACGCACACGTCGATCGCACAGCACTTGGAAGTTCGCGAATTCGCTACTGACAGCGTCTCGTGGCGTGTTTTAGAACATTTATATACGATCTTATCGCTCGCACCCCGCTCATAGCGACAAGGTGAACGGGTCGTAAAGAATGGCAAGCTGAAATAAGTCTTATTACAACTGAATTAAGATCACTAATTATGATAGATAGATAGATAGATAGAATACACTTTATTGTACACCAAAATTGTTACAAAAAATAAACGATTTTACAATATTTCTTCTAATCCTATGGTTACAACGGCGGTCTTATCGCTAACAGCGATATCTTCCAGACAACCTTTACATGAAATATAAATCACACTCGTAAAAATATGGATACCTTTCATCGTCCAGGTGTTAAAATGTCTCGCCTCCTTCTGCGAAGCAGTCATGCTCGTGAAGGACGAGGCGGGCCGCGTGAGGGAGAGGACAGCGTCCTCCCTCCACCCCAGCCGCAGTGGTAGATGCCCACGGCGACAGACTCGTAATGACGTTCCGGGATCACGGTAAATCATAAGTCCCGCGACCCCGACAGGCTTTGGCCCTCTAGAGGGGGGCCCCGACATTTTTGCTGACTCTCTTTGAGGCGCGCGTGAAACACAACGCTCGCCTTTGTGAATATAATTTTAAGTTTGGTTTTATTGTAAATTTTGTGCAAAATAAAGAATATATACAACGCGCCGTCGACCCGGGCATGGTCCGTGGTCAGACAGCGAGTCGTCCATTACTCGCTGCCCGCATGCCCGCGCCTACGTTGGCCGGAGATCATCTGCCGACGTCCGTCGCCGTGGGAATACGATTCCCCTTGGAAAGACTGGTTGTCAGACTCGAGCTCCCGATTGTAACGACTATCACAAAGATTTACAAATGACAGCAAGGACCAACGGTTTTACGTGCTTTCCGAGCGACAGAGGAAACTCGCTATGATAAATGGTCAGCCATCCACAGATCAACCTCGGCAAGTGCGGCTTAATCTACAAGATCGACCTACCGGTTGTTATTTACACCGTCATGCTATTACATAAATAAATAAAACACAAAAACAAGGACAATTACCTTTTATTAAAGATTCATTGTGCATTCGGTAGATATAAAATAAATGGCAAATAAATGTAATAATCAGGCGTGCGAATGGCTTCGGGCCCGTTACAATACATGTGTTCACTTTATATATATATAAAACTTGAGACCTGCGGGTTCACCCGCCAAACGGTCCAACAAGAGCGTGTTCAAACAAACAGTTTAATTTGTTCGCAAAGTTACAGACGACGTCGGGAAGCGACACTAGTTCGACTGACTACCGACAGTCGACGGCAGTGCACGCTTTATAAGAGCCAAGCTGAACCACAGCTTTAGATATTTTCTTTAATAATATTTTATTATATCGTAATTCTTAATTTCTATTCATATTTTATTAATAATAATAAGTAGCAGTAACTAAGCAGCGAGACTAGAATTGAATGGCGATGGCAACTACTTAATATATATATTTATTTATTTATATATATAATATATATATAAATCGCGTGTGACAGAAATATGTGGTCATATCTAAGGGCTACATCGAGTTTTGCACAGCCGGTTCACGATTTTGGTCTATACGGTGACGGGCGGCGCGAATAAGACTTGCAAAGTACGCGAATTTGCTACTTGCAGCGTCTCGTGGCGTGTTACAAACTTTTGATCTTACCTTCGCCGCCCGCTCACAGCGACCAGGTCATAAACGAGCTGTAAGATAATAACAATCGATCATGGAGCCGTATATACAGATCAATATACAGAACATTCTATAAATATGAGCACACTTTTTGAAACACGCTGTATACACGTTTATACAGTATTGTGTAGGTAGCTGTGTGTGTGTGATTACCAAACTGTTTTTAGTCACATTTTGCTTTTAATTTAGAAAAATATATTTCGTTTTTCAGTACCTTATAAGCCACTAAGAATTGAAGCCAGAAAAATTAAACCCCGTAGTTCGATTTCTACTAAGTAAATATCAACATATTTTTTTTAAACTAAACTCGCGAGCAAAAGTGTGGAATCACTTACTCCGATTCCGCGCGATCTTGAATACTTAATAACTAGTTAAGAATAATAAAAAATGGTACAATTTTAAAGGTTTAACTGTTAACTTTAAATTGATACCAAATTCATTCAATTCACGCCATTATTTAAGGAGCTATCCCGGATCAATTACAAGTAAGTGATTCCGTACTTTTGCTCGCTAGTGTAGATTTGTCGATAAAATTTAATATATAATATCCCCTAAAAGCATTGGTAACTAAACAGATTGTATAAACACAGGCACACAACCTGCCCCACACATAATATCAATATTATTATAATATTCTTTACATGTCTGGCAACACAGTTTCAATTTTCGATATAAACGCGAGTAAAATCGCTAGTTATCTATGAAGCTAGTGTTGCCAGCTCTCCAAACAATATCATACAAAAAAGTCCTGCCGAGATCATAAAAAATAAAACGTACACCTGATAGATTCGTTTTAAAACTCTTCCGTACACTTAATAGGTTATTTTACCCAAAAAAGTTTGTTAATCCGTAATGTAGATTATAAAAAAATATTTGAAACGTATTTTCTCTTTTGTTACGTAAACCAAAATTGACGAAGATACAACTCTTTTAAAAATCACAAAACGTCACTCGGTCGGTTCAATTTTACAGGCGTTATGACGTCACAAGACCCTCCTGAATTTGGAATCGTTTTACCTTTGTCAATATTCATTTCTTAAAAAAAAATACGTGTCCATTATTTTTCAATATTCTAACTGACGGACTACACAGATTTTCAATTTATTTATACAGTAAAATACCCTATAGTGTCTTAATAACGAAATGTGTGTACTGTTTTGTGGTGTTTCCCTTCATAGAGGTGTGATGTTATGTAGTACTCTCGAGTTGATTTTAAAAACTAATTTTTTTTTCCACATTTTCTCTGAGTTATACATACAGGGTGATTTGTTTTGTGATGTTGATTTTTAGAGGGTGTTTAAATATTTGTCATTTCAATCTAAGACTTTTTTACATAATTTTCTGAAGGGAGACCTTTTTTCAGCAGTAGTAACGTCTGTAAATGGTTTAACTCAAATTAAGATCAATGTTTTCTTTTATAATCTTTGTCTCACACTAGGAATTTCTCCTGTATCGTGGGTGTGTTTACAAACATAAACTCACATACATAAACACCCAGACACGGAACAACTACTTGCAGATCATACAAATATTTATTCCGTGTAGGGATCGAACCCGCGACACGCTGCGTAGCAGCCGATTGCTCAGCCACTGAAGTCACGTCAATTAAAGTGTGAACAAGTTATCGGAAAATGAATCTTATTGGCATTGAATATACTTATTTGCTTGTAGAAATATGTACATTAAGTTATCATCAATAGAGTTTATTTTTAAATGAGTGTGCATACATTTTTGTAGTACCCTTTAAAAATGAACATCACATACTTTTCTCAGTAAATTATAATCAATTATTATTAAACACACATGAAAAAAAGAATTAAAAAAAAATCACTGAACCTTTTTTGTTACAGTACATTTTATTATGATTTCTTCTTCTTTTTAGATTATATATATATAAAAATATAGATTGGAAACAATAAATCAGTTTTAATTTTTTTTTCATATAGATAAAAAAAATAGTTTTATGCTAATCACAAACTTTTTTCATGTGTGTATAATTAGATGTTTATATATATATTTGAACATTGTAAATGTCGATGTATTTATGTGTTTCATGATATGTTACAATAACGGTATGTACTGTGACGGATACGGAATGGATTAAATCCAACAATGTGCAATGTTTCAAGTTCATCACAAAACCAGAAGATTATTTTTTTTTGAGGTGATTTTCCTTTTGACTCTAGTCCAGGTCAGAGGTGACTGAGACAAAGTCTACGATGGAGTGTGCTTACCAGAAGAAGACTGTTCACTATAACTTTGAAGAGATTCAGGTTGTATACGTTCGGGAACACAGACGCAGGGAGTGAGTTTATATTTTTTTGTTACGTGGTAACATCATCATATGAGTGATCCCACCCAGGGCAGAGCGGGAGGGACTGTCAGACTCGTACTGACTTTAATCCACGGTATACTTCAATAGCCCTTTACGTTCCGGGGTCACGGTAATTCGTACAGCCCCGCGACCAGTGAGTTTATATTGGGAAAAAAATTACAGATTGATAATTATGACAATGTTTTACATTAATGTGATGTCTGTTATAGTGATTTTAAAACTGAGAAAATTCCGGGTTAGTTCTATTAATAAAAATAGATCTCAAATTAATGTTATTTGAAATCTATTATACTGGCCAAGGGAGCAAGAGATGCGAACGGTGAGGCGGCAACAGGCATCTTGACAATATATAATAAATTATATATATAATAATAAATTATATATATACAACATTATTTTTAGTATATGCGAAACCTGAATATAGTTTGTTCAGAATCAGTAACTGATTCGATTCCAATAATTTTTACACCATGATATATTTTTTTTCAAAAATATTTTAATTAAATTTTATTACCAGTTAATTACAAAACAATCACCGACCGGTTAGGTACCTATTGCCAAGCTATTATCACGAGTGTATAACACAGGAAACGCGGTTTACGCGGGTGTACCGCGAAATGAGCATGTTTTTGAACGGACAACCAGGTAATATACAAACTTATAACTTTGTGATTTTTTATGATACAGTTTAAAAATTTTGTACATAGATTCTTTACACAAAATTACTAGACAGGTGTATCGGGTTTCGCATAAACAAAAAATAATGTTGTATAATAAATTGCAAATCTAATTAGTACATCAGTCAGAATTTTGAAAAATAATGAACACGTATTTTTTCTTTTGTTAAATCAATGCATATTTAAAAAGATATAACGAATCAAAATTCGAGAGTGGGGGCTCGTGACGTTAGAAGCAAGTAAAAACTGTACTTACTTGTGACGTTTTGGCAATTTTAAAAGTGTCGTATCTTCGTCAATTTTGGTTTACGTAACAAAAGAAAAAATACGTGTCAAATATTTTTTGATAATCTAACTGGTGGAAAAATTAGATTTTTTTAATCAAATACCCAACTGTATTATGCGGCGATATGGGTGTTTTCCTAAAATAGTCTTTAAAGTAATAAATATAAAACACAAAATACACCGAACATTGAATACCAGTGACATTTTTACCATTGCCCAGTCGATAAGTTTAAAAGCGTTCTCATTATTATATCTTAAACATACCTAAGTAATTTTTTTAATTACGCTATCCCACCTCTACGTCGATATATCGATACTTTACAAGCATCACTGCTCCCACTGCTGGGACGCAGCTTATTATCCTCCTGAAAGGGAGTGATGAAAAAACATAACCCTCCTTCTGGCGCAGTCGGGTAATAAATTACACGAAGTAATATGGCTAACTCGTTTTTTCATTTCTTTCCTATCGTCTTTTATTTTTTATTGTGTTAAAATCATCCAATGAGTCCTCTCACCTTACTATCAGAATTATACTGACTAAAATCCACGTTATTCTTCAATAGCCCTTTACGTTCCAGGGTCACGGTTCCCTGATGACACAGTCCCGCGACCCATGGTCAGGTTTGACAAAAAAAAAAGGCTTTGTAATTCGCGACGCAGGCGTTATTGCGTTTGCGGGGCTGTCTGAGCAGGTTACCGCGGCCCTCGAACGTAAAGGGCAAGTAAAGGAACGGGGTGGATTTCTTATACGGTTAGAGGACTCATTTGATGCTTTGACACCCAAAAAAAAGAGTCGTAAATGCGTATAAAATAAAATAAAAATTCTAGAGGCTTGTCAAATTACCGATATATAGACATAAAAGTAAGAGAAGTATTAAAATATTATTTCCTGATCAGCAGATACATGTATACATATATTAACAAATTTTGAACTATGTTGCACCCATTTTGTTTTATTTATAACTCATTTTGAGGGTAGAAATTATTTTTTGTACATGACATGCTCAATTGCTCGTTTATATGTAACAATAGTACAGCGTGGTTTTGTGGTAATGTCAATTCTTAAAAGGTGATTTCTTAAAAGGTTAATACAAATTTTCAAGTTGTTATTTTCCGAAATTACTGAACGGATTTTAATGAAACTTCACATATAAGCAGGATACAGTGCTCTAAAAATTTTGAAGAAAACATTTTAGAAATTTCTTATTTGAAACAAGATAATTGGATATTTCTGTTCGTATGGAAAATTTAAAATCGGTCTAATATAACTGTAACACATTAAAAAAATATTTTAGACCTGTGTTTTCCGCTAAGATATAAAGTTTCATTAAAATCAGTTCATTCAATTAAAAATAAAAACTTGAAATTTTGTATGAAACATTGTTCGGTATTAAGCCTTTTTTAATATCAATATTTCGAGATATTTGACAATTTCATGCATAATTATTCAGACTTTGATATAGGGTAATTTTTGGGTCAAAATTACCCATATTTACCCCTCAATTTACCTTTTAAGAATTTACATTAATGAACCAAATATTTTGTATATTACATGTATGTGTTTTTAACTATAACTTTGTCACTTTAGTTCAATAGTTAAGAGATAAAAGGTCGCAGATTCATATCCCAATTCGACAATATTTGAGGATGATATGGCTCAAAAGGTACGACTGATGAAATGATGGAAACTTTCAAGTGAAGTTTTCAGTTAATAACATATACATAGTGTCCTTATGTAAGTGATAAAATATATATTATAGCACATTACATCCCAAGCGATGATTTTCAACTTGAAATTATTTCTATAATGAGAATCACCGTCCTTAAATCACCATTTTGTTTTTTCCCAAGCGTGATACTATTTTCTCACCATTATATCACTTTTTAATATCGATAAAGCCTTTCTTAAGCATTATCCATCTTACAACGTGACTTTTTATTTTTATACATTTTCCATATTTTCAATGAAACTTTAATTATCTACATCGTACAATAAAATAACCATCGGCTTTTAGAAAGAGATAGCCGTATCTGTATAGCGTTGTCTCTCTCCCCCCTTGTATCATACCATAATTTTGCTTAAACATAAAATAATATTTAGAGAGCTTTAAAAACCACATAATTTATAAATAATCAAGCCTTTTCTCAACTAAGTTGGTTAACTTGTGCGACAGAGACAGCGCTATACACTGGAAGCCGACACTTTTAGTGTCAACGTGGCGATTGAAATAATAAATAATGAAGAGATAGTGTTACATGTAAGTGTGGGTGCGTGTCCTCTCGTGGCGGGTGTGGCGCTTGATATGGCGGGCTAGGGCGCGATGGACAGCGGCCGGAAGCGACGCGCGCGCGCCGCGTTGTGCTGCGGCGCGGGCGCGGGCGGGGCCGCCGGGGCGCCCGGGGCTCCCGGGGCTCCCGGGGGCGGCGAGCCCGACGACGACGAGCCGCCCGACGCCGGCGGCGACGACAGCAGCAGCGCCGGCACGCCGCGGGACGTGCTGCGGCTGTGCGCAAACAAATACCGCAATTGTACACCCTGTGTGAACTCACTGCAGCTAAAAATAACACCCAGTATTTGGAAACTAAACAAAAACCATCCTTTACAAAAAAATACCGATGAAACACTTAATATTCAGAAACGATAACTAAAGAAAATTCGTCAATTTACTTTTATGTCGTATGGTATTTTGCTGTGGGGCCGGGCTGCAGGCATCAAATCTATATTTATTCTGCAGAAGAGAGCGATCAAAGTCATGAAACTAAGCAGGCTCAACTCTTTTAGACATTGACATAATGATACGCGTTGTAGTTGTCCAACCTTAGACACGAATTTCATAAAAAAGAAGAAAACTACGCATATAATACACATTTATAATCTAAATCCTTACCTAGAATGATGGTGCGGCGGCTGCCGGTGCCTCGGCCTCGCGAACCGCAGGTTCAGTTCCCGGGCGGGGTCTACAGCGTACTTGTCTGCTGCGTTCTGACGACGGCGGCGTAGTGCTGCAGGGACAGAACTATAGGTCTTTATTGTGCTACAAATCCCGAGAGGGACGAGGGAGGGGGATCAATTTAGAAAAATAAATTAAATATGGACTTTAAGTACCAATGTGATGAGAATTTAGCACTTATAGCAACCCAAAGGCCAAATACTCAGCCAATAAGGGCGTCACGCGGTCGCGTTCCGCCAAGATTCCTATTAGTTATAAAACATATCGCGGTCTCTTTCCCACACGGGAGACACACGCGTTGCCACTGCGCGCGCGTGGCGCCAGTCCGCCGCCTGCCGCTGCCTACGCGCCATGCGTACTGCACGCCCTAACTAATTCCCGCGCATAATTATGTACTTTTGCCAATCATATTGTCCTCGAATGTCCTACTCCGGATCTCATAGCTGTAAACAGTGTAATCATATTCCCTGAGACCCCTTCTCATACACTAAGGAAACTAGATTCGCGAGCAAAAGTATCGAATCACTTACTCCGATTCCGCGCGATCTTTGAGTAATAAATAACTAATTAAGAATAATAAATGGTACCATTTTAAGGGTTTAACTGTTAACTTTAAATTGATATCAAATTCATTCAAATCAAGCCATTATTTAAGGAGCTATCCCGGATCAATTCCAAGTAAGTGATTCCATAGTTTTGCTTGAAAGTATAAAAGATTCTCCAAAAATGCTGCTGAGATTAGCGAATTCAACTAAAAAAAACCGGTTGTCTGTAAAGTCGGTTTACTGAAAATAGTTGAACGTGACAACATCATAAGAATTATCGTTGCTATAAACAATTGACACTACATTCACTTTTCACTGCACTTTATACTTGACGAAAACATGTTAATGAATTATTGTATAGCAGCTGTCCACTCAAGTAGGAGAGAGACAGATGTCGAACGCTGCCGAACGCGGAGGCCGATTGTGCCTCTTTGTCGCTCGTTCCGCGCTCTCGCTTGCACTTCAAGCCTTAAATGGAACGCCTCAGAGCGCGGTAACGCCGCATGAGTCATGTTTTTTCGTGCGTGCAGCCAGCGAATTAGAAAACGTTGTTACAATTCTTCAGCTTTTGTTATATCAGTTTACAACCGGTTTTATTATTTATTTATTTATGCACACAGAACACATAGGTACAAGAAATAACATACAGATAAAAGAGCACAAAGGCACTGCTTATTTCAATAAGAAATTTCTTCCAGCAGACCAGCGAAAGAAGAGAGATAGACATCAAAACGTAGAGACAGTGTGCAAAGAATAAATAAAATATAAACATACATACTATTAAAATAAACATATAAAATGTATGTATATAATATATATGTTTTAAAATGAACCTAATATATAAATATAATATACTAAATTATAGAGGAGAGGTAATAATCCTTGACTTGTTTTTTAAAAACAGAGACAGTTTTAGAGTCAAGTATTTTAGGTGGAAGTGAGTTCTGCATGAACGGCGAAGGAGTAGGAAAAAAAGTCAGTTTTATGGGATGGGAAATTGAGGTGATGCTTAAGATGGGATCTGCATATATTATATTTGCCGAATGAGAAACAAAATGAAAGCATTTATATCGAGAAGGCCATTACAGGCACTTACGAATTGTCAAAAGACAAAAAATAAAACTATAATGATGTGTCAGCACTAACCGGGCGTGAGGTCCGCGACGTCGGGAGACAAGGGCCCGTCCCCGCTCCAGCTGGCGCACTTGGCCAGTCTCTGCTCGGCCCCGCACGCTACTGGGATGCGTGATGTGCTGGCGCTACCGGTTGAACGCTGCAGGGTGTAAAAAACCGTCGTTTTAATATTACTATAAAACCAAAAAATAAAATAACCGGACCCACATAAAAGGCACCTTAACCAGGATATATTAAAAGCACCCCAAAATAGGAGCCCCGCTAAGCGGGACTCCGTCTACCGGTCATAAAGTCGAACTATTGTCTATGAAACAACATACATCCGAGTTTAAATATCTGAAAACACACACAAGACACAAGAGTATTCAATAAAATACTTACGTCTCTTAAGCTTTGTGAGCCGTCGCCGGCGGCATTATTTATTTCTTTCTTACTAATAGCTGTTATGCTCCTGTAAAAAATAAAACATTACATGATTTAAATAAAACACAAATAATCGCTCGTACACGGCGGTGCTCTGCCGCGCGCGGGGCAGTCCTGCACCGTATGCTCCACCGTGTCCTCCGGACGATCCTCGCAGTGGTGACACCCAGGCGCTTCTTCCCTCTTTACCCGACACAGGTTCCTCCCGAAACTTCCGTGTCCGGTGAGGACCTGCGTCATGCGGTAGGTAAGGACGCCGTGACGCCTATCCAGCCACTCCTCAAAGAGGGGTCTTACCGCCGCGATTGCGTCGTGCCCGAACCCTGACACGTAAAGGGCTATTGAAGGACACCGTGGATTTTAGTCAGTACAAGTCTGATAGTCCCTCTCGTGCCGCCCTGGATGGGAGGACTTATTTGATCGAGCTCCACGGGTAAAAACTCTCTTTGAGGACTGGCTGGAGAGGCGTCATGGCGTCCTCACCTCCCGCTTGACACAAGTCCTCGCCGGACACGGATGTCAAGGGAGGTTTCTTATCTGTTAGAAAGGGTTTGAGATCATAGTTTAACTCACCTGTCCTGTATAGCGTCTAACCGTGTCCTCTCCACTGCTGGACTCTGACTCTTCTCCCCGCTTCGAGTTGAAGACCTGTAACCAAACATTATAATACTCCTTAGTATACAGGGTACATTTTTCAACAGGGCTTGGATGGTTATATCCGAAACTATGAGGAATATCGAAAAACATTGAAAGGAGAGTCCAGGACGATTTTGACGAAAACTAAAAATGCATCATTGGATTTTAGAAAAATCAATAATCCTGGCCAGTAATCGAACCAGCTCATTTTGGAAACAAAAACACATCCTGTATTATTACACCACTCGATAGTGTTGCGAATAAGGATCAAGTTCTGGGAAGTAATCATATACGGCAAACTTAACTTAAAAATACACCCTGTATAGTAGTTTTATTGCACGACTGCGAGTACCATGTATTACTTATTGTTGACTCGATTTTGCCCTGGTGGTTGAGAGAATGTCATGCTCACTCAAATGTCTCGCAGATGGTGGCGCGTGTGTTGGATCATTTAGTTCACCTCCAGAATCCTTAGTATCGCTCTGTGTTTTAATAGACGTAAGGCAACGCTTTACACCCAAGGTGCGTAATCTAGTAATCTCACCGTTTGTCTCGGTGATGTTCCGTGGCATCGTAGTAGACGGAGGCCTCGTCGTGGTTGGCTCGCGGGTCGACGCTGATCACGGATTGAATCTTCACTGCAACAACACAACATTATTAATTGTTATTATTTAAAACTCATACTACACGCTGGGAACAATTAGTATTGGTGTCCATCATTATATGACCCAGTTTTCACAACCTTGCCGCTATGAGCGAGGACTTGGTGCGGGGCAGCAGATATTTGAAACACGCCACGAGACGACGCTAGTAGTGAATTCGCGTACTTACAATAGTACATTGTTATCCAAGGAGTGAAAGTTGGTCGCGGGACTTACGAATTACCGTGAACACGAAACGTAAAGGGCTATTGAAGGACACCGTGGATTTTATTCAGTACGAGCCTGACAGTCCCTCCCGCTCTGCCTTGGGTGGGAGGACTGATGTGATGATTTTACCACGTAAAAAATAAAACCTAATGCGGTTCTAGAAGTTAAGAAACCGGCCAAGTGCGAGTCGGACTCGCCCATAAAGGGTTCCGTAGCAGCAAGTAACATAATAATATAAAAGTTTAACTTTGAAAGGTAAATTGCGGTTTACGATTTATGACGTATTAAAAAAAAACTAATTACTTGATCTCGTTCAAACTAATTTTTGCTGGTAGTTTGTATGGTAATGGTAATAAACATCATATTTTTTTTTTTAGTTTTATCATTCTCTTATTTTAGAAGTTACAGGGGGGATACACATTTTACCACTTTGGAAGTGTATTTCGCGCAAACTGTTCAGTTTAGAAAAAAATTATAGTAGTAACCTCAATATCATTTTTAAAAACCTATCTATAGACACCACACAGTACGGGTTTGATGAAAAAAAAAATTGAATTCAATTCTAAGTATGGAGAACCCCCAATTTTTTATTTTTTTGTTTTAGTTTGAGAATCCTAATGCTTTTCACATAATAAATCTACTTACCAAGTTTCAACAGGACAGCTCTTATACTTTCGAAGAAAAGTGGCTGTGACATACGGACGGATAGACAGACAGACATGACGAATCTATAAGGGTTCCGTATTTTGCCATTTGCCTACATAGCCCTAAAAAAGTAACAAAGAAGGGAAACCCTGCGATATTCCTTATTTGTTCAAACCGCCTAGTAAAGAAGCCCCGCTTAGCGGGGCTCCGGATCTGGTTGCTTTTTTTAACCATTCACCGACTGTCAGATTCTGGTCATCCACTGCTGGCCAAAAGCCTTTCCCCCATGACTTTAATAGTTATTGATCATTAGTTTTGTGTACTTTACTGGTAAAATCATCAAATGAATCCTCCCACCCAGGGCAGAGCGGGAGGGACTGTCAGACTCGTACTGACTAAAATCCACGGTGTCCTTCAATAGCCCTTTACGTACCGGGGTTACGGTAATTTGTGAGTCCCGCGAACTCGGCAGACTTTGGCCCTCTATAGTCCCCGTCACTATACTGACACTCCTTGAGGCGCGCGTGGAACACAACGCGCCGTCGACCCAGGTTTTGTGTACTGGACTATTTTTTTTGGCTATATCACTCTTGTCACATAAAGAGGTTTATATTAGAATAATGTGTACGTTGTACCGGAGGTGGTGGGCTCGTCCCTCGCCGGGGGCCGCACGCGGATCTCCAGGCGGGAGGACACCGTGGGACCTCCGGGAGGGGAGGGCGGCGCGGGAGGGACCGCAGGCCGGCTGCTGGACGAACTGCATGACAGGCTCTGGAACAGAACAACAGGTTATATGCGTGGTGACTTGTTTTCGACTTACACTTGGGCCATACTAAGGGGAATTATTGCCGTTAGTTACCTATTTGACCAAAAAAAATCTACTGATTCCGTAAAATTGGATTATTAACATATTTTCGACTTACTGTATTTTTTTGTTTTGTAACGTAAAACAAAGTTGACGACGATACAACGCTTCTAAAAATCAATTAAAAGTAAAATATGCAATATGAGATTGTAAAAAGTACTTACTACATAATTTTATTTATATTTATGAATTTATTTACATCTAAATAGTTTTAGTTTATTTTTAAAATAAATGTTAATTTTTTCTCTTTCTTTTGCATATTATTGTGCATGTCCTGCGTTTGTGCCAATAAATATTATTTCTTTTACATATTTTAATGACTGTTAAAAAATTGAAGAAAACATAAATGCCCATATTTTGCGAAATCAGCTGATTATAGGTACAATATAAAATAATTTAAAACTAGCCTTAATATGCAATTGCATTATGCAAATATGCATTTGCATATTCAAATATGCATTTGCATATTCAAATATGCATTTGCATATTCCAATATGCATATGCATATAATCCGGTCTGTATGAAATAGTTACCGGAGCGCTCATGGCCCTGTGCGGCGGCTTGTGTTCTATGTCCTGTCGTGTGGCCACGCCGCGCATGACGTCCAGCCGGTACCGCACGGAGCCCCCGCTGCCGTCGAACGAGGCCTGCTGCAGCAGCGGCGCGCGCAGCGAGCGGACACGGGAGCCTGGCGGAGGAGACGCAGGATATTAAGGGAACTGATGACGCCATTTTTTTTATCTTGGTGAAATCATCAAAACCGTCCTCTCACCCTGGGCAGGACGGGAGGGACTGTCAGACTTGTACTGACTAAAATCCATGGTGATCCTTCAATAGCCCTTTACGTTCCAGGGTAAAGGTTAGGTGATGAGACAGTTCCAGAAATAAAAATACAACTCTGTACGCTTGTAAGTGAGGCTAGGAGGACATACAAGAAACCGGTCAGGTTTGAGTCGGACTCGTGCAAGAGGTCCGTGCCGTAACAAACGGCAACAAATCATGTCCGTTGTATGGGAGCCTACTTAAATAATCATTTTATTCTGTTAATTAGTATTTGTTGTTAAAACAACAGCAGAAATACATCACCTGTGAAAATTTCAACTGTCTAACTATCACAGTTCATAAGGTACAGCCAGGTGACAGACAGACGTTTTACCCTTTGACTACGGAACCTTAAAAAGACACTCACCAATAGCAGGCAGCGACCAACACCTGGGCAGACTGGGTTGCAACTTGGGATAGGCATCTATCCCGGGTATGTAAAGACAATGCTGCTGTCTACTCCTGGCTGTCGGCTCCGTGGTCTTCCGGGCAGGCTCACTGTGCTGCCGGGCGGTGACCGGGCGAGGGGGGGGCGGCGTGGGGGAGGGGACCGGGGGGGGCGGGATTGGGGCGGCCGCTGTGGGCTGGGGGGGCGGGGCGGAGCTCGTGGGAGGGGGGGATGTCTTTTCTGTTTGAGCTGCAGCCTGTAACAAGGGAATTATGGTGGTTAGATTATTCGTATTATAAATTACATTTATAAATATTTAAAAAAACATTTATAAATATAAAATTGAGGTCCGCCGGTATGGGAGCAGGGTCTAAGCTACCGGTGGTTAGGGCTCCAGAGATAGGAACCTCCTCACAATGCGAGCCGTATCGAGGAGCACTGCCTTCTGATTCAGGCCCTTGATCCAACCACCTAGGGAGAGCCTCGACAGGTGTTCGTCGAGGCTCTTGGCTATCAGTTTTATAGTAGTCGTTTGTTTCGAATTAATAACTTATCTCAGTTGCTAAGCGCATACGTTTTCTGGTTTAAATACACACATCAAAAGTGTCTAGGGATCAAGCATTTTTATGCGGATTTCTTGAGATTGAGATGTGGCTTTGTAATAAATTTATGATTTTATAAATTTATATGGATCCTTTTTGGTGCATTTCATAATTTGAATCAGGAACTGTGAATCAAATTCGAGTAAAAGATGAAAATCAGCTGTCAATATTTTCCCTATAAAAACATACAACGCATTGAAGACATTATTAGTGCTACTGTTTCCCTACTACTGATTAAAACCAACGTTATTATGGAGCGGCGACGTCATTTAAGCAGGGAAGAAATGCTCAGAGCCGTGGGAATGATAGAAGCTGGTTCCCGGCAACGTACTGTGGCTTTAGCTCTGAATACAAGTCAGAGTATTATCAGTCGACTTTGGACACGTTACCGAAGCACTGGTACCGTGGCTGAGCGCCATGGAGGACGGTATCGCTGCACCACACGGAGACAAGACCGATACATTCAAATCTTAACTCGAAGAGCTCCAACAATAACCGCCATGATGTTAGCCGTGAGGCTTCATCACTCTTCAGGGAACTTAATTAGCGACCAAACAGTCAGAAACCGCTTGCATGAAGTGAACCTTCATTCCCGAAGACCGCTACGGGTACCACCTATAGCAATGCACAATCGTAGGATTCGATATCAATGGGCTCTTGAACACAGAAATTGGGCAGAAGAACAATGGCGTTTCGTGTGCTTTTCTGATGAGTCTCGTTTTGGTATGAGACCGGATACAAGACGTATACGACACTGGAGAAGCCCTGGACGCCAACAGCGATTAAAATCCTGCCAGGAAGTCCATCCTTATAGTGGTGGAACCATCATGGTATGGGCGGGTATTTGGATCGGCGGAAGAACTGAGTTGATTTGGATCAGAGGCAACCTCAACGCTCAAATTTATGCTGAGACGATTGTATCAGACGTCATCGTTCCTCTACAAGTGCAAATCGGTCCCTTATTTCAGTTAATGCATGATAATGCACGACCGCACACCGCAAGAGTTGTAAGACAGACTCTCGCCGCAGCTAACATCAATGTCCTGCCCTGGCCTGCTCAGTCGCCAGACTTGAATCCGATTGAGCATGCATGGGATATGCTACAGAGAAGAGCTCTGCCGAATATGGAGGGTATCCAGTCGCAAGAAGACCTTTTTTTGTTGTTGCAACGAACATGGGCGGCCATTCCACAGCGTGATTTGGATGAACTCATTTTGAGTATGCCAAACCGATGTTCTTGTGTTGTTAGTGTTCGCGGTAGAAACACGGATTATTAATTGTTTAAGTTACCCAATAAAATTTTAAAGAAAACTTTTATTTCAGTCTTTTTTTCGAACTTTTGTGTTAGTGGTTCAAATGTCAAAAATCCCTTTACTAGGAAAATGGCAAATTTCTTTATTAATGCAAAGGTGACTTGGTTTATCGTTACTGTGACAAACACTTTATTTGATGAATCCTTAAAAAAAATTTTAATTAATATCAATCAGGAGAAAAGTTATTGCAAAAAATATATGTTGATCCCTAGACACTTTTGATGTGTGTATATGTAGCGATTACTGTAGATAACCAAAGTGGGTAATATGGTGATTGGTGACTGTCTTTAATTATAATATTAAAATCCGTTACCAATATTCCTCAGTGGTAAGGCCACGTTTCCATTGTACAAATTACGTGTATACTAGTTGCAAATTGTATGCAACAATTTTAAGAAACCTGCATACAAGTTGTACGAGTAAGTAGGTAGTTTGAACTGGAGATTGTGTTTTTTTTTTCAATTTAAGCAATTGGCTATTTGACAGTAGCTATAAATTACAAATACCTATAATTAGTCCGTCATTGAGAGTTTAAAAAAATAATGGACACGTATTTTTTCTTTTGTAAAATCAATGAATATTCACCAAAATACAACGCATCAAAACTCGAGAGTGCGGGCTCGTGACGTCAGAATTCAATAGAAATTGTACTAAATCGTAACGTATTGCCAATTTTGAAAGCATCGTATTTCCGTCAATTTTGGTTTACGAAACAAAAGAAAAAATACGGGTCGAATATTTTTTGATAATCGAAGTGACGGACTAATTATAATTTTTCAGTCAAATTGCCAATTGTATACCACGTTATGTGTTATCATACTTGTACGCAAGATTTGCCTATTGGAGACTTGCCTTAATGGTGATAAGTGCGATCATTAAAGCCTTTGTCAAACAGACAGGCGTGGCGAATGCGAAGCGTGACGTTTTTATTTGTAATGTATGGAATTGTTTGAATCCAGTCACACAGAAAAGCGAAAGCGATCCGATAGCGTGACAGAACTATCGGACTGACGTCTCGTATCGGTTCGGTATCGCTTCGGACTCGCCTGTCTGTTTGACAAAGGCATTAGTGTGCTTTACATTGGTGATAAACAGTAACATGGGTCATATTATGACATC
Organism: Agrotis puta; assembly: GCA_943136025.2. Taxonomy (NCBI): domain Eukaryota; kingdom Metazoa; phylum Arthropoda; class Insecta; order Lepidoptera; family Noctuidae; genus Agrotis; species Agrotis puta. Next base: position 911,458 of record OW964195.2, on the reverse strand, counting down.
GCGAACGCCGCGAACCATACAGAAGCGCATACATTTTCTAGTGTAACTTTTTACAGTGAGTGACTTATTTTTCAGTATTCCTGGTGATGATGTGACGTGTTGAGCGACGGTGAAGGACAATGTGTACGCCGCGAACCATACCAAAGCGCATTTTCCAGTGTAACTTTTTATAGTAGCTTTTCTGAAGTGAAAACTTCTTTAGCGGCGTTGTGCACTTTTTTTGGAATGGGTAAAAAATGTTAAACTCGCGTCAGGACACGTGACCTGATCGAAAATTCGTAAGACGGCGCAGGGCGCTTGCGCGAATGTTCGTGTGTGTTTATTACTATTCAAGTTTTCACTTCTGCCGGCACTCCCAGAGTGCAATCCGTCGTTATTTTTTTCAGTATTATTGTATTCCGCTGAAATATTTAGGTGTAACTTGTGCTAGTGACTTCGGTGATAAATTTGTTGACATAATGGTGATGGCGATGATACCTAGTGATGTGCGTGTGATAGACTGTATGCCGTGAACCATACCGAAGTGCAAACCATTTCTAGTGTAACTTTTCATGGTAACTTATTTTCCACATTATTGTATTTCTGGTTTTGTTTTTATGTGGCAATATCATCAAATAATCCTCCCACCCAGGGCAGAGCGGGAGGGACTGTCAGATTCGTACTGATTAAAATCCACGGTGTCCTTCAATAGCCCTTTACGTTCCAGGGTCACGGTAATTCGTACAGTCCCGCGACCATTGTATTTCTGGTGAAATATTTAGGTGTAACGTGTGCTAGTGCCTCCGGTGATAAGTTTGCTGACATCATGGTGATGGTGATGATACCTGGTGCTGTGCGTGCTGCACGGTGTGCTGCGTGTGGTGGGTGGTGGTGGTGGTGTGCAGCATGGTGCGGCCGTGCGAGCAGGAGGACACGGCGGAGGCCGCGCGCGCCCGGTGCTCTGGGGACTGAGGGCCGCCCATCAACTTATACGGTAGTAACGAGGTTTTTTTTTGTTTAAACCTTACTTATTTATAACTTATAAAAATGTTGCCCTCACTTAAACTTTATTATTAAATTACCTATTAGAAATCAGGCACTATCAGTTGAGACTGGTCATCTCTTAACTGCCACGGTCTATTTTAATTTTTACCTATAAAATAATTATTTCTGAATTTCCTATTTTATATTTACTATGGGCACTTAATTGCTACATCGGTCTCAAATAATGTACCATCTGAAGATGAATGATGTAACAAAGGTTATGTTATAATTTTGGCGATTAAAAATGTGTGTCCATGGAGTTTCTTGCCCGTTCTTCTCCATAGAGATCTACCTTTTGGAATGAGCACCTACGGTACTTTCACAGTTATTATGCCTTGTGACTGGGACTGTAGCACCGTAATTTCGTAATATTTAATTTAATTTGGTGTCTTTTGACTATTCAAAAGTGCCTGTAATTGACCTACTAGAAATACATGCTATGTATTTAAAATTTTATTTTATGATGCTACTACACACAGCTTATCACTATAATTTTTTTAACGCACTTATTTTTTATCGTCTTTATCATTTATATTTTGCTTAGTTTTAGTGAAAACGCACATTAATTTAAACTTTTAATACAATAAATATTAAAATTTTAAAGATTTTCTGTGAAAAGAAAAATTTTAAACGCGTGCAGTGGATACACCTCCAGATTCAGTAAATCTGACGCTCTTACCAACCGAGTCACCGGGAATCACGTACAGCCTCGTTTATAATGTTTTTTTTTTATTCTAAAAAATATTTTTTTAATAATTTTGCTTGGTCACACGATATTCTTATTTTTTATTTTTTTACATTGTTTCCATGTATACTTGATTCTCATGAAATGCCAATGGTAATGATGACGCTATGTTTAACAAAAACGCACTCATTATTCATGCTTTTACTAAATGATAACTACTCAAAATCTATTTGTTCTTACCTGTGTTACGAGACTTAAAAAATGGCTTACCAGAAATGTACCTATTTTAAAACCAAAAAATCAAAATACCTGCCAGAATAGATAAATGCTTACCAAATTGTGTATCATAAAGTATTGTAGAAATTAACCCGTTTTCTGTAATAAAAAAAAACGACCTAAACAGGGTCGACGAAGCCCCGTTTGGCGGGGCTTCTATTTCTGTTTGCAGAGTTTAAAGGAACCTAACCAAACCGAACTTCGGGGTGTCCCTGAAATCTTGCTAAAGCGAGTTTTAGATTTGGTGAGCATTTATCCATTTTGGTATACAAAAAGGACTACTGTAGCCCTTAAAATCTTTAAAACCACATATCATCACGCCAAAGATCTAGGCAGAGTTATACAACTACACTTAATAATCTACGTTAAAACAATAACAATAAGTTATAATTTGCAACTCACCTGCAACTGTTCCTGTTTCCATTCATTGTCTGTAGTCTCTTCTGAGTCGTCGAATTGAGACTTCCATAGTGATACCAGAGTTAGGGCACCGCCTTTTGTGACCTGGAACGAAATATTAGAATCATCCATAAATTGTTATTTTTTTTTTTTGGTTATGTATATTTTCGGAACATTTCAGACATTTTCCTTTAATCTGTTTGCTATGGGAGCAAGAGAATTTTTCAACTGTTTAACTATCAACAGGCCTGTTGGTCTAGTGGTTAGTGACCTTGACTGCTATGCCGGAGGTCGTGGGTTCGATTCCCACCCAGAACAAATGTTTGTGTGATGAGCACGATCATTTGTTCTGTGTCTGGGTGTAATTTATCTATAATATGTATGTATTTAGAAATATATAAGTAAGTTTATCAGCTGTCTAGTATCCATAACACAAGCTCTGCTTAGCTTGGGACTAGATGGCGTTGTGTGATTGTTGTAAAAAAGAAAAAAAAACAGGGTTCATGAGATACAGCTTGGTGACAGACAGTCGGACAGCGGAGTCTTAGTAACAGGGTCCCGTTTTACCCTTTAGATACGGAACCCTAAAGCATAATTGAAAATCTCTGGGAAATTTAAAATTGAAAAACAATTAAAAACATTTCACATAATGTTTTTGTTTGTTTGTATGCTATTTTTGTAGTGAATGAAGCAGCGGACATCAGCTAGTGTAGTATATGTACCTGTTGCAACGCGGAGACGTTCTCGTCGTCCATGACTGCGAACTGCGTGTAGCTCTGATCTGCGCGGGCGCGGGCTGCGCGACGAGCTCCTGAGAATAACATATGCAATCCATTAATACATTATTTTGTAATAATTTTGGCGATCTAAAAAGAGTGTCTATGGAGTTTCCTGCCCGTTCTTCTCCATAGAGATCTACTCCTTGGAATGGACATCTACGGTACTTTCACAGTTTTTATGTCTTGTGACTGGGACTGTAGCACCATAATTTTGTAGTAATTAATCATATTTTTATGTCTTTGACAATTCAAAAGTGCCTGTAACTGGTCTACTTGAAATAAATGCATTTGATTTGATTACAGAAAGGAAGACAGTCACATGGTCGCTTAATCACGATATTAATTCGGTACATGAATAGGGTATTTAACTGAAATTCTAATTAGTCCGTCACTTAGATTATCAAAAAATAGTTGACAAGTATTTTTTATTTTGTTACGTAAGCCAAAATTGACGGAGATACGACACTTTTAAAATTGAGAACACGTTACACGCAAGTACAGTTTTTACTTGCTTCTGACGTCACGAGCCACTCGAATTTTGATGCGTTATATCTTTGTAAATATGCATTGATTTAACAAAATAAAAAATACGTGTCTATTTTTTTCAAAACTCTAGCTGACAGTCTTATTAGATTTACAATTAATTGCCGCCAAACCCCGTCTCGGGACTAAAGAAGTTACTTTCAACCCTTAGATAACAATGTACGGATTTTTTTTTTTCGGGGTAAAATCATCAAATTAGTCTTCCCACCCAGGGCAGAGCGGGAGGGACTGTCAGACTCGTACTGACTAAAATCCACGGTGTCCTTCAATAGCCCTTTACGTACCCCGGTACGTAAAGGGCTATTGAAGGACACCGTGGATTTTAGTCCCGCGACCCCGGCAGGCTTTGGCACTCTAGAGGGGGGTCCCGTCATTTTGCTGACACTCTTTGAGGCGCGCATGTAACACAACGCGTCGTCGACCCGGGCATGGTCCATGGTCGGACAGCGAGTTGCCCATTATTCGCTGCCCGCGCTTCTGAACGGATTTGGATGAAATTTGGTACACAGATAGTTTATAACTGGATTAACATATAGGATTAACTTTTTAGCTTGGTATTTCGTTCCCGAGAAAGAAACTCACCAATCAACATATTAGCTGTTTAACTATTTCACAAAAGACAGTTATTACTATGTGTTCACTAATGACTGATATATTTATAAAATGTTCCAAACACACGTCTATTTAGAACAAGGTCAACTGTTTGACTGATTTTTGTCGTAAATATACTACAATAGCAGTCAAGTACGGCTCGGAATAATACTAACTCTTACACGCGGTTGTGCTTGTTTTTTTTTACGTGGTAAAATCATTATATGAGTCCTCCCCACCCAGGGCAGGGCGGGAGGGACTGTCAGACTTGACTGAATAAAATCCACGGTGTCCTTCAATAGCCCTTTACGTTTCGGCGTCACGGTAATTCGTACAGTCCCGCAACCCCGGCAGGCTTTGGCCCTCTAGAGGGGGACGTGGTTATGCTTGCTTTTATTTATAACAGTATTAATTGTATCAGGATTTAGTATTTGACAATTAATCGAAACGTGGCGTCAATTAATTTAATAAAATAGTGCATTGTTTACCAAGAGAGCAAGTAACTATTTAGAAAGGCGTGTTTTTTTTTTAAATCCTGAACGTTTCATATCCGGAGCGTAGCGAGGGCTTCAAAGTATGTGAGCTTAAAATGATGAATGTTGCTAACAATGTGGACACTCTACTTTTTATCACCCTCTATGAAAAAATAAGTCTCCGAGTCCGATTCCGAGTCTGACCGAGTTTGAATTAAAGTAAGTAAGTAAAGTAAGAAAATTAAATGTCAGACTTAGTCAGAATCAATCTGACTAAGTCTGACATTTAATGTCAATGTTTTGATTAATCATTTGGCGTCTGGAGTACTTCCTAAAAATCTTCACGAAAACGCGACGCAGGTGTTATTACGTATAAATGTTTAAAACTTAGTATAAATGTTATTTAATAAATAAAACTGACCTCTCTTGAAATGCGTGTCTGAATGTACGCTGTCCACATCGGCGGCCATTATCCTGGGACTCACAGCTTCACCTGTAACAATAACAATGCAAATATATATATATAATAATTAACTACAGTTATATATATATATATATACTATACTGCCGTGATATAATTAAAATCACGTTATCCACCAAATCTTTGAATTATATAAAAATGCGCGCCAGAAATTTAAACCGATGTAACTTTTCAATTACAACACCTATTTGAGTCCGGGGAAGTCTTCTCCAGGTGGCCCTACCATAATGTTTTAAACCGAGCGTATTTCCAGTGTGAGAAAGAGACAGAGCTCTAATTATTTATTTCAACTAGGCCAATTATAGGCACTTTTGATTTGTCAAAAGACATGATTATCCTAATACAAAAATAGTTATGGTGCTACAGTCCCAGTCACAAGACATAATAACTGTGAAAGTACTGTAGGTGCCCATTCCAAGGAGTAGGTCTCTATGGAGAAGAACGGGCAAGAAACTCCATGGACACTCTTTTTAGATCGCCAAAATAATTACAGAACCTTTGTTACATCATTCATTTTGAGATGGTACATTATGTGAGAACGATGTAGCAAGTTAAAAATGTCCATAGTAAATAAAAAAAAGACAAATCAGAAATAAAAAGATTAATAATTAAAAAGACCATGGCAGCTAAGAGCTGACCAGTCCCAACTGACAGCGCCCGTTCACGAACATGACACATATACCAGCACCATTCAGCTCAACCAATTTGAAAGGAACTAAATGATCCGACACAAGCGCCACCATCAGAGAGACATTTGAGTGAGCATGACAGACTCACAACCGCCAGAGTAATTCAAGTCAATAAAAGACACAAGTTGTCTAGCGCCATCTCTTTCCCACACTGGAATAACACTTGCTTTATGACGTCATGTAGGACAACAAGTCTCAAAAATAGTAAAATTTTAACGCGCATTTTATATGTTACCTATTGAACACGGCTTTGGCAGATAACTACATTTTAGTTATACCGTGGCAGTATAAATTGTGATGATGTATGGTGATCTGCTAACTTGATTTTTAATACAATGATATTTTATAATAATTACAGTGAATGGAGCCATATATAATTAATTAGTTTAATAAATAATTAAAACGGTAATGCTTATAATATTAAAGTGGGACTGCTGTCTCGCAATAAAGATCTTTGACTTAGCACATTTTATTTAAAAGTGGTATTTGAGCGATATTCGGCGGGATGCCCCTGTGAATTCTTTTTAATTCTTTTTTTTAATCGTGTCTCGCAGTTAAATAGGTTAAAACGAAAAAATATAAGCTTTTTGCTTGCATAAAAGCTGTAAAAGACATTTGTGTAGGAGTAAGAGTAGAATTATAATGTCTCGTGCTTTAAATAAAAAACTAAAATTGACACCGACACCGTGGATTTTAGTCAGTACGAGTCTGACAGTCCCTCTCGCCCTGCCCTGGGTGGGAGGACTCATATGATGATTTTACCACGATAAAAAAAGTAGTTTTTCTTGTAAAAATATGTTATGATTGATGAGAAAATATACATAGATATAGTATTCCAGCAGTAGAACATACAACAACTACCTGGCGTGGCGGGCGACGCTGATGCCAGCTCCTGCACACACGTGGGCGGCGCCGTCACCACCCGCAGACGGGCCAGGGTGGGGCCTCCACCTGGAGGGAGAAGTATTGGTTACTAAGCTTTTCTTTAGAAAGAAAAATTCGAACTGCGAACAGGATTTGAACCAGCGACCTCCGGACTCGATATATCCGACGCTCTTTCCAACCGAGCTATCGAGGTTGACGCCAACCGCGTCGAAATCTTCATCTTCCATTTCTAACATCTCAAGGTGACGTTAGACTCGACGCATGCGTTAATGCGTATAATATACTAGCACATTTCCCGCGACTTCGTCCGCGTGGGTTACGTACTTTCCTAATTCCCCCTTTTCACCCCCTTAAAGGTTAAATTTCCAAAAACCCCTTCTTAGTGCTCCCCTACATTATAATAGAAAGCCGTGTGCAAAATTTCACATACCGTAGTTTCGGCTGTGCGTTGATATGTCAGTCAGTCAGTTCCCCTTTTATATATATAGATATAAAATACTAGCTGTACCCTGCCACGCTTCGCTGTGGCACAAAAAAACAGTTTTTTCGCGGTCGTGGATATGTGACTGATGCAAAGAATAGATAAAAACAATCCTTGATGCGGATTATATATCATGCTGAAAGGGGTATGCAACTTATTGGCATCAATTTTCTTTTTTCATTCGCCAGTAATGAAATGTTGGTCATTAGTAGACCGCAACCTAAGAACTTCGTAAAAAATATTTAAAAAAATCTAAACCGTAACCAACCAGAGATATAACAAATTTTATTTTGTTCTAATTGGGAGTAAATCACTCCTGATTAGAACAAAATTAAAACCGCCATATCTCTGGTTGGTTACGGTTTAGAAACTTTTTTTTTTTCTATGGACTTCTTAGGTAGTAGTCTAATTGTGGCCAAAATTTATCACTGGCGAAAAGAAAAAAAAGTTGATGCCAAGGTCCATACTAAAAGTTGCATGGGCCTTTCAGCTCAATCGGTGCAGAACTTTTTGAGTTTTTGAAGCGTACACAAACCAACATAACATTTTTATATATATAGATTGGTTAGAATTAACTAGTTACATGTTTTTAATAAAACAGCCTATTGCAGACGCCATTAAAAGAGGTACAAACCCACCACACTATTCCCTAACCACTGCAACTCCTGAAAGCCAGAATCAACAGTGGCAACCACCAGAAAATCGCCGAGACAATGAAGCTCGACGTGTCCCGGAGAATGAATTTACCTGTCTTGGATCCTGCAACGAGATTAATCAGAAAAGAATAGTGGAGGAGTAGGAAAATCATACCGGGAGCTGGTGGACGAGGCTTGCAAGGTGGTACACTTTGTCTCTCAGGCCGGGTCGTGGTGCCTGTCACCGCTGAGTTGCTGGTCTCTTGTTGCTGTGACAATCAAAGAACATCTTATTAACATGTGTTGTCGCACTTGCTTTTGCCGTATCCAGTGGAGGTAGGGGCGCGAATTAAGTAAGCGACAACGGAAGTATTTAAAAAAATAACTTTATTCCGACAGAGTTACAGCGAAACAGTAATTAAATTTTTTTTTTTTTTTGTCAGCCTACACTGTCCCACTGCTGGGCAAAGGCCTCCCCCAAGTTCTTCCATGTATTCTTGTCCAGCGCCTCTTCGAACCAGCCCTCACAGTACGAGTCCAACTCATCTCGCCACCTCTTTCTGGGCCGGCCGCGGCGGCGCCGTCCATCTCCAGGCACCCACTGGGTGATGGCCTTCGCCCAGCGGTCAATGTTCATGCTATCTAATAAAATATTGATCTTATATACTAACTTAATTGCTAACGTATTACAATCTGCACAACGTGATCAGATTGACGCATGTTCTAGATAATTATAAATGCTGATCGCGCAGTGGGAAATTGGGCAATAATAATCTAGTACATACTTATTGGCTGACAAAGCTAATATGGGTAGGTTGGGGTTTTCGATGGCAGCTTTTTGTGAGATCGCGAGTGACGGTTAGTTAACTGCGCACCATCGTCGAGGCAACACCTCTTCCAGACTGTGATTATTCGTGTTACTGGTAAATAGGTATCAGCCGGAAATAATGTTGGTAAAACATTATTTCCAGACATTTAACCCTTTAACCGCCAGAGTCGTATATATCCGACAAACATTTCCGTGCCCCTGTCGCCCGTGTCGTATTTATCCGACAAAGAATATTCACGATTTTTGTTGTTTTCTTCGATTTTATTGCATCTATTCTATATCTCTCTATTTATGTAGATAGACAGATAGAATACTTTTTATTGTACACCATGATATTTTACAAATCGGAACTTAAAAGGAGCAGAAAGAGAGGAGAAGAGGAAAACACGATTTGTAGCCGGGCGCTAGGGGCACGGCAATTGATATTTAGCCAAGCGCTTTAAAGGTTAATTATTGTTTTAATTTCCCGTGCTACATTTACAGTGTGTGCTAGATTTACAGTGTATATTAGATTTACAGCATATTAGTTTCTGCAATTATAATTTAAATGTAAACTGTGATTATTTATCTTACAACTAATTGGATAAAACTGATTTAAAACTTAATTATACTTTTATGTGTCCTACCCGCATTATTGTCCATAAACGCTTCTTATGATTTACTGACTCTTATTTTTCTAATACATGATGATAGCACGGTTAGCGCACTGACTGAGCGATTGGACTGCTGCACAGCGTGCCGTGGGTTCGATCCCAGTTCGGAACAAATATTTGTATGACCTACAAGTAGTTGTTCCGGGTCTGGATGTTGTAACAGCCACGAAATAGAAGAGAGGCAAAAAAAATCGACAAAATCACTCCCACTGAAGTTATAGTAAAAATCATTATCATCAGTCTATAATGTTCCCACTGCTGGGACACAGGCCTCCTCTCTGAGAGAGGGAGTGGGCCATAATCCACCACGTGGGCCCAGTGCGGGTTGGTAGATGTCACATGTCTTCGAATATTTGGTTCTAAGCCATGCCGGTTTCCTCACGATGTTTTCCATCACCATTTTGAGAGCAGTGATGATGAAATAAATTATACAAAGTAATGCGCCAGACTGGGTTCAAACCCACGACCTACTACTCGTAAGTCAGGTCCGATACCACTGTGTCACTTTACTCTGCATAGTAAAGATTTATTTATTATTTATTTATTAACACATTATCATTATAGGATTTTACTAATTTAATAGTGTGACTGCAATATGACAGTTTTAATTACTACCTATAACATACAATGTGGTCGCGGGACTTTTCCATTACCGTGATCCCGGTACGTAAAGGGCTAGTGAAGGACACCGTGGATTTTAGTCAGTAAAAATCTGACAGTCCCTCCCGCCCTGCCCTGGGTGGGAGGAATCATTTGATGATTTTACCACGATAAAAAAAAACATACAATGTACATTGTAGTTGTTGATGTATACAAGATGTTAAATATCAATAGATACTTACATTGTTAACCTTGGCATGTCTGTCAGGAGAGGGCGCTGGCGTCGTCCTGGGTTCCGCTTCCTTGTCTGTGGCAGGCTTGTCTGTTGTTGACTGTGGACAAATTCATTGTTATCAATATGTTGTCATCAAAATATCAATTAATCGGAGTTTTTTAATTAAGGACCACGAAGGCAAGGCTATTTTATTTAAAATCACCCGAAAATAGGAGCCCCGCGGAACAGGGCTCCATCTATTGTGCACGGTTTTACCATACCATACTAATAACCATTTAGTTTTTATGCTAAATATTTGTTTCTTTTTTTATTAAAATAATCAAACGAGTCCTCCCACCCTGCGTGGAGCAGAAGGGACTGTCGGACTAGTACTGACCGGCCCTGTTGAAATTAAATTAAATATTATAACTTTTATTCTAAAATCCTTGATTGTTGTGACGTTAATTATTATTTTATTGATGTTTGGATTTTATTTATTTTTTGTTTGATTTGTATTTTTATGAGTGGAATGTCTATTCAATTTTTCATATTGCTGCATGTACCTATGTAAGTGAAATTTGCATGCCTGTAAGGTAGATCAAGGAGAACAATATTGAAAATAATGTTAACACCACTGTATGTAAACCTTTGACCAGCAAATAAATGATTTATGATTATGATTATGACTAAAATCCACTGTGTTCCTTCAATTGCCCTTTACGTTCCAGGCTCACGGTTACTTGTTTAGACAGTCCCGCGACCCCGGCATATTGTGGGCATAATTTGTCCAGCAATGGTCTACTTACATATCCGTTGAGATGATGAGGCGCATGTCGTGGCGAGGCGGGATGTGCTCTCTTGTCAGTATGTTTGTCTTTGTGCGCGCCTGTCTGTGTGTCTGTCGCCACCGCTGTTGTGGCTTCCGTTTCTAGACGTCGGCGTGTCTATGAAAAAAGACAAAAAAGTTAAGATAGAATTTTACTTTCTTTTTAAAAACGTTGTCCCACACTAGGATTTTTTGTGCGATTATAAACATATAAACTGATATACACAAACGCCCAAACCCGGAACTACTACTTGTAGATCATACAAATATTTGCTCCGAGCAGGAATTGAACCCGGTACAGCAGTCTGTTCGCTCAGCCGCTGCTCCAACCGTGCCATTGTGGATTCATGAACAATTTTCTGCAGCATATATCTAAAATGGCGTCATGGCTGACCGATCAACTTCAGCGCTGCATGTTGTGAGTTCAATTCCCACACGGATCAAATACTTGTATGATCTACAAGTAGTTGTTCCGGATCTTGATGTTTGTGTAAAAACTGTTGATAGGTACATGAAGCTTTACACAGCTACAGGTACCTACAAATAGCAACAGCTATTTACTACCAATTTCTACAGGGATCTATAGACATCTATAGGTACATTAAGTCAACTACAGGTACCAATAAACAGGGAGCCACGAACAGCTACAGGAAGTTATAAATAGCTACAGGGATCTACAGACTGCTTCCATGGACATATAGACAATTACAGGGACCTACAGATAGTTACAGGAACCCAGAAATAGCTACAGGGACCTACATACTGCTTCCATGAACATATAGACAATAACAAGGACCTACAGACAACTACAGATAGCTACAGAGACCCAAGGATAGCTACAGGAACCCAGAAATAGCTACAGGTATCTACAGACAGCTACAAGGAAATACAGACAGCTACAGCGACCTACGGACCGCTATAGGGACCTACAGACAGCTACAGGGACCTTCAAACAGCTAGCTACAGGGACTCTCGGATAGCTACAGGTACTCACAGTGTCAGGCAGCGCGTCGTGCGGTGTGACGTGTTCAGGCGCCGCGTGCACGGCCGCGCGCGTGCGAGACACTGACACCGCCTGAGGAAGAAGCAGAAATATTAACAATAATATAAAAATTACCTAGGATAACATGCAGTTATGTCCAAAGTGCAAGTCAACCTACCGGAATCTGTCAAATTTTACCAACCGTACATTAACCTTCCATTATTGTGATAAGGTTGAAAATCTATTAAAGAAATTTGATATTGAGGTAGGTTGATGTGCTGGCGTCTGCACAGTCAACTTTGAAATTATGACCCACCATAAGCTTATCCACACTCGCGTAATAGTTATTTATGCAACTGTTGTATAATCAGGGGTATTAAAACACGAATGTGGGTTTATCACACGAGGCGTAGCCGAGTGTGATAATAGTATCACATGAGTGTTTTAATACCTAATTATAACAGTTGCATACAAAACTTTATCTACAATCATGATGTGATAAAAGATTTTCATACCATATGGTGTTGTACAGAACTATGTGAATTCAAGATGGCGGGAAATAACACGATAAGACGAGAATCCGAAATTACGAATTAGTCTACAATTTATTGTTCTTTTTTCAAAATGTTAGCGATCTGGTGGTAAAAATGTCATTGCATGAGAATGTTCTTTTTTTGAAATTCATTATAACACGCGTTTGGATGATATAATGATCATTATAGCATTGAGTGTTTTAATGTTGGCAATAAGCTAATTGTTATAGGTTCTTTTATAGAGGATTAATAGCATGATAGTAGATAAACATACATATGGTAACGACCTTGATCTTTATTATTGTGACAATTTCAAACGATTTATTGCCATACTGAATCCTTATTCAACTGTACCCGAAAAAATCTATCGAGTCTGTCACCGGACTGACGCACTAATTTATACTTTCAACAACTTTTTTTTTCTCTCTTCTTTTCCTGCTATCTGTCTTGTCAACATTAAACAGGAGTTTTGTAATGCATGTAATTTTGTAATGTTTGTCTTGCATGGTACAATATCCAATGATATGTCCATATTATCAATTTATGCCCCTTGTTTCAAATCAGGTGTTGAGGGGCTCGTCTTTTAAGTCTTCTGAAAAAATGTTAGGGTTAAAGAAAAAAAAAAACCTATGCCCTTGTGTTTGATTCTTGTATGATACGACACAATCATGCCCCATATAAAATATCATGCCATAATTGTATTTTTTTTACATTTAAACAAAACAATTCACAATTTCCAACGCCAATTTTAAAATTAAATGTCGGTTTATACCAACCTAAAGGGGGGGTAGATTTGTCAATAGCCTTGTGTACTAAAATATCAAAAGAATCATTTACTCCAATTCCGCGCGATCTTGGGTACTTAATAACTAGTTAAGAATAATAAAAAGGTACCATTTTAAAGGTTTAACTGTTAACTTTAAATTGATACTAAATTCATTCAAATCACGCCATTATTTAAGGAGTTATCCCGGATCAAGGAAGTGATTTCATAGTTTTGCTTTTAAGTGTAGATGGTCGGAACCCAGCCCCCTCCTGAATGGCATTGAACAAGCTAAACCTCCCCTTTGAGTATGTATAAACCAAAACCGGACACATTTTATAAAACCCAGACATTTTTGGACATCACAAAATGTTTAACTAAAAACATATACAATGTAAATATAATACATATAATGGTATACCTATCGTGTTTTGTTATATTTTTTAAATTCTCACCTATTCAATTTTAAAGATGTTGTCAAAACAAATACGCCTGAAATATAATTTTGTTGATTTATATTTGAGATGGAAAACAAATCTAATTTCCTGTCTGTTAAAACTTATTCTTCAAAATCTTGTAAAACTGTCAATTTATTTTTCTAAATATGGACTATCGGGTCGCGCGTTGTTCCACGCACGCCTCAAGGAGTGTCAGCATAGTGACGGGGCCTGTAGAGGGACAAAGCCTGCCGGGGTCGCGGGACTTACGAATTACCGTAACCCCGGTACGTAAAGGGCTATTGAAGGACACTGTGGATTTTAGTCACTACGAGTCTGACAGTCCCTCCCGCTCTGCCCTGGGTGGGAGGATTCATTTGATGATTTTAACACGTAAAAAAACTTGGTGGTCCTAAACGGAATTAAAAAAAAAAATACTATTATGTTTTTAAAACGCTAAAGAGAATTTATCGACAGCCTTTGGCCAACAGTGTGACAGAATTAAAAAAATATAATTAAAATACAACTCACATCTTTCTCCCAATCATAAGGATCAGTATCCCTGATGCCTCTCCTCTTGCAGCACCGCTCCAGCAGCGAGGTCAGCATGGCGTAGTCCGGCGTATCGGCGTACTCCAGCTGCTGGACATGTTCCAAGAACTGGCGTAGTTCTGATGGCAGGTGCTTGAGGAGCAGACGGTGATCGTATTTCTCTTTCATGAGCCCGACCTGTGGGAAGACGTTTGACGAGGTTCATTTTTGGATGGGTGGCAATTTTTTTGTTGTTCTTATTGCTGAATGGTTGACCAATATTCAGAAACTCGTCAGAGCCTCAAACAGCTGGCTAAAAATACTTGCATGACTATTATATTTATGCCTAACCCATAAATCATAACTTATTTTAATATAGTATGCCATCCACCTACAGTTTAAACAAAAAAACCTTGATTTGTACAAAACGTTGCTAGCGGCTACCATCAAAAATTAAACAATTACTGCAGAAGCTTGAAAGTCTTACAACCAAGGGGTATGTTACTCATAACCCAGATTGTAAGGTCTACTATGTGCAGTAGACAGTTTTGTCTACTGGAGGTCTACTCGGTCTACTGGTGGTCTACTCGGTCTACTGGCGGTCTACGCGGTCTACTGGCGGTCTACTCGGTCTACTGGCGGTCTACTCACCTGTTCTTTGTCCTTGATCTTCCTCCACGGCAGTTGCCCGTTCACGAATTCGACTAGCATGTAGAACAGGGACCAGAGATCATCGTGTCTGCCCATCTCTTTATTCTTGTGTGCATTTATTGATGCGTAGCGGACGGTTCCTGAAAATAAAACAAGTAATTGTTTAGCTGATAGCACTATAGTTATAACTATTTTTTTAATCGTGGTAAAATCATCAAATGAGTCCTCCCACCCAGGGCAGAGCGGGAGGGACTGTCAGACTCGTAGTGACTAAAATCCACGGTGTCCTTCAATAGCCCTTTACGTGCTGGGGTCACGATAATTCGTACAGTCCCGCGACCGTAATCATTGGGATAGTAACAGTCAGAATGAAATTTCTGGTATTTAAGTTACAGAACCTCGATCATGGTATCGACCAATAACCTGTTTTTGGTAGTAGTGTCATCAAAGGAGTCCTCCCGCCCTGGGTGAAGCGGAAGGGACTGTCAGACTCTAACTAAAAGTCCACCCCGTTCCTTCAGTTTCCCTTTACATTACCCGTGTGACCCTGGATACAGTTACCTGCTTAGACATTTCGGCGATCCCAGATTTTATAACCTTTTAGTCAAATTACGTCGGTAAAAAATCCGTGAAGAAAAAGAGCATTTAGACAATTACGGAAAACAATAGAGCCATTTGGAAGTTTACATAAAATAATATTTCTTCTTTTACTCCACACTAGGAGTTTCTCCTGTATCGTGGGTGCGTTCACAAACATATAACGGTGCGTTTACAATTTGACAGCCTGTTGGTCTAGTGGTTAGTGACCCTGAATGCTATGCCGGAGGTCGTGGGTTCGATTCCCACCCAGGACAAATGTTTGTGTGATGAGCACGATCATTGTGTGACATCATGTTCTGTGTCTGGGTGTAATTTATCTATAATATGTATGTATTTAGAAATATATAAGTATGTTTATCAGTTGTCTAGTACCCATAACACAAGCTCTGCTTAGCTTGGGACTAGATGGCGTTGTGTGATAGTTGTGGAATATTTATTTATTTATTTGTTTATAAACTCACATACACAAACGCCCAAACCCGGAACAACTAGTTGTAGATCATACAAATATTTGCTCCTTGCGGGAATCAGCCACTACACCAAACAGGCCGTCATTTAAAATTAAAGGAATTTGCCTGATGAGGTTTGAGAAGCCTTTATCCATCGTATGGGTGATCTAAAGTATAGTGTACCTCTGAACCCGGCGGCAGCGCGCGGCGGCCGCACCTGTCCGTTGCTGGTGGTGTACTGGCGCGCCAGACCGAAGTCCAGCATGTACACCTTGCGGCAGTTGGACGGGTGACGACCTATGCTGAAGTTACTCTGGAATTATACAAACATAATACATTTATTAAAATCAAAATCAAAAGTAATTTATTCAAATTAGGCTGATTTATCAGCACTTTTTGAAGGTCAATTTTTACATAAGACAGTCCCCCAAAGCGCCCCCCCTTCGACACTTCCTAGTGTTTTGGCTGGGAAGAAGAAGTGGCGGAACAAACTCCCCAGCAACACATCTATCTGTACGGTTAGAGGAACCAAGATTGTATACAATTTAATAGAACATTCACGTTATACATCAATCCGAAATTACATCCCAACCGTGACTAGAAGGCACAAAAGATAAACTAGGACCAACACAGTAAATAACAATTTATAAATACATTTTATCAATACGATGAACATTTCAGTTAATGATAGGTATAATAAATACATATGAAAAATAAAACATAATAATGTTCCCACTGTTGGGTCACAAGTCTCCTCTATGTAATCCATCATGTTGACCAAACAACAACCAACCAACAACCCGGGTTGGTTAATGTCACAAGTCTACGAATACATGTGACATCTACCAACCCGCACTGGGCCTATTCTGGTTCTAGAAACATGCCAGTTTCCGTACAAAGTAGAAAACATCGTTTTGAGAGTGATTAAATAAATTACAAAGTAATACGCTTGTGTGGATTTGAACCCACGACCTACAACTTGGTGGCTGTTATAATTGGTGCTCCCAAAAAATATTTTTTGTTACTTCCTATAAATATAAACGGGAACGGGCATCAAGTTTTGACTTATATATATATAAAAATCAATTGCTGTAGTCTCGCTAAAACTTGAGAACGGCTGGACCGATTTGGTTAATTTTGGTTTGAATTATTTTTGGTAAACCAGCGGCCGTATTATGAGGTCTTAAAACCAGACTTGTTCCAGTGAGTGAACGAAATGGCGCTAGACGACTTGTATAGCTCTGTCTCTTTCACTCACTGGAACAAGCCTGGTTTTAAGACGTCATAATACGGCCGCAGGGAAGGCTTAAAAAGTGAGTAAACATGATTTAGAAAAAAAAAATATTCTGAGGCTGTACGAAGTTTGCTGGGTCTAATTTACAGTAAAACTTCGTTGATTGATTGATAAACCTCGACCGAAGTTGGGTGGCATCTAGCAAATTTCTTGAAAGTCTTTCTAATTTTTTAAATACTCAAAACCAATCAGTGTTTTTTACTTGTTTCTTACTTCATTTTTGTATTTTATCTCTGACTACCTTTTACTTACAGGTTTAATATCTCTGTGTAGGAATCCCACGGAGTGTATAGAATCTATAGCTTTGAGTATCTGTAGTCCCAGTCTGAAACAATACACATAATAAATAATAATAAATAAAAAAAAAACGACGGGTTGCACTCTGGGACTGTCGGCAGAAGTGAAAACTTGAATAGTAATAAACACACACGAACATTCGCGCAAGCACCCTGCGTTGTCTTACGAATTTTCGATCAGGTCATGTGTCCTGACGCGAGTTTAAAATTTTTTGCCCATTCCAAAAAAAGTGCACAACGCCGCTAAAGAAGTTTTCACTTCATTAAAAAAATATTCCACAACTATCACACAACGCCATCTAGTCCCAAGCTAAGCAGAGCTTGTGTTATGACAAATGACCAATTTTATACGAACTTCTGTGGTTTTTAAGAGTTCAATCAAAGTATGTTTAGTCGTTATTAGAACTACACTACAAGTAAAATTATGGAATCACTTACTTGTAATTGATCCGGGATAGCTCCTTAAATAATGTCGTGATTTGAATGAATTTGATATCAATTTAAAGTTAACAGTTAAACCTTTAAAATGGTACCATTTTTATTATTCTTAACTAGTTATCAAGTGATTCCTTACTTTTGCTCTCGAGTGTAGTTAAAACTTTTTAACAATGTATAACTGACTGAAAAATAAAGTGTAAAACAACTCTTTTGAAAGTCACTGACTTTGATTTCCTTGACTTTTTTTTCACTGACTTCCGAAAAACTTATCAAGGCAACCAGATTAACCAATGCGTGTTGTGTTACCCAGTTACTGGGTTGTAGAATCCAGAATATAAAATACACTATTCATATACTGGAAGCTGACAAGGTAGATGATGATGATGAGAGTGTACCTGAGGGTAGTAGACAATGAGAAGGCCCCCCGAGGCTGCGCCCTCCTCAGCTCGGCCAGGTTCCTCCCCTGCAGCTGCATCACCACATAGTTGAAGCGGGCGTTACGACCGCAGCCGATGAAGCGACACACGTGTTCTTTGCCTGAAAAAAAATGATTTCACTGACTAATTTTAAGCGACAAAAAACATAAAAAAACAAGCCTTTATTACTTGTTCATAAAAATATGTAGCTATTATCTAAAGACAAAGTACTCGTCAAGATGAATCAAAGTGATGTCAAAGTCAAGGAAGGACTCATTTGATGATTTGACCACGATAAAAAAACCCCACCTTGCAGTTTCTTTAGCACCGCTACTTCCATCTTGAGCACCTGTTTGGGTTGTCTCGCGGACTCCACCTTCAGAGCCACCTGTTCCTGAGTCACCAGGTCCAGACCCTCGTAGATCTCGCCGAAGCCGCCGCCACCGATTTTCTTTACCACCTGGAAAAGACAAGATTACTATTTGAAAAGGCTTCTTTATAATGAGTTTATCTATCTATATTTTTCCACGGACCGGAAGACGCAGCATAGGTATTCTTCCCGGTCGCGGGACTCACGAAATACCGTGACCCCGGTACGTAAAGGGCTATTGAAGGACACCGTGGATTTTAGTCAGTACAAGTCTGACAGTCCCTCCCGCCCTGCCTTGGGTGGGAGGACTCATTTGATGATTTTACCACAAAAAAAAAGGTATTCCTCCCACTATTGACTAGGTGGACCGACGATATTGAGAGAATCGCGGACAACCGATAGATGCAAGTGGCGAATTGTCGTTCGGCGTGATGGTCTAAAGGAGAGGCCTATATAATATTCAACAATGGAAGTATTTCGGTTGATGATGATGAAAATGTATTATATTATCTTTTATTTTGTTCACTATACTGGTTGACTGAGCAATCGATCAACGCACAGCTAAAACCGCTGGGCCTAGAATCGTGGGACTTTGCACAAACGGAATGCTAGTAAAATGCAATTGTTTTAGAATCAAACTGTTGTGAAATACCAGTACTATCTTAGTTGTAGCCTTCTAAGAACATTCTCAGGCATTTGACTCAGTTACGAAATCTAGTCTTGAAACTCGAGCATTACGAACAAGGTATACTTGCGCTGAGTTTAATTAAATCTTCCTTACTTCATAGACAGCAGCAATTTCAAGACAATAATGTCAAATTGTTTGGTTTAAGAGAAAAAATAGGTGTACCACAAGGTTTTAAACTGGGTCCTATCCTATTTTCACATAATTTTAATGATCTACCTCTTTTATGTTTTTATAGTTATTCTGTTAACCCAAGTAGAACCAGGTACCAGATGCCTACCTTCCATCTTTCTTTGACAACGTGACCTGGCTGTAGCAGGTCCTCAGACGCCATGGTGATGTGGTGAGCGCGGCGGGAGGTGTCGCACCTCGACGCCTCGCGCGACTGGCGGCCTCCGAAATTCGGGAGAGTTCGGGACCTGGAATGAGAAGTTAGGAGTCAGATTATACGAGTAAAAAGAACATTATAGAATTTTGTTCATTGTTAATTACAGCATTGTTCTCAATTATAAGGTGGAGAGAAAAAAGCCGATATTCAGAATACCATTTACCTCCTTTTTTATATGGATCACAAGACAAAAGTACAGTCACTAGTTCACGGCCACAATGAGAGAAATCTCGATGTTACAAGAACATAAGGGCGGACGTAGTTTTCTTAATTTATATTTCAATAGACATTCCTTAGTTGTTTTTTATTCACTGAAGTTCAAATACTAGCCTCGCATATATAAACCACTAGACCCGTAATAACTGCCTGCCGAGGTCGCGGGACTGTACGAATTACCGGGGCCCCGGAACGTAAAGGGCTATTGAAGGACACCGTGGATTTTAGTCAGTCATAGTCTGACAGTCCCATCTCATCCCGCCCTGGGTGGAAGGAATCATTTCATTATTTTACCGCGTAAAAATGAAAAAAAAAAGAGACAGATGTTATAGGACGCTCTTTGAAAATAGCAAAAAGGCTGTATTAACCGATAGTTATTCATATTTTTTAACTCAAGTTCATGACTAACCTCGTAAGTCCAAGGTTGATCTACTCAATCGTACAACCTAATAAAAAGCTAAACCTTTATTACATGAACTTGGTAAAGTTCAAACAGGTATGGTTCAACCTCTGACCTTAGCTCGCGAGATCTCCGGTTAATTTATATTAAATTGATGAGAGCCCCGCCTCCGCAACAGCGGCTGAATTTATTAATCTTTTATTACTGGGAGCTGTTATTAGATCCCAAAGAATACTTCTCTGATTAATACAAGTCTTACCCAAAACTAGAAAAGGTTTTTTTTTAACGTGGTAAAATCACCAAATGAGTCCTCCCACCCAGGGCAGAGCGGGAGGGACTGTCAGACTCGTACTGACTAAAATCCACGGTGTCGGTGTCAATTTTAGTTTTTTATTTAAAGCACGAGACATTATAATGCTACTCTTAACTCCTACACAACTGTCTTTTACAGCTTTTATGCAAGCAATAAGCTTATATTTTTTCGTTTTAACCTTTCGCTTTCGCCCTCTAGAGGGGGGGCCCGTCATTATTGCTAACACTCTTTGAGGCGCGCGTGGAACACAACGTGCCGTCGCGTCGACCCGGGCATGGTCCATGGTCGGACAGCGAGTTGCCCATTACTCGCTACCCGCATGCCCGCGCCTACGGTGGCCGGAGATCGTCTGCCGACGTCCGCCGCCGTGGGCGTCTACCAGTGCGGCTGGGGTGGAGGGAGGACACTGTTCTCTCACTCACGCGGCCCGCCTCCTCCTTCGCGAGCATGACTGCTTCGCAGAAGGCATTTGCACGTGTATTGGAACCGTATTAAGTCTATCATTTTGTGCTCAAGAGACCGTGAGTTAACGCTCAAGTACGCATTAAACTGAAGAGAATATGAATAGACCCAAGCCTACTCTTCCCAATGATATTTTAAGAGTTAAAATATATCAATAACATTATAAAAAATGTTACCAACACCCGAGATCAGCAAGAGTCGGTCGGTCCCTTTCGCTCCGCCCAGGGCAAGAGGACTCATTTGATGATTTTACTACCACAAAAGTATATAAGTACAGTATCATGAATAATTGTTGGCTTACGTTCGAAATTAAAATTTAATCTCAATCCAAATCGCGTTCCTTTATTTCTGACGTCTGCTTCTGATTGAACATCGTAAACACTCGGATAGGCAAATATGGTCGTTGATTGGTTAAGGATAAATATGGTAACCGAGATAGATTATTAATTCTTAATAACAATTATCATGTAGTTACTGTTCTATTTTCATGCTCTGAAAATGGCCCATAACCTAACCTAGGTAAGTCCATAGACCAGCAGAGTTGAGCCCCGAGGTCTCTCTTTGACTCGACAAGTTTCAAGCGACGCATTTCTAAAGCCTTCATGAATAAATGACGTGAGGTGTTTAAAGTGGCACATCGCGTTCTGATGGCCCTGTCTATCATTTTGTAGATCTTTGATAGTGGTTACTATTAGTCAGAAGTTATGGGTGTGTAATGTATAATATAATAACAAATGCTCTAATTTCACTTGAAATAACGTTCATATTATATAATTTTCATATGCTATAAAATCATATAACCTAATTTCATATGACCTAATGTTTCATATGATATAATTTTCATTTAATATAAAACATTTAGTATAACGTTCATTTTATATAATTTTCAATATGGATAATATTCTTTTTATGTAACATTCATTTGACCTAATGTTCTTTTGACCTAATTTTCATGTTTAATGGTCACAGTTCTAACCTAACTCAAATGGCACGTAACCAGATCTTAAAATAATCAATGCATGGTCGAGGGTGGGCTTGGTCGACGGAGCCCCGCTTCGCGGGGCTCCTACTTCTGGACGGTTTATAAAAAAATAACCACGAAGGGGATGCCGGGTCTATTCGCTCGCTTCGCTCGCTCACACGACCCCGCCATACCCCCCCTTCTAACCTAACCTGTCCGAGTTGGGGTGCCCTAAAGTCCAGATTGCATCCAATTTCTACTGGTTACAATTCAGATTTTCTAAATTATATTAAAAGTTATTAGAGATTATGAATATTATAGTAAATGAATAATATACTACATGAATATTATGTCAAATGTGCATTATAGGAAATGTTTATTATATCATAAGAAATTAGATAAAATGAAATTATATCAACAATTCATTATGTCAACTGATCGTTATATTAAACAAAAGTATATTAACTGAAATTAGGTTAAGTGAACGTTAGATTTTTTGTTATTATATCAACCGTTACACACCCAGAAGTTATATTCCGACAACCAGTCTTACCCTGGGGTATCGTTTTACCCAGTTACTGGGTAGTGGAGATCCGATAGGCAGTCGCTCCATGTAAAATACTGATATCCAGCTGCATTTGGTTTGACTGGATGCCGACCCCAATATAGTTGGGAAAAGGCTAAGCAGATGATGAGTAGCTGATTAGTGATGATTGTGTCACTCACCTCAATAAAGGGTTGGGTTGTATGCGCGGGGCACTTGCCGCTTCCTGCCTACGCTCTTCCCTCTGTGGACAAAAAAAAACGTTTCAATATGATCAGAATACAAATCTAAGCCCAAACTAGAAACTTAATAACTTACTGGAACAGTGACACATTGTATAATCTGCAACACCGCTTGTTCTAAAGACTTCATTATTATTTAATTCAAACGACTTGGATCACAAAAACTTTTATGAATAAACATCACTACGCAGAAATTATTACACCTGAGTTACATTTCAAATTACTATCTAGCGCGCTAAGGTTTCACCATACTTAACCTAGTAGTTTAAAAGATCAGCGCGAACATACAGACACGAGAAAGTGACTAACTTATTAACGCATAGATTGTATCTTTACTGTGTTGAAAAAAAGGTTAATTATGAAAAATAAGCGGGACAGTCTTAATAGGACACTGTGGCCCTAGAACGCTAAAGGCAATCGCAGGAACAGAGATGTATTTTTATTTCGTAAGTGTCTGACAGTCCTTCCGCCCCACCGAGGGTGGGAGGACCCATTAGATGATTTTAACACCCAAAATAAAATGGAAAATCACACAATAACGCAAATAAAATCACTTTTTAATCTAA
Source organism: Agrotis puta (assembly GCA_943136025.2). Classification (NCBI taxonomy): domain Eukaryota; kingdom Metazoa; phylum Arthropoda; class Insecta; order Lepidoptera; family Noctuidae; genus Agrotis; species Agrotis puta. The sequence continues at coordinate 887,859 of OW964195.2, read as the reverse complement.
AACACGTGTTGTACTTCAAGTAATTTGTCGAATACTGAATCCATACAGTTTAACAGATCCATATAAGGAATGGAAATAAACACTGAATTATTAGTATGTTCCACGCGTACTATACGTATTATATTTATGTATCTTAGGTGACGATCTTTGATAGTGACTTCTATGTCGGTTAGTAAACCATTTATTGTATTAAATAGCGTTTTCTATTTTTTTCGGGGAATAGCTGTCGCAGGTTCGTGGCTAAGACGTGCCAGCGGTAAATTACTCCAATTCTTTCGTGTTCAGCTGCACCCTTTTAGCCAAGAAGCTATCGTACTTGGAGAAACTGCTATATAGGGACAATTTTGCAAGTAATTTGATGGGCAGGTTTTCTTTAAACAGAAAAGGACGTGTTTCCACCAATAATCTCTATTCTGTATCCCACTGCTGGGGCAAAGGCCTCCCCGTTCTCCTTCCAAACCTCTCTATTTTGGGCAATTTCTGGCCATGTCTGCCCTACGAACATGATCAGATCTTCACACTCCCTCCGCCGCGGTCGACTTCGATGGCGATGTCCGTCGAGTGAGTGACGATCTTTGCCCCCCTATCTGGGTACATTCGTTCAATGTGGCCCACCCACTCCCACTTCAGCTGGGCTGTTTTTACTCCTACATTCGTTACCCAGTTACATTGGTTATGGAGTGCAGGGTGGTGTTTTTGATTCAATCCATTCGCTTCGCACCTATTATGCTGCTACCTCAAAATTTAGGGTCTTGAATTATCTAGAGCGCAGATAAACCAATAGATAGTGGTAAACCTGCTTTTTGGGAGATTGTCTAAAAGCGTCTATATACAAATTATTGTGCAAAGTGACAAAAAGATATGCCTAAAAGCTCGAGAACTTGTGACCAAATGTGATGAGGAGGAATGACACTCATGTGACTAAGAGAGTGATGGTTATGAATGTTGATGGATGGAGAGGAAGAGGAAGGCCAAAGAAAAAATGGATGGATTGTGTGAGGAATGATATGAAAGAAAAAGGAGTAAATGATGCTGTGACAGTGGAGAATGGGAGAAGAAAATGTGTCTCGACGACCACAAGTAGAATGAGATTAAGGGCAGGAAGATGATTATGGCTTGTGACCAACGTGCAAGGGTCCTCCCACTCAGAGAGGAGGCCTGTTTCCATGCAGAGGGTACCAGACTGATAAAGCTAAGGTACCTGTGGTTCATGTCGCCTCGCTCGCTGTGCGGGGGCGGCCGACCCGGAACCCTGCGACGCAGTGTCTGCAGATGATGTGGAAGATTCTGTAACCGAAGATATTGGTTGCTGAAAGTAGACCAGAGCAAATGTAAGAAGTATGTTATGGAAACAGTAAAGCCTCATTTGGAACTTGCATGCAAATCTGACTTTTTGGTTTGTCAATATGATAGCTCCAACATCAATCAATTCCAAATTTAATCTTTACATATAATAAATCTGTAGAAGGGTCAATTCTGTACATTGAAAATATTGAAAAAATAAATAGCGGGGAGTGTTGCTGGATCGATACCAAACCCAAATATATGATTAAAAAAATTTTGTCTGTCTGTCCGTCTGTCTGTCTGTTTGTGCAGGCATCACGTGAAAACTAACGGTTCGATTTCGATGAAACTTGGTATAATTATTCCTTATTATCCTGGGCATAACATAGGATACTTTTTATCCTGGAAAAATACGTAGAAAAAAAATCTTATTTTTCAGTTTTATTCATAGACGTTGTTCTGTAGAACCGCGAACACACGTTGCATATCCCGCAGTGGATTCAGCGCCGTAATATTTATAAGATGTCATTGTCAGAGTTATTCAAAATGGAGAAATAAACCAACCACGCGAAGACCGACATCCGCGCGGACGGAGTCGCGGGCGAAAGCTAGTTAGTAAATAAGTTAGAGTTTTGAAAAATAATGGACACGTATTTTTTCTTCTGTTAAATCGGTGAATATTCACAAAGATATAAACTCATCAAAACTCGAGAGTGGGTTCTGCTTGTGACGTCAGGATGCACTAAAAATGACACCACGGCATGACGTATTCTGAATTTTAAAAGCGTCGTATAATCGTCAAGATACCTCTTGCGCCTGGCATTGGTCGAGCCCATGCTGCGGGGCGAGACGAAATGGGAAGCGGTTGGCTCCTTCTGCGAAGCAGTCATGCTAGCTAAGGAGTAGGCGGGACACGTGAGGGAGAGGACAGCGTCCACCTCACGACCCAGCTGGCGCGGGAGACGCCCGCGGCAATAGACATCGCGAGGCTATTTTCGGCCACCGTAGGCGCAAGCATGAGGACGGTGAGTAATGGGTGAGTCGCCGTTCGATCATGGACCGTGCCCTGGTCGACGGCGTGTCGTAAACCATGGCTCCGGATCGTAAAGGGCTATTGAAGGACACCGTGGAATTTAGTCAGTTCAAGTCTGACAGTCCCTCCCATCCTGCCCTGGGTGAGAGGACTCACTTGATGTTTCACCAAATAAAAAAAAGCCGGTCCTATTGGAAGTCTATAGGGGAAGCCTATGTTCAGTAGTGGACGTCCTGCTGCTGAAATGATGATGATCATGATGAACAATAGTATGAGATGATAATGAGCACTTACCTGATCTGTTAGACTGGTGAGGCGCCTGCTGTTTGAAAGAAGTGTCTCTCTCGCAAGTCGGCTCTTGTTCCCTGCAACAATATGAAAACAAAATGTTGAAGAATACGGCCAAGTTTGAGAAAATTGGTCGCGGGAATGTACGAATTACCGTGACCCCGGAACGTAAAGGGCTATTGAAGGACACCGTGGATTTTAGTCAGTACGAGTCTGACAGTCCCTCCCGCTCTGCCCTGGGTGGGAGGACTCATTTGATGATTTTACCACGATAAAAAGAAAAAAAAAGTTTGAGAATATTGTACGTCAATTTAAATATTTTTCTGTTTCTGATGTGGTAAGTTTTGTTTTTGGGGCTTGTTATTTTCCAATGTTCATTTTTTGGGGGTGAAAATCATCAAACCTCTCATCCTGCCCTGGGTGGAGCGGTATGGACTGTCAGATACATACTGACTAATAATCCACTGTTATTCTTTATTTCTCTTAAGGTCACGGTAACTTTTAATTCCTAATCTATAAATTACTTATTTCTTACTGAACAAAAAATACACCTTAATTAATTTAATTTGTTAGTACTTAATTATTTTATTTTAAAATAAATAAATATATATAATATAGCTTAATATTGTTATTCAAGTGAAAGCCACAAAGACACCTAACTTAGAAACTTTAAATTCATGAAAAGCTGGTTTCATAGTCATTCATCATACGATCGAAAAATCTGTCCATGCAAGTTATATTTATTATCGTGAATAGGTAAATGTCATACAAGATTCATAATGATGTATCAATACGCTTATGAGCCTCGAAAGGTCACATCAAGGAGTGCCGTATAGGATTAATAGATAATTGAACTACGATAAAATTATGATATAATATAGACAAGCATGTGATTAAAAAAAAACGAATTTGTACATCATCATCATCTGCCTAGCCTTTTCCCAACTATATTGGGGTCGGCTTCCAGTCAAACCAGATTCAGCTGGATATCAGTATTTTACATGAAGCGACTGCCTATCGGACCTCCACAACCCAGTAACTGGGTAATACGATACCCCATGGTAAGACTGGTTGTCAGACTTTAGAGCTTCTGACTAACAGTAACGACTGTCAAAGATCTACAAATGACAACCGGGACCAACGGCTTTACGTGCTTACCGAGACACGGAGGAAACTCGCTATGACAGATGGTCACCCATCCACAGACCAACCTCGGCAAGCGCGACTTAACCCGGAAGATCGGCCTGTGCGGCTGTATTTATTTTGCCACGTTGTTGTACAATTTGTTCATTGGACAAAAATGACGATGAATGTCATTAAGCTACAAGACTAAAGTAGGACTGAGCAGGCTATGTCTGCCGGATACTGTCACAGCTAAGGGCCTGATTTTCGTTAGATTGGAGCCCTGAGACAGCGAGGTCGCGGCTGGGCGAAGAGAAGATGGCGGGACGCTTTGGATGGCTTTTTCTTTGAAGAAAAGCTCAGAACCTACTCCCGCACCGCTGTTCGCACCGCTTTGATTCGTAGAGTCACACTTTTCGCTTCTACTTTTGCTCTCGTCGCTCCGAATAACGCACTCCGCTGTGTTTCAGTAGAAGAAAATCGCACGCGTTTTCGCTATGAACAACGTGTCGTGACGTGTTTCAAACATTTCAACATAACATTCACAGCTACAAGATCGTGAACCGTTCACGTAAAAGCGTTGTATTTACGTAAATTTTGGATTACATAATAATAGAATAATGCGGCTTAAATAATTTTTGATATTGTCTATTAATTCTGTGTCAGTACAGGGCTGGTGTTATACAGCCAAAACAACTCATCTGATGACTATGTACTTCAAAGAAAATTGTTAGCTTTCAAAGATAGATTACAAATTGATGCTTTGAACACCACTAAGCCTTTATAAACCTTTTATTGGAGGTAGTCACGTGAAAAGTATCAGCTGTTCAACCAGCTGTATGACAAAGCCTTGGATGTTTCTTTAACACAGCTGTTTTTAGTTGTCATACTTAAAAGTGTGTTTATTTGAGGCATTGATTTAAGAAAATGCGTCGAATTTCCTCTTGTATTGCGGTCACGGGTGCGTTTGCAAATATTTAAACTCAAATTCACAAACAGCCAGTTCTAGAACAACTTGTAGATCATCATCATCATCATCATCTCAGGCATAGGACGTCGACTGCTGAACATAGGCCTCCCCTTTAGATCTCCACATATACCGGTTGGAAACGACCTGCATCCAGCGTCTTCCGGCGACCTTTATAAGGTCGTCTGTCCATCTTGTTGGTGGAGGTCCTACGCTGCGCTTGCTACTCCGTGGTCCTTGCTACTTGTAGATACAGACACACATTTGTTCTGTGCGGAAATCGGAACCAAAACACGCTGCTTAACAGTCATTCAGCCATAGCGCAAACGCTGTGCCGTCGTTGTTTCAAAATCAATTTTTTTTTTTCAAACATGCGTAATTTACATAGATCGACGGTCCCTATGTACAAACGGGCATGTCAAAAACCGAGGTTTACAGGAGAGCTTTTTTATTTGTTTATTTATTAAAGGAGAACCAACAGCTATAACAAATGGATAACAGTAGTAACATGCAACACAGAGCCAATAACAGGTTTCTAACTTCAAAATGTTTAATGTTCAAACCACTCAAGAAATAATTCTGTGTCGAGATGTTTTTTTTTTTAAATTATAAAACTTGTCCATGTTTTTTTTTCTTATTATAGCTAAACTATTAAATATATTTTCTGTTTCTCTTTAATGAAACTAACTTGATAATTGCATTAGTACAATAATGTACTTTTCATGTCGTACATCGTTTTGGTTGCAAGCCGGTCTATTCTATATTTTATACAACAGAAAAATAAGACTCATTAGGCCAAGAAAATGTGGAGCAATCGTAATAATTACAAGCATAATATCGCGTCTGTAATCTTCGAATTTGCCATTAGATTTTAATGAAGAACTGGGACACACAAGACTATACAAGAGAAATTCCTTTAATGGGTCAACGGCTTATGTCAAAAAACACAATTTCCAGAAGCACTGTAATCAAATGTAATATCTATAAATTGCGTGCATTTCCATAAATATCAGACAACAACAATAAATTACCTCACACATCACATTAAACTAAAAACAAAACACTTTAAAACAAATATTAATAAATATTTTACATTTAAATGCAAGAACTTGGCTAACACACTACCGTGCACTGATAAAATGGTTCACAGCTAATACTATACATAATAATCAATTAATTTGTCCTCAATAGATACTGCAGTAATATACGATAATTAATTAATGATTATTTTGTTATTTATTGGTGTTTTCAATTAATTTAGATATCACTGTATTGGGCGGGACGGGATGACGGATAACGAATCAAACGACGCCTGAACCCTTTTTTTAAATTTTTTTTTTACGTGGTAAAATCACCACATGAGTCCTCCCACCCAGGGCAGAGCGGAAGGGTCTGAGACTCGTACTGACTAAAATCCACGGTGTCCTTCGATAGCCCTTTACGTAACGGGGTCACGGTAATTCGGGAGTCCCGCGACCACGCCTGAGCCTTAGCAGTGAAAGGACCAAAGTTATAATGTTCCCACTGCTGGGACACAGGCCTCCTCTCTGTGAGGAGAAGTGAGTTATAAGATCCACCGCGTGGGCCCAACGCGGTTTGGTAGACACATCATGTCTTCGAATGTTTGGCGTGAGGAAACCGGCAAGACCTAGCATGCCGCCGAATTGAGAGCAGTGGTGATGAAATAACTTATTTTTACAAAATACTCAAAAAGTCAAGATTCTCAGGAAAATTCTTTGTCAGCACTGTCAGTGAACTTCAGGAATGATTTTCTTTGTGTGCACTCTGGGGCAACCAACCATATGTGCCACAGCAAGGCATACGTGATTGTCTTCATTTGCAAATCCATAAATAATTATGTTTACATTCGATCTGAACCCAAAACTAGGTAGTAATCGACTCACAAATAATAATAATATCAGTTAGCAAGTAAATAATGTGCCACGGTTGATAACGATAACCCCACATCTTGTTGTTTATATTGTTATTTTGATATGGCAACATCTTTCGAGGGTTCGTGCGAAATGTCTGCTTTTTAAACAAAGTAAAAAAAAATACTTTCTCAATTCAGTCGGGCATTTTTGAAGTGATAACTTCTTTAGCGGCGTTGTGCACTTTTTGGAATGGGTAAAAAATGTTAAACTCGCGTCAGGACACGTGACCTGATCGAAAATTCGTAAGACGGCGCAGGGCGCTTGCGCGAATGTTCGTGTGTGTTTATTACTATTCAAGTTTTCACTTCTGCCGGCACTCCCAGAGTCCAACCCGTCGTTTTTTTTTAAATATCTGTACACCCATTACCTTGTGATTTCAGTCCATGTGCAGTAAACTACTAAACTGCTACTATTAAACTGAATGATTTTTTTATAGGACTAAACCGGTCCTATTAAAATCATGTAGTTTGGCTTTGTAGTTTTGATTTAATGAACATTACTCGCTTATTGTTTATTTAGACGATATAATTACCCTTACAGATAACAAAATTCTAGTTCGCATGTAAGGAAATTATGCATATGACAATAATTTGGGTTGAATATTTTAATTATCTCTAATTTTATTTCTGAATTGTCCTTTTGTATATTTACTATGGACACTTTTAACTTGCTGCATCGTTCTCACATAATGTACCATCTGAAATTAAATGATGTAACAAAGGTTCTGTAATAATTCCTTGTCCATTCTTCTCCATAAAGATCTAAGCATTGGAATGGGCACCTACGGTACTTTCACAGTTATTATGTCTTGTGACTGGGACTGTAGCACCATAACTATTTTTGAACTGTTTTTTTTTATTTTGAATATTCAAAAGTGCCTGTAACTGGCCTACTTGAAATAAATTCTTTGTATTAGATTTTGACTTAAGTAAAAATAACCAGGAACCTTTAAAAACAGTCCAGCGACTGTGAAAAGACTTTTAAACGTCGAAAAATAGGTGTGTTCGTCGTTCAAGTAGAGTCGGTAAGAATCTCCATGGTAACTCTAATTCGCTATTTCTCCGTAGCCACAATCTCATGAACTTTCTTTTAATAGCACACGCTAAATTACTATGCATTAGGTATACCCACATATTCCGCTACCGAGATAAACTAAAATTATATGCGTGCATTATAAACGGAAAATATTCTAGTATTCAAGATAATATTCTGTGTCTTTATTGTGAGGAGCTATAGCTCTTCTAATATACAGGGTGTAAGAGACATCGACGCACAAATGGTTACCATGGGTCCAGGACATGATTCTGGACGCCCCGTGTTGGAATTTTTCGTCGGCTTTTTCTTACTTTAGATTGTTCATAATCGTTATTCTTACTTAACCCAATGATATTATTAATAAAAAAACAAAGTAAAAACTTGTGTTGTAAAAAAAAAGAAGACAAAAAGCATTATACTTATTATAAATTCTCCTTAACAATTTACAAAGTCTTCCATTATTTTTCATGTTTCCAACCACAAAGCAGTTCTTAATATAAAGTCTATTAAAGAGTCGAAGAACAAAAAGTACGTCAAATGTCAAGATAATTACGTTTCGTTCCAAAAGATGTTCGCCGATAATCGTCTGACCTATTTTCAGGATGTTCTTAAATTATACTGTTCTAAAATAAGTATCTTAGAAGTAGTAGAAAAAACAGTGGCTATCATAACTAAATATCACGCCTGTAATATCCGTAATAACCCGGGTCCCATATTCGTTAGTAATATAAGCCCTATATCATAGGGTGCGAACCTATTGCCATCTGCCGGGCACTGTGCCAGCCTTCGTGGTTGCTACTAAGAATTTCTGATGGGAAAACTCAATAACACCTCAACCTCAACAATCAATAAATTACTATACAATTCGGCTCGAAGGACTTAAATAAGTAACGGCTTCCTACACTTACGCATTTTTCCCATAAAGACACTACAGAACGCCACCTGTTGCAATTTTTAAAATTTGTATACACATTTTTACAATCCGGCTCGAAGGACCTAAATATGAAGGTGACCACAATTACTCCCATAGTTAGGGGTATCAACAGACATTACAAAACGCCACCTGTCACAATCTTTACAGTTTGAATAGATACACTTTTCATTTCTTACGCAGCCGAAACAGGGCAGACGAAATATAAAACAATACCAGTGAGCATTCAATTGCTAATAATTATACGTGATAACTGATCCAACCCCTGTACCTTTCAAATCGGAACACATCACCGAATTGCTTGTCGGTACAATTGTTAGAACTACATTTCTACCGCCCAGCAACGATGCTGTTTGTAGAATACATTTGTACACCAAGATGAATACGAAGCACAAAGCAGGCAACACCGACCATCTGCTCCCTCACCAGCTCGGTTTTCGTTGATAGTGATATCTTCTAGACAACCAAAATAATTTTAGTAACGATAGCAGTGATTCCCCGGACGAGCTCCTTCAAAAATATATCTACTCAACTTACTTTAAGAACTCCTTTAATAAAACTCTATCAATTGGGTCATCCGTCTTCAAACTGACAAGGGTTCAGTACCTCCCACTTAATATTCCCCTACCCTAGTTAAATTAACATATAGAGGCACGTGAATGAAACGCATCGATTATACAAAGCCTTATTCTTGCTTGATTTTGTATTCAAACACGATTTTGTGCAACTATAACATCATCTACATAGCCCACGCAACTATTTTGTGATCGGATATTCATTTTAAGTGGATATTTTTGAATAGCTGTTCCCCTGGGTTTCACCCGTGCTTCTCTACTCCTATTGGTCGTAGCCTATGGCCTTCCTTGATAAATGGACTATCCCACACAAAGAGTATTTTTCAAATCGAACCAATACTTCCTTCGGGTCGCGGGACTTACTGAAAGAGCCTGTAGCCATGTAACAAATGATTAACGCTAACGCTGAGTAGGCTTTAATAGATTTTCTACTTAACGTGCTTGAGTATAAAGTTGAAGATCTGCATAGCGTTTTTGTTCTTTACTGTCGCTAACGCTTTTTTTACCTAGGACAGAGCGGGAGGGACTGTCAGACTCGTACTGACTAAAATCCACGGTGTCCTTCAATAGCCCTTTACGTACCGGAGTCACGGTCAATCGCGGTAAGTCCCGCGACCCCAAAGTCGCTAACGCTTAGAAATCTTTAATTTAATTTTCAACTTTAGGCTCTGGGAGTATAAAGTAGAAAATCTATTAAACGCGTAAACGATTATCGTTTGGGACTTGGCTAGGGGTGCCCGTGACCCTGCAGCGACAAGTACTATTGATGGAACCCGTTTTTTATCGTGGTAAAATCATCCAATGAGACCATGGATTTTAGTCAGTACGTGTCTGATAGTCCTTCCCGTCTCACCGTGGGTGTCAGGACTCATTTGGTGATGATTTTAACGCGAACCAGTAGTTTCTGAGATTAGCGCGTTCCACCAAATCAACACTTCAGCTTCATAACATATGTAGCATCTTTTCTATTGCTTATATGAAATGTTACGGAAATAAATAAGGGGAAGTGGAACAGGATTGATCAAGTCAAATACCGTCAGCGGTGGTAGAGTAAGATGACAGACGGCAGCAACTCTTGCTGACGTCTATCTTTGGACGGATGAGCAAGGGTAAGCAACGCTTCTTGGTTTGTTGCCCTGTATCTTTGGATGGGTTACTAAAGTTAAGGATCTATTGCCAAGGTCTGTCTGCGGATAAGTCTATTGTCTCAAAGTCAAAGTCGTGTTACTTCTTACCAAAATGAGATGTCAGATCTTACACATCATATGCGACTATTATAAGGCGCCCTCGTTTTTATTTCTCTTGAATTTAGTCTAGATCACAGGTAGGGCATCTCTGAAATTTGGAAACCAGGATAAGATCCTTGAAAACCCCGGATTTCAGAGTCCAGAACTCGGGACTGCGTCGGGAGGGGTTGGGGGACGGTGAAATGTTCGTGTGTCGCGAGCAGCCCAAGACTTTAAATTTTTAAACCCGGACTACACTTGAAGCCAGGATGCTCCCCGGATACCCTCTAAACTAGGACATATCCGGACGGATGGCAATCCTAGTCACAGGTGACAGAGACGAAGTCTACGATGGAGTGAGCTTACCCAGTAGAAGCCCACTCTAACTTTGAAGAAATTCGTGTGGTATGCATACGGGATCATAGCCTCAGATAGTGAGTTTCACTCTTTTGCCCTATATTGCCGTCCACTATTGAACGTAATCCTCCCCTACCCTCAGTTGCTGTGCGAATTTTTAAAGATGAACATTATTATTTCACGGAGCGACTGCCCATCTGACCTCCACAACGAAATTACTTTTGGCAAAGTCAAAACAATCATCTGAAATAGGCCATTAAAGGGCACTTTCGCAAGACTGGTAGTAAGAATTTCAGGGTTGCTTTACACTTTAATCGGTACAGCCCGGCTGTAAATCCTAATATATGCAGATAAATGTTTGGGAATCACAAATAGCTAGGTTGCCGCGCATAATCACTAATGTAAGCAAGTAAGCCTTATGAAAGCCGTCTTTTAGTTAAACTTATTCCCATAAATTCTGTCGAATCGAATGATTTATCGACTCTAATAAACTACCTGATCGGGACAAAATGATTCTATCTGAACAAGCGCGCCTCGACAAGTCGAGGCGCGGCGGGAAGAGCTCCGGCGCGATCTCAGGGCAGTATGGAGGGAGCGACTGTCGCAACCGAGGTTCGGGCACGCCGCAATCGCGGCGGTAAGACCCCTCCTTGAGGAGTGGCTGGATAGGCGTCACGGCGTCCTTACCTACCGCATGACGCAGGTCCTCACCGGACACGGATGTTTCGGGAGGTTCCTGTGTCTGATAAGGAGGGAAGAAACGCCTGGGTGTCACCACTGCGAAGATCGTCAGGAGGACACGGTGGAGCATACGGTGCAGGACTGCCCCGCTTGGGCAGAGCACCGCCGTGTCCTCACGACGGCGATTAGCGGAGACCTCTCGCGCCCGGCATTGGTCGAGGCCATGCTGCGGGGCGAGACGGAGTGGGAAGCGGTCGCCTCCTTCTGCGAAGCAGTCATGCTCGCGAAGGAGGAGGCGAGCCGCGTGAGGGGGAGGACAGCGTCCTTCCTCCACCCCAGCCGCAGTGGTGGACGCCCACGGCGACGGACGTCGCAAGACGATCTCCGGCCACCGTAGGCGCGGGCATGCGGGCGGCGAGTAATGGGCGACTCGCTGTCCGACCATGGACCATGCCCGGGTCGACGGCGCGTTGTGTTCCAAGGGCGCCTCAAGGAGTGTCAGCATAATGACGGGGCCTGTAGAGGGCCAAAGCCTGCCGGGGTCGCGGGACCAAGGGATTATCGTGACCCCGGTACGTAAAGGGCTCGTGAAGGACACCGTGGATTTTAGTCAGTACAAGTCTGACAGTCCCTCCCGCCCTGCCCAGGGTGGGAGGACTCATTTGATGATATTACCACGCTAAAAAAAAAACAAAAAAGTGTGGATAGCTTCAAAGCGTCGAAAAATAGGTGCACGGTTCGAGTTGCTCGTTTCGTATCTAGTACAACCAATAAGACTCTTCATAGTTACTCAAACTTACTATTTCTCTAAAGCTGGAACGGAAGCTTTCAGTAGACTTTTGCGTTCCAGTCACTGTTATCTTCGCGGGACTATCTAAGAAGATACCCGTGACCTTGGAACGTACGAGTCTGACTGTCCAGTAAAATCATGAAATAAGTCCGCCCAAGCTGGCGCGGGAGGACTTTACAGACGGTCCCGCTACCCGAGTATCATACACTTAATGGAGGTTATATTATAACTTAGTAATAGAACGGACACTATCAATTAAACAAATGAACAAAAAGTTTTCCAAAACTGTAATCACTTTCAATGTTCCATGCAGATAAATAAAACAGCGCCGAATTTGGCAAGAACCCCGCTTGTTGTAAAAATGAATCGTGAAAAAATGCTGAAAAGAAAATGGTTTTCAGGTCATCGCATGCTGTTTACATAGTTCAATGTTTCGGACATAAAGTTTTTGTGAAAATGTCTTTTTTTGTTCGCGGGGCTTACGAATTACTGTGACCCCGAAACGTAAAGGGCTATTGAAGGACAGCGTGGATTTTAGTCAGTACGACTCTGACAGTCCCTCCCGCTCTGCCCTGTGTGGGAGGACTCATAAGATGATTTTACGGACGCACACAAGGAGAATGAAGTACGTGTCAATGTTAATAAGCACTACAACCTTTTAAAGTACTTTTTACGGATTAATTTAATTTAAATTAAGAACAAGCCGAAAGTATTTATCAAAATATGCACACTCGCCAGAAAAATAAAAATGGTACCATTTTAAAGGTTTAACTGTTAACTTTAAATTGATACCAAATTCATTCAAATCACGCCATTATTTAAGGAGCTATCCCGGATCAATTACAAGGAAGTGATTCCATAGTTTTGCTCGCTAGTATAATTGGGAAGAATTGGCAGACATTACGGCCCTTAATTATTGTGGTGACTAGGAGGCGCTGTCATCGTGCACACAGCGTAAAGTTTTCCCAATGCTCGAACACAATCCTCCTGAATGCGAGGGGGAAGGGGCTGTAATCCACACAAGCTCAAAAATAAATGCCCTAAAACTTTCAAACAATGAAATCCAGCCACAAATCACGGCAACTCGTACAATAAAATACAACTGAAATCGAGACCCGGCTAGATTGCTAGGACGACCTTGCACGGGTCTAGGTTGGTACAAGGACAGATTGAGAGCACAGCATCGCATAGATCAATACTGTATACCGGTAACACGAAAGCAGCTGATTGAGATAGCATTGAGATTTTTTAGGATAGGACTACTTTTTAACAGAAAGGAGGTTTTTAATTCTTCAAAAATCAATTAATAAGGTTCAGTTGTATGGTTTTTCTTTTTTGTGTATGTTGATGACATGACGATATTATGGATTACAACGCCACGTCAATGTAAATTTTGACATATGACAGCTGTCAAATTAAATTAAATCACCTGGCATTTTCAAACTACGCGTGCTATTTCAAAATTAAAAATACTGGTATGGACGGAACCATTCGTGCGCAAGTTTTTCTCGGTATAGCCAGTTTTTTTTAACTCCCGATAGTGAAAACAGATTTAGGACATTCTTGTTTTAATGAAATGCACACATATGTAATTTTCGCATGCCTACTGCAGGTGAGATGTCTGTGTACCACCCATAAATTACAACAGCTTTGTAATACCATCTCTAGCGAATAAATAACTATTCTATTCTTAATTAAAAAGATATCGTTTGAGATAACTCTCATAGTAAAGTAATTAGTAATAAAGGTTCATTTGTATGGTTTTTCTTTTTTGCTTGTGGTGATGACGTGATGATTTTATAATAATTGTTACATTGTCTTTACAAAAAGGCGAAGAATTTCTATGGTATATGACAATAAGGTGGATGAAGTACCTAAAAACTTGCCTCAAAAAATTAAAATTACATTTAAGTCTGCTAGATTACCATTTTTCGTAGTAAAAACATCAAATGAGCCCCAGGTGGAGCGGGACAGATTTCAGACTCTTACTGACTCAAATCCACCGTGTTCCTTCAATAGCTTTTTACGTTCCAGGGTCACGGTTTCTCGTTTGGACAGTTCCACGACCAAGGCAGATCTAGAACAGCTTCAGAGAGATTTTGATGAACAACGTCTATAATAGTTTGATAGTAGTAAATGCTCTGCCTAATATCTGAAACCTAGTCCCAGTAAATGGCCTGTAACGTTCTAATCTAGTTAGCATTATGGTTTGTTTATGGCCTTATAGTGTTCATAGGTAATATCGTTAGGATAACTACGGGGAGGCTATTAATCATAGGTATGTTATATCTTGGGGAGTTAATGTATCTTTTTACAGGGTATTTGGGGTGTAAGGCTAACGGAAAGGGCTTTGTGCCTTTTGTACCAGTTTCTTACCCGCCGTTTTGTTTTTTTTTTTCAAAATGGGCGCCACGTCTGTAACATTCATAGATCGATAGATGACATCAATACAAACATAAAATGTGAGCCGCAAAACCTCGTAAAACATCACGTTTTCGAGTTATGACCTGTCAAACATGTACAAGTAGCGAAACTTTTTTTTTTTAATATATTTTGATGTTTATTGATCAAAAAGGATACTTTCACAATAAAACTAATTGAGTATTAGTTTTTTTACGCATTTAAAATGCTTTTAGATGGGATTGTTTCGTCTAACGAAATTTCAGCATTTAAAACGCGTAGAAAAACAAATATTAAATTAGTTTTATTGCGTAAGTATCCTTTTTGATCAATGTACATCAAAATATTAAAAAAGAAAGAAGAAATGTGTCGCTACTTTGGCATTTTTGACAGCTCATAACTCGGAAACGTGAAGTTTTACGAGGTTTTGCCTTTCTACATTTTATGTTTGTATTGCTGTGATCTACCGATTTATGAATGTTTCATGCGTGGCTGGCAACTGGTGCACTCCCCATACAAAAATGTTCAAACCCTTTCAGTTTAGGTAGCGAAATTTTTTTAAGCGACTAGCTTTTTCACCTCTTGCTCGGCTCCTATTGAGCGTAGCGTGATGTTATATAATCTGTAGCTTTCCTCGAGAAATGGACTTTCTAACACAAAATATTTTTTGAACCATTATTTCCTGAGATCAAAAAAATCGATTCAGCTTAATACTCTTTTTTGTCATCAAATAAATCCTACCTTTTTGTGAAATGTTTTACAAGCTGTTTACTTTTATATTCTTTTTAATCAAATATTTCTCCTCCAGATCCCAGAACAGGTTTCTGTCAAAATTCATAACTATCCGTTCGGTTATTTTTGGCGAAAGGCAAGAAATAGAGTTACATTCGCATTTATAATATTTACTAAGTTTCCATTCAGTAGGATGTCAACAAGATCTCTCTCCGGGGACTATTAATCATTTAGTAGCACCTTAGGGGTTAATGCCTCTTTCGGGATATTTGGGGCAGTAAAACGATTAGACAGTTTGTTTGGCTAAGTCGATCGAAATCTGGCACGCCGCAATCGCGGCGGTAAGTGTGGCTGGACAGTCGTCACGGTATCCTGACCTACCGCATGACGCAGACGGAGCGTTGTGTTCAACGCGCGCCTCAAGGAGTGTCAGCATAGTGACGGGGCCCCCTGTAGAGGGCCAAAGCCTGCCGGGGTCGCGGGCCACACGAATTACCGTGACCCCGGTACGTAAAGGGTTATTGCAGGACACCGTGGATTTTAGTCAGTACGAGTCTGACAGTCCCTCCCGCCCTGTGGGAGGACTCATTTGATGATTTTACTACGATAAAAAAGACTCGTTACGATAGAGGTGACAAAATGGTCCATAGCGAAACTAAATTAGTTCTAATCAAGAGTCCATTACATCATGACCATACGTCACTCCCACGCATGTGCATGGATAATAACTCGCACTTATTGTATTATTGTGACAAGACATGTCGCGAATTTTATCGAAGTTGTGGCTAAATAATTACAGCCGCACAGGCCGATTTTCCAGGTTTATTCCTGCTTG
This sequence comes from Agrotis puta, assembly GCA_943136025.2. Lineage (NCBI taxonomy): Eukaryota > Metazoa > Arthropoda > Insecta > Lepidoptera > Noctuidae > Agrotis > Agrotis puta. The sequence goes on along the minus strand of OW964195.2, from coordinate 871,669 downwards.
ATCTGTGGATGGGTGACCATCTGTCATAGCGATTCCTCCGTGACTCGGAAAGCACGTAAAATCGTTGGTCCCGGCTGTCATTTGTAGACCTTTGACCGTCGTTACTATTAGTCAGAAGCTCTTAAAGACTTCCAGACTGCTACAGCAAGATTATGAAGTAGTTTTTGATCGTTTTGATCAGTAAAAGCTGTTCGGAAACAAAACTAATGAAGAACCTTTCTAAGAAGTGAAGGCTAATGATACAATTGGACAAAGAGTGTGACAAATTGTCAATCTACGAACTCCGAGGTAAAGCATTAAGTACCTATATTACCTTTAGGGTAAACATTTAGAGGAAATGGACATGTCTGAAGGTGCGTTGAAACAGGCATTATCACTACATAGTATAAAACAAAGTCGCTCCCCGCTGTCTGTCTGTCTGTCCCTATGTATGCTTAAATCTTTAAAACTATACGAAACGGGTTTCAATGCGGGTTGTTTAGATGCAGTGATTCAAGCGGAAGGTTTATATGTATATAACATGCATAATATAATAGAGATTGCACCCGTGTGGAGCCAGGTGGGTCGCTAGTTAAGTGTATTACCTTCACGGTAAATTGAAAGAAAACATTTGGAGGAAATGGACATGTCTGAAGGTGCGTTGAAACAAGCAATATTTTGTATAAACATGTGATATCTACCAAACCGCAGTGAACGTTCTGTAATTTTTTATATTCTTCCGTCGCCAAAACCCGGTTTCTACGGTGCCATGCTACACGTGCTTCAAATCAATAAAATCGAATCATTTATTTCAAAATTAAAATCAAATGTTTTATATATTATAGCCCCATGACGGCACTTATAAAACGTCGACAGCAGGTGCTCGGTTCGGGTTGGTCGATTCCATGGAGAAGAACCGGCAAGAAACTTCATGGTTACTCTTTTAAAATATGAAAAACGGTTTTACAAACAGATTGTTACAATTTTTGAATACTTAGATATGTGAGAAAAATGTAGGCCTGGTAACTTTGCGAACATGGGTTAACAATACCTAGATATTGTTTCTTTTATAATTAAGTTCTCCACATTTTACCGACATGGGTATGCAAACAGTGTACAGTTTTGGTCCAATATTATGGGCGTTTGTGTATGCGAGGTTATATGTTTGCAAACGCACCCACACACAGGATAAATTTCTAGTGTGGGGAAAAGTTTAAAAAAAGAACTAAAGAATTAAATGACAGCCTAATCGGAATCACAGCAAAATATTAAATTTAATTATTTAAAAATCTTTTTTTAACCGACTTTATGTTACGGCAGATTTTACGATTTCTTATTTATAGATTCTTTATTTTAAAATATACCTACATAGATTGAGAATATAAAACAATTAATCTTACAGTTGCTGAATATGTTTTGTATTTTGTTTAGATTTAGTTTGTTTGGTAATCTTTCGGTTTACTAATACTTTGTTTTTATTGTACGTATGTGCCTGTCTGTCACAAATAAAATGGTATGGTCTTCATCTCCCTTCGAACCATATCTTAATTTTCAAATTCCATTCATCTTCAAACTTAAATAACTCTTAAAGTAAATAAAACATAAACAAAAAGTACAATATATAAATTTTACAAGTACTTAAAAGCCTTTTAAAGTTCCACAAAAAGTTGTTAAGTTTCAATGCATTTAGCAGAACTAAACGTAATTCTGAAACCCGACGTACAAAAATTCTTGTAAGGCTCGAAGTGTAAAGCTTATATATTTTTAAACTTAAACTTATTTTGGTCGTTGGAAAAGTTCTCCAAACTGCCAGTGAATATAATTGTTTATTTCTAGGTAAAAGAAAGTATTTTTCCAAGAGGTTTTTTTTTCAGAAAAAGGCTAGGTATGCCTGATTTTCCGGGGTCACGGGACTCACGAATTACCGTGACCCCAGTAGGTAAGGGCTATTGAAGGACACCGTGGATTTTAGTCAGTCAAGTCTGACAGTCCCTCTCGCCCTGCCCTGGGTGAGGGGAGTACTCATTTGATAATTTTATCACGATAAAAAAAACAGACAGAAACTGGAGAGTGTATGATATAGGATCATTCCCCCCCCCCCCCCCTAGCTTTAAGCTTTTTTTTTTTTTTTTTTTTTTTTTTTTACGTGGTAAAATCATCAAATGAGTCCTCCCACCCAGGGCAGGGCGGGAGGGACTGTCAGACTTGTACTGACTAAAATCCACGGTGTCCTTCACGAGCCCTTTACGTACCGGGGTTACGGTGATGGGTAAGACCCGCGACCCCGGCAGGCTCTGGCCCTCTACAGGCCCCGTCAGTTTGCTGACACTCCTTGAGGCGCGCGTGGAACACAACGCGCCGACGACCCGGGCATGGTCCATGGTCGGGCAGCGAGTCGCCCATTACTCGCTGCCCGCATGCCCGCGCCTACGGTGGCCGGAGATCGTCTGGCGACGTCCGTCGCCGTGGGCGTCTACCACTGCGGGTGGGTCGGAGGGAGGACACTGTTCTCTCCCTCACGCGGCACGCCTCCTCCTTCGCGAGCATGACTGCTTCGCAGAAGGAGGCGACCGCTTCCCACTCCGTCTCGCCCCGCAGCATGGCCTCGACCAATGCCGGGCGCGAGAGGTCTCCGCCTATCGCCGTCGTGAGGACACGGCGGTGCTCTGCCCAAGCGGGGCAGTCCTGCACCGTATGCTCCACCGTGTCCTCAGGACGGTCCTCGCAGTGGTGACACCCAGGCGTTTCCTCCCTCCTTATCAGACACAGGAACCTCCCGAAACTTCCGTGTCCGGTGAGGACCTGCGTCATGCGGAAGGTAAGGACGCCGTGACGCCTATCCAGCCACTCCTCAAAGAGGGGTCTTACCGCCGCGATTGCGGCGTGCCCGGACCTCGGTTGCGACAGTCGCTCCCTCCATACTGCCCTGAGATCGCGCCGGAGCTCTTCCCGCCGCGCCTCGACCTGTCGAGGCAGCGGGGATTCGCCCCGGCGCTGCGCCTCCACGCGCCATTCGTAGACGCGCTGGAGGGCAGTCGCCTCCAGATCCCAGGGCACCTAGCTTTAAGCTTGGTACGCCCTTGTTTATACTTAATTTTCCTGGAATTATAACCGCCATTTCGCCGAAACCAAAGCACAAAGGTCATTCTTCCAAATATCACAATCGATTCGGTTCGCTCGTAAAATTCGTATCGAGCAGACGCAACATCGATTCGCATTTAAAATGAATTTGAATACGGATAACGTTGTATGACAAGGAAATGAGAACACAGGGTTGCTTGGAAATTAACATAATGTATAGGGTATGAAATACAAATTACATCACTATGGTGTTAGAAATACTGCTTTGGATCTTCTTATTTCTTATTTGGATAATAGGATCCAAAGAGTGGACGTTAATGGTAAACGATCTCCGGGTTCTATTGTCACCATGGGAGTTCCACAGGGCTCAATTCTTGGCCCCTTTTTATTTCTTATATATATCAATGATCTTCCTTGCCTTATAAAGAGAAATCATGATATAGTGTTATTTGCAGATGACACATCACTTTTATTTAAACTTAAACGTCAACAGCCCGTTACTGATGAGGTAAATACCGCTCTCTCTAAAATAGTGCATTGGTTTAGTGTTAATAATTTACTTTTAAATGAGAAAAAGACTAAATGTGTAAGATTTCTGACACCTAACGTTAAGCAGGTGGAAACCAGTGTACTAGTAAATGGTGCTGAATTGAATCTTGTGGACACGACTGTGTTTTTGGGTATTACTCTGGACTCGAAGCTGCAATGGGGCCCTCATATTACAAAATTGTCGAAACGGCTCAGCTCTGCAGCATACGCGGTATATAAAATTCGTCATTTAACCGACGTAGAAACAGCCCGTTTAGTATATTTCAGTTATTTTCATAGTGTTATGTCGTATGGCATTTTGCTGTGGGGAAATGCGGCCGACATCCAGGCTATATTTGTGCTGCAGAAAAGAGCCATTCGAGCAATTTATAACCTAGGTAGCAGGCATTCACTGAAGGATAAATTTAAAGAAATAAATATAATGACAGTTGCATCTCAATATGTGTATGAAAATTTGATTTTTGTTAAAAAGAATATTAATCTTTACACAAAATATAGCGATATTCATAGCATAAATACAAGAAACAAGGACATGCTAAAAGTGCCCGCGAGTAGACTCCATAAAATTAGTAATTCATTTAAATGCCAAAGTGTACGTTTCTACAACAAACTCCCAAACCGTGTTAAAGAACTAAGCCTAAACAAATTTAAATCAGTTATTAAACAGCAACTATGTAAAAAAAGTTACTATAAAATCAAAGAATACCTTGATGACAAGATGGCCTGGGAGTAAGCTGCCCCAATGCACCCTCATGCTTCAAATTTTTTTTGTTTTAGATTGGATGTGTATCTGTTTTTTAATTCTCTGAAAATGTGAGGAATATGTGGTTTCAAAGGTCGTTAAGCTCCTAACGTACTGAGTTGAGCTTCCTTTCTCTGCCTCCTGCTTGCACTGACTGAACAGGTCCACTAAAAGTTTTCTTTGTAGTTCTTTCTTAAAAAGACCATCTCAGGCGAGAACCTACATGGTCCTCACAGGTGTTGACGAAACAATTTTCCGATTGTTAGATCATTATTTATTCATATTTTTTTTTTACTATATTTTTTTTTGTTTTTATTATACAATCTGACATGTACGAATTTATTTATTTTTTACAATCTGACATGTATGATTTTTTTTTTTTATGTTTATACAAACTGACATAATAATTATTATTATTTTTTCATATATATATATACATTTTTATTTCTATTCTTTGTGAATGCGAGGACCCATGCGAGTCAAGCTGGTTTTTTTTTATAATCATAGTGATTGTCTGACAGTTTGAGTAACTTAAGCGGCCTACACAAGTGTCCTTTCTTTGGTATTGTTCGTCGTGTCGTTGAGCTCCTTGAGTTATGAGTCGAGCTACACGATAACTGACAAATGCTTGCACTGACTGGACAGGTCCACTCGAATTTGTGTGGTTCTTTCTTCAAAAGACCATTTCAGACACTGACCTGCATGGTCCTCGTATAGCCTGATTTACATATAATGTCTGGACTTCAAAAGAGACTGCGACCTCTGAGTTTGTTTCGGCTGTTTCTTCTCAGAGTAGTCAGGTACGAAACACCGGCCCCTTCTAGTTTTATAAAAAGACGTGTAAAAGTGTTGATATAACCTACTTGCATAAATAAACATCATTTCATCATTTCATTTCATTTCATTTCATCATTAAGGACAGAACAAACGTATCTCAAAAACGTACATATACTTCCGAAATACGTAGGTAAACGATCCGAGTACACGAGACTGTCTAAACAAGTAACCGTGACCCTGGAAAGTAAAGGGCCATTGAAGAAACACCGGGAATTTTAGTCGTACACGAGTCTGAGAGTCCCTTTCCTTGTCCAGGTGACCACTGAAAATCAGCGCTGTGCTGTGGGCCCCCCACAGCACAGCTTGATCCAGTACGTTGGTAGATGTCACATATAATGGAATTTATATGTAGTTACTTCACAATGAAATAACCATTCCATCGAATTGACAAAAGTATAAAAGCCAATTAAAATAACTTCATTGCGAAAAAAACAAATTTCAAGGTCAACTTACAAAGCTGCATAGAAAATAACTTGATCGCCCTTGAAATGCCTTTTACTAATTTATGTAGCAGAACTAAATTACTTATTTAAGGAAAAATGAGTAAATATTTGGCAAGGCAACAACAAGTTTTTATGTAGGTAGGTACCTAGTTTTTATTTTATTGTTATAAAATTGTTGTTTTTGGCTTCAATATTATTGTTTCTTTTCCCTCTGCCACATATAGGGGATATTTATTTATCGTGGTAAAATCATCAAATGAGTCCTCCCTCCCAGGGCGGAGCGGGAGGGACTATAAGACTCGTACTGACTAAAATCCACGGTGTCCTTCAATAGCCCTTTACGTACCCGGGTCACGCAGTGTTGGGCAAATTTTAATTGCAAGAACAATTAAAGATTAACAATTAATTAATTGGTAAATGTAACCACAACAACTAACAATTAATCAATTGTAATTGTGAAAAATTACAACTAACAATTATTTAATTGTTAACTGTATTAGTAACAATTAACAATTAATTAATTTTCAATTGTTTTGTTAATTTTAATTAAAAATAACAATTAATCATACTGCTGTATAATATAAAGCCGGTATATATAAATATACAATATACTCGTGTGGATCCGGGTATTTGGGGGGGCGCCCCCCCATCTTTTCATGTAGTTAAATAAATATGTTAGCAACTGAACGCAACGAACGACGCCCCGCGCCCGGCGCGAGAGTAATGGAGACGAAGATTGTATACGTGACGTGTGTGAGAGCGAGAGGCGAGAGCAATGCACTCGTGCGGATTGACAAAATGAACACGTTACGTCTTGAAATGTTTTTGTTGGTTTGGGGGGGGGCACCCCCCCCCATCTTTTCATGTAGTTAAATAAATAATGTTAGCAACTGAACGCAACGAACGACGCCCCGCGCCCGGCGCGAGAATGATGGAGACGAAGATTGTATACGTGACGTGTGTGAGAGCGAGAAGCGAGAGCAATGCACTCGTGCGGGTCGACAAAATGAACGCGTTACGACTTTAAATGTTTTTGTTGGTTTGGGGGGGCACCCCCCCCCCTCTTTTCATGTAGTTAAATAAATATGTTAGCAACTGAACGCCACGAACGACGCCCCGCGCCCGACGCGAGAGTGATGGAGACAAAGATTGTATACGTGACGTGTGGGAGAGCGAGAGGCGAGAGCAATGCACTCGTGCGGATTGACAAAATGAACACGTTACGACTTGAAATGTTTTTGTTGGTTTGGGGGGGGCACCCCCCCATCTTTTCATGTAGTTAAATAAATATGTTAGCAACTGAACGCAACGAACGACGCCCCGCGCCCGGCGCGAGAGTGATGGAGACGAAGATTGTATACGTGACGTGTGTGAGAGCGAGAGGCGAGAGCAATGCACTCGTGCGGGTCGACAAAATGAACGCGTTACGACTTGAAATGTTTTTGTTGGTTTGGGGGGGGGCACCCCCCCATCTTTTCATGTAGTTAAATAAATATGTTAGCAACTGAACGCAACGAACGACGCCCCGCGCCCGGCGCGAGAGTGATGGAGACGAAGATTGTATACGTGACGTGTGTGAGAGCGAGAGGCGAGAGCAATGCACTCGTGCGGGTCGACAAAATGAACGCGTTACGACTTGAAATGTTTTTGTTGGTTTGGGGGGGCAACCCCCCTCATTTTTTCATATAGTTAAATATTACGACTTGAAATGTTTTCGTTGTATACCTACGCTGTAGAAATATTTATCAATGCAACATTAGTATACATAAAAATAAACACATTTTTTTTCTGTAGAAAGAAAGATTTAGTAAAAATAAGCTATACTTACAGCCTTTGACCACAATTTTATTCGTCTGAAGTCTAAAACTTATAGCTTAATTTTCCTAAATCTTTACTTATTTCATTTTCATACATAAAGTTAATTGTTAGTTTTAATTGTTTTATAAAACAACTAAAAAAATTAATTGCAATTATTTTAATTGTAAGTTGCAATTGACATACATTAATCAAATTAATTTAATTGCAAGGTGCAATTAAAAGTTCAATTGCGATTAATTTAATTGTAATTAATTTAATTGCAATTACTTTTTTAGTCAATTAACAAGATAATTGACAAATTAATTGATTAATGCCCAACACTGGGTCACGGTAACTCGTGAATATAGGGGTCATAGGACATAAAGGCCCGGTTTCCACCAAAGCGGAGAGTTATTCTCGTCTCTACTTCTCCACTTTGGTGTACAAGTAGAAACCTGTGTTTATATGAACCATATTTATGTGGACTAGACAAAAGGATTTTACAGGAAATAAATGAAGGTCTCCAGTCTACTGAGAATAGACATGTAGTTATTTCTATTTTTTTTTCCGAGTATTGTACGACGCGTTAAAGACGAAAGAAGAGTAACCTTTATTTTGTACACTTTAAAAATCGTCATGCTTATGACAAAAGAAATCTTTCTACAATCTGTCATTTTGTCTATTCTTCCGTAGACAAAACCTGTTTCTACGGTGTCATGCTATGCATGCAGGGGGCGTTCTCTATTTTCTATTCTACCTTGCGTCATGAAAAAAAAAGTTAGTATACGAATGTCTTGATATGGACATGTGATGAGGAGGAGTGACACTTATGTAACTAAGAGAGTGATGGTATGAATGTTGATGGATGGAGAGGAAGAGGAAGGCCAAAATCAAAGTATTTATGACAAGAAAGCCATTACAGGCACTTTTGAATTGTCAAAATACAAAAATTAAACTATAATTTAAAATAATTATGGTGCTACAGTCGCCGCCACAAACTACCATAATTGTGAAAGTGCCCATTCCAAAGCGTAGATCTCTACAGAGAAAAACGGGCAAGAAACTCCATGGACACTCTTAATTACAGAACCTTTGTTCCATCATATATCTTGAGATTGAGATGGTGCATTAAGTGAAAACGATGTAGCAAGCAAAAACTGTTCACAGGAATTATAAAAAAGACGATACAATAAAATGTCACCATGGCAGCTAAAAGAAGACCAAAGAAAAGATGGATAGTGTGAGGAATGATATGAATGTAAAAGAAGTAAATGATACTGTAACGTCTGATATGAAGAATTGCAGAAGAAAACGTGTTGCAACGATCACGAGTAGAATGGGATAAGAGCAGGAAGATGATGAGTATACGAATATTTGCATTGAGATTCGGTTTTTGCCAAGGGAATTTCCATCGGAAATTTAGTAAATAAACAAACAAATTTAGCCCTGCTCACAGATCATGAAATAGAATTCCCCCATTGTGTTTGGACACACAAAACATACACATTTGTATATAGCCATTGCGTATAGGAACAACAATCTATTATGTCGTTTTTATCAAAGAGGCTGAGTCACCAATATGTCTCTAGCCGAATCCAATGGAGTATTTGACTGAAAAAACTAATTAGTCCGTAAATTAGAATATCGAGAAATGTTTGATACGTAGTTTTTCTTTTGTTACGTAAACTAATAGACTAATACGTCACAAGCAAGTACAGTTTTTCCTTGATTTTGACGTCTTCACGAGCCCCAACTGTCGAATTTTGATGCATTATATTATCTTTATAAATATAATATAAACTCTTAATAAACTAATACTGTTCTGTAAAAAAATGACATTTACATTTTACATAAAGATATTATCTGTTCACAAATATTAATAAATTCAGAGAACATTAAGATTGGCTCAGAACAAAAAGTAATATAGCCGTAAGCCCTCGTAAGATTTGCGTGGGAGCTAAAGTTCTTTATTGTCTGCAAAATGATTGCTTGAAAAAAGTTATGAAACTGTATATGACAGTATTTAATAAAATATGATTTTAAAGCCCATAGTAAGCTATGGGACTCATTAGTAAGCGCAAGATAGCCCAACGAGCTATGGAGAGGGCTATACTCGGAGTCCCTCTGCGTGATCGAATCAGAAATGAGGAGATCGTAGACGACCTAAAGTTGCCGACATAGCCCAGCGAATTAGCAAGTTGAAGTGGCAGTGGGCAGGCCACATAGCACGCAGAACTGATGACCGATGGGGCCTTAAGGTTCTCGAATGGATACCACACACCGGCAAGAGCAGCTTAAGACGTCCACCTGCAAGATGGACACACGATCTGATGAAAATCACAGGAACCCGCTGGATGCAAGCCGCTTCCAGCCGGTCCTATTGGAAATCTATGGAAGAGGCCTATGATCAGCAATGGACGTCTTACGGCTGATATTATGATGACGATTTGAAAATTTTTTTTTAGCGTGGTAAAATCATCAAATGAGTCCTCCCACCCAGGGCAGGGCGGGAGTTACTGTCAGACTCGTACTGACTAAAATCCACGGTGTCCTACAATAGCCTTTTACGTTCCGGGGACACGGTAATTCGTACAGTCCCGCGACCCCGGCAGGCTTTGGCCCTCTAGAGGGGGGCCCCGTCACTTTGCTGACACTCTTTGAGGCGCGCGTGGAATACGACGCGCCGTCGACCCGGGCATGGCCCATGGTCGGACAGCGAGTTGCCTACTACTCGCTGCCCGCATGCCCGCGCCTACGGTGGCCGGAGGTCGTCTGGCGACGTCCGACGCCGTGGGCGTCTACCACTGACGATTTCAACAGTAGGACAATTTTCAAAAAGGTTTTTTTCGTTACTTTTGAATACGACACCCGGACACTAGCTTTACAGGCATTTGAACTCACACCCAGACCCGGAACAACTACTCCATACGCGACGGGACGGTTGGCGCAGTGACTGAATTGACAGCTGTGCTGCGTGTCGAAGATTCAGTTCCCGCACTGAACAAATATTTGTATGATCTACAAATAGTTATTCCGGATTTGACTGTATGAAGTTTAAATGTTCAAAAATGCACTGACAATACAGGAGAACTTCCAATCGTGGGGAAATATTTATTATTTACAATATTTATTATTTATTTACAAAGAATCATTTATGAGTGTTAATCCAAATTATCCAAATTAATATTATAAATGCGAAAGTAACTCTGTCTGTCTGTCTTTTCTTCACGCCTAAACCACTGAACCGATTTGTGTGAAATTTGGTACAGACATAGTTTGGAACTTGAGAAAGGACATAGGATAGTTATTATTACAAAAAATAAAAATAAAACAAAAATCTGCCGGAAGTCACTATTCCACGCGAACGAAGTCGCGGGCAAAAGCTAGTAGGTTATCAATTGTACCGAGTATTTATTTCATGCATTTTAGTCAAGCCTAGATCTAGCAAGAAAATCGGAAAAAGTAACAGCGCGCACGGGCGATGTGATGCGACATGGTCGGAGGCCAAAACATCAGACAAGCGAAGTCGAGGGCAGTAGCTAGTCTCTCATATTTGTAATGAAGATGGTGACCATTTTAAAGTATATAATTATGATTGGTAAAACATGTTTTCTTTAATTATCCTTTGCCATAAGTCATTTAGGACTAGCAAGCGCAGCGTAGGACGTCCACCAACAAGGTGGACAGACGACCTTATAAAGGTCGCCGGAAGACGCTGGATCCAGGTCGCTTCCAACCGGTACATGTGGAGATCTAAAGGGGAGGCCTATGTTCAGCAGTGGACGTCCTATGGCTGAGATGATGATGATGATGATTAGTCATTTTTCAAGAAGTCACCTTTTTTTCTAATCCCAAATCTTGATTATGAATCAATATTTGTACACTGTACATCTGTGGTAGCTTACAGCCCACTCTCTCTCACAGAGAAGAATCCTGTGTCCCAACAGTGGGAATAGTAAGTTGTCAAGTCCTAGAAGACCCTGGGCAAAGGCACCACAGGCAGTAATTTTAACAATAATGTATATCTGACTAGCCTTTTCCCATTTATGTTGTGGTTGGCATCCAGTCGAACCGGATGCAGCTGAATATCGGTGTTTTATATGGAGCAACTACTTATCTGAACTCCACAAACCCAGTAACTGGGTAATACCCTTTGGTAAGACCGATGTTGTCAGACTTTTAAACCTCTTACAGTAATGGCTGTCAAAGACATACAATTGATAAGTGAGACCAAAGGCTTTACGTGCTTTCCGAGGCACAGAGGAAACTCATTACCCATCCACAGATCAGTCTCGGTAAGTGCAGCTTAATCTTGAAGAGCTATCAGTGTTGCTATTATTATTTAGTCACAAGCTCCTTTAGACACTAATTTTAACAATAAATCAATTTTATGTACAAAAAATGACAGGAACAAAAGTACTAGGAGACCATATGTTCAAAGAGATACACAAGACCATTAGCACTGCCCTTCGGAAAGGTCATCTTTACAGCCGAGTAAGCTAACTCTACTAATAGATGAGTCACGGGCTTTGATATTTTTAATGGCTATTACATATAGAACACACACGTTATTTTTCTTGCGTGGTAAAATCATCAAATGATTCCTGCCACCCAGGGCAGAGCGGGAGGGACTGTCAGACTCGTACTGACTAAAATACACGGTGTCCTTCAATAGCCCTTTATGTTCCGGGGTCACAGTAATTCGCGAGTCCTGCGACGCCGGCAGGCTTTGGCCCTCTACAGGGGGGGCCCCGTCATTATACTGACACTCCTTGATGCGCGCGTGGAACACAACAATCTGTTGACACGGGCATGGGCCATGGTCAGACAGCGATTCGCCCATTACTCGCCGCCCGCATCACATTGGAGTTGGCATAGAATGACAACTGCTATGATCATTACATACTCCTCTTGCCTCATCCATTCATAGATTATAGTCTGGGCCACCATCATACATGTTGGTTGCAAGTACTAACTTTTGAATATATGCATCAAGGCCTGCATGGGTCTATTCTTTAAAACTCTCTGGAACTACTGATGCAACTCCAGATTTTGTTTTCAAATTATTTATTTTATTTGACATGTTAGTGTTTTGAAGGAGTTAAATCAAACATAGGTCATTTAAAAAAACATTCATTCAGTGTCTATGTCTGTTGTGACATAAAAAGACCTAAAAATCTGACTTGACCCCTCCCTAGGCCAGGAGCTGGGTATGCCCTTGCTACCTACTACTACCTCGAGCATGCCCAGAAGTGCGGTATTAATAGCTCATCATCTGCCTAGCTTTTCCCCAATCATGTTAGAATTAGCCTTCAGTTTAATCAGCTAATAAAATAATAACCTTGCTACTGGCTAGTGTCACTCAGATAGAGCCTACATGAGCAATTATGGTATTCAATCCCAAAATAGTTAAGAAAGCGCTGGGCTTATGGCGATGTGGGTAATACTGCAAATAAAATTCAGGACAGTTTTTAATTTTCTACGTTTTTTAATAAGGTTAATGACAATAATGTTTGCAGATAAGTCACTGCAGTCACCTTTTGACCTTAAGGTCAGAAAGCAGACATTTTCAATGGATATCAACAGAACAAACATTCGAGTTAAAGACAAAAAAATGTTTGCAACACTACCAGTTTTGAACTACAAAAAATTGTACAAAAACTGTTGGAAAACTACTTCCTTATCCAAGACTCAGGTTACGCTCAAACATACTTATTTTAAATTGTAATCAACAAAAAGTTTTTTTTTTTTTTTTTTTTTTTTCTTCTTTGGCAACGAGTGGCTTGACTACTCTGCCAGTGTCATGTGGCGACGGCTACGTAGCGAGTTGAGCCGTCGGACTTTAAACTTCAAGGTAGCTTATGTTAGTAGCTGCAAGGACGAACACATGTGTTAGTATGTATTAATATTCTAATCTACAATAATATGTACAGACATATATAAAATACATAATAAACAAAAATATAAGCAATCACGCACCAATTAAAATTTTAAATCGTTATCATTTATAAAGGTTGCAAGGATATGGATAATTTTGGGGGAGAAATGGGATAACAGGCAATGAAAGTTAGTTGGAAGAGGAATGTTATTTTTGGAGATTTTATGGTACAAGTCGAAAGAATTGGAATTTAAGGAACAGGAAAAGAATATGTGGTCCAAAGTACCTTCCGCAAGACCGCACTCGCACAGGGAATTGTCCCGAACACGTATTTTGTTCAAGAATACTGGGCTACAACAATGGCCGAGTCTAAGTCTGCACAGGGTCGAAACAGTTCTCTTAGACAATTTGGGGCATTTGAAAAACCAAGGTTTGCGCTGGATATCAGGCTGAATGGCTGCGTAGTAGACGCCCTTGGTTTTTGAGGAGTTGATCCAGTATTTGGTCCACGACTCGTACAACTTGGGTTTGGCCCCATTTCGCAAATCATAGTTATGAGCTACGTAGTGCTTTCGATCAGCTGGATACGATGTGGCATACTTTGCTAACGAATCAGCGCACTCATTGCCAACAATTCCTGAGTGACCAGGGATCCAAGCTATCTCGATGTCCAAGCCGCTTTGGGAGCAATCAAATAACAAGTTCTTAACATCTGTAACAATTTGACTATGAATTTTACTATGAAATTGATTTTGCATTATGGCCTGAATACTACTACGCGAATCGGAGAAAATGACTGACCTTGTTATTTGATGGGATTTGATGTAATGTAAGGCTTCCAAAATGCCAATACATTCGCCTGTAAAAACTGAGGATTCTGGTGGGCATTGAAAAAGTAAAGCGATTTTAGAATTTTGAAAATATATTGCCACACCTGTACATTCCGTTTGGGATAATTTTGAAGCATCTGTAAAGAATAAATTCCATCCTTCCCAATAACGCTTAAGAGCCAACTCAAAGTCGCCCATCGCACTTTGGGAATTCTTAGAAATACCTAGTCCCAAAACGGCTTTTGGTTCGAAATGAATCGATTCATATGCGGCGGAGAAGACAGGTAGGATTGGATATTGACAAACAGGGGCAGAAAGGTGTTTCAGCTCTCTATACCTGTTTATCAATAAGGGAACTGTTTTACTGTTCCAGTAAGAGGAATTATTGAAGGATAGGTTAATTTGTTCTAAAATTGGGAGAAGGGGGTGGGTTGAAAGGGGAAAAACTTTGGATAAGAAGCGATCTGCCAAATACTGTCTTCTTAGGTGTAAGGGAGGTTCTGCACATTCTATTTGGAGAGCATTAATTGGGGAGGACTTCATGGCTCCGATAACAATCCTCAGACTTTTGGCCTGGATGCTGTCCAGTTTCTTAAGCGCCTCTTTGTTGCAGGGCTCAAGAAGGAAGCAGCAGTAATCAAGCACGCTTCTGGTCAGCGCATTGTAGACCAGTTTGAGAGTGTAGGGGTGAGCTCCCCACCACACCCCGGCCAGAGACTTAAGTACAGACACAGAGCGCTCGCATTTTTTGACCGTGTTGTTAACCTGGTCTACACCTGACAGTCTCGAGTCTAATATTACTCCCAGGAACCTAGCCTTATCCTGGATTGGGATGTTTTGTCCGTCAATATTAATATCAGTTTGGGGAACAGAACGCTTGCGAGTAAAAATGACTGCTGAACTCTTTGGCGCACTTAAGGACAACCCGTGATCAAGAAGCCATTGGTTTAGTGAGGAGAGGGAGACATTCATCGATGATGCGGCATCCTGAATGGAGTTGCTAGTGACCAGTAGCGCAATATCGTCTGCATACTGAAGTATTTTACAGTCAAAATTTAAGGAGGAAGGCAGGTCGGCTGTGTAAATATTGTACAATAGGGGACTCAGAACAGATCCCTGAGGTAAACCTCTCCAGATTGTTCTTTTTTCAGAGTCTGACCCAGGGATTCTTAATTGGATGACGCGGTTTGAAAATATGTTATCGATGATGCGAGAAATCCTTCCCGGGATTCTCAGCTCATGCAGCTTTTGCCTGAGAACAGGGAGGAGGACCGAATCATAAGCGGCCGATATGTCTAGAAAGACAGCAACCACCGACTCATTCCTACTGAGGGCAAGCCGGACCGCTGAGGTGAGGATACCTACACTGTCAGCGGTGCCTAAGCCTTTCCTGAAGCCAAACTGGGTCGGCGGAAGTAGTCTCCTATTCTCTACCAGCCACTCTAAACGATTTTTAATTAAATGTTCTATGATTTTGATAAGTATGGACGATAAGGCGATAGGTCTATATGAGCAATGGTCGTTAGGATCTTTACCGGGTTTTAATATCGGAATGACAACTTGAACCTTCCACTCTGTGGGAATGTAGCCGGACACAAAACAGAAGTTAGCCAAGTCAAGGTAATATTGTTGAGTTTTTGGTCCTGATTTAGAAATAAAAGAGTAAGGGAATCCATCCACCCCAGGTGCGGAGTCCTTGACATGGGATAGTACAGTTTTTAATTCCTCCATACTTAATGGTGCGTTCATTGGATCGTTGGTGATGTCTACATCCTCGATGTCAACACCACTCTCCCTCCCATCTGGAACGTACGGTGGAGCGATTTTTGTAAAAAACTGGTACCCCAATTCTTCTGAGATACAGCTAGTGGACGGTGAAAAACTACTCCTAAAGCGCTTAATCTTCTGCCAGACTACCGAAGCTGGGGTAGATGGACTCAACGAACTACAATATTTTGACCAACCATCTCGTTTCTTTTGTTTAAACAATTTCCTTGACTTAGCCAAAATCTGTTTGAAGGCGATGAGATTTTCAAGGTTCATATTGTTGTTAACGGTCCTTTCAGCCTCCTTCCTGGCCTTGATCATGTCAGTGCATTCCCTATCCCACCATGGTGGAGAAGGAATTTTACCAGATTGGGTTTTTTTGAGGGGGAAGCAATCGTCTGCTGTAGAGGAAATGGTGGATAAAAAGGACAAAAGACATTCCTGGGCATTATCCCTGTTAATTTTTGGGAGTGCGGATACTCTTAAGTCCAGGATTTTGGAATATAAGTCCCAATCTGGTGAAACTAACTGATATTTAAGAAGGGGAGGGGAAACTTTAGAAGGAGTATTTTTAGAAGGGAGTTCAATCATGATGGGGTAGTGATCACTTCCATAAGTCATATTCAAGCGACGCCAAACGAGGAGGCTAGACATATTGGACGAACAAAACGTCAAATCAATACAACTATTGTTCTGTCCTGGAGAAGATCTGCGTGTAGCGCTGCCGTCGTTGATGACACAGAGGTTAAGGTCATCCAATATATCCAGCAAGCCTATGCCAAAATTGTCGCAAGTATCTGATCCCCAACGATAGTGATGGCAATTAAAGTCACCCATGACAAGTATTGGACCGCTGACACTGGACAGTAAATTTTTAATTGTCGAGAGATCTTCTAGTTGAGGGTGCGCAACATAAAAAGAAAAGATATTTATATCCTCAGCCTTAACAGCAACAACATTGATGTTGTTACCAACGGAGGGTAGAGGAATCTGAGAGAATGATACTTTGCTATTGATGAGCAAAGCACATCCCCCGTATCCATCAGATCTATCATTACGAACACTGCTAAAACATGGCAACCTGAAATTACTTCCAGGCAGTAGCCATGTCTCCGCAATGCCGCAGATTGATGGTTTATATTTATTAATTAAAAAGGAAAGATCAGGTTTCCTGGGAGTAATACTCCTGACGTTCCATTGAAGAAATATTAGAGGATGGAATGTTATTAATTAAATTTAATATGTTGGTCAATTTAGAGGCAACGTGGTCAGGTATAGAGTGGTTTGAGTTAGCAAGAGCAGATATTAGCATGTTGGTGATGAGGTCTAATATATTTTTTGAGGAAGGTTCCTGTCTGTATGAAGTTGGCTCATGATCTTCCGTTGGGAAGCCACAGCCATTTCTTGAAGGAGAAAAACAGTAATCCTGAGTTAAATTTTGGTGAGCCTGTTTATTATATCCAGGTGAGAGGGGAGCACGTGGTTTTGGAGTTAAAAATACTGATTTACAGTATGACTTTTGGGATGTAGGGATTGGACTTGGAGGTTGGGATTGGGATTGTGGTTTATTATATGGAGTCTTTTTAATATGGGATCTTGAGACATCGGCATAAGATCTGGAAACAGGGGGGAAAACTCGACTAGCCTCCGCATATGAAATAGATTTTTCCGCCATCAGAGCTTTGATGCTCTTCTGTCGGCCCAATTCAGGACAAGCACTATAATTTGCGAAATGGTTCCCAAGACATGAGACACAGAATCCAGATTCAGATGTGACTTCACACCCATCACCTGGATGGTCAGCACCACACTTGAAGCACCTTGGCTTCGATCTGCAAAGATTGCGGGTGTGGCCAAACCGACAGCAATGGTAACATTGGATCGTTGGGTATGTATATCTCTCGACCGGAAGAGCAGAGTAGAAGCAGTACACACGTTTGGGCAATATTTGGCCATCGAAAGTTAATACAACAGTTTGTGTCGGCTTCCACTCGGCTATCCCAGAGGAGGTCACCTTTCGGCTCATCCGTCTGGCCTTAATCACAGCTCCGCATCCTTCTGGAACCTTGACATTATTTATAATCTCCTCCTCAGTCCATTCAATTGGGATGTCCCTAACAATACCCATCCTAGTGATGTTGAATAATGGAATGGATGCAACAAAGTTATGTTCTACTAGAATTTTTTGTCTAAGGAAACTATTGGCGTCTTGATGAGACTTAAACTCTACTGACAACCGGTTCCTTCCTACTCGTTTGACCCCATCTGGGTGTATGTTACTGATATTGTGTGTCATCAAGAACATACCAAACTTCACCGGTTGTAGTACAGTATCTGATGTTAGTTTATCTTTAAGAGATACATGAACAATATACGGGGGATTATCTTTTGGTGTATAGATCAGTCTATCATTTACACTTTTTGAAATTTTCGGGGGTACAATTGCCGCAACAGTTGGTGAGACAGCGGTTCTTTTTCGATTATTAGGCGTCTCAATTTCCATATCGGCTTCTTGTGAAGGTACTTGGGTATCATGAGGAAGTGTGATTGTGAGGGTAGAAGGTAAATCGAAAGGACTAGGAGGACGCCCACGATCGGGCGGTTCGGCATTTTTTTTGGAACTCATATTAAGTTAAAAATGGACGATAACAAATATAAACTAAACTTACGGACAGACACAAACACTAGGAATACTCTCGACAAAGTTTCACACCAATTAGATCCACTTAAACTCGAAAATATTCTTAGGACACACAAAGCGTGTTAAGCCTTCACCAACTACCGACGAAGTCAACAAAAAGTTTTTATTTTGCATGCAGTGTCATAGCCTAAAGTTTGACATTTATTTATTTTCAATTCCAATCAAACAGGACAAGGCAACTGGGTTCATACAGCCAATAAATTCGTATTGGAATCTTATCGGATACTTTATTGTTATTTCTATAGGGTTGAAAGACACACCTGTAATACACGACACTCCTTCACCACAAATTAATTAATTCGGCGACAAAAGTATACACAATTTATAACCAGCACTCGCGACATTTTCCAATATTAAAAATATCACGCAACTATCGCTCTTACGGGAGTATCGTCCGATTAGATGTACACCACTAATTATCGATTAAATACAACATTATTTAAGAAGAAAACTGTCTGCCCGTCTATCGCGAATGACGCGCAAACTCCCGTAGAACACATTCACATCGTGATTCATTTGAGTTTTACTTAGAAAACTGTGAAAGAATCCCGAAAAAAATAACTAAAATTAATAAAACATTACGCTAGAAAGAAACGGAGATGGTTACCCTGCCGATTTGAATGGACTGCGACGCGATGCAGACGTCGCATTGTTACGTCACTCTCGCACGCAGCCGGGTTATACACAAGTGAGACAGGGACAGGTCCCAGCAATCCCACCCACATATAATCGATTTTTATTCAAGCAAAAGATATTTTTTTCTCAATTATGGACACATATTTACAAATAAAACACGTTACTATATTTTAAAATGACCGCCTACGCACATGTGAGTGTCGCAAAAAAACACAAATACTCACCGTGAAAATTTTCACGACTGGTCCCGTCTGACAAGGAACAAATTTAGATACGGGCGAAATTCACACAATAAACACTTTTCTAGTGCAACTAAACGATAAGTATAATTGTTAAAGTTTTACGAAGGCGCTAGCGACGTCCTCCAGCGTAAGTCGCGACATATTTTTTATGTTTTCCAGTAATTTTTAACTAGGGACTAACATCGATCGCGTAGCCATGACAGATACATTTTCAACTGAGTGAAGTTGGTTGCAGTCGCTCAGCTGACGGACAAGTTTTTTTTTCTGGTCGACGCAATGAAGTGAGCTGGTAACGCTGTAAAGAGGTTAGTGACCTATACGGCCGCGGTATAATTTTAGGGTTCCGCACGGTACCGCAATGTATGGTTTGCAGGTGACATTTACGTGCGAAATTATGTCAGATGTTTTTTATGATTTCGTAATGTTAAAGAGATAAGATTTGTATTTTTTTTTTGAACGGCATTTGTATTGGACCAGACGGGAAATATTTGTGCTGTCAAATGATTCTTTTTTTTTATTTTCCTTCGAAACAATCCGCTGCTGAGCGCTTTGTTTTGTATTTTAAGGTTTTATATGTAGATTTAAGACCTTCCTTCAACAGTAACGACTGCCAATGGCTTTAAAATTATTGTGAAAATAGTACCATAAAGTTTGGACTCTATGCCGTGCAAACATTTACTGGTAAAGAATAGCCGCTAATACGCCAATAATAATGTCATAATTGATCAGTAGATCGTCTTAGAGGTGGAGTTATAGAAGACGAAGTATACGCATATGGACCCCAAAAAAGCAACAAAAAAAAACTCTAACAAAATAATCCTTTATTTTTTTATTCACAACCCCGATCCAAATAGTCTTTCAAAGTTGACCCTACAGACCTACTGCGCATGTCCAGGGACTGATATAGGAAACTAGGAGATACCTTGACCCACTTTATTTGAAAATCCAATGACCATCTAAGGTAGCGGTAACCTATCAGCGTGATCTTTGGCCCTCTAACCATGCTTGAGGTACTGTGAAAAGTAGCGTACGTACGAGTATATCCTTGTGAAAACTCTTCGATGTATAATTTAAATTTTCATAATATAACTGAGTAAGAAGTTATTGAAGAATGTTTATAATATTCCATGTGATAACCCATCTATACATAAGTTATTGGAGATATATTATATTCAGTTAATAAGCAGCAGTAACCATCCTGATATCCAAAACTTGATAATTAAAATACAAAGAATAGCATACTAAATACTTCTAAAACATGCAATTAAACGAAAAAAAGTGAATTAAAATTTAAAAAATTAAATGATTAAATTAAAAAAAATACATATATTGAGATGTTAACAGAATTTTCGATAACAACTAGGTGTAACGAATTGCAACGAACTAGTCTAGCCTATTAGAAATAAGAAGGAAAGACAGAAAATTGTGTTTACTGGCATTCAAAATTATTAAAACTTAAAAAATACATAGTAAAAAAAAACTTTTTTTATTTGCTGCATTTCGAAAACTGCAGTTTAACTGCCAATAGATGGCACAAAAATATTCAAGAAAACTGTTTCTCAGCAGTGATTGCAAGCAAGGCAGGGCTCGTGTAGGCTCACGTTTACACAACATGCCTTCAATCCAGTTGATTCCTATTTTTTCAAGATAGATGGCGTTACTTGTCACTTCGCTTTTAGCTGTTATACTTCTATTTACTTCTTCTTGAGTAATGTTTGGCCCAAAAAGAAAATTAGCACTTTAGCAGATGGTAGCTTTATATCTGTTGTCATAATATAGTGAATCGGACTATAATATTATTTAACATACAGACAACTAGCGACATCTATGGAGTAATACAAGAACTAAAATTGCAAATTTTACAGCGCATAATTAAAGTTATTAGTTAAAAGTATATAAAGAAGTGTTCTATGCAGTGATAATTATAATAAAATGCATTCTCACCATGGTATAATAGAAGGAGCCCAGTCCAGCTGGACTCTCCTCGGTGCAACCAACGACATCTTCTCTCCTTTTCTATCAGCCACACTCAATTTATTCTGTATCTTTCACACAAACACTAGCTTATTTATTTTATAATTATTTCTTGTCGAAATGCCATTTATTTTCGTTTTTTATTATACATATACTTATTTATATTTAAATGCTTTATTTATTTATTTAAGTTTCTATTAAAAAGTAGTTCTTTTGATTTTTTGGCGGGATTGAATACGTTTCGTTGATCTGTCATACCTGTAACAAAAAATGAGGATCAATAAAATGTAAAAGGACACAAAAAATTAAAAATAATGTGTGTTTTGCAAAATACTAAAGCCACTGTGGCTGAGCTGTTAATATTATTTAGTCTAGTAGCTGTTGAAATAATAAATATTACAATTATGTCAATGTCATCGTATTTCGTGTAGCGCGAATCGTACAAGCCATAATTTAATTTAATACGTTTTGGCGGATAGACGCAAAAATGCATTTTTATTTTTGTTGTGACTGAATCGTTGGTCAACAGTTGCCAAGGAAACTACTGAATGTGGATTCTGGGTTTGATAGCCAGGTTTTTCGTGCATTCATTCATTTTTTTTTTTTATGTTGTATACTAGAAATTTGTCCTGTATCGTGGTTACGTTTATAAACATAGAAACTCACATACACAAACACCTAGACCCGAAACAACTACTTGCAGATCATACAAATATTTGTTCCGTGCGGGGATCGAACCCGCGACACGCTGCGCAACAGTCGATCACTCGGCCACTGCGCCAATTGTGATGGGTTGATGACTATAGTCCCTTTTCGTGGTCCATCCAGTCTTTCTGTCATTAGTGACAAATAATGTAACAGTCGCTATCTTTCAACTTTGACAGAAGAGATTATAGCTCTATACTGTGAATGTGACGGATTCTCTAGTCAATGGAGAATCTTATAATCTTTCTCTCTGAAAAAAATATAAAAAAGAGGAATCTCTGTAGTCTATAATTTGGTTTTATTTTTCTTTCACAACTTATTTGGCCTTTTGACTGGGACTGTCCCAAGTCACAATTGTCCCAAGACACAATAAGTTGTGAAAGTACAGTAGTTGTTTATTCCAAACTTTTGTTGTATTTGAAACTACAAAACTGGATTTGCCAAGGTACTATATAGGTTCCCAGGTTTAGCTTAAAAGGGTTTTTGCTCTTTCGAACTAATCCTTCAATTATTGTGTTGATGAAATCAGATACGCGCGGATCGAACGGCTCGGGTTTATTTGGCGAACCTCATTATTTAATTTTATAGACATTCTTTTATGGATTAAAACCAACAAACAGCAGTCAAACTCGTCAAGATATTTAGGACAATATAAATATTTGGGACGAACTATTCTTGTTTTAGTTTCCAGCAGGTGACGCCTACACAAAACACAAATAGAATTCTCTACAAATGTTTCAGAACGTTCTGTGTTATGTCAAAATTATAAAATGGCGGGATTAGTTACAGAAAACCATGTTCATATTCGCGCGCTTTTTCGCAACTAAAATTATGTAATGGGCAAGGTTAGAAAAAGCTAGGTTAGAATTTAGTTATTTATTGTTGTATAAATTGTTAAATCTAAAGAAAAACAATTGTTTTAGTTGAACGCCTGTTACAATTTGGAACACAGCATAATGGCGTCAAGTAAATTGTTGCAGTCCTAAAATTACCAGGCGCTACATTCATAAATACTTTTTGGTGGCGTGTAAAAAAAGGTGACATGATTCATTTTATGTATTTCCGTGTAAACCCAGTTACAAACATGTTTTTAGGGAACATAATAATTATCCTCAAAATGCCTTCCGAGAAAGCAAAGTTACATTTTGGAATAAATAAGAGAGTTTCTAATTTCAAGGAAGTATCTCGATTTTAACGGTCCGAAAGAAAAAATTACATACTTAGGAGTGAAGTCACGCTTTTAAACAATGTTTGTACTCAATCACGACAAAACGACTGAATGCTGAACTTATCTTGATGAGGCTCAGATATAGGTTGAAATACAGATAACGAAAAACGGTTAAAAAATAATAAAACAAAAGTTGTAGGTCTGAGTAAAACATCCATTAAAGATATTCAGATTATTTTAATGAATTATGGTCGAAATTCGGCCATAGGATCAATAATTTTGTGAACACGGTAAGTGGAATGACATGACATATAAGCAATTAACTGTTGCGGATTCGATTTTTACACGAAAACAAATATTTGTATGTAACAAATATTTATTATCCTCATTAGGTATCTTGTTAACGATATTTTTAAATGATTTCTGCTCATTTAAGAGCGTGCATTTTTTAGAAAAGCGTGCGTATGTTATATCAATAACGCGTCATCGAACCTACCTCGTTAATTTTGTATTTACTATTATGCACCTCGCTGTAGTCATATTCTAATAGCGGTATGTAATTAGGTATTGTATGAGTATTACGCAATCACAAAAATACTACAAATGTTTATAAACACGCAGTGATTGAAGGTAGGAATTTATCAATGAGCAGTGTTGCTCAAATGTTCTCAAAAGACCATTTCTGTGTTTTTAATATTTGTATGAACTACAGAATAAATAAATAAATAAATATTCCACAACTATCACACAACGCCATCTAGTCCCAAACTAAGCAGAGCTTGTGTTATGGGTGCTAGACAACTGATAAACATACTTATATATTTCTAAATACATACATATTATAGATAAATTACACCCAGACACAGAACAAATGATCGTCCTCATCTATACATATAATAAATCTGTAGAAGAGTCAATTCTGTACATTGAAAATATTGAAAAAATAAATAGCGCGGGGTGTTGCTGAATCGATACCAAACCCAAATATGTGATTAAAACAAATTTTGTCTGTCTGTCTGTCTGTATATGCAGGCATGATTATACCTTATTATCCTGGACATAAAATGGGATACTTTTTATCCTGGAAAAATACGTCGAAAAAAAAATCTTATTTTTTCAGTTACTACAGAACGCGAGCTCAACAGCAGTAGCTCAATAGAGGGATCTCCTTAATTATTATAGGCTTAGCCGTATTTGGGTCCAATAGATATTTATAAGATGTCATTGTCAGAGTTACTCAAAATGGAGAAATAAACCATCCACGCGAAGACCGACATCCGCGCGGACGGAGTCGCGGGCGGAAGCTAGTCACACATAAAATGAAAGAAGGTAGACCAATTTCTCTGCTCAATTTACTTTAGTAAATCCGTGATCATGGCGCGTCGAAATATCGGAAACTCATATTAAACATGGTAAAAACCCCGTTTTAAATTCTAAAAATAGTGTTAGTGACCGTCTCAGTCTAAAAACTTATAGTTGTTCCGGGTCTGGGCGTTTGTGTATGTGAGCTTAAATTTTGTGTTTAGACCTACGATACAGGAGAAATTCCTAGTATGGGTGCAAAGTTTAGAAAACATAACGCTCCTTTTTTTGGGCAGTTTTATAAAGAGAAGTTGACTCTACTAACGTAGAGGTGTACATTTTATCAGTCTCATGTAATAGGGGGCGACCCTAATGCCATCAACCGCTGCACAAATTAATTATGGCCAAACCCAGTAACACTTTGTCTGACCTTGGAAACGAACTAAGAACCTCTTGGGAATGCGGTTCTTTAAAAAAAAAACATAATTCTGTTTCATAGCGTGTCGTTGATTGTCGCGGGACGAACGAGCTACCTTGACCCCTCGGAACGTAAAGGGCAATTGAAGGACTCCGTGGCTTTTAGTCAGTACGAGTCTGACAGTTCCTCCCGCCCTGCCCTGGGTGGGAGGACAAATTTAACGAAAAAAAAGCGTGTATATGACAATCTAAATTGAGTACTGAGAAAACTTTGACAAACACTACCACAATATAACAACAAAAGAGGCGTTAGAACGATCATTAAGTGATCACAATAACCACACACAACCGGAAGATGAGCCAGCAATATAGAGCTCAAGGTTAACCAAACTATTACAAGACCATCAGTTAACTACCAACGAGCAACCGAGAAGCTCGTCAACCAAAAAAATGGCGATAAAACAGATAAAACCACTCATATTTATCATAGCTATACTATATTATAGCAACGCTGGAAAAACCGATCAATTCATTCCTCCAGTCGTTGAAAGAATTTCATGGAATATAGCTGAGAGCATCACAAACGATCCAGTGCTTAGTTTTACCACCCACGCGTACACAAATGCCTTCGCAGCAGCAGTCAATGCAGTAACTTGGATGCCTAACGTCATTGCCCAAGCAATAGGCCAAGTTCAACCAAGCTTGATCAACAATGTTAATACTGTAGAAAAAACCAATCAGTTTGTCGAAGAATTTAGTGAAGCAAGTTTAAACGAAGATGCGGATTTAGGAATCGTTGAACTGATTTACAAATATGGATTTCCTATTGAGATTCATGGTGTGGAGACAGAAGATGGATATGAGTTGACTATGTACAGGATACCCAAAGATGGACCTGTTGTTTTTTTAATGCATGGACTGTTAGGCAGTGCTGATGATTGGATAATAGCAGGAAGGGAAAGTGCGCTAGCCTATATGTTATCTGAAGAAGGATATGATGTCTGGATGGGCAATGCTCGAGGAAACAAACATTCAAGGAAACACATAGTCTTGGAGCCTTCATCAGCTGAATTCTGGAATTTCTCTTGGCATGAAATTGGTGTCTACGATCTACCAGCAATGATTGATTACGTAATAAATAAAACTGAGGTTGAATCTTTAAAATACATCGGCCATTCGCAAGGTACGACCTCTTTCTTCGTTATGGCTTCTGAAAGACCAGAGTACAATGATAAAGTGTCTTTAATGGTTGCATTGTCTCCTGTAGCTTACATGTCAAAGGTTAGATCACCAATAGTCCGTCTAATGTCTCCAGGAACAAATATTTTACATGGAATATCAAAGAGTTTGGGTGTTTATGAGTTTTTGCCTGACAACAATTTGATCCGGACTTTGAAACTCCTTGTTTGTGGTACCGGACCTGTATCAGAGATCTTATGCAGTAACACTCTATTCCTTTTATCAGGATATGATTTTGCTCAATTAAATGTGACGAATTTACCTGTTATTCTTGGACATTTACCATCAGGTGGGTCAAACTGTTTTTTTTTAAATAATTTTATTGATTGTCTGATGGTTTCAGTTTTTTTTTTTTTTTATCGTGGTAAAATCATCAAATGAGTCCTCCTACCCAGGGCAGGGCGGGAGGGACTGTCAGACTTGTACTGACTAAAATCCACGGTGTCCTACACTAGCCCTTTACGTACCGGGGTCACGGTAATGTGAAAGTCCCGCGACCCCGGCAGGCTATGGCCCTCTACAGGCCCCGTCACTATGCTGACACTCCTTGAGGCGCGCGTGAAACACAACGTGCCGTCGACCCGGGCATGGTCCATGGTCGGACAGCGAGTCGCCCATTACTCGCCGCCCGCATGCCCGCGCCTACGGTGGCCGGAGATCGTCTTGCGACGTCCGACGCCGTGGGCGTCTACCACTGCGGCTGGGGTGGAGGGAGGACGCTGTCCTCTCCCTCAGGCGGCCCGCCTCCTCCTTTGATGGTTTCAGTAACATACGTTTGAGTAAAGTAGTAAGTAAGCGGCCTACACAAGTGTCCTTTCTTTGGTATTGTTCGTCGTGTCGTTGAGCTCCTCGAGTTATGAGTCGAGCTTCACGATAACTGACAAATGCTTACACTGACTTGACAGGTCCACTAGAAATAGTGTGTTTCTTTCTTCAAAACACCATTTCAGACACTAACCTTCATGGTCCTAGTATTATAACTTGATCTACATATAATGTCTGGACTTTAAAAGAGACTGTGACCTCTGAGTTTGTTTCGGCTGTTTCTTCTCAGAGTAGTCAGGCACGAAACACCGGCCTCTCCTAGTTTTATAAGACGTGTAAAATTGTTGATATAACCTACTTGTATAATAAAACATAATTTCATTTCATAATTTCAGGAGCGTCTATGAAACAGTTCGCGCATTACGGCCAGGGGATATTGTCAAATGGATTCAGGCAATTCGACTACGGCGCAGAAGAGAATGTGATGAGATATGGACAAAGAATCCCTCCTAGCTATATGTTGGAGAAAATCACAGCTAATGTATCTATGTTCTGTGCTGAATCTGACTGGTTGGCCCATCCTTTGGATGTGGTTAAGCTATTTAATAGGTTGAGCAATGTGGTTGGTTTTTATAAGGTTCCCTACAGAGATTTCAATCATGTTGACTTTTTTATGGCAAAGGACGTGAAGGAATTGCTTTATCGAAGAGTACTCAAAGAGCTAGTTTTGTTTTAAAAAGGTTTTAACAGTTTTTAAAAGCTGTTGATGCTTGCCTTAAAAAAGTGTAACAGCAAAACGACCCTTATATCAACGTGAAATGTCGTTTTGATGGTGACAGTTATTTTAGACGTGTGTCAGAATCAGAATCAGAATCATTTATTTGTCAAACATAGGTATACATTATAAGATCTTAAGGTAAATAGTTTTAGATGCGTTATGTTTTGTCAGTTATGACATACAAATATTAATGTTATATGGGTAAGTTAAATTAAAGACGATAGAACGAAGATATTATTATACATGAAAGAAAAAAAAAAGTGTAATTAGGTACAATATTAATAAATTGTTACCGATTAAATTTCTAAAATTATTTTTTACAATTTGGAATAATTAAAAATTGTCATTCAAGAACTCGTCCAATGTATAATAGTAATAGCATTTGTGAAGCAGCAGCTGGTGTAGGGTAGTTTTAAACTTTTTTACTGGCAAGCATTTAATTGCGTCGGGTAACTTGTTATAGACTCGAGGAGCAATACCAAAGAAACTTTTCTTCATCAATGCTGTTCTACATTTCACATGGCTCAGTGTGTTTAAGTATTGAGTGCGTACTGGCATTTTCTTTACTGTAGCTAGTTTTTTAAACAAATGGGAATTATTTTTTATGAATAATGAAGTGATCAACAGATGTTTAAGTATCCTTCTTCTGGTAAGTATTTGTTATTTTAACTTTACTTTTGTGAAAACGGTGAAGGAAAACGCCAAGAGGAAACCGGCATGACATTGACCAAAAAAATTGGAGATTGACATCTACCAACCCGGGCTGGGTTCGCGTGGTGGATTATTATTTATTGCCAATCTTTCCGATCTTGCAGTGAGACACCTTAGTCCCAACTGTGGGAACGTTATACTCTGTTTATTTGTTGTAGATTTAAGTGGGGGTTCATGGAGACAAATATAGCAATATCTTTTTGTTGTTAATTTCTAGTGTATGAATGTAACTTATTATTTTATTGGTTAGGTCTTAATCCCAGCACTAGTTGTTTTTTGCAAAAGTGTTAATTAAATAAAATAATATCAAAACAGCATTATTTATTTATTCTGATCTCAACGGTCATAAAGATGTACAAAGATGCTAATTTGTATGGAAAGTTCATTTTTTCTGTTTTATAAAAGTGATTATTGAAAACTAAAAGTATTGCGTTTGGGTGATTTCCGCCGTAAGATCTGCCTTACTTACGGTGAGTAATGGATAGCTCGCCGTCCGATCATGAACCAGACCTGAGTCTACGGCGCGTAGTTTCCCAAGTGCCTCAAGGAGTTTACCAAACTCCTGCCGCGGGACCATCTTGAAAGGGACATCGCGACCCTAAATCCGCAGAGGGCAATTGAATAAGGATGTATTTTAGTCCGTAAGAATCTGGCAGTCCTATATTCAGGTTTCGCATATACTAAAAATGATGTTGTATACATTTATAAACCTTCCTCTTGTATCACTATCTATTAAACACACCTGGCCAGGACAGGCCTGTTGGTCTAGTGGTTAGTGACCCTGACTGCTATGCCGGAGGTCGTGGGTTCGATTCCCACCCAGGACAAATGTTTATGTGATGAGCACGATCATTTGTTCTGTGTCTGGGTGTAATTTATCTATAATATGTATGTATTTAGAAATATATAAGTATGTTTATCAGTTGTCTAGTACCCATAACACAAGCTCTGCTTAGCTTGGGACTAGATGGCGTTGTGTGATAGTTGTGGAATATTTATTTATTTATTATTTTATTTATTTATTTATTAAAAAAACCGCATCAATCCGTTGCGTAGTTTTAATGATCTAAGCATACATAGCGACAGACAGCGGCAAGCGACTTTGTTTTATACTATGTAATGATGAGATGAAAATCGCTTTATAACTAGGACTGATTATACAAATTATGTTTTTTGTATTCATCTCAAATTTCTTAGGCATATTTCATGTACATTACTAACTTGTTATTGTTCACCATCATACGTCAAATAAAACATTTTTTTTTACGTATACCATTTTAAAGGATACATAGTAACAAGAAAAATAAATAATTAGGTAAAAAAAAGTGACAGATAACAAAAAATAAGTTGTGATACCTACAGAGATTAACATAATTCAGACGTGACACAAAAAATATGCGGTGTGTGTCTCAGGGTTGCACCAAATAGGTATCCAGCTCAGAATGTGTCAGGTTGATACCTGACGCTGATATTCTGCTGGATCCCTGTAGTGACTAAACAGATTTTAAATTTATTTATGCAGTAAACTACCCTATTGGTAGACTACTTACATAAAAGAGTTGTATTATAAAACTTCGTGGAGGTCAGCTGCGATTCCGTTGGTGGAATAAGTAGCGATAGCCTTTCAAATACGTAGAAAAAAATACGCTTCAGTCATTTAACTGAAAACTTCTTTATATTGAAACTTACCCAATACACGAATAAAAACTAAAAAAAGGCTAAAACATTACACAACCCAAAAATACACGCTCAAATTACTTAAACTTAAAAATATAAAAAGGTATTTCCTGTAATTGAGTCGTCACGTTTTTAAATTGTATATTTCTCAAAGTTCGTTGGCCAAGATCTCTTTTACGAGTTGAAAAATTCAAAATAACGTGAAATTCAAATAATGATACGTTCAGCCTGGCTGTCTCCCGTTTGTAAAAATGTTTATTTGTCATGTATTCGTGTAATAATAGTTATTTATGCAACTGTTGTATAATCAGGGGTATTAAAACACGAATGTGGGTTTATCACACGAGGCGTAGCCGAGTGTGATAATAGTATCACATGAGTGTTTTAATACCTAATTATAACGGTTGCATACAAGACTTTATCT
Source organism: Agrotis puta (assembly GCA_943136025.2). Lineage (NCBI taxonomy): Eukaryota > Metazoa > Arthropoda > Insecta > Lepidoptera > Noctuidae > Agrotis > Agrotis puta. The sequence continues at coordinate 841,027 of OW964195.2, read as the reverse complement.
ACAATCATGCTGTGAATCCTCTATAAAAGATTTTCATAACATACCATATTCGCATACCATATTCGAGTGAAAAAATGGCGGGATATAACACGATAAGACGAGTTGTTCTTTTTTCAAAATTTTAGCGATCTGGTGGTGAAAATGTCATTGCATGAGAATGTTCTTTTTTTGAAAATCATTATAACACGCGTTTGGATGATATAATGATCATTATATCATTGAGTGTTTTAATGTTGGCAATAAGCTAATTGTTATAGGTTCTTTTATAGAGGATTAATAGCATGATAGTAGATAAACATAATTTATTCGATGTATCGCGGCCATCTTGGATTTTTCATTTGACGTTTCAAAGATGATTGAACTATGGTTAAAAATAAAATGATTTGTGTTTATCTGTGACTTCTAGAGATGATTAAATTAATATTTATAGTTATAATGCTTTGTCTTTTTAATTTTAGATGTTTCATCTAAGTTTTATTGTTTTCTTTATTTTAACGTTGTTTTTAACACCAAAGGTACCACGCGTTGCCGACTTTACAGAAACTTTTTCACGCCCCTTTTTTGAAAAGTCATGTTTTATCTCAATGAGAAAACCTCGGAAGGGAGTATTTTTGTTTATTTAAAAAAAAAGTTGCCTTTCACTATGAATTTCTCCTGTTTCGTGGGTGCGCTTACAAACATAGAAACTCACAAACACAAACACCCAGACCCAGAACGACTACTTGTAGGTCATACAAATATTTGTTCCGTGGGGGGATCGAACCCGCGACACACAGGAGTCGATCGCTCAGCCACTGCGCCATCGTGCCGTCAAAGTTCATTCCTTAATGATTTCTCGGGAGGAATCACATTTGAAACCGAGATAAGTCGTATGCAACCATTTGGGTAAGACGTTTCGTCACTTATGGAAAAGTTCTTTGGGACAAAATTCAATGGTCGCGGGACTGTACGAATTACCGTGTCCCCGGAACGTAAAGGGCTATTGAAGGACACCGCGGATTTTAGTCAGTACGAATCTGACAGTCCCTCCCGCTCTGCCCTGGGTGGGAGGACTCATTTGATGATTTTACCACGATAAAAAAAAAGACAAAATTCAATCACATTTAGCTTTGGAATCAAACACGAGACACTGCAATCGTACTGTAGCACTATTACTTTTTTATTTTACGTGGTAATATCATCTACGACGACCATCGAAGCGACCAACTAACTATTACTAGATAATCTTAACTGGTCGCGGGACTCACGAATTACCGTGTCCCCGGAACGTAAAGGGCTATTGAAGGACTCCGTGGATTTTAGTCAGTACGAGTCTCACAGTCCCTTCCGCTTCGCCCTGGTTGGGAGGACTCATTTGATGATATTACCACGTAAAAAAAATGATAATCTAACTAATCTTACCTTATCTTCTTACTATCTTACTTCCCACTAATATTTTAAACGAGGAGGTTTTTTTGGATGGATGGATGTTTGTTGCTCTTTCACTCAAACTACTGAACTGATTTGGATGTTTGGTACACAGATATTTTTTTTTTACGTGGCAAAATCATCAAATGAGTCCTCCCACCCAGGGCAGAGCGGCAGGGACTATCAGACTGGTACTGACCGAAATCCACGATGTCCTTCAATAGCCCTTTACGTTCCGGGGTCACGGTAATTCGTGAGTCCCGCGACCCCGGCAGGCTGAATTAACACATAGGTTAGTTTTTGTCCCGATTTTATATTCCCGTGGGATAATTTTTTAACAAAGCCGCTGACAACAGCTAGTACACTATAATTCTAAATATTTAAATACTTACTGATAAGTGCATAACGTAAAGTGTTAATAGACAATCCAATGTCAGTTTACACCGCCAAACGTTTAGAGAACGCGAAAATACCATTCATCTCTCAACGGCTAATTTAAAACAATGACCTGATTATGAACCAATAATAGTTGGCAACACTGCTTAACCTTGCCAGCATTAAATATTCGTTTCTGATTCTCGTTTAATTCATCGATATTTAAGTAGAGACACTCCATGTTCTTTTCCTTTCTTTTTTTTTGGTTTTATGGTATGAATTACTAACGTTGGTCTAAGCAGTGAGCCGGTGCGAGGTGTGGCGCGAATAAGACTTTAGTTACTTGGTAAGTATACGAATTTGTCACTGGCGGTGCCTCCTGGCGTTTTACAAACATTTCTATACATTTGATCTTACCGCTCGCGTGTTCGCCACGTGTGTCGCCCTGCGCGGCGTTAAGTCACCACAAAAAAAATTACTAGGAATTTATTTATTTTTTGCCCTTTTTCGTTCTAATATTCAATCCAAGCTTTTGTCATAGGTATAGGTACACAATTTTCTTACATGCGCACACGATTTAATGCTCCCGTATTAACATCGTCCAAGTACACAATAAGCGAAAATTACTCATAAATATAAACTACTGAGCCAAAGTTGATGAAATTTTATAGGACTTAATGACAAGTAGGTATACTGCATCGAACAAAACTATAGATATATAATACATAAAATATACTGACTAAATTGACAACCTCCTCCTTTTTGAAGTAAGTTAAACACTCCAGCAAGTGGGTCATCTATCTATACTTATAATAAATCTGTAGAGAGGCCAATTCTGTACATGAAATATTTTTAAAAAATAACTATCAAGGGGTGATTAGGGATCGTTACTGATGCCGAAAATGCAATCAGTAAAATTTTTGTCTGTCTGTCTGTCTGTCTGTCTGTATGTTCGTTATAGAAACAAAAACTGCTCGACCGATTTTAACGAAATTTGGCACAATTATTCTTCATACTCCTGGGCAGGTTATAGTATACTTTTCATTACGCTACGATTAATAGGAGCAGAGCAGTGAAGGGAAATATTGGGAAAACGGGAGAAGTTACTCCATTTTTTAAGCTTCCGTCGCGTGTGCAGCCGTAGGTTAAAGCTACATAGAAATCATGTATGACGGAAATGTTCTCCTTAAAATGATATAAAAATATTCCTTGACTGCATATGTCTATCTTTTATGGTTGACTCACAATAACACGTGAAACTCCCGATAGCTTAGCAATTCGGAGCTTTCTGATTATATTTGTCTACTCTTACGTTTACAACACTCTCTCTAATCCCTAATAAAAAAAAAGTTAACATTATTACCTATTCAATAAAAGAAGAATCGTGTAAATCGGTGTAGAAACACCAAAGTTATACATGAAATACGCTAATCAGTCATCGCAATATTTACAAACCGTGCTTATCAGCGCGACTTTGTCTTTTTTTTTGCGTTGTAAATTCATCAAATGAGTCCTCCCACCCAAGGCAGGGCGGGAGGGACAGTCAGAGTTGACTGACTAAAATACACGGTGTCCTTCAATATCCCTTTATGTACCGGGGCCACGGTAATTTGTAAGTCCCGCAACCCCGGTAGGCTTTGGCCCTCTACAGGCCCCGTCATTATGCTGACACTCCTTGAGGCGCGCGTGGAACACAACGCGCCGTCGACCCAGGCATGGTCCATGGTCGGACAGCGAGTCGCCCATTACTCGACGCCCGCATGCCCGCGCCTATGGTGGCCGGAGATCGTCTGCCGACGTCTGTCGCCGTGGGCGTGTACTACTGCGGCTGGGGTGAAGGGAGGACGCTGTCCTCTCCCTCACGCGGCCCGCCTCCTCCTTCGCGAGCATGACTGCTTCGCAGAAGGAGGCGACCGCTTCCCACTACGTCTCGCCCCGCAGCATGGCCTCGACCAAAGCCGGGCGCGAGAGGTCTGCCCAAGCGGGGCAGTCCTGCACCGTATGCTCCACCGTGTGCTCCGGACGATCCTCGCAGTGGTGACACCCAGGCGTTTCTTCCCTCCTTATCAGACACAGGTACCTCCCGAAACTTCCGTGTCCGGTGAGGACCTGCGTCATGCGGTAGGTCAGGACGCCGTGACGCCTATCCAGCCACTCCTCAAAGAGGGGTCTTACCGCCGCGATTGCGGCGTGCCCCTTTTTACTTTTAGTCTTTGAATAGTTTATTTTTAGATTTGTTTTGTTGTTATTTTATGAAATAGGTATTAGAGGTTTTGGTAGTGTTTAAATATATTATTAGTTTACATTTAATTTCATTATAGTTGAAGCAATAGTAGATACGAAATTAGTTATTTTAGTCTACACTAATATCATAAAGAGGAAAACTTTGTTTGTTTGTTTGATTGTAATGAATAGGCTCAAAAACAACTGGACCGATTTTAAAAAATTCTTTCACCATTCTAAAGCTACATTATCCATGAGTAACATAGGCTGTATTTTATTTTGGAGAAAAATAGGGTTGCGTAAGATATTTAGGTTTTTCGGCCACAAGGTGTAAAAAATCAACCAGAAAAGTTACTTATTTTGCGTACGCTGCCTAAAATATAAAAGATAGAACCATAAAATGTTCTAATTAATTGTTGAACTTATAAATATCTACAAAAAAGTCCGCAACACACTAAATCTATCTATGTCGAGTGTTTGTGATGACTGCGTCGTCGATGTTAGTGTCGGTGTCTGTCAATAAACCTGGAAATCATGTTGCTGACTGTGTCTTTCCAGAGTAGGCTTTTTGCAGCGGTAACCGATATAAACGCGAGCGGAGCCGCGGGCGCCCGCTAGTGGTTTCATAAAATTACATACATTACAATTACATTCAGCTGCATCCAGTTAGATTGGAAGCCGACCACAACATAGTTGGGAAAAGGCAGACAGAAGTCGACCTGATTATGAATCTATTATACCTGGCAACACATCTTAACCTTGCCAGCATTAAATATTAGTTTCTGATTCTCGTCCATCAATACTTCATCAGTTATTTACAGAGTAACAGATGTTAGATTTTGCGTAAACTTATAGTGAGATTTAAGATCGTTTGTGAACGAAAGACATTTCATACAAACTGCTTAGTCATAATTTTTCGATATGACTTAACTGATTTTATTGAAACTTTGTGCAAAATACACAGGTCTTAAAAGTTAGCAGAAAATATATCTGTAACTTTTTAGATTTTTCTGTTTAATATTTTTGTTTAAACTATGGAAAGTTTAAAATTGGTCCAGCTATGTTTTCTGATAAAATTTTAGATCTACCATGAGTAATTGGCTATTTGATTGAAATATTTTAATTACTCCGTCAGTATTTTTAATCATAATTAATGATACATCTTGTTCATCATCATCATCATCATCATCTCAGCCATAGGACGTCCACTGCTGAACATAGGCCTCCTCTTTAGATCTCCACATATAACGGTTGGAAGCGACCTGCATCCAGCGTCTTCCGGCGACCTTTATAAGGTCGTCTGTCCAGCCGTGGGGCGCCGGCTTAGAATTGCGTTCCCCCAAATCTTCCCGTGGGTGTCGTAAGAGGCGACTAAGGGACAAACCGGAGGTCGGGCAGCAGCGTCCTCCGTGTACTACACATCCTCACTGCGATCGCCAACCCGCCTGCCAAGCGTGGCGATTTAAGGCATTACCCCCTAATGATAAGCACATCTTGTTATCTTATTCTAACTAAACATATAAATACAAATATAATATAACTATAAATAAATAAAAAATTGACCCGTATTTTTAATTTTTTACGTATTCCAATATTGACCGCTTTTATAATTGGCAATACTTCACAATTTGTACATTTTTTACTAAGTTCTGACGTCATGAGCTCACACTATCAATAGAAAGATACAGCTCAGCAATAAAATAGTGATTTCGGAAAAAAAGGACTTAAAAATTTGTATGAAATGCGTCTTTCAGCGCACACGCTTTTAACCTTTAATTTGTTATGGTAGAGGTCATTGAGTCTGCGTGGGTGGGTTCATAAATGTTGTTATTTTGCCCCACTTTGTTATTTGTTTGAAGTTACTGTTTTAGCGGTTTCTGAAGACCAAATTGTCGGTGTAGTGGATGAGTCAAAAAGTTACAGGTGTAGAATTTTCTCAACAAAAACTTTTTTCTCAGTTAAATATACATAAAATGATTATGCTGCGGTCAAGGAGCTCGAGGCTAAATAATTACAGCCGCACAGGCCGATCTTCCAGGTTAAGTCACGCTTGCCGAGTTTGGTCTGTGGATGGGTGACCATCTGTCATAGTTTCCTTCGTTCCTCGGAAAGCACGTTAAGCCGTTACTTTTAGTCAAAAGTCTGACAATCAGTCTTACCATGGGGTATTACCCTGTTACTGGGTTGTGGAGGTCCGACAGGCAGTCGATCCATGTAAAAGACTGATATTCAGGTGCATCAAGTCGACCTCAATATAGTTGGGAAAAGGCTTAGCAGATGATTATTATACTACGGTCCGAGTTTCAAACATAATAAAATTGTAAATTCACCCACGATACAGAAGAATCACCAAAAGTAAAAAAAAAGTCTCAAACTATGAGGAGGAATAAATAACTATCTTTAAAAATACATTATAGTTATGTGTGCCCACGGAATCTACACCTATTTTTACAACCAAAAAACACAGTGAAAATACATTATACAATTTCTAACATCACATTCGATTTGTTGATCTCAAAGACCGCGTGTTTAAAACCAGAGTCAATGATAGAACGGACAAAGACAATCATTTATAAGAGAACTGAAATAAACTTGTCTATTTCGTAACGCGTGAATTATTGTTGGCGTTAAATTCCTGAGTGTAGTGCTCTAACGTGACTAACTTTTGCATACTGCTTTGGCCAGTGTCGAACTGCAGTGTTATTCTCTACTAGCTTCCGCCCGCGACTCCGCCCGCGCGGATGTCGGTCTTCGTGTGGATTTTTATTTCTCCATTTTGAGTAACTCTGACAATGACATCTTATAAATATCTATTGGACCCAAATACGGCTAAGCCTATAATAATTAAGGAGATCCCTCTATTGAGCTACTGCTGTTGAGCTCGCGTTCTATAGTAAGTAGTTTTTTCATAGTAAAGGTCGTATATTTCCAGGAACAAAAGTATCCCATTTTATGCCCAGGATAATAAGGTATAATTATACCAAGTTTCATCGTAATCGAACCTTTAGTTTTCACGTGATGCCTGCATATACAGACAGACAGACAGACAAAAATTTTTTAATCACATATTTAGGTTTGGTATCGATCCAGCAACAGCCCCCGCTATTTATTTTTTCAATATTTTCAATGTACAGAATTGACCCTTCTACAGATTTATTATATGTATAGATAAATACAGCGTTGTGACAGCGCTGTTGCAGCGCTAGTGAATTGTTAAAAAGTCCGCGCCACGACTGAAGTCTAGCGAAAAATTCGTGGTAATGCAATTTGATGTAACGATAGACACTAGCGCCGCGTCAATGTCGTTTAGCAATGACATCTGTCATAAATCCACCGCCTATTCCTTAATATTTTATGACCAAGGTAAATTTTGTAAACAGCCAAATCAGAACATCAATAATTGTCTGTCTCTCTCGTTTCTAATAAAATTCAAAGACAACTTTTTATTAACTTTTTTTTGGAAAGAAAAACATAATTATATGTCACTATTAAACTGTTTTATTTCTATTAGGCAACACGTGATGTTTTTGGCACGTGCTATTACACGTGTATTTTGACTTCCAGTAAGATTTTCAGGAAAAATAATGTAGAAGAGGCGCTAGTGTCTATGTGATTACATTTAAAATAATGTAGTACCACGAATTCACCAGCTGGTCTTCGAGTCAGGGCGTGAACTCTAGTCGCAAGCGTAGGTAACTGGCGAGTGTAGGTTCGTTCTACAGGTCAGCTGTGGGAACGAGATGGCACTAGATGACTTGTATAGCTGTGTCGCTTTCCCTCAGCGGAACCACAGACGCTTTAAGTCGTCATGTTAGGCGACCAGGTATGGCTGACTTGACTGCCAGACTCGTACTGATTAAAACTACCCTGCTCCTTCAGTTGCATTTTGTTACATGTTTCGATAGACCCGCGACCCTGTCGGATTCAACTTTTTAAACCGGGGAAACCGGTGAGGTATAGCAATCTTACAAGCGTTATTATAGTTTCTGTAGTGACAATAAACATCTGCCCACCCCTTCGGGGAATCCAGTCGTGGTGTTTTTGTTTACATCGTAACAAAGAGCAAATCATTTAACGTCATTCGCTACGATGCCAACAATTAGGAACGTAACATGACAGGTATTAAGCTGTCCAGAAATATGAACGAATTTTTACTTCATTTGGTAAGTATTTGCAAATTGGTCGCGGGACTCACGAATTACCGTGACCCCGGTACGTAAAGGGCTATTGTAGGACACCGTGGATTTTAGTCAGTACGAATCTGACAGTCCCTCCCGCTCTGCCCTGAGTGGGAGGACTCATAAGATGATTTTACCACGTAAAAAAATACTTATAAATTACTCGTAAGTACTTGGAAATATTTCCTGCCGAAATTAATTTGTAAGTTTTTAGCAGAATTACGCAAGCATTTATTAAATTTTAAATATTGAAGTAAATGATAATGTGACGTCTGATAGGGTAGAAAGGAAGAAGAAAACATGTTGCGACGACCACAAGTAAAATGGGATAAGGGCAGGAAGGTGATGAGTATGATGATCATGCACATAACGCATGCATTAACGATTGCATGCAGCAGTGCAGCAATTCTCTATAAACACAGCGTTATGGCAGCGCAGCCGCAGCGTTCACGCTGTGACTAAAGTTTGCTTTTTAGCAAGCTAATGGCAGAGTGACGCTCACCGCTCGCGCTTCGCTATCTGACGATCTCAAAACCGCCTAATCGAAGAGTAATTGAAGCGTCCAGTGATGAGATTTCTTATACAGTATAAGTATTGCTGGACTCAAGCCTGAATTTATTTCATGGAGGACTTTTACAGCTAACAAAATCACAACAGAGAAAATAAGATGATGAGAAACCATGAGCATGAAGCCACACAACTTAAAAATATTACCGCCATTTTGAATTTAACTTCATTATTTCCCGCGTAATTTTATCAGACGTCAAAATTTAAACAATCTTGCGTAAACCAACTATATAAAAGTTTAATACAACAAAAAATACTAACTTACAGTAAACTATTCAAATAACTTCACCTTTCCAAATATATTCTCTCTAAATATTCTAAACAAGAGTTAGTAACAATCGCAGCCATTTTGGATTCGTTCCAACGCGTTCATTTTATAAATTTGCTTGTCAAAACTCTAAGTATTTAGATAAGAGACTATTACATGAATTGATAGTGATAATATACTGTAATAGCAATTGATAATGTTGATGTATCTCTTCCTGGTTGTTGTTTTGGTAAGGAACGAGTGTGTTTTGGTTTAATTCCAGTCATTGGGACGCCATTTTGAATTTCACTTCTCGCCATCTTGTAATTTATAAAGAGGTCTGTTTGATCTTTAATAATAGGTAAGACATTATCAAGATCAACAGTTTGAAAGTCTGACAACCAGTCTTACCAAGCAGTATCGTATTACCCAATTACTGCGCTGTGGAGGTCAGATTGGCAGTCACTCCATGTAACATACTGATATTCAGCGACCACAATATAGTTGGGAATCCTCCTAATCTTTTTTTTTTATATCATCAAATGTCTGTCAGACTCGTACTGAATAAAATCCACGGTGTCCTTCAATAACCCTTTACGTACCGGGGTTACGATAATTCGTGAGTCCCGCGACCCCGGCAGGCTTATTGCTGACAGCTCTTAGAGGCGCGCGTGGAACACGACGCGCCGTCGACCCGGGCATGGTCCATGATCAGACGGCGAGTCGGCTTCATCCCCTGCTCCCAAAATACCTCACGTAGTTAATCGATGCCCCCTTATTCAAAACAAATCAACCTACTTAAAATATCTTGTTGTTTTCCTCAAAGGAAACCATCGTAAACAGACCTACATACAAAGACATTAAATAGATATTTAATCTCTTTGCCTACATACTACGTCAGACGTAAACATTGTTCTGCCTACCTCCTTAATGATTTCGCGAAATATTTATAATTAAACCACAGCGGAGCGCGCACATTTCAAAGAATTAGCATTAAAATTAGGGCTGTCCTTACTGCTGAAAGATGAAACGAAGTGGAAAAGAATTGTAATAATATGGTGAAAACGAAAAAGTGAATTGACCGCCGCATATTTTGACACTGGCGAGGGAATTAAAACCTAGAGGGTATTTCGTTGTCCTAGAATCTTGATATTTGGCAAGAAGACTTTCGTCCGAAAGTTGGTAATTTGTAGTTACATCACAAAAAAAAAAACAACAATAGAAACTTTCTATATTCGTTCACTTCATACAAAATGTATACCTACTTACGCTTGCAAATATTTTTATAACTACAAGTTGTTATGGCAACCTCGCGGCATAGGTGTGGCCACATAAAATAAAATAAAAAGTGTTTGTGTCCACCATTGATGGAAGATCCGGGGGTGGACATTGAGAATTATCGGGAAATTTCCGGGACGAGTGGCAGCCCTACCTTAAACGTTTATTTTAAAATCAGTTTCGATACGGTGTGCAAAGTTTAGTGATTTTCTTTGCAGCTGGTTTTTCACGTGAGTCATTACGTGGTTTAGTTCCCACGGTAACGACCATAGCTGCAAAGTTTTTTGTAATAGGTACTACAACGACTTTCAAATGATTTGACGTATTTTTTTCATAATGCGCAAAGTGAAAAAGTGGAACTCACTCTCTGCGTCTGTGTTCTCGAACGAATACAACCCGATTCTCTTCCAAGTTATAGTGACAATCTTCTTCTGGTAAGCTCACTCCATCGTAGACTTTGTCTCAGTCACCTCCTCTTTGGTCACCTCTGACATAGACTAGAGTCAAGAGGAAATCCATCTTATTTATTAAGCAGTGTCCGAAGGTCGCTGGTTAAAATCCTGCTCGCGGTTCGATTTTACTTTCTACAGGACTAGCACTTTTCCCGCGACTTCGTCCGCGTGGGTTACGTACTTTCCTAATTCCCCCTTTTCACCCCCTTAAAGGTTAAATTTCCAAAAACCCCTTCTTAGTGCTCCCCTACATTATAATAGGAAGCCGTGTGCAAAATGTCACATTCCTAGCCCTAGTAGTTTCGGCTGTACGTTGATATGTCAGTCAGTCAGTTCTCCTTTTATATGTATAGATATCTTTGGAATTCGCATAAGTTAATGGATTTAATAAATGATATGTCGATGCCTTACGGCCAAAAGGGAATAAGCAATATTTTTTGCGAAATCGACTTATATATGGTTTTTTCCAATTCTAACCATATATATAAATGTTAATTTAGCAATAAAATGTCGTTTATCCCCTTTAATGCATCGATACATAGATGCACATGGCCAACAAAAAAAGAAATATTACAGATATCTTAAAAACCAGAAATGGCAAGCATTTAAAAAAAAAAGTTAAGCTTTAAAATAAAATCTTGTTAGGTACTTCTCGTTTCAATGCCTGTATTTCCCTGCCAACATAAGAATTTTCTGATTTATCCAAAAATAAAAGCAATATTTTTACACGTTTTGCGTATATCGGTCTTGTGATCCAATGTTTTAGCTCAATCTGTACCTATGGAAGAAAGATTTTAATCTTCAAATTTCCCTGTACAACATACACTGTGGGATGATCGCATCAATTCTTGGTTGTTATTTGTTTAAACGTCAATGCAAGCAATGGATGCAGTCTAAATTGTTTTGGCTTTCGTACGCTTCTAAATCATCAGTTAATCCTAACTAATATTATAAATGCGAAAGTAACTCTGTCTGTCTGTCTGTCTGTCTATCTGTCTGTCTGTCTGTCTGTCTGTCTGTCTGTCTTTTCTTCACGCCTTAACCACAGTTTTACAATCCATACAGTTGGGAAACGCCTTTGACGTTGAACGATGCCGCTACGCGTGTAGGTACTTATGCTCTGAGTCGCAAGCGTGTAAGGGTTGTCAAAAAATAATAATAAAAGAAATGTGATTTTGTAATCATTTATTTACATTATTAATTCAATATTATTTTACAAGACATACTTATATACTATTTTAAACACTATTTAAAACTAAATATTTACAAAACAAAAAAAGACGTGGATTGGACCCAAGTTTATGGTACATATATTACTTTAAAGTTGTACTTTAAGTACTTAGACTATGTATAAATTGCATTTATATGTGTTGCACTGCCAGATATTTTCGTGAAATTTTATTTTTGGAGGTTTTTAGTGTTCTATTATTAAATTTAATTATATAATGTATTCGCATTCGGATGAACAATTTTATCATAAATGTTTGAGGGAAACATGAGCATGGCCGTGATTTAAATTCTACTTTACTTAATACATTAAATAATTTGTCTAAAATATTTTTTCCAACAAAATAATGGAAATTCTGCCTAAACTGGTTTTCTAATTCTTTACAGTAGTCAACAAAATCATCTGGAGGTAACTGTAGGCCGCCAAAAGAATCACGCGAAGTATTGTATGCACGTTGGCGTAAGTAAAAATTACCTGTTGTTGGTTCGTCATTATAAGTGGATGCGTAATTGATTGTCGATAAACATTTGTGTTTATCTACACAACGCCGCAATACATAACCACAAACATACAAGAAACTATTCTTCACAGGAATGTCAAAATTTGTCGAAATGGTTTCAGTGGTTGGACGGGTTACCACGTCATCACGTGTAAATATTGATTTATTTTGTGTAAAATCACTATATTGTGATAAAACATTATCAAAATCTTCAGTACAATTAGATTCGCCACATAATTTGAATATTTGACACAAAAAAGCTTTCCGGAATGCTCGCTCAAACTGAATACAGGTTGGTTCCCTGCAATTTCCACCAGCTTGCCGTATTATGCCGAAAAAATTTTCTAGACAGTCATTATTCAGTCTACGCGTCAGCAAGTAAAATTCATCAAAACCCGATTCTTTCTTCAAATCATCATACATCTGGATAATAGCATTCATTGTGATAGCAAAGGCATTGATGAATTTAATTGTAGGTGTGACATCTTTGCCAGTATTTTTCTGCCTGACTTTAAGACTACTCAACAAATAATTTGCTTTAAGTAACAAGTCTCGCTGTAATTCGTTATCTCTGTATGGCTTGTTGTACGGCTTTCGGGAAAACAAATTGCTGGAATTTAATAAATCAAAGAGTTTATCCATAATATCGATAAACTCAGCAGTGCCATCACATGGGTTAAAATCACCTGCTTTGGCATAATTTTCAACTGCTGCCTTAACAGAGTTACTAAGAACTTGGGTTGCTAGTCGTACTTTTTGTTTCTGAAAGTTGTTTGGCCATATGTGGGAATCCGTTAACTTTGGAGCACACCGAAAATCTTTTTGTTTGTCTAATTGATAACATTTAATGATATCGTTCCAACTAGCGGTTTTACCATTAAATTCAAAGTCATAATTTATCCAATTATTCCTAACGCATTTAATGAGATGAGGAACATCAAATATGTAATAAATTTTTCTCCCATCTATTTCAAAATAAGGTTTTTCTTTTGATACTCCCCTTGTTTTGGAAAATTTTATAAAATCTGATCCTAGATCAGAAACGACAGCTCGTATTTTAAAACCCAATGCAAACAATTGTTTAATGGTATTTATTATCCATTCCTCCAGTGATTCGTCGATTTTACTTGTTGTGATAAAAGCATAACCAATTACTTGTTTCCAATTGCCTAATATACCTCTTAACAAAATTGTGAAGGCATATCCAGCTGCATAAGGACCTTGAACGTCATCTGTTTCGTGTAGACCTATTATTTTGTCCCTATGTACGTCATAAAAAAGTGAACATTTTAAGCTCATTTCATCCATACAAAATGTACATTCCCTTTCAAAAGGTGACAAGTGTTTAATTACCTGTGACCAAAACTCCCCAGATATAACCACTAATTTTTGTACCCACAGGTATGGCCAATGTCGCCAAAGTACGTTTAGAGGGCAAACATAAGGTTTTTGATAAAAACTTATAAGCAATTGGACTTGAGTAATAAATGTTTAAACAAAATAATTTAAATTCTTTTGAATATCTGTTATTTCTAGAATGAGGTTTTAAACTGACCTGAGTTTTGACAATATTACTTAAATTGGGTGGTAAGAACTTGTCACATCCTTGTAAGAATTGTTGACGGCTGACATCCATGCACTGGTCTTCCATTAGTTTCAACTTTTTGACACAACCTATGAGTTCTTTTCGAAGTTTTCTCTTTCTTGGTGTATGATCTGTCAATTTTTTTGTAGTCTGCGATGTTTGGACACTAGTAGATGCCGTAACAGAGACGCCTACTGAAGTAACTTCAATCTGGTTTTGAACACCTCTGCTATGCAAATCTCTTAAAATCTCTATTTTTGGGGCTTCACTTTGAGTACTCATGTCATGTATTGAAGCAGGTGGTAAGTTTGACACGGGAATAGCAGCACTTTTTAATTTTTTTTTCATATACATCCATCCTTCAAAGTGTAAGCTACACACGTACATGTTATTTAATTTTTCAATGGTTTTATGTTTTAAGTCAGGTCTTCGACAAGCGTCTATCCATAACTTGCACCTGGAAAAAACCCATCCAATAAATAAACATAAACTATGTGCAACACTCATCATTATCATAATATTATAAGTACCTAATGACAAAAATAATCTAAGTACTTCTTTGTTTAATGTTGTTTTACATTAATTATAATTAAAAAACTTCGTAGAACTAAATCATCAAACATTCTGATTTCTTGTATTTTTACTAGGTATACCTACGGTATGGTACTCATTATTATCTCCTAAACGCGTGGACCAATTTACATGATTCAAACGGATAAAATGGTTTCAGACCTAACCCTTTCATTTGGTACCAAAATCGTCAAGATATCTCAACAAACAAAAAATCACATTTTCAAATTGCTCTCGTAATTATCTAACATGTATGAAACGCGTAAACGTACCTACTTGGCGTTTTAGTACTAGATATACGACGGGTAGGTATCACTAATTTAAACGAAAATAGTAATACATAGTGGGTACTAGATGGTTATTTGGTTAGGTAGCTAATTCAAATTTATAGGAAGATAAACTTACCTCTCGTCACGG
This sequence comes from Agrotis puta, assembly GCA_943136025.2. Taxonomy (NCBI): domain Eukaryota; kingdom Metazoa; phylum Arthropoda; class Insecta; order Lepidoptera; family Noctuidae; genus Agrotis; species Agrotis puta. The sequence goes on along the minus strand of OW964195.2, from coordinate 826,001 downwards.
GGAAATCTATGAAATTTTATATTTTTATCCTTATTGGTGCTCGTCGAGGTACACCCGTATACGCAACAAGTGTACACCATTATATTCAAGTCATATAACGATTATTAATAGTATTAACGATTTACACAGACGCGTCTGCCCTGAACGTCCAAGTATGCGAACTGCGCGAGATCGCATACCGCGTACCGCGTCGCCCAACCCCCCGCAAGATCCCCGCCGTTGCTCCACGCAAGTACATTCGTTGCGCAACTGTATGGATTGTAAAACTGTGCCTTAACTACTGAACCGATTTGTGTGAAATTTGGTACAGACATAGTTTGGAACTTGAGAAAGGACATAGGATAGTTTTTATTACAAAAAAATAAAAATAAAAAATAAAATTTATGAAATGCTCTAACGGAGTATAGATAATTCCTTAAATTATCAATAGATGGCGGTGATCGTGCAATGGTGTCGATCGTTACACGAGTTCCGTTCATGTTATTGTTTTAATTCATCGGAAAAAGTAAATAAATAGTAAAAAGGTATGAAAAAAATAATATTAAAATAATAAAACTTTTAGTACAAAGAAAATGCCCGAACGGAGTTTAGATAAATAATCCGAGTTGTCGCTATGGATTGATAGATGGCGTTGTAATCAAAATTGTATTGTCGGTTGTATGATAGTTTATGTGGACTGGTACTGTTTCGTAAATTTTTAATTGTTCCGTTGTATAATTGGTGTTCCTGTGATGCTTATGAGAAACTTTATAACTAGATCCACCAAGACTATATAACGGCATACGGTTAAAAATAACCTATTTAGGACGGAATGTCATTAACGCCGTTATTATGACTGGGATGGCAAAAGGCGAAACTTTTCCCCCCGTATTCCGTAACCCCGTATTCCCATCATTCCAACTGATTTGCCATTCCAATTCAAAAGAGTTCAGTTTCCGCTGTAAACTGTGTTTGCAATGACCATAAATAAAGCTCAAGGGCAAACGCTAAAAGTTGCGGGGGTACATCTTGAAAAAGACTGTTTCTCCCATGGACAACTCTACGTTGCGTGCTCAAGAGCCAAACCACAAAACCTTTAAATTTTTGCAAAGGATGGCAAAACTAAAAACGTGGTAAACAGAAATGTCTTGGTGTAAGAAACTTTCATAATCTCTAAAGCCAAAAAAAAATAATAGAAAATTTGTCAAGGGAGAAACAGTCTTTTTTCCTTTTGGACTGAAATGTCAAATCAGTAGAATGATGAGAAAATAAGGGAAAAATAACATTTTCGCCTTTTTCGATCGGCAAAATGGCTTTAATGCCCTAAATGAGTATAAGTACATCTTTTAAATTCAAACGCAGAGCTCATTATGTTGATTTTTGAAGAGTTCCCTAGAATATCTAATTTTAAGACATAAAAAATATAATTAAATACTACAAAATTATGGTGCTACAGTCCCAGTCACAAGACAAAAATCTGTGAAAGTACCGTAGATGCCCGTTCCAAGAAGTAGATCTCTATGAAGAAGAACGGGCAGGAAACTCCATGGACACTCTTTTTAGATCGCCAAAATTATTACAAAACCTTTGTTACATCATTCATTTTTAGATGGTACATTATGATGGTAAAACACCACTATGTGGGTAAAACCAAAAATCTGCTGGAAGTCACTGTTCCACGCGAACGAAGTCGCGGGCAAAAGCTAGTTGTATATATTTTTTGTAATCGTGCTACGTAACAAGTGCATGAGTCGATTGATACGCGATTTTAGGGATTGCATAAAATAAATAAGTATGTTTATCAGTTGTCTAGTACCCATAACACAAGCTCTGCTTAGCTTGGGACTAGATGGCGTTGTGTGATAGTTGTGGAATATTTATTTATTTATTTAAAGGTAGCAAACATCAAATACAAAAAAAAAACGTGTTACACTCGGGGACGGCCGCGGTAAAGCTATTGCATAACATTTTTTATCAACTTGTGCAACTATAATTATTTATTTATTTTATTCATGAAAAAGAAAACATAAAAATTATCGCCTACCGTGAATATTTACCACCCAGAAGTAGGAGCCCCGCGAAGCAGGGCTCCGTCGACGTCCTACTAACATTATGGTTTAGGATATTATGCTTAAAAAAGTTATGCTTTAGAACTTTATGCTTAATCATTATTATGGTTAGAGAAATTATGCTTAAAAAATTCTGCGTAAGCTGTTATTTATGCGAAAATATAATTATGCCGAACAAAGTTATGCTAAGTTATATTACGTCTTAAAATTTTATGCAAATGGATAGGGAACCCTTTTATTCCACTACAGTAACAGTATATTCAGGTTTATTGACCTAAATACGAGTTTATCACTTCAATATTATAAAAACAAGTCCCCTACCGCATCTGTCTGTCTGTTCGCGATAAACTCAAAAACTACTCAACGGATTTTTATGCAGTTTTCACCAATAGACAGAGTGATTCATGAGGAAGATTATAGTGTATTATTTGTTTAAAGTTTCAGTAAATTGGTTGAAATATGACGGTTATAGCTGATAATGTCTGAAAAAGTCAAGTCGCCTGGGAGTTTATTGAAAAAGCGGTCTAAACACTTTTTTTTGTTCGTGGTAAAATCATCAAATGAGTCCTCCCACCCAGGGCAGAGCGGGAGTGACTGTCAGACTTGTACTGACTAAAATCCACGGTGTCCTTCACTAGCCCTTTACGTACCTAAACACTGAGATATTATGTGTAAAGTAAAAAAATGTACGTAGGTACATAATTATACTATTCGTACGAAGCCGGGGCAAAACGTTAGAAAAGAAAAGAAAGAAGTTGACATTTACTACCCTAATCTTAGAAAATAAAATGTATGAGCTTTTTATCCAAGTTATTTCTTTAAACTACTGCCAAATTGTTAAAAATCTATTATAGATTATGTTTAAAACGGTTTAAACGAATGTTTTTATTAAGATCTCTCTATTATGTTGTTCGTTGAAACCAAAATATCGCGGTGTCACAGTCGTTAAAATCTTTTTACTAGTTTTTTAGTCATTGTATTTCTTTTTCTACTGAGAAAAATATTAAAAAGTGGGAGCCTATGTAACACTTTAAATAGGTCATTGAACTTATCTGTGCAACTTTATTTTACTTACAGTAGATTTGGTCTTAACCTCAGTCTAAGTCAGAAGCAAATATGAGACCGTCAAATATTTAGAAGCCCCGCTTAGCAGGGCACCTATTTCGGTCTGCCTAAACCTCGGTGTGCCCCTGATGTCTGTCGTGTTCTTGCCGTTCAAAAACACAATTATTTTAATAAACAATATTTTTAAAACACTTATTAGACGTAGTACTATTAACCAATGATTTTCAGTCAAAACTAATTTTTAATCAACATGCTCACTCAAAATTACTTTTGTTTATTTTAATCAGTTATAAATTCTTTTGACTGGTTAAGAGTTTTAACTGCAACATATATACAGAAGAGCTCGTTAATAAATCTTTTTATATAATTTAAAGAGAGCTCTGAAAATATCCACGAGTTTTATAATATATAGAAAATATCAACGTTTTGTTTGACGTTTCAACGTGTTTGGGTTGCCATGTTTAAATTATGCAATGTCTGACTAAAAGAATACCGGTGGATCGGGTTTCAGACTTTTGCCTATTTTTTCAAATACTCCTGTGTGCCCAAAAGTAATATCTAAATGGAAACTAAAAAGATATTTTAAGTTTGAATCGAGGTTACAAATAAATATATCTTTGTCTTTATAAATCTGAAAGTGATGTTCTAAATCAAGTGATATTTTACAACCGAAATAGTGTTCATGGAGAAGTCAAAAGTGTATTGGATTGACGATAATAGACCTAAGTTACCGAAAAACTTGTATTTGATTGGCATAAGCTACCGAAATCCTTACATTTGGTTGACTAAAGTTGCTGAAAAACTCGTGTAGTATTGACATAATTTACCGAAAAGCTTATATGATTGATTGACATAAGTCACCGAAAAGCTTAAATCAAACCTGCTGAAAGTTTTCATAGAAATTTGAAATGCTAAAAAACTATTGCAATATTGTGTACAATTTATTTTAAATGGCGAAATAATCAAATGAGACAGGAGGTCTTATTTAGCCTTGGGCGGAGCTAAAGACAATATTAGATTCGTACTGACTAAAATCCACGATATTCCTTCAATTGCACTTTACGTCCACGTCGCGGTTACCTGTACAGACAGACCCGCGACCCCGGCAGGTTATATTTACACCTTGTGACGTGTTCCGACTTCAATACCTGGATTTTTCACTATAAAAATCTATAAGCAACTTCATTTTTTATCTTACAACAAAATGCAACAGATACACAAGACGTGAGCAATCAATCTCACACTAAGAACATAAACACGATATATTTCGAGACTTATTTACATCTCTCATGCGCATTCTATTATTATTTTTTATGTTCTAACAGAACTGTGGAACAGACAGGTTAGGTTATCTTTGGTATTTCCGACGAATGACGGATCGGCATTGTCAGGTACCGCGCTGGTTTAATCTAGGTGTTATGTTCGGTCGCGGGACTGTACGAATTACCGCGACTCCGGAACGTAAAGGGATATTGAAGGACACCGTGGCTTTTGGTCAGTACGAGTCTGACAGTCCCTCCTGCCCTGACCTGGGTAGGAGAAATCATTTGATTTACACGATTTTTTTTATTACAACGATAAAAAAAAACAAATTGGTAAAATATTGTAAAGAGTCTTCCCGCGCCCTGGGTTGAGCGAATCAAATCAAAATCAATTTATTTGTTAAACATAGGAAACATACTATCAGACTCGCACTGACTAAAATCCACGGTGTCCTTCAATAGCCCTTTACGTTTCAGGGTCACGGTTACCTGTTTAGACCGTCCCGCGACCTTGATATAGCCACCCTTTAGTGTTTAGAGTTCTTTGGCAAACTAATAGCCAATACGCATAACGGCGACGCGTAAGCACTGTCGCTCACGCCGCCACGTGAGCGACAGTGCTTACGCGCATAAAACGAACGAAAAACATGCGTGTCGCTTGACGCATGTCCGATCACCTGACGCTTTGAACGAGCCGTGAATAGTAAATACAGCGTGTATTAAAAAGGATTCCTTATTTAAATGGTGTGATATAAAAATTGAAAATCGTTCACCAACATTAAAAACAGGACAATCTTAGCTATCTCATACATTAGAATTGAGAAGGTGAAAAATGTCTTATAAAACTAATTCAAATAGTTTTATAAGACATTTTTCACACCTTTTTGTAACGCACAGTTATTATTTTTATAATGCGTTGCCTCCGGGCACGCCGCAATCGCGGCGGTAAGACCCCTCTTTGAGGAGTGGCTGGATAGGCGTCACGGCGTCCTGACCTACCGCATGACGCAGGTCCTCACCGGACACGGAAGTTTCGGGAGGTTCCTGTATCTGATAGGGAGGGAAGAAACGCCTGGGTGTCACCACTGCGAGGATCGTCCGGAGGACACGGTGGAGCATACGGTGCAGGACTGCCCCGCTTGGGCAGAGCACCGCCGTGTCCTCACGACGGCGATAGGCGGAGACCTCTCGCGCCCGGCATTGGTCGAGGCCATGCTGCGGGGCGAGATGGAGTGGGAAGCGGTCGCCTCCTTCTGCGAAGCAGTCATGCTCGTGAAGGAGGAGGCGGGCCGCCTGAGGGAGAGGACAGCGTCCTCCCTCCACCCCAGCCGCAGTGGTAGACGCCCACGGCGTCCGACGTCGCAAGACGATCTCCGGCCACCGTAGGCGCGGGCATGCGGGCAGCGAGTAATGGGCGACTCGCTGTCCGACCATGGACCATGCCCGGGTCGACGGCGCGTTGTGTTCCACGCGCGCCTCAAAGAGTGTCAGCATAGCGACGGGGCCTGTAGAGGGCCGAAGCCTGCCGGGGTCGCGGGACCAAGGGATTACCGTGACCCCGGTACGTAAAGGGCTAGTGAAGGACACCGTGGATTTTAGTCAGTACAAGTCTGACAGTCCCTCCCGCCCTGCCCTGGGTGGGAGGACTCATTTAATGATTTTACCACGATAAAAAAAAAAAAAAAAAAGCGTTGCCTCACACTAGGAATTTTTCCTGTTTCGTGGGTGGGTTTACGAAAAAATTAACTCACAATTAGAAATACCCAGACACAGAACAATATTTGTTCCTTGCGGGGATCGAACCCGCTATCAGCAGTCGATCGCTCACCCACTGTACCAACCGCCGTTAAAACTAGATGTGTCATGCGAAAATTCTATTATGTAAGTACCTATTTCTAATGAAAACAAAAAAGAGAAAATATAATTGAAAAGGACAGACGTGTCGTCTGTTTAATTTATTTCAGTTCTAAAATACAAGATAAGACTCAAGGTGTAGACAGCCGGAAACTACGAAGAAAATAAAGAAATATCGACGTTAGTTTCAAATGTTATAAGCGACATTGAACTTGCTTTTCGATTTTTCACCTTAAATCTCAGAGTTGAGAGTTGATAATTCAATAGCATGGTCAATGTCGCTTGAAGCATCTCTTTCGCATAGAGATTTATAGCAATGTCAAAGGAAAATGTTCATAAAAACAATAATATCTTTATATTTATAAACGCTATTTTACTGACAAGAGAAATAAATCTCAGAGACTAATAATATGTTATATGTTTTAGGTGACAGGGCTGGCAACATTAAAAAAGGTTTGGTAGTATCAATATCATTTGTTACAAAATATAATGGCTGTTTTTATGTTCCCAAATTGTGGCAGAATTGTATCTAATTCTACAACCGAATTTTAATTATTTTCTTTTTTTTTACTGGTGAGCTTAATGCCTGTATTTTCTGAAAGATACAATCTTGGGATCTTCAAGTCAAGAGTGAATATGTTACTTCTAGATAAGCGTGCTTTATCTTCAACCCTGTCATAGCTTCCCATCAAGCGAGATAGTGGTCAAACGCGAGCCTATCGCTAAATGAAAATAAATAAAACTTCGATTAATTGAGTAAAATGACAAAATAAGAAACTGACTTTTGCTGGTTTCATCGCGATTTCAATCCAAAACTACAATAAACTTTCTTTTTCATCTAGTTGGCACAGACAACCCTGATTTACAGTTTATGCGTAACTCAAACGTTTTTAATTTGACATTGACCTTCACGGCCGCCATCTTAGATCGACCAAAATACGCGGGAAAAGTTTAATGTAATTGCGAGAATGTGTACACGGTTTTTGAGGTTAGAGTTTTAGAGATATTAAAAATGTTTAATTGATTTTAAAAAAGGTTTCTCTTTAGTGTTTTTATTTGTACAGTACCGGTATTTTGATATTAAAGGTGATTGTGAAGAGGTAGCCCGCGAAAATACATTTTCGTGTTTCTTTTTTGCAATTTTCATATCGGTGTGACGTTGTAACTTGATCAAAATATTAACAATAAGTATGTTTTTTACATAAATATACGTATAAACACAATCAACATATCGCCCTAACTTAGATGTTTGCATTATTAGTTAGATTACAGAAATTAAAACAAGCCAAAGTGCTAAGTGATGTGTATCAATGCTATCATTTGAAACCATAAACAAGACGCTATTAAAGGAGGTTGCAACACACCCACCATACTCACACGGACAAAAACCAGGTTGGTGACCGCAAATTCATTCCCCTCAAACCAGAATACGAGCACATTTTGAAAACATTTACATTTTCTAATTTCCTGGCATTCCGATCTATTCTAAAACTGTTACATACAAACATTAGAACAAGAAACACAAGAGTCAACAGAGAAAGTCAAGTTTTCTAAAAAAATAGTGGGAGAATTAAATATCTCTAACTAAAAAGGCCGGGCACGCCGCAATCGCGGCGGTAAGACCACCCTTTGAGGAGTGGCTGTATAGGCGTCGCGGAGTCCTGACCTACCGCATGACGCAGGTCCTCACCGGACCCGGAAGTTTCGGGAGGTACCTGTGTCTGATAGGGAGGAAAGAAACGCCTGGGTGTCACCACTGCGAAGATCATCCGGGGAACACGGTGGAGCATACGGTGCAGGACTGCCCCGCTTGGGCAGAGCACCGCCGTGACAGCGCGTTGCGTTCCACGCGTTCCTCTAGAGGGCCAAAGCCTCCGGGGTCGCGGGACTTACGAATTATCCCGGAACGTAAAGGGCTATTGAAGGAGACCGTCTACATTTTAGTCAGTACGAGTCTGACTGTCCCTCTCGTCTACCCTGAGAGGGAGGACTCATTTGATGAAATTTGTGATTACCCATCATACCTGGCGTCCCCGTCTTATACACTGTTACTCTATATTATTTTGAAAGCGTAGGGAAGCCATTGACATTAATTTAGCAACAGGTTGCAATTTCCCCATCTACGGAAGCATTTTCATTGAGTTGTGTTGTTGCTTTCAGTCATAGCTGTTTTCATGTTGCAATTTGTTATAATTTATCAGAATTGTTATCTTTAACCATTATTGTATTTTTACTGTACCTACTAAGGTCTCCCTTTGATTTTTTTCTCTTTTACTGCATAAATAAATTGAAAATCTGTTTAGTCCGTCAGTTAGAATATTGAAAAATAATGGCCACGTATTTTTTGTTTCTTTTTTTTAATCAATGAATGTTGACAAAGATAAAACGCTTCCAAATTCGGAAGTGGGGGCTTGTGACGTCATAACGCTTGTAAAATTGTGCCGACCGAGTGACGTTTCGTGATTTTTAAAAACGTTGTATCTTCGTCAATTTTCCTCCTTCTGCGAAGCAGTCATGCTCGTGAAGGAGGAGGCGGGCCGCGTGAGGGAGAGGACAGCGTCCTCCCTCCACCCCAGCCGCAGTGGTAGACGCCCACGGCGTCGGACGTCGCCAGACGATCTCCGGCCACCGTAGGCGCTGGCAGCGAGTAATGGGCGACTCGCTGTCCGACCATGGACCATGCCCGGCTTGACGGCGCGTTGTGTCCACGCGCGCCTCAAAGAGTGTCAGCATAGTGATGGGGCCTGTATAGGGCCAAAGCCTGCCGGGGTCGCGGGACTAACGGATTACCGTGACCCCGGTACGTAAAGGGCTATTGAAGGACACCGTGGATTTTAGTCAGTACAAGTCTGACAGTAACTCCCGCCCAGCCCTGGGTGGGACTGGACTCATTTGATGATTTTACCACGAAAAAAAAAAGCGTAGGTAGGTAACTGGCGAGTGTAGGTTCGTTCTACAGATGGCCTACCATGGCTTCTTAAAGCTTGAGTAGTTCAGCTGTGGGAACGAGATGGCGCTAGACGACTTATATAGCTGTGTCGCTTTCCCTCAGCGGAACCACAGACGCTTTATTTTATTTATTTTATTTTATTAATTTATTTAAGGTACACCAACAGCAAAACATACAAAAGTAGCAATTGAAAACGGAAATATGAAACACTAGCTTCCGCCCGCGACTCCGTCCGCGCGGATGTCGGTCTTCGCGTGGATGGTTTATTTCTCCATTTTGAGTAACTCTGACAATGACATCTTATAAATATCTATTGGACCCAAATACGGCTAAGCCTATAATAATTAGGGAGATCCGCGGTTCTACAGAACAACGTCTATGAATAAAAATGAAAAATAAGTTTATTTTTTCTACGTATTTTCCAGGATAAAAAGTATCCCATTTTATGCCCAGGATAATAAGGTATAATTATACCAAGTTTCATCGAAATCGAACCGTAAGTTTTCACGTGATGCCTGCATATACAGACAGACAGACAGACAAAAAATTTTTTAATCACGTATTGAAATGCGCCATCGATATATGGTGGACATCCCTCCGGTGCGTACAAAGCGTTTTGCCAATACTTTTATTATGTGCACAGCTAAGGAGTGGAGTTCCCTGCCGGGGTCTGTGTTTCCTGATAGCTATAACCTTGGGGTCTTCAAGTCAAGAGTGAATATGTTACTTCTAGTCAAGCGTGCTTCACCGTCGACCACATCATAGCTTACCATCAGGCGAGATAGTGGACAAACACGAGACTATCGTTAAATAAAAAAAATACTCCAAGAATTGTCTTTTAAAGACTATTATGTATTTTTATCTGCAATAAATTTATTCTCATTACAACAACCAGAATTAATTACCGGATTATCCTCAACTCATTTGCATTTTTCATCTGCCATTACTAATTTATCAATTCACAAATCAACTGTCATGTATGCTTCATTATTCTTCCTCGTATTTAAGTGTATTGGCGCCAGAGCTTTATAAATAGTTGCCGCTTTGTTTTAGACAAGTGGGTGGACATTGGACATGTCTTTATCAAAATTTTTCTTTATTTTGGGAAGACATTTCATTGAGCTAAAAACTATTCTTTAATGGGTTAATTGTTATTAAAAGTCTAGAGTGAATATGTTTCTTCTAGGCAAGCGTGCTTCACCGTCGACCACTTCGAGATAGTGGATAAACGTGAAACTATTGCTAAATTAAAAAAGGTAACTACAGGGTAATTTTTCACAGACATTTTTTTACCATCGATAATTGGTTTATTTTTTGTTTGTTAGAAAATCCGTCGATTGAAATTACAACCACAATTGTGACTACAACACATAGAATTACTAGTATAGTTTTTATACAGACTAGAAACACTAGACCTAGATAGTTTCTCAGAAAAGTCATCAAATCCAGACAGTTACTAAAAAACCCAACAACACATGAAATTGGGTTTTTAAGAAACTATCCTAATTAGTCACTGCACTGTCACTTCTCCGCCAAATAGGCCAAAAAATCTAGCCCATATTATTAAAAAAATGCCTAGACTCTACAAAAAAACCATTAACAAAACCGGCCAAGTGCGAATCGAACTGGCGCAGGCAAAGTTCCGTATCTATTAACACAGCAAAAAAACCATCACGTTTGTTGCATGAGAGCCCCCTTAAATATTTATTTTAATTTAATTATTTACTTTTAAAGCGAGTGTGAGTTATGTAACTAAATATTCCGTGAATATTTCAAGCGTCTATTTGTTGCCATTATCAATATCGTGCAAAAACGAGCAAAATAGAGGGAGCGTGCTTAAATATTAATTTTATTTTGTTTTTACCATTTGTTGTTACAGCGGCAACTGAAATACATCATCTGCGAAAATTTCAACCGTCTTATCATCACGATTCATGAGACAGACTGACAAACAGACGGACGAACAACGAAGTCTTAGTAAAAGGGTCCCGTTAAACTCACTTATTTACTTAGTACAATCATACAATGAGTCCTCTTGCCCAGTGTGGGTCGAGAGGTACTGACTAAAATCCACGCATTTATGTTGCGGGGTCACTATTTACTGTCAAGACAGTCCCGCGTCCCCGGCAGGCCGTTTTACCTTTTGAGTAACGGAACTCTAAAAAATGAGGAAGTATCACTCTGTTTCCTAAGACGCACTGTTCACATCAATCTGTCAGGTTCTTGGCACAAGATAGATTCATAGTAGGTGGACTTACGGGTGAGACACGATCTCTTGGGGGCATTGTAACGTTTACAATCGCGTGGGTTTCAACCTGAGTATTCTTTGAGGATTCGCATCTGGGGCGACACGATTTGCTTCGACAATGATTGTTGTGTTCACGTCACGTATACTGTTGTTTGGTAAGTCGTGTCGTGGTGTGTCGTGGCGCGGTGTTTCGTGGCGTGGCATGGTGTGTCGTGTCGTGGTGTGTCGTGGCGTGGTGAGTTGTGGCGTGGTGGTCGTGGCGTGGTGTGTCGTGGCGTGGTGTGTCGTGGCGTGGTGTGTCGTGGCGTGGCTACATTTACAGGATGTCCTTTGAAATGTTTATCAAATTGAACGGGGTATGAGAGATGTCATTTCCAATCTTTTTTCTTCAGAGAAATACGATGTTATGATTTTTTGGTTCAAAAGTTATGACCACTTTTCATGTTTAGATAAGCAATAAATTGAGAGCCTTGAGATTTCAATTCAATTAAATTCGTCTTACTTCAAAAGAGTTAACCGTCTGTTGAAGACTTGTCTAAAAAAATTATCAACATGTTTAACTCTTTGTGGTACGACTGTCTATGTTTTAGTTGTATCCAGAACGACGGCCTCTCTATCCCCCACAACCCAGTTACTGCATAATACTCCACTCCTTGGTTACTTGGATAACCCCAAACAGATTTCTGCGGTCAAACCATTGGCACAAAAACTGCATCAGATTCTAACAGCTACAAAAAACAGAATTATGAAAGCAATTTACGTTTATTTTGATACAAAGGAATATCGTCTTTATTGTTGAATTGTGCGTGTGCCAATTCCAATGTTCGGATTGTGGAATGAAGTTTAAAATAGAATGCAAGTATTGTTTTAACTCAGGTTATGTACCCGAGGGATTGACTTGCAGTGCAGCGTGTTCATGACAGCTCGTTGAGATGGATGGACTACTCCTTAATTAAAGTACATTCACACACATCAGTCACGTTACGTCACCGTCACGTCACCGACAACGGATCGTCAACGGCAACGGGTTTGTGTACGTATTCACAAACACCAGTCACCGTCACGTCGTTCGTCAGTCACGTCGCTAGTTTGACTGAATCATTCAACAATAACATCAGTCAAGTTACGGGTTGCTCACACGTGTAGCAATGACGGTAGCACGACGCTGACTGAACTGAGACGAGACGATCCCGGATGTGTGGGGATAACAGTATGAAACTTGATTGGAAATATTATTTGGCGTGCCTGACCGGTGACGTCACTGACAGATCACGTACCGGTGACTGACGGTGACTGACGTGTGGAAATAAAGTCATACTAGGAGCATGGAAACTTTTTTTTTAAACCGGGCCGGTGACGTGACGTGACGGTGACTGATGTGTGTGAATGCACCTTTAGACGGGGAGTTACTTATTACACCCCATCTATAAACCCGTGCCTACGGTAGCCGGAAATCGCTATTCTCTATATAAACACAGCGTTGCACTGACACTAGCCCTCACCTTTCGACACTGCGCTCTCGTATGATCTCAAAGCCGCTTCGTCGAAGAGCACATTCTTATAGAGAATAGTTTAGCGTGACGTCTCCCGTGACGGCCTAAAAGTGAGTAAGACGCACGTATTACTCCTCCTCCTCCTTCGCTAGCATTATTGCTTCGGAGGTGACTGCTTCCCATTCTGCCTCGCTCCGTAACATGTCCTGAACCAAGGTCAGACGCGAGGGGTCGCCGCCTATCGCCTTGTTGAGCGACGGTGCTCTGCCCAATCGGGGCAGACCTCTACCGTATCTTCCGGGTGGTACACACAGTGGTGATACTTGGTCGTTTTCTCCTGCTGAATCCAACACAGTACCTCCCGAGACAAATGTGTCCGGTGAGGACCTGCATCGTGTAGGTGAAGACGCCGTAGCGCCTCTCCAGCCACTCCTCAAACAGGTCTTACTGACGCGATTATGACATGCCTAAAGCTTCAAACTGGAAATAAAAGGATGAGGTACTTGACAATACAGGTGTTGTGTCTGGCGGGCTTTCTGTCCGAAATCATGAGAAAAAATCTTTATACGTAGGTTTTAAATTAGCACGATGAAAGACACTTTAGTTCTGCTATTACTCCAGAGATGTCGTTAGTAGTTCTTTAGACTTTCTTACGGACAATATCTGTTTTAAAGCCAAAAACAATCTTTTTATACCACCAAAAACACTTCTTTCGGAAATACTTTACTCAGTAATCCCACGGTACTTTGGCAATGTTTGTGCCCAATAAATGCCAGCATTGCCCTCGAAATCTTTGCCAAACAATACGTTGTACTCTAAAGATCGTCATTGCTTGACATGTTGTTGACAAATTGATTGCATTGTATATGAGGTCAATAAATCCATGTTTTTAAGGCTTACGATGCAGTATGAGTCTGATAAAGAGGCAAATATTTGTTTGACCTACAAGTAGTTGTTCCGGGTCTGGGTGTTTGTGTGTGTGAGTTTAAATGTCTGCACCCACGTGTGCAAGTGTAAGTCAGACTCGTACCGAGTGTTCCGTACCAAATATACTAGCGAGTAAAAATATGGAATCACTAACTCCGATACCGCTCGATCTTGAGAACTTAATAACTAGTTAAGAATAATAAAATGGTACCGTTTTAAAGGTTTAACTGTTAACTTTAAATTGATACCAAATTCATTAAAATTACGACATTACTTAAGGAGCTATCCCGGATCAATTTCAAGTAAGTGATTCCATACTTTTGCTGGCGAGTATATTTTCATCGAAGACAATCTTTTCAATTTAACTTTTATCTGTGATATAACTATAAATAACCAATTTTTGAAATTGTTCCTTCATTTGTACTGCAATTTCTCACTTTTTGCCAAATGTCACGATTGTAGGTCAAATTGAAGTCTATAGGTTTTGATTACGTTGCGAATGTCCAAATATGCGGCACAAATGGCCGTATCTTTTGATTGCGTTGACTTTAGACGTTTGTTTTTTCACAGCTAGGTAAGTATTATAGACTTGAGTATTTAATATTAATTTCAACTTGTTACCTCCACGCGTTATTGTGAAAAAGGGCTTTGATAACGGACAACATAGCGATTCTATAATAGAGGCGTGCCCTGTCCATCCTTCGTTACAGGAGCTGATACCGTAATTAAGTCAAAATAGCATGCAACACGCTTACAATTTTCTTGCAGTCTAAAGAAGAGGATTAAGGGTTCCGTTTTTTCTTTTGAGACACGGATCCCTAAAGAGCAGCCAGCCAAATGTCAGAGCTTGCAACCTGTTACCAAAACATTTCTGGAAACCAATGACACATTTGTTGAAACAAAGCATTTCGTATTATCTTGTCCTAGATACAAAAACTAGGTGTTTCCTAGTCCGGTCATCTGTAAGGTCGTTGTCTGCTTTGAGACATCATAACTAAAATAAAACGTCTGGAATCGTTTCAATAAACGTGAGAGTGCAATTTTTTAAATTTTTATGTTAGAAAATCAACTTATGACGACGTCTTTGACGCAGAAATGGCAGATGGAGTAAGGTTATGACCGAATGGTGGCCAAAGTTCGGCCAAAGAAACCAGGGCCGCCCAAAAGCCCGTTGGGTTGACGATATCGTCAAGATCGCGGGGAATAGTTGGATAAGAGACGCACAGAACGAGAGATATGGCATAAAAAGCGGGAGGTCTATACCCAGCAGTGGGTGATCCCGGCCTGATTAGATGATGATGATGATGATGATTGTCTTTGACCCACCATGGCCTGTTGTTTGTCACTGGGAGATGAATTAATAAGTGTACAATAGAGACTATTAAGACAACTGACAGACATGTCTAATACTTATTGTTTTTTTTAATATGCTAACAAACAAAACTAAAAATATTAAAATAACATAAGCGCCGTGCTGTTTGACGAAAGACAACCTGGCATGCGCTCGAGTGACTTATTGTTCTGCTTGCTAAATTTAGATTTCGTTATTGACACTTAAAAACAATGGCTCAAAAACAGTACAGTTTTACAATAGGCTATTTTACTAAAAAAAATACTACATAGTCCCAAATATAGATAATTTAAAAATATTTGACCCGTATTTTTTCTTTTCTTACGTAAACCCAAATTGACGAAGATACAACGATTTTAAAAATCACAAAACGTCAATCGGTCGGAATAATTTTACCACCCTCTACCGAATTTAGAAGCGTTTTATCTTTGTCAATATTCATTGATTAAAAAAAACACAAAAAATACGTACCGACCATTATTTTTGAGTATTCCAACTAACGGACTAAAAAGATTTTCAATTTATTTATTGAATACCCTATTCAATCGGTAGTTTTTTTTTATTTTGTTTTTTTAATAGAGCGGATATTTTACTGTTTATTTCACCAGATGCAGTTGGATATCAGTATTTTACATGGAGCGACTGCCTGTCGGACCTCCACAACCCAGTAACTTGGTAATACGATACCCCATGGTAAGACTGGTTGTCAGACTTTATAGCTTCTGACTAACAGTTACGACTGTGTCAAAGATCTACAAATGACAGCCGGGACCAACGGCTTTACGTGCTTTCCGAGGCACGGAGGAAACTCGCTATGACTGATGGTCACCCATCCACAGACCAACCTCGGCAAGCGCGGCTTAACCCGGAAGATCGGCCTGTGCGGCTGTATTTATTTAGCCACGAGCTCCTACTGCGTATATAATCAAACTATACTGAACGGTCTTTATTCGCTTGCCGTCGCGGACCAGACACGAATCAACGGTGCGTCGTGTTCCAAGCGCGCCTCATGGAGTAGTTAGCAAACTCACGGGGCCCATGTAGAGCCAAACGCCTACCGTAGTCGCGGTAATGTCTAAACAGATTACCTTGACCTTGGAACACAACACGTAATTGAAGAAACACGGTGGATATTTAGTTTAGTACGAGGGAGATTGTAAGATGACAGTCTCCTTCGCTGCACACTGCAGGAAGATGTTCGCTTGGTGGTAAGTAGTAGGAGGGAAGGGGACACAGTTTATCCCAAAGTTCACATCGGGCTTTAGCTGGATTTCCTGAAAGAGACACTGAGGATTTTAAGAAACACTGTCTGCTTTTTAGTCGTTGTTTTGGTAGATGGACGCAATATAGATAGTTAAAAGTGTCTACACCGTAGGGCCTTCAGCAGTTGCCACAACAATCATTCAAGAAGAACTGGTTTAACCGCATCCGTAGACGAAACGCAGACGAGATAC
Source organism: Agrotis puta (assembly GCA_943136025.2). Lineage (NCBI taxonomy): Eukaryota > Metazoa > Arthropoda > Insecta > Lepidoptera > Noctuidae > Agrotis > Agrotis puta. The sequence continues at coordinate 809,349 of OW964195.2, read as the reverse complement.
TGGCTTATGCAACTGAGCTATTTATAGCTAACAACTAAATCAATAATCTATACTTATAATAAATCTGTAGAGAGGCCAATTCTGTACATGAAATATTTTTAAAAAATAACTATCAAGGGGTGATTAGGGATCGCTACTGATGCAAAAAATGTAATCAGTAAAATTTTTGTCTGTCTGTCTGTCTGTCTGTCTTTCTGTCTGTCTGTCTGTCTGTATGTTCGTTATAGAAACAAAAACTACTCGACGGATTTTAACGAAATTTGGCACAATTATTCTTTATACTCCTGGGCAGGTTATAGTATACTTTTCATTACGCTATGATCAATAGGAGCAGAGCAGTGAAGGGAAATATTGGGAAAACGGGAGAAGTTACTCCATTTTTTAAGCTTCCGTCGCGTGTGCAGCCTTATTGGTTAAAGCTTTATAGAAATCATGTATGACGGAAATGTTCTTCTTAAAATTATATAAAAATATTCCTTGACAGCATATGTCTATCTTTTATGGATGACTCACAATAACACGTGAAACTCCCGATAGCTTAGCAATTCGGAGCTTTCTGATTATATTTGTCTACTCTTACGTTTACAACAATCTCACTCATCTCTAATTAAAAAAAGTTAACATTATTACCTATTCAATAAAAGAAGAATCATGTAAATCGGTGTAGAAACACCAAAGTTATACATGAAATACGCTAATCACTGTCAGACTTGACTGACTAAAATCCACGGTGTCCTTCAATAGCCCTTTATGTACCGGGGTCACGGTAATTTGAGAGTCCCGCGACCCCGGCAGGCTTTGGCCCTCTACAGGCCCCGTCATTATGCTGACACTCCTTGAGGCGCGCGTGGAATACAACGCCGACGACCCGGGCATGGTCCATGGTCGGACAGCGAGTCGCCCATTACTCGCCACCCGCATACCCGCGCATACGGTGGCCGGAGATCGTCTGCTGACGTCCGTCGCCGTGGGCGTCTACCACTGCGGCTGGGGTGGAGGGAGGACGTTGTCCTCTCCCTCACGCGGGCCGCCTCCTCCTTCGCGAGCATGACTGCTTCACAGAAGGAGGCGACCGCTTCCCACTCCGTCTCACCCCGCAGCATGGCCTCAACCAATGCCGGAGAGGTCTCCACCTATCGCCGTCGTGAGGACACGGCGGTGCTCTGCCCATCGGGGCAGTCCTGCACCGTATGCTCCACCGTGTCCTCCGGACGATCCTCGCAGTGGTGACGCCCAGGAGTTTCTTCCCTCCTTATCAGACACAGGTACCTCCCGAAACTTCCGTGTCCGGTGAAGACCTGCGTCATGCGGTAGGTCAGGACGCCGTGAAGCCTATCCAGTCACTCCTCAAAGGGGTCTTGCCGCCGCGATTGCGGCGTGCCCTTTTTACTTTTAGTCTTTGAATAGTTTATTTTTAGATTGTTTTGTTGTTATTTTATGAAATAGGTATTAGAGGTTTTGGTAGTGTTTAAATATATTATTAGTTTAAATTTTATTTCTTTACAGTTGAAGCAATAGTAGGTACGAATATCAGTTAAAAATAAATAAATAAATGGTAGTCTACATCTACACTAATATTATAAAGAGGAAAACTTTGTTTGTTTGTTTGATTGTAATGAATAGGCTCAAAAACTACTGGACCGATTTTAAAAATTCTTTACCATTCGAAAGCTACATTATCAACGAGTAACATAGGCTATATTTTGTTTTAGAGAAAAATAGGGATCCTAGAAATAAGGATCACAAGGTGTAAAAAATCAACCAGAAAAGTTACTTATTTTGAGTACGCTGCCTAAACTATAAAAGATAGAACCATAAAATGTTCTAATTAATCGGTGATCTTATAAATTTCTACAAAAAAGTCCGCGACACACTATATCTATCTATGTCGAGTGTTTGTGATGACTGCGTCGTCGATGTAAGTGTCGGTGTCTGTGAATAGACCTGGGAATCATGTTGCTGACCGTGTCTTTCCTGAGTAGGCTTTTTGCAGCGGTAACCGACATTCACGCAGTCGGAGCCGCGGGCGCCCGCTAGTCACTCATAATAATTTGAGTCTACAAATAATTTGACACGCTGCCACGCTCCATCAATACATAAAGGTCGACGTACTGACAAATATAGGCCGCGAATATTAATAGATACCTAGGTTACTACTGCGGATTACTGAGATTCTATTACTAGTCATCATTTATCGATATGTTCCTGCTCTCTTTAATCAATCAACTCAGCATATCGCAGTTCAATCCTGGACATAGGTCTCTCCCAGGCTACGCCGCCATCACCCTGCCTTTGTCTTCTGTAATCAGACTGTCCCAGCTACTTTCTTATGATCCACCGGCCATCGGCCCTTTTTTTTACGTGGTAAAATCATCACATGAGTCCTCCCACCCAGGGCAGAGCGGGAGGGACTGTCAGACTCGTACTGACTAAAATCCACGGTGTCCTTCAATAGCCCTTTACGTACAGGGGTTCACGGTAATACGTAAGACCCGCGACCCCGGCCGACCAGCCATCGGTCCTACCACAAACATGAGCTCACTATCACTTCAGTTCACTTACTCTGCAAGCTATGTCTGTTACTCTGGTTCATTTCCGAATAACTTCCTTTCTGATTTTATCCTTCAAAGAAACTCCAAGCATAGCTTGCTTGGAGGCGGGCCGCCTGAGGGAGAGGACAGCGTCCTCCCTCCACCCCAGCCGCAGTGGTAGACGCCCACGGCGTCGGACGTCGCGACTTGCTGTCCGACCATGGACCATGCCCGGGTAGACGGCGCGTTGTGTTCCACGCGCGCCTCAAAGAGTGTCAGCATAGTGACGGGGCCTGTAGAGGGCCAAAGCCTGCCGGGGTCGCGGGACCAAGGGATTACCGTGACCCCGGTACGTAAAGGGCTATTGAAGGACACCGTGGATTTTAGTCAGTACAAGTCTGACAGTCCCTCCCGCCCTGCCCTGGGTGGGAGGACTCATTTGATGATTTTACCACGATAAAAAAAAAAAAGCATAGCTTGCTTGCCCCCGGGTTGACGGGCCGTCGTGTTCCACGTGCGCCTCAAAGATCTGTCAGCACACTGACGGGGCCCCCTTAGAGCGCCAAAGCCTGACGGGGTTCTGGGACTAATGAGCTACCGTGACCCCGGAACATGAAGGGCTATTGAAGGACACCGTGGATTTTAGTCAGTACAAGTCTGAAAGTTCCTTCTGCCCCGGGTGGGTGAACTCTGTTGATGATTTTACCCAATGATCGAAGATTTTACAACGTAAAAAAATAGCATAGCTCGCTCCTTAGCGCTGAGCGACCTTGAATTTTTGAACCAATCCCACTTTCAGTGTCCTGCCGGTGCTGTCTGCTGGTCACCATTGTTGATGTGGTTAGGGTATACTGTGGTGTGGTTTTCCAAAAAAGAGTTCACACTGCGCACCGCAGCTCCCACCACCGAGTTCGCAGAGAGTACAATACACATATACAATAATTTAATTTCGTGGCTAAATACAGCCGCACAGACCGATCTTCTAGTTAAGCCGCGCTTTCCGAGGTTGGTCTGCGGACTCGCTATGACAGATGGTCACCCAGACCATCTGTCATAGCGAGTTTCCTCCGTGCCTCGTAAAGCACGTAAAACCGCTGGTCCCGGCTGACATTTGTAGATCTTTGACAGTCGTTACTGTTAGTCAGAAGCTCTTTCTGACAACCAGTCTTACCATGGGGTATCGTATTACCCAGTTACTGGGTTGTGGAGGTCCGACAGGCAGTCGCTCCATGTAAAATATTGATATCCAGCTGCATCTGGTTTGACTGGAAGCCGACCACAATATAGTTGGGAAAAGGCTAGGCAGATGATGATATTAAACTGATTTGGAAAAAATAGGTTAACATACAGTTTATAACCTGTATTAAAATAAAGGATATCTTGATTATTGTGGGATAATTTTCGAGTTGTAGCAGGCGAAACCGCTGGCAACCACTAGTAATATATATAAAGACAGTAATTTCTCAATTATTTTAATGATTAACGTTACACGAGGCAAGAGCCACGATATAACATAAACACATAACGATAGTGACGTAAATATTACAAGATCTGCATCCAGAATAAACTGCATTCTTTGCATTTCATGCTGGAAATATAACAATGAATATGTTTCGCAGATGGCCTAATTACTACAACAGCTTGGAATGAGCAAGCGCACAGGATCTCAATGGCTGAAAAGTTAGTTGAAATTTTTGAAAACTGCTTTTGTCTAACACACGGCGCCACCAGATGCCATAAAAACAATGGTAGGATTTTTTTTTACATATTGTTACGCCTGGCGAGGAGTAACAACCAACTAAATTATCTTTACTGAACGTAAAGGGCTAGTGAAGGACACCGTGGATTTTAGTCAGTACAAGTCTGACAGTCCCTCCCGCCCTGCCCTGGGTGGGAGGACTCATTTGATGATTTTACCACGCAAAAAAAAAAAAAAGGCATGAAGGTTTCGAAACGCCTCAAACACTTTTTATCGGACCAAAAATATTGCGTCTTTAAAATACGTTTAGCGTCGTTCAAGACCACTTTTGTTCAGCCAGGGGCCGTATTATAACGTCTTAAAACCAGGCTTGTTCCAGTGAGCGAACGAGGTGGCGCTAGACGACTTGTATAGCTCTGTCTCTTTCACTCACTGGAACAAGCCCGGTTTTAAGACAGTCACCATTTTTGTGTTTAGAGACAATTGAAGAAGTAGGTATTGAGCAAGTTTTGCCTGCCTCAAGCACTTTCGCGAAAATTCACCGAGGTCTCCAGCAACAGACTATTTTTTATGCAAGATTTTTCCTTTCCCTTCAACACAATTTCTCAAATTATTACGAAAGATCCAATTTAATTCTGAAACATAATATTTCGTCTCAGTTGACAAGAGACAATGCTCCGCGCTCACACGTGTGTCTGATACATTAAAACCAAATATAAACTGAAGAAAATATCACGTATATTTCATATATTATACGAGTATGCTATATCATACTGTGTTTCCTGATAGCTATAACCTTGTGGTCTTCAAGTCAAGAGTGAATATGTTACTTCTAGTCAAGCGTGCTTCACCGTCGACCACATCATCACTTACCATCAGGAGAGATAGTGGACAAACGCGAGCCTAGAGCTGAATTTTGTTTTTCTTGTATTTAAAAGCATAATTTTTGAAACTTGACAGTGATGGGTATGAATTTTGATGGATGGAGAAGAAGAAGAAGACTTTTTTTTTACGTGGTAAAATGATCAAATGATCCTCCTACCCAGGGCAGAGCGGGAGGGACTGTCAGACTCGTACTGACTAAAATCCACGGTGTTTTTCAATAGCCCTTTACGTCTCGGGGTCACGATAATTCGAGTCCTGCGACCTCGGCAGGCTTTGGCCCTCTAGAGAGGGGCCCCGTAATTTTACTCTTTGAGGCGAACACAACGGAACACAACGCGCCGTCGTCGACCCGGGCATGGTCCATGGTCGGGCAGTTGCCCATTACTCGCTGCCCGCATGCCCACGCCTACGGTGGCCGGATCGTCTGCCGAGGAAGAGAAAGGCTAAAGAAAAATTGGATGGATTATCTAAGGAATGATATCAATTCAAAGGTAGGAAATGATGCTGTAACGTCTGATAGGGGAGAATTGAAGAAGAATACGTGTTGCGACGACCACAAGTAAAATGGGATGAGGACAGGTAAATGATGATGATGAATTTCTAAAACTTACTACGCACTGAAAACGTGTAATGACTTATTAAATATACTTAATAGTTGGCGGAAGATTATAACACGTATTTGATATGATTAATTGTTGTGTACAGTTGTAAATAAACAAATGACGTTATGAGCCAACCTGTGGATACCATGTCTTGTCAAAACTGAACATAGTAAAGATTTTTGTTGAATAAATATTTGATGGCGAGCAGGACTTGTACTAGACGCTTTAACAATTAGGCAATCGCAGTCATGCTCCACAAGGCCGAAGCTTTCATTTCATTACAAACATCTTATGGTGATGTTAGCGCCACCTATTGTAGAAGTGTCAAACTATTAATGAACACAGTGTTACTAGCTAAAAAAAATAGTATGAAATCTCATACTTCCACATTCAAACATCAGGATTCTACTTTTTAAGTCCGTCAACGAAAACACGGGATCGGATCAGGAACGGATACAGATGTAAGAACGTAAATAACGTCAATTTGTCGCGGCGCTAGTGTCTATGTCATTACATCAAATTGCATTAAAAAAATGTAGTACCACCATTTTTCGCTGCTCATGAATGGTGGTGCAGAGTCTAACAAGCTATCTCTCAACTGGTAATATCATTCATTCTTAGTTCTTGCTCGTCAAAACGCCCGTAACTAAGGCCGAAACCACGGGATTCGGCCTTAGAAATTAGACCCCCTGAATTTTTATCGGACGGTGAGCTATCTATTACTCGCCGTCCCTCGTCGTAACATTTCCTGAACCAGTGCCTTACACAAGAGGTGATCCTTCGTGACGACTGTCGCCTATACACTTCGTGAGGACATGGCGATGGCGGAGCTCCGCCCAAGTGCATACTTCTTCTCCGGGCAGTCCACCTATTGGTGACATCCGAGCCAAATAGTTTTACTATGTTTTAACTATGTTCTCGGTTCACCTTGGGTTTGATCTTTGCTTCTTGACTAGATTAAGGCCAAGAGCAATTGCTTATCTATACGTATAATAAATCTGTAGAAGGGTCAATTCTGCACATTGAAAATATTGAAAAAATAAATAGCGGGGGGTGTTGCTGGATTGATACCAAACCCAAATAGGGTAACTTAGCCGGTTTTCGGCCACTTAAGCGAATGTATGACTTTGTGGCGATTTTTCTCCATTACATTAAAAACGTAGACTAGTTTCTTAAATATTTTTGAGCTCAAAATATAATGTAGTTTTGATATTTGTAGACATTTTACTCGTCAACGTCACATTAAAATTACTAAAAATTAAAATGTGTGAAAATAGCGATTTCGCCTGTTTTCGGCCACCTGTTTCAGTTTCCGGCCATTATTTTCTAGCTTTCGGCCGCTAATTTGTTATTTGAAAAATGATCTCTATTTGCTAAGTAGTAAGTTCTATAATGGATCAAAAGAAAAAAAATACGTATGAATCCAGTATTTTTAATTAAAATATTTAAAACATTAAACATAATTATAGAAACATTTTAAACATACTAGGAAATTTGGTAGGAACTTTGTTCAAAAAAAAAAGTATAATATGGCATAACAAAAATAATCTTGATACTTTTTGACTAGCCGGAAAATAACATTTATTTAACTGATGATTTTCGACCATCCCTCCAAACACGGCCGAAAAACAAATTTAAATTAATTAGTTTTCGCCCGTTGATTATCTTGCTTCATTTTCTAACTAGCTAATAAGAAAATTTTTGGGGAAGTCCTTTTATGTCTGTATTGTTCGTGTGAGTGAAGATTTCGATTCAATTAGTTGATTTATTATCTTTAGCTTTTAATGGCCGAGAATCAGTTAGTAAATTATTAATTTTCGGACACATCGATTAGCTTAGGCCGAAAGGTATATATTAAAATTCTAATTTCCGGCCGTCAAATATTCAATAACTAAAAAGCGTTATTACCACATAATTAAGCTCAAAACATGCGGCCGAAATCTGAATACACAAATGAGAAGCGGTTCTACTTTGTGTACAAATGATTTCTTTTTAAAGAATTCCTAATTTAATAATCAAAAAAATCAATTAAATATAAACGGTCTTCTTCTAGTTTTCGACCGGCCGGCCGAGAAATAAATAGTCCCCCAAATCATTATCTAGTTTCCCGGCCATCAAATTTAAATGTAAATAACATAATCTTTCTTCCATTTTAATTAAAATAACACAAATTTAACTTATCTCACGTGCACAGAACAACAATTATATTTATAAAACTGATAAACAACTTTGTAACTTACCTTGCAAAAAATTTTGGCGCTCTATTTTTTTCACAAATTTCGACACACGCGTGCTCTGTAAGACTTTTGTAGGGTCACTGACGACACATTTAGATCATTAAAATTCTACAAAATTCAAAAATTGTAGGGTTATACCAATACATTTAGTAGGCGTTGTTTTTAGAAATGAGTAGGATAAAGTGTCCTTATTATATTAATATAACAACGTAATGGCCGAAAACCAGAGTTGGCCGGCAAACCGGCTAAACTACCCTATGTGATTAAAAATATTTTTGTCTGTCTGTCTGTCTGTATATGCAGGCATCACGTGAAAAGTAACGGTTCGATTTCGATGAAACTTGGTATAATTATTATCCTGGGCATAAAATAGGATACTTTTTATCTTGGAAAAATACGTAGAAAACAAAATCTTATTATTCAGTTTTATTCATAGACGTTGTTCTGTAGAACCGCGAATCTCCTTAATTATTATAGGCTTAGCCGTATTTGGGTCCAATAGATATTTATAAGATGTCATTGTCAGAGTTACTCAAAATGGAGAAATAAACCATCCACGCGAAGACCGACATCCGCGCGGACGGAGTCGCGGGCGGAAGCTAGTTGTATAATAATATGGGTTTATTGAATTTTGCGCAAAATGAACGCGCTTACGCTGCACTTGTTCAAATATGGACTCGCCTAGTACTGATTATGCTTGCTATACATACTACGTTTCGTATACATAAAGCTCTAGGTACACGAGTAACATATTGCGCGTACTATCTTAGCCACGAATCAGTCTTAGTCTCGTGTTTTTGCCAAAACTATGAACAGCCGCGCTTCTATTAATTATAATCTTACGACTGAGTTTTTTGTGCCCTTTTCTCAAAACCTTTTGATGTTCATATCTCTGTGAAATAAAATATGTAATATTTTACAAAGTTATTGGACGATTCTTGGCAGATTTGGCGGAGATATATGTTTATTATCACGAAGGGTGTTTTAAGGTTAACGCTCGCATAAAACGTTGGGATCAGCATTGTCTCTGCTCATCGGCTTGTCGTCAACCAATCGCAAAAGTTATACCGTTTAGGGCCAAATCCTGCCGGGATCGAGGGACTAACGAGCTACCGTGACCCCGGAACGTAAAGGGCTATTGCAGGACAACGTGGGTTTTAGTCAGTACGGGTCTGACAGTCCCTCCCGCCCTGCCCTGTGTGGGAGGACTCATTTGATGTTTTTTTTTTAATCAAATTCTTCACGATATTTTGACGATAGACGCGAGTGATTGAGCGTGTCGCGATTTCGATTCCCGCACGGAACAAATATCTGTTATAGTTTTCAAAGAGTTTCTTTTCTATTCTTTTTCTATTAAATGTTGACTATTCTGCCAATAAAAAAAAAATGAAAAATATGTCAGGATTGACATAATTGCTAACGAAAATCGTTGTATACAAAAGAAACAGTTTGAATGATTGTATAATCTTAAATTGTTTTTTGTGAGCCTTTATATCTGTATGAACTACAAGTAGTTGTTCCGAGTCTATCAATTTATATGTTTGTAAATGCACCCACAATACTTATTACTACAGATTACACATATGTATCACTACCAAATGATACAGCCAAATTACGTCGCCATAAGACATTTTTGACATCAGAAAACAAAACAAAACAATAAAAATATAAATCAAAATCAACTCACGAATATTAAATCACTGTCATATTTCGTTTCTGACTTCACAACAACTCTATAATTTATGACAAATTCTCAAGCTTGCATTGTCACAGAATAAATAGATGAACAGAATGCATTCATTAGCTTCATACAAATGTGGATAGGTAACTTTAGGTTTCCTCGACTAAACCCATCGGGGATTACAAGTACTGTCAGGTGTTATCAACAGAGTGATTTGTAATTCGATGCATACCTTGAAATGGGTGATACTAGACCTTATTTGCAACAATTTAACCCCAACAACATGGGATTCAAACCGACTGGTGTCGGAGATATTGAACTTTAAAATCATTGTGGGTAAAACAACACGTTACGATTAATAGGAGCCGAGCAGCAGTGGTTCACCACTGGGATATTATAAAGGATTTTTTTTGTATGTTTGTAATGAGTAAACTCAAAAACTACTGGACCAATTTCAATAAATCTTTCACTAGTAGAAAGCTTTATAATTCTGGGTGACATAAATCATTATAAAATTGACCCTCTATTCTTACATCTATATTATTATCCGAGTGCGAATAAAATCTCAGCTGCTGTTAATCTATCAAATTTAATACGATTTGTTGTGTCGTACATGATACGTGACACGTCATACTGTTGGTAAATAAATAGAACAGACGCGTCTAGGAAGCGTTGCGTCATTTACTGTCAAGAAAGCGTACTCCAAATGAAATTTTATAAGCGATAATGATGATGGACTAGTCAAAAATGCACCCGATTGACATGAGGACATATTTTGACATTAGAGCAGTGGCATTTACGAGGTGCAGGTCGTGGGTTCGAACCCAGCCAGGTACATTACTTTGTGTAATTTATTTCACCACTTCTTTTAAAACGATGAAAGAAAACATCGTGAGGAAACCGGCATGTCCTAGAACCAAAAGACGTGTGACATCTACCAACCCGCACTGGGCTCGGGTGGATTATGGCCCACTTCCTCTCAAAGAACGGAGGCCTGTGTCCACGTATCACGAAGATGATGATACGTACATATCAGCCAATTCGACTGCTGCGCAGTGTGTCGCGGGTTCGATCCCCGCCCGGAACAAATATATGTATGATCTGCAAGTAGTTGTTCCGGGTCTGGGTGTTTGTGTATGTGAGATTCTATGTTTGTAAACGCACCCACGATACAGGAAGAAATTCCTAGTGTGGGGCACGTTTAAAAAAAAAACCCTCCCGGATCCAACCGCTGTCAGCCACATTCTTCAAATATCAACCCCTCTTGCAGCAGGGTGTCCCACACTGCGTTTGACCGTACACGGTCTCCATTTGAGTGAATGTCTGCTCCATCGACCATCTGTCCGTTTGCAGACATGGCCGGTCCACTTCCACTTCAGCATGCTGATTCTACGTACAATGTCTGTTACCTTCGTTCTCTGGCGAATGATTTTGTTGTGAATTTTTTCGACGACGTCGCTTCCAAATGGTTTGGTTCTCAGGAAATAGTAATAGATTTTTATTTTCTTACCCACACTTCTGGGAATTCAAAAAAAAAGTCCAGTAACCGTTTTTCTAATGTAATATTTGATTTTATTTGATCCATATAGTTTCGATTAAGACTTTGTCAAACAGACAGGCGAGTCCGAAGCAAGAACGTACTGATACGAGACTTCAGTCCGATAGTTCTGTCACGCTATCGGATCGCTTTCGCTTTTCTATGTGACTGGATTTAAACAATTCCATACATTACAAATAAAAACGCCTCGCTTCGCATTCGCCACGCCTGTCTGTTTGACAAAGGCTTTAAAGATGGCACTGAAGCAAAACACTAAAATATTTAAAACAATTCCTTACGAAGCGCAAAAACATTAAGTTTGTACCACGTAATTTTTAAGTAACCTCGTAAACGCCATACGGAAGCAAAAATATTAATAAATATACCTAAATTCCTTACAATTCTACCTATTTCTTCCACTCACAATAAAGACGTGGTGAATGATACAAGATAGAAAAAAAAAACATGCGCGATATTTGCCAAAAGCCATTTAACGACTGAGACAAGTTAAAATAGATCAACAAGCTAGCTAAGACGTATCGAAATGAAAACTTTTAAATATTATTGCGAAAGTAGGTGAGTTTCTGATTGCTGTTGTTAAGATGCATTTTCCTTACGTGTTCTTGTGGGCAGTGCCGTAAATAGGGATGTGTCAACGGTGCCCAGGCACATGGCGCTGACTCTGGAGGGGCGCATGAATGGCCAGATCTGTTGGTCTACCATTACGTCTTTTTTTTATCGTGCTAAAATCATCAAATGAGTCCTCCCACCTAGGGCAGGGCGGGAGGGACTGTCAGACTTGTACTGACTAAAATCCACGGTGTCCTTCAGTAGCCCTTTACGTACCGGGGTCACGGTAATTTGTTAATCTCGCGAGGGGATCGGAGGGATCGGACAGCGAGTCGCCTTTTACTCGCCGCCTGCGTCTACGGTGGCCGGAGATCGTCCTGCGGCGTCTGTCGCCGCGGGCGTCTACCACTGCAGCTGGGTCGTGAGGTTGACGCTGTTCTCTCCCTAGCATGATTGCTTCGCAGAAGGAGGCGACCGCTTCCCACTCCCCGCAGCAAGGCCTCAACCAATGCCAGGCGCGAGAGGTATCCACGGTGTTCCTTCAAAAGCCCTTCATGTTCCAGGGCTACGGTTGCTTGTTGAGACTCTCCCGCGACCCCGTCATTGAGTTCACCTTTGATCAGCTCTTAGTGAGAATTAGAAAAACAAAGAAGGTGTGCATTCTGGAGTGTACATTGGCACCATTGGGAGGTCATGACGTGGTCCTTATACCAACATTGGAGGTTGATCACCCTGACTCCCACGATTCCTATTAGTTTTTAAATGAGTCATCATTTCCGTCCTATATCGGTTGAATTTTCTTTGTAAATTAATAGTGCGAGAAAATATGTGATATTTATTATGGTTTTTTATTTGCTACGCAGGGAATTAACAGGCAACACCGTGGATTTTAATCAGTACGAGTTGACAGTCCCTTTCGCTCTCTCTTTCTCATCTTCTTCTTCTTATCGTATGGTTGATGAACAACCTGGTGTCAGAGTTTAAACCGCCCGTAGGCCTCCGACATGGCTTCACACACCGTTGAAAAATCTCAGGTGTGCTGGATTCCTCACGATGTTTTCCTTCACCGTTTTTAGCAAGTGATAATTAATTTATAATACGCACATGAATTCTAAAAGACATTGGTGCGTGCCGGGGTTCGAACCTGCAACCTCTGACTTGGCAGTCCAACGGTCGTACCACTCGGCTATCACTGCTTCAATATATTCTCTTTCTCATGATTTTGTTGGTATACGGTATGTGCTCAGTCGGTGGTGAAATTGATCGAAGCGCACGATGTGGACAAGACGTGAACTAACTGGGGACATCCGTCAAGTGACGTACGTGGCAAATTTAATATGCACCACAACCCTTTTTAAGTAAAAACTGTTAAATTTAGTTTTTATTGACAAATAAATAATAAATAAATATTCCACAACTATCACACAACGCCATCTAGTCCCAAGCTAAGCAGAGCTTGTGTTATGGGTACTAGACAACTGATAAACATACTTATATATTTCTAAATACATACATATTATAGATAAATTAGACCCAGACACAGAACAAATGATCGTGCTCATCACACAAACATTTGTCCTGGGTGGGAATCGAACCCACGACCTCCGGCATAGCAGTCAGGGTCACTAACCACTAGACCAACAGGCCTAAAAAAAAAAAAGTTGAAAATGTTTATCAAGATATCAAGATGGGAAGAATTGGTAGATCTTATGTCCCCAAACAATGTGGCCACTAGGATATGCTGTCATCGTGCGCACAGCGAGCTCATTTGGGCCTATTACAATAATTATTATTTCATTTGTTCATTTAAATACATAATCTTTATATTTTTAAACATTTCCTCAAAATATTGTTTAAAGAAAAACATTTAAAAATGCAAAAATAGCGTTCCGACGGTGTGTCCACGCTACTGGTGGTTAGGGCTTCAGAGACAAGAGCTTGTACTGCCTTCTGAATCAAGCACTTGGTCCAACCACCTAGGGAGAGCCTCGACAGGTATCCGTCGAGACTCTTAGCCATCAAGCCATTACCTATAACGACAATCGGCACAATGATAGCCGAGCTCACATTCCACATGTAGACAACCTCGCGCCGGGCACGCCGCAATCGCGGCGGTAAGACCCCTCTTTGAGGAGTGGCTGGATAGGCGTCACGGCGTCCTGACCTACCGCATGACGCAGGTCCTCACCGGACACGGAAGTTTCGGGAGGTTCCTGTGTCTGATAGGGAGGGAAGAAACGCCTGGGTGTCACCACTGCGAGGATCGTCCGGAGGACACGGTGGAGCATACGGTGCAGGACTGCCCCGCTTGGGCAGAGCACCGCCGTGTCCTCACGACGGCGATAGGCGGAGACCTCTCGCGCCCGGCATTGGTCGAGGCCATGCTGCGGGGCGAGACGGAGTGGGAAGCGGTCGCCTCCTTCTGCGAAGCAGTCATGCTCGTGAAGGAGGAGGCGGGCCGCCTGAGGGAGAGGACAGCGTCCTCCCTCCACCCCAGCCGCAGTGGTAGACGCCCACGGCGTCGGACGTCGCCAGACGATCTCCGGCCACCGTAGGCGCGGGCATGCGGGCAGCGAGTAATGGGCGACTCGCTGTCCGACCATGGACCATGCCCGGGTCGACGGCGCGTTGTGTTCCACGCGCGCCTCAAAGAGTGTCAGCATAGTGACGGGGCCTGTTGAGGGCCAAAGCCTGCCGGGATCGCGGGACCAAGGGATTACCGTGACCCCGGTACGTAGAGGGCTATTGAAGGACACCGTGGATTTTAGTCAGTACAAGTCTGACAGTCCCTCCCGCCCTGCCCTGGGTGGGAGGACTCATTTGATGATTTTACCACGATAAAAAAAAAAAAAAAAAAGACAACCTCGCGCGCCTAGTCGATAAAATTATTTTATTTCACATTAATTTATTATTTGTAAAGTCATAGGTCATGTTTGTGTCTGTCCTCTACGGCCTACGTCTAATGTCGTCGTAACTCGTAGGCTCTACGAGAGTGCTACGACGCGCTACGAAGTGCTACGCGGGACCACAGAGTGAAATAAAAAGTGTAAATAAAAAGTATGTACAGACGTCAACCTACCTCAATCTTTCAAATTTCTTTAATAAAAATTCAACCTTATCACAATAGTGGAAGGTTAATGTGCGATTAGTAAAATTTTACAGATTCGGCGTCTGTACCTAATTAAGTTTCAAGACTACAAATAGAAATTACTACGTATACTCTCAATGCTAAGATATTCAATTGTTTACGTTAAAAACCAAGCTTAGCAACTCGTTCAGGAATGACCGAAATATCATAACACTATGTAAATAGTCGGTGTTACGCAAAGCTGCGCCCGCGCAGAGGTAAATGTACACATTCAAGTAAACAAATATATAGGTGATATGAATAGAACAGTCGTCCAGGAAATGACATAAAATTGATTATGACTAAAGTCCTCAAACTGGTAGATGTCCAGTTTGAGGAAATATATTTATAAAAGTATCATAGTATCTCTATCATTCCTGAATCATGTCTACCCTATTACTATCGGGATCGCGGGACCAAGGGATTACCGCGACCCTGGTACGTAAAGGGTTAGTGAAGGACACCGTGGATTTTAGTCAGTACAAGTCCGACAGTCCCTCCCGCCCTGCCCTGGGTGGGAGGACTCATTTGATGATTTTACCACTATGAAAAAAAAACCCTATTACTATAAAACAAAACACTCCTTTTCAGGTTTCCGTAACCAAAATGGTAAAAACGGATTCGTTACGTCACATCCACATTTTTTCCGAAATTATAAGAACTATATTGTTAAATCTTGGTAAGTAGATGTAGGTATTCTGTGAATTGCATTAAGATTTTCACACGAAAGGTGTTTCCCCACAGTTAGAACTGAAACTCGATTTTGTTTTTCATCACACCCATTTAAAATGAGGGGCATATAAGGATAGGTCCTCAAAAATGATTTTGAGGTTTTCAACTATCAATTTTTTTCTAAACAGAATAAATTGCGCAAGAGATACTTCCAAAGTGGCAAAATGTGTCCACCTTTGACACCCTGTCTGATTTATGGCAAACATGCACTCACACAGTATTTTTTTTTGTTTTTTTATCGTGGTAAAATCATCAAATGAGTCCTCCCACCTGTGGCAGGGCGGGAGGGACTGTCAGACTTGACTGACTAAAATCCACGGTGTCCTTCAATAGCCCGGGAAGTAAAACGTGAGTCCCGCGACCCCGGCAGGCTTTGGCCCTCTACAGCCCCGTCACTATGCTTGCTATGCGACACTCCTTGAGGCGCGCGTGTACAACACACACAACACAGTAATGTATTACATATTTTTTTCAGAAAATATCATCATTTATCTCCCCTTATCTCATTCTACTTGTGGAGGAGAATGAGATTTTTTCAATGACACGTTTTCTTCTTCCATTCTCCCCTATCAGACGTCACAGCATCATTTACTCTTTTATTTCCACTTTGTAAATAAACGAAATTCACGAGCTTTTACATCAATTAAACAAGATGAATCGTCTCCAATTATTTACAGAAAGAAGCAACGAATTTACGATTCAAAAACATATGAATTTTCCCCAAATGTAAAACTTAGTATACACAATAAAATAGCACCTGTTACACGAAACATATTATGAATGCTAAGCTTTCTTTGAAAACTGAAAACTGCTCTGCGTGTCGCCAGTTCGATTACCGCAAGGAAGAAAAATATTTGTATGTTTTACAAGTAGTTGTTTCGAGTAAAAATGTTTGTAACACTGACCAAATCAAATATTGTGATAGCACAAGCTGATTTTTTAAATTAATGGATAAAACAATTGAACTGTTTGATATTCTAAATCTTTGTTTTTAAATAAAGAATCTAAAAAGAAGAAAAAATCTTAATATAATCTACCATAACGAAAAATATTTCTATTTTACAAAGTCACCGCAAACTTTTTTGATGTGTGTATGTAAGTTTAAATGTTTGTAAACGCACACACGATACAGGAGAAATTCCTAGTGTGAGGCAACGTTTCTTTTGTTCAAAAACAAAGACAAAGTTCATAGTGTTATAAAAGAAAAAGTATGTGTGCATCCTCACAAACATTCGCATTTATAATCTTCTCTTTCAAACAAAAAGTACTCAATGGAACTGGATGATATTTGTCACAGAGATATATTATAGTCTAGAATATCACATAAGATAACTTTTATCCCAGTATTACATTCCCATGGGATAATTATCGACATAAACGCGAGCACAGCCGCTGCCAACGGCTTGTGTTTGCAAAATCATAAAAGTTTCATCGTGAAAAGTCACGTTGAAAGAATCGTGCGCTAGTGTTATAGCGACGACTGTCCGTTCAAAATAACTAAAGTTTTAGAATACATTAAAAAAAAACATCGTTTACCTTTTCAAAGAACATGAAAATACAGACAAAACACGTTTGAAAGAAGTGTTTAAATCTTTAAAAGAGGCTTTTGTTTTATAAAATGTTTTAGTTTGCATTTAAGTACACTTTATAGATTAACCAAAAACATTAAGATGGTAAAACAATCATGCACCTCATCGTCACTACATAGTATAAAACAAAGTCGCTTACCGCTGTCTATCTGTCTGTCCCTATGTATGCTTAGATCTTTAAAACTAGGCAACGGATTTTGATGAGGTTTTCCTTGAAAGATAGAGTGATTCAAGAGGAAGGTTGCTGTATGTATACATATAAAATGCACAATACAGTAGAGATTGCATCCGTGCGGAGCCGGGGCGGGTCACTTGTTAACTAATAAGACTTGGATGTTATCTACTTATGTTTTTACTATTAAATATAGCTTTATCTTATTAAAAGGCAATTTTTGCAACTCCTCATATAATTATGAAGCAAGAACTAAGATATATAATAAGTTTAAATGTCAAATTACAAATGAACACACTTTTTAAAACAAAGAAATAAAATAAAAACTGTTTTATGGATTAATATACTGTTACTAAGTACAAATAAGATATTTTTCTTCAACACAGACATAATAAATAATACGTAAATAAAGATATGAAAGTTTCACTTCCCGATTGAAATGAAAAAAAAAAAACAAGCACACAAAAAATACAACTGTAAAAAATAAAGTTACAACTAAACAAAAAAATAAGAACTACTTACTCACCAGTTCAAAATCATATTCACTCACATACATAAAAAAAACACAGAACATCAAAATAGAAACTGAAAAGTTTATTTTTAACTCGAAATATCACGAATTTCAGGCGCGTTTCAGAGAGTATTTTTAAAGCCAGCCGCGACCGCGTCGTGCTCCGGCTCGGATACATCTGAAATACATCCAGACAAACCGAAGAGAACTAGGAAAATATAAAATTACTACTGTAGGGATGGGATTGCATAATATCGATAGATTAAATTATTAGTACATCGTTGAGCTCCTTTTTTTAGGTGGTTAATTCATCAAATGAGTCTTCCTGCCCTGGGTAGAGCAGAAGGGGCGTCAGACACGTACTGACTAAAATCCACCGTGTTCTTCCAATTTCTCTTTACGTTCCAGGGTCAGGGTTACCCATTTAAACAGTCTCGCGACTCCGGCATGCGTTTGGCTCTCTATGGCCCCGTCAAATTGCTGACAGCTTTTTGAACCGGCGACTGTCGACACGGGAAAGGTCCCTCATTAGACGCTGAGCTACCCATTACTCACCGTCCGCATGCCTCTCATTGAGCTCCTTGTGTTTAAGTAAAGCCTGTCGGATTTGGTCGCGGGACTTATGATTTACCGTGACCCCGGTACGTAAAGGGCTATTGAAGGACACCGTGGATTTTTGTCAGTACGAGTCGAGGTTAAGAAAAATAAAAGGCTGTTGGATTCGCGGCCAGTGATCAACCCTTTTAACCCAGGGAGGAAGAACTCATTTGATGATTTTAACAGCTATCAATGAAAAAACCACCTTCTAGCTATCTGGGCATCAGCATCACATTTTTTAAGACAAATGAGTCCTCCCACCCAGGGCAGAGCGGGAGGGACTGTCAGACTGGTACTGACTAAAATCCACGGTGTCCTTCAATAGCCCTTTACGTTCCGGGGTCAAGGTAATTCGTGAGTCACGCGACCTCGACAGCCTGTGGCCCTCTAAAGGGAGGCCCGTCATAATACTGACACTCTTTGAAGCGCGCGTGGAACACAACGTACCGTCGACCTGGGCATGGTCCATGGTCGGACAGCGAGTCGCCCATTACTCACCGCCTGCACCTACGGTGGGCCGTGGGCGTCTACCACTGCGGCTGGGGTGAAGAGAGGACGCTGTCCTCTCCCTCTCGCGGTTCGCCTCTAGCTAAACAAGTCGTCTAGCGCCATCTCGTTCCCACAGTGGAACTACTCTCGTTTAAAGACGTCAGTGTTGGCCACCAGGGGTTAATGGATGTTTCTGAGAGCGCTAATCTCGTAGCCCAATTTTGGGAAGAATCAATATGGATTGTCATCAACGCGGTAAGAAGAAGCACATCTCACCACCTCCGATCCTTACCACGATAACTTTGACTGTCGATATAAAAGTCAATTATTTTCCTTCAAGCTTGTTCCCTCGCCTTTTTGTCAATGTTCGACATCTGACTGTGAATATGAACAATCAGCACATCATATTCTATGGGAGTGTATTCTTTGGCAGAACGAACCGTTGGATACTGTTCAGACTACATCTGAAGTCATTTACTACTCGGACCTTGTGGAAACTCGAATAAATTTCCGTGCGTTCAAGCGTTTTTGGCATACCTATTGGAATCAAATATAGCAGCTCACAGTTTAGGACCCATTAATATTAGTAGTTATTTTTACCCGTGGTTCTAGGCAACTGGGCTTCTCCCAGTTGTAATGTCCCTTTGTGCCTATTGGCCTTGTTTTGTTCTGTCTCCTGCTTGCATGGAGGGAAGTGGAAACATATTTTTCCTACTTCTCCACTATTCTTTTCTGATTAAATTCGTTGCAGGATCCAAGAGAGGTAAATTCATTCCCCGGGACACGTCGACCTTCATTGTCTCTGCGCTTTTCTGGTGGTTGCCACTGTTGATTCTGGCTTTCAGGAGTTGCAGTGGTTTGTGAATAGTGTAGTAGGTTATCGATATAAAAATCTATCGACTGATCCCGTCACTAAACGTCTACCACCTGGCATTGCCCGGCACGTTCCCAGAACCGATTGTTTATTTTAGAAACATCATGTATATTTTGTTTTAGAAACATCATGTATACAGTTTTGTTTGCAAGTCTCTTTTGTGCGTTTAGTGCAATTTTCTGTTACAGTAGGCCATGCTTTAATGAATGCCTAAGTGATGATGATGGTAGCTGGCTCAGTGGCTGGGGATTGGCTTCTGCGCTAAGTATTGCCGGTTCATTTCCTGAACTAATGTTTGCAAGGATTACACCACGCGCCGTATGATGTAGTAAAGTACCCTATTAGAGTATTTTACTGCATAGATAAATTGAAAATCTGTTTAGTCCGTCAGTTACAGTATTGAAAAATAATGGAAAAAAATACATAAATAAACACCTATTTTTTGTTGTTTTGTTTTAAATCAATGAATGTTGACAAAGATAGAGAAGGCTTCGAAATTCGGGATTTGGGGATTGTGACGTCATAACGCTTGTAAAATTATACCGACCCAGGGACGTTTTGTGATTTTTAGAAGCGTTGTATCTTCGTCAATTTTGGTTTGCGGGAGGGATTGTCAGACTCGTACTGACTAAAATCCACGGTGTCCTTCAACAGCCCTTTACGTTCCGGAGTCACGGTAATTCGTACAGTCTCGCGACCAAAACAAAAAAAAAACTACCCTATTAGAAAAAAAAACAATCTACCAAAACGCACTCTCTATGAAAGCGTCGCGTCCCTCGACGAAAGTTCAAAAGTGAACTTTTTCAGTGTCAGTAAAAATAGACTTAATTGTTGTTTTCAGTAAGTCATAGAACGGAATAACCTTTTGAAATCGGAGACCTGATTAATGTTTTATGAAGGTCAGACGGTCATCGCTCCTTGTGCTGAAACCGCTTGAAACATCGCACGATGGAAATTCGGTCACGGCGGCCAATCTCTGCAGTTATAGACCAAACTGATGCCTTGTTGGTCTAGTGGATCGCAAGCGAGGTACTGTGCTTGAGGTGGTTCAATAGACTATTTTACTCAAATAAAAATATTAGTCCGAAACATAGATTATTAAAAAATATTAAACCCGTATTTTTTCTTTTGTTACGTAAACCAAAATTGACGAAGATGGAAAGCTTCTAAAAATCACTCACACTTATAAGTCACTCGGTCAGTACTGACCGAGCGACGTGCGTACGGTGTGTTTAAAAACATATAAACTCACATACACAAACGCCCAGACCCGGAACAACTACTTGTAGATCACACAAATATTTGCTCCGTGCGGCAACCGAACCCGCGACACGCAGCGCAGCAGTCCAATCGCTCAGCCAATGCGCTAACCGTGCCGTCACATACAATTGGCTATTTGACAGTAGCTATAGATTACAAATATAATTAGTCCGTCATTTAGACTTTAAAAAAATAACGGACACGTATTTTTTCTTTTGTACAATCAATGAATATTCACCAAAATACAACGCATCAAAACTCGAGAGTGGAGGCTCGTGACGTCAGAATTCAATAGAAATTGTATTAAATTGTGACGTATTGCCAATTTTGAAAGCATCGTATCTCAGTCAATTTTGGTTTACGAAACAAAAGAAAAAATACGGGTCGAATATTTTTTGATAATCTAAGTGATGGGTTAATTACCTTCTATAGAGTATTACAAACAGATCATTTAAATTCGTCATCAAACAGCAACGACAAAGAAAATTGTGCAGAAAACTAGTCATCATCATCTTCCTGCCCTTATCCCATTTTACTTGGGGTCGGCGCAACACGTTTTTTTTTCTTCCATTCTCCTCTATCAAACGTCACAGTATCATTCACTCCTCTGTCTTCCATATCATTCCTTATACAATCCATCCATCTCTTCTTTGGCCTTCCTCTTCCTCTCCATCCATCAACATTCATACTCATCACTCTCTTAGTCACATGAGTGTCATCCCTCCTCATCACATGTCCATACCAAGACAGACGATTCCCTTTAATTTTTTCTGTAACAGGCGCCACTTTCAAACTTCCCCTTATAAACTCATTCCTTACTTTATCCATTCTTGTCACTCCACACATCCATCTTAACATTCTCATCTCCGCTACATGCAAACGTTTCTCATCCAACTTTTTCACAGCCCAGCATTCCGATCCATACAATACAACAGGTCTAATCACGGATTTGTATATTTTCCCCTTTAACTTGAGGGGCATCCGTGGGTCGCAAGTTGTTCCGGTGACCTGTCGCCATTTCATCCATCCCGAGTTAATCCGGTGTGTTATGTCCCGGTCGACATCGCCATCTCCTTGGACAAGCGACCCGAGGTACCGAAAGTCGGAACAGACTGGTATGGGCGTTCCGGCAAGTGTAATGGGCACAGGACTGGAGAGACCGCCAAAATCGCAAAACAAATATTCGGTTTTGGTTCTGCTCAATTTCAGGCCAACGTTCTCCAGTCTTTGCCACCACGCCTCCAATCTGCTCTGGACCTCTAGGCCGCTCTCGGCAATAAGCACAATATCATCGGCAAACAGCATACACCAGGGGGCCTCCTCCTGAATGTCCGACGTCAGAGCATCCATTATCATCAGGAAGAGGTACGGGCTGAGAGCCGACCCTTGGTGCAAGCCAACCGCCACATTGAAGCTGCCGCTAGTGCCCGCTGTAGACCGGACTTGGGTACTGCATCGACTGTACATAGCACGGATCAACTGCACATACTTCCCAGGCACACTTTTCTCCTTAAGGGCCCACCACAGAACCTCACGGAAGAAAACTAGTGTTTATAATAAAATAACGATGCATGCTAAATGCAATACTGCACTGACTAAGTTGTATGTAGACAATAAACAGTATCTGTTTATAGCAGCTCGAACAATTAGACATGGATTTAGATAGTGTTATCTAAGAATTTAAGAGAATCACTGGTGAAATGTGTGTACATTTCACCAGTGATTCTCTTAAATTCTATGCAATAGCAGGCAAGCCTCGGTCATGCGGACGGCGAGTAACAGGTGACTCACCGCCCTGAATAAGGTACTGAATGAATGTTCATAGCTGTGGAAGAGCAAAATACTGTGTATTTGTTTGATTGAACACGATAATCTCAGGAAAAACTGGTTCCAATTGGAAAATTATAAGTGTTGTATAGTCCATTTATAGAAGAAGACTATAGGCCATATAACACCACGGTATGACCAACAGGAGGGATCTCAATCAGCGGGGTAAAACCACGGAGAATGGCCACTTCAGTTTTTTTTTATATCATCATCATCCACAGCCCGTCTTCACCCACTGCTGGATATAGGCCTCTCTTTGCTTCTGCCAAGCTCCGCGGTCTCGCGCCAGCCTCATCCAGGACACTCCCGCAATGCCAACAATGTCGTCTGCCCATCTCGCAGCCGGACGGACAACACTTCTTTTTCTACTGCCGTTTGATTTGATTGAGTTTGAGTTCCATAACTCGATTATCAATATCGAACACCTTCGTTCGTCTCCGGATTTCGACGTTCGGAACTCAGTCTATTTATTTTATACCAAGGATGGATCGCTCCATGGCTCTCTGTGCTACTCTGTAATTTTCATATACCTAACCCTAATGCCTTTGTCAAACAGACAAGCGAAAGCGAAGCGTTTCCGAAGTGATTCCGAACCGAAGCGAGACGTCAGTCTGATAGTTCCGTCACGGTATCGAATCGCTTTCGCTTTTCTATGTGACTGGATTCAAACAATTCCATACATTACAAATAAAAACGTCACGCTTCGCATTCGTCACGCCTGTCTGTTTGACAAAGGCTTAATAACAGACAGAATATTCTCGAGAAGCAAAATTAAAATTTCCTGATTGTTAGTCAATTGTCTGGCCATCAGCATGAATTCAACAATAAATATTGATTGAATCAATCACAAGAGGTAATGGATCGAAATTGAATGTCTTTATTGATGTCGAACTAAATATGATCTTTCAAGGTCGGTGAATAAATTAGAATAATATGAAGATGACTTCAGGACAAAAAAAGATGAAAAAATTGTGTGAAGAATAAAAAAACAACTAATTATTCCGGCAGATTATCAAAAAATATTTGACCCGTACTTTTGTTGTTGTTCCGTGAACCAAGTTGAAAAGACTTTTTTTTTAGGGTGGCAAAATCATCAAATGAGTCCTTCCGCCCTGGGTGGGGCGGAAGGACTGGCAGACTCTTACTGACTAAAATCCACCCGTGTTTCTTCGGATGCCCTTTACGTTCCGGGGCCGCGGTATCCTGGATTAATAAAAAAATCCGCGACCCCAGCAGGCATTTGGCCCCGTAAGGGGACCCGTCGGTGACGCGTGAAACACGACGCGCCACCGACCCAGGCTTGGTCCTTGATCGGACGGCGAGCTTATCCATTACTCACCGTCCGCAAGCCCGCTCCGCCGCTGTACCCTCTGCTATTCAGAGGGACACGCGTTGGAGCGTCCATCCGACAGGAATAGCCTGTCGGGTGGACGCTCCAACCGCATACGGGCAAAGAGACCCCTTAGGCGTACAGTGCCTAAGGAAGAGTTTTTGCCCGCATCCCAGGGTGCACCGGCCCGAAAAACTGATCTTCCCCCCGGACGTATCCGAGGGGGGACTCCAGTCCATGGGCGCACGTGGAGGTTTCCTGTCTTAGCACCCCAAGTCGAAAAGATACGACACTTCTAAAATTGTCAATGCGTCACAAGCAAGTGCACGAATTTTGATGCGTTCTATCTTTGTAAATATGCAATAATTCAACAAAAGAAAAAATACGTGTCCATTATTTTTCAAAACTTACTGACGGACTGATTTCTTATATTGATTCATTATATTCTTTGTTTAAAAGAAAATCTGGCCAAGTGAGAGTCAAATTCGCGCATGATGGGTGCCATATTTAAAAAAGGCAAACAATCATGTCAGTTGTATGGAACCCCTTCAATGTTTAATTTATTCTATTTTTTTGTACTTGTTCTTGATGGTGTATATCGGCAACAGAAATACACCATCATCTTCCTGACCTTATCCCATTTTACTTGTGGTCGTCGCAACACGTTTTTTTCTTCCATTCTCCTCTATCAAACGTCACAGTGTCATTTACTCCTTTTTCTTCCATATCATTCCTTAGACAATCCATCCATCATTTCTTTGGCCTTCCTCTTCCTCTCCATCCATCAACATTCATACTTATCACTCTCTTAGTCACATGTCCATACCAAGACCGACGATTCCCTTTCATTTATAATATCTGTGAAAATTTCAACTGTCTAACTATCATGGTTCATGAGAGACAGTCTGGTGATAGAGGGACATACAGAGAGACAACGAAGGCTTGGTCCCGTCTTACCCTTTGGGCACTGGACCCTAAAACAAGGGAGTAAATGATGCCACAGCATCATTTACTCCTGTTTGACAGTGGAGAAACTAAAACACAAAAAAGTGTCGATAACTTTTCTTTCGGAAGTTGATAGACAATGTATTGAAAATAAAAAGCCACCGAAAATCATAAGCATAATCAGCCTATAATAAAAGCAAAGCGTAAAGCCGTTGGTCCCGGCTGTCATGTGTAGATCTTTGACAGTCGTTACTGTTAGTCAGAAGCTCTAAAGACTGACAACCAGCCTTACCATGAGGTATCGTGTGACCAAGTTACTGGGTCGTGGAGGTCCGACAGGCAGTCGCTCCATGTAAAATACTGATATTCAGCTGCATCTGGTTTGACTGGATGACGACCCCAATATAGTTGGGAAAAGGCAGGCAGATGATGATGAATCAGCCTATATCCTCCTGCTGGGACACAGGTGTCCTGTCTGTGAGAGGGAGTGGGCCATAATCCACCATGAGGGCCTAGTGCGTGTTGGTAAATGTCACAAGTCTTCGAATTATTTGGTTCTAGGACATGCCGGTTTTCTCACAATGTTTTCCTTCGCCGTTATGAGAGCAGTGGTGATGAAATAAATTATACCCAAAAAATGCAAAACTTTCTCGCCGACTGGTCGACACTTCGCGTGACCAGTGAGCTGGTTTTTTCTTTGGTCAAAGAATAAGCATGCTGCTAGTCTTCTGGGCACGTTCCTGGATGACAGGGATGCGCAGGAGTACCGTGATGCAAAGTGTCTCTGCCTTTTTGTGATTTCCTTTTTTAATAACAGTTTTAGTTTTAATTTAGTACATCTTGTTTTATTATTTAGTTCATAATATTTGTTAGTTTTATTTTTGTGTATATTTTATTCACTTATTTAAAAAAAGATACAGATAGGCAGTCGCTCCATGTAACATACTGATATTCAGCTGCATCCGGTTACACTGGAAGCACACCACAACATACAGATGTCGTGATTTACTGGTAAAGATGATTATTTGGCAATGACCACCACATTTTTCTATGAAGAACATTTTTAATGATTTATAAGAATTCCTGTCATTTATAAACATGACATTCTGTTTATGTTAAAGTATATTGATTCTAACAAGTCGGTAGCTTGTGATGGCCCCGCCCTCGTATCTCATGCATGAGACGCGACGTTTGGCGCAGTCCCTGAGCAATTAACTGCTGCGCAGAGTGTCACGGTTTCGATTCCCGCACGGAACAAAAATAACTTTAATTAATATGTGTATAAAATAAATAAATAAATATTCCACAACTATCACACAACGCCATCTGTCCCAAGCTAAGCAGAGCTTGTGTTATGGGTACTAGACAACTGATAAACATACTTATATATTTCTAAATACATACATATAATAGATAAATTACACCCAGACACAGAACGAATGATCGTGCTCATCACACAAACATTTGTCCTGGGTGGGAATCGAACCCACGACCTCCAGCATAGCAGTCAGGGTCACTAACCACTAGACCAACAGGCCTGTCCTGACCCAGTCTCGGAACAAGGATGATCAGCAATTACTTGTTCCGAGACTGGGTGTTTGGGTGAAAGAGTGATATTAACCGACAGACCAGTAGTCATAGTCTTAAGATAAATCACAAATAGATACCGTGCAGCATTCGTCAGCGGTAGCACGTTTTACTTGACTTGATTTGTGCGTGTCCGTTGTTGGATACGGAACGGTAATTTGTGATCAAATGATTAGAGTTCCAACAACTCATTTGGACCAAAAATCACTGAATTGGAACAATAACGTGAATTAAACTTAACGGTCACCATCCAGGGCTTTAAATCAAAGTGTAGTCCGACAAAAAGCGTCGCTCCTGAAAAGCGAAGTAAGCAATTTTTGCTTTACTTCGACGCTTTTTTAACGCTTGCGCGAACGACGCGTTATGGACTCGGAAGTATACATAAGGCTGCCTGTTCACAAGTCCGGAGCGGAAAAACGGAGGAATATTGACCAAAAGGATTGCACCACTGAAGGAGAGCGGAGATTAAGCATGCTGACACTCCTTGAGGCGCGCGTGGAACACAACGCGCCGTCGACCCGGGCATGGTCCATGGTCGGGCTGCGAGTCGCCCATTACTCGCCGCCCGCATGCCCGCGCCTACGGTGGCCGAGATCGTCTTGCGACGTCCGACGCCGTGGGCGTCTACCACTGCGGCTGGGGTGTTGGGAGGTCGATGTTCTCTCCCTCACGCGGCCCGCCTCCTCCTTCGCGAGCATGACTGCTTCGCAGAAGGAGGCGACCGCTTCCCACTCCGTCTCGCCCCGCAGCATGGCCTCGACCAATGCCGGGCGCGAGAGGTCTCCGCCTATCGCCGTCGTGAGGACACGGCGGTGCTCTGCCCAAGCGGGGCAGTCCTGCACCGTATGCTCCACCGTGTCCTCCGGACGATCCTCGCAGAGTTCATGTATGACCTGCGAAAATTTGTGTTATTACATTTTTTTTAATGCAATTTGATGTAATGACATAGACACCAGCGCCGCGTCAAAATTACTTCAGTCGTGGCGGTGTTATCCGTCCGTCATTTGATTTTGACATTAGTTAGGTACGTTCGTACATCTTATTCGTTCCCGTGTTTTCGTTGACGGACTTAGAAAGTAGACACCCGGATCCGAAAGAAGCAATAAGTACTATAATGGCAGGTTTATCTCCTACACGCTGCTGACTTTTGATTATATTGAATAGATTCCGAAATTCATTTAAAGAAAGTAATTACCTATTTTCGAAAACCCTTAATAAATTAATTTTATTTAAGTTACTGGAACGCCTATGTCAACGCAGTCAAAAGTCGTTGTGAAGAATCTATAATTTGTGTGAATGCTTCCGCTTTTGCTCACTGAATAATCTACATACAGCAACTAATTATTCTTAACCTCCTCATTTCTCTAAAAATACCATTCAATTACAAACACAATCATCTTTGAAATCACTAAGAACAACACATCATTATCCGAGCTAAGCGCACACAAACACACTTACCTGCTGATTATGTCACCAGCGACATTTTTTTTTTGTTTTAATATGCAACGATAAAGACATATTTATTATAAATAGGTATCTATCGGTGTATTGTGACGTATGTACTTGCAATATGTGATGGTACTCGTATTGAGGGTGAGTCCGTTGTTTTTACGATACGGTATTTTTTTTTGACGGCACTGGGGTAAATAGAACTTTTCCTTTCCCATCCGCCCCGTTACATGCCAATGCTAACTCAAATGCCCTTCGTACACAACGCGACTAAAGTCTCCCATACCTTACGACTATCCTTTGATACGTCTGTGTACGAACCTCTATGGATTTGTATTGCGATAGTCGACTGGATACCAAGTCGTAAGGTAGGTATCGGAGACTTGCGCCGCATTGTGTACGAAGGGGCAAACGGGTTCGATTACACAATTTTTAATGTGTTTACACCGATTACTCCAAGGTAACTGATGCGATTTGTTGTTCAATGCAGTGTAACTGTCATGTGATTCATATAATTTTAATTCTCATTTCAGTTTGGCTCACATTTTTTTTTATTTTTGAATATATTTCATTTATTGTGTACATGTTGACAATATTCTTACAAGTTACAAAATTCAAGTGATAAAGATTTTTGTACATTTGTTTTTATAAGACATTTCCCCACACCAGGAATTTCATCCTGGGTGCGTTTACAATATATTTGACCCGTATTTTTTCTTTTGTTGCGTAAAACGGTGAAGATACAACGCTTCTAAAAATCACAAACTGCCTGTATTATTTTACAGGCGTTATGACGTCACAAGCCCTCACTCCCGAATTTGGAAGCGTTTTATCTTTGTCAATATTCATTGATTTAAAAAAAAATACGTGTAGGTATATATTTTCTCAATACTCTAACTGACGGACTAAACAGATTCTCAATTTATTTATGCAACTACCCTATAACAACGGTATAACAAATTAGAATTATCTTACGTTGTGAAAAAGTGTTTTTTCTTTGTTTCAGATAGAAAATCAGTAAGCTTTTACTTCTCAGCGCTGAAGATAGAATGCACAATAAAAATCTATCACTACAATTTATTTGTTACCTTCGGAATGTGTCTTATGACATGGATCATTTTGGTACAAAATGGCGTTCCACCACAAAGAAAACCAAGTAAGTGTCTGACGTTGTAGAATTATGTATTATTTTAGTATGCAGTCGTGCTTAGAGTCAAATAAAGCTTAATTATCGCCATCGCAGGCATGCGGAGGGCGAGTAATGGGTTACTCGATGCCCGACCATGGACCATGCCCGGGTCGACGGCGCTTCGTGTTCCACGCGCGCCTCAAAGAATGTCTCTAGAGGGCCAAAGCCTGTCGGGGTCGCGGGACTCACGGATTACCGTAACCCCGGTACGTAAAGGGCTATTGAAGGACACCGTGGATTTTAGTCAGTTGGAGTCTGACAGTCCCTCCTGCTCTGTCCTGGGTGGGAGGATTCATTTGATGATTTTACCTCGTAAAAAAAAGGCATTCGAAACAAAAACAAAATGATGTAGTCGTAATAAAAACAATATGTTCAATTATGTCAAATCAATTAACATAAATTATTATTCATACGTTATCAATGGAAACAAACACACACGCACACACACATACAACTGATATATTTACATCAAAATTTACCGTGTTACGTATGCTATTTATATCACCCTTATCTCAGTTAGTAAAGGTTGATTTTTGAATGTGTTGGTGTGTTTTTATGTTGGTATTGCAACTTCTCTATGGTTTTGACGTTCAAATACTAGTCAGTCACGTGGTTGTGTTGTTTGAGTGAGGACGTTACAAGTTGTTTAATGTAAGTAAATAATATAATAATACGATGAAATAATAATATAGTAAAATCAATAATGCGCCGGCTTTGTAATATTGTTCTTTTTTTTCATTTCTCTTAAGTATGTTTTTTTTTTAATTATTTGATATATAAGTATTTTATTTTAAAAAGTGCCAAAATTACATTTGTTCCTAGAAATAAGCACTCTGGAATCTCTCGATAAGTATTATTTTGTGTTAAATAATTATTATAGCTCTACTATAGGTTATTTTAACAAATAATTAACAGTAATTTTCTTTAAAATGACAAAACAGATGCGTAAGTAAAATTCTAATTTATCATTTTTTTTTTGTAAAATTATCTTAAGTAAATTGTCATTTTAAATAAAAGTAATCTTATTAAATAAAGAAAGAATTTGCATTATACTAAAATTAAAATATTTACAAAAATGACTAAATTAAAACTAAAATTTATAGGGCGTCAAAAAATTCGTCCACATCGCTGTCAATGGGGAAAGTGCCCAGAACGCTGGCGGCATTGCCACGTTGGATGGCAATGCTGATCCTTTGACCAAGAAATAGGCCAGCCCTCTGGTCACGCGAGGCGTCGACTATACGCTTGGCGATGTCTTTGAAAAGTTTGTGGGCACTCGGACCCCACGGCCCCAGTGTTTCAGCCCCAAAAGGCTCAAATACATAGCTAAAAGTTAAGCCAGTGTATTTGCGCCGCTTGAGGTTTTCGGCACTTGCAGCAGCCGCACCAGCACAGCATGCAGTACCAGGAAGGTGGGATGGCGCAAGGGTGTCGACACATGTTGCATCCCACACCAAAGGTCTACCCAACTTCCATGGCATTATAGTCATCCCATCTGGTCTCTTCCCATCGTCGCGCGCCAAGCCACTGGGTTCTAAGACGGCTGGCACCCCGGCGGTGACAAGAGCACGACGGATAATGTCATTTAAACTAGCGTGCCGTGCTAGCCGACCTGCACTCTTGCTGCAGGAAAGGCCATGGTGCCCGAGGCAGTCGACGCCTTCACCACACTGACAACGATGTGGAGCCCCGCAAGGAGCGCCCAGACGCAGGCATGCAGCGATCCGGAAGGTTTCGTCACCCAGCATGGTACCTATGTTGGGTGACGGTAGTGCCTGAAGCCATAGACCCGACTCCCACTCTCCCACAGCCAGCAGGCGGGCACGCTCCACAGAATTGGTTGACGTATTAATAAGATTATACCGTACCAACCTGCAGAGCGGCTCATCCCACTGCCTCTGGGAAGACGGGTTCACGGGTCGATCTGAATCCGGGCAAGTCATTTTCCAGGCGTTCTCCGCATCGGTCAAGCACGGCACTTCAGAGTCAACCAGGGAGAGACTTAAAATCTTCCTGGTTAAGGTTTCAGTGCTGTGGACAGAGGACAGGAACGCCGAAGTAAAATTATCTTATATGTATATCAAATCAAATCATTTATTTCAACTAGGCCAATTATAGGCACTTTTGAATGTCAAAAGACATAAAATAAAACTAGTACAAAAATAATTATGGTGCTACAGTCCCAGTCACAAGACATAAATTTCAAAGCGTAGATCTCTATGGAGAATGAGCAAGAAACTCCATGGACACTCTTTTTCAATCGCCAAAATTATTACAGAACCTTTGTTACATCATTCATCATGAGATGGTACATTTTGTGAGAAGGATGTGGCAAGTTAATAGTGTACAAAGTAAATATAGAAAAGACAATTCAACAATTAAGTTATTATTAATTAAAATAGACCGGAACAGCTAAGAGATGACCAGTCCCAACTATGTATATGTTAATCATTTGCGGTTCGTTAGTCTCACTAAAACTCGAGAACGGCTGCACCAATTGAGCTAAGTCCAGGGAAGGTTTAAAAGGTGAGTAAAATAATTAACGAACTTTGCCGGATCAGCTAGTTACTACTCGTTATATACTTACTCGAAGTACTACAAACTCGTAAATATGACAAAAAGTACCTGCCATAATTTTTTTTACTTGGTAAAATCATCAAATGAGTCCTCCCACCCAGGGCAGAGCGGGAGGGACTGTCAGATTCGTACTGACTAAAATCCACGGTGTCCTTCAATAGCCCTTTACGTACCGGGGTCACGGTAATTCGTGAGTCCCGCGACCGTACCTGCCACGATAGTAAAAAATATCTAAACATACGAGTAACACAGAATTAAACAACGATGAGGAAAATGGTAGCTTTACATGTTGTTCAGCTGGTCTCCGTGTTTTCACCCCCACTGCTCAGCTCCTTTGTCGTAGCGTGTAGTAATATATCTCAGGACAAATCTTGAGAATTGCCATGTGTCCAGCATCAATTAAATTGCAAATCTAACTAGTCCTTTAGCTAGAGTTTTGAAAAATAATTGACACGTATTTTAAAAAGCATCGAGCAGGAGGTAGCTTTGATCCCGTCACAATTAACAAATAACTCAGGCTTTGGCCATCTAGAAGGGGGCCCCGTCATTTTGCTGACACTCTTCGTGCCGGAGATTGTCTGTTATGAAAGCAAACCTAGAAAGTACCTATTAGGCAACAATACACCTTTAATGTTTTTTTAAAACTGAATATTTATATCAAACTTCGAGAGTGGGGTCAAGTCATCATTACTTCGTCACTTTTAATATACTTACGTAAGAAAACAAAAAAACACATGTCAAATATTTCTTGAAAATCTGACAGTTTAATAAGATATTTTCAGTTGAATACCGGAAAAGGCAGGCAGATGATGGCAACGCGTGCGAAGCCTTTTTTTTATCGTGGTAAAATCATCAAATGAGTCCTCCCACCCAGGGCAGAGCGGGAGGGACTGTCAGACTCGTACTGACTAAAATCCACAGTGTCCTTCAATAGCCCTTTACGTTCCAAGGTCACGGTAATTCGTGAGTCCCGCGACCCCGGTAGGCTTTGGCCCTCTAAAGGAGGGCCCCGTCTTTGCTTGCACTCTTTGAGGCGCGAGTGGAACACAACGCGCCGTCGAAAACACCTCAAAACCACCGGAAGCTGACGCCCGGGGCACTGGAAACAAAGACGAAACAGGCATAACTTGACAACTTTATCTTGCACTCTGTTAAGTAATACCAAGTAGCTAGGTAAGTAAACTCTTTACCGTTCAATGCACAATTACGTAAGAAAACGTGACACGACACTATTTTGTAGGACGTAGGAATTCTTGTCCACTGACTGAGGAAAGTGATTTAATCTACAAACCTCAATACTTAGTTTCAAGATTTCGTTTACGGAAAACTATAAGTCTTTAGTCTATTCAAGTCTGGTTCAGAGAATTACTGAGGCATGATCCAGGGAATGTTGACCCAGGAACGCAATGGGCAATTGGAGGAACAAGGTGGGTTGTTGCCTGGCCTAGCCATGGGCCTGACATTCTTCTGCTTCACCCAGAGTTGGAGGACATACTTGATCATTTTCTAACCGATAAAAATCATGTCTGTTGTTATGTAAGCCCCCTTAATATAGCGCCAACAGAAATGCATCATCTGTGAAAATTTAACTATGCCACGTTTCATGGTCGCGGGACTGTACGAATTACCGTGAACCTTAAAGGGCTATTGAAGGACACCGTGGATTTTAGACAGCACGAGTCTGACAGTCCCTCCCACTCTGCCCTGGGTGGGAGGACTCATTTGATGAATTTACCACGATAAAGAAAAAAACCCACGTTTCATGAGATACAGCATGGTGATCGAGGTACTGTGGAGTCGTAGCAATAGGGTCCCGTTTTACCCTTTTTTTTTTTTATTGTGGTAAAATCATCAAATGTGTCCTCCCACCCAGGGCAGGGCGGGAGGGACTGTCAGACTTGTACCGACTAAAATCCACGGTGTCCTTCAATAGCCCTTTACGTACTAGGGTCACGGTAATCCCTTGGTTCCGCGACCCCGGCAGGCTTTGGCCCTCTACAGGCCCCGTCACTATGCTGACACTCTTTGAGGCGCGCGTGGGACACAACGCGCCGTCGACTCGGGCATGGTCCATGGTCGGACAGCGAGTCGCCCATTGGGAAACCTAATAACAGAGTTAGACGGACAAACGTGTATAAAAAGTAACGTACAGCTGGTACAGCCGATATATTTAGCTAATTCAATCTTATTTTTAAAACATTAGAGATGATCGACCACCACGTTGTTGGCCCATTTTACATTTTGCTAGTTATGTTTACTTAAAGTCCCATGTAGGAGGCGAACTTATTATTAACGACTGAACACACATACAGACTACGAGTTGCTACTGAGAAATCCCTAATGGACCGCGAATGCGAAGCGTGACGTTTTTATTTGTAATGTATGAAATTGTTTGAATTCAGTCACATACAACAGCGAAAGCGATCCGATAGCTTCGCTCAAGCTACAGAACTATCGGACTGACGTCTCGCTTCGGTTTGGTATCGCTTCGGAAATGCATCGCTTTCGCCAGTCTGTTTGACAAAGGCATTGATGTGTCAACATCAACATCTTTACTATTGCTTTTTAACGGAAATTTTAAAAAGACATGCGGAACCGCGCTCAGTATGCATTGACCAATGAGCGTACGCAGTGGTAGGGTTAACCGTCAGATGCTAGCAACTCTGGCAAAGGTCTGATTTTAGGATAAAAGCAACACTGTTCTAAGTCTATCTTTGGATGGGTACTATCTGTGACTGTCTCATAAGGTAACCGTGATCCTGGAATGTAAATTTCTATCGAAGGATCACCGTGGATATTAGTCAGTACAAGTCTGACAGTCCCTCCCATCCCGCCTTGGGTGGGAGGAGCCAATTAAAGATTTTTACCAGGATAAAAACATAGAAACCAGGGCCGCCCAAAAGCCCGTTGGGTTGAAGATATCGTCAAGATCGCGGGGAATAGATGGATAAGAGACGCACAGAACCGAGAGATATGGCATAAAAAGGGGGAGGCCTATACCCAGCAGTGGGTGATCTCGGGCTGACATGATGATGATGATGACCAGGATAAAAAGACTTCCCTCTTCCAGTAGTAGTATAACTAGTAGCTCTTAGAAAAACTGGTCTAACGAGATACTCCAGAGTATCTCGTTAGACCAGTATATCCAGAATATCTTTAGAACAGTTTTATATTTCAGATGCCGTGGAAAAGACCAGCCAGTGTGCCCATAGGACAGGTGTGGAGCCGATTCGAAGGCAGGGAGAGGAATGGGAAGCCGGCATTAATGTGAGTATGTATCTGAGTGCTGTAGTAATATCAAATAGAAAGAAAGAAAAAACGTTTATTTGGGTAACCGGTACACACAACATAAACAAACAAAAGACGAAAAAATTAATAAACAAGAATCAAATAAGTTAAAAAACAACAACGAAATAACAAATAATATAACATTGTGTGTACCACGTCTACGCCAAATGCGTCCAGTTCAGCAATTTCTCGAGCAGCTAAGTGCTCGACGCTGGTTTTCAACTGGACCCGGTCGATTCGCGAGCTATTGCCCGCATAAATTTTGGAAATTATCCCAGCGAAACGAACTTGTCCGGGTGTCACTACAGCCCAGACCTCCGGGCGTACTCCGGGCGGTACAGTACCCGAGTACACGGTGGAGATCTGCCCCGCTTGAGCAAAGCGACGCTGTATCCTCACGGAGGTTCTCGCGTCTTGCTTTGGTTCAGGCCATGTAACAGGGCGAAGGGGAATAAGAAGCAGACACTTCCTTCTGCAAAGCAGTAATGCTGGTGAAGAAGCTCACGCCCCACCCTTGTCGTGACACGCCCAGGGCATCGGTCTTCGCGAGGTTTTTGGCCACCGTACAGACGCAAACTTGCGAACGGCGTGGAATGTAGTAGGTAGCTCGCCGTCCAGTACCAGGGACCCACGTGCCTCAAGGAGCTGTCAAGTTGACAGAGACCTATAAGGTTTTTAAAACATTGTTATCCCAGACAAAATTTCGCTTTGTATTATAATATTTACGTAGATTCTCAGAACTTATTTAAGGGTCCTTCTAAAAACAACAGAATAGCAATGTTTTCTTGGATTCCAGGTACCAAGTCAGAGATATGGATGAGAGCACAAGAAAGATATGTTTAGATATGATGGAAGAGACGTTTTTAAGGGACGAGCCGCTTTGTGATATACTAGGTAAGTGTCAATTATAACATAACACCTGGACAGCTGCTTACTTGTAAAAAACACAAGTCCGGTCTGGCATGGGTCTGCCAAATACCAACTCGATGAACTTGAGACGATTGACGAACGGTTCAAGAGGCTTATCGGCAACAATGCTCTGATCAGTGCAAAGTTGCAGATCGAAGCCTTGAACATCGTCGACGATCTGCCAGCCTCTCGGATTGATATATTTCGGAGAGTGTGCGATGGAACTGCACAATTAGGTTTCACCTGGCTCTTTCCATCATCGGACTACAAGACGTACAGTCATCGTTATATGGTCGACATCCCACCATTCTTGAACAGACTTCTTCTGGGTAAGTTCACTTCATCGTAGACTTTGTCTCAGTCACCTCTGACCTGGAATCAATAGCAAACCCTTATACAATAAAAAAAACTTCCAATTCCAGGAATAAACGATGACCCAGTCTCCATAGCCACTATCAGAGCGAACTGGGAGGCGTACGTCTCCGGGAACACCAGTCTGGCCTGCTTCACGGAGGTGGACGGCAAGCCAAAGGACTTGGTGGGCTTCAACATTGTCGTCGTCAAGAGCAAGGATGATGAGGAAGAGGATTTTGAGAAGGTGGGTCTAGGTTAAGTGAATCATCATTAGCCTATATTGTTGTTAATCTATATATATAAAAATGTTATGTTGGTTTGTGTATGCTTCAAAAACTCAAAAAGTTCTGCACCGATTGAGCTGAAATTTTAGGATGATATATAATCCGCATCAGTGATTGTTTTTATCTATTTTTTTGTTGTTGAAAAAACAGTTTTTTTTTGTGCCACAGCGAAGCGTGGCAGGGTACATCTAGTAAATAATAATAATAATAATAAATATTCCACAACTATCACACAACGCCATCTAGTCCCAAGCTAAGCAGAGCTTGTGTTATGGGTACTAGACAACTGATAAACATACTTATATGTTTCTAAATACATACATATTATACATAAATTACACCCAGACACAGAACAAATGATCGTGCTCATCACACAAACATTTGTCCTGGGTGGGAATCGAACCCACGACCTCCGGCATAGCAGTCAGGGTCACTAACCACTAGACTAGACCAACAGGCCTATCGAATACTAGTACACAGACCCCCTCTCTGTAAGAGAGGCCGTAATCCACCACGTGGGTTCAGTGCGGGTTGGTAGATTTCACGTCTTCGAATTTTTTGGTTCTAGGACATGCCGGTTTCCTAACAATGGTTTCCTTCACCGTCTTTATATGGGTACAATTAAAACAAAATATTGTAGGGGGCACTTCAATTAAGGTATGGACGTAATTAAAAACGCTTAATTTTAAAATATAATGTATATTATCAGTGGTATCGACCCCGTCTTACAAGTAGGCGTGGGTTCAATTTGTGGTATTTTGGTTCCCCAAAAAACTCTTGGGTCTGGTGGTCTTGTGCTTCATACCAAGGACATACCAGCTGGCCTTATGTTGTGGTTATTTTATTGGGTTAAATTTTTCCATTGCTTTTTCTCTGCCACTGTTCAGTGACAGATTTATTTTTATTTATTTACTTATTATCAGTACGTGATATCTTTTCGATCACCTGCACTTGTTATATCATATCAGTATGCACGAGGTAATATTTACAAGGTTGCGAGATAAGATTCTTGTTATGTATAGAACATAAATATACCTGCGTTGATTCTGTGTAATAAAGTGCAATTAGATTTTAGTTCCATCTGCGGGGGGAGATAGGCAATTGCAACCACACGTGTTCGACTCTAGTAATAATGTGTAGTCTAGGAATAGGAAACAGTCACCTCCTGCGAAGCAGTAATGGGAGCGAAGGAGGAGGCGGAAACCGGGAGAGGCACTACCGCTGAGAGACACCCAGGGAGCCGGGAATCATGAAATGTTTTCAAACCACCGTAGGCGCGGCCTTTCGGACACCGAATAACGGGTGAAGAAAGGCTATAGGCGGATACACCCTGGTATGAAGCTAGGGGGAATGGAAAGCAGTCACCTTCTCGTACGAATTAGTAATGCGAGTGAAGGAGAGTAGAATGAAGGAGATGGTGGGATGCGTGAGCGAGAGGCAATCCTAGTTTCAGTCGCAACCGCTCGGAGACGCGGACATGCAGATAGCTCATTATTCGATCAAAGACTCAGCCAGAGTCGATGGCGTATTATATTCCGCATGCGACTCTCTGAACAAGCAACGAATACCTGTCGGAGTTGCTGGAA
The DNA here is from genome assembly GCA_943136025.2 of Agrotis puta. NCBI lineage: Eukaryota > Metazoa > Arthropoda > Insecta > Lepidoptera > Noctuidae > Agrotis > Agrotis puta. The sequence continues at coordinate 770,931 of OW964195.2, read as the reverse complement.
TATATTTAATCAGTCAAATCTACCATACTCTCTCGCACCAGCAGAACTTTTTTATGAGATTCCTCAAAAAAAAAACCATCAAATTTTACTCCATTCCTCTTCCAGGTACAAGGCGAAGCCTGGAAGAAACTCCTGCGCACCCTGATCACGGCTGAAGAGATGGTGGACGTGTTCAAACACTACAACGTCGACAGATACCTGACGTCTAGCGGTCTGACCGTCCTGCCGGAGTACAGGGGACAGAATATTGGCGCTAAACTGTTTCAGGCGAGGTGATTTAAAAAAATCATGCATAAACTTACAAGCTTCTTCTGGTAAGCTCTTTCTATCGTAGACTTTGTCTCTGTCACCTCTGACATAGACTAGAGTCAAGAGGAAACCAAGCTCAAATAAAAAATCGTACCTTTTTCCCATTAAATACCCCATTTAGGCAGAAACTACAGAGCACCACCTGCTGCAATCCTTACATACTCCTTTCGCCTCATCCACATTTAATAAATCTGGTCATCGAAGCACGCTGATGGTTACTAGAACTTCGCACCCCACCTCCCCACCTTTCTGAAGCACTTCACCTCTTCTCCCACCGCCAGGAGGTGTCTTCCAAGGGCGTTCTCTCCCGGCGTTGCTAATCACATGTGCCTTGTAATTCCTTTCCAAATAGGATGTTGACAGCATTAAATAAATTACCTTAATTAGTCCGTCAGTAAGAGTTTAGAAAAAATAAAGGATACGATTTTATTCTTTTGTTGATGTAATGTATATTTAGATAACGTATCAAAATTCCGTGACGTCAGAAGCAAGTGAAAACTGAACTCAAAAAAAACGTGAAAAATAACGTGCCTAATATTTTTTGATTATCTAATTGACGGATTAATTCGAGTTTTTGAGTCAAATACACTATTGTTAGATGGTAGCAATTCTTAACGAGTCTGCCTTGGGATAGGTCACCAAAGCTAAGTAACTCATGCTAAGGTCGGTCTGAAGATAAGTCTATTGCTTCAAAGTCAAGGTCGTTGTCGTATTGCTTACGGTCAGATCAGATGTCACACATCATATGCGACTGTAAGGCTCGCTCGTTCTTTTTTCAGAGAACCGCTCGCCAAAGCCCTAGGCATCGAAGCGACAGCCACAGTCTTCACCGCCACAGCATCCCAGGTGCTCGCAGCTAAATGTGGCTACGAGGTGCTGGCTGAGCTGGACTACGCTGATATGAAGAGGCAAGGCATCGACCTGACCGGCTGCCCCACGCCTTCTGCCAAACTCATGGGGATTAAGTTTAAATAGAGGTGGCTTTTTTGTAAAAAGGGTAGTTTTATTGAAGTGAAAACTTAATCTTTAGCATCGCTGTGATTTGAAAGTCGACGAAACGAAAAAGCGACAGTAAAAAGAGACAGATAATAATCATAAAATGTAACGTGGGTGAAAATGGGACAGAAAGCTCTATATCTTGAAACAAAATTTTTGAAGGTTTCTCTACTCTCGGGCATGCAGGCGGCGAGTAATGAGCGACTCGCTGTCCGACTATGGACCATGCCCGGGTCGACGGTGGATTGTGTTCCACGCGCGCAGTGTTACTAGCGACTCAAAATCTAACTTTATTTACTACACGAAAAGATATACATTTGCAGTATCGTTGCGTCACGTTACGTTGCGTCGCGTCTCGCTGTGAACTGACCGTAAAGCCTCTTTCAAGGACCCGCGGCGAGTTGGGCGGAGCGGAACGCCAGATACATAAGCATACGGTGATGTGCAGTGTTCAAGGAGAAGCGGATTTACAAGCGTTTATTTGATTTCTGGCGGAGGACGCCGCGAACACTATAAATAGAGAAAACAATTGACGTCGCGCAACACCCTCCGCCTGACGCGACGCTCCGAACGCGGCCAAAGGCGAAAAAAGAAAAAAAAAGTCGTAGGTTTTATAATTTATTACTTATGTCTTTTTATACAAACGTTTACAAAATAATATAAATGTTTTTTAAATCACTGTTCAATATGTACTTCTTTTATTTTAGCCCTAAGCTTATGCATTTTGAACGTGGTCTAAATAATCTGAGGGCACATCTAACTACAAAATGAGAAAAATATATGATTTTCAAATACTTATGACATTTTATTTCTTGGAAAAATTATAACTTGATAAAAATAAATGTTATTGCAAAACGACATTGTGCGCGTTAAGGCTGCGGTTCCACTGAGGCGGGGCGGAGCAGAGCGGAGAGAAATTCACCAATCACATGGCTTGAAATCCACATTTCTGCTCCACTCAAGTCTTAAACTCCACTCACCGCTCGAATAAGCCAACATTCTTATAATAATATAATAATTGTTACAGACATTCAGCCAAGCTATTATCCAAGGAATCTCTATTCTCTGTGAATCGACTCACACCGAGACGCGACGCTGCGCACACATTTCAATAGAGCAAAATCAAAACCTAACTTTATTTACTACACAAAAAGATACACATTCCACCGATCACGCGACGCAGTGCGGCCCTGCGCGCACCTGTTAATAGCTATTCAAAATCTAACTTTATTTACTACACGGAAAGATACACAATTCCAGACATTATATTGGTCTAGTCTGGACTTCAAAAGAGACAGTGACCTCTGAGTTTGTTTCGGCTGTTCTTCTCAGAGTAGTTAGGTACGAAACACCGGCCTCAACTAGTTTGTAAAAAGACGGCGTGTTAAAGTGTTTATTTATATAGTTACCTTTGCAAAAATAAATATCATTTCATTTCAGTATATACGCATCACGTCGCGTCGCGTCTCGGCGTGTACTGACCCTTAGTGCCCAATCGCACGAGCGTTTTTTCGGGCGTTAAAAAAACGCCGGAAACAGAACAAACGCATTTCCATGTATCTGTTCACACGTCAGCGCTTTTAAGACGCGGTGTTTTTTTCCGAACTGCATTTGATTTTAAATGCTGGGCGGTGACAGTTAAGTTCAATTTACCTTTTTGTTAAAACTCAGCGTTTTTTTAAGGCCCACAAAAAAAGCGTTCGTGCGAATGGCCTCTTACTGCTTTATCAGATTTGCGGACCCACTTGCTCAACTGTACTCTATTTTTATTTACTCTATGGTTACTCAACTCAAGCTAGTGTCGCCATCTACAAATATTTAATATAAAACACACATAATAAACACTTATTTAAATAATATAATTATTCATTTATTTAAGAAAACTTTGGTTTAGTGTACGTTACAAATTACAATACAAAATTTAATAATTATAATAAAAAATATTTTATTATATTTATACGGAAGGCTTCGTAAGTCCTTTGACAGTCGTTACGGGTAGACAGATATACAGAAAAATGAAAACCAGTCTAACCTTGGTAGACTAGATTGATTTCCAGATTTAGGAATCATTTGACCCTGATATTTAGGACGTTAAAGGACCGTCGGCAGGCCGGATTAAAGCCTTTGTCAAACTGACAGGCGATAGCGAACCGGACCGAGTCCAAAGCGATAACTAAGCGATACGAGACGTCAAACTGGTTGCAGCGAACCGAAGCCTGACAGTTGTATTAGCTGACTTTTTATGAACGACGTCAAACAGAGCAAACACGCCTTCGCCACGTCTTCGCATCGGTTCGCTTTCGCTTTTCTATGTGACTGGATTCAAACAATTCCATACATTACAAATAAAAACGTCTCGCTTCGTATTCGCTACGCCTGTCTGTTTGACAAAGGCTTAAATGCTTTAGCGGGCCGTACTTTGCCCATCACTGAATTAGACTGTCATTCCTAACGATCCTTCCTTAAAAAGAATTACAAAAAAAGCTTATTATGACAAAAGCACACCCTGTGTAATAATTAATTATAAGAAAAATTTATTATTATACGAAAAAATATTATGGCAAGATAGTCTTGTCACGTATTTAAATATTAAATTCTTAATGTATGTGATTATCACGACCTAAAGTTAAATGTAGTCAGGGAAATCATTTTTAACCGACTTTAAAAACGGAGGAGGTTCTCAATTATTACTTTAAGACAAGCGTGCTTCACCGTCGACCACATCATTGCTTACCATCAGGCGAGATAGTGGGCAAACAAGAGCCTATCACGTTATTTTTTTTTTAAACCGTCTATGTGTGTTTTGTTTGTTACTCGATTTCTTAGAAACGCCTGGACCGATTTGTAAAAATCTTATTCGGTCTCAAAGTGCATCCTTCCAAGGTAGTTATGTTCCCTTCAAGTCAAGATCTGATGATGGAAACCTGTAGAAATCGAGATAACTCTTCAAAAAAATACAGCAAGTAAACCGCGACATCTGCTATCGCATGTCTAAGCATTGTCTACACAATCACACAACATAATAATACGCCTGTACCCACTAAATAGGGTACAATAAACGAACTTTTTTAAATAAAATTAAACAATCGAACACCTTGAAGTGATAAAAACATACATTAGAAATGACTTAATAAACCTTAAATCAAATAAAGGAATAAATTACAGACAAAATTGGAATACAATTCATGGAATAGGTACTAAAGACAAGAAAAATATATTATTTTCATGCGATAAGTCTATTTATCTTTTCTAATACTATTGGAATAAGACATTTATGCTAAAATGAACTAAGCCACAGACTTATTTTAATTTAAATGAATTCAATTGCAACTACAATTCATATGTACACATCAAATAAAGCTTGTGAACACTGGCATAAGCTGATATATATTTTTAAAATTTTATGGAAAATATTGAACTGTTTTATTGTTTTGTATTTTTATTCTAAATCTATATTTTTAACCTTTTAAGCGCTTTGCTAAACATCAATTGCCGTGCCCCTAGCGCCCGGCTACGAATCGTGCTTGCCTCTTCTCCTTTCTTTATGATCCTTTTAAGCTCCGATTTGTAAAATATCATGGTGTACAATAAAAAGTATTCTATCTGTCTATCTACATAAATAGAGAGATATAGAATAGATGCAATAAAATCGAACAAAATAACAAAAATCGTGAATATTCTCTGTCGGATAAATACGACACGGGCGATAGGGGCTCGGAAATGTTTGTCGCATATATACGACTCAGGCGGTTAAAGGGTTAAATAAAGAATCTAAAAAGAAGAAGAAATCAAAATATAATCTATTGTAACAAAAAAGATTTCGATTTTTCAAAGTGATCGCATGTTTTTTTTATGTGTGTAAGTCAAGAAAATATGAATGCAGACAAAGCGTTCTTCCTGTATGCTATTATACTTAATGTTTGCGTAATTTGGCTGTATATTACATACAACCAAAGATAGCAATATTAGAAAACCGTATATAAGTTTCTTCATGCATGCTTTATTATGTCTTTTGTAGGCAACGTACGAAAGTTTTAAAAAAAATTTTTTTAAAGAACATTCGATGTGGATTAGTCCATTTTCGCACAACTGAAAAAATAGTATAGTGGTCATGGATTATCACCTATTAACACTAAATACTTTATTCGGCGTCTAAACACGTACACAAATCTACGTTTTTTATACAAAATACTTCATATCAAAAATTCTATTCTTAATTATAGACAAGCAGATACTAAAATAATTTCAAGAAAACAGGTCTGACGTTAAAAAGGCTATTTTTGACGCTGTAAAATGGTTTTTCAACGTAAGAATAGCCTTTTTCAGGCCCCTGTATCGATGATTCCCAATGTCCACTCAATTCGTACATCGCGTTGGTCACTTTGGTCACATACCTACTAAATATTTCCATTAGCCACAACTGGAGGACTGTGACACAATTTTAACTTAGTGTCCGCCACTGGTAGACTGTCAGTTCTTTTTTTAATTTTCTCAGTAACTCCTTTTAAACTATTTTTATCACTTACTTTGACTGAAGGCTAGTTATAGATTTTACAGTTAATTTATAAGTTTAGGAGTAAAGTACTGAGATTAAATAAAAAAAAAAAACTAAAATTATTTTAGATTTTTTTTTCACTGTCCACCGCTGTTGAACAATCTAGGTGGACAACGGGAATCATAACTTTGTATATCTAATAAATAATTTCGAGACGCAAAAAGATAATTTATTTATATTAAATCTTAAAATGGCAATACAACACAGTTTAATATGGAATAAACTTCGAAATAAACGCGAGATTAGAAAATAATACTTTAAAAAATTCAAGATATTTTAGTCCATTCCTTTTTACTGAAAGTCTAGTAATCTTACTTTAAATCGTCTGATGTTACTGATTTTTAATGTTGCCCCGCACTAGGAATTTCTCCTGTATCGTGGGTGCGTTTACAATCATTTAAACTTACATACACAAACAGCTGTCTCGGGTAAAACTATTTGTTTGTTCCGTGTTTTAATCTAACCAGCGATAGGCAGCCCAGTGAGAAATAAAAAAAAAAACCGCTAGAGGCGCTAGTGTAGCGTGAGGTCTGAAATGTCAGTCACTGATTTTAGGTGTGGGTTTATATTTTAAATTAACTTTAATTTGTGAATGTTTTGCAAGAACTCAGATTAATTATTGCTAATATGAGTTGCAGGTCAATGAATGAGGCAATTTTATAATTCGAAAGCTTATTTCCTCTTTTTTTTTTCGAATAAGACGAGACTACCCAACACTGCGGGCTGCTCTATGTTTTTACGGTATGGTGTTTAGGTTTTAAATAGGTATTATGATTTAAATGTGAAATTGTTGTTTTATAAAACTTTGGTAGCTATACTTTAGGACCTTACTCAACAGTGACGCCATCTGGTGAGCCAAAATACTCTAATTCAAAAATTAAGCAGTTGTACCGGGTCTGGTAGTTTTTATGTGAGCTTACCTACATAAAAAGCACCCAGGAATAATTCCTAGAGTAAGACAATGTTTTTTAGCAAAAAAAAAACGACGGGTTGCACTCTGGGAGTGCCGGCAGAAGTGAAAAATTGAATAGTAATAAACACACACGAACATTCGCGCAAGCGCCCTGCGCCGTCTTACGAATTTTCGATCAGGTTACGTGTCCTGACGCGAGTTTAACATTTTTTACCCATTCCAAAAAAAGTGTACAACGTCGTTAAAGAAGTTTTCACTTCAAAATTACACTCATGCTGTTTGCCTATAAAAGTGACTTAAGGTGATTCCTACGGAGGAATCGCCTTAATCTCATTTCAAGGCTATCAGAAAAAAGGATTAGGATTAACTATTTTAGATTTCGAGTAAATTTTCACACCATTTTATAATCTATGTTGTCTTTTAAAAATATTGCTCAAAGATCTTGTTATTTTTAAGCATTACATTTTAATAATACCAATGGCCTGTTTTATAATCTTCAGTTCTAGAATATAATGGACATTTACCGAGGTTGGTCTGTGGATGGGTGACCATGTATCATGGTGAGTTTCCTCCGTGCCTCGGAAAGCACGTAAAGCCGTTGGTCCCGGCTGTCATTTGGAGATCTTTGACAGTCGTTACTGTTAGTCAGAAGCTCGATGCTCTGACAACCAGCCTTACAAAGGTGTATGGTATTACCCTGTTACAGTTAAAACCCGGTTAAACTGGAAACCGGTCGAATTGGTTGTTTCATACAAAAGTGCAATAATATAGCTACACAGTCAAAATGTATGGAATAATAGTTTTTTTTTTAATAAATAATGAAAAATCTCTATGGATTCTAGAATTATGGGTTCATTTCATAGACAATGGATCTATAGATTACAAAACAGAGCAAGAATATGATTTTCAAACATTTTCATACAAACTTTTCATAGTTCACTAATACAATCATTAGAATTTAAAACGTGATATTTTAACAGTTTTGAATTTCCGATATTTCGGCATTCTTATAATACCATGATCATGATGGTAAATTCTTATGTTGTATGTAGAATTGATCCCGCCCTGTATGAAGCAGACACATACTCATACTGACTAAAATCCACCCAGTTCTTTCAATTGCCCCTTACGTTCCAGGGCCGGAATAATCTCTAAAGACATTACCGTAAGATAAGCAGTTTTTTCCAGATAAATCTGCATCAGTATCAATAAATTGGAAATTGTTTAAAAGTCGCGTGACGTGAGAACGATCTAAAAATTATAACGCGGTGTGACGTTTTGTGCGTTTTAAAAGCGTTGACTTTGTCCATTTTGGTTTACGTATTACGTAACAAAATAACTGACGGAATAATTGGATGTTTTTTTAGTTAGAAATATCTCGTTTTAAGTTCTAATTTTTTTTTTCAAGATCTTCGGCCACTTATTCAGTTTCTTTACTTCTTCAGCTTGTCGTTCAGCCAGTCAGCTGTGAGCTCGTCTATCTCTCTTACTTCTAGCAGACGAGGGGCACCCACTGTTGCTGCTAACGCTCTTTGTGTGCCGGCGTACATTACCTGTAACCAACATAATAATAACATCACTCCTCTTCATCAAGCCCATTTTTTTTTATCGTGGTAAAATCATCAAATGAGTCCTCCCACCCAGGGCAGAGCGGGAGGGACTGTCAGACTTGTACTTACAATCCCTGCAGGCTTTGGCCCTCTAAAGAGGGTCATTTTGCAGACACTCTTTGAGGCGCGCGTAGAACACAACGCGCCGTCGACCCGGGCATGGTCAATGGTCGGACAGCGAGTTGCCCATTACTCGCTAGTGCGCCTACGGTGGCCGGAGATCGTCTGCCGATGTCCGTCGCCGTGGGCGACGGACATCGGCAACCACTGCGGCTGGGTTGGAGGGAGGACGCTATCCTCTCCCTCACGTGGCGCGCCACCTCCATCGCTAGCATAACTGCTTCGCAGAAAGTAGCGACTGCCTTTAACTCCGTCTCGCCCCGCAGCATGGCCTCGACCACTGCCGAGCGCGAGAGGTCTCTGCCTATCACCGTCGTGAGGACACGGCGGTGCTCTGCTGCGCGCGGGGCAGTCCTGTACCGTATGCTCCACCGTGTCCTCCGGAGGATCCTCGCAGTGGTGACACCCAGGCGTTTCTTCCCACCTTATTAGACACAGGTACCTCCCGAAACTTCCGTGCCCGGTTCATTTTTTCTATGGAAGGACGCGTGCTATGGATGCCTGCTATGGATCGTCTTCCCTACTAGCGATACATCGCATAGCTCGAGCTGCGCATCTTCCTCGCGTAGCTATTTTGCGGCGGCGATCTTCATAGCACATCTTACTCGCACCGCTACATAGCTTAGCATCAGTGGAAACGATCACATAGTTTCGTAGCTCAGCTTTTACATTCTCGCAGCATAGCTGCATAGCACATTTCTGGTGGAAACGCATTGAAAATGGAAAATTTAGGATTTTAATGTGGGTTGGTACGTTTTTACAACAAAAAAAAAACGTGTGACATAAAATTAATCGTATTATATAAACCACATACCTGTAACTCCATATGTGCGTCTCGAGGTGTATAAAAGATGAAGCACATAGGAAACGACACGCGACCATCATCGTGGTCCAGTTTGTAACTGAAATTATACAGAAATACATACAAAACTTATCACAATAATAACATGGGAGTGATCACCACATTCACACGAAGTTCTCCAAGATATTATCTACACTAATATTATAAAGTTGAAGTTTATTTGGTTAATCTCAAGAACGACTGTTTCGAATTAAAAAAAAATAGGCTATTTATTGAATTATTTTACGACATAATATGTGTTACATCTGGGTTAATTACTTTGGCTGTAATATAATTATACACGCAGAAACTTTTGATACTTGCCGATTTACTCCTACTGTACTAATTAATATTAACAGTTATCGTGAACATAGTATTGTTAAAGTCGTGATATTTCAAAATGGAAATTTTGACAATCTGTTGAAATCTAATCTATCTAATCTTATCTTAGAATAGGAGCAGTCATTTCAAAAGAAAACCACTTATTTATAAAGAATACTTCAAAACAACAAACAAAACCAATCAAAAGCATATGCTACGTGCAAAATCGGTGGTGGGGACTATCAAATTGATCACAGCGTGTTGGGACAGAGATGTGAAATAACTAATCGCAGAGTGAAGTAAATGTCAAGTTTAATTTGCACCACAACCTTTTTAAGTACTTTCTTAAGTTTTATTTAATTTTTAATGAAAAACGAGCCGAAAATGTTTTGCAAAATATCTAACTGGCTCAGTAGTTTGGCTAATGTGGTTACTAGGAGGTGCTGTCATCACGCACAGAGTATATTTAAGTTAAAAAGAAACTTTTTAAATCAAAGAGCTTTGCCATGAGCATTTTATTGCTTGTGACTCACCTATAGACAATGAACCGTGGCTGATGAGACGGCAAGATATCCTGTAGCTCCTCTAGCTCTACATTCTCCAACTCCTCGTCTACTTCCAAGGTCTGTTTCTCTCTGTTTACCTGGAAATTTATAGAGAAGAGAGATTAATATGACAGGCCTTTTGGTCTAGTAGTTAGTGACCCTGACTGCTATGCTGGAGGTCGTGGGTTCGATTCCCACCCAGGACAAATGTTTGTGTGATGAGCACAATCATTTTTTCTGTGTGTCTGGGTGTAATTTATCTATAATATGTATGTATTTAGAAATATATAAGTATGTTTATCAGTTGTCTAGTACCCATAACACAAGCTCTGCTTAGCTTGGGACTAGATGGCGTTGTGTGATAGTTGTGGAATATTTATTTATTTACATATTTAATATTGTCATTAATTTCATCATTGAGAATTGTTTTCTCTGAGATAAACAAAAAAAAAGTAAAACACAATAAAAATGTTTTTGAAGACATCAATATGAACTTAGTTGTGCTAAAATGGGCCATCCCTGAAAATTGACAAATTATGTCATAATAATAAAATTATTGTCTAAAGCAAAATCTGTCTCATATTATTTGAAATGTCTGCTTCAAATACATTTAAAATTTTGGGAGAAATGTTATGTGGCTTGGTACATTTACAGAAGGTACACTAATATTTAATAATTGTTTTTTTTTTTTTTTAATGTTTCCCTTCACTAAGTATTTCTCCAATATAGTGGGTGTGTTTACAAACATGTAAATTTACAAACAGCCAAACCCAGGACCACTAATACACCATACAAAATATGTGTTGTGTGCGGGAATTGATCCTGCAACAGATGATCTCTCAGCCACTGTGCCAATCGTGACACAGGTTTTTGAGAAAATCGCAGACATGAAATACACACAGATAAAACACAGTACCCTCTTCATTGAAGTTGGTTGAACTTTTATATGACTAAGTTCACATATTGTCAATTCAATATGAATCACTCGGACCAATAAAATAATAAGTAAATCCCGTGGCTAGTACTTTATATATCATTTTTATGACGTAATTACGAAGCGGAGATACGCACCAATGACTCAGGTTTAATGAAGCCCATCTTTCCAATTTAACTACGGAAAATACCAATATATACCAATTTCATGTGAAGAAGAATGGTTATAGGAATTTTTTAGATAGATAAACAAGGAAATATAGTAAACGGAACTTGGAAAAGTATAATCGTAAATACCTTTAATATAAGCGCAGAGTTCGAAGTATGCTTCTGAAATCTGAACTTCTTTAACACTTCCTTCACATCGTCTGTTATGTCGCAAACGTTCACGTTGTGTGCCGACATGTTTATTTATCGTGTTTAATAAAAAAATAAACAATAAATACAGGAATTATTCGTAGCGATGTTTACGTCGACGATATGACAAGTGACGTCAACGCCCTTGACAACGATAGAGGTGGGAAGTGTTCACGGTTGATTAGTTAGTCGATCGATTACGTTACGACAATAAAACACATTTTTTAGAATGTTCGACTGATTTTTTGCAAGTAGGAAAGGACATTTCCTATTCAGTACTAAACGCCAAATGACTAATGCTGCTTGAAATATATACATGTTTGTTAAATTCGTCTCTGTGACAGCAAACAAATAGCTTGCATAAGTTAAAAACTGAATTTTAATTATTACTCATTGCAGTCCAATGTAATGGGTTAGACTTTAGTCGTTGCAACGTGCAGCTGATGAAATCAAAACACAACAACTATAATTATGTCACTAAAACACTGTATGAAAACCAGCTAATACGCTCGTGTACTTAATTATTCCAATGACTTTATAACAAGACTCTACTTTGTGTGCTTTTACAAATCATAATGCTTTGTATTCTTGATCGTAATTACCTTAAAAGAAAAATGTGACCTTTATCCTTTTAATACAGTTTTCACGGTTGAATGATCTTTTTGTCAACAAAACTTTGAGTCGAGCAAAGTTTCGCAAAAGAACTACTCTACTCATTCGTTCATAAACCTATAATATTAGAACATGAAAGAAACACTTTTAACTATAGACTGTCCAACAGCCTCACAATTCAGTTAAATACAAAATCTAGATATTTGTTAAGAAGCTTAATATCTATCAGAGGATAGCTTAATTTAAATATTCAATAAATAATTACGTAATGACTTCGTTAATGTTACAAGAATAAGATGTACGGAACGTAAATGTCAACTTGACATATTGAAATGAAAAGTACATTTTCCTGCTGTTCACAGCGTTAGAGGCAATTTTTTGTTAAAATTATCAATAAACAAACTATAAAAAATAGTTTCGATAAATTTCCAGTAAACTAATATCTTCCTTTTTGTATTTTATATAAATTTTATCTTAGATTCTGGTGTATAAACGTGAAATATCGAAAGTTGTTTGTCCGTGATAAAAAGTAGTTTATAATTTTATCGGTTTTCTGCAATAGTGTATGTTTAGGCGGCCTAAATAAAGGTCAACAGCATTGTGGAGGATTCTGCGGTGATTGTAAGTATCGTAAACCACTTGTATTTAGCGATAATTCTGACATAAACATTGTATAAAGTAGCATAACAAGAATTTCTGTGAAACCTCGATCGTGAGCAACTTTCTCATTGTTTGTGTGGTTTTATTGAAAAAAAAATGTGCAAACGTCAGTTTAGATGGTCTATCGTTATAATTATCTATAGATATTATGCATAATTCTTTCAGATTACACAATTTTAAAGGATTAATTGGTTTAAGATAAGAAATCAGAACTAAATCTTTTAATGTCTTAATGATATCGCCTTTGTGAAGAGTTAGTGACCTAAATATGCTAATGAGAGTGTATTGGACCTTGATTTATCTATGGAAGGTTTCATTTTAGACGTTTTGTGCTCAATGGCTGTCATTTACATATTGACTAACAAAGGTATTTATAGCACTTAACAACCATAGAAAAAAAAATTTTTTTACTTTATTTATATTATTTTCAAGCTAGACAGGGCTTAAGTCTAGACTAGCAAAGGATAAATAAATAGATCTACTTTCAGCAGTTTTTTTAAGGTCTAAAAATCATTGAATGAGTCCTTTCACCCTGGTGGAGAGTCTGTCTCACTCTTTCTGTGTGTGTGCATATCAAATAAATATTTTTCTATTTTATTCTGTTCCTTCATATGCCGTTCTGTGTTCCAAAGCCATGCTATCTTGCTTGGGTCGCGGGACTTACCCATTACCGTGACCCTGGTACGTAAAGGGCTAGTGAAGGACACTGTGGATTTTAGTCAGTACAAGTCTGACAGTCCCTCCCGCCCTGCCCTGGGTGGGAGGACTCATTTGATGATTTTACCACGATAAAAAAAAATGCTATCTTGCTTAGACTAACCCAATTCCAGCAGAATCAGTACTTATCTATGTATTTCTAAAAGTGCTGATACACATCTCTTGCATGTATTTAATTTTGAGCTCTGTTACTAAGGAATTATGATTGATTTTCAATTATTAGAAGATTTTCAATAAAGGTTTAATTTGAATGCAAATCCTGAAAGATGTATTGATGAGAGGACTGTTTTTCATGAATTTGCTTTTTAAAAACTGTTTATTTACAGCACTATAATGCATTTCATTTTAAGCTCTGTGATTTAGAAATTATGACTTTTTGAATGCAAACTCTACTGACAGTTGTGTTACTTCAAAGAGTTTATCTAAGTTTACATGGTCGTGAAGTTCGCTCGAGACGTTTGTTCGCAACCAAACTCTGTCGCACCAACTCTGGCGCGCGCTCACCACTGCACCGACTAGTCGACACTTACAATAAGCATTTCAGTTCAATCGACATTTTGTTTCTTGGCAAAAATGTATTTAAGAACGAAATAATAACTGCTTTGAGAGATGGACGTTGAACCTAAATTATATATTTAGTACATACTAATATTAGCTCTAATTCGATCATGTAATTAGTTTTTAATCAACAGCTAGCTATTATTTATTGTAATCTGTGAATAACGCCGTTAGTAGTGTATTTGTTACTTCTGTTCTGAACTGCATTGTGTGTAATCTTTAGTATACTGCTGTTTGTTGTTCCTAATAAATAAATAATTTAAAAAAAAAGTAACTGTTCCCCGCGGTTTCACCTTCGCTGCTCGGCTCCTATTTGTCATAGTGTGATAGCCTATAGCCTACGTTGATAGATGGGCTATCAAACATAAAAATAATTTTTGAATTCAATCCAGTGGTTCCTGAGATTAGCTTGTTCAAACAAACAAACTCTTTAGCTTTATAATATTAGTATAGATTTCTTCGTTCTAATTAAAATATTAGAAAGTTTTTAAGAGAAAGGCAACACGGTTAGCATAGTGACTGAGTGATTGGACTGCTGCACTGCATGTCGCGGATTTGATTCCCGCACGTAGAAAATATTAGTATGATCTACAAGTAGTTTTCCAGGTTTGGGCGTTTGTGTATGTGAGTTTGTATGTTTGGAAACGCACCCATGATATAGGAGAAATTCCTAGTGTGGAACAAAGATTTGAAGTAAATGATGCTGTGACATCTGACAAGGGAGAATTGAAGAAGAAAACTTGTTGCGACAACCACAAGTAATATGGGATAGCAGCAAGAAGATGATGAGTATATTAATGTTGTTGATTAGAAAGTTATTAAAGGGTATTCTCTGGGATATCGTCCAACTTCATTGTCTCGGCACTTTTCTGGTGTTTGCCACTCTAGATTCTGGTGCACAGGTTGCAGTGGCTTTTTTTTACGTGGCAAAAACATCAAATGAGTCCTCCCACCCAGGGCAGAGCGGGAGGAACTGTCAGACTCGTACTGACTAAGATCCGCGGTGTCCTTCAATAGCCTTTTACTTTCCGGGGTCACGGTAATTCGTACAGTCTCGCGACCGAGTTGCAGTGGCTTGAGAATAGTATGGTGGGTTTGTCCCGAAAGTCCCTCAAAAAGTTGTGATTGCACAGCTCTAGCTGGCATTTAATTTTGACCTATGTGTCTAAGAAAATATGATTCATTTTCAATTACAGGCAAAATTTTAGTACATGTTTTAGTTTTTTTGATATGTGTCTCCGAAGAATTCCCTCTTCAGCTAAATCATTAGGAAGTTGTAAAAAGCAGATATATCTGGAAGATATTATTTTAGAAGTTTGTCTATTAAAAATTGTTGATTCATGTGCAAGCAAAGCCGTGGGCAAAAGCAGGTATTTGAACAAAATGACAGCTGTTTTTTTTTTTTTTTTTTTTCTTCTTTGGCAACGAGTGGCTTGACTACTCTGCCAGTGTCATGTGGCGACGGCTACGTAGCGAGTTGAGCCGTCGGACTTTAAACTTCAAGGTAGCTTATGTTAGTAGCTGCAAGGACGAACACATGTGTTAGTATGTATTAATATTCTAATCTACAATAATATGTACAGACATATATAAAATACATAATAAACAAAAATATAAGCAATCACGCACCAATTAAAATTTTAAATCGTTTTCATTTATAAAGGTTGCAAGGATATGGATAATTTTGGGGGAGAAATGGGATAACAGGCAATGAAAGTTAATTGGAAGAGGAATGTTATTTTTGGAGATTTTATGGTACAAGTCGAAAGAATTGGAATTTAAGGAACAGGAAAAGAATATGTGGTCCAAAGTACCTTCCGCAAGACCGCACTCGCACAGGGAATTGTCCCGAACACGTATTTTGTTCAAGAATACTGGGCTACAACAATGGCCGAGTCTAAGTCTACACAGGGTCGAAACAGTTCTCTTAGACAATTTGGGGCATTTGAAAAACCAAGGTTTGCGCTGGATATCAGGCTGAATGGCTGCGTAGTAGACGCCCTTGGTTTTTGAGGAGTTGATCCAGTATTTGGTCCACGACTCGTACAACTTGGGTTTGGCCCCATTTCGCAAATCATAGTTATGAGCTACGTAGTGCTTTCGATCAGCTGGATACGATGTGGCATACTTTGCTAACGAATCAGCGCACTCATTGCCAACAATTCCTGAGTGACCAGGGATCCAAGCTATCTCGATGTCCAAGCCGCTTTGGGAGCAATCAAATAACAAGTTCTTAACATCTGTAACAATTTGACTATGAATTTTACTATGAAATTGATTTTGCACTATGGCCTGAATACTACTACGCGAATCGGAGAAAATGACTGACCTTGTTATTTGATGGGATTTGATGTAATGTAAGGCTTCCAAAATGCCAATACATTCGCCTGTAAAAACTGAGGATGCTGGTGGGCATTGAAAAAGTAAAGCGATTTTAGAATTTTGAAAATATATTGCCACACCTGTACATTCCGTTTGGGATAATTTTGAAGCATCTGTAAAGAATAAATTCCATCCTTCCCAATAACGCTTAAGAGCCAACTCAAAGTCGCCCATCGCACTTTGGGAATTCTTAGAAAGACAGCTGTTTTAAATATGTGCAGGCTCCAGAAAGTCAACCTACCCCAACCTGTTAGATTTTACCAATTGAACATTAACCTTCCACTATTGTGATAAGGTTGAAAATCTATTAAGGAGATTTGACAGATTGAAGTAGGTTGATGTGCTGGCGTCTGTACATTCAGAATTTCTGATTAATCCATTATTCTAGTGTAAACAGCTGAAATATAAACAAATATTTTTTCAAACACAATGTAGGAAACAATAGGAAATATGTTGTATTGTGTTAAATTGTGTGTTTAGTCTTCAAATCTTTATTGATTACTAAGGGTCGACTCACACCAAAAGAGCGGCGAAGGGCAACGAAGCGGAGCGCAGTTTCAGTGTCATATGAATTTAAACTTTATTTTCATTAAAATAACATTTATTATCGCATGAGAAACTCGAACGAGTCGCGGGAATGCCCGCGGATCCGCGGGCATTCCCGCGACTCTTTCGAGTATGAGTGCGATAGTAAGAATGAGTATTATAGTAATGAAAATAAAGTTTAAATTCATATGACACTGAAACTGCGCTCCGCTTCGTTGCCCTTCGCCGCTCTTTTGGTGTGAGTCGACCCTAATAATTGTATTTGTGAGTAAAATGAAATGGAACAGGATAGCAAGAAAATTGTAAACAATCTCATTAATCTGTGCGGGTTGGTAGATGTCACATGTCTTCGAATTTTTGGATACTCCGGTATCCCTCTAGACGGCCAAAGCCTGCCAGGGTCGCGGGACTGTACGAATTACCGTGACCTCGGAACGTAAAGGGCTATTGAAGGACACCGTGGATTTTAGTCAGTACGAGTCTAACAGTCCCTCCCGCTCTGCCCTGTATGATTTTACCACGATAAAAAAAAAGGATACGCCGGTATCCTCACGATGTTTTCCTTCACCGTATTTAAGAGCAGTGGTGATGAAATAAATTACTAATAAAGTAATGCGCCTGGCTGGATTCGAACCCAAGACCTACAACTCGTAAGTCGGGGCCGATACCACTGGGCCACCATCCATTATTATAATCATGTAGCATATATTTTATTTTGGACGAAGTTTTTGTCAGTTTTTTATCTTTCCGGTTTCGGCCGCGTGTAGCGTCCCACGCAATTGTACTATGAAGATAAAAATATCCTATATCCAAAAGCCGGTCGCGGGACTAACAGATTACCGTGACCCCGGTACGTAAAGGGCTATTGGAGGACACCGTGGATTTTAGTGAGTACGAGTCTGACAGTCCCTCCCGCCCTGCCCTGGGTGGGAGGACTCATTTGATGATTTTGCCACGATAAAAAAAATAGCCAAAAGCCACGCGGTGGAGCATGCGGTGCTGGTCTGCGCCGCTTGGGCAGAGCACCGCTGTGTCCTCACGGAGGTAATAACGACAGCCTCATTCGATCGGCACTAGTTGAGGACACGCTGCGGGGCGAGACGGAAAGGGAAGCTAGTCAACTCCTACGAAGCAAAAAGCGGAGGTAAAAGACATCCTCCACTTCATGATCCAGCCGGTAGACGCCCAGGGCGTCAGACGTCATGAGCCGATTTCAAACATAGCAGGCGCGAGCATGCGGCCGGTCAATATTGGGTATCTTGCCGTCCGATCAGAATTTAGTCAGTACGAGTTGACAGTCTTCCGCTCCAACTAGTGCGGGAGGTCTCATTTAATAATTTTACCGTCTTAAAAAAAATAACTATCCAAAATCAAATTTAAGTATGGCCACAGAATGCCAGCATTGTCAGGGCCAGCTGTGAACCAAATATTTAAACCTCTTCAGGCAGATAGACAGAAATACTGTCAAATTATACCAATATTCGCTTATATTAGCTTTTATGACAAATCTTTTACAGTCGAAGCAGTACGGCTATGGAATGCCCTGCCCTTGTCAGTAAGGCGGGCTCAAACCTTGTCCACGTTTAAAAATCTGATAAAAAACCACTATTTCTCTCCTGAAACGTGTGGCTAAAATCTTTCTTTGTTGATTATTTTTATATGTATATATATATATTTAAAATGTTTGTTTGTATGTATTTTATGTGCAAATTGTACACCTCCGACTACCAACGGTATTTTTTTCTCCTTTCTCATAAATCCATCCAAAGGTTGTCTTGAAAAGATCCCTTTTAGCGATAAGACCGCCCATTGTGTCACCCTATGTATAAGATATACTCTGTACCAATAATTTATATGGTGTGCATAATAAAGTGTATTCTATCTATCTATCTATCTATATTCGAAATAAAGACAGATCTTTACTTTAGCATTAAAATATTAAAAGTGGTGTAAAGTTATTTAAAATTTTAATTTCTTTGTTTCAGATTGAGTATTTAATAATGGACTGGACTAACTGTGAAGTTTTGTGATTTTAAACTGTGAGAGGAGGGAATATCACCATGGCTACTTCACGTAAGTTCCTGTTTTTTTGAAAATATAACTCATCATCTTCCACGGCTAGTAATGGGTGACTCGATGACCGATCATAGATTATGCCCGGGTCCACGGCGCGTCGTCTTCCACGCGCGCTGTTAGAAATCTGACGGGGCTTAGAGGGCCAAAGAC
Organism: Agrotis puta; assembly: GCA_943136025.2. Taxonomy (NCBI): domain Eukaryota; kingdom Metazoa; phylum Arthropoda; class Insecta; order Lepidoptera; family Noctuidae; genus Agrotis; species Agrotis puta. Next base: position 751,730 of record OW964195.2, on the reverse strand, counting down.
TGACAAGTATTAGCGACGTTGCCATCTTTCAGAATACGCGCTCTTAAGTATTTTTTTGGAATTATAAAAAAATACGTGTCTAATAATTTTCATTGAGCAATAACATACTAAAATATCGACACTTAAAAAAAATACCAAGCAGATATTTTAGCGGTTTTTATCCGACCTTAAAAAGGAGGCGGTTATCAATTCTGTCGGATATTTTTTTTTATGTTGCATATTACTCGATCCTTAATGATTAGTTTAGCATCGTAATAACCCTAAGTCTAATAGAAAACACAACACATATCTGTAATTAAACCGCGCATAATTAGTTACTTCGATAACAGCAGACCTTCGATATGTGATGGGCGTTTATTGTTTGTATGGAAATGTGTATGACTCATACAAATGTATGTACATCTTGATAGAATAGAGGGACAAGGAAATATAATAACATATAGTTTAAGTTATATTATCAACGTTAAATAAGGAAAAATGTCGCGAGAAAACCAAGGAATGTCCTAGAAATAAAGTACCTACTCGTATCGTAAGACGTGATATGTCAAAAAGAGTGTCCATGGAGTTTTTTGCCCGTTCTTCTCCATAGAGATCTACTCCTTGGAATGGGCATCTTCGGTACTTTCAGAATTATTATGTCTTGTGACTGGCACTGTAGCACCATAATTTTGTAGTTATTCATTATATTTTTTACGTCTTTGATTATTCAAAAGTGCCTGTAACTGGCCTAATTGAAATAAATGCTCAAAGCATTTATTTCAATTAGGCCAGTTACAGGCAATTCATTTTGATTTTGATATCCATTTTCCAGATTTTTTAATTTTCTATCCGGTAACCCTACTCTAGGACTTACTCCTGTGGTCGCGGGACTGTACGAATTACCGTGACCCCGGAACATAAAGGGCTATTGAAAGACACCGTGGATTTTAGTCAATACGAGTCTGACAGTCCCTCCCGCTCTGCCCTGGGTGGGAGGACTCATTTGATGATTTTACCAAGATAAAAAAAAAGACTTACTCCTGTATCGTGGGCGCGTTTACAAACATTTAAACTAACATACACGAATACCTAGACCCGTAACAACTACTTGTGGGTCATACAAATATTTGTTCCGTGTAGGGATCGAACCGTTTAGTCCACTCTCGACCCCTCGACCCCTAAGAAAAGATTTGCTCATTGGTTTCCTCTCAACCCCTAAACATAGTCCACTCTCGACCCCAAGGGGGTGAGAATTAATTTTCATACAAAGGAATTGCACGTTGAGTCCACTCTCGTCCCCTAGTACGATAATTAATATTTTGGTACAGTGACGACGCTGGGCCAAAGTTTACCCTCTTATCCTTACTTACAAAATCCTTTTTAAATTAGTGTAGATTAATACTTTTAATTAAGTATAATACTTTTAATTAAGTATTACCTGTTACAGATGAAGCGACGGAAATGCTGGAGAAGAAACCTCCGTAAGTACAAGTTATTTAGCTTTTTAGTTTTAATATTAATCTGCTCTATATTCGCAATACTTTTTTCCAAAGATATGTTTCAAAAAATTACCTTGTAATTTAACTTGTAACACTTCGCAAGAGTTTTACTGTACGTTCGTTTTAAAATCAGTCTCAATTAAACACTTGTTTAAAGTTTATATTTGTTTGTTTAAGTGAAAATTATCATGCCTACATCGGAAACAAAGATTTGGACACAATATACATTATGTTTGTTTTGCCATTTAGTATAACGTCTATCTGAATTTGTCACGCACAAAGTTTTGATGTAACATTCATTGTGATTTCATGGAATACAAAAATTAAACTACGTCTGAAAAACCCAGTTTTATAGACAGCTTCGCTCCATACTGAAGATTCATAAAACATACCATAAAAGTGCGACATTATTGCCATGAAAATAAAAGCTCTTCGAGCTCTTATTTCACCATTGTCTTCCCTAGCTGACCTTGGAACATAAAGGACTATTGAAGAAGACCGTGGATTTTAGTCAGTACAAGTCTGACAGTCCCTCCTACCCTGCCCTGGGTGGGACGACTCATTTAATGATTTTATAAAGATAAAAAAGAGGCTCCGACTGCATTTAACTTGCGTGTTTCAAAACATTTATATTACGTCTTAGCAGATATACTCACAGAGCTAAACATTACGTCATTTACAATATTGTGACCTTTCAATTTGTTCAGATGTAACCTTTAATTTCTTGTGTACTGAAACAGTTGGAAAGGGGAATTGAAAGACACGTAAAAGAACACATAATTACCATAAAAACCCGTAAAGGAAACAATGACAAGGAAATCAGGGTGTCCTAGATACAAAACTTCTAAAACATCTCATCCGTGGCCCGCACAGACACACTGATCGAAGTCTTTAGGGTCTGTGGAACAGGTGACGAGAAGACCCGAGGAAGCTTACCAAACGCCGTCCAACCCAGTTGAATTCTTCAGTTAGCTTCATTTCAAACACGTTTTTTTTGGATTTACAGAGCCAGACAATAATTATGAAAATATTTCACCTAATGATTTATTGCACTAATTCTCATATCTGTGTTAGCCAGTGAGCCGAAACTATCGTTATTGTTTAACAGATAATGTTGATAGGCCGATTGTCTTGGTATGTGCGAGCAGTTGGCAACTACTGCGGCATTGTATCACGACTGAAAGACTAGAAGGGGTAGGCAGGAACATCATCTGCTTGCCTTTTCCCAACTATATCGGGCTTCCAGTCGAACCAGATGCAGCTGAATATCAGTATTTTACATGGAGCGACTGCCTATCCGACCTCCATAACCCAATAACTGGGTAATACGATACCCCATCGCAAGACTGGTTCTCAGACTTCTAACTAAGAGTAACGACTGTCAAAGATCTACAAATGACAGCCGGGGCCAACGGCTTTAGGTGCTTTCCGAGGCACGGAGAAAACTCGCTATGACAGATGGTCACCCGTTGACAGACCAACCACAGCAAGCGCGGCTTAACAGGGAAGATCGGCCTGTGCGGCTGTATTTATTTAACCACGAGCTCCTCGAGGGGTAGGAAGGAATGCGATACAAAGTTTTCCTTGCATTTTCTAAGCGGAGGGTAATTTGTTTTGCTTCTTTTTGTAAAGGTTTTACCCTTAGCTACAATGTAGTCCGCGGGCATGCGGGCGGCGAGTAATGGGTGACTCGCTGTCCGACCATGGACCATGCCCGGGTTGACGGCGCGTTGTGTTCCACGCGCGCCTCAAGGAGTGTCAGCATAGTGACGGGGCCCCCCGTAGAGGGCCAAACCTGCCGGGGTCGCGGGACTCGCGAATTACCGTGACCTCGGTACGTAAAAGGCTATTGAAGGACACCGTGGATTTTAGTCAGTACGAGTCTGACAGTCCCTCCCGCTCTGCCCTGGGTGGGAGGACTCATGTGATGATTTTAACACGAAAAAAAAAAGCTACAATGTAGCCCAGAAGTAAATGTGAGACCTAACATGGAGCGGGTTCATCCAGAAATATATTCTTACCATTATTTGTAAATGTGTTCTTTATTATATAAATAAACGATTATTTATTTATAACTCGCTGTTTCCCGCGGTTTCACCTGCTACTCGGCTTCTATTAGTCGTAACGAGATATTATATAGCCTAGACTGCCTCGACAAATAGACTATTGATTACAAAAAGATTTTTTCTATTCGAACCAGTAGTTTGTGAGATTAGCGCGTTAAAACAAACAAACATGTTCATCTTTATGATTAGTATGATTACCGATTTTTCGAATAATGTTACGAGCTACTTCATTTATCCGTGACCGACCATCTTTTAAACTTTCTTATAAGACAAAAATAAATGCCAGTATTGTGTGATATACAGGCATTGCAAATTAATCCAAACTATAATATTATAAATGCGAAAGTAACTCTGTCTGTCTGTCTGTCTTTTCTTCACGCCTAAACTACTGAACCGATTTGTGTGACATAGTTTGGAACTTGAGAAAGGACATAAGATAATTTTCACTATTCCACGCGAACGAAGTCGCGGGCAAAAGCTAGTTTATTAAAAGTCATAGAATTAGAAATGAAACGCCTACTGAAATCATTAAAGCAACATGTTGTTGATATGCCACTAAAAACTTTGCTATAAAAATAATGACAGGTGAAACAAATCTTCACGCCTGGAAGTCTCTCAATGAACTAGGTACAGTGGTGTACCCTTTTTTTATGTGGTAAAGTCATCTTATGAGTCCTCCCACCCAGGGCAGAGCGGGAGGGACTGTCAGACTCCTACTGACTAAAATCCACGGTGTCCTTCAATAGCCCTTTACGTTCCGTGGTCACGGTAATTCCTACAGTCCCGCGATCACAGTGGTGTACCTAATAGAATAGTACCACGAGCTACACGATAACTAGCAAATGCTTGCACTGACTGGACAGGTCCACTCAAATCTGTGTGGTTCTTTCTTCAAAAGACCATCTCAGACATTAACATAGGCAGGTGGAGTCTGAACTAGGCAGTGGTGTAATATAATAGTACCACATTTTGCCACTGTTTTTTTTAAATACTCCAAAATGAGAACGACTGTCCTATATTTTTGGGCCGAAAATGATCAAGACTCTCTGTCTTCCTGGGTGATGCGGAAATGACTGTCAGTCTTGTACTGACTAAAATCCACGATGTTCAAAATGATAGAATCAGGCTTTCATCATCATCATCCACAGCCCGTCTTCACCCACTGCTGGGTATAGGCCTCTCTTTGCTTGTGCCAAGCTCCACGGTCTCGCGCCAGCCTCATCCAGGACACTCCCGCAATGGCAACAATGTCGTCTGCCCATCTCGCCACCGGACGGCCAACACTTCTTTTTCCACTCTTTGGACCAGGCTTTACTTTGCGTATAATACACTAGCACTTTTCCCGCGACTTCGTCCGCGTGGGTTACGTACTTTCCTAATTCCCCCTTTTAACCCCATTAAAGGTTAAATTTCCAAAAACCCCTTCTTAGTGCTCCCCTACATTATAATAGGAAGCCGTGTGCAAAATTTCACATTCCTAGCCCCAGTAGTTTCGGCTGTACGTTGATATGTCAGTCAGTCAGTTCTCCTTTTATATATATAGATGACAATAAACGTCGCCCTCATGCACATGCACATGTGGGAGGGTGGGACTGCATCCTGCATCCAAGCCTGAATTTTTGTCGCGGAATTAAATCTAGATATTTTTCTTAGAATTTAATCCACGGTGTTCTTTCAATAGCTCTGTACGTTCCAGTACCTGTTTAGATACGCGGTGATATCTTAAGACAGTTCCGCGACCCCGACAGTTGTTTGTTTGTTGTTGTTTTGTTGTTTTTTTTTAACCTTGCAGATTGACTCATGCGATTCTTATTATCTGAACTAATATTAAAAAGTTGTAGAGTTTGTTTGTTTGGTTGAACGCGTTAATCTCAGAAACTACTGTTTCGAAATGAAAAAATATTTTTGTGTTTAATAGTCAATTTATCGAGGGAGGCTATAGTCTATATAACAGTACGCTACGATCAATAGGAGCTGAGCAGCGGTTGAAAAGGTTTTTGTTTTTTTTTATACACTTGGTATTTCTCCTGTGATGTTACCTACATCACAGGAGAAAACCTTTACAAACATAAAACCTCACATACACAGACACCCAGACCCAGAACAACTACTAGTATGCCATCATCATCTGCTTGCCTTTTCCCAACTATATTGGGGTCGGCTTCCAGTCAAACCAGATGCAGCTGGATACCAGTATTTTACATGGAGCGACTGCCTGACGGACCTCCACAACCCAGTAACTGGATAATTCGATACCCCATGGTAAGACTGGTTGTCAGACTTTATAGCTTCTGACTGACAGTAACGACTGTCAAAGATCTACAAATGACAGCCGGGACCAACAGCTTTACGTGCATTCCGAGGCACGGAGGAAACTCGCTATGACAGATGGTCACCCATTCACAGACCAACCTTTGCAAGCGCGGGTTAACCCGGAAGATCCTCCTGTGCGGCTGTATTTATTTAGCCACGAGCTCCTCGGAACTACTTGTATGTCATACAAATATTTGTTTCGTGCGGGAATCAAACCCGCTACACGCTGCGCAGCAGTCGATCCAGCCACTGCGCTAACTGTGCCGTCAAATAAGAATATAAGTGTACTGTAGAGTACTGTATACCTCTTGTATCATTACGTCGCGTCGTGAACTTCCAATACAACTTGCTAAATCTTTATCTTTTGTCATTGAGCCCTTGTGGCTAACGGATAGACATGATTGTTTCTGAATACAATTGAATTAAAACTTTAATTCAACCGTGTTAAAGTTGGTTTTTCATCAGCTGTCATGTTTGACGTGATAGTATGATCTAAGTAGTGTAATCCGTTTAGTGTTGGGACGTTGTCGATAGTTTGTACTATCGATATTAGGTCTATTTTAAAGTTCCTATAATTTTTATTTTTATTGGGTTTGCTCTCTTTTTTTTTTACGTGGTAAAATCATCACATGAGTCCTCCCACCCAGGGCAGGGCGGGAGGGACTGTCAGACTCGTACTGACTAAAATCCACGGTGTCCTTCAATAGCCCTTTACGTTCCGGGGTCAAGGTAATTCGTGAGTCCCGCGACCTGTCCTAAATTTAGCCTAGAAGCAGATATGAGGACTAAGATGGGGTGACCTTACCCAGAAGGAATTAGAATACCAGCGCACCGACGGAACATAGTAAAAAGTCGGTGTGGTGGTGGGCGCCAGCCAGGCGGTCCTGGTGAGACTTACCACCGCTAGTTATAATCTATGTGGTAATATCCTGCTAAAGAGGAAATGGGCAGTTGTGGCCGAGGTATGAGATGTTGGTTTTGGGTTAGAACCCAGCTAAGCTAGCTGCATTATTTTGTGTAATTTATTTCGTGACCACTGCTCTCAAAACGGTAAAGGAAAATATCGTGAGTAATACGGTATGAACTAGAACCAAAAAATCTAAGGTTTTTTCGTTCTAGTTCATAAAATTATTGGAAATTTACCAACTTGCACTGCGTTGTGAATAAACAGCCCACTATCTAACACAGAGACCCTCGTCTCTGTGTATGTGTTTATTTGATTAAAAACTTGTAAAAGGCCTTCTGCTTCCTTTTTTCACATTTGTTGGTCTTTTTTTTTATCGAGGTATTATCATCTAATGAGTCCTCCCACTAGGGCAGGGCGGGAGGGACTGTCAGACTCGTACTGACTAAAATCTAAATCGGTTTTTTTGTTGATCTAAGACTAAATGAGAAAACATAAAGTGGAGAAAAGTTGATAGCTAATTGAAGATTACTTGTCGCATTATAAATAAATAAGCTATAATAGCGTATTAAAAAGATCGAATACAGATAAAAAGTTACAAAACGTATGTATCAATACAAATCTTGTTATTTTGAAACTTCGTTATTAAACCAAAATAATATGTGTAAACGGGCTCAAGTAAAATACGAAAGTCATAAACCCCTTTTACACAAGTAAAACTGGTATACATTGCCATTTCAATAAATAAAATGCCGTAAGTAATTCAAAAGCTTTAAAAGTTTATCTTGTAAAGACGCCGTTATGTAACATACTTTTATTTTACGAATTGGTTATTAGTTGTGAATATAAATTGATCTTTTTTATGTTCGAACCGAATCGAATTACATTTTTTAAATTAAAATAATCCCATAAAGGAAAAAAACCCTCTGTTTTTTTCTTTAATAAAGGAAACATAAAGAGATACGAGTAAGTCCACCTTTTTTTTTAACGTGGTAAAATCCTTCCACCTAGGGCAGAGCAGGAGGGACTGTCAGACTCGTACTAACTAAAATCCGCGGTGTCCTTCAATAGCCCTTTACGTACCGGGGTCACGGTAAGTCATAGTCCCGCGACCCCGACAGGGAGTAAGTCCTTGCTGAGCTAAATTTAATTTCATTTTATTGTAAAAATTTTATACAGTCAAGAAAACATAGGAACGAGTATTATAAATCACGACAATTTCGGTATTGTTATGACCATTTTGATGAAAAATACGCGTCGACTAGATAATGCAAACAAGCGCAATCGCGAAAGAAATTCAAGAAATAGAATACGAGTCTCGAAAAGTTTTTAGTTACCTATGTAGAAATTAAAAATTGTTTGTTCCACATCAAGCTTAACATTTCGGCAGTGCAACAGAAAGTATTGTTTTTCGTTGAAAATTAATCACTAGTATTTACCTGCCTCATAATTAAATAGTATTATTCGTATCCCCAGACAATGGGGGAACAAACTTTTGTCAAAAACTTAAATGGGTAATTAATATTACAAAGATTACAAAGATTAGAAAACCTCTCTGGCGTATATATCAAGACCTCGCGGAACGTCCCTCAAAATCTACACAATACACTTTTAAACTGCTTTGTCGATATCGATAAATGACAATAGTCCGCCGTGTCGCATCACTAGCGCTCTTCCATTGAAGGTATCTCGGCGACTCTACGGCAGTGCACATTCGCGTCCGCGGTATACCAGTCGTTATGTTTAGCGAAAGTTGCCGAACTCGCACGAAGCGATTCCGAACACTTTCCAAATACAAAATGCTCTGATTTTTCGCGTTTGATTCGGTAATTATATAATTTAATTGGTGCTTAAGTTGTGTTCTGTGTTCTTTTTTTGAAACGATTATTTAAAAAAATCGTGTTTGTTTTTTTCGATAGTTAAGTGCGAAGTTAAATTCACTAAAAGTGGAGTAGAGTGTTTTTATGAAGTGATATAATATTTATATACCAAACTAGGTTATGACCGCGGCGTTGCCCGCGTGCAGTTTTGAAAATGTCCCACGGGTTTGTACTATCGGGATAAAAAGTATCCCATGTATAATGCAAGTAATAAACTAAATGTGTGCCAAATCGCACGCAAATCCGTTCAATAGGTTTGTTGTGAGAGAGTAACAAACTTTCGCATAGGTGCACAAAGCATAATTGGCAAAATGACAACCGAGTCACAAAAGGACAAATTCTCAAAATGGAAAATTCTCTAAAAGCTGATCCTCAAAATGGCAAATTTTCCACAGTAAATTGAGAGTTTTATTCTTGTAAATATAAGATTTTTTCGAATGAACTGAAACTGCTTACTTAATTCGAAGAGTAGAAATCTTATTTATATTCATTAAGAATATACTTCCAATTGTAGACAATATTTCATTTTATGAATTAGTATCTTAGAGAATCTACCATTTTGAGAATTTGTCCTTTTGCGACTCGGTTAACATTATTCGAATTAGGTTTTTTAGCGCCTAAACCGGTGTTATTTAGGCATCACAATTAATGATTTTCCACCCCTAAAAAGGGTCTTCTATTCAATATAAGTCATCCATAAGTTATAAATAATCTAGTTTTCTGTAAAGTGAAAGTTTTATTATTGTAGGTAATCGGCCGATTTGATGCGGTAACTCGCTTTACGCGGTTACCATTACAACCACTCCAGTTTCACTCAAAATTACGTGTTACAAATCATCGTTTAGTAGTAAATTGGGTGAAAAATAACGTGGAATTACGTGCTCGTTACAATCATGATATGTTTTTATTTAAATACAATATGTTAAACATATATTTAGGCCCACTTGCACCACAATCACTAAACGGGTTTAGCGCTAAACTGCCTTAGAATATCACTGTATCCCTGTCAAATTGTTTGAAGTTGACAGAGACAGAACGATGTTTTTTAATCAGTTTAGCGCTAAAACTGTTTAGTGATTGTGGTGCAAGTGGGCCTTACTCCTTTAAATTCGACTAAAAACCAACTCATTTGATAACTTTTGACTTTAGGCTCGCGTTTGTCCACTATATCGCCTGATGGTAAGCGATGATGTGGTCGATGGTGAAGCACGCTTGACTAGAAGTAACATATTCACTCTTGACTTGAAGACCTCAAGGTTATAGCTATCAGGAAACACAGAACCCGGCAGGGAATTCCACTCCTTAGCTGTGTGCAGAATAAAAGTATTGGCAAAGTTTTTTCTATATGCCTTGAAATTCGTTTTGTAGTTCAATGATGGAAATGGCCAGGCGGAATTGGTTGTGCAGATGTACTCGTCTGTTGTATGCTTTTAATAATCCATTAATTAAAGCCCCTCCGTACACACGCGACGCAAGTCTCCGATACCTTACGACTTTGGCATCCATTGACGTGTGCCCGTGCAAGAACCTCTATGAATTTTTATTGCAACAGTCCCCTGGATTCCAAAGCCATAAGGTATCGGAGACTAGCATCGCGTTGTGTACGTAGGAGCTAAGAATCTAGTGTTACTCAAAGCCAGCTATGAGTGTTACAATTTGCTCTTGGCTTCAATATGATTAAACTAGATTGTCTCTTACAATTGGCCTTGTTTCATGTCTATTGAATTATCTCTACCATTGTCTTTGAATTTTGTATAAAAAACTAGCGTCTGCCGACGTTTTAGATGTATACTATTTTCTTTTTAATTGCCTGTCCTATTGCGGGGCAAAAGTATCCCCTTTCTTCTTGCTCTTCTCTCTGATATGACATGGCAAAAGTTACCCAGCATAGTGAAGTTAGGAAGGGGATAGACAATTAGGTTGAAGCTACATTAGGCCGCGACGCGATCTGCGACACATGAGCGATTAAAACAAATAAATGAATGCTCACGTATATGGCTACACCGTACATCAGCGATACCACGTGTAATCTGTTTCGCTCTTCCAGTCGCATCGCAAATCGCTGTCTAATGTAGCCTCAGCCTTAGTCCTAAAATAATATGTCCTCAACAAATGAGCGCTAAAACGAATATTTTAGTGCACTTTTATTGTTTTACTTAGGTAGCTTTTTTGATGTTGCATCGAAAAGAAGGTCATGAAAAGGCAGCTCTTAAAACTTAATATTAAGGTTGTGAGGTGGAGTCTGTCTTCTCCCTCACGTCGCCCGCCTCCCCCTTGACTGTTTCGCAGAAGGAGGCGATTACTTCCCATTCCATCCACCACCGCAACATGGCCTCGGCCAATGCCAGGCGCTAGAGTTTGCTGCCTATAGCCTCCGTGAGGACACGGCGGTGCTCTGCCCAAGCGGAGCAGACATGCACTGTATGCTCCAACGTGTCCTCCAGACGATCCTCGCATTGGTGACACCCAGGCGTTTCTTTCTTCCCAATCAGACACAGGTACCCCCAAAACTTCCATGTCCGGTGAGGACCTGTATCAAGCGGAAAGTGAGGGCGCCGTGACGTCTCTCCAGCCACTCCTCAAAGACGGGTCTTACTTACTTAACATTTGTTTAACAACAATATTTGACCTTCGAATAATACCCACGATTTAATACTAATTCATCCGGACATCGTTGAGGAAAACCCTAGACGATAATAATTCTGAAGATGACGCTAAACTGGTTTTGTATCGAAAAAACCTGAGCTTAGTGTTTGTTCTGACAATTTATCTTGCATACTTACAAATGAATGTCATCAATTCATCATCATCAGCTTATAATGTTCCCAATGCTGGGACACAGACCTCCTCTCTGTGAGCGGGAGTGGGCCATAATCCACCCGAGCCTAGTATGGATTGGTAGATGACGAATGTTTTTGATTTTTTGGTTCTAGGACATACCGGTTTGGTTTGGTCGCGGGACTCACGAATTACCGTGACCCCGCTACGTAAAGGGCTATTGAAGGACACCGTGGATTTTAGTCAGTCAAGTCTGACATCCCTCCCGCCCTGCCCTGGGTGGGAGGACTCATTTGATGATTTTATCACGATAACAAAAAAAAAGGACATACCGGTTTCCTTTACGATGTTTTCTTTCACCGTTTTGAGAGTAGTGATGATTTTTTTTTTACGTGGTAAAATCATCAAATGAGTCCTCCCACCCAGGGCAGGGCGGGAGGGACTGTCAGACTTGTACTGACTAAAATCCACGGTGTCCTTCACTAGCCCTTTACGTACCGGGGTCACGGTAATCCCTTGGTCCCGCGACCCCAGCAGGCTTTGGCCCTCTACAGGCCCCGTCACTATGCTGACACTCTTTGAGGCGCGCGTGGAACACAACGCGCCGTCGACCCGGGCATGGTCCATGGTCGGACAGCAAGTCGCCCATTACTCGCCGCCCGCATGCCCGCGCCTACGGTGGCCGGAGATCGTCTCGCGACGTCCGATGCCGTGGGCGTCTACCACTGCGGCTGGGGTGGAGGGAGGACGCTGTCCTCTCCCTCAGGCGGCCCGCCTCCTCCTTCACGAGCATAACTGCTTCGCAGAAGGAGGCGAGAGAGTAGTGATGATAAATAAATTAAATCAAAGTCAAAGTATATTTATCAAAACAAATACATTCCACTCTTTCGTCTTTGCTCTTCTTTCTAACCAATCTCGGATTTAAATGCTCCTAATTTAATGCGCCCCTTCACACACAACGCGACGCAAGTCTCCGAAACCTTGCGACTTTGGTATTCATTGACGTGTGCCTGTGTACGAACCTCTATGGATTTGTATTGCGATAGTCGCCTGGAGTCGTAAGGTGTCGGAGACTTGTGTCGCGTTTTGTACGAAGGGGTTTTGAAAATTATTGAGAAATCATAAAAAGTATAATCGGTTATCTATATCAAAGGCGGCGACTTCAAAAGTTTATTTCTAAGAATCATAGTTATTAATGACTTTAAATATAACAATAAAAGTAATATGACAGGCCTGTTGGTCTAGTGGTTAGTGACCCTGACTGCTATGCCGGAGGTCGTGTGTTCGATTCCCACCCAGGACAAATGTTTGTGTGATGAGCACGATCATTTGTTCGGTGTCTGGGTGTAATTTATCTATAATATGTATGTATTTAGAAATATATAAGTATGTTTATCAGTTGTCTAGTACCCATAACACAAGCTCTGCTTAGCTTGGGACTAGATGGCGTTGTGTGATAGTTGTGGACTATTTATTTATTTATAATGACGTGACGTCACGCCTGCAATCCTTGAAGGGTTTGGCAGAGGTGTGTCTTATTAGGTACACCACGCATGCACATGCACGTTTGGCGCAGTGGTTGTGCGATCGACTGCTGCGTTGCGTGTCGTGGGTTCGACCCCGCACGGATCAAATATTTGTATGATCTGCAAGTAGTTGTTCCGGGTTTAGGTATTTCTATGTTTGTAAACGCACCCACGACACAGGAGAAATTCCTGGATAAAAAAAAATAGGAGACGAGTTTGTCATCTAGCAGGCACAAATCAAGGCTCCGTACTGCTTATTATATTTACAATGGGTTTGCTCTTGGTCCCCATCTAGTCCAAAACGAGGATAGACCTAAAGGTGGCTCAATGCTAAGAGCTGACCACAAGGCGAGCCTCCCACTCACGGTGTGGAAAACAAGCTCAACAGTCACCATCTCCGATGATTTAGATGTGCATACAATACCTTTATTGTATGCACATCTAAAGAGTGGAATTCCATGGCATCTGTATTTCCCAACAGCTATAACCTTGGGGTCTTCAAGTCAAGAGTGAATAGGTTACTTCTAGTCAAGCGTGCTTCACCGTCGGCCACATCTTCGCTTACCATCAGGCGAGATAGTGGTCAAACGCGAACCTATCATTAAATAAAAAAAAGAAGAACCGAACTCCTGCGCACCGACGGAACACAGTAAATTGTATTTGATGCCACACTCCGACAGAATGGTGGTCACGGTCAGACTAAAGACGTTATAAACCGTAATTTAATAGGTGTGGCTGGAATTGTAAATTGACGATAACCTGTGCCTATTGCTCGTTCTGAAATTATCAGTTTCCTAATCGTTATTGGAAAGTTTATAAAGCAAATTGTGATTGGCATTTCCAGACATTCATAATGCAGTTAATAAAATAAAAATTCATGGCTAAATAATTACAGCAGCCGCATAGTCCGATCTTTCGAGTTAAGGCCCACTTGCCGAGGTTGGTCTGTGGATGGGTGACCATCTGTCATAGCGGGTTTCCTCCGTGACTCGGAAAGCACGTAAAGCCGTTGGTCCTGGCTGTCATTTGTAGATCTTTGACATTCGTTACTGTAAGTCGAAGCTCTAAAGTCTGACAAACAGTCTTACCATAGGGTATTGTTTATTACCCACTTACTGTGGGAGGTCCGATAGGCAGTCGCTCCATGTAAAATACGGATATCCAGCTGCATCTGGTCCGACTGGAAGCCGACCCCAATATAGTTGGAAAAGGCAGACCGTTGATGATGATGGTCGGTGGAATCCACTTCCTACCTGGCCACCCTGGGCATCGACACTACAGGCTAGCTGTAATCTCTGGTGACGACTGAGCGATCCCGCTGGCTGTGGTAGACCACACCAGGACCGCCTGGCTTGCAACCATCATCCTGTCAGAATCCGGCGCCAAACAAGTTTGTACTGTTTTCCGTCGATGCGCAAGAGTTTTAGTACCTTCTGACTGAGCTCGCTACATCTTAGATCTTATTTTTGCTTCTGGGACTAGATTGTGCTTAAGAGCAAACCCATTGCAAATATTAAGAGATTTTTCTTTATTTTTAATTAAAATAAAATCATTTATTTCAATTAGGCCATCAAAGAGAAACTCTTTTATTTTATTTTTTTTACTTTCGAACGTCGTTTATTAAAATTAAAGGAAATGGGAAGGGATTGATCCAACACCAATAATATATTATCCTTGCCATAGACTTTCTTAAATTATCACTTTATTAAAATTTTCTAAATTTTCATTGCCACGTAAAAATAAATAGCTTCAAACTACTCATTTATATATTAAACTAGCTGTACCCTGCCCCGTTTCGCTGTGGCACAAAAAACTGTTTTTTCAACAAAAAAAAAATAGATAAAAACAATCCTTGATGCGGAATATATATGCTAAAATTTCTTCTCATGTGACTGCGTCATTACGACTGCGGTTGTCAGTACGTACGTGATCAATGGGCTTTGAGTAAACTTTTTCTTTGAGAACTCCCCAATAGAAAAAATCCAGGGGATTTAAATCTGGTGAACGGGCGGGCCACAAGATAGTGCCTGAACGTCCAATCCACCTTCCCGGATATTCCTGGTCAAGGAAATCTCTTACTTGCACTGCGAAATGCGTACCCATACCCATTATCCATCTCTCTCATCATTCTGTCTTAAAATTAAGAACCTACCTACAGCTTGTGCGAATTAAAAACATTTTAACTGAGTAAAATGTGATAGCAAAAATCGGGTTACTTGAGGTTTTAATTTTTTTACTCTTTTCTATTGTATGGAACTAACAAGTATTGTACCATTTTAGAATTCTGATTAAATGCGCCAACTTTTAATGCCACTTGCCAAGGCACTCTAGTACATTTTTTTTATAGGAGGGCCTGTCAAAGTCGACGAATCTAGAAAATTTTAAATTCGTAGTTTAACAAATAGTCTCAATTCTCGGAAACTTGAGGCAATTGTGTCATTATTTTTTATTGGGATTCTAGAAATGTTATTTAGGATTACGTTTCCAAAGTTCAAATGAACAAAAATAAAAAAGAATAACCACAATAACCGAAAAATGGTACAGTTTGATCACATTTCTAGGTTTTTCTTAAAATGCCCATAATTTTCAAACTGCACGGGATAGATTTTTTTTCAGATTTTTCTCGTGATGGTTATGATCAATCCTGTCACCCCGTTTCGGCTTGACGTTGAGTTTTGGGACACCCTGTATATAGATAAAGAAATTTTCGTCTCTCAAAATGTAAGAAACATTGAAAACACTAATTAATTATTCGAGGCCAAAAAATACCGAAAATGTAACCACTTGTTTCAATAAGCCCAATTACATTTAACATACCTTTTGTTTTAAAAGTAAATAAGTAGATCATTTACAGCTGGTAAAGTTTGATGGTCATTTATAAACCTTATTTTAAAGTGATAGAGGTGCAAATTGATTAACTATGAACTTTGTTGTACATAAATTATCTTACCACTGAAAAGGCGACACGTTCTAAGTAAATAATGGTAATTAAACAATTATAAGTCAAGTAATGATATTTACTTTAAATTGAAAATAAATTATTTTCCAGTTACACGAGGCAAAAGCTTTTAGCTAGGTATTCCTTACATATTTCATGGTGCCTTCTGCGGAAGTTAGTCATTTTATATGCAAAAAAAAAGTAGTCCTTCGAGCCGGATGCCATGCCATGGTTCTCGGTTCTGTGCATCCCTCATCCATAATTACACAATTAGGAACGCGAGTCAAATGTTAAATGCATTCTTTTTTACTTAAACTTGTCAATTAATTTTAATTGATAATTATTTCAAATACGTTGCCCTGTGTTGGGTGAATTTATTGACCGTATACGAGTAAATACATTAACACCTTTTTTGTTTTTCGTGCTGGTATATCCATCACATGGGTCCTCTCGTCCTTCGTGGAGCGAAAGAGACGGTCACTCTTACTGACTAAAAATCTTCCCTGATCCTTCGGTTGTTCTTTACATTACAAAGCCACCGTGCCATTTTTGGACATTCACGCAAACTCGTCAAGCGTTTAGTCTCCGTCAGTTTACTAAAAGCTTTTTGGGACGCCTGTAGAATACAACGCGTCGCTGACCCGGGCATGGTCCTTGATCGGACGACGACCTACCCATTAGCCCCTTCGTAGACAACACGACGCAAGTCATCGATACCTTACGACTTTGGTATTCAAGCGACTATCGCAATACAAATCCATAGAGGGTCGTACACAGGCACGCGTCAATGGATTTGTATTGCGATAGTCGCCTCCCGCAAAATCGCGTCTACGCTGGTTTGAATCCCCGAAATTCGGACGAAGGCACGAACAAAAGGTTACTTAGATATGACTCTAATCAAAATAGTTAATATACTAATTGTGAAATCAAATCGGTAAATCATCAAAGAATTACGAAAACTCGAAGTGCCATAAAATTTACAAATACCTGTATCGTAATAAATGAACTTAATGTAAATACTGATAGCGGTTATCATATTATATTTGTACTCATTTTATCTTATACATATATACTTAGATAGATATGTCTACCCACGTATCGACAGACCAGAGAGTCATGAACTGTCGCTCAACTTTTATTTATATTTTTTTATTACTCGCCATCCGCATGTCTAAAATCGACCTTTAAGGTGGATCCACGCCTGGTCGCCGGACTGTACGAATTACCGTGACCCCGGAACGTAAAGGGCTATTGAAGGACACCGTGGGCTTTAGTCAGTACGAGTCTGACAGTCCCTCCCGCTCTGCCCTGTGTGGGAGGACTCATTTGATGGTTTTACCACGATAAAAAAAAAAGGGTGGTTCCGCGCCAGTGCAAAGTTGGTCTGTGGATTGACCATCTACCATAGCAAGTTTCCTCCGCGCCTCGGAAAGCACGCAAAGCCGTTGGTCCCGGCTGTCATTTGTAGATCTTTGACAGTCGTTACTGTTAGTCAGAAGATTTAAAGTCTGCCAACCAGTCTTCCCAAGGGATTTCGTAATATCAAGTTACTGGGTTGTGGATGTCAGATTGTTAGTCGCTCCATGTAACATACTGATATTCAACTTCATGTAGTTAGATTACAGGCAGATGATGATGACAAAAGTTGAAAGACTAAAATTGTAAGTGTGTGATTGAAACCGCTGACAAAAGTTAGTAACATTGTGATTAATTTCAACAACATAATTTTAGCAGTCATTGGTAACTCCATGAGCAATCAATGATCTGTAGCCATTATCTCGTGGACCTCCACAACAGACTGATTCAATAACATCTGTCTGACAATAGATGACCAACTTATAAATGTGTAGAAGAATATTAACAAACATTTATCTCTCGGTATAACAAAACATTTCAGAACTGTAAACCACGAAGGGTATTTTTTCATCGTGGTAAAATCGTCAAATGAGTCCTCCCACCCAGGACGGGACGAGAGGGTCTGTCAGACTTGTACTGTCTAAAACCCACGGTGTCATTTTATAGCCCTTTATATTCCAGAATCACGGTTATTTGATGAGACCGTCCGGCGACTCCGGCAGGGTTTGGCCCTCTAGGGCCCCGTCAGATTGCTGATAGCTCTTTGAGGCGCGGGTGGAACATGACGCGCCATATACCCGGGCATGGTCCATGATCGGACGGCGAGTCACCCAGTACTGACCGTCCGCGCCTATGGGAGCTGGAAATCGCATAATACCTTAGTTTTATTTTGGACTAGCGGGCGCCCGCGGCTCCGCTCGCGTGAATGTCGGTTACCGCTGCAAAAAGCATACTCAGGAAAGGCACGGTCAGCAACATGATTCCCAGGTCTATTCACAGACACCGACACACTAACATCGACGACGCAGTCATCACAAACACTCGACATAGATAGATATATCGCGGACTTTTTTGTAGATATTTATAAGATCAACAATTAATTAGAACATTTTATGGTTCTATCTTTTTTGGTTTAGGCAGCGTACGCAAAATAAGTAACTTTTCTGGTTGATTTTTTACACCTTGTGGCCGAAAAACCCAAATATCTTACGGAATCCTATTTTTCTCCAAAATAAAATATAGCCTATGTTACTCATGGATAATGTAGCTTTCGAATGGTGAAAGCATGGTGAAAGCACGCCTCTGCGAAGCAGTCATGCTCGCGAAGGAGGAAGCGGGCCGCGTGAGGGAGAGGACAGCATCCTCCCTCCACCCCAGCCGCTGTGGCCGCCCACGGCGACGGACATCGGCAGACGATCTCCAGCCACCGTTGGCGCGGGCATGCGGGTGGCAGTAATGGACGACTCGCTGTCCGACCATGGACCATGCCCGGGTCGACGGCGCGTTGTGTTCCACGCGCGCTTCAAGGAGTGTCAACATAATGACGGGGCCTGTAGAGGGCCAAAGCCTGCCAGGGTTGCGGGACTCACAAATTACCGTGACCCCAGTGCATAAAGGGCTATTGAAGGACACCGTGGATTTTAGTCAGTCAAGTCTGACAGTCCCTCCCGCCCTGCTCTGGGTGTGAGGACTCATTTGATGATTTTACCACGCTAAAAAAAAGACTAAAAGTCGCGCTGGTAAGCACAGTTTGTAAATAACAATTATTGTCTGTCATTAAGGTCGAACAGTCTGAACGTCTATTCGCATCAGCAGCCAAATATTGTATGAAGCACGCGCGCTTTTTTTTGTGTATGGCAGGCCAACCTCTAGTAGGTTGTGTATTGCTCAACCGGATTTTTCTGTGGATGCCTTAAGATTTTAAGGACTCCAGGCGCGCGGACCCCCCCCCGCCTTTTTATACCTCCCGTCGCAAAGAGCGTGGAGCGCGGCAACCGATACACAAAAATAATCCTTATAGCATGATTCAGTATTCACGCACGATGACTTATTAACGTATTTCATGTATAACTTTGGTGTTTCTACACCGATTTACATGAATCTTCTTTTATTGAATAGGTTATAATGTAATTTTTTTTTTAATTAGGGATGAGTGAGAGTGTTGTAAACGTAAGAGTAGACAAATATAATCAGAAAGCTCCGAATTGCTAAGCTATCGGGAGTTTCACGTGTTTATTGTGAGTCAACCATAAAAGATAGACATATGCTGTCAAGGAATATTTTAATATCATTTTAAGGAGAACATTTCTGCCATACATGATTTCTATGTAGCTTTAACCACTAAGGCTGAACACGCGACGGAAGCTTAAAAAATGGAGTAACTTCTTCCGTTTTCCCAATATTTCCCTTCACTGCTCTGCTCCTATTGATCGTAGCGTAATGAAAAGTATACTATAACCTGCCCAGGAGTATGAAGAATAATTGTGCCAAATTTCGTTAAAATCCGTCGAGTAGTTTTTGTTTCTATAACGAACATACAGACAGACAGACAGACAGACAGACAGACAGACAAAAATTTTACTGATTGCATTTTTTGCATCAGTAGCGATCCCTGATCACCCCTTGATAGTTATTTTTTAAATATATTTCATGTACAGAATTGGCCTCTCTACAGATTTATTATAAGTATAGATAGATAATCTTATGAAACCAGCAGATCCCTTCTTTGTTTGTAGGACGCTTTCTACCCAGAAACTCCAGACAGTCATATTTTTTATAATCATTTTATTAGTACTTTTCGAGTAACCTTTCGTTTAATTCAACTAGATATAAAAAAAAATACCTAAGAGTCTTTGATATGGGCAGCGAGGGCATGTGGGCAGCGAGTAATGGGCAAGTCGCTGTCCGACCATGGACCATGCCCGGGTCGATGGCGCGTTGTGTTCCACGCACGCCTCAAAGAGTGTCAGCAAAAATGACGGTCCCCGCCTCTAGAGGGCCAAAGCCTGTCGGGGTCGCGAGACTCACGAATTACCGAGACCCCGGTACGAAAAGGGCTATTGAAGGACACCGTGGAGTTTAGTTAGTACGAGTCTGATAATGCCCCCGCCCTGCCCTGGGTGGAAGGAATCATTTGACGATTTAAAAAAAAAGAGTCTTTGATATACGCCGTATGTTTTTAAGTAATGCCTTCACTGAAATGCACTCAAGAGTCTGCGTGTCATTCTTGTTCAAACAGCACTGAGTAAGGAGTTGAAAATAAGCCAAAGTGTTAACTTAAACAGATGGAATAGAGTGAAATTATGTGTGGTCGATGCCAGATGGCAGCCTGCAAGCTTGGTCCTGGCACAGAGCAGGAATAATATCACCAGGTTAAAATACAAAGGTTTAGAACCTGGCTTGAACCCGTGTGAATAATTTTTATTTACTCATTGTACATGTGGACTGTCAGATTCGTACTGACTATAATTCACCGTGTTCTTTCATTTTCCCTTTACGTTTCGAGGACACGCGACGCAGACCCCGGAGGGATCACATAATTGCGTTATATGACAAATTGTTTTTTTTAATGTTGCCCCACATTAGGAATTTCTCCTGTGTCGTGGGTGCTTTTACAAACATAGAAACTCACATACACAAACGTCCAGACCCGGAACAATTACTTGTAGATCATACTAATATTTGCACCGTGCGGGAATCGAACCTGCGACGAGCGGCGCAGCAGTCCAATCGCTCAGCCACTGCACCAACTATCACCGTCTTATTAGGTATCCTTTCTTTCGTACCTATTGTTCATCGTGTCGTTGAGCTCCTTGAGTTATGAGTCGAGCTACACGATAACTGACAAATGTTTGCACTGACTGAACAGGTCCACTCAAACTGGGTGGTTCTTTCTTCAAAAGACCAGCTCAGACAGTAACGTACATACAGGATCCTCATATGACTTGACCAATATAATGTCTGGACTTCAAAAGAGACAGTGATCTCTGAGTTTGTTTCAAATGTTTCTTCTCAGAGTAGTCAGGTACGAAACACCGGCCTCATCTAGTTTGTAAAAAGACGACGTTTAAAAGTGTTGTATTCTTATAGTTTTACATACCTGCTTGCCAAAATAAAAATATCATTTTATTGCATTTTTGATATTCATAGAAACATTTTTTTACGTGGTAAAATCATCACATGAGTCCTCAAACCCAGGGCAGAGCGGGAGGGACTATCAGACTCGTACTGACTAAAATCCACGGTGTCCTTCAATAGCCCTCTACTTACCGGGGTTACGGTAATTCGTGAGTCCCGCGACCCCGGATACATAGAAACTATTGCTTTACTATTTAGTCTTTACAGCACCACTGCAGGGCAAAAACCTCGTCAGCATTCCACGTGTATTTGCGATGTATGACATTGAGACCATTCACAAGTGTGTTACCACACAGCTTTTACGTGTACTTACATGTACTGCCGTCCTCTAACTAAAAGGCCGTTAAGCCACAGTTGCTCGTTTTTCACTTTTTAATGTAGTCTTATACAACTTTCGATGCTCTATCTTTTGGTCTAAGAGTCATTTTTCTATGATTAATAGTTTAGGAGATACAGGAAGATTGCTGTGCAGTTAAACCACATAAAATGCATTTATTAAAATTTAGAAAATGAATTTAAATAAATATAAATGAATTAAACATATAACATATTGTGCAATAACACTATGCCTACATATATAATTTGCAGCCATGTTCCTAGATAGCATACTTTTCAAGAGACAATCAATTCACAATTTTAGCGTTTTCTCGAAAACTACTTTTTGCACTTAACGGCCTTTTAGTTAGTGGACGGCAGTGTACAACTTTAGGGCAATGTTGCAATGACCATTCCGCTGGCAAGTAGAGGAGAGACCTTGAAATATAGACAATGGTGGTCCAGTTATGATTAGACGGAATTACATAGATTTTGAAGTGAAAACTTCTTTAGCGGCGTTGAGCACTTTTCTGTAATGGGTATAAAATCTTAAACTCGCGTCAGGACACGTGACCCTGACCGAAAAAGCGTAGGACGGCGCAGGGCGCTTGCGTGAATGTTCGTGTGACTTTATTACTTTTAAAGAAGTTTGTATGCTGGATACATTCGTTGCTAGGTAACATTGTTTATAAAAGATGTACGTCATATTGGAAAATTATTGAAATAAAAAGTCAATTTTTGAAAAGTCGATTTTTACTAAAATCTGTTCACAAGATATTTCCAACAATTACTATTCAAGTTTTCACTTCTGCCGGCACTCCCAGAGTGCAACCCGTCGTTTTTTTTTTTTTAAGTAGGCACGCTCGCCACGGTGTCCTTCAATAGCCCTTTACGTACCGGGGTCACGGTAATTCGAGAGTCCTACGACAACGTAATGGGCTATTGAATGACAACGTGGATTTTAGTCAGTACGAGTCTGACAGTCCCTCCCGCTCTGCCCTGGGCGGGAGGACCCATTTGATGATTTTACCACGATAAAAAACACGTTATGACGTCACAAGCCCCCACTCCCGAATTTGGAAGCGTTTTATCTTTGGCAATATTTATTGATTTAAAAAAACAAAAAATACGTGTCCATTATTTTTCAATATTCTAACTGACGGACTAAACAGATTTTCAATTTATTTATGTTGTAAAATACCCTATTTTCAAGTGATAGTTGACCAATGGAGGTCAATAACTTATTCGTCGATAACGTGGTCGCATTTTACGTAAATGTTTCTATACATACAATTCTACATAATGTACTCGGTAAGACTGTAGTATAGATATAGTATCCTACGAAAAACCTTGCGTTTAGTGAAAGTTCTGTGCGCGACAGAGATACCACCATATCAGAGAGAGATAGCAGTATTACTGAGAATTGTTTGTTGTTTTCATGTGTTATCGTTTTGTTATTTGTTTTAAGTTAAGTAGGGCTTAAGATAACATACATACGCAAGATACCGTGGCCGTGGAACGCAAAGGGCCGTAGAAACAGGGTGGACTCTGAGAGTCAAAACATAGCCTATGTCCTATGTCATCCAAAAATAATGGAGCTCTCTGTTGGTGATTTTCAAATTTGATTCAGTAGTTTCAAAGATTACTTTCTACAAACAAACTCACAAATGTTAGGTACCTATTTAGTGTAGTCTAGCAATGCCCGCGAATTCGTCCGCGTGGATTTTTCCTAAAATAAAGATAGAGTCAAAATCAGTCCAGCCGTTTCAGAGATTAAACCGGACCAAACCGACAGACAGTCAAATTATACAAATGTTATTATGGTATATGTGCTCCGGGGTCGCGGGACCAAGGGATTTCCGTGACCCCGGTACGTAAAGGGCTATTGAAGGACACCGTGGATTTTAGTCAGTACAAGTCTGACAGTATGGGTGGGAGGACTCATTTGATGATTTTACCACGATAAAAAAAAAATGGTATATGTGCTGAATATAGGTACGAATAATCATAAGCATGTAGTAAAAAAAGAGGTTATTTTAATATTACACCAATTTTATTTATTTGTATAGATATACATAGATTTGGGGATTTTCTGATAGTCACACTTTAGTGCAAAACGTGATGAATTTGTGACAGGTTTAAGAAGGCAATTGTTTTTAAAGATAATGTAAAGCATACAGGGTGTATTTGACAAACTTTCGTAAACTTTAATAATGGTTTCAGACTATCATTTAACATTCACATTTTTTTTTTGTAGTACTTAAATGAAAAATAAAAGATTTACTCTCGATACAATATGTATGTAACACATTTTGTGGAAAAGTCGGTGGCATAAAAATCAATAAATTAAAAAACAAAGCCGCCGACTTCCGAAAGAAAAGTTATTTTACACTTTTTTGTGGTTCTTTTTCAAGTCGGTTATTTGTTTTTCATTTTCGAAGAGCTGTCAAATGCACCCTGTACGTACTTTTATAATAACTAGCGAATCACCCTGACTTCTCACAGGTGCACTTTGAAAATAATGTAACCTTTGTTATTCACGGCCAATGTAACTTTCTATAGATAGTTTTTTAGTTAGGCCCCCCGTGCACTAGCTAGGCAACCAGGCTGCTCAGCCAGGCTATGGCAGCCAGTATATTTGCGCAGCCCGTTATAGCAGCCAATCGACGACTATTCGATATTTTTTGCAATAATTCGGAACCCAAAATACGTCTGGCCCAATGACAATATAGCCACTTGACCGCTCATACGGGCGACTCAGGCTCACGACACATCAATGGATTAGCACTTATATGAGATCCCGATACGAATGAATGTTTTAGTACTGACCAGTTGTTGGATCTGTGCACATTCCTTAATTTTGGAACCTAAAAAAACATTTATCGAATAAAACCGAAGCAAAAATGAGTACCTGTGCAATTAAATGGTGCGGGAAATCATCTAAAACATCTAGTTATAAAAAAGATGGTATAAGTTTTCATCGGTAAGTAAAATATGTTTATATTTATGTACATTATTGGTAATTAGAGGGCTCAAGCTAAACTGGTTGGTTACGAGAAAAGGATTGCGCGTTGATGTCTTTTGGGATACCGCGTTGATGTCTTTTGAAAAGTCCTTTACTTTCACTAGAATATTAGATAAGTCTATCTCTTTCTATCCATAAGTACTTTGTGCTGTGTGCTGAAGTGATGTGACAACTTAAAACATTGTTGATAAATTATTTAATCGATAATTTCTAATGGTAAATAAAAAATAATGTTATTTTTCACGTTTACATTTTAGATTTCCAAATATTCCGGAAGTTAAAGAAAAGTGGATTAATGCCATTAACAGGGAAAATTGGTTTCCAAAATATTATAGCGTCATTTGTTCAAGGCATTTCACAGCTGATTGCTTTGAAGCTATAAAGGACCGACGCCGTTTGTTTAGTTCAGCAACGCCAACCCTGTTTGACCTTTTGTGAGTTGTCTAAAGGACAATGTCCGAAATGGCCCTATGTCGCAAAATGATTTGAAATACACGATAATTAACTGTCTATTTTATTATATTAGTTGCAAATACTTTTGTAACACGGACTAGCTGTACGCAAAAATGAACAATAAAAAGTATTTAACGCGACTAATAACATTAATGGCCGCCATCTTCATCAAACGTCGTGTCGTGTCGATAAATAATAGGGATGCCCAATTGATTGTAATTGGTGCGAATCGTAAGCCGATGTATCGATTTACAAAAAAATCGTGGTCTAAAAGATGTAAAATAAAATAATGTAAATATTATCCATTCTATGAAAAATAAGAAAGATAGTAAATGATCTCTTATCAGTAAAATCAGAGTTTTTTCGATCAAAAAATCGATCTATAAGACCTGAAAAATCGATTCTTCGATTAATCGATCTCAGATCGTCATCCCTAGTCACTTGTCACTGTCAGTTTACTGATGATTACAATAGCGTCGCTTGCTGTTTGTAATTGTTTGTATCGGTGTGTTTTGGTGACTTTTGTGATATTGCATATTACGGCTTGGCTATTTTAACGGAATCTGATCGCTTTAAAAAACGACTTACTTGGCTGTGATTTTCGGAACTGGATACCCAATTATCTAGGTAGGTGCTTAAAATAGCTAAATATATTATGATATTGCTTTTCAGTTTGTTAAAAATCACTTTAAGCTATGAAAAACTACACCTAATATTCATTGTTATGGTTCGATTATAACCTCAAAATCTGATTCTTTTCTTGGAATATATCTATTCTGCAGCTAGTCCGCTATAAAAATAAGATCTTATAGGAGTTTATTAATGATCGACAACACAAAATATAATTTTCCGATGCTCTTGGTTCCAGGGCGAACAATGTATGGGGGCAGAGCAATCTCCTTTAAAAAAATGTTTTTATATTTTTTAGAAATGTAGTAAATAAGTAAGAATAACAAATAAAGGATATTATTTTTCGTTTAATCTTCATTTATTTCTCTACATACAAATCAACATTGAAAAAAGCAAAAGAAGACTTAATTGCCATCGATTTTATCGATATCGATATTATTGTTGCTGGATTTACTTGTTATCACTATTCTTACTGACATTGTTGCATCAACCAATCACAACTACCGCTAGCCGAGGAACGGGGGAAGACGCAATCCCCCGGTCCCCGGCCCGCACTGGTGAATCGTGTGCCTAGGCGAAATCGCTCTATGAGCTCTCAAGTGGTTTTAATTCTCTTTGGTCTGGCCGCTACAACTAGTGCGCGGACACTGACGGCAGCCACATACATTAGCCTACACACGCTTCTGGCTGCCGTGCAATCAGGCGCGTTGTATTGGCTGCCGCAGCCAGAAAATCGTGTCTGCCTAGTGTGCCGGCGCCCATGCAACGTCATGTTTTACTGGCTGCCGCAGCCAGCCTGCCTGGTGCGCGAGGGATCTTAATCTACAATAATATTATAAAGAGAGATTTGCATTTTTGTATGTGTGTGTGTGTGTATGTTTGTAATAAATAAGCTCAAAAACTACTAGACCGATTTCAAAAATTCTTTCACCAGCTGAATTTTGATCCTGAGTGACATATGCAATAAGGGAGGAGGGGTGAGCGAGCAAAATCGCTGACAAAAGCTAGTTAATTATAAACAAAAATACAAACATAGATTTAATTTATCAATAATTATGTACGAGTGTAATTACTATAAAACACGTGTTGATAATGATTAAATTGCAATCTACGTAACTGATTATT
Source organism: Agrotis puta (assembly GCA_943136025.2). NCBI lineage: Eukaryota > Metazoa > Arthropoda > Insecta > Lepidoptera > Noctuidae > Agrotis > Agrotis puta. The sequence continues at coordinate 724,806 of OW964195.2, read as the reverse complement.
TATTATTAATTAGTTTTTTTTTTATAATTAATAGCTTGATTGACATAAATTCTGTCTGTGTGTCTCTGTCTACGTTCTTTGCAACGGAAATATACATAACGTTTAGGTATTTCATCGGTTGATCTACATATTTTTTGCTAAAGAGCATGACATGATCAGCATGCATAACATAACCACCGTAGAAGCGGCTTTGTCGACAGAAGAATAGACAAAATTACAGATATAAGAAGAATGATTTCTACCGTCCCAAACATGGCGATGTTTGATATCATGTAGAAAATATATGTTTCTCACTTCTATCGACACAAGTCCAGAACGTGAAATATGCTGACAATATTTTCTCTACTTTTGACATTAAAGGTAGACACGTTTCTTTTCAGCAAAGGACGAATTCTCTACATCATATCGAACCTAGATATGAGTACAAGACTGAAGAATGGAAACATTTATTTTCTGCATTTAAACATCGCCACGTTTACGACTTAAAAATCTCTCTATGTTCTGTAATTTTTTCTATTCTTGCGTCGACAAAACTCGCTTCGACTACGGTGTCAGGCTAGGAGTGCTGCTTATACACGCACACCGTTTTGAGCACTGCCGTAACAGACCTTGCTGAATATTACGCATTTAAAGTAATATTACTCGCCATCTATATTATCAGGTTTTTCAAGTACCTACGTGTTACTTCTAAGCACTTTCGTACAAATACAATTTGCACCCGACACTCCATCAAGTGTTCAATATAACTGTGACAGCGGCAGAAAAAGGAACTAACGTAAAATGTACTGATTTTGACAGTTGACGTTGCTAGTGGCGCCATTTTGACAGTTCATGTGAAATTGGTTGTATTGTTGGTATTAAGAAGGCTGTCAGATTTGAGTTTCTTTGTTGTTACAGTTTTGAGCACGAAATGTGTTTTTATGTTATTTGTGCTACGTATCAGAAGTGTTGCATTTATTGGTGTTAAAATGGGTAAATACTCTGTTTCTTATTTTGTATACTCACCGAATTTAGGAAACGTGGCGTTATTTTATATTAGTCTTTAATCTAATCATAGAAGTTAGTAGACAGAATTTGGTTTCTCAGTCAGAATGGCATTCACTTCAGTTTGAATAGAGCTAAATAAATGTGGTCAACGTGTCTAATGTGATCTGTGGTCCACAATACGCGACGGAACTGGAGTCACGGACGTATGCAATAAAACTCTGGTACATGTGTGATTGAATTCTTACCGAGACCTAGAAAACACTTGCGTGACAACTTGGACTCCTTCTTCACTGATTGGGACGATAAAAAATTGCTTGAGATGCGATTTTGGTACGTCCAGTCGTGAGACAATACAGGCTATTAGAACTAGTTTAGTTTCACACTAGTCCCTCATTGTGCACTTCTCCGGTGAAAGCTCAGCCTTAATAAAAGGGTGTGGCACATTCTTGCTAAAGGATTATATGTTTTAATCTCTTTGTTTTGTTCATCAATGTTATTGATATCTATATTTTTATGATAATTTTTACGAAGGGTAAATACCCAACCAAATTTGTTTATTAATGTTATCACTATTTCTTTAATAATTGACGTTTGTATCATTAGATTATCTTCTTGTTCTTCTATACTTCTCTATTACTCATCCTCTCAGCAGTCTCTTCCTTTTTAGCTTCCTCCTTTCGTTTGTTTGGTCTTCTTCTACTCTGTTCTCTCTTGAAGCATCAGCATCACTGTTTTTTCTCTCATTGCTTGTTAGATTTTCTTTTTCTTTTTGTTGTTCTTCGCCACTTCATTGCGTTGCTGAATTTTTCTTCCTTTACTCTATTCCCTCTCGAAGCATCAGTTGTTCCGTCACTTTTCTGCATTTCATTGTGTGAAAGTTTTATTTTTGTCATATTTATAGGCCAAGGACTTCGCCACTTCCACGACATTTTTTGGGGTTATGCAGGCAAGTTACATTTTGGGACGGGGTGGGACATATTTTATAAAACAGTTCCATGCTCTTCTGTCGTTCTTTGTCTCGTAGATTAGATGTATTATAATGACCATCTTCATCATCCCAGTAAACTCATTTTAGTCTTATCATCTAGCACACAGTCCATCCATCGCTGATTTTGATATATTTTTTAGTCTTCTGTTCTCGTACATACATTTTATTTCGTCTTATTTTCTTAGCCTTCGTTTAAAATGTTCCGCCTTTTGCTTTGTGTACTCAAATGGCGTACTCGCGTCGCTTAGCACGAATTTGTAAGTGCGCACGTGTATGTCGCAAAAGTGCGCAAGCACTTATTTTGTTGCTTGTATAAGTGAATACATCATTCAGGTTTCGAACAAAATTTAACCCACAGTTTCAAAAAAAAAACGTAATTTCCGTTTATATTAAGAATGGGTTGGCCTTGGCGGCATATTGTGGCGACAATTACGTTTAAACAAAAAAATAAACTTGTTAAAAACGACAGTTGACAGATGGAGCTCATTGGTTGATCAACTCGTTGTTAAATCCTATACATTTTGAACTATTTGATAGAAAAAAAGCGTCAAACAACTGGCCCTATGCTGTCTTTTCTCATCTTAGACGCATTATAATTAATTTATGTTTTCCTACAATATTTTTTTTTTTTTTTTTTTAATTAGCCTGCACTGTCCCACTGCTGAGAAAAGGCCTCCCCCAATTCCTTCCAAGAACTCTTTTCCTGGGCCACTTCGAACCAGCCCTCATGGTATGCGTCTCATGGTATTCGAACGAAATATAATAGTGCTTTATTGCTGCGCAACTGTCAATGCCAAAAAGTGACAGCCAACGTGCATACAAGATTATGGACGTAATGCACACGGGGCGAATAAAATTACTTACGAACGAGTGCAAAACGTAGGTAAATACTATTGTGTTGATAAAGGACTTAAAAGGTACTTACCTGTGTATTAATTTCATTGATTGTAATTATTTACATTCGATAGTCACGCATTTGACCGCTTTATCAACTGACGTTTAAAATTTGTCTTTTTTTTAAAATTTTATTCTAATAAATTAAATGATGCGAGCAATAATAGCGACCACCGTACTTCAGACTTTGACTGATACTTAATAAATTCGTATAATTTTTAATCGTTTTTTGATTCCTACAGAAAAAAAAATAACGACCTTTTCTGTCAAATTTGACGTTAACGAAATTCGAAAAAGGAACACAAACACAGCTGTTTAAATTTTTAATGTTTATATAGTGACAGTGTTGTGTGAGTGAGACAGTGATATTGTTTAAGTGTTTAACTGTGAGTGCGACAGAGATATCACGATGCGTGGAATAAAGTATCAACGTTTGGATCACTTGGATGACTCGGAGATTGGGTAAGACTTTTTTTTTTTTTTTTTTTTTTTATCGTGGTAAAATCATCAAATGAGTCCTCCCACCCAGGGCAGGGCGGGAGGGACTGTCAGACTTGTACTGACTAAAATCCACGGTGTCCTTCACTAGCCCTTTACGTACTGGGGTCACGGTAATCCCTTGGTCCCGCGACCCCAGCAGGCTTTGGCCCTCTACAGGCCCCGTCACTATGCTGACACTCTTTGAGGCGCGCGTGGAACACAACGCGCCGTCGACCCGGGCATGGTCCATGGTCGGACAGCGAGTCGCCCATTACTCGCTGCCCGCATGCCCGCGCCTACGGTGGCCGGAGATCGTCTTGCGACGTCCGACGCCGTGGGCGTCTACCACTGCGGCTGGGGTGGAGGGAGGACGCTGTCCTCTCCCTCAGGCGGCCCGCCTCCTCCTTCACGAGCATGACTGCTTCGCAGAAGGAGGCGACCGCTTCCCACTCCGTCTCGCCCCGCAGCATGGCCTCGACCAATGCCGGGCGCGAGAGGTCTCCGCCTATCGCCGTCGTGAGGACACGGCGGTGCTCTGCCCAAGCAGGGCAGTCCTGCACCGTATGCTCCACCGTGTCCTCCGGACGATCCTCGCAGTGGTGACACCCAGGCGTTTCTTCCCTCCCTATCAGACACAGGAACCTCCCGAAACTTCCGTGTCCGGTGAGGACCCGCGTCATGCGGTAGGTAAGGACGCCGTGACGCCTATCCAGCCACTCCTCAAAGAGGGGTCTTACCGCCGCGATTGCGGCGTGCCCAAGATTGGGTAAGACTTAAATAAAATTTAAAGAATTTTAAGATATTTCTTAGAAGAGTTGATGTGACTATAATATACAAAACACAATTTAATGTAATTATTTTCATCACAATTATTTCCAAATGGTGGTCGCGGGACTGTACGAATTACCGTGACCCCGGAACGTAAAGGGCTATTGAAGGACACCGTGGATTTTAGTCAGTACGAGTCTGACAGTCCCTCCCGCTCTGCCCTGGGTGGGAGGACTCATTTGATGATACTACCACGATAAAAAAAATAATCCAAATGGTAAATAAACACAACTTGTTGAAACCGACGTGTCCTAAAACCAAAAATTTCATAATGGAGGCATGTTTCCCAGCGGGAGACTAATATGCTGATTATATTCCCACTGTTGAGCCGAAGACTTCCTGTAGATATATCCACTTATACCACTTTAAATAAGCGTTATCGTCACTGCACTCTCAGAACACTATCAGCTCACTACAAACTGACACATAGTTCATTACTGCACACATTGCATGACATCGTAGAAACGGGTTTTGTCTACGGAAGAATAGACAAAAAGACCGAATGTAGATTTCTATGATTTTTTTACGATTCGCGACGAAGATGTTAATGCTTATATTTAGATTTCTGTCGTCCTAGTGCTGTTCAAATAGTAGAAAAAAAGAAATGTTTCTATTCTTCAGTCGACTAGGTACATGTCTTGCCATACTCGGCCAAAATTAAATTGACGTATTTTGGCGGAGTATTGTACACGTAGACGACTGGCGAATGGAAACATTTTTTCTACATTTTGTACATCGCCATGCCAGACCAATAGAAATCTTTCTACGTTCTGTCACTTTGTCTATTCTTCCGTCGACAAGACCCACCTTCTACGGTGTCATGCTCAGCGTGCAAGCTATATTGGTAACTCCAGTTCTATAGGAACAATAATTTACTTTGCTTGCTTTATCCCGATGATGTTGTGGTCGGCTTCCAGTCTGATTGCAGCTGAATACCAGCATATAACATGGACATAGTCCTTATTTAAAAACTTTTGTAGGAACACTGTTGGTTCAGTTTCAATGCACTGATTTTCTTCACATTCCTAATAGTCGTCTTTTTAACGCTTGCTCAAAGCCTGTTTGCGTATTTATCTTCGTATCTCATCCCCAAATCTCCTCCTTTTTTTTGCTCTTGGCTTCAATCTATCCCAGAAGCAAAAATGAGACCTAAGATGGATCGAGCTCACCCACAAGGTACTGGAACTGCGCACACACGGAACATAGTCTAAACTATTTGGCGCAGGACACTGACAGAATTGTGGTTTCGACCCAGGCGGTCCTGGTGAGGTATACCACCGCCAGTGAGATAGCTCAGCCGTTACCACATGATACAGGTAGACTGTGGTGCCGTCCCAGGTAACCCTAGTGAGGTTTATCACCCTTGTGGTCTTCTTCTAGTCTAACTACCTATCTAAACACTATGTCTTCACGTTGTACACTGCACACGATTTGCTCTGAAAAGCCGAATTATTCGAGTATTTGAATACTGTGTGGTTGATAACTACAATCTCTTGTAACGCTTCGGTGAAAAGTATTATGGTTATCTGTTCTAAACTTCATATATAAAAAATCACGTGTCTCCATGTTGGTAGTACATGGTAATCTCTGAAACCAACTAGAACGATCCGAATCCTCCTCCCGCGCTGGCTGGAGTAGAATGAACTTTTTTAACAATCTCATCGCACTATTCCCAAACCACTGCAACTCCTGAGCGCCAGAATTAACAGTGGTAACCAGAAAAACGCCGAGACAGTGAAGCTCGACGTGTCCCGGAGAATGAATTTAACTGTCTTGGATCCTGCAACGAAATTAATCAGAAAAGAATAGTGGAGGAGTAGGAAAAATATATAGTAGAAGGGACTGTCAGACTCTTACTAAAAATCCACCCTGTTCTTTAGTTTCCCTTTACGTTCCAGGGTCACGGTTTACCTGTATGTATTACGTATGTATTAATACGTGAAGGGAAATATTTGGTTCAGAAATTCAGAACTGAAAAATAACATAACAGATTTCTTTTAAAATCTGTTTTATTATATATATTTTATATTATTAAGTGACAAGCTATATTTTATTCTCAAATTGCTACCTGAGCGAAGCCGGGGCATATAACTAGTGGTAGATAACCCTAATCTCGTTTTACGCCTCGATGGAAAGCATTATAATTTATCTGACACATTTGATTTCCTATCGGTCACCCAAAGTCCCCCAGCGTATCTATACATATTACATATATATAAATATTTATTCAGTTTGATATAATCCGTACACGCCAGGTACTGCCACGAGTTAAAGGTGATTTAAAAGGTGACCTTTAAGCTGATCGCATATTTTGTCAGCGTCGTATGCGCCGTAAAGTTTATAGTTCTATGTATGAATTTGAAGCTTGTTGTAGCGCTGATCCAGCGTCGAAACTAACGTTGGGTATTCACTAAGTTACTGACATCAACGTGTCGCGAAACTATCTAAAGACTGTCTCGATACTGCTCGTCGTAACATACAGCTTTTTTTTATCGTGGTAATATCATCAAATGAGTCCTCCCACCCAGGGCAGGGCGGGAGGGACTATCAGACTTGACTGACTAAAATCCACGGTGTCCTTCAATAGCCCTTTACGTACCGGGGTCACGGTAATTCGTACAGTCCCGCGACCCCGGCAGGCTTTGGCCCTCAACAGGCCCCGTCACTGTGCTGACACTCCTTGAGGCGCGCGTGGAACACAACGCGCCGTCGACCCGGGCATGGTCCATGGTCGGACAGCGAGTCACCCATTACTCGCCGCCCGCATAACATACAGCTTAGAAATTGTGTTTTAGAGAATAGCATAGCTGAGCAGAAGTAGAACTAGATCAATATGGCTCTTCACTTATATTTGAAACTGTGTTTGCTCTTAGCTTCAACCTAAGATAGAGCGAGCTCATCCAGAAAGGAACCTGCACTAGCATACCTGAGTAGTTCCACCGTGGGAACGAGAGGGCGCTAGACGACTTGTATAGCTCTGTCTCTTTCCTATAGTGGAACTATTCTCGCTTTAAAACGTTATGATAGGCCCTCTTGGAACTGAACTCCTGCGCATCGACGGAACACAGTAAAAACTGTTTGGCGCCGGACTCGGAGATAAAAAATCAAACAGATTTTGGTTTGCACATTTCTTTATCAAATAATTAATTAATTGATAGATACTTTGTTGACACAATCAGATAATGATTTGATTAGCAGTATAACGTGTGATGAAATAAAATACCTTTGGATTCTTGTACTCAAGGTCTTTTTATCTTGACCTATTTTAAATTAGGTAGGTAGTTTTGACTTGTCATTGATTGTCGCAAATCGCAACGTGAGTCTGACAACCAGTCTTACTAAGGGGTATCTTAAACTGCGGTTCTAGAGGTCAGATAAGCAGTCACTCCATGTAAGAAACTGGTATTAAGCATGATCCGTTTAGAGTAGAAACTAACGATAACATAGTTAGGAAAACATTTTGTAGAATGGCAATAATATGACTTTTCCGAACCTTTAATTAAACTAGCAATACCATCATCATCATTATTAGCTGAAAGACAAAAGCCTTTACGTTAGACCACCACGCCGAACAATAATCCACATTAATTAAGTGATTGTGTACTCTTTTATCCTTCTCTGCGTAACAATCTTTAAAATAGAAAAATGTCTACCACTATAAATGATCTGAAATTAACATGTATTTGACAGTAACATGAAAAAGACCTTATCAAATCATACTGACGTATTGCATCACCGAGACAAACATTTATTTAGCCACAAAGAATGAATCAACAATATCACAAATGCGACCGCTCGTCGCTAAAGTCGGGAGTGAAATAAATCAATACAATGCATACGTGGGTAGATGTGACGTCGGTGCGTGGGCTTGGAGGGGATAGCACTCATACGGCGCCTACGCGTACTGTTAACCGCATGTTCATTGTGATAATAGTACACTGGAAGCGTTTTATTTCTTAAAAATCGGCAGGAACATTGATATCTTATTAGTCCGTCAGTACTGTTATATAATAAAGGTGTGACAGAATCATAATAAAATAGTTAATACTGTTGAAAGACTTTAATTAAATACAGTGGAGACGACATTATTAAGACAATTATACAGGTCACAGATGATACGACATTTTTAATAATAATGTTGCCAGCTTACTAGTGTTGCTACACTTATATTATTATTATGACATCTCCCCTCTTTTAAATTAAATGGCAAACTTACACAAGTTACATTTATGACAAGTACAATAATTAAACATTACAACAAAACACTTACACAAAATACTTATACAAAATACTGAATGAGATGCTCATGACACATCATTACAAATTTAGCCTCTTTGGCCTATTGACAACTCTACCAGATCTGGTTTTGAATTCACCAGTATTATTCTGCTCAGGACTAATGTCTGTAGGAAGCACTTCGAAATCAATAGCTGTATTATTTTGCTCAGGACTAACCTCTGTAGGAAGCACTTCAAAATCAATGTCTGTATTATTTTCATATGCACAGTTATTATCATCAACACTAGTAGAATAGTCAGTAGCCACACAAGTATTATCATAAAATTTCTTAATTTGTATCCTATTTCTCCTGTATGTTCTTCCATTACTACTAATCACATAACTTCTAGGTTCAGGACCTACTTTGATTATTACACCTTTACTCCATTTCTTATCAGAAGGAAGCAACTTAAAGATTACAACATCATTTATATGCAATGGACTTAAATTTTTACCTTTAGTTTTGACTGACTTTGACTTATTTTGCAAATATTTATAATACAATTGAGGTTTGGTTACTTTAGGTTTTAATTGTTCTGTTGTGGTTGGAATGACTGTTCTTAATTTCCTAGACATTAATAGTTGTGATGGGGATGCCAGACTGTCTGTTGCTGTGTTTCTATACTGAAGTAAAGTTAAATAAATGTCAGAATTTGCATGACTTGATTTGTTAAGCATATTTTTTAGAGTTTGAACTGCTCTTTCGACTTGTCCATTTGACTGAGGATAATTTGGACTACTAGTAACATGTTCAATGTCCCATGACTTCATAAAATTTTGAAATTCAATTGAACCAAATGGAGGACCATTATCAGAGACCATAATGGATGGGATACCATGCCTTGAAAAAATTGATTTTAATTCCTTAATTACAGATTGAGCTGTTGTTCTTTGCATTAAAGCTAATTCAATGTACTTAGAAAAATAATCTATACAGACCAGATATTTATGTCCCTGAAAATCCATGAAATCAACTCCTACTTTGCTCCAAGGAAGTAGTTTTATTTGATGACTTAACAATGGTTGCCGACTGTTATTATTACTGAATTGCTGACATGTTGCACAAGACCTGACTACGTTTTTAATATCATTGACCATATTAGGCCAAAATAAAGATTCTTTAGCATATTGAACCGACCTAGACATACCAAAATGACCCTGATGGATTATTTCCAACATTTCTTTTCTAAGAGACTGAGGCACTATGACACTTTCACCTTTAAAGACAAGTCCGTCAGCGAGGTATATTTGATCCATGAATTTTAAATATGGACGAACCTCAATAGGAATATTATTTTTGTCAGACGGGAACCCTTCCTTAACAAATTGAATAAGACTAGTCAATGACTTGTCAGTACGAGTTTCTTCTTTAAATTTATTGAGCCTATCTTTAGATATTTCAAGACTTGATATTAATACTCCGACATGAACTTCAACATTTTCATTTAGCTCATACATAGACTCTGGTAGGGGTGCTCTCGATAGGGTATCAGAAATATACATTTTCTTGCCTGGGACATACATGACATCCAAGTCGTACTGTTGAATTTTTAACATTAGGCGTACTAGTCTGGGAGGAATTTTATTTAAGGACTTTTTAAATAAGGGTACTAACGGCTTATGATCTGTGTGAACAATTATTTTATGTCCATATATATATTGATGGAATTTTAGGCATCCAAAGACAATTGCGAGTAATTCCCTTTCTATCTGGGCATAATGTTGTTGACTATCTGTTAATGTTGCTGAAGCATATGCTATTGGTTTATTATTTTGCAACATGACTGCACCAACAGCTGATTGTGACGAATCGCATGACAAAATTACTTTTTCATTTTGATCAAAATATGCTAAAACTGGAGCCTTTGTAATTATACTTTGTAAATTTTTAAATTCCTGTTCATGAATATCATGAAACTGCCAAACTACATTTTTCCTAAGGAGTGCCCTCAAATTTTTAGTTTTCTCAGAGTAATTTTTAATAAAAGGCGACAGATAAGTTAACATTCCTAAAAAGCGACTTAATTCTTTTGTGTTGTTAGGTTTTGACATATTTACAATAGCTGTGACTTTATTAGGATCAGGACGCATTCCTTGTGCATCAAATAAATGACCCATGTATGTGACTGACTGTTTGTTTAGTTTAGACTTTGACATATTGAACTTTATTCCGAATTCTCTAGCCCTTTCTAACACAGTTCTTAAAATTGTGTCATGTTCTTTCTGGGATGACGCATAGACTAGTACATCATCAAAATATATAATTATATTTGGAATATTTTTGAATAGATCAACCATAATGGCATTAAAGATCTCTGGTGCTGAGCAGACCCCAAATGGTAAACGAAGAAATCTATACCTTCCGAACGGAGTAATAAATGTACATAATTGTGACGATTCACTATCTAGTGGAATTGCCCAAAATCCAGAATTTGCATCTAGTGTTGAAAACACTGTAGCACCTTTTAATTTTGACTTGACTGTGTCTATACTAGGAAATGGATAATGTGGTCTCAAAATGGCTTTATTTAAATTTCGTGGATCAAGACAAACTCTGAGCGCACCATTTCGTTTTTTGGTGATGACTATACTGCTGACCCAACGAGTTGGTTCATCGACTTTTACTATTACACCCAATTTTTCCATCCTAGCTAACTCTGACTCTAATTCTTTGAGTAGACTAAAAGGAACTTTACGAAGTGGTTCTATAACCGGATTGACTGATCTGTCTATTTCTAAATGACATGGTTTTTTGACACAACCTAGACCCTCAAATACATCCTTAAATTCTTTAAATAAATTATTTTCAACTTCTGCATTAAATGAGACTGTATTAATTCTTTTAATAATTTTAAGCTCTGAACATGTTTTCAGCCCTATGACAGTAGCACAATTAATTTCCAAAATTATAAAAGGAATCTGACTTTGCTTTTCATTTATAAAACACCCTAAGACAGTCTGACCTCTAACAGGCAGATTTTGTTTACTAAATGTTACTATTGTAATTGAAGACGGCTTTATTAAATTTTCAGACAGTTCTAGACTTTGAAATGTACTCATACTCATCACATTTGCTTGAGCACCAGTATCTAGCATACCAGTTATGACATGATTATTAATTTTAATTTGAATATTCCAAGATTCCATACTATTAACTGAAACTTCACCCAATGCATAAATTGAACCCATAAATAATTCTTCCACTTTTTGACTATTATTACTATCTTGAGACTGTGACTTAACTACATTTACTGAAGACTTGTTACCTTTATTATTAGCTTTTTTAAAATAACAACATTTAGCATAATGACCCTTTTTATGACAATTATTACATTCTACATTTGAAGCTGGACATTTAAAACGGTGTTTTTGAGCACATCTAGTACAAACTTCTGACCTGTTGTCTATTCTGTTTCTTTGACCTGACCTGGTACGACTCCTGGTATGACCTTCATCTCTGCTATTGCTTCTGCCCCTGTTATAACCTTTTCCTCTATTTTGATTGTATACTGCTCCAAGAACGTTTTCTTCGTTTGATATTTCGTTTGTCTGAATTGTGGAATGCTTTATAGCCTGGGCCAATTGAACGACTTCATCAAGGGTGGTCTTGTTTTCTTGGATTAGACGTTTTTTAATTTCAATGTTGTCTGCATTTAATCCACAAATAAAAACATCTTTTACTAGACTTTCTCTTAGTGTGTCAAACTGACAGTTTAGACTTAAGTTTTGTAACACGGTAATGTAATCAATAGTTGATTCGTTAATTTGCTGTTGTCTTGTAAAAAATTTATGGCGTTCATACGTGAGGTTCAATTTAGGCGTGAAATATTCTTCGAATTTCGTTAATAATGACGAATATCCAATTGTGTCAATATCTAGATCAAAAGAATTAAAAATTTCGAGGCCCATACTGCCTAAATAATGTAGCAAGATGGCTACTTTTCGTTTGTCACCTTCATTTTCAAGTCCCGTAGCTCGTATATAAATTTTGAACTGGCTCATCCACCTTTTCCATTCTTGCGCCTTATTACTTGCATTGTAATTCAATTCTGGTATTGACCCTCTGACTTGAATAGTTTGAGCCTTTTGACTACAAGACGACGACGCCAACGCTCCTGGCTGGTCCGGCATTTTTTTAATTTTTTGTTTTTGCACTCACTGAATAGATTATTACATTGACTCACTGAACTTCTGACACCATGTTATATAATAAAGGTGTGACAGAATCATAATAAAATAGTTAATACTGTTGAAAGACTTTAATTAAATACAGTGGAGACGACATTATTAAGACAATTATACAGGTCACAGATGATACGACATTTTTAATAATAATGTTGCCAGCTTACTAGTGTTGCTACACTTATATTATTATTATGACAAGTACGTTTGCCAAAAATGATTGACCCGTGTTTTTTTTTCTTATAAGAACGAATATTAACGAAGTAAGTTGACTTTCTTGAGTTTATTTTTTATTTCAAGATAGGCTCGCGCTTGACCACTATCTGCCTTTATGGTAAGCGAAAGATGGTGAAGCTCGCTTGCCTAAAAGTAATCTATTCATTTTGAGGCGTTTTATCTTTATCAATACTCATTACTCATTAATTTATTAAAACAAATACTTTTGCAATTTATTGATGACCAAGACCATCTTCAAAAGATATATCTATCATCTATTCTACTGCGGCAGCCAGTACTCGAAGCAATGCGTGGAATTTTTCATTAATTCTTAATAGAATCGCTGGGTCATTCATATTGAAGTTCAGACGCGTGACATTTGAGTTCGACCTCATTGTTCGAAGGGAATTGCTGGGACGCTTGTCTCTTTATTATTTGTGTGGTACGATATTTAGGTTATTTGGATTGTCATGGTTCTTTGGGAAGTTATACCTCGCCTGTGGAAGACGCGGTTGTGAGTTTAAACCTGGGCAAGTACCAATGTTGATAAGATAAGTATATCTTGCAACCCCTTTATAATTATGTTAGTTTAACTCAACTTTTTGATCTCGTTGATATAATTTTGATCTCATGTTTGTTTAATTTTATATTTTAGTCATGCATAATTTTAATATTAGTTTATAGTTTATTTCCACTTATTATTTAGTACATTAATTTAGTTTTTAGCTTAACTTGGCGGGAGGACCCATTTGATGATTTTACCAGATATTAATATGCTTTCGGATTTTAATTAGGACATTTTCTTTTTTAGTAGTATAAAATTGAAAAATGAGCTCGACGACAATTGAAGAATAGGTATATCTTTTTCTTAATTTTAAACATCGCCTTGCATAAGACGGCAGAAATCGTTTAACGTTCCGTAATTTAGTCTATTCTTCCGTAGACAAAACCTATTTCTACGGTGTCATGCTACGCGTGCTGATCCTTGCATGTACAAATAACAACTTACGTCAATATCTTTAAAATTGGGAAGCTTTACTTATCCCTGCTGTTAGTCTATTTACCTTCGGAACTTCCTCAACTACATAGTTCTAAATTCAAACGCGCCACGTGCAAATAGTAACAGTAGAAAACTTTCATCATTTCCCGCGTAAAATAATTTCGCGCCATAAACAATGCCGCCATTGTTTTATCAACAGAGGTTATGAAAGTCTATGGTTCCCGTAATGATTACTGTTTTTACGGTCAAAGTGTTTATGAATGAAAGTGGTAAAAGGTTAAATTAAATAGGCATTTTCCAGCATTAATACGTTGGAAAATTTTGTTCGTCAGAGTATTGAAAAATGGCGCCAATGAGTCCGAGTGCTCACCAAGTTTTTAAACACATCGACGAGCGTTTTGTGAACTTTTGCCTTTTTTTTAACGTGGTAAAATCATCAAATGAGTCCTCCCACCCAGAATAGAGCGGGAGGGACTTATTTTTTTTTATTTGGGACAAACCCACCACACTATTCCCTAACCACTGCAACTCCTGTGCGCCAGAATCAACAGTGGCAACCAACCAGAAAAGGGCCGAGACAATGAAGCTCGACGTGTCCCGGAGAATGAATTTACCTGTCTTGGATCCTGCAACGAAATTAATCAGAAAAGAATAGTGGAGGAGTAGGAAAAAAAAATATATGTTTCCACTTCCCTCCCTGCAAGCAGGAGACAGAACAAAACAAGGCCAATACCAATAGGCACAAAGGGACATTACAACTGGGAGAAGCCCAGTTGCCTAGCACCACGGGTAAAATGAATGACTACTAATATTAATGGGTCCTAAATTGAGCGGGAGGGACTGTCAGACTCGTACTGACTAAAATCCACGGTGTCCTTCAATAGCGTTTTACGATCCGGGGTCACGGTAATTCGTGAGTCCCGCGACCCTGGCAGGCTTTGAGGCGCGCTTGGCTTCACACAACGCGCCGTCGACCCGGGCATGGTCCATGGTCGGACAGCGAGTCGCCCATTACTCGCTGCCCGGTGGACTTTCGGCTTGCCTATTTCTCAGTCAAAGACGAATCTTCCGCACCACCCCATGTGGCAATGCTACCAGTGTTTTGGGCACTGTTCACGTTGACAGCGATGTGGTCGTATTTTTTTATGCCCTGTGACAGTTTTTTGTTTTAATTTTATTTATTATTTGTACATATTACTATGTACTCCTCACTATGTGCGCCGCCGCCATGTCCATGAGTACCTATTGCTTTCTTCATGAAGTCCTTGACCCAGCTGCGCAATGAGACCGTCTATACATATATTATTGGTTGAAATCATCAAAATATTCATTGAATTTAAACTTTATAGAATTCTTAATGATATAAAAACGTGCCAAGGTAAATATATCTAAGTTTTTGTTCAAATAAAGCCTTATAAAAGTAGCTGTAACCTAGAATTTGTATTTACTAGTAATTTATGGGCACTCTAGATTAGATACACTATTAAACATTTTCTTTGTTATTTACAATTCTCTTGGCCTCAATCTAGCTCAAAAGCCCGCAGACCTTTTTTATCGTTGTAAAATCATTAAATGAGTCCTCCCATCTAGGGCGGGACGGAGGGACTGTCAGATTTGCAACTGCCCTTTAGGTTCCGGGGTCACGGTAAGTCGTACAGTCCCGCGACCATAGACTCTAACTATACTTCAGTTAATAAATGACTGGCAGTGATAAACTTCTACCAATCATTTGCAAAAGCCACATGATTCTTCAACTGCATGATTGCATGTTTACTGCAAAGAGAAAGGTATACGATTACCTTGTGGTTAGTCGTAACTACCTGTTCTTGTAGTTACGTGTCTATAATCGATGTTAATCGTCTCCGAGCAGTGGCGGCCCAGTGGTATCGGCCCTGACTGAGTTCTAGGTAGGCGCATTACTCTGTGCTATCATCGCCACAAATCGCCAAGCTAAGAGTATGTCAGAGAGCTATAGAAAGGAGCTACATGGGAATAAAACTAAAAGACAAAGTTAAAAACGCGCTAATTAGAAAGAAAACCAAAGCTAAGGACGTAGTAAAGCAAGCTCTGAAGCTTAAATGGAAATGGGCAGGGCACATACAAAGACTAAACGACGACAGATGGGCAAAAATAACCACAAACTGGTACCCAATATACAAGAAACGTCGCCGAGGCAGACCATGTAAGAGGTGGATCGATGATATAGCCACCGTAGCAGGAAAAATATGGAGCAGGCTAGCTAGAGATAGAGAGAGTTGGAGAGCAATGGAGGAGGCTTTTACCGCTATAGGCGGTCCTTACATCTAAATAATATAATCATAATAATTTAATGAATCAATCAGCATTTATAATTATTAATTTATATTTATTAATTTTGCATGACATAAAAAAAAATAACGTCAATTGTTGATATTTGAATCTTAATTTTATTGTAATGGAACTGATGACATTTTTTATTATCTAAATATTCTTTAAATAATAATTGTAATTGTCAATTATATAAAATTAAATAGAATAATAATAATGAAAAAAAAGCATGAATGAGAAAAACATATTTAAATTAATTGTAACTATAATTGTGTGTGTAATAATTATGTTGTGTATAATAATTCAATTGCTAATGTTATGTAAGGAATCAATAAAGCTATTTTTATTTTTTTATTTATTTATATCATCGCCACTGCTCTCAAAACTGTGAAGGAATACTTCGTGCGGTGTCTTAGAAAGAACAATTCGAAGTCATCTACTGACCCGCAAAGGGCCCGCGTGGTTTATTATGGCCCACATCCTCTGATGGATTCGAGGTCTGTGTCCCATTATATGGCAGGGTTTTTCTGGTGGTAAAATCATCAAATAAGTCCTCTCTCTGACCGTGCACGAAACAGGACACGTCGTCGATTCGGGCATGCTTCTTGATCGGATGCCTGGCTTCCTATTACACGCTGACCCGCGTTTACGGTTCCGAAAATCGCTCCGCGACTTCCGACACCCTGAGCTTTTCCCGCGGCGGATTAGTCGTGAGGTGGATAATGCCCTGTCCCTTACTGCTTCGCAGAAGGAGGTCACTGTTTCCCCCCACCCCCCCTCGCCTTTGTTCGAACTACAGGCGTTGAAGGGACAGGGGCAGCGCGCGCGATGTGACTAAGTACTTTATAATCCTATGCCATCAACCATGTTAAATTCCCACGCCGACTTTAGCGGGGTCGATATGCAACTATTTTTTACATCTACCCCCTTGACGGGGTAAAAGCAGAAGGCTGGTCGGAACCAAGTACTTTATTGTCTTGTGCTATACACCCTGTTAAACATCGATGCCCACTCTAGCGGGGTCTATGCAACTTTTCCATCTCCCTCTTTGACGGGGCAAAGGCAACGGGGTGAATGAAGCTAACCCTGATTTCAGGCTGTGTGAACATTATGGATTGATTATGTTATGATAGTCAAATATTATGGTAATTATTGTCAACTTAGAAAGACAATAGACTGTTTGTGTTGATTAGTTCACAGAGAATCAATAGGTACTGTTTGTTTGGTGACTTATTTTGATAATCTGACTTGTCAACAGTCATCGATTAAAGGTTACGAGTTAATTATGTCGACAAAAACTGTGCTAGCGACATCTGTTATTATCTATTATTATTGGAGAGGCTAGGATCCACCTTCTAACAGTTCAGCTCGGGCAGCAGCACCACAGGCTACCTGTAACCTGTGGTGATGGCTGAGCGATCTCACTAGAGATGGTAGACCTCATCAGGACCACCTGGCTCACGACCACCATCCCATCGCAGTCAGGCGACAAATAATTTTTAGTATGTTCCGTCGGTGCGTAGGAGTTTTAGTTCCTTCGGGGTGAGCTCGCTTCATCTTAGGTCTCATGGCTGCCCCCCTCGCGACCACCATCCTGTCGAAGACCGGCACCAAACAGTTTTAACTATGTTCCGTTGTTCTGAAGGAACTGGAAATGTTGCCGCACCGGCAAAAGTTCAGGTTCCCTCTTGGTGATTTCGCTAATCTTCGGTATCATTTTTGCTTCTTGGCTAGATCGAGAACGAGACCAAAGCCAAAACCTGCTTCGCAATATACTTCTCTACGAGTTTAAAACGCATTGGGAAAACCCGACTGCTACTCTCGGCCAGATACACGTCTGCACCCGTAGCATTCTGTAGTATGACACCGTAGAAACGGGTTTTTTCGACGGAAGAATAGAAAAAAAGACAAAATGTTTCCGTCGTCTACGGGTTGTGTCATACTCGGGTAAATATAAAATTGTACACAAATATCATTGTCTATTCGTAGTAGAAAATAGATAGAATTATTGTATCACTGCTCCCAAAACGGTGAAGGAAACCATCATCACATGTGGAAACCGACAAGTCTTGAGGCCAAAAATTCGAAGACATATGACTCTCACGGAGAGAAGACCTGTGTCCCAGCAGTCTTTTAGTCTAATTGTATACTAATACCGTAAAAATTTGGACACGAACTGATTTTCTTTCACGGCTGTGTTGGCCATCGTAAGAGTTGATTGTAAACATGATTTTACACGAGTTCGGTCACGTTTTTCAGTAACAGTTAACTAATTACTTAGGGCATAAAAATTCCTCTACATTTACCGACGTAACGCCTTTTAGATAGCCTAATTGAAATACTAAAACGCTAACATTTCTTGAAATGCGGTTCTCTTTGGGTAGATAGTATCTATATTACTTACCCACAGATAACCACACGTACAGAAAACTGGTTAAATTGGCAGCGCTTTTATGTCGTTGAAGTATGGATGATTTTTGTAGTTCAATTGCCAGTGGGTCGGTCACTCAAATTAGTTGAATTGCGTCATGTCTAGCCCACAATATATTGCCATCAACCGCACCGAGAACTTCCTGATGGAAAAATCCCTTTTACCATCATCAGTCGTAAGACGACCTCTGCTAAACATGATCCTCTTTAGACCGCCACGCCGAAAGACAATTCGCCACTTGCTTCCATCGGTTGCCCGCGACTCTCACGATGTCGTCGGTCCACCTAGTGGGATGCCTGCCAACGCTGCGTCTTCCAGTTTGTGGTCGACACTCGAGACTGTCGCTTCCAACCGGTATATGTGGAGATCTAAAGGGGAGGCCTATGTTCAGCAGTGGACGTCCTATGGCTGAGATGATGATGATGACTCGAGACTATTTCTTCCCCATCGGTTATCAGTTCTACGAGCGATGTGGCCTGCCCATTGCCACTTCAACTTGCAAGTTTTACGAGCTATGTCGGTGACTTTGGTTTTTCGGCGAATATCCTTGTTCCGGATTTTATCCCGCAAAGAAACTTCGAACTCAACTCTTTCCGTTGCTCGTTGAATGACTCTTATTCAAATGCCTTTAGGACACGTTTATATTATGTAACTTAGTTCCCGATACACCTGCGTCAATTTCTTATTGTTATAGCGGCCAATGTTTCTGCATACTCCTATATTGTTTAATACACACACTAAAAGTTTATATTATAATCTAATGCAAACGTTATTATTGCCTATAATAAACTTTGCCATTATCTAACGTACTGGTGATTTTTAAACATCGGCGGACATGTTTGTTTTATTTCGCGCGCTTGACTGTCATTGGTCGGTTGTGTCAAAGGTGACAGGAGCTGTCTAGTGTTTTTTTTTTTCAAGCAAAGATCTTGTGAGTTCATTATGCCTTGTTTTCTTTCTGGGTTTGTTTTATATAATTTGTGTATTTATTTATGAACTTTACTACTCTTTCTGACTTTTAATTAAAATGCATTTGGTTTTAAAGACCCAAAAATAAACGTAAGTCGGCTACCTTTCTGAAATCATGTCTTCATTACATTCAAATTGTTTAGTTAGATTTTTTTATGTAATTATTGATGATATAATATTAATTTTTAGTTAAATAGAACCCTTCTAGTGAATAAAATTGAAATAAATGCTTTTTTTTAATGAAAAATGTTTTAAAATTTATTATGAACATAACTGTTTACTTGAATAAAAGGAGAAACAATTTTAAATGATCTTACAAAATTATAATCTTAGCAAAATGCGGGTTTTTAAAATGATATTTTCTAAGTATGTCATTGTTAGATATTATGAGGGTTCAATGATACTGATTTACATATATCGTATACCTATTATACGATATTTTACTCAAAAAATGTATTAGTCCGAAATATAGATAAAAATTGCTTTATCAGTATAAAAGTACTATCATTTATGTGGTAGAATACAATATTCATTTATTGACAGGCCTGTTGGTCTAGTGGTTAGTGACCCTGACTGCTATGCCGGAGGTCGTGGGTTCGATTCCCACCCAGGACAAATGTTTGTGTGATGAGCACGATCATTTGTTCTGTGTCTTGGTGTAATTTATCTATAATATGTATGTATTTAGAAATATATAAGTATGTTTATCAGTTGTCTAGTCTGCTTAGCTTGGGACTAGATGGCGTTGTGTGATAGTTGTGGAATATTATATATATTGCGCTATCGTACACGGTCGAGGTCGACCTCGACCTCGACCTCGACCTCGACCTCGACCCCGACCTCGACCTCGACCTCGATTCGTGGCACGCTGTAACATAGACGAACATTCGCGCAAACGCCCTGCGCCGCCTAAGGCTCGACTCACACCAAAAGAGCGGCGAAGGGCAACGAAGCGGAGCGCAGTTTCAGTATCATATGAATTTTAACTTTATTTTCATTAAAATAAAATTTATTATCGCATGAGAAACTCGAACGAGTCGCGAGGATGCCCGCGGATCCGCGGGCATTCCCGCGACTCTTTCGAGTATGAGTGTGATAATAAGAATGAGTATTATAGTAATGGAAATAAAGTTTAAATTCATATGACACTGAAACTGCGCTCCGCTTCGTTGCCCTTCGCCGCTCTTTTGGTGTGAGTCGAGCCTAAACGAAACAGTAGGCCCAGGCATACATTTTCGCCGCGCCGTAGAGAGGGGATAGCTGTCTACTCTCCATCCGTCCTACGCTTTTTCGATCAGGGTCACGTGTCCTGACGCGAGTTTATCCGTCCTACGCTTTTTCGATCAGGGTCACGTGTCCTGACGCGAGTTTAAGATTTTATACCCATTACAGAAAAAGTGCTCAACGCCGCTAAAGAAGTTTTCACTTCAAAAAACGACGGGTTGCACTCTGGGAGTGCCGGCAGAAGTGAAAACTTCAATAGTAATAAACACACATGAACATTCGCGCAAGCGCCCTGCGCCGTCTTACGAATTATCGATCAGGTCACGTGTCCTGACGCGAGTTTAACATGTTTTACCCATTCCAAAAAAAGTGCACAACGCCCGCGCCGCTAAAGAAGTTTTCGCTTCTAAAATATTCCCGAATTTGACGTCATAACGCCTGTGAAATTATACCGACCGAGTGACTTTTTACCCGACTACGGCAAAGCCAAAAGGAGGGTTATGATTTTGACCGGTATGTATATTTGTATGTATGTATGTATGTTTGTATGTATGTATGTATGTTTGTTTGTTCCCTCATAACTTCTAAACTACTTATGAGTACATGACAAATGAGGTCTCGTTAGAAGCGTCTCAGTTGTCCGCTGGTTATAGGGTAGGTGACGTGTCACCAAATCCAATATGGCGCCCTCTAGGGGATGAGAAGTCGTTACTGAATTATTTTTTTTTTTTCACAGTTTCGACATGGGTATCAAATTAAAGGGCTTGATGAGCACATTTGAAATATATATACATTATATAGCTTTTACTAGCTAATTTTCTGTTTCTAACAGTGTCAACATGGGTATCAAATGATAAATCTTAAATTCACAACTCAGAAACGATACATAACATAAATAACTTACTTCAAATAATACAACCCCAAAATAGTGTAAATAAAAAATAAGTTAAAAATAACTAAAACCCGACTACAAAAAAATCGTGCACTGAAAAGTATAAAACAAGAACAAGCCGTGGTCGTATGCCACCTGCGGTTGTTTCACACAATCTTTACTGGCTAGGTGGCATACGACCACGGCTTGTTCTTGTTTTATACTTTTCAGTGCACGATTTTTTTGTAGTCGGGTTTTAGTTATTTTTAACTTATTTTTTGTGATTTTTAGAAACGTTGTTTCTTCGTCAGTTTTGGTTTACATAACTTTTTTTTAGCGTCATAAAATCTCCAAATGAGTCTTCCCACCTAGGGCAGAGCGGGAGGGATTGTCAGATTCGTACTGACTAAAATCCACGGTGTCTTTCAACAGCCCTTTACGTTCCGGGGTCACGATAATTGGTCCCGCGACCAAACGTCATAACGCCTGTGAAATTGTACCGACCGAGTGACGTTTCGTGACTTTTAGAAGCGTTGTATCTTCGTCAATTTTGGTTTACATAAGTAAAGAAAAAATACGGGTCAAATATTTTTTGATAATCTATATTTTGGACTAATATTTTTTTTGAGTTAAATAGCCTATTGTATCAATTGCTCTTTCTAATGACTATGACCTCTATTAATCTACAAGGCGTCCTAAAGTGTGTCTTGGCCATCATTTATTATCATTTTCCTGTCTTCTGTCCAGTACAAATGAAAAATATAGATTCTCTCTTCAAGCTTACTTACGAGAGCATTGGGGATCACTGGTTCGAACCTAGACAGACAGTTCAAATGACCTCATTACCTACGAATTTGACCTTTGACCCTAAAAACTTTTCGCTAGCTAGTTTAATTTGACCCTAACCGTACCGTGGCCCTGGAACGTAAAGGGCAACTCAGGAACAGGATGGATTTATATTTTTAGTCAGAGTCTGACAGTCACGTCCACTCCAACCAGGTGAGGAGAGTTAAGTAATTTCATGACTTGACTTCACAATTAATTAAAAATGTTTTTGTATAATTATCTATTTTTGTGGCTCTTGCTATTTTTAACTAAACTATATTTAAAATTATCCATATCTTTATAACGCTTCTTATCACAATATTTCGTATTGTACTAAGTATACAAAACTGTTAAATAAAGTTATTTTTAACTAACTTCTCTACTTACGCGGGTTGATTCGCGTAAATTATTGTTTTTTAACCGATTTCGAAAAGGAGTAAAATAAAACAATTAACTGACCGACTTAAAAAAAAAAGTTTAATAGGTAGGTAGGTAGGTATAACTTTTATTACAGAATCTTGTTGATCGAACTTTCGTCAAATTTCATTTTTATTTTCAAGAACCTATGCCAATAATATAATAATTATAAATGATTCTTTTTTTTTAATTAATTGAGTTATTGATCCATCCTAAGTGCTCGATTTAGTCAAAATCCGTCCAGAAGTTTCTGCGTGAACGAGTAACAAACATCCGTCCATTCATCGTCACAAATGTTCGCTTTTATAATGTGTAAATAGTAAGAAATATATTACGAAACCGGATACAAATCCATCAAGAACGTATAACATAGTTCCGCACACACGTAATTAATAATTCCAATCATTATTTAAATTCCACTGCGAGGATCGTCCGGAGGACACGGTGGAGCATACGGTGCAGGACTGCCCCGCTTGGGCAGAGCACCGCCGTGTCCTCACGACGGCGATAGGCGGAGACCTCTCGCGCCCGGCATTGGTCGAGGCCATGCTGCGGGGCGAGACGGAGTGGGAAGCGGTCGCCTCCTTCTGCGAAGCAGTCATGCTCGTGAAGGAGGAGGCGGGCCGCCTGAGGGAGAGGACAGCGTCCTCCCTCCACCCCAGCCGCAGTGGTAGACGCCCACGGCGTCGGACGTCGCCAGACGATCTCCGGCCACCGTAGGCGCGGGCATGCGGGCAGCGAGTAATGGGCGACTCGCTGTCCGACCATGGACCATGCCCGGGTCGACGGCGCGTTGTGTTCCACGCGCGCCTCAAAGAGTGTCAGCATAGTGACGGGGCCTGTTGAGGGCCAAAGCCTGCCGGGATCGCGGGACCAAGGGATTACCGTGACCCCGGTACGTAGAGGGCTATTGAAGGACACCGTGGATTTTAGTCAGTACAAGTCTGACAGTCCCTCCCGCCCTGCCCTGGGTGGGAGGACTCATTTGATGATTTTACCACGATAAAAAAAAAAAAAAAAAAAAAAAATCATTATTTAAATTAAAATGTATTCTCGCCATGAGTAATAAAGCCAAACACCAAGTTACTATTACGAGTCACACGACACTAAAAGAAACAATAAAGCAGCTTTAACGCTGCAAACTATCTTCCTTACCAATCGCACGTTGATGCCACGCAGCGCTGTAAGCGCGGCAAGGGTTAAGAATTTGCACTCCGCGCTCTAAACCGAACGCGGTCTGCATTTTCTGTGCGTCAGAATATTTAAATTTCGAACGCGTTCGACGCGGGAATTGTTTGTTTTTATCTGTTTTATTTTCCTTGTCTGTGATTATTGAGTTTTGGTGTAAAAAGTATTTATTTTTTGTCTGTGATTGAATGTTAAACTGTGTTTGTGAAAATTATTCTGAAATAGTTACGTTAAAGAACGTCTATCTAGTACTGCGGTTTATTTATCTTATCGCACATTCGACGATATGTATTTTAATTTCGGAACGTCTGTGGAACGTAATCAAGTTCCCGCGGTTTTTTAAACGAGTGACATTAATGTCACTCGTTTTTTTCGCGAAAAACTTTTAGACAGTACAAAATACTCGTAACATAAAGAATGTGATAATGGTGATATATTACCAAAATTTTGTGTGAAAAAACTAAAATTTTGATTGTATTAAGCTTTTTGATTGTAAATTGATCTGAATCGTGTAAAAAAAGTGAGAGAATATTATTTTGTGTTACTTTTCTTCGAACAAAAGACCTTTTCAATAATGAATATCTTTAGATTGGGCCATTTGCGTCAGTTTTCGCAAATTTTAAAGTAAGTACTAAATAAATATTTTATATTTGTTATCATATAGCTTTGTTTATAAAAACGAAACAAAAAAAAAACTTTTTTTTTTTTACAAAGTTAGAATGAATAGTTTATTTTATTGTACAAATACATAAATATTAATTAAACTATAGAAATATAAAAATATTAAATTAAAATAAAACTAAACTAAACTATTATAGAGCATCGAAAAATTCATCAACGCTGTTGCTGGTAATGTGCCCAAGAGACTGTTTGTATGGCAATACTTAGCCTCTGGCCAAGGTAAAAGCCAGCTCTTGGGTCACGGAAAGAATCAACAAGTCTTTTAAAAATGTCTCTGTAGAGACTGTGAGCACTCGGACCCCATGGCCCTATAGTTTCAACCTCAAACGGCTACAAAATATACACTGGACAGCAAATAAACCGAGCCACCCGCTACCTAGGCACTCTAATTCGATTTTCTCAAAAACTAAAAAACCTACAATTATCAAAGTTGTACCTACAGAAAGTGCGTTTCATGGTGATTAAAATGAAAGGAAACTCATTGGGTTTAATCAATATTTCAGTGTTTATTAAGGATTTTACAATGAAGAGTCGTTTTCCAGTCGTGACAATCGTTTGTAATGATAAAGTGAAAAAAAGAAATTAAAGCCAAAAAAAAAGATAAAATAAAATAAAAGTTTTTGATCAATATTCCGTATTCCCTCCCCTTGCTCGGATAACTGACAGCATCCTTTTATTCATCGACCTTACGAGCCTGACGACAAAATCTTGAGGAATTGTATTCCACTCCTCTTCAATTGTGATTCGCAGCTCTGGAAGCCTTGTTGGAGCAGGTACCCGGGCTCGAACCCGACGTTTCAGCTCATCCCATATGTGTTCTATCGGATTCAAATCCGGGCTTCGAGCTGGCCAGTCCATTGTACGAATTTTGACGTCGCACACAGGCGAAAAATCAATAAAAGTCGGACAAAACCTAAACATTCATTATTATTCTAGAAAATGGGCACATAAGGGTTGGTATGTGATGAAAAACAAATATATATCATTTTTGACACATTTATTATACATCTTCAGTAATATTTGGTTCATCCAATAGATTTAAAACGTCTGGGCACATGGAAACAGATTTTTTTGCGATTAGTTTCCTTAGTCCTGTTATAAAGGGATCGGAAGACACCATAAGTCTGTTAAAAGTGTCTTCCATGGCTAATTGTCTTGAAAATTTTCTTGTAAAGCGCTCTCTGTACTTTCGCACATCTTTGTTTCGACTTTCTTGTGCATCTTCGCTCATTAACCCTATGGCTATTTCAGAATTCTCTAATATATTTGATCCATGGATAAGTACCTTGTGTAGTGTTGTTGACATATAATACCATGGGTAATTCATCACAAAAAAAGAAGCTGTTTTGGTGCAAAACGCCTTGAATTTGACCGCATTGATTTTGTAACCACTAGACATTACTTTTAAAATGGTATGCAGTCGATTTATGAGCCGATGATTTACACCTGTTATTTCAGCAACTTCTTCTGCATGCTGAAAAATGGCACGTGCAGTATTACCATCAGTCGATGTACCTCCACCTTGTCTTGGTTTGTCAACATGTAACCCAAGTTTTTGCCAAAATTCTGTTTGTATGCGGCGCTTTTCAGCTACTACCAAGGATTGACTGTGTGCGTCTCTTGCTTGCCATTTCGCAACATTTAATTTGTAGCCTAGATGCAATATGAACTCCGCAAACCTTATCCATGCATGTAGCGATGAAACACCATAATTAAGGTTTTCTTCAGGGATCGGCTTTGACATGCAGAATTTTATCCTGTTGAAGTCTTTCGAGGTGACTTTACAAATGTAGCAACGCATGGCAGATTTCGTGTCAGTTAAGGCGTTTATCATCTTCCCATCAACCATGGTCATTATCAACTTGTGTTTAACTACACATTCTTCCTCCATTAAAACTATTGTTGGTGATAAAACGTCAATCTCGGATTGAACACTTTGAGCTACTAATCTTGATAGTTCTGCAGTTTCATGTGCCATCTCTAATTTCAGCGGACGACAATACCTTGGTGAGGAGGGGCGAGGATTTTGCCAGATGAGCACAGTTTTGCCATGATCACACACGAGTTGAACTGGCACAATAGAAGTAATAAGCATATTTGCATCAGACTGTTCGACATTTTCAAATCTCTGTTTATACTCGGAATGGCAGCCCGATCCATCACACCCCCATTTTGATATCAGGCGAAGATTTTGTAACTGATCCTTTGTAAGCGATTGTATGACTTCATTAAGAGACAAAAATAACCTTTGTGCAGTGTGGTCCATTAAATTCTGCAGAGGAACTTTAGCACTAGTTTCGGTGCAAAAAATACCTTCAGGGTAACACCTTTTTTTTGCTTCAGTTACAGTCTCATAATTAGGATACAGACTGCAGTTCATCTCCATTGCCGAAGTTCGCAAAGTGTTGTACTGAAATTTAGACAATTGTCCTTCAATTACCAAGGATAACGCTTTGTCTGACGAAAGGCTTGCGTGTGTTTTGGGAACGTTAAAACTGCTACTTGCACCAGCCAGAGAAACTTGCTTGATTATCTTTGATGTCTGGATATCACCACGTGCACGATATTCTACCTGGGCTGCAAAAGCCAGTTCTTCAGGTTCTAATTGTTTTCGAACATCTTCTGTCTTTCTACGTTTTGTGCGTTCGGTACATTCTTCAAAGCTCTTATAAGGTCGGCCACCAAGGCTGCCACTAATCTTTCGAGTATGAGTCGCAACAGGAAATGTAATGTAGGTATTGAACCAGTCTTTATTGGCGTTAACACACCGAGAAAAATTTCTGTGTGCTTGAAGAAGTTTTGTCTTATAATCACTCACCAATCTTCTTACGGACCCCTTTATTTCATCTTTAAGTTCATTCACTTTCAGAGCATATTGTACTTTTTTTTCCAAATAAGACATTTTATCTTGCTCCTTTTTGGAAGTTTCCTCCCTATAGTAGGCAATTAGAGTCTTTCTGCTAAAGCTCACTTCCTCGTCAGTTGATCCTAAAACAATATGAAACCAATATTTAGCACCAATTAAGTAATCGATTCTAGGCAAGACATTGTTTTGTTTTACGTAGACTAAGTCCAATACAGAAGTGGTCGACAAAAAGACAATTTTGTTTAAGCGGACGCTTACGGTCGCATAAAACTGTGATTGTATATTGAAGAACAAAGTCTATACTCTATTAAAATACTAATATCAAAGCCGGATCTCTCGGGAAGTTACACTATACCCTTTTGTGAAGTTTAAAAATATGCAAAACAATACAATGTCAGAGTCATTATTTTTTTTAATTTAAAATATCAAACATTACTGTCAAAAGTAGTTCTTAAAAAGTAGTTTATTACCTCCTGGAAGTGAATCCATCGAAAAAACAAAGACGTTCACGAAGCAAACTATAGAAATCGTAATAATTAAAAGCAACACTTTCACTCTTAAACACATCCGCTGTTGTCAAGTCGAACTTTGGACTGAGATCCAGGCGCGTAGACGAGAAAAGGGTCGCGCCGCGTGCGCAGGTAGCGTGTATTGTTTATCAGACTTGTCGGTAAAACAGGGTTTTAATTGTTTGGAGTACTTTTAATTTTTTAGGTTTTGTCCGACTTTTATTGATTTTTCGCCTGTGTGCGTCGCGTAGATACTGGGTCACCACATGAGCAACATGAGGCCGTGCATTATCATGCATCAATTGCATATCCTGTAGTTACCACTAAGGTTGCTATTCATACATTGATATGCATGAATCAAACTGATATTGCCTATTTTTCAAAATGTTGACTCAATTTGTTTTTTTTTTCCACAAAGAGAAATCAATATAGATTGTTGGCATTTTTCCAAGAGGAAGAGTTCGTACTGAGAAATCAAAGTTGTTAAGGAAAAACTGAGTAATATCAAAGTAAACGAAAGTTTCATAAAATAAATGCAATACGATTACGCACTGCATATTTATGAAATATATTAGGTTTTTTTTTATCGTGATAAAATCTTCAAATGAGTCCTCCCACCCAGGGCAGAGCGGGAGGGACTGTCAGACTCGTACTGACTAAAATCCACTGTGTCCTTCAATAGCCCTTTACGTTCCGGGGTGACGGTAGTTCGTACAGTCCCGCGACCCCGGCGAAATATGTTAGGTATGCGACATTTTTTGAACAAAAAAAAATGAGGCTGTTTAAAAAAAAATGAATATTATTCACTAGGAATTTCTCCTGTATCCTGTGAGCGCATTTGTTTACAAACATTTAAAAAGACAAATCAAAAATGATACTTTTGGATTGTCAAAGGACAAAAATTAAAATAGTATTTAAATAGATATGGTGGTATAGTCCTAGTCACAAGACATAATAACTGTAAAAGTACTGTAGATGCCCAATCCAAGGAGTAGATCTCTATGAAGAAGAACGGGCAAGAAACTCCATGGACACTCTTTTTCAATCGCCAAAATTAAAACAGAACCTTTTTTGCATCGTTACATACGTTTTGTACAGTTATTTCTATCGTAAAAGTATTTGAATGATTTACATAGATACCAAACTGTAGTTAAGCGACATCTTTATTATTATTATTATTTTTTTGCAACTATCACACACAACGCCATCTAGTCCCAAGCTTAGCAGAGCTTGTGTTATGGGTACTAGACAACTGATAAACATACTTATATATTTCTAAATACATACATATTATAGATAAATTACACCCAGACACAGAACAAATGATCGTGCTCATCACACAAACATTTGTCCTGGGTGGGAATCGAACCCACGACCTCCGGCATAGCAGTCAGGGTCACTAACCACTAGACCAACAGGCCTGTCAAATTGTCAGCTTAGTAGCTGGTTATAGTGGCGGTTGACGTAAGTGGTACTTTCGAGAGTCATTCTATAAATAGTGCCGTCTGCCAATCGCGGTACATTAAGTGCCATCTTTATAGTATCTTAGTGATCGATAAGACAGTTGACGTGGGTGGTACTTTCAAGAATCAGTCTAGACATAGTACCGTCTCTCTCGGTATTAGCGATCGTTGGTGCTTTAAGTATTAAACTTCGTTTTAATTACGTCATCCTAGTGGCCGGTCATAGTGATGCTTGACATAAGTGGTACTGGTGAGAGTCATTCTAGAATAGTGCCTTCTGTTACGGTACTGTAAATGCAGTCCATAAACCATTTAGGTTTGACGCGGTACTTTTTGTGACATAAACGTTATAATTACGTCATCTTAAGTGACGTTTGACGTTAGCGGTACTTTCGAGAGTGATTCAAGAAATAGTGCTGTATAATAAATAAATAAATATTCCACAACTATCACACAACGCCATCTAGTCCCAAGCTAAGCAGAGCTTGTGTTATGGGTACTAGACAACTGATAAACATTCTTATATATTTCTAAATACATACATATTA
The DNA here is from genome assembly GCA_943136025.2 of Agrotis puta. Lineage (NCBI taxonomy): Eukaryota > Metazoa > Arthropoda > Insecta > Lepidoptera > Noctuidae > Agrotis > Agrotis puta. The sequence goes on along the minus strand of OW964195.2, from coordinate 694,654 downwards.
TAGATAAATAACACCCAGACACAGAACAAATGATCGTGTTCATCACACAAACATTTGTCCTGTGTGGGAATCGAACCCACGACCTCCGGCATAGCAGTCAGGGTCACTAACCACTAGACCAACAGGCCTGTATACAACGGTACTTCGAGTGCAGTCTAAGATATTTAGATGCGATTATTAAGTGACATCTTTGCAATAATGTCATGTCATCTTGATAGTCGGTAATAGTGCCGCTTGCCGTAAATGGTACTTTCCAGAGTCATTCTAGAATAGTGCCGTCTGCTGCGGCATTTTATTTGTTATTTAAACAATAGTGTCATCAGTTATCTTAGTGGTCGGTACTAATTAGTACCGTGTGACTTGGTGCCTAGTGCCATCGTGTGACTTGTTGATAAAGTAGAATGATAGGAATGGTGCACTTTTGTCATGCAATTTAAACATTATAATGGGGCAGCAAAGGCTAAGATGTGTGACAGCATAGACTAATAAAAAAAAAAAAAAAACTACAGGAGGAGGTTTTCAATCCGGTCGGTAGTTTCCTTTTATTTAATTACTCCAAGATTTCTGGTACGATTTGTGTGATACTTTTTTGTTCGATGCAGCATACTTGTCATTTAGTCCCATAAAATTTTCATTCAGTTTGGCTCAGTAGTTTTTATTTTGTGACCATTTTTCACTTATTGTGTACTTGGACGATGTTATTAGGAGTTACAAAATTCGAGGGCGCATGTAAGAAAATTATGTAGGTATATGGGAAGAATTTGGGTTCAATATTTGAACTTAAAAACATAAAATAAAAATGAAAATAGAAATGCACGGTTTCAAAAATAACCACAAAAAACTGTAAAACCACTTTTATTTTGACAGTCGGTGGTTTTCTTTTGAAGTGAAAACTTCTTTAGCGGCGTTGAGCACTTTTCTGTAATGGGTATAAAATCTTAAACTCGCGTCAGGACACGTGACCCTGACCGAAAAAGCGTAGGACGGCGCAGGGCGCTTGCGTGAATGTTCGTGTGACGTTGCTAGGTAACATTGTTTATAAAAGATGTACGTCACATTGGAAAATTATTGAAATAAAAAGTCAACAATTTTTGCGAGTTTTACTAAAATCTGTTCACAAGATATTTCCAACAATTACTATTCAAGTTTTCACTTCTGCCGGCACTCCCAGAGTGCAACCCGTCGTTTTTTTTATTTCATTGACTTGTTTACCACCGGTATTTTTTTAACACAACTGAAACCGCAGGAAAAACGTCATATCAATTTTAAATGCAAATATGGTCATAAAATAACGTATGATCACACAATCTCAGTAGGTTAATGCCATTTACTTTTACATGTAAACCAGTTTAGTCTCTGCGACATTTTAGTAGCAACGCACCAGTTTTTTCAATAAACACCCTATAATGTTTGACGTCATTTTAAACTCAAACTCATGCCATTTATTTAATTTAGTCCGTTCTTATGGATTCTGAAAAGAATACATAAAATTAAGCTACAGTCCCAGTCACAAGACATAATAACTTGTAAAAGTACTATAGTTGCCCTGTCCTTCGAAATTCTGGTTGTTAGATATGCCAGTTTCCTCGCAAGCCGTTATCGATACCACAATTCCCCCACTAATATGAATCCTGTTTGTAAAACTAAAAGTTATACAACTTTGTTATAGTTCCTGAGTGTTTCTATAAATAAAGCAACCCTCAGAGCTCAACAACCTTCATCGTAACGTTTGTCCTTCGAGCCGGATCAACTACAATATGGCGGTAAGGTCATTCAATTCTTAACTGAAACACATAATACTATATTTACACCAGTATTCTGTGCTATTCTCAATAAGAAACTGGACTCTACGACGTGCTCTTTCTTCTAGTTTTATAGTAATTTTAGTTTTACAGTAATTATTATAGTTTTATAGTAATTTTATAGTAATTCTTTTAGTACCCAGACAATACAAGTAAAAAATACATCTTCCCGACCCTTGCCAATTTATACACACTGAATTAAAATTAAGCTAAAAGTGACAACCCTAAGACAGTAAGCAATTATATCGCGGATTGGGCTGGAGATAGCCAACTTCCCGTCTCTTTACTATGGTCAGTGTCGCTGGTCGCGGGGCTTACGAATCACCGTGACCCCGAAACGTAAAGGTCTATTGAAGGACACCGTGGATTTTAGTCAGTACGAGTCGGACTGTCCTTCCCGCTCTGCCCTGGGTGGGAGGACTTATTTGATGATTTTACCACGCTAAAAAAAAAGCGTAGCGTTAGTGTTGCGGCCGCGCGGTCTCAAGGATGTGTTAATAGAGAATAGCAGCTGTATGCTGCAATTCTAGCAAGACTTTTTATCATAAGACCAACCTGTTTTCCCGCTTGCACCGGTTGACTTATAAATTATTCAGAAAGTCTTATTTGTGAGTCAATGTTGTGATTTAAATGTTTATTTATTTTAGAATCGATTTTAGGAATATCTAGAGATTAGCACGATAATTTGCGTGCTATTTTTGATACTTCGAAAATAAACGGAGGTTCTTAAAACGTCGTTTTTTTATGAAAGGGTAAAATACCCCTGATTTTGAATCGACGTCTGGACCGATTTTAAATGCAGTACTTTATAGATGGTCCCATGCCAACCAGGTCAGGATCTGATGGCGGGATCTTGGACAAATTCATTTCTTTTGACAAAAAGTTTTTAATGTTTTACTTCTTATCAAAACCTAGCTGGATTTCTTTAATTCGTCTTATATGGAAATCTCATCAACATCTCCCTCCTGTCCTCATCTCAATTCATTAGTGGTCGTCAACACAACATGGTCCGGTGGGGGTACTCTGATGAAGAAAGGTGCGACTGCGGAGCCTCATCACAAACGATGGCCCACCTCCTCAATTGTACTCTGTGTAACTCCACCTGCACTCTAAGGGAACTGTCCGAGGCCACCACCAACGCCGTCAATGTGGCAGACTTTTGGTCGAAACATATATAAAGGAATCATCGACACGACGAAGAAGAAGAAGTGGTCGTCGCAGCATGTCTTCTTCTCTCATACTTCTCTATTACTGATCCTCCTTCATATCATATCATACTTCACACAGTCCATACCTCGTTTCTTTTCATAAACGATGACATCACGACGGACTTTAAAGCCTATAACTTCACAAAAAGGATCGCGGGTCTGTCTTACCAGGTAATCGTGATCCTGGAGTTGCGGCGATTTAAAAAGAGTGTCCATGGAGTTTCTTGTCCGTTCTTCTCCATAGAGATCTACTCTTTGGAATGGGCATCTACAGTACTTTCACAGTTATTATGTCTTGTGACTGGGATTGTAGCGCCGTAATTATTTTAATTTTTGAAGTGAAAACTTTAGCGGCGTTGTGCACTTTTTTGGAATGGGTAAAAAATGTTAAACTCGCGTCAGGACACGTGACCTGATCGAAAATTCGTAAGACGGCGCTTGCGCGAATGTTCATGTATGTTTATTACTATTCAAGTTTTCACTGCTGCCGGCACTCCCAGAGTGCAACCCGTTGTTTTTTTTTTTGACAATTCTAAAGTGCCTGTAAAAGCCTACTTGAAATAAATGCTTTGATATTTATTTTGGAACATAGACTTTAGTCAGTACAAGTCTGACAGTCCTTCCCGTCGTGCCCTGGATAGGAGGACCCAAAAAAATATTTCACCAGCTGAAAAACCTTTGCCTCACGCTAGGAATTTCTTGTAAATCGTGGATGCGTTCAAAATTTCAACCAGACACAGAACAACTATTTGTAGGCCATACAAATATTTGTTCCGTCCGAGAACCTAACCCTCGACACGCAGCGTAGCAGATACGGAATAAATATTCCACAACTATCACACAACGCCATCTAGTCCCAAGCTAAGCAGAGCTTGTGTTATTGGTACTAGACAACTGATAAACATACTTATATATTTCTAAATACATCCATATTATAGATAAATTACACCCAGTATGACACAAACACCCAGACCCGGAACAACTACTTGTAAGTAGTTGTTCCGGGTCTGGGTGTTTGTGTATGTGAGTTTAAGTGTTTGTAAACGCACCCACGATACGGGAGAAATACCTAGTGTGCTGCAAAAGCAAGGGATGGCAACCTGCTTTTCTTGTACTTATTGCAGAATTCCTCATATAACATTGGTCCATTATTACAAAGGGGATCGCCTTCACCCGGTCAAATATTAGATTAAAAATAGGGGTAATCGACCGGCCTTCTTATCTTACCCGAAATTGACTCACTAACCTAATGTTTTTATATCATAATGAATTGCTAATGATTACATCATTAATAATAGAGTGGCTCGTGGCTAAATAATATTAGACGTATAGCACGCATAGTTTTGACCATGACCATGTTCACCGTGCGTGACCCCGGAACGTAAAGGGCTATTGAAGGACACCGTGGATTTTAGTCAGTACAAATCTGACGGTCCCTCCAGCTCTGCCCCACCCAGGTGGGAGGACTCATTTGATGATTGAACCTTGTTAAAAAAACTGTGTGCTCTCGTGTTTAGAAATTCTTTAGATTTAAGTTCTTTTTTTTATTTCTTTTCGTGTTACTGTGTGCACTTGTGGCCTGTGCCAATAGATGTTTTTTCTTTCTTTCTTTTTATGTAATACCAAACTGTAAAGCAAATATTTTTTTAAAAGTAACCATGGAGTTTCTTGCCGAATCTTCTCCATGGAAACGACCAACGGTTCGGAAGTCAAATTTTCGGTTCTGTTGAGCAGTCCTTGATAAGGGCTACAAAGATTATGATTATTTTATCTTATGTAAAATAGAAGCTGTCTGATAAAGGGTCTTATCAAACCTTGGAACGGCCACGTTGCTACACCAACGACAAATATTACTCGGCCTTCAGAAAGAGATACTCGGATAGTGTCAGCTTTGTAGAGCGTTCTCTGTCACACGAAGCACTAACAAACTACAATGCTTCTGGCCAAATTACATGATGTTTACGGGAATTACCCTGTATGTTTGAATAACCCCGTGACCATCAAAATATGCAGCAAAATAGAGCACAAACGACCGTATCGTGCGATTGAAAAAAATTATAAACAAAAAAGTTGGCCACACTAGAATTTGTGAAACAAAAAACGATTTTTCTTGTACTTTTTTTTTTGTTTTCTTTAAAAAAAAACGTTGCCCCACACTAGGAATTTCTCCTGTGTCGTGGGTGCGTTTACAAACATATAAACTCACATACACAAACGCCCAGACCCGAAACAACTACTCGTAGATCATACAAATATTTGTTCCGTGCGGGAATCGAACCCGCGACACGCAGCGCAGCAGTCCAATTGATCAGCCACTGCGCCAAACTTTATGTGCGGTGGGCACATAAATATTTCCCGAATTCGTTACCGTCCGTATACCCGTTTTCTTGATGACGATGTATTTAAAAGGCAGTGCAAAGTAGACATTACTAAAAGTATTTCCCCGACACTACGGCGCCAAAGAATGTTTTTTTGGAATGGGTAAAAAATGTTAAACTCGCGTCAGGACACGTGATCTGATCGAAAATTCGTAAGACGGCGCAGGGCGCTTGCTCGAATGTTCGTGCGTGTTTATTACTATTCAAGTTTTCACTTCTGCCGGCACTCCCAGAGTGCAACCCGTCGTTTTTTTTATCAGCCTACACTGTCCCACTGCTGGGCAAATGCCTCCCCCAAGTTTTTCCATGTATTCTTGTCCAGCGCCTCTTCGAACCAGCCCTCACAGTACGACTCCAACTCATCTCGCCACCTGTTTCTGGGCCGGCGTCGGCGGCGCCGTCCATCTCCAGGAACCCGCAGTGTGACGGCCTTCGCCCAGCGGTCAATGTTCATGCGGCTGACGTGACCCGCCCAGTTCCACTTCAGCCTGGCAGCCTTCTTTCCGACGTCCAGAATGATTAAATAATGTACCATGACTAAATAATTTTATAGTTTACCCAGAACATATCTAATTAGACCATGCTCATTATTTCATAGTTTTAAAGATAAAGGAAGGTATATAGTGTTTGTACTAATTGTCTTGCAAACAAAGACTAATTGTGTCGTTTTAAGATAACGTGTGATTACGCTTGTTAGCACTAAGAGGGTAGTAAGAAATGAAACTGCAGTTACCTCTTGGCCACACTCTCAAGTGATACGTATTAGCGACTTTGACTGCAGAGTAAAAGAAGTGTCTGGAAACATGTGTTCGCAACCCGTTGAAGCGTTTATAGTTTGGTCTTTATAACGCTAATCGCGATTGACATGCTCCTAGCGCCCTTTATTCAGCGTGAATATGCCAGAAGAAGCGTGTGAATATACCTAATATTTTCTTAATTTTAAGAATTTTTTTATATCAAATATTTTTGTGTTTTATTAAATGAAAATACAACTATCAAATTCAACAATCCCCATAGTTGTATTTTCATTAAAAAAAAAACACAAAAATATTTACGTCACGTGTACATCAAACGTTCGTGCTCTCTTTTAATATAAGGTTTATCTTTTTTTTTTTTTTTTTTTTTATAGCCTAGTTTGTGTCCCACTGCTGGACAAAGGCCTCCCCTTTTTCCTTCCAAACCACTCTATTTTGGGCAATTTCTGGCCATGTCTGTCCCGCGAACATGATCAGATCGTCACACCACCTGCGCCGCGGTCGACCTCGACGGCGATGTCCTCCCTCAGGCGTCCAGTGACTGACGATCTTTGCCCACCTCTCCGGGCGCATACGTGCAACGTGTCCCGCCCACTCCCACTTCAGTTTGGCTGTTTTTACTCCCACATCAGCTACTTTGGTAATGGAGCGCAGGGTGGTGTTTCTGATTCGATCCATTCGCTTCGCACCTATTATGCTGCGCTCCATCGCCCGCTGGCAAATCTTGAGTTTGGACTTTTGTTGTTCGGTAAGTGACCAACTTTGCGCACCGTAGGTTAGGACGGGTAGGATGCACATGTCGATGAGTTTTCTTTTTAAAGTTATGGGGAGACTTCCCTTCAAATGCTCCTTAAGGGACCAGAAAGTCTTCCACGCATTTTGGACTCGTCTTTCGACCTCCTTGTCTTGGCGGTTTTTGAAAGACACTATCTGGCCCAAGTATGTATACTCATCGACATATTGCAACGCGTACCCGTCTACCGCGACCCTACGTTTCGTGCTGTTGGTCATTATCTGGGTCTTAGATCTGTTCATTGAAAGTCCAACCTCAAGACTTGCCGTGCTCAGATCTTGGAGCATTTCTTGTAGTTCTGAAGATGATGTGGAGAAAATCACAATATCATCAGCAAAGCGGAGATTTGTTAGCTGGTGGCCACTAACATTTATGCCCCGTGACAGCCACGAATCAGGTAGCTTTTTAAAAACCTCCTGCAATGCGCTTGTGAACAACTTAGGTGAGAGTGGATCGCCTTGTTTGACACCTTTTTCGATGTTGAAATTTGATCCAGAAATATGTAACTTAATGTTTGCAGAACTACTTTTATAAATTGTGTCAATGAGATCAATATAAGTATGCGGGATATTTTGGGATTCTAAAGCATTAATAACAGAGAGATGGTGTATACTGTCGAACGCCTTGGCATAATCCACAAAGGCTAGGTAAAGTGGTTTGTTATACTCGTTATATTTTTCAATTACTTGGTTGATGGTATGAAGATGATCTGTTGTGGAGAAATGGGGACGAAAACCAGCTTGTTCAGGAGGTTGGTGAAAGTCAAGTGTTGGGGCAATACGTTTCTCAATTATTTTTATAAAAAGTTTGTATAGGTGCGAAATAAGGCTTATGGGTCGGTAATTTGAGATGTCAGGTTTATCTTACAAAAAAAAAACAACCACCTTTTTGCACCGCTCTCACGCGATGAATCTCGCGCGTGTTTGTTGACACAGTCGCATCGTCTGAGGTCGTGGAGGAGTCCTTTATAATAGCGTCTGCGTTACTTATGACTAGTTATGGCGTACTTTATGACTTTGCTTGCGTCTTATGATACTTCTTACGTGCTTATTGATTTTCTTACCCGTTTTCCTTTGCGGTTTCTGATGTTGTCTTTATTAATTTTTTAGGTATTCTTAATCTGTGTGCTTGTTGTACCAACAACAAAACTCGAGACTGCGACAAAACTCGAGAGTGGGGGAGTTTTGACGCGTTGTATTTTGGTGAATGTTCATCGATATTACAAAAAAAAATACGCGTCCGTTATTTTTTAAACTCTAAATGACGGACTAATTATATTTGTAATTTATAGCTACTGTCAAATAGCCAATTGTACTATTAACGGAATTTCCCGTTACTGATTAAAAATACACCGTGTCCGATCAGTAGCCGTCTCCGTTCCAGGGTCAAAGTTACCTTCACAGATGGTCCCGCTAAGTTATGTCCTCATAATAAACCAACTCATTTCTTGTCCACAGAGAGTCCAGCTCGGAGCTGGTGGCAGTTCGGGTGTCCATCAATGGCATGACATGTCAGTCGTGTGTGCGGAGCATCGAAGGTTCCGTCTCCGAGCTGCCGGGCATCGAGCATGTTAAGGTAAGCATAATGTTGGTCCGTTCATTAAGGCAAAAGCTGCTAAGCAGTTGGATCTCCTCGGATATCTCAGAAGTCTTTCAGAATTGCTGGTCAACAGATTTTCCTGGGAAAGCTACTGGTCCATGAAGACGCTAATGAAGGGTGATCTGCCAATTTCCCTGAAGCGATCGATATGACATGTGTATTCTGCCCGTTCTAACCTACGGTGCTCAGACGTGGTCACTCACCGAATCGCAAAAGTCCCGCCTTGAAGTTTGCCAACGGGCAATGGAACGCAGCATTCTAGGTGTGAAAAGAGAAGACAGGGTGCGAAACACCACGCTGCGTTCCAAAACTGGCATAGTAGATGTTGGCAGAAAAGCTGCTGGTCTGAAGTGGAATTGGGCGGGCCACGTCTGTCGCATGCAAGAGAACCGCTGGGCAAAGATCTCCACACAGTGGGTGCCGGGAGATGGAAGGCGCCGCCGAGGCCAACCCACAAAAAGGTGGAGAGACGACCTAGACGCATACCATAAGAGCTGGTTCGAAGTGGCCCAGGAAAAGAGTTCCTGGAAGGAATTGGGGGAGGCCTTTGCTCAAAAGTGGGACAGTGCAGGCTAATAAAAAAAAAAGCTTTTCCATGAGTAATTCCTCATGCCTCATGAGTCACAGAGTATAGGTTTGTGCCCGATTGATGCTTATAAGCTCGCCTCCCATTAAATGGAACCTGAACATAACTGGCGAAATGTAATTAATCGGCGTGAATAGTATCTTATTCAAATAACAATATTTGTATAAGATACTATTTGGAAATATATTTTGACATATAATTTTTAAAGCCGTAAGTTCTAATGTTTAAAGCCGTAAGTATACAGAAAGAAAGCTGGAAACTTATAAGCGCTTACCGGCGCTTGACAGCGCTGGTCCGTTCTACACAAAGGAAGCAGATTGAAGCAAGTTGTCTTTTAATTTTAAATGGCAGCGCCCAGTGCTGACCAGCGCGTGTTGAAGCTTGTCGGAACTTGTCGGCACCGTTCAGTGCTTATCGGCGCGCGTTCATATATTTTCCTGCGCGGGTTACCAGCGCTGTCAAGCGCCGGTAAGTGCTCATAAGTTTCCAGCTTTCTTTCTGTATACGGCCTTTTTTATCGTGGTAAAATCATCAAATGAGTCCTCCCACCCAGGGCAGGGCGGGAGGGACTGTCAGACTCGTACTAACTAAAATCCACGGTGTCCTTCAATAGCCCTTTACGTACCGGGGTCACGGTAATCCGTTAGTCCCGCGACCTTCTGTATACGGCCTAATAAAATTGTCAATCCTAATCATCCTCCTATTTGTCTGCAGGTGGAACTATCAGAGAACGCAGGCTACTTCAGATATGACCCGCGTACCATCTCGGAGGAGGCTATCCGGTCTCATATAGAAGACATGGGCTTCGAGGTGCCCAACGACACCACGGAGCACGAAACTAGGTAGGTCTACTTGGTCTACTCATAATAGACCGTGGTCTACTGAGAAAAGGCCATCGAGAAAGAGTTGTTTAATGATGACAGTTTTAAGTTTTTTCAGTAGACTAATATCTAAAGCGTTTGTCTACTCATTTACTTTGGTCTACTCAGTCTTCACAGACGCGAATTTTTAAAATTAGTTATGTTAATATTTGCACCAAATCGGTACCCCATAAGTCTACTGGTACTAGCTCGCCATTCGTGGCGGACCCTATCTCCAAGTACGGTCTATCCAGCAACCAGACGTTCTTCTTGAAGACGCGCACCTCTTTGGGCCTGGCTGGTTGGGTAACGACTCAGCCCTGAGTTCGTCAGCCGCAGGGTCTTCTTAATGGTACCTGGAGATCATTCACCACCCGGCTGCTCTTGGCTGGTGCGAGAAGAGTGAGGAATATGCTCTCTTTCTCTTTTCTACTCTAAACTATTCCTAATACAGTATAATATCTTAACACCTGTTTTTTCTCCTCATTCCAGAAACCTTCTACCCAAAGAGATTCCAACTGACACGCTAATAGACATGTCGGGGACAGGCGAGGTGGATGAACAGGAAGTGCTGCTGTCAGTCGGCGGCATGACCTGCCAGTCCTGTGTCAATACTATTGAAGGTACGTAGAACGGATCTAGTGACTTACAGCTACGGGTAAGACGATCCGCGGGAGACGCCCACGGCATCGCACGACCGTCGTGAGACGATTTCCGGCTACCATAGGCGCGGGCAAGTAGACGGCTAGTAATGGGTTACTCGCCGTCCGATCACGGACCGTGCTCAGATCGACGGCGCGTCGACAATTCAAAAATGCCTGTAACTGACCTGATTTAATTTTGATTTTGGAACAGTTCACCGCACATCTGACGTTTAAAAACTACCCTCCATGTAGATTTATTAAACATACTAGCTTTTGCCCGCGACTTCGTTCGCATGGAATAGTGACTTCCAGCAGATTTTTAGTTTTACCCACATAGTTCCCGAACTCGCGGGATATTCTAGGGAACTCTTCAAAAATCAACATAATGAGCTCTGCGTTTGAATTTAAGAGATGTATACTCATTTAGGGCATTAAAGCCGTTTTGCCGATCGAAAAAGGCGAAAATGTTATTTTTCCCTTATTTTCTCATCATTCTACTGATTTGACATTTCAGTCCAAAAGGAAAAAAGACTGTTTCTCCCTTGACAAATTTTCTATTATTTTAGGTTTTAGAGATTATGAAAGTTTCTTACACCAAGAAATTTCTGTTTACCACGTTTTTAGTTTAGCCATCCTTTGCAAAAATATAAAGGTTTTGTGGTTTCGACACTCTTGAGCACGCAACGTAGAGTTGTCCATGGGAGAAACAGTCTTTTTCAAGATGTACCCCCGCAACTTTTAGCGTTTGACCTTGGGCTTTATATATGGTCATTGCAAACGCAGCTTACAGCGGAAACTGAACTCTTTTGAATTGGAATGGCAAATCAGTTGGAATGATGGGAATACGGGGAATAATAAAAGTTTCGCCTTTTGCCATCCCAGTCATAATAACGGCTTTAATGACATTCCGTCCTAAATAGGTTATTTGTAACCGTATGCCGTTATATAGTCTTGGTGGATCTAGTTATATAGTTTCTCATAAGCATCACAGGAACACCAATTATACAACGGAACAATTTAAAATTTACGAAACAGGACCAGTCCACATAAACTGTCATACAACCGACAATAAGTACAATTTTGGTTCCAACGCCATCTATCAATAGATAGTGACAACTCGTGTAACGATCGACACCATTGAACGATCACCGCCATCTATTGAGAGTTTAAGGATTTATCTATACTCCGTTAGAGCATTTCATAAATTTTATTTTTTATTTTTATTTTTTTGTAATAAAAACTATCCTATGTCCTTTCTCAAGTTCCAAACTATGTCTGTACCAAATTTCACACAAATCGGTTCAGTAGTTTAGGCGTGAAGAAAAGACAGACAGACAGACAGACAGACAGACAGACAGACAGAAAGACAGACAGACAGACAGACAGAGTTACTTTCGCATTTATAATATTAGTTAGGATGTATATTCGTAGCATCGACACTATTTGCGGGTTTGAGACAGTCAGGAAGTCTGCCAACCAATTCTTACATGTCGTCTTAAACAGTAACTGGAGGTTAGGATGGTAGTGGGACTTACGACTTACGGACCCCAGAACGTAAAGGGCTATTGAAGGACACCGTGGATTTTAGTCAGTACGAGTCTAACAGTCCCTCCCGTTCTGCCCTGGGTGGGAGGACTTATTTGATGATTACAGCACGAAAAAAAATCGGTGGTTAGGATAGGCAGTCGCTCCATTTTGTCTGGAATTTAGTCATGCTTTTATACAGAGTGATTCTTTTAAGTTTGTCAACGGGGGAAATATGAATCCGTAAGAGATCCGGAATCTTTTTTTTCGAATTTCCTCCTTTTTGCCCACTTATAAGAGTCAATGAGCTCAACTTATCGTATTTCATTGCTTGACATAGGATATTTCTCTCCCAAGGTGAACCACTATGTCTTCTCCAGTTTGATCCTGTCTCCTATCAGAGATTTTTCTGTTGTCACTAATGTATATTCCACCTTCTCATTCCCAGGAGCCCTCCGCGAGATGCCCGGAGTGACCTCGTGCCGCGTGTCCCTCCCGGGAGGCTCCGCGCTGGTCCGTCACGTGCGCGGGCGCACGTCTGCCCGGCAGCTGGCCGACACGGTGTACGCGCTCGGGTTCAACGTGGCCGTGCGGAGCCCGGACGAGGAGGGGTACCCAGGTAGGTTCCCACTGCTGGGACAGACTTGTGAGGTTTTTTTTTTATCGTTATAAAATCATCAAATGAGTCCTCCCACCCATACTGTCAGACTTGTACTCACTAAAATCCACGGTGTCCTTCAATAGCCCTTTACGTACCGGGGTAACGGTAATCCCTTGGTCCCGCGACCCCGGCAGGCTTTGGTCCTCTACAGGCCCCGTCACTATGCTGACACTCCTTGAGGCGCGCGTGGAACACGACGCGCCGTCGACCCGGGCATGGTCCATGGTCGGACAGCGAGTCGCCCATTAGACTTGTGAGGTAGCAGGACTAATATCAGCTGACATGTGAGAAAAAATAGGATGTTCAACAACACAGATAATTTAATTGTTTTTTTTTTTGTAAAATTCCTTATTGCAGAGCACTCTGGGCAGCGAGTAATGGGCAACTCGCTGTCCGACCATGGACAATGCCCGGGTCGATGGCGCGTTGTGTTCCACACGCGCCTCAAAGAGTGTCAGCAAAATGTCGGGGCCTCCCTCTAGAGGGCCAAAACCTGCCGGGGTCGCGTGACTCACGAATTACCGTGACCCCGGAATGTAAAGGGCTATTGAAGGACGACGTGGATTATAGTCAGTACGAGTCTGACAGTCCCTCCTGCTCTGCCCTGGGTGGGAGGACTCATTTGATGATTTTACCACGCAAAAAAAAAAAAAAAAGACATATGAGTAGTTTATAATAATTATGTCGTATATTATTGTTACAGATTCATCTCCACAAAGTAAGAGCGAGGAGGGATCAGGAGATGGCATCAAGTCACCTACTCCTGTGAAGAGTCGGACGCAAGCTAATGTGAGTAGCCCACATGAGATTTATGCCACATACCTTTACGGTGACTAATTTTGTATGCAAGTCATATTTAGAATTCCGTACCCAAATGGTAAAACGGGACTCTATTTTTAAGACTCCGGACCATACGTCTGTCCGGTTGTTTATCTCATATTTAAAGTCTTAGTCGATTTTTCTTGTAAATCTTTTACTTAATATTTTTTTTCTTCAACAGGGCACCGCATCACCGATACCAGATAGTGAACTGGCTCGCTGTACACTGGAAGTACGCGGGATGACCTGCGCCTCATGTGTCGCAGCCATTGAGAAACATTGCACTAAACTATATGGTGAGTTTTTACGTGTTACCAGTGATGACTTACGGCACCGAAACGTGGTCTTTCACTATCGGCCTCATCTCAAAGCTCAAAGTCGCTCAACGAGCTATGGAGAGAGCTATGCTCGGTGTTTCTCTACGTGATCGAATCCGAAATGAGGAGATCCGTAGACGAACTAAAGTCACCGACATAGCCCACCGGATTAGCAAGCTGAAGTGGCAATGAGCAGGCCATATTGTTGAAGTGACAATGAGCAGGCCATATTGCTGAAGTGGCAATGGGCAGGCCATATTGCTGAAGTGGCAATGGGCAGACCATATTGCTGAAGTGGCAATGGGCAGGCCATATTGCTGAAGTGGCAATGGGCAGGCCATATTGCTGAAGTGGCAATGGGCAGGCCATATTGCTGAAGTGGCAATGGGCAGGCCATATTGCTGAAGTGGCAATGGGCAGGCCATATTGCTGAAGTGGCAATGGGCAGGCCATATTGCTGAAGTGGCAATGGGCAGGCCATATTGCTGAAGTGGCAATGGGCAGGCCATATTGCTGAAGTGGCAATGGGCAGGCCATATTGCTGAAGTGGCAATGGGCAGGCCATATTGCTGAAGTGGCAATGGGCAGGCCATATTGCTGAACTGGCAATGGGCAGGTCATATTGCTGAAGTGGCAATGGGCAGGCCATATTGCTGAACTGGCAATGGGCAGGCCATATTGCTGAAGTGGCAATGGGCAGGCCATATTGCTGAACTGGCAATGGGCAGGTCATATTGCTGAAGTGGCAATGGGCAGACCATATTGCTCGCAGAGCAGATGGCCGATGGGGTCTAAAAGTACTAGAGTGGAGACCACGGACTAGCAAGCGCAGCGTAGGACGTCCACCAACAAGATGGACAGACGACCTTATAAAGGTCGCCGGAAGACGCTGGATGCAGGTCGCTTCCAACCGGTACATGTGGAGATCTAAAGGGGAGGCCTATGTTCAGCAGTGGACGTCCTATGGCTGAGATGATGATAATGATGAATTTGTTACTAACTGTGCCTGGCGAACGTTGTAATTATAGAACCATTGGTGTCAATAACTGGTATATTTGGTTAACTACCAATTATTGACACGCCATGTCAATATTTATTTGGTTACCAAATATTGACACCATAATTTTAACGAGTTAAAGTTCACTAAAAGCATTATATTTGTATTAAAAATCAAAATAATATGTAAGGAACTAACTCTAAGGAATCTGAAATGAAATTGTTAACGCACACGTTAACACCTCAACAACACACATGCGTCATCAAGCAGAGGGGAGCGTGCGGCGTGGTAGCGCAACGGCTCGACGACGGCTCGCGCGCCCGACACACACTCCTTTTAACAACGCGACCACGATCGCATCGATTTTTAAATAATTAAATATTGACCGTTGTAACTATCTAATATTATAACCTAGAAATAAAGTCCGCTTTTTATTCTACCTGGGCCTGTCCAGAAATTAAGAATATTAAAAACAACCCTAAGCTGATTGTTAAATTTCTTGCTGATTTTGGCAGAGTTTTTATTAGCGATGCAATATTGCTTTATTTAAAAATCATGTGATGTCAATGTAATAAAAGATAAATTATATTTCATTATCCTCCTTCTCCTTTATGTGCAACATTGCAGAAATATTCATTATTATATTCATTGATTAAAACTGTTTAGATGTCAATAACTGGTGGGGGGGTCAACAATTGGGTCCTTTAGCCTATATGAATATTTTTCTCCTACAGGTGTCCACTCCATCCTGGTAGCCCTACTAGCAGCCAAGGCGGAAGTACGGTACGCTCCCAACAAGATATCCGCGGCTG
Organism: Agrotis puta; assembly: GCA_943136025.2. Classification (NCBI taxonomy): domain Eukaryota; kingdom Metazoa; phylum Arthropoda; class Insecta; order Lepidoptera; family Noctuidae; genus Agrotis; species Agrotis puta. Next base: position 678,899 of record OW964195.2, on the reverse strand, counting down.
ACGTGGCCAATTGTATCACAGAATTGGGCTTCCCCTCCAGCGTGATCAGTGACTGTGATGGAAGCGGACAAAAGGATCTACATGTTGCGGTAAGTGGTATTCAGCAACATACATTTTTTGAAGTGAAAACTTCTTTAGCGGCGTTGTGCACTTTTTTGGAATGGGTAAAAAATGTTAAACTCGCGTCAGGACACGTGACCTGATCGAAAATTCGTAAGACGACGCAGGGCGCTTGCGCGAATGTTCGTGTGTGTTTATTACTATTCAAGTTTTCACTTCTGCCGGCACTCCCAGAGTGCAACCCGTCGTTTTTTTTATGGTAAAATTTTTGACACCCAATTCTGGGTTAAGCTCGCCTTTGTACATAAATTACACTTATGTGAAGTGTTATTTTAATTGTATGTGTGTACAGTAAAGAATAAGAATAAAATGAACAAATGAGTCCTTCCAAATTTTGCAAATACGTTGTCAGGTATCCAGAAACGGACTTACCTTTTTTTTAACGTTTTAAAATCATCACATGAGTCCTCCCACCCAGGGCAGAGCGGGAGGAACTGTCAGACTCGTACTGACTAACCCGCGACCAACGGACTTACCTTTCATCATGTTTCATTTTTCATACTAGCTTCGGCAAAATCAAAGTTTATTAGAAAACCGCTCTAATTGAGCTTAGCATGTAATACCCGAACATAATTAAGCGTTTGACAACATTGAACAGAGTTTTCCGAATTGAATAGAAGCCAAATGTGTATTATATTTTTTCTTTTATATCACAAATATTGCTGAATCGAATTGATCGACCCGGATAAGAAGATAGCAAGGTTCATATTCTAATTTAAAGCCAAACATATATGGGGTTGCACAAGGTGCTATCCTGTGTCCAACTCTGTTGCGAATCTAAACTATATCTCTTGTTATGTTTTGTTTCAGATCAAAGGCATGACGTGCGCGTCGTGTGTCAGTAAGATAGAGAAGAGTGTACTTAAGTTGACCGGAGTCGTGTCCTGTACCGTCGCCTTGACTACTTGCAAGTGAGTAGGATATCAAAACTATAGTACATCCATTACGTCTGATAAGTTTGGTTTTTTTTAACGTGGTAAAATCATCATATGAGTCCTCCCACCCAGGGCAGAGCGGGAAGGACTGTCAGACTCGTACTAACTCAAATCCACGGTGTCCTTCAATAGCCCTTTACGTTCCGGGGTCACGGTAGTTGGTGAGTCCCGCGACCCCGGCAGGCTTTGGCCCTAAACTTTAATTAATTGGTTAGACAATTTTAATCCGATTTGATTTTGACGGCACTTTTGGTGTACTAGTTGAGCGATCGACTGATGCACACTGTATCGCGGGTTCGTTCCCCGCACGGAACCAATATTTGTATGATCTACAGGTAGTTGTTTCATGTCTGGGCGTTTGTGTATGTGAGTTTCTATGTTTGTAAACGCACCCACGATACAGGAGAGATTCCTAGAGTGGGCCAACAAATTTATAAAAAAAATTTGTTAATTAAATTTAAATAATTTGTTTGTATTTTTTTTTTTAATTCATAGTCAGTTCGCGCATCATTATCCATTTCTTGGAATTTATATTGAATAGACAGATTTTAGATACTTATAAATTATGTTGCTCATTGTTCTTTAAAAAATCTAATAAGTGCACATTTTTGTTCACAGAGGCAAAATAAAATACAACGCAGAACAAATAGGTCCAAGAACAATTTGCGAAGCCATCAACAACCTCGGGTTCGAGGCCAGCGTCGTGACGCCGCACAACAGAGGAACCACCAATTATTTAGAACACAAGTAAGTTCCAAAAGTAGTACAAAGATAAATATTTTCTCCTTGACGAGTTTCCTACTAGGTTCATTTGAGAACCAGTGTCGGGCACCAGTTGTCCGACATTATACTGAAATGGGACTATTTGGCGCAGTCGTGCGTCATACAGTATAATACCTACATTCTTGTTTTATAGGCTTGAAGTAAAATACATTAAAAAAAAACACGGGTTGCACTCTAGGAGTGCCGGCAGAAGTGAAAACTTGAATAGTAATAAGCACACACAAACATTCGCGCAAGCGCCCTGCGCCGTCTTACGAATTTTCGATAAGGTCACGTGTCCTGACGCGAGTTTAAAATTTTTTACCCATTCCAAAAAAAGTGCACAACGCCGCTAAAGAAGTTTTCACTTCAAAAAATTTAGCTTTAAGTTCTCATTTTTTCTTTGAAACTTCAAAGTCAAAGTCAAATCATTTATTTCAATTAGACCATCAAAGAGGCACTTTTGAACGTCGATTATTAAAATTAAAGGAAATAGGATGGGAAGGGATTGATTCTACACCCATTCGCAAGGGTAGGTTTGTATGGAGAAGAATGGGCAAGAAACTCCATACTTACTCTTTTTCAAAAATGTTTCACAATGTTTTGATATTACAAATTTAAAAATAAATGCAAATGCGATGTACCCATAAAGTCTAGACTATTTAAAGGATAAAATACAAAACAAAAAAAAAACAATAATTACACAGCTAAGAGGTACACGGTGTTCACATTTTCACAATATATTGCAATTATAGCTATTATATAAATACAATATAGGCAGTGTGTGAGCATTCAAATTTCAAATTTCAACCAGTTTGATTCTGCTTAAGCCCTACATAGTACTATGGAGCAGGACCAGCATGTTTCCAAGCATTTTTATCTTGAATATAATCTTCTAATTTATAATATGCCTGTTTACTTAGAGTATTTTTGATATGAGTTTTAAATTTTCTTTCATTTAGTTTTAAGACCTCACTAGGTATTTTGTTGTAACATTTAACACAGTACCCCATAAAAGATTTTTTTACTTTAGACAATCTAAAATAAGGTTGATCAATTTTATCCTTATTTCTAGTGTTAAAATTATGTCTATCACTTATTTTATTGAAAAGATAAAGATTTTTCCTAACATACATTATATTTTCATAAATAAATTGACAAGGCACTGTCATTATGTTAATCTTTTTAAATAGTTCCCTAAGAGAATCGCGACGATGTAAATTGTAAATAGCTCTGATGGCTCTCTTTTGCAAAATAAAAATTGATTCAATGTCAGCCGCCCGGCCCCACAGTAGAATGCCGTAAGACATAATGCTGTGAAAGTAACTGAAGTATACCAATCGCGCAGTTTCAACGTCTGTTAACTGTCTTATCTTTCTAACAGCATAAGCGGCTGAGCTTAGACGCCCCGCAAGTGATGCTATATGGGGGCCCCATTGTAATTTATCGTCTAACGTGATTCCTAGGAAAACTGTTTGATTAATAAATTCCAGTTTTTCCCCGTTCAGTATAATGTCACATTCGCTACTGTTAACATTTGGTAAAGTAAATCTAATGCATTTTGTTTTGTTTTCATTAAGAGCTAAATTGTTCAAAGTAAACCAATTGTGTACCTGAAGAATACAATCATTAACAGTATCTAGGTTTTGCGAACGTCTGTCTACTTTAAAGATTAACGAAGTATCATCCGCGAATAACACCATCTGTGGTTGATTTTTGAGTAAATGGGGTAAATCATTTATATAAACTAAAAAGAGGAACGGACCCAAAATAGAACCCTGTGGAACGCCCATTGTCATTTCAGACCCTAATGAGTTTATACCGTTTACCTGAACTTTTACCCATCTATCTCTTAGGTATGAATTGAGTAAATCTAGGGCTTTATTTTTAATTCCATAATGCTCGAGTTTCAGCAAAAGTGTTTCATGGTTTACGCAATCGAATGCCTTTGAGAGGTCGCAAAAGATTCCTATGGCATCTTGTGCTTCCTCCCAGGAGTTAAAAATGTTCTTTAATAAGGTCACACCCGCGTCAGTTGTACAACGACCTTTGGTAAAACCATACTGTTGATCGTGGAAGATGGAGTGTTTATTAAAGTGACATAACATTTGTGAAAGCATTAACTTTTCAAACACCTTGCTGAAAACCGGCAAAATTGACACAGGCCTATAATTGTTAGGTTCCTTACAATCACCTGATTTCAAAAGTGGAGCTACCTTACTATGTTTCATGAGATCTGGAAACACTCCTTGGTCTACACTGGTGTTAAATATAAAAGCTAAGTAAGGTGCAACGGTTTCAATAATAGATTTACATACTTTCACGGACATTCCCCAAAGATCTTCTGTTGACTTAATTTTTAGGTCTTTGAAAGCTTTAACGACAGCTTGGGGGTTTGTGTGCTGAAACCTAAACTCCATTGGGCACACCTTTACATTCTTTTTAAGTAAGGCAGCAGAGAGTGCGGGCGACGAATTTAAAGATTCAGTCGTTTTAAGAGGGATGTTCGAAAAGAACCTTTCAAACTCCTGAGCAATTTCCACATCCGAGTTTATAGGGCCATGTGCTGTTTCTAAATTAATTTCATTATTGCGCTTTTTATTCCTACCGGTTTCATTATTTATTATTTTCCAAGTAGTCTTTATTTTATCATCAGCTGATTTAATTTTACCACTAATATAAAGAGCCTTAGCTGTTTTACATACACGTTTAAAAGTTTTTGAATATCTGGCTACATACTGATGAAAGCTAATATTATTTATATTATGACTCTTAAGACCATAAAGTTCAAAGAGTTTATCCCTGCTTTTGCGGATTCCTGGCGTTGCCCAATCACTAAATAAGAACTTTGTAAAGATAGTTTTAGTTTTTAGTGGAAATGAACGAATAAATTGTTTGTTTAAAATTTCAAAAAACTCGGCGTAAAACTCATTTGGGTCACTTATATTATTAAAACTATGATCACATAAATTACTTGCTATTGTATTATTCATATTTTCTACATTTTTACCTGTAATTGGCCTATACCTTATTTGAGTTTTTTGAATTGGTGTATAGGCGCAAAACGTTATTGTTTGGCCACTGTGATCAGATGGCAGTTTATTAACAATTTCCTTATGTAAGTAATCACAATTAGAAAATACATTATCTAAGCAAGTGGCCGAAGAAGCGGTCACTCTGGTTGGTACCATAAAAACATGTGACAAATTAAAAGATTTAAAAAGACTCAACAGTCTGATACTATTTGAGTTATTTTCTAACAAATTAATATTAAAATCACCACAGATGATGATGGATTTACTACCCGTACATATTTTATTTAAAACATCTTCCATTATAGAATCAAACATAGGTAGATTCTGGTAATTTGGGGGTCTGTAGACACATACTATAACATGCTTATCAAGCTCAACACAGGACAATTCAATGGTATGTTCAACTGACATTTCAACAATGTCATTTCGAGTTTTAGGTTTAATTGATTTCTTAATCAGTATTAACGATCCGCCATGTAACATACATTTACGACTGAAATGGCTAACTACACAGTAATTATCATAACAAATAGACATAACTTGATGATCTTTTAACCAATGCTCTGTAAGGCAAACAATATCAAACTTGGTTGATTCCAAAAACATTTCTATTTCAAGTAATTTAGAAGAGCACCCTTGAATATTTTGATGAAACAATTTTAGAGTGTGTTGCTCTCCACTTGATGTTTTATACTTAACTAATTTGCTAGAAGAAACCTGTTTATTGTTCACTAATAATAAGTTACTAACTGCAGAGGTTTCTTCTGTTGTCCTACAATCTAGTTTAAAATAATATCCGGAGTGATCTCCAAAACAGGACCATTTAGTGTACCAGCAGGAAGGGAATGCCCAACCTGAGTAGTAGTGGTCTCCAAGGCAGGTGGTATATTAGGAAGAACCTCCTTCATACAACATGCAGGTACAGAACACTGAATCACTATGTTCTTAGGGCAACCTAACAACACAGACTCGTCACTTACACTACTACTTAACCTACTTAACCTAGAGTCTAATATGTTAGCAACAAGATGGTTAATATTGTATGCTATCAACATAGCAATCAAATGTCTACATTTACGGGACAAAGATAAAGTTCCCCGATTCAAAATAAAACTACTAACAAATTTGTTAGAATCAAAATACAATAATTTGTCACTATGACGGCATGTCAACATGTGAATAGTACTGTTCAACTTATATATACGGTGGTTTTCAGTATCACTAAAACTGTCAGAATAAGGAAAAGCACACAATATCAGCTTTCCTATGTTTAAGTTTAATAAGGCGTCCACACCATCCACTATGTCCTTTCTAGACAAACCTATACTATTTCCTAATAGAAGAACCATTGAGGAATAGTCCTCTAAGTTATAATGAGTAATTCTGTTTATTAGTTGTTTAAAATTTATATTGTGATAAGAATGGTTAGTAAAACTATGGCTTAGGTAATTATGTAGTATTTTTCCAAAGCCTGAACCTAATTCGTCACAAAAGAAAATAGTTTTATTATTTTTCTGAAAATTACAGGACTCTTCTGATGGAAGAGTCAACAAGTCAAGTTGGGGCTGAGGAGGTGGTTGTTGGTAGGTACAGCTGCAGGGGAAGCTATTTGTAAGCAACTCATACTGCTCAGCATTGTACTTGACCAAGTCCAGCAATTCCCCGGCTTCCAACAGACGGTCGCTTAACTGTTCCTGTGATCTTTCATATTTTTCAAAAATATCCTTCAGCAAGTACTCCTTGTGCAATAAATCATTATGGAGCAGCTGAGTATCATTATCATACTTTTCTCTACATTTATCTAACTCACTAGTGCAAATATTAAGATTTTTTGTCAAGATCACACGTTCCTTTCTTAAAGAAATATTAAATTTTAAAAGGTTTTGTTTTTTCATTGAGTTTTGTGACCGTTTTATTAATTTCTTAATTTTAATATATTTTTTAAGCTTATTGTGACTTGTCATAATAGGACACAATGGCATGGTGTCATCACCAGTTAAATCTATAGTTACAGCGGGCTCACACACTAATTTAGATGTACTACAAACCAACTCATGAAATAGGCTATTGGTGTTAGAAACCTGTTGACTAATGTTCGCTGATTCTGAGAGTGAAAGGGCCTTATGGGCATCACATAGTTCCTGTTCCAGTTCCGATATCCGGTGTATGGCAAGTTCATAAGTATCACTGCACTGTTGGAATGTCAATACTTGATGTTTAAGTTGGCTGTGCTGATCAGCTAAGTCCATATGTTCAATGTGAAGTTCAGCCAGTTGGTTCTTGAGCGAGGTGTTCTTTTCAACTACCTTCTGCACCTCCACTTCGCTGTCATCCATCTCCTGGAGAAGTTTCTTGTATTCCACCTTAGAACTATCAAGTTCCTTTAATGTAGCTCTCAGCTTCGCTTCTAACTCCTTGATGGTTGCACTGCGGGTCATCATTTTGTTATGGAATGTCACCTGGAATGTGTGAAGTTAAGCAGATTAATGTTTTGAAGAAAAAGATGAGTGCGGATTTTTATGTTAATGGTAGGTAGACAGGAAAAAAAAAAATATGGAAAAGAAAATAATTAGATTGAAAAAGTTATAACAATAAGTTTAAAACAATTAGTAGCTAAAAGTAGAAGGAAACCTTAAAGATATGAAGAGAAATTACACTGCTTTAATTTTATTCTAGTTGAAACTTTTTTTTTTAACCATAAGTTTTTGACACATTACAGGGGTTCAATTCAAAAGGACAAAGTAAGACAAAGATATATTATTACATTTATAATTTTGTGTAGTATATTATGTAGTGTTTATTGTCTGGGCGAATGTTTACGTCTGCGATTTTGCTTCCACCAATTGTCAAGCAAAAGGAGTCATAAACTGTGCCAGTGTGTGATGGACGTTGCTCAGGGACCGGAGCAGTGTTCTGGTTGTTCGGTAGTATGTAAATATTATCTACAATTACATAAACAAATAGAAAATACTCCCCGGGTTTGATGATAGTTTGTTGTCTCTCTTGTTTCTTTTATTTCTATCCGTGATACTGTGTGCACTTGTGGCGTTCCCAAAAAACATTTTTTCTTTCTTCTTCTTTCTTTCATACCGTCACATCGATTTAATTTTAGTATTCGTATTATTTAGTCGATGATTACCGAAGTGTTATACTTATTTGGGCTATCTATGACTGTCATTATCTGCCTGTGTTTTTCCAACCCAGATGATCGACCTAGATGCAGCTTAATATCAGTATTTTACATGGAGTGATATCTGACCTCCACAACTGTACTCCGTAACTAGGTATCCCTTGGTAAGATTGGTTGTCAGAGTTTAAAGCTTCTGACTAACAGTAACGACTGTCAAAGATCTACAAATGACAGCCGGGATCAACGGCTTTACGTGCTTTCCGAGGCACGGAGGAATTCAAAATTCGTTCTTTTGTCCACAGAGAAGAAATAAGAAAATGGCGGAACGCGTTCCTAATATCCCTGATCTTCGGTGGTCCCTGCATGATAGCCATGGCGTACTTCATGGCCGTCATGTCGCACACACACAGCGCTAAGGACATGTGCTGTGTGCTGCCCGGCCTCAGTCTCGACAACCTGATCATGTTCGTGCTGTCGACGCCTGTGCAGGTAACAGACATACACACCACACACACCCACACGCACACATTCACTCACGACACACACACACATTCACTTACGACACACACACATAACATTCACACACACAAACTCACCATACATATACACACACACACACATATATTATATATCGGTTGGTTATAGCTATCGGTCGCGGGACTAACGATTTATCGTGACCCCGGTACGTAAAGGGTTATTGAAGGACACCGTGGATTTTTAGTCAGTACAAGTCTGACAGTCCCTCCCGCCCTTCGCTGGGTGGGAGAACTCATTTAATGATTTTACCACGATAAATAAAAAAAAAACGTTATAGCTATCAGGAAACATAGAGTTTGTTTTGTTTCCAAATTGTCCATTGATCACATTTCTCTTTATACGATACAACCTTCGATCAATAATAGTACTAGATTCCCGATGAGCGCTTCAAAAACGGCCCGAAAAATAACGCCACAAACACTTTTGTGACGGTATTTCGAATCCTTGTTGCTTAGACCTTAAGTATCATTTTAGAATGAGTACTTTTGTACTGATGACATTTTATCTTCAAGAAACATTTTCAATTGTTTACGTTAAACCTAATACATTTTGCAATGGTTATTAAACTGTATATTTGAGTGTTAAGGTTTATAATAAACTGAAGTTGTTAATACTATTGACCTTTTATATGAAGTGTAGATGTTTACGTGTTCAAATGTGGCCACTTATGCGACTCATTTTTGTGACAGATCCTTAATCTAGAGCTATTATTGATCGAAGATTAGAAGTAAAATATTCTTGACTTGAAGACTCCAAAGTTATAGCTATCAGGAAACATAGACTTCATTCGGTTTCAAAAATGTCCATTGATCACTTTTCTCTTGAAACAGTACAACGCATAAAAAGAAAAAACATATAAAATAGCTATGCCGGAGGTCGTGGGTTCGATTCTCACCCAGGACAAATGTTTGTGTGATGAGCACGATCATTTGTTCTGTGTCTGGGTGTAATTTATCTATAATATGTATGTATTTAGAAATATATAAGTATGTTTATCAGTTGTATAGTACCCATAACACAAGCTCTGCTTAGCTTGGGACTAGATGGCGTTGTGTGATAGTTGTGGAATATTTATTTATTTATTTATTTAAATTTCTCTTGCAGTTCATCGGCGGCTGGCATTTCTACAAGCAAGCGTACAAGGCTTTAAGACACGGAACGTCCAACATGGATGTTTTGATCTCCATGACGACGACCATCAGGTACGACATTCGACTCAATTTTCCAACTAGTCTAAAAGTATTGGTCGCAAAAAAAAAAACAAAAATCTGCCGGAAGTCCCTATTCCACGCGAACGAAGTCGCGGGCAAAAGCTAGTATGACATAAAACATGTGGTTGTCTACGAGTAGATGAAAAATAAAACTAGCTCGCCACGACGACGTCCAGCCAATCGAATTGCATCATTATATCGTAGTAGCAAGGACGATTTTAATTTTCTTCGTCTTATTTTCTTTTTCTATTATTATTAGTGAAAGCTGTGTAATTATTTTGGTCTGATAAAATGAATATTTTATCTATCTATCTATTCCCGGGTCGACGGCGCGTTGTGTTCCACGCGCGCCTCAAAGAGTGTCAGCATAGTGACGGGGACTGTAGAGGGCCAAAGCCTGCCGGGGTCGCCGGACTAACGGATTACCGTGACCCCGGTACGTAAAGGGCTATTGAAGGACACCGTAGATTTTAGTCAGTACAAGTCTGACAGTAGGGTGGGAGGACTCATTTGATGATTTGACCAAGAAAAAAATAAATAAGTGAAAGCTGTGTAATTATTTTGGTCTGCAAAAAGAAATATTTTATCTATCTATCTATTCCTTACGTCAACAGTTACGTCTACTCGCTAGCTGTGGTGATAGCAGCGATGGCGATGCAGCAGGACACCAGCCCCATCACGTTCTTCGACACTCCACCCATGTTGCTGGTCTTCGTGTCGCTCGGACGATGGCTTGAACATATCGCTAAGGTAAGATATTCCTCTAGCGTCCTGGTCCAGGCCATGCTGCGGAGTGAGACGGAGTGGGAAGCGGTCGCTTCCTTCTGCGAAGCAGTCAAGGAGGAGGCGGGACACGTGAGGGGAGGACAGCGTCCACCTCTCAGCCCAGCCGCAATAATAGACGCGACAGACGTCGGCAGACGATCTCCGGCCAGCGTAGGCGCGGGCATGCGGGCAGCGAGTAATGGGCAACTCGCTGTCCGACCATTAACCATGCCCGGGTCGACGGCGCGTTGTGTTCTACCCACGCCTCAATGAGCTGTCCGCAATATGAAATGTCCCCTTAGAGGGCTAAAGCCTGCCGAGGTCGCGGGCTACCGTGACCCCGGAACGTAAAGGGCTTTTGAAGGACACCGTGGATTTTAGTCAGTACGAGTCTGACATTCCCTCCCGCTCTGTCCTGGTTGGGAGGACTCATTTGACGATTTTACAACCCTAAAAAAACAGTACGAGTTTGTTCGTCCAATTATTGATTTTACCACATTTTTTTTACTACCTCTGGGGTCGCGAGACTCTCTTTTCAGGTAACTGTGAACTTGGAACTTAAAGGGCTACTGAAAGACCATTGTGGTTTTTTGCCAGCACAAGTCTGACAGTATGGGTGGGAGGACTCATTTGCCGTTGTTCCAAAATAAAATACGCTCCATCTGACAGGCCTGTTGGTCTAGTGGATAGTGACCCTGACTGCTATGCCGGAGGTCGTGGGTTCGATTCCCACCCAGGACAAATGTTTGTGTGATGAGCACGATCATTTGTTCTGTGTCTGGGTGTAATTTATCTATAATATGTATGTATTTAGAAATATATAAGTATGTTTATCAGTTGTCTAGTACCCATAACACAAGCTCTGCTTAGCTTGGGGCTAGATGGCGTTGTGTGATAGTTGTGGAATATTTATTTTATTATTCACTCCAGGGTAAGACTTCAGAAGCACTCTCAAAGCTGTTATCCCTGAAGCCTACGGAAGCCGTGCTGGTGACCTTGGATGAGAACGGACATCCCATCAGCGAGAAGAGTATACCGGTAGACTTAGTGGAGCGAGGGGATGTGCTGAAGGTAAGGATCTTCACATCTATACATGTAATAAATCTGTAGAAGGATCAATTCTGTACATTGAAAATATTGAAAAAATAAATAGCGGGGGGTGTTGCTGGATCGATACCAAACCCAAATATATGATTAAAAAAATTTTTGTCTGTCTGTCTGTCTGTCTGTAAGTCTGTTTGTGCAGGCATCACGTGAAAACTAACGGTTGGATTTCGATGAAACTTGGTATAATTATTCCTTATTATCCTGGGCATAACATAGGATACTTTTTATCCTGGAAAAATACGTAGAAAAAAAATCTTATTTTTCAGTTTTATTCATAGACGTTGTCCTGTAGAACCGCGAACACAGGTTGCATTACCCGCAGTGGATTCAGCGCCGTAATATTTATAAGATGTCATTGTCAGAGTTACTCAAAATGGAGAAATAAACCATCCACGCGAAGACCGACATCCGCGCGGACGGAGTCGCGGGCGGAAGCTAGTAACACATATATACTTATACATTTCGGACAGAGTGCCATGGAACTACACAATTGGGTATTGGACTGAAAAAAAACGAATTTTTGATTGTTTTTTTTTTTTTTAATAAAACGTTGCCCCACACTAGGAATTTCTCCTGTATCGTGGGTGCGTTTACAGACATAGAAAATCACACACAAACACCCAGACCCGGAACAACTACTTGTAGATCATACAAATATTTGTTCCGTGCGGGAATCGAACCCGCGACACATAGCGCAGTAGTCTAATTACTCAGCCACTGCGCTAAAACCACCGATTCCCTCTCACTGAGAGGCGGCCTGTGTCCCAGCAGTGGGATCATTATAGGCTGATTATGCAATCTTTGTCTCCAGGTGGTTCCAGGAGCGAAGGTCCCAGTAGACGGCAAGGTGATCTTCGGACAGAGTACGTGCGACGAATCTCTCATCACCGGGGAGTCCATGCCGGTTGCTAAGACTAAAGGTAAGATTCAGCATCATAGTCTAGTTAAGGGATTACCGTGACCCCGGTACGTAAAGGGCTATTGAAGGACACCGTGGATTTTAGCCAGTCAAGTCTGACAGTCCCTCCCGCCCTGCCCTGGATGGGAGGACTCATTTGATGATTTTACCACGACAAAAAAAAAAAAAAAAACATAGTCTAGTTTCTAGCATCATCATCTTCATACATAACATACACTTACACATAATATAATTAAAAAAAAAAAACAAATTAATAAAATATAAATAACAGAATATAAATTTATTAAAAACAACATTTGATAGAATAACTATAATATTACAAATACTGTAACAAATGAATTAAAATACAAAAATGGTATCCAGTCGAACGAGATGCAGCTGGATATCAGTATTTTCAGCGACTGCCTGTCGGACCTCCACAACCCAGTATCTGGGTAATACGATATCTCATGGTAAGACTGGTTGTCAGACTTTAGAGCTTCTGACTAACAGTAACGACTGTCAAAGATCTACAAATGACAGCCGGGACTAACGGCTTTACGTGCTTTCCGAGGCACGGAGGAAACTCGCTATGACAGATGGTCACCCATCCACAGACCAACCTCGGCAATAACGCTGAAGATCGGCCTGTGCGGCTGTAATTATTTATCCACGAGCTCCTGTAGTTTAATAAATGAAAAAGTCAAAACTAACATTGATCTTTTGGTCCACAGATTCAGTAGTAATCGGCGGCAGCATCAACCAACACGGAGCCCTAATAGTGTCCGCGACACACACGGGAGAAGCAAGCACACTGGCGCAAATAGTACGGTTGGTAGAAGACGCACAGGCTAGCAAGGCGCCTGTACAGCGGCTAGCTGATACTATCGCGGGGTGAGTAGGTTCCCACTGCTGGGGTATGAGTGTGGGCCACGATAGGTCATGTGGGCCATGATCGGTCACGTGAGCCTTAATCGGTCATGTGAGTCGTAATGGGTCATGTGGGCCATATTGGGTCACGTGGGCCTTAATCGGTCATTTGGGCCATATTGGGTAACGTGGGCCTTAATCGGTCACGTGGGCCATGTCCGGTCATGTGGGCCGTAATGGGTCATGTGGGCCATATTGGGTCATTTGGGCCTTAATCGGTCATGTGGGCCATGTCCGGTCATGTGGGCCGTAATGGGTCATGTGGGCCATATTGGGTCATTTGGGCCTTAATCGGTCATGTAAGCCATGATCGGTCATGTGAGTCATAATCAGTCATGTGGGCCATGATCGGTCATGTGGGCCATAAGTATTCATGTGAGCTATAATCCGCCGTATAGGCCATAATTCGCCATAAGGGCCATAATCCAGACTGTGAGCCATTATCCAAAATGCGTGCCTAAATCCACGATATTGACCATAATCGGTCACATGGGCCCTAATCAGTGATGTGGGCTATAATCTGCTGTATAGGCCATAATCCGTCACGCCGGTTATAATCCGTCGTTCCGGCTGTAATTAATGACCATAAGAGCCATTATCTGTCATGTGCGCCATAATCCACAATATGGGCCATAATCCGCCATATCAGCCATAATCAGCTATGAGACCCATAATTAGCCATAAGGGACATTATCTACCATGTCAGCCATAATCAGCCATGATAGCCATAATCCAGAATATGGGCTTTAACCCGCCCTGTGGGCTATCCGCCATGTAGGCCATAATCGACCATTTGGCCCAAAATCTGGACATATGGGCCATAATCCGCCACGTGACCATTGCCAATTGACTTTATAACTATCCATTTTTTTTACATGGTAAAATCATCAAATGAGTCCTCCTACCCAGGGCAGAATAGGAGGGACTGTCAGACTCGTACTGACTAAAATCCACGGTGTCCTTCTATAGCCCTTTACGTACCGGGGTCACGGTAATTCGTGAGTCCCGCGACCATAACTTTCCATCTAATGAAAATATGTGATTGTTACAGATACTTCGTGCCTCTCGTAGTGTTTTTGTCTCTACTGACCCTCGTCTGCTGGATCATAAGTGGAGCTTTAAATATTGATAGGATAAAACTTATTACACCGGTGAGTTACATAATTATTGTTCTATGTTTTTATTTTGTTTTTGTTCTAAAAACTCATTTATCATTGTTCAAAATAGAGTAATTACTCTCGTAATTATAATTATCTAATACATTAATACGGTTCGGAAGTATATCTATTATCTATATATATAAAAATGTTATGTTGGTTTGTGTACGCTTCAAAAACTCAAAAAGTTCTGCACCGATTGAGCTGAAATTTTAGCATGATATATAATCTGCATCAAGGATTGTTTTTATTTATTTTTTGCATCAGTCACATATCCACGACCGCGAAAATACAGTTTGTTTGTGCCACAGCGAAGCGTGGCAGGGACAGCTAGTAATATATAAAATTATTGAATTTTGTTAATAAAAATTTTAGCAATCAATTGTCATTACGAAATAAAAAAGAAACTGAAATGATGTTTATATTTTTTGTCACAGTACCCAAATGACAAAAAAGCCATGAAAGAAAAAACAACTTTTTAAAATAGTAACGTACGGAAATTAGTAACTTTTGATGGACTTTTTTGTCACCTAATTTTTTTTTGAACTGAAAACTTCTTTAGCGACGTTGTGCACTTTTTTTGGAATGGGTCAAAACTGTAAAACTCGCGTCAGGACACGTGATCTGCTCGAAAATTCGTAAGACGGCGCAGGGCGCTTGTGCGAACGTTCGTGTGTGTTTATTACTATTCAAGTTTTCACTTCTGCCGGCACTCTCAGAGTGCAACCGATCGTTTTTTTTTAAATTCTACTGCATTCTCTTGATTTTATCTCAATCCTACGTAGAGTAGACCAAGAAGCTGTGATGTAAAAAAAAACAAAATATCTCCAAATAAGTGTCTGCCTCTTCCCAGCCAATGTACCTGAACGCAGGCTACGCGGAGTGGGAGCTGATCGTGCAGACAGCCTTCCACTTCGCGCTGTCCGTGCTGGCCATCGCGTGCCCGTGCGCGCTGGGGCTGGCCACGCCCACCGCCGTCATGGTGGCCACCGGGGTGGGCGCCAAGCTGGGGCTGCTCATCAAGGGAGCTGAACCTCTGGAGAACGCTCATAAGGTAGGCACACCCTGTGCGTACACACTACATGACACTGTGGACATTGTATAGACACTAAAGACACTATTGACATTATATGGACACAACACTATACTCTAGACATTGTATTGACACTAAAGACACTATTGACATTATATGGACACAACACTATACTCTAGACATTGTATTGACACTAAAGACACTATTGACATTATATGGACACAACACTACACTCTAGACATTGTATAGACACTACATTTCACTGTATACAATGTATAGGCACTACATGACACCGTAGACATTGTATAAATACTACATGACACTCTAGGCATTGTACAGACACTACATGATACTCTTGACATTGTATAGACACTACATTTCACTGTAGACAATGTATAAGCACTACATGACACCGTTGACATTGTATAAACACTACATGACACTCTAGACATTGTACAGACACTAAAGACACTGTAGACATTGTATGGACACTAAAGACATTGAGTTGACATCACAAAGACACTAAGTAAGTAAGGAAAACACTGCGGTGACATTATATAGATACTTAAATACACCACAGAAACACTGTAGACAGTTTTACCACTACATATAAGATAATTATAGACATTTCATTGCTATTAAAAGCATCCAAAGACGGTACTTTCTGGAAAAGGTTTTAGTATTCAACAATAATAGAAATCCCGTGTCGTTGTTCGCATGAATCCGTTATTCCTTGCTTGACTGATTTTAGCGCCGATTAATCTAAGATTTTTGTTGAATTTCTGAACTAAAAAAGGTTACAATATTATTTTTTAAAGAACTCAAAAACGTCTAAAATAACTTTTATTTCGCAAGTAGGTGGCTTTGTTTATTTAGTTAAGTTTTTTTTACGATTTTTTTAGGTTGTTTTTGAAGTCGTTTCCTTTTGTAAAAAAAATACTTTTTTGCTAGGTAAAGACAGTGATCTTCGACAAGACGGGCACCATCACCCGCGGCCGCGCCACCGTGGCCAAGCTGTCCCTGCTGACCGGCTCGGCCAGCTCGCTGGGCTCCGTGCTGGCCTGTCTGCTCACTGCCGAGCTCAACTCGGAGCATCCCGTGGCTTCTGGTGAGTTGTGTGTAGTTAGCTAGGATTGTAATTCATGTAAATTATAATATTACTAGCTGGGTACAGCTACAGCCACGCTTCGCTATGGCACAAAAAAAAAACTGTTTTTTCGCGGTCGTGGATATGTGACTGATGCAAAAAATAGATAAATACAATCCTTGATGCGGATTATATATCATGCTAAAATTTCAGCTCAATCGGTGCAGAACTTTTTGAGTCTTTGAAGCGTAAACAAACACACATTTTTATATGTATAATATATTTATATATATATACTGGAAAAGCTTATTATAGTATTGACGAATTTTGTAAGGATAAGAATAATTAATCAATTATTTATTTGAATTTAATCTTGACATTTTAATCATTTATAACGACGAGTTTAGTAAAGATAAAAATAATTAATTAATTATTTATTTGAATTTCATAACTTGACATTTAATCATTGGTAATTACAAATTTAATAATCGCAAAAAGCAAATACCCACCTGTTTTTGTTTTGTATGCAATCTTTTGGTTTATTTTTGTGTAAAATGTATAAGTACTACTCATGTTTCGACACAAATGTATGTTTGTTATGAAATAAATTGAATTGAATATTGATTATACAGAAATATCGTAATTTGTGTTTTCAGAAAAAACTCATTTGTATATTAAAAGGCCAGTTGTGATAAAGTTACATGCAAATATCAAGCTTGCTAATTCACTGTGTATGTTAATTAACACTCCCCTTCCTCCCATAGCCATCGTCCGCTGGTGCAGCGCGGCCCTGGGCGGCCCCAGCGGCCTCACGTGCGTGAGCTTCGTGGCGGCGCCCGGCTGCGGCCTGCGGGCCAGGCTCAAGAGCATCTCGGACGGGGAGCCGGTACATCTGGCTAACTTTAACAACCAGGCCAGGTGAGATGTTGTAGACACTTTACACGCTGTTTAAACATTATGGTGACACTTTCGACGCAGTTTTGACATTGTGTAGACACTTTAGACATTGTGTAGATACTTTAGACATTTTGTAGACACTTTGAATACTGTTTAGACATCGTGTAGACACTTTAGACATTTTGTAGACACTTTGAATACTGTTTAGACATCGTGTAGACACTTTAGACATTGTGAAGATACTTTAGACATTGTGTAGACACTTTAGACATTTTGTAGACACTTTCAATACTGTTTAGACATCGTGTAGACACTTTAGACATTGTGTAGATACTTTAGACATTTTGTAGACACTAGACATTTTGTAGACACTTTAAAAGCTGTTTAGACATTGTGTAGACACTTAAGACGCTGCGTAAGCAGTGTTTGTCTTTGTAATATTCACTAAATTAATATTTTTACCAACAGATCTGGCAGTACATTCCTCGTAGAAGGAGTGCCAGTGGAGGTGGTATCTCCGGGTGGCGACGCAGCCCTAAGTTCAGCACAGGCGGCAGCCAGGCTGCACACGTTGATAAGGACCGAGCAGCCAGGAGCTGGCGAGGTGAGTGGCCTATTACCAATATTAGGGCTATGCCTAATACCGACAATTGTTTGATATAGGGTAGTGCCTAATACCAACTATTGTTGAATATAGGGTAGTTGCTAATACCGACAACTGGAATTGGAGTGATGCCTAATACCGACAATTGCTGGATATGGGGTAGTTCCAAATATCGACAACTTTTGGAATTGGAGTGATGCCTAATACCGGCCATTGTTGGATATAGGGTAGTGCCTAATACCAACTATTGTTGAATTTAGGTTAGTTCCTAATACCGACAACTTTTGGAATCGGAGTGAATCCTAATACCGGCTATTGCTGGATTTAGGGCGTTGCCTAATACCGACCACTTGGATTTAGGTTTATGCCTAATACCGGTCACTGATGCCTATGTTGTATTTAGGCTGATGCTTAATATCGACCACTTTTGGATGTACGGCGATGCCTAATACCTGCCATTGTTGGGGTAGTGCATAATATCGGCTAATGATGGATATAGGGTAGTACATGCTCGAGGAGCTCGTGGCTAAATAAATACAGCCGCACAGGCTGATCTTCCGGGTTAAGCCACGCTTGCCGAGGTTGGTCTGTGGATGGGTGACCATCTGTCATAGCGAGTTTCCTCCGTGCCTCGGGAAGCAAGTAAAGCCGTTAGTCCCGGATGTCATTTGTAGATCTTTGACAGTCGTTACTGTTAGTCAGAAGCTCTAAAGTCTGACAACCAGTCTTACCATGGGGTATCGTATTACCCAGTTTCTGGGTTGTGGAGGTCCGACAGGCAGTCGCTCCATGTAAAATACTGATATCCAGCTGCATCTGGTTTGACTGGAAGCCGACCACAATATAGTTGGGAAAAGGCTAGGCAGATGATGATGATGATGATGGATATAGGGTAGTGCCTAATACCGACCACTGTTGAATTTATGGTCATGCCTTAATACCAGCCAATGTTGGAGTTAGAGCGATGCTTAATACCGACCATTGTTGGTTTTCGGGTAGTGCCCAATACCGACCACTGTTACATTAAGGGTGAATCCTAATAGTGGCCACAGCTTGCTTTAGGGTGATGCATAACACCTTTCGGTAACAACAAAAGTTATGTATTGCCAATTTAATTTTATCCTATACTTCTTAAACCATCTCCATTCCTCCCCAGGACGTGGAACAGGTGGTCCTCATCGGCAACCGGGAGTGGATGACCAGGAACGGAGTCACAGTCCCGCGCAGGGTGCAGGAGGCCATGCAGCAGGACGAGGAGCTGGGCAGGACTGCTGTACTGGCTGCTATCAACGGTAAGACCTGCCCATCATCAGCTAGTCCTCACGCAGGAGTGACAGTCACCATTGTAGCGTGGCATGTTCTTTAATATATTGTGGTCAGAACTTTTGATATGAGCAAGATACGTGGTAAAATCCTCATTTGAGTCCTCCCACCCAGGGCAGAGCGGGAGGGACTGTCAGACTCGTACTGACTAAAATCTCCGTGGTCCTCCAAAAGCCCTTTACGTACCGGGGTCACGGTAATTCGTGAGTCCCGCGACCCCGGTAGGCAACAAGAAGATAACTTGGTAAGATTAGCAGTCAGGGTTTCAGGTAACTATCTGACTCCAGCCAATGCGCCGATTAAACGTTACTATCGCGACAACGTGGTCGCGGGACTGTACGAATAACCGTGACCCCGGTACGTAAAGGGCTATTGAAGGACACCGTGGATTTTAGTCAGTACGAGTCTGACAGTCCTTCCCGCTTTGCCCTGGGTGGGAGGACTCATTTGTCGATTTTGCCACGATAAAAAAAAATCGCGACAACGTAAAATTAAAATTCGCATTAACCATACAGAACTGCGATAGCAGGTGAAGCGTATCATATAATGCCACTGGGGCCGCATTCGGGGAAATTTCATTAGTCGATAGCCCGCGTGCGGGTAGGAAAACCTCCATGTTCGTCGCAATTTATTGACAAGACTGGCAGACCCGCATGCTGTATATCGACCGATGAATTTCAGCGGTCGATATCACGGTCGGTATAAAGCAAGCGAGGAATCATTGCAGACGGTGTAACGAACACGTGTCGACTTGTAACTTTCATTGATTATCTCGCATGCGAGGACTCCCCGTATGCTGGATACCGAACGAGTTAACGAACAAAAATGCACCATTACGTTGTGTTCGGATTTTTTTTACGTTGTAAAATCACTAAATGAGTGAGGCAGAAGAGACTGTCAGACTCGTACTGTGTAAAAACCACGGTGTCCTTCAATAGCCCTTTACGTACCGGGGTCACGGTAAATCATAATTCCCGCGACCGATTCACCATGTTTAATAAATATTTTGTTCGACAGACCAACTAGTATGCACAATAGGAGTGGCCGACGAGGTGAAGCCTGAAGCTCACTTGGCTGTGTACTGTCTGAAGAAGATGGGGCTGCAGGTGTGTCTGCTCACAGGAGATAACAGGAAGACTGCCGTGGCCATCGCCAGACAAGTGAGTTTTCAGATTTATATAATACTAGGGACCCGCCCCGGCTTCGCACGGGTGGACATTTATTTTGGTTTATACTATCGCGGACTTTTTCGTAGGCATTATTGAGTTCTACAACTTTTCTATAGAAGTCAACCATACATCTCTAACCATTTAGGCAGCGTTCGCGAAAATCGTTAACGTACGGCAGTTTTTTCGACGCCTTACTCCACAATTTTCACTAGGTACCACGAAAAATCCTATCTATTTTCCGGGATAAAATATAGCCTATACGGATTCGGAAGAATCCCTCTAAGTAATGGTAAAAGAAATTTTGAAATCGGTCCAGTAGTTTTTGAGCCTATTCAATACAAACATACAAAAATACAAAGGTTTCCTCTTTATAATATTAGTATAGATATAGACTAGGGACCCGCCCCGGATCCGCACGGGTGCAATCTCTACTACGAGGGCGGCACTGAAAATTTCGGAAATCAAGGAAGTGACACAACATTACTATTTAAAAATGTATTTATTGCTTTTCGAAGTATTCTCCTCGTAATTTGACACATTTTTCCTTAAGATGGAACCAATCATTGAAGCAACCATTCCATTCGGAAGTTGGGGTCTCCAAAATGGCCATTTTGTAGACGTTCACAGCTTCTTTAGGTGATGAAAATCTCTGTCCACGCAATTTATTCTTTACTAGCACTTTGCCTGCGACTTCGTCCGCGTGGGTTACGTACTTTCCTAATTCCCCCTTTTCACCCCTTAAAGGTTAAATTTCCAAAAACCCCTTCTTAGTGCTCCCCTACATTATAATAGGAAGCCGTGTGCAAAATTTCACATTCCTAGCCCCTAGTAATTTCGGCTGTACGTTGATATGTCAGTCAGTCAGTTCTCCTTTTATATATATAGATTTTAGGGAAGTATAGAAATCATTAGGGCTTAGGTCGGGGCTGTACGGCGGATGGTCTATAAATAAATAATTCTATGTTTTCTTGCTCTAAAAACTATTTTGTTCTGTGCGCGGTGTGAGAACTCGCATTGTCGTGATGGAGGATGATGGAGGTTGCAGTTCTTTTTACGGAGTTCAGAAACGACCTGTGGCAAACAAATGCTAGTATACCATTCTGCTTTAACCGTTCTTTGTCCCTTAAGAGGAATAGTCGTAACATGGCCGGTTTTGGAGACAAACGTGGCCACCATTTTTTTGCAACACTTAGTGAACGAACAATTTTTGTTGGCTTTAACTCATTTTCGAACACCCAAACTCGTGGCTAGTTTTTTGTTTCGGGTTCGTACGTCGTATATCCAGGATTCGTCACCTGATTCGATGTTGTATACAGCATTTGAGGATCCTGCGTGGAATGGGTGTAATTTATCTATAATATGTATGTATTTAGAAATATATAAGTATGTTTATCAGTTGTCTAGTACCCATAACACAAGCTCTGCTTAGCTTGGGACTATATGGCGTTGTGTGATAGTTGTGGAATATTTATTTATTTTATTATTTATTTATAATACGGAACCATACTCAAACTAAAAAGACGATATTTTATTGCAATGCCTTGCAAACTATTGAAATTTTCTAATTTTAAACTTCATTTTGTAATATTATCATTGTTCCCAAAGGTGGGCATCAACAAGGTGTACGCCGAAGTCCTCCCCTCCCACAAGGTGGCGAAAATACAGAAGCTGCAGGAGGAGGGACAGAAGGTAGCCATGGTAGGGGACGGTGTCAACGACTCCCCGGCGCTGGCGCAGGCTGACGTCGGCATCGCCATCGCCAGCGGGACTGACGTCGCCGTGGAGGCCGCGGACCTGGTGCTCATGAGGGTACGTAGGGGAAGGGACAAGTTTCGCTAATTCAATTTTATTAATAAAAATAACGTTGCCTCACACTAGGAATTTCTCCCGTATCGTGGGTGCGTTTACAAATACAGAAACTCATATACACAAACACTCGGACCCGAAACAACTACTTGTAGATCATAATATATTTGTTCCGTGCGGGAGTCGAAGCCGCGACACGCCGCGCGGCAATCCAATTGCTCAGCCACTGCGCCAAACGTGCAATTATAAACAGGTGGAGAATAAAAAGTTACGTAAAGTATATTTTTTGTGAAATTTTGGAATTTTTGTTTGTGTCTAAAAAGTCTTTTTATCGTGGTAAAATCATCACATGAGTCCTCCCACCCGGGGCAGGGCGGGAGGACTCATTTGATGATTTTACCACGATAAAAAAAAAAGGTAAAAGGCATGTCAGAATTGTACTGACTAAAATCCACGGTGTCCTTCAATAGCCCTTTACGTACTAGGGTCACGGTAATCCCTTGGTCCCGCGACCCCAATGCCTTTTACCTAGATTTTTTTTCAAGGAAACACAGTGTCTTAATTTCGCTTAATTTTTTAAAGAAATCAGACGACAAACTAAACCGTTTATTGTTGGAAACGCAAAACTAATTCATTAATGAAAAGTCCGGGCTTAAAAGTAATTGAAATATTTGTATTTCAGAACGATCTCCTGGACGTAGTAGCGTGCCTGGAGCTCTCCCGGACCACGGTGCGACGTGTGCGACTTAACTTTTTGTTCGCCAGCGTCTACAACTTGCTGGGCATACCGCTAGCGAGCGGGGCCTTCGCTATGTATGGACTACAGCTACAGGTGAGACCAACTGCATCAATAGTGTGAAAGAATATATTAATTTAGTATTAATGGCTAACGCTGTACTAAATGTTTATATTAAATAAATAAAAAAAAATAGTACACAGCCGGCCCAGGCCGCTACACTAAAATGGGCCTGGGCCGGCCACATCTGCCGCATGCCCAATGAGCTGTGGGCCAAACTAACCACTTTGTGGAGCCCTGACACAGGCAGAAGGCGTCGCGGCAGACCTCGTAGAAGATGGCGGGACGAGCTTGACAAAACCGATGACCAGTGGCCCACTTTGGCCCTGGATCGTGAAAACTAGAAGTCATGGGGAGAGGCCTTTGCCCAGCAGTGGGATGATGTAGGCTAGCAGTATCAGTACACACCCAAATACACCCACAACTAGAGTGTACAATGACATTCGTCAGTTGCTCATGACACAGTTCGACGAGTTACAGGTGAGGTCAAAATCATAAATATAATCGCAGTAAATCGTAAGTAAGTAGTCACACACACACACACGCACGCACGCACGCACGCACACACAAATAAATACAGTCGCACAGGCCGATCTTCCGGGTTAAGCCGCGCTTGCCGAGGTTGGTCTGTGGATGGGTGACCATCTGTCATAGCGAGTTTCCTCCGTGCGAGGAAAGCACGTAAAGCCGTTGGTCCCGGCTGTCATTTGTAGATCTTTGACAGTCGTTACTGTTAGTCAGAAGCTCTAAAGTATGACAACCAGTCTTACCATGGGGTATCGTGTGACCCAATTACTGGGTTGTGGAGGTCCGACAGGCAGTCGCTCCATGTAAAATACTGATATTCAGCTGCATCTGGTTTGACTGGAAGCCGACCCTAATATAGTTGGGAAAAGGCAGGCAGATGATGTATATTAAACCTGTATTTTTCGTCCCACAGCCCTGGATGGCGTCGGCAGCGATGGCGATGAGTTCTGTATCAGTCGTGTGTTCCAGTTTATTACTTAAAACGTACGTATTACTACAAAGTTGCTTGTCCCTTACTACTATAAATTAATAAGTATAATATACTTATATCCTCACATATGATGAATGTTTGTTACTCTTTCCCAAAAAAACTACTGAACGGATTTGATACACAGATAGTTTATTTATTAACCTCGAATAAAACAAATAATACTTTTTTACTTTTCACGTTTGGCGCAGTGGGTGAGAAATTGGACTCCTGCCCTGGGTGTCGCGGGTTCGATTCCCGCATGTTAGTTGTTCCGGGTCTAGGTGCTTGTGTGTGTGAGTTTCTATGTTTGTAAACGCACCCACAACACAGGAGGAATTCCTAGAGTGGGGCAACGTTTTTTTTAAAGAAGTTAATAAAAATAAATAAATAAAATATTTTTTATCGAAATTACCGGTTCTCCTGTACTTATAAACAATGATGTCCTGTCTAACAGTTTCAAGAAGCCAAGTCTAGAAAAGCTGCGTACAGCAGAATATCTTCAATCAATTCACCTGGAGGAGCTGGACTCAGTGTCAGTACATCGAGGACTCGACGAGAGGATAGAGCCCACGGAACGAGGAGCCTCGCCATTGGCCAAGTAAGTATTATAACACTACTTAAAAAGTAGGTCCATTCAGGCAACGTCACAGCATAATCATTAGTGTTATATACTAAAAACCTTCTCCAGAATGTAACGAACAATTTTCTGTAAACCGTATAAAAATCGGTTCAGTCAAACGCGAGATAATCGCTGACAAACATACATACATACAGAACGAACTGAGATCCTACTTTTGATTTCTGAAGTCGGTTAAAGATTGTTAAAATAATAGTTTAAAAATGAAAAAAAAACAAGCTTTAATAGCAATCGAATTAAAAAAGGTAACTGTATTTTAAGGTACTAAAAATTCAAGTATAGTATAAAAGCGTGGGGTGCAATGACATGAACTAAATAACTTTTTTTTATCGTGGTAAAATCATCAAATGAGTCCTCCCACCAATACTGTCAGACTTGTACTGACTAAAACCCACGATATCCTTCAATAGCCCTTTACGTACCGGGGTCACGGTAATTCGTGAGTCCCGCGACCCCGGCAGGCTATGTCCCTCTACAGTCCCCGTCACTATGCTGACACTCCTTGAGGCGCGCGTGGAACACAACGCGCCGTCGACCCGGAAGGCATGACGCCTGGACTTATTTTGTAATTTCTTTTTTTTTTTGTTTCGACAAATCGGGGCATATTAATACGTGAAAGGTAGAAAGTACATAAGAGGTAAAAATATATGAAAGGTTTCAACGTATTGAGAACCTTCTCCTTTTTGTAAGTCGGTTAAAGACTAAACTGATTGGCAATAAAATTAAATAAAAAATACATCGTGTTTTTTATCAAAATTTTGTTTTCATGGCTATCCTATCATATGAAATAAATAAATTGTAAGTAATTTAATTGAGAGTTTGTATCTAAATGGTTTGCTTAATTTTTTATGCCTTTTTTTATCGTGGTAAAATCATCAAATGAGTCCTCCCACCCAGGGCAGGGCGGGAGGGATTGTCAGACTCGTACTTACTAAAATCCATGGTGTCCTTCAATAGTCCTTTACGTACCGGGGTCACGGTAATCCGTTGGTCCCGCGACCCAATTTTTAATGCCTAAGCTGAAATTATTCTTTATTGTTTAGAACATATTTATCATCATATTTTGCATTTTAGTAGCTTTAAAGCCTTTGTCAAAGAGACAGGCGTGGCGAATACGAAGCGAGGCGTTTTTATTTCTAATGTATGGAATTGTTTGAATCCAGTCACATAGAAAAGCGAAAGCGATCCGATAGCGTGACCGAACCGATGCGTAGACGTGGCGAAGGCGTATTTGCTCTTTTTGACGTCGTTCATAAAAAGTCAGCTAATACAACTGTCACGCCTCGGTTCGCTGCACTCAGTTTGACGTCTCGTATCGGTTCGTTATCGCTTCGGACTCGGTTCGGTTCGCTATCGCCTGTCTGTTTGACAAAGGCTTAAAACTAAAACTAACTTTTCTTAGACCAAACTCTTCTTTGCTATTTCAAGTATCATTATAGAAAAAAAAAATAGCAGCTTTACTAATTTCTACAAAATTCTATTGGATTCTTTGTATGCCATATTACATATTTTAGAGGTAATAAAATGACTGAGTGAGAAAGTACGATACACGAATGTTCGCTGTACTGCTCGTACGTTTTTTGACTGATACACTTATATTAAGCTAAATTAATCGAAAATTGAATTCAGAATGTTATAATTATCATATTCTCCAACAATACACTCTATTTCAAACATAAAAAGTTCAAATTACGTTGTAACAATAGATTTGCACACAAAAAACAACTTTAAAGTACATAACATTAAAGAACATAATTAATTAATCTGCAAATTATCGAACCTTCTGAATTCAAAAAACATAGTTTTATAGATCTCACCTCTCTCTCTATCCCATTGTACTTTGTATTTGCCATCTCTTTCTAACTTTTCTTTCTTTCATCACAGTAAAAATCGTGACTCTTGGAAATCTGCACTCTTGAAAGTTGAAGTATAAAGTATGTAGTTTCTTATAGATTTGGTGGTGTGGTCCTGTGTGTGTGTCCGTGTGTTTTGTCGTCCGTTTGTGTGTGTGTGTTTTAAAACACGTTTTCAGTGGGAAAGCAATGTTGTGAAATGTTTTTTTTTTCTGTTACGAAAATTTGTTGTAAAACATGTTTTTTTGTTGGGGATATATGTTACAAAACATGTTTGTTTTTGGCGGAGGAATATGTTTTGAAACATTTGTTTATTGCGGTAATATGTTGCATAACATTTTGTTTTAAACTTTTTAATTATTGGAAACAATGGTAAAAACATGTCTTTTTGTTGCAAAAACATGTTGTTTTTAGTAAAATCGAAGTTAAAAATATGTTAAAATACAAAATAATGCAGTACATTTTGGTGAAGTTGGGGTGTATTTCTAATAATTCATTAAATTTCATCAATCGTCGTCTCGTTTCTCATTTAAGTTATTTTTATTTATAGATAGGTTCACGTTAATGTCTATTAAAATAAATAAATACATACATTCAATTTCATTTCTTGCATGCCATTTTAACCTTCGAGAATGATATGAACGTGTAAAATGAACATTAACTCAATTAAAAAAAGTTCATTTTTTTATATAAAAGCTTTTTAGCCTTACTTCTTGTCTGTTTGTTTGTTGTCTTGTTTGTCATTATTATTGTTATTTAAATTTGGTGGTGGTGCCATCTGTCGGTTGCGTGTGTTATTTATTGCGCATGTAGTTTATTTGTTCTTTTCCGGTCTTAATTTTATTTCTTCCTTTCTTTTTAACAGATTTTTTTAAGGCATTGTTCATAATTCAGCAGTTTACATTATTTTCAAGACCTTCATATTATACTTTTTACATGTGATATTATGTCCATTAATTGGAGGTTCAAATACTCCTATACTCTCCGCCCGATAAGTCTGGAATAAAACTCGTTGACCCCCGTGTACCAATGTATTCCAAAGGTTTTTTTTTTTAATCTTTGTAAAATCATCTTATGAGTCCTCCCACCCAGGGCAGAGCGGGAGGGACTGTCAGACTCGTACTGACTAAAATCCACGGTGTCCTTCAATAGCCCTTTACGTTCCGGGGTCACGGTAATTCGTACAGTCCCGCGACTCCGGCAAGCTTTGGCCCTCTACAGGCCTCGTCACTATGCTGACACTTCTTGAGGCGCGCGTGGAACATAACGCGCCGTCGACCCGGGCATGGTCCATGGTCGGACAGCGAGTTGCCCATTACTTTCTGCCCGCCTGCCCGCGTATTCCAAAGGATATGAAAAAATGTAAAGAGTGTTGTAACACGATTAAAACAAACATATCGTGGTTGTATATGAATATAACGCCCTTGGCGTTATATTCTATTACTAGCACTTTGCCCGCGACTTCGTCCGCGTGGGTTACGTACTTTCCTAATTCCCCCTTTTCACCCCCTTAAAGGTTAAATTTCCAAAAACCCCTTCTTAGTGCTCCCCTACATTATAATAGGAAGCCGTGTGCAAAATTTCACATTCCTAGCCCCAGTAGTTTCGGCTGTACGTTGATATGTCAGTCAGTCAGTTCTCCTTTTATATATATAGATGAAATTCGAACGATGCATTATTAGGATCAATAACCTTTATTATAGACTTATCTGGCGGGGACTATATCAGCATAATTCTTCTCCTCAGACTATTCCATCGCAGTAAACCAGTCGAGGGTTGTCTACTCCAAGAGGAAGATGACCTGATGACGGTCTCCTTCATCCCCAAGAGACGCCAGGAGACCAGCATCAACGGATGATGTCAGCCCAGCGGTGGTCACACGTCCCGAGGTCAGACTAGGCATGAGGTGAGCGATAGATGGCGCTGATTTAAGAAATAGACAATTTGACAGCATAGATTAATTTCAAATTTAATTAGTCCGTCAGCTAGAGTTTTGAAAAATAATCGACACGTGTTTTTTCTTTTGTTAAACCAATGCACATTTACAATGATATAACGCATCAAAATTCGAGAGAAGCTCATGACGTCAGAAGCAAGTGAAAACTGTACTTGCTTGTGACGTATTGGCAATTTTAAAAGTGTCGTATTTTCGTCAATTTTGGTTTCCGTGACAAAAGAAAAAATACGTGTCAAATATTTTTGATAATCGAACTGACAGATTAGATATTTTCAGTCAAATATTGGTGATTTTGTTGGTATTTTTATTTGACAAGGTTCTTTTGGCGCGTGGGTTTTTTGATGAAAAGGCTCTATTGATAGAAACTTAGTTTATTTAATATCACTTTAATGGTTATAAAAGCACTGTTGGTAAATATTTCTGCCATTCTTTCACTAAAAAGCCGTATAATAACCGTTAAGTTGTTTAAAACCGCAACAGAAAGCCTTATCTGATCGAATTTTAAAAATTTATTTTAAAAAGACAGGCAATTTTGAACTTTATCGAAATAAAGATAGTGACGCTATTTCAAAATATCGCCACACGCCAAAACAAAATATCCTTGTCTATAGTTATATTTTGTTATAAATTGCAATATACAGTAAAAATAGTTAACAAAAGTAGTAAACAGCGCCATCTATTGATGGACTAAATGAAACTAAATGTCCGTGAAGGTATTGAATAGACAAATTCACAAATGGATTTTATGCCCAATGGACAAAGTGCAGTGTTACAGTGAAACCAAAATTAAAGACTGATGTGTTTGTATATATAGTGAGAGTGTCGGGCGAAGTTAGAAATTGGGAGTTTTGTGAAATGACTAGGTTATTTTTTTTAATAGTTGTAACTTTTTTGTAAATATGTTTTTATTGCGTATGTAATTTGTAACAATTCTACATCAACAGTTTTTTTTATATGTGTATTTAAGAAGTCTCAGGGCTCCAGAAAGTTGCTATTTTGTCCCACAACTCACGGTCCAACCCAGTCCAGCTGTGGGATAGTTGACGCTAGCAGTATCAGTATTTAAAAGTGCGTTATTTAAGTACAATTTATTCTGCAAAGAATCAACTCTTGAGCTCCTCCATTGTATCTAAAATATATCTTCCTTAAATCGCTTCCAAAAATATCTAGAAATTTCTCAAAAATCCTCAATTTCTAAGCTTCGTTGTCTGTCTAGCCTTTAGAAGCTAACATGGCTTTAACATAACAAAATATATCGCTTTGTATTTTAAAATTAGTTATGAATTCGTACAAAATGTATAAAAAAAAAATATTATTATGAAACATAATTATGAACAATTACATTATTATGAATTCTTTCGGTGTTTACAATATCGCATAGCAAAAACATTGCGACAATTTTACTTAGCCTTTGTATACAATGTGCTCCGGACGTGAAACCGGTTTGCTAAGTAAATTGTATTCTTTGAAATAACTCTTCGATCAATAATTTCTCTAGATTAAGGATCAGGAACAAAAAGGAGTCGCATAAGCGGCCACATTTGCACACACGTAAACATCTACACTTCATATAAAATGTTGAATAGTATTAACAACTTCAGTTTATTATAAATCTTAACACTCAAACATACAGTTTAATTACCATTGCGAAATGTATTAGGTTTGACGTAAACAATTGAAAAATTTTCTTGAAGATAAAATGTCATCAGTACAAAAGTACTCATTCTAAAATGATACTTAAGGTCTAAGCAACAAGGATTCCAAATACCGTCACAAAACCGTTTGTGGCGTTATTTTTCGGGCCGTTTTTGAAGCGCTCGTCGGGAATCTAGTACTATTATTGATCGAGAAGAAATAACTAAAAAAATTGTGCAAAATTTCGCTTATAAAGTAAAAAAAAATACTTTCAGTTAATTGTAAATTTACCCAGTTTAAATTGCCACGCTATATAGTCAATTGGCAACTGATATAATAATTTTATTAGAATCTATCGTGTACTTCGTGTAGCCAAAATATCCATTTTTTTTTTGACAAGAATATTGCTCTGCTTGGATGCAAAAGCCAAAACAACTTTGTATTTCCTTGTATTTTATTAAATTATTTTAATATTGTAAAATAATTCCATTATTGTAATAAAAATAGTTACCATTTTGTACAAAAAATATATTATTATTAAAATTTTGATAATGTGCAATATTTTGTTCTCTAAAATCTTTTATTATCTTAATGAAAATTATCAAAATATTGTACAATATTAAAATTATAATAAAACTAGAAGCAAATACAATTCCAATTTCAAAATGTACCTAGAGCATCAACATCGGATCAGCTGTTCTCGAATTGTGAGCTGACAAACAGACAAACACAGAGAAGTAATAAATAAAGGGAATGCTAGGAAAAAACCTATTTTTGTATCTGCCAATTCTTTTCCCAACTATGTTGTGGTTGTCTTCCAGTCTAACTGGATGCAGCTAAATATCAGTATGTTACATGGAGCGACTGACTCATCTAATATTTCATTTATTTATTACTCAAAAACGCGAGAACTGTATAATATAGTATTATTTTTTATATTTTTTATAACAAAGTCACTGACACAACCAAATGCCCAGTTTAAACTTTTTTTTATCGTGATAAAATCATCAAAAACAGTCCTCCACTCGCAGGGCGGGACGGGAGGGGCTGTACTGACTAAAATCCACGGTGATACTTAACCAAAGTTTTTATGAACCCAGTTTTTTTTTCTAATCGTCATATGCCCAACTATGTTGTGTTCGGCTTCCAGTCAACCGGAAACACCTGAAAACCAGTTACATGGAACGACTGCCTATCTGACCAACCAACCCAGTAACTGGGTAATTCTAATGCTGATTCTTTTCATTCTATGAGCTATTATCATATAGTTTCCTAACCTTTTTTTATATATCGTACTTTATTTTCAGATCAACAAGGTTCAATTCACAGTGTCAGTGACTTTGTTAATAATTTTGCTGTTTTAAAAGTGACATTATATTTTCTATTTAAATAAATAATAAACATTGTATTTAATTCCGTTAAATTCAGCGCCAGGCAATAAGCTCGCCTACTTGCCGCTGTGACGCTGTGAGAAATGTTTGAAACACTCCACGAGACGCCGCTTGTGGCAACTTCGCGTACTTTTTTTTATCGTGGTAAAATCATCAAATGGGTCCTCCCACCCAGGGCAGAGCGGGTGGGACTGTCAGACTTGACTGACTAAAATCCACGGTGTCTTTCAATAGCCCTTTTTACAAAGTAATTAATGTCTTATTTGCTCCATCCGTCGTTCCCCTTACTGCTTAGACCAAAGTCGCGAACTAGCTGTTAAACATAACTGGCAACGAGTAAGTACCTACCTATCTGCCATAAACTTCAGATAAAAGGCGTTATGATATTTAAACGGAGTTAAATACATATTTTTTTTTGCAAAAAATTAAGATATTTTTACGTTTATACATAGTCGATACAATTGTACTTCCTTTTTTGTTTATACACTTATCATTTTAATCGTGTACCGTATTTATACAGTTTTAATATTGTAATTTTTAATATGATAGGTATATTTTTGTAACAAAATATAAAGATTTAATTTTTTGTGTGCTTTTTTATTATACTGCCTATTCTAGATATTTTATTTCATGACATCTTCTGCGTGTTGGACAAATTGACAATTTAAACAGTTTTTTGGCGTGGTAAAATCATCAAATGAGTCCTCCCACCCAGGGCAGAGCGGGAGGGACCGTCAGACTTGTACTGAGTAAAATCCACGGTGTCCTTCAATAGCCCTTTACTTTCCGGGATCACGGTATTCGTTGATCCCGCGACCCCGGCAGGGAAATGCTGCTTGAAACTCTTTTCTACGGTGCCATGTATGCGTGCTGAGTGAAGATTTTATACCAAAAAGAACTAAAAAATCTTCAACTACTATACGAAGCCTGAATCTCCTCAATAACTTTGCGGTTTACGGTTTTAAACTCCTGCCCAAAGGAATTCACATCTTGATGACTGTCTCTGGCCAATATACCAATTAATTGAATAAATTGGACCAAAGATATAGGATTAAAATCAGAGTTAATCCGTTTAAAAGCCGTCTCAAATATCTTTGTTGTTATAAATCTTTCATCAATAATCTTGCACTCTTTAAACCATTTTTCTATTATTTCGTATTTTGCTCCGTCGCTGGTTTTGCTTGCACCGTATAATGTAATGTACATTTCTTCTAAATCCATAGCTTTTTGACTCTTTCCGATAAAAGCTTTGATATTTTCTTTATTCTAGCCACTAGGACCAAGTAGTTGATTGTGGCCCACTTGGCTGATTATGGCTCACGTGGTTGATTGTGGCCCACTTGGCTGATTATGGCCCACGTCGTTGAATTACTGCCTCTGTGTTGGATGATAGCCCACGTTGTGAATTATGGCCCACTTGGTTGATTATGGCACGCGCTGTGTTCAATTTTGATCCACTTGTTTTTTGGCCCACGTGTTCGATTGTGGCCCACGTAGTTGATGATGGCTCACGCAGTCCGATTGTGGCCCACGTACTTAGTTGATGATGGCCCACGTTTCGGATAATGGCCCAAATGGTTGATGCGGTCCGCTTGGTTGATTATGGCACACGCTTACGATTATGGTTTATGACTTCAATTTTGGTCCATTTGTTCGATTTTGGCTCACGTGTTCGATTGTGGCCCACGTGGCTGATTACAGAGCACCTATATACGAAAATGACCCACTCCACACAGAGAATTGGCCTACGTCTGACAGTATTAGGACCTTTATAGAACTATTATATGTCCCCCCCTTTGATTCACACGAATAGCAAAGCTGTAAGCAGGTTGTTAGAGCAACATAACTAAATAAATAGATTTCTGTACAATATTTAAAATAGCCAAATATCAATTATTTAAACACATGAAGTTTCTGGAATAGATTTCTTTAAATAATATTTTAACAGTTTAATATTGTAGATAGTAAGAATCTAGGGTGCTATGCTTGCCATAATGTACTTACTTAACGATCTGAACTAATTTTTTTTACGTGTTAAAATCATCACATGAGTCCTCCCACCCAGGGCAGAGCGAGAGGGACTGTCAGACTCGTACTGACTTAAATCCACGGTGTCCTTCAATAGCCCTTTACGTACCGGGGTCACGGTAATCCCTTGGTCCCGCGACCCTGGCAGGCTTTGGCCCTCTACAGGCCCCGTCACTATGCTGACACTCCTTGAGGAGCGCGTGGAACACAACGCGCCGTCGACCCGGGCATGGTCTATGGTCGGACAGCGAGTCGCCCATTACTCGCCGCCCGCATGCCCGATAATCAGCTGGATATCAGTATTTTACATGGAGCGACTGCCTGTCGGACCTCCACAACCCAGTAACTGGGCAATACGATACCCCATGGTAAGACTGGTTGTCAGACTTTAGAGCTTCTGACTAACAGTAACGACTGTCAAAGATCTACAAATGACATCCGGGACCAACGGCTTTACGTGCTTTCCGAGACACGGAGGAAACTCGCTATGACAGATGGTCACCCATCCACAGACCAACCTCGGCAAACGCGGCTTAGTCCGGAAGATCGGCCTGTACGGCTGTATTAATTTAGCCACGAGCTCTTAACCTGATTTAAATAGTACCTTCATAAAATAAAACATCTTTTGAATCCACCAAAGAATTTATTTCAAAATTATCATTTCTTCAACGCCTCTTTAAAAGCCTGCAGTCCAACAATAGCTGCATCAACAATCTTAGGAGCAGAAGCTACTAACTGCTTCGACAGCTGGTCAACGGTCTTCTTCTGCTCAACTGCTAACTGCTCTAAAACAGACTTGAATTTCTGCAGCTCAACCTTCTGGTCATTCACGACGTCTTTAAACATACTGCGGATCTTCTCGTCTTTGATTTTTTCGATTATTTTTGCTGTAAGAAGAAAAAATTAAACACACAATAAAAACACAAACTGAAAAACACATAATTTACTACAATTTTAATACCGACAACACGGTATCCAAACTTGGAGTCTACTCTGTAAGGTTATAAGCGAAAATACGGGCGTGTACGAAAGTAACTCGAATCTTGAATGGAACCCTCTACTCCCTGTTATTTTCGAATTGGAATAGTTTTGAGAACACTCAGGGTAGAGACAACTGTGCAATAGGATGTGACTAATTTTTAGTACGTGCCTCTAACCATTCTTATATCCGTAAGTGACATGTACCTAGTAGAAAACTTCTGAATGTAAGTACGGTCGATACTACAAGTTTCGTATTTAGAGAGTTATATCTATGTGTTGGTCTGTGGATGGGTGACCATCTGTCATAGCGAGTTTCCTCCGTGCCTCGGAAAGCACGTAAAGCCGTTGGTCCCGGCTGTCATTTGTAGATCTTTGACCGTCGTTACTGTTAGTCAGAAGCTCTAAAGTCTGACAACCAGTCTTAACATGGGGTATCGTGTGACCAAGTTACTGGGTTGTGGAGGTCCGACAGGCAGTCGCTCCATGTAAAATACTGATATCCAGCTGCATCTGGTTTGACTGGAAGCCGACCCCAATATAGTTGGGAAAAGGCTAGGCGATGATCCCTGGGTTGTTTTGGACATTTAAGTTAAAAATATAACAATTATCCTTCATAAACTGCTTATTGTGAGAAATTACTTTTCAATTGCCTTTTGAACGTTTACATAGAGAAATTAAGCGCCGTAAAGTTCTTGTGTTGAATTTTTAATAAAACACCTGTAAATTGCCATCGAGTAGTATCCTACATTAATTTATTTTGAGAATTTTATTATACCTTGAAACGCAGGCAGTCGTTTTACATTCCGGGGTCACGGTAATTCATAAGTCCCGCGACCCGACAGGCTTTGGGCCTCTAGAGGGGGGCCCCATCATTTTTGCTGTCACTCTTTGAGGCGCGTGTGGAACACAACGCGCCGTTGGCCGGGCAGCGAATTCCCCATTACTCCCTGCCCGAAGCCCACGCCTACGCTGGCCGGAGATCGTCTGCCGACGTCTGTCGCCGTGGGCGTCTACCACTGCGGCTGGGGTGGAGGGAGGACGCTGTCCTCTCCCTCACGCGGCCCGCCTCCTCCTTCGAGAGCATGACTGCTTCGCAGAAGGAGGCGACCGCTACCCACTCCGTCTCGCCCCGCAGCATGGCTTCGACCAATACCTACTGGTCTTAGATGATAAAATATCCAGATTCAGTCTTCAAAACAAAACGTACCGTTTTTTTGGGACACTTTTTATGAATGTGTGAGTAAGCGCCACGCTCACATTTAAATGTAATTTAACAACGAAAGGGGTAATATTACCTTCCTTTTTATCAATTCTCAGTGGTCTATTTAGCATCTGGACATTCTATAATCTAAGGTACTGGTATTTCGACCATGGACCATGCCCGGGTCGACGGCGCGTTGTGTTCCACGCGCGCCTCAAAGAGTGTCAGCATATAGTGACGGGGCTCCCTGTAGAGGGCCAAAGCCTGCCAGGGTTGCGGGACTCATGAATTACCATGACCCCGGTACGTAAAGGGCTATTGAAGGACACCGTGGATTTTAGTCAGTACTAGTGTGACAGTCCCTCCCGCTCTGCCCTGGGTGGGATGACAGATTTGATGATGTTACCACGATAAAAAAAAGGTACTGGTATTTAGCTCATTCTGATTAGACTGGAAAATACTAAATAAAGTTTACCCAGCTTTATTGTTTCCAAAATTGGACATTCAAATCATCATTATCTGTCTGTCTTTCTCCAACTACTTATATTGTGATCGGCTCTCAGTCTTACCAGGGGTACTACCATCTAATGGGCCTACCACACGCGCAAGCTTCACCACAGTTCAGCTTGCGCAAGGCGGTATTTGTACACGGCAACCCTGCGTGCGGTTGGTAAAACTGTAAACTTATAAAGAAACGAATAGCTTGCGCAGGGCAAACTGTGGTGAAGCTTGTACGTGTGGTAGGCCCATAAGCACGAAACCCGTAGCTTTGACTGACGTTTCGGGCGTTTCTTCTTTAACACTTACGGATTACGGACATAAGATTAGTTAGTGTTTAAGAACTAAAAGTTGGTGACAAGACAATTTGATGGGACAGTTGTCCCGACTCCCGATATATTGTCAGAACTAAAAAAGCATGGTTCACTCAAAAATTTCGAGTACGGCCCAGTATTTTCGTTGATGAACTAGTAATTGAGGGTAGAACCCCAGATGTAAGTGAAAAGGTACCAGCATTTACATGGAGCGACTACCTATCTAAAATAAAAAACACTACTTGAATGAGGAAATTAACGAATTTATTAAACCAGTTATTTCAAAGCATCCTTAAAAGCATTTAATCCTTGCATGGCCGCGTCTAGGAA
The DNA here is from genome assembly GCA_943136025.2 of Agrotis puta. NCBI lineage: Eukaryota > Metazoa > Arthropoda > Insecta > Lepidoptera > Noctuidae > Agrotis > Agrotis puta. Next base: position 641,775 of record OW964195.2, on the reverse strand, counting down.
CTTGGACCCTTCAGCAGCCAACTGCTTCGTTAGCTGGTCGGCACTCTTAGACTGGTCTGCAGCCAATTTTGCCACAATATCCTTAAACTTTTCGAGCTCAACTTTCTGTTGATTATTAACATCGTTGAACAACTCCCGAGCTTTCTCTTCGTTGGCTTGTAGAACAATTTTTGCTGAAAGGTGTTCAAAAATAGGATGAACTGTCGCTCCATGTAACATACAGGTATACTATGTCTGGGTAGAGAAGAGATGAAGATGAGAGAAGAGATGGTATGAGAAGTACCTATAGATGAAGAACATGGTGTTCATGAAGACTTACAATCTTTCATCCATTGAATTAAATTATTAACATCAGTCTTTCCTGCTTTTTCAAGGTCCTTGAATATGTCATCCATGTTTTGTTATTTTTGGTGATTTATTGTTAAAAAATTTTTGACTATGGGGTCAAAAATCAAATACGATTGACAGCCATCATTTCACCATTACATTCATTCTTTTAATAGAAAAAGTATAAGAGTATTCTAAGCCCCCATTCGCACGAGCGCTTTTTGCAAGAACAAATGCATTCCTATGTACTTTCACAAGTGAGTGCTTTTAAAGCGCGGCGCTTTTTTTCGAACTGTATTTGATTTTAAGTGTTGAGCGGTGACATTTAAGTTCAGTTCACCTTTTTGTTCCACGTCAGCGCTATTTTAACGCCCGTAAAAAAAGCATGAAGGGGCATTTTTTTTATTTTTTATCGTGATAAAATCATCAAATGAGTCCTCCCACCCAGGGCAGGGCGGGAGGGACTGTCAGACTTGTACTGACTAAAATCCACGGGGTCCTTCACTAGCCCTTTACGTACCGGGGTCACGGTAATGGGAAAGTCCCGCGACCACGAAGGGGGACTTAGGCCGCGTTCCCACTTAGCGCTCAGAAATTCTGAGCGAGCAAACGAGTGCCCGGAAAATGGGAACATTAGAGCGAGTAAACGAGTTCGTTCACCGATGTTCGGCTGTCCTCAGTGAGTGATTGCGTTCTATCTTTGATTGAAAACGACGCAATAGCGATTTCGGCACACGGCTAAATCGATCTTGATCGTCTGAATAGTGGTTTAGATGGTCGATTTACGCTGCACAGCTATATGAACCTGTGTTAAAACCCTATAATAATAATAATGCCTGCCGAGGTCGCGGGACTGTACGAATTACCGTGACCCCGGAACGTAAAGGGCTATTGAAGGACACCGTGGATTTTAGTCAGTACGAGTCTGACAGTCCCTCCCGCTCTGCCCTGGGTGGGAGGACTCATTTGATGATATTACCACGTAAAAACAAAAAAAAATAGAAAGAGGCATATTTTGACTTTTCATATACAGACGTCAGCAAGTCAATCTACCCGAATACCTAACTTTACCAATCGAACATTAACCTTCCGCTATTGTGATAAAGTTGGAAATCTGTTAAAAAAAATTACAGATTGAGGTAAGTTGCGTTGCGCGGAACGGCGAGTGGTAGGATCACATGTATGAACTAGAGCATATTATAGACGCGTCACGTGGTCGCCTCAACGTGGTCAACTGCAGCGGCAAACTCAGCGTCCAAACCACATGAGTAGATCTACTCATGTGGTCCAAACTCCTCGCGCTCCCGCAGTCGCTTCAGCGTGGCCGACTGAAGACATGCGGAAAATTCGCTGTAAGTACAACCTTTTTTAATACAATTTTATACAATCACATAGACACTAGCGCTGCGGTAAAAGCGTTGCATCTATTTACTTCAAATGTCAAATATCATGACCACACAGATGTCATAAGTTTTTAAAATAATAATGCCAACGAAAAGACTGTCTTTTAGTTTTTTATTAGGCTTATTATTTAGTAAAAAACTAAAAGGAAAAAAATAGTACAATAGAATAGAAATTGCTGGTCAAAAATGGAGGCAGTTTTCGCTCAATTACAGAAAGAGGGGAAGACTGATGTGGACAATTTGATCAAATGGATGAAAGATTGTGAGTGCCTTCTAAACCTTGGTAGACCGACTTCCTAGCTACTGAGTTTTTTGAGCTTCTACGCTCTTTTTTTATACGCTTCTGTTGATCGCGTAATCTTTGGGAAATTTACACGATCGATTTGCACCTTATGGCCATTGGCTTATCACAAAAAAATCGCATGTAAAAATAATTCTAATAAGGCCCTTCCTACACGTCGCGACGAAACTCTCCGACACCTTACGACTTTGGTATCGGTTTAAGTACTGGTGTTTACAATACCGGTATTACGTGAACCCGTAATGTCGGTATATTTCGGTCTTTTTTCAATCATGGCACTGAAGAGTCAATACCTATACGATTGGATAGTGTCGCTGTGTCGCTGTCAGTGGCTTATGAATAGGTAACTTTAGTCCCAGCGTGGCGTGAGCGATTCGGCCGCGCTGTCACAAGGCTGTGTTTATAGTGAATAGCACTGCTGTTCCTGGGCGTTTTCGCTTGCATACATTAAAAAACAATGGTTTAGCTGCCGCCATCCTACTCCTACGAATATTATAAAGTTAAACTTTGGACGGATGGATGTTTGTTACTCTTTCACGCAAAAACTACTGAACGGATTTGGATGAAATTTGATATACAGATAGTCTGGATGAAATATGGTATAGTCTGGATTAACACATATGATAGTTGTTATCCCGATTTTATACTCCTGTGGGATAATTAACGAGTTGTAGCGGGTGAAACCGTTGGCAACAGCTAGTTAAAAATATAATCCCTTAAGCTGAAGCTGGAGCTTGGTCTTGACTTGTAACGAACACCGCGAATGTATTTTTTTACGTTATTTATTTTTCATCACCACGGCGCTCGAGACGGTGAAGAAAAACGTCGTGAGGAAATCGGCGCACCACAACCGGCACCGGACCCGCGAGGTTGATTACAGCCTACTCTGTCTGATAGAGAGCAAGCCCGTGTCCCAACAGTGTGATCATTTTAGGCTGATTATGTCTCTAGTGGCGCCGTCCAGTTCCTGCAATCAGCTTCATAGTTCAATCAAGTAGAAAATCTAATTTATTCAAGTCAGGCGGTACCAATTTTCGTGCTCGCTTCGCTCGTTCCCAAATTCTTTCGCTCTCGCTTCGCTCACTCGTGAACTATCCGACCTTTTTTTTATAAGACACATTTTTTTCTTTTATTTTTACAGCAAAAGTAATTGGCGAATCTAAAGAACAAGAAGATAAGGCGCGCGGCTACTTCAGTACCGTACCGGATAATAAAAACGTTACCCTCGAACAATTTAATGAAATTGTGGGGAAAATAGCAGCAGATTGTAAAACTAGTGTGGGTGACTTGACAAAGAAGCTGGGCGACGCTGTTCCCGCGCTGCAGAGTATGGTCCAAGGCGCAGCTAGTACATTAACAGGCGTCATGAAAATGTAATGATGAAACAAATGGGAAATTTCCCAGGCTGACTATATTAATAATCAGCCTGGGAAATTTCCCACTGCTGGGACTCACGCCTCTGTCAGGATTGGGCTAGCGAAAATGTAATGAATACCAATTTGGTCACTGGCGAAAAGTAAGTTTGTTTTTTTCTCTTTTTTTTTAGTTTTTTGTTTGTTTTTCGAGACCAGGGATAAATGTTACTTTTTCTGATTTGATATTGAGCAATTGGGACCATTTTCTCGATGGTTCCTCTGTCAAGCCGTCCCTTTCTTGCAGAACTATGGCACAGGGATTTTAAGGTACCCCGACTCGGTTTGGTTGGATTCGAATAGCATGATGGGGCAAACTTAACTTAATCCGCTGATATTTACAAAACAGTGTCTTTTCCATCGTGTATTCCTATTTGGCACCACTGGCTTTATCAACACTGCTGACGATCGGGAAAGAAAGCTTCGATTATCCATCCATCTACTGGTGACGAACAGGAAAAGAAATCCCGATTGTTCCCACGGGCTTTTCATTATTAATTTCATTAATTTTATGTAACACCAGATGTGGTGTAATTAAACTTGAAACGTACTTCACTCCTCGTGTGCGTCCATCAATTCACATCTCTGTCACTTCGCGTGCTGCGATCTATTTGATAGACCCCCCCACAAACTGAGCACATAGCGCATACATACGCGCTCAGCTTTACGTAGATAATTCTGGAAAAACTAAACATTCTTCTTTTACAGCAAAAGTAATAAATAAAACAAAGGAACAAGAAGAGAAAGTGCGCACCTTCTTCAATGATGTTGCTGATAAGAAGAATGTACCCCTCGACAAATTCAAAGAGGTAATCAATAAAGTAGCTGAGGAATTTAAAACGAGCTTGGAAGGTGTCACTAAGATGCTTGAAGATCAGGGTCCGAAGTTCATACAATCACTCGCAGGTGGAGCCACTAGTACCCTAACTGGTTTCGTGAAAGATCTTCTAGGGAGGAAGTGAAGTAACTGAATAAAATTTATCAATAAATACATTTGAAGTTTATTGAATTATAATTTTCATCAACTATACCAACTGCGGTCGCGGGACTAACGGATTACTGTGACCCCGGTACGTTAAGGGCTATTGAAGGACACCGTGGATTTTAGTCAGTATAAGTCTGACAGTCCTTCCCGGCCTGCCCTGGGTGGGAGGACTCATTTGATGATTGTACCACGATAAAAAAAAACTATACCAACTGTTCCTGTAGTGTTTTTAGAGATATTTATGATTATTGATATCTGTATCGGGAGCATACGTCGCTTGGTGCGAGTGGTGGGGGTAGAGTATAAAGCACCCTGTCGCTCAGTCGTTGTCCGACCGTTAACCTACATGCACGTGGGTGTGTAGTCGAGCCAAACAGACGAGCACAACAGACTAACTTTATAATATTTTTCTATTCCATGAATAATAGATGAACAATACAGGTAAAAGAACAGGTCCAAGTACAAGTGCAGGTAGAAGTAAAGGTACAGTTCAGGTGCAGTACAGGTACAGTACAGGTACGGTACAGGTACAAGTACAGGTTCAAGTAGAGGTACAAGAACAGGTTCAAGTAGAGGTACAGGAACAGGTTCAAGTAGAGGTACAGGAACAGGTTCAAGTACAAGTACAGGTTCAAGTACCGGTACAAGTACAGTTTCAAGTACAGGTACAAGTACAGGTTCAAGTAAAGGTACAGGAACAGGTTCAAGTACAAGTACAGGTACAAGTAGGGTTCAAGTACGGGGTCAAGTACAAGTACAGGTTCAAGTAAAGGTACAAGTACAGGGTCAAGTACCGGTACTAGTACAGGTTCAAGTACAGGTACAAGTACAGGTTCAAGTAGAGGTACAAGTACAGGTTCAAGTCAAGGTACAGGTACAAGTACAGGAACAAGTAAGGTTCAAGTACACGTAGAAGTACAGGTTCAAGTACAGGTTCAAGTGCAGGTTCAAGTACAGTTCCAAGTACTGATACAAGTACAGGTTCAAGTACAGGTTCTAGTGCAGGTACAAGTAAAGGTACAGGTACAAGTACAGGAACAATTACAGGTTCAAGTGCAGGTACAGGTACAGGTTCAAGTAAAGGTACAGGTACAAGTACAGGAACAAGTAAGGTTTAAGTACAGGTACGAGTACAGGTTCAAGTAAAGGTACAGGTACAATTACAGGTTCAAGTACAGGTACAGGTACAGCTTCAAGCACGGGGTCAAGTACAACTATAGGTTCAAGTACTGATACAAGTACAGGTTCAAGTACGGGGTCAAGTACAAGTACAGGTTCAAGTAAAGGTACAAGTACAGGTACAGGTTCAAGTACAGGTTCAAGTACAGGTTCAAGTACAGGTTCAAGTACAGGTTCAAGTACAGGTTCAAGTACAGGTTCAAGTACATGTTCAAGTACAGGTTCAAGTACAGGTTCAAGTACAGGTTCAAGTACAGGTTCAAGTACAGGTTCAAGTACAGGTTCAAGTGCAGGTTCAAGTACATTTCCAAGTACTGATACAAGTACAGGTTCAAGTACAGGTTCTAGTGCAGGTACAAGTAAAGGTACAGGTACAAGTACAGGAACAATTAGAGGTTCAAGTACAGGTACAGGTACAGGTTCAAGTAAAGGTACAGGTACAGTTACAGGTTCAAGTACAGGTACAGGTACAGGTTCAAGTAAAGGTACAAGTACAGGTACAGGTTCAAGTACAGGTTCAAGTACAGGTTCAAGTACAGGTTCAAGTACAGGTTCAAGTACAGGTTCAAGTACATGTTCAAGTACAGGTTCAAGTACAGGTTCAAGTGCAGGTTCAAGTACATTTCCAAGTACTGATACAAGTACAGGTTCAAGTACAGGTTCTAGTGCAGGTACAAGTAAAGGTACAGGTACAAGTACAGGAACAATTAGAGGTTCAAGTACAGGTACAGGTACAGGTTCAAGTAAAGGTACAGGTACAGTTACAGGTTCAAGTACAGGTACAGGTACAGGTTCAAGTAAAGGTACAGGTACAAGTACAGGAACAAGTAAGGTACAGGTACAGTTACAAGTACAGGTACAAGTACAGGAACAAGTAAGGTTTAAGTACAATTACAGTTACAGGTTCAAGTAAAGGTACAGGTACAGGTTCATGTAAAGGTACAGGTACAATTACAGGTTCAAGTACAGGTACAGGTACTGGTTCAAGTAAACGTACAGGTACAATTACAGGTTCAAGTACAGGTACAGGTACAGGTTCAAGCCAGGGGTCAAGGACAACTATAGGTTCAAGTACTGATACAAGTACAGGTTCAAGTACGGGGTCAAGTACAAGTACAGATTCAAGTAAAGGTACAGGTTTAGTTACAAGTACAGGTTCAAGTAAAGGTACAGTTACAAGTACAGGTTCAAGTACCGGTACAAGTACGGGGTCAAGTACCGGTACAGGTACAGGTTCAAGTAGAGGTACAGGTACAGGTTCAAGTACGGGGTCAAGTACAAGTACAGGTTCAAGTACCGGTACAAGTACAGGTTCAAGTACAAGTACAGGTTCAAGTACGGGGACAAGTACAGGTTCAAGAACAGCAGGTACAGGTTCAAGTACTGATACAAGTACAGGTTCAAGTACAGGTTCTAATGCTGGTTCAAGTGCAGGTTCAAGTACAGGTTCAAGTACAGGTTCATGTTCGAGTACAGGTACAAGTACCAGTACAAGTACAAGTACAGGTACAGGTTCAAGTACAGATTCAAGTCCAGGTTCAAGTACGGGAGCAGGTTCAAGTACTGATACAAGTACAGATTCTAGTACAGGTACAAGTACAGGAACATGTACAGGTTCAAGTACAGGTACAAGTACAGGTACAACTACAGGTTCAAGTACAGGTTCAAGTACAGGTACAGGTTCAAGTACAGGTTCAAGTGCAGGTTCAAGTACAGTTCCAAGTACTGATACAAGTACAGGTTCAAGTACAGGTTCTAGTGCTGGTACAAGTGCAGGTTCAAGTACAGGTTCATGTACAAGTACAGGTACAAGTACAGGTTCAAGTACAGGTTCAAGTACAGGTACAAGTACGGGTACAAGTACAGGTACAGCTTCAAGTACAGTTTCAAGTACAGGTTCAAGTGTAGGTTCAAGTACAGTTCCAAGTACTGATACAAGTACAGGTTCAAGTACAGGTACAGGTACAAGTACAAGTACAACTACAAGTACAGGTACAAGTACAGGTTCCTATAATAAGTAGGGCGACGCCTATAATGTGTAGGGCGACGCCTATAATGAGTAGGGCGACGCCTATAATGAGTGGTGCGACGCCTATAACAAGTAGGACGACGCCTTTAATGAGTAGGGCGACGCCTATAATGAGTAGGGCGACGCCTATAATGAGTAGGGCGACGCCTATAATGAGTAGGGCGACGCCTATAATGTGTAGGGCGACGCCTATAATGTGTAGGGCGACGCCTATAATGAGCAGGGCGACGCCTATAATGAGTAGGGCGACGCCTGTAATGAGTAGGGCGACGCCTATAATGAGTAGGGCGACGCCTATAATGAGTAGGGCGACGCCTATAATGAGTAGGGCGACGCCTATAACGAGTAGGGCGACGCCTATAACGAGTAGGGCGACGCCTATAATGAGTAGGGCGACGCCTATAATGAGTAGGGCGACGCCTATAATGAGTAGGGCGACGCCTATAATGAGCAGGGCGACGCCTATAATGAGTAGGGAGACTTCTATAATGAGTAGGGCGACGCCTATAACGAGTAGGGCGTCGCCTATAACAAGTAAGTCGACGCCTATAATGAGTAGGGCGGCGCCTATAATGAGTAGGGCGACGCCTATAATGAGTAGGGCGACGCCTATTACGTGTAGGGCGACGCCTATAATGAGTAGGACGACGCCTATAATGAGTAGGGCGACGCCTTAAATTAGTAGGGCACCGCCTATAATGAGTAGGGCGACGCCTATAATGAGTAGGGCGACGCCTATAATGAGTAGGGCGACGCCTATAATGAGCAGGGCGACGCCTATAATGAGTAGGGAGACTTCTATAATGAGTAGGGCGACGCCTATAACGAGTAGGGCGTCGCCTATAACAAGTAAGTCGACGCCTATAATGAGTAGGGCGGCGCCTATAATGAGTAGGGCGACGCCTATAATGAGTAGGGCGACGCCTATAATGAGTAGGGCGACGCCTATAATGAGTAGGGCGACGCCTATAATGAGTAGTGCGACGCCTATAACAAGTAGGACGACGCCTTTAATGAGTAGGGCGACGCCTATAAAAACTGGGGCGACGCCTATAACGAGTAGGGCGACGCCTATAATAAGTAGGGCGACGCCTTTAATGACTAGGGCGACGCCTATAATAAGTAGGGCTACGCCTATAAAAACTGGGGCGACGCCTATAGTGAGCAGGGCGACGCCTATAATGAGTAGTGCGACGCCTATAATGAGTAGGGCGACGCCTATAATGTTTAGTGCGACGCCTATAACAAGTAGGACGACGCCTTTAATGAGTAGGGTGACGCGTATAACGAGTAGGGCGACGCCTATAATGAGCAGAGCAACGCCTTTCATAAGTAGGGCGACGCCTATAAAAACTGCGGCGACGCCTATAACGAGTAGGGCGACGCCTATAATGAGTTGGGCGACGCCTATAATGAGTAGTGCGACGACTATAATGAGTTGGGCGACGCCTATGATAAGTAGGGCGACGCCTATAAAAACTGGGGCGACGCCTATAATGAGCAGGGCGACGCCTATAATGAGTAGTGCGACGCCTATAATAAGTAGGGCGACGCCTATAATGAGTTGGGCGACGCCTATGATAAGTAGGGCGACGCCTATAAAAACTGGGGCGACGCCTATGACGAGTAGGGCGACGCCTATAACAAGTAGGGCGACGCCTATTACGAGTTGGGCGACGCCTATAATGAGTAGGGCGACGCCTATAATGAGTAGGGCGACGCCTATTACGAGTTGGGCGACGCCTATAATGAGTAGGGCGACGCCTATAATGAGTAGGGCGACGCCTTTTATGTGTAGGGCGGCGCCTTAAATGAGTAGGGCGACGCCTATAATGAGTAGGGCGACGCCTTAAATTAGTAGGGCGACGCCTTTTACGTGTAGGGCGGCGCCTTAAATGTGTAGGGCGGCGCCTTAATTGAGTAGGGCGACGCCTGTAATGAGTAGGGCGACGCCTATAACGAGTAGGGCGACGCCTATAACAAGTAGGGCGACGCCTATTACGAGTAGGGCGGCGCCTTAAATGAGTAGGGCGACGCCTATAATGAGCAGGGCGACGCCTATAAAAACTGGGGCGACGCCTATAATGAGCAGGGCGACGCCTATAATGAGTAGTGCGACGCCTATAATGAGTAGGGCGACGCCTATAATGAGTAGGGCAGCGCCTATAATGAGTAGGGCGACGCCTATAAAAACTGGGGCGACGCCTATAACGAGTAGGGCGACGCCTATAATGAGTTGGGCGACGCCTATAGTGAGTAGGGCGACGATATAATGAGTTGGGCGACGCCTATGATAAGTAGGGCGACGCCTATAGGTAGCTTACCTATAATGAGTAGGGCGACGCCTTTAAAAAGTAGGGCTACGCCTATTATAAGTAGGGCGACGCCTATAAAAACTGGGGTGACGCCTATGATGAGCAGGGCGACGCCTATAATGAGTAGGGCGACGCCTATAATGAGTAGGGAGACTTCTATAATGAGTAGGGCGACGCCTATAATGAGTTGGGCGACGCCTATAGTGAGTAGGGCTACGATATAATGAGTTGGGCGACGCCTATAATAAGTAGGGCGACGCCTATAAAAACTGGGGCGACGCCTATAACGAGTAGGGCGACGCCTATAATGAGTTGGGCGACGCCTATAGTGAGTAGGACGACGCCTATAATGAGTTGGGCGACGCCTATGATAAGTAAGGCGACGCCTATAAAAACTGGGGCGACGCCTATAACAAGTAGGGCGACGCCTATTACGTGTAGGGCGACGCCTATAATGAGTAGGACGACGCCTATAATAAGTAGGGCGACGCCTTAAATTAGTAGGGCACCGCCTTTTATGTGTAGGGCGGCGCCTTAAATAAGTAGGGCGACGCCTATAATGAGTTTGGTGACGCCTATAATGAGTAGGGCGACGCCTATAATGAGTAGGGCGACGCCTATAATGAGTAGGGCGACGCCTATAATGAGTAGGGCGACGCCTATAATGAGCAGGGCGACGCCTATAATGAGTAGGGAGACTTCTATAATGGGTAGGGCGACGCCTATTATAAGTAGGGCGACGCCTATAAAAACTGGGGCGACGCCTATAAAAACTGGGGCGACGCCTATAATGAGCAGGGCGACGCCTATAATGAGTAGGGCGACGCCTATAATGAGTAGGGCGACGCCTATAATGAGTAATGCGACGCCTATAACAAGTAGGACGACGCCTTTAATGAGTAGGGCGACGCCTATTAAAACTGGGGCGACGCCTATAACGAGTAGGGCGACGCCTATAATAAGTAGGGCGACGCCTTTAATGACTAGGGCGACGCCTATAATAAGTAGGGCTACGCCTATAAAAACTGGGGCGACGCCTATAGTGAGTAGGGCGACGCCTATAATGAGTAGTGCGACGCCTATAATGAGCAGGGCGACGCCTATAATGAGCAGGGCGACGCCTATAATGAGCAGAGCGACGCCTTTTATAAGTAGGGCGACGCGTATAAAAACTGGGGCGTCGCCCTACTCGTAATAGGCGTCGCCCTACTCATTAAAGGCGTCGTCCTACTTGTTATAGGCGTCGCACTACTCATTATAGGTAGCTTACCTATAATGAGTAGGGCGACGCCTTTAAAAAGTAGGGCTACGCCTATTATAAGTAGGGCGACGCCTATAAAAACTGGGGTGACGCCTATGATGAGCAGGGCGACGCCTATAATGAGTAGGGCGACGCCTATAATGAGTAGGGCGACGCCTATAATGAGTAGTGCGACGCTTATAATGAGTAGGGCGACGCCTATAAAAACTGGGGCGACGCCTATAACGAGTAGGGCGACGCCTATAATGAGTTGAGCGACGCCTATAGTGAGTAGGGCGACGATATAATGAGTTGGGCGACGCCTATGATAAGTAGGGCGACGCCTATAAAAACTGGGGCGACGCCTATAACGAGTAGGGCGACGCCTATAATGAGTTGGGTGACGCCTATAGTGAGTAGGACGACGCCTATAATGAGTTGGGCGACGCCTATGATAAGTAGGGCGACGCCTATAAAAACTGGGGCGACGCCTATAACAAGTAGGGCGACGCCTATTACGTGTAGGGCGACGCCTATAATGAGTAGGACGACGCCTATAATGAGTAGGGCGACGCCTTAAATTAGTAGGGCACCGCCTTTTATGTGTAGGGCGGCGCCTTAAATAAGTAGGGCCACGCCTATAATGAGTTTGGTGACGCCTATAATGAGTAGTGCGACGCCTATAATGAGTTGAGCGACGCCTATAGTGAGTAGGGCGACGATATAATGAGTTGGGCGACGCCTATGATAAGTAGGGCGACGCCTATAAAAACTGGGGCGACGCCTATAACGAGTAGGGCGACGCCTATAATGAGTTGGGCGACGCCTATAGTGAGTAGGACGACGCCTATAATGAGTTGGGCGACGCCTATGATAAGTAAGGCGACGCCTATAAAAACTGGGGCGACGCCTATAACAAGTAGGGCGACGCCTATTACGTGTAGGGCGACGCCTATAATGAGTAGGGCGACGCCTATAATGAGTAGGGCGACGCCTATAATAAGTAGGGCGACGCCTTTAATGACTAGGGCGACGCCTATAATAAGTAGGGCTACGCCTATAAAAACTGGGGCGACACCTATAGTGAGTAGGGCGACGCCTATAATGAGTAGTGCGACGCCTATAATGAGTAGGGCGACGCCTATAATGAGTAGTGCGACGCCTATAACAAGTAGGACGACGCCTTTAATGAGTAGGGTGACGCCTATAACGAGTAGGGCGACGCCTATAATGAGCAGAGCAACGCCTTTCATAAGTAGGGCGACGCCTATAAAAACTGGGGCGACGCCTATAACGAGTAGGGCGACGCCTATAATGAGTTGGGCGACGCCTATAATGAGTTGGGCGACGCCTATGATAAGTAGGGCGACGCCTATAAAAACTGGGGCGACGCCTATAATGAGTAGTGCGACGCCTATAAAAACTGGGGCGACGCCTATAATGAGTAGTGCGACGCCTATAATTAGTAGGGCGACGCCTATAATGAGTAGGGCGACGCCTATAATGAGTAGGGCGACGCCTATAATGAGTAGGGCGACGCCTATAATGAGTAGGGCGACGCCTTAAACTAGTAGGGCGACGCCTTTTATGTGTAGGGCGGCGCCTTAAATAAGTAGGGCGACGCCTATAATGAGTAGGGCGACGCCTTAAATTAGTAGGGCGACGCCTTTTATGTGTAGGGCGGCGCCTTAATTGAGTAGGGCGACGCCTGTAATGAGTAGGGCGACGCCTATAACGAGTAGGGCGACGCCTATAACAAGTAGGGCGACGCCTATTACGAGTAGGGCGGCGCCTTAAATGAGCAGGGCGGCGCCTATAATGAGTAGGGCGACGCCTTTAATTAGTAGGGCGACGCCTTTTATGTGTAGGGCGGCGCTTTAAATGAGTAGGGCGACGCCTGTAATGAGTAGGGCGACGCCTAAAACGAGTAGGGCGACGCCATCAACAAGTAGGGCGACGCCTATAATGAGCAGGGCGACGCCTATAATGAGTAGGGCGACGCTTATAATGAGTAGGGCGACGCCTGTAATGAGTAGGGCGACGCCTATAACGAGTAGGGCGTCGCCTATAACAAGTAAGTCGACGCCTATAATGAGTAGGGCGTTGCCTATAATGAGTAGGGCGACGCCTATAATGAGTAGGGCGACGCCTATAATGAGTAGGGCGACGCCTATAATGAGCAGGGCGACGCCTATAATGAGCAGGGCGACGCCTATAAAAACTGGGGCGACGCCTATAACGAGTAGGGCGTCGCCTATAACAAGTAAGTCGACGCCTATAATGAGTAGGGCGGCGCCTATAATGAGTAGGGCGACGCCTATAATGAGTAGGGCGACGCCTATAATAAGTAGGGCGACGCCTATAATGAGTAGGGCGACGCCTATAATGAGCAGGGCGACGCCTATAAAAACTGGGGCGACGCCTATAATGAGCAGGGCGACGCCTATAATGAGTAGTGCGACGCCTATAATGAGCAGGGCGACGCCTATAATGAGTAGGGAGACTTCTATAATGAGTAGGGCGACGCCTTTAAAAAGTAGGGCGACGCTTATAATGAGTAGGACGACGCCTATAACGAGTAGGGCGTCGCCTATAACAAGTAAGTCGACGCCTATAATGAGTAGGGCGGCGCCTATAATGAGTAGGGCGACGCCTATAATGAGTAGGGCGACGCCTATAATGAGCAGGGCGACGCCTATAAAAACTGGGGCGACGCCTATAACGAGTAGGGCGTCGCCTATAACAAGTAAGTCGACGCCTATAATGAGTAGGGCGGCGCCTATAATGAGTAGGGCGACGCCTATAATGAGTAGGGCGACGCCTATAATAAGTAGGGCGACGCCTATAATGAGTAGGGCGACGCCTATAATGAGCAGGGCGACGCCTATAAAAACTGGGGCGACGCCTATAATGAGCAGGGCGACGCCTATAATGAGCAGGGCGACGCCTATAAAAACTGGGGCGACGCCTATAATGAGCAGGGCGACGCCTATAATGAGTAGTGCGACGCCTATAATGAGCAGGGCGACGCCTATAATGAGTAGGGAGACTTCTATAATGAGTAGGGCGACGCCTTTAAAAAGTAGGGCGACGCTTATAATGAGTAGGACGACGCCTATAACGAGTAGGGCGTCGCCTATAACAAGTAAGTCGACGCCTATAATGAGTAGGGCGGCGCCTATAATGAGTAGGACGACGCCTATAATGAGTAGGGCGACGCCTATAATGAGCACGGCGACGCCTGTAATAAGTAGGGCGACGCCTATAGTAAGTAGGGCGACGCCTTTAAAAAGTAGGGTGACGCTTATAGTAAGTAGGGCGACGCCTATAATGAGTAAGGCGATGCCTGTTATGAGCAGGGCGACGCCTATAATGAGTGGGGAGGCGCCTATAAAAAGTAGAACGACGCCTTTACTAAGTAGAGCGACGCCTCTAAAAAGTAGGGCGACGCCTATAATAAGTAGGGCGACGACTATATAATCACTTCTAGAGCCAATATATTCTCTTCTCGAGTCTATTATCCATTGTTCAACGGACATTCGCGGTGGTAGGTTTTATTTCATCATCCTCCCAATAACCCCCCGATATCATCACTAAGATCAGGGATCCTCTACATTTATTTGGTGGTCCTTCGAGCCGGATTTCTTAAGCTTTGAAAATCAGTTACTTTGCCAGACAGATACTTTCGGAAATTTCAAAGACTGTGAACTCATAGGATGGCTGTCACCAGTGTTAACAGGGCAAAACTGCTTTTCCAAAATCCATGGACCAAGCCTAAGTGGAAAGACGCCTTGGGTTCCAAATTTCAAAGGAATAAAAGAACAACTTTTTTAAATTTTGATACTTGCTTTATTTACATACTTGACTAGAAGTACAATACTAATATACAAACACAAATTATAATTATTAACTTTTTATTTATTTAATAACAATTGGTTTATTAATACTGATAATATTTAACATTATTTTTTGTTAACATACATCTGAAAAAAACGTGAAATTGGTTTGTCTACTAAAAATACCCACCCAACAAATTATTATACTATTTTCAGATATTATGTTACCACATTTTTAAACATGTACTTTCATGAAAAAAAACGACGGGTTACACTCTGGGAGTGCCGGCAGAAGTGAAAACTTCAATAGTAATAAACACACACGAACATTCGCGCAAGCGCCCTGCGCCGTCTTACGAATTTTCGATCAGGTCACGTGTCCTGACGCGAGTTTAACATTTTTTACCCATTCCAAAAAAAGTGCACAATGCCGCTAAAGAAGTTTTCACTTCAAAAACAATTAAAATTCTGCTTACTAGCGGTTTCACCCGCTACTCGGCTCCTATTGGTAGTAGCGTCATATTATTATACCCTGTCCATTAATTGTTACATGAATGCCAAAATAAAGGCAAGCTGTTGGATTTACAACTTTCATTTCAGTGTTTTAAGATCCAAATTTCAACAGCATATTTAATAACCAGTCTTTATAAGCAGAATTCTAAATGTATCAACACGTTTCTTAAGTAAATTGACTAAAGAATATATACAAAAATGTAACTAACTTAGATTTAGGAACATAAGTGCGATTTATAAGCGGGATTTGAATTAAATAGCTAGGAAAACCACAGACGTGGTCGGACTTTTATTTTTTTATCGTGGTAAAATCATCAAATGAGTCGTCCCACCCAGGACAGAGCGGGAGGGACTGTCAGACTCGTACTGACTAAAATCCACGGTGTCCTTCAATAGCCCTTTAAAGGTCACGGTAATTCGTTAGTCCCACGACCTCGGCAGACGTGGTCGGAGTTAATGGTTTTAATGAATTAATTGACTTTTTAGGTGAAAAATGATTCAAATGATTCAAAATGATGATCATTTAAATCAGTCCTCGCTCTCTGGGTGGAGCTAAGAACTCCTAGGAATTAGTTGACCCAAAAAGAAATTGTCTAACTAATCTCATTGAGGTTTTTCTAGCTAATTTAATTCAACCTCGTTAATGCCTTTGTCAAACAGACAGGCGAAAGCGAAGCGTTCCCGAACCGAAGCGAGACGTCAGTCCGATAGTTCTGTCACGCTATCGGATCGCTTTTGCTTTTTTATGTGACTGGATTCAAATAATTCCGTACATTACAAATAAAAACGTCACGCTTCGCATTGGCCACGCCAGTCTGTTTGACAAAGGCTTAAAGGTACTTTAACAATTATTTAACAATATTTATAGTTGAAAGATGATTGCTAACTGTTGAATGTAATTCCTTTTTACTCGCATACAAACTTTGAAAACTTTCTGTATCGAAATTACTGAAGGGACTTTGATGAAACTTCGTACCCTTTGTATTCTACCCATAGGTCTGAAAAGTCCTCAAAGAAAATTTTTGAAAGAAAGTGTTATACAGTTAAATACAATAACCGATTTGAAACCACAGAAACAGATTACAAAATACTTAACACTTTTTCATTTCGTAAATGTTCTCAGATCAACTTTTTAGACCTATTTATCTTCAAATTATCGTGAAATATATGACAGCTATTAGCAAAGTTAATCTTTCCGAAATATACAGATAAAAACACTTTCGTAAGAGAAATAAGCAATAAGTTACAAATAAACAAACATTTTGCAACGCAACGATATTCGCGCAAATTTTTCTAAAAGTATTTTCGTATTTTGCAATACAATACAACCTTGTATGGATTACCAAATCTTTGCCAGAGATGACAAAAAGGGGTATGCAACTTATTGGCATCATTTTTTTTCTTTCGCCAGTAATGAAATGTTGGTCATTAGTAGACAGCAACCCATCATTTTTTTTTCTTTCGCCATTAGTATTTGTCATTAGTAGACAGCAACCTAAGAACTTCGTAAAAAAAAACTAAACCGTAACCAACCAGAGATATGACGGATTTTATTTTGTTCTAATCAGGAGTAAATCAATAAATCTATGGATTCTTAAAAAAATAACTCCTGATTAGAACAAAATAAAAACCGTCATATCTCTGGTTGGTTACGGTTTAGAAACTTTTTTTTTTCTATGGACTTCTTAGGTGGTAGTCTAATTGTGCCCAAAATTTAATCACTGGCGAAAGAAAAAAAAATGATGCCAAGGTCCATACTAAAAGTTGCATACCCTTTTGTGTTGCAAGTTTAAAATACGTGTTTTTTTGCACTATGTTAAAGAATCTGAGAGAAATACTCCATTTTTTTAGCGTAGTCAAATCATCAAACGAGTCCTCCCACCCAGGGTAGAGCGGGAGGGACTGTCAGACTTGTACTGACTAAAATCCACGGTGTCCTTCAATAGCCCTTTACTCTCTGGGGTCACGATAATTCGTATAGTACCGCGACCAAATACTCCATAGTACAATGATATCAAGGTTACAAAGACGTATAATAAGGTTGTGATGCATATTAAACTTGACACGTACGTCACTCCGCGGGCGTAATTTCGTTGCAGGATCCAAGAGAGGTAAATTCATTCTCCGGGACACGTCGAGCTTCATTGCCTCGACGCTTTGCTGACGGTCGCCACTGTTGATTCTGATGCACAGGAGTTGCAGTGGTTTGGGAATTGCGTATTGTCCCAAAAAGCGTACATCTCGCTTAGTGGGCCTATGTCCAGCCCTGGGATCATTATAGGCTGTAGTAGTAGTTATTTTTAATGCTCTAATTAGCATTTATTTTATATTAATGAGCCTCTAAATGTTATGTTTACGTCTTTAAGTCAGTGCAATGACATTTTTTCAATTAATTCTTGCAGTGCTAATGCTTTTGATAATCTTCTTCTGAAATCCTGAAACAAAATGAAAGGTTTTGTCAGTTTAAAGACTTGTTTGATTAAATCTAGCAATTGGCATTTTACTGAAAAGTTCTAATTAATTAGCCCGACGGTTAGATAATCAAAAAATATTTATATTTTATTTATTATTTTTTATTATTTTTTTGTATCGTAAACCAAAATTGACGAAGAGACGACGCTTTTATAATTGGCAATACGTCAAAACTTTTTTTTTTATCGTCTTTAAGTCATCAAATGAGTTCCCCAGTTCCACCCAGGGCAGGGCGGGAGGGACTGTCAGACTTGACTGACTAAAATCCACGGTCCTTCAATAACCCTTTACGTACCGGGGTTACGGTAGTTCGTTAGTCCCGCGACCCCGGCAATGCGTCACAACTTAGTACAATATTTACAGATTTCTGACATTATGAACCACTCTCAAGTTTTGATGCAAAAAAATACGTGTTCTGTACATTATTTTTCAAAACTCTAAATGATGGCCTAATTAGATTTGCAATTTATTGATGCAAAGAGCCCATTATTATGTTTTGATATTTAATTGTTTTATGTAAATTATATATTAAATACTATAAATAACTTTTCTTTCGGAAATCGGTGAACCGGCTCAAAGTAACAAAAAACGTTATTTTAATTTAATTTACAAAATCTACTGAACCAAATTGAATTAATTTCTTATAGGACCGAACGACAAATATACTGCATCGAATAAAAAATGAATTACAGAAATCGGACTAGAAACCTCTGAGTATTCGGTATACAAATTTAAAAAAGTACCGACTGAACTGACAACCTTATAAATTCAAATAACATTGTACCAACCTGATAAAGAGCATGTCCACTATGAGGCACTCGGGAGGCGAACATGTCCTTGCTCATGAGGCACAGCGCCTTGCCGTTCATGGGGAACCTCTCCGGCAGGCCTCCTCGACGAGCCACCCAGGTGCCCACCTCCGCGCGGCCCCAAGACCGAGGATCTGAGGGAAACAGAGAAGAATTGGTTAATTACAATGCATTTCGAAAACTGTAGAAAGAAGAAGGTTTCGCCACAAATCCACCACACTATTCCCAAACCACTGCAACACCTGAAAGCCAGAATCAACAGTGGCAACCACCAGAAAAGCGCCGAGACAATGAAACTCGACGAGTCCCGGAGAATGAATTTGCCTATATTGGATGCAACGAAATTAATCAGAAAAAAATTGTGGAGGAGTAGGATACTTTTAACGACTGTCAAAGATTTACAAATGACAGCCGGGACCAACGGCTTTACGTGCTTTCCGAGGCACGGAGGAAACTCGCCATGATAGATAGTGCACCCATCCATCGTTGGACCCTACTCTTCTTGATAATCAACACCTGCAGCTGGCATTTAGTAGCCACGAGATAAATGCTCTTCTAAACAATGAAGGTCAGTGTCGATAATACTTACCGAGAGGCAGGTCATCTTCCTGCAATACCCTGAGGTCCAGGGCATCCCATTTGGCGTGAGGAGGGGGCACTCTGTCGCAGCGGGCTTGGGTAGGCATTGTAGCAGTTCAAGATCTGGAAGTAAGAAAAAGAGATCCTTTAAATACAATTCTTAAAAAAAAACTTTTTGTTATATGTTCACGTTTGTCCACTATCTCGCCTGATGGTAAGTGATGATGTGGTCGACGGTGAAGCACGCTTGACTAGAAGTAACATATTCACTCTTGACTTGAAGACTCCAAGGTTATAGCGATCACGAAACAGACTCCTTTAGAGACTTTCATTCCTTGGCGTAGTATTTGCAACCAGCTAGGCTGTTCTCTAAAATACATTGTTGTGGCTGGATGCTACGACGAGCCTTCAAGACAGAGCCTTAAGATAATTACGCGACACGTCGCTATCAGTAGCTTAGTGAATACCGAACTGTAGTTTCGACGCTGGGGAAGCAGCGCACCATAGATTGCTATTCCGAATTCCTCTATAGAATAACTTTAGACATTTCACTCGACCTAGGAATTGAAGCTTGAACCTCACGCGGCTAAAGAACTATAATAACGGTCACCAAACCAACAATTAACCTCACAAACCGCAGCTTAACTCCCAAATCACAATCGATCCATCCGTTTTATTATTTATTCACCAAACATTAGTTGAAATAGCCCGCATCCTTTATAATTATGTAACGACACAAAAATGTCGCCATTTGCTACTATTAGCGTTCGCCGCATCCGTTTCCGGTAGCAAAATGCCCGCCATATCCGCCATCTTGTATAGGTTTTGTTACATTCAGTCTATTGTGGCTTATTTCCCGATTTTTGTCCTATATCCGCCTGGGTTCGGTTGTTTATTTGGTAAATTTGTTCTATTGTGTGATTTAAATAAGTTATTTGAACCTCCGCCTTGTTTAATCTGCACAATCAGCTAAAAATGCCCACTGCTGGGACAGAAACCGCCTCTGTGTGAGAGGGTGTACCTAATTCAGCACGAGTATCGTGCATTTTGGTACTCGTAGATGTCACATGTCTTCGATTTGTTGGTTCTAGGACATGTCGGTTTCTTCACGATGTTTTCCTTCACAGTTCACATAGGACCAGGACAGTTCCTCTCTTTGACAGGGAGTGGGTTCTAACTACCACGAAAAAAGGCAGGCAGATGCAGGGGCGGATCTACCTAAGGGCTTTTTGCGCTGCAGCCCAGGACCCCGTGAAAATAAAGGGCCCCCAGCCCCCAGTGAAAACAATGGAAAACCAGGGGCGTAGTTACCGCCGTATCACTGATGCACGGAGTGTGTTTTGACGTAATTTGGGAAAAAATACTTTTTTTATGATCTAGAAGAAATTTTTCGAGCTCGCTTCGCTCACTCTAAAATGGAGACTGCTAACGACCCACGATCGACTTCGACGATTCAAAAATACCAACACCCAACTGAATGCCGGGCGATATTAAGTCGGGTCATCTGAACTGGGGTTGGGATCCGAGGTACGAAACGCTGGTTTAACTAATAATAGACAGTTCCTAAAATAGTTAATTAAGTACCAGGGCCCCGAAGCAGTACTAGCCCAAGGCCCCACAATCTCTCGGTCCGCCCCTGGGCAGATGACACATTACGGGAAACACTTCTATAATTATGTAATCAGTATTTTTACATGACGTTCCCAGTGATTCATGTTATAATACTGCAGTGACTCAACATCATTGGATTCCGTATTACTAATTGAAACTGTTTGATAAAACAAACTCCTTGTTTTGCTTCTGGTATAAATAGTTAAGGCTGGTTGTCATATCATGAATTGTTTGTTGAAAAGTTACAAGAAACAGCAGAATATAATGATGTAACCATGATTCTTCTTCGTGTCGCTGGAACGACGGTATTTATATTTTATTGGCCCAAAACTCCGCCATTTCCACCGCGTTGTCGGTAGCAGCGAAGAGATCTATTTGGCTGCATGTTTGTGGGCTAAGAGGGCAAGATAGGAGGTGAAGAATGATTTGTGACGCAGCTCCACATCCGTATCCCGCTGCCGTAAAAAAAAAAAACAAAACACTGGCAGCCTCAGCTTAAAATTTTAAGCCTAACGACTAACGGGCCATTGCAAGTCTGAACATCTGTCAAAATAAATAAACAATTAAGGGTTTTTAATAAATAATTGTTTTTACATAAAAAAGTAGTTCTATTGAGCGGAAGTGCGCGCGCCACCGTCTTCCCGCCAAACGCGGACGGACGCGCCATAATCGAAATCGACACTTCCGCCCGTTTCAAAAAAGGAACGTATTGTCGGTTTTTTTTCATTATCCGTTGGCAAAGATATTACGTTTGTCTGCCTTGTTGCATCCTCTTTTTGAATGGGCCCTTTATTTTATTAATGGGGCAACCAATTATGTAATTGTTTGTGTCGTTATCTCCGAAACTGCTGGACCGATTTAGATGTTTTTATTGGTTGATTATTTGGGCGTACATTTGGCGGGTGATGAATGTGTTAATTTATTAAAATTAATAAATTGACAGGTGCATCAATTAAAACAAATACTTTTAACGCGCCCGTAGAGTAAGGCAGAGGTGAGAGAGCAACCGTGTCCCTGGAACGTAAAGGACAATTGAAGGAACACGATGGATTTTAGTCAGTACTAGTCTGATAATCCTTTCCGATCCACCCACGGCGGGAGGCCTCATTTGATGATTTCTTCATAAATCTCCAATTATCGAGCAGCATAACTCAATTTTCAATACTCATCACCTCACTCATCACTGATACTGTCAATCATAGTTCATTTATGGCACAACTATGAATACAGTTTAAGTGGCGATAGGTAATTTTCCCGATCTGGAATTCAAGAACAAAAATTTCGTAGTCCCGAAAACGTAGAGTACGATGCAACGATTTCAGTAACTGGATTTTTACCCATGAGCATGAGAGAGAAAATGCCATCTGTGAATACAATAGGATATTCCGATCTATACAACATTACTACATCGTCAACATCCTCTCGATGTCGGAAGCATGGTATCAACTGACAACTACTACACAGGTCGCAAGCTAAAACTAACTTAAAGAAATACACGCGTAAGTGTACTTTTCCTATGTGTGCGTAAAGGGCTAGTGAAGGACACCGTGGATTTTAGTCAGTACGAGTCTGACAGTCCCTCCCGCTCTGCCCTGGGTGTGAGGACTCATTTGATGATTTACCACGATAAAAAAAAATGGATATAGGCAGAAACAACAGAGCGCCACCTGTTATGATCCTCACATAGGTACTCCTTTCACCTCGTCCAGTTTCATACATCTGGTCATATATGCACGCCGGGTCCGGTTGCTGGATCGATACCAAACCCAAATATGTGATTTAAAAAAATTTTTGTCTCTCTGTCTGTCTGTTTGTCTGTATATGCAGGCATCACGTGAAAACTAACGGTTCGATTCCGATGAAACTTGGTATAATTATACCTTATTGTCCTGGGCATAAAATGGGATACTTTTTATCCTGGAAAAATACGTAGAAAAAAAAACTTATTTTTCAGTTAATACAGAATTCGAGCTCAACAGCAGTGGCTCAATAGAGGGATCTCCTTAATTATTATAGGCTTAGCCGTATTTGGGTCCAATAGATATTTATAAGATGTCATTGTCAGAGTTACTCAAAATGGAGAAATAAACCATCCACGCGAAGACCGACATCCGCGCGGAAGGAGTCGCGGGCGGAAGCTAGTCTACTAATAAAATGGCATCATTATGACTTTTCAATGGTCAACCACTGAGACTCCATTGAAAAAAAAATGGCATAGAAAGGTAATCTTGTACGAATGTTTTTGCTATTTATGAACTTTTTACTACTTCAGATTGCTTATAACACTAAATAATATGTAAAAATATTACAAAAATAAATGTGGCTTGATTATTTTAACACATTTTTATTACGAGAACATTTATTGGCCAATGATCGACTAATGAATTTAACAGTTTATGAACTATTAGCAAAATGACAATGGGATCTTGTTGGAATGAGGAATTCATAAAAGTCGCATACTTGGGCCCCTTTTTATCGTGGTAAAATCATTATGAGTCCCTCCCACCCAAGGCAGGGCAGGAGGGAGTGTCCCGCCAACCTGGTAGGCTTAGGCCCTCCAAAAGGGCCCCGTCATTGTGCTGATAGCTCTTTTAGCCGCGCGTGGAACACAACGTACCGGGCATGGTCCATGATCGGACAGCGAGTCGCCCATTACTCGCCGTCCGCATGCCCGCGCAAGATCTGGGCCCCTCGTCTAGAGCTGAAGTTTTGAGGTGACGACGGATGTAAATCAGTTCTACAGTACAACATCGGAAGTCAAGTATCAGCTGCTACCGTCAGCTGTCGGCAGGATCACGTTACTCAACACAAATGTATGTACGAGTATAGCACGTGGTGTAGTAATAAGCTGGTTAATTTTATTATGAGCGTTTGTCGGTTTTGGGGATGATTTTACTGGTTTTTGGGGATTTATTTTGATGTTTTGGGGTCATTGTAAAAGAAGGCACGTACCATTTAAATCTAGTTACAGTCTGATCTACGAAATTTTACAAATAAATAGAAAAAAAATATGTCTGGGATCGAAAAAACTGCCTTTGACACTTTTTTGTTCATGTCAATCATTTGAGTGGCCCTTGACTGTTCCCGTTTTAAGGCAAGATTGACGCAGTGGTTGAGCAATTGACTACAGCGGTGCGGATCGTGGATTCGATTCTCGCATGAAGCAAGTAGTTGTTCCGGGTCTGGGTGTTTGTGTACTAGAGTTTCTATGATTGTAAATGCACCCACGATACAGGAAGAATTCCTAGCGGGAAGCAAAGTTTTTCCCAAACAAAAATAACGAATTATCACTTGATATCACCATTTATTTAACCTAAAACACAAAACGACCCAATTCAATCACATAACTTAAAAAAAGAACTCGCTAATCGACCCGAAATTATACATTCAACACAATTATCAATTTCTAACTTTCTTATTTGACTTGTTCACGCTTTTCGCACAAGAACCACGTAATACATACATTCTAGAACACGCCATTCTTCATCCGCGTCCATTTCTGGGCTAGTATTTTCTTTTACTGTGGTTTTAATTATCCATTTCCCTCATAAAAGTGGACATTTAATACTGACGATGTTATTTCGCTTGACAGTTTATCTTTTGTGCCTTCTAGTCACGGGTGGGATGTAATTTCGGATTGATGTGTAATGTGATTGTTCTATTAAATTGTATAAAATCTTGGTTCCTCTACCCGTACAGACAGATGTGTTGCTGGGGAGTTTGTTCTTTCTTCCCAGCCAAAACACTAGGAAGTGTCGAAGGGGGGGCGGTTTGGGGGACTGTTTTATGTTAAAATTGACCTTCAAAAAGTGCTGATAACTCAGCCTTATTTTAATAAATGACTTTTGATTTGATTGAGTGATTTGAGTCACAAATATCTTTTGGAGTTTGAATTTCGAATGAAGTTATTCGAGGGAAAGTGGTGAATTATATAAGTATTTTGGGAAAATCTCGTGAAAATATACCATCAATATATATTTGCTTTGCATGTCTGCTGTGACGATGATGATGATGATGCCTAACCTAAAAAATAAAAATTTGTAAATTATTGTGAAAAATGCGGTCAACAATAAAATTCACACGATAGTTTTCTGTTTTTAATCATGTATGTAATCAATCAATAAGCATGACTAGGAAAAGCATAGATAAATGTGTCTCACGGAACAATTAAACCGATTAAAAAAAAACAAATACCCAGACACACATTACCTTTGCCTCATTATTCACTAAAAAAAAACAAGTTCCCGCCATTGTTTTTGACACATATTCTCAGAGGAAGTCGAAAAGCGCGGGAAAGCGGCATAATGGCGGGAAGACGAGGCAACAATGGGGCAATTACTTGAAATTGCAGCCGTTTCGGTAAGATTGCAGATTAGAAAGTAGTTTAATGATAGTTCTGTCTGTTTTATAAACTCGTGGCGTAACGGATGGGATGGTGTTTCCTGTAGATGTAATAATTTGACAGGGGATTGTTTATGGAGTATGAGAATTTGACATTTCATCCGCCATTTTTAAAAACAATATTGTTGTCAGTCATGTCAAATTAATGATGACATTTTCATTACAAAAATGTGATTAATTAGTTTTGATTGTTTATATTTTTGTGACGGCACATTTGGTGCAGTGGCTGAGCAATTGGACTGCTGCACTGTGTGTCGAGGGTTCGATTCCCGTACGGGAAAATAAAAAATATTTGTATGGCCTACAGGTACTTGTTCCAGGTCTGGGTGTTTGTGTATATGAGCTTATATGTTTGTAAACGCACCCACGACCCAGGAAAAATTCAATGGCCACACAGGGGGCAACGTTTTAAAAAATTTACGTATAATGTAGATTTCCAGTGTTTGATTAGTGACGGTTATTGGGTGTATTTTGTTTACCTAACAGCCTCCTTGAAAATGACTGGTGTAATCATGATGAAGAGCTCATACAGCCTGATCATATTTCAATTGACTGATATCGATAGATCGAAGTTTTCAGTGTTATTATTCGAAGCCAAAAACGTCTTGTCTTTCGTATAGCCATAGACTTAAATCATAAACTGAGTAGGATATGAGCAGTAGGATAGTTGATGAGAATGGCAATTTTATACAAATAATTCTCGGTCTCTCTTCTCCTATCATCATCTGCCTAGCATTTTCCCAACTAAATTGGGGTCGGCTTCCTGTCAAACCAGATGCAGCTGAATACCAGTATTTTACATGGAGGGACTGACTATCGGACCTCCACAACCCAGTAACTGGTTAATACGATACCCCATGGTAAGACTGGTTGTCAGACTACAGCTTCTGACTAACAGTAACGACTGTCAAAGATCTACAAATGACAGCCGGGACCAACGCCTTTACATGCTTTCCGAGGCACGGAGAAAACATGATACAAATATGACAGATAATCACCCATCCACAGACTCGAAAACTCGAAAGATCGGCCTGTGCGGCTGTAATTATTTAGCCACAAGCTGCTCCTTGCGACATAGCTATCATAGCTCCTAAGAAACATTTAAATGTTTCTTAACAATACTTTTGCAAGGTTAAATTCTTAAGAAATAATGACTAAATTAAAATGGCGACTAAATCTTTTGAAAAGACTTGTAATCATAGACTGACATAGATTCTAAATCGATCAACTGTCACTTTGAAATTGACACATCATTGCAGATTTTTTATTGCGGTATCGAATTTAGTTAGTGAAATGTTACGCTCTGAAAAATCTAGAATGTTCCTTTTAAAGTAAAAGTTTTTTTTTATTGGTAATGTAGATAAGTACTAAAAGTAGGTATTAGCTAGTAAGTATAGAGAACTTTTTGTGATTCTAGTTGGCGCAATTTATTTATTTTGAGACAACAGCTATATGGTCGTTGGACAACAGTGACGTTGCTTTTTTTTGGAAAAGTTCGGTTTTTATATTTACAGTTTTTTTTTTCATGTAATTGTTACACGCACATCATAAAATTTTAAATACCTACGATTAATAAATTATTTGAACAAAACCACTTCTGTTTTTAAATGGTTTATTTTACTAATTATGCAAAATGTAATTTTAATAAAAAAATACTAAAATTAATAACTAAAAATATGTATAATACTTACAACTCCACAGGCACGTTCAAAAATATCAATCCTTTTCTCACTAAAAATCGTTTCAAATCACAAATTCACAGTTTCAATACAGTCTGTCACTATTTCAACACAATATCGTCAATAAAAGATATAATTTATCGTAAATATTTACGATGTTTTTCTCTCAACAAACACGAGAACTCGCGACGAACGCTGAACGTCGAATGAGACTCGGTCATTCGTTCCTCAACCTTTGAATGAATGCAGATGTTTGGCGCGAACACCAGACCGAATACGTTCTTTCCTTCAATTTTGCTCCCACCATTATAAACTCTGTTTGATGGAAATAGAGTTGGAAGTTGATTGAAGAGGATGTTTATTTATGACGTTTCTAAATCTGATAGGTATTTGCAAGCATGCGCCACTGCGACTTAATAGAATACTCTTTCTCGCTCGCGCTTATATTTATAGATGTAAGAGTAAAAGAGATAAAAGGTTTTGCTTTTAAAAATCGATAATGAATTCCTCGCATCCTGCCTGTCAGCATGTGCCTCTGAAACTAATCGTTTCCGCATAATTGATGTGTTCGAAAATGGCTTAAGTCCATCCCATTTTGGCCAGAAAATACATCTTTTCTTCTATAACACTAGGTTGATATTCGCGTGTTAGTTTTTTGCAAAATATACACAAAATAATTTTGTTAAACGTAATTAGGGACGCGCGTTTCCGACGCGGTCGCTATTTTCGTTTTCCCGCGCAAATATGTTTCGTTGAACACCGGATGGCGGCAACAATTTGGGATGACCTTTTTTCATGATACTTTTATGCTAATTATGTGGTTTTTTTTGTGGACCTTCATTAGAGGAGATTATGCAGTTAGACAGATGGCCATTTTTCAAAACGTGATGCTGAAATGTTTTTTGTATCACACTTGATGCAAACAGTATATCAGATGAAGTGATAATACTAATGGTCAATTCTTTTATCAATAATTAAACTACCTATTGTTACGAATCCCATACAAAAACCTTGCCTTTAGCCAGTCAAATTCCACTGCTGGAGGTTTTAGGTTCAGCGGGTCTAAAACGGCCATTTTAAGCCAATATCAGAATGATTCACTTTCATTCAATCGTTGGGGATTCTTCTATCATTAATTCACGGCTTGAAACATTAGGAATATTGCTAAATAGTCGCTATAGACCCGCAGTTCGTTTAAACTAAAAATATAAGTCAGCCTTCTTGTCTTACTATACTAGCGAGAAAAAGTATGGTACACTTATTTGGAATTGATCCGGGATAGCTCCTTAAATAATGGCGTGATTTTAATGAATTTGGTATCAATTTAAAGTTAACAGTTAAACCTTTAAAATAGTATATTTTTATTAATCTTAACAAGTTATTAAGTACTCAAGATCGTGCGGAATCGGAGTAAGTGATTCCATACCATATATTTGCTCGCGAGTGTAGTAGCAAGTATCTGACATCCACAACCCAAACCCAACTTCCTAAAATCAAACTTCAGAACCACCAACTGCAAATACTTTCAAAAATCTACAAATGACAGCCGGTACCAACAGCTCATAACGTTGTTTCTTAATTCTGTTTACCTATTTGGTTTCAAGATATTTTCCTTCAGCGTTTATTTTATTTTAGTGACACTTCTTCATAATACTCGTTTTACATCAAGCTTGCCTCGTGTCGGCCCACAATACAAATGTCACCTACAGCACCTGTCGTTTTTAATTGAAAAAAATGCACACCTTGTGATACCCACACATGTGTAGAGAAGCGAGCGATCGAGTTACAAACACAAGATGCTCTGGACAACGGCACTTTCTATTGACAAGAAATGTGCGTTTTGCGGTAAATTGAAAGTAAATACATTCCGAAAGATATTATAAATGAAAAAGAAAGTATCTTTACATATAACGTATCTAGATGTAATTAGGTATGCAGGTAAACTGTGACCTGGCTCATTTCATCTTTTTACTTTGTAAAATTTTTAGTAACCTTATACGAGTAAATACCTATTACGCACTACTGTGACAATTATAAGTATTATAACGAATGGGGTGTTTGGATAAAAACCTCATGAGTTAAGACATGGACTAAAAAGAGACAAAGAGACAATTCAATGTGGAATAACAAAAATACTGTAGTTCCTGACCTGCTGCAATGTTTGAGACAGGAACTTAGCAGAACGAAAAACCCTTTTTTTGAGATGGTAAAATCATCCAATAAGTCCTTCCGCCATGGTTATAGCAGAAGGGACTGACAGACTCTTATTTCCTGCGACTCCGACAGCTTTTTGGCCTTGTCTCACTATGCTGTCAAATCTTTGAGTCGCGTGTAAAACACTGGACGTACCGTCGACGGCATCGACTTGGTCCTGCTGTGCTGTTCTTAATAAGAAATGAAATCGCTGGACTCTACGATGTGCTCTTTGTCACGATCGTTCGCGCGATGTGTTAGGCCTCTGCCTCGAATCTTGCGGG
Organism: Agrotis puta; assembly: GCA_943136025.2. NCBI lineage: Eukaryota > Metazoa > Arthropoda > Insecta > Lepidoptera > Noctuidae > Agrotis > Agrotis puta. The sequence goes on along the minus strand of OW964195.2, from coordinate 612,207 downwards.
CAGCGGGGCGGCGGCGGCGGCGGCGCTCGCTGTTCGCCCCCGCCCCGCTGCCGCGCCGCTGTTTCCGAGGGCCGGTCCATTTGAATGTATGTCTAAGATCCTGCTGCTCACGCGCCGCCGCCGCCGCCGCCCCGCTGCCCGCAAGATTCGAGGCAGAGGCCTTAGTGTCGCTGTCAGTAGCTTAGTGCATAGCAAACTCGAACGCCCGGTCACAAGGTAACGTTATTGGAGAATACCACTGCTGCTCCTTGATCCGACCATAAAACTCCAAACGAAAAACTCCCCCGTCATAAACCAATTCAATACTAACACAGAATAAGACAATTTGTCACACAACCCATTTCTCAAAAGTCCCTAAACAAAAATAAATTAAACAAAAACAAGGAAGGAAGAATCCGTCAGGAAGCTATAAAAAAATCCTTTTTATATCGCTTATTATATAACAAAAGTCTTAACAAATATGGCTCAGTATTGTTTACAGTGGACATCCGTCTCTCTAACCGTTTCCGGACAGACATACAGACGAATCTTATAATAAAATGGTTTAACTTTTATAATGGCGGCGTCCGTTCGTCTGTTAAAGATGTTTACGGTTTTTTCTGGGAGGATGAGTTTTTAAGGTTTTTTTTTTATGTGGGTTTAAATGTCGTTTTATTGTTTCGTAGTGAGAAAGGTGTGAATTGTTGGTAGGTTGCGAAGGATATTATTACTATATATCGCAAGCAAATATGTTTTTTTTTACGTGGTAAAATCATCAAATGAGTCCTCCCACCCAGGGCTGAGCGGGAGGGACTGTCAGACTCGTACTGATTAAAATTCACGGTGTCTTGCAATAGCCCTTTACGTACCGGGGTCACGGTAATTCGTACAGTCCCGCGACCCCGGCAGGCTTTGGCCCTTAGAGGGGGGGCCCGTCACTCTACTGACAGTCTTTGAGGCGCGCGTGGAACACAACGCGCCGTCGACCCAAGCGAATATGTTTTGTCATAAATTACTGAAACAGCTAGTTTTTTCAAGACTGGTTTAGGAATCTTCTCACTCTTTTTACTAAAGATGCAAGGACGGATACAGATTTACCTAAACGAAAAAAAAAAACACTTTTTATGTTGAATATGATGCAGGTGAGTTCACAAAGATTTAAATTCACATACACAAATACCCAGACCAAATAAATATCTATCTATACAGGTAAACCATTTAAGAAGTATTTGTGTTTACTGTACGTGTAGAGGTAAACGTAAGCATGTGTTCAGTGCGGGATATGAACCCAGGACACGCAATGCAGCAGTCGATCACTCAACCATTGCGCTATACGTGCCCGCAAAGTTTGAATTTGACTCGGACAGCCACGATTGTCACGATATTATAAATTAAAAGACATTATGTCCGAAAAATAACATCGTCTACGTGACTTTTAAACTAAATGAAATGAAGTTACCTTAATAACCTCTAAAAAATCTACTGTCCAAAGAAAACGTGATCTCAAATAAAGAAATAAACAAATAAAAAAAGCTTAAGGGGTACCTGTCGGTCGATTCACTCCGTAATTTCTGAAACCCAAACCTAAATAAATAGTAAAACCAACCGAAATTGTTACGTGCCTTAATAATAGCTACTACTACCATTTTACTACAATATTTGACGATATAATACCGTCATTGTAAATGTCCAACCGGACATCCGCACCGGACGACGTCCACAAACAACTTTACCGGTCTTTTTTTTTCGAATAAATTCGGTTTCGGGACCTCACATGTGAGTGAATGATTTGTAGTCTGTGCCTTCGGGCGGTTTGGAAGAATTTGAATAAAGTTATTTTTATTTTTTTTATCGTTTGTTCCGGTTTGAGGTAGGTAGAGGTCTGGGTTATTGGATTGGTCACGAATGTCCTGATGTCATATTGTTTATGTTTCTTTTTTGCTTGCTTACTGACAGCATCCTAAGATAAGTGAAGTTTCGATAGTGATTAAATACAGATGATTTGGTCCCGATTGGTCTTTTCACTAGCTTTAATTTATTTAAACTTCATGTACCAACAGTGGCACCTATATTTTTATTTTTTTTACGTGGTAAAATCATCAAATGAGTCCTCCCAACCAGGGCAGAGCGGGAGGGACTGCCAGACTCGTACTGACTAAAATCCACGGTGTCCTTCAATAGCCCTTTACGTACCGGGGTCACGGTAATTGGTACAGTCCCGCGACCGCCAATTTATGTTTAGTTCTATATTAGGTAATAATACCTAAACAACTAACCCATCTAAAATAAACAGACAAACAGTCGTGGTTTCACTTTGAAAGTTCAGTATAGTGAACAGTCTTCTTCTGGTAAGCTCACTCCATCGTAGACTTTGTCTCTGTCACCTCTGACATGGACTAGAGTCAATTGCAAACCCATCTTCAGTAAGTTAGTAATATTAAGTCTCCTTTCTTTATATCAAATTTATGAGTGGTCGTCTCAGCAGTCACTTGAAGTATATCATTCAAATATTTCTGATGAATTAGGTAAAAAAATAAAGTACTAAGTAAAATAATAACCACGATCATTGCCGACACACGTCTAACAAAAAAAAAAAGAAGAATGTCATAACGGAAATGGCGGGAAAGAATGACAGATGGGAAAAAATCTTTTGTTGAAGCTACAATGAGCCTTAAATAGGATCTTATTTTCGTTACAAATCTTGCGTAAAGCCGGATTTGGGGACAAACAGCTTATTCTCGGGGTGATAAATGAGAAATTGCACACATCCGTTCCGAGGTTGGCTGTCAAAGTTTGACAAGCTGTCGGTCGTGCAAAAAATTTGGGCGTCGTCAACACTAGGGTTTATTTATAAAACACTGATGAAAGTTGAGATCTTGAGTTGAGAGTTACTTAAACTTTTCAGCTTAGTTATGAGCATCTTCCGGAGTCGCAAGACTGGTTATGTGCGATAGCCCTATTTTTACAACACGTAGGAAGAAGCCGTTGCTACATCCTACAATATTCAAAATAATCAATATCTTTAATGCAGTAATTAAGGATGTTCAAAACGTACCATCATTAGAGCCCCCTATTCTAAACTACATGCAAAGTTAATACATCTTTACATTAAAAAAATAATAGGAAACCAACAAAAGGTTACACACCCCTGAACATCCTCTTTTTTTTTGACACAGGAGGCACAAGCGTGTGGCATGCAGCCTACACGTGGCGGCCATTTATAAAACAACCTTTTTTTATCTGTGCATTTCGAATCTTCCGCCTTGAAATGCATTTTACGTCTTAACGCTTTAAAAATAAAGTCTTTTGCTAAATACTTTTGTTTAAGCGCTAATGATGTGTTTTTATCGATGCAAGATTAACTTAAAGATTTATAGAGTTCAAAGTTATTTGTTGTTTCCTGTGTTTTGTTTTGTCAAATAGTATAATTAGCTTATTTATTATGTTCCTTCTGATAAGACACTGGGCTTAACTACTCTGCAAGACCAGTAACTGAAATCCACCAAGATGATCCAGTGCCAATTGGAAAATAAAACACGTTTTCGATTTTTATGATCTACGCTTTTTTTTTAACGTGGTAAAATCATCAAATGTTTCCTCCCACACAGAGCAGAGCGGGAGGGACTGTCAGACTCGTACTGACAAAAATCCACGGTGTCCTTCAATAGCCCTTTAAATTCCGGGGTTACGGTAATTCGTGAGTCTCGTGACTCTGGTAGTCTTTAGCCCTCTACAGTCCTCTCCGTCACTATGCTGACACTCGGCATGGTCCACGATCGGGCAGCGAAGTGGCCGGAAATCGTCCTACAATGTCTCACTGCGGCTGGGTAGTGAGGTTGACGCTGTCCTCTCCCTTACGCGTCCCGCCTCCTCCTTCGCTACCCGTGCTCAACCTAGGTTCTTAAGCGAGGCTTCACCTTAAACATCGATTAATGTCGTTAATACTTATCTCAAAACGCGCCGTCGTCGCGTCGACCTGGGCATGGTCCATGATCGGACAGCGAATCGCCCATTACTCGCCATCCGCATGCCCGCGCCTACAGTGGTCGGACATCGTCCTAAAATGTCCCACTGCGGCTGAGTCGTGAGGTTGACGCTGTCCTCTCCCTTACGCGTCCCGCCTCCTCCTTCGCTACCCGTGCTTGACCTAGATTCTCAAGCGAGGCTTCACCTTAAACATCGATTAATGTCGTTAATACTTATCTACGAACTTTAGGTACCTTTTTACTAGTGTTATTTCCTGCTTATGGTATTGTCAAAATAATAACTTATTTCCGCTTTTTTATTAGATTTGAATTTTAAGACGGAAAGCCTTTTCCTGTCGTTGCATTTCATAATCTGAAAAGGAAATGATAAAGGTTTATGTCGTTTTGTTATCGCATTTCATCAAGCTTGTTATTTTGATTGGATTATACTTTTTATTGTACTGATAGTACATTAAGGGCCACTTGCAGCAAAATTTTAAAAATCTCGATTCTATTAACGCTAGATTTAGCTCTTAAACCCGGTTTAACTTAAATCTCATCGGTGTTGTCTTGCACGTCCTAAAATTACGTTCGATTTAACTAAAACAAGATTTAGCCCATCATTCACTCGCCATTCATTCTTTACGTTCCGTTGTTATGTCATCATAACACTATGCGTGTGATTTTGCGTACAAAGAAACGCGTTTTCTGTCAGTGTCAAGTGTCAATATTGTTTTCGTTTCTGACTTCCCGCTTCCCGACCTTCTGTGTTGTGTTTCCGAGTTTGTTTGCGTTTGTGCGGTGTGCGTGTTATTTTTAAGGTTCTAATACATATAAGAAATTGTGCAGCAGTATGCAAAATATGATGAAGAAATCCAGGGGACCTAATTTTTCCACTGCGGAAATAATGCATCTTTTAAAGCTAGTAGAAAAATACCCCATAATAGAAAATAAAAGAACAGATGGGGCTACAGCAAAAGACAAGCAAATGGCTTGGCAAAGGTTAACTGCTGAGTACAACTCGCAAACTAATTTCTCCCCCAGAACGGCAGACAAACTGTTGTCTTGTTACAAAAACCAAAAAGTTAAAGTGAAAAAGATGCACTCAAATGAAAAAATGGCTATCAGAGGTAAGATATTCATTAGTTGTACCTACCTATTAATTTCATAATACACTTAAAAAATAAACAAATTAAAATTAATCTATAATTTTTTTAGCACCTTTGCTACTGAATGCAGTGGAGGAGTATGGGCAGGACTGGGACCAGGTTGCACAGGCAATAGAAGCAAGCAGTTTAGACTGTAAAAATACGTTTGAGGAATTGGTAAAGGATGCGAAAAGAGAAGAAGCTTTATATAAAAAAGAAATTAATCGTACAGGTAAGTGTTCAGAATACTGTTAGCAGTGATGCATACTGCTTTGTTTGCTGACAGATAATTTCAAAAAGATGTTGTTTACAGGAGGAGGTCCACCTCCACAGTCATCTGGTAGCCGTGACCCTATAATTGAAAAGGTCAAAACAATAATTGGACCCTCACTGGAAGGGCTATTCACAATTTATGATGGAGATGCAGAGTTTATGAAGGAGCAGCAAGAGTCAGCATCCATTAATACAGAGATGCAACCGATAGACATGATAGTAGTTGACTCACCACAGGTAGAAAATGGTAAGGTTCTTTGATATTATCACTTTGCATCAACCCTGATGAATAGATAATATGATAAGTGCTGGGTATTGATGGATCATGCAGATGAAGTTGCAAGCAAAAGCTGTTTATAATAATGTTGATAAATTCATAAGTTAACTGTCCTTTACTATAATTAGGTATATTTATAAACTATAAACAATTCTACTATCTGTACAGATAAACTATTGGTAGAAACTAGAATTTGATCTGTAATAATATCTCATATGCCTGCTGTACATTGGTAGAGTATACAGTAGAGTGGTATAGTACGGTCAACGACAGAAGTAGGTTAACACTATCCAAAGTTTCAGAATAGATTTATGAATGAAAACTTGGTTTTTATTACTTGTTTCTAAGAAATTATTTAATATAATAGTAGGGAATACTTTAAAGACTAGTATTTATTTATTTGAGGGAACAAATAATTATGTTATGTGTGTTAAGATCATTTGCAGCATGCAAATGATCTTAACGCACATAACATTAAGTGAATTGAATACACACTTAACTTTAAAAGAATTTAAAAATATGTAATATTATTTCAGGCAATGATGACAAAAGGTTGAATATAATGAAAAGGAAGGTAGACCCAAGTCTGGAGTCATTGAGAAAAGGTAAAATAACAGAGTATTTTTTTTCATAACACTCATGAAAGTCAGTTTTTCTATGACAGTGTTTTGTTAACAATTTTAACAAGTCTTTTTAACTTTACAGGAAAGAAGCAAAATGTATCTCATTCTTTCAAAGAGTTGGCAGAGGATAAGAAGGACCTGGTGAAAGCCCAAAAAGCACTGGCTGACTTTCAAATCAAACATCAGCAGATATTAATTAAGTTAGCTGAAGAAAAACTTCAATTTGACAGGCCTGTTGGTCTAGTGGTTAGTGACCCTGACTGCTATGCCGGAGGTCGTGGGTTCGATTCCCACCCAGGACAAATGTTTGTGTGATGAGCACGATCATTTGTTCTGTGTCTGGGTGTAATTTATCTATAATATGTATGTATTTAGAAATATATAAGTATGTTTATCAGTTGTCTAGTACCCATAACACAAGCTCTGCTTAGCTTGGGACTAGATGGCGTTGTGTGATAGTTGTGGAATATTTATTATTATTATTTATTTAATTTGAAGAGGAAAAAAATAAAATGGAGCTGGAATTTCTCAAAGAAAAATATGAATTAGAATTAGATTTATTAAAAAATAAAAAACAATGAATTAATTTTTTTTTATTTTGTTTTGTATTTGTCCGTCTAATTATAATCTTGCAAAATATTCATTAATTAATAATGTTCGTTCAATGTTGCCGGCTATACTTCTAGACAAAGTTATGGAGTTTGTTGGTATTGGTATATCAGGTATATGTGGTATATCTTCATCTGTAGGTGGTTCTGAATCCTTTTGTAAAATTGCAATATTATGTAGAACTGCAGTAGCAACAATGATACCTGTAAAATAATAAGTAAGATATTTTATAAACAAAGGTCAAAAAATGTTTTGCAAGGTAACATAGATGCAGCAGACTGCAATTACAAATGTATAGAACTCGGCTAAGCACACCAAGCTGATTTGATTTTAGCTCTTGGTCTGCACCCCGCTAAGGTATGGAAATAGTTTTACCTGGCACTCTTCGTAATTTAACATTTATTCCTTTTGAAAGAATAGGGAATCTTCTCTTCCAAATACCAAATGTTCTCTCTATTACATTTCGAGTTCTTATTTGAGACTCCTGATATAATTTTTCACCTCTAGTACTAGGTGTATTTTCAGGCAGTGGTGTCATCATATATCTGGTCTGAGAATAACCACTATCCCCAACCAATAATTTTTCATTGTAAACTCCCTGAAAAGTAGTAAGTAACATTTAAAATTGCTTGTGAAATTCAGTTTGTAGTACTTTCCTTAGATGAATAATAAAAATTAACTTCAATAGTATTTAGTAATGTTAATTTCTGACATACATTAGGTAAGTAATGTTATGAGAGTGGTGCCATCTAATACAGATAGTGCAGATATATTTCACTTAATTTTTTAATAATGGATTAAAATACCTACTTGAACAAAGTTTCTCTTTTGTGCACAGTTGTCCCAGATGTTAGCATCATGTACTGAACCATGCCAACGAGCCACTACATCTAGGAAAAGTAAATTAGCCGAGCATATGCACTGGGTATTAATGGAAAAATAACCCTTTCGATTCCTATAAATTTCAGCATAATCACCACCTGTTGATAAGAGAACATGTTACATATTATATAATCTGGATATTTATAGACATGCAAACAAAAACAGAACAAAGATTTTTCATTAAAGTTACATACCCGGAGATAAAATTTTTATATGTGTACAATCTATAGCGCCAATACAACGGGGAAATTTTGCTATATCATAAAACTTTGCCACAACATTGTTTTGTTCATCAACAGTAACGGGCATTTTAATAAACTCTGAATATAAAGAGGCAATTGCATGTGTTACTCGATGCAATATTCTACAGGCAGTGGACTCATGAGCTCCAATAACATCTCCACAAGCTGTTAATTGACTACCAGTAGCATAATATCTCAGGGTGCATAGAAGCTGGTTCATTGGGGATACAGCATTTCTGAAAAAATAAACTGAAGTTTGGGTTCGAGTGTCGTTTGGTATTTTTAGGTATTAATAGTATTTTTACCCATACATTTTATTTAGGTTAGTTGGAGGCGGATGTATTCTAGTCTAGTAGGTACCTACATGTTTATTCACAGCTTACCTGTTGATTATGTAAGTATTTGGAAAATTATGAATAATTTTATCAAGGAGGAATGTTGCACTGCGTTTACTTAACCGGAATCTTTTCAAGAATTCGTCATCTCGTAACGTGCTATATAAATCACTTTCATAATAGACTCTTCGAGAGAAAAACGGGGTTTCTAAATATTGCACGATTAACTCGTCATCGTCTGATAACAAATCATTATCATTGTACGCCACTGATAAAGCTAATAAATCCATTTTCACGTAATAACAGAAATAACAACTGATCTACATTAACGTCATCTGTCAATAAAATCGAGATTTAACAACTTTAAACCGACCTACACGCCGGTTTAACTTTGACGCCAATTTAAATCGAGATTTTAAGCTAAATCAGTAATGAGCAAGACGATAAATCAGATGTAGACCTAAATCGAGTTTTTGTTCCAGTAAATCTCGATTTAAAGTATTGCTGCAAGTGGCCCTAAATAGTGTTGTTAATTGTTTTAAAGCCAGTTATCTTTCTAAACATCACAAACTTCTTAATTTCTAATTTTCTTTTGTTTTTTGTTTATCGTCGTTAAACCATCAAATGAGTCTTCCCGAGAGCGAGACGGTGGGACTGTCAGATTCGTACTGACTTAAATCTACGGTGATCTATCAATAGCCCTTTACGTTCGAGGGTCACGGTTACCTGATGAGATTGCTGACAGTTCTTTGAGGCGCGCGTGATACACGAGCATGGTCCATGATTGGACGGCGAGTTACCCATTAGTCGCCGTCCGTATGCCTATAGATACCTACTACAAGTTTATTCAATAATCTTTTGGGGCTCCGATGCTTCTTTTTTTTACGTGATAAAATCATCAAATGAGTCCTCCCACCCAGACCAGGGATGTCAGACTTGACTGACTAAAACCCACGGTGTCCTTCAATAGCCCTTTACGTACTGGGGTCACGGTAATTCGTGAGTCCCGCGACCGGCTCCGATAGTCTTGTTTAATTAAGTGATTTCTGAGGCATAGAGGAAACTCGTTATGATACTTCCACTCTGGTTTGAACTTGCAATGAACTTTGTGCATAAAACGAACAGACGCTGACGGCACGGTTAGCGTAATGGCTGAGCGATTGGACTACTGCGCAGCGTGTGGCAGGTTCGATTCCCGCACGGAACAAATATTTTTATGACATAGCAGTAGTTGTTCCTGGTCTGAGAGTTTGTGTATGTGAGTTTATATGTTTGTAAACGCACCCACGATACAGGAGAAATTCCTAGTGTGGGGCAACGTTTTTTACATTATACAACATATAAACTCACATACACAAACACCTAAAGCCTGCCGGGGTCGCTGGACTCACGAATTATCGTGATCCCGGAACGTAAAGGGCTATTGAAGGATATCGTTGATTTTTGTCAGTACGAGTCTGACAGTCCCTCCCGCTCTGCCCTGGGTAAGAGGACTCATTTGACGATTTTACCACGTTAAAAAAAAAAACTGAAACACCCAGACACGGAACAACTACTTGTAGATCATACAAATATTTGTTCCGTGTGGGGATCGAACCCGTGACACGCAGCGCAGCAGTCCAATTGCTTAGCCACTGTGTCAAACGTGCCGTCAATATCTTCCCACCTCAAGATCAAAATAACAATTAAAAGAATTAATTAAACAATAACGAAATGAATACCACTGACGGGAAGTGTATGCAAAACATGGTATTATAATATCCTCCGCCGGTAGCCGCCATGCACTTCCGGTTCCTCTGAATAATAAAAAGGATATCCCATTATAAGCGTGTTTGCCCCATTTCCGTATGTGGGATGAAGAAAGTGGTTCTGACGTCATTTCCCGTGATGTTGGTGAAATAAGTTTTGATATTGGCAGTGTGTCTCTTTGATTAGGCGGGCGTAGGACATACTTTTTGGCACTGGTTTTTAAACAGTGTCAAAATCATTTCCCGTTATTTTTACTCAAAAAAAATATTGGTCCGAAGGTAAGATTATCATAAAAAATTTGAACCGTATTTTTTTAATTACGAACACCTAAAACGACGAATATACGAGTAATAAATAATATAAGATATAAGTCCTCACTCCCGAATTTCGATATCAACATTCACTGATTTAGAAAAAAACAAAAAAGTACGTGTCCATTATTTTTGAATAAAATAATGGACACGTATCTGACGGACTTTCTCAATTTATTTATCCTGTAAATTACCCTATTTATATATATACCCACTAATCTATCTATATATATATAAATATGTTATGTTGGTTTGTGTATGCTTCAAAAACTCGTGTTTTTAATCTCAGGAAGTACTTACCGGTTCGACTTGGATGGTTAGTGTACGCCATTTATCGAGTGAGGATATGTAAACATCACGCGAGTGCCGTAACTAGCCTTTTGTGTCCAGTGCGACGTGAATCTGGACAGAGAGCCTATGTTATTATCGGCGGATCAGCTTGAAGCTAATTTAGAATTTAGTTCAAGTTTATAAATAAATAAATATTCCACAACTATCACACAACGCCATCTAGTCGCAAGCTAATCCCAAGCTAAGCAGAGCTTGTGTTATGGGTACTAGACAACTGATAAACATACTTATATATTTCTAAATACATACATATTATAGATAAATTACACTCAGACACAGAACAAATGATCGTGCTCATCACACAAACATTTGTCCTGGGTGGGAATCGAACCCTCGACCAACAGGCCCGTCAAAAAAGTCAAGTTACTTCATCCACGCGCTCCTCAAAGAGCTGTCAGCAAGCTGATGGGGGTGTTGCGGGCCAACGTCGAGGTCGTGAGACCGTCTAAACAGGTCACCGTTATCCTGTAACGTAAAGGGCTATTGAAATAACACCGTTATAGCGGATGTTCGAATACTCCCTGCTCGCAGAGGCCAAGACATTCCGGCTCTGCGTTTTTCGCCAGGCTAAGTAGCGTGTGTCAGCATAGTGACGGGGCCTGTAGAGGGCCAAAGCCTGCCGGGATCGTGGGACCAAGGGATTACCGTGACCCCGGTACGTAAAGGGCTTTTGAAGGACACCGTGGATTTTAGTCAGTACAAGTCTGACAGTCCCTCCCGCCCTGCCCTGGGTTGAAGGACTCATTTGATGATTTTACCACGATAAAAAAAAGGCTAAGTAGCGTGTTTCCGAACGCGCGCATAGACGTAGAGTTTGTCTATGATCGCACTGACCAATGGTGGCCAAGGTCATTTCAAGTGTAACGCTAACTGATCACTGATTGGTCAGTTTGAACATTGTTAGAACCAATCAGGTTCAAGATGTCTTTTGACATTAGTCTAAGTTAGTCGTAGTTTTTAAGATAAATGGCGCGACTTGTACAATTTAAGAATTTAAGTTTTACCGTGTAACAAAGCCCTTTAACCTCTCGGGCGATTTATAATTGAAAATGTTAAAAATCAACGTCCAATGAGCGACTGTCTGTTATGTACAGACGTGTGTACGTAAGGCGCTGGGGCGTTTTCGCTTATGTACACCCGGGTGTACGTAACGCGCCCGAGAGGTTTACTGAACCTTACCCACCTCGACTATACCGTGCATTTTAGCCAGTACGAGTCTGACAGTCCCTTCCGCTACATCCAGGGCGTGATTCGTTTGATGATTTTTCCAGGCTATTAAAAAGGTTACAGGTAGCTTGTGGTGCCGTTGTCCGGAGTGGACCCGCTAGGTGAATCCAGCTGACAAATTCTTCGGAAACAAAATACGACCTCTTTTTTTGAAGTCAGTTAAAAGTATTCTTGGTAGCCTACTGTCTTAAAGCGAGAGTAGTGCTACTGTGGGAACGAGATGGAGCTAGACGACTTGTCTCTTTCCCATAGTGGCCAATAGATGTTATGTAGAAATAAAACCATTTCAAAAACATTATGGAATCGGAATTTATTAAAGTAATATTTACACGTTTTGATTTTTAACTTATATCTACTTGTTTTATTACTTATGGCAATATGACACTTACAACTAATAAATATTAGGACTATAATCGCATACGATTGTTGATGATTTTGGATGATGGAATTTATACAGACGGCCTAGGTCCAGTGTGTGTTGCATGGCCCTCTACACAATGGATCATACTGGCCCAGGTATCCAATTTGTGCATTTTTCTTTTAAAATGCATGTACCATTCAATATTATAGAAAATTCATGGATTTTTTGAAAATATTTCAGGCATTTTTGGGAAATTATATTCGAAAATGTTTGAACATTTGTAGGCCATACAAATATCTCTTCCTTTCGAACTCGCGACCCACAGCACATTAGCCTATCACTCAACCACTGCGCTATTGGGTAAAAGTTTTCATAAGACGATTTTAAATTACATTGTAACTTATAATTAATTCTATGTATTATTTACAAACTTATGTATACAAAATAAATTATTACAATGGATTGAAAAAAAAAACCTTCGATATATTTTTTAGATAGCTTTGTCCCAACTATGTTGTGGTCTGCTTCCAGTCTAACCAGATGCAGCTGAATATCAGTATATTACATGTAGCGACTGACTATCGGACCTCCACAACCCAGTTAATTTCTATTGTGTTTTCTAGGTTGCGGGATTCGCGAATTACCGTGACCCCGGAACATAAGAGGCTATTAAAGGACACCGTGGATTTTAGTCAGTACGAGTCTGACAGTCCCTCCCGCTCTGCCCTGGGTGGGAGGAATCATTTGATGATTGTACCACGCTAAAAAAGAAATTGTTTTATAAGGCATTTTATTGCACAAGTTAAGGCTTATTATATAACGCATACAGCCGGAATTTGTTCAAAGTTATAGTTAACAGTCTTCTTCTGGGTAAGTTAACTCCATCGTAGACTTTGTCTCAGTCACCTCTGACATAGACTAGAGTCGAGAGGAAATATAAAAAAAGATATTTTTGTTTTTTTTTTTTAAATTATTTGTCTCAAAATGAGGGTAGTTATTAAGTTTGACCGCTATTTGTATGTCTGGAATTGTAGTTCTTAAACAGATGAACAGATTTTGATGCTGCTCTTGTTTTATTTAAAGCGAATTAGCAACTTGGCTTTGAATAGGCTTTGTCAAATCCGAATTAGCAACTTATTTATACCGTTTATAACAATGTTAGTTTAAAGAAAATGTTTATTTTTTTTTCAACCCATTGCAACAATAATATTACTTTTTCAAAATGGAATTTTTAATTCTAGGAGAAAAAGGATTTTTTTTATATAATTATATTAGGTACCTATTTAATTATATGGAATAATAAATAAATTTTACGTAATATACAAATATGTGCAAAATTTTCTCATATTTTTGGATACACTACGGGTTTATTTAAAATTAACTTACGATTTTTTCGAAAAACCGTAGTTTTCCGAAAAATCGTAATTAATTTTGAATAAACCGTAACTTATTACTAGTATGTACAATATGTATTATGCGTATTTCCGGTGTTGATTATCTTTTTGTTTAATAATTAATTCATCAAATTCAGTAAATGCCATGCTTTGTAATTATTGTTTGTTTTAAAAACCAAAGAAATCTGTTTCAAAATTAAGATTTTTAATCAGACCTATTAAGCTTTTGAATTAAAATAGATTATACCCACACATTAGCCGTTATCATTAACACTTAGCAATACCTAAACGGATGCGTAAACATTATTTCAAAGTTGAAATTTCAGCTTTCTGTGCTAAACATAGCGTTCAAAATCCACTTCAATCGTTTAGGCCTCACCTAGTATTAGTATAAAAGAGCTTATAGTGTGAAAATCATCAATGAAATATCAAATCTACATCAATGTAGATGCATTACAAGAATTTTTGAATTAAAACTCAAAATTACGCCTATCTGTCACTTTTGACATTAGAATGACGGCCATGACAGTTTATTTGACATAAAAACGGCCATGACAGTTTTTTCGAATGAGTGAGCTTTAAAAATGTCGCTTTTAAGATTTTTTACGAGAAAAGGAATGTCCCGAGAGAAATAGTAAGAATTATTATTTAATTATCCAATAGAGTTTTCGTACAGTCAGCGATTTTTTAAGCATTTTTCATTTTTACAATTTAGAGGATATTTTAAATAGCCTGATAAGAGTCCCACTGCTGGACAAAGGCCATTAAATATTTATAATAGTTTTATAATATAAGGCAAGTTATTACAAGTTTAAAATGAGGATATTGATAAGTTGTCAATTTTAGATTTTAATATTTTACAATTTGTACGATTACTTTTCGATGAATTTATTTCTTTTTTGACAAGACTGGCATAATTATGGGTTTCCATTAGATATGGAAATTGTAAATACGGACCGGAGTATGCCTCCAGCTATTTTTTGTTTTATTCAAGTACTTAGAAGTGGTCAGAAGAATTTATTTTTCAACAGTTAAGTTTTGTTTTAAATAAGAAAACGTTTTGAAGAAAAAAATAATCACATCTAAAAATTTACTGGGATTCTGTCTATTCCGTATAAGTATCAAAATTATTAACAATAAAAAAAAAAAATGAAATAATTGATTTTAGAAAAAGACATGACCTTATGTATTTATTACTGAATATATAAAAATAACCTCCTTTTAAGAAGTCGGTTAAAAATACGCAGTTTCTCCTCCTCGCCAACTGTACTCAAATTGTTCCATAACTAATATTGCACAAGTATCACTTATTTTTGACGCTTTTACTTGGCTCAAACTCCAAAAACCGAAAAAGAAGCAGTTTTACTAAATTAATTGACACGTATTTTAATCTATGAATATTGGTGTCTCGTGTCGTCGTAACTAAGTAAAAAATATACCTAGATGTGACGTATTGTGAGTTTTAAAAGCGTCGGCTTGTAGACGATCTGAGTTTATGTAACAAAAGAAAAAATACGTGTCAAATATTTTTCATAATCTAACTGTCTAATTTGATTTAATTCCTTTATTTTTCATATTCAAGTTGTGAAGAATTTATCCAAAATCAGTTCAAGAGCGAGCGAAGCGTAATTTTACAACAATTTTCCAACAACATTTTCGACATACCGATATGCTTACAACATCAGAAATTCACACGTTCAGGAATGAAAAAGGCAAACATTAAAAGCATCTAGAAAAAAAAAAACAACGGCAAAAACCCGTTACAACAAAACAAAAACTTTTTTGACAGCTGTCAAAATTGTACTTCAGAAACGTCACTGTTGACAGGTGACATCTGTCATTGTGACAGATGTTTAAACAGTCAGACTGGTTATTAATTGCTCGCACAGCTTCCCGTACTCCCTTTGGTCTCCTGATATCCGCCTCATCTTTAATCCTTTCTTCTCCATCGCCTTATTCTCACACAAGACCAATTCTATTTGAATTCCTCCGGAATATTCTAAATTGAGGTAACCTGTCAGAGTTCCGTCGCCATCCTTCTGATCAGTTTCGACAAATATACTCTGTGGTGGCACTCTAGTGTTTATGGCTTCCTTTAATAGCTCTACAATTCTTTGTGAGTCTAATTTCGAACAGACAGTTGATAAAGTAACTTCATAATATTCTTGGACGCATGATACTTTTTGTGGACTTAAAAGTATGGGAATTTTTTGACTCTCCTCCGGCCTACAGATTTCAGTAAGTCTTAAGTCCATGGTAGATCTTTGTAACTTCTCAATTTCTTCAGCAGGTGGCGTGCCTTCTTCGTCGCATTTCTCTAGACATTGTCTACTACTATCTCTGGACATATACACGTCTTCGTAGTACTCTTTTACTTCTCCAAGCACGCCTTGAGCGGAAAACGAAGACCTCGGAGTCTCGCCTTTTTCTGAAAAGCTTCCTCTACCGAAGTCACTTTTTTCGGAGAATGAGGATCGTCCGAAGTCTCCTCTTTCAGAAAAACTGCCTCGATCAGAAAAAGAGAATGATTCTCTATGCTCGGAAAAACTTCCGCGGTTCTCACTAAACCCCGAACTTGCGGACACTATATTAGAGTACATTGACTGCACATTTTGTTCACAGTTTGGGGACACGTTAGTAGAATCGTTACTTAAAGAATCATCGCTGAAACCCAAGGATTTGTCGCTGCCTCTTCTAAGGTACTTAATCTCCTCAGTCAGAAATTTCGCAGTTTCATCTACACTTTCTTTCGGCGACTGCATTTCGGCGTCCTTATCCGAAACAACTTCTTCTTTTGGCTCCGGCTGTTCAGTCTCCTGGCTAACTTTTCGTCCAATACCTTTGGTGATCGACGGTCTATCATCCAGGTCAGACGGTTCAGAAATCACAAATTGCGGTAATGAATACTTCGTATTCTCTAAGCTATCCATGCTATCTTCAGAAGACGATGCGACTAATGTAATTTCCGAACCAAGGCAATCAGTTAGGCTAATTTGGGGATGCGTGGGCGCAAATGATGGGATGAACCTCATATTTTCTTGAAAGGCTTTATCCAAATGGGTTCCATTGCCGATTTCTTCTTGAATCATATCTAGGGGGGACCCAGGATTTGAAATAGGAGAATTGTTTAGTGATCTATGGGTTACCATGTGGATTTGTGAATGAGCTAAAGGGTGAAGTTGCGCGTATTGTCCGGTATCCATATCTACATTGCTTCTTAAATCTAAGGGGGTAGCAGAGGCCTGGGGTGTCCCCCTCGTTATAGATCCTGTGTGAAGGTAGCTAAGACCCTCAGTGATCTGATGGAGAGGAGATCCAGGGCTTGCAGGCGATGTGTGGCCCGATAGAAGTGCGAAATTGTTGTATGAGTGTATGGACTTGATGATTTCCTGCGAAATGTTCACGTGTGGGGAGTATAAGGCGTGCAGGTTGATGCCGATTTTCAGCGCTACGTCCTGTGGAAGAGAAAATTGAAGTTAGTTTTTGTTGAGGAATTTGGAGCAAAAACATGTGAAAAAAACATTTTCCTATCATTATTTTCATGGCAACTGATTACGCACCTGTGTGGACTGGTAAACAACATGTATATTTTACTCTGGCGCTACCTTTAGCGTCTACTATCCTTTATATTGTTTACCAGTCCAACACAAGGGCCCAACTATTTGCTTTTCAAATTATGATAAGAAAATTGATTTTGTTTTACGTATTTTTACGCCTGGAGAGGTGTAGAAACGCTATTTAATATTACCTCTCTTTAAATATTAAATTTTAAAGTTATAAAGTTTTCGAAATGCCTAAAACACTTTTTATGTGACCATAAAAATCACATTTTTAGATACGTCTGGTTTTGCTTAAATTAACCAGTTTCTCTCAGGTCAGCATATCTGTGTTTAGAGATAATTGAAGAAATTCTTCTCTAAAAATCTTTCGAAAAAATTCACAAAGCTTTTCTAGTACAGTTTTTTTTTACGAAATTCCATATTATAACGTTACCAATATTTCTGAAACCTGCTGGTTGCGGGACCATCTCAATAAATAAATAAACGACCATGAAATGTAAAGGCTATTGAAAGATTGGTGGATTTTAGTCAGAACAAGTCTGACAGTCCCTTCAGTCCCGCCTTAAGTGCAAGGACTTATTTAATGATTTAAAAACAATAAAAAGAAAAAGTACTCAGCGAAACTTTCCTAACAATAAATTATTTAGCAAAAGTATTATATTTATATTGTACTAGCTGTACCACGCTTCGCTTTGGCACAAAAAAACTGTTTTTTCGCGGTCGCGGATATGTGACTGATGCAAAAAAATAGATAAAAACAATCCTTGATGCGGATTATATATCTTGCTAAAATTTCTGCTCAATCGGTGCAGAACTTTTAGAGTTTTTGAAGCGTATACAAACCAACATAACATTTTTATATATATAGATATACTGACAGGCCTGTTGGTCTAGTGGTTAGTGACCCTAACTGCTATGCCGGAGGTCGTGGGTTCGATTCCCACCCAACACAAATATTTGTGTGATGAGCACGATCATTTGTTCTGTGTCTGGGTGTAATTTATCTATAATATGTATGTATTTAGAAATATATAAGTATGTTTATCAGTTGTCTAGTACCCATAACACAAGCTCTGCTTAGCTTGGGACTAGATGGCGTTGTGTGATAGTTGTGGAATATTTATTTATTTTATAGATGTATTGTGAAGCCTGACCTGCGTGAGCACGAGCGTGGAGTGCAGCTGCAGCGCGGCGGGGTCGGTGATGATGTTCCTGACGGCCAGCAGCACGGCGCGCGCCGCCTCGGGAGACACGCTGTTCAGGTCCAGCGGGGGGGGGGCGTGCTGGTGGATGGGGGAGCCTGGGGGGGGGACAGGAATAACAATAACAAATTCGGATGCTTGTTTTCTTTGTTTCATCACGCATTTTCCCATTTTCGTCAATTAAGCCTTTGTCAAACAGACAGGCGTGGCGTATGCGAAGCGAGGCGTTTTTATTTGAAATGTGTGGAATTGTTTGAATCCAATCACATAGAAAAGCGAAAGCGATCCGATAGCGTGACCGAACTAATGCGAAGACGTGGCGAAGGCGTTTTTGCTCTGTTTAACGTCGTTTATAAATAGCCAGCTAATACAACTGCCACGCCTCGGTTCGCTGCACCCAGTTTGACGTCTCGTGTCGGTTCGTTATCGCTTCGGACACGGTCCGGTTAGCTATCGCCTGTCTGTTTGACAAAGGCTTTATGGTTTACGTAACAAAAGAAAAAATACGTGTCAAACATTTTTTTTATAAACCAACTGACGGATCAATTAGAATTTTTAGCAAACACCCTATTTATTGACACTGTAAGCATTCCTATAGTTGACTATCTAATAAATGTTTTAATTTCTTACCGGGCATGGAAGTTCCCGGCGTGTGCAATCTAACATCAGCATGAGGTGGCGAAGCGCCCGGGCCTCCGCCACGTCGCTCCAAGCCACGCTGGAAAGAAAGACAAATACAGTAAATTAGCTGGACTGTACGAATTACAAGATGATTACAACGATTTAAAAACCATATACATTTTTCAACCCCGATCCTGATTCTTACTGGGTAGTACGACACTCTTCGGTGAAACCCAGTTACTGGTTGGTAGTAAGGCATCATACCTGAAGTTGTTGGTACTCGAGCCGGGCGGAGGCGATGTCATGTGCTGCCCTTGGAGGGGAGCACTCAGCTCGTCGTACTGGAGAGTACCGCTCTGAGTGCTCGCGAGCTAAAAGTGAACATAATACATATTGTAGAGGGGATTTATTTGATACCTTAGGCATAATATCAAAATTATATATCTTTTTGAGTTATTTATTTGCTGGTTTAAAGTTACAGGTTCCCTTTTATTGACTATCATAAGGAAAAAATAATTAAATCCCCCTTTTTTAATTTAATTGTTAGTTATAGTGCTAATTTTGTATGTCTGTCTATGAATAAATTTGTATTTTAGAGAAAAAAATGCGTTTTGGGAGTCGAACCCAGGCTATTTTAGTTTATAAGTCCTGCAAGCAACTTATTCCTTAGATTAAATAATGTATTTATCGTGTAATACTTAAGTTACTATTTATTGTCGAAACAATGTCGTTTCAAATTGACGAAATCGCTTCTGAAATTTTAATATAAAAAAAAAGAAAACTCGAGTTAGTATAAAAAAAATACAACAACTACAAACACACGACAGTGCACACATAAACTACATAAACACACACACACTACAAAAAACACTCGCATGCAAAAAAACTGTACACACGAACGACAAAAAAAAAAAAAATTACCTTCCTTGTTCTGAAAAGAATTTACGCGTAATTTAGTTTCAGAAGACCTTAACTCTGAATAGACAATTTCACAGAATCAATAAATTACAAATTAAATTAGTCCGTCAACTAGTTTTCAAAAATAATGGACACGTATTTTTTCTTTCGTTAAACCAATGCATATTTACAAAGATATAACGCATCAAAATTCGATTCACTCGTGACGTCAAAACAAGTAAAAAATGTACTTGTATATAACGTTTTATCAATATTAAAAGCGTCGTATCTTCGTCAATTTTGGTCGTTGACTCACGAATTACCGGACCCCGGTTCATAAAGGGCTATTGAAGGACACCGTGGATTTTAGTCAGTACGAGTCTGACAGTCCCGCCCGCTCTGCCCTGGGTCCGGACTCATTTGATGATTTTACCACGATTAAAAAAATCTTCGTTAATTTTGGTTTATGTAACAAAAGAAAAAAATACGTGTTAAATATTTTTTGATTATCTCAATGATGGATTAATTAGATTATTCAGTTAAAATCCCTATTCGATTTTTTTTCAGTCTATATTCTTATTTAACCACGAGGTCCTCGTAACTTGTTTACTCTGGATTCCGGTTTCTCTCACGTGACCTTGTCACGTGGTTCTACTCATGAATTGAAACGCCGTTACAAATTCATGCGCTATCACGTTTTAGGCGCGTGAGTAATAATGTAAATAAATAAATAATTCTAGGACATCAATGTTTATGTACGATTTCTTTTTTTTTATTACTATTAATTGAACTGCCTGCTTTTTTGCTTAAAATATTGTGATTGACTTTTATTAGAAGAATCTTGCTTTATTCCTTAAAATATTGTGATTGATTTTTATTAGAAGAATCTTTATATGAATTCCGATAAAATTCGTGGTATATTTTTATTCCTTTTTACATGCTTTTAAAATATTCCAATGTAAAAACATAATGATATCGCGTTTAAAACTGTATGTACAGTTTTTTAGCACGCGAGTGTTAAAAATTTACTAAAAAAACAACTTTAACTGTATGAAAGTATGTGAATTTTCTTCTTTCATGAAATTTCTAAAAAACCGTAGTAAGTCTACTGAACTTGAAAAACTTCCCCATTTTACATCAAAACTTGATGATTTTAACATGATAAAAAAGATTCCTTATTCCTTAACCAAGCTTCTTTTCCATTCAGGCCTGTTGGTCAAGTGGTTAGTGACCCTGACTGCTATGCCGGAGGTCGTGGGTTCGATTCCCACCTAGGACAAATGTTTGTGTGATGAGCATGATCATTTGTTCTGTGTCTGGGTGTAATTTATCTATAAAATGTATGTATTTAGAAAATATATAAGTATGTTTATCAGTTGTCTAGTACCCATAACACAAGCTCTGCTTAGCTTGGGACTAGATGGCGTTGTGTGATAGTTGTGGAATATTTATTTATTTATTATTCCAGAGCAACATAAATTAACTTTACTTTAAAAACTACCCGTCACCTGTAAAATGATTACAAATAATAGTTAAAAAATAAATTACCCATTTCTTGAACCGTAGCTAACATTTGCAATTTAACCCTTTGCGGTCCGGAATACTTCCTCTGTTTCGTATTATATGCAGGGTTATAATTCCCAGGGTTAACCGGTAAAGGCGTCCCTGCTGTAATAGATCCTGTTTGCATCGGAACACCCCCTGTTATAACCCCTGGGGTACTCTGGTAAGATTGGTTCATCTGTGACCCCTGATTCGTTTGCGAAAAGGGGGTCGTTCCAGCAATTGGACTGCTCGTTGCATTGGGGAATGAAGACTGGTTCATTAAAGACCCCTGATTCGGTGGGGGTGATTGGTAAGCCTGGTTTAGGGGTGTGATACTAGGGGGTTGATTTAAAGGTGTTGTACCCCTTGGACTGTTCTGGTAGGGATTTTGGTTCATTGAAGAGTCTTGGTTGGTGAAAAACCCTTGTCCCTGAATAGGGGTGCCTTCAGTAATTGACCCCTTTTTGACAGGGGGTGAAATGAAAGAATCTGAAGTGAAGTTACTTTGGTATATAGGTGTACTTTCAAAAGGCTGATTTATTGCAGGATTTGAGAAAGATCCGGTCATGGAAGCTTGACTTGGTAGATTTTGGTATGACCCCTGATTCATAGAAAGATTTTGGAATGGGGTCGTAATGGGGGTGCCATCAGTAATAGACCCCTTTTTGATAGGGGTACTTGAAAATGTGGAATCGTACTGATCCATAGATTGATATGACGTCTGATTCATAGGAGTAGATTGGAAAGACCCCTGATTTATTGGGGTACCGCCAGATATTGACCCTTGAGGCATAGGGGCGTTTGAATAGCCCCCCTGGTTCATAGGCGTACCACTCGTGATAGAACCAAAAGTATTTTGCGCAGCATAAGAACTATTAGGTCCTCCAAATGTGAATGTTTTGTTCGAATCGTAAGTTGGTGTACCGGACATGATTGACCCCTGGTTCAGAGGGGTACCACTAGTGATGGACCCCGTATTTTGTACCACACTACCGTGACTTGGGGAAAACTGTCCCATAGTTGGAGTAAAAGGGGACACGGCTTGACTTATTGGTGTCCCGGACATTATAGACCCCTGAGTTCCCATTATACTGCCCTGGGGAATAGTTTGAAGGGAAGGCTTCATTGATTTCTGGTTCCCAGTATTTTGGGAGTAATTTGGGGTCCCAGCAGTTATTGACCCCTGGGTGGGTGATTGGGGTACCGGATTTGGGGGTCCAGTGGGGGTTGGGGGACTTTGATATCCACTTTGGTACTGCATAGAAGGCGGTAAATAGTTCCTCTTCATTCTTGCTTCGACCTCCATTACTAATTCTGGGCTAATTACTATAAATAAAATAATAAAAAGAAAAATAAAGTAAAAAAAATAAAAATTAGCAAAATTATGTAAAAAAAACATTAAGCAAAAAGTAGATGCAATTTACTAGCGGCATGCTTTACTATTACTACTTTTATTCAAACTTTTAATAATTATAAAATGTGAACGCTGAGATTTTTCCTTATCTTAATTTTTGATCTATAAAATAACTGCAATAGTGATCATAAAAGGCCACTTTAGTAGAATCATAAATGCATTGTGATTAAATTATTAAATATCGCAATTTATACAATAAAACAAAGGTGGCCTTTTTATAACTCTGATATTTAGGCAATATGAAATCTTAGTATTGTTTCAAAAATTAACCGTTTATTATTTATTATATTTCTTTATTTACAACTCTTATCTGTAGAATTACTTTCTATGTATAAACATAGCCTCTTTTTTTTAAAGATAATTGAAAAATCTCAACATTTTCTGAACAATCAAAAAACAACATCAAAATACAAACATAGCATGTATCTGGTTGTTAATACAACACATTCGAACTTCAGAAAGACCGACATGACACAGGGACAATACGAGATCACACGTAAATCTATACGAATATTATAAAACTGTAGAGTTTGTTTGAATGTGCTAATCTCAGAAACTACTGGTCCGAATCGAAAAAATCTTTTTATGTTTAAGGCCTTTGTCAAACAGACAGGCGAGTCCGAAGCGACAACGAACCGATATGAGACGTCAGTCCGATAGTTTGGTCGCGCTATCGGATCGCTTTCCTATGTTGTTGGATTCAAACAATTCCATACATTACAAATAAAAACGCCTCGCTTCGCATTCGTCACGCCTGTCTGTTTGACAAAGGCTTGAAAGTCTATTTATCGAGGAAGGCTATATATCATCACGCTTCGACCAATAGGGACCGAGCAGTGGGGTTGAAACCGCTGGGAACAGCTAGTGGATTATTTCACAAAATGCGTTTGATGATATAGCCAGTATTTAGTAATGTTACAAGTATTTGAAAATACTCTCTTAATTCGAAATTCTATGTTAAAAAAAAAACAATAACTGTCTTGCTACATCATTTGTTAAAAAAACGGTCGGCTGCAAAACTGCATTAGACGTTGATGTAAGGGTCGTTTTGCAACTACACTTTATTTAGGCAAGTGTTCAAAAGATGTTTAACTTACTGGTAACAGATTTAAGCCATAAAAAAAACATCTGTATCTTGTGTATAAAAGTGTTGGCATTTAACGTTGATATAGTTTTGTAGTGATATTTTTATAGACAAATGTTTAACAGAGGTTTTTGCAGTAAAGCTTAATTATTTAAGACAAATGTTAAACCCTTTAACCGCCAGAGTCGTATATATGCGACAAACATTTCCGTGCCCCTGTCGCCCGTGTCGTATTTATCAGACAGAGAATTATTCACGATTTTTGTTGTTTTATTCGATTTTATTGCATCTATTCTATATGTATCTATTTATGTAGATAGACAGATAGAATACATTTTATTGTACACCATGATATTTTACAAATCGGAGCTTAAAAGGAGCAGAAAGAGAGGAGAAGAGGAAAACACGATTCGTAGCCGGGCGCTAGGGGCACGGCAATTGATATTTGGCCAAGCACTTAAAAGGTTAACTATCTGTAGTAAGGCTGTAACTGTACTTCTTTCTAAAAGTTCGAAGTGTCACACTAACATCCAGAATACGATATAATCATGACAGAAGCATACAGTAGCATAAGACGTGACTCACCAGGCGGCCGCTCGGTGACGGTCAGTAGACCAGTTCTTCTGACTCGTATGCTGGTGGTGGACGACGGTGATGTGCTTTGCTGTGGGACGAATTGCTGGTTTAATATTTTTTTTTAAGATTTTTTAAAAAGGAGGTGATTTTTTTAATTTTTTCTAACTTAAAGACCCCAAGAGTGTAGCTATCAGGAAATAAAGACCCCGCCAGGGAATTCCACTCTTTTTTTATTTTTTTTAACGTCGTAAAATCATGAAATGAGTCCTCCCACCCAGGGCAGAGCGGGAGGGACTGTCAGACTCGTACTGACTAAAATCCACGGTGTCCTTCGATATCCCTTTACGTACCGGGGTCACGGTAATTCGTGATTCCCGCGACCAGGGCAGGAGGGACTGTCAGACTCGTACTAACAAAAACCCACTTTTCAATAGCCCTTTACGATCCGGGGCCACAGTTCCCTGGTAAGTCCCGCGACCCCGGCAGGTTTTGGCCCCCCCGTCACAAGTGGCGCTAAGTCTAGTTATTGGATAGATGTGTGTCAGTCTTAATAGTGAACTCACCATAGATCCGGTGCTGGAGGTCACGACGTTGGCGGCGTCCTCCGGCGTGGCCATCGTGTGTCTCTTACTACTGCCGCGGTTCATCATGTACCTGTAGACAATTGTTTATTATCAAAAGAGGTTAAATCCAATATAGTTAAGTTCACGAACTCATTTCACCCAAGTGAGCACAAAATCGAACTCATTTTTTAAGCTATTGCATAGCTTTTATCACGGGCTTTGAGAGCGGCGATCGAATCAAGAAATTCCGTAACGAAAATAAACCTAACACTGTCACATCTGTCATGTCGACGTGAATGAATAAAATATGAATGAATGACATTTTCTTGACGTTTTACTTGATTAACGTGGCTGACCATAGCCTAATTAGTAGAGTAACTTCCATAGAGCAACGATGGGGTGATATTCTCGTTAAGGACTCGTGGTGCGCGATATTTCTTTCATTTCTTTTTCATCAATAATATAAATAAATAATTACAAATGCATAAGTTGATAAAAATGCTATGCAATAGCTTTACTGCAGCAATAACCGAGTGCCACACTTTTTTTTTTATAAATCGTCGCGGATTTTCAATGAGACACTTTCATTTTTTTTTGCCTCATTAAGAATCTGCATCTGCACGAAACCACGACAAACACACAACAAAATAAAATTAACACAAGAAACAGAAAGTATAAACAAAAAAAAAAAAACTAAGATTTAACCTCTCGGGCGCGTTACGTACACCCGGGTGTACATAAGCGAAAACGCCCCAGCGCCTTACGTACACACGTCTGTACATAACAGACAGTCGCTCATTGGACGTTGATTTTTAACATTTTCAATTATAAATCGCCCGAGAGGTGTGTCCCATAGCTGCGCCAAATAGGCCCAGTTCAGCAAACTGGTTTTCAACTTTCTTTCATTAATGTAGTACTACCTCACCTGCATAAATTAGTGTTATAGGCAGAGTCTTGATTCTGTTCTTCAGACTGCTCCGCGTCTTCAGCACGTGCTGGTGTACCACTGTCTGATACCTGTTGGTCGAAAAATAAACGTTAACATCGGAGTTATAAAGTTCAAATTCATTTGAGATACAATTATGAGAGTTAATTTAGTTTTTATAATACTAAAATCCAAGAGAATTGGCTATTTGACAGTAGCTATAAATTACAAATATAATTAATCCGTCATTTCGAGTTTAAAAAAATAACGGACACGCATTTTTTCTTTTATAAAATCAATGTTTATTCACCAAAATACAATGCATCAAAACTAGAGAGTGGCTCGTGACGTCAGAATTCAGTAGAAATTGTACTGAATTGTGATTTATTGCCAATTTTGAAATCATCGTATCTCCGTCAATTTTGGTTTACGAAACAAAATAAAATATCTAAGTGACGGACTAATTATATTTTTTCAGTCAAATAGCTAATTGGTATAAAAAAGATATTCAGCTCGCGAGGCAACCTCGGTAGTTTGACCGCTCGCGAGGCAAACTAAGTTATCAGAAGTCTTCGAACACTACTATGGAATTGCCTCGCGAGCCAAAAACATCGTCTACGCCGAACAAACAGCACCTTTTTCGCGACCCGTTTACAGACAGCCAAAAGCTCAACATTAGGGGACCAGAGTATAAGACGGGGACGCGAGGTATAATGGGGACACACTCTTTAGGCATACTTAACACAACACTAACGTAGCGCAAGCGCCATCAGGACGTCATTTGCTAGTGGCCGTTAACAAATGGCTTCCTGTTGGCGCTTGCGCTACGTAAGTATTGTGTTAAGTTTGCGGTAAGTGTGCGATTTCTCGTTATACCCCGCGTCCCCGTCTTAATCACTGTTCCCTTACACGCTCGGCTGAAGTAGCGTGCGTCACATTTTATGTTAGCAGCATCTTTATGTCGTAGTGGTAATGATGACTATCCCTTACAGTTGATCAGTGACGCAAATTAGTCGTTATAGTGTTAAATAGGCAGTAAAATAAATATATAGATCATACTCACATGATGCGTGGGCGCAGAGTGGCAGCACGGTCGGTCCCGACCGCGCGGCACGTGAGCACCGCCGTCTGATGCACGACGACCGAATGTGGACGCTGGAACAATACACATAAGGTTCATATTTGTACTACTTCTTGTTGATGGGAAAGCTTCGTCAATACTAAGATGGGGTGTTTGTAGTCTGCTACGGTAAACTGCTCTTGCCAAGGCCTGTTTTTAGATGGGTGCAATGTTTTGATTTTACAATAAAATAACTAGGTTCCTTTAAAACCCGAACATAGAATAGGAGCCCTGCCTAGCGGGGCTTCTTTGATTTCTTGACCCGGGCATGGTCCATGGTCGGACAGCGAGTTGCCCATTACTCGCCGCCCGCATGCCCGCGCCTACGGTGGCCGGAGATCGTCTGGCGACGTCCGACGCCGTGGGCGTCTACCACTGCGGCTTGGGTGGAGGGAGGACGCTGTCCTCTCCCTCACGCAGCCCGCCTCCTCCTTCGCGAGCATGACTGCTTCGCAGAAGGAGAGGATTTTGAACACTAGACTTATTTTTGTTTATATCCTAGCCGCCAGGTGGTGCTGGACTGCTGGTAGCTTCGCGTGTCCCAGCAGTGGGACCATGTCGTAGTTACCTTGCGTCTGCATGGCGTGCGGTGGCTTCAGCAGGTGCTGGTCCTTCACACTGAAGTACCGCGGCGGCTGGTGCTGGACTGCTGGTAGCTTGGCTGCCAGGTTGGTGTTCGGCAGCATGGAGACATTCGGGGACGGCTGTTGCTGTTGGCAAAATTTATGAAATTAGTATTAAAATATTAGAACTCATTAGAACTAATAAATAATAAAGTTGCCCCGAGGGCCTCGAGCCTTGATCAGACGGCGCGCTACCCATTACTCGCCACCTGCAAGCCATATATTATAACTAGCAGTTGCCAGCAGTTTCACCCGCTACGATTCGAAAATTATCCCACGGGAATATACAATCGGGATAAAAACTATCCTTTCTGTTAATCCAGGTTATAAACTATTTTTGTACCAAATTTCAGCCAAATCTGTTCAGTGGCTTTTGCGTGAAAGAGTAACAAACATCCATCCATCCTAACAAATTTTCACTTTATAATATTAATAGGATTAAAATAAACCGTGGCAGCTAAGAGACGACCAGTCTCAACTGACAGCGTCTGTTCACGAACATGACACATATATCAGCACCATTCAGCTCAACCATTTTGAAGGGAACTAAATGATCCGACACACGCGCCACCATTAGCAAGACGAAACAATTGATAATTCGATTGGGCAAAGTACACCCTGACATTATTCCCTCCCAGTCTACTTACATTAAAGTGCGCGGACACATACAGTGGCGAAGGCCTGAGGTCCGCGGACGCAGCCCCACACACTCCTAGCTCACCGCCCTGCAATAAATAATATCTTGTATTTACTGGCTCTATCAAGAACATTATGCACTTTAAGGTGACTTCACTTCACTTAATAAATAAGAACCTTATTTTATGTGAAAATAAGATTCAAATTCGTATGAAATGCCGGCTTTGTCTGGCGGCAAATGGAAAATATGTGATCTGTCCCTGATCAGTTTATTTATTATTTTATTTTTGACTTGACAACGTCTTATAAAATGGTTTGCCGGGTGACACTTCAAGAAACTGCGTTACGCTCCGCTCACGTTATGCGCTCACAATGAGAGCGAGTGAGAGGCACGCGTCCCTTCCACTCGGGCATGGTTAGCCCGCCTAAGAGCGAGAGAGACAGACATCCACTCAAAGTCGTTGTCACGTAAAACTTTCGCCCGTATACCGACTTTACAGGCAACCAATTTTATCTTTGAGCGACAGTCTCCTGGTCCGACGGTGTGTCTCCTGGTGGCGTGTGTCTCCTGAGAAGGAGGCTCCTCGATCACTGGCGCTACTGTGTACCCTCACCTGCGTGTGGCGACAGTCTCCTGGTCCGACGGTGTGTCTCCTGGTGGCGTGTGTCTCCTGAGAAGGAGGCTCCTCGATCACTGGCGCTACTGTGTACCCTCACCTGCGTGTGGCGACAGTCTCCTGGTCCGACGGTGTGTCTCCTGGTGGCGTGTGTCTCCTGAGAAGGAGGCTCCTCCATCACTGGCGCTACTGTGTACCCTCACCTGCGTGTGGCGACAGTCTCCTGGTCCGACGGTGTGTCTCCTGGTGGCGTGTGTCTCCTGAGAAGGAGGCTCCTCCATCGCTGGCGCTACTGTGTACCCTCACCTGCGTGTGGCGACAGTCTCCTGATCCGACGGTGTGTCTCCTGGTGGCGTGTGTCTCTTGAGAAGGAGGCTCCTCCATCACTGGCGCTACTGTGTACCCTCACCTGCGTGTGGCGACAGTCTCCTGGTCCGACGGTGTGTCTCCTGGTGGCGTGTGTCTCCTGAGAAGGAGGCTCCTCGATCACTGGCGCTACTGTGTACCCTCACCTGCGTGTGGCGACAGTCTCCTGGTCCGACGGTGTGTCTCCTGGTGGCGTGTGTCTCCGCGGAGCTGGTGGCGGCTGGTTGAGAAGGTGGCTCCTCAATCACTGGCGTTACTGTGGACCCGAACTAGAACGGAAAGCATTGATTATTGCGACGTTTATATGAACACTTAACGACTACGGACTATTAAGCGTCCACATAGGTCGCGCATTCACAATGACAAAAAAAAATAAAAAATAGAAAAAAAAATGCATGTCATATTGTATAAAAATAATAATTGTACACCTGATGAAATAATAGTTATTTATGCAACTGTTGTATAATCAGGGGTATTAAAACACGAATGTGGGATAGTATCACATGAGTGTTTTAATACCTAATTATAACAGTTGCATACAAGACTTTATCTACAATTATGATGTGAATCCTCTATAAAAGATTCTCATACCATACCATATTCGCATACCATATTCGAGTGAAAAAATGGAGGGATATAACAGAATAAGACGAGAATCCGAAATTACGAATTAGTCTACAATTTATTGTTCTTTTTTCAAAATTTTAGCGATCTGGTGGTGAAAATGTCATTGCATGAGAATGTTCTTTTTTTGAAATTTATTATATCACGCGTTTGGATGATATAATGATTATAATATCATTGAGTGTTTTAATGTTGGCAATAAGCTAATTGTTATAGGTTCTTTTATAGAGGATTAATAGCATGACAGTAAATAAAATCATAAATGATCGTTGATTTTGGAAAAATACTGTTTTATTACAGCATTCAATAGTGTTTTTATTAATAATTCATTCATTCAGGGCCAAATTATAGAAAATAATGATATTATTTAGTAAATCGTACCTTCTCCAAGTTGTCGGGCTGGTCTGTGAGGTAGTCCCCGGGCTCGCACGGCACGGTGAGCAGACAGTCCTGCACCAGGCACTCCTCCGCCTCCATCTGTTCCTCCTCTACGTTCTGGGAGGAGGAGGAGGGAAAATTACTTGAAGGAGTTTCACATTTTTAAATCGTCGGGGATGCAAGTAGTAAATAATATTAACAGTCGAGGTAATTTACAAAAGGATAGATTACTGCATAAATAAATTGAAAATCTGTTTAGTCCGTCAGTTAGAGTATTGAAAAATAATGAACACGTATTTTTTCTTTTCTTTTTTTTTCAATGTATATTGACAAAGATAAAACGCTTCGAATTCCGGAGTGGGGGCTTGTGACGTCAAAACGCCTGTAAAATTATACCGACCGAGTCACATTGTGTGATTTTTAAAAGCCTTGTATTTTCATTAATTTTGGTTTACGTAACAAAAGAAAAAATACATGTTAAATGTTGTTTGGTAATCTAACTTTCGAACTAATACATATTTTTCAGTAAAACAACCTATTAAATTGTTTACTTTTTTGTTAATTGTATTATTGACACAGATATCATAAAAGAGCCATTATGAGAAGGAAAATAATATTACAGCATTTAAAAAAAATATTAAATTAAGTTCTCTTCATCTTACCTTACAGCTAGTGAGATCCAGAGGCTGGCCCGTCGTCGAGTCTAGTGAATCTGAAACAATTACCTCATTTAAATCATTTCAATTTGTCCTATTGCGTTATTTGTAACATATATTTTTATATACTTGATTATTCTTTTAAGAGAAATTCACATCCATAAGAGATACGAAAAAACTTTCATAAGAACCTTTATATATTTTTTGATATAAACAATTTCGGCATGAGCTCGTGGCTAAATATATACAGCCGCACAGGCCGATCTTCCGGGTTAAGCCGCGCTAGCCGAGATTCCTCCGTGTCTCGGAAAGCACGTAAAGCCGTTGTTCCAGGCTGTCATTTGTAGATCTTTTGACAGTCGTTACTGTTAGTCAGAAGCTCTAAAGTCTGACAACCAGTCTTACCATGGGGTATCGTATTACCCAGTTACAGTGTTGTGGAGGTCCGACAGGCAGTCGCTCCATGTATAATACTGATATCCAGCTGCATCTGGTTTGACTGGAAGCCGACCCCAATATAGTTGGGAAAAGGCAGGCAGATGATGATGTTGATGATGATGAAGAATTTCGGCAAATTTGAATAACTCTGTACATTTCTTTAATTATGTCTTGCGTTTGCCCACTATCTCTTCTGATGGTAAGCAAAGATGTGGTCGACGATGAAGCACGCTTGACTAGAAATAACATATTATACATCAAAATTGCGAAATATTTATAATCATCATCTGCCTAGCCTTTTCTCAACTATATTGTGGTCGGCTTCCAGTCAAACCAGATGCAGCTGGATATCAGTATTTTACATGGAGCGACTGCCTGTCGGACCTCCACAACCCAGTAACTGGGTAATACGATACCCCAGAACGAAATATTAATATTATAATGTACTAGCACTTTGCCCGCGACTTCGTCCGCGTGGGTTACGTACTTTCCTAATTCCCCCTTTTCACCCTCTTAAAGGTTAAATTTCCAAAAACCCCTTCTTAGTGCTCCCCTACATTATAATAGGAAGCCGTGTGCAAAATTTCACATTCCTAGCCCCAGTAGTTTCGGCTGTACGTTGATATGTCAGTCAGTCAGTTCTCCTTTTATATATACAGACAGAAGAAGATTAAAATCGCGAAATATTAATATATTATAATGTTTTATCGTCATACCTCTGTGCTGCAAACTATTTCGTGCGCTTGACCGTTGTTGTAACTTGTCCATGAGCAGGTGGTAGATCGCTGATATGTGGTCGAAACGGTCTTCTTGGATTGCCTGCACAAAATCATACATTACATTAGATTTTAAAGTATTTTGAGTCTAATCCACGTAATTGATTCCTGGCTAAGATTGTTGTTTTTGAAAAGTTCAAGTACGAATGTTGATTTTGATGAAAACAACTGCATGTTAAATTCAATGCCGGGATCTTGGGACTCTCATCACGTAACCGTGACCCTGGAACGTAATAGCCTTTTGTATTCGTACGGTGATGGATCACGCGGGATTTTAGTCAGTACGAGTCTGACAGTCCCTCCCGCCCCGCCCTGAGTAGGCTTATTTGATGAATTTACCACGATAAAAAAAATCAAAATCAATATTCCGAACCCGGAAACGTCATTATTTGCAAGAAATAAATCGTATTTTAACTAATCTATAGGTTGAATACTTCTAGCCTAGTCTTGGATAAGTTTTCAGCGTGTCTGAAACACCTATAGAAGAATTTCAAACAGCTCTAAGAATGTGCATCAAAAGTCAACTTCACTTAATTTACAAAGTTACTTAGGACGTAAGACCGAGCGAAGCGAGCAAGTAATTATTGACACCCCAACTCGGACCAGTATGGTTTTGTTTTTAAACTACCCAGTAACCGGAGCCCTGCTAAGCGGGACTCCGGTTACTTTTAAGGTATTAAATTAGGGATAGGAAACAAGAATAAGATAGAGACGTAATCGTTAAGTAGTAAATAAAATTCGAATAGTCCCCTTATTGTTACTGCCAGAAGAGCTATTTTCTTTTCTTTATTTATGAAACATGTTTCCAACAGGGTTCCACCTCCCTCACCTGTTCGATATGCTGGTGAGTCAGTCCCGGCAGTGTCAGCATGTGTGCTACCACGGTGTCCCGCTGCACGTCGTCGCTGCGCTCGGGACCTGACGCGTGACATGCGCACGCGCCGCCCCACGCGTCTGGAATCGATAGGACTTCTTATTGTCTGGCAGTTGGCTCCACAACACAGTAACTTGGTAGTTGTCCAATAACTTTACACGTGCTTGCGTCAAATCTGATACTTTTTAATTATAGCAAGCTTGTTTATGATGTTGGCAAAATGAATAATACACTTTTTTTTCTTTCTTTCATCTGCCTGCCTTTTCCCAACTATATTGGGGTCGGCTTCCAGTCAAACCAGATGCAGCTGAATATCAGTATTTTACATGGAGCGACTGCCTGTCGGACCTCCACAACCCAGAAACTGGGTAATACGATACCCCATGGTAAGACTGGTTGTCAGACTTTAGAGCTTCTGACTAACAGTAACGACTGTCAAAGATCTACAAATGACAGCCGGGACCAACGGCTTTGTGTGCTTTCCGAGGCACAGAGGAAACTCGCTATGAAAGATGGTCACCCATCCACAGACCAACCTCGGCAAGCGCGGGTTAACACGGAAGATCCTCCTGTGCGGCTGTATTTATTTAGCCACGAGCTCCTAA
Source organism: Agrotis puta (assembly GCA_943136025.2). Classification (NCBI taxonomy): domain Eukaryota; kingdom Metazoa; phylum Arthropoda; class Insecta; order Lepidoptera; family Noctuidae; genus Agrotis; species Agrotis puta. The sequence goes on along the minus strand of OW964195.2, from coordinate 578,381 downwards.
AGATTTTTTTCTTTCTTTTTTTTTTAAAACTTTGCCCCATACTAGGAATTTCTGTGTCGTGGGTGCGTTTATAAACATATACCCGGAACATCAACATCATTGTTTGGCAACAACTGCTTTTTTTAATAGGTTTATTTGACAGAAAAAATCTAAGAAGTCCGTCATATAAAATATCAAAAAAAAAAGTTTTTTATTTTTTTACATAAACTAAAATTGACGAAGATACGACACTTTTAAAATTGACAAAACGTTACTAGGTCAAGTTGTTACTTGCTTCTGACGTCACGAGCCACACTCTCGAATTTTGATGCGTTATATCTTTGTAAATATGCATTGATTTTACAAAAGAAAAAATACGTGTTTATTATTTTTTAAAAGGGTATGCAACTTTTAGTATGGACCTTGACATCTATTTTTTTTTTCTTTCGCCAGTGATTAAATTTTGGGCACAATTAGACCACCACCTAAGAAGTCCATAGAAAAAAAAAATTAAGTTTCTTAACCGTAAACCAACCAGAGATATGACGGTTTTAATTTTGTTCTAATCAGGAGTTATTTTTTGTAGGAATCCACAGATTTATTGATTTACTCCTGATTAGAACAAAATCGTTATATCTCTGGTTGGTTACGGTTTAGATTTTTTTTTATTATTTTTTACGAAGTTCTTAGGTTGCGGTCTACTAATGACCAACATTTCAATACTGGGGCCTGTAGAGGGCCAAAGCCTGCTGGGGTCGCTGGACCAAGGGATTACCGTGACCCTAGTACGTAAAGGGCTATTGAAGGACACCGTGGATTTTAGTCAGTACAAGTCTGACAGTCCCTCCCGCCCTGCCCTGGGTGGGAGGACTCATTTGATGATTTTACCACGATAAAAAAAAAAAATGATGCCATAAAGTTGCATAGCGCTTTGTAATTTATTGATATTGTCAACATGCCTACGTTTGCCTGTCTCCTATGGTCCCACGGAGTGGACTCACCATAATGTCCAGGTCCCGGTCCTGGCTGGTGTGCTGCCAGCCAGCGATGCCGGGCCACGCTGCGGAGGGACAGTCTCTTCTCGGGCTCCACCACCAGCATGTGACGGATGAGGTGCTCGCAGTCTGTGGGAGAGGAAGGATTAGCAAGAATAGCTAGGAAATGGAATTAATGAGGCTCGGAGAGAAAAAAAGTTTTCCAGGGTATCCTGATCGGACGGCGAGTAATGGGTAGCTTGCCGACGGATCAAGGAACAGGTCGCGATCGATACGTTCGGTAACCTGCTTAGACCATCCTGTGACTACAGCAGGCGTATGGCCTCATGGGACCCTTAGGTTTGCTGGCAACTAGCAGAAGAACACTACGCGCTATCGACCTGGGCCTGGTCCTTGATCGGACGGCGAGCTACCCATTACACACCGTTCGCATGCCTGCTCCTACAGTGATCGGAAATTTGCGACGTCAGACGCCCTGCGCATCTCTCGCGAAAGGTCGTGAGGAAGAGGATGTCCTCTTACACCCGTATTATTATTCCATTTATTTCAGGCATCAGTGGCTCATATAAAATATTCAGTCTCCTCTATCGCTAGCATTACTAAAAACTTATTTTACACTAGCTCCCGCGACTCCGTCCGTGCGGATATCGGTCTTCGCGTGGATGGTTTATTTCTACATTTTTGACTCCTTATATAGGAGTCGGGGAGGCGTGGCCCGCGTGTGCCTCAAACGGTTCAAGCCAAATCCAACTTTCGGCGCTACAGGTTACGGCGCTGAATCCACTGCGGGTAATGCAACGTGTGTTCGCGGTTCTACAGAACAACGTCTATGAATAAAACTGGAAAATAAGTTTTTTTTTCTACGTATTTTTCCAGGATAAAAAGTATCCTATGTTATGCCCAGGATAATAAGGTATAAATATACCAAGTTTCATCGAAATCGAACCGTTAGTTTGCACGTGATGCCTAAAAAAAATTTGACAGAAGAGAATAAGTCAGACAAAATTTATTTAATCACATATTTGGGTTTGGTATCGATCCAGCAACACCCCCGCTATTTATTTTTTCAGTATTTTCAATGTACAGAATTGACCCTTCTACAGATTTATTATATGTATAGATATGAAAGAATCGCCACTGACTACAGTTATTTAAACTTTATCCCCATGACAATAAAGTTAATTTCTGTACAACTCACCTTGCGACATAAAGTAAGGTATCCTAAACTTGCCGCTGAGCACGACGCTCCGCAGCTCATGCAGCGTGCTGCCGTCGAACGGCAGTGCACCGCAGACCAGGACGTACAGGACCACGCCGAGGGACTGGGGAGAAAAAAAAAACATTGAAACTCACATATACATACATATTTTGACAGGCCTGTTGGTCTAGTGGTTAGTGACCCTGACTGCTATGCCGGAGGTCGTGGGTTCGATTCCCATCCAGGACAAATGTTTGTGTGATGAGCACGATCATTTGTTCTGTGTCTGGGTGTAATTTATCTATAATATGTACGAGGGGCGTTCAATGTATTCTCGGTATGGGTATGTTAGAAAAAAAATACAACCTTGAAAAAAATATATATTTCAATAGAGTCTTCCATGATTTCAATACATTTGTTTGAACACGAAATAAGTTTTTCTATTACCTAAAAAAAATTTTTTCTTCTTGGCCCGAAAATGCTCATTTACAGCGGACTTGAGCTCATTATTGTCAACAAAGCTCTTTCCCTTGAGGTCTTTTTTTAAATTTGGGAATAAAAAGTAGTCACTGGAGGTCAGGCCCGGACTGTAGGGTGGGTGGTCAATTTCCTCAAACCCGCACTCTCGTACAGTAGCCTTGGAGAGCCGCGCAATGTGAACCGGTGCGTTGTCGTGAAAGAGCAACACAATCTTTGTCAGCTTTCCTCTTCTTTTTTCTTTTATTGCTTCTCTCAAATGGCGTAAAGTGGTTGAGTATTTTTCTGCGTTGATAGATTCACCTTTTATTGTGTACTGGATCAATAGTATTCCTTTAGAATCCCCGAAAACTGTGGCTATGATTTTGCCAGCGGATGGAGTGACTTTGAACTTCTTTGGAGGATCTGATCCCTTTTTGTGCCACTGCATAGACTCCTGTTTACTCTCGGGGTCATAGTGATGAACCCACGTTTCATCACCTGTAACTATCCTTTCGAAAACACTTGCTGAATCGTCGCCACTAAGCTCTAAAAACTTCTTAAAAGTGTCAACTCGCGCCTGCTTTTGAATCGCAATGAACATGCGCGGCACCCATTTTGCACTAACTTTTTTAAGGTTAAGATAATCATGTAGTATAGTATGAATAGTACCAACGGATAGCTTAGTTATTTCTCCCAACATCTTGATTTTTACTCGTGCATGTTCTAATACAAAATTTCGATAATTTTCATATTTTCTTCGGTAGCCGCCGAGATTGGTCCACCTGGGCGGGGATCATCCTCGATACATTCCCTGCCTCTTTTGAATTCACTTGACCACCTCTGTACGGTCGATAATGAAGAAGCAGAGTCTTGATAATCGGCTGCCATTTCTTAAGGATAGTTTTTTGAGATTTTCCTTGTTTGTTGAGGAATTTAATCACCGCACGATGTTCGATTTTCTTCAACATTGTCGCGTCAGTCATTTTCGTCGTCGCTGACTGGAGGTAGCAAACAAACTAATGTAGTTATCAACATGAAATTTTATATAAACCCACAATAATATCAAATCACCTCGATACCGAGAATACATTGAATGCCCCTCGTATGTATTTAGAAATACAAGTATGTTTATCAGTTGTCTAGTACCCATAACACAAGCTCTGCTTAGCTTGGGACTAGATGGCGCTGTGTGATAGTTGTGGAATATTTATTTATTTATTTATTTATACACAAACACCCAGACCCGGAACAACTACTTGTAGATCATACAAATATTTGTTCAATGAGGGAGTCGAACCCGCGACACGCTGTACAGCAATGGACCGCTCAGCCACTGGGCCAAACGTGCCGACATATTTTTTTTTTTGACGTGGCCTCTCGTAGCTCAACAACTCTAGAAGGTTGATGCTACTTAACCGGACAATTCTGTGGTGGCCGAAAATTACTTTAAGGCCCCCAGCCAGGGCTTACAAACTAGGTTCAATTAAATGAACGTCACTAAGGGCACCCCCTGTGGGGTTCAGGCCTAGGCTTATTGCGTCATTGAGGGGGGGGCAGCAAGGGTCAGGCTGGGTCGAATTATTATTTGGGGAATTTAAAATTTACCCTCTCGGGCGATTTATAATTGAAAATGTTAAAAATCAACGTCCAATGAGCGACTGTCTGTTATGTACAGACGTGTGTACGTAAGGCGCTGCACACTGTATGATTATTACGATCCATCGGAACTTTATTCATTCTTGAGCGAATCTTTATTTTTTAATTTCAAGTGACATAAAATGTTAACATTATGTTGTTATTTTGTATATTGCAACATTATTCTAAGGAGTTTTTCTCCCATTTAAATTGTATTCTTGCGGTGAGACTACTTATTAACATTTGAAATGATCGTGGAGGATTTTCACAGTCATATATGTCATAATTATTCAGAATTTTATTAATTATAAGGTTATTTCGACCCTGTCGTCCAATTTGCAACCATATATCAAAAATATCTCGTTTTTTCATTGTGTATCAATCTGATAGAAAACAAAAAAAAATGCATGAGCGGGGCAAACAGGAGCAAGAGATTTCAACTAAATTTCAAAGAATATTAACCGTAGAATGGTATAACAGTGATTTCCGGGTGTATACACATGTATACATTTTTAAAAGTCAACTCTAATAAAAAAAAAAAATATTTTTCAAGACTACCACAAAAACTTAATGTATTAAAAACATTCAATATAAAAAAGGCTCAAATCTACCCTCAACGTATGCTCGATGATATAACAAACAATAAAAATTACCACTTATAGCACTTTAAAAGACAAGAACACACCAGTTCGCATTCAGTAGTAAATCAGTATTAAACAATATCGCGCGTGCTAATACGCACAAACATGTTTTGGGACTTTCCCTGAGTTATGTGGTGTTGCTAACTTATTAATTTGGTCAAATATCGGTTATATACATAGATAACTGTGCAATGAAGGGAGTTTTAGGAACATTTAGAAAAATATTATTTTTGATTTAAGTTCCGCTAGATCTCGATTATAACACAGGGTGCGCTGGGGCGTTTTCGCTTATGTACACCCGGGTGTACGTAACGCGCCCGAGAGGTTAAAGCTACTTGCTGGGCTGCCTTCGGGGAGTAAAACGTGCCGACACGTGCATGCTGCCTATATCTAGGTAATGCTCACCCAAATATCAGCCTTAGGTCCATCATATTGTCTCCCCTCGAACAGTTCAGGGGCCGCGTACGGGGGACTGCCGCACCACGTGGCCAGAGGGGACCCCGCTGTGTACTCGTTGCTGAAGCCGAAGTCTGCTAGCTGCGGGGAGGGGATCAGTTGATAAGATTATATATAACTATGTACAGTCATGAGCAATAACATGTATACCCTTTTTTTATGTGGTAAAATCATTACATGAGCCCACCCAGGGCAGAGCGGGAGGGTCTGTCAGACTCGTACTGACTAAAATCCACGGTGTACTTCAATAAGCCTTTACGTACCGGGGTCACGTTAATTCGTGAGTCCCGCGACCAACATGTATACACTTAACAAAATTCAAACGCAAGTTACTCGTGAAATACTGGTTTCCACTTTGAAATCTATATATATAAAAGGAGAACTGACTGACTTACATATCAACGTACAGCCGAAACTACTGGGGCTAGGAATGTGAAATTTTGCACACGGCTTCCTATTATTATGTAGGGGAGCACTAAGAAGGGGTTTTTGGAAATTTAACTTTTAAGGGGGTGAAAAGGGGGAATTAGGAAAGTACGTAACCCACGCGGACGAAGTCGCGGGCAAAGTGCTAGTAAGACATATTTCGTAATAGTATGGCTTCCAAAATAGTAGTCTAATAAAAAAGCATAAGTTTAATCAATATGGTAGCAGAACATCGCTTTTGAATACTGCTCAATGTATACATACTATTGCTCGTAACTGTACAGACGTCAGCACATCAAGCTACCGCAATGTGTCAAATTTCTTTAATAGATTTTCAACCTTATCACAATAGTGGAAGGTTAATGTTCAATTGGTAAAATTTGACAGATTGGGGTATGTTGACCTGCTGGCGTCTGTACATAGGTTTTTTTTTTTTAAAGAACCACCAAGCTATTAACTAGTTAATAATGATACCCCATATCCCATGGTAAGACTGGTTGTCAGATAATGAGCTTCTGACTAACAGTAACGACTGTCAAAGATCTACAAATGACAGCCGGGACCAACGGCTTTACGTGCTTTCTGAGGCACGGAGGAAACTCGCTATGACAGATGGTCACCCATCCACAGACCAACCTCGGTAAGCGCGGCTTGACCTGGAAGATCGGCCTGTGCGGCTGTAATTATTTAGCCACGAGCTCCTCTCGCTCACGAGTTTGATGTGCACATTCTTACTATAACTAATGTCGTTATGATCACTAAATTTCAGATGTATCTTTCAGCTGAAGCGTTAAGGAATGTCTTAGTGAAAGTTTTGTATCAGGTAGCAATTAATACTTTTATTAGTTTTCTTCGGAATTCATCGGCCGTGAAATTAATATTTTTTAAGTAGCAACATTGAAAAATTATTAGTTTTTGATACCCAACGTTTAACATGATTTTAATCATGCTTAGGTTAAAACTACAGCGATCCACATGCTTTTTTTTACGTTTTAAAATCATCAAATGTGTCCTCCCACCCAAGGCAAGACGGAAGTGACCGTCAGACTCGTACTGACTAAAATCCACAGTGTTCCTTCAATAGCCCTTTACGTTCCAGGGTCACGGTTACTTGATAAGCAGTCCCGCGACCCACGAACGTACAGTAGAGTCTCAGTAATAGGGTCCCGGGTACGAAATCCAAAAAAGCAACTGCCTATCTGCCCTCCTCAACCCAGGGTCTATATTTCGGGTCGACGGCGCGTCGTGTTCCACGCGGGCTACAAAGAGCTGGCAGCAAAATGATGGGAGGCCCTTAGAGAGCCAAAGCCTGCCGGGGTCGCGAAACTACCGGGTAACCGTGACTCCAGAACGTAAAGGGCTATTGAAGGACACCGTGGATTGCAGTCAGTACAAGTCTGACAGTCCATCCCGTCCTGCCCTGAGTGGGAGGACCCATTTGATGGTAATACCACGTTAAAAAAAAGGCCTAAATTTCCCCAACTCACCTTAATATGGTCGCGGGACTTATGATTTACCGTGACCCCAGAACGTAAAGGGCTATTGAAGGACCCAGTGGATTGTAGTCGGTACAAGTCTGACAGTACATCCCATCCTGCCCCGGGTGAGAGGACCCATGGTAATACCACGTTGAAAAAAAAAAGGCCCAAATTTCCCCAACTCACCTTAATATTCATATTCTTATCCAGCAACAAGTTTTCTGCCTTCAAATCCCGGTGGACCACTCCATTGGCGTGGCAGTACCCCACGGCTGCCACCATTTGTGCGAACGCCCGCGCCGCTTCGGGCTCTGTCATACGACCTCGTGATACTAAATGGTCTGGAAGAAGATGATAGAAGATGAGACATATTGAAATGAAATGATGTTTATTTATGCAATTCGGTTATATCAAAACTTTTACACGTCTTTTTATAAAACTAGGAGGGGCCGGTGTTGTACCTGACTTCTCTGAGAAGAAACAGCCGAAACAAACTCAGAGGTCACAGTCTCTTTTGAAGTCCAGACATTATAATATGTAGATCAGGCTATACGAAGACCATGCAGGTCAGTGTCTGAGATGGTCTTTTGAAGAAAGAACCACACAGATTTGAGTAGACCTGTCCAGTCAGTGCAAGCATTTGTCAGTTATCGTGTAGCTCGACTCATAACTCGAGGAGTTCTAGAGGAGGATTAGGAAGAAGGCACCGAAGAGTAGAGACGGTGTTTGTCTACGGTAGAATAGACAAAATAACGGAACGTAGGAAAATGTTTACTGTTTTGAAGTTGTTGCTTCTGTATACAACCAATAACACTAATATTGTAAAGCTGTAGAGTTTGTTATGTTGATCGAGCTAATCTCTGAAACTACTGGTTCGAATTGACAAATTATATTGTCATAGTCCGACGCATTTTCTTTAAACGTAAGTTTACGGCACGGTTAGCGCAGTGGCTGAGCAATTGGACTGCTGCGCTGCGTGTCGTGGGTTCGATTCCCGCACGGAGCAAATATTTGTATGATCTACAAGTAGTTGCTTCGGGTCTGGGAGTTAATGTTTGTGAATTTATATGTTTGTAAACGCACCCACGATACAGGAGAAATTCCTAGTGTGGGGCAATGTTTAAAAAAAAGAATTTTATTATATTAATAAAAATAATAATGAATTAACGGGATAACATTTAAAATTACTTAAAATAAAATTAACTATAGAAATATAAAATACTATCCAGAAGACGCGCATTCAAATCCCTCCCCTCGCAACTGAATTTTCCTTTCCTTAAAATTATCTTTGTAATACGCGTCGCATGCAGTAATGCGTTTAAAAAAAATTAATCTTGGACTTACCGAAAATTTCTCCATTAGGAGCATATTCTGTTACTAAATATATTGTGTGGCTGCTCTCCATAACCTGAAAAATATTAAAGACGTGTTATAACAATCGAATAATCTAGATGTTTTTTAGAATTTCCTTACACATTCCTCAATATTTTATTTGCCTGTCGTCGTCTCCGTGTGTTACTGTGTAACTGCGGGGTGCCAATTGAAAACCAGCGCTGGGTGTCTTTCACCCAGCTAATGCTGAGTTGGTAAACCTTTTGGTGTGGACAGTATGCTGGTTACTGTTGGTCTAGTAGTTAGTGACCCTGACTGCTATGCCGGAGGTCAGGGTGTAATTTATCTATAATATGTATGTATTTAGAAATATATAAGTATGTTTATCAGTTGTCTAGTACCCATAACACAAGCTCTGCTTAGCTTTTTTTTTTTTTTGCGTGGTAAAATCATCAAATGAGTCCTCCCACCCAGGGCAGGGCGGGAGGGACTGTCAGACTTGTACTGACTAAAATCCACGGTGTCCTTCACGAGCCCTTTACGTACCGGGGTTACGGTGATGGGTAAGACCCGCGACCCCGGCAGGCTCTGGCCCTCTACAGGCCCCGTCAGTTAAGCTCTGCTTAGCTTGGGACTAGATGGCGTTGTGTGATAGTTGTGGAATAATTGTTAATTTTATTTAACTTCTTACTGTATTTTTGCTAATCAAAAAAGCAGCCCCGGAACATTCCAGACCCCAGAATTAGTTATTTTGAGTTACCTCGCTGAATGGCAATTGCCAGTCTCTGCACCGAAAACAATCCGGCGCTTTCGTCCAACTCTCTGGTCTTAAGTCGCTGACCAATTTCCCAATAAAATTAGGGTTTCTTACCTGATACAATCGTACTATATGTGGATGCCTTAGTTTCTTCATTATAGCAATTTCTCTGAAAGTCTTTTTCAAATTATCTTCATCTAAACGTGATTTGTCTATTATTTTTATTGCTACCTGAAAACAGAGAAAAAAAACTTTTTAAATCATTAGTTTTTACAGTTTAAAATTCGCTGACATCATCGTGAAGACCCAGAACCTTCGAAGACATAATGTGACACTTACCAACCAGCACTTTTTTTTATCGTGGTAAAATCATCAAATGAGTCCTCCCACCCATACTGTCAGACTTGTACTGACTAAAATCCACGGTGTCCTTCACTAGCCCTTTACGTACCGGGGTCACGGTAAGTCGTAAGTCTCGCGACCCCGGCAGGCTTTGGCCCTCTTCAGGCCCCGTCACTATGCTGACACTCCTTGAGGCGCGCGTGGAACACAACGCGCCGTCGACCCGGGCATGGTCTATGGCCGTCCATTACTCGCCGCCCGCATGCCCGCGTACGCGTGCGCGTACGGTGGCCGGAGATCGTCTTGCGACCAACCCGCACTGGGCCAAAGTTGTGGAATACAGCCCACTTCCCACAGAGAGAGAGCTGTATCCCAGCAATGGGAAACATTATCATTGTTAGTGCGATCTCAGTCAATGGATTTACATTCATCATCATCTACCTGCCTTTTCCCAACTATGTTGTGGTCTTCTTCCAGTCTAACTGGATGCAGCTGAATATCAGTATGTTACGAATGACTATCTGACCTCCAAAAATTAGAATCGGTGTTAAAAAATCGTTTGGTAAGACTGGTTGTCTCTTTTCAAGTTTTTTTGAATTGGTATTGCATATCTATGCACTGTTTACTCAATCAAACGACATAATTACACGCCTGGACCCTCTAAAAAGTGTAAAATAAAAAACTTTTATATAGCAAAATTACAATTGGGCAAGTAGTTAGTCCAATAGCCAGGCCCCCTTTTAGTATTAGTCCAGAGGCACATATAGTAACTGTCAGCCCCTTCAAGTCTTCCCAGTCCCCAGTTTTTTTTAATCATCTAATTCGTCCTCCCACCCCAGCTTGAGCAGAAGGAACTGTCATACTCGTACTGACTAAAATCCACAGTGTTTCTTCAAAAGCCCTTTACGTTTTATGGTTTATAGAAAACACAAATTAAGGTCCCATTTTGTCGCACTGTGGTCCCATCCACCTCCCCCATACCGCGAATGCTAACGATGCTCAACGCGCTCGTGGAGACCAACTCTGGATCGGACTGGTTTGCTGATGAATGGAAGACGAACATATTAGAATGTCTGCGGTTCCGTGAGGAGACAAAATGAAAGGACCTGGTTAGACAGTCCCGCGACGAAAAACGCGACCCTATCTCTAAAAAAACTGATCCTAATCGGACGGCGAGCTGAACTTCTCCCTTAGGGGCCTTTGCTACATAACAAAATGACTTGCAAACGCTCTGGGTACTCCTTGTGATAGCACGAAACGTGATAACAAATCGGATACATAATATAATCTTTTCGATAACAATTATATAACTTTATACATTTTATATTTATTTTATTTGAACGTAATATAAAAATGGTGACACATAACTTCACGAGACAGTCACAAGACTGATTTATATAATGTAATAACATCACACTTTTAACACTCTCACTGCCAGCAATATATAGTATGGTTCCAGTTCAGCAAGCCATGGAGTCCGCCGGCGGGTGCCAACAAATCTGTTGTGGTAGGCCGTCATTTAAAATGAAAAAATATTACAGCAGGCCATGGGGTCCGCCAGTAACTAGTTAATAATGCTTTGAGCACGCCGTGGGATCCGCTGTGACCCCCTAAATTCAAACTGATTTTTGTAGTACTGGCCTGCTAATAAGAAAAAAAAAAGGTCTAGTATTGGCATCCGCATACAGTGAGCTACATGTTGAAAAAAAATCAAGTCAATCAGAAGCAGCAAATTCTAGAAAATTACAAGCGGCTTAACGGACAAAATGTTTTGGGGGCGGCTGGCGACACCCACGGCCTGCTGTTAATGTTTCTTTAAAATAAAAACCGGCCAAGAGCGTGTCAGGCCACGCTCAGTGTAGGGTTCCGTAGTTTCCCGTCCGTTACAATAAGTGTTAACAAATAGCCTTTTTTTAAACTTGTGTGTTAAAAAAAGGTTATTTGTTACGTTGACATTTTGAACTTTGATAAAAAGGGTACCCTAAAAACGGGCCCACAAAGGACGGTGATAACTAAAAAAAGAGTTATAGATTCCAACCGCACATGGAAAGTTCGAGAAAATGTTGTCTATTTGAGTCCCACCACGAGTAGTGGGTAGGGGTTGTAGCATGGAGTGATAACCGGCGTCATTTAGTAATTTAAATACTGCAGTATTACTGTTACTAAGGTAGTCTTCGTTAAAATCTCCAAATATAATGCAAGAACTATTATGCGACAATAAATTATTTATAAAATCCACTGCGACGCTGTTGGGGCATTTGCAGGATCTATATAAGGCTACTATTTTTACATTATTCACTACAAAAGATAAAGCTAAAGCGGTGGCAAAACCAATGGCAAATAGCCCACACTCAATGCTATTATTTGGTTGACGTTGGATACTAGGAAATTGTATTTTATTATTATCCAAGTATGGGAATAGTGCGTTAACGTAAACGTGCTGCGAATGACTTAAACTATTATATAAACTATCATAAACCCGTAATATTCCATTGATGTAATAAATGCAAATCCAATGCCCCACAAACCCGACTTCTCCGCCATATATAATTTGTAAATGAGACTCTTCTTGAGGCACAGGCTCTATTAATTCCGGATAAAGGAAAAGAGACACTTCTCTAGGCTGAAACGATGTGTGTTGGGCTAACAAATCATGAAAGGCGCGCACGACGTCGTCCTCAACATGATTATTACTGTTCAAAATATACGAGAACATTTTAATACCGGACAATAAGTAAGTAATTATAAACAAGTGTTCAACTATACTGTATAGGCAACACTATGTATTTTAACAAACTAGTCTACTTCAAACCGGAATTAGCTGGTGTACGTATCAAGTAACTGCGTTACATACAAAATAAATATGATCAATATCCCCAAAAGAAGTTAATTTTACCTGTGGCATCGCACAACACTACGCCCAGGCGCCAGCGGGGCGACAGCCGCGGCGCGGGGCGAGAGGAGGCGACGAGGCTCAGTCGGCCGGCGCCAGCGCCAGTGCGCACCGAAACACCATCGAAGCCGCCCGTTACTACTTTTCCCTCGCGACCGCGTCAACGGGTCGAGTCGTAATCGTAACCCATTCGCTTAGCTTTATATTCAACCGGTGCATCATAATTACCTATTGTAAAAGTCCCTATTCAATACATTGTAATCCCTAGTCTCAACCGTTTCATTCGATATCACCCAAAGTGGTGACCCGCGACGATTAGTAGGCAAGTAATAATAACCGACCACGCCACGAGTCACGTAACATAATGTCGAAGGAAGATTTTCAAGATTGCAACGCGGGCGCGGCGTCTGTCGACCGCGTCGCCGTCAAGCTGCCGCCATTTTGGGCCGACGATCCGGAAGTGTGGTTTTCGCAAGTAGAAGCCCAATTCGAAACTTCTGGAATCACAACGGACAGCACGAAATTCAATTTGGTAATACAGCAACTCGAACATAACTACGCCAAGGAGGTACGTGACATTATTCTACATCCACCTTCTACCGGAAAATATAACAAGGTAAAAACTGAATTAATTAAGCGACTATCCATGTCCCGAGATCAAGGCATTCAACAGGCACTTTATTCAGAGGAACTTGGAGATCGTAAGCCCTCCCAATTTTTACGAGCGCTACGATTGCTCGCCGGATCGGATGTGCAGGACGAATTTTTATTTAGCATATGGTCGGGCCGCCTACCTACACAAGTTAAGGCAATTTTAGCCTCGCAGAGGAGTTTGAATTTAGATGAAGCAGCCGACATGGCCGACAAAATTTGTGAAGTGATGTCGATAAACACGCAACATGTAGCCAGTACTAGTAAAAATAATGCCTCGTGCTTGAACTCAAATAATTTTGATGAAATTTTACAGAAAGTAGAAGAACGCGTCATGGCGTGCATACAAAATGGCGTCGTGCAACAATTAGCGAAACTGAGCATGGAGCCACGTGGTCGCGCACGACAAAGAAGTGGTAATACCAATCCTAGAAATCGATCTCGGAGCCGCCGTCGATCAGATTCTCAGAGCCGGACTCCAGGTATATGCTGGTATCATGATATTTTTGGTGGAAAAGCACGCAAGTGCACCGCGCCATGCCATTTTAAAGCGGGAAACGCTCCCGACAGTCAATAGAAGCGGCGTCTGACTGTCTGCAATCCACCAGCCGCCTATTTGTTTCTGACAGGAAAATCAAGGTTCAATTTTTAATAGACACTGGTTCGGATCTGTGCGTACTACCTAGAACATTCCTGAAATCGCACGCTAAGCCCACAGAGTACCGCTTAGTGGCCGCAAACGGCACTGTCATACGAACGTATGGTTGTTTAAAGTTGCACCTGGACCTGGGACTGCGCCGAGACTTCGCCTGGAATTTCGTGGTTGCGGACGTGGACAAGCCAATAATAGGCGCTGATTTTATGTCATTTTATAACTTACTCGTTGATTGCAGAAACAAGCGGTTACTGGATGGTGTCACTGACCTCTCTACACCGGGGCAGCCAACAACGGTTCAATGCCAGAGCATCAAGGCTATCTCCGGCACCACTGAATACCACGTGCTGCTCTCTCGGTACCCAACTTTAACTAAACCTGCTGGCATCCTAAAGGAGGTAAAACATTCAACTATTCATTATATCCACACCACGCCTGGACCGCCTGTCTTCTGCAGGCCACGCCGACTCGCACCCGACCGTTTGAAAATAGCTAAACAACAATTTGAAGAAATGATATCTGATGGTACCGCTCGCAGATCTGATTCACCCTGGGCCTCAGCGCTGCACCTGGCTCCGAAAAAGGATGGATGGAGACCCTGTGGCGATTACCGAGCTCTAAATTCTCGCACGATTCCTGATCGGTACCCCATCAGACACATAGAAGATTATTCCTTGATGTTAGACGGTAGTTCTATTTATTCAACGCTGGATTTAGTCAAAGCTTATAACCAGATACCGGTTTTCCAAGAGGACATTCAGAAAACCGCGATTACGACTCCTTTCGGCCTATTTGAGTTCCCCTATATGTCATTTGGGTTAAGGAACGCAGCCCAATCATTTCAACGTTTCCTAGACGAAGTGTTGCGAGGTCTAGACTTTTGTTTTTCATATATTGATGATATTTTAGTTTTCTCCAGGAGCAAAGCAGAACACCTGGAACACCTGGAAAAACTTTTTGAACGTCTCAGCCAATATGGAATTCTTTTGAATGAAAGCAAGTGTTCTTTTGGTCAAGACGAGGTCACATTCCTCGGATACAGTGTGTCTGCCAAAGGTACACGTCCTCTGGACAACAAGATCAAAGCAATTCAGGATTTTCCGCTTCCAAAAACTGCCAAAGGCCTACGTCGTTTCTTGGGCATGCTAAATTTTTATAGACGTTTCTTACCTCATGCTGCTGAAGCACAAGCGCCTCTGCACGATATGTTGTCTGGTCCACTCATCAAAGGCTCAACAGCCCTGACCTGGACCAAGGAACAAGCCACTGCGTTTGAGAATTGTAAAACCCAGCTATGCAATGCAACCATGCTTTCTCACCCAGTTCATGACGCACCACTCGCTTTAACTACTGACGCCTCTAACACTGCAATGGGAGCTGTCTTGCAGCAAGAAATCAACGGTGAATGGCAACCACTCGCTTTCTTTTCACAAAAACTGTCCAAACCACAAATAAAGTACAGCGCTTATGACAGGGAGTTGCTCGCCATCTATGAAAGTGTAAAACATTTTAAACATATGCTTGAAGGCCGACATTTTGTCATTTTCACAGATCACAAGCCCATCACCTACGCATTTCAACAGAAGGACCGCAAGTGCAGTCCTCGCCAGTTCAACCACCTAGACTTCATCTCGCAATTCACTACGGATATCCGGCACATCTCAGGTCAAGATAACCTGACTGCCGATACCCTCTCCAGAATTGAAGCCATCTCTACCCTCGACCTGTCTACTTTGGTACAAGCACAGAAAAAGGACAAGGAACTGAAGAACCTACTAGAAGGGAGTACTTCTTTAACCTTACGTCTGGTTCCAATCCCAGGTACGAATTTTGAATTATTTTGTGACGTCACACAAACCAAGCCACGACCTTTTGTCCCGAGAGATCACCGAAAGACTATTTTCGACCAGCTACATGGTTTGAGCCATCCTGGGGCAACCGCTACAACAAAACTAGTCACTGAGAGGTTTGTCTGGCCCTCCGTGCGGAAGGACTGCCGTGCCTGGGTTCGAACCTGTGAAGATTGTCAGCGCAGTAAAGTTCAGCGTCATACATCTGCACCACTTGGACACTTTAACCTCACTGGCACCAGATTTTCCCACATCCACATCGATCTAGTAGGACCTCTTCCACCGTCGAAAGGCTTCAGATACTGTTTAACAGCAATCGACAGATACACCAGGTGGCCAGAAGTTACCCCGCTCGAGAATATGACTGCTGACACTGTCGCCAAAGCTTTCTTCGAAACCTGGATCGCTCGGTTTGGCTGTCCTGAAACCATAACAACTGATCAAGGGCGTCAATTCACTTCCCAGATTTTCAAGGCACTGAGTGAGCTGTGTGGTGCTCAACTGCGGCACACGACGGCTTACCACCCACAAGCCAATGGCATGGTGGAAAGGCTGCACCGAACGTTGAAAGCTGCCATCATGTCACACAACACTGCTTGCTGGTCTGATGTGCTGCCTACCATCTTACTCGGCATGAGGGCATCATGGAAAGAAGACCTACAGTGCTCGGCTGCTGAGCTAGTGTATGGTGAGACCTTGAGGATGCCTGGTGAGTTCTTCCATTCTAAGTCTAACACTCGATTACCGCCAGAAGACTTCATACACGACCTCAGACAACACATCTCTCGCATCAGACCTACACCTGCATCAAGGCATGGCACTAAGGCGATTTTTATTCATAAAGACCTAAAAGGCTCTGACTTCGTTTTTCTCCGCAAAGACGCTCTTCGAGGATCCCTGGAGGCACCATACACTGGCCCACACAAAGTCGCAGCAAAGACGGAAAAAACGATCACTATTCTCCTAAACAGAGGACCCGTGACTGTGTCCATAGACAGAGTTAAACCAGCCTACATATTGGCCGGAGACGAGGAGGACGCACACCAAGCAAAGACCCGCGACGACCCACCGATTAGGGTTACTCGTTCGGGACGTCACGTTAATTTTCCTAATAAATTCCAGGCTGGACCTTGATTCTCCCAGGGGGGTGATGTGGCATCGCACAACACTACGCCCAGGCGCCAGCGGGGCGACAGCCGCGGCGCGGGGCGAGAGGAGGCGACGAGGCTCAGTCGGCCGGCGCCAGCGCCAGTGCGCACCGAAACACCATCGAAGCCGCCCGTTACTACTTTTCCCTCGCGACCGCGTCAACGGGTCGAGTCGTAATCGTAACCCATTCGCTTAGCTTTATATTCAACCGGTGCATCATAATTACCTATTGTAAAAGTCCCTATTCAATACATTGTAATCCCTAGTCTCAACCGTTTCATTCGATATCACCCAAATACCCAAAACCTAATTTATAACCAAAACTTCGACGACTATCAACCACTTTTGTCCCCGTACAAGTTAAAAAATAAAACCCTCAATA
The DNA here is from genome assembly GCA_943136025.2 of Agrotis puta. NCBI lineage: Eukaryota > Metazoa > Arthropoda > Insecta > Lepidoptera > Noctuidae > Agrotis > Agrotis puta. Next base: position 561,103 of record OW964195.2, on the reverse strand, counting down.
TAAATTTGAAAAGACACAATAACAATTTCCCACAAACCTTTATCAAATAGCTATTTTATTTTAATCGAAAAGAGTAAGTAGTTCAGGTAGCGATTATGCACTCTAAGAACATATATTTTAAGTAGTAGCAAATTTTTACCACAGGTAGGTCATGAAAGCACGAAGACATCGACTTTTAAAATTGACGTCATTACGCAACGCCATCTATCGAACCATTTATGAACTGGTTTTTACCTTAACATTTTATGCGTTTGATAACTTTGGAATGCGCGAACCGATTTCAATAATTCTTTTTTTGTTTGAAAGAAGATACGTTCAGAATAATGAAATACATAAACGAAGTTAAAAAAAATGCTTGTATATATGATTAAATAATTGATTATACTACAAACTTAGTCCAGGAATTTTGTACCACCTTCTTGTTTTTTTTGCACAAAAACTGTTCTTTCCATCAAGTTCAAAATAATTTTCCTAGAAAGTCCTTATAAAGTTCTACTTTCCAGATTTTTTTCATATTTTCTAAACTTATGGTTCAAAAGTTAGAGGGGGGGGGACACATTGTTTTTGACTTTAGGAGCGATTATTTCCGAAACTATTGACATCATCAAAAAATGATCTTAGTAAACCCCTATTCATTTTTAAATACCTATCCAACGATATATCACACATTAGGGTTGAAATTAAAAAAAAAAATCACTTTCTATTTTACATATAGGGGGGCTACCCTAAAAAAACATTTTTTTCCAATTTTTATTTTTGCACTTTGTCGGCGTGATTGATATACATATTGGTACCAAATTTCAGCTTTCTAGTGCTAACGGTCACAGAGATTAAGCGAGGACGGACAGACAGACAGACAGACAGACAGACATGGCGAAACTATAAGGGTTCCTAGTTAACTACGGAACCCTAAAAACGGCCCTTTGCACTCAAAAACTTGGGGCCCGCTAGCGGATCCCATGGCAGTGAGTGTTAATATCACACTTGTAATAGTAGGAACACTCACAATTGAGTTAGATTATCAAAAAATATTTAAAACATATTTTTTCTTTTGTTACGTAAACCAAAATTGACGAAGATACGACACTTTTAAAATCGCCAATACGTCACAAGCAAGTACAGTTTTATATTCGTTTGTGACGTCACAAGCCAATACCACTTTGCCCGACCTTGCAATCAAACGCGGGACCTCATGTTCGGCAGTTGTTGCAATCACTAAACCAAGAAGAGGAAATAACAATTGGTAAAGTGTGTTGCATGTTCAATTCCCGCACGAAAAAAATATTTGTATGACAAATAGTTGTTCCGGGTCTGAGTGTTTGTGTATGTGGGTTTATATGTTTGTAAACGCACCCACGATACAGGAGAAATTCCTAGTGTGTGGTAAAGTTTATTTAAAAAATAATTAAAACTGGCCACAACTGGTTAACAGAAAACCACTTTTTCTAAGTATTGTATTACCTATTTACTAGAGTATTCGTTCCGGAACAGGCCAGGCTTTTTTAGGCCTGGTTAAATCATCAAATGAGTCCTCCCGCCCCGAGTGGAGAGGAAGGGACTGTACATTCAATTGCTCTTTGGTTTTCAGGGTCACGATCCCGCGAACCCGGCAACCGTTGCGACCCGAGCCTGGTCCTTGATCGGACGTCGAGCTACCTATTAATCGCTCTCCACACGCCTGCGCTCGTTCCGGTACCCAGTATCAAAGATTTGAGGATATCAGGCATGCTGGTAAACATTGAAACAGTTTCAATCTATCACATTGTCATTTTATAATTAGGCTACAGGCACTTTTGAATTATGGTGCTACAGTCTCAGTGACAATACATGCCCAATGCAAGCGCAGGCATGCGGTCGGCGAGTAATGAGTGACTCCCCGTATGATCATGAACCATGTGCCCGGGTCGACTGCACGTGTTCCACGCGATCTTCAAAGAGCTGTCAGCAAGACGGGGCCCCATAGAGTTTTCAGTACTGAATATGGCCTTGAACTGTAAGGTCGTGACGCGAGAACTATAACAATACATCGAAATATATTATGGACGCGTTAAGATAAGGATCAAGGAAGCTGCACTGACTTTTAGCACAACATTTAAAAAAAAATACCGAGGAGCTCGTGGCTTAATGATTACCCATGGGTGACCATCTGTCATAGCGAGTATGCTCCGTGCCTCAGAAAGCACGTAAAGCTGTTGGTCCCGGCTCTTATTTGTAGATCTTTGATAGTCGTTACTTAAGTCAGAAGCTTTAAAGTCTGCCAACCAGTCTTACCATGGGGTATCGTATTACCCAGTAACTGGGTTGTGCAGGATAGGCAGTCGCTCCATGTTAAACACTGATTTTATTCAGCTGCATCTGTTTCGACTGGAAGCCGACCCCAATATAGTTGGGAAAAGGCTAAGCAGATGATATTTAAAAAGATATTCCACGACAATACGAAACTAAAAACCTTTCACAAACAATTGAAATACGATATACGTTTTGAAAATCGCGTGTTTGTAGTTAGGAAGGTAACGTCAGCGCGGCGTACCGAGGCCGTATTGTCAAGGATTTTGAATAAAACCTTGTACGAAGGTACTGGCCCTGGCTCTATGGGTGGAGGAATTCCGCCTTCGTGTGATAGAGGTGATGAACGACAAGGATAGGTGATTATCTATGGAGTTTCTTGCCCATTCTCCACGGAGATCTAAATTGGTGCTCTACACGATAACTGATAAATGCTTGCGCTGACTGGACAGGTCCACTCAAATATCTATGGTTCTTTCTTCCAAATACCATCTTCGACATTAACCTTCATGATCCTCATATTAATTGACCAATATAACTTTAAAAGAGACAGTGACCTCTGAGTTTGTTTCGGCTGTTTCTTTTCAGAGAAGTCAGGTACGAAACACCGGCCTCATCTTGTTTGTAAAAAGACGTCATGTGACCTACTTGCAAAAATAAATGTCAATTCATTATGTATTGTTACCTCATTGGACCCCAACTGGCGGTAAACGACAATGCGGCAGACCCAGATAGAGATGATGGGATGAGCTAGACTCACTCTTAAAGGATTGCGAAAGGTGGAAAGAGGAAAGGAAGATTGGCCTTGTAGTGAAACGACATAGGCTCATAATAATAATGTCTTGTCTACTGGTACTGTATGTCCATTTGGCACCGTGACGGACACTGGTTCTTCCTAGTCAGTTGAGCTAAACATGGCCCTTCTTCAAGTGGGGAAAGTTCATGAGAATTTTCGCGAGTTTCAGACACAATGAACTACAAAAAATACAAAGCCGTACTTTTTTCTAAACCTAGTTTCCATCATCATCGGCTGAATGCTGTAATTTTCCAGACAAGGACAACCTCTTTCACACAAAACTTCATGGAAAATTACGAGACAAGAAATTAAAAAGTATAGGAGTCAACGACTCTCCTTGCGCACAACCTTGGTGGCACAAAAAGCCTTCTAAGGCCGATAGCTTTTTATAAGACTAAACTGTTTAATTGTATAGAGTAGCTCGTGGCTAAATAATAGCAGCCAAAAAGGCTAATCTTTCACTGAAGCCACCCTTACCCAGGCTATGGATAGGTGGGTTACTATCTAGCACAGCGAGCTTATAGTCTTTAGTCCCGGCTATCATTTGTAGATCTTTGACAGTCGTTACTGTTAGTCAGATGCGCGAAATAACAACAAGGGGTATCGTATTATCCAGTTCCTAGGTAATGGAGGTTAGATGATCATTCCATGTAAAATACTGATATTCAGCTGCATTCAGTTCGACAAGAGCTGACCCGAACGTAGTTGGGAAAATATTAGGTAGGCGATGATGACTTTTTAATCCTATAACTAGCGATTGCCCACGGCTTCGATTCTGTAGACGTCTCCTATAGAAATACCTTCTTCATACAATTGGTGTTTTCTCAAGTCTTTGATTGTTTACACCATGACACCCTTTTACTAACTGTAAACTTAAAATACGTCAATATGGTGTTTTAAATGATTTGTATTAGATTTTCATTTGATTATTAGATGATTATTGATGTAAATTGTGCGAAATCATCTAGGTTACCTTTGCCAGATTGGTGTACCTCAAGGTTCAATACTGGGCCCGACTTTAACCAGATACCATCATATCAAAAGCCACTTTTTCAAAGACAGTACCGAAAAACGTCCGCCTTATCTAGCCTCTTTCTAGCATAATCTAATAAGCCTTTTCTCAATGATATTTGGATCAATTTCCAACTTAACCGGATGAGTGGTTTTGACCAGTATTTAACATAGAGCGATTGTTTAAATCTGACATCCACAGCCCAGTTATTGGATAGCACGATAGCCAGACTTGGGAATGAATTACAGGAGAACTGCTGGTATAAATCAACCACAGAATCCATGGTCAATAGTGAGTTACTTTAAACGCTTACTGCTATTATAAATAAGGATGGATGGATGGATGTTTGTTACTCTTTCACACAAGCGGGTTGGGATTGGACATTCATATAGTTAGGTACTCATAACCGAGTTCAAAACACTACCTTCTATCTTGGTAATACGAATGAATGGGACTTTTATAGAACCTAAGCGGGCAACGCAGGACTGTCTCCGTCAGAAAACCGTGACCCTGGAATGTAAAGGGCTATTGAAGGATCACCGTGAATTTTAGTCAGTACGAGGCGCAAAACAGCTGGCTCAGCTAGTCATACATAATCGTTAACGATTTGTTCAGTAAACATTTCCATTATTACATAACTCTTACATAAGTTGGAAGCCTTATGAAATTATTTGTTTTGTTATGTACCCTGTAAGGGTGGAGTAAAAGCCTTTGTATTGACCCTTTTTTATGGCTTTGAAGCACGTGTCTAAATAATAACAGTCGCACAGTTTAATCTTCTGGTTTAAGATGCGCTAACCAAGGTTAGTCTGTGGATGGGTGACCATCTATCACAGCGAGTTTCCTCCATGGGTCAGATAGCAGGTTAATCCGTTGGTTTCGGTTTATCATTTGTAGATCTTTGGCAGTCGTTACTGTTAGTCAGAAGCTCGAAAGTCTGACAACCAGTCTTACCATGTGTTATCGTATTCCCTGCTGTCATTAGAAAATGTTTGACGGTAGATATAGGTAGACATTAGCCCGAAAGTCCAACATCCATGGGCAACCCAGTGTTATCCAGTATAAACTGGGTTGTGGAGGTCAGATAGGCAGTCGCTCCATGTAACATACTGGTTTCAGCTGCATCCAGTTCGATTGGAAGCAGACCACAACATATATGGAAAAGACTATGCAGATGCATGTAGCGGAGATGAGAATGTTAAGATGGATGTATGGAGTGAAAAGAATGGATAAAGTAAGAAATGAGTTTATAAGGGGAAGTTTGAAAGTGGCGCCTGTTACAGAAAAAATGAAAGGGAATCGTCTGTCTTGGTATGGACATGTGATGATAAGGGTTGACACTCATGTCATTAAGAGAGTGATGAGTATGAATGTTGATGGATGGAGAGGAAGAGGAAGGCCAAAGAAAAGATGGATGGATTGTCTAAGGAATGATATGGAAGAAAAAGGAGTAAATGATACTGTGACGTCTGATACAGGAGAATGGAAGAAAAAAACGTGTTGCGCCGACCCCAAGTAAAATGGGATGAGGGCAGGAAGATGATGACTATGCAGACGATGATTAATTCATAATAACTGACTGAGATCACAATATACATAATACTTGCTGTTCCTCGTGTTTTCAACCCCGCTGCTCGGCTCCTATTGGTCTTAGCGTGTTGGTACTCGTATACGAGTATAGCGTATAGGCTTCTTTACCAAATATATTTTTAATTTGAACCAGTAGTTCCAGAGATTAGCACGTTCAACCAAAGAAATTGTTCAGCTTTTCTAATATTAAGTAAGGGTTGTATAAGACGGGGTCGCGAGGTATAATGGGGACATACACTCTTTAGGCATACTTAAAAACAACACTAACGTAGCGCAAGCGCTTGCAAGCGGCCATTAACAAATGGTGTCTTGTTGGCGCTTTTTTTTCGTGGTAAAATTATCAAATGAGTCCTCCCACCCAGGGCAGAGCGGGAGGGACTGTCAGACTTGACTGACTAAAATCCACGGTGTCATTCAATAGCCCTTTACGTACCGGGGTCACGGTAATTCGTGAGTCCCGCGACCCCAGCAGGCTTTGGTCCTCTACAGGCCCCGTCATTATGCTGACACTCCTTGAGGCGCGCGTGGAACACAACGCGCCGTCGACTTGGGCATGGTCCATGGTCGGACAGCGAGTCGCCCATTAGTCGCCGCCTGCATGCCCGCGCGCTACATTAGTATTGTGTTAAGTTTGCCTTAAGTGTGTGATTTCCAATCATACCTCGCGTCCCCGTCTTATACACTGTTCCCCTATAGATTCTCACTGCTGGGACACAGGCCTCCTCTCTGTGAGAGCGAGTGGGCTGTTATCTCCCACACAGGCCCAGTGCGCGTAGGTAGATGTCACATGCCTTCGATTTTTTGTTTCTAGAACATTACCTCCCTTTGTTTTTCAGTTTTGAAAAACAATTTGCCAGGGAGAATAATTATTTCCAACGGCAACTTTTTCAATAGGAAACCGTTGAAATTTTTCCGAAGTTTTTTCGCAGAAGTAGGTAACTCTTCATTTGTGCTCGTAAAGGGTGGACTTTTCAAAAAATCTTTATTTTTGTGCATTTTTGGAGCTTCTTTCAGCGACATGTTTGTTTATTTCATGTTTGTTATGCCTGATTGACTACTACTAGACAATACAAAAATTCAAGTAAGGAGGTCAGATACGCAGTCGCTCCATGTAACATACTGGTATTCAGCTGCATTGGATTAGATTAGAAGCATATCACAATATATATTTAGGCGGCCAGGCTTTATCTAAATTAATCTAGTACCTTCTTTTTATAAATGTGAAAATTGGGATGATGATCAGAACTGAACAGATCTTGCTGAGAACAGGGTCAGGGATAGGTTACATCTTAACATAACGGATACTGTTTATCCCGGTACTATAATACCGGACAAAACCGATAGCAACAGCTAGTTAGTATGACTAATGATAGTAATAGACTCTTAAGGCGCTCCCTCACCGACTTTGAGCAGTACATTACTAGCTCCCTGACTGACGAGCATTCGCGTACATTTAGTATAGATTTGATACAAGGTGCGCATTGTAATGCTCGGTTCTCCTCCTTCACTGATGTAAACTTGTTTTATATCATTACAATCGAGCATGCTCGATTGTCTGCCCACTGATGAAATGTTCGAATTTGTAACGTTACATTACAGGGCAATCGCGGTGAGGGAGCGCCTTAACTCTGTATTTATAATCCTGTCTGAAATGCTCAAAGGGATAGAGATTCTCCAGATATTTCTTCTGGATTGCCCACTTTGGACAAAAAATACTTTGGCCATTGGGTTTTCCATGACAAAGTCACCAGCAGCACGAAGGCTGTTGGTATAAGTTATTGGTACTGCGCCTGATCTTTCTGATGATGTAAGATTACCGTCCCATACGACAATTAGAGTAAAGGCAGAGGATGCAGGGTCCAGGGACTGCCTTATAAAGCCTTAGGACCCCGCGCACTAGGCAGCCTGGATGCAGACTAATCGATATTTTGCCTTTAAATGCATACCCAAAATACGTCTGGCTGCTACAACTAGTGCGCGGTCACTGACAGCAGCCAAATACATTAGCCTACATACGCTCTGGCTGCGTGCAGCCAACTGACTGCCGTGCAATCCGGCGCGTTGTAGTGGCTGCCGCAGCCAAGAAATCGTGGCTGCCTAGTGCGCGGGTTCCCATACAACGTCATATGTTTTACTGGCTGCAGCTGCAGCTTGGCTGCCGCAGCAAGGTTGCCTAGTGCGCGAGGGGTTTTAGACGCAAAGAGCAGCTGAAGACCAGGGTTAATTTCTATATAGACAAGTCTGACTATCCCTTCTTCTGTCAGCCCGTTCACTTTAGTCTAAGCGGGGAGTGGAGCGACGGGTGGCGCGAATCCGACGTTAATTACTTTGTATACGCGAATTTGCCACTGGCGGTGGCTCGTGGCATGTTTCAAACATTTCTATGTATTTGATCTTATCGCTCGCAGCTCACAACGCAAGGTCGTAACAGACTGTATATTACAGGTACTCTGCTTTTCAACCTTCTTTAGGTTGAAAATCATCAGAGTATTAAAACAAGACTGTTTCGTAACGTACGCTTCCTTTTAAACAGCCAATCGATATTTTATTATTACCCCGACATAATTAGGTGCTCAAATACCGTTCTTTTACCCCCACGTGCATCAAACCTGACACATCGCCACAATCAAAACAAACAACTTACCAAAGTACTGCCAATCATAATATTTTCATCAAAATATATTGGAAAATCAATATTTTTCATATCGTTTGAAAAGGAGGCCAGCGGAAAAGTTTTCAACGGCAATTAACTGAATATTGTTATTTGAAATAATAAGTTTGAGGAAGCCATCAAAGTAAGTGGCGGGGAATTATTTTGAAGATGAATTGACGGCGTGAACGTTTGCCTTCTGCTCTGTGAGTAGCAGGTTCGAAATATTTGACTTCTGGCCACCGTAGGTGCGGGTATGTGGACGGCGAGTAATGGGCGACTCGCGGGTCGATGACGCGTCTTGTTCCACGCGCGCCTCAAGGAATCTGAGCCGCCCTTAGAGGGCCAAAGCCTGCGGGGGAGCAAGACTATCTTATCAGGTAACCGTGGCCCCGGAACGTTAAGGGCTATTAAAGGACACCGTGGATTTTAGTCAATACAAGTCTGACAGTCTGTAGGGTGGGGGGACCCATTCGATGATTTGACCACGTTGAATAAAAATTTTAGCATAATATTCAATGAGCCTAGGTATTTCCTAGTCGTCCCATCAGGCACATCTTTACCTATTATGTCACCGTCAATTTAGACCCAGTCTATAGATAAACACTTAGGATTTCCTGTTCATTTTCCTGGATAAACCCAGATAGAACATGTATCTATATTAACATTATAATGCTGAAGAGTTTGTTTGGTTTAACGTGCTGATCTCAGGAACAGCTGGTGCGAATTGAAAAATATTTTTCGTTTTGGATAGTCCATTTATCGAGGAAGGCTATAGGCTATAAAACATCACGCTAAGACAAATAGAAGCTGAGCAGCGGAAGTGAAACCATTCGGAACAAGCTAGTATGTTATATGAAGGTAATATATTGTCCGGATTGCTCCCCAAAAATCCTATTCCGTCCAAAGGATACAGCCATGGGTGCAGCGCTCTTCAGAGTCTTAACTATAGTTTGGTATTCACTAAGCTACTGACAGCGACTTGACGCGACGAGCTCGCTGTAGCATACAGCTTAGAAATTTAATTTTTAAGAATAGCAATAGCTATAAGCGATAAGATATAATTATATTATCTATCATTTCGAGTTCCCTCCGTGCCTTGGAAACACTTAAAGCGTTTGGTCCCGGTGGTCATTAGTAGAACTTTGACAGTCGTCAAGTGTTTTTTTTTTAACGTGGTAAAATCATCAAATGAGTCCTCCTACCCAGGGCAGAGCGGGAAAGACTGTCAGACTCGTACTGACTAAAATCCACGGTGTCCTTCAATAGCCCATTACGTTACGGGGTCACGGTAATTCGCAAGTCCCGCAACCACGGCAGGTTTTGGCCTTCTAGAGGGGCCCCGTCATTTTGCTGACACTGTTCGAGGCGCGCGTGGAATACAACGCGACGTCGACCCGGGCATGGTAGAAGCTCAAGTCTAAACCAGTTTTAACAAGGGGTAGGTATTGTACAAGTATTACACAGTTACTGGGTTATGGAGGTCGATGGCTAAGGATGATGAAAGTGATAAGATCACCTCGTGTAGAATTTCAGTAAGATACATGTGTACTTTAAAGATAATATTGGTAGCATTTTATTATCAATCTAATTAGGACTTTCCCATCAAGTGCTTTAGATTTCTGTTGTTCTATTATGTATTAACTAATTGCAAATGATTATCTTCTTCATTTAAAATTAACCCGCGTCTTCGCTCGCAGAGATTAAGAATTTATCGAAATCAATTCGGATAACACGTGTATTATAAGAAGATATTGTTATTTTTTTTCGGGGCCAGTACTTTTTTGGGATAAAAGGTATCCTATGTCCGTCTCTTCCTCATACATCTCACTTCGCCCATCTTGGATTTGGTCTTTCTGAAGGAGAACTCGAGTTCCTTGCTTCCCAGGACGTAACCGTCAGCCCGGCCGCACTGGCCAGGCCGACAAGCCACACACGCTAACAAACGTCCAGTATGGAACTGCTCCTCCAACGCACCCTCGACCTTTGAGAGACGTTGCCTTACCAGGTACTTCTTGGCATCTTCTGTCTCGGTCAGTTTGGCACCCTTCTTCCTTCCAAGTGGTAACAGGTAGCGGGACTCATACCTCTGCCTGAAGAGGATGGCATCCACCGCAACGATAGCGTTCTTCACCAGTGTCTTGATACGCATCAACTCATTGTTGAAAGTGTTGTACACCACATCAATGATACGGGACTTGAGGGTGGTGAGAAATTGCCAGGGTATGCAAAATTCAGGATAATCGGTTCCGTGGTTTGGGCGTAAAGAGAGCGTTAGAGGAGCTCGTGGCTAAATAATTACAGCCACACAGGCCGATCTTCCGGGTCAAGCCGCGCTTGCCGAGGTTGGTCTGTGGATGGGTGACCATCTGTCATAGCGAGTTTCCTCTGTGCCTCGGAAAGCACGTAAAGTCGTTGGTCCCGTCTGTCATTTTTAGGTCTTTGACAGTCGTTACTGTTAGTCAGAAGCTCTAAAGTCGGACAACCAGTCTTACCATAGGGTATCGTATTACCCCGTTACTGGGTGGTGGAGGTCCGATAGGCAGTCGCTCCATGTAAAATACTGATATTCAGCTGCATCTGGTTCGACTGGAAGCAGACCCCAATATAGTTGAGAAAAGGCTAGGCAGATGATGGTTTGGGCGAAAAGAGGTATCAAACTTATCGTCGCATTTATGATTGATGCCTTGTCCCAACTATATTGGGGAGGCTTCCAGTCTAGTACTGGGAATACTGGGATGCAGCTGAATGCCAGTTTTTTTAAACTTAGATTTGCCCTTAGCCTCAATCTAGTCCAGAAGTAGTTTTGAGACCTAAGATGGAGACAGCTCATATAGAAGGAACTCAAACTACTGTGCATCGACGGAATCCTGTGTTGGATTAGGCGGGAAGATACTCCTAGGTGTCACCACTGTGCGGATCGCCCGCAGGATATGGTGGAGATCTGCACCGCTCGGGAAGAGCACCACCGAGACCTCACTGAGGCTATAGCCGGCGCCGACCTCTCACATTGGTGGAGGCTATGCTGCGGGACGAGGCAGTCAAGCTAGAAAAGGAGGAGGCGGGTAAGTGAGGGAGAAGACTGTCTCCATATCACCACCCAGCTGCTGGAAACGCCGGGAAACACCCACGTGTTCCATACGCCTCAAATAGCTGTCAGCAACCTGACGGGGCCTCCATAGAGGGCCAACCGACTGCCAAGGTCTCGGGATTCTGAATTAACGCGAGCAAAGACGCGGGCAAAAGCTTGTAAAGTATAATAATGTATCTTGTACGGTATTTCCTCATTAAGTTCTATTCCCATAGGAGTGATAATTGGTGAGGTTTAACTATTTACTGATGTATCACATGGTTTGGATTATATTTTAGCCAATTTCTGGCTATTTTTGGTTACAAGTTAACAATTCACACGCATTAGTAAATAAGAAGTAACAATCGAACTACAGAAACTAAGAGGCGGAACGCGTGAGTGAGAACATCCTCTACCTCACACCCCAGCCGAAGACTGGGCGTCCAACATTGCGGGGCGATTTACGAACAGCGTAATCGCAAGAGGACGGCAAGTAATGGGTTGCCGACCGATCAAGAACCAGGCCATGGTCGACGACGCGTCGTGTACCACTCGCACCTCAAAGACCTGTCATCAAGCTGATGACGGGGCCAAAGCCCAACTTTAAGTCTAACCCGATAAAGCTGAATATTTAAAAAAGCTAGCTAGTGCCTATTTATTTTTTAAATGGAGTAGTAGGTCAAAACGTCAATTTTTTCTAGTTTATATAAGGTAAAAAATCAAATATTTTTATTTCACATAGGTCCATGAGGGCAATTGGCTATATGACTGAAAAATTCAAAATGTCCGTCAGTTAGATTATCAAAAAAAATTCGACCCGTATTTTTTCTTTTGTGACGTAAACCAAAACTGAGGGAGATATATGATGCTTTAAAAATTGCCAATACGTCATAATTTAGTAAAATTTTTATTGAATTCGGACGTCACGAGCCCCCACTCTCCAGTTTTGATGCGTTATATCATGGTAAATATTCATTGATTTTACAAAAGAAAAAATACGTGTCCGTTATTTTTCAAAACTCTAAATGATGGACTAATTAGATTTTGTAATTTATTCATCATGTCAAATAGACAATTAAAAAACCTCGACAACAGGTGCTTGGTTCGGGTTGTTTGTTTCCATGAAGAGATCAAGATCTAATTTGAAACAAGGGGCATACATTGATAATATGGACATCATTGGATATTGTACCATGCAAGACAAACTCCCAATTACAAAACTCTGGCTTAATGTTGACAAGACAGATTGCAGGTAAAGAAGAGAAAGAGAAAAATAAAATAAAAAATAACTTTTTGGACCAGTTGTTCCGGAGATTAGAGCATTCAATCAAACAAACTCTACAGCTGAATAATATTATTAGTAAGTAATTATTTTAAAAATCAATACCTACGTAAGTATTGATTTTTATTTTTTTGTCAACTAAGTAATTTTGTACATGGTACAAAAACTGCAGGTTCCATCGCTTTCTTGAATATTTGAATTTTTATTGTATCCACATCCCACTGGACTCGAGAGACAAGGGGCGAAGCAAAATAAACTATCATAAATCAAGTCGGTTCAACTTCTAAATGCAATGTCATCTCCTTTTGGTCAATGATACGTAAAATATCTTATCACCACGATCAGCTCAAGATTACAGGATTCAATACGGTCACGTAAAATCTTCTCTGTCACTCCTCTTTGTTGTTTTGTCATTGAATCAGTCACTAACAACTGGACTTTCACTGACGGTTAGCATATTTGAAACGGAGTACTATCAGCGGAGCCCTGCTTTGCAGAGCTCCTACTTCTGAATGGTTAAAATTAAAAGGACTTTTGGCACCCCGATTTGGTTTGGTTTTTTTTTTTTAACTAACCTGCCCCATGAAATTGAGTTCCGTCAACCAGTTTGGGTAAAAAACTTTTTCCATGAAACTCAATGCCTTTTTATTTCTAATTTAACCTATTTGAATCAAAGTTGTTTTTCTGATTAACTGCTGGTCGAAGACTTATTCAGTGTTGAAATTCCTTTAAAATAAATTGACCCATTTCACCTCACTTGAGGTACGCTAACATTTTAATAGGCCAAAAAGTCTGAATCAGCTGATCAAACAATATCAGTTTAAATTTAATCAAGATCTGTATTTTTCCTTGTTTCATAATACTCAAAACATGTTTTTCTAATTAAAATAAATGGAACATTAGAACATTTTATGAGAATGAATGTCGGCCATGACAAAGAAGATTCTTATAAGAAAATGTTTTTAATTAATTAAATATTCTAATTATCATTTATTATGTAATACCACCATAACAGGTTTTAATTGCTTAGTTTAATGTTTGTCCATATGATAGGAACATCTCATTAAGTACTGAACAGATTTTGATGGGATCTGTCAAATACAGAAAATATACTGAAACATTATCTATTAGATTGGTTTGTTGTGTGTTTTGTTTGCGTTTTTTTATCTCCAACTTTAGGCTTTGTTCTTTCAAAATTGATTTAGAAATAAGTTTTTGATAAATACGCGAAAATTTTATTGTGTTGTCTCGCTCCAAGTTCGTATTTAAACGAAATAGTACGAGTAACAAGACACGACATAGTACACCTAATTGATCAATGTAACCAAGTCCATTGGATGAAGACATCAATTGATCGTAATTGACGTAAAAAACAATGGAAAAGGTCGCTGAAATAAAAATTACCACCATTTGTTGATTCGCGCCATTTTGTCATTAGCAGCAGAATTAGAAAAGTTCGAATAGGGCAAAGGAACAAAAACATAAATCCAAGATACGAACTTTTTCCACTTAGATTTTCTAAAGTATAAACCGACTGATTGGAGAAGTGACGACCATGTTAGCCGGTTTATAGTAAACAATATACAATCAAACTGGTTTGTTTAATGTTATTTTTTTAACAAACACGTTCTCGCCCCTCGTACATCAGCTAGTTGTAGATTAAAACGAGTTATATTGTAATGTTTGGCAAACCTGACTGCTGCCGACGGAAGCCTTCAGATGAATGGAAAAAAACCACTTAACACAACACGAAAATTATTCACCACACTGCTGAGATCGCACTGACACCTTCAAATACACTTTATAAACGTGTAAAACAGGAATTATACACTAAAACCACAGTGATACGCTACATTACGACAAAAGGGTACGCACCTTACTCTTAGTTATTATGTGTGTGGCCAGTTTTACAACGGCGAAATTTCCCGTGCCAATCGTTTTCTCCAGCTCGTAATTTCCAACACATACCAGCTGGTCTATCGGGAAATGTTTGCTTTTGTGAATTGGCTTCATATTGCTGGCCATTTCGTGTGAAACTTGAAATAAATCGCTGAACCTCACATTACACACCGAATGAAATTCGTCTACTGGCGTTAGTTCGCGCCGACTGCCGCAATGGAGCCACTGTCACTCACGTCATTCGCTTTGGGATGTTCATGTGCGCCCCTCGATGTTTCATTAACAAACACTATTTAATTTATATTAAATTCACATTTAGGCGCACAATTCAATAGGAAACCATGATAATTTTAATTCGCGATCATCATGATCTTAATACGAACGTCAAACAGGTGTTGACAGACGCTCTTATCAGTGTTTCTCTTATCAATACGCAGGGATTCAATTGAACAACACAGGCTCATGAAAATAAGAACTCGATTCACAACCTTTACGCGACTCGTGCCATCTCGTTCTATCTGATTCATGTGTCCAACGTGTGGATGAGATAGATAGAGTGACCACCGTCAGGCGGGATGCCTCGTGACGTCATTGGGACTGGCTGACGTCACACGCGGCAATTTCAAACTAAAAGACGGTGTGGGGTGTACGTCAGTAGAAAATATCGATTTTTCTTATCGTTAAGTGCAATTTTTTAATAAAAAAAGATAATTTCATATCGTTAAGCGCTAGTACAATATCGTTTCAGTGTAGCTGTTCTCCGTAATTCATTAAAAACCGGAGTATACATTGAAAATTAAGAATGTTCATTCAACTGAGTCTGTATTATAATGATCATTGATTCATACTCTTGTGAAGACAGACTTTTTCTTCTGTTACAATAGTCAGACATGAATTCAATTAATGAGAGTTTTTTTTTGTAATAGAAATCAATGGAAATCTCGTGTTTTTGCTTAGTGAACGTCTTTTAAATTCAAGGTCTGGACTTATCGACCTTATATTATGTATTACGTAGTAGATATGATCTATGCGATTATGTATTCGCGAAGAGATAACAGAGTTTCTATAATATAGACGCCATCGCCATTCATTCATTGATGATGTACACATCTTCATTGTGAATCTGTATTGATTACGGGACATCTGAGAATAGCGCCATCTATTAGTATATTGCCGTCGTTATTTAATCATCATGGTGTAATGTTAAGTTGATAGATGGCGTTAATAGGGAGGTTTGTATAAGTTTCCTGGACAAGTTAGATAGATGTCACTTTCTGAAAATTGTTTACTCCATTCAAGTTATTTTTTTTTATTTGGTTGCATCTTGGTGCTAGGTAAGAGTACATCCTGCCGGGGTCGCGGGACCAAGGGATTACCGTGACCCCGGTACGTAAAGGGCTATTGAAGGACACCGTGGATTTTAGTCAGTACAAGTCTGACAGTCCCTCCCGCCCTGCCCTGGGTGGGAGAACTCATTTGATGATTTTACCACGATAAAAAAAAAAAAAAAAAAGGTAAGAGTACATAGTTTTGAAAACTGCTGCTCACCTGTGGCAGGCCTGGCTCACTCCGCGGTGTAGGTATAAAACTGCAAGTACCGGCGGGGGCCCCTTCGTCACGGCCATTTAGTCGGTTGTCGCGCGCCGCCCACTACGCACGCGCTTACTTAAATAATATTTAAGTTTGGTGTTTGGTTGTATTTACGCATAAGTTTAAAAAAATATATATATGATGAAGAAAAGAAAATACTGCATAACGTTTGGTTGTTTAAATAATGACAGTGATAGGAGCCTCACGTTTCACACACTACCACGTGATTTCGAAAGGTAAGGAAAAAAGTGAATATTTATCTATGTAGTACATATTTAATAATGATCAAAAAACTATCTACCTGCTTGTGGTGTGCTTATTAATGTCATTCAAGTACCGGCTAGTAATCATGATCAGTATGATTAGGTAGGTTACAAATTTGGCCTACAAGACGACCAAGATAAATAAAATAGACGAATATCAAACCTGACATCACTCTCACTCACCTAAGCTGAATACGTAGGTAGGTCGAATTATGATCGGTAGAAAGTAGGAAGATGTTTACGTTATTGTTTAGACACGTTCAAACTCAGAAAATGGCTACACTACGCATTCAAGGTCAGCGATCGTATTTCTCTTCGCGACTTTTTTACCTACTTACCTACAAAGACACGCAACACGGGGCCTGTGACAATGAAATGAATGAAATGATAAGGACTAGTTACCTATTTTGCCGTAAACGATAACAATCGATCTTTAAAGTTATGACTACAACTTGGCCAGAACGGATTGAAACGGAACTAATCTTTTTGTTTCTGACAACGTTTTAAAATCTTTGATATTTGATGTAAACAAAGACCGCAGGTTTGTTAGATTTATTATTGTGCCACAAAACTAACGTAATAAGAGAATTAAACAATGCATAAAATAATAATGTAATTAAACAATGCATAAAATACGTATTCCTACCTAACTGTGCCCAAACTCGCGAGTCGCAACCCTATTGAGCTTGACCGACAGTAACCTTTTAATGTCGTTGGCGTCAGATAAACTAAAATGAAGTCTCGCGCGTCACTATTCAGTTCATTTTTGCTTGCGCACGGGAAGTTTAGGCTATTATAAAAGTACGTGAGTGATGCGGCTGCAAGTAAAAATGGACTTTATTCTTTCAAGCGTAGATTTTACATTTGTTTGTTTTCTTTTTGGGAGTTACACTTCTGTACCTTTAGGTACTATTAAGTATTCTGTGCCTGTGGTGACTTTTCTCCCGCCCCTCGAGTGCTATTTACCCGACTACGGCAAAGCCAAAAGGAGGGTTATGATTTTGACCGGTATGTATGTATGTTTGTTTGTTCCGTCATAACTTCTAAACTACTTATCATTACATGACAAATGAGGTCTCGTTAGAAGCGTCTCAGTTGTCCGCTGGTTATAGGGTAGGTGACGTGTCACCAAATCCAATATGGCGCCCTCTAGGGGATGAGAAATCGTTACCGAAAAAAAAAATATTTTCGCACAGTATCGACATGGGTATCAAATTAAAGGGCTTGATGAGCACATTTGAAATATATATACATTATATAGCTTTTACTAGCTAATTTTCCGTTTCTAACAGTGTCAACATGGGTATCAAATGATAAATCTTAAATTCACAACTCAGGAACTATACATATAACATAAATTACTTACTTCAAATAATATAACCCCAAAATAGTGTAAATAAAAAATAAGTTAAAAATAACTAAAACCCGACTACGAAAAAATCGCGCACTGAAAAGTATAAAATAAGAACAAGCCGTGGTCGTATGCCACCTACGGTTATTTCACACAATCTTTATTGGCTAGGTCTGCTATTTATGATTATGATACGCATCGCGCTGAATATGGTGACAAAAGGTTTTTTTCGCGCGCGGAACATATTTGTTTTTGCTAGGATTTTTTCCTCTATCGTGGGTGCGTTTACAAACATAAAAGCTTACATACATAAACACCCAGACCCGGAACAACTACTTGTAGATCATACAAATATTTACTCCGTGCCTTTGCATGCATTGTATAAACGCAAAAGAAATAAAAGCTATGTTTTAATAATTAGTATTTATTGTTATTGTAAATAAACGGTATGGGGAGGAAGATTTCAACGAATATGTTCTGTTCTCGTGCTGTGCCAACTGTCTACCGCGTTCTATGGAAACTGGTGCCTGAAACAAAAGATATTACAAATTATTTACTGAAAGATGTCTGCAAGAATCTTGTCTATGATGTAATCCGCTTCGAAACTAAACAGGTCTAATCTCTAAGCACGTAACTCGTGGTATCGGCCTTAGTTACGGACGTTTTCTACGCTCTGTAACATCGAGAGCGAACTAAGAATTAATGTTATTATAATTTGATAGATAGCTTATTAGGACCTTTTTTAATTTTTTTAGCGCGGTACAATCATCAAGTGAATTGAAATGATATAAAATGAAATTATATTTATTTTTGCAAATAGGTTAATACAAACACTTTTAAACGTCGTCTTTTTACAAACTAGTTGAGGCCGGTGTTTCGTACCTGACTACTCAGAGAAGAAACAGCCGAAACAAACTCAGAGGTCACTGTCTCTTTTAAAGTCCAGACATTATATTGGTCATGTCATACAAGGACCATGAAGGTTATGTGCGAGATGTTCTTTTGAAGAAAGAACCACACAGATTTGTGTGGATCTGTCCAGTCAGTGCAAGCATTTGTCAGTTATCGTGTAGCTCGACTCATAACTCAAGGAACTCAACGTGACTCCTCCCATCCAGGGCAGCCGGGAGGGTCTGACAGACTCGTACTGAATTTCAGTTAACGAATTATCTGAATCAGTTTAAAGTGGACAACAAAGTGTAGTCCCTCACCTGTGGTCCTATGCCGTGAGCAGGTCTGGCGCGGCCCCGGCCAGCAGGTCTGCTGCCCCGGCCACGGCCCCGCACCAGGTGTCCAGGCGCGCGGCCAGCTGGGCGGCGCCGCCCCGGGGCAGCGCGCGCGGACGGACCCAGCCTATGTGCGCGCAGCTGTTCACCTGGGAAGGAAAAGGTCACTCATCATCATCGGTATAAGATATAAGACGGAGACGCGAGGTATAATGGGGACACACTCTTTAGGCATACTTAACACAACACTAACGTAGCGCAAGCGCCATCAGGACGTCATTTGTATGCGGCCACTATCAAATGTGCATCCGGTTGGTGCTTGCGCTACGTTAGTATTATGTTAAGTTTGCCTTAAGTGTGTGGTTTTCCATCATAACTCGCGTACCCGTCTTATACACTGTGCCTCTACTAAGTATCAGAATCGATTGCAACGCTCATGGTGGCAAAAAGTAGAAATAATGACGGCGGCTCTGTCCCAGAGTACATTCAGCTCTGTCATCTGTCAATTTCGAATCAATCCGTTAAACGTAATTACG
Source organism: Agrotis puta (assembly GCA_943136025.2). Classification (NCBI taxonomy): domain Eukaryota; kingdom Metazoa; phylum Arthropoda; class Insecta; order Lepidoptera; family Noctuidae; genus Agrotis; species Agrotis puta. The sequence goes on along the minus strand of OW964195.2, from coordinate 541,552 downwards.
TAATTTTATAAAATCGCATTTTTCAGCCTAAAACATTTAGGTCATAGCAATTTTTATGTTATAAACTGCAAGAATACTAGCAAAAATAGTAAATTTAAGTTTTACTGGTACCCAAGCGGTTCTTGGAAAGATGAACAAATACAGGAAATGGTTAGTTTTGGTTTACGTAACGAAAGAAAACTACGGGTCTAATATTTTAATAGTTTTACCACAAGAAAGATAAACATCTGTTGAACTGTTGTCTAAAGAACTGTCAAGATCAAAACGACATTTCACGTTGATATAACAGCCGTTTCGCAGTTACACGTTCTTTGGACTTTGGGGCGAATGCTCCACGACCTTACCCCAAAAGAACCTCACATACCTGATCAATGTGTCCCCTGATGAGCTTCTCAGAGAGCGCCTTCATGACGAGCAGTTCCACCTCATCAATGGGTACTCTTGCCTCGCGAGCTATCTCTGCGAACGTTAGCTTACGTTGTGCCGAGGTCCGGTTGAAAGCCATCTGAAAAATGTACAAAATTGAGAATTTACGATAGGCTCTCGTTTGACCACTATATTCCCCTTTTTTACTTGGTAACATCTTCAAATGAGTCCTCCGACCCAGGGCAGGACGGGAGGGACTGTCAGATTTGTACTAACTAAAATACACGGTGTTCATCAATGGCTTTTCACGTTCCGGGGCCAGGGTTATCTGATAAGACAGTTGCACGCTACCAGGATACACTATGTCCCCTGTTGGTAATCAATGATAAGGTCGACGATGAAGCACGCTTGACTAGAAGTAACCTATTCACAAAAGATAATTTTTTTTCATTAGCGATGAAACATTTCTTTTAATTTGTGTCTCGATTTCCTAAATTAATGTTCGACCTTTAAAAGGTTTAGAATTAAAATAAGATAATAATGTTTAATTAAACATTATACAATTCTAAATGATTACAATTCTTAATTAAAATCATTATAATTAATAATATAAAGAGATAATTAATAATAATTAATCTAAAGAGATAATTGGCTATTTGACAGTATCAATAAATTACAAATATAATTAGTCCGTCATTTAGAGTTTTGAAAAACAACGGACACGTATTTTTTCTTTTGTAAAATCAATGAATATTTACCAAGATATAACGCATCAAAACTGGAGAGTGGGGGCTCGTGACGTCAGAATTCAGTAAAAATTGTACTAAATTATGACGTATTGGTTATTTTTAAAGTATCATATCTCAGTAAATGTTGGTTTACGTCACAAAAGAAAAATTACGGGTCGAATATTTTTTGATAATCTGACGGACTATTTAGATTTTTTCAGTCAAATAACCAATTTACGCATTTTTTCGAAAGTGAAAATATATCATCACGCTACTACCAGAACGAGCCGAGCAGCGGAGATGAAACCAAGGGGAACAGAAATATCCCTTTTTAAATTGTAACCTAAGTTTTAAGCCTTTGTCAAACAGACAGGCGTGGCGAATGCGAAGCGTGACATTTTTATTTGCAATGTAAGGAATTGTTTGAATCCAGTCACATAGAGAAGCGAAAGCGATCTGATAGCGTGACAGAACTATCGGACTGACATCTCGTATCGGTTCGGTATCGGACTCGCCTGTCAGTTTAAAAAACTTATACAGGGTGTCCCAAAACTCAACGTCAAGCCGAAACGGGGTGACAGGATTGATCATAACCATCACGAGAAAAATCTGAAAAAAAATCTATCCCATGCAGTTTGAAAATTATGGGCATTTTAAGAAAAACCTAGAAATTTGATCAAACTGTACCATTTTTCGGTTATTGTGGTTATTCTTTTTTATTTTTGTTCATTTGAACTTTGGAAACGTAATCCTAAATAACATTTCTAGAATCTCAATAAAAAATAATGACACAATTGCCTCAAGTTTCCGAGAATTGAGACTATTTGTAAAACTACGAATTTAAAATTTTCAAGATTCGTCGACTTTGACAGGCCCTCCTATAAAAAAAATGTACTAGAGTGCCTTGGCAAGTGGCATTAAAAGTTGGCGCATTTAATCTGAATTCTAAAATGGTACAATACTTGTTAGTTCCATACAATAGGAAAGAGTAAAAAAATTAAAACCTCAAGTAACCCGATTTTTGCTATCACATTTTACTCAGTTAAAATGTTTTTAATTCGCACAAGCTCTAGGTAGGTTCTTAATTTTAAGACAAAATTATGAGAGAGATGGATAATGGGTATGTTTGCCATGAGTGAGCGAGACAGATAGTGACGCCACGCATTGAGACGGAGATGCGTCGTTTAAACGAGTGCGAATGAAACAGATAGATGCTATGGCATCTATCTGTTTCATTCGCACTAGTTTCAGCCAAGCAAATGGCTACGCTACCAGTCCGACACCAACCAGTTAGTACGTTTCGCTCATTCGTCTACTGCGCACGTTCGTATTCGCTTGTGTTGATTTAGTACTGACAACTTTGGCTTCTCTTTTTGGACTTGAATCTTTGTAAATTGGACTTGTTGATAACATACCGGCAACTTTGGCTTCTCTCTGGACTTTTGTGTTGGCATCCTTTTTATCTACCATGCCTACGCGCTACACTTCACAAGAATATGCGAACATGCACCTCATTTATGGGGAATGCAGATGCAACGCAAGTGCCGCCGCTAGACTTTATCGTGAAAGATATCCAAATTTAGAGCGCTACCCGGATCACCGAGTGTTTGTTAATGTGCACCGTTCACTCACAGAGGGCGGCCATTTCCCGAATCAAATACAGGCTGGAGGTAGACCTGTGTTTCCTTTCCAGGAAGAAGTATTGCAAGAGGTCGCAGGTGACCGAAGTATTTCCGTACGTGGAATTGAAGAAAGAACGGGAATACCCAAAAGCACTGCTCATCGTATTTTACAAAGAAACGAAATGCATCCGTTTCACGTACAACGAGTTCAAAGTCTTCTACCTCGAGATTATCAGGAAAGGATTTCTTTTTGTAGAACAATGCTACAGAGGCATAATGAGAATCCCCAATTCATCCAAAAATACATTTTTTAAGAGAAGATTTACCAACCCTGTTAGAGGACGTACCACTAGCAGATCTTCGCGACATGTGGTTTCAACAAGATGGCTGCCCAGCGCATTTCGCAGTGCAAGTAAGAGATTTCCTTGACCAGGAATATCCGGGAAGGTGGATTGGACGTTCAGGCACTATCTCGTGGCCCGCCCGTTCACCAGATTTAAATCCCCTGGATTTTTTCTATTGGGGAGTTCTCAAAGAAAAAGTTTACTCAAAGCCCATTGAGAACGTAGCCGACCTGCGTGAACGCATTTCTCAAGCAGCTGAGGCGATCAACTCTCGAAGATATGCCCGACTTATAAGTAGATCTTTTTTAAGAAGATGTAGGGCTTGTATTGAGGCTGATGGTAAACAATTTGAACATTTATTGTAATAAAAAATGTTATTTCTCCATCTGACTTTTATTCCAACAAACCTAATTATTTTACAAATTTTACTAACTTTTTTTCACTTTGATAAAAGTGGCGTCACTATCTGTCTCGCTCACTCATGGCAAACATACCCATTATCCATCTCTCTCATAATTTTGTCTTAAAATTAAGAACCTACCTAGAGCTTGTGCGAATTAAAAACATTTTAACTGAGTAAAATGTGATAGCAAAAATCGGGATACTTGAGGTTTTAATTTTTTTACTCTTTTCTATTGTATGGAACTAACAAGTATTGTACCATTTTAGAATTCTGATTAAATGCGCCAACTTTTAATGCCACTTGCCAAGGCACTCTAGTACATTTTTTTTATAGGAGGGCCTGTCAAAGTCGACGAATCTTGAAAATTTTAAATTCGTAGTTTTACAAATAGTCTCAATTCTCGGAAACTTGAGGCAATTGTGTCATTATTTTTTATTGAGATTCTAGAAATGTTATTTAGGATTACGTTTCCAAAGTTCAAATGAACAAAAATAAAAAAGAATAACCACAATAACCGAAAAATGGTACAGTTTGATCAAATTTCTAGGTTTTTCTTAAAATGCCCATAATTTTCAAACTGCATGGGATAGATTTTTTTTCAGATTTTTCTCGTGATGGTTATGATCAATCCTGTCACCCCGTTTCGGCTTGACGTTGAGTTTTGGGACACCCTGTATAATAAATTCCTATTCCTCACCTCCATAAGGCATAACATAGCGATCTTGACCCTCAGCTGTCTGTCAGTGCGCTGCAGGTCGGGGTGCTGGCAGGAGGCCTTCACCTTCTCGAAGAGCGCCACGTCTCCCGAGGCCACCGCCCGCACCAGCTCGCAGGCCCACGCGTCCGACGTGCCGTGCAGGGACTCCAGGATTGGGTGCGCTAGCTGGAGACAATAAGATGGATATTAAATATGGTGTTGATCGTTCTCGTCGGTCAAGTTTCAAGTGGGTAAAATTTCTGGCATCAGCTAGTGTGACATCAGGATTTTAGTAACGGTTATGTAAACAAAACCAAGCAAACAATGATTGGTTTTGTTGATATTTGCAACTTTACTTGAAAACCACATTTAAATAATTACTCTCTATGCAAAACAATATCTCTTCTATGAAAAAGAAAAAAAATTATCGCCTACCGCGAATATTTAACGAGAATATCATCCCATTGTTGCTCTATGGGAAGTTACTCTACTAATTAGGCTATGGTCAGCCACGTCAATCAAGTAAAACATCAAGAAAAAAAATCATTAATTCACGTTGACATGACAGATGTGACAGTGACAGTGTCAGGTTTATTATCGTTACGGATATTCTTGATTCGGTCGCTGCGCTCAAAGCCCGTGATAAAAGCTATGCGATAGCTTAAGTCTTTGGATGGGTGAGCAAGGTAATCAAATGTTTGTTTAGATCTGTCTTTGGATGGGTCACCAATGCTAAGTAATTCTTGCCAAGTTCTATTCATAACTTACCAATTCTCCTAGATCATAAACATTAGGCGCTATAACAGCGGCGAGCGCCAGTCGCAGCGCTGTGGCGCGTCGCTCTGCAGGTTCCAGGTCCGCGCCGCCGCCCGCGCAGCCCACGTAGCGGAGAGCGGAGCGGTAGTAGCGGGCCATGGGGCCGCGGACTCTGAGGAGAGAACAAATTAAGTGTAAAACATGCAAGAAATTAGAAATTACATTCTACACTACTTACAAAAAACTTATTTATTTATTAGTTTTATCACGCAAAAAGCTAAAGAATAAAATAAGTATTTATCGTTGCTTTTTGAAGATGATTGAAAAATAAAAAATATTTTTATTTCTTTGTAGTCTAATTTTGTACGCCATTAATATCAAAACATGTAGCCACTTTATTATTATTACTTTTAAGGATAAGAAAGAATATAACTTGTTTATGGAATAAGAGGCCATAAAACATTATAAATATGTGTTAGATTAAACATGTACACATCGGCGAATAGGTGTCTAAGCCAGCACAAATAGATGTGGCGAGATGTCTTGTACACAATGGATAATGCCAAGACTCTCTTGAAGCCACGCCCAAAACCAAGAAAGATGAACTATATGTATATACTTGAAATGGAAAACAATTATGTAATTTGATAGTATAATTAGTATTTTTCATGGCGAATAAGGCACGGCAATACGCCTTACTACGCGCCCTATTTATTTGAAAATCATTTTATTTATTGCAACTTTTGACTTACGACATTAACATGCGACTATCAAAAAAAAAACATTAATTTAATCATTTATAAGTTTCTTTTATGTAGGTAAACGTTAAAGTTGAAAGTATTGAATGGTGAACCCTATGCAATCATAACGTTTTTCTGTGTACTTCTACAGATTTTATTTACACTGTTTAATATATTGTTTTATGTTATAAATTATCTTTAATACAGAAAGTCTGTTGGACACAACATGAGTCAGGCCGATTCTTGTCATTCCACTTTTAATGGCTGGTTCAAAGTGGCTAAAAAGATTACTTGGATATATATGAGGGAGACCTTTGCCCAACACATCAACAGCTATTTGAAAAAAAAAAACCTCACCTGTAGTATTCAGAAGCCAGTTTATAGAACCTGCCATGCACAGGGGTGACACCATCTGCATCCTCGAGGGTACCTTCCAGCTGTTCAATGATCTTCTCAGTGGAGTCCAGGTCGTTCAGCTGTTCCAGGTAGATCTGACCTTGTAGGACCTGGAATGCAAGCGTGTACTAATGTTTAGAAAAAAGAATATGCTAATAAACTTTGCCCAAGTTTAAAATAAAAATGTTGTCTAAATATTATGAATTTGTCCTATATTGTAGTTGTTTTACCTCATATACACAAAGAAGGACCGAAACAGTTACCTGTAGGATACACAATTATTTTTTTCGAACGGTAATCCGACCCACGACACGTACATATGCTAAATTATCATCACCCTTTGTCTAGCCTTTGGCTATCAGTTACATTTTTTTTTGTTTTATCAAACAAGTCCTCCCGCCCTGTGTGGAGCGGAAAGGACTGTCCAACTCTTACTTACTAAAAATCTCCTCTACTACTTCAGTTTTCTTTTGCATTCCAGCGGCACAGTTTAGTCACAGGTGTTAAGCCCTATTGGGCCAACTTGCGTCGCGCGTGTGACTACGCGCCAGCGACCCGAGCCTTGATTGGACGGCGAGCAATTAACTACTCACCGCCTGTGCCTATGATGGCCGGAAATCGCAGTATGATGTCCGACACACCAGGCGTCTCTCGAGCCCGTAGACGTATGACGTATTCTATGCTTTTTTTATTTTATTGTGGTAAAATCATCAAATGAGTCCTCCCACCCAGGGCAGGGCGGGAGGGACTGTCAGACTTGTACTGACTAAAATCCACGGTGTTCTTCAATACCCCTTTACGTACTAGGGTCACGGTAATCTCTTGGTCCCGCGACCGCTATGCTGAGAATTATGTTAGCATCCTCACCTTGCAGAGAGCCAGCGCTTCATCATTAGCCTTGACCTTGGCTTCAATCTTCTCCAGGAAGGCGATGGCCTCCTTCTTATTGTTGTACTGTTTGATGATGTGTGCCACTATCTCCACCAGCGAGAGCGGATTAATTCTGGAAATCAAGAAAACAGAGTTAGGAATGTGGCGAAGAAAATAAATAAATAAATATTCCACAACTATCACACAACGCCATCTAGTCCCAAGCTAAGCAGAGCTTGAGTTATGGGTACTAGACAACTGATAAACATACATAAATAGTTTCTAAATACATACATATTGTAGATAAATTAGACCCAGACACAGAACAAATGATCGTGCTCATCACACAAACATTTGTCCTGGGTGGGAATCGAACCCACGACCTCCGGCATAGCAGTCAGGGTCACTAACCACTAGACCAACAGGCCTGTCTGGCCTGTAAATGTAATAATTAACAGCACAGTTACTGCAGTGACCAAGTAATTGCATATTCCTTCAGTGATTCTGGCATGGAATCAATATTTTATGACCTACAAGTAGTTGTTCCGGGTCTGTCTTTGAGTATGAAAGTTATGTTTGTAAATGCACCCACGATACAGAGAAAATTTTCTAGTATGGGACAATGTTAAAAAAAATGGTAAGTGACCCAAATCAAAATGTCTTACTTCACACAGGCCTTAAAAGGCACTTCTAAATCGGCAAAAATAAAGTGTTTGGGCTGTTGGCTACCTACAGAGCTGATCTCCATGGTTAATAAACTTATTCCATGCAAAAGGCTAGAGGTTGTGGGAATCACAAATTACTGTGAACCTGGAACATAAAGGGCTATTGAAGGACACTGTGGATTTTAGTCAGTACAAGTCTCAACAGTCCCTCCTGCTCTGCCCTGGGTAAAAATATGCAAAAGGCTGAAGCCAATAGGTGAATAGTATAATTTTAAGAAATGTATATTAAAGCGTTGCATTGAAAACTTTTTCGTTTTATTTTGGCGGAACATAAATATGCTTGAGGAAGGAAGCAACGTCGCAGGATCCAAGACAGTTTTAAATTCATTTTGTATGTGAACATACAACTTACTTGTTCTCAAAAAAGCATAGGAAATTGCTGTAGAGTGTAATAAGGTGGTCCCCCTCCTGCATGGATGGCTTCTCTACCAGCTCCTGAATCTTCAGCGTCAGCTGGTGCCATAGTCTGAAAACATATTGTAAGAAAGTTAGTAAAATTATGTTTTTTTTTTTTTTTTTTTTATCGTGGTAAAATCATCAAATGAGTCCTCCCACCCAGGGCAGGGCGGGAGGGACTGTCAGACTTGTACTGACTAAAATCCACAGTGTCCTTCAATAGCCCTTTACGTACTAGGGTCACGGTAATCCCTTGGTCCCGCGACCCCAGTAAAATTATGATAAGGTACTTAATTTGATACACGTGAGTGGTAGTCCTTTGGTTATGGCCCCAATTTATGAGTTGTTGTTTGTGGGTTTCAACCCAGTCAGGCGCAATGCTTTGTCTAACTTTTTTAGATTACCACTGTTCTCTTAATGGTTTAGGAACAAGGCATGCCCTAGAACAAAAAAATTCAAAGAGTAATATGACATCTACACTCACACTGTTTTTTTTTTTTTTAAGCGTGGTAAAATCGTCAAATGATTCCTCCCGTCATGGGTGGGCCGGGAGGGACTGTCAGACTCTTACTGACTAAAATCCACCCGTGTTTCTTCAGATGCCCTTTACGTTCCGGTGACGCGGTAACCTGGATTAAGAAAAAAACCGCGACCCCAGCAGGCATTTGGCCCCGTTTCTACACTCACACTGGGGCCCGTATTACAGGGCGCACCTCAATACTCAACCATTACTTTAAACTACAACCAATTGAATAGCTTGAATCTAGTTTTAAGTAACGCTTGAGTATTGAGTGATGTTCTATACAGATCTGGGTCTGCATAGTGTATTAGAGTCCACTCCCTCTCATAGACAAAAGGCATGTATTCCAGCAGTGGTTACACTGTAGGCTGATTATGTACTTTAACACAACATAAGTAATAAAATGTGGAGGTAACATTAAATAAATAAATAAATAAATATTCCACAACTATCACACAACGCCACCTAGTCCCAAGGTAAGCAGAGCTTGTGTTATGGGTACTAGACAGCTGATAAACATACTTATATATTTCTAAATACATACATATTATAGATAAATTACACCCAGACACAGAACAAATGATCGTGCTCATCACACAAACATTTGTCCTGGGTGGGAATCAAACCCACGACCTCCGGCATAGCAGTCAGGGTCACTAACCACTAGACCAACAGGCTTGTCAATTACAACATTAGATAGACTTCTGCCTGAACCCTTCCGGATGACAGGTATGATACTGTATTTATGAAGAAAGGATTTATTGTATGTGTGTTTGTTATGTACTGCAACCTTTGAATCGAGAGTCTTGTTAATAAATTGGTGATTTGAAAAACACTTGGTTTCACCAACAAAAAAAGGGAATTGAAGGCATTTTGACGGGAAGTTGTCTACAATAGATGTTGTTATTTAGTTTTCACATGATTTCAACACTAGTAGGGTAATAGTAAGTTGAGTTTACTGCAGGAAATCGAGGACAAAGAGGATTTGGGGATGAAATAATACCAAGTGCCGCGTTTCTCGCACTAAATCTTTAAATGTTGGTGTGGGGACTGATAATTTGTTTAAAAACTTAAAACAAATGCTTCTGAGACGGTTGAAAAGATGCATAAAGGTTTAATTTATCAAAACACATTGTTTCCGAGAGCCAGGGGACGATGACACGGCGACTTTACAAGTTAGTTTTTACATGATATATATCTGTAAGAACTCATAATACTCACTTTTTGTTGTAGAGCTCTTCTAGTTTAAGCCATTCTGCAGACAATTCAGGCTGAGTTGTCTGTTTGTTAGCAATAAAATCGTTTACTTCAACGTTGTAAAACTTCACGCCTGTCGCCATTTTTCAGATTTACTTGTAATCGTATGAAGTTAGGTGCGAGTTGCGCACTTGTCAAAGAGTTTTTTTTTATGACAAAAGCACAGAAATTCACATTCAGCCTAACTGAAGTTAGCCACAAGTGCTGCCATCTAGTAACGAGTAGATGTAACTTTATTTTTGCCATTCGATAATAGATGTCGTACTCTCATGAAAAATGTTTGAATACTAAAATCTAGCTTAGAGTCTAGACAAGGGCGATGGACTTGATACCTAAACCTGTATTTTACACACTGATTCTATGACCTAACAAGTTTCTAATGCCTGCAGCTATTGTAGAAAGAAGAAACTCGCATTGAAACTCTCTCTAGTAGAAAATCGTGATTTATTGAAGAATATATCATTATATTGATTTATTTTGTACCTAATGACAAAATTATGCCTAGAACATCTTTCTAGTTCAGTTTTATTGTACGAAATAAATCTTAGGACATAAATCTTTGTTTTGGAAGCAGTTTCTAGTCGTCAGTCTGGCATTTTCTTAATTTTTAAGAATTTGTCTTTTTAATTTGAATTAAATCCGGTGTGCTCAAATGCAACTTTACCTAAAACTTACCTGCAAATGTGTATGCAACAAGGAAATTAGCAACTATCGTGTCTTGTATAAAACCTCATTATGTTTTACGTGTACATTTTAAGTACGAATTTAGGTACCTAGGTACCTAATACGTACCCTTTTCTTGATCTGATACTTTTCATTTAATCTCTATATTGCAGTTAGCTTTAGAAGCTGCCTAAAAGTGAACTCATAGTAAGACCTACTAAATATTGTACAATTATTTAATTCCATTGAGTCAAGGGAAGCATTTAACTCGTTGTTTTAATGTCTTTAAAGAGGTTAAGAGCACTCGGACCGTATGGCTCTAGAGTTGGCCTTGGTATCTTTGAAACACCATGGCCCTAGAGTTTCAACCCCAAAGGGCTCGAAAATATCGTTTCTACTATGGCTAGCTACCTAACTATTACCATACAACGTGGCATAGCCGCCAGTCTATCCAATTTACTAGCTTACACTGTTAAGGAGTTTTTCAAAACTCTTTGAAAGTTTAGTGATTATTATCCGACTGCTTTCAAAATTAAGGATATCTTTTTTTAATTATTATTTTAGTGTCTACTCATAATTAAATAGGTAGGTATCAGCAATAATTTGTATCGTCTAATTAAGCGTCATATTAGACTGGAAGTGAACTCCAACTTGGTTGCTAAATACTATCAGCTTTGCTTTCAGGGCAGTTAAGTTTACTGCAGCCCTGATACCTACTGAAGGAATAGGTTGGGTTTTAGTCAGTCAACTCTACAGTACCTACCTGCCAGCACATCTAGAGCGGTAGGATATATTTGATAATGTCTATTTTCAAGATGATAAGTATTGCAATAGCAATAAGACAGCCTTAGAATTTAGAGTACTGTAAAACATTTGTGTAACCATTTTGTTGTACCTACCATGAATTAAGTATATTCTACTTATTTTCTTGGGAGGCTAAAAATACATAAAAATAAAAATACAAAATTAAAATAAAACTAAACAAAACTACATATTATAAAGCATTTTCAAGATTCTATACAAAATGGACACTGTAAAATATTTCGTTTGGCCATAAACAGATACTCAAACAAAATGATTTTAACGTTGGAAAAGTAAAAATTATATTGCAGTGACATAAGATATCGAAAGGATTATGTCAGTCTTTTTAAAAGTAGTTGTAAAAAAAAGTTCAATATTTTAATGATATAGCAAATTATACTACTAAAAAAACAGTTTAAGTAGAAATTTAAGAAAAAAATGTGGAACTTAAAACTTCTTGTTTAAATTCTTGGTATCTAATTTTAATCAGACAAAACCTTTCATAATTATTTATAGTAGGAAACTGATTCTATGGAATTATTCACAAAAGTACATTATTTTGAAATGTAAAAAAGTCATCAAATGAGTCCTCCCTCCGTGTTTGAAGGGCAAGGGACTGTCAAACTCTTATTGACTTAAAAACGCCCTGTTTCTTCACATGCCCTGTTGAGTTACGATGCCTTCTCAGACATTCCCGTAATATAAAAGTATACTAGTATGTCACGTGGCGTTCCCTACTAGCTATAATCTCTCCTAGCTGTCAAAGTAGGTAGTACATTAATAATACCTATTTAATGTTTTTTTGCATTGTATCAGTGTAATTATAAAGCCATTTTTAAGAAATAATTTGGACCTCGTTTCCAAAGAGGTTATAGGTAGGCATATAAAAATGAAGATAACTTATAATGTTACCACCTCTATAACTTTTTATACATTAATTTGATTTTTATTTTTAGCATAAATCAGTATGTCTATGACGAACGTAAAACACAACTTATTTTTATTTTCTTTAAGGGATGATTTTAAATAAAAACATAAGGAACTTTAAAAAAATATTCAATTAATGTTTCCGTAAAATATATTTATTCAAGTATCTTCCATAAACACCTAAGTAACCTACATTAGTTTACATACTACATTTAAAAACTAAAATTAAAAGTAAAATATTTACAAAAATGACTAAATTAAAACTAAAATTAAAAATTTATAGGGCGTCAAAGAATTCGTCCACACTGCTGTCAATGTTTCCGTTAATTATATGAATAAATAAGGCCTTTTACAAAATGCGAGGTTTCTATAGTTACGTAGCTTCTGAGAAGTTTTGCCTCTAAATATAATAACTTTTTTCAGAACTGTTTGTTTTTTTTTAGAAGTAAAATCATCAAATGAGTTCTCCCGCCCTGGGCTCCACTCGAAAGGGACCGTCTGACTCGTACTGACTAAAATCCACGGTATTCCTTCAATAGCTCTCTACGTTCCAGGATCACGATTACCTGTATGGACGATCCCGCGGCCCTGGTCTGAACTGTCATTCTCCAAGGTGAGGGTTTTCAAAATTCCGTCCAAATAGCTACTTGTTTGGGCATGCGGGCAGCGAGTAATGGGCGACTCGCTGTCCGACCATGGACCATGCCCGGGTCGACGGCGCGTTGTGTTCCACGCGCGCCTCAAGGAGTGTCAGCATAGTGACGGGGCCTGTAGAGGGCCGAAGCCTGCCGGTGTCGCGGGACTAACGGATTACCGTGACCCCGGTACGTAAAGAGCTATTGAAGGACACCGTGGATTTTAGTCAGTACAAGTCTGACAGTCCCTCCCGCCCTGCCCTGGGTGGGAGGACTCATTTGATGATTTTACCACGATAAAAAAAAAATTGCTACTTCTTAGTGTAAAAATTTATAAGTTGCACTGCCGAAGTGAATTACATAATTAAAATCCGCGTCACAACTGAAGTTCTTTTGTCGCGGCGCTAGTGTCTATGTCATTACATCAAACAGAATATTTTCGAATAAAAATCTAATTAATCCGTCAGTATAGGGTTGCCATCTCTATAATTTGGAAACCAGGACATAACGCCTGAAAACCCCGGATTTTAAAGTCCAGAACCCGGACATGAGTCGAAATGCGCACCGTGGCAACTGCATCTGGAGGGTGCCCTCAAAACTAGGACAAATCCTGGGAAACACGGACGGATGGCAACCCTACGTCAGTAAGATTTTCAAAAAATATTTGACACTTATTTTTTTTTTTATTGGAGCGTAAACCACAATTCACAAAGATACGACACTTTTAAAATTGCTAATACGTCTCAAGCAAGTGCAATTTTCACTTACTTCTGACGTCATGAGCTCCCACTCTCGAATTTTGATGCGTTATATCTTTGTACATATTCACAGGTTTAAAAAAAGAATTTAATTTGCAATTTAGTCATTCTCTAAACATGCTTAATTTTCTAAACTGTAAATTAGCGTGCGACAGAGACAACACTCTATAAATATAATATTTCTATTTCAGCTTTTAAAATTTTTATACCACTGTATTTTTAAAAGAGTATCTTGTTTAAAATCAAATGTCATTTATTCATGATAGGCTGATTTATCAGCACTTTTTGAAGGTCAATTTTTACATAAGACAGTCCCCCAAAGCGCCCCCCCTTCGACACTTCCTAGTGTTTTGGCTGGGAAGGAACAAACTCCCCAGCAACACATCTGTCTGTACGGTTAAAAGAACCAAGATTAAATAGAAGATTCACAGTTTACATCAATTTGAAATAACATCCCAGTTGCGACTAGAAGGCACAAAATAATAAACTAGGACCATCGCAATAAATAACAATATAAAGAAAAAGAAATTCAGAAACTGTGCTCATGGAGGTTTTTAAGAAACTTGCAGTTTTGTAAGTTTGTTTAATTATTATTCAGCCTAAACTACGGAACCATTAACTTTGTGCCTCTCGACCCACACATGGCTCGTTTTTGATTACTTTTTCAATACCTACTGGTACTATTGGTCCACTGCTGGGCAAAGTCTTCTTTCCAAGACGTTTAGTTCTTTTTTTTGTTTTTTTTTGGGGTCAAACCACACTATTCCCAAACCACTGCAACTCCTGAAAGCCAGAATCAACAGTGGCAACCACCAGAAAAACGCCGAGACAGTGAAGCTCGACGTGTCCCGGAGAATGAATTTACCTGTCTTGGATCCTGCAACGAAATTAATCAGAGAAGAATAGTGGGGGAGTAGGAAAAAATATGTTTCCACTTCCCTCCATGCAAGCAGGAGACAGAACAAAACAAGGCCAATAGGCACAAAGAGAGAAGCCCAGTTGCCTAGCACCACGGGTAAAAATGACTACTAATATTAATGGGTCCTAAATTATGAACTGCTATATTGAATTCCACGTTACGACGTTTAGTATTTTGGACTCAAAGACAGAGTAGAACTTTAGGTTGTTGGTTGATTTAAGAAAATGCGATAGGCTCGCGTTTTGACCGCTATCTCGCCTGATGGTAAGCGATGATGTTATCGACGATGAAGCACGCTTGACTAGAAGTAACATATTCACTCTTGACTTAAATTCTCCAAGGTTGTAGCTAACAGAAAACACAGACCCTGGCAGGGGATTCCACTCCATAACTGTGTGCACAATAAAATAATAAAAGCGGTTTTATTTAAGATTTATTTTATTTTATTTACCAACAAAAAGTTACCTTTATTTTGCTTGAAAATTGTTAAAAAAGTCTCAATTAAAATAAAATAATATTAAAAGAAACGTAAATGGCTTTAGTTATGGTATTTAGATTACCTTTTTTATTCAATCATAAAAAATAAAATTTAAACAAAAAAAAAAGAACGAATATCTATCACTATTAACTGATGACCTCAACCCGGTGTTAGCCATTTTAAAAAAACAATGAACTAAAACCCAACACATAATGTCCATTTTGATCACCAATAAACTATTAAAATTTTATATTTAGACATTTTAACATCCATAACTATGTTAAATGATGTTTATCTCAAAACAATTTAGTCCGTCTGTGCACATTTTTCGTCGTAACTCGAAAACTACTGAATCGATTTTGGGAAACTTGGGAACATTAAGCAGAAAAAATCTTGCTTGAAACATTTTTTCATATCGTTTAATACAATTGAGATATTTGACAAAAACTTCAGGCCTTTCTAAATGTTAGGTTTAAAATAATCATAAGTCATAAAATTATTTATTCTTAATATTCCATAAACTATTATTAATATTGTAATACAAGCCATAATAACAAATATTTAAATTTTGAAATATTTGAAATACATTTTATTTTAAATATGGCCGTTTTTATTGCTAAATTATTTTATTATAAATTATTTTTAAATTTTAAAATAATGAGAGTAATCCAGTTTCATTTTTTAAAATCTCTTTTAACAAAAGGAAGATTTTTGGTCAAAATTAAGTTTAGAAAATCATCGTCAGCCTAGCTTATTGCCAAATATGTTGGGGTCGGCTTCTAGTCTACTGGACCTGAAGTCCTGACCGTGTTAGGATTATTCTTTTATAAATAGTAATAGTTAGCTGAGTCTCAATAAACTGCAAATCTATTTAGTACTTATTGATAAAATAATGAACACTCATTTTTTGTTATACCTATTTTAAATTTCACGGTAATTGACCAAAATATACTAGCATCTTCGTCAATTTTGTCTTACGTAAAAAATTAAATGGTGTAAAATATTTTTTGATAATTTAACTGACGGACTAGATAGATTTTTACAGCGATGAAGTTAGGGCTGACAGTTTTTCCAGCTCTTATATAAGAATAGAAAAATAAAACAAGAAAGAGACAGAATGCATCTCTTTCCTCCTTTCTCGCTTGGCCTGTTTGAAGTCAATGAAAGATGACTTTCTCTTTGTATTTAAATATCACTAGCTTTCGCCCGCTGACGGGGCTCCCCTCTAGAGGGCCAAAGCCTGTCGGGGTCGCGAAACTTATGATTTACCATTACCCCGGTACGTAAAGGGCTATCGAAGGATACCGTCGATTTTAGTCAGTATGAGTCTGACAGTCCCTCCCGCTCTGACCTGGGTGGGAAAAAAAAATAATTTTCGCCCGCGGCGTCACTCACGTCTCAGTCTAGTTCTTCAAGTTTAATTCAAAAAGAAGTATCCTTTAACCATCTCCCACCTCTTTCTCTGTGCAAAAATTCATCCAAATCGGGTCAGCGGTTTACAACAACCAAACATACTTTAACATTTGTTTTCATTCATTCATTAAAAAAAAGTTTTTATACATTAGAAAACAACAAAAAATTAAACCACTTTTATTACTTAAAAAAACTATTTTTTTTAAACAAGAAGAAATTATCTATAGTACTTTTTCGTATTAAAAAAAATCTTAACCATTTATTCAAAGGTTGGTCAGCTTATTGTTAACTCCTTAAACGAATATTAAGCATGATAAATCTTTTACGTCTATTTAAAAATGGTATTTTCATATCTCGTATAAGTTTTCTCGCAAAAAGTAACCGTTCTGGTATTTTATATGTTACTCATCAAAACTTGATTTGTAGATTTTGAGTTCCAGTACAAACAGGGTTGGACCAAGAGATTCCAGGTCCCTGGGCGAATACTACTTTTTTTTTTATCGTGGTAAAATCATCAAATGAGTCCTCCCACCCAGGGCAGGGCGGGATGGACTGTCAGACTTGTACTGACTAAAATCCACGGTGTCCTTCAATAGCCCTTTACGTACTAGGGCCACGGTAATCCCTTGGTCCCGCGTACTAAGGGGTCTTCCTAATCAACCAACTTTATTTTATTTTATTGAATCCTCTATCTCGCCTGATGGTAAGCGATGATGTGGTCGACGGTGAAGCACGCTTGACTAGAAGTAACATATTCACTCTTGACTTAAAGAAACCAATTAGTTGAAAAGCCAACTAATTGAAAAACTACTTCCATACTACCTTCATTCCTATATTAGGGTCGTGGGATTGGGTCAAAGAGTGTCAGCTAAAATGACGGGGCTCTAGAAGGCCAAAGCCTGCCGGGGTCGCGGGACTTTCGAATTACCGTGACCCCGGAACGTAAAGGGCTATTGAAGGACACCGTGGATTTTAGTCAGTACGAGTCTGACAGTCCCTCCCGCTCTGCCCCGGGTGGGACGACTCATTTGATAATTTTACCACGATAAAAAAAAAGGTTCGTGGGACTGCCTAAGCAGGATACCGTAGCGCTATAGCGTAAAGCGCATGCGAAGGACGCATGCATCCGCATGCGCTTTACGCTATAGCGCTAGCACAAGGAAAATATCAGTCAGTGAGTGTCTGATAGTCCCATCCGCTCCACCTGTTACAGGTGGACTTCTTCAACGATTTTATCACCCAGTAAATATATAAGTACTACTACGTATGAAAAACACAATATTGTCGATTGCTCGTAATGGGTCCACGGAACCCTGGGTGATACCTACATTTTGTATTATTTTTCTTCCTTATAATCAACATCATCATCATCTTCCTCCCCTTATCTCATTCTACTTGTGGTCGTCGCAACACGTTTTTTTCTTCCATTCTCCCCTGTCAGACGTCACAGTATCATTTAATCCCTTTTCATTCATATCATTCCTTTTTCTTTTACGTCTTTTTTACATTTGGCCTCCAACAGTCTTTAGGATATGATAATCTGATCTTCTCGCCTCTTCTTCTGTCAGTCTTCTGCCCTCAGGAGTGTCGATGGAGTTTTTTGACCGTTTTTCTCCATAGAGATCTATACTTTGGAATGGGCCTCCACAGTACTTTCACGGTTATTATGTCTTTTGACTGGGACTGTAGCTTTATCGTTTAGTTTTTGATAGTTGAAAAATGCCTGTTTACCGACAAGTCTACTTGAAATAAATTCTTTCAATTTGAGTTTTTCTTCTAACCAGATCGGTAACCAAGTCCTTTTTAGGCAATGCTACAATTCATTTATCTTAATTTCTACACATCATATGCCCAGTAGCCGATGTCAAGACAATGTTTCGCGATTATTTTTCATAGTTTCCCTTACTCAAGCAGGGTTCAACCTTCGTCCAATATACTCAACTTTTTTGTCAATCTTTCACATGACCATTATGCTTCCATTTCTTATGCCATACTTCTTGATGTTTTTTGTACCTCATCCAACAGTCTCCAACTATTTTTAAATCTGATGAGCTGTCAAGCTTTAAGCAGGACTCGATTCTGCATCTTTCTGGATCAATACTCCAGACGCTTTACCAACTAGACAATGACAGTTCTGCTCGACAAGGTCCTTAATTCATTCTTAATCGGCCGTCGGTAAGGTTCCTGTTTCCTTGACTTATCCTTAGCCACCATTCGACCAGAGTATTTCTATATCAGCCATCTCCGCATCTAGCCAGATGTTTTGCTCATCTTGAAATCTTGAGGCATATCGTCATCTCTCCGAACTCGTAGAAAACTGATACTGTCTTGGTAATCATTACGTTTTGCGCTTTTCTTAAACAGCTTGCATCGTCAAAAGAGTTACAGATAGAAGGAGGTGGTTACCAAGCCAGTCTTATCAAGGAGTAGGTAATACTGGTAAAGTCGGTGCCCATCATTATATGACCAATCTTATACGTCAGAATTATGTTAAAGTGGGTCAGGTAATGCTGGCCATGGACTATATTGACTGGATTGTGGAGATCAGATAGGCAGTCGCTCCTTCTAAAATACCAGTTTCTAGGAAGGAAGATGGTAGCATCTGCGTTTGGTTAGACAGCAAGCCGCCCACAGCATAGATGGCAAAGGCAGGCAGATGGTGAAGGTGGCTACTGTTTCCAGGCTGTCTTCTTTACCATTACTGTTAGGCTTGAAGATTTCACTGTTGGGCAGTGGCGTAGCTAGGCCAGAAGGGGCCCCGTATCAAAACTTGTTTGGGGCCCTTTTAATCTAAGTTTAGTAGAACAAAGACAATAGCATCCTGACTCGTGTAACTAATGCTATTACTGACTGATAGTAGCTCATTTTTAGTTCATTAGCTCATTCAAAACTAGATATAGCCTTTTTGAAAATAGAGTTCAATAATTGGAGCTTTACCGCCGCGATAAGTATTCATTTAAGAGCAACATTTTATGTTTTTATTCCAATCGTCGGGGGCCCTTGACACTTGGGGGCCCCGTATAATTGATACGGCTGATACGGCGGTAGCTACGCCTCTGCTGTTGGGTAAAGTCCTCTCTCCATAATTTAAACACAAAGTGTACATTTGAAATAGATCAGTTCAGGCACTTTTGGATTGGGTCGCGGGACTACGGTGATATCTAAGCTGGACTTGGCCTGAAACGGATAGGGCAACTAAAGACCACAGTGGACTTTTAGTCAATAGGAGTTTGACACTCCCTTAACCGCTCCATCCAGGATGGAAGAACTCATTTGATAATTTTATCTTTCCAAAAAAAGGCACTTTGGAATTCTCACAGCCAAAATGATGAAGCCACAGTCCCAGTCATAAGTCATTTAATTGTAAAAGTAGGTACTGTAAGTACGTACGCATCCAACCCGAATCACTTCAAAGTTAGAGTGAACAGTCTTCTTCTGGGTAAGCTCCCTCCATCGTAGACTTTGTCACGTCTGATATAGATTAAGGTCAAGAGCAAACCAATCTTAAATTATAAAATAAAATATTTGTCAGGTGCCTTGTAGATCTCTGTGGAGAAGAATGGACAAGAAAGTCCATGATCATTCTTGTAAACCAATAATTTTCTTCTTAAATGATACTGTTAGATCCCACTGGTAAGCAGAGGTATGAACACCAGTTTTTCCAATCCAGGTCTATAGAGGTCCACTGGCTTTTACTTCTTTCCAGACGACTTACGCTACGTCCACATTCATACATCATACATAAAAGATGGTAAAATTAAAAATGATGCCTAGACATATTTTTCATTAAAACTCTTTCGAAACATAAAATGGCTATCAAGTCTCCTTAATCTTAATTCCTAGGTTGTTACAGAAATAGATAGACATAAGTTAAATACTTAGACACCAATCGATCTAGTCTAGACGAATAGGTAGACAGTATATTTGGTCACAGTATTTCGTCACGCCATGATAAAATGAAATATCTAGAAAAATATAGACATTAGTCTATTACTTAACTCATTTTTAAAACAGAACGAATGGTTATTCAAAATAGGAACAAGATACTTGAAATTTAAAAAATAATCATTTTAAGTTTTAAAAATAAAAAATTTAAGAAAATTTAGGTAGGTAGTAGGTAGGTTATTTTTTCTTTTAAAACTTTTTTTTTAAGTTAAATTCTTATGGTGTAGACATTCATAAAGGTAGGTAGTTACCCGTGATATGTATACCTACGGCTATGGATGCCTCTTTTAGGCGTAACTCAACTAACAACGTTTACAAGGTTATCGTACGCAGCGGCGTCGGCCCGCCATTTCTACCAAGCAAGCCGCGCGCGCGCCTGTCCCGCCATCGACTACCATAGGCTCCCGTCACCCCATCCCCAAACAACCCTCCAACAACCACCCACTAACCAAACTAACAACCCCAAAAAAACTCCGCAATTTAAAAAAAAGTAATCTAAAAAAACGGCCCTTTTTAAAAATCGAACCCTAAGAAATTTAAAATTCTAAATAAGAACCGTGTTTTGCCAAAGTTATTTTTCTTTTAAATTCGCTCGCTTGCGTCGATACAACCCCACGTGTTTGGAATTCGTCTTGTACAATTATTATTTGATACACGAATGAATATTCGGTCCCTTATCTAGGTAGAGTACCTTATTGAACGTATGTTTTATTATCATTTGAGTGTAAAAAGTGTTTTGGTGTAGGTGGCAGGGCGCGCGTGTTTCGGCCCGGTAACGTGTAGGCCTAAATTCGCGGCTTGCGCGCGATTCCGCGAAATTTTTGCACAAATAACCGTGGTTTGATTCCAATAAGATTCTTATAGGCCTATTTGGAAAAATATCGTTTTGTGCTCGAAATGTATCCAAGTTTATGATTAAAAGACATTTTTGATGGTTTTCGAAGTGTTTCTATGTATTTTTTACGATTTTGTGAAGTGACTGTGTGCCCACGCGCCAAGGTGTGATTGGATGTCACTGTGACTCTTTAAAAATGGATTTTTCTTCGTGGTTCCTGATAAAAATGTAAGTAATAGTGTTATTTTACCATAATTAACATTAAATAAACAGAAAGCCATTCATTCAGAGGTGGTTTTTGAGCGATTTCCCTCCAAAATTGGTTTTGGCGCGCGAACTCGCGTCAACGTTCCTAAAACAGTAGAAATCTTTGATAAATCAATTAAATATGCTTTAACACAAGTTAATGTATCTATATTCTTCCTTATTTATAAATATTTGATTCATTTCATTAGTGTTTTAATGGATAAAATCCTAACTCAAGTTCGCGTCTCTATCAAAATCACTTTCGTACGGTATTACATTGTTTTAAAGTTTAATACCGTTCGTAAAGTCCCTAATCTCTGTAGAATGAGATTTAAAACTGAATAAAAATACTTAATTTTATGTATAATAGAGTGATATTTAAAGGTATACCAATTTAGTGTATTAAAATGGCTATATCTAAAAAATATCTTGATTTGTTAAGAATTTCGGGTCTTCCGTAGTCTTTTAAGTGTAAATCAAAGAATTTTTTTTCGAAAAAGATTAAAAAAATGAAATAAAAATGTCCCTCATAATAAACCCTTATTTGGTTTCTTTAAAAAGTCATTTAGATTGCCAGTTACTAATAATTAAAAGCATTGAAAATCAAAATCAGAACCAATTTTAGTCTAATTCAAGTTGTAAAACCGAAAATAATATCTAATTCTACGCGTAATTTCAATTAAAGAAAATGTAAAGCTAAAACCCTATTTAAAACACGTGTTTTTCTTTAAAATAAATTTAAAAATCCATTAAATATTTCTAAAAAGGGTTCCTAAAGATATTTTGAACAACAATTTTTGTTTCTTGGTGCCAGACCTTAGGCCTAAAGTTTTAAACCATAATTTGAACATTTGGAAGTAAATAGATGTTAAATCTCTGAAATTCGTGTAAAAATGTGTCTAAATACCATTTTTATTCAGGTAAAAACATAGTATATAAGTGTAAAAATTAAAAAAATTGTCCCATCCCGGTTCTGGTCCGCACAGGATTTTTTAGGATTAAAAATAACGAACGAATTCTATTTGAACTGGGATTACAATAAAATACTCAATTTTATAAATAGATTTGTTGTATAAAATAACTGTCAACTGAATATATTTTTACTCATTAATCCCAATTTGTGGTCAAAATTAACTTTTCGTATCCAGACTATCCGACTACCCAATACCGAATACCCAAAGATATCACATCGGCAAAAATCACGATTTTTCATAAAAACTTTCACCCCTTAGTTAACCCTTTTTGGGGTATAGATCTTCAAAGACCCTTCTTTAGTTCTTATCTCCGTTATGTCAAAAACTCTTTTGTAAATTTTCAAATTTCGAGAACCGTGTTTTAGGCTTTTTTATTATGAAGCAAGTTCTAGGACGACATAAAAAATAATTGGGAAAAACAATAATGGGCAAAGTTGTCACTATTTTTGGAGCTTACAGAAGATTACGTTTAGATGGAGTTCTACTACCATCTTTTTAAAGACTATATTCAAGTAATTTGCAACATAAAAGGTATTTTAGATCTCAATTTTACTCTGGTCAAAGTAATTCTTATAATTGGAGTATCTTTGCCATTATCCCAACTAATACTATGTTTGGATTATTGGAATTTTGTTAAACTAAATAGATCTTGATGAAATTTGATTTAAAAACCTTATTTTGAACCAAATTTTAATCCCGAAAATAAGTACTGTCACTGAAGAAAACAGTAATAACGGTCTTTTGATAAAAGATGGCGCTACGTGTCTTTCGATTCATTTTTAAATTATATCGTTACAAGCAGAGTACAACTTGAATTGATTGTCACGTATTTGAAAATCAACGAGTCGATGGAAGAGTTAAATTTTTAACTACATCTTTAAATGAACCTCTAAACGTGAGTACAGAGGAGACAAGGTTTTATTTAATTGACTAGTATTTTTATTATGGCATGAGACATTCTCATACATTACAAGACTAAAAGAAGAATAGTTATTCTTCATTTTACTTCTCAGTTTTCAAGTTTAATTAATCTGGCTATTTAACTATGTAATATTATAAATTGAAAATTTTGGATGGATGAATGTTTGTTACAATAATTGAATTGATCTTGATAAAATTTGGTTTAAAGATAGGTTAAGACCTGGAATAACAAATAAGGTAACGTTTATTACGTTCCCGTGGAATAATTTCTGAACTGCACTCGGGTAAAGTCAACATATAAATTGAATTATTTATATGACTATTATTTTTAATATGAGTGTACTATTCGGCACAGCTCTGCCTGACGTTAGGAGATTACAGGCGTAATGTTATGTTAATTAAATCTATCAAAGATTTCAGAAAGTTCACGTGGTGCATGTATCAAAGTATTATAAAGATCTTTGAAAACTTAAATAATAATGTAGACAGATATGAGTAATAAAATAGTTCATTGTAAAGCAGTTTTCTTGTGAAATCACAAATATATAAGTATTATAGCAATCGTTATTTATTCATATTAAAAAATTTAGTAGATATCTAATATCATCCATAACATAATGATTTATAACTACACGTAATATTTAAAAAATAAAATAATACCCTCTGCAATACTACATTACAATTTATCCCTAATTAATATACAAACTTAAATAAATAACACAAATATGAAGTAAACAAAAAAAAACTGGAGGAATATGTGCCCAGCACACTGGCAGCATTGCCACATTGGACAATGGCAATGTTAATTCTTTGAGAATTAAGTTAACCCTCTGGCCATGCGAATAGTCGATTAAAGGTTATTGTACTTATTGACTGAATTAAAAGTGTTAGTTATTGAAAGTCCAATTAAAATTACTTTAAGGGACATTTTTAAAAAATTTAAATAAATATACTATACTAGCACTTTGCCCGCGACTTCGTCCGCGTGGGTTTCGTACTTTCCCAATTCCCCCTTTTTCCAAAAACCCCTTCTTAGTGCTCCCCTACATTATAATAGGAAGCCGTGTGCTAAATTTCACATTCCTAGCCCCAGTAGTTTCGGCTGTACGTTGATATGTCAGTCAGTCAGTTCTCCTTATATATATACTACTACTACTATAAAACAGTAATATGTATTAACAATCAACCGTGTGTCTAATACTTATATTCACTAACAAAAAAAATTACGAACCTCTATTCAAATTTTTACCCCGTATTTAATCATAAAGGGGTCATTTTTAATAATAATTCTTAGTGCAGACTGACGTTATATAAATAACTATGTATTATGCAAAATCTTACGCTTCTAAACCTAGCGGTTTAGGCAAAGCGGTGATATCAAAGAGAGAATAAATTTAAAAAATGGAAGCATATTTTATGATGATTTATTATCTTTGTTACCATGGCTATGCGGTTATTTTTACCAAATAAATACACTTTCAACAATTTCACACGTATAATTAAATTTATCTTTAAAGTAGACAGGTAAAATAAAAAATAATGTGCAATGAAAATGACATTTAAAAAAGGGGATATTGTTATAGTGGGTAGAATACTCATATAAATAAATGATCATAAAAAAAAACCTAAAAATTATAAAAACAAAAGGGAAACAAAAATATAATAACATTTTAGAACTGTTGTTGTGTGCAGTTAGCGCTTAGCAACAGTGATATTTAGGTAAAACCTTTTTTTTTTAATATACATTGCAAACTCTTTCAAGTAATGTTAACACTTAAATTAAATCATTGTATAACGACATGTCAAAAAAAACTTATTAAAGTTTTATTTAAAAAAAAGTGAATCACCCCCGTCACAGACGCCAGTTTAAAAATTTCAAAAAAATCACCTCATTTTAGGGTTAGCTATTTTTACACTTTGTTACCTATATGTTGTTTTATTATAAAATTACAGAATTAAAAGTGTTCTAGGCATACTTAGTTTTGTATAATAATCAATTTCAATAATTTCAAAGTACCTACTGACTTACGTGGTTATTTTTTTATGAATTTTTTCTTGTTTAAAACCTCTTTTTAGTAAAACCTCTGTCATTCTATTTAAGATCTCAGAATTATTACACATTTATTTAAAAATATATTTGATAAATAAATTGTACAGGTATACTTAATTTTAATATAAAATATACGTATAATATAAAATGAATAGGTATACCGACGATGCCCATAATTGGACAACCATGAAAGGATTGATTTAAATATTAGAAACTGACATAAACATATCAAAATCAAAAGTCATTTATTCAAATTAGGCTGATTTATCAGCACTTTTTGATGGTCAATTTTTATATAAGACAGTCCCCTAAAGCGCCCCCCATTCGACACTTCCTAGTGTTTTGGCTGGGAAGAAGAAGTGGCGGAACAAACTCCCCAGCAACACATCTGTCTGTACGGTTAGAGGAACCAAGATTGTATACAATTTAATAGAACATTCACATTATACATCAATCCGAAATTACATCCCAACCATGACTAGAAGGCACAAAAGATAAACTAGGACCAACGCAGTAAATAACAATTTAATGAAGAAGAAATTAAATTACAAATAACAGAACCAAAGGTCAGCAAGTCGACCAGTCACCACAATCAGCACCCGTTCACGAGTACGCAAGCAATGTCATCTAAGGGAGCATGACATTATGTCAAAATGACATTTTGTTAAAAATAATTTAAAAACAAAATAAGAGTTGACATTAATTTTATCTAATGAGTATACTTTCTCCTGGTCGCGGGACTGTACAAATTACCGTGACCCCGGAACGTAAAGGGCTATTGAAGGACACCGTGGATTTTAGTCAGTACGAGTCTGACAGTCCCTCCCGCTCTGCCCTGGGCAGAAGGACTCATTTGATGATTTAACCAAATAAAAAAAAAATGAGTATACCTCTACACGCGTATTACTTACAAATTAAATCTCTATTCTAGCAAAAAAAGACAAAATTATTTTTTGGGACGACCCGTAGGCGACTGAAGAATACAATCATTTTTTTTCCTGCATTTTAAACATGGCCTGCATGCATGCATGCATAAGATGGCAGATCTCTTTCTACATTCTGTCATTTTGTCTACTCTACCGTTGAGAGAAGCCTGCCGGGATCGCGGGACTTATGATTAACCGTGACCCCGGTACGTAAAGGGCTATTGAAGGACAACGTGGATTTTAGTCAGTACGAGTCTGACAGTCCCTCCCGCTCTGCCCTGGGTGGGAGGACTCATTTGATGATTTTAAAAAAAAATAAAAAAAAACCGTTGACAGAACCTGTTTCTACGGTGTCATGCCACATCTACTGGAAGAAATGGCAGGACATTTGTCCAAAAATCTATTTGTCAATAATATCGTTTTAGTATATAATTCTCTTTTTAATTAATATTCTCTATCTAATTATTTTTTACTTAATTAATCTTAATAGCGAGTGACTTTTTTTGGTAGCAATATCATCTGATAAGTGTGCTCGCCTCTGCTAGA
Source organism: Agrotis puta (assembly GCA_943136025.2). Taxonomy (NCBI): domain Eukaryota; kingdom Metazoa; phylum Arthropoda; class Insecta; order Lepidoptera; family Noctuidae; genus Agrotis; species Agrotis puta. The sequence goes on along the minus strand of OW964195.2, from coordinate 514,695 downwards.
CTCTAAAGCCTCATTTAGACGGACAAGAACTCGCATGCGAGTTTCACTACATTGCGATATTTGTTTGATAAACTGAATTCGTTGTACCTATAAAGTCCGCAATGTAATGCAACTCGCGTGCGAGTTCTTGCATCGTCTAAATGAGGCTTTACTGACTAAAAGTCCAGCTTAGCCCTTCAATTGCCCTTTGCCGTCCAGGGTGTTCTTATATGCTAGTTCCGCGATTATAAACAAAGGCTCATTATATTCTTTTCCCAATTATGAACAGTTTCAAAGTTAAGCGTTTTCAATTTACCTTCACAATGCTTACAGCAAGAGAGTGGAACTCGCTATCAGCGTCGTCTGTGTTCCCGAACGAATACAACCCGAATCTCTTCAAAGTTATAGTGAACAGTCTTCTTCTGGTAAGCTCACCCCATAGTAGACTTCGTCTCAGTCACCTCTGACATAGACAGTCAAGAGGAAATCCTTCTCAAATAAAAAGTGAGGTTATGTTGCGTTTACTATTTTAAAACAACGCATAATAACTAAAGAACTGTAAAATTCAACGAAAATCCTTGAAAAAACAAAAATAATATGATTTTATAATCTAATGAGAGCTAGATTGTCGTGTTAGAATAGAATCTAGACATTTTTGTGGTTATAAATAGCACGTGCTCGATCTAGGTTGAATTCTAGCCACTGTGAGTTTTGCTAACGTACCTATTGGCGAATTATGTTACATTAAAAAGAAATTGAATGGAAAAATGAGGTTGTATTTAATGAAACATAGATTTTAGAGTGACCAAAGAGTTTTGTGTTTTTTTTTCTGTATGTTAAGGATAAATACCTAAATTCAAATGAAATAGACACTTCGGTCGTCCCCTAATTTTCAAACTATTTCTAGTTTTGCCGTACTAGGGATAGAAAAAAGTAGAGGAATTTGATAAAAAGTGTCCTATGTGTTGAATTTTATCTTAATTTTAGTAGTAAAACTGGTGAAATCTGGTTTCGCTCGCTCATCCCCTCATAGCCTATGTCAGTTTGCACCAATGCAGCTTCCTACAGGCAAAACATATTTTAAAATCGGTTCAGTAATTTCCGAGATTATCACCTACAAACAAACAGATTGTACAGTCGCCAGCACATCAAGCTACCACAATTTGTCAAATTTCTTTAATAGATTTCAACCTTATCACAATAGTGGAAGGTTAATGTTCGATTGGTAAAATTTGACAGATTCGGGTGGGTTGACCTGCGTATGTACCTCTTTATATATTTAGTTTGGTTTTCTGATCAGCAACAACAGTGACTCTTCAAAAAGAGCGTGAAGACGTTTCTGCAGGGTTGAAAACCCGCAGGCGATACCTCTGGTGTTGCAGACGTCCATAATTCTCTTTTACGTGTTAAAATCATCGAATGACACATCCAGGGCAGGGCGGGAGGGACTGTCAGACTTGTACTGACAAAAATCCACGGTGTCCTTCAATAGCCTTTTACGTTCTGGAGCCACGGGTACCTGATAAGACCCTCCAACGACCCTTGCAGACTTTTTGGCCCTCTAAGGAGGATCCCATCAGTTTATATAAGCGTTCCGTTTTATCTTAGAGCAAAGGTCGGAATTAGGTAGAGTTATTTTAGTACTTGCATCGAGCGGGCATGCGGGCAGCAAGTAATGGGCAACTCGCTGTCCAACCATGGTCATGCCCGGGTCGACGGCGCGTTATGTTCCACGCGCGCCTCAAAGAGTGTCAGCAGAGCGACGGGGGGGTCCTCTAGAGGGCCAAGCCTGCCGGGTCGCGGGACTGTACGAATTACCGTGACCCCGGAACGTAAAGGGCTATTGAAGGACACCGTGGATTTAAGTCAGTACGAGTCTGACAGTCCCTCCCGCTCTGCCCAGGGTGGACTCATTTGATGATTTTACCGCGATAAAAAAAAGTACTTGCATCGAAATGTTGATATTAATATGGATCTTCCCGGGATTTCTAATAAACAATCTTGTGTGCAAAATAGTATTACAAAAAAATAATAAAATATCAGAGATAGATTACACTAATAAATTATGTAAAAGTAAAACACTTTTTTTTTTCTTTAATAAATCACGAGATTTTTTTGCTCTTTAAAGGTAGTTCCGGGATTTGGGGCATATCCATTTTATTCTTTCACTGTATGAAATCAGTGTAAGTATATGAATAACTACCTAATTCCAACCTATGCTTATGAGGTACGGAACCAAAAAAAAAGAAGTCAGTCAGTCAATCTCATCTTAAAATTTCAATCTAGGTTACACGTGTATTGTAGAATGTATGCACGTGTAATAGATATGTAAATACAATGATGCGGTAGCCAAAGATTTACTCTAACGGTAAATAAATAACATGACTAAAATACTATAGGTATGACTGTACTATTTTCATCTCTTTCATTCATCAACTGCTTACACTATTCCTATGCTGAGGTGTTGCCAGTCTTCTTCACATTAAACGAGCTGTGTGTGCCGAAAATTATCCCAAGGGAACATAAAATCGGGAAACAATCTATCCTATATGTTAATACAGGTTATAAATTATAAGTTTGGCAAATTTCATCTAAATCCGTTCAGTAGTTTTTACGTGAAAGAGTATAACAAACATACATATTCTCAAAAACTGTTTACTATCCGTGGTACTGCTCGTTGTACTACCAATATTACTTTGGGTAAAAAAATTACCTGTGGTCCTACCAAGCAGTCTAGTAGTACTCATTTATGACACTCATGTAACTAAGAGAGTGATGAGTACGAATGTTGATGGATGGAAAGGAAGAGGAAGGACACAGAAAAGATGGGTGGATTGTCTAAGGAATGATTTGGAAGAAAAAGGAGTAAATGATACTGTGACGTCTGATAGAGGAGAATGGAAGAAAAAAACGTGTTGCACCGACCACAAGTAGAATGGGATAAGGGCAGGAAGATGATGGTACTATTCATTTATTTTATATTATAGATTAATTATACACACTTCTCCATATAATCTTCCGTATACCATCTCCTTAAAGAGTGTCAGCATAGTAACGGGGCCTGTAGAGGGCCAAAGCCTGCCGGGGACTAACGAATTATCGTGACCCCGGTACGTAAAGGGCTATTGAAGGACACCGTGGATTTTGGTCAGTAAAAGTCTGACAGTCTCACCCACCCTGGGTGGGAGGACTCATTTGATGATTAACCACGATAAAAAAAAAAGTATTTGAACCAGGTGTTGGTAGTTTAATGCTACAACTTTTTTTTGACCCTACAGTAAAAGAAAAAAAACCAGTATAAAAAAAACGCTTCTAATGATGATGATCGAATAATAACGAGCGAGCCTTCCATGTATATCATCTCATGGGTTCTTCACATACTCCATGTCTATTCCCCTATCTACTACAACCTATGATAGATCTAATAAATAAAATAGAAATAGATCAACCCCATTGGTTACTATACGAATAAAAATAATATAAAATATGTAAATGTAAAATAAGTTCACAGGGGTTTTATTTAAATTGACCCCATTTTACATTTAAATGCAAAGTGAGTACATTTATTTATGAGTACAAACCCTAATATCATTTTATCAAAAGTTGTTAGAAGTATCATTTCAAAGAAGCTTTTAGCAATTTATAGTAGCTGAGGGTCGTGGGATCCAACTCCTAGTGGTCCACCCTGGAGAACAGCACCACAGGCACCTGTAAACTGCGGTGATGACTGCGGAATCTCACTAGCGGTGGTAGACCTCACCAGGTCCGCCTAGCTTGCGACCACCATCCTGTCAGAGTCCGGCGACAGTTTTGACTGTGTTCCGTCGATGCGCAGGACATCCAGTACCTTCAGGGCTCGCTTCGTCTTAGGTTTCATCTTTGCTTCTGGGCTAGATTGAGAACAAGAGAAAACCCATTCAAAATAATAAAAATGTAACATCTGACATCTCACTTTGGTAGTTTGGTTACCCATCTTGATGAAGTTCGAGGCAAACGTTGCTTAACTTTGCTCACTTATCCATAAACTGAGCTCGATATAACATGGTTATCTTTGGCCACCCATCTAAAGACTGATCTCGGTAAGCGTTGCTGTACTTAGGTAACCCATCCAAAGAATGGCCTCAGCAAAAGTTGCTTTACTTTAGTCACTCGTCTCACCTATCTGGGCTTTGAATCCCAGCATTGGGATGGGCAAACGGACACCGTGGCCCTGAAACGCAAGGGCAAACGTCTGACAGAGAAGAATGGAAGAAGAAAACTTGTTGGGATGACCATTCGACCACTAGTAGAATGAGATAAGGAAGAAGATGATGATGATGCCACTAAAAACAGAGCATTTACAACGGTAAAGTTCAATTTGTAATTATTATTAGGTTTGTTAATTAAGTATTTGAATAAATGTTAATAATAGTAAATGTGTGAAGATCAATCAAGTTTAAGGTATAGTAAAACTATCTATCAACCCGCACTATCTAAAACCCAAGTATTTTTTTCTTTTTTTACGTAAACCAAAATTGAAGAAGATGCGTTTTTTTTTTAAATTGTCAGCGTCACAGCTTAGTAAAATGTTTGCTGAGTTCTGACGTCACGAATACCTCTCGAATTTTGACACATTATAATAATCTTTGTCAATATTCATTAATTTAAAAAAAAGTGGCCATTATTTTTCAAAACTCTATCTGACGGACTAATTACATTTGCAATTTATTGATGCTCTCAACATGCCTAATACAGCCCACTCTTTCTCACAGAGGAGGTCTGTGTCCCAGCGGTGGGAACATTATAAGCTATACGTGTAACTACAAACTGCAACAACTACACTCTTGAATAAAATTATGGAATCACTTACTCCGATTCAGCACGATCTTGAGTACTTAATAACTAGTTAAGAATAATAAAAATGGTACCATTTTAAAGGTTTAACTGTTAACTTTAAATTGATACCAAATTCATTCAAATCACGCCGTTATTTAAGGAGCTATCCCGGATCAATTCCAAGTAGGTGATTCCATACTTTTGCTCGCTAGTGTATTTATGTCAGTTATAATTTGAAACTTTACTTACAAAAGCACGCGCCGTTTCCAAGCAGAAAAATGTGAATAAAATTATACTAATTACTTTATATTTTAATATTTGAAGTAATTATCATAAATGCCTTGATATCACAGTCCTTGGATGTCTAGCTATTTTTGTGTCTGGGGTTTAATTTAATAAGTTTAATAATAAAGATAAAAGTTTTCCCGCTTTTTTCTAGGCGGCCATTTCCTTTTTTACTTCGTCAGCCTTTTTTTATTATTTATCTACCTGTTGCCATATACATAATCGTATTACCCAGTTACTGGGTTGTGGATATGACATACTGATATTCAGCTGCATCTAGTTAGACTGGAAGCAGATCACAACACAGTTAAAAAAAGGCAGGCAGCTTATCTTCTTGTTCTTATCGTGTCTATGACAGTCTATCTCGACTCTGCCCAGAATTGGGCCACGAGTTTAGCGCTCTCCGAAACGTCCATCAGGTTCTGTAAAGAACAGTCGGCAGGGCACTATATTAGAACTTGTCGATACCAGTGGTTTCATCATCCAGCATGTTCTTACTTCGGGACAGAGACATCACTCGGGTCCAGTGCGTGTTAGTAGAAAAAAAGAAAGTTCTTATTTGCATAAATTGTACATGACATAAGATATTACAATAAGTTGTGATCCTTGTATAATTTACCTTAAAATGGACATGCAAAAATTGTTTGTTTTATAACCTTAACTTGTTGCTATTCCATCAATTCGCAATAAGCGTTTTCAAACGTCTTGTATAATGCGAACATCGAAGGAGTGGAACTCTACGCCTGCGTTTCTGTTTCCGAATGCATACAACCGTAATCACATCAAAGTTACAGTGAACAGTCTTCTTTTGGGTAAGCTCAATTCATCGTCGAACTTGTCTTTGTCACCTCTGACATAGACTAGAGTGATCCCATCGTAGATAAAAAAAAATAGGGTCCCACTTTACCCTTACAAACCAGCCACAATCGTCCCATCAGTGGGAGCAATAAAGACGAACTAACAAAATGAAGTTTAATTCAGAACGTAGCGTTTAGCAACAGTTGAGTACATCGACCCTGGCTATGACTTCATGGTGACGTCATCAAATCGTAGTTATTTTTTCTCTTAGCGCTAAGATCCGTATATATATTTTTTTAAGACAAATTTTAATAGTGTCTGTCGTAATTTGTATTCGTGCTTGGTTTTAGGGATCCGTAGTCTAATCCTGTAGGGTTTAGTAAAAGGGTTTTTTGAACAATAAATTTTTTTGGGACTCTTTTTATACCACTGAAACTCCTGAAAGTCAGTATCAACAATGGCAACCACCAGAAAAGCGCCGAGACAATGAACCTCGACGTGTCCCGGAGAATGAATTTACCTGTCTTGGATCCTGCAACGAAATCTTACTAATATTATAAATGCGATACTTTGTGAGAATGGATGGACGGATATTAGGAACATAGATATCAATTCGTCATCACATGACACAATAGAGGGCGGGTAGGCACCGTAGCTGAGCGATCGGTTACTGCACTGCGTATCGCAGGTTCAATATTGTATGACTAGTATTTGTTCCGGGTCTGAGTGTTTGTGTATGGCAGTTTCAATGTTTGTAAACGAACCCACGATACAGGAGAAATTCCTAATGGGGCAAAAGTTTTTTTCTTTTTAAAGCACAAAGAGGGATTGAAAGAGTGAGCCACAGATGTTTTCTTGTATCATACAGTTCACTCACTCACATCACTCTTTAATTAAACTATCTCACCGTTAGGATTTATCTTTTTCACTGTAAAAAGCAGTGGTTATTTTTCCATCAAACAAGCCCAGTATGGGTTAATGTTATAGCATCAATCTTGTCAGATAATAAGACAAAATAGTAAGTACGGAACCATCACCGAATTCCCACGGTTTACACTTCTCTAATTTAGTTAGCTTCACCTTTGACCGCTTATTGTGCGGTCATTAGGAGGCCCGTGTCAGAAATTATGATAAATAGGGCACGATCTAAAACAAAATAAAAATTACTAGCTTTTGACCGCAGCTACACTTCCGTTCATTTACAATTTGACAATGTAAGCAAGCGCAAAGAGTATTTCGTTTCGGGTCTGGCCGTATGTGAGTTTATGTATTTCTTCAAAAAAGAAATTGGTTAGGCATCAGATAAAGAAAATGCTAATAATGTCGATTCGAATCCAGGAGCTCAGCAGACGTGCTTGCTACCACTTCTTTTTTTTTTATCGTGGTAAAATCATCAAATGACTCCTCCCACCCAGAGCAGGGCGGGAGGGACTGTCAGACTTGACTGACTAAAATCCACGGTGTGCTTCAATAGCCCTTTACGTACCGGGGTCAGGGTAATTCCTGAGTCCCGCGACCTCGGCAGGCATTGGCCCTCTACAGGCCCCGTCACTATGCTGACACTCCTCCGGGCGCGCGTGGCCCGTGCTTGCTACCACTAGCCCAAAGAAGCAGTAAAAACCAAATTACACCTGGAAATTAAACTTACACTCCGACGCTCACTGTTCGCGTTTGTGACGAATAAAATAACTGTACCCTTCTTTTTTAGTTGGTTAAACCATCAAATGAGGCCTCCCGACCTGGGTAGAGCCGAAGGGACTATTAGACTTGTACTGACTAAAGGCTACCGTGCTCCTCCACCGTGCTTTACGTTCCAGGGTTACAGATAGCTGTTCAGACATTTCAGCAAGCCTGTTAGGTAAAACTGCTTATTTATTAGACAAATTGAAAAAAAGAACCCTTATGTCTAATACTAGTACACTTTTTTTTTTTTTTTTATCGTGGTAAAATCATCAAATGAGTCCTACACTAGGGAATTTAAAATCACCCTAATATCTAATAGCTAAATTGTAATAACTAATAGAAGACCCTTTGGATATCTATTTCTAATAGGGCAAAGCCATTTAATTATCCCTAAAACGGGTCTTCCAATATACCCTATTTATTTTATACTAACACATATCTATTTAAAAATAGACAAATAGAAATAGACTTTTAATCCGAACCCTAATAATATAAAAAATAAAAATTCAAAGTAGACAAAAGTTCACATAAAGTTCATTTAAATTCACCCCAATTTACGTTTAAATGTAAATTTTACCTGTTTGTTTGAACAAGTTCTTATTTAAATTATGGGAGTAACCTTGGAGACATCGAAGGTCAATTTTAACCCTTTTTGATAGAGAAAAGGGTTGTCTAAGGTCATCAAGGTTAGGTTGTCAGTTTTGCAACAAAGGGTTAGACTAAAAGAATATAAATATTCATTTTATTAATACGGCTGTCTCTTTGATTCCCGTCTGGTCACAAGGTACTTAGCATAAGATCTTCGCTTCGGTTCAATTCCAAGGTCAAGCAAAGAAGTTAGCGCACGACGCGTAATGTGTAGCTCGCCGACTGTCGATGACGCGGAATGTTGCACGCTCCCCTTAAACAGCAAACTCCCTGCCAGGAGTTTGGCCCTCCATAGGGCCAAACTCCTGGCAGGGTCGCTAGACTGTCTGAACAGGTCACTGTGACTCTTTGACGTAACTGGCAATTGAAGGGCTTTTTTATCGTGGTCAAAATCATCAAATGAGTCCTCCAGTCCTCCTACCCAGGACTGGACGGGAGTGACTGTCAGACTTGTACTGACTAAAATCCACGGTGATCTTTCAATACCCCTTTACGTCCTAGGGTCACGTTTACCTGATGAGAACGTCTCGCGACCCTGGCAGGCTTTGGCCGTTTAAGGGGTGCCCCGTCAGATTTCTGACAGCTCTTTGAGTCGCGCGTGAAACACAACGCGCCGCCGACCCGGGCATGGTCCACCCATTACTCACCGTCCGCATGCCCCAATTGAAGGGATACGGTGAATTCGTCAGATTAGGTACACTGCCTGACAAAGGCATGTTATTAAATATTACAGTGTTTATGGCAATTTTTTTGTAACATGACTTGGCATTTTTAAATGGAATTTTGTAAAGTTAGAGAAATAATAATTTAGATTAGTACGTGACCGTATCTTGTGATTCTCCGTTATTGATGTTATAGAGATTTTTTCAAGACAATTTAAACAGTTTTATCTTACTCTGGAGCGGTGGTGGTACAATGGCTGAGCGATTGACTGTGTGTCGCGGTTCGATTCTAGCACGAAATAAATGGTTGTAAATACTGTTTGGAGGTGGACTCGGATAGTGGTCTGCAGTTGGACCTGGTGAGGTCTAACACCACCAATGGGATCGGTCAGTCGTCACCGCAGGTTACATGTCGTTTGTGATGCTGTTGTCCGGGGTGAACCGCTAGTCGCGGGACTGTACGAATGACCGTAACCCCGGAACGTAAAGGGCTATTGAAGGACACCGTGGATTTTAGTAAGTACGAGTCTGACAGTCCCTCCCGCTCTGCCCTGGGTGGGAGGACTCATTTAATGATTTTACCAAAAAAAAAAAAGGGTTGAACCGCTAGGAGTTGGATCCCACGACCCTCAGCTACTATAAATTGCTAAAAACTTCTTACTAGTTTCTTTGATATGATAATCCTAACACGTGTTGATATACACTAAGATATTAGGGTAAGTACTCATAAATAAACGTACTCACTTTGCATTTAAATGTAAAATGGGGTCAATTTAAATGAAATCCATGTGAACTTATTTTACATTTACATATTTAATATTATTTTTATTCGGTTAGTAACCAATGGGGTTGGTCTATTTCTATTTTATTTATTAGATCTATCATAGATTGTAGTATATGGGGGAATAGACATGGAGTATGTGAAGAACCCCTCTGTATTATGTTACATAGATTTTATCACGTCTATTACGACAGGCCTGTTGGTTTAGTGGTTAGTGACCCTGACTGTTATGCCGGAGGTCGTGGGTTCAATTCCCACTCAGGACAAATGTTTGTGTGATGAGCACGATCATTTGTTCTGTGTCTGGGTGTATTTTGTCTATAATATGTATGTATTTAGAAATATATAAGTATGTTTATCAGTTGTCTAGTACCCATGACACAAGCTCTGCTTAGCTTGGGACTAGATGGCGTTGTGTGATAGTTGTGGAATATTTATTTATTTATTTCTTCGAGAGTTATTCAGTGGCCTTTATAGGGTTATAGCATCCACAATTTGTCAGATATCCCAAACGATATTATCATCAGTCTGTAATGTTCCCACTGCTGGGACACAGGCCTCCTTTGTTTGAGAGGGAGTGGGCCATCAACCACAACGTCACATGTCTTGGAATTTTTGATTCTATGACATGCCGCTTTCCTCATGATGTTTTCTTTCATCGTTTTGAGAGCAGTGGTGATTAAATAAATTACACAAAATAATGCGCCTAGCTGGGTTCGAACGCCGAAGTAGTAGACGCCCACGGCGTGGGACGTCGCAAGACGATCTCCGGCCACCGTAGGCGCGGGCATGCGGGCAGCGAGTATTGGGCGACTCGCTGTCCGACCATGGACCATGCCCGGGTCGACGGCGCGTTGTGTTCCACGCGCGCCTCAAGGAGTGTCAGCATAATGACGGGGCCTGTAGAGGGCCAAAGCCTGCTGGGGTCGCGGGACCAAGGGATTACCGTGACCCCGGTACGTAAAGGGCTAGTGAAGGACATCGTGGATTTTAGTCAGTACAAGTCTGACAGTCCCTCCCGCTCTGCCCTGGGTGGGAGGACTCATTTGATGAATTTACCACGATAAAAAAAAAGCTGGGTTCGAACCAATGATCTACAACTCATAAATTCGGGGCCGATACTGTTGGGTTACCATTGCTGCTTTTCATGTGATACAAGTTATCCAATGGGCAATAATCCAGGCACTGACAATAGAAGTCAGAGTAAACAGTCTTCTTCTGGTAAGCTCACTCCATCGTAGACACTGTCTCAGTCACCTCTGACATAGACTAGAGTCAAGAGGAAAACCATCTCAAATAAGAGAACTACTTCCAACAGAATTGAATCACCTTTTGTCAGTCATAATTACTTCTGAATTTTCTATCGTAAATCAAATGTAATTTTGTCTAAACCATATATGTTTTTTCAAGGTCTTGACACCTATCCAGGTCATTGGACTTAGACATGTCGTAACATGTTCTATAATACAACAATGTGTTATAAACCTGACTAGACGATGCGGCACCTTTTTGGTTACTAAGTCACAGCTCAGAGTTCAAAATTAGCGCGTGGGTAGACGAGTCGTTGTGACTGACAATTACTTAGTGTCAAATTTTCCGTCTTCTGAGTGTCTGCTGTCTTCTTTCTGTTTCTGTTGTAGTCTTTAGTGTTATTCTCTATAAAAACAGCGTTGTGACAGCACAGCGCTCACGCAGCGCTGGGACTAAAGTTTGCTATTCACTTAGCTACTTACAACGACACCAGCGCTCACCGCTCGCGTTGCACGATCGGACGATCTCAGAGCCGACTTGTCAAAAAGCACATCATAGAGTCCAGGAATGAGACTTCTTATACAGAATAAAATAGCTGGTGTCAGAATTAGTTAGACACATAGGTCAAATGTTAAATTTTATCTAAACCATCTGTTTTTTCAAGGTCTTGACACCTATCCAGGTCATTGGACTTAGACATGTCGTAACATGTTCTATAATACAACAAAGTGTTATAAACCTGACTAGACGATGCGGCACCTTTTTGGTTACTAAGTCACAGCTCAGAGTTCAAAATTAGCGCGTGGGTAGACGAGTCGTTATGACTGACAATAACTGAGTGTCAAATTTTCGGGCTTAAGATATTATGAATGTAAAAATCTACAAATGACAGCCGGGACCAACAGCTTAACGTACTTTCCAAAGTATGGACGAAACTCAGTATATTATGGTTGGTCACCCATCCACAGAATGACCTCGAAATTCAAAAATATAGTGTTATAAACCTGCCCAGACGATGCGGCACCTTTTTAGCTAGCTGTCCACAGCTGAGAGTTTACAATTAGTGCGTGGGTAGACGAGTCGCTTGACTGACAAATTAGTTGAGACTAAAATAGTGTGATCGTACGATGTTTTAGAAGGATTGTCTCAATTTACTCTGTATTTTGGTATTGTTTTAGATAAAATACTGTTTGTAGTAGATTTCGTTACAGTTATTCTTTTTTTTGGGTTGTGCTCTCCCAAATTCTGACCTTCATTGTAATCAAATGGTCTTTTTTAGGGTTCGGCTGACTTCGCTGGCCGTCTGTCTGTCTGTCCGTCCCTCTATCGTCTGTCCAGGCTGTATATCATTAACCGTGATAGTTACCGTTTGTCATTTTCACAGATGATGTATTACTCTTGCAGCTAAATATGTAAGGGGGGTCCCATACAACAAATATGATTCTTTTGCATGCTTGAAATTTTCACAGAACATTAAGTTACATATTTTATTTATGATAGGCTCTAGTTTGACCACTATCTCGCCTGTAAGCGATGATGTGGTCGACGGTGAAGCACGCTTGCCTAGAAGTAACATATTCACTCTTGACTTGAAGATCAAGAAGAAGTCTTCTAATTATCTTTGTAGGGCTGTTAACTGTGGGTCTAAAACAGTCCCTTTAAGCAGTTCTTCTTTTCTAAAAGTTATTCACTTTTTGTGTATGTAAAAAAAAACAATAGCTGCTCATAATTGTCGATTCTCTAGAAAGAGAGAAAAACAATTGTAGGATCATCTATCTCATTCTTGAACGATCGTGTGCACAGGCACTAACATTTTAAAATTCAACACAGAAAAAGACAGTCAACCATTTTAAATTAGCATATTTTTAAGTTAAGGATTTATTTGTGAACGAATTGAGAATATTTCAAAGGTTTTTTCATTCGTTCTCCTGTAGTTTTAATCGGTTTAAAAAAGGCGGTGGTTCGCAATTCGGTCTTTTTTGTTGTTATTTTTTTAATTAATTAAAAAATATATTGAATGTAAGTTATACTGTAGACTTACTGCATATAACCTGATCTTCCTTTTCTGACCAAAACCTGTCGGTTTTAGCAAGAACATACTTTAATAAACAATAAATTATTTTTAGGACAAAAACAGTGAATCAATAGAATTTTATTGTATTAAAAATTTAAGATATAAAACCGTCTCCAAGGCCATATCTAACTCTAAACCAAAATTCATTAAAATCGGTTCAGTGGTTTAGTTGTGAAAGCTTTACAAACAAACACACTCTCTTTCGCAATTATAATAGGTACTTGAAAATTATAACACATGGGAACATAAAATCAGGATAAAAATCCTATATGATAATCATCATCATCACCCGGAAGACGTCCACTGCTGAACATAGGCCTCCCCCTCAGACCATCACGCCGAACGACAATTCGCCACTTGCATCCATCGGTTGTCCGCGACTCTCACGATGTCGTCGGTCCACCTAGTGGGAGGCCTACGCTGCGTCTTCCTGTCCGTGGTCGCCACTCGAGAACTTTTCTTCCCCATCGGTTATCAGTTCTACGAGTGATGTGGCCTGCCCATTGCCACTTCAACTTGCAAATTTACGAGCTATGTCGGTGACTCTGGTTCTTCGGTGAATATCCTTGTTCCGGATTTTATCCCGCAAAGAAACTCCGAGCTGACTAACTCTTTCAATTGCTCGTTGATTGACTCTTAGTCTATCAAAAGACCAGCAGTCAAAGACCACGATGTGATAATCCAGGTTATAAACTATCTCGGGCATGTGGGCGGCGAGTAAAGGGCGACTCGCTGTCCGACCATGGACCATGCCCGGGTCGACGGCGCGTTGTGTTCCATGCGCGTCTCAAGGAGTGTTAGCATAGTGACGGGGCCCCCTGTTGAGGGCCAAAGCCTGCCGGGGTCGCGGGACCCACGAATTACCGTGACCCCGGTACGTAAAGGGCTATTGAAAGACACCGTGGATTTTAGTCAGTACGAGTCTGACAGTCCCTCCCGCTCTGCCCGGGGTAGGAAGGACTCATGTGATGATTATACCACGTAAAAAAAGGTTATAAACTATCCGTGTACCAAATTTTGTCAAAATCTGTTCAGTGATTTTTGCGTGAAAGAGCAATCGAAACAATTTTGAATTAACGTCCCTGCCTATCTCTCCCACTTTAGAAGCGTGATGTTTGAAGTAGGTGGGTGACGCAATAACCCCGCCCTTCCCGCGGCCACGGATTGAATAATAACAACCAAAATTTTGTAACCGCGTCTGTGTTGCGGTTCAATGCGGTGTTCTGACTGTTTGGTAAATGTCTTGGTTGATTTAATAAAAATAACGGTTTTATGTTTAGCTTATTTTATAAATACTTTTGAATTAAGATGTTGTAGTTGCCTATTACTTAATTTAATTAAAAATCCCTGATTCTAATTATTTTTTCCATAAAAAAAATATTAATCGCTATGATATTTTCACATCGATGGCCAAAATATGGCCATAGTCTAGTAAAATGTATCTACGATTTTTTTTCAACATGGCTTTTACAAATGTAGAAATTATGACTCGTTAATGCTCTTCCATTTCACCATTTCTTAATTCTAGACGTTCATGAATCTTCAGAATACAGAATACCTATCTACCATCTCAGAACCTAATTGAACTTTCACATAACTACAGACGCCAGCACACCAACCTACCCCAATCTGTCAAATTTCTTTAAATCAAAATTAATGTTTCTGTCGTCTTCATTGTATTCGACTGTAATATTACAATGTTTTCAACTTGTTCAGTTTAAAAGTTTCTTTTTTTTCTTCTTTTTTTCGTCTATAAGCTGACAAATGACAGTAACAAATAAATAAACAGTTAGTACCTACACTCGGGTCAGTACACACCGAGACTTCTCAATAGGGCGACTCAAAATCTAACTTTCTTTACTACACGAAAAGGTTTCTAGTATTTTATCGTCACATCGAGTATCGGGGGGTGTGAACTGACCCTTACTTTCTCGCCTCACGACATGATGTGATGGATTGCTGAATGTCGATACGTTAACAGCGTTCTTGGACAAACAGTTGATAGGGACAGGAGAATTCAATTAAAAACTATACAAGCGACGTTTACCGCAGCTAAAGCGCGCCACACACGGCTAAGATAATATAATATTTTATCTTAAGATACCATATCGCTGGTCGCGGGACTATACGAATTACCGTGACCCCGGAACGTTAAGGGATTTTAGTCAGTACGAGTCTGACAGTCCTTCCCGCTCTGCCCTGGGTGGGAGGACTCATGTGATGATTTTACCACGTAAAAAAAAAGATACCATATCGCTCGCCATACAATTCTATCTTAAGATATCAAAATATGAAATATATATTATCTTCGTCGTGTGTGATGGTCCATTGAATTATATTGCGAGCGATATGGTTTCTTAAGATAAAATATTATAGTATCTTAGCCGTGTGTGGCGCGCTTTATGGTCTGTGAATTCTTAGCATATGTCACACAATACGATTTTGGAAATTTAAACAAAAATGTAAGTCTCATTGATTATAAACATGTTGTTTAATAAAAGTGTTACTTATAACCGCATTTTAATGCCATCTTTTGAAGATATAGTGTATAGTAAAAACTTGAGTTTTAATTGCTTATTAAGTTATAAAAACTACACAAATCAACAATTTACCTAAAACCGAGTTTCCAGTTAATGACCTAGTTCAGAAAAAATACTGTTTTCGTTTCTATAAAAACTATTAAACCGAAAACTCAATCACTTCAACCAAAACCTAGTGACTTCACCAAAAGCCCGACTCCCCATTTCCCCGGCAACATCAACCCATGTGTACCAAATACACCGAGCTAAGCAAACAATAAGGCTCGTCACACACTGCCAGACTGGTTTTTTGTCGCAGACGCAAAAAAAATCGTCTGCTGACGATAATGTGTGGCTTGCATTATTATTACTACGGGTTTACGTGCAGTCAACGTTTGCATGTGTTCAGTATTATTATCAAATTGGACGATTATGCTACGGCTGTTGGATTTTGTGCTTTTTAGAATGTTTCGGAATGACTACGAGTGGTTATTTTTTATACTTTTCTAGATGAGTTTAGAGATATATTTTTTTTTATACGAGATGTGTTTTGTTCTCGACTCTAGTCTATGACAGAGTTGACTGAGACAGTCTCCGACTTTGAAAAGATTCAGGTTGTATGTGTTCGGGAACACAGACAGACGCGCCTATCGCTACTTAGCTACAGGTATCTTTTGCAGTTTAATGCGATTTTTATATACACATCAAAAGTGTCTAGGGATCAACATATATTTTTGCAATAACTTTTCTCCTGATTGATATTAATTAAAAATTTTTTTAAGGATTCATCAAATAAAGTGTTTTCGTTTGTCACAGTAACGATAAACCAAGTCACCTTTGCATTAATAAAGAAATTTGCCATTTTCCTAATAAAGGGATTTTTGACATTTGAACCACTAACACAAAAGTTCGAAAAAAAGACTGAAATAACAGTTTTCTTTAAAATTTTATTGGGTAACTTAAACAATTAATAATCCGTGTTTCTACCGCGAACACTATTATAACAACACAAGAACATCGGTTTGGCATACTCAAAATGAGTTCATCCAAATCACGCTGTGGAATGGCCGCCCATGTTCGTTGCAACAACAAAAAAAGGTCTTCTTGCGACTGGATACCCTCCATATTCGGCAGAGCTCTTCTCTGTAGCATATCCCATGCATGCTCAATCGGATTCAAGTCTGGCGACTGAGCAGGCCAGGGCAGGACATTGATGTTAGCTGCGGCGAGAGTCTGTCTTACAACTCTTGCGGTGTGCGGTCGTGCATTATCATGCATTAACTGAAATAAGGGACCGATTTGCACTTGTAGAGGAACGATGACGTCTGATACAATCGTCTCAGCATAAATTTGAGCGTTGAGGTTGCCTCTGATCCAAATCAACTCAGTTCTTCCGCCGATCCAAATACCCGCCCATACCATGATGGTTCCACCACTATAAGGATGGACTTCCTGGCAGGATTTTAATCGCTGTTGGCGTCCAGGGCTTCTCCAGTGTCGTATACGTCTTGTATCCGGTCTCATACCAAAACGAGACTCATCAGAAAAGCACACGAAACGCCATTGTTCTTCTGCCCAATTTCTGTGTTCAAGAGCCCATTGATATCGAATGCTACGATTGTGCATTGCTATAGGTGGTACCCGTAGCGGTCTTCGGGAATGAAGGTTCACTTCATGCAAGCGGTTTCTGACTGTTTGGTCGCTAATTAAGTTCCCTGAAGAGTGATGAAGCCTCACGGCTAACATCATGGCGGTTATTGTTGGAGCTCTTCGAGTTAAGATTTGAATGTATCGGTCTTGTCTCCGTGTGGTGCTGCGATACCGTCCTCCATGGCGCTCAGCCACGGTACTGCTTCGGTAACGTGTCCAAAGTCGACTGATAATACTCTGACTTGTATTCAGAGCTAAAGCCACAGTACGTTGCCGGGAACAAGCTTCTATCATTCCCACGGCTCTGAGCATTTCTTCCCTGCTTAAATGACGTCGCCGCTCCATAATAACGTTGGTTTTAATCAGTAGTAGGGAAACAGTAGCACTAATAATGTCTTCAATGCGTTGTATGTTTTTATAGGGAAAATATTGACAGCTGATTTTCATCTTTTACTCGAATTTGATTCACAGTTCCTGATTCAAATTATGAAATGCACCAAAAAGGATCCATATAAATTTATAAAATCATAAATTTATTACAAAGCCACATCTCAATCTCAAGAAATCCGCATAAAAATGCTTGATCCCTAGACACTTTTGATGTGTGTATTTAGAATTTGAGTTTGTATTATAAAAATTACATCGAACTACATTTGAAGTCAAGTCCTACTCTTACAACGTCACATGTTTTTTTTTTTTTAATTCTGGAACTTAACTCACTAAAGAAATAATATCCCAGAGAATTAAATACACCAACAAACAAAATAACACGTTAAAAACAACAAGAAAAAGTTCAAAATAGGTTAAAACAATTCACAAAAATCCCAAGTTCGATGCATAGATAAATAAATAGATAACCGAAAACGTCCAAACATTTGTTTAAATAATAAATAACAAAGTCTTTCACGATTGGTTGAGCAAAGTCCCTTAACCTGTTTGTACTATCCTAGACAAGGTCTGAAGGAGTGAGGGGGGCCTACTAGAAAAAAAAGGGACAGCCAATCACAGGACAGCATTTTTTTTTTGTATATCTTATCTATTTCTATGTGGTTATGGTATTCTGGGTCTATGTAAGGATGCATAGGGAATAGATAATAGCGATTGGTAGTTTTTTTTGTGTATGTGTTTGTCAAGTGAGTGTCATAAACTGCTGGGATGGTTTTGATGTTCTTTTTATTTCTTAGATTTTTTTTTATTTTTACAAACAGTGTCCCTTATAATGTGGCAATGCACTAATGCTTTTTTTCCTTTTTTGTCTAGATAATTGGAGTTTTATAAGAGTGTCGTGAAATTCAAGCGTATTTTATGAACCAACGTCTTTAATTAGCCATATTTTTGCTACAAGAACCCTCTACCATTTTTTTTTCTCAATTTTTATTTTCTTGCATTTTCTTTGTACTATATTTTAAAACAAAGCAGTGGTCGTAAAAAATAAACTAAACTTTTATTCACATTAAGCTTGTTTAGGATTGGTCATCACTGTCAAAATTATAATAATCCTTTTTGCCGTCAGGATAAGGTTCATTTTCAATCGCTACAACGGACAAGTCTGTCAATTTAAAATGGTCTCTATGCTAAAGCAGTAAGGTTGAAGTTGATTTGCTGCTGTCAGATGATAACTAAGTGTTGAAAACACTGTATGTAGTCCATGGCGTCCTTCCAAAGACATTCTCTTTATATTTTTGTGTTAAATTGAGGAATTTCGACTCAAAATATGTATATTACACGTTAATATCACTACATGCATAACAATGTCCATTTTTCCTTCAAATTTTTCGTGTTTGTGCCTCCCACGGGGACGAAGGACCTTCTTTAAAGGTAACCGTGGCCCTGGAATGTAAAGGACAACTCAAAGAACCGGAGTGGACAACTGCGTCGGGAGGGGTGGGGGGACGGTGAAGTGTGCGTGTGTCGCGAGCGGCCAAAGATTTTAACTGACGCTCCCCGGATGCCTTCTAAACTAGGACGAATCCCAGGAAACCCGGATGGATGGCAACCTTAAACTAGAAACATGATTTCTACATATTACATACAAACATATTGTCTGTTCTTGCGTAGACCAAAACTGTTTTTACGGTGGCATGCTATGCCATGCTGATCTTGGGAATCGCTGACATCAGTGAAGAAAAATATCGTCTATGCGTAGTACGATCATGTGGGACCCTCATGAATCCACGCGAGCGAAGCGCTGTTATTTTTTTGAGTAGCACTTCGCAGGTCCACCTAAAGGAGGTTGTGAGCTGCATAATCAGACTTTTCTGTGGATGCCTTAAATGACTGTAAGGCCCCCAGCCAAGGGCTTTTTTTTAGCGTGGTAAAATCATCAAATGAATCTTCCCACCTAGGGCTGAGCGGGACTTACGAATTACCGTGACTCCGGTACGTAAAGGGCTAGTGAAGGACTCTGTGGATTTTAGTCAGTACGAGTCTGACAGTTCCCCCCGCCCTGGCCTGGGTGGGAGGACTCATTTGATGATTTTACCACGAAAAAAAAAAAAGAGCTGAGCGGGAGGGACTGTCATACTCGTACTGACTAAAATCCACGGTGTCCTTCAATAGCCCTTTACGTTACGGTAATTTGTGAGTCCCGCGATCCCGGCAGGCTTTGGCCCTCTAGAGGGGGGCCCCGTCATTTTGCTGACACTCTTTGAGGCGCGTGTGGAACACAACGCGCCATCTCCAGCCAGGGGCTAAGCTAAATTTACAAACTAGGTGTACACATGCTAAGGGCACCCCCTGTGGAGTACGAACCTCGGCTTAGGACGTCATTGAGGGAGGACAGATGAGGCGAAGCCGCTGGTAAAACCTAGTTATAATATACTAGTAGGCCCCCTGCTTCGCGCGGGTGCGATGTAAGTGTGATGACAACGTCACCTACTAACCACAATATTGGAAACCATCTGTCAATTTTTGCCAACTAGGCATTTTGATAAACATTTTTGATTTGTTTTTCATTAAACATTAAATTAAACCTAAAAAAGTACTTAGAAGGGTTGTGGTGCATATTAAACTTGACACGCATACGTCACTTCGCGGGTGTCCCCAGTTAGTTCAAACCTCTATCGCATCGTGCGCTGTGATCGACTTGTTAGTTCCCACCGACTTTGCACATAGCGTAGGTAGGTGTACCTTGAAACGCTCTATCTATTAATGAAAACCGCATTAAAATCGGTTACGTAGTTCAAGAGATATGAGCGTGCAGACATCGAGAAACTATTTCGTATGTTTTTTACACTGTGCTAAAAAATTCGCACGTGTTGAACTCTTACACGTGCCGTGGGCCTATTTTGGGCACATTCATCCTAAAGAGGCGTAATAAACGAATGAAAATAGGCCAGAATTAGCGTGTCAGAGTATTGTTATCAGTTGTTGATAACAGCTTATCATTGGGGGCGCCGGTACGTCTGACGATTAGTTTAGAAGTTTAGGTCTTGACGACGACTGTTGGCAAAGTGGTGAGCAGAGATCCAAGCTCTTTGATTTGAAGATCTTAATTAGTCCGTCAGTTAGATTATCAAAAAATATTCGATACGTGTTTTTCTTTTGTTTTTTAAAGCAATATTGACGGCGATACGACGACGCTTTTAAAGTTGGCAATACGTCACAATTTGTATAGTATTGAGTTCTGACGTCGCGAGTCAACTCTCGAGTTTTCATGCGTTATATCTTTGTAAATATTCATTGATTTAAAAAAAGTAAAATAAATATCCCACAACGCCATCTAGTCCCAAGCTAAGCAGAGCTTGTGTTATGGGTACTAGACAACTGATAAACATACTTATATATTTCTAAATACATACATATTATAGATAAATTACACCCAGACACAGACCAAATGATCCTGCTCATCACACAAACATTTGTCCTGGGTGGGAATCGAACCCACGACCTCCGGCATAGCAGTCAGGGTCATTAACCACTAGACCATCAGGCCTGTCGAAAAAATACGTGTCTATTATTTTTCACTACTCTTTACTGACCTACTAATTATATTTGCAATTTATTGATGTTGTTAAATTGCTTATTGTAAAGTGTTTTTTGCATTCGGGGTCGCGGACTGTCTCATCGGGTAACCGTGTCCCTGGAACGTAAAGGTCGTGGATTTTACTCAGTACAAGTTTAACAGTTTTTTTCCTTCACCCATTTGATGATTTTAGTTGCTAAAATCATCAAATGAGTCCTCCCACCCAGGGATGAGACGGCAGGGATTGTCAGACTCGTACTGACTAAAATCCACCGTGTTCCTTCAATTGCCCTTGACGTTCCAGGGTCATGGATACCTGTATAGACAGTCTGTGGTTGGGATCCACAGACCAACCTCGGCAAGCGCGGCTTAACCCGGAAGATCGGCCTGTGCGGCTGTAATTATTTAGCCAAATTATTTAAGTATTTAAATAATTATAGATATATAGACATAGAAATAAAAAAATCCAAGAAGCAAAGAAAGGTACTGTCTAAAAAGGTTAGATAATATCTTTATCTATGCCCCCCTGACATACTTAGCTTGCAGATTGAAATCAGCGCTCAAAAAGTCTTTAGTCTATGACCAAAGAAACTTGAGCTGTCAAATGGCACTACTTGTCAAGGGAGCTGTCAAATTTAGTATGAATTGACCGATAGTTTCTAAAATGGCCGCGGTTCTATGTCAGTTGGTTTTGTTCAATGTTATCGATTTAAGTTTTTTTTTTCTTTACATTTTCTTTTTGTTCATATCATTTACATAGTGAAGATAAGTTTTAGTGCTGTATTCAATTATTTGTTTTATTGTAGGTAGTCGATTTTTATGAAGATTCTTCAGGATTTCTCTTTTCTTGTAGATTTTTTTGTAATCATTTATTTTTTAATTTCGTGGTTCTGTGGTAAAAGGGTAAAACGGGTCTCTATCAGACCCCACTAAGACTCCGCTGTCTGTCTATCTGTCCGTCTGTCACTCGGCCATATTTCATGAAACATGAAAGTAAGATAATTGAAATTTCATCATAATAGTATGATGAAATAAAAAATACAACATAATAAAACTACTGAAATACATAGGTATTTCAGTAGTTTGAAGATCTCGTGGCTGAATAATTATACACAGGCCAATCTTCCGGGTTAAGCCACGCTTGCCAAGGTCGATCTGTGGATGGGTGACCATCTGTCAGTTTCCTCCGTGACTCGGAAAGCACGTAAAACCGTTGGTCTCGGCTGTCATTTGTAGATCTTTGACAGTCGTTACTATTAGTCAGAAGCTCTAATGCCTTTGTCAAACAGACAGGCGAAAGCCAAGCGTTTCCGAAGCGATACCGAACCGAAGAGAGACGTCATTCCGATAGTTCTGTCACGCTATCGGATCGCTTTCGCTTTTTTATGTGATTGGATTCAAACATTCTATACATTACAAATAAAAACGTCACGCTTCGCATTCGCAACGCCTGTCTGTTCGACAAAGGCTTAAAAGTCTGACAACCAGTCTTACCATGGGGTATCGTATTACCCAGTTACTGGGTTGTGGAGGTTTGATAGGCAGTCGCTCCATGTAAAATACTGATATCCAGCTGCATCTGGTTCGACCGGAAGCCGACCCCATAAAGTTGAGAAAAGGCAGGCAGATGTAGATTCAAAATTTAACTTTATTTACTACAGGAAAAGATCGAAGATTCCAATATCACGTCACGTCGCGTCGTGTTTCGCTGTAAACTGACCCTAACGAGCATTGAATACTTTGTTCTGTGATCAAAGAAGCACATACATACGTCTCCGTAATAGCGCTGTTTACTCGAACCTCGCTGGGTGTAAATACACCTTCATTCATGGAATGTACAGTCATTCATGAGTACTGATGGTGTTGACAAACATTACGGTGTTGTTGCTAGCTCACGGCTGCACGAAATGATCGAAGGTTAAGCCACAGTGGCCGTGGTTGGGAGTTCAATGGGTGACAAACTTTTATTTTCGTTGTATAATCATAAAATGAGTCCTCCCACCCAGGGCAGGGCGGGAGGGACTGTCAGACTTGTACTGACTAAAATCCACGGTGTCCTTCACTAGCCCTTTACGTACCGGGGTTACGGTGATGGGTAAGTCCCGCGACCCCGGCAGGCTTTGGACCTCTACAGGCCCCGTCAATGTGCTGACACTCCTTGAGGCGCGCGTGGAACACAACGCCCCGTCGACCCGGCCATGGTCCATGGTCGGGCTGCGAGTCGCCCATTACTCGCTACCCGCATGCCCGCGCCTACGGTGGCTGGAGATCGTCTGGTGACGTCCGTCGCCGTGGGCGTCTACCACTGCGGCTGGGTCGGAGGGAGGACACTGTTCTCTCCCTCACGCGGCACGCCTCCTCCTTCGCGAGCATGACTGCTTCGCAGAAGGAGGCGACCGCTTCCCACTCCGTCTCGCCCCGCAGCATGGCCTCGACCAATGCCGGGGGCGAGAGGTCTCCGCCTATCGCCGTCGTGAGGACACGGCGGTGCTCTGCCCAAGCGGGGCAGTCCTGCACCGTATGCTCCACCGTGTCCTCAGGACGGTCCTCGCAGTGGTGACACCCAGGCGTTTCCTCCCTCCTTATCAGACACAGGAACCTCCCGAAACTTCCGTGTCCGGTGAGGACCTGCGTCATGCGGAAGGTAAGGACGCCGTGACGCCTATCCAGCCAAAACTTTATGCTCCACCGTGTCCTCCGGACGATCTTCGCAGTTTGACCCGAGCCCTGGCTGGGATCTACATGGACCATGGTCCAGTTAGGCGCATATTGTGTACTTTATTTCATCACCACTGCTCTCAAAACGGTGAAAGAAAACATCGTGAGGAAACCGTCATGTCCTAGAACCAAACATAACAAGATATCTGACATCTAACTACCTGCAGTAGGCCCGCGTGGTGACCCACTCCCTCTCCCAGAGAGGAGGTCTGTGTCCCAGCACTGGGAACATTATAGGCTGATTATGATTACTTGTATGTTTCCTTATTTCAACGTTTTAAATTCGATTCTAGTTTTATACTAAGCAATTTCCTGATTTCAACGTTTGAAATTCGATTCTAGTTTTATCCCTAGTACACAAAACTAACCTTTGACACAATTGTTTTAAAGTGTACTTTGCTAGTTTAAAATCTATTATTGTTGATTGAAAGTACACTTGTTTAATTAATCATTTAGTTTAATCAATAAAATTGGTCTTTGTGATTGTCTCAAATGCTTTGCAATCATCATTAACATCATCTCAGCTAATACTAGGTTATATCCGTGGCTTTACTCGTCCCCTCTTCTTCTTTTTAGGGTTCCGTACGTCTGAATACAAAAACGGAACCCTTATAGGATCACTCGTGTGTCTGTCCGTCCGTCGCTTACAGTCAATTATCTCCGAATCTATTAGACCGATTAAGTTGAAATTTGGTACACATATCAATTCCTGTGACCCAAACACAGAGGTGTGACGTGAGCAGATGAAATCTGTATATGGGGGGTCATTTTTGGGGGGGAAGGGGAAAATTAAAAAAAAAATTCTGAAAACTGCATCGTGTGGCATATCAAATGAAAGGTCTTGTTGAGAAGATCTTAAATGTATTTTTTTGTAATTTTAAAATAAATAGTTTCCAAGTTATTCAAGAAAATAGACGAAAATTGACCAGTCCCCCCCCCTTATCTCCGAAACTACTGAACCTAAAATTTTGAAAAAAATACAGAAATTATTTTTCTCCTTATAGATTATAGGAAAACCTATAAGAAGTCCATGATATTAAAATAACATGGTAAATCACTCAATATTGTGCGTAGCAACTTAATTTTTTTTTTTAATACGTCATAAATCGTAAACCGCAATTTATCTTTCAAAGTTACAACCAACTTTTATATAATGTTACTTGCTGCTACGGAACCCTTTAAAGGCGAGTCCGACTCGCACTTGGCCGGTTTTTTCAAAAGAAATAGCATGACACCGTTTCTGAGCTTTCATCTATCTCTGTACTGAAAGTCGTTAATACGAATCCAGCATTTTAGGCGTAGAATTCTGTTTTTAATTTAGCGATAGTCTCGCATTTGACCACTATCTCGGCTGATGGTAAGTGATGTTGTGGTCGACGGTGAAGCACGCTTGACTTGAAGTAACATATTCACTCTTGACTTGAAGACCACAAGGTATAGCTACCAGGAAATACAGGCCCTGGCAGGTAATTTTGCTCCCTTCTTCACTTAGCACTTATATTGTTGTAATCAATTGTCTATATATATAAAAGGAGAACTGACTGACTGACATATCAACGTACAGCCGAAACTACTAGGGCTAGGAATGTGAAATTTTGCGCACGGCTTCCTATTATAATGTAGGGGAGCACTAAGAAGGGGTTTTTGGAAATTTAACCTTTAAGGGGGTGAAAAGGGGGAATTAGGAAGTACGTAACCCACGCGGATGAAGTCGCGGGAAAAGTGCTAGTAATACATACTTATATCGTGTCTAATGTATGACTATAAACTATGTGCTCAGTCGATGGTGGTGACTATCAAATAGATCGCAGCGCGCGATGTAGCAGAGATGTGAATCAATGGACGTACACAAGGAGTGAAGTATGTAGCAAAGTTTAATATGCCCCACAACTTTTTAAGTACGTTTTTTAGGTTTTATTTAATTTTTAAGGTAAAACAAGCCAATAATGTTTATCGAAATATAAAGTTGGGAAGAATTGGCAGATACTATGTCCCCAAATAATTACTAGGACGTGCTGTCGGGCATGCGTGCAGCGAGTAATGGGCGACTCGCTGTCCGACCATGGACCATGTCCGGGTCGACGGCGCGTTGTGTTCCACGCGCGCCTCAAAGATTGTCGGCATAGTGACGGGGCCTGTAGAGAGCCAAAGCCTGCCGGGGTTCGGGACTAACGAATTACCGTGACCCCGGTACGTAAAAGGCTATTGAAGGACACCGTGGATTTTAGTCAGTACAAGTCTGACAGTCCCTCCCGCCCTGCCCTGGGTGGGAGGACTCATTTGATGATTTTACCACGATAAAAAAAAAGGACGGACGTACTGTCATGTCACAGCGCATAGCGATGCACAGACGCCAGCACATTGATCAACCTACCTCAATGTGTCAAATTTCTTCAGTAGATTTTCAACCTTATCACAATAACGGAAGGTTAGTGTTCGATTGGTAAAATTTGACAGATTCGGGAAGGTTCACCTGCCTGTCTTTACCTTCTTCATTATTTAGTCGACTTTTCTTTCAATCGATTGTATCGATTCCATAATCGACAATCGTTATCTATCTTTCTATTTACATTATCTTGTTCATAAAAGTGGTTTCCGAATCTTCCTTACTCGTATTCTTATCGGACAAAGAAAATATTTTGAAATAAAGGAGACAAGTTGGCAATCAGCAGGACTGGTTTGAGAATCTCTTAGAACCTCATTGTGCTGGTGTGTGTGTGTGTGTGAATTGATATTAATATCTAGTATTTAC
Organism: Agrotis puta; assembly: GCA_943136025.2. Lineage (NCBI taxonomy): Eukaryota > Metazoa > Arthropoda > Insecta > Lepidoptera > Noctuidae > Agrotis > Agrotis puta. The sequence goes on along the minus strand of OW964195.2, from coordinate 488,116 downwards.
TTAATTCGAAAATACTAAAGATTAAGTGACAACAAATGTTGAGGGTTGAAAGAAAATAGAGAATGACACAAGCAGTGTAGTAAGCAGTGAGTTAAATCAGACTGTGGATAATGACGAAGGTTAAAAGTTAAGGTGAGTAAAAATATCCCACGGATACCATACATGGTTAGCATCACCTCCAGATCTGTTAATGGATATGTTTCTGATAATGCTCATTTGGGAGACGCCCAGAAAGTTGAGAATCTCAGGGCAATCTGGGCGTGAGGACGGAGTACTGGGTAGCTCGTCGTCCAATCAAGGACCAGGGGGTCTAATATCTAAGCACGAAGTCCGTGGTCGACGGCACGTTGTGTTCCACGCGCGCCTCAAAGAGTGTCAGCAAAAATTACGAGGCCCCCCTCTGGAGGGCCAAAGTCTGTTGGGGTCGCGGGACTTATGATTTACCGTGACCCCGGTACGTAAAGGGATATGGAAGGACACCGTGGATTTTAGTCAGTACGAGTCAGACAGTCCCTCCCGCTCTGCCCTGGGTGGGAGGACTCATTTGATGATTTTACCACGCTAAGAAAAAAAAGAACGACCTTACCTCATGATAAGAACTAAGAACGACCGATTCGACCTTAGTTACAGGCACTCAACGAGACCGAAGTAAGAATGAATGATATTTCGATTTGACAGATAGCTCCTTAAAGTCCGCGCAACCACTTATGACCTGCGGAGAATTCGTGGTACTATATTTTTTTCATTCAATTGATTGTAATGGCATAGACACCAGCGCCGCGTCAAAAGGACTTTGACGTTGTTACGTTCGTACATACGGATGTACGACCGTAATTACGTACGTACATCCGTACGGATAGAGGTCCGTACCCGTATCTTCGTCAACGGACTTTGAAAGTAGACCCTTGAGCCCAGCATGCCTCAATGCTGTCAGCCTGCTGACAGAGCACTTATAGGACCAAACACAGGTTAGCGTCGTGTGGGAACGGTAACTGTCAGACCACGAATTCATAAGAGGCGTCAAGTATTTGTCCCTTATCTACCATTAGACTGGCCTGATGGTCTAGTGGTTAGTGACCCTGACTGCTATGCCGGAGGTCGTGGGTTCGATTCCCACCCAGGACAAATGTTTGTGTGATGAGCACGATCATTTGTTCTGTGTCTGGGTGTAATTTATCTATAATATGTATGTATTTAGAAATATATAAGTATGTTTATCAGTTGTCTAGTACTCATAACACAAGCTCTGCTTAGCTTGGGACTAGATGGCATTGTGTGATAGTTATGGAATATTAATTTATTTATTATGCTACGTCTTTCTCAAAAGTTGCAGGATTGGCAACGCGCAAGGGTAACCTCTGGCGTTGCAGGCGTCCCTGAGCCTGTTGACTAGGTTCTTTCCCTCCGACTTACCGTTTGATTGCTGGTCACCTTTATATATAAAAAATCAGATAACTCAACGTCCTTGGTTCATTTATATATTATATTTGATACGTGTATTTATGATTGTCTGCACTTACAGTTGACTGATAGCAAAGAGGTCGAGATTAGAGAGCCAATTGATTAAATATAGCCTCTTTACGTTTGTATATTACTTAAAAGGGTGGACAAAAATGTAATATGATGATGAGCGTGCCCGAGAAGCCATCATCCCACAGCATGCACGCTCTTTCTTTTTTTTAGCCTGGTAAAATCAGCAAATGAGTACTCCCGCCCTGCCCTGGGTGGGACTGTCAGACTTGTACTGACTAAAATCTACGGTGTCCTTCAATAGCCCTTTACGTACCGGGGTCACGGTAATTCGTTAGTCCCGTGACCCCAGCAGGCATTGGCCTTCTAAGGGGGGCCCCGTCATTGTGCTGACACTCTTTGAGGCACGCGTGGAACACAATTGGCCGTCGACCCGGGCCTGGTCCACGATCGGACAGCAAGTCGCCCAATACTCGCTGCCCGCATGACTGCGCCTTTGATGATTTTACCACGATAAAAAAAAAGTATGACAATCAGTCTCACCAAGGGGTATCGTATTACCCAGTTACTGGGTTGTGGAGGTCAAATACACAGTCGCTCCATGTAACATACTGATATTCAGCTGTATCCAGTTAGACTGGAAGCAGACCAGAACATAGTTGGGGAAACAATAAGCGAAAAATGGCAAAGAAAACTACTGAACTACACTGAGTGAAATTTTATCGGACCAACATTTTTATCGGACAAGCAAGTATACGGCATCAAACAATATAAGAATCACACATATCTGACCAGTAAACATGACGAAGTAAAAAAAATTGCTGATTTGAGAACGGCCTCCTTTTTTGAAGTCGGTTAAAAAGGCAGGCAAATCACGATGAAAATAAAAGGCAACTGTATAATTTAAAAAAAGTTGCCCCTGGCTGGAGGCCTTAGAGTAATATAAGCAAAGAGAATTATATTGAATATAAGGCATCCACAGAAAAGTCCGGTTAAGCAGCCCACAACCTCTTCTAGGTTGACCTGCGAGAGGCCATACACAAATAAAAAACAAAAAAGTTATTATTTATTCTTAGTAAGCCTAAGCTACACCACAAATACATGTATACTTAATTTTATATTTGATACTTTTAAAATAAATCTCAGTGTTGACATCCTCAAATATTTTGGCATCTGTTCAATCTATCTATTTGTTTCGGTATGTTATTTTATTTGATAAATGTTGCCAGATACTATATTAAAGAGGATTTTTCTGTGGCCAAATAAATGTAATAACTTTAAAGAAAAATCAAAATGTTTAATAAGGTATTTGACTATAAAAATCTAATAAGTACGACACTACGATTATCAAAAAATATTTAACACGTTTTTTTTCTTTTGTAACGTTAACTAAAATTGACGAATAAACGACACTTCTAAAACTGGTAAAACGTCACAACCAAGTACAATTTTCAGTTGCTTCTGACGTCAGTCTCGAATTTTGATACGTTATATCTTTGTAAATATCAATTGGTTTAAAGAAAGAAAATATACGTGTCCGTTATTTTTCAAAACTCTAGCGGACGGACTAATTAGCAATTTATTGTTGCTATCAAATAGCCTATTTCACATAGACCCATTAAGGCATTTTTAAACGGCGCGTTGTGTTCCACGTGCGCTTCAAGGAGTGTCAGCATAGTGACGGGGCCTGTAGAGGGCCAAAGCCTGCCGGGGTCGCGGGACTTACGAATTACCGTGACCCCGGTACGTAAAGGGCTAGTGAAGGACACCGTGGATTTTAGTCAGTACGAGTCTGACAGGCCCTCCCGTTCTGCCCTGGGTGGGAGGACTCTTTTGATGATTTTACCACGCTAAAAAAAAGGCACTTTTAAAAAGTCAAAATAAAATAGATTCCACTTTTTGCTATAGCCACCCATCTAAATTATGACCTCGACAAGTGTAGCTTACCCTCGCGGCACAGTGACTGAGCGTTAGATTGCTACGCAGCGTGTCGCGAGTTTGATTCCCGCACGGAACAAAAATATTTGTATGACCTACTAGTAGTTGTTCCGGGTCTGGGTGTCTGTGTATGTTTTTCTACGTCCTCCCCTGCGTGGACTGGAAGGGACTGTCAGACTCAGTGGCGTACATAGGCCAGATGGGGCCCCGTATCAAAACTTGTTTGGGGCCCTTCTAGTCTAAGTGTATAGTTTTGCAGAATACAGACAATAGCATCCTGACTCGTGTGTCTTATGATAAAACTGATGTCATTTTTTTTATCGTGGTAAAATCATCAAATGAGTCCTCCCATCCAGGGCAGAGCGGGAGGGACTGTCAGACTCGTACTGACTAAAATCCACGGTGTCCTTCAATAGCCCTTTACGTTCCGGTGTCACGGTAAATCATAAGTCCCGGGACCTTATGCATTACCTTAATACCAGCATTGCATCAAAAATATCTCCTAAATAAAATAGAGTATAGCTTCAAATCTGTACTGATATTATTGTTTGTTTGAACACGCTTATCTCAGGAACTGCTGGCTCGAATTGAAAAAATATTTTTGTGTTGGATAGTCCATTTGTCGAGGAAGGCACGACAAACAGGAGCCGAGCAATGGTGTTTAAAGCACCTGGAACAGCAATTCTACCATAAAATTTTAACTAACACGGAACTAAATTCAATACTATGTACACATCTTCTATATATACGTTTTAATCGAACTGTATAAAGGGGTGAAACTCACCCCTATTGCGCCCTTTTCACCCCGTTTCACCCCCCTGCACCCTCTTTCTGTATTTCTGGTGCTATTGATGCCCAAATTCCCAAGGCAACTCTCTCTTAGCGTGGGAGAGAGATGGAGGAATGAATGTGTGTGGGTGTGAAAGAGATGGGTAAAGTCTGCAGTCGAATGCGCGTCGGATTGAGGTGTGGTGTCAGTGTTAGCGAGGCGGTGCTGAGATGCACTATCGATTAGTTACACTAGCATCATCATTATCTCTACTATAATCCTACTAAGGGCCTATAGGGTTGGTCGCGGGACTCAAGAATTACCGTGACCCCGGAACGTAAAGGGCTATTGAAGGACACCGTGGATTTTAGTCAGTACGAGTATGATAGTCCCTCCCGCTCTGCCCTGGGTGGAAGGAATCATTTGATGATTTTACCACGATAAAAAAGGGCCTATAGGGTAAGGGAGGGGTAACATTGCGTGAGAAGTCAGTTCCTTTCAGCAACCCTAATTTTGTAAAAGGTACCTTGATTCATGACTTCTTAGCTATGATAAGTTATACGATGTTATTCCTCGAAATCGGCGCGACCCTCACAGGCTCGTACTGGATGTCATGCCGAGGTTCGCTAAATATAATAAAAGCTGTTTGTACATGTGTGCAGAAATATTTAATAAGATACCCAGCGACCTAAAAATTCTAAATACCAGACTATTTTAAAGTAAATTATATATTTGACTGTCCTCTAATACATTTTATAGAGTAAAATAGTGTTTTAAAAAAAAATTACTTAATTGTATGCACGGAAAATTTGCACGCTTATAATGCTAAGCAAAAACATGTATGCACTGTATTTAATTTTGTATCATCTTTTATCTACTATCATGCTATTAATCCTCTATAAAAGAACCTATAACAATTAGCTTATTGCCAACATTAAAACACTCAATGATATTATGATCATTATATCATCCAAACGCGTGTTATAATGAATTTCAAAAAAAGAACATTCTCTTACAATGACATTTTCACCACCAGATCGCTAAAATTTTGAAAAAAGAACAATAAATTGCGTGTTATATCCCGCCATTTTTTCACTCGAATATGGTATGCGAATATGGTATGGTATGAGAATCTTTTATAGAGGATTCACATCATGATTGTAGATAAAGTCTTGTATGCAACCGTTATAATTAGGTATTAAAACACTCATGTGATACTATTATCACACTCGGCTACGCCTCGTGTGATAAACCCACATTCGTGTTTTAATACCCCTGATTATACAACAGTTGCATAAATCTGGGGGCACGGCAGTGCCCCAGCCAAGTCTCGAGCAAAACGGGCACGGCCGTACCATCTTTTCTCGATGCGATTCGCGGCTGTTTCGCCCCCCCTATATCTTCGACGTGGACAAAGCTACGAGTTTAGGTTTTCGGTGAATAATAGTAGGCATTAGAACAAGCTTAAGTTCGAAATTACATGCCAATTGAATTAATAGTTTAGGAGTTACGGTCGATCAAAGTTACACCATTTTGTCACTCACTCACTGACTCACTGACTCACTGACTCACTGACCGATCATCAAAAATCTAAGGTACTTCTAGCAGACTTAGAAACTTCAAATTTTGCACCAAGATAGGTCATTAGCCACATATAAAGGAAAAATTATAAAAACATTAAAAAATAATATACCATAGAAAACAATTTTATATTTGCGGTTTGGCAAGAACATTATGTATGGATTTTGACTGCATTGTTAACTTTGTTCGTTGTTTAAGTATTCAATTGGATGAATAAAAACATGGAATAGAAAAGAATAATAAAAATGTAATACATAGACTATAATTAATTGATACATAAAGTTCATAATTCATTAAATTAATAAAGCTAAAACTCCATTGTATTGCGATAAATTTCGATTGTATGCGCGCTCGATAGATGGCGTTGTACCTGTCTGAATCGCGCTATGGTTTCGTTACCGAGTGCAGTATAAGTAGTACTTTAAAATAATTCGATAATTTTCATTTGATAGCGCCACCTACCTATGAAAAACCATTTCGAAACTAAAAAAATATTGTAGCTATATTCGGAGAACTTAAGTTAGCCGGATTAGATAGTAGATTTATTATTGTTACTGAAACAGTTATTTAGGCGAATAGTTTATTAATATAACATAGACATAGGTAGTTACAATATCTAGTTGTTTACGTGTTATTTAGTTTAGTTATATTTATTTTGTAAGTTAGTAGATTTATGTTTATTTAGCTCGTTGAAAAGAAACAAAAGAGATAGAGAATGGGTTCTAAGCAAAGCAGTAGCTGAAGTCCAAGAAATTATGAGGTCACCTAAAAAAAAAGAAAGAAATACACTTACAAAAAATAAATGAGATCCCACCAAAAACATTAAAATAATGTAAAAAAATGCCAAGTCTCTCGATGCAGTCTTTCCATCGTAAAAAGTTTTGAGATCTCATAGAAGCCAAGTCCTATTCAAATTATTTTGTAGTTATAAATCAACATTTAGTAATTGTATCAATAGTTTTCTTTATATTATAATTATAGTGACTTGGCAATGAGCACAAGAAGAAACAAAACGGCATATTTGGAGTTGAAAGTCACACACCGCATGCGTAAACATTAATATCACAAAATTAATTTTCTTTTGGTTTATCCGTGTCGTCCCAACCGAATTTCTGCAACGGCAGTCAGTCTCATCCAAGACTAGTAAACTGCGCAGGACATAAATTATAATGCACACTTGCACAAGTGTGTACGCAAACACTAGTGTTAGTGTACTCTCGGTTCATTTACTTTCATAAAGCGATGGCCCGTAAGGTACTTATTTTTTATTATTGCATTGGAGCATGTAGTCGGTAGTGATCTGATCACAGGTCTCGTCAGTAACATTTGCACATAATTCCAGGCAGCAAGCAGCTTTTAATTGGTGCTCATTGCCAAGTCACTATAATTATAATATAAAGAAAACTATTGATACAATTACTAAATGTTGATTTATAACTACAAAATAATTTGAATAGGACTTGGCTTCTATGAGATCTCAAAACTTTTTACGATGGAAAGACTGCATCGAGAGACTTGGCATTTTTTTACATTATTTTAATGTTTTTGGTGGGTAACTATTATACCATGCTTTTATGCAAATAAATATTTTCTATTTTATTAAATTATTCGACAAATGTTATAACTTTATATTATAATTACATACATTTAATTACACTTTCCTTAAAATTCTTTTTTTTGTTTCAGGTTACGGATTACACGGAAAGGATGCACTGGCTGCTTAAAAAAATAATGTAAGTACAATTTTTAATGTATTTTAACATGTACTCATACGTATTATGTTTTGTTTATTGTAATCTACTCAAGAATTTGCTATTTTTAATGAAGTAAAAAAGAACGTCCAAAACAGTGGAGGGTTTTTTTTTAACGTGGTAAAATCAGCATATGAGTCCTTCTACCCAGGGCAGGCGGGAGGGACTGTCAGACTCGTACTGACTAAAATCCACGGTGTCCTTCAATAGCCCTTTACTTTCCGGGGTCACGGTAATTCGTGAGTCCTGCGACCGATGGGTCGTATCGTCGTCAAGGAGGAGTAATTAGTTTTTTCAATACACAAGCCTAATGACCATCTGATCTATCTTTCGTTCATCGAGACGTTCGAAAGTGCCTCTTTGATGGCTAAATTTAAATATATTTTTTTTATTTGACTTTGACTTCTCGTGTTTGCGATAGAAGAGGTCTAAGATAAAAGGTATCTTGTTTTCAATAAGATTTATGAAGAGAAAAAACGATGCACGCCCGTGCCAGGATTAATTTTTCACTCAAAGAAAGCCAAGTTTTAGGAACACCATCCTAATTTTAGATGAATTTTGGTACAGAGATAAATGCGATCCTTTTTCTTTATCGTGGTAATATCATAAAATTAGTCTTCCCGCCCCGGGTGGGACAGGAGGGACTGTCAGACTCGTACTGACTAAAAACCACGGTGATAAAATCCAGGATCACGTTTACCTGTAGAGACAATCCCGCGACCCCGGCAGTCCCGCGACCTCGATGTAGATGCGATGGAAATTATATACACTTCTTATATATAAAACTAGGATTCTTCTCAAACGTTTGTAAGCTGTTATGTTTTTTTAACGATGATGTCTAATCATCGTCTGAGTTGTATGAACACAGAAACCGCCACCGCACATTCCCCGCTGCCACTGCCACCTCGCCTCACCTCGGCGAGCCTCGCTCACGGCGGGGTCAACGTCCCGGCGTCCACTTCCGCGACCAAACACACCTAGCTTTATATATCTCTACCTGTTTCACTCAGACACCATGGTATTGAGCTGTGTGATCTCTGGGAGCTGACTTTTGATGTTACAACTTACAAAACGCGAATCTGTAGGGCTTGTAGACGTAGCCTTATCTATACTGTATACTAATATTTGAGTTTGTTTGTTTGAACGCGCTAATCTCAGGAACTACTGATTCAAATTGAATAACTCTTTTTGTATTGAATAGTTCATTTATCGAGGAAGACTATAAGCAATAAAAGATCACGCTGCGGTCAAAAGGAGCTAAGCAACGGAGGTGAAACCTCGAGGAACTGCTAGTGTTTATTAAAAATGAGTTTGATTTTCACTTCAATCTAGCCCAGAAGCAAGGTCGCGGGACTCACGAATTACCGTGACCCCGGTACGTAAATGGCTACAGTCAAGTCTGACAGTCCCTCCCGCCCTGCCCTGGGTGGGAGGGCTCATTTGATGATTTTACCACGATAAAAAAAAAAGCCCAGAAGCAAAGATGAAGCCTTTTTTTCTTTTTTAAGAGGCGTAGTAGAGCATTGGTGGCCCGAGTTGTAAGTCGTAGGTTCGAACCCAGCTCGGTGCATTTCTTTGCGTAATTTATTGCATCACCACTACTCTCAAAACGGTGAAGGAAACCGGCATGTCCTAGAACCGAAAATTCGAAAACATGTGATATCTACCAACCCGCACTGGACCCGCGTGGTGGATTACAGCTTCCTCCCTCTCACAGTGAGGAGGCTTGTGTCCCAGCAGTGGGAGCATTATAGGCTCATGATGATGATGGACTGGGTCATGGGTGTAATGGGTAGCTCACCGTCCGCATAGAATTCCAGCTACAAGCCTAGAAACTGAAATAAATAATAAATAAATATTCCACAACTATCACACAACGCCATCTAGTCCCAAGCTAAGCAGAGCTTGTGTTATGGGTACTAGACAACTGATAAACATACTTAATATATTTGTAAATACATACATATTATAGATTAATTACACCCAGACACAGAACAAATGATCGTGCTCATCACACAAACATTTGAATTGAACCCACGACCTCCGGCATAGCAGTGAGGGTCACTAACCACTAGACCAACAGGCTTGTCAAAGAATTGTTCCAGCAAAAGTACTAGGCTGTCATGAGTCTCTGAGTACATTAGCGACCAAAACCATGGAATCACTTACTTGTAATTGATCCGGGATAGCTCCTTAAATAATGGCGTGATTTGAATGAATTTGGTATCAATTTAAAGTTAACAGTTAAACCTTTAAAATGGTAACATTCTTATCATGGTTAATTAATTATTAAGTACTCAAAGATCGCGCGGAATCGGAGTAAGTGATTCGATACTTTTGCTCGCGAGTATAGTTGGTAGATTTCAGTAGAAAAATACAGTTACTACCTACTCCAGATATCGATACTTCCAGCACAATAGATAAATGTACAGATAGATATTAATAAAGTGATAAAAAATCAGCCAAACGCGAGTCGGACCTACGCACGAAAGGTTCCGTACCATTATCTATAAAAACGGCATCAAAAAAATCATGTCAGTTGTAGAGGAGCTCCCTTAAATATTTATTTCATTCTGTTTTTTTAGTATTTATTGTTAAAGAGGCAGCAGAAATACATCATCTGTGAAAATTTAAACTGTCTAACTATCATAGTTCTTGAGATACAGCCTGTTGACAGACAGCGGAGTCTTACATATAGGGTCCCGTTTTACCCTTTGTCTACGGATCCCTGAAAAGCAATCTGATAGGACAAACTAAGTAGCTTCAGTTGTGATCGTCTATCTCAGTTTTATCTCATATCGGTAAATAGCTTTTTTCCTTAATATCAATGGCTAGGCTAACTGTGTTTGTCACGTTCTTAAAAGGTACTGTTACGAACTGGGTAGTGATAAATTAATCAACAACAATTAAAAACTAAATAATAACAATCACTAAACGCTATTCAACACTAAAACACACTTAAAAGTCACTTCGAGACTCTCACATCGAGTTCACTTTCGAGTCGCCTCGATCGTAGTCAGACTGACACATGGCGCCTTTACTAGAAGTTTCTAGAAAATGATCGAAAGTTCTGGAAACATCCAGACATCCAACAGTCCCATACCTTCTGGAACAATCCAAGACCATCTCCAAACATCTAGATCAGAGTAAAATTTTCTAGAAACTTTCAGACCAATCTTCAGTACCAATCTTCAGAAACTTGTGGAACCTTCGAGAAGTTTGTAGATTGGTCTCCCAATAGGGTCGACGTAACAGTACCTAGGTTTTACACGTGACTTCGCACGCGATTATTATCAGCCTAACCTATTTTCTAAATTTTTTTTGTACCTTGCTCAATTATCTTTGAGGTCGGCTTCCAGTCTAACTGGATTTAGCTGAATACCAGTATATTCCATGATGATGATTGAGTATCTGACTTTCTGAAGACAGGGTCGGACAAAGTATCGTGCTGTTCTGTTCAGTAACTTTTCAAAAATACGATTGTCCCTATTTATAAACACAAATGATTTATTATTAAAAAGCTGGAATAATTCTTTAAACACGCCTTCGTGGGGGGTTAGAAGATATTCTAACCCTTTTGACAGAAAAAGATAGAAGTAACTCATATTTTATTAAGATAATAAATGTTACAAAAATCTCACACCGTTAAATTCACCATGAGAATAACTTCAAGGCCAATCAACCCTTTCAAACGCTTTAAATTACCATAAAATTTCAAATAACTTATCTATTCAAAACAGCACTTATAAGCCCTAAAAATAACATACTTTATAATTCAATTGCAAAGATCTGAAGCTTAAGTAAGTCGCTCATACATTTCGCGACCCCCAGTCACAATCAAGGACGCACACAAAGGGGCCCAGGATCGAGCCCTGCAGGACAAGCACAAAAAAGTACAACAAAAATCAACTTGCTTGCGTCTTATCAATTATTTTTCAACCAGTTTAAAGTTGGTTAAGTGAAATGTTTATTTCGCAGTCGAATTTCAACCGTATAGCTTGGCAAATAAGGTGTAGTCTCGATATTAACAGTGTCAAAGGCTTGGGTAAAGTCGAAAGTGGTGCGTTGCAAAAATTGCTGTTGCTATGTCGATGTGTACTTAAGATTTACTTGCGTATGTCTCAAGATGTCTTTAATTGGTGTTATCTTCCCGCTATTTATGATTTGGGATAAGCTGAAATGTGTTTTCTTTTGATGTTATGTGGCTACTGGTAAGATGATTTTGCTTGTTGTTATAATCTTGACAATATGTTTCTATGTGTATTCTTGTCATTAACGATGTATTAGTAGTTTAGTTTCCAGCATCAATTTTACAGTTTTTTTAAAATCAATAACTATTGACAAATATAAAAAGCATCAGTACGAGAGTGCATTCTGACGTTGCTAGCCCCCTGTGACGTCAGATTGCACTGACGTGGGTGGACGTCCACTTTGGACGGTGGACAGGTCTACTTTTTTTTAATATTTTTATTGAGCCATGGACTTGCGTTTGACCAATATCATCAAATGAGTCCTCCGACCCAGGGCGGGACGGGAGGGACTGTCAGACTGGTACTGACTAAAATCCATGGTGTCCTTCAATAGCTCTTTACTTTCCAGGGTCACGATTACCGTATAAGACAGTCTCGCGATCAAGACAGGCTTTGGCCCTCTATTGGGGCCCGTCAAATTGCTGACAGCTCTTTGAGGAGCGCGTGGGACACTACGCGCCGTTGACCAGGGCCTGGCCCATGATCGGACGGCAAGTCACCATTACTCGCCATCTGAGGACTCTCAGGGACCAGGCAGTTGTGAGAAAGAAAAGAGACAAAAGCTTATCAACATTTTATCAAAGTTTATACGCGCATTCCATCCTGCGTAGTTGCTCAAACAAAAGCATTAATTGATCTGGCATCACGCCAGAGCTCTCCGGATGCAGGTAGAGAGATCACTGCACTATTTGTTTTTGGGTTTAAATGAATTCTGGTTTTGGTTTTGCAGACTAATTTTCTTTATTGGGATAAACCCACCATACTTTTATTCACGAACCATTGCATCTCCTGAAAGCTAGAATCAACAATGGCAACCAACAGAAAATCGCTGAAACAATGAAGGTCGAAGTGTCCCGGAGAATGAATTTATGTCTTGGATCCTACAACGAATTTAATAAGAAAAGAATAGTGGACGAGTAGGAAAAATATGCTTCCACTGTACATATGAGACCAGTGGTGGCCCAGTGGTATAGGCCCCGACTTGCGAGTTGGTGGTCGAGGGTTCCAAACCAACCAGGCGCATTACTTTAAGTAACTTATTTCATCATCATTGCTCTCAAAACGGTGAAGGAAAACATCATGTCCTAGTCACCCGAAAATTCGAAGACATGTGACAACTACCAACCCACACTCGGCCCGCGTGTCCACAATCTCTCACAGAGAGGAGGCCTGTGTTTCACTAGTGGGAACATTATGGGCTAATGATACCTAGTATCCACTAACTGGGCTGTGTACCACATCATAGTTGGGAAAAGGCAGGCAGATGATGATGAATCCTTACCTTAACAGTTCGTGTTCAGTTTTGCCTATAGGAAATGGCATAAGCTTATAGAATATTCCTCAACAATGGGAAATTCACAAGCTGCTAAATGCTATTGGTTACATAAACGGTTCATTTCTGAATCAGGAGACTATAAAAGGAACTTACAAGTTCTAAATTACCGTAATTATGGACAGCTATCGATTCGATGGCGTCCGAGGTAGCAGGCTTTTTGTCTATGTATATTTTATTATTTTAAAGACAAAGTAAGGAATGGTAATGTTCTTTTAACTTAGATACTTTTATTATTTTTTCTATCGGTTGGTCTGTGGATGGGTGACCATCTGTCATAGCGAGTTTCCCTTTGCAATAGACAGTCGCTCCATGTAAAATACTGCTATTCAGCTGCATCTGGTTCGAATGGAAGCCGACCCCAATATAGTTGGGAAAAGTCAGGCAGATGACGATATGTTTATATGTATGATATATTTGATAGTTTCCACCACCGACCTCTCACATAGTGTACTTATGTAATAAGAAAGTACAACATAAGTAAATAATTATCTTCTAAATTACACTACAGCAGTTGAAAAGGTTATCAGTGATAGATAAGTATACAATGAAAGGAAACATCAGCGCTACTGTGACTTGAGGTACCAACTATATATTTACTGGGGTCTTATCAGGTAACCGGGACCTTAGAACGTAAAGGGCTTTTGAAGGAACACAGTGGATTTTAGTCAGTAAGAGTCACACAGTCCCTTCTGCTTCATCCAGGGTGGGGGGACATATTTGATTGTTTTAAAACGTAAAAAAAGCGTTATAAAAGAGATGACTCAAATGAAGACTAGATGAAAATCATAACCCTCTTTTTTTGACGCAGTCGGATAAAAATCGAAATATATGATACCTTTTTTAAAACTAATTTTATAAATGTGAAGATGTATCGATGTTTGTTACTCTTCCAAGCGAAAACCACTTCAGGGACTTTTTTTATTTATCGTGGTAAAATCATCAAATGAGTCCTCCCGCCGAGGGCAGAGCGGGAGGGACTGTCAGACTTGTACTGACTAAAATCCACGGTGTCCTTCAATAACCCTTTACGTTTCGGGGTCACGGTAATTCGTAAGTCCCGCGACCCACTTAAGGGACTTGGATGAAATTTGGTACACAGATAGTTTATAACCTGGATTAACACATGGGATAGTTTTTATTCTGATTTTATGTTCCCGTGGGATAATTTTCAAGTTGTAGCGGGAAAACCCGTAGACAACAGCTAGTATACTATATAATATACAACCAAAGTCCCAGGAGATCAAATAATATTAGTTAAAACACCCATATACTACCGTCCATTTAACAAAGACACCCACCACCCGTACAAGACACATTAAATTAAAGATCAACTTACGTTAGACGGTCAGAACCCTGGGATTTTACGTCCAAGTAACAAAGAGCTCCAGTTTTCGTAAGTTGAAGTTGTAACCGGGAGGTCTAGATATAATGGTTGGTGGGTGCTTATGTAAAACCAGTGTTTCTAAAAGCTAGGCTTTGTTGGAACGGTAAATCAAATAAATAGGGAACATAGAAATATAAGTAATGTGTACATAATGTTTTATGTACCGCGGATAGTAAAACATAATACACCAGGTGATTTTACCAAAAAAAAAAATGTCCGAAGGAAATTACATAAAAAATATTTGACCCGTATTTTTTCTTTTGTTACGTAAACCAAAATTGGCGAAGATACAACCCTTCTAAAAATCACAAAACGTCATTCGATCAGTTTAATTTTACAAGCGTTATGACGTCACGAGCCCCCACTCCGGAATTTCGAAGCAAATGTAAATGTTGCCGAAATTTATTGAATTAAAAAAAAAACTAACAAAATACGTGTATACCCGGAACAACTCATAAGTCATACAAATATTGATTCAGTGCGGGGATCGAACCTGCGACACAAACGGCCGATCAGCCAAGTGCGGGACGGACGGAATCGCAATAATTACCACAGATAATAATAAAAAAAAAACATTAATATATAATAATTGATCAGAAAGCAGTTCACTTGGACACGGCGCGCATTGTGAGGAGGTTCCTCTCTCTGGAGCCCTAACCATCGGCAGCTTGGACCCTGTTCCCAATGCTGGTGGGCCACTATATTTTATATTTTTGAATGTTTAAAAGATTTTTTAATAACATTTAAAAATAAGTAAAAAAAATAATAAACTTAAAAAAATAAAATAAAATAACACAGATTAAAAAAATAGTCAGTATAAAAACCATGACCTACGCTACGGATATCAATAGTTCGTTGTTCTAGGCTGTGGCGAGCGCACACATTCGTAATTCAAATGCTGAACTGTTGCACTGAATGAGAACTATGTATCAGGCATTTTTTTTTCATGTTTTGTGTCTTTTACGATTTTTTATTTTGATTTGGGTTGAGGGCTAAGCAGGAGGGTCGGGGGATTGTCGTATGAGGTAACCGTGACCCTGGAATGTAAAGGGCAATTGAAGGGACTCTGTGGATTTTAGTTGTAGTAGTACGAGTGTGACGGTCCTATTGCTCCGCCCAGGACTGATCTGATGCTATTATCACCTAAAAAAAGGTACTGTGTTTAATCGTTGAAAAAAAAAACTTTTACCGTAATTTCTTCGTTAATTAATAATCGTTTTTTTTCTTGATTAATTAATAACTTTCCTGAGAGTCCTTTCTTAGAAAAACTATTAATGTCCCCATTGGTAATGTTATTGATGTTAAGAAAAAACTTCAAAAATAATATCCGGTTTAATTTCCTCTTACTACTACCATTTATTAATCAAGCTTGACCAAACGGAATTTTTCAATAAATTAATTTATAATTTTTATGACACTCAAAGGCTCAATCAGAGAAGTAAGTACATAGGACTATAACAGCTGCATGAGAGTAGTTGGTTATTGAGTTCGCCATTTATTTTTTTGAGTTTTAATTTTTTTGGTATGCTATTAGAAAGGCCTTTGTCCAGCAATGGACTGCTAAAGGCTGATTATTTATTTATTTAATTTATTTACATACATTTACCATTACAGGATGACTCAATGCGATAAATGCGAACTATTTAATCCTAACTTACTTATAACTAATCACAAACAAAGCATTCCTTGTGAATTCACTCAGAGAACAGTAGAATAAGTCATTCTCACTCGCTATGAGGTTGAGCATCATCATCATCAGCTACTTCATCATCATGAAGGATGACTATAGTACATGCGAATTAAAATACTTATAAAATAAGGGCTTTTTGGACACTGAAGGTGATATATTAATGAATAATAAAACTCGATGAAACTTATGTAGTATTATAATAAATGCAAACATTTTCCTCAATCGTTTACAAAGTGATAAGCTGTAATTACATTCTATGGAAAGTCCTGGTTTCTATTACTGAGTAATTCATATGAATGCTGGGAAATACTGAAAACAAATAAAATATTTCTTGTTGTGGAAAGGCGGTTAGGTTAGGTATTTTTAATTATGACATGACATGACACGACATGACACATGCCCCTCTGCCTACCCCGGTTTGGGAAGTCCATGAGGTTTTCCACATCTAAAAAAAAATAATTAACTATGGCTTGGTAAGTAGTTGGCAATGTATCTAAACTGAGTATATATTTTGTATCTTAAATAAGGATTTAGGAGAGATATTAACCCTGTAGCGAGGGCAAAATAATTATAATAAAGAAGAAGAAAAATTCACCTATCCAGAACTACAAAATCAATTCGTATGTAAAAAAGTTCAAACGTGTAGGAGTACATAATACATTTAAACTTCGAGGCTATACGAGATGAAGGGAAAGGGTGCACGAACGGTTATCATGTGATCAGGACATCACACCATATTGTTTTTTTTTTTAATTTTCTTCAACATCATCATTTGTTCCACCTTTTGCCTCCTCCCATTTGTTACATATTTCTCTGACTAACGCGAGCCTCAACCAGATCTTACCCGCAACCCTCAGAGTATCATCCAACCTTCCGTCTGTTGGTTGGCAAATCTTCTTATTCCCGTCGGTAACTATTTAACGAGAGCTCTATTCTACATGTTATCATATTATCTTCGTCTTCCGTAATTTTCTCCTAGGAATAAGTCGACGGCGCGTTGTGTTCCACCCGCGCATCAAAGAGCTGTCAGCACAATGACGGGGTCCCCTTAGAGGGCCAAAGCTTGCTGTGGTCGCGAGACTAACGAGCTACCGTGACCCCGGAACGTAAAGGGCTATTAAGGACACCGTGGATTTTAGTCGGTACAAGTCTGACAGTCCCTCCTGCCTTGGATGGCAGGACTCATTTGATGATTTTACCGCGATAAAACAAAAAGGCTGTAAATGAGAACCAGGAAGATGGAGGTACCATGTATTTTTCTTTCTTTTTATTTTCAAATATTGTAACGGCTCTGACTTCTCTCTCATAACTCTCATAGAGTAATTCAATTGATATTTTACTTTTTATTTCACTCATAATATGGAGTCTTACTCATAATACCTAAGCCTCTTTTCTGAAAAGTAATAACCTTAACAAAGTAGTCATTGTTGTAGTTACAAAGTTCGATTTCTACTTCATTTTCCTCCTTGAGGTTTTCAAGAAAGGATTTAAGTGTATTTTATTCATTGATATAAAGTTTGTAATTAACATTTACTTCTAGAGACTTTGACAGTTAATGCTCTTACGTTTTAATTCTTTACGACTGTTGCATACAATTTGTTGTTATAAAGTTGGACACTACTTTTGCGTGGTTTCTCTCTTGGTTTTTAAATTTGTTACTTGTATTCAATGACTATTTCAGTAGTCTGATTATTACATTCAGTCTTACCCAGTGGTATTGTTTTACCCAGTATAAACTGAGCTTTGGAGAACAGATAGCCAGTAGCTTCACGTGAAAACGACACAAACATAGTTGGTAACAGATTAAGCTAATGATGATACAATGGCATGTTTTACTAAAAAAAAACAATGAACCTGGATTATCGATTTCTCCTGTACCGTAGATGCATTTAAATACATAGAAACTCACAAACACAAACACCCAGACCCGGAACAACTACTTGTAGGTCATAAAAATATTTTTCGTGCTGGGATTAAACCCGTGACACGCTGCGCTGCAGTTGATTACTTAGCTACCGCACTAACCGTGCCGTTAGTAACATTGATTATATGGCATAAATAATAGACTTGTGATGAAGATGTTTTACTGGTCCAAAGATACAGCCCTGTGATAGACATATGCTTCAGGCTCTTTGGCACGAAGATCAGAGTAACTAATACTTAATGGAAGGCAGTCTTTCTTGAGAGAAACCACAAACTTGTCTGATATAACAGAGAGTGGGAAAAGTAACGTAGAAGATATAATTAGAAAGGGGTTGACTGCTAAAACGATATCTAATAGAGATGTAACAATGAGGGAAGAAGATAAACTGATAACTGTGGATACGTAGGTCGCTGCTTTAGACTTAGTTTGAAGGACCTATTAATATAGAAGTGTAAGAATAGGAGACTGCAGCCAAGACCATAGGCAGATTAAAATCACGTTATAAATGATAAACAATAACATCTTCTGCAATAGGCATTTAAGCTGGACTTGTCCCATGGAGTCTAAAACATCAACGGTGAAAGTCTAAACTTTCTGCACATTGCTGTTGAGACTGTTGATCATCTTCTTCAGCAACTTTGATGGAACTTTGATAAACTTTGAACTTCATGTTGGAGTGGAGAATACAGACGGGAAAGAGGGACATAGGGAAACAACAGCCTAAGTGGACAGACGACCTCGTTAAAGTGGCCGAAAGAAACTGGATAGCCATGAAACGAAATCGCAAAAATTGGAGAGATTTCAAGAGCACACAGCATTATGTAACTAACGGTTGAAGAAGAGAGAGAAAGAGAGAAAGAGAGATTGGAAGGAATGATGAAGTGATACTAAATACTAGACTTAGTTTAAATACCATACTTGAAAAGTGTTGACGCGAGATATTCACCATGCTTACTGTGGTAACACGGTTATAAAATTCCGATATTCCAGCACTTGTAATACTGACAATGACTATGTCATTAACTAAGGTCACAATGTAGACATGACACAAATGACATTCGCACCCTTTTGCTACCTCATGTCTGTCTGACAATGTTACCAATTCATAATTAAAACCGCAGACTTCATTGTAACTTCCTGAATGGATTCCATTCATTAGACATGACACTATAAACATAATGACATCGCGAATTTTGCTAATACCTATTAGAAGAATAGGTACTGTACTGGTACTGTTACACAGTGTGTAAGAATGGTTCTTGAAAACGAAATAATGTTTACTTAAACACCATTTATCTACAACATAATTATGGTATTGTCCTTGACGGTCACAAAAGCAAATACTGAACGTAGGGTAATTTATCCGGGTTATAAAAAGGTTAGGCAAAAGCGCTGTTAGGTCCTTTGAAAACTTTTTCTTAATATCATCCCGGGGTTTGGACATTGGTTGAATGATACCCCCGTGCCTCGGAAAGCACGTTAAGCTATTGGTCCTGCGCCTGATCTTTATCCAGTCGCGTTGGATTGCCGTCATATCAGATTTTGAGAGCAAAGTGAGATTGCACTTGCGCATACATTTGTGAACTATAACATTATCTTCTGTGCCATTGGGTAATCTGTCAGGAGGACTACAATTGTTACAATGTTATCCGCATGGTTCGTGCAGTGGTTGATCTATTGGCGGTTGCTCTGTGTGTCGTGGGTTACATTCATGTAGGAACAAATATGCTGTGGGGTAACGTTTTAATATCAAAATGTTAAATCAGGTTCATCCTTAAGTCTTAAATCCATCAACTGCTAGAGTGTTGTAGACTTCTCATAATTTGTGCCAATGTTGGCATTCTTGTGGTAGTCAAAATGCAACTCAGAATTAACAGTGGCAACCACCAGAAAAGTGCCGAGACAATAAGACTCGACGAAATCCTGAAGAATGAATTTAACTTAGATCCCACAACGAAATAAACCAGAAAAGAATAGTGGAGGAGTAGGAAAACACTCTTAACTTAAAGCCAGCTCCCATGCAGCGGAACGTCAGTATTTTACATGAATCGACTCTCCATCTAACCTCGAATTAGTTGACTCAGACTGCCAGCAACGACTATCAAAGTTCTACAAACGACAGCCGGGACCAACGGCACGTTCAACTCACAATAACTAAATGATATTATTCTTTTCTTCAATTGTAACAATGTCTAACTGTCTGGAGGGTCGTAAGAGCAATTAACAACAGTCTGTAATACGTTTATTTATAGAAACTAGTGTTTTTTCCTGGAACGATACGATTGAGCGTCATCAGGTTACGTCATTTGTGACACAGGCTAATCAGTTTGTGTAACACTTCATTATTGTGTGTTTTACAGGCTTTTTGGATTGGCAGTAGTTCTTCTATTTATTGCATTTTGATCTATTCGCTTTACTCTTTACTATTTTTTAATTCATGATCGTCGAGCTTGTCAATGAAACTTAGTTTGTCTGTAATATATTTTCATATTCAGGACGGGACCCTATTACTAAGGCTCTGCTGTCCGTCTGTCCGCCTGCCTGTCACCAGACTGTATCTGGTGAACCGCGATAGTAAGATGAAAATTTTCAAAGATGATGTATTTCTGTTGCCGCCATATCAACAAATACAATAAAAAACAGAATAGAATATATATTTAAGGGGACTCTCTTAAAACAAAAGTGTTTTTTTTTTGTGTTTTTTTATAGATACGGTATGGTATATCCGACTCGCACTTTGTCATTTTTTTATTTTACACTGTAACGTAAAACGTGAAATTCTATTGAAGATAAACTGGCGCAAAAATGAGAATAGAATTGAGAACCCCTGAGAAAAAAACTTGTTCAGTGGGAGCAACTGAATACCAGTATTTTACATGGAGCGTCTGCCTATCTGACCTCCACGACACGAGCTTAACCTAGTACAATACTCCTTTTTTTTTTTTTTTTTTTTACGTGGTAAAATCATCAAATGAGTCCTCCCACCCAGGGCAGGGCGGGAGGGACTGTCAGACTTGTACTGACTAAAATCCACGGTGTCCTTCACGAGCCCTTTACGTACCGGGGTTACGGTGATGGGTAAGACCCGCGACCCCGGCAGGCTCTGGCCCTCTACAGGCCCCGTCAGTTTGCTGACACTCCTTGAGGCGCGCGTGGAACACAACGCGCCGTCGACCCGGGCATGGTCCATGGTCGGGCAGCGAGTCGCCCATTACTCGCTGCCCGCATGCCCGCGCCTACGGTGGCCGGAGATCGTCTGGCGACGTCCGTCGCCGTGGGCGTCTACCACTGCGGGTGGGTCGGAGGGAGGACACTGTTCTCTCCCTCACGCGGCACGCCTCCTCCTTCGCGAGCATGACTGCTTCGCAGAAGGAGGCGACCGCTTCCCACTCCGTCTCGCCCCGCAGCATGGCCTCGACCAATGCCGGGCGCGAGAGGTCTCCACCTATCGCCGTCGTGAGGACACGGCGGTGCTCTGCCCAAGCGAGGCAGTCCTGCACCGTATGCTCCACCGTGTCCTCAGGACGGTCCTCGCAGTGGTGACACCCAGGCGTTTCCTCCCTCCTTATCAGACACAGGAACCTCCCGAAACTTCCGTGTCCGGTGAGGACCTGCGTCATGCGGAAGGTAAGGACGCCGTGACGCCTATCCAGCCACTCCTCAAAGAGGGGTCTTACCGCCGTGATTGCGGCGTGCCCGGAGTACAATACTCCTGGATAAGACTGATTCATACTACCAGGGTAAAAAGAATTCTGCGTTCAGGTTATAAACTGTTTGCCTTTCATCTATGTATATCCGTTCCTGTGGGTGCTTACGCTACGTTAGTATTGTGTTAAGTTTGCTTTAAGTGAGTGATATCCCATCATACCTCGCGTCCCCGTCTTATACACTGCCCCATCGTCGGAAACTGTTGCATTGATAATAATAGCCAGATTTTTATTTCACGAGGAACTTGATGCTGTAGATGATGATGATGATTCATTCATACCTACTGATGTTTTGAGTTCCCTAAGTTGCATGTGTTACTAAACTAAAGTGGAATCGGTAACTGTTTTTTCTAACAGATAGATAATCTTTATTATGCCCACCATACAAATTACCTTTAGAGGGCCAAAGCCTGCCGGTGACGCGGGACTAACGAGCTACCGTGACCCCGGAACGGAAAGGGCTATTGAAGGACAACGTGAATTTTAGTCAGTACAAGTCTGACCTCCTGCCCTGCCCTGGGAGGGCGGACTCATTTATAGATTTTACAAAAAAAAAAGAAAAAGAAAACCATACAATTTACAGATTATATCCAATTCACAATATCTTTAAAATAGGTTGACACAATGAGCGGTGTTATCGTTGCAAGCGACCTGCCTGGCAACGCGCCATCGTTACATGGTGGACATCCCTCCGGTACGTACAAAGCGTTATGCCAATACTTTTATTGTGCGCACAGCTAAGGATTGGAATTCCCTGTATTTCTCTGTATGTCCCGACACAACCTTGGGGTCTTCAAGTCAAGAGTGAATATGTTACTTCTAGTCAAGCGTGCTTCACCGACGACCACATCTTCGCTTACCATCAGGCGAGATAGTGGTCAAACGCGAATCTATCACTAAAAAAAAGCTTTTCAAGACAACCTTTGGATGGATTTAAAAAAAAGAGAGAAACAATAGGTATTGTAGATAGTCTACCAGCATAATTATTTAAAAAGACCCCGGCTTTTTTCTAAATTAAATGGTGATTTTTTCTTACTGGTTGCAAGTAATACAACTGAATTCCAATATTTGCAAAGAACTGAAAAGATGTGCTTTTTTTGCAATTACGAATTCGAAAATTTATAACTTTAGAAAAGTATTTCAATTTATGTTTTAGATTGAAAGAAAGAAAGAAAATCGTGTTTATTGGCATTAAAACAAATCTTCTAATGACAAAAAGGTCTGAGATCAGCATAATGCCAAGTGGCAGATCAAAGTTTGCCACTTGACGCTGATTTTCAGCAGCAGTCCACGAGTGCTATACGCTCGAAATCAAACGTGTAAAGTACAAAATACTGAATAAAAAATAAAATCAATAAATAAATAGTGAGTGCAACAAATACAAAAGTAAATAATGTAATTACATGACCGAAATAAATTAAGGGGTTAGTAAAGTTAGTCTATAAATTTATCTAGTCTTCCTTCTCTTTTAAACATATTCAAATTCATTTTTGTTCTAAGACATGTCGCTGGTCTCCGCTCGATGTTTTCTTTCACCATTTTGAGCAGAGCAGTGGTGATGAAATAAATTTTATTCAGAGAAATGCGTCTGACTGGGTTCGAACCCCCGACCTACAATTCGTAAGTTGGTCTCTACAAAAACATGTTTTTATTTCCATTTTTCGTTATCTCACATAATTCAGCTACGAGCATCATTTATTTAAAGATCAAGCTATCAAACCTTTTTTCATTATAAATATAAAGAGAAACAAAATTAAAAAAAAAGTTATTCCAATTTTTTCTTTACTTTTCCGCCCCAGAAAGATGTTAAATTAAGTTAGCGCAAGCCATAAACCGTGCCATCCCTTGAAAACCAAAGTCGTAAACCTAAAAAAAGTCGTTCAGTAATTTCTTTCTGTTGCTATGGTAAATGCAAGTTGCAGTGTTCTGACTTTCACGAGTGCGCAGTCGGGGCGCACTCTGTACGTATGTGTTTGTGTGTTGCGTGTCTGTGCCTGTGTGAGTGCGCCCTGCCGATGCAAGCCCTCAGTACTAGCTAATGCACCAGAGTGCACCGACGCGTTGCTCGAAAAATCATTTCAAATATATTTTTTACTCAAAAACCACCATTTTAGTGCTTCCCAAAGTATATTTGCCGTTTAAGTTATGTTTTTTTAAAGGATTACAGTTTTTTTTTTGTCGTTAATTTCTTTGTCCGCCGGCCATGTTGGATTCGTCTGGAGGTGAGTAGCTTTCTATATTCTGTAAAGGAAATTTCTTTTTTTTTTTTAAGTTCGATTTTTAAATAAAACCTTTCGTGTTTAGTTATTGATCTTTTTGCGTGATTTGAGACTTTTTGGTCAGATTTTTAGGTGATGAGACATTTTTTTTGTTAGAGAAATGTGGTTTCCTTTGTGCTGTCAGAGTAAGAAAATTTAAACGTTTTTAAATTAAAATTAAAAACCTTGTGACGTAATCGAAATTGCGATCAATAACTTCGTCAGATGCGCAGACAATCTGACATTAAACTTCCTTGTCTTCAAAACCATCTTGTAAAAATTAACGAAAAATCGATTTAATTTTGTGGTTTTTAAAGTTTAAAATTGATAAAAAGGTGGGAATTTAAGCGAAAATCTGGCTTTATTAATACTTATTACATCACGTCTTGGTATGAAGGAAGCCATTTTGAAAATGGGCGTCCCCTCCCCCAGCACCGATTTGAACAAAGAAGACCATACAACTTGAAGGCATTTCAGACATTGTTATGAAACGATATTAAATATTTTACATAATCTTGCATATTTTTTTTTTTTGGAATATAGGTATTCAATTAGTATAAAAAGACTATAAAGATAGTGTAATAAAATTATCAAAGTTTTTTTTAATCTACATTTTTTACTTCAATAATAATTATTTTTGGAATACTTATTTTGTAACAGGGCTTCTATTTCTTAATTTAGTACTCTTTTGGAATATGCTGGCTTCATTTTTTTTAATACCTTTTATGATCTAAATTATATACTACCGATCTTTGACATAAGTATAATCAAATAAAATTTGAGTAATAGAAGAAAATATTTTACCAATCTTATTGCTTCATATATACCTAATTTCTTCTTTACCTATCTTATTCTCTTTGGAATATAATAAGACTTTCAATTCAGTACTTATGCCCCAATTTTTACTTGAATCCGATTTTTTCCCCCATAATGCTGTTTAGGTTGCTTTACCATATATTTCCAATTTCCTTTATATCTTGATCTTCTTCAGCCAATAAGAATCTGTCAAGTTCAATTTTTACACCGGGTTACATTTCTAGGTTATTGTGTAACTATTTTCATCAATTTTATACTGATTTATATCAGTACAAAATTGAACTTGACAGATTCTTGGTGCCTAACGAACCCGCACTCGACCCGCGTGGAGGATTACAGTCAACTCCCTCTCACTGAGAGGAGGCCTGTGTCCCAGCAGTGGGAACATTATAGGCTGATTAGAGATCTAGCGGGGTATCTGGCAACCTTTTAGAACATAGTACTATTTAATATGGATAACTGTTAAAAAATACTTCCATTCCTCCTTTATAATACGCATTTTTTTTATCGTGGTAAAATCATCAAATGAGTCCTCCCACCCAGGGCAGAGCGGGAGGGACTATCAGACTCGTACTGACTAAAATCCACGGTGTCTTTCAATAGCCCTTTACGTTCCGGGGTCACGGTAATTCGTACAGTCCCGCGACCTTCTAATACGCATAGCAAAAAAATGGAACTCAGTACCTTCGTCTGTGCTTCCGAACGTATACAACTCGAATCTTATAAAAGTTATAGTGAACAGTCTTCTTCTGGTAAGCTCACTACATCGTAGACAGTCTCAGTCACCTCTGACATAGACTAGAGTCAAGAGTAAGGGTGCTTTTGCACCAGAAATGTGCTATGCAGCTATGCTGCGAGAATGTAAAAGCTGAGCTACGAAACTATGTGACCGTTTCCACTGATGCTAAGCTATGTAGCGGTGCGAGTAAGATGTGCTATGAAGATCGCCGCCGCAAAGTAGCTGCGCGAGGAAGATGCACAGCTCGAGCTATGCGATGTTACGATAGTAGGGAAGACGACCCATAGCAGGCATCCATAGCACGCATTCTTCTGTCTAAAAAACATATCTTAGCTGAATCCGTTTCCACCAGTCCTATGCTATGTGCACCAATGAATATGATTGATTAATATCAAACGTAGCATATCTCTTGTGGAAAAGCCTAAAGCTAAGCTGTCCAATATCTCGTGAGATATTTTAGAAGTATAATCAAAATGAAAAGGCTTAAAAATTAGCAGTAAATACGTTAAAAATAACATAAAAACTACCCTAAAGTAGAGCCCTCCGATACAACTGAACATATTCTCATTTGGACAGATTAGCAGCTGGGATGAAGAAGTGGTGGAACAAACTCCCATGCAACACATCAACTATAGAAATGGCTCTATGGTCATTTGATCAATCGATCCAAAGAGCCATAGAAATATACTATTGCTATATTTTCAATAAACTCTTGAAAAAAAAAGTTGCAATTAGAAAAAGCAGAATTTGTCTGTGTTTCCTGATAACTACAACCTTGAGGTCTTCAAGTAAAGAGTGAATATGTTACTTCTAGTCAAGCGTGCTTCACCGTCGACCACATCATCGCTTACCATCAGGCGAGATAGTGGACAAACGCGAACCTATCATAAAGAAATAAATAAAAGAAGTTTAGACGATTTCCTCCAACCTGTATTAACAATTAACGTTTCTCAAAATCAGCCCATAAGTTCCCAATATTGGGACACAGGCCTACCCTCTGTGAGAGGGAGTGGCCTCGACCACGCGGTTCCAATGCGGGTTAATAGTACTGCGCAAAAGAATATAGATTAGTCTAGTGGCTAGTGACCCTGACTGCTATGCCGGAGGTCGTGGGTTCCATCCCACCCAGGACAAATGTTTGTGTGATGAGCACGATCATTTGTTCTGTGTCTGGGTGTAATTTATCTATAATATGTATGTATTTAGAAATATATAAGTATGTTTATCAGTTGTCTAGTACACATAACACAAGTTATGCTTAGCTTGGGACTAGATGGCGTTGTGTGATAGTTGTGGAATATTTTTTTTATATTTATTCTTATAAACAGCTTTCTCAAAATAATTAAGGACAGCGTAAGAACCTAGAAAAGCATCGCTTCATGTGAAATACTAAAATTGATTATGAACTGAAAGACAGATTAAAACTCCCCATAATAAAATTAATACTGTTGAAGAGAAATGCTTACTGCATGGCATTTATTTTATATGTACAACAATTTACTAGTAATATGTGCAAAAAATTAAAGAGATTAAAAACATTCAAAGGGCGACAAAGAATACATCCACATCGCTGTCAACTGAAAAAACCATTTGCAAAATAAAGTGCAATATTTGTCAATGCCTTTATTCAAAGGGTTATATTGTACAAAATTTTGTTACAAAAAAAAACGCGTGGCACTCGGGGACTGCCGCGGTAAAGCTATTGCATAGCATTTTCTATCAACTTATGCAATTATAATTAATTATATATAAAAAAAAATACAAAAAAAATATCGCCTACCGCGAATATAACTAGAATATCATCCCATCGTTGCTCTATGGGAAGTTACTCTACTAATTAGGCTATGGTCAGCCACGTCAATCAAGTGAAACGTCAAGTAAAAATTAATAAAAAAGAATATAGATTACCAAAGATTTCTTATACTTAAAAAGCTTTCTCAAAATAATTAAGGATGGTCGGTGGAAGAAGGTCGCGGGACTGTACGAATTACCGTGACTCCGGAACGTAAAGGGCTATTGAAGGAAACCGTGGATTTTAGTCAGTACGAGTCTGACAGTCCCTCCCGCTCTGCCCTGGTCTCATTTGATGATTTTACTACGATAAAAAAAAACTCCCAGGTCGGGCCCTCCCGCCCTGCCCTGGGTGGGAGGACTCATTTGATGATTTTACCACGATAAAAAAAGAAAAGGTCGGGCAAAATTATATTGAATTTATTCCATTAGGAATTGCTCTTAGTCACGTAATCTGAATCTGTCCTGTTGATGACATAACTAAACAGGCGTGAAATAAATCAAAGAAAAGAGAGTCAAGAGTGAATATGTCACTTCTAGACTTCTAGTCAAGCGTGCTTCACCGTCGACCACATCATCACTTACCATCAGGAGAGATCGTGAGCAACGCGAGCCTATCTTAAAAAAAAACAGGTCGATGAACCTTTGAAAATCTTGGCAAGAGAATCTGAAGACAGCATACCATCAACATATTGATTAAAAGGTGTTAAAAGTGAGGAATTTTAAGTATTGATGGTTGCTGCCAAAAATGTAACTCACTACATTTAGATAAAAGAGTAAATTAGTGTGACTTCTTAAAAATTTACGCCGATCGGCAAGTCTACAAACTTACAAGTCCTTATTTCTCAAAATTACTGAACCGATTTTAATTAAACCTCTTGCGCACACGCAAGATAAGTAGGTCCGGGGTCGCGGTCGCGGTACTGTACGAATTACCGTGACCCCGGAACGTAAAGGGCTATTAAAGGACACCGTGTATTTTAGTCAGTACGAGTCTGACAGTCCCTCCCGCTCTGCCCTGGGTGGGAGGACTCATTAGTTGATTTTAACACGATAAAAAAAATCTCCCTCTCACAAAGACGAGGCCACAGCAATGGAAACATTATAGACTGATAATGATGACAAAAACAACCAGACTCGGAATGTCACAATTATGACCTGGTTCCAGTAATCTTACCACGTAGTCTCGCCAGAAGTACTACTATTTGTTCCGAACGGGAATCGAATCCTCGACCCACCACACAGCAGGGTTTCAAAAGAAGCCCTGCACTCCCCCACGTCTCGATAAAAAAGATCACACACTATCACCGTCGGACACAATGCGGGGCAATGGCCGCGATATAGTATCAGTGTTATATTTAGCGTTTGTTATTGCCCGTCTTGATAGCACGCCAACTGGTCTGAGGGCTTTGTATTTACCGCTTGTTTATGTACAAACATAATACAAACATGTACTGGGTTCTTTATAAAACAATAAGGCGATTCCTCCGTAGTAGCTCACGAAATTCAATTTTTTATGTTTTTTGCAATTTGCGTATCAGTGACTAGTTTTAACTTAATCAAAATATGATTCGCGACAATAACTAGTCATCATCTGCCTAGCCTTTTCCCAACTTTATTGTGATCGGCTTCCAGTCAAACCAGATGCAGCTGGATATCAGTATTTTACATGTAGCGACTGCCTGTCGGACCTCCACAACGCAGAAACTGGGTAATACGATACCCCACGGTAAGATTGGTTGTCAGACTTAACGAGCTTCTGACTAAGAGTAACGACTATCAAAGATCTGCAAATAAGAGCCGGGACCAACGGCTTTACGTGCTTTCCGAGGCACAGAGGATACTCGCTATGACAGATGGTCATTGGTCACAAATCCACAGACCAACCTCGGTAAGTGCGGCTTAACCCGGTAGATCGACAACAATAACAAGTA
This sequence comes from Agrotis puta, assembly GCA_943136025.2. Taxonomy (NCBI): domain Eukaryota; kingdom Metazoa; phylum Arthropoda; class Insecta; order Lepidoptera; family Noctuidae; genus Agrotis; species Agrotis puta. The sequence continues at coordinate 458,778 of OW964195.2, read as the reverse complement.
TTATTTTAAATATAAGAATGATCAAAACATTCGCTTCATTCACAAAGATTTGAGTTGGTAAAATTTCCGAAAGCTAACTTATTTTGACCAAATCTTAGTGAGAGCGTATAGAGCGAATGTTTTGATCATTCTTCAACAACCTTTTATGGGTTCTTTATCCAATGAGTCCTCCCACCCTAGATGGGGCAGGAGGGACAATCAGACTCGTACTGACTAAAATCCACGGTGTCCTTCAATAGCCCTTTACGTTCCAGAGTTACGGCCACTGGGTGGGAGGACTCATTTGATGATTTTACCAAGATAAAAAAGGACCTCATGACTTTGCTGACCTTTTTTAGTTTTATGAAAATCATCAAATATCTCCCCTCACCTTGTATGGAAAGTAAGTAGTAAAGTACCTAGTACTTTTAGTCAGTCCAGTCTGACGGTAAGTACTTACCGTCAGACTCGACTGACTAAAACTCAACCTAATTCTAAAGTTACCCTTATACGTTCAAGGACCACGGTGCCATTTTAAGACATTCCCGTGACACACTTTACTAACCCTTAAGTAGAGGCAGTCATATTTAATTTTTGAACTTTAAAATGTCCAGTATAAAGTATTGAATTGAAAAATTCTAATTAGTCCGTCAGATAGAATATCAAAAAATATTTGACACGTATTTTTTCTTTTGTGACGTAAACCAAAATTGACGAACATACTTACGTCACTTTTAAAATTACCAATACGTCACAAGCAAGTACAGTTTTTACTTGATTCTGACGTCACGAGCCCTCTCGAATAATATTTTGTAAATATAATTGATTTAACAAAAAAAAAATACGTGTCCTTTATTCTTCTAAACTCTAGCTGACGGATTAATTAAATTTACAATTTATCGATGTTGTCACAATGCCTATTTTACTAAAAAAAAACAGGAAAAAAAAACAATAGTTATGATAATCCCTACTCTATGCCTATTAGCACAATACTATAGGTCAGTTCGGGATAGAGTCGTTCCTATTGGTCGACTCTACATAGTGGTAGAGGCTACATAGAGCTGTGGTTTTAGACCAATAGCGGCGAGAGCCCTTCTTACCTGAGATTTTTTGTTACTTGGGACTCTAGGTTTGTTTAAATCTTTTTGGGCTTCGCTAGTTTTTTTTTTTAACTGATGCATAGTGTAATAATATATCGTTTATTTGCATGAAATATGGTGCTTACAGATCTCATAATACAATATATAGTACTTCATATTCCGCCTACTAAATTCAGCATGCAAATTTAGGTTGTGCCATAATTTTAATTAATTAAATAATCAATTGCAATCATTTAAATATGTCACAATGGGAAAATATCATTAAATTAAAATACAAATGTCAAACTATTAATATTACACATGCCAAACTATGAAAAATTGCAAATGTCAAACTATGAAAATTACAATTGAAAATTACATTGTAGGGAATGTTTTTGGTTATGTTTCTTTGAAACGCTAAGTAATTTTTATTTTCAATCAGGGAAATGTTTAAGTAGATAATAACATTTTTATTTTTATTGTTGGAGAAAAAATTGAGTGTTGTTTCGTGAAAATATGTTAAAAATATCTCAACACTTTTTTTTTAAGTAACTATAAAAACATTGTTTTTTTTAACGTCTATTTTCCCACTGCTAGACAAATGTCTTCCCCAGAACTTTCCATTCTTTCCCATTTGTAGCTTTCCCCGGCCAATCTCGCATAAAAGCATAAATCTTATCATCGTTAGACAACAATGATAAGAATTAAAAAAAATATATTATTCTAATATACAATAGAACCTAAGACCTAACCTATAAAATAAAAAAAAAATCAACAGCCACAATAAAAAAAAAAGTCAAACCACAAATCAGATACCCAGAAAAGTTACATCACTCTAAAAATATGTCTACTAGACCACCTCCTTAAAAGAAAAGAACACTCCTTGTCCCTTTCCCCCACTTCTTGTCTAACAAATGTTACTTGAAAGACACATAAAATAAAAATAACTGTATCCATCCAATAGCCCTTTACTCCTGGCCTTTGAAAGTCATCGTCAGTCGTCGCCAGCCAATCAGGAAACGCATAGATTTGGGTCTATCACGGAGTAGGGATGTTACAGAAGGATCACTTTGAAAGAGGTTTCGGGCGTTCGAATATTGTGACGCTTTTTACAAGAGTGCCCAAAAAAAGAAATGTTATGTTTTTTTTTTTAGTTGACGTGTGTGTGAACTTTTTTTTTGGGAAAAAGGGGAACTTTTTATTTTGTCATTTTTATGTTAGATTTAAAACAGCGTGATACATTAGTTCCTTTCACTGTTTTTTTTATGGTCACCTAGAATGAAACCTCTATGAGCTCAAGTCTTAGAATTACTTTTAACCATTATCGAAAATCATTTATTCCTAAAAAAAAATCTTCCTTTTTAAAGAAAATCAATACTGCGTATCCGCCAACCAGCTGTATGGGGAATTGCCAAATTGGATACTGAGCCAACCTGTGTTAAAGGAAGAGAAATACTATGAAAAAAGCTCTTTTAGTTCTATTTGTTGTTATAGAACAAAATTACTATGAATGATAGTCAACCATAATAACTGGAACAGGACTGAAACTCGTATTATTATTCAAATAGTTAAATTAGCTTACTGTTTATTACAATCTTATCTATCGCCAATGTTTTAACATACAAATAACAAAATGATAAAAAAAAAGTAGACTTTCAAATGAAACGACTTTCCGGTCTCAGTGCATAATTGATGTTTGATTTATCATACAAATGGCCAATATTTTCAATTTAACACAAGCAGAAACAGTACAAATATCGCAATAACGTATTTAAAAATTAAACTTTCAAAATCAGTCATTCTTGTCACTAATACTTCTGTACTCACTTTACTCGTGGCACTATGTTGCAACCGATGCGTCGTAGGGTCGGACCAATGGCAGGGCCGGACGGCCTAGCCGCACTATTGTTGAATTTTGGCCCTTTATGGCTCGATACTGGCGAGTCAGACGGACATTTTTATTTTTTAGGTTTTTTTTTTCCTTATTTTTTTTAGTTTTGCTTTTTATATAAGGAGTAACGTTAAGTTTTAAGTACTATAACAATTAGTAAGTACATAATTACAAATAAATGGAATTTTATTCCGTTTTTTCCCTAAATACTTTTTGCTCGCTTCCTTTTTTTAATATTAGAAGTTCTTGGAAGATTCTGACAAAAGCTGGGTGATCTACAATATAAACACATTTTACTAAACTAATCAGACTAAATCAATACCTCTTTGTAAAAACAGTGGATTAATTTGATTTTTTTTTAACATTTTTGATTAGTTCTTTATAGAATCTAATTATTTATCGGACTCATAAGTTAATAACTCATTTGTAATAATATATTTTTGTTTTTTTTTTTTTATATAATTTTTATTATGTTTTTATTAATATAATCTTCGTATATCGAATCGTTATCTAATAAGTCAAAGTCGTACAGTCGTAGTACGACTTCTATGTTTTTATAAATATTGGTCAAATATTTTATCAATTTTCCTCTATTACCGAATACAAATAATACCGATTAGGTAATTGATAATTACTTCCATTCATACAACATGCGTCAAAACATTATAATTAGTTTTTTTTTTCAACCGACTTCAGAACAAAGAGGAAGTTCTTATTACAAATGTATGTTTTTATTTTGTATGTTTGTAACTCGATTTCTCTAAGCCGCCTGGACTGATTTGAAAAACTATTATTTTATTTTAAGGGGTTAATTAAACATCCCAGCTTACTTTTTTGTTACCGGAAGTTAGATCAATGTATTAAAAAACAAAGTCACAGCATAAAATCTAAATCAATAAATCTTTTCTTACGTATGTTTCCTGATTACTCTAACTGACCGTTTCGGAAAATTATTCTTTGTTTTTTTTATAAATTTATATAATTTCTTGTAAGTCGGAGACAAAAAAGTCAGTGAATTATAAAACAATGCCATCGACAACCGAAAGAAAACTTATACGAAGCAATGATAATAAAATTATATTATAACATAAATATTTAAATATAAATGCAGTGAACGCCGTCTAAACCCTCTTCTTAGTGCAACCTCAACCGCGGTTAGCAACAGTTACCCTTTGGCCACGACTTACACTCAAACGACAAGCGTCTGCTAAGAAAATAAATGAAGAAATTGTAACAAAATAGTGTGCAATTAAGAGCACATGGCTTCCCTAAAATTGTGATTTATTGCCATGTTCGACCTTCTTTTTCGAGCCTATCCTTTAAAATCTTTCCTTTACATTTTTTAACGTCGTAAAATCATAAATAAGTCAGGATGGGACTGTCAGACTTGTACTGACTAATATCCACGGTGATCCTTCAATAGCCCTTTACGTTCCAGGGTCACGGTTACCTGATGAGACAGTCATTTTAATAAAATCTTATTTATGATTAGATTTTCATATGTTTAAAAATCCTAAAAAGCACTGCAACCTAACCTTAAGACCTTTTGCTGTATCATTGGGTGTGCTTGCAATCAGCCTCACCTGGGTCTAATTAGACTGCTAAACTTTCATTTAATAATAATTTTTATACGGGGTCTATTAGGCCAAAAAGCAAGCTAAAGGACTGATAATGTCAGAATTATAGTAGTTGATGAGTCCATATCATGAGCTACTGCGACACGACTGCGCTCTCGCCAAATTTGAGCACAATCAGTCTACAATGTTGAGAACATAGCGGATCACAGGCCCCCTTCATATTCTAATAGCTTAAAGCCTTTGGGGCATACGCTATAATCCATTACACAGGCTCAGTGCGGGTTGGTAGGTAGATGTGACATGTTTTCGAATTTTAGATTAAGACGTTTCCTTACAATGTTTTCCTTGACCGTTTCGAAAGAAGTGGTAATGAAATCATCATCATCTTCCGCCTTTTCCCAACTGTGTTGTGATCGGCTTCCAGTGGAAAAGGATGCAGCTGAATATCAGTATTTTTCATGGAGCGATTGCCTTCCTACCTTCAGAACTCAGTAACTGGATAATCCATATCCCTTGATAAGACTTTCGTGCTTCTGACGCAGGGGTGATGAAATAAATTACACAGAGTAACTGCATTCGAATCCCCGACTTAAGATAAGGAGCGACAAGATCACGCTGGCGCGTCGTTGTGTGTCGCGTCGCGTCGCCTGAAGTCGTAGTCGCATCCTTACACGTCGTCTGGCCAATGAGGCGTCAAGATGTCGCCGCCACACCTAGTTGCAAAACAGATCGCCTTGAGTTGAACACTGATGCAACTTTGAGCCCCGTCTCGTTTTGTTACTACGAGCTTTTTTAATTTTGTAATGAATAATTTCAATGTTGTACAGTTTGTTGGATTTGCCGACAGGGGGAATTAGTTAGATGTGAATATTCACTGTCTTTAAGCGGCTTCGAAGATGGAGGTACTAAATTCGTTTTTTAAGTATATTTCTTAAAGATTTTTTTCCGATTTTTCAAAGAATTTTTTCAAATCGTTCCCGCTTGGACCTATTAAGGGATATTATGTTTTCTTTGATCGTCAGATCGGGATCTGATGTTGGAACTCTAGGGAATCGAAGAAACCGCGATTACTGCTATCAGTTAGCTTAATATCGAACCACTGTTAAGCAATTACACAACATAACATCATGCCTGTATTCACTTAAATTGGTAAAATAGGAAACTTTGTGAAAAAATTATATCCGATATTAAATACCGACTTCCAAAATAACACAATAACAATAACTTTACTATAACTACACAATGGTCGTGGGACTGTACGAATGACCGTGACCCCGGAACGTAAAGGACTATTGAAGGACACCGTGGATTTTAGTCAGTACGAGTCTAACAGTCCTTCCCGCCCTGCCCTGGGTAGGAAGACTCAGAAGATGATTTTACCACGTAAAAAAAACTACACAATACAATAACTTTTCTTTCAGAAATCGGTGGCATAACTTATAAAAGAAAAGTAGGTTTTCCAAATTGGAAAAGAAAACATTATCCCTGAAAAGCATAATTCAGCGGAAATTCTAAAATGTTCATGAAAATTTACTTTCTACACCTGATACACCAAGTGCGAAATCATGAAAATGTATAGAAAAGTCGATTAAGTTGTAACAAATTAGATCATTTTCGGCATAACCAATGTGAAAATGTGTTCATAGATATGTTTCGCTTTCCGGTGAAAAAAGCTTAAATAAGTTTCTTCCATTAATTAAGTTTCTTCTGTACCTTGGAAAGTACGTACCTAAATTGGCTGTTCAGATAGGTAGTCGCTCCATGTAACGTACTGATGTCCAGCTGCATCCAGTTAGACTGGAAGCAGACCACAACATAGTTGGGACAAGGCAGGCAAACTCATAGAGGCTATTTATAGTTATACTGATATTGTATTTCTATCAGATTTAATGATTAATTTGTTAATTAAAGTTTATATGTTGCTGTGACCTTTTTTTTTACGTGGTAAAGTCATCACATGAGTCCTCCCACACACAGGGCAGAGCGGGAGGGACTGTCAGACTCGATTGGAAAATTTTTACAAATTCGAGTTGGTTGACCTGGTGGAGTCTGTACCAAAAAACGGTGTCCAATTGCATATAAGCCGGCAAACCAGACAATGTCCAATTCAAAAATTTCATTTCAGAACATTTTGCCTACTTACTTAACCAACTACTTACTTACTTGCCGGGCGATGTTCACACGTGGTTTTAAATTCCCTACTTATGGATGTGTAAATCGGCCTTTAGACGGGATGCAAGAATGACTACATTGCGGGCTATTATTGGACAATGACTTCAGTTGATCAAACAAATAGTGCAATGTAACCTGTGACACTTGCATGCAAGTTCTTGTAGCGTGTAAATGGGGCTTAATAATAAGAACATAATTATAATATTTAGTTCTGATGCATCAAAAAATAGGTACACGTTTTTAATCAACTTCAAAAAGGAGGAGGTTCTTAATTCGGTTGTTATGTTTTTTCTTTATTTTTATGTATAGTACTGTAACACCGATTACAGCGAGGTTTCTGGTTCTATTTCTGTGATTTTGTAATGTTCGATACAAAATACTTGTTCCATAAAATTTTAATTCAATTTCGTTAGTAGTTTTTATTTTGTGGAGTTTTTTTTGCCTTCTTAAGTCGCTGGCATAAAAATCAGTAAAATAAATAAAAAAGCCACCGATTTTCGAGAGAAAATTTATTTTACACGTTTTTTAATTTGTTTTTGGAGTCGGTTACTATTTTTTTTATTCTTCTCTATGTAAAATGAATTAGTATTGGTAAAAGTACTGTTTCGAAACAGTATTGGTTAAAGTACTGTTTGTAAGTTTGTAATTGGTAATAGGGTATCTGAACCATATCAATCAATTGACATACTTTTTATGAGCTGTCAAACACAATTCTTCCATGCCAAGATTTTGTATGGCAAATCAAACTGTGACGTCACTAACTAGTTAACCCCATGATCATTCTATTTATTTCAGATCTAAGTACTAAAAATCTATTTTAGTAATTTTTTAATTGCGATTTGGTTTTCAGGCCTAAAATAAATAAATATTTTTAAAGAAATTATGATTTGGAATTATAGCAAAAGTGGCACAGTGATATCGACCCCAACTTAAGAGTTGCAGGTCGTGGATTCAAACCCAGCCAGAGGCATTACTTAGTGTAATTTACTTCATCACCACTGCTCTCAAAACGGTGTAAGAAAACATCGCGAAGAAACCGGTGTGTCTTTGAACCAAAAATTCGAAGACATCAACCAACACGCACAGTGCCCGCGTGCTGGTTTATATCCCACTTCCACTCGCAGATGCTATTGTCTCCCAGCATTGGGAACACTATAGGCTGATGATGATGTTGACCATAATAACGTGTATTTCATCTTTCTGTCTGACTTTTCTCAACTATGTTGTGGTCAGCTTCCAGTCTAACTGGATACAGCTGAATATCAGTATTTTACATGGAGCGACTGACTACCTTACCTCCACAACCCAGTAACTGGGTAGGTAATACGATGCCCCTTAGGCTTGGTCAGACTGGTTTGTTAGACTTTCGAGCTTCTGAGCAATAGTGAGGACTGTCAAAGATCTACAAATGCCCGGACTTTACGTGTTTTCCTAGGCACCGAGGAAACTTGCTAAGATAGATGGTCACTCATTCACAGTTCAACCTGGCTGGGAACGGCCTGTACGGCTGTAATTATTTAGCCTAAATCTCAATCTAGGTATCTATTTTATGATGTCAAACGCGAACACAGTCACAGACAAAACCTAGTCTACTAAAATTTCACAACACAGAGTATGTAAATTGATAAATCATATAGCAAGCACAGCAAGGTCATAATTTCCGAAAACTATGCTATATGGCCGGCGCGCGCGCACAAGGTCGCCTGACGTCGGCAACATGGCCGCCGCGTCGTAACGGCGGGTTCGTTCATCCGCACTCACACTCGCGCGTTTTATTACATTACTCATCATTGCTTCACGGCGACAGTTTTGTGAAATGAGGGCCGGCAGAGGAGTTTGGTTTATTGCTGTGGGTTTATTTTTTTATTATTGTCATTGCTTTTTTTTTGTCTTCAAATAAGTCCTGTCGCCCTGGGTGGAATGGAAAAGACTGTCGTCTCAGTATTAACTAAACTCCACGGTGTTCCTTCAAAAGCGCAGGGGCATGGTTACCTGTATGCAGTCCCGCGACCCTGGCAGGCTTTGGCCCTATATGGGGCCCTGTCAGATAGCTGTCAACTCTTTGAAGCGCGTGTGGAACACGACGCGAAGGCGACTCGGGCATGGGTCACTGCTTTTGGTCATATTTTGGAACTAAAAAACAGATCAGAAAATCTCAGAAGTCTTCATGCTTCAGTAGTGCCTTCCAGGGTAGATGAATGGATGTTAGGTGACCATCTATTACCTACATACAATGAATTTCATAGTTCAACGTTTTGAGAGCGGCAGAGACGAAATAAATAACAGAAAGTAAGGTTGGCCTGACACTTTTCTTTCTTTTGTTACGTGGTAAAATCATCTAATGAGTCCTCTCGCCCAGTGCAGGACGGGAGATACTGTCAGATTTGTGCTGACAAAAATCCCTGGTTTCCTTCAATAGCCCTAAACGTTCAGGATCACGGTTGCCTGTTCAGCCAGACCCGCGATCCCGACAGGCTTTGGCACCAACAGATTGCTGACAGCTCTTTCGTGAAACACGACGTCGACCAGGACATCATTTACGCTTTCAAGGAGGGGTAACCATAACCACATCGTGACGCTGTCTGTGCCTTATTCCACTCACACTTCACGAATAATGTTCAAGTGTAAGTGACTATTAAAACACTCCATATTGTATGTTGTTATCATCCTACACAAGATTACAAAGAAAGGGCCACTGTATACAATCAGATAGGATGGTATGGACCTGCTAAATGACGATTGTGTGTACGTTTTGCCAGCGGTTTCATTCGTGTTTGGCAACCAATTCGGGTAAAAAGGCACCGTGGCCGTATAACATAGAGGACATGTGACGATATAGGGTGATTTTTAGTCAGTTTGAGCCCTACAATCTCCTTACGCTCCATTATAATGATATTTACGCACAAAAATATGCTTATAACATTCCAATAAAGATACATGCCTCCTCTCTTTAAGTCAGCAGTGAATATGTTACTTCTAGGCAAGCGTGCTTCACCGACGACCACATCATTCTACTGATAAGTTGATTCCACCTGGCCTTTTCCATCATCGGACTGTAAAATGTATGGCAATGCGCCATCGATATGGTGGACATCCTACCCTAAAGTACAAAGCGTTTTGCAAATAGATTTTTTTTCCCTCAGCTTTTTTTTTTACAAAATCATCATCCATGGCAGGGCGGGAGGGACTGTCAGACTCGTACTGACTAAAATCCACGGTGTCCTTCAATAGCCCTTTACGTTCCGGGGTCACGGTAATTCGTACAGTCCCGCGACCGTTGTACCCTCAGCTAGGAGTGAATTTCCCTGCTGGAGTCTGTATTTCCTGATAGCTATAACCTTGGTGTCTTCAATTCAAGAGTGAATAGGTTACTTCTAGGCATGTGTGCTTCACCGTCGACCACACCATCACTTACCATCAGGTGAGATAGTGGACAAATGCGAGACTACAGTTAAATAAAAGGAGGGACAATTAAACCACGTTTAATTTATAGAAGCACAATAAAATTACAATGAACTCTATATCATCAAATCCTTACATTCCTCACCTATCGCATTACAACGCAGTTGTTCTAACGTAAGCACATTTTGTTTGTTTATAAGACCAAGTATCAGAAACTGCCGAGTTGATTCTGACGGAACCTTGACATTGGACGGATGTTTTTGCAAAGATTAATGTCTTCTTTAGTTATTGTAAAGACAAAGTTTATCACACTGATTATGTGTCATTTTTTTTCATCGAGGTAAAATCATCATATGAGTCGTCCCACCCAGGGCAGAGCGGGAGGGACTGTCAGACTCGTACTAACTAAAATCCAAGGTGTCCTTCAATAGCCCTTTACGTACCGGGGTCACGGTAATTCGTGAATCCCACGACCAAGATGTGTCACTTAGATTATACAATGTCCATATTCAAGTCACGTTACGTTAGTAGGCCACTGGGAATCGAAACCAAAAACACGGAAGAAAAAGCGGCCAAGTGCGAGTAGGACTCGCCCATGAAGGGTTCCGTAGCAGCAAGTATCATCATAATATAAAAGTTCTTGTAGTTCTTTGTAAGTTTGTTTTATATTTGAGTTGATTGAATGAAAGGTAAATTACGATTTATGACGTATTATAAAAAAGCTGATTACTGGATCTCGTTTAACCCAAATTTTCGCTGGAAGTTTGTATGGTAATGTGCATCATATATTTTTTTTAGTTTTATCGTTCTCTTATTTTAAAAGTTACAGGCGGGGGACACACATTGTCCCACTTTGGAAGTGTCTCTCACGCAAACTGTTCAGTTTATAAACAAATTATATATTTAAGACCTATCCATAGATACCCCACACGTATGGGTTTGGTGAAAAAAAAATATTTGAGTTTCAATTCCAAGTATGGGGAACCCCCAAAATTTGTTTTTTTTATTTATTTGTGTGTGAAAATCCTAATGCGGTTCACATAATACATCTACTTACCAAGTTTCAACAGGATAGCTCTCATACTTTCGAAAACAAGTGGCTGTGACATACGGACGGACAGATAGACAGACATGACGAATCTATAAGGGTTTCGTTTTTTACCATCTGGCTACGGAATCCTAAAAATAACCCCCATCGTTCGATTCCTACGTAAAACAAGTGAACATCTCCAAGGAAGACATTTAAATGTGTGCGTGGCGCTCACTCACACATTCTGTTACTTTTCACGTTTTTGTGTTGTTAGAAATCGGTTACTATTCTATACAAAAAAAGTTTATTTATCATTTATCAAGTTCTGAATCTCTACCTTATCTTGATTATTTCTTAAATCTCTAGCCACTCTTGACAGCCAACTTTTGTCAGACTTTTAAAATCTCATGAAAAAAAAAAAGGTTGACAATTTTCTCTTAAATCAATGCCAAAGTAAATAAATTGCATTAATATATTTTTTTCAGTCGGCAACAAAAGGTCCTAAAAGCTACGTACAAATACTAACAGCCAGAATAACTTTGTCGAATTTACATACAAAGTTAAAAAGCTGAAAAAAAAAGAAAAATGAAAAAAAAAGAAAATGTCCGACTTGCTCCCGTGTGCATCATAGATCAGGGCCTATATCGAAGGGGATTTGCTATCTCCCTCTAACCTATAACTCCGTTCTTTTCTCTCCTAGCCGGACAATTTTGACACATGTTTTTTTTCTCTATAAAAGGGTGGGCTCGGCATTTTTTTTATCTTCTTGCATTGGGGTAGTGTTTTTTCGAAACAAAACGTTACACGATGTGGGTATTTCGTTTTTTTTCTGTCCGAGACTGGTGTGTTATTTTTTTTTAATTTTTTTTTTGTCTTTATTTGTTACATGGACTCGTTTGTGTAATTGATTAAATGCGGAAGGTATTGTGTGTTATATTTTAATGTGCTATTTTTTAGGGAGTAAAATGAAACGAATGTATTTTTGTGTTGAAAGTTATTTTCTTCTTTATTTCTTACTACGTTATTTTAACTAAATGCTACTGCTAAGCATGTTGCACATGGTTCAATTTCTTGATCGATGAAGTCTGTTTTTTTTCTAAAATATTTATTTATAAAAGAATGCCTTTTTTCAATTTATCAGCACTAGGCTTTTTTGTTGCCATTTTCATTTTTTTTTTGTTGTCATCGCGGGAGTGTCCTGGATGAGGCTGGCGCGAGACCGTGGAGCTTGGCACAAGCAAAGAGAGGCCTATACCCAGCAGTGGGTGAAGAAGGGCTGTGGATGATGATGATGAGGCTTTTTTTTATCGTGGTAAATTCAAAAGTGACTTTTTATTATTTATAGAGTGCTTTATTAAAGTTTTTTTTTTCTTTACAGGTTTAAACAACAAGGAATGCTGAAGATACAAGTAAGTTTTTCTTTGTATGCTTATTTATATTTAAAAACATGAAGCTCTCCTAATAATTCAAAAATAATGAATGAATGAATATTATTTTTCCATTTTTGTTTAATCTTTGCCCAACACCAAGAATTTATTCTGTATCGTGGTTGCTTTTACGAAACACCAAAAAACACACACCCGGAACAACTACATACTTGTAGGTCTTAAAAATATTTGATCCGTGCGGGAATTAACCCCGCGACTCGTAGCGGATTGTCAATAACCCAGCCACTGTGCCAAATTGAGATCACACTTTTCTGTTACAAGTTATATAAATAAAATATATAGCGACACTAACCTTGAACAAAATGTCACGACATTTAATTTATAATTGTTTAAAATGACGTCATTTTTATTACGTCACACTTAATAGGTAGTATTAAAGAGGAGGTTGGGGAAATACGAACATCGATGTGGTTTGATAATGAGACTAAATATATTATATTGTAGGTTTTTTTTAACGTGGTAAGATCATCAAATGAGTCCTCCCAACCAGGGCAGGGCAGGAGCACTGTCAGACATGTGTACTGACTAAAATCGACGGTGTCCTTCAATAGCCCTTTACTCTCCGGGGTTACATTAATTCGTTAGTCCCGCGACCCCGGCAGGCTTTGGCCCTCTAAGATTATCCCCCATGGTATATGTCAGTAGCGCAATTTTTGTTGTTACGCCTCTTTCTTCTCAGAGTAGTCAGGTATGAAACACCAACCTAATCTTGTTTAAAAAAAAAATAATAATGACAAGTAAAAGAGTTTGTTAAAAAATAATTTGCAAAATAAAAAGAATTTATCAAACAGTTCTACCACTAAAATATTGTTTCAAATTGGATGAGCAGTTTCGAAGGAGAAACTTTACGGTCTATTTATATTATTAGTACGTATAAATGTCGTAAAGGGTGAGGTAAAGTTAAAAGACTCACATTATCATATCATTACTTTTAAGTCCTTGAGGTCCGTTTGTGGTCAAGGGCCCTTAATAAGAGAACCGGTTGAGACGGAACCCTTTTAAGAATTCGTTGTCAACTTTTAAGATTATTTGATATAACAAGGATATTTTTAGAATTATCGCTGATTTGATATGCAAAGGGCAATTGGAGGAATATTATGGGTCTTAGGAGTTCGACAGTCCCTTGAGCTTCAACTTGAGTGAGAGGACTCATTTGATGATTCACTCCTAAAACAAAGTATATTTTAGGATGCATGTTTAATTTATTTATTTATTGACATTAGCATGAGTAAGATATATCTAATTCTATTGTTTTTGTTTTTTGTGTAATTAATTTAAAAGTGGTACAATCTCAGCGTCATAGATACTGTCTAGGTCTTGATAGTTAGAACCCTATAAAGCTATCAAGGTTTGCTTAGCCTTGATGATTATTCCTCATCATCTGTCTGCCTTTTCCTAATTATCTTAGGGTCAGTTTCCACAACCCAGGAACTGAGTTTTTTTTTTGTGTATGGCATCTCGCAGGTCAACCTTGAAGAGGTTGTGGGCTGCTTAACCGGACTTTTCTGTGGATGCCTTAAACGATACCTCTTGATTTAACTGGTTTTCAAATATTAAAGCTTCCGACTAACCGATAATAACTGTCAAAGATCTATAAATGACAGCCGTCGCTCACGAGGCACTGATGAAACTCGCTATCAGACCAACTTCGGTAAGCGCGGCTTAACATTGAATATCAACCTGTGTGACCTTTATAATTCATCCTAGATTTACTGAAAGTGTAATTTGAGGGTATCATAGTTAATATCTGTGGAATCTGAAATTCTCTCAGACGAAGTCACGGTCAAAACAGTAGTTTACCTACTATGATTCACGCAGAAATGTTCTTAGTTTACTTAAGATAAGATTAAAAGTATGGCTGAACACACGAACATAACAAGTGCCTACATAGTGTGTGTATGTATGTTCAGGCTACCATACTAAACTACTGAGCTGATTTTGTCACGATTTCCACCATGATTATCTCTGAAAATTAAGCCCATGTCTCAGCAGTGGGAACGTCATTACACTAACTATACTTACAGTATAATAATTAGAAAAATGAAATTGACGTAATTGCGGATCTTCCGAAAGTGTCATGGTGTATTTTCCAGAATAAACTGACCTGGCATAGTAATGACACCACTTTCAAAACGAGGTCAACATATAGTGGGAGTGGGTGGGCGCATACTAGAATTTCAAGCAACGTTTTTTTTTTGTGGTAAAATCATCAAATGAGTCCTCCCACCCAGGGTAGGGCGGGAGGGACTGTCAGACTCGTACTGACTAAAATCCACGGTGTCCTTCACTAGCCCTTTACGTACCGGGGTCACGGTAATTCGTAAGTCCCGCGACCACACGACTTGTACTGACTAAAATCCACGGTGACATCCTTCATTAGCTCTTTACGTTCTCAGTCAGACAGTCCCGCGACCCCGGCACTTCAAGCAACCTGACTTTTCTGTAGCAATCTTACAATGCATTCTCTTTTGACAGTCCTATAAAATTCATTGCACCCATGGATATTTTCTGTTAAAGATTTGACAGCACATATGACAGTGTCTGTGTCGGATAGGGAGGGAAGAAACGCCTGAGTGTCACCACTGCGAGGATCGCCCAGAGGACACGGTGAAGCATACGGTGCAGGACTGCTCCGCTTGGGAAGAGCACTGCCGTGTCCTCACGATGGCGATAAGCGGAGACCTTTCGCTCTGCCCTGGGTGGAAGGACTCAATTGGTGATTTAACCACGCTAAAAAAAAAGATACATAAGAAAAGCGATATGTTATGAACCCATCATGATATCCTTCATCTACAGATCGACCTTGGGAATAACGATTTGACCTTGAGAATCGACCTGGATGGCTGATTTAAGCCACGAGCTCCAGTAATGGTGATGGAAAATATTCGGTGTAACTGGCGTAATGACGGTAAATAATAATGTAACAGGTTTATGGAATTTCGGAATATCGTTGCGTGACAAGACCAGTTTAGCACGAATGTTATAATTTTTTTCGTCTACTCTTTCTTTTTTTAGTGCTAAAATCATCCACGAGGCCTCCTGTCGTGAGTAGAACGGAAGGAACTGTCAGACTAAAATCCACCCTATTCCGTCAGTAGTCCTTAGTACTCCAAGGTCATGATTATCTTTACAGGTGGACTTGCGATATTCAATGTATTAAGAAGAATGGAGTGGAAGAATTTTATAGAGGGTTTGAATAATGTCCGGGAGAAATCTGGCGATGTCTTAACAAGGGGGTTTGTGTTTATCAGATACTGCTTTAAGGACTTAACAACTCAAGCAAGGTGTGGCTGTATTTTGTAATATTCAGCTGCATTTCATACGTCTAGAAGTTTATTTGAAAGTTGGGAAGACCAAGCAGGTGGATTAAGTGCGACGTCATATTACCACTTTGCTGACCTTTAAGTTTTTGGCTATGGTAAACACGTGGTACAGCTCCTTTTAAAAATGGTTTTCTCATTTTTTTCTTGATGTTCAAGAAAAATTTCCAAGCAATATTTTTTTGGATTTTGTTTATTTAAATAGGCTCCCATCTTTTATCACCATCTCGAAAATGTGTAAAATGTTAGGATTATATCAGGTGGGGTTTAGTAATTCCTGGATACCTTCTTTCGGAAAAAATAATGAATGTTTTTTTTTAGTTTATACAAATATGAGAGAAGAATAAAAAAGATAGAGCAAGAAATGACCTTGAGATTAACTTTCGTGGAAATTTTCGAATTTCACCAATGATTCTGTATTGAAATCAGAATTCCAATTGCTTAATTCACTTTCTATGACAAGTCAAAAGATTTTTAAGGAAATCAGTAATTCATTGCTTGATTTGTTTGGAACAAAACCTCAAATAAACAACGTTAATTACGCAATGAATTTTGTTGAAATATCAAAATGAACCGCATCGAAATTGTTGAAGTGTTACATAATTGGCCAATGGCCTTACAATTATAAATTAGAAGGCTTAAAATGAAATCTTTGTTAACATTAGATTTTTAGGGGTTTGTTTTATTGAAGGTCTAACTTAAAAGGTTACTCTGACCAAAGGTCAACCGAAGCAACACGGTGGATTTTCAGTCAGTGAGAGTCTGACAGTATGTTCTGACCCAGCCAAGACGGAAGGACTCTTTTAATAATTTTACCACCCCAAAAGGGGTTGATTTTAAACTTTTGAAATTGTACAAGAGTCGTGATAATTAAAAAAATTACTTATGCTATACCTACCTATATTTCAAATAATAAACGATATTTTAACAAAGACAGCTTAATGACAAATTAAATTAAATGGTCACCGTTCCACTTTTCCCCTATTCACCCAACACAGTTTTACAATGAATACTGATTATTTATTTGGTAATGAAATACTTATCTAGTCACTCTGAAATAAGACAAAAACTTGTTAAATGGAATTTAGGAATTATCCATATATAAGTATCTTCTATCTATATATATAAAAGGAGAACTGACTGACTGACATATCAACGTACAGCCGAAACTACTGGGGCTAGGAATGTGAAATTTTGCACACGGCTTCCTATTATAATGTAGGGGAGCACTAAGAAGGGGTTTTGGAAATCTTTAAGGGGGTGAAAAGGGGGAATTAGGAAAGTACGTAACCCACGCGGACGAAGTCGAGGGCAAAGTGCTAGTATTTTATAGAAGGTGTACCTACTTTTTGTTTTTCTATTTTTACCCGACTTACATAGCCAATAAAGATTGTCTGAAACAAACGCACGTGGCACACGACCACGGCTATTACTCGGTTAAATGAATATTGTTCTTATTTTATACTTTTCACTGCGCGATTTTTTCGTAGTCGGGTTTTAATTATTTTTAACTTATTTTTTTTTACATATAAGCAGGTTATTTTTTATTAAGTAGAAAGGTGTTTTTTAGTCAAAAGTTTTTAAAACACGCTTTTATAATTTCACTGTTCATGGTTATTTTTCAAAACTATTCTCTTTTTTTTATTAATTTATTTGCTACACATAAACAAAATTGTGCTAGCCAGTGACGATGCCTGCCAGGGTCGCGGGACTTACGAATTACCGTGACCCCGGTACGTAAAGGGCTAGTGAAAACACCGTGGATTTTAGTCAGTACGAGTCTGACAGTCCCTCCCGCCCTTCCCTGGGTGGGAGGACTCATTTGATGATTTTACCAATATAAAAAAAAGCCAGTGACGATAATATTTTTTAAATCTGGTTGATTAAAAAAATGTTATTATCAAATAAATACTTTGCTTTAGGATTTTTTTATTTTTAAAAATTAAATATCACATTTAAAATGTTACCGTTAATTTTTATATTTTTCAATGTTGTACTTGGGAACTCAGGACGTCTATGCACTGAAAAAACATCATGTGCTTCATTTCTTTTTCTAATCGAATTATTTGGGTTATAATTGTATTATTGGAATAAAATAAATATATCTTGGTGAAAAGACACAATACTTCACTTAGAATGCCATTATTTCAGATATTAATTTAATACCTACCTAGACATATAGTAGGTATACTTTACTGCAACACCTTTAATAGTTTTAAATTATTGTTTAAAAAAATAACTTGGAAACTTAATTTATTTTCGTCGTTTATTTTTATTTAAGGCGTGTTTACAATTATTATAAAAATTTAATTAAAAATAAAAATAAATGGCCGTTGCCAGCATTAGAAAGATATTTTGCATATTCGTAAAGTTAAAATATTAAATAATTTGCTTAATTCTGTCATGTTTATTAAAAATAATATTATTGGGTAAAGTTGTGTTTTATTTATTTTCTATTTTTAAGCAAAAGAAAAAATATTAAAAAGTTTTGATACTTTCCGTGCTACGAGTATCATTACCAACCCAAATATTAATATTTTTGAAAATTCAAAATATTCCTGTAATAACAAAGTTATTAAAGATTTTAAATAAATATATCTCTATTGTTGATTTGAATTTATTTAAGTTTTAAATTATAGTAATTTATTTCTTTGAATTTTTTGACCGGAAACTTTACTGTTCTATCAAACAAAGAAATTGATAAAAATAAAATAAAACACTTTTTAAATATTATCATTCATATTCCCAATTACCCAAAATGAAACATTTTTTGCAATTATATTTATTAATTGACCCCAAAAAATAACATCAAAATGGCGCACGGACATACTGCCACGCCGTCTGTTTAGAAAAAGTTCAATAAAAATACTTTTACTACATGTAACAAAAAAACAAGAAATATTTGACCTTATTCCCGTCCCGTAGAATGCATCCCGTGATCAATTTCGCGAAAACTACTAACAATTCCGAGAAAAATATCGGAATCTAAAAATAGAACGCCAAGACCCTTGTCTTTGGAGCGGCAGAGACAAAAAAGAAGAAAAAATCAATAAAAGCAGCCTTCCCCAAACAGATGGCCAGATCTTCCTGAATCCAAATCTATATA
Organism: Agrotis puta; assembly: GCA_943136025.2. Classification (NCBI taxonomy): domain Eukaryota; kingdom Metazoa; phylum Arthropoda; class Insecta; order Lepidoptera; family Noctuidae; genus Agrotis; species Agrotis puta. Next base: position 439,774 of record OW964195.2, on the reverse strand, counting down.
ATTTTCATCGAAAATCGAATTAAAACAGTGGTAAAAAGCGGTCAATTTAAAAAAAGTTTGAGGTCGCAAGCGCAAGCGCCGGGGACCGTTATGCTTTCGAGACGTAGCTGACAAACATATAATGCTATCTCGCTCGCACGCACCCGCCTACCTCGCCCATCGAAAGGCGAGTTTATAGCGCGACCGTGAATTTTGATCGTCTGTCTGGCTTTTTTTTGTTAAGGAAGTACTTTTTTCCCCGGGAAGTGGTTTGTGGTAATTGAAGATTGGTGAAAGGTGCGATAATTAATGGAGTATACTGAGATTAGGCGTTCATTCTATGTATGTAAATGAAATGGCGGACATCAAGGAAGCATTTTTTGTCAAACTAAGAATTTTAATGATAAAATTACTTAAAATATATGTAGTGTATATGGCTTTTTCACTAATAATTCGTAAGTAAACGCTCTGTAGTTATTTAAAGTCACTAATTATACTGTCACTGTAATTTATGTCACGACAACAATAATAATGGAAAATGAAATGAATTTTATGTTAATTGATCGTAAAATGAATGATTAAATATAATGAAATGAGTTGTGAGCTTATTATACATGGATCAATATGTCGAGTTTTTTTTTTGTTATTTCTGGGTCTTGTTGTTTTATTCATGATATCGGGAAAACATTCTTAGTTTAAAGCACTGATTTAAAAATCATAAAAAAGGGATAAAAATACTGATGAAAAAGTCGTCATCGTTTATTTTCACTCATTTTTTTAATAACCAACGTAAAAATTAATGTAGTAAGTAAAAATATGGTAGATACAAAAGTGAATACAATGACAGAACATTTTCCATATTAGGTATTGTTATGCAAATAAAATTAAAATAAAACATCATAACCAAATAGCAGTTACTTTTTTATATTTCTTGAATACTTTCACGTTTTGACATTTGACCATTAAATTAATATCCAGCCAGAGAATTAATAAATATTAAACAAAAGATAAATATTATAAGTGTAACCTCGATACCCACGATGCTACTGCATTAAGTAAAACTTTCCTTTAAACGACCAATTTTTGTCCCACTGAAATGTAAGTTATACATTTTATGACAATTGCTGCAGACATATTATTATGATAAAAATTACATGACACACAGAAATGGCTATGGAAATATGATATTTGAGGTTTAAATAACTTTAAATATCGTCGTAAAATTGTTATAGCACGTTTTATCGCAAATATTTCAGCAAAGTTGACATAGCGTGGTTGGAAAACATCAAATTTTATATATTTGATATTTAATTGTGACGTCAGCTTTCTCGTATTCGTAAGAACTACCTACTATTTAACAGAGTATTAACACTCCTTAGGTTGGTCTTCTTTGAAGTTAGTTTTCCATGACTATTATTAAGAAAATTATATGATAATCTACTTACTCAGATACTTTAACTGCATCTCCTACGTAGTTGGTAACATACTCCTACATAAAAGGATGATTTAATCTCGATTCATTAAGGCTCAAATTCCTCGTACACTGATATCGCACGCGTAGTCGATCGTAACATTTTACGTGCCGCTGACGACAGCATCGCAGTACGCTGCTATAAAGAACACAATGTATGTATGTTCGTACGCGTGACCGACGTAGGCGATCGACTTCAGAGTAAGAAGAATTCAGACCTTAGCCAAATATTTCGACTTTTTACGAGGTTGGTCCTTTTGAGTACAGAGAAAACAAATTAAAAAAGATAGTAGACGGCTCTAAGAGAGTGGAAATAGAGACAAACCAATGGCTATAAGTTTAAAATGATATCAAAGAGCCCCTTTTTACACCATATTTTAATTTTGAACACAGTTCTTTACATTATATAGAGTAAAGCAGCCCTATATCTACAAGACAGACTGCCAAGCAACAACAGACATGCCCTTGAGAAACCTGTCAAGGTCTACGACATATTATGCAGTAGACCTATTTTTATTTATATCCCAGTGCTGTTGAAAGTACGAAACATTTTTACACTTTAAATACTTGCAACCTTGACCATAAAACTGTAACCAGTTTGCGACGGAGTGTACAGAATACCAACGTTTTATTCTCTTCGGTGCGGTGGACAAACGTGTGAGGAATGTATTGAAGTATGAAGTGAATTTAGATTGGTATTTTACTAGTTTGAACTGGCTTTTTTCTTTGGAGATTTTATTACATTCTTTTGCTGGTTTCGGATCTAATTGAGTATTTTTCTTTTCTTTATCGTTAAAAATCATTAATAAAGTGGTTTATTAATATTGAAATTCGACAGTTATACATTGACATTTGACACTACTGTTCCATACAAATATTGCAACTCCTATACCGTTGTTAAATGAAATAGAGGTTTTTTCGTCAACACCGTGCAAGTCAAAGATGACTTAATATATTGACTCACTTAGACTTAGTTAGTTCTTCGAAAAGATTATTCTCTCATAATTACGGAAGGAACAATTCTTGACTGTGGTGATTTTCAATATATTAACACTACAACGTTAAAACTACAAGGAAAACCACTAAAATACTTTAAACATCACTGAAAATTATTCCCTTACAAACCAAAGCTAAATGCATTTTAACTACTTGAATTTAAAGCAAAAACTCGCTTGCATGCGCAAGAGCATTGCGTATGCTATTTCGAGAATCGTCGGTGGAGATTGTTGCCATGGCAACGTTTAATTTATGAATGAATTTATGACTGCGGGCTGCAGCAAACGTATTCTGTACTAACACGAAATATTTATAGCATCGCTGTTCTCTAGAGGACAAAATGGGTGATTGTTCTATCTTTTGTACGTCGGTTTGTCCATTAGTGGGTTAGTAAAACTTTATGGCCTTTCAGACGGGGCGTGTGTAATGTACCCTTAAGTAGATACTTCAAAGGATATAAAGAGGGAGTTAAGGAAATATGGCACTTGTGGCTTAAGAAATAAGAGACAAATAAAACCCTGTTTTATGTCGCTGCCAAGACGTGTGTTTTCTTAGTTAGTTAAAGGTGTTTTGAGAAAGTAGAAATATGTCAAAGAAAGTCTGAATCTTGAATGCTTTAGTTGATTGGAGGCCATTTTTTGAAGAGGGCATTTAGTCAGCTATGTTGAATTCAAAAGAGTCTATAAAAATATAAATGAAGAATCATTTAACTTCCTAACATTGTAACAAAATATTTAAAATTATATGTAATATGCTGGTGTCTTCTCAAAACAAAGAAAAATCTGCGTTTTGCAACAGAATATGCTAGAAATCGCATACATCCGTTTCCGTTTTCATGAAAATCTTTGTTATAAGTATTCGAAAACTATTAAAAGATGTTTTGCAAAACTTTTTCATCTTTTCAGCACTAAATGTCTTAAAGCTTCTTACGATTACGGTGTTCGACGTTTTGTATGAACAATCCACCGAACGCAGTCAATTAAAGTGTTGCGATCGCATTTTCAAATTAAACAACTTAAGTCACTGTCGAAAGAATATAATCTTTCTTCTCGAAACCATGTAAACACCAACAACAATTCATCCAAAAAATGCAGAGAACAATGTAAAATAACGATAAGCCATTACAGAACGAAGTCTGCCGTGAAACGCCGCACTAACCTATTTTACCAACAAACCTTATTAAAGTCCATACAAAACACAGAAAAAAAAAACGTAACTTCGTACTTGCATCCTGACAGCAAAAAAAAACCTTGCACGGATAATCAGTAGAGTTTTTACACTGCATTCTTTCTTGTCTAGTCTGTTAATTGACTGATTTAAGAGCTATTTATAATCGTCTATAAATAGACAGTGCTTGTTGCCAAGCGCGTCGTTAGGCTGGATCTCGACTTGCGATTACACGACTTTTATGTGCGACAAGTCGTCGTTACGATAAGTTATGTGGGTTAAAATGTTGGGTGTATAATGAAGGTTGCTTTTGAAGAGGTTAACTTTTTCGTTTCCTTTTATTGTATTTAAATACTTTTTGTAAGCGATGATGTTGAAACAAAAGAAAATTTATTAATGTATTTATCACGACAGTATTGTTAATTACTGTGGTATTTTAAATTATATTATTAAAATGAATTAAGTTGTATTTCATCGAAGAGCTAATGATTTCAAACTTAATTTCACCTGACCATTTAAATAGATGTATTATTGTTATGAATGAAATTAATGAGTAAACTCAAGAACGATTTTCAATTAATCGCTTATAGAAAGCTACACTTTCAAATTGTAAATCAAGCCAAGTTAAGTCGCTAGTCTCGACAAAACGTGTTGTGAGGCAAGATATCACTAAAATTGACTGCACAGACAGAAATGCCAAACAGTTATAAAATCCACCCGTCACTTAAACCGACAAAATAACCCAATTTTCTTAATAAAGTTCAATAAATGTCGGGAGTTTCGAGCAAATTATAAATTAGGTCCAATTTAAAGCCACAATATACCGTGCGAAGTTAAATATTAATCGTCGATGCGATTAGTCGACCGTGTACAGCAGTTCTTACGACATAATGCGGTATTGTTTCATTCATAAGGCATTCATTATAAGTCCTTTGCTTAAGTGAAACTTCGTTTTATTATTAATTAACTTTTATGATAATTATATCGGCTTGTAATTTTTTTTTTTTCAATTAACATCATGTATCTTAGTAAACTTTAATAGCGATTTAATCTTTAAATAACGTGGTCCTGCTTTGAGATAAGGATTATTTCTAAACAATATGTCTTCCAAAATATGTACATATTCGTGAAAACGTAAGAACATTCGTTAACATTTATATTTACTTAAGTGTATGCATTTTATTGGTCGTGACTACACTAGGTAATTTAATGTAGGAAAAAGTTTTGTTAAAATCTCATTGATCGACTGATTAATTGAAGTAATTAAAAAACATTGCGTTTTACTAATTAAACAGTGAATACATTACACTTACAGCAATCGATGTATGTCTATAATTAGCATACTAATCATTTGTAAGTGTTAAACTATGAGAATGTCTGATGCATTTTGCATTTTCTCACATTAGAATAGAAGTTCTTAAAAATGTTATATTCGTACACAAATATACCTTACAGGTATATTAATATATAGAATCTCTAGATTTAATTTGAATCCTTAGTCCATTTTCTTTTTATTGTAGTATCACAGAAAAATACGCTTATAACAAAAATTTATGCACAAAAATCTATTGTACATACATAATAAAACGTACATAAGAATCAAAAACTCAAATACACTTTAATGACTAAAACACCGAACATGAAACGAAATTTTCAAAAAACAAAAACATTAATAAATATAAAAGTACCAAGACTTGGCCGCCGCAGTATATCGATCCAAATACAAGTTCCCAACAAAAAGTGGACCGGCATCACCCGTTCTACTCGCACATGAACGCCGCCAGTGGGAGGGAAAGAGACGGGGCTACAATTGCGCGCGCCCACGATTCAGTAGGACGGTACGTTGAACTCTGTTTAAAGAGAGAACGAGAGAGCTATGTCTGTCTCTCTCTAACGATACGACATAGCGTTCACATTCGGATTTTGAAACATACCCTATTCGTCTACGGTCGGGGTACGAAAATTCCATTTTAAAATTTCGATTTGGTATTCCGAATCGGATTTCTTTTTAAATTTTCGCTTTGCCACAAGATTTTTCGTTGTGTTTTCGTTTAGTGAAAGTGTGCTAGGCCTAAATTCGTGTTGCTATGAGCGAATCGAGTAATGTTTGCAGTGTTTAAGATTGTGTTAAATACGGTGATTACTATTTGGTGATTCTGATTATTATGAAAATCGTGCTCCAGAAACCACGGATGACACTTTTTCGAAAGGATTTGTGAACTGACGCCATCTCCTCTGCCGGTGACATTGTGGAAAAACTTCAAGGTGGGTATGTAACCTCTATTTTTACTTTCACCCCTCTTTCTCGGGGGTTGAAAAGGGTAGAAAGGGGGTCAAACATTCATATTCACAATTTTGTGCACCACGTGCATGAAAAATCATTATGCAAAAAAAACGATGTTTGGAGCTAACTTTAGGATCTTATTACTACCCCAAATGATTGAAAATCATCCCTTATTTTTGTGTGGAATACATCTCTATACAGTCTATTGTTCAAATTAGGACTTTTTTTTTATAAAAAGATTACGGATTTTGACTGAGGACCAGTTCCAATCAAATCTTAGTATTTTTTTACCGTAATTTCATTTAGTAGGGTAAATTTAACCGATATTGGACATATTCCACCCTTGCTTTTAACTAATTTAGACTTAGTGCTTCGGTGGATGACCTATACCGATCTAGATCATCATCTACCTAGACTTTCCCCAACTATGTTCTGGTCTGCTTCCAGTCTAACAGGATGCAGCTGAATTTCAGTATGTTACATGGAGCGACTGACTGTCTGACCACCACAACATAGTTACGAAGCAATTTCCCGAAGTGAGACTTATTTTCAGACTTCAGTATCCCAGAATGGCATAAAAAATCCTTTTAATTATTCCCCGAGGAACAAAAAGGTCATTTTGAGAAGAAAATGATCACCCATCTACTTGTTTACCGTGGTATGAGTAGCTTAACCTCCAACTTCCCCAATTCAGACCTTATCATTCCAGACTGTCTTAAAATAATGCTTTTACTAACCCCCCGAGACACAAAAAGGTCGTACTGGGAAGAAAATTATCACCCATCTACTTACTGACCGTGGCATGAGCAGCTTAACCTCAAAAAATGGTCAGCCTACATTTTTTATTTCGCCAACAAACTCCTTTTTCTTCCATATCATTCCTTAGACAATTTACCCATCTTTTCTTTGGCCTTCCTCTTCCTCTCCATCCATCAACATTCATACTCATCACTCTTCTAAACATAATTCTGTCTCTATCGTACTTCTAAACAATAAAAATCCATAAAAAAAAAATGCTCTAAGTAAATTAACATCATGGGTGTTTCTTGAGTCTGTATTTCCTTGGAGACTTCAAGTCAAGAGTGAATAAATGTTACTTCTAGTCAAGCATGCTTCACCGTCGACCACATCATCGCTTACCAGCAGGCGAGATAGTGGGCAAATGCGAGTCCATCGCAAAAATATAACAAAAATATTAGTCCAGCAAAAACTCTTTCAAAACCTCAAAAATTAAAAATATATGTAAATGATAATTTCACCCCATACGACAGAGGGGGTAATGCTGTCAAAAATGAACGAAGGGTACATCAGTTACCCCTCTGCGTACCCTCAAATTTTATTACCGTGAAGATGAACTCACGTGGGTGTCTATTCCACTATAAATCAATAGAAACATGAATTTCAGGAGTCGAAAATCACGGAACCATAAACATTTGTTCAATATATACCTGAAGAAGTGCTTCTCAAACTATAATTAGTAGAATACATCAGAGAGTTTTATAATAAAGCTTCGTTGTACAATGTTCCCACTGCTGGGACACAGGCCTCCTCTCTGTGAGAGCAAGTGGGTCATAATCCACCAAGCGAACCCAGTGCTGGTTGGTAGATGTCACATGTCTTCGAATGATTGGTTCTAGGACATGGCAGTTTCCTCATGATGTTATGAAAAAGTCAAATCTTTTATTGCAAACAGGCCACCAAAGAGACAGTTTTAAACGTCGATTATTAAAATTAAAGGAAATGGGATGGTAAGGGATTGGTTCTACACCCATTTGCAAGGGTAGGTTTGTATGGAGAAGAATGGGAAAGAAACTCCATACTTAATCTTTAAAAAAAAAAAACTGAAATCAGTCTGAGAACTTTGAGGTCTTTATTAATCAAATACCGTAAACGAAACTAATCAAAGAATTAGAAATTAAATCATTAAAACAACAGTGTTTCCCAATAGCCCTTTTTGAAAATCATCTAATAAATCCTCACTGAATACTTTTTCCTACCGTGTTTTTTATTTACCCTGTACGCTCCAGGATCACGGGTACCAGTTTAGTTAGTCCCGCGACCCACTAGCCCTGGATAGGAAAATTTTAAGTCATGGGGAGAGGTCTTTATCCAGGAGTGTTAAAACATACTTTTCTGCCCAATGTCCAATAGAAAAAGTGACCAACCATGGTTTTTAAACCGTTTCTGAAGAACACTTTTTTATAAAATCTCTCCTTAATTTTCTTTTTTAGAACTAGGTGAAGTGCTTGATTTATTATAATATTATCACTCCATCCGTGCAAATTTCAAATTTCTTTAGGGGTTACTTTTGGAAAATCTAAATAACACCCCAAAAAAAATTTAAGACTCCTAGCACTTGTATTATCGACGTTTCATACAAAGTATCAACCCCAAAAACAATCCCTTAGGGGTCGATTACCTACGTCCTAAAAAGAACCTCAGATGCAAAAATTAGAATCAAAATGAACCTACACATACTTTTGTCAAAATACATATTATAAAGAAGATTACGTATTTATCATTACTTAACTCATTTTTACTGCAATGATACCTTATCTAAATAAAAAGAAAAAAAATCATCAGTGCAATTTCTACCATAACCTTAAACATAACCTTTTTTATTTAAAATATTTATTTTCCATTTATGAAATAATTAAGCCATTGTTTAAAAAACATAATAGTTATTAAATATCAAGCAAAGACTGTACGGCCATTTAGATTTAAATTGACACCCACACATTTGATAAAATTAAATTAGTTCATATTTGAAACATCGTGAGGAAACCGGCTTGTCATAGAATCAAAAATTCGAAGACATGTGACATCTACCAACCCAAACTGGGCCCGCGTGGTGGATTACAGCCTGTATCCCAGCTGTGGGCATATTACTGCTGGGGTCGCGAAACTGTCCAGACGGGCAACCGTGACACTAGAACGTAAAGGTCAGTTGAAGTATCAGGGTTCATTTTAGTCAGTACGAATCTGACCCTGTCCCTGCCGCTCCAACCAGGGCGGGAGGACTCATTTTATGTTTTTTACGAGCTAAAAAAATTAATGGGGATATTATACTTATGTTACAGGATAGATCCCTTAGTCCATAAGTCACTCGTGTTTAAATATGGAACGACAGTTCCCATTAAAAGGGCCATAAGACCAGCATTGGAAAAGGTTTTGGCCCTTAACATGAGAAGTATTCCTTATAATTAAAATACAAGAAAAAAACATTGATTTCTGAGTACCAAGTTACCCAAAGAAAAAATGTTATATTAATGTTTATTTGACGTTAGTTCAGTAATTAGTAAGCACATAGAATAAAAAATAAAATAAAACAAAAGTATTAAAAATGATGTTAGAGAAAAATACTGTTATTTAGAATGCTGACTTTTTAATATTAAATTGAAGGTTTATTTATTTTAAACAATAAATGTACATAAAACTATTAAAAACGGTGATAGCTACAAAAGTATAAAACTGTGCTAATAAACAAATATAATAAAATACAGTATACTGTGTACTCCACGACTGTGTCAAAATGGCCCATCGTTTTTATAAAAGTGAAAAAAAAATTATGTAATAAATATTATGAATTTAAATGAAAATTGTTGAATTATCAATAAAACCATATAAAAAACATTGTAAACTTCAAACCAAGATATACCTACTGAGTCATTTGACAATTTATAGGAATCTCATCTCCTTGCAATGTAGATTGAGGTCATTACCAAATTCTTCAGCCTAAAAATAATACAACACAATCTGTTAAAAAGTAAACAAGCCAAAATCACGTAAAAGTGAGAAAATTAGTATCTTACTAGCTTAAGTCAGTGGCTTCGTCCACTTCAAGTTATTTTATTCTCCCAAGGGTTTAAACTACTGGGATGAAAAGTTTCCCATATGTTAATCTAGAGTATAATCTACCTCTGTGCTAAAATTCATCAAGATCCATTCAGTCATTTGATGTTATTCAGTATCAAACATTGTCTCATCCAAACTATTGCATTTATAATATAAGAATGGACTATAGGTATCGAATCTGCCTTTAAAAAAGTTCAAGTCATTTAAACACCTTTTTTTATCGTGGTAAAATCATCAAATGAGTCCTCCCACCCAGGGCAGGGCGGGAGGGACTGTCAGACTTGTACTGACTAAAATCCACGGTGTCCTTCACTAGCCCTTTACGTACCGGGGTCACGGTAATCCCTTGGTCCCGCGACCTATGTTCTTTTTAAAACCTAACGTTGATTGTCAAAAAATACTTACGATAGACTAAGTACTCGTCAATACGAATCAAATGGGTCTAAACTCGATGGGTTTGCTGTTTTCGTTTCAGAGTTCCTATGGCCAACTTTCAGCTCCATCATCAGATCAGCTCCATGTCATCATAATATTGCATTGTCACTCAATATACATATACGTGCAAAATTTCAGCTCAATCGAAAACCGGGAAGTGGGTCAAATTTAACTTGCAAGATTTGATTACAGACAACGGGACAGGTGAAAGTAAATTAAATAAAATGAAGAGGGAAAAAAAACAACAAAATTATCTTGTTTTTTTAAGTTACAAAATGAGTTTTTTTGGGTTGTAACCCTTAAGTAGGTAGTATTTAGGGCTTGCTGTGATGTAAATTATCCCTTTTTTTGGTGGAAAATCATCCCGCCCCGTGTGGAGTGGAAAAGACCGTCAGTCTCTTACTGACTAAAATACACCCACCCTGTTCCTTCAAAATCCCTTAACGTACCAGGGTAACACACGAGTGTTTAGCTAGTCCTTGAACTAAACAAAATGCTATAATAATTAGGTTTTTATTTATCGTGGTAAATCGGGTAAATCATCGAATGAGTCCTCCCACCCAGAGCAGGGCGGGAGGGACTGTCAGACTCGTACTGACTAAAATCCACGGTGTCCTTCACTAGCCCTTTACGTACCGCGGTCACGGTAATTCGTAAGTCCCGCGACCATAATAATTAGGTTTGCAGAAAGAATATCTAGAATCATAAAATGAGGCCCCCCTTCTTTGGTGACGCGGGAAGGGATGTACTATAATATACCCTGTTAATTTCATAGCCCTTCACGGTACCTAACCTGTTAACTATCCTGCTACTAAGCAAAATTCTAAAATATTAGGCTTGCCGAGAGAAAATCTTAAACCATAAAATGAGTACCCCGCCCTTGTTGAAGCAGAAAGGCCTGGTTAAAATTATCTATATATATAAAAGGAGAACTGACTGACTGACATATCAACGTACAGCCGAAACTACTAGGGCTAGGAATGTGAAATTTTGCACACGGCTTCCTATTATAATGTAGGGGAGCACTAAGAAGGGTTTTTTGGAAATTTAACCTGTAAGGGGGTGAAAAGGGGGAATTACGAAAGTACGTAACCCACGCGGACGAAGTCGCGGGAAAAGTGCTAGTACAATATAAAAGTAATTAATTGGTTCGTCAGTAAGAGTTACACAAAAAAATGTACACGTATTTTTTCACAACAATATTCGCAAAATCCAAGAGTGGGGCTCGTGACGTCAGAAGCGAGTGAAAACTGGACTTGCTTGTGACGTATTGCCATTTTTAAAGTGTCTTATCTTAGTCAATTTTGATTTACGTAACAAAATAAAAAATCCTTGTCAAATATTTTTTGACAATCCAACTGACGGATTAATTAGATTTTTTCAGTAAAATACACTATTGCCGTTTTTTATTTAATAAATAATAAATGCATATTCCACAACTATCACACAACGCCATCTAGTCCCAAGCTAAGCAGAGCTTGTGTTATGGGTACTAGACAACTGATAAAAATACTTGTATATTTCTAAATACATACATATTATAGATAAATTACATCCAGACACAGAACAAATGATCAAGCTCATAGCACAAAGCTTTGTCCAGGGTGGGAATCGAACCCACGACCTCCGGCATAGCAGTCAGGGTCACTAACCACTAGACCAACAGGCCTGTGAATTTCACAGTAGCCTGTAAAGACAGTCTTGCAACTAAACAAAACGCTATATCAATTAGGTTTGTCTAGAAAATATCAAGGCGTGAGAGATGTAACGTTTATAACCTAAACAGTACACGTGGTCGCGAATAAAATCTAGACATTGAAAATGTGACGTAGGTCGTATTGCTGATTAAATTATACCGTGTTACTGTGGCAATCTGTACTCAATACTTGAGGAGTATTTTAGTAAGTACAAGCTTATTTTATGCCAACAATTATTGCTACAACCTTGAGGTCTTTAAGTCAAAAGTTAATAGGTTTCTTTGACAGTCGTACTTCACTCGACCACATCATTGCTTACCATCAGGAGAGATAGTGGACAAATGAAATTCCAATACTTAAATTAAATAAAAATTACGTGTAGGTATAAATATGTAACAATAGTAAAACGTAACCTTATGCACTGACTACCATAATTCTTGGCTGAACTATCAAGGAATATTAATTAAAAATATATTTTACTTTTAAAGACCATTTTTGTCCCGAGTTGCCTTAAAGGGAAAGGGTTTTAATCTAAAAAAAAAAGAAATCCTTTGCTGTTACAATAATAAAAACGAAATAATGTAACATGAAACTTTTGTATAAAGAAAAATATGCAGAAAATACTATTTGTCAAGGGACAGGGTACTGCGACCCTGGACCGCAGAGGGCAACTAAAGGCCCAGGATGTTTTTAGACTTTTTAGACAGTATTACTAGTCTGGCAGCCCTTGCCACTCCACCTAAGGTAGGATAATTTTCCACCCAATAAAAAGGATAATTTTTGTCAGTGCAAGCCCTACAGAACCTTCTAAAGGGTTACATCCCGTAAGAACTTGTCCTTAGGTCGTGTTTTTCGTCGCGGGACTCACGAATTACCGTAACCCCGGTACGTAAAGGGTTATTGAAGGACACCGTGGATTTTAGTCAGTACAAGTCTGACAGTCCCTCCCGCCCTGCCCTGGATGGGAGGACTCATTCGATGATTTTGACACGCTAAAAAAAAAGTATAAAAATAAACCTTTGCCTTATGTGGAAGACGTCAACTGCTGATCAAAAACCTCCTCTTTATACCACAACGCAAGAACGACAATTTGCTATTGAAACCGTCACGTCCTGAAACCAAACATCAGAAAACATGTGACATCTACTAACTCGCACTGGATCCGCGTGGTGTATTATGGCCAACTTCCTCTGACAGAGAAGAGGCCCGAGTCCCAGCTTTCGACTTTCAGATAATTCACGAATGAATAGAAAATCAATTAGAATATCTTTCGTGGTAGCCACTCGTAAACCTTTTGGGCATGCTTTTTTAAAAATAATTATGGTGCTACAGTCCCAGTCACAAGGCATAATACCTGTGAAAGTACTGTAGGTGCCCATTCCAAGGAGTAGATCTCTATGGAGAAGAACGGGTAAGAAACTCCATGGACACTCTTTTCAATCTATAAAATTCGCCCTAAGGAGCTGTCAGCACACTGACAGGGCTCCATAGGACCTGTAGGGTTCGCCGTACCGTCTTCGGAGGACACAGTGACCCTGAAAATGAAGGATCAGAGTGGTGGATTTTTAGTTAGGAAGAGTCTACCGCTCCATCCATGAAGAGAGGACTCGTTTGATGATTTTACCTTTTAAAAAAAAGGGGTTGCGTCTCTGAAAACAATTAAGTATAGCGTTCTAAAACATAATCCTATGTGCATACTTCTGACATTAATTCAAAGGTTAAGAATAAAAATAAACAGTTTCAAGACCATTTTCTTTATAGGAAATGTTTTTAAGGGCCAAAAGAAATGTTAAGGTCGTTTTAAAACAAATGTGTTTTCAAAGCCAAGTTTAGCCAAGCATAATACTCGTATAAAAGGGCGTAAAGGGCTATTGAAGAACACCGTGGATTTCAGTCAGTATGAGTCTGACAGTCCCTCCTGCTCTGCCCTGGGTGGGAGGACTCATTTGAAGATTTTAAAAGGATAAAAAAATATATATTAATTGTAGGTATTTATTTTATAAAGTTGTTTCGTGATTACGTAAGAGATTACTGAAACAAGGTCTTTTTGCTCATTTATAAATCTAAGAACAGAATTAGATTATTAAATTGTTGGGCCAGCTTTGATCTACAAAGATAATCCTGAAACTGTTTCAAGGGCTGAATACCCCTTTAAAACCCTTTGGGCCCCTTCATCATCATCACCAGCTTATAAATGTTCCCACTGCTGGGACACAGGCCTCCTCTCTGTGAGAGGGAGTGGGCCATAATCCACAACGCGGGCCCAGTGCGGGTTGGTAGAGTTACAAGTGTACGATTTTTTGTTCTAGGACATGCCGGTTTCCTCTCGATGTTTTCCTTCACCGTTTTGAGAGCAGTGATTATACTCGTAATATAAATTACACAAAGTAATGCGCCTGGCTGGGTTCGAACCCACGACCTACAACCTCATTGTCCTTGGGTCACTTAGGAGTCCTTTTTCAATCCTTCAAATTTACTTTAAGATGATTTACGTTGGTCGCGGGACTAACGGATTACCGTGACCCCGGTACGTAAAGGGCTATTGAAGGACACCGTAGATTTTAGTCAGTACGAATCTGACAGTCCCTCCCGCACTGCCCTAGGTGGGAGGACTCATGATTTTACCACGTAAAAAAAACAACTATGACCCTGAAATGTAAAGGACAATTGAAGGAATACCGTTGAATTTAATCAGTAAAAGTCTGACAGTCCCTCCCGCTCTGCCCTGGGTGGGAGGACTCATACGATGATTTTACCAGGTTAAAAATAGCTTACCTTTTATAAATACTTGACAAACATTAGGAACATTAACATTATTTTTTGTAAGTATTTGTTTTAATATTCAAAGGCATCCAACCGTAAGTAATCCTTAAAGAAAGTGAAGCTCTCAAAATATTTTTTTCCGTTCAGGAACTGTGAGTATAATGTGACCTTTAGGTATTGTTTATAGGTGAATGAGTTAGGGTCTTAGATTTATTTTAAGCCTACCTTTTACGGTCGCGGGACTCACGTATTACCGTGACCCCGGTACGTAAACGGCTATTGAAGGATACCGTGGATTTTGGTCAGTACGAGTCTGACAGTCCCTCCCGCTCTGCCCTGGGTGGGAGGACTAATGTCATGACTTTACCACATAAAAAAAAAGCCCATGATGTGTCCCACTGCTGGACGAAACCTTTCCCTTTTCGTCCAAACTCCTCTATAATGGACCAATCCCGGCCACGCTTGCCCCGACGAGCACTCTCAGACACACACCATGAAAAATTCCTACTGAAAAAAATCTATTTTGAAACTGGTCCTAGCCAAAATTAGCACTTAAACAGACATTTCAAACTCGCTAACTGTATACTAACAAACTGTGTATGTTAACACAATTTAATACTACGACAAATTATTTATTTCTACGTCAGACAGTTTCTTAGAAAAAACGGTAGTGTTTGGTAGTAATTTTATGGTGAGTGCAGGGCCGTAATTAGCATTTTATTCGCCTAGTGCAAGCTTCTTTAACTGCATACTAGTTAGGTCAATTTTGGACCGAAAGTAGTTCCGCTGAGGGAACGAGATGGCGCTATACGCATTGTATAGCTCTGTCTCTTTCCCTCAGCGGAACTACTCTCTCTTTAAGACGTCTTGTTAGGCCACCTGGTCTCATTTCTGCGTGGGGTACCGTTGGCAAACCCCAATTTTTCACAGTGGGTTGATGGGATCCAGGTCTAATTAAAGTTCCCATTTTTTGCTAGATTGAGACCACTTTAGATGTTAGAAAGAATCATAATAGAATTTAATGAATTGTTCTCTACGTCAAGTCTGTCCCAGCTACCTTCTTAAGCTCGTTGGTCTATCTAGCTAGGGGACATCTCACACTATGCTTACCGGTACGTTTACTCCAGTCCAGCGGCCGCATTATGAAGTCTTAAAACCAGGGTTGTTCCAATGAGTGAAAGAGACAGAGTTATACAAGTCGTCTAGCGCCACCTCGTTCACTCACGGGAACAAGCCTGGTTTTAAGACGTCATATTACGGCCCCAGGACTCATCTGCTCCACCGACCAGCGGTCGTTCAACAAACATAGCAAGCCCACTGCCACTTCAGTTTGTTTAACTTCTTTTCAAAATACTTTGTGTCTGAACTTTATCTTTAGCAATGCGTTTTTTTATTTTTTATTTAATGATAGTCTCGTGTTTGACCACTATCTCGCCTGATGGTAAGCGATGATGTGGTCGACGATGTAGCACGCTTGACTAGAAGTAACATATTCACTCTTGACTTGAAGACCCCAAAGGTTACAAATAGTCTAGCAAAAATTAACCTAAACTTCATACATTAACCTCGGGCTCGACGTAGTGTATCCTGAAATATGGTAATACACAAAAAAAAAAATCTGCAATGGTACCTTAGTAATTTCTCATTAGTTGTAAGTTTTGTCAATAAAAAAACTGAAATAAAAGAAAAAAAAATGGCGTCGAAAATCTTCCATTCCAGAACTTTACAGCCCGTAGGGTGGACGGTCTACACACTGGCAAACGCAGCGTAGGACGTCCACCTACAAGGTGGACAGATGATCTTGTTAAGACCGCAGGATCATGCTGGATGTAAACCGCGATAACCAGTCCTATTGTAAATCTATGGGGTAGGCATCGGGGTCGCGGGACTAACGAATTACCGTGACCCTAGTACGTAAAGGACTATTGAAGGACACCGTGGATTTTAGTCAGTACAAGTCTGACAGTCCCTCCCGCCCTGCCCTAGGTGGGAGGACTCATTTGATGATTTTACCACGATAAAAAAAAATGGGGGAGGCATATGTTCAGCAGTGGACGTCATGCGGCTGGTAATATATGATGATGATGAAATTCATCAAAAGAGTCCTCCTGTATCCTCCCATAAATTATCCATGCATTTATAAAGTCTAAGACGTCAAACCAAATGGCAAGTGGAAAAATCAAATCAAGCATTTTCAAATAACTCCTTTTTTTCTACAAATTTTTTGTATAACATTTATATTTATCAAAACTACTATTCCTCTCTAGATATAATATATTCTGGATAACATAATGGTAAATTTTCTTCCTGATAATCAAAATAAAATACCAAAGATCGCACTGAAAAACACTCTTAACACTTTTATCTTTCATGGTACTACAAACGCCATCTATTGTCACGATCAGTTAAACAATATTCAGTTTATAAGTTTTAATAAAAAAACTTAATTAACTTATTTATAATTCATTGAATATTATACAAACTAGTTTACTGCCCGTGCCCGTTACCTCTGTAACGTTCAGTAATTTACCAACGGGAAGGTTGTAACGGGAAAAAAATAATACGTCACAATTTTTTTTATCGTGGTAAAATTATCAAATGAGTCCTCCCACCCAGGGCAGGGCGGGAGGGACTGTCAGACTCGTACTGACTAAAATCCACGGTGTCCTTCAATAACCCTTTACGTTCCGGAGTCACGGTAATTCGTACAGTCCCGCGACCATACAATAGATACATAGGTGGATATTTGGATCTTTGTTACTCCATTACACAAAAACTACTGAACGGATTTGGATGATATTTGGTGCACAAATAGTTTATTACCTGGATTAACACTTAGGATACTTTTAATCCCGGTGTGGCATTTCCCGTAGGATAAATATTGAATTTCAAGTGAGGGACGCCACGGTTATATGCGTATTAGCTAGTCATGTAAAAATTCACATTTTTACATTGTTTATTACAATGTTATCACTATGACTGAATACCATGACCTACGCAACACACACACACACACACATACATACATATTTCACATACAATCATTATTTTCCTTACAATTCAATACAAAACATGCATATTTATACGCATGTGTCGAGAATTGTAAAGATTTTAACCAATATAAATATGAAATTTAAGTCAATACGTCATGATAATGATTAGTCCCACTCGCAATAATTCAGAACAAATCTTAATATTTAATTGTAACTATCTGTTGCCATCGGATTCGCCGTCTTGTAACTCAAAAATTATCCCTTGGAGCCTTTTAATACTGTATAAACGATATGCTAAGTGTTATTCCAGGCTATAACCTGTTTCACAGGCAAATTTCATCAAGATGCGACCAGCCGTTCTGAAGTTATAAAGTCACAAACACCCAAACTTTCGCGTATATATTATTAAGTGAATTAACTGTAATAAAATTAATTTTGTAAAATATATACAAGTATATATAAATTTACAAGTATACATATATAAAAAATAAATAAACGAAATAATAATAAACCTATGCCTTACGTACAAAAACCTCCTCTTTATACCACAACGCAAGAACAACAATTTGCTATTGAAACCGTCACGTCCTGAAACCAAACATCCGAAAACGTGTGACATCTACTAACCCGCACTGGATCCGCGTGGTGTATTATTTATGACCAACTCTCTCTGACATAGAGGAGGCCTGTGTCCCAGAAGTGGGAACATTATACTAATACTGCTAGCCTACATCATCCCACTGCTGGGCAAAGGCCTCTCCCCATGACTTCTAGTTTTCACGATCCAGGGCCAAAATGGGCCACCGGTCATCGGTTTTGTCAAGCTCGTCCCGCCATCTTCTACTAGTTCTGAAGAAAGGGAACATTATATACTGACTTATATATGCATTTAAACACTTAGAACGTACACAAGAATTTTGCTTAATTAATAATAAATTATTTGTCGCGAAGGGAAAAACCGTAAGAAACATTAAAAATCAGTATCTTTTTTATTATGGTGCCAAAGGCCCATGCAACTTTTAGTATGGACCTTGGCATCATTTTTTTTTCTTTTCGCCAGTGATTAAATTTTGGCCACAATTAGACTACTACCTAGGAAGTCCAAAGAAAAAAAAAATAAGTTTCTAAACCGTAACCAACCAGACATATGGCGGTTTTAATTTTGTTCTAATCAGGAGTGATTTACTCCCGATTAGAACAAAATAAACTCCGTTATATCTGTGGTTTTTTTTGGTTACAGTTTAGATTTTTTTTATTATTTTTTACGAAGTTCTTAGGTTGCGGTCTACTAATGACCAACATTTCATTACTGGCGAAAGAAAAAAAATTTTGATGCCCAAAAGTTGCATTCCCCTTTAAAGATATTTTTCTCGTAAATGAAATCATGGCTCTTTTTTGGCACAAATATTTTCACAAGACGTTCAGATTTACCCTGCGATAGGCATAGTGACAGCATCAATAAATTGCAAATTTAATTAGTTCGCACATAACAGTTTGAAAAAATAATGGGCACGTGTTTTTTCTTTTTTTAAACCAATGAATATTTACAAAGATATAACGCATCAAAATTCGAGAGTGGGAGCTCGTGACGTCACAAGCAAGTGAAAACTGTACTTGCTTGTGACGTATTGGCTGTTTTAAAAGCATCGTATCTTCGTCAATTTTGGTTTACGTAACAAAAGAAAAAATACGTATCAAATAATTTTTGATAATCTAACTGACAGACAATTTTTTTTGAAGTGAAAACTTCTTTAGCGGCGTTGTGCACTTTTTTTGGAATGGGTAACAAATGTTAAACTCGCGTCAGGACACGTGACCTGATCGAAAATTCGTAAGACGGCGCAGGGCGCTTGCGCGAATGTTCGTGTGTGTTTATTACTACTCCGTGACGTGGCACTCCCAGAGTGCAAACCGTCGTTTTTTTTTTAGTCAAATACCCTATTTGACCTTTGTTCTTTATATAGAAGTAAAAAATCAAAATACAAAAAAAAAACATCAGTAACAGGCTATTATACTAAAAAAAATAATTCCGAAATATAGATTAGCGAAAAATATTTGACCCGCTTTTTTACTTTTGTTACGTAAACCAAAATTGACGAAGATACAACGCTTCTAAAAATCACAAAACGTCACTCGATCAGTATAATTTTACAAGCGTTATGACTTTATTATTCCCCAGTCCCGAATTTGGAAGCATTTTATCTTTGTCAATAATGATTGATTTAAAAAAAACTACGTGTTCATTATTTTTCAATACTCTAACTGACGGACTGAACAGATTTTCAATTTATTTATGCAGTAAACTTGGCGACTCGCTGTCCGACCATGGACCATGCCCGGGTCGACGGCGCGTTGTGTTCCACGCACGCCTCAAGGAGTGTCAGCATAGTGACGGGGCCCCCTGTAGAGGGCAAAAGCCTGCCGGGGTCGCGGGACTCACGAATTACCGTGACCGCGGTACGTAAAGGGCTATTGAAGGACGCCGTGGATTTTAGTCAGTACGAGTCTGACAGTCCCTCCCGCTCTGCCCTGGGTGGGAGGACTCATGTGATGATTACCACGTAAAAAAAATGTATGCTGTAAACTACATTATTGCACAGATACTTGAAAACATAAAGTTGTCGGTTCACCATGAACTCTGCCGTGCCTCGTAACTGTCGCGTCGTGATGGTTGGTCTCCGGCTCATATCTGCAGATCTAGTTTGAGTCTGACCGGTGTCATTGCCTTACGAACTGTCTGTCTGTGTCCAGTGTTGCGTACGGCACGGTATTTTGACGTAATTTTGACGGATGTTTTTTGCCTACTTTATTTTGAAGCATGTCATTATGCTTAGTTGAGAATAATAATCAGCCTTAACTTCAATAATTTAGAAAAACAAATTTTTCATGAACCTTTTATTATTTTAAAAACCAGTCTCTGAAAAGGTTTCTTCGGCGAGTTTATGAAAACTGAGCAAGGGAAAATTAATTAACAAAGATATGATTTCTAATAAAAACTGATTATAGGAACGGCTTGATTTTTTGGCTCACAGATGGCGCCTCTGTTAAGTCCTGTCTAAGTTTCGTGCAATGCGCGTGAAAACCAAGTTTACATTTAAATGATATGTGATACCTCAACAAAGTATCATTAACATATCGAACATGTCACAGTGGTGCACAGTCCCGTTTCGTTCGAAAAAAAGGAAGAAATAAGATCAATAAATGAATAAGTAATCTTTTTTTACTAGCCCACTCTTTTCAATTGCTGGGTACGTCTCCCCTCTCCCCTCCCTTCTTGTCCAGCAACAAAAAACAATTTGTACAACAAAAAACCGTGTAGCCCATCTATAAACAGTAAAATTTGACATTTCAGAAACTTCTTGCTACACTAACGCCTCTAGCGGCAATTTCATACGTAACTGCTCTCGTTAGGGAGTTCCAAATAAGCGTAATAATTTCTCTGACTTACCTCTGTTGTTAAAAAAATACTGCCAAATCAAACGTACAAACCTAAAACAAGCAAGGTCAAAAATCACGTATGATTAGAGATGGATTTATGCCCTGGTGATATTAGGTGCATTGAATAAAATGCCGATAAATACCCGTAAATGCCTTTTACAAGTGACTAAACTCATTTATAGCCAATATACCGAGGTTATGCCCATTTTTTTCATAAAAGATTTTGCCCTCGATCCGTCTCTACGTACAGTCGTGCGATCTTATCTCAAAATTGCCGTGTGGCAATGCGCCCGCGCCGCACCCACACAGCGACACGGCACGGCTTGCGTATCGCGGTAGCTGCTGAACCGGATCATTTCTCGTTATATGCTCTCTGAATCACGGGGGTTACACCAGAGAGAGGTCAGTCGCGAGCGCTGGCGTAAATGGTGTTCCGTCTGAGACGCGTTTTAACCGACTTTAAAAAAAGGAGGCCTACCATGATGTCTCAAAGCAAGAGTAGTTCTACTGTGGGAACGAGATGGCGCTAGATGAGTTGTATAGCTCTGTCTCTTCCCTACAGTGGAACAACTCTCGCTTCAAGATGTCATCGTAGACCCCTGGTACGTTTGGCCGAATGTATAATAAAATCATAAATGATATTTATTTTGTAAATAGGTTTTAGCAAACACGTCAAAACACTTTGTTTTTATAACTATATTAGGCCAGTGTTTCGTACCTGACTAGAAACATGAGAAACATGATGATCTGAGAAGAAACATCCGAAACAAACTCAGAGTCTCTTTTGAAGTCCACATTATATTGGTCTTGTCATATCAGGACCATGTAGGTAAATGTCTGAGATGGTCTTTTGAAGAAAGAACCACACAGATTCGAGTGGACCTGTCCAGTCAGTGCAAGCATTTGTCAGTTATCGTGTAGCTCGACTATTTCGCTGAACCGATTTTGATACGGTTTCCAGATGTTCTTCTGAAGGTTTTGGTTTGTAACAATACTAGATATACTCGTACCTTGACTGACTTCGAAAACACAACAAAAAAAAAACACAAAAAAAAAATAACTAACGTCAAATATTTTTTTAGCAAAAGTCAATGGAATAAAAAAGTCTAATACCTTTTGATTTTGAACCAGAAAGAATAAAAAAGGATTCGAACGAGGTTCTCTATGGTGAAGAATGGGCAATGGAGAACATTTTTTTTATCGTAGTAAAACCATCAAATGAGTCCTCCCACCCAGGGCCCTGCCCTGGCTGACTGTCAAACTTGTACTGACTAAAATTCACAAGCCCTGTCCTTCAATAGCCCTTTACGTTCCGGGGTCACAGAAGCTCGTTAGTCCCGCGACACCGGCAGGTTTTGGCCCTCTAATGGACAATATCTCGCAATGTCATCTCCATACTTTATAAACATGGCCCATGACTCAAGGAACCCTAACATCCGTACACATAAACGTACAGTCCCCCCGGTCCCCTCTGTCCCCCCCCCCTCTCCCCCCCAGCGGCGTCACAGCATCCGCTTGATCGTACGATGTGGAGCTAGATGCGTGTTACTATCGCTGGTTTAATGTATGTATGTATGTGAGTGTTGTATCGGAAACTGATGGCCTGGGTATGATGGGTTGGCTGGTGTTTTTTGGTATATCCTGGTTAATATTGATGGTTGTAGATTCAATTATTTTTAATTAAAACAAGGTTTATGTTGTAACCGTAAGGTTTTCTGCTTGGCATTAACACTTTTTTTTACGTTTTTATATCATTAGTTGAGTCCTCCCACCCAGGTCAGTGGAGCAGAAGAGACTGTCAGTCTCGTACTGACTAAAATCTACCTTGTTCCCTCAATATCCCTTGACGTTCCAGGATCACAGATACCTTTTTTGTTCTCTACGATCTCATCGGTGGGATGAGGCGTAGAGAACATAGTCCCCCCCCCCTATTCTACTATCAGACATCTAGATGTACTGCTAATTATCATCCATACCACTAATTTTACATCTGTGACGTAAAATTAGTGGTAGTTGAAAACCAGCGTCAGGCACCCTGTGGCCTGGCTTTTTGCTGAACTGAGCCTATTTGGCACAGCCGTGAGGCACACGGTACCTACTTTTGTGTTCTTCCTTTTCCATTGTCTCGTAATTTTTTATTGTAATTGTGTGCCTAAGGCGTGTCTAATAAACTTATTTTCATTCTTTCTTTAATTTGTTACCATTCCACTAATTCGCACTAAGAGCTTCCAATGTTCCTTTACACACAGCAAAAGAGAGGAACTCACTACCCGCGTCTGTGTTCCTGAACGCATACAGCCTGAATCTCTTCAAAGTTATAGTGAACAGTCTTCTTCTGATAAGCTCACTCCATCGTAGACTTTGTCTCTGTCACCTCTGGTGGCCTACAGTAGTCTTAAAGCGAGATTAATTTCAGTGTGGGAATGAGATGGAGCTAGACGACTTGTATAGCTCTGTCTTTTTCCCACAGTGGAAATACTCTCGCTTTAAGATATCATGGTATGCCACCTGACCTAGACTTTAAAAAACGTCATTGGCTATTATTCTGTTAATCATATAAGAAGTGAATTAATTGGCTATTTGACTGAAAAATTATAATTAGTCCGTCACTTAGATTATCAAAAAAATATTCGACCCGTGTTTTTTCTTTTCTTTCGGAAACCAAAATTGACGGAGATACGATGCTTTCAAAATTGGCAATACGTCACAATTTAGTACAATTTCTATTGAATTCTGACGTCACGAGCCCCCACTCTCGAGTTTTGATGCGTTGTATTTGTGAATTTTCATTGATTTTACAAAAGAAAAAATACGTGTCCGTAATTTTTTTTTAATTTCTAAATGATGGACTAATTATATTTATAATTTATAGCTACTGTCAAATAGCCAATTGAAATTTTGCTAAGAGACTGTTTTCGACCCGCAGCACATAATATGAATAATCGAATGGTGTTATCTTGCTCTTTCCTTTAATTTCATTGGACGTTGCTACGAGGATCAACCCGGGTCGCTTTTAATGTCCTTCACCCTTCGAAAAGAGACAAAATTTAGGGGTGAAATACAACCCAACGATGTGCAAAACGAGTGACTAAAAACATTCTGTAATTTTCTTTAAAGTAAGAGAAGAAGTAATTCCATTTATTTATTATAATTTTTAATTTTAATTTTTTCGTTTTTGCCCACTATCTCGCCTGTTGGTAAGCGATGATGTGGTCGACGGTGAAGCACGCTTGACTAGAAGTTACATATTCACTCTTGACTTGAAGACCCCAAGGTTATAGCTATCAGGAAACACAGACCCCGGCAAAGAATACCACTCCTTAGCTGTGCGTACAATAAAAGTATTGGCAAAACGCGTTGTAAGCACCGGAGGGATGTCCACCATAATATACTGGTTTTTTTTTTAGCGTGGTAAAGTCATCGATTGAGTTCTCCCACCCAGGACAGAGCGGGAGGGACTGTCAGACTCGTAGTGACTAAAATCTACGGTGTCCTTCAATAGCCCTTTACGTTCCGGGGTCACGGTAATTCGTACAGTCCCGCGACCATAATATACCGATGGCGCAGTGTCGTATGTCTTGAAATCTGATGATGGAAAGACTCAGGTGGTATCAAGTTGTGAACAATTTCATGAAGATTGCTGTTCAGCGTTTCTCTCGTGTTTGTGTAATAAACGTACTCGTACATCCATCATAGTATTTGTAATATTATGACCATCTGTGAAATCATTCGTGTCTCGTAAAGCACGTAAAGCCGTTGGTCCCGGCTGTCATTTGTAGATCTTTGACAGTCGTTACTCACAGTCAGAAGCTCCAAAGTCTGACAACCAGTCTATCTCTGGGGTATCGTATTACCCAGTTACTGGGTTGTGGAGGGCCGATAAGCAGTCGCTCCATGTAAAACACTGATATTCAGCTGCATCTGGTTGGACTGGAAGCCGACTCCAATATAGTTTCGAATAGGCGAATGAGTTAATATTATATATTTTAAATAAAATAAAAATATTTATTTTGAAAACGCGTTGATGTCTTTCCTACTAAACTTTAAATATCTTTTACAGAAGGCTTTTCTTGAATTCAAAAATTTTTCAAAGTTTTAATGCTCTTATAAGATTAATAATAGCGTTGAAAAATCACACGATTTTATATACTAGGTAAAGCAACGCGTGCCATGGTTGATCTGTAGATGGGTTACCATCTTTAATTAATTAGTCCGAAGAAAGATGAACATATCGAGACAGTGACGTGGTTCGGAAACACATCAAATCTTCACACGTCAAAGTCTAATCCTAGCTGGCTACAGCTGAATATCAGTGTTTTACTGGAAGCAACTGCCTATCTGACCTCGACAACCCAGTAACTGGGTAATACGATACCCCTTGGCTAAAATGGTTGTCAGAACTCGCGCTTCTGCCTATCAGTAACGACTGTCAAAGATCTACAAATGACAGCCTGGACCAACAGCTTTACGAGGCACGGAGGAATCATTTGATGATTTTACCAAATTATAAAAAAAAAAACCTGCTAATATTATAAATGTGAAAGCTTTTTTTGTCGTGGTAAAATCATCAAATGAGTCCTCCCACCCAGGGCAGGGCGGGGGGGACTGTCAGACTTGACTGACTAAAATCCACGGTGTCCTTCAATAGCCCTTTATGTACCGGGGTTACGGTAATTTGTGAGTCCCGCGACCCCGGCAGGCTTTGGCCCTCTACAGGCCCCGTCACTATGCTAGCACTCCTTGAGGCGCGCGTGGAACAACGCGCCGTCGACCCGGGCATGGTCCATGGTCGGACAGCGAGTCGCGCATTACTCGCCGCCCGCATGCCCGCGCCTACGGTAGCCGGAGATCGTCTGCCGACGTCGGTCGCCGTGGGCGTCTACCACTGCGGAAACGTGAAAGCTTAGATTAAAAATGCGTGAAAGTTTCTTTGGAAGGATGGATGTTTGTTACTCTTACACGCAATAACCACTGAACGGATTAGGATTAAATTTGGTACATAGATAGTTTATAACCTGTATTAACACATAGGATAGTTCTTTTATACCGATTTTATGTTCCCGTGGGATAATTTTCGAGTTATAGCGGGCTGGCAACAGCTTTTTTTTTGCGTTTTAAAATCATCACCTCATCATCGTCCCACCCAAACTGTCAGAATTGTACTGACTAAAATCCACCGTTCAATAGCCCTTTACGTACCGGGGTCACGGTTATTTGTTAGTCCCGCGACCCAGGGCTGGCAACAGCTAGTATATATATATCGCAATTCATATTATATTTCTGGTAATATGGCCTTTTTAGATCTCTAAAACACAAACCAAAGATCTTACCCGGACAAATTAAAACAGAAATACTAAATTAAAAACACCCAAAAATAAATACACTCTCGTCAAATAACGCACAGTATAAAATTAAGCATCAAAAATTCACCCCTATATATTACAAAGGGGTTGAAAGCGTACTACCCTCAATCACTTTCTTTTTTCAAATAATAATGAGATGGGGTGAAAGTAGCGATGTGTTCTCATTGGCCCAAACACCCTTTGTTATAAAGGGTGGGTTTAAAAAACGAATTAAAGTGCCCAATAGTATCCCAAATGCATGTATTGATTTTTTAGGGTTCTTGGTTTTTATATGGTGTCGTTTTTAAGTCGTACAAGATTTTTTTTGTTATAACCTTTTTAAAAATATTCTTATCGAAACAGTTTTGTTCCTGTATTTTTTGTTGAATTTTTTCAATACTTTTTATTTTTGGTCGCGGTACTGTACGAATTACCGTGACCCCAGAACGTAAAGGGCTATTGAAGGACACCGTGGATTTTAGTCAGTACGAGTCTGACAGTCCCTCACGCTCTGCCCTGGGTGAATTTACCACGATAAAAAGAAAAAAAAAACACTTTTTAGTTTTGGAGATATTTGTATTTGTGGAATTTACAAGTTTTCTATACAAATGCAAATATTGGGAATTTCACTTAAACTTTAACATTTAAACTCACATACACAAACACTCAGACCCGGAACAACTACTTGTAGCTCATACAAATATTTGAATGGAGAATCGAACCCGCAAGTTTTTTATATACCCCTATGATTCCGGTACCGCATGAACTCATGTGCATATATAATGTGGGAGGTTCTGTAAATTGTGATTAAACCTGAATGTACATACAGACAGTGGCAATGTTATAGGTTTTATAAGCTATTGCATAGGTTTTAACGCGGGCTTTGAGCGCGGCGACCGAATCAAGAAAATCCGTAACGAAAAGAAACCTTTCACATCTGTCATGTCAACGTGAATGAATAAAATATGAATGAATGACATTTTCTTGACGTTTCACTGGATTGGCGTGGCCATAGTCTGATTAATAGATTAACTTCTATGGGAAGTTAGAGACTTCAAAACCAAACACAAAAAAAGTTCGGAAGTCGGTGGCCAAAGTCAATAAAAAGAAAAAATAAAGCCACCGATTTCGGAAAGAAAAGTTATTTTACACTTTTTGTGTTTGGTTTTAAGTGTATATATATTTTTTAATATTAAAATAAAAACCTTTTAGAAATATACATAATTAAGTATGGCTATGGACATAATGTTTTGTACTATTTTTTAATATAGATTTTATGGATTATCTATCAGCTTTGCAATTATCAACTTTGTCTTACACTAGGAATATCTCTTGTATCGTAAGTACTTTTAAAAACATTGAAACAAACAACCAGACCCAGAACAACTACTTGCAAGTCATAAAAATATTTGTTCCGAGCGGAAATCGAACCCACGACACGCCGCATAGCAGTCGATAGCACAGCCTTAAAAAAATATTCTGACCTATATTCTCACTAAGTTTTACCACGGATTGCAATATTAGTTAATGCGTGACGTAAGACGCACTCGGGAGAGTCAGTCCCAAACAAGGGTTGCTAGCTCTTAAAAACGAAAAGCCGGACAGACCACTCAATTTAGCCGGACATTTAGGTGAAGAGACCGGACACCTTTTACTTTTTGTCCTCATATAAATTCTAATCCAATTTTTAACACTAAAGGAAGGTTCGGTTCAACTAAACGGTTCCTCGCCGTATGAAACTGAAAAGCTTAACAAAAGCCGGATAGACCGGACACGGTCTAATTTGACCGTACAAGCAAGCAAAAAGCCTATGTCCGGCTCTATCCGGACGTTTGGCAACGCTAGTCCCAGCCAAATCTGAATGCCAGTATGTTACATAGAACAAGTGATTTTGATTTGATATACAGATAGTCTAACTTGGATTAACACTTTTTTTTAACGTGTTAAAATCGTCATATGAGTCCTCCCACCCTGGGCAGAGCAGGAGGGACTATCAGACTCGTACTGACTAAAATCCACGGTGTCCTTCAATAGCCCTTTACGTACCGGGGTCACGGTAATTCGTGAGTCCCGCGACTCTGGCAGGCTTTGGCCCTGTACAGGGGGGCCCTGTCACTATACTGACACTCCTTGAGCCCGTGGAACACAACGCGCCGTCGACTCGGGCATGGTACACGGTCGGACAGCGAGCCGCCCATTACTCGCCGCCCGCATGCCCGCGCCTGCGGTAGCCGGACCTGGATTAACACATAGGATAGTTTTCATCCCGATTGTATCGTCTAGACAGGGACGTATGATAATTTAGACAGGAACAGCTTGTTAAATAAAAATAAAAAAATGTCCGTCTCCAGGCAATTAGAACTAGACGCGTATTGTTCCACGCTGCCGAGTTTACATGGAGCGATTGCATATCTGACCTTCTCAACCCACTAACTGAGTAATACGATACCCCTTCGTAATTCTATTAACCTGGTTTTCAGTACAAAAACATATTACCAGGATGTACTTTCCAAAGACCGCTTCAAATTTTTTATTCTTCCTCCAACTTTCTTAGGATAAGAATCAGCTGATCGATCAAATTTATTCCTTGCCGTACACTACAACTAATTCAAACCTTATCGCTTGAATACTAAAGTCTAGAATTCGGTACTAAAGTCTTGGCGTTTAAAAAAAAAAAGCTAAAATCTTGCTTCATTGCAAAAACTGTCGGACGGTCAATGAACTGAGTTGTGTCCGTGTACGTGACGTCTGTAGATACTGATTTTTATGTGTGTGCGTGAGTCGTAGGGTTGTCACTATTTTAGGTCTTGAGACTGTCTAAACTGGTTATCGTGATCCTGGATCATTAATTAGTTTCTGGCTAATGAGCCAGGGTGGATTTTTAGCCAGAAAGATTATAATAGTGGGCATGCGGTAATGGGTGACTCGCCGTCCAATCATGGACCATATCCGAGTCGAACGTTCGCGCGCTCCTTAAAGAGCTGTCATGCAATCTGATGGCCCCCCCAGAGGGCCTAAGCCTGTCGGGGTCGCGGTACTGTCTTTTCAGGTAACCGTGATCCTGGAACCTAAATGGCAGTTGAAGGCACAGGATAGATTTTTAGTCAGTCTAATAGTTCCTTCTGCACCAATCAGAGCGGGAGAATTTATTATATACTGTATATAATGCCGGTTATGTTATGTGTATAACATTTCTGTGGTATAATTTCTGGGTTATATTATGCGGGCCAAGCCGTTAGCAATAACTAGTACAAGTCAAGTGTAAACATATTTTTCGTACTCCTCCACTTTTCTTTTCTGATTAATTTCGTTGCAGGATCCAAGAGAGGTAAATTCATTCTCCGGGACACGTCGAGCTTCATTGTCTCGGCGCTTTTCTGGTGGTTGCCACTGTTGATTCTGGCTTTCAAGAGTCGCAGGGGTTTGGGAATAGTGTGGTGGGTTTGTCCCAACTAGTACTCAATAGTCCAGGAGCTCGTGGTTAATGAATCTAGGCAACGGTTGATCACTAAAGTAAAAGTATCGATGGCGCGGTTGGCTCATTGGCTGAGCCATCGACCTGCGCAGCGTGTCGTGGGTTCGATTGACCACGGAACAAATATTCGTATGTTCTACAAGTAATTGTTCCGGGTCTGGGTGTTTGTGTAAGTGAGTTTCAATGTATTTTAAACGTACCCACAATACAGGAGAAATTCCTAGCGCGGGCAACGTTTCATTTATTTTTAATTAAATTAAATACTTGCCGAGGTCGCTAAGTGGATGGGTGACTGTCCATTATGTACGAATGGAGTTTCCTTAGTTACTCATTTAGTTTTTGATCCCAGTGTATTTAGAAAAGTAGATCTTTGACAGTTTACTCAAAAATTACTCCATGGGAACGTTACAGGGATGCGGGCAGCGAGTAATGGGCTGTCCGACCATGGAACATGCCCGGGTCGTCGGCGCGTTGTGTTCCACGCGCGCCTCAAAGAGTGTCAGCAAAATGACGGGGACTTTTAGAGGGCCAAATCCTGCCGGGATCGCAGGACTGTACGAATAACCGTGACCCCGGAACGTAAAGGGCTATTGAAGTGGTACACCGTGGATTTTAGTCAGTACGAGTCTAACAGTCCCTCCCGCTCTGCCTTGGGTGTGAGGACTCATTTGATGATTTTTCCACGTAAAATAAAAAAGGGAACGTTACACTGAGTATAATCTTTCTTTAGTCTCTCAGTCACATCAAGATTCGTTCAGTCATTCTGGCGTCATAAGGTAAAAAACACACTTTTGTGGTTGGTAAAATCATTGAGTTCTCCCACCCCTGGTAAAGCGGAAAACATTGATAGACCTTCTGTTGCCCTTTGCGTTCCATAGCCACGGTATCGTTATCAGACAGTCCCGCGACCATTCATCCAACGAATCCTCTGCATTCAACATCATCATCATAATTTCAAGCCTCATCATCATATTTGCATCCCATTGCTGGACAGAGGCCTCCCCTAAAAAGCACCACAGCGCACGATCTCCCACTTTTTTCATCCAGCCACAATTCGTAAACTTTCGCAATAATTATAATCTAAAATGATATTTGACAACCCTAGCTTCACCGACTTAGAACGCGTTTGTGTGAGTGTTCATAAACACAGTCTTCTTTTCCGTGTGTGCATCTTTTGTTTCTTAGTGTGCGTGCCAGACGTGTAACTACACAGCTTTGGATGTGTGCGTGAGACTCCTACGTAACGTCTTGTAAGTGTGTGCATGAGGTAGACGTGTAGATACAGAAGTTGCGTAAGTGTGAGTGCAGACTGTGTGCTATATAGGATGGTGTGTTTTTGGTAATTGATTTTTTCGACTTTTGATGGGTAGCTGTAAGTTTTGTTGAGTCTAGGAAGTATTTAAAGTGTTGACTAAGATAGTTCTAGTAAGAATAATTTCTTGGTATTTTAATTATTTCAATGATTCTAATAAGATAACTTATTTTAAGATAACTTTATGAGTTTTTTATTCTAGTTAGTTTTCTCCTGTCAAGACTGTCTAAATTGAAATGTATAATTAAATTCTTATAAAAATTATATCATAATTGTGGCATAAATGGGCTATCCATTCTAACTCTCTCATTTCGTTTCTAAAAAAAATTAACGTTTACTTATTTTTTTTTTGTTACGAAAACCAAAATTGACGAAGGTACGAGGACTCTGTCAAAATTTTCAATACGTCACGCCATGGTATAATTTTTAGTGCGATCTGACGTCATGAGAAACTTCTTCCGACTTTTGAACTATACTGCTATAATATTATGAAGCTGAAGTGAGTTTATTTCTTTGTTTGTTTGGTTAAACGCGCTAATCTTAGAAACTGCTGGTCCAAATTGAAAATACATTTTTGTGTTGGATGCTCCTTTCACCCAGAAAGGCTATACGCTATAAACATGACGCTACGACTAATAGGAGTTTTGCAGAAGTGGTGTAAATCACGGGGCACAGCTTGCGTTATATACATAAGTGCATAATTCGCCCCTATTGTATAAGCAAACTGCTCATAATTCACACATTATAACACGACACACTCTCAAAGGTCAACCTGCCAATTACCGACCATCTGAAGTACATAACACGGAATTATGATCAATCGTAACAATAAACAACACCCACACGATACTTCTGTGCATATGTTAACGGAAATTTATGTAATCCGTAATCATTTTTGAAGAGAAAACTTCTTTAGCGGCGTTGTGCACTTTTTTGGAATGGGTAAAAAATGTTAAACTCGCGTCAGGTCACGTGACCTGATCGAAAATTCGTAAGACGGCGCAGGGCGCTTGCGCGAATGTTCGTGTGTGTTTATTACTATTCAAGTTTTCACTTCTGCTGGCACTCCCAGAGTGCAACCCGTCGTTTATTTTATTATAAAGCGTTGCCCCATACACTAGGAATTTCTTCCTGTATCGTGGGTGCGTTTACAAACATAGAAACTCACATACACAAACACCCAGACCCGGAACAACTACTTGCAGATCATACAAATATTTGTTCCGTGTGGGGATCGAACCCGCGACACGCTGCGCAACAGTCGACGCTCAGCCACTGCGCCAACCGTGTCGTCGTCAATCAAAGGTTGACACAGATATTCACACTTTATATGGAGAAGGAATACAGAAAGCGTGCTTTCAATCTTTAAATTTAAATGAATTTAAACCACTAGACTCTCACCCCACTGATGGATTAAGCCTCTCCCAATGTACAACACCACTGATCTCTATCCTGAACTTTGCTCGTCCAGTCTCTGTCTGCCTTTTGCAAAATAGCCCACTTGTAATACTTTAATTGGGAAACTACGCAATGTCTTTTCGTCCGACATACCTCAGTGCCTCAAGACGAAACTCTTCGACTAATGTGTGTAACCAGTGATAACTTACGGCACCAAAACGTGGTTTTTCACTATCGGCCTCATCTCAAAGCTCAAGTTCGCTCAACGAGCTATGGAGAGAGCTATGCTCGGTGTTTCTCAACGTGATCGAATCCGAAATGAGGAGATCCGTAGACGAACTAAAGTCACCGACATACCCCACCGGATTAGCAAACTGAAGTGGCAATGGGCAGGCCATATTGCTCGCAGAGCAGATGGCCGATGGGATCGAAAGGTACTAGAGTGGAGACCACGGACTAGCAAGCGCAGCGTAGGACGTCCACCAACAAGGTGGACAGACGACCTTATAAAGGTCGCCGGAAGACGCTGGATGCAGGTCGCTTCCAACCGGTACATGTGGAGATCTAAAGGGGAGGCCTATGTTCAGCAGTGGACGTCCTATGGCTGAGATGATGATGATGATGAATACTTTAAAGGAACACTAGCTTTTGCTCATGATTTCATTCGCATTTATGTCGATTATTATCGATTACATATAAATGCAGCTTATCACAATCGGAGATATTGTAACTTCCTACTTGTGAAAGAATTTTTACAATCGAATCAGTTTTGTAGATTACCTCGTACATCCAGGCTTTCAAACTTCACCTCTTCAAAAAAAAAAGTATATCTGTCTGTTCGCGATGAACACAAAAACTACTGATCCGTTTGTCATGATGTTTTCACCAATGGATAGAGTAGTTCTCGAGGAAGGTTTTAGTATATAAATTAATCGCGAGTGAAACCGTGGCGGGTCGTTAGTTTATTTTATAAAAAAGATTTTACTATGGGTTTTTTTCAATCTTAATCTAGCCCAAAAGCAATGACGACATAAGACACATGAGACAATCCATAACTTAGCACCATAAATTCAAGTTACAAAACACAGAGTTCAAAGCTTCATGCTAAAATCTAACCCCCTGTATATAACATCGAGACACAGCCTACATCTGTGTGCGTAAACTTCGTGTCTAGATACGTAACTTCGTCGCATGTGTGCGTTGTCTGGCTATCCATGTGTGTCTTACTTTACTTACGTACATATAAATACAACTAGCACTTGGCCGCGACTTTGGCTGCGTGTATTGATGTCGGCAACACCGTTTACAGTGTTCAAAACTAGCTTGTTTTAAACTGAAATTACTGGAGTACAATTCCCTGCCGGAATCTATAACCGTGGGGCCTTCAAATCAAGAGTGAATAGGTTACTTCTAGGCAAGCGTGCTTCACTGTCGACCACATAATCGCTTACCATTTTATTTTTTTATTTTTTACGTGGTAAAATCATCAAATGAGTCCTCCAACTCATTACTGTCAGACTCGTACTGACTAAAATCCACGGTGTCTTTCAATAGCGCTTTACAAACCGGGGTCACGGTAAATCATAAGTCCCGCGACCCCGACAGGCTTTGGCCCTATAGAGGGGGTCCTCGTAATTTTTTAATTTTTTATAATCGCTTACCATAATTAAAAAATGTCAAAGCTCAAGAGTGAGGGCTTGTGACGTAAGGTTACACTAAAAATGACGCCACGGTAGGACATATTGTGTATTTTGAAAGCAAACGTAAAAGTTACAAAAGATAAAATACGGGTCAAATATCCAAACTAATATTATAAATGCGAAAGTAACTCTGTCTGTCTGTCTGTCTTTTCTTCACGCCTTAACTACTAGTTTGGAACTTGAGAAAGGACATAGGATAATTTTTATTACAAAAAATAAAAATAAAAAATAAAATTTATTAATTTTTGAAGAGATCCCGCGAGTTCGGGTGCTATGTGGGTAAAATCAAAAATCTGCCGGAAGTCACTATTCCACGCGAACAAAGTCGCGGGCAAAAGTTAGTTGTTTAATAGGGCAGCGTTTGGGAAACTCCGTGATATCTTCTCATCGAGAATCCCACAATGTCTCAAGACAAGGATGTTTAACCAGTGATGACATATAGCTCTGAAACATGGTCTTTGACCGCTGCCCTTTTAGACAGACTAAGAGTCCCTCAACGAGCAATTGAAAGAGCTATGCTCGAAGTTTCTTTGCGGGAAAAATCCGGAACAAGCATGACCCAGAGTTACCGACATAGCTCTTAAAATTGCAAGTTGAAGTTGCAATGGATAAGCCACACCGCTCGTAGATCTGATAACCGATGGGGAAGAAAAGTTCTCGAGTGGCGACCACGGACCGGAAGACGCAACGTAGGCCTCCCACTAGGTGGACCGACGACATCGTGAGAGTCGCGGGCAACCGATGGATGCAAGTGACGAATTGTCGTTCGGCGTGGTGGACTGAGGGAGGCCTATGTTCAGCAGTGGACGGCTTTCGGTTGGTGATCTATACATGTAATAAAATGGTAGGAAAGTCAAAAAAAAATATTCAATGTACAGTACATTGAATATTTTTTTTAAAATAATACGAGTACTATAGGGAGCGTACGAGGGGAGGCCTTTGCCCAGCAGTGGGAAACAAACTAGGCTATAAAAAAAATATATATATATATACGAGTACTCGGTGTGTAATCTACAATCGATACCGAAGCCAAAAATATAGTTTTTATAATTTTTGTCTGTTTGTCTGTATGTATGTCCGGGATAAACTCAAAAAGTGTTGCATGGACTTACTTCTTTGGCACGAATATTATTGAGAAGTCGGGTCAACATATAGGCTACATATTATCACGCTATCACCTACGGGGAACGAACAGTGACCCTTTGTTTTTACAACGCATTCACGCATGTATGTATGCTAGTAATGATGTTGATGACACGGTTAGCGCAATGGCTGAGCGATTGGACTGCTGCGCTGCGTGTCGCGGGTTCGATTCCCGTACGGAGCAAATATTTGTATGATCTACAAGTAGTTGTTCCGGGTCTGGGCGTTTGTGTATGTGAGTTTATATGTTTGTAAACGCACCCACGACACAGGAGAAATTCCTAGTGTGGGGCAACGCTTTTTTTTTAATATATATATTTAGTACAAAAGCCAATTCCTATAATATCCTGAACAACATACGGGCAAAACTACGTCTGAAATCTAGTCCTTAATAAACAAAGCCTTAAGTACATTTCAAAAAACAATTAATTAACTCCAAATTGCCCTTTAGTACATCAATAAGTGATAAACGACGAGAGACTAACGGCTGACATTGTCTGGCGGGGAGGTCGCGGGTTCACATCCTACGGTGAACTTTCATGTTGAGAGCATGGGGGTGGATTGATAACCTCTCTCTTTTTTTTTACTCGGTGAAATCATCAAATGAGTCCTCCAACTCATTACTGTCAGACTCGTACTGACTAAAATCCACGGTGTCCTTCAATAGCCCTTTATGTACCGGGGTCACGGTAATTTGTGAGTCTCGCAACCCCAACAGGCTTTGGCCCTCTACAGGTCCCGCAAAGAATTGATAAAACTTAAGAAAAAAAAATTGCCAAGCAAATTCTTTTTGTTTTTCTGTTACTAAAAGTATGAAAATATCTGTATCTTAATTATTAAGCAAGTATTATAATTGGTATGAAGTATTTTTGAATTTACCTCACTTTTTTTTAAATACAAATTGCACTGAAAAAAAAAATGTCTACCATAGTTCATGAGATTATACAGCCTGGTGATTAATAGACAGACAGACGGACAGTGGAGTCTTAGTAATTGGGTCTGGTTTCACCTTTTGAGTACGGAGCCCTAAAAACCTTCATCATCATTATCATCTGCCTAGTATAATCCCACTGCTGGGACACAGGCGTGAGTGGGCTGCAATCCAAACTAATATTATAAATGCGAAAGTAACTCTGTCTGTCTGTCTTTTCTTCACGCCTAAACTACTGAACCGATTTGTGTGAAATTTGGTACAGACATAGTTTGGAACTTGAGAAAGGACATAGGATAGTTTTTATTAAAAAAAATTAAAAAAAAAACAAAAATCTGCCGGAAGTAACTATTCCACGCGAACGAAGTCGCGGGCAAAAGCTAGTCCACAATAGATAAATAAAAAATCAATATTAAAATAATACCTATAGCAAGATACTGTCACGCCAACTCTCTTCTATATAGGTTAGTAGGCGATCGTAACACTGACCTACCTCAAGCGAATACTGTGTGAGGTAGGTTCTGTTTAAGGCTTTATCTGTACAGATTACTGAAGAAACTTCTTTTGATTTTGTAATTTTCAAGGATAGATTAAAAATTAAGGTTAAGGAACTTTTGCCAAGGACAGTTTGAGGATGCCTGCCGGGGTCGCGGGACTCACGAATTACCGTGACCCCGGTACGTAAAGGGCTATTGAAGGACACCGTAGATTTTAGACAGTCAAGTCTGACAGTCGCTCCCGCCCTGCCCTGGGTGGGAGGACTCATTTGATGAATTTAGCACGAAAAGAAAAAAAAAGGACAGTTTAAGGATTAAGTCTTTGATCAACTGGACCCACACGCAACTGGACCTGCAGGTACACTTGACCACATATGTAAAACCTCTACTGTTTTTTTTTACCGTGGTAAAATCATCAAATGATTCAGTCCTCCATTACTGTCAGGCTTGTACTAACTAAACTCCACGGTGATCCTTCAATAGCCTTTACGTTCCAGGGTCTCGGGTACCTGATGAGACAGTCCCGCGAGCCTGGCAGGCACCTCTATTGTTTAAAGTGGATACAGTTGAGCACAAAATTGGTTCGTTAAAATCACTATAATAGTATAAAACAAAGTCGCATCCCGCTGTCTGACTGTCACTATGTACGTATCTTTAAAACTACGCATCGGATATAGATTCGGTTTTTTTAATAGATAGAGTAATTAAAGAGGAAGATTTATACATATACAACATACTAATACAGTAACGATTGCACCCGTGCGGAGTCGGGACGAGTCGCTAGTAATATATTCGAAGAAATGTGAAAACACAAAACTAAAAGATTCGACTTTACTCCGTGACTGTACTTCAAATGAAATTGGGCAGTGAGTCCAGTGAAGTGGACCCATTTAAAATGTGATTGTGTTGAGTGATCCTGTGGGTCCATTTCAAGTGGGTCCAGTTAATCAACGACTCATGTATGGGTGACGACTTGACGAGAAATTACATGGTGGGTTAATTATCATGGCTTTGAAGGTATCCCAGCATTGCTCACGGTCTGATCAAGGATCAGGCACGAGTTGACGTAAAATAATAAATAAAATAAATATTCCACAACTATCACACAACGCCATCTAGTCCCAAGCTAAGCAGAGCTTGTGTTATGGGTAGCAGACAGCTGATAAACATACTTATATATTTCTAAATACATACATATTATAGATAAATTACACCTAGACACAGAACAAATGATCGTGCTCATCACACAAACATTTGTCCTGGGTGGGAATCGAACCCACGACCTCCGGCATAGCAGTCAGGGTCACTAAACACTAGACCAACAGGCCTGTCGAACTTCGTGTCGTGTCTCACGCAAGCCTCATGGAGCTGGCAGCAAACTGGTGTTACTCAATAAGGCCAAATGCCTGCCGGGGTCGCGGGCTGTGTAGGTAGAGTACCGCGGCCGTTGAATGCTAAAGGCAATGAAAGGAACTGGTGGTTGTTAGACTGTAAAGTCTGACGGTCCCTTTACTCTTCTACTCTACCTTGTACGGGTTATTTTATTTGGATGGTGAAAACATAATTCAGAGGAGCTCGTGGCTAAATAAATATAGCCGCACAGGCCGATCTTCCGGGTTAAGCTACGCTTGTCGAGGTTGGTCTGTGGATGGGTGACCATCTGTCATAGCGTGTTTCCTCCGTGCCTCGGAAAGCACGTAAAGCCGTTGGTCCCGGCTGTCATTTGTAGATCTTTGACAGTCGGTACTGCTAGTCAGAAGCTCTAAAGTCTGACAACCAGTCTTACCATGGGGTATCGTATTACCCAGTTACTGGGTTGTGGAGGTCCGACAGGCAGTCGCTCCATGTAAAATACTGATATCCAGCTGCATCTGGTTTGACTGAAAGCCGACCCCAATATAGTTGGGAAAAGGCAGGCGGATGATGATGGTAAAATCATATTTCATGATAACACCATCCAAAACTTCATCAATCAATCTTATATTTAAACAAAATTCCTAAAAGTGTATTATTTTTTTGTTACAGATAGAACTGAACATGTGACTTCAAGGAACAACGATTCATGAACATGCTTCCAATTTCATGAAGAAAAATCACTTTTGAAAAGGTCAGTTTTTGAATAATATTATTATCATTTTCTTTAAGGTATATTGAAATGAAATGAAATGATGTTTATTTATGCAAGTAGGTTATATCAACACTTTTACACGTCTTTTATAAAACCAGGAGGGACCGGTGTTTCGTACCTGACTACTCTGAGAAGAAACAGAAGAAACAAACTCAGAGGTCACACTCTCTTTTAAAGTAGTCTTATAATGTAGATCAGTCTATACGAGGACCATGCAGGTCAATGTCTGAAATGGTCTTTTGAAGAAAGAACCACACAATTCGAGTGGACCTGTCCAGTCAGTGCAAGCATTTGTCAGTTATCGTGTAGCTCGACTCACAACAACTATTACATCAAGGATTGCTTAATTGGGTATTTTTCCAAGTATCCACATTTTGACGGGGCCTGTAGAGAGCCAAAGCCTGCCAGGGTCGCGGGACTTACGAATTACCGTGACCCTTGTACGTAAAGGGCTATTGAAGGATACCGTGGATTTTAGTCAGTACGAGTCTGACAATCCCTCCCGCTCTGCCCTGGGTGGGAGGACTCATAAGATGATTTTACCACGTAAAAAAGGAAAGTACTCGCATATCAAATTATAGACTATAGAGCCTGAATTTATATTGTTATTTATAAAGGAGAAATAGCAAAATATAACAGAAAAGGACGCTAGATCATTAGGATTTAGAAAAAGAAAGCCTCTTTTCATGAATTTAGAAAAATATTAAAAAAAAAATGCTAATATTGGATATAACAATCAGAATTAATTTTAGCAGTATAACGAATTTCAAAGAAAAATTATCACAACGAAGCAGATTTAACAAGTTTACGAGAAATAATTTATCAAATTACAACATTTACTTTTTTTGTCGTGGTAAAATAATCCAATTAATTCCCTCACCCAGGGCGTAATGGGAGTTACTGTCAGACTTGTACTGACTAAAACCATTTGCTATCATTGAACGTAAATGTTCCAGGGTGACGATTACCTGATGAGCCAGTACCGCGACACAAAATACTTGGAAAATAATATATTTTCATGTTTTTCAACTGAAAATATAAGTTCATTTCTTACGGAACCCTCCATGTGTACGTTCCGACACTTGGCTGCTTTTTTATTGAATAGTTGTTGTTATTTTTATTTTGGTAATATAATAAATAATAATAAATAAATAAATATTCCACAACTATCACACAACGCCATCTAGTCCCAAGCTAAGCAGAGCTTGTGTTATGGGTACTAGACAGCTGATAAACATACTTATATATTTCTAAATACATATTATAGATAAATGAATGATAAATACATATTATAGATATATATCATCTTATGAGTCCTCCCACCCAGGGCAGAGCGGGAGGGACTGTCAGACTCGTACTGACTAAAATCCACGGTGTCCTTCAATAGCCCTTTACGTTCCGGGGTCACGGTAATTCGTACAGTCCCGCGACCTTTATTGAATAGCTACACAGAATTTGATCCTAATTAGCGATTCTCAAAGCTTAAATTTCTCACTAAAACACATTTCTCATATAATAGGCAATATTTTACAAAAAAAAAAATTGGTCAAAATAGATTATAAAAAAAAAAAATTTGACACGTATTTTTCTTTTGTTACGTAAAGTAAAATTGACGAAGATACAACGGTTCTAAAAATCACCAAACGTCACTAGGTCGGTACAAATTTACAAGCGTTATGACGTCACAAGCCCCCACTCCCGAATTTGGAAGCGTTTTATCTTTGTCAATATTCATTGATTAAGAAAAACAAAAACTACGTGTTCATTATTTTTGAATATTCTAACTGACAGACTGAACAGATTTTCAATCATTTTTTTTTAAACTGCCCCACTCTAGGAATTTCTCCTGTATTGTGGGTGCGTTTACAAACCGGAACAACTACTTGTATTGTAGGTCATATAAATATTTAATCCGTGCGGAACTCGAACCCGCGATATGCTTCGCAGCAATCAGTAAAGATAAAGTACTAACTACCCTATTGATTCTCAAAAGCACAATATTTCTATCAATATGCAACCGACAAGAAGCCTTTTTAACGACGTCAACAAGAGGGGGTAGACAGAGAGCTAAGCTGGCGACGTCTAGACATGGGGGGCGATGACCTCCGCGAGACTAGACCCTTGGTAACACAGACGGGGTGGGCAGAAGTCTGAACGGCTTCGTAATTTTATATTGAGGAGTTTTTCTTCAAA
Organism: Agrotis puta; assembly: GCA_943136025.2. Taxonomy (NCBI): domain Eukaryota; kingdom Metazoa; phylum Arthropoda; class Insecta; order Lepidoptera; family Noctuidae; genus Agrotis; species Agrotis puta. The sequence goes on along the minus strand of OW964195.2, from coordinate 398,577 downwards.
GAAGAGTCTTATTGGAATATTAGCGGCCCGTCCCGGCTGCGCACGGGTTGACATGATATTATTATGTAGCCTATGTCACTCAGGGTGAACGTAGCTTTCAAATGGTAGATTTTTTTTTTAAATCGGCCCAGTGGTTTTTGAGTTTATTCATTAGAAATGTACACACACACGTAAACACAGGTTTTTTTTTTGCCATACCTTTTATTGAAATCAAATATAGCAGCTCACAATTTAGGACCCATTAATATTAGTAGTAATTTTTACCCGTGGTGCTAGGCAATTGGGCTTCTCCCAGTTGTAATGTCCCTTTGTGCCTATTGGCCTTGTTTTGTTCTGTCTCCTGCTTTCATGGAGGGAAGTGGAAACATATTTTTCCTACTCCTCCACTAGTCTTTTCTGATTAATTTCGTTGCAGGATCCAAGACAGGTAAATTCATTCACCGGGACACATCGAGCTTCATACCGCACAAGTTGATCTTTAAGGTTAAGCCGCGCTTGCCGAGATTGATTTGTAGATGGGTGACCATTTAACATAGCGAGTTTCCTCCGTGCCTCAGAAAGTACATAAAGCACCTCGGGGTGCCTCTAACGCCGACCGTCTTCTCGTTCGTCAAGCATACAGCATGTAAGCAAGCATGCAGCATGCAAGCAATAATGCAGCATGCAAGCGAACATGCAACATGGAGCAGCCATGGTTTCTGTCACGGCTCCGGCGCTGCGGGTCCCCGCTGTTATTTGTAGATCTGAGACACTCGTTAGAGTTGGAAGCTCGAAAGTCTGACAACCACTCTTTGTAAGGTGTATCGTATTACCCAGTTACTGGGTCGTGGAGGTCCGATAGTCAGTCGCTCTATGTAACATACTGATATTCAGCTGCATCTGGTTTGACTGGAAGCAGACCACAACATAGTTGGGAACAGACAGGCAGATGATGATGATGCTTAACTTATTGTAACATTAACATTAATTACTGGGTGTTTGTGTATGTGAGTTTCTATGTTTGTAAACGCACCCACGATACAGGAGAAATTCCTAGTGTGGGGCAACGTTTTATATAAAAAAAATATTATAGGCTAGTTTACTACTTGAGTATATTGCAAAACTAATTAGTCTGTCAGTTGAAGTTATGAAAAATAATGAAAAAATATTTTTTTCCTTTTTAAAATCAGTAGGTACGTTATAAATCAAATACTAGACATAATAACACAATTCTTAGGTGGGCAGAAATACCTGTACAATACTCAGTTCAAAACACCCACTATTCTGCAAATTATTTCTCAAGGATCACTTACTTTAGGGATCAGTAATTCAAAAGAAAAAACGAAACCCTTGTAGGATCACCGTTTCGTTCGACTGTCTGTCATTGACATTGACAGGAACTGGCGGAGGTATCAAGCTGAAAATATTATCAAATACTCAAGTCGACAATCCCTTATTGGACAGAGACAAAATCAAATTTCTAAACGAAATTAAAAGATACGGCCGTTAATTCTACAAAAACTTTGACATGAAGTGAGTTTTTGTTTTAGCGTGGTAAAATCATCAAATAGTCCTCCCACACACGGCAGGACAGGAGGGACTGTCAGACTTGTACTGACTAAAATCCACGGTGTTCTTCAATAGCCCTTTACATTCCGGGATCACGGTATTCGTTAGTCCCCCGACCCCGACATGCTTTGGCCCTCTAAAGGGGCGCCCCGTCATAATGCTGACACTCTTTGAGGCGCGCGTGGAAAACAACGCGACGTCGACCCAGGCATGGTCTATAGTCCGACAGCGAGTCGCCCATTACTCGCCGCCCGATGAGAGCTTACAGTACATATGAAAGAGAAAGTCTGAAAAATGTTATTTTATAGTTGTATCACAGAAAAAATACCATACTTATTTTTGTATTTAATTTCATACAAAATAAGTTTGCAAGTCAACTTTTAAAACTACAAGTAGGTACGGAACGCAGGGTGTTCGACTGTCACTCGAACTTCACCAATTTTTTGTTTTGTTTATCGTATCAGATTCTCGAAAATACTTATTAATTGCTAACTTATTATGTCTACAAATATTGGAGAGTAGGCTCTTCTTAGAAACTCAGGTTAATTGAACTTATTTGGAAAGTCACCCTTAGAAGTCAGACTAGTGTTTTGTCTATTTTGTTTGTGTTGTTATTGCTATCTTAATAGCTAGGAGTTTGCTCCCGACTTGGCTCCCTAAAGGGCCAAAGCCAGCTGTATTTGTGGGCCAAAGAGTAACGAATTAGTGTGACCACGGAGAGTAACAGGTTATTTAAGGACACCGTCGATTTTAGTCAGTACATGTCTGTCAGTCCTCCTGCCCTGCCCATTTGATGATTTACCACGATAAAAAAAGCCCTACACTGACAAAGAGCAAACACATCACTACATACATACAACAAAGTCGCTTCCCGCTGTCTGTCTGTCCCTATGTATGCTTAGATCTCTAAAACTACGCAACGGATTTTGATGCGGTTTTTTTAATAGATAGAGTGATTCAAGAGGAAAATTTATATGTATATAACAAGCATAATATAGTAGAGATTGCAAAAGTGCGGAGCCGGGACGGGTCGCTAGTCACTATTTAAAAAAATGGCGACGTGCGCGTCGGACCTCAAACAACGAATGGTTCCTTATCATTTGAACTAACTGTGGTCAGCGGCTTCATCCAAATCCGTTTACTAATATTTGCGTGAAAAAGTAACAAACATACACACTCACAAACTTTCGCATAAAGTAAGATAATTATGATAGTTTCTAATAAGAATCCCGTCAATTCTGAACGAAAGGGACTCGTTACCAGACGAGTCACCTCAACCGCTGTCCATGGTCGTAAGGACATATTGTTGTTGTGTCTGCACTATAAATAGGAGCAGTGATAACAGCGCGCCAAAATAGAACGTTGTCAGTTGAGGTAAAATGGCGGGCGGGGAGTGTTGCCAGGTGGAGAGGTTTACCTGTTCTGTGGGGTACGTGGTAAAATTAGCGAATGAGTACTCCCACCCTGGGCAGAGCGAGAGGGACTGGCAGACTTGTACTGACGAAAATTCACAGGGACCTTCAATAGCCCTTTAAGTTCCGGGGCCACAGTTCCTCGTTAGTTCTAGCTCGTAAGACGCCCGACCCGGGCATGGTCGTGATCAGACAGCGAGTCGCCTATTACTCGCCGTCCGCATGCCCGCTGTTCTGTGGAGATTACTCCACAGAACAGCGGGCATGCGGACGGCGAGGGGAAATGGTAGATAGTTTTTTTATTGTAACAAGATTAATAGTAGCTATGCTGTTATCCATAAGAAATCTCGACGCTGGACTCTACAAATGTTGAGTTCTTCGACGCTTTGAAATCGTGCAGCGCGAGCGGGGAGCACTAGTTTCGCTGTCAGTAACTTAGTGAATGGCAAACTTTAATCTCAGGAAGTGGAAATATCATCAAATGAGAGTCTGGACTGTCAACCATCCTTTTCCTTCAGTTGCACTTTGCCTTCTAGGTTCGCGGTATCCTGCTTAGACGGTCCCGCAACCCCGGCAGGCTTTATTATGGAGCTATTAAGTATTTTTACATAAAAAAGCCCTATTAAGAAAAACACCTTATTAATAAAAATAAACAAATAGGTTGAAGCAAGGGTGATAAGGGCAACGGGTACAACTAGCAACACCATTGGCTGGCTGTCTGAGGCTCGTTACCTTTGCCTCGCGTTAGTTTCTCTCCAACTGTCATGGGGGATGTTCGCGCCGCGTTTCAATTTTACGCGCGAAAATTTTTGTCTGTGATTTTTCGTTTCGTAAAGTAGTTTTATTTTGGCAAAAATTCGGTTGTTGTTTATTTTAAATGTATTTAGTTTTGGTGTCTTATTGTCCTTCGCGATTTTAGTGCGTGTAGATGAAATGTATTATTAATAGACAATAAAAAAAACTAGTGTCTTTTAAATATTTTTGGTGTTGTGTTGTCATAGTGTTTGAAAATAAATGTTTGTATAGTTATGTTCTTTTAGAAAAATGGAGATCGACAATTAATGAGGTAGGCTTATTTTGTAGTTTAAAAAAGAAAATATTTTTATGTCTGTATTTTCATGAGACTATTACGATTTTGGTAATTATTGAATTGTGAAAGATCGCTTCAGTCTATTCGTTTTGGGACTCATAGTGTAATGTTTGTAACTGGAGCTTTTAACTAAGCACTAAATAATGGTCGCGGGACTCACGAATTACCGTAACCCCGGTACGTAAAGGGCTATTGAAGGACACCGTGGATTTTAGTCAGTACGAGTCTGACAGTCCCTCCCGCTCTGCCCAGAGTGGGAGGACTCATTTGATGATTTTGGCACGATAAAAAAAAAGACTAAATAATGGTACTTTATAGGTAAGGTATAAATATAAATTTTGTTTTCCAATTAAAGTAAACAATATTTTCTGGGACAATTATAATAATCTCTAACAAAGGGAGAGTACCCATTGTGGCAAGGAGTGTCTCAGAAAATATTATTATTTATTAAAAAATACTCAAATTTGAGAAAAGTTCTGTTCGTATACACAATTACATAGAATCAATAGGTACATTTTTTTTTACGTGGTTAAATCATCAAATGAGTCCTCCCACCCAGGGCAGAGCGGGAGGGTCTGTCAGACTCGTACTGACCAAAATCCACGGTGTCCTTCAATAGCCCTTTACGTTCCGGGGTCACTGTAATTCGTGAGTCCCGCGACCCCGGCAGAAACAACAGGTGGGTAGGTAATTTTGATATAAAGGTGCGGATAAACTTGAGCATTCACCTGTAATGAGCATTCCTGCGAACATTACAACAACAACATCATCAGCCTATAATGTTCCCACTGCTGGGACACAGGCTTCCTCTCTGTGAGAGGGAGTGGGCCATAATCCACCACGCAGGCCCACTGCGGGTTGGTAGATGTCATATATCATCGAATTTTTGGTTCTACGTTATACCGGTTTCCCCACGATGTTTTCCTTCACCGTTTTGAGAGCAGTGGTGTTGAAATAAATTACACAAAGTAATGCGCCTGGCGGGGTTCGAACCCACGACCTACAACTCGTAAGTCGAGGCCGGACCACTGCTCAGCACACTGCGAACCTTAACGAACACAGAAAAACAAACTAGAGCGTTTTAGCGAGCATTTTAACGAACGTTCTGGCGAGCTTTTTTGCCGAGCCGAATGTTAAGTCTGACATCTTGATGAAGAAATCTAGAAAGAGTGGAAATGTTCGTAGCGATGTTCGTTGTTCAGTTCTAACGGCGAATGCTCGATGCTATGTTATACAAGTGAATGGACAAGTCTATGTGCAACTTTAACATGAATTTGAATAGCTTGAGGAAGACCAAAGACACGATGTACATGATGTTTGTTGACGGGGCCCCCTTGAAGGGCCAAAGCCTGCCGGGGTCGCGGCAGAACGTAAAGAGCTATTGAAGGACACCGTGGATTTTAGACAGTACAAGTCTGACAGTCCCTCCTGCCCAGCCCTGGGTGGGAGGACTCATTTGATGATTTTACCATGCTAAAACAAAAAACATGATGTATGTGCGATGATGTGATGTGTATGTATGGACTGTGTGAAGATCACACAGCTAAGGAGTGGAATTCCCAGAATCTGTATTTCCTGATAGCTACAACCTTGTGGTCTTCAAGTCAAGAGTGAATATGTTACTTCTAGTCAAGCGTGCTTCACCGTCGACCACATCATCGCTTACCATCAGGAGCGATAGTGGTCAAACATGAGTTTCTCACTAAACAAATGTCGCGGGTCTGTCTAAACAGGAAACCGGGAGTCTGGAACGTAAACAGCTGTTTGAAGGAACACTGTGGGTTTTACTCAGTACGAATCTGACAATTCCGTACCGCCTTGGGCCGGATTTCATGATAATACCACGATAAAAAAAGGGTGGGATGCCTACCATGTACCGATGGCACATTGCCGTACTCTTGACTTTGAGACCCCTGAGGTTGTAGCACTTTGTAGCACATTGTAGCACTTTGTAGCACTTTGTAGCACATTGTAGCACATTGTAGCACTTTGTAGCACATTGTAGCTAACAACAGTCTCCATGCTAGGTGCTCGTCAATTTAGTGCAATTTTTCCATCCCGCCGTCATTTGCACGACGTATAAACGGGGGTCAAGGTTGAACACATTGACCTAGGTCATGTCATACGGTCAGTGAACGTTGTTACCAAGGTCAGTTAACTGGGGAACTATGTGTAAGTTCACGCCTGTAGTCTCTGAAGGGTTTGTTAGAAATGTGTGTCAGTAGGTACGGTGTTTGAGTTAATTCTGTTTGAGTAACGCGTTAAATGGGAGGAGCCTATTGCTGTTGACTGGACACGTATACAGGCTCTTGGCCTGTATATAGCTTGCATACCATATGTCACACAGTCCATCTACCACTCAAGTTTTGCCTGTTATGTTTAAGCGGATCTTGCGGGCAGCGGGGCGGCGGCGGCGGCGGCGCTCGCTGTTCGCCCCCGCCCTGCTGCCGCGCCGCTGTTTCCGAGGGCCGGTCCATTTGAATGTATGCCTAAGATCCTGCTCCCGCGCCGCCGCCGCCGCCGCCCCGCTGCCCGCAAGATTCGAGGCAGAGGCCTTACAGTCCACTAGCGCCGTCAATCGAAAAAATGTCATAACTCGTAAATAGAATCAAAAATACAAAATGTGGTCTGTAATTACTGTAGAAAAGGCAATAACGTAATTTTATAACACATTGTTAACCCTTGAAATATAGCTATTTAGCTAAATCGTGCATTTGTTACAAAAACGGCCGTTTATGTTTAGCCTCTTAAGTCTTATATAGATAATAGGGGACGAACATGTCGCCGTCAACCAGCCTCAATAAAAACTCCGTGACTTACAGCGAAATTCCTAATGAAAAACCTTCAAATAACAATTTTCCCGACCTAAGAATCGAAGGCGGGCCCTTAGCATTCACTTTTATTTTAATGAGTGCTGAGCACCACAGTACAATCACGGGCAATAACATGTATACACTTAACAAAATTCAAACGCAAATTACTCGTGAACTACTGGTTTCCACTTTGAAATAAGACCTATTTCGTAATAGTATGACTTCCAAAATAGAAGTCTAATGAAAAGACAAAAGTTTAATCAATATGGTAGCAGAACATCGCTTTTGAATACTGCTCTGTGTATACATACTATTGCTCGTGACTGTACACTCGGTGGCCATTATTACGCCGAATAAAATGGGTCATATAATGATGAGCACAGACTGTACTACATTACTTCTATGTAAAACCACATAAACAATATAACCTCGCCTAGCAACACATAGGTACCCCACACACAGCTATATGAACAGTATAGTCTGGTCACAGTCGACTGGTTCACCATCGGTCAGACACGTTGACGCGGTGATGTGACCCGTGACGTGTCCTTGAGACATGCCACTGTTAGGTCAGCGGGCCTAAAAAAGTCATTTTAGCAATATCGTAATATGAATATCGTAAAATCATCCGCATATATTAAAATACGGACTCTATTTCTCTATTTAACCATTTCTTTCTTTTTATCGTGGAAAGAATCAGCAAATGCAATCTCCAAAATCCACTGTGATCCTTAAATAGCTGTTTACGTTCCAGGGTCACGGTTACCTGATGAGACCGTCAAGCGACCCCAGCAGGCTTTGGCCCTCTTTGAGACACGCGTGGAACTCGACGCGCCGTAGACCCGGTCATAGGCCATGATCAGACGGTGAGTTACCCATTACTTGCAATGTATGCCCGCGCTTACGGTGGCCGAAAATCGCTTCGTCTCCCGCGCCGGTTGGATCCCGTGTGTTGTGTCCCGCCTCCTCCTTCGCTAGCATGACTGTTTCGCGAAAAGGGGCGACCGCTATGCTATAAGAAGTAGTAGTATTTTGTGGATCATTTAACGCTTTCCCAACTGCAACACAGATGAATTGTAAAATGAATTGTCAATAATAGTGACCATTTTACAAATTGGTATGCAGGAAATTCGTAAAATAAGAACTTGAAAATTTGCAAGTCTGTAATATACCTTTCAGTTCTAAAAGGTTTTCACATTGCTCGACTAAACCTCATCGGTTGGTCTGCCCTGCCGCGTGTAAGATCCTTATCAGTGATCAGACTGGTCTAGCATACTAATTACAACACCAAAAACCGACGGACACAAAGACTGATAAATAATTAATATAATTTTATGTCCTATTGATTTGTAATGTCTTCACGTTCGGTGAGATATCAACGATCGAGTTGAAAACCTTGCGGCATTTCTCAAAGTGTCTTGTTTTAATAGAAGTACCGTCGCCATGTGCTGTGATGAAAGCGGGATTACTTTTAATCTCCTAATGTTTTTTTTTTCTCTGTAATTACATTAATTCGCATATTGTTAGTAGATATAATGTCAATAAGAAGAAGGTGGTCGACGTCAGGGACTCCCCGAGGTTCTGTTTGGTTAGGTTAAAAAGGAGCCGCGCAGCGGGGCTCCGTCGAACTTGTGCCTATACACATTATGCAATAAAATCATTATACGTAAACATTAGTACGACTGCCGAAAATTATGCCTAATCAAGTTATGCATATAGCCTTCCTCAATAAATAGGACTGTACAACACACAAATATTTATTCAATTCGAACCAGTGGTTCCTGAGATTAGCGCGACCAACCAAACAAACAAACTCTTCAGCTTTAAAATAATTATATTTTAGAATAGATAAAAAACAAAGTATTTAATAGTATTCTTCCATAATGACATTATAACAAAGAAATAACAAGTATGTAAGGACGTGACAACCTCGGGAACGGCTGACACATACGTGATAAGTTAATAGCTACCTATTATTGTTGTATACAGTTATGATTTATGTTGTATTGTTGATAATAAGTACTGAGACTGATGAAATTGTGTACTTGTTTATACATTCACGCTTTTTCTCATGGTTTTGTAGGTAGAAACAGCAGAGTGTGAATCACTAGAGTCATCATCATCATCATCACCAGCTTATAAATGTTCCCACTGCTGGGACACAGGGACCTCTCTCTGAGAGGGAGTAGGCCCAGTGCGGGTTGATAGACTATGTCACATGTCTTCGAATTTTTGGTTCTAGGACGTGCCGGTGTCTTCACGATACTATCGTTCACCGTTTTGAGAGAAGTAGTGATGAAATGAATAACGCAAAGTAATGCGGCTGGTTGGTATCGATCGATACACCTAACTAGGAATTTCTTCCTGTATCGTGGGTGCGTTTACAAACGTATAAACTCACACACACAAACACCTAGACCGGGAACAAGTGCTTGTAGATCATACAAATATTTGTGGCGTACGTGCATCAAACCAAACACACAGAATAGAATAGAATATGTGTTGTGGCATGAGGATTTTGTGGCACGTTAGAGGAATTAAAACCACGATTCACTTTTACACGTTTATTATAAAATGAGTAATAGCACGAGCACAGAAATAGGTCTTAGGTTCTTAGGATCTCTAGATCGCTTGTCACTGGTTTCTTTAGGTAGAAGAATGAACGTTATTGCCTTGAGCTTGGTACGCAGCAGCTCGAGGTCCGGCGTGAGGTCACAGGGCAGGCAGCAGAGCAGAGGAGCGACCCCAGAGATTACAACGCAGGAATGAACGACGCGTTTGCGAGCAGGCAGGCAGGTAGTGCCAGCAGAGGCACGTGGCCAGCAGAGGCAAGTGGCCTCAACACGTGGCGGACGGGTCTCGGGCACCCACGAGACACGTGGATGGCAGGTGCAGGCGGCGGTAGCGGCCCCGTGTTTAGTCCGCGTGTTAGGCGTCTCTCCAGCGGTAGGTGCGGAGCAATGACAATATAGCCACTTGACCGCTCATACGGGCGACTCAGGCTCACGACACATCAATGGAATAGCACTTATATGAGATCCCGATACGAATGAATGTTTTAGTACTGACCAGTTGTTGGATCTGTGCACATTCCTTAATTTTGGAACCTAAAAAAACATTTATCGAATAAAACCGAAGCAAAAATGAGTACCTGTGCAATTAAATGGTGCGGGAAATCATCTAAAACATCTAGTTATAAAAAAGATGGTATAAGTTTTCATCGGTAAGTAAAATATGTTTATATTTATTTACTTTATTGGTAATTAGAGGGCTCAAGCTAAACTGGTTGGTTACGAAAAAGGATTACGCGTTGATGTCTTTTGGGATACCGCGTTGATGTCTTTTGAAAAGTCCTTTACTTTCACTAGAATATTAGATAAGTCTATCTCTTTCTATCCATAAGTACTTTGTGCTGTGTGCTGAAGTGATGTGACAACTTAAAACATTGTTGATAAATTATTTAATCGATAATTTCTAATAGTAAATAAAAAATAATGTTATTTTTCACGTTTACATTTTAGATTTCCAAATATTCCGGAAGTTAAAGAAAAGTGGATTAATGCCACTAACAGGGAAAATTGGTTTCCAAAATATTATAGCGTCATTTGTTCAAGGCATTTCACAGCTGATTGCTTTGAAGCTTTAAAGGACCGACGCCGTTTGTTTAGTTCAGCAACGCCGACCCTGTAATGGTCTATTTGAAATAAATAATTTTGGGTTTAAGTTGTTTAAATTTAAAAAAATGTTTTTTTTTTTTTTGAAATGTAGTAAATAAGTAAGAATAACAAATAAAGGATATTATTTTCCGTTTAATCTTCATTTATTTATCTACATACAAATCAACATTGAAAAAAGCAAAAGAAGACTTAATTGCCATCGATTTTATCGATATCGATATTTTTGTTGCTGGATTTACTTGTTATCACTATTCTTACTGACATTGTTGCATCAGCCAATCACAACTACCGCGGGCCGAGGAACGGGGGAAGACGCAATCCCCCGGTCCCCGGCCCGCGCTGGTGAATAGTGTACCTAGGCGAAATCGCTCTATGAGCTCTCAAGTGGTTTTAATTCTCTTTGGTGCGGAGGCAGCGGTGACGTCTGATAGCGGTAGACAGCAGAGGTAACCCAAGACTGGAACCCTATTTATCTCGGGGTAGTAGAATTAATCTAAGATCTGCTTGATGCGGAAGATTGTCCTGCAAGGATTTATATAGTCCTGTACCGACGCGTCGTCACATCAGCATGAAGTGTCGTAATTTGAAAGATTTACTGATGTCACTCGTAGAAAACCGTAACTAGAGATGTGCGTTTTTTAAAATCTACTGCAACACTACAATGTACTTACCTACGAAATACAGCAGTAACAGACAGTACACCTGGACACGGCGCGTATTGTTAGGAGGTTCCTCTCTCAGGAGCCCTGACCACCGGCAGCCCGGACTCTGTTCCCGTTGCTGGTGGACTGCTATTTTTTATATTTTTAAATGTTACATCGTTGGTGTAGTGGTCGGAAGCGCGACTGTCATGTTGCTACTTCGATACTCAGATCGTGCAATGCAGTAGCATCACGGGAATCAAACCCAGGACTCGTTAGTCTAAAAGAATGGACAATATCCATCTTCAAACATAACGCACCAAGTACAGCTTACCATGTAGATCGTTACCGTAAAACGTTCGAACGAGATATAGACAGACAGACAGGCCTGACAGGCCTGTTGGTCTAGTGGTTAGTGACCCTGACTGCTATGCCGGAGGTCGTGAATTCGATTCCCATCCAGGACTAATGTTTGTGTGATGAGCACGATCATTTGTTCTGTGTCTGGGTGTAATTTATCTATAATATGTATGAATTTAGAAATATATAAGTATGTTTATCAGTCGTCTAGTACCCATAACACAAGCTCTGCTTAGCTTGGGACTAGATGGCGTTGTGTGATAGTTGTGGGATATTTAATTATTTATTTTTATTTTATAGAAGATTCAGCTTCTGAGTCTGATTTGCAGTAGCCTAATTGGTAAGGCATTTGAAGTACTTATCCAGAAGACGCGGGTTCTAATCCCACTCGTTTCTACTTTGCTTTAACTCGTTTCCACTCTTTTTTACTTTGCCAGATAGTTCAAAACGCCAGCTCCTCATCCCTCTGGCCCCGTCTATCATCTTTCCACTGCCCCCCTCCTCCATCAATTCGCACTAAGCGTTTCCAAACGATTTTCATAATGCGCACAGCAAAAGAGTGGAACTCGCTACCTGCATCTGTGTTCCCGAACGCATACAACCCGAATCTCTTCAAATTTATAGTGAACAGTCTTCTTCTGGTAAGCTCACTCCATCGTAGACTTTGTCTATGTCACCTCTGACATAGAGTAGAGTCAAGAGGAAATGTATCAACATTTTAACAAAATGGTGGCAACCATTTCTTACTCGTATTTCGTTTTCAAAGTTTCAATTTCAATAATATCCCTAAAAAAGAACAAAAAATACTTAAAAAATGCTAATAATAACGACAACCATAGCGAACTAGTTAAAAAAGTGCATTTTTCACAAAAAATCCACCATAATTTTTATTAGCCACCCTTTTTGATAACCCTAATACAAAACGCGAACAATTGATACATTATAGTTTGACAATAGTTGAACTGAATCAATAAAATCAATACGTGAGCCGTGACGGGTTGAAATTCACCCCTGTTTTGGGGTTCCGTAAGAGTTTTTATAAAACCTTGTTCCTTGTTATAGTTATATTATTCTTACTTTAAAACATTTTTTTTTAAATTTTTCGCAGTCTTGGACTGTACGAATTACCGTGACCCCGGACCGTAAAGGGCTATTGAAGGACACCGTGGATTTTAGTCAGTACGAGTCGGACAGTCCCTTCCGCTCTGCCCTGGGTTGGAGGACTCATTTGATGATTTAACCACATACAAAAAAAAATCTTTAATTTAGAATTTGGCTAAACGTGGCGCCATCTTAACATGATAATTCATAAGAAAGTTATTGTTGTTTTCTTTGAAAACAGTTCTTTTTTCGGGATGAAAAGGTACTCTATGTCCTGACAACGATGCAAAATTTCATTATCATCGGTTCAGTGGTTTACGCGTAAAAACGTAGCAAACAAACTTACTTTGTCACTTATAATATTAGTTAGGAAGTTAGAAATAGAAGTAATTTGGATTAACAAAGTTTATTGCATTATCCAGAAACTGTGTTAGACTAGAGAGTCGCTCCGTGTAACTTTTAATAAAAATACGTTAGAAAATGAAGGCTTTTTTTTCTTTTTACTTTTTTTCTGTACTTACTGCCTTTAATTCTTTATTAACCTTTAATTACTAAATTCTAGTTAAATATAGTATTCTAAGAAACTGGTAAAGTATTGTTTAAAAACAGCGTCTAGACCCATCCAAAACATGACCTTGACAAGGTGGCCTTAACCTCACTCAACGTCGAGATAACCCCTTTGAAATGTCATCTATTGTATTTAATTCTATGAACGTTTTCTGTAACACTTTAAAAGAAAACATAATAAAATTAATTCGCAAAAAAAATGAAAAACATACGGAATCCATTAACACGAAAATGCATTAAAAAACTGCATTTTAAAGTAATACAATACCGTACATTTTTATTATCCGAGTAAAAATAATTAGGTTCGCGCGCATTGAAAGTTTTTTTTTTAATTTACGCTATGCCACCGGCAAAGGAATCAGCTGCTCAGTCAGCGTGGAAGACTCACAAAGGAGGTTTTTTAAAACTTTTTTTTAAACGCTAAAGGGATGCGGTACAATGATGGCGGTTTTTTTATTTCTTTTTTTTTTTGAATTGGCAAAAAGTTGCGGACGTTGGTTTAGTGTGGATGTTGTTTATTTTGTGTTAGTAGGTCATTATTATACAATTTAGCGTACAACCAAATTATACAAACTGACAAAATTTTAAGTACCTATCATTAACTTCATTCTCTTTCTGTAACTTTAAACTAAAAAATAGAATCGAAACTTTCAGTCAATCAAGGAACAGGGTGATTTTAGTCAGTAAAAAGTTGACAGCCCCTCCGCTTCACCCGTGGAGGGAAGACTCACTTGATGACTTCCAAACCCAAAAACAAAAGAAATTCCCGAAAACGTATGCTTAGTAAAAATACAGCCCCTACAGTTTCTACATATCTGCAAAGAAGTCGTGCAACATACAAACTCATTCATCATCAATTCATAAATCATCACCATTATCTCTTTAACTAGCTGTTCCCCGCGGTTTCAGTCGCTGCTCGACTCCAATTGGTTGTAGCATATAGCCTTCCTCTATAAAAAGACTAAATGACACATTTTTTTTTTAAATTTGAACCGTTAGTTCCTGAGAAAAGCACGTCCAACGAAACAAACCCTTCAGCTATACGATGATAATTCTTTCTTGTCTTTTTTTTTATCGTGGTAAAATCATTAAATGAGTTCTCCCACCCAGGGCAGAGCGGGAGTGACTGTCAGACTCGTACTGACTAAAATCCACGGTGTCCTTCAATAGTCCTTCAATTCGTAAGTCCCGCGACCATGACAATTCTGCCTTCACCAAATACTTGATTATTGATCACCATTTTGTGACCCTTCAATTCAATATCACAAACAGATCCACATTAATCTTTACTTTTTGCGAAAAATCAACAAAAAAACGTTAACCCCCTCCTAACAAAGGGTAGTGACAATTATAAACGTATGCCGCGCCATCTGTCGGTTTTGTGTTCGGCAATCGTCGGCTAACTTCGGACATCATCGGGAATATTCGGGCTACGAAAGATCTTTGTATGCATATACATTACTTTCACAGGTATTATGTCTTGTTACTGCGACTGTTAAGCAATTCTGTTGGACATAGGTGTCTCCCAGGCTGCGCCACATCACCCTGTCCTCTGTCTTCCGCATGCAGTCAGTCCCACTTTCCTTAAGTCGTCGGTCCCTGACGCCCCCCCCCCCCCCCTTAGAGGGCCAAAGACTGCCGGGGTCACGGGGCTGTGTCATCAGATAACCGTGACCCTAAAACGTAAAAAGCTAGTGAAGGATCACCGTGGATTTTAGTCTTATTACAAAAAGGAGTTTAACTAAAAACCCAGGTTTAATCTTGTAAAACTACGGTTTACACAAACGTTATTACAAATCGTAGTTTTGCGATAAACCATGGTCTAACAGTAGTAGCTGTCAAAGGTGTGTCAAAGTTTCTCAAAGCAAATTTTTCATTGTGTTGTAGTTTCTGTATTATTTTCACCCAAAATGGATTGAAACAAGGTAGATTTAATTGTTATTACTCATTTTGGATTTAATTGTTTAGACAATCGTTCAAATGGCGGTACTAAAGTCGACGTTTTATCTTAGTTTTGTAATACGGAGATATTTAAACCATGGCTCTGCAGATAAGCTTGGACTTGATAGACTAGGTTTAAACCAAGGTTTATTTAGTTTTTGTAATAAGACCGTATGAGACTGACAATCCCTCCCGCCACGCCGTGTGTTAGAGGACTCATTTAATGATTTAAACACGATAAAAAAGATGTCGTCGTCCATCTAGCTGAGGGGCGTCCCGCACTACGCTTGCCGATACGCGGTCTCTAGGACTCATCTGCTCCACCGGCCATCGGTCCTTCGAAAAACATGGCCAGCCCACTGCCACTTCAAAATCAAAAGTCATTTATTCAAATTTGGCTGATTTATCAGCACTTTTTGTAGGTCAATTTTAACATAAGACAGTCCCCCAAAGCGCCCCCCTATTCGACACTTCCTAGTGTTTTGGCTAGGAAGAAGAAGTGGCGGAACAAACTCCCCAGCAACACATCTGTCTGTACGGTTAGAGGAACCAAGATTGTATAAAATTTAATAGAACATTCACATTAT
The DNA here is from genome assembly GCA_943136025.2 of Agrotis puta. Taxonomy (NCBI): domain Eukaryota; kingdom Metazoa; phylum Arthropoda; class Insecta; order Lepidoptera; family Noctuidae; genus Agrotis; species Agrotis puta. The sequence continues at coordinate 382,840 of OW964195.2, read as the reverse complement.
ACATCAATCCAAAATTACATCCCAACCGTGACTAGAAGGCACAAAAGGACCAACACAGTAAATAACAATTTAATGAAGAAGAGAACTTCAGTTTGTTTACTGGGCAAGCTATGATGGCCACTCCGGTTCATTTCCGGACTGTAGCATCATCATTTTTTTGTAGTATTTTTTATTTTTCTTGACAATTCAAAAGTGTCTGTAACTGGCCTACTTGAAATAAAACCTTTGTATTTGATAATTGTGATTTCCGTGAAAATTGCTTGCGTCGCGGGACTCACGAATTACCGTGACCTCGGCACGTAAAGGACTATTAAAGGACACCGTGGATTTTAGTCAGTATGTACGTATTTGATAGTCCCTCCCGCTATGCCCTGGGTGGGAGGACAAATACAAAAAAAAAACGGTTTACCGAGCAAACATTTTTCAGTACCAAATTACGAAATTAAAAGTCTAAAAACAATATAGTGAACTTCGTAGCAAGCTTCGTAGTATTATTGCTACACCGTAGTCAAATGTCTACGAGATTTTTAAAGAAATATTCTTTTATGAACATGGCTAGTACTGTCTTTAGATTTTTCAAGTTATTTTATAATATATTACAAAGGCGATGCTTTAGCAGAATCATAACATTTATTTGCTATATTTTTTTTGTAAAATTGAAAAATCTACTCTATTGACAATAGAACAGATAATATAGTTATAGAATAATTGAATCGTAATTCATAATTACTATTTTGTAAAACAGCTGTTTTACTGTCAGCAATCTGATGCGGCCCCCATAGAGCGCCAATAATGAGTAATGGGAGACTCGCCGTCTGATCATGGACCATGCCCGAGTCGACGGCGCATCGTGTTCCACGCGCGCCTTGAGAGCTGTCAGCAATTTAAATTTAACGTAGCCCTTATAGGCGGCCAAAGCCTGCCGTGGACGCGGCACTGTCTTATCAGGTCACCGGGACCCTGGAATGTAAAAGGCTAATGATGGAACTCCGTAGAGTTCCATCATTAGCCTCCGTCAGTACGAGCCTGACAATCCCTCCAATTCCGCCCTGGGTAAAAAGACTCATTGACAACAAACATGACAAAAAAAGTTATAGTGAACAGACTTCTTCTGGTAAGCTCACTCCATTGTAGAAGTCACCTCTGACATAGACTAGAGTCAAGAGTAAGGTTGCCATCCCTCCGTGTTTCCCCGGATTTGTCCTAGTTTAGAGGGCATCCGGGAAGAGTCCGGGGCTTCATTTGTAGTCCGAGTTAAAAAAAATTAAAGTCTTGGGCCGCCCGCGACACACGCACACTTCACCGTCCCCCCCACCCCTCCCGACGCAGTTGCCACGGTGCACACTTCGACTCATGTTCGGGTTCTGGACTCTAAAATCCAGGATTTTCACGCGTCTTATCCTTGTTTCAAAATTTTAGAGATGGCAACCCTAGCCAAAGGAAACCCAACTGGAATAAAAAAAATCTCCCCAGCAACAAGTTTACCAGAACCGGTTTATTAAGTCCAGGCAAAAAATGAGTCTGCCATAAGTCTGGCATAAGGGGTCAATACTCTCGCTAGCGAAGCCTTGAACTTGCGGTATCTCTGTGAAGATAACGTGAAGGGTCGCCGGTGAGTTGCAAAATGCTATTGTTTTTAACCGACCTAAAATAGGATTTTCAATTCGATTATTGAGTCTTTGGAATATTGATAGGTGCTTAAATGGGAATATAGTATAGTGGCTCTAAATATAGGTGCTCAAACTGTAATAGTTGCTCTAAACATAGGTACCCTAAAAATAGGTGCTCAAACTAACAGGTGCCCTAAAATAGGTGCTCAAACTGTAATAGTTGCTCTAAACATAGGTGCCCTAAAAATAGGTGCTCAAACGGGAATACTATTGTATTCCCGAGCAATTATTTTTAGGGCACCTATGCTTTTACAGCAACAATAGTTGCTGTAAACAAAAAATTAACCTCTGCTTACCCTTAAAATAAAAGCATGATATCTTAAATAGTAATCTACATATACTAATATTATAAAACTAAAGAGGTTTAAATGAAATGATAGTTATTTTGCAATTGCTTGTTTAAAAAAAACACACTTTTACACGTCGTCCTTTTACAAACTAGATGAGGCCGGTGTTTCGTACCTGACTACTCTGAGAAGAAACAGCCGAAACAAACTCAGAGGTCACTGTCTCTTTTAAAGTCGACCTTATTTGGAAAATCATACTCTGTTCATCCGTTTGGGGAGTAGAAGCGTGATATTAAGCTATTTTAGATTGGTTATCAGTTTAACTATTTACTATTTAAACATAGATATGTTCGTGAGCGTCTATTGGGTGGCTAGTTGCTGATAAGTTGTCGAGAGCTCGACCATTGACAGTCTAAGTGATAACGGATAGTAGTTGTTAAATATATACAACAGTTCAAGTTATTAAGATATATCATGCTTATATTCTACCAGCTATCGCCGTGTTTTCACCCCCGCTGCTCGACATAAGTATACAGGGTTCGATTACCTGTTAAGACAGTCACGTGAAGTAGTTGTGATCTGTAATGCTAACCACCACGCGGAGCATACCTTTTTTTTTACGTGGTAAAATCATCAAATGAGTCCTCCCACTCAGGGCTGAGCGGGAGGGACTGTCAGACTCGTACTGACTAAAATCCACGGTGTCCATCAATAGCCCTTTACGTTACGGAGTCACGGTAATTCGTACAGTCCCGCGACCCCGGCAGGCTTTGGCCCTCTAGAGGGGGGCACCGTCACTCTGCTGACACTCTTTGAAGCGCACATGGAACAACGCGCCGTCGATTTGGGCATAGTCCATGATCGGACAGAGAGTTGCCCATTACTACGCGGAGCATACCTTAATGTTTCATATCTATATATTATATATATATATAAAAGGAGAACTGACTGACTGACATATCAACGTACAGCCGAAACTGCTGGGGCTAGGAATGTGAAATTTTGCACATGACTTCCTATTATAATGTAGGGGAGCACTAAGAAGGGGTTTTAGGAAATTTAACCTTAAAGGGGGTGAAAAGGGGGAATTAGGAAAGTACGTAACCCACGCGGACGAAGTCGCGGGCAAAGTGCTAGTACACAATAAAATTCAACAGTATATTTTGAAATTATTGACACAATGACTCACAGCACCGAACGATCCTAAACTTCCTCTTATATAATAATAACAGACACATATTATTATTAACGGCGTAGACACAATAATAATAATACGCGAAATAACCGGAAATGGAGTAGACATGACAGATATGGCGTTCTATAAGCTATTATTTTTATTAATTCTTAGAAATATTTGCGGTTTTGCGAATTGTGGTAATTTTTTTTATTTTTTGGGCTAAAATTTGAGAATTTTGCAATTCATTGTATTGACGGTACGGTTGGGGCAGTGGATGAGATATCAACTGCAGCGCTGTGCGTCGCGGTCTCGATTCCCGCACGGAACATATTTTTGTATGATCTTTTTTTTTACGTGGTAAAATCATCAAATGGATCCTCCCACCCAGGGCAGAGCGGGAGGGACTGCCAGACTCGAACTGACTAAAATCCACGGTGTCCTTCAATAGCCTCTTACGTCCCGGGGTCGCGGTAATTCGTACAGTCCCGCGACTCCGGCAGGCTTTGGCCCTATAGTAGGTTATTGCTCCGGGTATTTTTATTTTTTATTTCACTGTCTTTTAGAGCAGTGGTTTTTGAAATATTTTTATACATATTGTGCAGAAAGGGGTGTGCAACTTTTTGGCATCAATTTTTATTTTTCTTCCGCCAGTGATGAAATGTTGGTCATTAGTAGACCGAAACCTAAGAACTTCGTAAAAAATAATAAAAAAAATCTAAAACGTAACCAACCAGAGATATAACGGATTTTATTTTGTTCTAATCAGGAGTAAATCAATAGTTCTATGGATTCCTACAAAAAATAACTCCTGCCTGGGTCGCGGGACTCACGAATTACTATAACACCGGTTCGTAAAGGGCTATTGAAGGACACCGTGGAATTTAGTCAGTACGAGTCTGACAGTCCCTCCCGCTCTGCCCTGGGTGGGAGGACTCAAGAGATAATTTTACCATGCGCCAGACTGGGTTCAAACCACGACCTACAACTCGTAAGTCGGGGCCGATAACCACTGGGCCATCACTGCTCTAAGACAATTAATCTATTCAGTTTATTAACTTTTTGCTTCGTGTCATTTCAGGGTATTTCAAGACCTAGCTGACTGAGTTACTGAAACTGGTAGCGTCACTGCAATTTACATCGTGGTATCTTCAAGAAGAATTTGGACATCGGAATTTCTTTTTCAAATCTAGGTAACGATATTTTTCTTTTTTATTAACACAGTTATCTTTTTCCAAGAAGTAAGCAGAAGGCTTAAAATAAAAGGGTAAAAGAAATAAAACAATTTAGATTCACTTTTAACTGCTATCTCTCCTGGTCGTAAACGATGACATATTGACGGTGAACCACGATTAGCGCAGTGACTGAGCGACTGCCTGTCGCGGGTTCGAACCTCCCACGGAGCAAATATTTGTATGATCTACAACTAGTTGTTCCGGGTCTGAGCGTTTGTGTATGTGAGTTTCTATGTTTGTAAACGCACCTACGACACAGGAGAAATACCTAGTGTGGGGCAACGTTTAAAAAATCCCATATAGATGAATAGAAACAATATTTAATCAATAATTATTATTTATTCTATTCATAAACTATTTTCTTTCAACCCCAAAATTAATCAGAATCCTTAAAATCATTAATTAAATATACCTACTAACTACTGAAGTACCAGGCTATTATACTATGTAAGAGTTCGTAAATTAAGTTGAACTTAGCAACTACGGCGAGTCTAAAAAGCTTGTTAAATTAAGCAAACTACAGGCTTAATTAATATACAGGGGACTTGGGGTCGCGGTAATATCTTAGATTTAAGTTCACAAAGGCCCTGGAAGGCAGAGAGAATAATGTTTCAAACCTAACATTTTTGTCTTCGTGGTAAAATCATCAAATGAGTCCTCCCACCCGGGGCAGGAAGGGAGGGACTGTCAGACTTGTACTGACTTAAATTGTGTCCGTTAACTTTTACGTTACGGGGCCACGGTTACCCCATAGTCCCGCAATAACAAACCCGCTATGGGTTAGGACCATAATTAGTATGCGTCTGGCAGTATCATTAATGACAAAAAAAGAAATAATTACAGTTTGCAATGTAATCTATTTTTCAACCCTTTTTTTGCGTGGTAAAATCATCGTATGAGTCCTCCCTGGTTGGAGCGGAGAGGACTGTCACACTCGTACTGACAAAAATCCCCGGTTTTCTTTCAATAGCCCTTTACGTTCCAGGGTCACGGCCGTATATGTCAGATGTTTCAACCTATTAGAATGCCATTAAAAATCTACCATCACAAGATCAAAAGTACTAGGCTAACATAACCCGTAGGAGTTAGCAAGTTAATCATGAATGTAGCAACCAGGGCGAGTCGATCAGGCTGCGTCTAGACGAGCTGGCCCCCTCGCCCCCTGCCCTCACCCCCTTGCCGTCTAGACGCTTGCTAGACACCCCCCCCTGGTGTCCCGCAGTTTCACCTGCCCCGGTTATTTTGGAAGCAAATCTCAAATCTGTTTTTGGGTAAATATTTAAATAGTGTTTTGACTATGTTAAAAAGATGTTGTAAAAGATAATAAGAAACGAATAAATATTGATGAATGAATCGACAAAATAATTTCCTATTCTTCTAAGAAAGCTTAGGGTGCATTAAGTTTCTATAAATAGGTGAATAATTTGTTTACTGCGATATAATTAAATAGAATTGAAATCAATGTTATTTAATTAATGCTACTTACTGACATACACGCAAATGAGGCTAGTATTGTATAGTAATAATTTAATTTTACAAACAAAGATTATTTAAAAAAAATGTTAGATTAAATCTCAGCTTTTACCGAAATTCGTCAAAAATTATGAAATGCAATTATTCTCTAAGTGTCAATCTTAAAGTTATAATTAACTTTAAACCCATTAACCCACGTCAAAACAGTATTTTACTACAAGTAATTCCACTATTATTAACATATTATTTTATTTATTAAAAAAAACAAAAACAAAATGGCTACCTCTCAATTCAACAGGTGGCGAAAAGCTTTCTTCCGCCAAAATTCATAAAAAGATTAAAAAACGATCGAACCGTGAGAAAATAAGACAGATGTTTCGCGCCGCGCAAAATAAAAAAGTAAAAAAATACCGGTGACTTTTTTCGAATTTTGCACAATTTTTTATAGCTTTAATTTGAACCTTATAGAATAGAGAATAAGGGTAATTCAAAGGTTTACTATTAAATGGATAGCTTCTTTTTTTGTAAGATTAGTTCCGTTCTATATTTGTGAGGGATGATTTAAAAATGAACGGTAAAAGTTTTGATTTTGGAATCGGAACAGTTTTTTCTATTCTTTTATTTTTATTGAGGGTTTATATGTTTAGCTGTTTATTTGTAGTCAGTTGATATTATTGTTCTTTTTGTATACAATGGACGGCGCCCATGGAGACGGATGTCGGTTGACGATCTCTGGCTACCGTAGGCGCGGGCACCCGGGCGGCGAGTAATGGGCGACTCGCTGTCCAACCATGGACCATGCCCGGGTCGACGGCGCGTTGTGTTCCATGCGCGCCTCAAGGAGTGTCAGTATACTGACGGGGCCCCCTGTAGAGGGCCAACGCCTGCCGGGGTCGCGGGTCTCACGAATTACCGTGACCCCGGTTGTCCTCCCGCCCTGGGCGGGGCGGAAAGGACTGTCAGACTCTTACTGACTAAAATCCACCCGTGTTTCTTCGGATGCCCTTTACGTTCCGGGGCCGTGGTATCCTGGATTAAGAAAAAATCCGCAACCCTAGCAGGCATTTGGCACCGTAAGGGGCCCCGGCTTTCTACTAGTGAAAGAATTTTCAAAATCGTTTCCGTATTTCCAGTGATTACTCCTACAAACAAAGTGACAAACTTATAAACTCTATGTAATATTAGTGTAGATATATTTATCAGAGTACAGGGACATACAATGTCAAATTTAATCAGTTTGACATAAACAATGAAATGTATTGTTTTACTCAAAAGATAATTTTGACAAATTAACATTGAAATGATATTTATTTTTGCAAGTGGGTTATAAACACTTTTATACGTCGTGTTTTTACAAACTATATGGGGCCGGTGTTTCGTACCTGAGAAGAAACAGCCGAAGCAAACTCAGAGGTCAAAATCAAAAGTCATTTATTCAAATTAGGCTGATTTATCAGCACTTTTTGAAGGTTAATTTTTACATAAGACCCAAAGCGCCCCCCCCCCTTCGACACTTCCTAGTGGTTTGGCTGGGAAGAAGAAGTGGCGGAACAAACTCCCCAGCAACACATTTGTCTGTACGGTTAGAGGAACCAAGATTGTATACAATTTAATAGAACATTTACATTAAAGTCTCTTTTAAAGTCCAGACATTATATTGATCGAGTTATATGAGGACCATGTAGGTTTATTGGTGTTTGTAGGTTATTGTACAGTTGTGTTTTTTTCAGATAATATTCTTAAATATAGTCTGTCGAGTACTAGGTTCAATTCTCAGGTTGAATATAATCTTCTTAGGATCATCTGTTAGGAGTGTGTGCGCCAACTGTCATTTCATACAAACATTCAAGTGCTTATTTTTTTTTCTAAATGGCTGAACAGATTGACACTTTTTTACCAATAAGCAGGTAATAATAGTGGTAACTATAGGTATGGAATGTTTTTGGTATAATAACTGTAAATTGATTTTACCAAAAATATTCCATACGAGCTGGTCAATTGGCTGTTTAACAGTATCAATAAATTACAAATGTAATTAGTCCGTCATTTAGAGTTTAGAGTATTTTTTCTTTTATAAAATCAATTAAAATTTACCAAGATATAATGCAATAAAAATTGTACTTAATTGTGACGTATTGCCAATTTTGAAAGTCGTATCTTCGTCAATTTTGGTTTACGTAATAAAAGACGTGTCAAATATTTTTTGAGTAAATTTAACATTCTAGGCTTGAAACAGGTTGATATTCAATAATATTAACTAAACTGCAGATTTATCAATCCTTTCGTACCGTCCACGTTGATAGAGTGTCGACACTGCTATGCCACGGTTCGATTCCCGCACGAAACAACTATTATGATCTACAAGTAGTTTTTCTGGGTCTCAGTATTTGTGTATGTCAGTTTATAATGTTTGTAAACGCACCCACTATAATTATAGGAGAATATCCTTTTTTTATCTTGGTAAAATCATCTTATGAGTCCTCCCACCCAGGGCAGAGCGGGAGGGACTGTCAGACTCGTACTGACTAAAATAAACTATGTCCTTCAATAGCCCTTTACGTACCGTGGTCACGGTAATTCGTGAGTCCCGATTTTAGTTAGTACGAGTCTGATAATCCGTCCCGGTCTGCCCTGGATGGGAGAACTCATTTGATAATTTTACCACGCTAAAAAAAAAGTGTATGACGTCCACCTACAAGGTGGACAGACGATCTGATGAAGGCCACAGGATCGCGCTGAATAAAAGCCGCTTCCATTCGGTCCTATTGGAAATCTATGTGGGAGGCCTATGTTCAGCAGTGGACGTCCTACGACTGATTACGTTTCAGGTGTGTCATCATCATCGGATGCTCGTCGCATGCGTTTAAAAATAATTAATAAGTATGGTAGACGCTATTTCATTATACAACATTGATTTGGCTGTAATGTCAACGTGTTGTTTGGAAGTACATAGTTAGTAGCTACTCCAAGAGATGGCGCTACGTTACCGAAAAACGTTCACACGAGGGAATAGAGGATTTCAGCCTCCAAGTGTGAGTTGCGATGGCCTAATTGGTAAGGCGTCTGGAGTACTTATCCAGAAGACGTGGGTTCTAATCCCACTTGCTACTGAATTTTTCTTTCCTCATAAATCATCTTTATCGTGCGTTATAGCGTTTAAAAATCACCTGAAACGTGTTTGAGCATATCTTCTTTATCATTTTCAGGTGCTGCTTTTGAAGACTACTACTAGACTTGATGCTGGATATGTGATGCTGCTGAAACTTCAAGGTCACCCTGAAGTAGAAGCTGCCAGCGAGATTTCAGGAATATCCTCCTCCATTGGTGTAGTATGTCATAAAGGCGACTTTTAATCGAGCTCTCTCGGTTCGATTCCCAGAAATGGCAGTGATGTACACTAGCGAGCAAAATTATGGAATCACTTACTTGTAATTGATCCGGAATAGCTCCTTAAATAAATGAATTTAGTATCAATTTAAAGTTAACAGTTAAACCTTTAAAATGGTACCATTTTTTATTATTCTTAACTAGTTATTAAGTACTCAAGATCGCGCGGAATCGGAGTGAGTCCATAGTTTTGCTCGCGATGTACAAAAGAATTCTACGTTACAGCTACAATAAACTTTCACATTCCGCCAGTTATGTTGCAAAAGAGTGACTTACGACTATTCCTAAGAATTGGCTATTTGACAGTAGCTATAAATTACAAATATAATTAGTCCGTCATTTAGAGTTTAAAAAAATAACGGGCCCGTATTTTTCTTTTGTAAATCAATGAATATTCACCAAAATACAACGCATCAAAACTCGATAGCGGGGGCTCGCGACGTCAGAATTCAATAAAAAATGTACTAAATTGTTTCGTATTGCCAATTTTGAAAGCATCGTATCTCCGTCAAATTTGGTTTACGAAACAAAAGAAAAAATACGGGTCGAATATTTTTTGATAATCTAAGTGACGGACTAATTATAATTTTTCAGTCAAATAGCCAATTCTCAAATGGAAAAAGTTATTCAACTCAACTGGTGAAATTAGGGCGTATGATATTCTTCTGCCAAATCTTTCTGAAAACACAGGTAAGGTGTCAACATCATCATCAGCATATAAGTGTTCCCACTGCTGGGACACAGGCCTCCTCTCAGTGAGAGGGAGTGGGCCATAATCCATCACGCAGGCTCAGTGCGGGTTGGTAGATGTCACATGTCTTCGAATGTTTGGTTCTAAGACTTGCCGGTTTCCTCGCGATGTTTTTCTTCACCGTTTTGAGAGCAGTGGTGATGAATTACACAAACTGGTAGCTAGCTCGGGGTCGCGGGACTTACGAATTACCGTGACCCCGGTACGTAAAGGGCTAGTGAAGGACACCGTGGATTTTAGTCAGTACGAGTCTGACAGTCCCTCCCGTTCTGCCCTGGGTGGGAGGACCCATTTGATGATTTTACCACGCTAAAAAAAAAAGAGGTAGCTAGCTGGGTTCAAACCCACGACTTACAACTCGTAAGTCGAGGCCAATACCTTTGAGCCACCAATGCTCAAGATAAAATGTTTTGTTTTGTAAGTATGAGCAGTATAAGTGTGTTTTGCCAAAGGCAGATATTTTGAAAGATAATATTATTGCGCGCTTACTCTGTACCTAATTAGATGTAGCCATCGCTGAGACATACAAAAATTATAAGCACCTTCGTATGACTCGGCATCGCAAGTCTCCCATCCCTTACGACTTTGGTATCCAGGCGACTATCGCAATACAAATCCATAGAGGTTCGTACACAGACACGCGTCAATGGATACCAAAGTCGTAAGGTATCGGAGACTTACATCGCGTTGTGTGTGAAAAGGCCAAACGTTTGTGAGGATGTATGGATAATTGTTACTCTTTCACGCAAAAACTACTGAACAGATTGGGATGAAAGGTACCCAAAAAGCCATTTAATTAGAAGCCAGCCAAATTTAATTAGAACCTCAGTAAGCGTTTTGAAAAATAATGTACAAGTATTTTTTCTTTTGTTGAATTAATGCATATTTACAAAGATATAACGCATCAAAATTCGAGAGTCCCTCGTGACGTCACAAGCAAGAGAAAACTGTACTTGCTTGTGTCGTATTGGCAATTTTAAAAGCGTCGTATCTTCGTTAATTTTGGTTTACGTAACAAAATAAAAAATACGTGTCAAATATTTTTTGATAATCTATATGATGGATTAATTAGATTTTTTCAGTGAAATACCCAACTGTTTATATCCTGGACAACACCCGTTTATATGTTCTGCTGGTAACAGCTGGACCATAAGAGTAGAGGAAAGCCAAATTAACGGATGTATGTACTGTGTGAAATATGATATGGATATAAAGGAGGTGACTGCTGAGATAATCAGTAATAGAGAAGTATGCAAGAAGATATCATGCTTTTTTTATTATGGTATGGGGCGAGACGGAGTGGGAAGCGGTCGCCTCCTTCTGCGAAGCAGTCATGCTCGTGAAGGAGGAGGCGGGCGGCGTGAGGCAGAGGACAGCGTCCTTTCTCCACCTCAGCCGCAGTGGTAGACGCCCACGGCGTCGTAGGCGCGGGCATGCGAGCAGCGAGTAATGGGCGACTCGCTGTCCGACCATAAACCATGCCCAGGTCGACGGCGCGTTGTGTTCCACGCGCGTGTCAGCAGAGTGACGGGGCACCCTCTAGAGGGACAAAGCCTGCCGGGGCGCGGGACTGTACGAATTACCGTGACCCCGGTACGTAAAGGGCTATTGAAGGACACCGCGGATTTTATTCAGTACGAGTCTGACAGTCCCTCATCATCAAATGAGTCCTCCCACCCAGGGCTGGACGTGAGGGACAGTCAGACTTGTACTGAATAAAATCCACGGTGATCCTTCAATAGCCTGTTACTCTCCGGGGTCACACTAATTCGTTACTCTTTGGCCCTCTAAGGTCACGGTAGCCTGACGACACAGTCAGGTCCTGCGACTCAAGAAGATTGCTGAGACGGTAACTGGCCACTTTAACTTTTTTGTGATAAATTGAAGATCATGTAAACATTTTATAACAAACTATTTGTTGTTTTATTTTCTTTTCGCTAACTGAACGCGTGTGACGTCACAAATTCATGTTATTATCTTAATCTGAGTTAGACATTATGACGTCACATACGGTCGATTATGTTCGTGAACAGGAGGTTTACAAAAAAAAACATTAAAGCGAAAAGACAGTAAAACTAAAGACAATTTGTTATATAAAATATATAAATTAATGATGTTTTCTACAAGTTCTTATCACAAAAAAAACACTTAAATACCCAATTGGCATAAAGTTTCAGAAGAATAATTAATAATACTTATTTTTGGTTACGTACACTCGCGGTCTTAAGAAGTTAAGCACGTTTAAGATCTTCTGAGTGAAAATGTCCTTATATTACCATTGTGAGTTAAAGAGGATACAATTAAATTGCTTAACCTTTTAATTTCGTGTTTGCACTTAGTACACTTAAGACATCGCTTAGAAAATTAAATGACTCCTGCCACTAGGGTTGCCAACATTTTTTTGTTTGAATATAGTATATTTTTTAAAAACCCATAAAAAATATTGGACGCTTCAAAAGAATATAGTATTTTAGTAAAGAATAAAAAATAGAATCAAGTTATATTTTTTACTAGTTTATTTTTTATAAAAACTATGTTTCTTTGCACTTCTTGCATTTTTTAGACGACGAAGACGCGTCCGAAAAGTGCACGTTTTTTTTTTCATTATTTTACTAATTGCATTGCAAAATATAAACATTGAGCTATTGTACTGAAATATAGTATTTCCGCGTTCTATATATTTCTTCAACAGTATATAGTACGGAGACCCTAAATACAGTACAATACTATATATTATAGTACGGTTGGCAACCCTACCTGCCACCCTGTGTGGCGGAATACGACTGACAGAATCTTATTGACTGGTGGTCTTAACTACCCTGTTCTGACAGTATCTCGGTCGCAGTAACGGTACGGAGTCCTGAGTTCAATACCCAGATTAAGAATATGAAAATATTGTTTTTTTAATATTTACCTTAATTTCTTTTTTTATTTTTACTTATTTTTATAGCACAGATCCTTTTCCCTTTTGTATGCAGTTTTTGTTTGTAATTTCATCTTTTAAACACATATCGACTTTGATTGCATATCAAAAACATTATTTGATTTCATGAGGAATTTTTTCATGTAAATATCTAACTTTTTCACGTTTTTGTTACCAATTTTAATTGTAGTTTTAAAAAACTAGAATTTGCACTGTCCTGTCTGTATTTAATACGTTAAGTATTTTACAGATAATTCGATTTTTGGGCCGTTAAAATGCTTGAACAGAAAACTTTCTATGGAATTTTTGTTTTTTACCAGAATTTTGTTTCAAAGTCAAAATGTGTTTTAAAACTATTATTATTTTTAATTTCTATGTATTTTTAGCTCCATGGCCCCCTCAACTGGAACCCGTAGATCCGAACTTGTGCGTTTAACCGTTGGGGAGACGCGACTGCGCGACTTTTCTGTCGCACTCAGACACGACGACTTTTGTTGGATTTTTTGCGACTTTTGCCGTATTTTTGGCGAATACTGTCGTATTTTTGGCGACTGTTGTATATTTGCGACTTCTGTCGTATCACAGGCCTTCAATCGCGCAACATTGAACACATGTACAAGTGGAAAAATAACAAACTTTTTAAGAATTTAGAAAGAATACAAGTAATAAACACAAAATATTACTAGTATTTTTAACAAACAAAAACTATTTTTGCGACAAAATAGTCGTGTTTCTGTTGTGGGATCGTCTAGTCGCGACTGTGCGCGTCCCCCACACAAGTTTGGTGATACGCGGGCGCAGTTTTGGCGGGAATTCATCGCTCTCCGCCATTTTCTTTTATTTCTTTACTTTTTTTTACTTTGTACTGTTTTTTTTGCGATTAGAATAAGAAATAGTGCCTTAGGTTTAATCAGCCTGTGTTCCCACTGCTGGGATATAGGCCTCCTCTCCTCCTCTCCTGTGAGAAGGAATGACTTGTAATACATTACGAGAATCTAGTTTGGGTTTGTATTTACTTAATAAAATCATAATTTGTATTGTAAAAACAAATATTTTTCCAATTTCGGAACGAATGAAGAATATTCCTATTTTTCGAATAAGGCAATCTGTTTCTTATTGTGATCGCTTATGAGGGTTGTGTTTTACTTGAACTGTGTCTAATAAGAAATATTCTTTAAAGAACTGGCGATAAGATCCCTATTCGTCCTTTTAAAAGAGTACCAGAGACAGATAACGTAGTGCGTTATCTCTCTCGCACCAATCATAACGAACGACAAACGTCACATAGGTAGTGTGTGAAAGAGATAGCGCTATGCAAAACTTAAACTAGCTGATATACTCTTTCTGAAGTTCGATGTGCAATATTTACCGCCGGTGCCTTTCGCGCTGTTTTTGTCAATAGTGCTGTAAAAACTATAATTTTCTATCTAATTATTTGAAGCACTTTTTATTAATTAATTACCAAATAATAGTTATTAATTTAATTAATTGTAAGTTGACACAACCCTTTTAGTGTTTTCTTTAGTTGAACTCTTGATTATTTTGTTTCTTTTACATCTTACTTATTTTTGTTATAAAATTATATTAGTATACATGTTTTACTTGATTTATTAGACTAGACAAATTCTTAAACATTACGTATTTTTGATCTAATTGCTATCTACCAGTAGCATAAATGTCAATCTTACGTACGCTGTTCAGATACCTTATATTAAAGCCAATTTACACATTCATAAGTAAGCGAGTAAAAAAACACATGTGAACACCGCCCGGAAAGTGAGTGAGTGTGTAAGTTGCTAGCTAGTTAAGTACGCAAGTTGATCTTACTTACTTTTGAATTACGGCACATTTGGCGTAGTGGCTGATCAATTAGACTGTTGCGTTATGTGTCGCGGGTTCAATCGAAGCACGGAACAAATATTTGTATGTTCTGCAAGTAGTTGTTCCGGGTCTGGGTGTTTGTGTGTGTGAATTTCTATGTTTGTAAACGCACCTACGATACAGACGAAATTCCTAGTGTGGGGCGTTTTTATAAAAAGTTAAAAGAAATGTGTAAATCGGTCTTTGTGAAGGGTAGAAGTTTATATTATGCAGCTTACATTTGGATGTTGTCACGTCAATTTCTCCCAGAAATTAATTGTTATGTTGCCCCAGTAATTTATAATAATACGTGAACCGGAACTGTTTTACTGTTTCCTTTACTCTTAACAATGTAAATAAACAGAAAAGAAAATAATAAAACAGGAACGTCAAAAAACATCTAGGTACAGACGCCAGAACATCAACCTACCTCAGTCTGTCGAATTTATTTAAGAGATTTCAACTTTATCAGTGGAAGGTTAATATTCGATTGGTAAAATTTCACATATTGGGGTAGGTTGACCTGCTGGCGTCTGTACGTCTGTTAGGCTTATATTTTTAAGGAAATGTTTGTAATTCTTGTTTGTTACGCTGTAAACTTA
Source organism: Agrotis puta (assembly GCA_943136025.2). Lineage (NCBI taxonomy): Eukaryota > Metazoa > Arthropoda > Insecta > Lepidoptera > Noctuidae > Agrotis > Agrotis puta. Next base: position 367,478 of record OW964195.2, on the reverse strand, counting down.
TATGCCGGCGGATAAGTTTTTTTTTGTACCTACCAACTAAGAAGTCTTTAGTATAAATCTGTCTACCCATGTTTTGTTTCACATTATTAGTACAAATTCATTTTTAGATTTGTTACAACTCAGTCTTATAGAACTATTTACTTGAAATATTAACCTTAATATTAAATGAATAAAGATCATTACTATTTGTACAGTTACGGAATGAAAAAGTTGAGCACTTTAACGTTAACTTGAACTGGACTAAACATATAAAAGTCATCATCTGCCTGCCTTTTCCCAACTACAACATTATTTTTTGTTTAAGCGAAACCCGATACACCTGTCTAGTATTTTTGTGTAAATCTATGTACAAAATTTTAAAACCGCATCATAAAAAATCACAAGTTTATTAGTTTGTATATTACCTGGTTTTCCGTTCAAAAACATGCTCAAGTCGCGGTACACCCGCGTAAACTGCATCTCCTGTGTTATACACTCGTGATAATAGGTTGGCAATAGGTACCTAACCGTACGGTGATTGTATTGTAATTAACCTGTAATAATTTTTTTTTTTTAAATTAACGTGGTGTAAAAATTATTGGAATCGAATCAGTTACTGATTCTGAACAAACTATATTCAGGTTTCGCATATACTAAAAATAATGTTGTATATTGGGGTCGGCTTCCAGTCAAACCAGATGCAGCTGGACATCAGTATTTTAAATGGAGCGACTGCCTGTCGGACCTCCACAACCCAGTAACTGGGTAATACGATAGCCCATGCTAAGACTGGTTGTCAGAAACATAAAAATATATAGCATAACTTTTTTATTCGCTGACTGTACTTCCCCACTCTAGCTCCAGAGAAGAAGAAAAAGAATCAAGAGAAGAAACAAACGCCGCGAATTGGGTGAGGTAGTAGGTTGTATAGTTCAGTATTACAACATTTGGGAGTCACTGTACGGCCTACTAACTTTCCTGGTTCGCGGACAAGACAACATTGAACATGGTCACCCTACTCGAAGATGGAGAAGATGGAGAATATTTTTTTTAGGTTAAGATTTTTTTTTCAACTGTACTTATTTTTCTACACTCGCGAGCGAAAGTATAGAATCACTTTTTTCTAATTGATCCGAGATAGCTCCTTAAATAATGGCGTCATTTGAATGAATTTGGTATCAATTTAGAGTTAACAGTTAAACCATTAAAATGGCACCATTTTTATTATTCTTACCTAGTTATTAAGTACTCAAGATTGCACGGAATCGGAGTGATTCCATACTTTTGCTGGCTAGTATAGTTCTCTTTTTATTTTTCAGATTTTATTTGAAATGTTTTTTTGGACTAAACATATTTTTTCCTTTTTATTATGTGTTTGGCAATAATTTAATTTAGTAATAATATACACAATACTTGTAGCTCTTCGAAAGCTTGATAAATCATCTTAGACCAATAAAAAACGATCAATAAAGCACAAATAATAATATTATTGTGATATGCAAAAAACGAACCTTAAGTTATTTACTAACGATTTTTTCCGTATACTGTGAATATCGTTAGTAAACTTTAAATATATGAATATTATTTGCACAATATTTCTAGTTTTATTTTTACCTTTCACAACAACAAAATACAAATAAATAAAGTACAGGTGTCTCGAGAAGTGTAGACCTAAGAAAAAGTTTAAAAAATAATTGAATTGTAATCTTCGGCAATTTGCTGCTTTTCTGTTAGCCTACCATGAGGTCTTGAAACAAGAGTAAATCCAGTGTGAAAAAGAGACAGAGCTATACAAGTCATATAGCGCCACCTCGTTCCCACACTGGAATTAATAACGCTTTAAAACTTCACAGTAGGACATCTGAACACAAAAAGTGAACATTATTATCTTTTTACCCCACACGCTCGGAAAGATTCTATTTCTCATTCAAAATCTGAGCGCAAAATTCGATTTTGCGCTCTAGAGCACAAAGTGTGTTCAAAATTCGAACACGTCTTGTATTCAATTATTTTGTACACTGACATGCGAGCCGGCCCCACTACATTTCCTCGCTGTAGTGAGCTGAAAAGTTGTGTGTTGTGCTCGGCAGCAAAGTTATTCTGCGTCTCGTACCTTTGAAAACTTCGCTACGCTCAGGATTCTATATTTGAACTGCTCGCTTTGCTCGCGGCTCAATCTTAGAATCTTTCTCTCGCTCAGTTTTCAATTCAAGTACTCGCGCCAAAAAACAACTTTGCAGCCTTGCATAACAAATACCTATTTGCGGTTTAATAGTTAACTATGATCCGTAAAAAATAGCACCGTATGTCTCTGGAGGTAAGAAGATGGGAAGTGATCACCCCCATACCCCTGTTCAATTTGATCCACACTTCCCGGGTCACGCTCTGTCCTGTATAAACTAATTTAGAGTCCGCGCCACGACTTAAGATGACTGAAATACTTTCGATACAGCGCTAGTGTCTATATCATTACATGAAATAGGCACACTGACAGCATTAATTCAATTCGACTGTTAGTCGTTTTGAAAACTAATGGATACGTATTTTTTCTTTTTATTTAATTGATATCATATATACAAAGATTTAACGTATTAAAATTCGAGAGTGGGGGCTCATGACGTCATAAGCAAGTGAAAACTGCACTTGCTTGTGACGTATTAGCAATTAAAAAGTGTTGTATCTTCGTCAATTTTGGTTTACGTAACAAAAGAAAAAATACGTGTCAAATATTTTTTGATAATCTAACTGACGGACTAACTTAGTTTTTTTCAGTCAAAACCCTATTTTATTAAAAAAAAATAGTAACTACTATGTTTTTTTCGCTGGAGTTCAGTCGTGGCGCGCACTCTAGGTACACTATCTTAATCAAGGATAAGATACAGTTTTCATGGTAGACTAATGGCTACTGTTTATTAACTTTTATTTAACTTTTATTGCCCATTGGTTGGCAAGGATACTAGGCAAATTATTTCGTTGTTATTTCACGGGTTCGATGCCTGGACGTAACAAATGTATTCGTTAAGTTTACAAAGTTACATTACATTACCTAAAGAAAAACTTTACAAACTATACGAATATGACGATAAGGTTGCTGCGCAGCGTGTAGCGGGTTCGATCCCCGCACGGAACAAATAATTATTTATTTTGTATGATCTACAAGTAGTTGTTCCGGGTCTTGGAGTTTATATAAGTGAGTTTCTATGTTTGTAAACGCACCCACGATACAGGAAGAAATTCGTAGTGTGCGGCAACGTTATTTTTTAAATCCATGTCGCACAATAAATAAAACCGTTAGGGGTGATTCGAGAGGGCGAAGGAACATAATTCCTAAAGCAATTTGGGGAAGTCCTTGTTCAGCACTGGGACACATAATTCAACACAATACATTTATTTTTGTAGTGAAAACTTCTTTTACCACGCAAAAAAAAAGTGAAAACTTCTTTAGCGGCGTTGTGCACTTTTTTTGGAATGGGTAAAAAATGTTAAACTCGCGTCAGGACACGTGACCTGATCGAAAATTCGTAAGACGGCGCAGGGCGCTTGCGCGAATGTTCGTGTGTATTTATTACTATTGAAGTTTTCACTTCTGCCGGCACTCCCAGAGTGCAACCCGATAAACTAACCAGGAATTTTGACGCCCAGTCTTACCACCGCGTAGGTACCTTTTTACCCAGTAAAAAAGAAAGAAAAAAAGTTTATTTGACAAGTCTTAGGCACACAATTACAATGAAAAATTACGAGACACTGAAAAAGGAAGAACACAAAAGTAGGTACCGTGTGCCTCACGGCTGTGCCGAATAGGCTCAGTTCAGCAAAAACCCAGGCCACAGGGTGCCTGACGCTGAGCCTTGCGAGACGTCACATGTGTGTGAGTCATCAGCTTTATAGTGTGTGAAAAAAATAATTCAATAAGAAATAAAAAAAAGAGAATAAAAAAAGAGAAAAGAAAATAAAGAAGCAGGATATATAAAGATATATACAGGTTTATTAAAAGTGTATAAAATTGTACCGTTTAGACAAATTATGTAACTGTCAGAAAGACGAATCGCAGAGATTATGCACTATACCCACAGATAGGCAGTCGCTTCGTTATATAAAATGTAATGATCGGAATTGACGTCTTGATGTAGGACACTCATAGAAACATGGTAGTCATGACTCAATACCTCCAAGAGACCAATTGCCCTCCTTACAGAATTCGGCCATGACGGCCAATTTCAACGGAGATTACCAGGCACGGAGGTATCATACCGCCAACTTCCAAACTCCGGGCTGCTAGTTACTGAGAAATTATTATAGAAAAACCCAATAGTACTTTTTGTCCGACCCGGGAATCGAACCCAGGACCCTACGCTCAGCAGACGCGCTTGCGGCCTGCTTCGTTGGTCTCCGAGACCAACGAAGCAGGCCAAAAGACCTACGCTCAGCATAGACTAACTAAAAGATTGAAAAAAAAAACGATAAGTCAATGGCATATTATGATAGACTGGCGGCACGGTTAGCGCAGTGGCTGAGTGATTGGACTGTTTTAGTTTTCGCCAAAATCGGCCTCGTGATGTCTTTCAACGTTTTTTGATATCACTCATAGTTTCGGATATAGCTATCCACGCGCCCAGTTGAAAGACTATCCTGATCCGTCAGTTGTCCCTTTGCTTTCCGGGGCCATGGTGTGCTATAAATTACCACAGAATATATAATACTAGCGTACAGTCCCGCGTCAGTACGGTCCCGCTAACCTACAGAACCGGTTCAATTAGTTTTAGTATGTATGTACATTATTAGCTGTTTACTTTTACGATTCTGAACTTCTGTAACACAATTTCTACATATTTTTTAATTAAATACTGTGGCAGTAAAAAAGGGGAACCAAATTAATAGTCTGCACTATGCACTCATAAACACCTAACGACATCTTGTGTCGAATAAAATTATTAATGAAATCAACGCCATCTAGCGGTGGATAGCTACATCGCCAATAGTAAAACCGTCAGTTGAATCATTTTAAGATTTTACAACATTGTGAAGCTAAAACCAGGAATAATTATCAAATAAACATGTGTTAATGATTTGTCAAATGTAATTGAGATAATACAACAATCGATTTAAAAAAATGTTCACAGAAAACAATCAGCTGGTGTTGAGTGACGCATAAAAAAAGTAAACCAATTCTTTCTTTTTTGTGATGGCTACACTGAAATTCTCCATCACAGGTTTATAATCCTTCAAGTAATTCTAAACTATGCTTTATTGCACTGTAGAAAGGATTAAAATTGCACGAAAAATAAAGTTAGTAAGACATTTTATCGTTTGAGTAGGAAGTGGCATAAAAATAGGATTGCCAACAATCTGAGTGACGTCAGGGCATTGGAGTCATGGAGTGAGCCTTCTAAAATTACATAGGAGCTCAAGAAAATATATTTTTCCGACGTATACGCTCCATTTTAATAGAACTAAATATACAAAAGTGTTGATCAAAGTGTACGACGCGAGTGTTAAAAGAAACAATTGTTGTAAACACGACATTCGAAGTTAAAACCGTGTGATTTCAGTTACCAAGTTACCGGAGATTTTTTTTCATAATTTGTGAGTATGTAATGTATTTTCCACACGAAAACTGGTTATTAACGATCGATATTTACGTTATGCCGTACCAAACACGTGATGTAACGTGGATAAACGGATTAAATGTGTGTTTATATGAGCATAGTCTGTGTCATGCTAGAACTCTAAATATATCTCTGGAATGTATTTTTGGAATTATATTTGGCGATTTTGCGACTGCGAAGCGGTGAAGACGTGTGAAAGTTGTAATAACGCTTCAAAAAATGCTTTATAACGTGTGGCCTTGAAGTATTAAATCAATTTTATATGCAGTGGTATCGGGTTACGCGTTTTTTTTACGCAAAGGTAACGTTTTAATCTGTCTAAAACTGTATGGTTAGTAATGTGAACTCTTTTATCCGTGGAATGTCCATAGAAGGTTTAATTGGATCAATTCTTACTGCATGACCTTGAATAATAAAATACGCATCGCGCTAACCGTGTTTAACTTGAACGAACACAGCAATTTTTTTTTTACGAACGTGTGTTACCAGTTTCGAAATTGTCGGTGTCCTAGTAAGGAGATTTTTGGAAAAGAGTTTGAATGTTCTAAAATCGTGGCATACTGCACTTTATTATTTGCCTTTCACTTTTCATGAGACCATGCTTGCAAAAAACTAGTACTCACAAAAAGTTCCAGTTTAATTGAAAACGATTTTTTGCTTTACCTTCTTGACTTGCTTAACATTCTGCCGAAACTACAAAAAAAAACTCAACAGTTTAAATTAAATTCAGGGTACTGACCAATAAATCTGGCAACACTATCCAATGTTATTGTATGTAATTTGTACTTGCATGTTATCAATAATCTAGTCTTTGTTAAACATTCTTTTGTATTGACAATAAAACTCATTTTCTAGGTCATTACAGATATACAAAAGTGGATTGTATAAACATTACTAGTATAGATAGATACCATCTCACACTAATCTGCATGGTACTTGTACAACTCGACTAAAATCATGTTTGTAAGGCCTGAATCTATAAAGAACTGAGTCTTAGCTTAAACGTAACAAAGTCTCAATTCATCCAGAAATAAATCTTAGTTGACAAAGATTTATTTTCTAAATTTTCTTATAGTGGTTAAATATTCCAAATGATTCATGTTGTGAATGTATAGCCAATAACGTTGCTGGAAATGCACAAGTGAATCATCAAAAATATTACATAAAATGACCGTTTTAGACCTGGTAATATACATTTAGTTCTCTCATGTTTTCTTACAATCTGCATTAAAAAGTCAAGCTTTAAAAACATTGTCACATTGTTTTGTGTGTAGAAATCTTATCAGAAATACTATAAAACAGCTGATCTTATATTGTTGTGTCATTGAGGGCCATTCAACTACTCAATTTTATTGTTTACTTCATTGTTAAGATAAGTAAATGACTAATAATAATAAACAAAATCATCCTCATATGTGGGATGCGGATTTAGGGATCATTGTGCCGATAGTCGTGTCAGTCTATGGCTTAATTCTTAATTGCCAAGGGCCTCAACAGTCGACTAACATCTGAGGAGGCTCTCGTCATAAAATTAAAAAAAAAGTTTCAAAAATATTCTGTGAACTGAAGTCTAGTTACTATTGTTTTTAGGGTTCCATACCTAAAGAGTAAAACGGAACCCTATTACTAAGACTTTTCTGTGTGTCTGTCACCAGGCTATATCTCAGGAACCATGGTAGTCAGACAGTTGAAATCTTAACGGATGATGTATTTCTGTTCTGCTATAACAATAAATACTAAAAAAACAGAATAAAATAAATATTTAAGGGAGCTTCCATACAGCAGATATGATTTTTTTTTTGCTGCTTTCTACTATACTGGTAAGAAACCCTTGGCTGAGCAGTTTTTAGGAATAAATAAGTAGCAAGTTTGTAACATATCATATTTTGTATTAATTCAAGTTTAAAATCCCTTATAAATAGTTGTTCTCAATTCATCCCTGCATTCTCTCTTCACCCCGTTTTACCATACCTTACAAAAAATATCTACTCATTTGTTTTACATCATTGTGTAATTCACAATCTAGTCATGAAGCCTAAAATTATTATTTCACAATATTACCATCTGCTGTGTAACTTAAATTCTTTATTCCAAACCATTTTAAGTTGTTCAAAAAGTTTCTTAAAAAATCCAGTATGTTGTCAATTTGTCACCAATTATGGATATTACACAAAAGTAATGAAAATTACCCAGTAACGTAAATTAAGGTAAAATGATTGAATAAGGAAATAACATTGGATCATCATTATATTAATATGAAAATATATAATGTAATTTTGTTTTAGGTTGCGTAATTATAATTTTTCCCTTATTACAAGCTGATCGGCTTCTATTGATAATAGCGTGATGTTTTATAGCCTATAGCCCTTTTCAAAAAATAGACTATCCTACTTTAAAATGTTTTTTTATATGGAACCAGTAGTTCCTGAGATTAGCGGGTCTAACCAAACACAAACAAACTCTTCAGCTTATTCATTTCACTATAGATGTAAGTACAAATGCCAGAAAATCAACCTATCACAATCTGTTTTTGGGGTCGCGGGACTGTACGGATTACCGTGACCCCGGAACGTAAAGGCCACTGAAGGACACCATGGAGTCTGACAGTCCCTCCCGCTCTGCCCTGGGTGGGAGGGCTCATTTGATTATGCTACCACGTAAAAAAAAATTCACAATCTGTTTTTGATTCTGAAGAACAGCTGAATTGATTTGGATGGGTACAAATATAATAGTTTAATAACCTGGGTTAGGCATATTTAAAGGATATTTTTTTATCCCCATGACACTCACTTGACTAAGAGAGTGATGGGTGTGAATGTTGATGGATGGAGAGGAAGAGGAAGGCCAAAGAAATGATGGATGGATAGTGTGAGAAATGATATGAATGTAAAAGGAGTAAATGATACTGTGACGTCTGATAGGGAAGAATGGAAGAAGAAAGCGTGTTGCGACGACCACAATCAGAATGGGATAAGGACAACAAGATATTGATTCGTTTATCCCGATACTACGTTCTCGTAGGTTAACTTACGAGTTAAATAAGGGCGAAGACGGAGGCAAAAAAATATCCTTTTTTAAATGGTAGAATCATCAAATCAATCTTCTCAAGTCGGTAGGAGCGGATGGGACTGTCAGAATCTTACTACAAATCCACCCTGTATTTTCAGTTGCCTATTCCGTTGTTGGTCTCCTTTACATATGGTCCTGCAAAGCCATATTTTGTTAATTTTAAATTCCCCCTGAAAAAAATACCTCCCATAATTTTTCATATCAAATTGCGTGACGTAGTAAGAAATACCCTCAAAATCGATTTAACAAGTACCTACCTGATACCCTTGTTTTAACAAAGAGAACATAATGGTTGCTATGGCAACCGCTATAAACATTCATAAATATTGTCAACAAACTTTACAACTGGTATTGTAAGTGTTTTTTTTTCTAAATTATAAAGTTATCTCTGTACTCAAGACGTTACAAGGTTCCCCATGCAGACGACGAGTAATGGGACTCGCCGTCTGGTCATGGACCATGCCCGGATCGACGCCGCGTCGTGTTCCATGCGCGCCTCAAGGACCTGTCTGACGGGGATAAAGGGCCAAAGCCTGCCGGAGTCATGGTACTGTTCAAACAACTAACCTTGACCCTGGTTGTAAAGGGCTGTTGAAGAAATACCTTGGATTTTAGTCAGCACGAGTCTGACAGTCCGTTCCGCTCCACTTTTGGCGATAGAACTCATTTGAAAAAAATATAGGCAGTCGCTCCATGTAATACACTTCTATTCAGCTGGCTTCATCATTTGGTTGCTTCATATAGTGGAATCAAAAATTTGAAGACATATGAGGTCTACCAACGCACATTTGGTCCGCGTGGATCCGCGTGGGTCCCACTCGTCTATGTCCCAGCATTGGAAACATTGTAGGCTAAATTATGCTTAAAGTTATCCAGTTAGACTGGAAGCCTTTTTTTTTAGCGTGGTAAAATCATCAAATGAGTCCTCCCACCCAGGGCAGGGCGGGAGGGACTGTCAGACTTGTACTGACTAAAATCCACGGTGTCCTTCAATAGCCCTTCACGTACCGGGGTCACGGTAATTCGTTGTGAGTCCCGCGACCGTACTGGAAGCCTTATGTTAGAAGTTTGGAATAGTACTTTAAAAAACGTGAATAGAGGAATAGATATTTTTTTTACTATTTATTAATCACTAGTTTTTTTACCCTCTTTATTGGGTCATTTCTTGACCCAATTTTGTCCAACTATACCACTGTTTTTACATGCATTAACGAAAATTTCCTCAGCCACAAAATGCATATAAAATATGCATGCATTTCTGTACGTAATATTAACAACAAATGTTCAAGGCTTCAGTTAATGGTTGTTTCTTGGCAAACTTTACTCCATTGTAGTTCTTGCTCACCGTTCGACTGGGTGAACAAGCGACATACCTGATTTTGTGTTTATATTGAGCCAGAAGTCTGAAAAACTCAATTTTTTTTGGAAAGAAAAACTATTTATTACATTTGCCTTATTTATTTTAAAAATCTATTTAAATTGAATGTTTAAATTCCTATACATCATGGGTACACATTCGATCGTGGCAAGGCAAAAAATATAAATAAGTAGACCAGACTGCGCAACGTAATTATGTACTACTGCAGCACCATCTTGTATCATTTTTCAATCGCTGTTCTGCCTATGCTGTTTCATTTAAGATTTCAAGAAGTATGTAATTGGCAGACCACACAGGGTTTCGTTAGTAAGCAGTAGGTCTTATGTCTAATCAAGTTGGCCACCCCTGCTATAGATATTTTATATCCGGGTAAAAATCTGATGCCACTGCTCAAACTGTTGATTGAACCCACAAACCCATGTTAAAAACATATTTACATTTGGGGTTTTTCACCCATTCATCATTAAAATCATATATAACTTTATTACTTCAGTTATAAAAAAATTAAATCAGTTTATTGCTGACCAATGATTTATAGTTTGTTTAGTATTACATATTTACTAATAACTGCGTTACGCTTAATTTTGGGTACATATCCTGATGGGAAAACTTGTTGGATGGGCTCCTGGGATTCGACTCTAAAATCGACCGCGGTCATAGTCAACAAACAATGAGGCAGTTAAAATCGTGGCTTGCATGTCCTGCCCATTGTTCGTTACAGGAGCTGAAGACCTTCCTGAGGGAGCTAAACTTGTGGGCCAATTCTGGACCGACTAAATTTAGATTGTCATCGACACCCTCAGAAAAATATATGTGCGACAACGGAAGACATTCGATTTTTTTGTCTAATATTTTTCTAATCAACACCTCTCTGTTGTTCCAGAAAACAAGCCCAAACGAAAATCCAGCAAAGTTCATAAAACAAAACAATGCAAAGAAAACGTCCTCCGTCCAGACTTAAAGTTAACTTAGATTAGATAGCTTAAGAACAGTGTACACCTAAGGATATGTGTCTAACACACTAGGAAGAAAATACGAAGAAGAAACCGCCAAAATGCCTGTTGTATCCCCTTCACGGTACAACTCCACCTCATCGACCCTCTCCGGGTCTTACAGATCAACTCTCACCTCATCCACGGTTGAAAAACCGTACTACAGATCCACAAGTGGAAACTATGACACTCTACGCAGTTATGAACGGTCAGAATTCAGGTCCAGGTTCTCTGATGTCGATGGGAATAGAGATAGGAAGACCATTGTTGAGAGACGGTCTTCAAGAGCTCCGAGTACTGCTGATTCTGACAGCGGAGTCTCTAGTAGTAGATACAGGTCTGATAGGAGTGAATCCAGGTCTAGAGATATTTCTACTACACGAAGTGAGAGTAGTAAGACCACAAGTGATCCGTTACCAAGAGTTAGAAGACCACTGCTAACATCTGCAGACCTGGCTATGTCCCATGCCGAATGGTACAATAAATATTCTCCGGCAAATTATATACCATTGACTCAAAGAATTCAGCAGCAGCAACAGCAACAGAATCAGAATTATGGAGAGATTTCAAGGTCTAAGTCTATATCCAATGATATAGGGAGACCTCCAGCGGCTGATCCGTCAAGGCTGGCCAGGAAAGCAAGGAATTCAGCGGCCACAATTTCTGAGGTAATTGTTTTTTCTTTTTTTTTTCACTATTCAATGTAATATATTTCTTTTTGTTTTCTTTTTAAGTTTATTATTGAGTGTCTGCGAAATTTGACATATTTTGGTAGAATTGGTTCCTCATGTTATTTTTGTTTCTTTTTTTGTGGACATGTTCTGATGATTTTATTCAGTGTTGGAGTATGAAGGTTTTAGATTTACAAAAATGTTTTCAAAGAATCTGCTGTCATACAAATATTTAGGTGAAACAACACAAATAATTCATTTAGATATATGACAATCCGGAGTTACACTATTCAGAATATAAAAAGCTTTATTAATGGTGTAATTTTGAAGCTATTAATCGTTCGGCACACCGAAACTTGGAAAATATAACAAAATGCTCAAAGTCCCTTTAGTGTTTCGAATTGCAAACATTGATAAATTATTTAAAAAAAAAACCCACATTGCTTAAGTATCCAAAAACTCAAATCGAAGAAACAAAATCTCTCAAAGATGGTTAATAATAAAAATAAGTGTTTATATAAAATACTCAAACACTTGATTCTAATAATAATTTTGGCCTTGACCCGAAATGTTTGAGAGCGAGTCACGACTTAATACAAATCATACGAAATATGCCACAAGGTTACGGTAAATAGAAATGTTTTAATTAGTTATAATAAAAGATACTATAGCAACCCTCTTTTTGGGCTCTGCTGTTGTAAAGTAAAAATCAATAACGAAAAAAAAAACATATTTTTTTAAAAATAATTATAAAAACATTTTGTTTGAAAAATGTATAAAATAGTTCATTACAGAATACTAATATTTTTTAGAAATAAATCTAAAGAGAAAAAGTTTTAAGCTAGGTCTAAATTCTTTGGCTGTGTCTATTGCCTCATGATACATCAAAGAGAAAAGTTAAATAAATTAAAATTAATACTACACTACAAAATTATATAAAGACTACAACCACACAACACTACACAAGACACAATTTTAACTAAAGAATAAATCTGTAGCCTGGGAGATGTGACACTTCTTTAACACATACATTTCTGAATCTTATGTAACTTGTCATGTCTTGCAAATGGTAAACTAAATGTCATGCAAGACAACATTTAAATTCGACTGCAATTTAATTTGGTAGGATCTTTCTTTGCTGTAAACAATTACCGTCTTACCACAAGAAAGTTAAACACCTGTTGAACACATGTCTAAAAAAACTGTCAACGTCAAAACAACATTTCACGTTGATATAAGGGTCGTTTTCCAGTTACACTTTTTTTAGACAAGGGTTCAAAAGATGTTTATCTGTTTTTTTTTAAATGGCATTTAAAATTCAACTTTCATGACATTTAAATATTCAGGATTTAACACACCATTTTTTTTAATAAAACTTTTTGGTCGTGTGATTGCAAGCATAAATACTGAGCAAGGAGTTATCCTTTGTTCAATTCCCAGGTCGGGTAGTGTTATTGAGTTTTTCCATTAGGAATTTCTTAGTAGTCACGGAGTCTGTATTATTACCCGATTGGTGGCAAAAGACTCGCCCACAATTTTTTTTTTGTTACTTTATGTACTTAAAATAACTGGCGAAATGTGAAATCATTCACTTTGAATTCTCAACTTTTCACTTAGTGCTAAGAAAGAGATAGTCATATTGTTGTCACTCTCTCACTCTACAGATTACTAATGTGTGTGGTTTTTCTGTCACTGTCAGTTGTCACTTTGACAGCATGCAAAAAGTTTTTATAGCATTAGCCTTTTAGCAACATGATTGGCTGATTTGTTTCTTGGGTTTTCATTTTTGTAGCTAAGGTAGGTAAAAGAAAAATAATTATTAAAAATTTTCATTAATAGATAAATAGTTTTTATCCATAAAATATCATCGATCAAATCATTTGTGTTAAAAAAGAAAATGTTCTTTTCGTTCATTCGTCAAACTTGAGAAATTCATCGAGACTGAACATTTATCAACATATCGTCATCTTATTTTCATCACCTTCACTTCGGTAAAGTTCGTATCAATATACCGAAGACCATCATCATCAGTTATGTTCTTTTTGACAAAATTTCCAAAAAACCACAGACAACTGGTTATTTTTTTATCAGAAAAATTTCGCAGGCACACAACCATAAAGTGTGCGCGTGTGTGCGTGTGTGTGTACGTTCTTTAACATCGCACTAAATAAAGAGCCATACATTCTATTGTCAGCTTCCAAAAAACGTAGTACTTGCACCGCTTTGAAAGGCATAACTCCTAAAATTCTGCAAGGAAAAATAACCTTTCAAAACGTGTCACCGTAGTAACATAGATGCGATATTTGCTTGTAATACCATTCACGTGTAACATTTATGCTACCTCCTGCTAATTTTTGACATCCTAGTACTCAGTTATCAAGCTAGTACCATGAATGATACACTAGGTATTACAGCAAAGCATGAAATAAATGTCGGACTAACACACACTGTTCACATGTCGCATTTTTACGTCACAAGAACAAAAAATAAGCATAATATTTGAAAACCAGAGACCCGAACGAAGATCTTATAAGGATTCGTCGCCCGGATACAAGAGAGGAATGCTAAACGGCGTCAAAGATACGAACGGAAACGAAGTACCTTCTGTTTCGGAGATAAGAAAGAGATTCGACCAAAAAATGACGGTAACCAAACTACCGGCCAACGATTCGCGGTACACAGAACAGTATCTGAACCAGTTGAAAGATTGCGAGAACGGTACAGTAGGCTATACGAAAATCGTCCCTAAAGACGATAAACCAGTACCAGTTCATTTGCCTTACGAAAAAAATGGCTTGCGATGGGAAGTAGGATCCTCGAGCTCCCGATCGAACTCGAACTCAGACTTATCGTTAAGTAAGACTATATCCGAGCCAGTGTGCCTAGCGAAGCCATTGCACGATAGAAATAGTTCCATGTCCACGTCCCTAACATCTAAACTGCCTTCTGATCGTCTAGCAAGCATTAAAAGTCAGTTAGACCCAAACAATCCTATAGGAAAGATTCTAGAAAAATCTACAGTAATCCACGTCGAAAACGGTGATTTGGATTACAAGAAAAATAACACAGACGGAAGTAAAATCAAAGATATTAAAAGTGATATAGAAAAGCAGACTAAAGCGCCAAAACACACTTCTAACTTTGCTTCCTACATACAGATTTCACAGCCTGTCTCTTCAGGGACGACACCGAAAAAACAAATAGAAAATAACCATACAGTTAATGAAGAAAATGCTAAAAACGATCTTAAATCTGAACCTAGAAAAGCTAAAGCCAATTTGAAATATATTGACTCTGAAGATGAGAGAATACTTCTCGACAATGATATAGAATCTCCTAGCGGCACTGGATTTGAGAATAAAACTTTTGAACATGAGAATTATTTGAAAAAGAGAACAGAGAAGAGTGAAGAGGGGACGAATCATTTAGAAGATGTCAAATCTATGGAGACTAGTACTGAGAGTACACTTAGTGAGCCAACAGAAGATCTAAGTCCAGAAACTCCATCTGCGAGAAGAAGAGTCTTAGATACGAAGGATTTGGAAGAAATTAAAGGGGTAAGTATTCATCTTATTTTTCTTTTCGTGGCCTCTTCGATGGCGGTTGTAAAATTCTCGTAGCATTTTGCGGAATTTTTGGGAAATTGTTTGCAAAGGATTTGACGAAATATTAAAGAAACACTACCTTCCTGCCTCCAGCTATCTGTTTTAAAAGTATCCTATAGCGAATTATTTCGTTTTATTCTGTGAAATCACTGATAAATGATTCATACCACTAAGCGTTTACTGGTTTGTGAAGGTGAGATAAACATTCGATCCATGTAATATACTGGTATTCAGCTGCACGTGGTACAACTTTAAACCCTATACTTTAATTTAAAGTATTTTCTTCCGCCAAAATCGAAGCAGCTTCGAAATCCAGCACCTCATTTATATTGGCTCTTTTATGCACGAGTTTTAGTTTGTTTTTGTCAATTTTTTATTTTTTTAAATTGGTGTGTGTTAGTTTATAGTTCTTTTTTTGTGTCCTTTTCAGCTACCATAGATGGAGGTGTTTCATTTTTCTGATGGTTTTTTGAAACATGTGTTCATTTTTTTATGTGTAGGTACTTCAATTTTATGTCGAATGTTTAGGTTGTGTCTTTTATCTGATATACCAGTTTCTGGTCGGGCAACTCTTCAATGTTTTTTCTAAATCACAGTTATTTCTGCAATTGTAAAAGAAGACTCGTTATATCCAAAAACTGTGATTGTCTCTTAGAGTCAGTTCCTAAGTTGGAATATTCTCTCGCATGTTTGAAACCTTGTGTTCAAACGAACTTAACTTTTTTCCAAGAATAAGAAGCGTTCAAGTAGTGAATTAAAATATTTGTACGTTACGTAGATATGAATTACTTATCTGTCTGATGTCAAGGACATCGGAACTAAAATATTTAACCATTGCGTGCTGCATAGGGAAGGTACCACAAAATAGCTGAATGACGAAACCTTCCAAGGTTACTGAGAATTGGATTTTTGTGTGTGTAAATGTAATTAGACTTACAGAATAGGTACTGCTCACACTCAAACGGCATGTCAATGTCAATTTTGACATATGTGACAGCTGTCAAATTTTAATAAATACACCTGGCATTCTTAAACTACACGTGCTATTTCAACATTAAAAATACCGTTGAAAAATCGAATAAAAACCGGATCTAAATATCACCGATTTTTTGCCAAATTTTCGCTGGGATTTATTTCTTTGGGAGGCAAAAGCCTTCCATGGCGTTTGAAGGGATAATTTGGTACTAACTATACAATAACTATAGAACTCATTCTTAAGCTCAAGATAGCCCAAAGAGCTATGGAGAGGGCTATGCTCGGAGTGTCATTGCGTGATCGAATCAGAAAGAGGAGATTCATAAACGAACTAAAGTTGCCGACATAGCCCAGCGAATTAGCAAGTTAAAGTGGCAGAAGGCAGGCCACATAGCACGCAGAACTGATGACCGATGTGGCCGTAAGGTTCTCAAATGGAGACCACGCACCGGCAGGTGCAGCGTGGGACGTCCACCTACAAGGTGGACAGACGATTTGATGATCACAGGATCCCGCTGGATCGCTCTTCCAACCGGTCCTATTGGACATCTATGGAGGAGGCCTATGTTCAGCAGCGGACGTCCTACGACTGATATGATAATGATGATGACACAATAACGTTGTTGAATATGGTAGGCTAGACGTCGCGGGAATTATACCAATCTAGCGTTGTGCCAATTCCCGACAAAGTAAGAGCCTAGCTTATACTGGTTCTATACTCACATCTGTACATTCACTATAATGAATCGACTTTACGATCTGAATTTCGAAGGGATTTTTTTTTATTTGTATGTTTTAGTCCCTTTTATGAAGTTTCAAACAACAATACAACAACATTGATGAATGAAGTCTTTGAAAATATGCAAATTCTGACCTTACCATCAGGATTGCAGGGTAGGAGGAGATGGATAATTTGTATGTAATGTGTAAAAAGTCGTTGTTTTATATTTCGATTGAATGGTTGGGCCTCACTACATGATTTTCCTGCTCTTATCCCATTTTACTTCGGGTCGGCACAGCAAGGTTTTTTTTTTCATTCTCCCCTGTCTGACGTCACAGTATCACTTCCTTCTTTTTCTTTCATATCATTCCTTAGACGATCCCTCCTTCTTTTCTTTAGCCTTCCTCTTACTCTCCATCTATCAACATTTATACTTGTCACTCTCTTAGTCACATGAGATTGGGCCTTACCACAAAGAAGTTTTAGTCATTCAAGTCTGACTTTCATTCCGATTCAGTCAAGGCGGGAGGACAAATTTGATGATTTTCCACCCAAAATGGTACTTATTTGTTAAGCAAAATGTGTTTTGTATATTTTAATAAGGTATTTAAGATGGTGACGATGGCGGTTTCTGCAAAACCTTGATGGTAGGAACTTCTGCCTAACTCCCATCACGCTACCAAGTACCAGGAAGTCATAAACACAAGCAGATAGTCTAGTTTAAAAACTCACACATACTTAGACACGCATGTAACGTCACGCACACAAATAAATGACCCCAATACAAATGCCAATGAACTGGCGAGGTATTAACACCTGTACGGATTTGAACTTTTCTGTGGACGCGTCCAGAAGTTCTTTTTTTTGTCGAAATATGGAATAGATTCTAATGATTGAACCGTGGTCCATCACTCGTTGTTTTGAAAAACTAGCACTCCACCCGCGACTTTGTTGGATAGGTTTTCGTTTTTTCCCCTATGATTTTTAATTACCAATTTTTGGTTGGAATTTCTAAACATCTCAAACACGTGCTTTATTCATTTGGTTTGACAAGTCTCAATTGAGTAACAAAAAAAAAATCGAATGAAATTTTAATGCATTTTCAAAATTCCTTTCATACGTCATATAAATTAATTAATTTATTAGAAACATTTAATACAGCGTTAGTCATTAAAACAGAACCACAAACATTTCAAAATTATAGACTTCCATTCATCAGCAAACAAGTCCAATCCAGGGTTGCAACTGCAAATATTTTTGGAATCATTAAAAATTCCAATTATGAATTTCTTAGAAAACATTACTTTTCGTCGTAACCGTACCACATCCGACTCAAACACTGGTATGGAGAATGAAAGTATAACTTCAACTGAATCACCGATAGATGGCACCACAACAAGTTTACCTGACATTTCTGACGATGAAGATAACCAAACTATCCAACTAAAAAAACAACTTGAACGATTGATAGCAGAACTAGACACCGCTCACAATAAGATAGAATCATTAACCCTACAGAATACTGAACTCAAGCGTATTAACCAAGAATTGCTTGAGCAAAACGAAAGTTACAAAAACATGACATGTAGTTCTTCAACAGAAAAATCGTTAATAAATAGACATATAGACGAAAACATCAAATCAAAAGTTGTAAATCAGCAAGAAATAAATACAATACCTACAGTCCAACAAAATCAATACAAACGAAATAAAATTTGTATCATCAGCGCCAATAAAACTAATAAAGTATTATCGATTGCAGAGGAAAAAATAAACACTTACAATATCTACCATTACTTGAAACCAAACAGTGGAATCCAACAACTACTTAAAGGAATAAAAAACATACTTAAAGACTATACTAAGGAAGACTTTTGTGTAATATTAATTGGAGAGGATGACTTCAAAACAACAAATGACTACTTCGATTTAATCTATGACATAAGAAACACCTTAAATAAAATTGACAATACAAATATTATTCTATGTCTACCAACATTTAAGCTAAATAACAGTTCTAATCTGTTCAATTGGCGAGTAGAAAACTTTGCCAATTTACTGTATCTAGATATAATGACACATTTACATGCATACCTATTGGACTCGAACCTACAACTTACATATGACAGTAGAATGTTTAGCAACCTGACAGGAAGACTGAATAACAATGGAATGCGTACCATATTTGAAAATATAAAACGACAAATGGAAGATATAATTGCATCAAACCTTTCGACACACGCTAACTATGATCTCGAAAAAGAGGACCAATCAAAGACAAAAGAAGAAGAACTAAGTGACGGCTCTCAGTTTTTTCTCTAATATCAAATTGCATCAAAAGAACAAAGTACAGAGGAACGAAACAGGCAAAAAGCCTTTTACATTAATTTTCCAAAATATTCAAAGCATCGGAAACAAAGTAGAATTAATAGAACAATTACTTATAGACTCTGAAACTGATTTTATGTCACTATCCGAATTGTGGAAAAGTGAACATTATTGTCAATCAATCTTGCCCCAGGGATATAAAATAGCATCAATTTTTTGTCGAATACCCGCGAAGGCGGAGGAACCTGTATTATTGTTAAAGACTCATTAGACTATATTGAACGAATAGACATTGTGAATCATTCAAAGGAATATATTATAGAATTTAGTGCCATTGATGTTCCGAAGCTAAACTGTACTTTTATAGGACTTTATAGGGCAGATCGACATATTGATATATTTCTTCAACAATTGGGAAAAGTTTTACATAAATTAAACATTAAAAAGTCACATAAACATTTAATATTAGGAGGAGATTTTAACATTAACCTGCACAACAAAAATAAACAGACCCTGGAATTCCTAAACTTTATGAAAACATACAACCTTCAACAAATAATCCGCGAACCAACACGAGTGACTAAGACAACATCCACTTGCATTGACCTACTTTTTACAAACTACCCACCACTCATCAAAAAAGCAACCGTCAAAGATTATGGACTATCAGACCATAGGGCAATTCATATTCAATTAAACGTAAATTATTATTTATCAAATGACTACAACAAAACTTGGTATACCGAAAAAAGATTATTTACAAATAAAAATGTTGAATGTTTTAAAAAATCATTAAAATTGGAAAACTGGGAAACTGTGCTAGATAAAAATAACAGTGTTCACAAAAAATACGAATCCTTCATCACAATAATAAAACAAAATCTAAATAAAAATATTCCATTGCAACAAATAAAAATAAACTCTAAACCAAAGAAAACATGGCTTACTAAAGGCCTCAAAAAATCATGTGAACATAAGAGAGTATTAAGAACTATTTTTAATGAAACCAAAAGTTGTGTTATAAAGAAAAATTATAAATTATATAGTAAAATATTAAAATCGACTATAAGAAAATCAAAACAACTGACATATATTAAACAAATGCAAAAATCTGACAATAAGGTGAAAACAATGTGGAATATAATTAACACTAAAACAGGAAAGACAAAAATGAACACACGTAAAAACATATCACTTGAGATTGATAATGAAGAAATAAAATGCCCGTCTAATGTAGCCAATGGGTTTAACTAATTCTTTGCGACTGTGGGGCAAAACCAAATATCTACCTCGACTAACAATATCGGGAAACCTGTGATCAACCCCTCTGTTTGTTCTATGTACTTACGCCCCGTAGATCAAAAGGAAATAGTAAATATAATAAGGTCAACCAAAAACAAACATAGCTGTGGCATCGATGACATTCCACCAATTTTATTGAAACAATGCGCAATAGAATTTTCCATCCCTTTAATGTTTCTAATCAATCAAAGCTTTCAAGACGGCCAATTTCCAGACGCACTCAAAGTAGCTTTAGTAAAACCAGTACATAAAAAAGGTGACAAACATATCCCAAGCAATTATAGACCCATAGCTCTGCTACCAACCTTTTCCAAAATATTTGAAAAGGCTATGTGCAATCAGCTATACAAATTCTTAGAAAAGTTTAATATTCTTGATAATGCGCAAAATGGATTTAGAAAAAATAGATCAACAACACTGGCAGTTTATAAATATGTTCAGCAAGCGCTACAACATATAAACGATAAACAATATGTAATTGGGCTATTACTAGACATGACAAAAGCATATGACAAGGTTCTATATGATATCTTACTGACTAAACTACATGGCTGCGGTGTACGAGGACCAGCTTATTCGTGGTTCCACTCATACTTACAAAATAGAAGACAAATAGTACAAATTGAAAATTATGATCATAAGAAAAGCCAGATCAAAACCATTAGATCACATGAAAGACAAATTACTTGCTCAATCCCACAAGGAAGTGTATTAGGATGCCCACTATTTTTAATCTATATTAATGACCTCCCTAAAATATTAGATACTAAAAACGCTTTACCAGTATTATTTGCAGACGACATCTCAATATTGATCAAGTGTGAAAATGTAACTAACCCTAACCTTCAAATACATGATACGCTTCAAACTGTTGATACTTGGCTCCAAATACATAATTTAGAAATTAATAGTAACAAAACGAAACTAATACAATTCAGATCATACAAAAAACCACCTCTAAATCTAAAAACAACATTCAGGAACACGCAAATAGAAGAAGTTAATACATTTAATCTACTTGGCATAAATATTGACACACACATTAACTGGAAATCACACGTAGAACATATAAAAACAAAGCTATCCAGATTCTCTTATGCTCTCTTTCAAATTAAACAAAGTACCGACACACAAACAGCTATGGCTGCGTACTACGCATACGCATCCTCGTGGCTGCGATATGGCGTCATGCTATGGGGAAATAGTGTTAACGTGGATGAACTATTCATAATCCAAAAGAAATGCATAAGAATTCTAGCCCAAATAGACAATACGGAGAGCTGCAAACCATACTTCATAAAATTTCAGATTCTAACTCTGCCGTCAATGTATATACTTGACATTTGCCTATTTGTCTTTAAAAATATCAATAAATTTACTAAAATAGAAGATACACATAACATCAATACTCGACATAAAAAGAGGTTATGCGCCCCACCCTCAAGAATTAAAATGTTAAGCAATAGTCCACATTATATGGCAATAAAAATATACAATAAATTGCCCAACAAATTTAAAACCGAAAAGTCAGTAACTTTATTCCAAAAAAGGCTAAAATTTTTCCTAATCCAAAAGTGCTTCTACTCAGTACAAGAATATTTAGAGTCTAACTTAGTATAACTACTACCTCTCGTGTACAAAAGTGGAGATCTGTCCTATACAAACAATAAGATTCAAGTTGACATGAAAATGAATAGATATTGTATTGAATTATTAATTTTTAATCTCTATTGACATTTGGTTTTAAAATTACTTAATTTATATATTATTTACTATACTTATATTTCTAAACTTAAATTGAACATGACTGTAATAAAATTATTCATTTAAATTAAACTGCAAAATAAGAAAACCATAATGCAATAATAATGTAAAATGCATGAATTTTATGATAAAGATGAAATTTGCAACGCTTGTAAAAGGCTGCTAAGTCAAAAGTACCTACTAACATAAGATGACACCAACATGTAAACACTTAGTTCGCAAATAAACGCTTTGACTTTGACTTTGACTTTGGTCTCCACGAGCGCGTTGATCATCGTCAGCATACTTCTAAGCCTACCAGTTTCAGCTGTGCGTTGATCAATCAGTCTGTCAGCCTCTTAAAAAGACATACATGGTTTATATACGTTTTTCTCCGTTTCTAAAGGGTATGATCAATACACGCTGATATTCGTATAGAATACTCAGTCCATGTTCTATGTCTACGAGCATAACTGCTGCTTAGACTTCTTCTCGAATGTCAATTACGTCAATTACTTCAGCATCATCATCATATCAGTCTTAGCACGACCACTGCTGGACATAGGTCTCCCCTATAGACTTCCAATGGGACCGATTCAGTGCGATCCTGTGATCTTCATCAGATCGTCTGTCCACCTTACGCTACGCTTGCCGGTGCGTGGATCCATTCGAGATCCTTACAGCACCATCGGCCATCAGTTCTGCGTGCTATTTGGCTTGCCCACTGCCACTTCAACTTGTTAATTAAATAAATATTCCACAAATATCACACAACGGCATCTAGTCCCAAGATAAGCAGAGCTTGTGTTATGGGTACTAGACAACTGATAAATATACTTATATATTTCTAAATACATACCTATTATAGATAAATTACACCCAATTCGTTGGGCTATGTCGGCAACTTTGTTTCATTTACAAATCTCCTCATTTTTGACTCCGAGCATAGCCTTCTCCATAGCTGGTTTGACTATCTTGAGCTTACTAATGAGGTCTTTAGACCATTTTTTAGCGTCATAAGTCAGATTCTATTAATTATTCAATTATTTAGTCTACCAAAACCTCTTCAAGATGTAGTTATAGCTGGCTAATGCAATTATTGTGTTCGTAAATCGTACATTCCTCGAGCCAAATCATTGAACTTCGATAGACTAAAAATATCGACTAGCTCTGACGCATGGACTGTCATCTCACTCTAATGGGGACTTAAACGTGCCGATTTTTTTTTAAATGGCAGTGCTACATTAAGACAGTTGCAGACGGTTTGTTTCTGTAATATTCTTTGGGTCTTCAAGTCAAGACTGAATACGTTACTTTTAGGCAAGCGTGCTTCATCGTCGGCCACATCTTCGCTTACCATCAGGCGAGATTGTGGTCAAAAGCGAGCCTGTATTCTAATAAAATAAAAAAATCCGGTAAAATGAACAAGTCGCATGCGGATTTTGTCGACTGGTGTAAGGCGATGCGACTGACGACTTGGCGCACGACTAACCTCTGGAAATTAATATTCAATCTCGTTCCGTTATTTTTGACGGATGCTTCCGAATGGACATCTTAAAGACTGGAATAGGCAAATTCGGTCTTTTGGTTACTGACAAAGGTCCAACCGCAGATAGCAACCGAGATAGATTTCATTGCAATCGACGTGCTTGTATGACCAGATGTAATAATGTGGATAAGGTGAAAGGAATAAGTAAGGATCGTAAGCTGGCGCTCTGTAGTTTTCTGTATCCTCATGGGAAGGAGGCGTGAGTTCATGTACCTTGAATGTATTTCTTGGAAGCCACTGGCTTACTAAAACCCACCTGCAACGCGTACATGCTCAGTTTTACTTGTGATTTCTAACGAGCAATTTATTCAGACTCATTGCGATGCTATCTGAAATCACATACTTATTGCTTATTGCCAGAAAACATTCGCATCAATATAACGAAGCGACAATATCTAGTGAACGACCTCACGTCCCCTTTCCGATAGAAATTCGTAGCTAAAAATAAACAGCGCGAAATGTAACGTCTAGAAATAAAATAACTCGGGAAATAATCCTCGGCAGACGACTGCCGCGCTTTTTAAACCGCCACGTGTTACGACGCCATATTGTAAAAAAGCGCGCTAAAATTTTGACGTTTGCATACTTAACCTCTTTTGTGTGCTCGAAACTTTTTTCGCGTCTATGGTCCTAAACTGGCCGTTTGTAAATTTTGACGGAGCGTTCGAACAGCCCAAAAATCTGTCAAGTCTAACGTATATGTCATTTGAGATTTTCGATACAATAATTTTTTGCAATCTATTTATTTCTTTGTAATTGTGATATATTTTAAATGTTAAATGTGATTTCATCGTTTTATCCGGTAAGAGGAGTTGGTTGTTTGTTTGTTTTTTTTTTTAATATTTTGATTGCGGAATTGCACGGAAAGATGGCGATTTTCATAATCTTTTCGTAGTTATAAGAATAGATTTGTTTTAAGAAGTGTTACGGCTAGAATTCACGCTTCACTTTCGGTCTCCCAGCGTAGTAGCGTACCGTATACACAATGGTCCATGCTGGCTTGTCTGCGACATAGCTGAGAGTATTGGATATGGCATTGTGCCCAAGATCGTTATTCCTTGCAGTGAGCTATAAAACCCGCGTTTACAAAAAAATCTACTGAGTATTAAAGATAGATTTATGGTAATGGCGATACCGAATAATGACTTGGGTACTGGCCTTATATAATTACTTCTATAGCCTTATGTTATAAGTGTGCTAGACTCGTCCTTACTTCTCATAACTCCGCCTATGGAATCTTTCATGCTCTGGAGCCAACCAAAAACATTAACAAAATTTAACTGATATTGGTTTAGTGGTTCGGGAGATAAACGTGTGCAAACATAGTGATTCGTCATTTGGTACTACTACTAGATTCTGACCTATGCCCATTTCGCTGGACATCAAACTTTTTTTTTAAATTGGAGTGCGGGTAGGACTGTGAAAAATACTTTGGAACCTACCCTCATGCTCTACAAATAAAATTCATTCAAATCGGTTCAGCCGTTTAGGAGGAGTGTAAACACAGAATCCTGTAACTAAGAAGCGTATGCCAATATGCACAGCTAGGGAGTGGTATTCCCTGCCGGGGTCTGTGTCTCCTGATAGCTATAACCTGGTGGTCTTCAAGTCAAGAGTGAATATGTTACTTCTAGTCAAGCGTGCTTCACCGTCGACCACATCTTCGCTTACCATCAGGCGGACTTACGTGAACCTATCGTTAAATAAAAAACTTAATATGTTCGGGAATGTAATGCGTCGTAAAGTAGACAAGTATAGGCTTTATTCCATATTAAATTGTATCCTTATTTGCGAAATATTTATTTAGATTTTCTTTTAAATAGCAATTTATCTATTCAATAAGCATGTATGTTGATAGCATCAATTAATTGCAAATCTACTTAGTCAATCTGTTAAAAAATAGAGGGTGAATGTTTTTTCTTTCAAGCATCAAAACTCGAGCAGTGGAGCTACAAAATAAAAGCTTATGTTGAAATCTCCGTTGAAATTTTTCTTACTGTAGATATTTCCACACGGCGACAGACGTCGGAAGACGATCTCCGGCCACCGTAGGCGCGGGCATGCGAGCGGCGAGTAATGGGCGACTCGCTGTCCGACCATGGACCATGAGTCGACGGCGCGTTGTGTTCCACGCGCGCGCAAGTGTCAGCACAGTGAAGGGGCCTGTAGAGGGCCAAAGCCTGCCAGGGTCGCTGGACTGTACGAATTACCGTGACCCCAGAACGTAAAGGGCTATTGAAGGACACCGTGGATTTTAGTCAGTACGAGTCTGACAGTCCCTCCCGCTCTGCCCTGGGTGGGAGGTTTCATGATTTTACCGCGTAAAAAGTGTAGATATTTCAATGTAATCTTTTGTCAAATATCGTGACAGGTTGCATGATCGGTTGTTGCTATTTTGGTCAAACATCGCAAGAGATACCGTCGTGATCAGATTCGAAAGGGGATTTACTAAATCTTTGCAAAAATAGATCTTGTTGATTGATCAAGGGGTTTAAAAAATTGTATTTAGCAGAATAAATATAATACGTATTGCGATCGGATCCCTTAGCTTGTCTCAACTGGCAATCGCCACCTCTAGTATTTTGGTCATTCCATAGTACAATTTGATGAGGGCTTGCGGACGGCGAGTAATAGGTAGCTCGCGCTCCGATCAAGGACCATGCTCGGAACGACGATGCGTCGTGTTCTACGCGCGTCTCAAAGATCTGTCAACAATGACGCCGGGATTTTATAGGGATCGAAGTTTGCCGGGGTCGCGGGCCTGCTTAAGCAGATTATCGTGACCCTGGAACATAAAGGGCAATTAAAACACGGTTGGTTTTAATCGATGCCAGTCTGACCCTTCTCCACCCGGGCGGGAGGAATCATTTGATGAACGACATGTTTTAAACCGTTTTAACCATAAATGTGCAAAAAAAACTACACGTGACTGAACAAAAAAAAATCACTTCATCATCTAATCGCTAGTTTCGAACTCAGGTGAATACTATAACTGTGTGCATTATGATTGCACGTCAGACGGCGAGCTGACCTTGTGACGACTGACGTGCACTGACGTCATCGAGCCGTCATGGTGGCCGCGTCAACATGCGGTTGCGGTTAGCAAAGTACCTACGTCTTTGTATTTATTTACTACCTATTCGCCGTGGTTTTAACCCCGCAGCTCAGCTCCTATTGGTCGTACCGTAATGTTTCAGAGCTTATAGCCTACCTCGATAAATGGACTATCCAGTACAAACATAATTTTACCAGTAGTTTCCTAGATTAGCGCGCTCAACCAAACATACTCTTCAGCTTTATAATATTAGTTACTATTAATATCTTTCGCATATACAACGGCGACTCCGTTCTTCAAATACTGATTATTTTAGCAGTATAGTGCACCTTTTTTTTTATCGTCGTAAAATCATCAATGAGTCCTCCCACCCAGGTCAGAGCGGGAGGGACTGTCAGACTCGTACTGACTAAAACCCCGGATGGTAAAGTAACGTAAAGTAACGTAACGTACCGGGTTCACGGTAATTCGTGAGTCTCGCGACCCCGGCAGGCTTTAGCCCTCTACAGGGGGCCCCGTCACTATGCTGACACTCATTAAACAGTATAGTGCACCTAGTGTAAGATAAAGGACTGCTAGACCGGACTATGTAAGCACTAAGCTGATTACAAGTATTTTACTTAAAAAAAATAATAGTCCGAAAAACAGATTAAAAAAATATTCGACCCGTATTTTTTCTTTTGTGACGTAAACCAAAATTGACATACAACCAGGCCTGGCTCACTCCGCGGTGTAGGTATAAAACTGCAAGTACTAGCGGGGGCCACTTCGTAGTGGCCATTTAGTCGGTTGCCGCGCGCCGCCCACTACGCACGCGCTTACTTAAATAATATTTAAGTTTGGTGTTTGGTTGTATTTACGCATAAGTTTAAAAAATATATATATATGATGAAGAAAAGCAAATACTGCATAACGTTTGGTTGTTTAAATAATGACAGTGATAGGAGCCTCACGTTTCACACACTACCGCGTGACTTCGAAAGGTAAGGAAAAAAGTGAATATTTATCTATGTAGTACATATTTATTAATGATCAAAAAACTATCTACCTGCTTGTGGTGTGCTTATTAATGTCATTCAAGTACCGGCTAGTAATCATGGTCAGTATGATTAGGTAGGTTACAAATTTGGCCTACAAGACGACCAAGATAAATAAAATAGACGAATATCAAATCTGACATCACTCTCACTCACCTAAGCTAAGCTGAATACGTAGGAATTATGATCGGTAGAAAGTAGGAAGATGTTTACGTTATTGTTTAGACACGTTCAAACTCAGAAAATGGCTACACTACGCATTCAAGGTCAGCGATCGTATTTCTCTTCGCGACTTTTTTACCTACTTACCTACAAAGACACGCAACACGGGGCCTCGGACAATGAAATGAATGAAATGATAAGGACTAGTTACCTATTTTGCCGTAAACGATAACAATCGATCTTTAAAGTTATGACTACAACTTGGCCAGAACGGATTAAAACGGAACTAATCTTTTTGTTTCTGACAACGTTTTAAAATCTTTGATATTTGATGTAAACAAAGACCGCAGGTTTGTTAGATTTATTATTGTGCCACAAAACTAACGTAATAAGAGAATTAAACAATGCCTAAATAATGTAATTAAACAATGCATAAAATACGTATTCCTACCTAACTGTGCCCAAACTCGCGAGTCGCAACCCTATTGAACTTGACGGACAGTAACCTTTTAATGTCGTTGGCGTCAGATAAACTAAAATGAACTCTCGCGCGTCACTATTCAGTTCATTTTTGCTTGCGCACGGGAAGTTTAGGCTATTATAAAAGTAGGTGAGTGATGCGGCTGCAAGTAAAAATGGACTCTATTCTTTCGTGCATAGATTTTACATTTGTTTGTTTTCTTTTTGGGAGTAACACTTCTGTACCTTTAGGTACTATTATATATTCTGTGATACAACGCTCCTAAAAATCACAAAACGTCACTCGATCGGTATAATTTTACAGGCGTTATTACGTTAAGCACCACTCCCGAATTTCTTAGCGTTGTATCGTTGTGTAAATTCATTGATTAAAATATTAAAAGAATACGTGTTCATTATTTTTCAATACTCTAACTGACGGACTAAACAGATTTTCAATTTATTTATGGTACCCTACTTTATCACACAAAAAAGGCGTTGCTAGACTATTCAGGGCCAGTATACCGAATTCTCTCCCAATTTAAGTTATCCAAACTAATATTATAAATTCGAAAGTAACTCTGTCTGTCTGTCTTTTCTTCACGCCTAAACTACTGAACCGATTTGTGTGAAATTTGGTAA
Source organism: Agrotis puta (assembly GCA_943136025.2). Classification (NCBI taxonomy): domain Eukaryota; kingdom Metazoa; phylum Arthropoda; class Insecta; order Lepidoptera; family Noctuidae; genus Agrotis; species Agrotis puta. The sequence goes on along the minus strand of OW964195.2, from coordinate 338,205 downwards.
AGACACAACTTGAGAAAGGACATAGGATAGTTTTCACTATTCCACGCGAACGAAGTCGCGGGCAAAAGCTAATGCAGTAATAGTTCCCCTAAAATGGTAAAAGTTTCCGATAAACGAAGTTCGTGTTGTAAGCAGACATGTTGACGTCATCAAACCGTCACGACAGACGCATCAACATGCGCTCGTCGTCAATACGTCTGTGAACGTCCTTGTACAGGCACTAGAATTATTATGTTAATTGAATTGGAATTTTGTCTTCGCAATAAATGCTAGCTCACGCATGAAGGGTAACCCAACGTAAATTCATACGTGATTTGTTGTAATAAGGTACAATTTCCAATGTTCAGAGATTGATAAGGCATGAAACGGGGGTTTTCCTCAACTGTATTGAACATTGGAATAGGCATGTATAAATTGCAAATTTAATTTAACCGTCAGTTAGCGTTTTGAAAAATAATGGACACTTATTATTTCTTTGGTTGAATTAGTACATATTTATAAAGATATAACGCATCAAAATTCGAGAGAGCGGGCTCGTGACGTCAGAAGCTAGTCATCATCTGCCTGCCTTTTCCCAACTATATTGGGGCCGGCTTCCAGTCAAACCAGATGCAGCTGTATATCAGTATTTTACATGGAGCGACTGCCTGTCGGACCTCCACAACCCAGTAACTGGGCAATACGATACCCCATGATAAGACTGGTTTTCAGACTTAGAGCTTTAGACTAATAGTAAAAACTGTTAAAGAACTATAAATGACAGCCAGGACCAACAGCTTTACGTGCTTTCCGAGGCACGGAGGAAACTCGCTATGACAGATGGTCACCCATACACAGACCAACCTCGGCAAGCGCGGCTTAGCCCGGAAGATCGGCCTGTGCGGCTGTATTTATTTAGCCACGAGCTCCTCACGTCAGAAGCTAGTAAAAACTCAATTAAAATATAATTTCAAGATGCTTATATACTTATACTTCTTTAAGACAAACCCAGTTTTGTAAATGTAGAAGATGATCAAGGAATCCCGCCTTAATCACGCTCCTGAACTGGGGCCACATCACTGTAGAACTATCGTCGTAGACACCCACACACGCTCTTAGTAGCATCGTAAACTTTAAATGTAAATAAATTGTTACTAGCTCTTTGATTATCGACGAAAAGTCTTTATTTTTTAAGCGTTTCGATATATTAAAGGTTATTTTACTGAAATAATTTAATTATCCCGAAAAAATATTATCAAACAATATTAGACCCGTATTTTTTCTTTTGTGACGTAAACCAAAGTTGACGAATAAACAACGCTTCTAAAAAAAACTTTTTCAAAAAAAATGTAACCGCCTTCAAAAAGAACCACAAAAAAGGGTAAAATAATCTACAAAATAACATTTATTTCGGAAGTCGATGGCTTTGTTATTTTTTATTTCATTGTTTTTTTTTTGCCACCGACTTCCGAAATAAATGTTATTTTGTAGATTATTTTACCCTTTTTTGTGGTTCTTTTTGAAGGCGGTTACATTTTTTTTGAAAAAGTTTTTTATTTTACTCTTTTTAGTTTAAATATTCAACCCAAATTCTTGCCAAATACATATAATATAATCCGTAGCACTGGTAATAACATCCCTCATGTACACAATAAGCTAATAAAATTCCCTATCTCAAAAACTACTAAACCGATTTTGATGAAACTTGCAGTATTCCCTAAGTTGAACGATACCTAGCACAAAAAAAAGAATTATTTAAATCGGACGTGTAGTTCCGGAGATATGCGAACAATGAATCAGTCGATGCCTACTGCTTACTGTTAAGGAGTTGTACCTTCCACCATCAGCTCAGCTACATAAGACGATGATTACCATACACAAGTACTTAAATTACTTCATAAGATTTACGAAAAACGATGCGTGAGCCTATAAAATTTGAGGGTTGCCCTCGATTTATCCAAGATCCAATCATCAGATCCTGATTTGGTGACAATGGGACCACACGGGAAGCACTAGCTTTCAAACAAAAAAAGAATCATGAAAATCGGTTCACGCAGTCGGTCGTTATGCGGTAACAAACTACTGTTAAGGAGTTGTACCTTCCATCATCAGCTCAGCTACATAAGATGATGATTACCATACGCAAGTACTTAAATTACTTCATAAGATTTACGAAAAACGATGGGTGGTCCTATAAAATTTGAGGGTTGCCCTCGATTTCTCCAAGATCCAATCATCAGATCCTGATTTGGTGACAATGGGACCACACGGGAAGCACCAGCTTTCAAACAAAAAAAGAATTTTGAAAATCGGTTCACCCAGTCGGTCGTAAGGCGATAACAAACATAAAAAAAAAAAAAATACAGTCGAATTGATAACCTCCTCCTTTTTTTGAAGTCGGTTAAAAATCACATAACGTCACTCTGTCGGTTTAAATCTACAGGCGTTATGACGTCACAAGCATTCACTCCCGGATTTAGAAGAGTTGTATCACTACATAGTATAAAACAAAGTCTTTTTCTTTTGTTTCGTAAACCAAAATTAACGAAGATACGATGCTCTCAAAATTGGCAATACGTCACAATTTAGTACAATTTCTATTACATTCTGACGTCACGAGCCCCCACTCTCGAGTTGATGCTGATGCGTTGTATTTTAGTGATTGATTTTACAAAAGAAAAAATACGTGTCCGTTATTTTTTAAAACTCTAAATGACGGACTAATTATATTTGTAATTTATAGCTACTGTCAAATAGCCAAAAAATGAGGGTAGTTCGGTTTGTCATGTCATACCAGCTACCCGCAGTACCTTCAGTTTATCCGTGATCATGGCGGTTGTAACGCTACCGAAGTGTCGGGAACTAGAAATAAATAATAAACATGGTTATTATACCGTTTATAGTGCTAGTGACAATAACAGTTTGAAACTGAACAGTTTATTGTTATTTATGGTGTACACATTGACTGCTTGTAGCAGTCAAGTGTCGACTGCGTAGCAAACTACAGTGCACAGACGCCATTTATATTTTTTGAAGTGAAAACTTCTTTAGCGGCGTTGAGCACTTTTTCTGTAATGGGTATAAAATCTTAAACTCGCGTCAGGACACGTGACCCTGACCGAAAAAGCGTAGGACGGCGCAGGGCGCTTGCGTGAATGTTCGTGTGACTTTATTACTTTTAAAGAAGTTTGTATGCTGGATACATTCGTTGCTAGGTAACATTGTTTATAAAAGATGTACGTCACATTGGAAAATTATTGAAATAAAAAGTCAACCATTTTTGCGAGTTTTACTAAAATCTGTTCACAAGATATTTCCAACAATTACTATTCAAGTTTTCACTTCTGCCGGCACTCCCAGAGTGCAACCCGTCGTTTTTTTTTTTTATTTACTTTAATAGTGGAAGGTTAAAGTCCGATTGGTAAAATTTGACAGAATACTAAATATATGCATACATGTCGGTGCCTGGTCTTAAAACCGAAAAACGGGACAGACCAGTCAATTAAGCCGGACAATTCGGTAAAAAAGACAGAATACCTTCAACTTTTTTAGTCCTATTTCAACAAGAGAAAAGCAAGCAAGTTTCGTTTCAACTTAACAAGATTCATGTGCTATTAAAAGTGGTTAATTAAAATTAAAACAAAATTGAGTTAGCCTAAAAAGCTGGACTTAGCGGACGCCATCTACACTCGCGAGTAAAATTTGGAATCATCGCGTGGAATCACTTCACCGATTCCGCGCGATCTTGAGTACTTAATAACTAGTTAAGAATAGTAAGAATGGTACCATTTTAAAGGTCTAACTGTTAACTTTAAATTGATATCAAATTCATTCAAATCACGCCATTATTTAAGGAGTTATCCCGGATCAATTTCAAGTAAGTGATTCTATACTTTTGCTCGCTAGTGTAATACTATCGTGTCTTCGTCAATATTGGTTTATGGAACAAAATAAATAATACGGGTCAAATATTTGTTGACAATCTAACTGAGGGACCAATTATATTTTTTTAATACACAAGCTTCGTTCTCACGTAATGTACCATCTCAAAATGAATGATGTAACAAAGGCTCTGTTATAATTTTGGCGATTGAAAAAGAGTGTCCATGGAGTTTCTTGTCCGTTCTTCTCCATAGAGATCTACTTCTTGGAATGGGCATCTACGGTGCTTTCACAGTAATTATGTTCTGTGACTGGGACTGTAGGACCATAATTTTGTAATGTTTAATTATATTTTATTTGTCTTTGATAATTCAAAAGTGCCTGTAACTGGCCTACTTGAATAAATGCTTTGATTTTGCTTATAAACGAATTGCACGCTGGCAAAGTTGTTAGCCGCTGGCATAAGCTAGTATTCCATATAAAAATTCTGCTAAAAAATTTTGGAACAAAATATGCTCTACTGTTTATCACTTGCAAATCTCAGTATTTTGCGTCATGATTAAATTCTTAAAATCTGCGCGATTTGATAAGAAAGTTACATAACTTTTTTTTTTACCCAGGGCAGGGCGGGAGGGACTGTCAGACTTGTACTGACTAAAATCCACGGTGTCCTTCACGAGCCCTTTACGTACCGGGGTTACGGTGATGGGTAAGACCCGCGACCCCGGCAGGCTCTGGCCCTCTACAGGCCCCGTCAGTTTGCTGACACTCCTTGTGGCGCGCGTGGAACACAACGCGCCGTCGACCCGGGCATGGTCCATGGTCGGGCAGCGAGTCGCCCATTACTCGCTGCCCGCATGCCCGCGCCTACGGTGGCCGGAGATCGTCTGGCGACGTCCGTCGCCGTGGGCGTCTACCACTGCGGGTGGGTCGGAGGGAGGACACTGTTCTCTCCCTCACAAGTTACATAACTTACGTTTGATTTCACTAACATAAGACGTTACCTAAAACTAAGGCCTAACTAACAAGCTGTGGAACTCACAACCTTCATCTCAACATTTTAGAGTTGTCATTCCATTGCAGTGTCGTTAGGCACGGATTTGAAAGATATAAAAGATAAACAAACGTTATATGATAACTTCTTTGTATATTTAGTATGAAATCTTTTGCACAAAACGACAGACGTTGACTATGAATTATTGTAATTATTCTCGCGTGTAGTGAGTGAAAAAAATTGTTTAAAAAATACGGAAGTTTATAGATGTGATTTCTTGAATATTTTTATCTTATTCTGGACTATATGAGTAAGAAAAACCGCGAATTTTTGAACTTGAATTTGTGAGAGAGCTATATTCCCATTGCTGGGACACAGGCCTCTTCTCTGTGGGAGGGAGTGGGCTGAAACCAACCACGCAGATACTGTGAGTTTGTGTGGAAGTTCTGAAGACGGAATAACACTTCTTTAAAGCGTGTTGATGGGAATCTGAGTGTCCCAGAACTGGGATAGGATTGACACCTTTAGAAGTGTGCATCAGATCTTGTAGTAGACAATCCAGGATACGCTAATTAGTGCCTTATCGTTCGATTTCCTTAGCTGTTGCAAGATTCGTCACCCGCTTGTACCTCGAAAATTATCCCACAGGAACGTCATACCGGGATAAAAAGTATCCTATGTGTTAATCCAAGTTATAAATTATCTGTGTACCAAATTTCACCCAAATCTGTTCAGTAGTTTTTGTGTGAAAGAGCAACAAACATACATCCTCGAATACTAAGTTCAAAGAAGTTAAGTTAGACGAGTGTTTTGAGTATAACCACAAAAATCTTTTAAATAAACAACAAATTATTAGACATATCGTGCTTATAAGGAAATGACGCTAATGCTTTAGTCAGAATTTAATGTAAAAACATCGCCTTTGGTAGTAAACGTTTTTTGCGAACATTCGAGTTCAAGGTAACAAATATTAAGATGTGTTTGAACATTCTGTCGGGCGTTTAATACTCTATGTGCGAAGGAATTAAATCGATCGCAGCGTCCAATGTGACAGTTATGTGAACTAACTGGGGACACCCGCATACGTGTCAAGTTGAATATCGACGATGAAGAGTCAATAAATAATAACTGCAAAAACGCAACTTTACAGGAGGCGAGAAAAACGTTTCAAGTCCGTTTAATTATTTTTTTAGTATATTTGATTTTTTAAATGTTTTATGTATACTGACTACAACATTATGCTTATGACTACAATATTAATATATTAATCAATGATTTTATTAGTTTTTAGATATATTTTAGATAGATTTTATTAGTATTTATTGCCATCGTAAATGACGTAACACCACTTAGTATATATTGCAATAATTGTTTATCTTGCAAAATTAATAAGAAACAGACCTAAGATCTTTGTCAGCATGTGCATTACTCTATTCTACAATAAATAATGCAATAAAACAAAAATGGCCAAAATGTTAGATATTATACAGGGTGTCCCAAAACTCAACGTCAAGCCGAAACGGGGTGACAGGATTGATCATAACCATCACGAGAAAAATCTGAAAAAAAATCTATCCCATGCAGTTTGAAAATTATGGGCATTTTAAGAAAAACCTAGAAATTTGATCAAACTGTACCATTTTTCGGTTATTGTGGTTATTCTTTTTTATTTTTGTTCATTTGAACTTTGGAAACGTAATCCTTAATAACATTTCTAGAATCCCAATAAAAAATAATGACACAATTGCCTCAAGTTTCCGAGAATTGAGACTATTTGTTAAACTACGAATTTAAAATTTTCAAGATTCGTCGACTTTGACAGGCCCTCCTATAAAAATAAATGTACTAGAGTGCCTTGGCAAGTGGCATTAAAAGTTGGCGCATTTAATCAGAATTCTAAAATGGTACAATACTTGTTAGTTCCATACAATAGAAAAGAGAAAAAAAATTAAAACCTCAAGTAACCCGATTTTTGCTATCACGTTTTACTCAGTTAAAATGTTTTTAATTCGCACAAGCTCTAGGTAGGTTCTTAATTTTAAGACAAAATGATGAGAGAGATGGATAATGGGTATGGGTACGCATTTCGCAGTGCAAGTAAGAGATTTCCTTGACCAGGAATATCCGGGAAGGTGGATTGGACGTTCAGGCACTATCTTGTGGCCCGCCCGTTCACCAGATTTAAATCCCCTGGATTTTTTCTATTGGGGAGTTCTCAAAGAAAAAGTTTACTCAAAGCCCATTGATCACGTAGCCGACCTGCGTGAACGCATTTCTCAAGCAGCTGAGGCGATCAACTCTCGAAGATATGCCCGACTTATAAGTAGATCTTTTTTAAGAAGATGTAGGGCTTGTATTGAGGCTGATGGTAAACAATTTGAACATTTATTGTAATAAAAATGTTTTTTCTCTATCTGACTTTTAGTCCAACAAACCTAATTATTTTACTAACTTTTTTTCACTTTGGTATAAGTGGCGTCACTATCTGTCTCGCTCACTCATGACAAACATACCCATTATCTATCTCTCTCATCATTTTGTCTTATTAAAATTAAGAACCTACCTACAGCTTGTGCGAATTAAAAACATTTTAACTGAGTAAAATGTGATAGCAAAATTCGGGTTACTTGAGGTTTTAATTTTTTTACTCTTTTCTATTGTATGGAACTAACAAGTATTGTACCATTTTAGAATTCTGATTAAATGCGCCAACTTTTAATGCCACTTGCCAAGGCACTCTAGTACATTTTTTTTATAGGAGGGCCTGTCAAAGTCGACGAATCTAGAAAATTTTAAATTCGTAGTTTAACAAATAGTCTCAATTCTCGGAAACTTGAGGCAATTGTGTCATTATTTTTTATTGGGATTCTAGAAATGTTATTAAGGATTACGTTTCCAAAGTTCAAATGAACAAAAATAAAAAAGAATAACCACAATAACCGAAAAATGGTACAGTTTGATCACATTTCTAGGTTTTTCTTAAAATGCCCATAATTTTCAAACTGCATGGGATAGATTTTTTTTCACATTTTTCTCGTGATGGTTATGATCAATCCTGTCACCCCGTTTCGGCTTGACGTTGAGTTTTGGGACACCCTGTATATTGACTCTTCATCGTCGATATGAACCTTTTTTGTGGTTTTATTTAATTTTTAATGCAAAACAAGCCGATTTTTTTTTTAATTATATTTGCAAGAATAAGCAGATTTTATGACACCCAATAATATAGCCACTAGAAAATCAAAAAATTCTGTATTTAAGGTAGTTTTTGAATCATGGGTTTCCAACATGGGGGCGTCCCTAATCATGTCCTGGACCCATGGTAACCGTTTGTGCGTCGATGTCTCTTACACCCAGTATAATTAGGAGACGCCAACATCGTGCACACCATCGTATAGATATTGTGTTATTGCCTGAAGTGAAGAAAATGACTAAATGAACAGTGATTTTCATATGAAAATGAATATATGACATTTTGTATCTAAGTTTGACCCTGAAATAGTAATACCAGTGACAATGAGTGCGGTGCTGGTTGTACTGAGGAATGTGATGATGAAGTGGGAATTCTTACCGGTGTTTTGGCTGCAGATTATGTTGGTATGTTGATTGTCTATTATTTATTTATTTTTTAATTTAAACTGGCTCTCGGGCCGCGACTTCGTCTGCGCGTATTTCGAACTTTTCTTTTGTGAATGTTTACACTAGGTCGTCCTCTTTATGGGATGCTTTTGGGAAAATCTAAATAAATATCCAACAAATATTTGAGATTCCTAGAACTTGTAGTAATAAATTTTCATACAAACTATATATCAACTCCAAAAACCATCCCTTAGAGGTCGAATTCCGCTAAATCTCATCTTAATGAGCACCTATGTCGTAAAAAGATCCCCATCCCCAATGCAAAATTTGAGACTTCTAGCACTTATAGTTTCTGAGATTTCGTGATAAGATAGATAGATAGAAACAGGCTCGCTTATGCCAATTATCTCACATAGTCACATGATGGTCGACGATAGTCGATGATAGTCGTGGTAGTCGATGATGTGGTCGACAGTGAAGCACGCTTGACTAGATGTAACATATTCCCTCGTCACTTAAACAACTCCAGGAACTCCACTCCTTAGCTGTAGTAGTATTGGCATTGTATACGTAAGGGCTTTTTTTTACGTGATAAAATAATGAAATGAGTCCTCCCATCCAGGGCAGTACGGGAGGGACTGTCAGACTTGTACTGACTGACTAAAATCCTCGGTGTCCTTCAATAGCCCTTTACGTTCCGGGCCCCGGCTACAGCCTCGACCAAGGCCGCCTGCCAAGCCCGAGAGGTCGCCGCCTATCGCCTCAGAAATATATATACCATAAGGACAATAGTAAATACTGCATAAAAAAAAAAAACTATTTAGTCCTACAGTTAGAATATTGAAAAATCATGAACACGTACTTTTCTTCGATAAAACTCTTCCAAATTCGGGAGTGGGGACTTGTGACGTCATAACGCTTGTAAAATTGTGCCGACCAAGTGACGTTTTCTGTTTTTTGAAAGCGTTGTATCACAGCTTCAATTTTGGTTTGCGTAACAAAAGAAAAAAATACGGGTCTAATATTTTTTATAACCTATATTTCGGACAAATACATTTTTTTCAGTAAAATAGCCTATTTAGTACCAGGATCGAAACATTCTCTACGGAATCATGAGACTCCATAGCCCACTAAATAAACCTTCAAAACTTGCTTCCTCCATCAAATCAACAATCAGAAATCGTGGATAACCTTTACCTTGATATTATTATCCTTGACACAGTTGACTCATCCTTAGGCCCTCCTCTCTGTAAACCACAGCCCAGTGCCGGTTTGTTCTGCCGGGGTCGCGGGACTGTCTGATCGTTACCTTAACCGTGACCCTGGAACGTAAAGGACTATTGAACGGCACCGTGGATTTTAGTCCAGTACGAGTTCATACAGTATGGGTTGACTCATTTGATGATTATACCAAAATAATAAAAAAATGCGTGTTGGTAGATATCACATGACTTAAGGTTTTGATTCTAGAGACATATAGGTTTGGATCGCGAGACTGTTTTAAAAATGCACCGTGACACTGGAAAGCATAGGTCGAGGAACAGGGTGGTTATTAATCAGTTATAGTTTGTCAGTCCTTTCCATAAGGAGAATTTTATGATAATACCAAAAAATAACATGTTTGTCGCCAAAAAACATCTGCTTGGGTTTATACCTGCAAGACCAGGATTGAAACCTGATTGCCACAATTTCACGCCGACAATCACAGACCATGGACCGCTGGCACTATGAGCTTGACATTATATCCTTGACACAGTTGACTCATCCGTCATAATGATATTACGTAATCAATGAAATGGGTCAGATCTGTATGTGATACAGACCAAATTACAATAACCTTTGCTTTATTATTTATAAAGTTCATTTTCATAATTTTAAAAGGAGCTCGTGGTTAAGCAATCACAGACCGATCTTCCGGGTTAAGCCGCGCTTGGCGAGGTTGGGCTGTGGATGGGTGATCATCTGTCATAGCGAGTTCCCTCCGTGCCTCGGAAAGCACGTAAAGCAGTTGGTCTCGGCTGTCATTTGTAGATCTTTGACAGTCGTTACTGTTAGTCAGAAGCTCTAACGTCTGACAACCAGTCTTACCATGGGGTATCGTATTACCCCATGGGGGGGTCAGGTATATCCTGACACTGTGCAACAACACCTTGTACAGTCGAAGCTGGTGCTGGCCTCGGTGGACCTGGCTATGTACAGGGTAGCCAGGTCCTATAAAATACCGGGAAATGCCATGTGCCCCGCCTGTGTGACAAGGCTTCCAGAGGGCACCACCAGCCAGTCCGATCTGCCAACGTCCCCGTCGTGCTCCCCGGGCAATGCTACGTCTGTTCACGAGTGTCACACTTTTTCTCACAACCTCGAGGCGTAGTAGCAGACTGGAGAAGGGCAAAAGGCGAGCCTTCGGCGCCATAAAACCGAACTCCCCTGTACAGAAGAGAACACAGTAGCCTTGGGACTTAACCCCTAAAAGAACTGGTGTGGAAGGCAAGGGGAAACCACCACACTAAATTCCCACGAAAGTCGTCATGAAGGTACAAAGTAAGAAAATGAAGTGGCCATGCAATCCGCTTAGCAACCGGCGCCGCTCTGCGTCCGGGGCAGATGGTGTGAAATTGGTTACCGGCCATGATGGTGTAGGAAACCAGGCATCTCATGGAAATGGGACTACTGGAATCTCTCTCCCGATAAAGATGCGGCACGTCCAAAGGATAGGTACGTGGAATGTGCGCGGTCTTCTGCAACCAGGAAAATTGGACATTCTGGAAAATGAGATAGCACGCTGCAAGTTAAATCTGGTTGGTCTAAGCGAAACACATTGGAGAGGCAACGGTCATTTTTATACAGAAATGCACGTTGTCTACTTTTCCGGTAACAATGATAGCAGCCGAAACGGAGTGGCTGTCGTCGTACCTAAAACCATGAATACCTGTGTGATGGGATACGAACCAGTAAGTGACCGAGTGCTTAGAATTAAACTGATGGCAAAGCCGGTTTATTTGAACATCATACAGATATACGCACCAACCAGTACAGCAAGTGACACTGATTTAGAAAAGTTCTACACCGAACTGGAAACAGCCATAGCCAAAATACCAAAAAGGGAACTCCTTATTATTATGGGCGATCTAAACGCAAAAATAGGAGCAAACGCCGATCAGTTTAGTTCATGCGCGGGAAAGTTTGGTTTGGGACAGCGTAATGAGAGAGGAGAACGCCTCATACAATTTGCCGCTGAAAACAACTTAGTGATATCGAACAGTTTCTTCCAAAACCATCCAAGAAGACTTTACACATGGATTTCACCTGATGGTAAATATCGGAACCAAATCGATTACATCATGATTAGTTCCAGATGGAAAACCTCCGTAAAGAACGTCCTTACTTTGCCCGGGGCCGATTGCGGTTCAGATCACCAACTCCTTGTAGCAAAAATACAGCTCAAACTCAAAGCTGCAAGAAGGGTCGAAAAGCAGAGAAGAATTGAGCCTATAGACGAATCTAAGTTCATAAAGGTAATCGAGCAGAATTGGTCTCAATGGAGTGCCATAAATTTCCAATCTGCAACTCCGGATCAACTGTGGAATCAGGCTAGAAAACTTTTCGAAACCGCTGTGATTAGATCCAAGCCCTCGGTTTCAACTCGTAAGCACCAGCATTGGATGAGTGACGAAACCTTTGCCCTTGTGGAAGAAAGAAGAACTTTAAAAGCCTCAGGAGCCAGCATTAAAAGCTTGAATAAAATATCTGCTCATATTCAGGAAGCATGTAGGCGAGATCGCAATAACCACCTTCAAAGTGTGTGTGCCCAAGTCGAAATTCATGCAAATAGACACGAAACACGGGACCTACATCAGAAAATCAGATCTATCACCAAGACTCTCTCATCTAAAACTTGGGCTATAAAGAACCCGCAAGGCGAAATCCTGACTGATATAAGTGAAATATCTGAAGCCTGGAAAGAATACTGTCAGTCACTTTTCAAAGACCCACTCGCACACACATATCACTCGACTGATCCCAAGAACGAAGAACGAGAGCCAAGTATTCTCAAAGATGAAGTTCGAGCCGCTATCAATCACCTTAAAATTAGGAAAGCCGTAGGAAGGGATGCCATACCTATAGAAACCATAAAGGCATCGGGCGAATACGGTGTCGAAATATTCCACGCTTTGTGTAACAAAGTTTGGGAAACAGGAACTTGGCCTCAGGAATGGGCGCACACTGTTTTTGTTCCCTTGCATAAAAAAGGGTCAACAAAGATATGTAGTAACTATCGCCTAATTGCTCTAATTTCGCACGCAAGTAAAATTCTGCTGCATATATTGAACGAAAGGCTGAAGTCGTTTCTATCCAAGGAAATCTCTCCAGAGCAGGCCGGTTTTGTAAAAGGGAAGGGTACTCGCGAACAGATTTTAAGCGTGCGCCAAATCATTGAAAAGTGTAGAGAATTCAACAAGCCGACATACATTTGCTTTGTTGACTTTTCTAAAGCATTTGATTCGGTGAAATGGCCAGTATTGTGGGAAACTCTTCTAGCCATGGGGACACCTAAACATCTGGTCCACCTGCTCAGAAGATTGTATGAAGAGGGAATGGCTTCAGTAAGAGCAGATGATGTATTTTCCAGCCATTTCCACCCCAGCGCAGGAGTTCGACAGGGCTGCATAATTTCACCCCTGCTGTTTAACATTTACACCGAACTTATTATGAGAATAGTACTGGAAGACTGGTCTGATGGGATTACGATCGGAGGCTATAAAATATCAAATTTGCGATACGCCGATGATACCACCCTCTTTGCAACAACGGTCGACAACATGAGTATTCTTCTTCGCAAAATGGAGCAAACCTGCCATGATTTCGGCCTGAAAATTAATCGCAGCAAGACGAAGATGATGATTGTCGATCGTGCAAATAACAACTCGCCAGAAGTGACTAATATCGCGAGTTGCGACGTTGTTCCGACCTATATCTACCTTGGTGCACTCATTTCTAACAACGGTGGGTGCGCAGATGAAATCAAGCGACGAATGACTATCACGAGGTCAGCCATGGACAGGCTCGGTAAGATATGGAGAAACAGAAACATCACAAAAGCCACAAAAGTACGACTCGTCAGGGCATTAGTTTTTCCCATATTTCTCTACGGAGCGGAGACATGGACACTTAGGGAAAGTGAGAAAAAGAAGATAGACGCTTTGGAAATGTGGTGCTGGAGGAGAATGCTTGGCATATCATGGAACCAATTCCGAACAAATGTTTCAATACTAAGCGAACTCGGCGTCAAACAGCGTCTATCTTCCATCGTTCAGAGTCGTATCCTCACTTACTTCGGACATGTTTCTCGGCGAGATGACTCGTCTGTGGAACGCCTTGTGGTGCAGGGCAAGGTGAATGGTGTCAGAGCTCGAGGCAGATCACCAATGCGCTGGACAGACCAGATCAAGGCTGCGTTGAATGGTCCCCTACACGAATGTACCAGGAAGACAGCGGTGCGAGAGGAATGGCGGCGAATTGTGAAGCGAGTCACCACCCCTGATGTGACGACCACGACCACTCTGCCAAGAGTGTAGCGACTGAGAAGATCGTATTACCCAGTTACTGGGTTGTGGAGGTCCGACAGGCAGTCGCTCCATGTAAAATACTGATATCCAGCTGCATCTGATTTTACAGGAAGCCGATCCCAATTTAGTTGGGGTTGGGAAAAGGCTAGGCAGATGATGATTTAAAAAGTTTGGAATCTTTCTTCATAATGCGCACAGCAAAAGGGTGCTAAAGAAACAGGTTGACGGTACAGACAAGCACGTACGGATCGGTGCAGGTAAAACCTGTATAAATATATCAGAACTTCCAATGTCGACACCGTTGGCGCAGTGGCAGGAGCGATCGACTGCTGCCAATCGTGTCGCGGGTTCGATCCCCGCACTGTTGTAGATTGTTTGTGGAACGGGCAAAAAACAGTTCCTGTTTTTTCGGTATTGGGATAGATGTTAGATGTTGCTACTTTGAAATACCTGTTTCTTTAACTGTTTCGATAAATACGCCTCACTTCTACCGGGTATAGAGCCCGGGATCACTCACTGCTGGGTATAGGCCTCCCCCTTTTTATGCCATATCTCTCGGTTCTGTGCGTCTCTTATCCATCTATTCCCCGCGATCTTGACGATATCGTCAACCCAACGGGCTTTTGGGCGGCCCCGGTTTCTATGGACGAACCTTGACCACCATTCGGTCAAAACCTTACTCCAGCTGCCATCTCTGCGTCTAACCAGATGCCTTGCCCGACTCCACTTGACGCGTATCGCCCTATCCCCGACGTCATAGACTTTCATAGATTAAATGTTTATAAACGCACCCACGATGCAGGCGAAATTCCTCATGTGGAAAAATGCAGTAAAAAGATCATTCTGTTATTGCTTTTTATATTTGTCGGCCATGACCCAGTTGTGGCCGATATTTACGACTTTACCCCATAAACTTCCCGCCAATCTGTCTGCACCCCTCTCAAACTTAGCTAGCCTCTTGAATGCAAACAGCATACCAGTAATATAGTATAATCGGATTTATTTTCGACAATAGACTAAGAATAGCGATAGAGAAGATACAGAATAATTATTTATAGTCCAAGTTCTATCAGTATCACCATGTTTATTAGATATCAGCTGTTCCGGTTTCATCGCCGCTGTTCGGCACCTGTTGGTTGAAGTGTTATGTTTCATAGCCTATAGCCTTCCTCGATAAGTTGACTATGCAACACAAAAAGATTTATTCAATTCGAACCAGTAATTTCTGAGACTAGCGCGTTCAACCAAACAAACTAACTTTTCAGATTTTTTAATATTTGTGCAGAAGTTTGTTATTTGTTTTAAGTTTCGCTTTGATACGTCAAAAATAACTTATTTAAAAATAATAAGTAATATGAGTTGTTGGAAATTAAATACCTACTGACTCAATCAATCGGGGTTTGATTTCCGACTAAAAGGCGAGACATCCGAAACTAACACAAGTTTGATTAACTTTTGAGGATTAGAAGTGATTTTGAGGTATTACTTTTTTTTTATCGTGGTAAAATCATCAAATGAGTCCTCCCACCCAGGGCAGGGCGGGAGGGGGACTGTCAGATTCGTACTGACTAAAATCCACAGTGTCCTTCACTAGCCCTTTACGTACCGGGGTTACGGTAATTCGTAAGTACCGCGACCCCGGCAGGCTTGCGACCCCGGATAAAATTTAAAAGAGACATATTTTCTCCACTCCTTATGCGTATGCAAACTTTTTGATGGAATCTAATCACCTTTGATTTCAACATAAAGTGTTATGCGACGATAATACTCCGTTCACGACTTTTGTCTAAACGGTGATCGATGTTGTAACATCACTAATTAGTATTATAGTGAGCATCTACACCACTATTGATTGTCTATGAAATATATCTGTAGTCGTTGGATCCGGTCGCACTCGTCACTGCTCTGTACTGTACGCATCTGTGTAATAACTGTGTCTGCCTGAAATTAAACTTTGTCCATCAAGCAAGTATCTTTTATTCACCACCAACATAACAATCGAGACGATGGGCGAATAAGAGACTCGTTACTATATAGTACTCCAATTCTTCTCTGGCGGCACATCATGGCGTGTTTCAAACATTTGATGTTACCGCTCGCTGCCCCGCGCTAAGTCACCACTTACAACGGCAAGGTCGTGAACGGCTATACAGTAACTGCGAATCTATATCATTCGCAACATAGGTTATCACAGATCATTCGTTACGTAGTGCCGATTGTGAAATTTGGCATCGACTTTTGGCTTCCACCCCTCGTACGGCGCCTCAGCAGTCTCTGCCGAACTATCGTAGCGAAAGTCACACAATCTAGTATCAAATGCAACGTTAATATTTGTGAAAATGCAATTTCCCGCCGGTATAACCTAAACGCCATTTTTCCCGCGCATTCCGCTGTCAAAACTGACAGCGACCGACTCCTCGTGTTCAAAGACAATGAAGTGTTGATTTTTTTTTTCTATATGTGACCTCTTTCAGGGCTATGCCCTTTGAAAATTGAAAGTTTTGCAATGAATGTTTAAAGACGATTTTTTGCAGTGCGTGAGAACTTTTTGTAAGATCGAAGACCGACGTTTGAGATGTAAACTTTTTGTGCATAGACAATTATTGTGCCGTCCAAAGTTTGTGGTCAATAGATAAACTTAAAAAATAAACTTTTTTTTCTAAACAACATATCTGCAACTGGACTTTTACTCAACAAAAATTTAAATAAACATTTTATTTTGTAGTAATATAAAATTGTAGTAAAACATTTTTAGTTGTTAAACTTTTATTTTAAACTCTTAAGTGGTGTTTTAGCGAAGTTTCCATCTTTAAAATTCTTAGTATTGACAAAGAAATCCCTAATTGGATACTTTGTACTTTTTTCTTCTAACCTTTCTTGATCTATTCTAAAAAATTCAAATTTGAAAACCTCCCTTTCTGATACTATCTTACAACCATCCCACCACTTTCTAATTTCGAATTTAAAATACAAATCGCGCTTCCAAAAAAATAAAAACTTAAAAAATCTAAAACCCCGTCCAAGGAGTTTGTAATTTCGTCGTCAAGTACTCTATGCTAACTTACTACGAGGCCCTGGTGATTCTAGCATGCTTGACAACGGGTCTAATCGCACTTGGCCATGAGGTAAGTTGTAGTTACTGTTCTCTATGGTACATGGACTTGACATACGAATACATACGCAACCTTCGTGACATTCCTGTCCATAGATTTGGCTGTATAACTTATTCCCGAAGTAAAGGAATCGAAGAATTTGATGAAATCTAACAAGGAAAAATAGTCTTTATACAACCAGTTCTAAGTGATAAATATCTCTGAAGATAATAATTAGTGATTATAATTGAAAGAAATACGTATAATAAGAAACCAAGTTAGAGAACGATCAGTATCAAAATACCCAATGCCTCGTTCACATTATTCCAGTAGGTTGCTTGCAACCGCGTCACTGGAATGCATTTGATACAGTCCAGTAACTTTTCTTCTTTTTTATTCCTGTATAGTTTAAATTATTTCAGTAATTACAATTCTGAAATAGGTACTTGAAACGTGTGTACCGATTTTTTTCAAATATGTCTGTTATTGTTAAATGCAATGGTAGGTACGCTGTATTTTATTTTTTTCCGAAATTACTGAATTTTATCGAAACTTCACAGTTCACAAACACTTAGCGGGATTCATTAATCTAAAAATAAATAGAAATAAATTCTCAAACAGATTTCTAAAAAAAAATTTGCTTATTTTTTTTGGCAACTTTGACCCAAGAGATAACTAAGCCAATATCATCTTTAATCCCGAGCGTTGCGTATGTGTCTTTATGTCAGCTGTCATCCAACTACTGACACCAACTCCTAAACAACCCAAGGTGTGGATGTCGACGGTGCTTCGAACCGCGGCCTCGCAGCGTCGCGCCGCAACCGTCGCGTGCGCACCCTCGTCCCTCGCAGCCGCGCCTGCCGCTAGTCGGGGGGCGCACCTATGGGGTCAATACATACCAGGTGGCTAACTTATATTTAATAGTTACTAGACTAGAAATTGCCCCCTAGCCAAGTAGCTTAGGCTTTAATCGATTTTCAACTTTATACTTAAGCGCATAAAGTTGAAAATCTATTAAGGACTGAAGAGCGTTACCGGAACAAACTAAAACGCTAAGTAATCTTCAATAGATTTCCAACTTAACATACTACAGTATAAAGTTGAAAATCCATTTTAGCTTACTGAGCGTTTGTGTTTATCGCGTGTAATTTGGCTGGGGGGGGGGCACCCCAGTTTTAGAAGAATTGTAGTCGATAAAGCGTATACTGACAATTATTTCTGTATACAATGTGTTATATTTCGGTACTTTTTAAAGGGCCACGTGGTAGCTTGCTCAATTCTCGCAATAAAATTGTTGAGTGGGTCGGATCCCACCCACTACTGAATGGTAGCCATTTTCTTTCATTAGAAAGTTAGTATTTCATTAGTTATGTTAAAAGAAATCATTTCGTTGACATTTTTAAATTGGATTATCGTTATTACGTTTTTGAATTTTATTTATACTAAGATGATAGATTGTGTATCAGTACTAATGCACAAGAAGAGGTGGTAATGCTAAGCTCAGATGGCCTACCACGACGTCTTAAAGCGAGAGTAGTTCCGCTGTGGGAACGAGATGGCGCTAGACGACTTGTATAGCTCTGTCTCTTTCCCACAGTGGAACTACTCTCATAATTTGACTGTACCTTTGTAGTAGTTTTTTTTTTAAATAAATCTTGTGGTACGTCTATTTTATACTCCGTCTCATGACCTATCTCCAATGACTTTCTTCCTAAGACCGGCCTCAGACGCGCCAAGTGGATAACGCTCGCATGTCGCGGCGGGTGGTGTACAACGGTCGCGAGCACAGCCGCTACGCGGTTCGGCTCGCGGCGGTGACGTTTGCGCGAATGGTACGCTCGCTGCGCTCGGGAGTCAGGGCCGGGTAGACGCAGCGTGATTTGCGTGGGTCAATGGAAAATGGATTCCTTGCAACCTTTACACTAGAACCATAGTAACGGTAAATGCCGTCGATTATCGCGTTTATAACGACTGTCGAAATTTATATACATACATAAAGACTGTCGAAATTATGCAGGATTAAGCCCTGTGAACAAGTGCTTGTATTAGCTTCTATAATTGAATCTGGGTGAAATTTTATCAACGCTCAAAGTGAAAATATCCAGTACAAATTGTGTTTGACAACATCATTTTCTAATCAATATAAATTGGTGACAAATTCGGATTGGTTCTGCACGTCGCGAAATTTCGTCTCGGACACTTTTGCGAATTGATCGTTATGTGGCTAAGTTCTTAGAAACAAAGTGAAATTCTGTCTATCATTATAGACAAGTCATAATATAGGACTAATCATAGAAATAGAGAATGAACTGCATGAAAATGACCACACACTAGAAAGAGAGAAAGCTATTCGGCAGCACATATTTATCTCTTTCCCGTAAGCTAAGACCGGCGCGATAGTTTGTCTCTCTCACACTATTCGCTTGACACGGAAATGAAAGGCTCGACTCGATCTATACTCTATGTCTATGAGACTGACATAAGCCACCAAAAATCCAAATGTCAATCCAGTTTCTCTATAATCTAATTCAGATTCACTATCATTGGATTAATACCGACGAAGATGCTCAGAAACTTATCGTAACATAATTTTGGTGACTAACTTTGAGCTGCGCAAATTACGCTGGGTTTTACTCGCCGCCTATCTCTTGTCGCAGCGATTTTCGGTTACATTTAAAAAAGTTTAAGGGTGTTTATGACTAAAATATGTTTTGTATGCGTCTTATTTTATTACTAACATGATTGTTCTGGTGGTAGAAAAAATATAGTTTTAATTGCAACTAGAAGGTATATTATATCCGTTTTACGAGTATATTTTACACAGACACAAAAATCCAGTTTGTCGATGTATTCATCTATTTATGTCTTACAGCATTGTATTTCATCTTTAGCGGATTTTGACAGTCTCAAATATTTTTATTTAATCATATCAGTCGTAAGACGTCCAATACTGAACATAGTCTCCTCTGTTAATTTTTAATAGGACTGGTTGGAAGTGGCTTGCATCCAGCGCAATCCTGATCTTCATCGATCGTCTGTCCATCTGTCTTTAGGTGGCGACGATCTTGAGATTAATTTATAATTACTGACTTCAAATTCGATACATTGTCTATTATACCTCTAGGATTTATTAATAGGAATCATTTTGTCTAAAGAGGCAGCAATTTGGTTTTCATAGTCGAATTGTTCTAAAATGTCGTTTTATATTGTCATCTTATTTGAGAAAGACACTGTTAACATATTTCGGTAAGTACTCCAAAGAATGTCGGGTGAGTTACCTACTTTGCGTTCAAAATAAGAATAGAACGACCTTAAACTGACTCGTGCGAGCTTCACTTCGATGTGTCACTGCGTTCTGACGTAAGTTTGACAGATCAAATGTCAGCTGTCAAAGTGACAATTCACAAGTCACTACTGTCAAAAATGACAGTTCTGGTTTTTATTTTTGTTTTGAATGCCTTTACCATAGATTGCACTGCTTTTGTGTTTTCCTTTTTTAGTTTTTTGTTTAGCATGCATGTTTAATCACTTACCCCCCTTTTTGAGCTTTCCGATGCCTTCCGTTCCACTCCCCGATATTTGTTTTAAATTTCCGTTGAGTTTTATTATTGTTAACTTGCGTTTTTTTTTCGTATATCTAGTGGAACGCATGTGCATCATAGTGTGGTTTTAAAAGTCGTCCGATTTTTTGTCGCAATATTTTTTAACTATAGTTACAATATATTTAAGCCCACGTAGATCGAGCGAGCATTGGATTATGAACTCTGGGCTCAGCGTCAAAAGTTTAAAATCCAACAGAACGCTATTTTTTTACAGTTTTTATTTATGCACGGCTGGGCTAAATCATCCGTGCAGACGTAGGTTTAATGCTTTATTATGGAGATATCACAATCAACGCACGGAACAGCGCTGCACAAATTAAAAAAAAATGATCGAATTTATCGTGCACTGAATTTTCAACTCTGGGCACTGAGGTAGTGAATTGAAAATTCAGTGTAGGATCAAAAGAAATCACTGCTTAAAGCCGCGTTGCTTGATCATTAGTTTAACTGTTTGTTAAATACTACACGTTTTAATCATTTGTTAATAATGTATAGGATTTTACAAACAAATATTTTAAATTGATGAAACAACTATTAATTGAATCCTATATATTTTTTAACAAATGGTTAATAAATGTATAGGAGTTAACAAAAAGGTTAATTAATTATCAAATAACTGGCTCTGGCAGCACAAAAAATTTAAAAAAAAAATCGAAATCGTGCGTTCGAAGTGTGATCCTCTTTAAATATTTTTTTATTAAAATAATGCGACAAAAAATGTTAGCGGTGTGGTAAAGTTTGGACAAACAATATAGTGTAACGCTCGTCTGATTGGCAGGAGTTGGCCGGCGGTAAGAGCGGGCCCAGCGGGCTCCGGCGGAGCAGCGAGCGGTCCGAGTCGGTCTCCGAGGGCCGGAGCGAGAAGCAGTCCAGTCATAGCAGTGGTGAGTTACAGCATACATTATACAGGTTCAATATTTCAACCAGACGAATGGCTATTATGGTGGTAAAATCATTAAATGAGTCCTCCCGCTTAGGATGGGATGGGATGGAAGGGACTGTCGGAATCGTACTGACTTAAATCCACGGTGTCTTTCAATAGCCCTTTACGTTTACACGACCTCGGCAGGCTTTGGCCCTCTAAGGGGAATCCTCGTCGGATCGCTGAAGGCGCGCGTGGAACACGACGTGTCGTCGTCCCGAGCATGTCATGATTAGGCGGCGGTTCACCCATTACTCGCCGTCCGCATGCCCGTGTTTACGGTAGCTGGAAAACACTTCGCGACGTCTGATGCCGTAGACATCAGCTTTGATACTTATTCCAGTATTTTTCACTATTCCTCAAAGTTTCGGATTTGGCCGTCCACGTTGTTGAAAAATTAACCCTGTACATTTTACATACGGCAGACGTGGCCACAATATTATAAAAGAACAACGTCTTAAGACCGTAATAGGACAAAAAGCAATCATATGACAAGAAAGAATTGCGGGAGGTCAAAAATAAAATCATCATCATCATCCACAGCCCGTCTTCACCCACTGCTGGGTATAGGCCTCTCTTTGCTTGTGCCAAGCTCCACGGTCTCGCGCCAGCCTCATCCTGGACACTCCCGCAATGGCAACAATGTCGTCTGCCCATCTCGCCGCCGGACGGCCAAAATCACACCCAATTATTTATTTTTAAATTAAACGGGTTGCCCCAAACTAGGAATGTCTTCCTGTATCGTGGGTGCGTTTACAAACATAGAAACTCACATACACAAACACCCTGAACCGGAACAACTACTTGTAGATCATACAAATATTTGTTCCGCGCGTGAATCGAATCCGCGACACGCTGCGCAGCAGATCAATCGCTCGGCCACTACCGTGCCATCAATTTATAATTTATCTCCTTCGAGGCCCCACAAAGTCTTCTGGTTTTTTTCGACCTTCGGGCAGATCGCACTATTTAGATTAACACCCAACCATTGCAGGCCTGAACGGACTCCGAAACATCGGCAACACGTGCTTCATGAACAGCGTGCTGCAGTGCCTGTCCAACACCAAGCCGCTGTTGGAGTACCTCACGGACGACAAGTACGCCGACGACCTCAACACCACGCTGTCTTGTATGAAGGGGGCGCTCATGAAAGGTAACTTTACTGCCGGTAAAATAGAGTTGAACGTTTGGGTACAAAAGAGTTGGTAATTTTGGTTAAAGTTGATAATTTGGGGTTTTTTTTTTTATCGTGGTAAAATCATCAAATGAGTCCTCCCACCAAGAGCAGGGCGGGAGGGACTGTCAGACTTGTACTGACTAAAATCCACGGTGTCCTTCACTAGCCCTTTACGTACCGGGGTCACGGTAATGGGTAAGTCCCGCGACCCCGGCAGGCGATAATTTGGGGGTAAAGTAAAGTTAGTCACATGGGTAAAGTATGGTTGGTAATTTAGATAAAACATAACTGGAGTGTTGGGTAATAAAGTTGTGTAATATTGGGTGATTTGGGTAATAAAATTCGTATTTCAGCGATATACAGTAACTAATTTGGTGAATTGGGAGAAAATGGTTTAAAAAACTGAATCAAATGGGACTTGTGCGGATGCTAAAGGATTTTTGTATAAGAGTGTTATAATTTGGGATAAAATACGATTGGTGATTTGTGATAAACCATGGTTGGATAAAGAGAAAAAAATCAAAATCAATACTACGACAGATCGACGGTAGAATGGCCTAAAATTGTAGGGCGATGAGTTCAACCTAAGCTTAAAAAATATTCCGTCAATTGGCTATTTGAAAGTAGCTATAAAATACAAATATAATTAGTCCGTCATTTAGAATTTAAAAAAATAACGGACATGTATTTTTTCTTTTGTAAAATTAATGAATATTCACTAAAATACAACGCATCAAATCTCGAGAGTGGGGGCTTGTGACGTCTAAAATTCAACAAAAATTGTACTAAATTGTGACGTTTTGCCAATTTTGAAAGCGTCGTATCTTCGTTAATTTTGGTTCACGAAACAAAAGAAAAAATACGTGTCAAATATTTTTTGATAATCTAAGTGACGGACTAATTAGATTTTTTCAGCCAAATAGCCAATTTTAATGAAATCCTTTTCCTTTGTTCCAGCCTTCGGCATAGTAATAAAGGAGCTGTGGCTCCGCGGCGAGAAGGACGCCGTGGTGAACACGACGGCGCTCAAGTCACAGGTGCAGCGGTTCGCGCCACGGTTCATGGGATACAGTCAGCAGGACGCACAGGTAACACATCGGCTTAGTACGCGCACTGCTGAAGTGCGCGAACAAATGTGACGCACACTGTTTTGTGAAGCGCTCTTAAGGTTCTTCCTGATGGTAAGCAATGATGTGGTCGACGGTGAAGCACGCTTGACTAGAAGTGACATATTATTCACTATTGACTTGAAGATCTACTGAAGTATAAGTATTTATTGCTATTTTGCTAACAGTATGTTGTTGTCGGCAGGAGTTCCTCCGCTACCTGCTGGAAGGTCTGCACGAGGACGTGAACCGCGTCACCACCAAGCCCAAGCCCATACTCACCGAGATCGACGACAACCTCAGGTACAATTACAAAAATAAAGAAAAAATATTTAGAACCAGTGTTTATTAGGTTTTTCAACAGTATCTTTAATGTTGGATTAGCATGTGTAGTTCGAGAATGCCAGGTTTTTAAATTAAAATTTGACAACTGTCACATATGTCAAAATTGACAGCGAGGTGACGTTGTTGTAAATAATTTTGTTTGTTCGTTCCCAGCGACGCTGCGAAGGCCTCCGAGGCGTGGAACCGCTACCAGCGCATGGAGGACAGTCTGGTGGGCGACATCTTCGTGGGTCAGCTCAAGTCCACGCTGCGCTGCACGCACTGCAACCACGACAGCGTCACCTTCGACCCCTTCTGGGACCTCAGGTATCACCCTCACTGGTAGTGGTAGACCTCACCAGAGACATAACATGCCTGCCGGGGTCGCGGGACTCACGAATTACCGTGACCCCGGTACGTAAAGGGCTATTGAAGGACGCCGTGGGTTTTAGTCAGTACGAGTCTGACGGTCCCTCCCGCTCTGGGTTCCTCGCGCTAAAGTGTAAAACGACACCGAATTACTAAGACCTGTCTGTCTGTCACCAAGCTAAATTTTTTAAGTATATATACATAGCGGGAAATATGCCCATTTTTGCCCGACTAGACGTGATAAAATCCATACGTATCCATTATTTTTCAAAACTCTAAATGACGGACTAATTAGATATGCAATTTATTGACACAATGTCTACGCCTTTTATATGTGAGTTTTAATTCTTACGTAAATGTTGTGCACGTCTATTATTGACACTAACACTAGAATAAGACCTCAAAATGTAAAATAACCTTGTTTGTGTTCGTGTTATTGATGTGTCTTAAATAAATAAATAAATATAAAAATAAATAAATATGCCTATTGTCAATTTTATTATGTTTAGATAAAGATATTTATATTAACATTACTTTTCATCCGCAGTCTGCCGATCCCGTCCCGCACAGGCAACCTGAAGCTACAACAGTGTCTCTCTCACTTCACACGCGAGGAGGAGATGGACGGCGACGAGAAACCGGTGAGGAGCTGAGTTTGAATAACATTCTATTATGTAACGAATACCATACGCGTGGTCAGTGGTGATCCAGTGGTATCTTTATTGACGAACCATTGTCTAAACAAGTAAATCCACCATATGTAATCACAATGGGCAACTCGCTGTCCGACCATGGACCATACCCGGGTCGACGGCGCGTTGTGTTCCACGCGCGCCTCAAAGAGTGTCAGCAGAGTGACGGGGACTGTAGATGGCCAAAGCCAGCCGGGGTCGCGAGACTAACGAATTACCGTGACCCCGGTATGTAAAGGGCTATTGAAGGACACCGTGCACCAATAACGGCGTCCACAGGCCAAGTCAGTCGGCCTACTATGCACTCACCAACCCGCAATGGACAAGCGTGGTGAGTTAAACGTCCAAACCCCTTCCACTACTTTTCTATGGATAGAAACACAAGACAAAGGCCCCAAGTGCCCGGCGGCTTTAGTGGAAACTCTGATGACAGTAGGCGTTTAACCGCTAGTGCCAGGGGTGCGAAGAATCCCCGGGCGGGATCATCTCACTGTCAAACGACCCAGGCTAGAAATACGGACGTGAAGCTTAACATCATAACATACAATGTTCGCACCCTGCGAACAGAAGAGAGATATTCGAAAGTTTAAATTCACAGCATATCCACAAAACTTATATCAGCCTTTTGAAGCATATTTACAAAAACAGTACAGCCGCCATAAAAATAGAAACCGCTGGTCCGTCTTTCCGAATCAATAAAGGCGTCAAACAAGGAGATCCACTATCGCCTAAACTCTTCACATCCGTCCTAGAAGAGGTATTTAAATCGCTTGGAGCTAGCTGGAGCGAGAAGGGCATTGTTGTCGGAGAGAGAAGACTAACGAACCTTCGCTTCGCCGATGACATAGTCTTGTTCTCCGCTTCTGCTTCGGAGCTCGGGCAGATGCTTGAACAGCTAAACGCTGCAAGCCGCGAGGTCGGACTGGAAATGAACATGTCAAAGACCAAACTTATGACCAACAGCACAAAACGCCATCTTTACGTCGAGGGTGTTAGGGTGGAGTACGTCCATGAATACGTATATTTGGGCCAAATAGTCTCATTCCAGGCGAGACAAGATAAGGAAATTCTACGTCGGACTGAAAATGCCTGGAAGAGCTTTTGGTCCATGAAAGACCTGATGAAAGGAGAACTTCCTTTATCGCTAAAGCGGAAACTCATGGACGTTTGCATCCTCCCCATCCTCACGTACGGTGCACAAACTTGGTCTTTGACAAATCTTCAGAAGTCCACACTCGCGGTTTGCCAGCGACGCATGGAACGCAGCATTTTGGGAGTCAAACTTTCAGACCGCATAAGAAACACAATACTGCGTTCCTTGACGCAAATTGCCGATGTGGGAGAAAAAGCTGCCAAGCTGAAATGGGATTGGGCAGGCCACGTATGTCGAATGCCAAACAATCGCTGGGCAAAACATACCTCCGATTGGGTGCCAAAAGGGAGACCTCGACGTCGTGGCAGGCCCAAACGAAGATGGCGAGATGATTTGGACCGTTTCATGAAGGACTGGACCATGGTCGCAGAAAGCCGTGAGAAGTGGAAAGAGTGGAGGGAGGCCTTTGCCCAGCAGTGGGACACTATGGGCTGATATAATAATAATATAATAAATATTCACCATGTAATCACAATAAAATGTACCATGTTTTTATCAATTTTGGGTGAAAATAACACAAACAATACAGTGAACACAATTATTTGACGCTCTTTGTTAGTTACTTCAATTCCCTTTATTTATTTTTTTAGTCATTATATACATTTTAAAATATTTTTACAAAAAAGCAATAAAAAACATTTGAAAATATAAAAAAAAGTGGCCCACTAGCATCGGGAACAGAGTCCGGGCTATAATATATAGGTATAATTATACCTTATTATCCTGGGCTTAAAATGGGATACTTTTTATCCGTAGTACGTAGAAAAAAATAATATTTTTCAGTTTTATTCATAGACGTTGTTCTGTAGAACCGCGAACACACGTTGCATTACCCGCAGTGGATTCAGCGCCGTAATATTTATAAGATGTCATTGTCAGAGTTACTCAAAATTGGGAAATAAACCATCCACGCGAAGACCGACATCCGCGCGGACGGAGTCGCGGGCGGAAGCTACTGTTGAATAAAATAGAAAAAAAAAACGACGGGTTGCACTCTGGGAGTGCCGGCAGAAGTGAAAACTTGAATAGTAATTGTTGGAAATATCTTGTGAACAGATTTTAGTAAAACTCGCAAAAATGGTTGACTTTTTATTTCAATAATTTTCCAATGTGACGTACATCTTTTATAAACAATGTTACCTAGCAACGAATGTATCCAGCATACAAACTTCTTTAAAAGTAATAAAGTCACACGAACATTCACGCAAGCGCCCTGCGCCGTCCTACGCTTTTTCGGTCAGGGTCACGTGTCCTGACGCGAGTTTAAGATTTTATACCCATTACAGAAAAGTGCTCAACGCCGCTAAAGAAGTTTTCACTTCAAAAATATATGGAGTACAAGCAGAGATACAATAAAAAAGTTACTATGTGAAACTTTGACACAGCTACGACAATATTAGACCATGGTTTATAGCAAAACCACGATTTATACAACATTATTTTTTGTTTATGCGAAACCCGATACACCTGTCTAGTATTTTTGTGTAAAGAATCTATGTACAAAATTTTAAAACCGTATCATAAAAAATCACAAGGTTATAAGTTTGTATATTACCTGGTTGTCCGTTCAAAAACATGCTCATTTCGCGGTACACCCGCGAAAACCGCGTCTCCTGTGTTATACACTCGTTATAATAGCTTGGCAATAGGTACCTAACCATTCGGTGATTGTATTGTAATTAACTGGTAATAAAATTTAATAAAAATATTTTTGAAAAAAAATATAACATGGTATAAAAATTATTGGAATCGAATCAGTTACTGATTCTGAACAAACTATATTCAGGTTTCGCATATACTAAAAATAATGTTGTATATCACACAGAAATAGGAGCCCCGTAAGGCGGGGCTCCCTCGGACGGGCTAGCATAACGATCCATTAGAAAATTTGATAGAAATAAAATATAATGTAAAATACACCTATTCATCTGAAAGTTAAATTAATTTTGTTTCTGTGAAAGCGCAGCGTATCATTACATGAAATTGTAGAAAGAATACCATTTAACGTGGATATTCTATAACATTATTGTAAATTATATATTCATTATGCTTATTGTTCCAGACGTGTTCGAAGTGCGGCGTCCGTAGAAAGTGCCTCAAATGGTTTACCGTCCAGAAGTTCCCGCAGGTGCTGGTGCTACATCTCAAGAGGTAACATTACTCTCTTATTTATAGGTATCGCATTTTTATAGGTTTTATGGGGTCTTTTAACAAAATTCAAAAAAAAGAAAGAAAAATTTAAAAAATTAAAGCTTTTTTTCAAGTAGGCCAGTTACAGGCACTTTTGAATTGTCAAAAGACATAAAATAAAAACAGTTCAGTTATGGTGCTATAGATGTGCCGAGTCACAAGACATAATAACTGTGAAAGTACCGTAGGTGCCCATTACAATGTGTAGATGTCTATGGAGAAGAACGCGCAAGAAACTACATGGACACTGTTTTTCAATCACCAGAATGAGTACCTTTGTTACATCATTCATCTTGAGAAAGTACATTATGAGAGAACGATGTAGCAAGTAAAGTGTCCATAAGTAAATATATAAAAAGAAAGACATTCTCAATGCCCCGAGTTCTCGATAACGCCTTCAGCCGTATTATGACGTCTTAAAACCAGGCTTGTTCCAGTGAGTGAAAGAGACGGAGTTATACAAGTCGTCTAGCGCCACCTCGTTCACTCACTGGAACAAGCCTGGTTTTAAGACGTCATAATACGGCCTCTGGACCGATTTAGAAAATTCTTCTTTTCTTTAAAAGGGTATACTTCACAGATAGTTCCGTGGTGATAAGGTCAGGATATGATGACGGGATCTTGGAGAAATCGTGGGAACTCTTCAATAAATTACATCAAATCATCGGCGATTACTGCTATCGCATGTCTGTGCGTTGTTTACACAATCACACAACATATTATCACGCCTGTACCCATTTTTATTTTTTATTGATTTTGCCGTGGTAAAATCATCAAATAAGTCCTCCCCCCCAGGGCAGGGCGGCAGGGACTGTCAGACTCGTGCTGAGTAAAATCCAAGGTGTCCTTCAATAAACCTTTACGTTTTAGGGTCACGGTAATTCGATAAGTCCCGCGACCCCGGCAGGCTTTGGTCCTCTAAAAATACTTTAAAAAATCGACTTCGGAAGGGATTTCCGGCCATGCGGTCTTGCGGCCGACGAGTATTGGGTAGCTCGCCGTCTGATCAAGGACCAGGCCTCTGTGGACTTGAACCAGTAATAAGTATATAAGTGGTTTTTTTTTTTAATTATCACATTTTTGTATTTCCGTTCCAGATTCTCCCCGACGGAACGTTTCCGGGGCAAGCTGAACGTGCTGGTGGAGTTCCCTCTGACCAACCTGGACATGTCTCCGTACGCCGCCACACGCGGCACTCCCGCCGTATACAACCTGTACGCCGTCAGCAACCATTCAGGTAACCTTATGGAGTTCAGGTGGTCTAAAAGCGAGAGTAGTTCCACTGTGGGAAAGAGACAGCTATACAAGTTGTCTAGCGCTATCTCGTTCTCTCACGGGAACTTTCACCTTACGGGAGCTGTAAGACGTCATGGTGACCACCAGTTCTTACTAACCAACCTGGACATGTTCCCGTAGAGCCTATGGAGGCTCCGTCAGTTTGCTGCATGAGACCCGCTGTCGACCCGGACATGGTCCTTATTCGGACGGCGAGTTACCCATTACTCGCCCGAGCTTACGGTGGTCGGAAATCGCCTCGTGACGTTCGTTACCAGCTGGGTCGTGAGGTGAACGCTGTTCTCTCCCTCACGCATTTCGCCTCCTCCTTCGCTAGCATGGCTGCTTCGGGGTCGCGGGACTTATGAATTACCGTGACCCCGGAACGTAAAGGGCTATTGAAGGACACCGTGGATTTTAGTCAGTACGAATCTGACAGTCCCTCCCGCTCTGCCCTGGGTGAGAGGACTCATTTGATGATTTTATTTCATTTTTTTATTTAATTTATTCAGGGACAATAAACAGCTACAATATGTGTTGAAGCAGAGAGAAGATAATACATAATATTAACAATATTGCAGCTCACTACATTATCCACATATTAACAAAAATAAATATGATAATGAGTGCCACTAGATAGGTAATAAGTAATTACATCATATTAATAAATTAAAAAATTACATCAAGCAATTAATTAGAATTATAATTGATTCATTGCTTGGCAATTAAATAACAATAGTGAACAACAGATTAGAATTATTATAACACGTTAAAAAAAACATGGCTGCTTGGCAGAAGGAGGTGACTGCTTCCCACTGGGCGCGAGAGGTCTACGAACCATTTACCAGCAAGTCCTTGGACCGAATCTAAAAAAAAATAGATTTAAAAAAAGTTGATCTCTGTTTCAGGTACGACGTACTCGGGTCACTACACGGCGTATTGCAAACATCCATACACAGGCGACTGGCACGAGTATAATGACTCCAGGTATGTCATCATCATGTCAGCCCGAGATCACCCACTGCTGGGTATAGGCCTCCCCCTTTTATGCCATATCTCTCGGTTCTGTGCGTCTCTTATCCATCATGTATTGTGTCTGTTATGCATCATTTATTTATTTTAAATACCAAAAAAGGCAGTTACAAAACTTGGGTGAATTCGAAGAAATTTTATATTGACTGCTTTAAAGTAAAATTTTTATCTTTGTCTGACTGTCTCATCAGGTAACCGTGACCCTGGAACGTAAAGGGCTTTTGAAGGAACAACGTGGATTTTAGTCAGTACGTGTTTGATAGTTCCTTCCGCTCTGCCCTGAGTGGAAGGACTCATTTTATAATTTTACACCGATAAAAAAAAAAAAAAACAAAAAATAATTTTACATCCTGCAGACAGAAACAGCAGGGTTTTTTTTTTGTGTTACAAACATTCTTCAGATTTGATAATTTTTTTGAGACATCGTAATCTGCATATTATGTTTTCTAAATGGCTACTAGTTGCTCCCCACAGTTTTACTCACTGCTCGGCTCCTATTGATCCTAGCGTGATATTATATAGCCTATAGTATTACCCGATAGCCATACTATTCAACTAAAACATATTTTTTCAACGAACTAATTGTCTTTGTCAAACAGACAACCGTGACGAATGCGAAGCGTGACGTTTTTATTTGAAATGTATGGAATTGTTTGAATCCGGTCACATAGAAAAGCGAAAGCGAACGGAAGCGAGACGTCAGTCTGATAGTTCTTCGGACTGAGGTCTCGCTTCGGTTCGGAAACGCTTCGGCTTAATTGTTCCTGAGATTAGCGCGTTCACCCAAACTAACACTTCAGTCTTAGATTATAGAACGTCCAGATTCCTAGTAGGCCACTGAAAATTGAAGCCAAAAACACAGATGAAAAATTCCTACGTAAAACAAGTGAACATCTCCAAGGAAAAGATTTAAATGTGTGCGTGGCGCTCACTCACACATTTATAAAAAAGTACCTTCACTAAAAAAGTTACTTTTAGCTTCGAACACGGATTCTGGACATTTTATAATGTAATCTTCAGCTTTATATATAATATATGTACCTTGCCACGCTTCGCTGTGGCACAAAAAAAACAGTTTTTTCGCGGTCGCGGATATGTGACTGATGCAAAAAAAGATAAAAGCAATCCTTGATGCGGATTATATATCATGCTAAAATTTCAGCTGAATCGGTGCAGAACTTTTTGAGTTTTTGAAGCGTACACAAACCAACATAACATTTTTATAAATATAGATATATATAACGAGTGGTATAGATAAACGGTGCAATACAATTAAATCAATAATTCTCTTTCAGAGTAACACCGATCAGCAGTCGCAACGTGGTATCATCAGAAGCGTACGTCTTATTCTACGAGCTGCAGAAACATACGTAGCACGCGCCGCGAGCGGGCACGCGGGGCCAGCGGCACACCACACGTGACCCCGGAGCGGCCAGCCGGCGCGCGTGACCCGCCAGCGACCTGCAGCACAGCGGACAAGGGACCCACGTGCGGCCACGGGACGTGGGTGGTGAGGTGGGGACGTTGGCGTATTGGTGTGGTGGAACTTCGATTAGGACTCACGTATTCGTTTTTAGATCAGTATTTGAAATTTAATGAAAAGTATAGGTCTTTAGCCCAAAATTCGAGCGCATAACAGATTCTTTTCAAAGTTATAGTGAACAGTCTTCTTCTGGTAAACTCACTCCATCGTAGACTTTGTCTTAATCACCTCTGACATAGACTAGAGTCAAAAACAAACAAACATACATTAAATAAAAAAACGGGTATTAACCTAGTCATCCAGTTTCAAGATCCACAAAAATATGGACTTGATTAAAACGAAAATCGTTTGTTTAGCTTTTTATACAATTTATTTAAAAAAATTGTCGTTAAAAACGATGAAATTTAGTACAAAATTTAATATTTCGTTCGGTAATGTATATAAAAAAAATGCAGAAGTAATCTTTTGTTTACGTCTAAAGTACTGAACCGATCATCCTGAAACGGGTATGCAACTTATTGGCATCAATTTTATTTTTCTTTCGCCAGTAATGAAATGGTCATTAGCAGACCGCAGCCTAAGAACTTCGTAAAAAATAATAAAAAAAATCTAAACCGTAACCAATCAGAGATATAACGGATTTTATTTTGTTCTAATCGGGAGTAAATCACTCCTGATTAGAACAAAATTAAAACCGCCATATCTCTGGTTGGTAACGGTTTAGGAACTTATTTTTTTTTTCTATGGACTTCTTAGGTAGTAGTCTAATTGTGGCCAAAATTTAATCACTGGCGAAAAGAAAAAAAAAATTGATGCCAAGGTCCATACTAAAAGTTGCATGGGCATTTGCATATACGTTGTCAGATGTACAGAGACAAACATAGAGTACCCTTCATCCCGTAAAGAAGTACTTTTCCCGAAAAAAAACAACGATAACGTTCAAATGATAAAAGATGGCGCCACGTGCACAACCTAATCGATTTTTCTATTTGTAAACAAACGCGACCAAAACCGCGTTCAAACGCTAGTTTTAATATAAATTGACCAAAAATCTACTAAAAAGTAATTTTGAAGGATTTTTAGGGCTCCGTAACTAAAAGGTAAAACGGGGCCCTGTTACTAAGACTAAGGGAGCATACCCATGACGCGATTCATGCGATTAGCAATTTCTGCTAACCAAAAATGAAAATCGTCCTTGCTACTACGATATAATGATGCAATTCGATTGACTTGACGTCGTCATGACGAGCGTGTTTTGTTTTTCATCTAGAGAACCGCACGTTTTATGTCATATGTCGTAGTGGTAAGGATGGTTTTCATTTGTAGTTGGAATCGCGTCGTAATGAAGCTCCCCAAGCTGTTCATCATCTGATGAAAGGCGATAGTAAGACAGTTAAAATGTTCACAGATGATGTAATTCTGGTCGCGGGACTTACCCATTACCGTGACCCCGGTACGTAAAGGGCTAGTGAAGGACACCGTGGATTTTAGTCAGTACAAGTCTGACAGTCCCTCCCGCCCTGCCCTGGGTGGGAGGACTCATTTGATGATTTTACCACGCAAAAAAAAAAAGATGATGTAATGCTGTTGCCGCTATAACAATAAATACTAAGAAACATAATAAAATACATATTAAAGAGCCCCCATACAATAAATTTTTTTTTTATTTTTACAGAACTTTTCATGCTTGCAACTTTTTTTTTTTTTTGTCAAATCCTGGTTCTACCACACCGGTGTTGCCCGCTACGTCTAAAGGTCGCTTTTGACTGCATCTACATACATTAAAATTGTACAAGTATAGGTGAAGTAAGAAGATTATGAGCAATTTGTACAAGATAGCAATATTAATACGGTATTTATAAATTATTACAAGGCCGGTTTAACCGGTATGGACAGGTCACGGACATGTAATGGCTGCGTGTCGCGTGTTCGATTCCCTCACGGAACAAATATTTGTATGATCTACAAGTAGTTGTTCCGTGTCTGGGTGTTTGTGATTTTAAATGTTTGTAAACGCATCCACGATACAGGAGAAATTCCTAGAGTGGAGCAACATTTTTTTTTAAGATTTTTTTTATTGTATTATTAATTCAGGTGGTTTTTGGAGTCCATGTCCGTATTAGTTATACCCTTCTACCATGGGGTCTTACAGCGAGAGTAGTTCCACTGTGGGAAAGAGACAGAGCTATACAAGTCGTCTAGCACCATCTCGTTCCCACAGGCCACCAGTACAGACTTTTTGCGGACATTCAGACAATGAAAGACACTGCAATCATATTCTAATGTCCGCTACCTGTCCGTAACGGTTTGATCGAGCCGTAAGTAGATAATGATTGTAGTGATACAAAATTTTCGTAGTGGCAATACAGAATGTAGGTGTTGCCAGATTAGATGGCAATAGCTGTTTATTGGCCCAGTAAGAATTATGTGTGAGACAATGGACTAATTGCAAAGAGACTCGACCAACACCTTGAGAGGCTCTCATTGTGCAGCTGGCTCAAGGGCTTGATGCAGAAAGCAGTTCTCTTGGACACGTCGCGCATTGTGAGGAGGTTCCTTTCTCTAGAGCCCTAACCACCGGCACCTTGGATCCTGTTCCCAATGCTAGTGGGCCACAATTTTTTTTAGTTTTCTCAATGTTTTTTTTTTATTTTATTTTTTTGTAAAAATGCAAACAGATAGGAAAAAAATGAATAAATGAAAAAATTTGTGAGACAACGTTCAAAGGGCAATTTTCTTTAAAGATCGCGGGGCTGTCTTAAAAGGACATTGTGGCCCTGGAACGCAATAGCAAAAAAAGATTTTTTCAATTAGAACCAGTATTTCCTGGGATTAGCTCGGTCAACCAAACAAACAAACTCTTCAATATTAGTAAATACATTTTACGTTCGGGTATTTAAAAAAAAAAGGTCATTGTCCGCGATTGCCACCTAATCTGACACCCATTAAAGTATAAATAAATAAGTTTTGTACAAAAAAACATGTGGCTTTTATATCGATAGTGATTCAATAGACAATAGTTTTGGTTTTTTCACACAATTTTTATACATTTGTATCACTACATGTACTTAGAAAAAAATAGCGAAAGTACATAAAATGTATTTATTTTTACACTAAACAAATTGCAGGTAGACAAACAAAATTAGCATTTATACATTGTTGGAACACGTCTTCTTACTTCCTTTTTTTATTTTAGCGCCATCTAGTAGACAGAAGTTTAACTAAATAAGTATTTTTATATAAACGTAGTTTAAGGTAGACGCGGACAGTTTTTCTCTACAGCGCCCTTTTCATACCAAATGTATAGAAGCGTCGCGACGCAAAACATACAGAAGAGTCGGGTCGCAGGCACAACGTTCATAAGTTGACGCCTGTCCGCGACAAGTCCTCGTCTTACGTCTCTTCTGTCTGGCCTGCGCTTAATACGTCTGAGTTAAGAATAGATAGGTCAGTGAACAGTTATCAGTCACTTGAAAATGACGTTTCGCATACTTTGTGGAAATTATTTTCAATAATATCTATATATTTGTCACTATATCTTGTTAATGTAGTTATGATTGTGACGTCACAATATGATACCATTACAGATTCGATCATAACGTAGACTCATAGTATAATGAATGTCATATTTAATTGAAACTAAATTCTCGTTCAATTTATTAAAGTAACATCTGTTTATGTTTATGAAAAAAACGAAAATGCTAAGATATTCAATAGAGCATTCAATAGAGCTTAGCATTTTCTTTTCGAGCACAGCACATATTCTTTTGTCAACTAGATGGCGCTACAATAAATTATGGTGATGAATTTGGTCGCTAGATGGCGTTGTTATAAAATCTGTTGTTTTTAAAAAAAACTTGGACAATGCAATATTATTTGATTGTTAGTATATCTTGACAATGAAGAATTAATAGAAAGGGATACTAAAATAGGGAAATTGTTTGAGAGAGAAAAGGACAGATATATTTTTTGCCCTTGACTGAGAAGCATCGTTTTTGATGGAAATATCAGTTTTTAACTGGGCAACTAATAAATCCAAATTTGTCTCGAAATTACTCTAAAAAAATGGTGAAGGAAAACATCGTGAGGAAACCGCCATGTCCTAGATCTAAAAGTTCGAAGACATGTGACATCTACCAACCCACTTTGGTGGATTATGGCCCGCTCCCACTCACACCCTGTCACAGAGACATCTTTGTCCCAGCAGTGGGAATAGATGATATTGCATATAGGATCGCCACTTTTTATATTACATGAGACATAGGGTCAGTTCACACCGAGAGACGACGCTGACATTTCAATAGAGCGATACGAAACTATTTATTTTCTACACGAAAAAATACACATTTTCTGTAGCGTCGCGTCGGGTCTCATGGTGTACTGACCCTTAGACATAGTTTGCGAAATGTGTGTATAATATAACTTTGCTCACTCTTTGGGTATTACAGGAGTGATTATGTTTGTCAAGATATACTAATCAATCAAAATATAAGTTATGGAACAGATTTGATTAGATAGCTAAAAGATACGTTTAATTTTAATATTTAAATAATAATAATTGTATTAATTTATTACTTTTTATAAGTGATGTGTCGTGATTTTGTCAGAAAAGTTACTCTTTTCGGAAATTTACTACAATTTTTGTAAGATAATAAATTAACTTGGCGAAAATAGGTTTTTTAACGATACCTATTACGGTCAAAGAAGATAAAAGGTTTTTTTTTCTTGTATACATCGTTTTAAAATGCATACTTGAAGTATTTAAGATACCATCGATATTTTTAAGATTCAATTCTTGTAAGCAAATTAATTTTATTTTCAAAAAAAGGGTGAACTAGGCAAAAAAACGACACAACACTTACATCGTTGCCATTTTTCACAGCCCTCCCCTCATAATTTATTTACTAAAAAGAATACTTTAATTATTGTTTCTATAATTGTTTTTTTTCTAATTTTTATAGATAGCGCTTTTCGAAGGTAATGTGTGGTTGTAAGATAGATATTATTATGCATTTTTTATTATTGTCAGTTATATTACGGTTATTTCAAATGCTCGGTTGCCCGTTTACGGTTTTCAGTTAACGTCGTCGGTTAAATCTACCATGTAGTAGCTACATTTTCATTTTAATATAAAAATGTAAGTTATTTCTTAGGCTTGGCATTCAAATTAGTCAATTATATTGGATTTTTTTATTCAATAATTTATTCATTTAACTTAAAAACGGGCAGCCAAGCAAAATACAAGTTCCTCACACATCACCTGTTTAAAAAAATCATGTTACATGGAATGGAATTTTGTTTAATTTTTATTAAAATACGTGCGTCTCACTCGAAGGCTTGCGGCGACTGACCGTTCCGCCGCGGATGATCCGCGTCCGCGAGTAATCCGTCGTCTTTATATTATTATGGTATTTACGTTACTAAGTGCTTTAGTAATAACATTTTACCATTAAAATGATAATTATGGTACAAAAAATAATGTAAAATCATGTTATTAAGGTCGGTATTTGAATGCGATGGGGCGAGAGTTTTGACCGTTGTGTTATTTTGTGAATTTATGATATTATATTTCTTTTATTAGCTGTTTTGTCAATTACTGGAAAAATATTGGTGTAATTTAGACCTTTCTACATCTAATCATCATTTTTTTCACACAATAGTATGATAAAAATTACACCATTTATAAATAAATATTATATCATAAATATAAAACATAACATTTCAGTCGAAACTTCAATATGTCGGGTTAGAATAGTGTGTTCAAAATATAAAAATAAATATATATATTATATGAATTGTTAATGCTTGTCTCGATATACGGAACCGCTGGCAACTTAGCTTAAAAATAAATAAACGTGTTTTGTAATTTGATAAGGATCCCTGAAAAGTATTGTTGCATACGTATTCATTGATTTTTGTAGAAAATTTATTTTGAAACTTATTATTGTTGGAATCTAAATGTTCTAAACCCAATTAAATGGCAATAATATGTCAGTTGTTATATTAATTTATTATCCTCTCGAGATATTAATAAAAAAATAAAAGTATTATTTTAATTTTTAACTATTTTTATTATTGTATTAAAAAACGTTTGTATAAAAATAAAAATATAATAACAAATTTGTCACCCGCCCATTTTATAGTTAGTGCAAAGAAATTATAAATAAACTCAAAACTTGATATTGTAGAGCTTGTTAGTTGTTGACGATTGTCGGAGCTGGATTGGTGCCGTGGAAAATTGAATTAAATATCGGAGATTATAATACATTAATCAAATTATTTACTGTAGGATATAATCAATATTTTGTCCATCTTATTTATTTACCTTAATTTCTCTAGTCAATTATTTATTTTCAATTAATTCTGTCAAATATTTTATATATTATTCCATATTTTTCTGTTTAAAACAATTTTAAGTAGTGAAACTGTAGTAGTGATTGTTGAAACTATAGTATTATTAAATTTAGATTTCTTATACATAGAAAATACACCTAAATTTTTGAGTAGATTATTTATTTCCTATGTTGTGCCTGAATATTGATGGCAATAGGCTCGATCCTTATTAGCATCATCATATCAGCCGTAGGACGTCCACATAGGCTTCCCCACAGATATAGATATTCCTAGATAACGCAAGAGCAACTACTTCGCGTGCCAAAAATCCGTGCTAGCTTACGACCAAAAATCGTAAGTGGCCATTTTCGCGCTCGTCCAAATCGGTCTATCGTTAGTTGGACGTCAATTTTTAATATTTAAGCACCGTAAGCGGGGGCACATGTCAATCGATTTGATTTTCCCAACACTAAATAGTTGTTGTGGCGTCATAACAGATAGCCAAAAAATGGCACGCTTGGTTTTTATACAGATCGTGATGCTTGCGTTATCTAGGTATATCTATATCTGTGGGCTTCCCACATAGATTTACAATAGAACCGGTTGGAAGCGGCTTGCATCCAGCACTTATTTCTTTGGAATTAAAACGACTTTACAAATAATGTTACCTCAGAATTTTAGAATTTTCTCCAATTTTTTTGAATACGTATGCTATAATAAGGGATGTATCGTTTATCTATTTTTACAAAAAGTTTCTAATCTAGTTGTATAATGGCCATAGGTAATAAAGCTTTGACGTCGCGCTTACATCCGCCCTTAGTGAAACTAGTGTACAAATATAGCTAATTATAGCCCTATGTCGGCATTCGGCCTCGGTGACCGAAAGCCGAATTCAAACAATGCCGAAATCAGATGAATAGTGAACGTGAATTGAATCAAAAATGAACGTTCACTTGAGTGTTCTTTTTACCTGAGTACTCGAAAAATCGATCATTCACTCAACTAGGCTATTCACTCGAGTATATGATTCACTCGAATAGGTTAGTGAGGCATCTGTTATCGCTTGAACCGAATTCGGCTTCAGAAACTCGATGTAAACGCGACTTTCGGCGTGGTTGTTTTCTTTTTTCTATATTTTTATCATTGTTATATTGTTTGTAACTTGAAAAGTTCGCGGGAATCTTAATTTTAACCAAAGATTTGCTAAATCGTAGTGTTTCTGTATTAATGATAAATAAAAAATAATTTATTGTAATAATTATTTATAAATTGTAAAATCGTCGGCGCTCGTCGACTATTTATGTAAAAATACGTAACAGATTACTATTATATAAATATATATTTAAATGAGTAAATTATTATTTGTTGGTGTTTTATTTTTTAACATCTTTGGTTCCCTATAATACTGATATGCCTGTCTGACCTCCACAACCCAGAGAACAGCAAACGTTGCATAGCACCTTAGGCATGGTAATGTTTAAAATATAGAAATAACGGATATCGTGTCATATTCTTGCAAAAAAATCAGTCGAATTGTGTAGAAATAACGATTACATAACATGTCTATTCTTTGCAGAATAGACATAGAATAGGTCGTGCTACGGTTGCTGGACGATCGTTCCTTTGTGAGACTGGTTGTCAGACTATTTGGCCATTGATCTATTTGCCAACGACTACATAGGAAAAGGCCAGCTTAAGGCAGTAGAAGACACCGTGTGGTTTTAGTCAGTCGAGTCTGACATGCCCCTCCGTCTTCCCCAAGCGTAGGAAGTCCATGAGGATTTTCAACACGTAAAATAAATAAAAAAAGGCAGTTGGTTATGATCGCATCCAGAGAAAGGAGGTTTATTTTCCCCGACAATGCCGCTTCTCTGCCCAGGGCGGGTAGACTCATTGGATGATTTAAAAAAAATACAAAGGATGATCCTACCTCGGGCTTTCGGACGACGAGCAATGGGTAGCTCGCCGTCTGATCAAGCCCAAGTGAGACCAACGGTTCCTCGCCTGTCGGGGTAGCAGAACTGTCTTAAAATGACACCACAGCCTTGGCACGACTAAAAATACAGATTTGATTTATTGACAAAAGCATGCAATATGCGCACCTTTAATTTTGTAGCATAAAACAAATCTCGCCGAGCTGTTCCGGCATCGTGTGGCAATAG
Source organism: Agrotis puta (assembly GCA_943136025.2). NCBI lineage: Eukaryota > Metazoa > Arthropoda > Insecta > Lepidoptera > Noctuidae > Agrotis > Agrotis puta. The sequence goes on along the minus strand of OW964195.2, from coordinate 297,292 downwards.
CATTGATTACTTATAATAAAGGCTCACCACCAAAAACTATAAAGCAGCTGGTGAAAATCATAGACTTTACACGATGGACTGCGCCAACTGGGCAGATAAAATTGGCTCCACTAAAAAGATGGTAATGGTCTTCTATAAGGATGGTCAATTTCTATGGTGAAAATTAAAAAGGTGAGATAAGTCCACGTGAGTAGCTTTCCGTCCGATCAGGACCTATGCACCACACGCGCCTTAAACAAAGTGCTGTCTGAAAGCTGAAAGGGGGGGGGGCTCAGAGGACCAAGCCTGCCCGGGTCGTGGGACTGTCTAAAGAGGTAACCGTGACCCTGGAACGTTAAGATTAATTGAAAGAACTGACGGAGTCTGACAGTTTCTTCCGGACAGTACTCATTTGATGATTTTACCACCAAAAAAGTAAAGAGGTACACCTCTGCCTTAGCTAACTGGGATAATTAGACATATTTTTACCGATTAGAAATTATACGAAACAACAAAAAATATTTTGCTAGTTTTTATAAGTAACTAAACTGAATTCCGGTTATGATTTAAAAATGGAACTGCAGGAAAGAGTAAATAAAATCATGTAATATTTGATTAATTTTAAAAGATAAAAACACAAGTAGAAATTTAAAAAATAAAGTTGAAATTTATTTTTTTATTTAGACGATTAAATATTATTTAATCGTCTTCATTTGCCTTTAACAAATTAATAATATTAAACAATCGTTAAGTTGAATAAATTGCAAAAGTTCAATATGGCCGAAGAGGTCCAAACAAGAAAATGACATCCGTAAACAGTGATTAAAAAAAAATCATGGGGCACGAATTTGTGTGAAAACATTCATCGAAAAATCGTATCAGACAAGTTATTATAGTGTACTATTTATTACTTTTAGTGCTAAGTGAAGTAAACTACTTACTGTTGTTGACATCAAAAGTTTTCGTTAAAGTTGTGTTCAAATCTCAATCCGTCAAAATTATTTTGTGTTAGTGCACAGAATTTAATAGCTAATGATGGATAATAATACTTAAATAAAGTTAATGATAGCGTATAATAAGCCAAAACTCATTAACTCTTATGAGTTAATGAGTAAATTTGGCTTATTATACGCTTTATTTGCTTGTGTTTGTTTTATTTTATTCGTGATTGTAGTTCAGTTCGAATTGGTACTTGTTGGGTACTTGGGTATCCATTATTCTTATTTTGGCTACATCCGATTTGCATGCTGCTTTTTTTTCCTATAAACAGGCAAAAGGAAACGATGATCTACGTATGTATTTTACTGTAAGTAAAATAAATTGCAATTTTTGTAAAAACTGTATTTTATCACGAAGTACTGAACAAGGCAGTTCAACATAAATATCAGCCCACAGAGATTGCACCGAGGCATCAGTACTCAAAACAAAGTAAGTTTTCTTTTTGGTGTTGTCTTTTTTGTGTTATTTCTTGATTTTTAACAAGTTTAACGTGGAATTAGTATTCATAAAACTACAAAAATATTTTTACGACACGTCTTCGAATTTCCCGCTCGCTACTCAAATGACAGTTACTTCAAAATGTTGCCACTCTCCAAAAATAACCAAACCAGCTGATCACTGATCATACATTTTTATGACCTATAAATATTAATGTTATTTCAAATATTGTGAAATACTATGTATAAAATGCACAAATAATTTTTTTAGATCATTTTAATTTACGACAGTGTCGAATACAACAGAAGGGAAACAACCTATCAAAATGTTTGAGCCGAGTCAGATGCACACAAATTGCAAATGGCGTCCGTCTGACGGATGATTGCTCGCGTCAAAATGCAATCGCGATGTTACAAAAACGTGTAAAAACCTATAATTTATCGTTAAAACATCTACAATTAACCTAACAAACGGTAAGTAGTAAGATAAATCAATGTTTTTGCTGTTACGTAACGCATTTTGGTATTGTTAAACGCTGGTTCAGTCCATCGACTATCTCTTTCGTTTGTTATGATTCGTTCCTCATGATTATTTACAATCGCCGACGTATATGCATCTCTTTCGGTACCACAGTTTTCTTGCAATGGGTTTTTCATTTTTAAGTGTCGGAGCGAGACCACGCAGTGCGGGGCCCGACGGAAAAATATGAACAAAATTTTGTGCTCTTAAAAATTATTGATTTTCCATCGTTAAAAATAAGGAGGCGAAGTTGCTAATTGCATACGTGATGTGAAGCGTTCGGGCTCACAAATGTGAGTATTGAAGTTATTTTCGCTGTTTTCCCTTCTAGGAAGGTTGTGAAAAGTCACATTTTTTCAGTAAAAATGATCAACGACCATATTGTGTAGTCGGAATTGCGCTCCGTGCGTCGCGTCCGCTGAGTTTGTTTAAATATTGATTTTTTTTTATTTGCATGTGTGTGTCGGGAATGTTTATAACTTTAGTTGGGGCCTGCTATATGGTACTATTTTGGGAACAGCCAAATGTTCGCTTTGTACACGGAGAGCACCATTGTAGCTCTTGCTTCAAGACCGTACGGAAACATTAGTGTGGAAAATATTGTGTAAAAATCCCGATATTTCGGTAAGTGAAAAAAGTGCCTTGTGATTTCGCGCTCAGTTTTTTTTTATCGGTCATAACTCTGGCTAATGTTTGCGTAAAATGTCGATAAGATATATTAAATAACATAGGTTTTGAGGCCTATTTTTCCTATGAAAATGTACGGGAAAACGTTCTTATCAGAATGTCTGAATATTGGATCAGTGACACTGCTAAAAGACGTGAATCATAGAAAACAAGTGTTTGGATCTAAGTAATCTATGATTTTTGTTTTTCTTTCCTTTTTTTCGGGCCAAGGCAAGTGTATACGTCCTATGAACATAGATAAGTGAAGAATTTGATCATTTCCTGTATAAATCTTATCATTTTTCAGTGTAAATAAATACCGCTTTTGAACTGTATTTCTGAAAACGAGGAAAAATATGAGAATAATTGATAACAGTATGTTTCAGTGAAATTAGTACATGTATGTTACCTTACAGGTTTTCTGTCGATACCTAGTTGCTTACGTACCTACATCGTGTTTAGACATAGCATTTCCTCAAAGCAGACTGTCTGGAATGTTTCAAATTCCTGCTGTGTTTTTTCTACTTTTTTTTTCTTTAATGGTTCTTGCTCTGGTCGAAATCACTAGGCATGAAGTTTTCCCATTCTTCTCGAAATTAAACAACGTTTGCGAATAAAAATTGGCGTTCAAAAGATGCCTAATCAGTTATCTAAGATTCTTTTCTCCGTGAGACGATAGAACTTTTTGGGGTCATTGAGCTCCCAAAAATAGGGTCGATGTAGACACGACGAGTGATGTATGCGAGCCGTCTGTCGGGACTCAAAGCATGAGTGTTTTTTTAAGACCCTTCCGGGTTCTAAATTCTTAAATATTATTATGCTTGGGTTAAAATATGTCATTTTTTCCGCTTATAAATTAATGATGACCACAAATTGACTTTTAATAAATGCTTTATTTAAAGCTCTGTTGCCTGTAATAAACATCATTTACATTTTAGATAACTCTTGGACCCTCTAGGTGGCCATTAATAGTAACGTCAGTAGCTTTACTATTAGATCCTCAAATTCTGAATAGCCTATTTTACTCAAAAAAAAAAAAAATAAGTCTGACAGATAGATATAAAAAAAAATTGACCCGTATTTTTTCTTTTGCTACATAAACCAAAATTGACGAAGATACATCGTTTCAAAAATTCCCAAAACTTCACTCGGTCGGTACAATTTTACAAGCGTTATAACGCCACAAGCCCCAACTCCCAAATTTGGAAGCGTTTTATCTTTGTCAATATTCACTGATTAGAAAAAAAAAATACATGCTCATTATTTTTCAATATTCTAACTGATGAACTAAACAGATTCTCAATTTGTTTATGCAGTAAAATACCTTATTAGCAAGTACAATACGCTGATAGGATATGGAAATGTTATCTACGTTAAAACCTATTTCAAAGTATTAGTTAAAATAACGATGAATTATATTGTTATTTTTATAAATACTTGTCAGAATCCAATAGGACTTTTTTAAATGGAACGAAATTAAACGTGATGTTTTAAGTTCTAAGTGTCCAAAAAGGTATTTGCCAGGGTGGTGGAAATGTCTTAGAGGTCAAGTGCACTCGAGGATGCAAAGTGCTATTGAAAGGAACACGGTGGGTTTTAGTGAGTACGAGTCTGACAGTCCCTTCCACCCCATCCAGAGTAGGAGGAGTCATTTGATGATTTCACTATCCCGAAAAAGTCATCTTCGACAAATTCGGACTATTCCTTATGCCCCAAACGAAACTACACTCGCTAGCAAAAGTATGGAATCGCTTTCGCCGTTTTTGCAAGTTCAACTTTATAACTAGTTAAGAATAATAAAAAAGTACCATTTTAAAGGTTTAACTGTTAACTTTAAATTGATACTAAATTCATTTAAATCACGCCATTATTTAAGGAGCTATCCCGTAAATCCCCCCATCAATTCCAAGTGTAAGCTACCTAGCTGTTTTTGGACCAATTTCCAATCTATTTAGGTCATCCTAGACGTCCCAAAAACCAATATCTTATCATTCTAAAAACAAGATATGGTGAGAAAGAATTATTGTGAGATGACCAGAAATAGATACGTATGGAAGAAGAAGATATGCTGTGACGATCCCTAGTCAACAGGACATGCTGATGACACTAAAGACAGTATAGAATCTTAGGTTGTAATCAAAGGCTTTATTTAAAATGTTATCGTTTGGTAATTTTTTACCGAAACGCGAGTAAAGCTTGCTGTCATTTGTAGACCACAGTCGTGGCAAGTGGCAAAAAAAAATTTTTTTGCGTTGTATTACGAGTATCATCGAATGCGTGGAGCAGAAGGGACTGTCAAACTCGTACTGACTAAAATTCACGATGTTCCTTCAATAGCTTTTTAAGTTCCAAGATCACGCACGGTTACCTGTTTAAATAGTTCAATAGACCCCGGGGTCCAAAAGTCTGTGTCGTATTACCCAGTACTTATACGGTTGTGGAGGTCAGATGGGCAGTCGCTCCATGTAACATACTGATATTCAGCTGCATCCAGTTAGACTGGAAGTAGACCACAACATAGTTGGGAAAAGGTTAGGCTGATGATGATTATGAACGCGTCAAAATAATCCATCAATGTTCCGATATTATATTAATCTAATTAGAGTTTATTATTTTCCTCAATTTGTGAGTGGTTTTCGATATTGGTATCCCGAGAGTGTTATTACCGCCAGATATTTTAATAATGGATCATAGGTACTACCAGATACTCCAAAATCGATTCCTTTTTATGTCTCAAAACACACGGATACACTTATTTTTTTGCGCCTCCACGTGATGTTTCTAAATAGGGGAAGGGTCTTATTAGATGCTTATTGGAAAAAAGTCGTAAGTCCCAATATATGGGCAGAATACATATCTTTGGAATTTAAAACGTAAAATTCCGAAATTTCGGCACTGTTGAAGCGTTACTATAGTTCTTGGAAAGTTCGAAATTATTAAAATTAAAGTATTTTATTTCAAAGAAATTCACGGGGCCACTTTTAGGACGTCAACAAACAGGTGCTCGGTTCGGGTTGGTCGTGTCCATGGAGAAGAACCGGCACGAAATTCCATGGTTACATATTTGTTTTCTTTTACTGTAAATGTAAAGGGTTGCCTAAATATCGGAAAGTCGAAACAAAATAAGCTTTTCCCGTGGCTTTGCTAACCCTCCACTCCCTTCAAGTTTAATGTTATAATATGTAGCCTAAAATCATCTTTAGCGACCCATCTATTTGACATCAAAGCGTTCCAAAAAAACAAACTCACTTTCCTGTTTTTTATAATATAGATTATCTATAAAATATCCCCTTTAAGGTCTAACGATAGAGTTAGTGACTATATCAGTTTAAAAATAATACATCTCTGTTTCGCATTTTTTGTTTAATTAATGTTTGTAATGAAAACTTTGTTTAACTGTCTATAACTGTGTCCAAGTGGTGCTACATAGTACCTCCTACGGGTGATTGTTCCCGATCGGGCTGTTAATGTCTGGTAGTTGAAATGTTTTTTTTAAATGCACGTACGATACGGGAAAAAACCCTATAGCGGGGCAACATTTGATTCAATAAAAATTTACATTAAACGGTAATGTATTGGGGTACTTAAAATTTTGACGTCACCCATACAGAAGAAACTCCAAGGGTGCAGCAAAGATTTAATAAGAAAAATAAAATGTCTGTACGAATCGGCACCATTCGCTCGTAAAAGTAGACATCTAGATTTCCAAATCCGCAATGGTAGAGACCGAACGGAGTTTGCCGACCGGTACAAATCGAATAAAAGCCTAATACGTGTGTCAGTTGCTTTGAGTTGACATTGTTTAAAAAAAACCGGAATCAAAATCGAATGCGGTGATCAGATATGTTTCAAACTTTCCTCCTCGAGATGTGCGAAAACAAAACACTGCATAGTTTTGCTCCCAAACAGGAAAAATCCACTCCAGATCTATAGTAGCTAGTAGGTATCTCAAAACGTGACCACGCAGGTGACTGGCTAGAAGGGGAACTAAAAAAGTTTTGTATACTGTTTTGGCTTCTTACACCCGCGTCCTTGTCACTCAAGCGCCCCCACAGGCACACGATCTCTTTGTAAAGGGCAATTTTTAAAGCGATACAGTTTTTTTTGCAGTCTTAAAAAAAATACCGATTTACTAAATCGTCTTTTTGGAATGTGCCCTAGTTTACTACTAAAGAAAACACTTCTAGGTTACAACTTACAGGATTGCATTGGACAGAAACCGGTGGAGGCTGATCTGTAACCCTTACCACGGAGTAGAATTTAGAGGATAATGATTCCTTCACGTGATCAGTCCATCGAGTTGGTGAACAACGTTCCGATCTTTTGCCATCGGTGTTCCCAACCACAATCAGTTTTTCCTAGTTTTCATCGCCCCTGCGTACTATGTTGACGAAATAGTAAAGAATATGTTATTGCCAAATAGTCGACAAGCGGGTTTTTATTCGAAGGTGATGCGTTCGCTTGTCCACGGTATTCTCAACATTCACCTCCAGCACCATAATTCAAATGCATCAATATTTTGTTTGGTCGAACGCGTTCTCGTGAGCCCCCATAAGATAGATAAAGATAGAGATAAAGATATATTTATTTGTAAACTTAATAACATTGAGATAAAAGTATATTATGCTGAGTGGAAGCCTTCTCACAGTCATAACATGCAGTTGCCGACTATTTCTGTTTTGTGCTTGCGATTAATAAATAGATTTATTTTGGCTTGCTAATTATTCTTATCACGTAATTATCACTACATAGTATAAAACAAAGTTGTTTCCCGCTGTCTCTCTGTCTCTATGTATGCTTAGATCTTAAACTTATATTTTTTAATAGATAGAGTGATTCAAGAGGATATGTATATAACATGCATAATATAGTAGAGATTGCACACGTGCGGAGCCGGGGTGGGTCGCTAGCAATAAACATAAACGAAGAACGAATCATTAAAATATTTGCCATTTTAAACCTCGATGGGACCTATAAACGAAGTAGGTACTGCATAGTATATCTAAAGCCGCGACAGTTTAGGTCAAATCGAGAACACAGGAAATGTGTCATATCCCACATACTAATACTGATTAAAAATGCCAAAGAGTACAAGAATGGTCTTTAAAACAATGTGGTCATTGGCACTAATCCAAATAAGCCAGAATAATACTAGGAAAGATAATTTCAAATGGTATTGTAATAAATGCGACCAAAGGAACGATATACTGTTTGAACAGTGATATTTTTTTATTTGCTATGGTTTTATTCATGAGCTCAATCTAGCCCAGAAATAAAGATGGAGCGAGGTCACTCAGAAGGGACTGGAACTCCTGCGCACTGACGAAACATAATAAAAACTATTTAGTGCTGGACTCCGAAAGGATGGTGGTGGCGAGCTAGACGGCCTTGGTGAGGTCTACCACCTCCAGTGAGATCGCTCATCCGCTAGTTATGTTATGACTGCTGAGATGAGTAATAGAGAAGTACTTACCTATGGAAGAAGAGGACATGCTGCGCGGTCCCATAATAATTTGAAATTAAGCCAAAATTGACAATTTGATCATTCGAAAGCTCGACAAGATTATCTTGCAATCGCGGGACACTCCTAAAAGGACACCGTGACGTGTTCGAATGCAGAGGATAACCAGAGGAATAGGGTGGATTTTTAGTCAGTAAGAGTCTGACAGTCCGATCCGCTCGAAATTGTGTCACCCCGAAAAAAAATCCTGGACCTGTGTCACGCCAAAAAATCTATTATCCTGCACCGCCTTTACTGACGATCTCGCGGAGAGTAACTATATCTAGGTTACCGCAATGCTTCATCCTTTATGTGTCCTCTAGGCTTTTTAACAGCACTGAATCTAAAAAAGTATTTAGACCATTTTCGACAAGCTCGACATAATTTGAGCTAAACGAGCCTTTAATATTCAACTAACTGTTGCCAGTGATTTCACCCTCGTTGCTCAGCTTATATTGATCATAGTATGACGTTATATAGCGGCTATATGCTTAGAAACGTATACTGTCCAAAATTAAAAAAAAAAACTGTTCAATTCGAATCAGTAGTTCTTGATAGCTTTATAATATTAGTATAGATTTTGCTATCACACCGTGTCAATCATGCCAACCCGGACCACATGTTAACCCCAAGATCATTACTAAGGACCCTCTAAATCCAAAACAGTCACATTTCTTATTGAAACACATGTTCATCTCACCGTCATTCCTTCTCCCTCTCTCCACATACCTCTGTCCTTGTTACTCTGAGGTCCCGAATCTATTTTGGCTCGTTTTCTTCCGGCTTGCTTCGTCTGCGGTCCACCTACATGCATTTGGCTGGCTTGTATAAACTGCGTTCGTTATTTACATTTCGAGAAGTAAGCAGTCTTAATCAATAGACAATTAGGTCGGTTTTTGATTGATGAATCAATCACTCTTTTTAATTGGTCTACATTCAGGATTCTTTCAAGTCCTTATTTCTTCGAAAAAGTACATGAATGTCATTTTTTTTTTATTGGGACAATCCCACCGCATTATTCCCAAACCACTGCAAGTCTTGAAAGCCAGAATCAACAATAAAGCTCGACGTGTCCCGGAGAATTTGATCCCGCAACAAAATTAATCAGTAACCGTGACCCTGGAACGTAATACCCTGGCTATTGAAGAATCACCGTGGATTTTAGTTAGTACAAGCCTGCCGGGTCACGGTAATTCGTGAGTACCGCGACCCCGGCAGGCAGGTCACTATTCTGACACTCCTTGAGGCGCGCGTGGAGCACAACGCACCGTCGACCCGGGCAACCATCGTCCCACATGGCGATGTTTAAATTGTAGAACAGAAAGAAAGAAAGAAAGAAAATAAGTTTATTTGACACGCCTTAGGCACACAATTATAATTAAAAGTTACGAGACAATGGAAAAGGAAGAACACAAAAGTAGAAATGGTTCTATGCTTGAGTCGTCAAAAGACGTGCCATACTTTTTGCCATGAGAAGGTTTAGTAAGATTATTATTATGAACCCAGACCGCTAGTCCGATTACGGACCTAAAAAACCTTTAGAACTGGAAGACATCCATTTCGCGGAAGAAAACCCAAGATACACATTTTCCGTGACACTAATAATTCACACGCTTAAAACCATTTATAGCTCAAAAACCCAGTAATCTCGTGAAAAAAATAAGGTTTATTAATTATTAACGCATGCGACGCGCATCGTTAAGATGATTTTTGAACAAAGAACGTTACCGAAAAACGTTCAAACGAGGCAATAGAAGATTTCAGCTTGCAAGTGTGAGTTGCGATGGCCTCATTGGTAAGGCGTCTGGAGTACTTATCCAGAAGACGCGGGTTCAAATCCCACTTGCAACTGAGTTTTTCTTCCTCATAAATTATAATAGAGTTTTCCTAAATGCTCTTCAATTCGACAGTGTTGTATCATAATCTTGCACTAGTGACGTGTGGCTGACGTCACACGTTTACAATGAGAGTCTGTGCTATCTGTACTAGTATTTACAGAATTCTATTAACGTTTAGGAACACTAGGTTCTACTCGTGACTTTATTTTTGGGCTTATTACTCACACACACTTTACTTACACTAGCTATTCACTGTGGTTCGCTCTATATTGACTAGCAACTTAGATTATAAAATGTCCAGATTCCGTGTTCGAAACAAAAGGTAAAGTTTTAAGTGAAGCCACGTTTTTATAAATGTGTGAATGAGCGCCACGCACACATTTAAATGTTTTCCTTTGAGAGGTTCATTGGGTTCCTATGTTTTACGTAGGAATCGAACGACGGGGGTAATTTTTCTTCCGTGTTTTTGACTTCAATTCTCAGTGGCCTACTAAGAATATGGAAATTCTATAATCTAAGATTAGCAAACTATAAGGAGGAGGCGGGCCGCGTGAGGGAGAGGACAGCATCCTCCTTCCGACCCAGCCGCAGTGGTAGACGCCCACGGCGTCGGACGTCGCCAGACGTTCTCGGCGCGGGCATGCGGGCGGCGAGTAATGGGCGACTCGCTGGCGACCATGGACTATGCCCGGGTCGACGGCGCGTTGTGCTCCACGCGCGCCTCTCGGAGTGTCAGCATAGTGACGGGGCCTGTTGAGGGCCAAAGCCTGCTGGGGTTGCGGGACTCACAAATTACCGTGACCCCGGTACATAAAGGGCTTTTGAAGGACACCGTGGATTTTAGTCAGTCAAGTCTGACAGTCCCTCCCGCCCTGCCCTGGGTGGGTGGGTGGTGGGACTCATTTGATGATTTTACCACGATAAAAAAAAAGATTAGCAAACTATCCGCTCCAAAGTTAGATTAAAGGCTATTGAAGGAACACCGTCGGTTTTAGTCTATGACTCTGACAGTACCTCCCGGCACAGGCAACGCTAAAACTAAAGTTTGGTATTCTATAAGCTTCTGTCAGTGACACTAGCGCTCACGAACTACTCAATGGACGCTGACTTGACAGTTCTTCAGACATTTTGGTTTTTAAGCCCCGATTTTACATCTATCAAATCGATCGGTCGGTCTCAAGTCTGTCTTGTCGATGAGCTCGTTGTAGAGTCCAGCGTTGCGTTTGTCTCATAAAGAATAGCAAGTCCCTAACAGTTTATTACACACGCGTGCTCGGCGATACGTCAAGCCCGCGTTACTAACATACACAGCGCGCTTGCATGCACACTTCAATGTCATCTCTTGGTTCTCAAAACGCGCGTTTGAAAGACTAATTAAAAACATTGTTACTTAATCCTCGAAAGATAAGGATCTTACGTAGTACTTGTATCTTTGTTCCTACTCTTATAAACGTAAAAGTTTGTGAGAATTTTTAGATGTTTCAGACAAAATTTGGTACTAAGATAGGTAAATCTGGTAATATTTTCTGTTAGAAAACTACGGAATTCCTGAGTATTATAGGGTAAAAAATATATTTATATTATGCATATTACCTGAGCTATCACTTCTTTTGTCTAGCAAGTCGAAAAAAGAAATAGAGCGAGCGTTGGAATACAACGCGAAATTGGAGCCAAAACAGACTAAATCTCGGTTGGGAGCTAGTTTATAAAACTGCACCAAACTATAGATCTAAAAGTGGAAAAAATACGTACGTTTCAGTCATTATCACTGAGCTAGAATTAACTCGACGAGGGAAATGAATCATGGCGCACGTTCCTAGACGTTGCTATCAGACTCGATACGACTCGCTGTGGTATCGAGGCGCCAACCTAACTTATATGTGCGTGTTCCGACTTTTAGGAAACAACTAGCTGTTTCCCGCGGTTTTATCCCCGCTGCTCGGCTTTTATTGGTCGTAACGTTATGATATAAAGCCTTCCTCGATAAATTGACTATCCAACACAACATTTTTTCAATTCGAACCAGTAGTTTCTGAGATTAGCGCGTTGAACTAAACAAACAGACTCGTCAGCATCATAATATTAGTTTAGATTAGTGACCAGACATTTCTTCATAATGTTTCCACTGATGGGACGCAGGCCTCCTCTCAATGGTGTTTAGTATTGCCTAGCTTCCCAAATTTCTGGATTCTGGTGGCACTCACCCTTCAAAATCAAAATCATTTTTTTTTATTTCACATAGGCCCATGAGGGCACTTATAAAACGTAGACAGCAGGTGCTCCCTTGATCGTGATGCTTAAATTGATTTTTCACCAACTCCCTTTTTTGAGTAGTAAAATCAGCGCCGACCGTGTCAACCATATTTTAATGCTTAATCTAGTTAAACCAAAAAGATGGATAAACTTACTGTTCCCGTGGTTTCGCCTCCGTTGCTCGGAACCTTTTGGTCGTAGCCTAATTTTCTATAACCTACAAAAATATTTTTTATTTTCGAACCAGTTCTTCCTGAGATTAGCATGTTGAACCAAACAAACAAACTCTTGGGCTTTATAATATTAAGTATAGAATGACCAAACAATGATGTTTCACTTCTAAGTATTTCCCTCAATAATAACATATTCTTCCACATTAGATATCTTCTACGTTTCAGTTCTGTTGGCTATTTGCCAGCGTCCATGTAACTTGCACAGATTGCTCATAGGTTCATTAGTAATACCATCAAAAGGGACCCTTACTAATATTCTTGATGGTACTGTCATTCCGTTCTACACAACGTTTACCTGAGCATACGGACGGCGAGTAATGGGCGACTCGTTGTCCAACCATGGACCATGCTCGGGTCGACGTGTTCCACACGCGCGCCTCAAAGAGCCGTCTGCAATATGACGGGCCCACCCTTAGAGGTCCAAAGCCTGTCGGTGAACTCGGAACGTAAAGGACTATTAAGGACACCGTGGATTTTACTCGTAGTCGGTACAAGTCTGATAGTCCCTCCTGTCCTGCCCTGGGTGTAAGCATTCATTTGATGATTTCACCATTTTTAGACACATTTCTGACATCTACAACCTTCGGTTCTTTATGTCAAGAGTGAATAGGTTACTTCTAGTCAAGCGTGCTTCACACCGACCACATCTTCGCTTACCATCAGGAGAAATAGTGGTCAACCGCGACCCTATCGTAAAAATGTTGCTAAATGAATACCACAAACACTACAGTTACTCATTCTTCTAAATATGATTGTTTACTAACTATAGCACCTCTATTTGTTCTGTCTACGGTACGAAGGTCAGAAATGGCTCAGCTGTACTCTGTGTAAGACAGTTTACGTAATTATTTGCGCTTAATTTTATTTTTGGTTCTATTGTGACGTAGTGTGACGTTTCTGTGGTCTCTAACGCTTGCTATACCCTTTGAAAGTAGAGTAATAATTTGGCCTTTTTGAAGGTTTATTTTAATATGAGAGTCCCTCAAAGCACCCGCCCACTTCCTAATGGAACAAACCCTCCAACAAGATGTCAGTATTTTTTAGCGTAGTAAAATCATCAAATGAGTCCTCCCTCCCTAAATGGAGCGAAAGGGACTGTCAGACTCGTACTGACTACAACTCACGGTATTCTTTCAATATCCCTTTACATTCTAAGGTCACGGTTATCTGCTTAGGCAATCCCGCGACCCCGGCAGGAAACTGGCCTTCTATGCTGTCAAATTCCCTGTCAGATTGCTAACAGATCTTTGTGGCGCGCGTGGAACACGATGCGGCGTCGTTCCAATAGTCCATAATCCGACGACGGGTCATTACTGGCCGTCCGTATAGCCGCGAAGATGTCAATCTTGGCGCCACTGTTGGCGCAGTAGTTGAAAAATCTACAAATATTGGTTCAATTTGCATGATCTACAAGTAGTTGGTCCTAGGTCTAGGTATTTGTGTATCTGAGTTGAAATGATTATAAACGCATCCATGATCATCATCTTCCTGCCCTTATCCCATTTTACTTGTGGTCGGCGCAACACGTTTTTTTCTTCCATTCTCCTCTATCAAACGTCACAGTATCATTTACTCCTTTTTCTTCCATATCATTTCTTAGACAATATCCATCTTTTCTTTGGCCTTGTCACACATGTCCATACCAAGACAGACGATTCCCTTTTTTCTGTAACAGGCGCCACTTTTAAACGCACCCATGATATAGCAGAAATCCCCAATGTGGGAAAAACCTTTAGTCTTTTACAATCAGGTACCATAATATAGTTGCAGTACAATAATTTAGTTAAGTCAACTCTCTTTGCATGGGTCTACGGAATGAGAGAATACTTGCGTTTGTTTGGACCCACACTGTGACTATTTTAGACCACAGCTTATTCGACATGCGGTGGTCCTTTGAGACTGAAACTGATGGTCTGTACTAATATTAAAAAGAGGTCAAGTTTTAATGTAGCGTATACGGGATTAATATTCAGAATTACTCATTCCGATTCCGTGAATTCTTCTACAAATGGATCTATACATATATTGTTGCTGAGAAGGGCTTGTCCCTTCATATTTGTTAACAGAATCAATTCCTTTTTTTTTCTAATAACATTTTCATTAGTTTTGGTGAAAAAGAATGAATGAATGCTCAATGTCTAGATAGATATATCTTTACAGACAGCCAAAAGTCTGATGAGCAATCATACCGCGTCCTATTGTGAGTGTCTTCATGTAACATACTGATATACAGCTGCATCTGGTTAGACTGGAAGCAGACCACAACATAGGGAAAGGCCTGTGATATTAATGCACCCTAAAACTGTAAAATAAAAATAACCGTAATTGAAACAGGAGTTTCTTTTCTCTTTAATACCTATTTATTTGAGCTGGGATTGATCTTTAATCTACAGCCTGTTAGTGTAATCAGTCTTAAACTTGAAACCAGTGGTTTGGTATCACTTACAGAACGTAAATTCAATAAAAAAATAAAACCTTTTTTTTTTCAATAAAGTCTCCATTTTTCCCCAAAATTATTTCACCCTATTACGCAAAGGTAAAGTAGATCAAATAAGCCGCGAGCGCCCGCGCCGCCGTGTCGCCCGCGGCGCGGGGAGAGACTGAGGTATGCGCGGGGCCCGCGCATACCAGTCTGCCGGCAGTGTCGCTATCGAACGCGTGTCTCGTAACGTACGCCCGCCGCGAGCGCGGCCCTACCGTTAATTTTTCGCGCAAGTGTTAGTGTTTAGTGATTATGTCGTACACAAAAGAACAGAGGACCGAAATGGTTCGGGTTTACGCCGCGTCGGGTGATAACCTAACTTACATCTGGACTCGTCACGCAACAAAGGTAGGTATTTTTGCCTGTCCTAAGCCAGGAAAAGTATGAAGGGAAGTTAGTTACATCACAGGTTACCTGTATTTTATTACAATGATGTAGTTAGTTAAAACTTATGTAGGTATGTAGTTAAACGGACGGCGTTAACCTGCCGCACTGGCAGGTTAACGCCCTTTGCAGTGAATACGTAACTCGGGCGCATAGTATCCATGAATTAACGGACGGTGTAGGACAGAAACATTTTTGATTTTTTTAAAGAAAAATTCGTTTATTTATTTTTAAATTCAGACAAACATTTTTATAATTAAATCAACTACCTATGGTTTCAAGGTTAAGACTGATTACACTAACAGGCTGTATATCAGGGGTGACATAGACAGTGTCTACGATGGAGTGAGCTTACCAGAAGAAGACTGTTCACTATAACTTTGAAGAGAATGCATACAACCCGATTGAATGCGTTCGGAAACACAGACGCAGGCAGAGAGTTCCAATCTTGAAGCAATCGTTTTTGTTTTTTTAATGCTAGGAAACCTATTTGTTATTATTTAGTAGCTTAGAATCAACAGACATGACAAAAACATGATATCATCCGTATTAACATATAGTAAACTAATAGTATTTTTACGTTTACAAACTGTTGAAAACACAATGGCGTTGCATCATAACTTTATTTTGGACTATTGCGAAGTGTAAATAGACAAACATTACCGTATGTAAACAGGGAAATCATAGGATTTAATGTAAGTATTGCCTGCCTAAACATACCTTTTAGGTAGGTTGACGCTTACAGAATTTATTTCTTCTCTTCATCAACATCTTTCACTGGTCAACTGGCATTCATAAGATTTCCAGTATTTTTACATGGAGTGACTTCCTATCTGGCCTCGACGGTAAGAGTTATAAGATACCCTTTTTACAAGTTTTAGTAATGGCAATTTCTATCTTAAAAACCACCCTTTTTTATCGTAGTAGAATCATCAAATGTGTCCTCCCACCCAAAGTGGGACGGGAGGAACTGCCTGTATTGACTAAAATCCACGGTGAACCTTCAAAAGTCCTTTACGTTCCAGGGTCACGGTTACCTGATGAGACAGTCCCGCGACCCTAGCTTCTTCGATCTTCAAATGAGAGTCGGGACCAACGGCTTAGCATCATCTGCCTAGCCTTTTCCCAACTATATTGGGGTCGGCTTCCAGTCAAATCAGATTCAGCTGGATATCAGTATTTTACATGGAGCGACTGCCCGTCGGACCTCCACAACCCAGTAACTGGGTAATACGATACCCTATGGTAAGACTGGTTGTCAGACTTTAGAGCTTCTGACTAACAGTAACGACTATCAAAGATCTACAAATGACAGCCGGGACCAACGGCTTTACGTGCTTTCCGATGCACGGAGGAAACTCGCTATGACAGATGGTCACCCATCCACAGACCAACCTCGGCAAGCGCGGCTTAACCCGGAAGATCGGCCTGTGCGGCGGTATTTATTTAGCCACGAGCTCCGCAGACCAACGGCTTAGCGTGAACACAAAATTCACAGCGTTATTTAGTAATCCTGTCGAAATAATGAATCAGTAAAAAAGTGATGAATCCGATATTCTTGTATTACATCGCTGACTGTTCCCATTTCTTTATAAATTACGATTAATTTGTCAACGTTTCAATTTGGATTAGTTTTGGCATTGATGTCGATCTTTCAATAAATTAAACTCATACATTTTTATAGTGATAGGCTCGCATTTGCCCACTATCTCGCATGATTGTAAGCGAACATGTCGTCGACGATGAAGCACGCTTGACTAGAAGTAACATTTATTCACTCTTGACTTCAAAGATCACAAGGTTGTAGCTATAAGGAAATGGAGACTCCGGATATTCCAGTCTGGAGTCTTACTAAGGGGTCCACCTCAGCGCTATTCTAGGAAATCCGAACTCCTTTTGTGCTTCAGCACCCCTAATATTTTCGGCTCAGCTTTCTAGTGTCATTGACCCAGGAAAATTGGCACTGAAATGTTTTTGCGGCTTCTATAGAGTAGTAAGTAGTTTAATTTCTTACTATGAAAAAACCAGATTTGGTCATGAAGTTGTAGAATAGTGACGAGTCTGCGACACCACTAACGACCTGTGGAAAATTCGAAGTACTTATACTTCATTGTTTATAATGCAATTTGATGTAATGAGCAAGGACCTTTTTTTTGGTTCTTGTCGTCCCTCTTTGGGAAAGGCAGAGGGAGTTGAGCCCATACAGCCAAGTCTGATTTAGTGACCAAGGACTCTGGACCATATCTTATCTTTTTTTTGTAAACAGTTTCTTTTTGTTTTATTTTTTTTAAGCATAGCGGCTAATCTATTTGCTAAATGGTCACTATTTCTCCCACTTTGAAAGCTAAAAGGTCAAATCACATCCCAAAGAACCTAAATAATTCTTTATTTAGGTTCTTAAACTAGCTGTTCCCCATGCTCGGCTCCTATTGGTCGTACCGTGATGAAATATACCCTATAGCCTTCCTCGATAAATGGACTATCCAACTGAAAAGGAAATTTCGAATTTGAACCATTGTTTTCTGAGATTAGCGTGCTCAACCAAACAAAATCTGATTTATAAAATTACTAGCGACCCGGCCCCGCTCCGTACGGGTACAATCATTACTATATTCTGACATGTTATATACATATAAACCTTCCTCTTGAATAACTATCTATTAAAAAAACCGCATGAAATATCCGTTACGTAGTTAAGATCTAAGCATACATAGGGACAGACAGACAGCTGGAAGCGACTTTGTTTTATACTATGTAGTGAAGTATAGGTTACTCGACTCGATAAAGAATGACTCCTCTCCAAGAAGCGCGTCTGGCCCCGAAATGGCGCTCCAAATTTATCCTCCGCGCAAGTGGGACCCCCGCACGGTCTATTTCGGGGCGCCCCTAGGGTCGACGGCCGGGTCTCCGTAAGATAACAACTCCCTTTCGTGCCCTCATACATATTCCCTCCGTGTTTTGAGTGACGGTGTATTACGGTAGTAAGTTTTTTTTTCTTTTAGAGTTTTTTTTTTAAGAAAAAAATGTTCTTTATTAAAAAAAAAAACTAACTAAAAACCTTAATAATGTAATCATATTTTTTTAAAATTAATGTTAGCGTTATTGGCTTTTAGAGGTTCTCTCGCGTGTTTATCGAAAATAATCCTACTTTATCGGAGTAAAAGGTATCCATGTCTTAAATAGTCTGTGTACCGAATTTCATCCAAATGCGTTCAGCTGTTTTGATGTGATTGAGTAACGAACATACATCCATCCATCCATGTGTATTTCCTATTTACAGACGCCAATCTGCCAAATTTTACCAATCGAACATTAACTTTCCACTATTGTGATAAGGTTGAAAATCTATTAAAGGACAGATTAGGTCTGTACAAGATTAGAAAAATAATTTCTATAGAAATAGTTCCACAAGCACGACAGCCGTTTGGCAATTCCATTTTTAAAATTGTATATTATTGAGATTTTTTTTTCTCGTAAGTCAGGCTCCGTACAAGAAACGGCTTGATTTCGGCTACGGAACTCGTGCGTTAATGAAGAGCGGTTTTTTCAGTCCGTCCCCAATTAATTTATTCTAATATAATTCTTATTACAACAAGAATAAAGTTCTCTGTGTTGCAAAATCATTGCAGTATTCTCAATCTATGATCCCCACAACATATTGACAGACGGCGAAAGACGGAACTAAGTTTTATACGAATGTTTTTGACATTTTTGTTCACAAGCAGCGCCACCCCTAAATTGTGTAAAGATAAAGTGCTTATGAATTCGAATCTAGTTTTTGAAATTTGAATTAAGAAGAGTGAGAATTTGAGGGAGGCGCGAATCTTTTGTGTTTATGATAGTGGGGATATTTTTTTTTTATCGCGTGCTTTGGTTTTTATTGATCGGGAGAGGGTTTATTTTTTTGTAGTTTTTATTTTCCTTACACTAGGGCCACTAACGGAAACGTTTTTACGAACATTTTAAGATTATTATCGCGAAAATCGACGGTAAATACCGTAAGTGTGGCCCGGCGATTATAATTTAATACCCCAGTGCTGGGCAGAGGCCTCCTCCAATTACTTCCATGAACTCTATTCCCAGGCTTCTTCGAACCAGTCCTAGTGGAATACGTGAAGGTCGTTTTGACACCTTTTCAGGGCCGGCCTCTGCGGTGTCGTCCATCTTCCGGCACCCATTGTGTGGAGACTTTGGCCCAGCGGTCATCCTGAATACGCGACTGATTTGACCTGTCTGTCGATTTAAAATTAAAAAATTATCTTGATCGCCTATCTTACGCTTTTCAAGACTATCAAGTTTCCTCGTTTTTTTGCCGGGTTTATGGTGGTAAACCACTCCTCCCGCAAAAGATTGGAAGGGACCGTCACTCTTTTATCGATTAAAACTGGCGGGAATTGGCGTATCTTAAGATCCCCAATAATGTGGTCACTAAGAAGCGCTGTCATCGTGCACAAAACGTATAGCAACAAAATCAAAACATTTAGGTATTTCAAGTAAGCCAGTTACCGGTACGTTTGAGTAGTCTAAGACAAAAAAAAATGCATAACTTGAAATAATTATGGTGCTACAGTCAAAAATCAAAAGTCATTTATTCTAATTAGGCTGATTTATCAGTACTTTTTGATGGTCAATTTTTACATAAGACAGTCCCCCAAAGCGCTGGGAAGAAGAAGTGGCGGAACAAACTCCCCAGCAACACATCTGTCTGTACGGTCCCAGCCACAAGACATAATATCTGGAAGTATTGTATTGTCCATTCCACAGGATACAAGACTAGTTTTCCTCGCAGCTTCACCTGCTCGGATCCCATTGTAGGATGTTATATACCCTATAGCTTTTCTCAATAAATAGAGTATCCGACACAAAAATATTTTTCAATTTGAACCAGTATTTCTAAAGATTAGCGCGTTCAATTAAACAAACTCTCTCAGCTTTATAATTTTTAAGTTGTCATCTACATTTTACAAAGTAATTCGGAAATTGAATAAATTTTTGAGAACCGTGTCTCATGCGTCACTCCGTTGCATCGTTTTGTATTATCTACGTCAAAACATTCTTTGTAAACATACTAACGTCGGTAGTACGCCATTTTTTTTCGTACAACTTCGATTTGGTGGGAAATTAATTAGTATGGCTAATTAGTCCGTCCATTACATTATTAATAAATAAAGATACCGTCAAATGTTCCCACTGCTGGGACACAGGCCTCCTCTCTGTGAGATGAATGTGAGATCGTAAATCCGACGAGTACAAAAAAATTATCCGTCAAGTCACTTACTATGTCGATATATCAGAAACTCAATACAAATGAATAAAAACTTGATAGATATCCCATTTTAATGATATACACTAATGAGTATAAGTATGGAATGACTTTACTTGTAATTGATCCAGGATAGCTCCTTAGATAATGGCGTGTATTAAATGAATTGGAATCAATTTAGAGTTAACAGATAAACCTTTAAAATGGTACCATTTTTATTATCCTTACCTAGTTATTAAGTACCTGCTCAAGATCATAGAAAAAGAAAAGATAAAAAAAAGTGTTGTATCTAGTATTTTCCGTCCCAATGGCCAGGTCAATGACACGCCATGAAAACCATAAGTAAGGTATAGCCATAGGGTCAGACTCGTCGACCCTTATCGATTTTCATATACCCACATTTTGTTTCAAACTTTAGTCTGCAGCGAAGCAACGAAAAGCATAGCTATCTCCCTCGCACTTAAGGGAAAAAACTTCGGCAATTATGAGATGGAAGTTTGGCGCTGCATTCGCTTTTTTTTTCGGAGTTCGTTAAGGGTGCGTTCTGTGGTGTTAAAAATATAATGTCTGGGTTTTTTTTTTAGTTTTGTGCAATTGATTTTGTTTTGTTTTTCTCGTCGTGTTACATGAGTAGCTCCTAGAGTACGCACGGTTGGCCCAGTGGTCGAGCGATTGGACTGCTGGGTTTCGTGTCGCGGTTTGGATTCCCGTACGGAACAAATATTTTATGATCTACAAGTAGTTGTTCATGGTCTTAGTGCTTGTGTTTGTGGGCTTACATGTTTGTAAACGAACCCACGATACAGGAGAAACTCCTAATGTGGGGCAATTATTTTTTAACATAAACCCCTTTTTTTTCTATTTCTTTTCTGCTTAAAAAAAGTCATACGTTCTATAAATTGTTTTTACGGGTCAAAATTATCTTCCAACCACTAGGCCCTCTCTTCAATATTTACACGACGATGTTTCGTGTTATCACCACTTCAATACAATGAGTAACTTGAAGTGTTTATAACCATTTAAATAAACCTTGTAACGTATTTTTTAAGGCTCCTATTGAGGAGGAGGGGATGTTCTCACTTCGGCTGTATTTTTTCATGTTTGTTACCTTAACTTTCGTCTGGGTGAACCGATTTTGATAGTTCCTCTTTTATTAGATGCAAAATATCTGTCATTTGGTCCCATTAAAATTTCATTCAGTTTGGTTCAGTAGTTTTTATTTTATGAACATTTTTCGCTTATTGTGTATTTGGACGATGTTATTACCGGTACTACGGATTACAAAATTCTAGTGTACGTGTAGGAAAATTATGTAAGTATTTAGCTTTCTGCTTATGGAATTTCAAACATATCGATGCATCAATAGGTTTGAAGTTCCATAAGCATATTTTCCAGTTAGGTACGTTAATTTAAAATACAAGACAATTTAAAAGCAATACAATGGGTTTTTTCGTTAGGAGCTAATTAAGTATTTTGACAGGCCTGTTGGTCTAGTGGTTAGTGACCCTGACTGCTATGCCGGAGGTCGTGGGTTCGATTCCCACCCAGGACAAATGTTTGTGTGATGAGCACGATCATTTGTTCTGTGTCTGGGTGTAATTTATCTATAATATGTATGTATTTAGAAATATTTAAGTATGTTTATCAGTTGTCTAGTACCCATAACACAAGCTCTGCTTAGCTTGGGACTAGATGGCGTTGTGTGATAGTTGTGGAATATTTATTTATTTATTATTTATTTAGTGAGGTGTCTTTTACTTTTATTTACATAATTGTCTCATAATATTTTTTTCTTTCTTTCCAGGTATATAAATACAGTTCCAGTATTCAAACCTAAAAATATACAGTCTAGTCTAAAAAGTTTCTACTTAAATTAAAAAAAAAATAAAAACGAAAGTATTCGTCGTACTTAATAAAATTAGCAAAAAAAAAATATTTTTTACTTAGAATTAGAATATTTAAAAAAAAACACTGTGATAACGATTTTGGTGGGAAAAGGTTTTTTGAACTGTGCAATTTTTTGAATTAGGAATTAAAGAACGGTTTTGTGCAATTTTATTTGAAAAAAGAACGTGACGTGATTGGCCAAAGATATGTTAAGATAGTTTCGAAGAAGTTCACCTTTTGGAAGGAAGATGGCGCTGCCTCCGCAACAATTTTGTGTGCGGTGGAATTCCTATCATACTAATTTACAGGTATGTTTTTATTCTGTATTTTTATTAGTTTTAATTGGCGTTAAGAATAACTGCGTTATGAAATTGTTTTTTTCTTCTCTTTATTAGACACTGGGCTGGATTCATGTGGACCTCATAGTGTCGATAGGTCATATTGTGTCCTTTTAATTTTACGAGTATCAAAATCAAAACATATATTTCGAGTAAGCCCATTTACTTTACTTTTGAATGGTCTAAAATATTGAAAGCAAATAAATAATGCAGTCCCAGTCACAAGACATAATAACTGAGTAAGCATAGATAATACAATGTCCAAATTCCGTGTTCGGAACAAAACTGAACGCGCGTTTACAGAGATCGCTTCGCTAGATCGAATCGGAGGTACTTATAGCGACAGTATACAACCTGTTGTCAACGTTTTATAAGTGGTCTCATAGGCTTAGGGTTGGACCTCATCTGGCAGCACGGAATCGCCTTTTTCCGTCGCCCTTTCTCTTTCTGTCGCTTAGAACTGCCATTTGCTAGACCGAGACAGAAAGCATAATACGTATCGCCTCGAGGATTCCGCCGCGTGCTATCGCATTATGCTTTCTGTCTCGGTCTAGCAAATGGCAGTTCTAAGCGACAGAAAGAGAAAGGGCGACGGCAAAAGGCGATTCCGTGTTGCCAGATGAGGTCCAACCCTTATGCTCCCAAGTAGTGAGTGCTCGCATTGCACGACTGGACGATCTCAAAGCCATCTCGTCGTAGACCACATCGTAGAGTCCAGCGACGAAATTTCTTATTGAGAATAGCATAGCAGGCCATGACGTCTTAAAGCGAGAGTATTTCCAGTGTGGGAAAGAGACAGAGCTATACAAGTCGTCTAACGCCATCTCGTTCCCACACTGGAATTACTCTCACCAAGGGGCCTACAATGACGTCTTAGTGTAGGAACGAGCTGGTGCTAGACGATTTGTATAGCTCTGTCTCTTTCCCTCACTGGAACTACTCTGTCTTTAAGGCCACCTGAGCTGTGGTAACGCCAGTATTTTTTTAAATCTAATCTTCCTCTCGTCTATTCTAGGCGGTATTCCCCCGCCTGCTCCTCACGGAACAGTTCGCGGACGTGACGCTCGCGTGCGAGTCCCGCCAGCTGCGATGCCACAAGCTGGTGCTGTCCGCCTGCTCGGCCTACCTGGAGCGGCTGCTGCTGCAGAACCCCTGCGACCACCCCATCGTGCTCATGAGGGATATGCGGTGAGTCATCAACTGCTTAACTAGCTCTCTACTATTTTAGAAATATAGGTCTTCAACTATCGCGTTGGTCTCGTGGACGCAAGTGCAACTGCTGAGCGTGGGGTCCTGGGTTCGTTTCCCGGGTTGGGCAAAATACACCAATGGGTTTTTGTAAAAAGAATTTCTCAGTAGCTGCCCGGAGTTTGGAAGTTGGCTGTATAATACCCCCGTGCCTCGGAAACCACGTTAAGCCGTTGGTCCTGCGCCTGATTTCTCTCCGGTCGTGTCGGATTGCCGTCCCATCGGAACTACAAGAGTAAAGGAACAGAGAGTGAAACTTTGCCTGCGCTTTTTTCCAAGAAAAGCGGTTTCGATTCCTGGCCAAAATAATTATTGAATTTTCTAAAATCCAATGATGCAGTTTTAATTTTCGTCAAAATCAGTCTCGAGACTTTTTCAACGTTTTTCTATATTCCTCATAGTTTCGGATATACGCCCAGTTGAAAAATTCACCCTGTATATTTACCGAGACTTTTGTTTGATAATCCAATAATGGACTGACAGCAGCATGTTTTAACTGACTATGCCAGTCAGTTAAAACATGCTGCTCGTATAATTTCAACCAAGACTTTTCTAGTCTAATTACACCATTTTATTTTCCCTAAGCTTTTGCTTTTCAACAATACTTGTATGAAATAATGTGATTACCCTGACTCCTCTCTGTTGCAGGTTCAGCGAGATGCAGGCGCTGGTGGACTTCATGTACAAGGGCGAGGTGAACGTCACGCAGGAGGAGCTGCCCAGTCTACTGAAGTCAGCTGAGGCGCTGCAGATCAGAGGTACCCACTCATAATATAAACAACTAGTTGTTGCTCACTTTAACTAATCCCTCCCCACCACACTGTAGCCTATCTACAGTCCCATCTGTCTCCGTACCAAAATTTATTAAAATCGGGTCAGCTGTTTTGACTTGAAAACGAAACATACATACACACATTCGCATTTATTATACTGGTATTATTTGTCAGATGTTGTTAATGCTGACGACGCCTGTTACTGTTAGATTGTCTTTCTTACGCTGTTAGTTAATTATCTATCTTTGTTACAATTTTGATCCCGTTCTTTGTCTGTCACTAATTAAGGACCAAGTTTGTTTATTCCGAGTCTTAAAGATGTCAAATCAGAAGCAGCCATCAAAGAAAACTGTTCGTAATTCGGATTGAGGTAGAATATTTATTTCCGTAATTATAGATAGATAGAATACTCTTTATTATGCCCACCATACAAATTACGAGTATTGACAGATATATCTTATTCATAGGCACAATCATATTTTCTTCAACAATTATAAAACATTATTTTTTTGTATATGCGAAACCTAAATATATTTTGTTCATAATTAGTAACTGAATCGATTCCAATAATTTTTACACTATGTTATGTTATTTTTTCAAAAATATTTTTATTAATTTTATCACCAGTTAATTACAATACAATCACTTTAAGGTTAAGTTCCTTTTGCCAAACTATTATCAACTATCTTTTGCCCGCGACTTCGTTCGCGTGGAATAGTGACTTCCGGCAGATTTTTATTTTTATTTTATTTTTTGTAATAAAAACTATCCTATGTCCTTTCTCAAGTTCCAAACTATGTCTGTACCAAATTTCACACAAATCGGTTCAGTAGTTTAGGCATGAAGAAAAGACAGACGGACAGAGTTACTTTTGCATTTATAATATTAGTTTGGTCATCCAAACGAGTGAGTGAGTGTACGACAGAGGAGGCGCGAGTTGAGTCACGGTACCGAGCCCCACCGCGAAAAAGTAACATAACAAGCTTATAACTTTACTAGCACTTTTCCCGCGGCTTCGTCCGCGAGGGTTACGTACTTTCCTAATTCCCCCTTTTCACCCCCTTAAAGGTTAAATTTCCAAAAACCCCTTCTTAGTGCTCCCCTACATTATAATAGGAAGCCGTGTGCAAAATTTCACATTCCTAGCCCTAGTAGTTTCGGCTGTACGTTGATATGTCAGTCATTCAGTTCTCCTTTTATATACAGGGTGTCCCAAAACTCAACGTCAAGCCGAAACGGGGTGACAGGATTGATCATAACCATCACGAGAAAAATCTGAAAAAAAATCTATCCCGTGCAGTTTGAAAATTATGGGCATTTTAAGAAAAACCTAGAAATGTGATCAAACTGTACCATTTTTCGGTTATTGTGGTTATTCTTTTTTATTTTTGTTCATTTGAACTTTGGAAACGTAATCCTAAATAACATTTCTAGAATCCCAATAAAAAATAATGACACAATTGCCTCAAGTTTCCGAGAATTGAGACTATTTGTTAAACTACGAATTTAAAATTTTCTAGATTCGTCGACTTTGACAGGCCCTCCTATAAAAAAAATGTACTAGAGTGCCTTGGCAAGTGGCATTAAAAGTTGGCGCATTTAATCAGAATTCTAAAATGGTACAATACTTGTTAGTTCCATACAATAGAAAAGAGTAAAAAAATTAAAACCTCAAGTAACCCGATTTTTGCTATCACATTTTACTCAGTTAAAATGTTTTTAATTCGCACAAGCTGTAAGTAGGTTCTTAATTTTAAGACAGAATGATGAGAGAGATGGATAATGGGTATGTTTGTCATGAGTGAGCGAGACAGATAGTGACGCCACTTTTACCAAAGTGAAAAAAAGTTAGTAAAATAATTAGGTTTGTTGGACTAAAAGTCAGATAGAGAAAAAACATTTTTATTACAATAAATGTTCAAATTGTTTACCATCAGCCTCAATACAAGCCCTACATATTCTTAAAAAAGATCTACTTATAAGTCGGGCATATCTTCGAGAGTTGATCGCCTCAGCTGCTTGAGAAATGCGTTCACGTAGGTCGGCTACGTGATCAATGGGCTTTGAGTAAACTTTTTCTTTGAGAACTCCCCAATAGAAAAAATCCAGGGGATTTAAATCTGGTGAACGGGCGGGCCACAAGATAGTGCCTGAACGTCCAATCCACCTTCCCGGATATTCCTGGTCAAGGAAATCTCTTACTTGCACTGCGAAATGCGTACCCATACCCATTATCCATCTCTCTCATCATTTTGTCTTAAAATTAAGAACCTACCTAGAGCTTGTGCGAATTAAAAACATTTTAACTGAGTAAAATGTGATAGCAAAAAACGGGTTACTTGAGGTTTTAATTTTTTTACTCTTTTCTATTGTATGGAACTAACAAGTATTGTACTATTTTAGAATTCTGATTAAATGCGCCAACTTTTAATGCCACTTGCCAAGGCACTCTAGTACATTTTTTTTATAGGAGGGCCTGTCAAAGTCGACGAATCTTGAAAATTTTAAATTCGTAGTTTAACAAATAGTCTCAATTCTCGGAAACTTGAGGCAATTGTGTCATTATTTTTTATTGGGATTCTAGAAATGTTATTTAGGATTACGTTTCCAAAGTTCAAATGAACAAAAATAAAAAAGAATAACCACAATAACCGAAAAATGGTACAGTTTGATCAAATTTCTAGGTTTTTCTTAAAATGCCCATAATTTACAAACTGCATGGGATAGATTTTTTTTCAGATTTTTCTCGTGATGGTTATGATCAATCCTGTCACCCCCGTTTCGGCTTGACGTTGAGTTTTGGGACACCCTGTATATAGATGATACAGATTTGAAATATAGACAGGTGTATCGGGTTTCGCATAAACAATAAATAATGTTGTATATTTTATTTCTCACTTGTACATATTCTCCTGCTCTTCCCCAGGACTATGCTCGAGCGACACGTCGAACCTGACGTCGGAGCTGGGCAAGCCGGACACCAAAGACTTCACGGTCGCCAGCGAGGCGCTCGTCGCCAACGCGCAGCGAGAGAACGCTATGAACGGTGAGATTACTTAAATAAATATATAATAAATATTCCACAACTATCACACAACGCCATCTAGTCCCAAGCTAAGCAGAGCTTGTGTTATGGGTACTAGACAGCTGATAAACATACTTATATATTTCTAAATACATACATATTATAGATAAATTACACACTGAACAAATGATCGTGCTCATCACACAAACATTTGTCCTGGGTGGGAATCGAACCCACGACCTCCGGCATAGCAGTCAGGGTAACTAACCACTAGACTTACTTTATTTGACTTTATTACTTACAGCTGTTGCCTATGCAGATGTATATTTATACATTACTAGCTGACCTGGCAATCTTCGTACCGCCTCAGAATCATAATTATTTTTTATCATATTTACTCACCTTTTAAACCTTCCCTGGACTTCCAAACATAATTCAAAGCCAAAATTAGCCAAATCGGTCCAGCCGATCTAGAGTTTTAGCGAGACTAGCGAACACCAATTGATTTTTAAATATACAGGGTGAATTTTTGCAGTTGGGCACAGGCCGGTCTTCCGGGTTAAGCCGCGCTTGCCGAGGTTGGTCTGTGGATGGGTGACCATCTGTCATAGCGAGTTTCCTCCGTGCCTCGGAAAGCACGTAAAGCCCGGTTGGTCCCGGGTATCATTTGTAGACTTTTGACAGTCGTTACTTTTAGTCATAAGCTCTTAACTCTGACAACCAGTATCACCGTGGGGTATCGTATTACCCTGTTACTAGGTTGTGGAGGTCCGACAGGCAGTCGCTCCATGTAAAATACATATATTCAGCTGCATCTGGTTCGACTAGAAGCTGACCCCAATATAGTTGGGAAAAGGCAGGCAGATGATATATAGGGTGAATTTTTCAATAAGGCATTAGCTACTACCAGTCAACCTTTGGGTCGAATTCGAGTTCTATTCGAAAAAAAGGCAAGAAACTGTCCCTGCAAAAGGTACGGGAATAAAAAAAAACCATAGAAACACTTGTTCCTTGCTTATCTGCTTTTCTTACTATCTCTTCTTCGTTTTCAGGCCCAACAACCCACCAACCAAAGCAAACAACCAACAACAACAACGCGACAACAACCAACGGCACTAAGAAGCGGAAGTCAGAGGAGAGGGCGGACATCAAGGAGGAGACCGTGGAAGAGGACGGACTGTACTACGGGGAACTCGACAATGATAATATGGAGTTTAATGAGGTGAGGAAACAGCCTATCTTGTAACTTTTGCGGAAGTTTTGAGGAGATTATGGGGATTTTAGGAGGAATTGGAGTTGAATGGGGAATTAAGCGAGAGGAGATTAGTTTCAATAATAGAGTAGATTTGATAAAATATGGGGATGAGTCATGGTGATTTTAGGGGGAAGCGGAGATAAATTGGGAATTAAGCAAGAGGAGAATAGTTTGAACAAGATAGGAGAGTAGATAATTTGAAATATTGGACGAGGAAGCTTTGGGAGAATTTCGAGAGAATATGAGGAATGGAGAGAAATGGTTTAAAATTGGCCGTATCCTGATAGATAAGTAGGATATATGAGAGAGAAAAGGAGGAGACGATGAAGAGGACGGACTATATACTACAGTGATCTCAACAGTATTCATTAGAAGCTTTTTTTTATGAGGTGTCTTAACTCTTGACTCTACTCTATGTCAGAGGTGACTGATACAAAGTCTACGATGGAGTGAGCTGACCAGGAGAAGACTGTTCGCTATAACTTTAAAGAGATTAAATAGTTGCTCATGTGGGAAATATATAGAAATTCATGAAAGAAATAAAGTTTCTTCAGCGGACAATGGGAAATGAGTTTTTTTATATTTTCAGGATGATGAGCCAGGGAAACCGGGCAGTAGTCTAGGACAACCTTCCGGTGAGTAATATTATAACAAAAAAAAATATTATTATTGTTTTGTTAATTATTATTATTTAAATAAATCAATGTTTGTTTGCAATGTGACTTCCCTCTCGTCACTTGCTTTTTTATTTTGTTCTTATAATTTTTTTGTTTTAACTTTTTTTCAAAAAAATGTTTTGATTAAAATTGGATTTTCAAACGCGAAACGTCAAAAACGGTCCATAGACAAACGTGTGTGTAGAGCGAAGATCATATTGTGAATGGACATTGTCGAAAGAGTATGAAAAGCAAAGATTTAAAAAAAAATGTCTGTAAGGTAGGCCAATTTTTTTTATTAAGTATACAATTTGGTAGATTTTTTTTTCTTTAATTAGCAAATTAAATTGAACCATGAATGTTGTATTTTTAGGGTTATTTTTATTTTATTAATTGGTCTTTGACGACTATCTTACAGACATTTCAGTCGAATTTTCTTTTAAATGATTTATCTACCCATTCATGGTTCAAATTTTATATTTCCATGATTTAATCTTATTTTTTTCTTTTAGGCCGTCGGCCCTACCTTCGAGTTAAACCAGAAAGTGAATTATTCTTCCAAACGAAATTACAGAATCTTGCAAAAGTTAATTCAGAATATATAAACAGACTTTCAAAAATGTCCACGAGTGAAATAAGAAATGAATTCTCAAAATACGGCTTTAACACAAATCCTACTGAAGAAGCTTACATCCAAAAATCCAATGAAAAATCCGAAAATGATTACTACAAGTCCTGGCTCGAACAGAACGGAGAATTGGAAGTATCCTTACTAAAAGCAAGCCAAGTTAAAAAAACTAAACCGGAAACCAAAAACCAGAAATCAGAAGTAGAGCTGATACCAAAGACCAAAGACGGTGTTGCCACTAAAGAAATTTTCCCCAAAATCGGGGAGAAATCTCAGATGAGGAGACGTGGTAGACCACCGATATTTAAAGATAGGAATGTAGACATTGGGGAGACTGTGCTTAAGTCTGATTTGGACCAATTTTTGGAGGGGAAAGAGGTGAGTTCCTCTGGGCTGTCGAGGAAGGATTTGGAGAGGGTCATGATGGGCAAGTTTAATCCTAACAGGAGGTACTCGAATGAAGCGATGTGGGCAGCGCTCATGGATGTTAAGAAAGGAGGGAGTATATACCGGTGAGTGTTTTAAATTACTTATTTAGATCATCTTTCAACGAAGACATGGAAAATTTTACAACGAATTCTATTAGTTCAGTGGATTTCGTTATTTTTTGACAAAAATATAATCAAATCATTTCAAATAGGTCTATAATCATGATGATGGCCATCCACTTGTTAACTCTTATTGCTTGTCTACAGAATCGATTAGTATAATAGTATTTTTTTAAAACATGTCCCGTACTAAGATTTTCTGCTGTATCGAAAGAAGAAACATTTAAATACAAATACACAAACAACTACTTATCGATCATGAAAGTATTTGTTCCGTGCGAGAATCGAACTTGTGACATGCAGTACAGCAGTCAATTCTATTATTTGTTCCTTTCACTAGAAAACAAACGCTAATGTAAGACGTATCCTTAGTTTTAGCCCTTGAATTATTGTTCTTAATATGTATTATTCTTTTTCAGAGCGGCCCAAACTCACAAAGTACCTCGCAAGTCCCTCCGCAACTGGATGAAGCGCTGCCACATAAAGTCCTCCTTCCCAATGCCCCAACAATTAAAACAATTCGTAGAAAACAGCAAGAAACAGAAAGAATACAAAAACTTCGACTTTCCCATCCCTGAAACACAGAACTATGAAAAAAGTGGAACGGAAACGGAAGCTTACGAACCTGACATCGATTTTGGGAAACATTTTTTGACGTTTACTAATTCAAATGTTACCAGTGAAGATGAGGGGGTCAAAGATGGGGAGAAGGACAAAGATGGGGAAGTTAAAGTTGAGGATGGCAACTCTGCGTTGAATATGTCATTGCATGAATAAGGCTGGTTTACTGGGAACATTGGAGGCTCTAGTATGAATTTTTACGTACAGTAAATGTTGACTTCGTCGAAAGTTTTCTATTAAAGCTGGTAAAATTATCATAAGAGTCCTCTCGCGTGGGTGGAGTGGAACAGACTGTCACACTCGTACTGACTTAAAATCCATCCTATTGTTTTCCAAAGCGCCATTTTAAGACAGTCCCTCGAACGTATTGTAGTCTCCTTTAAACTGACGGGCCCCTACAGAGGGCCGAAGCCTGCTGTGGTGTGTGGGGTGTGGTGGACTGTACAAACGGGAAACCATGACCCTCGAATGTATAAGGCTTTTGAACGTACACCCTAGATATTAGTCAGTACAAGTATGACCGTCCCTCTCGCTCCACTAATGGCGGGAGGTCATTTGATGACTTTACCATGTAAGAAAAAAAATGGCTTATCGTTTGAGCTGTCAAAATTAGTTCCTCATATGTAGGTAGAGGCGATTTTTGTATTCCAGTATAAAAAATACATACTGTCGAAGTTAGCGTTTACGATATCATGCGGTGAAATGCGTGCCAGCCTCTGGTTTTAGAAAAGAATACAGTTCAGAGTTTGAATTTTGACAGTCCATTTTGACACTGACAGCTGTCAAAGGTGCTTATATGCAATTTTTTTCTGTTATATGCAATTGAAAGTTCTAGTTATTAAGAATTAAATTATGTTTTTTTCGTCTCTGTTGATTAAAAAAAAAACTATTTGTTACTATTAGGATTGAATGTAATTTAAAAATATTATTATATATGGCTATTTTTAAGAGCAACTGTAAGTTAAAATTGTGTCCAGCAGTTTTTGAGATTGGCACTGCGAGACGGACGTTTTATACAAAAATAGGCCCTAAACGGCCAGTATACGAAAGATAGCAAAACTGCCAAAGAGAAAAAGCAAAGAATTACGAAAAAAATCAACTTAATTTATATGAAATTTTCTGAAAATTATTTTTAATTGATAAGTACTTACTTTTTTCTATTTATTTTGTCCAAAGATATTGTTTTTTTTTATAATTATTTAGTATTTTTTGTGTGTGGTGTGTGAACATTTAGATTAAATATTAATGACAATCCGAATCACTTAACAATTAAAAAAAGTGAATATTAGAAAAAAAAACTTTAAAACCTTTCCAAAATTGATCTCGCCGCTTCTTGGAACAAGGCCATCTCTGCTTATCCCTCGATTATAACAGGCGTAATATCATCAAAAAATAAATCCCGAATGTTCATACACCATACAAACAATGACAATTATTGTAATGTAAGTCTGTTTGTAACGGCTCCATACAAAAAAGTCACACAGGACCTTTAATTATTATACCACATTGAGTTTAGATTCTGGTACAGAGGTGCAAGAGAGACCCCCTAAATACCGATATAACTATCTCTTTCTAATCCTCGATGTGTTATATTAAAGTTCGGGTTCTGTTTAAAAGTATTCCTAATATTATTTTTTGTCCCGCAATATTGTACCCAAAGATAGATGTTTCTTAGATAATTTGGGCAATGTCTCAAATGTATTGAAATTTTTAAATTAGTTACACTTCTGATTGACCTTTCCGGGGTTACAATAATGCAATGAAACACTTCAAATTATGGCAACAAATCGTATTAACAAAATGTACTTAAAATCATATTATTTAAAAGCCTTAGTGGTCATTTTAATGTTGAAAAAAGATATTATAAAATTAAAAATTAATGAAATATTTTTTTAAGAGAAATAATTAATTCTTGACAATACCTATTTGAAGATATATTTATTAAATTTTCATATGAAATATTGTTTTAAATTATTTTGATAGTCTATACTAATATTATAAAGAGGAAACCTTTGTATTTTTGTATGTTTGTATTGAATAGGCTCAAAAACTACTGGACCGATTTCAAAATTTCTTTTACCATTACTTAGAGGGATTCTTCCGAATCCGTATAGGCTATATTTTATCCCTGAAAATTTTTTTTTCAGAGAGCTTAAAAAATAAATGTCCACCCGTGCGAAGCCGGGGCCGGTCGCTAGTATTATATAAATCAAATCAAATTATAAATCAATATGAAAGAAAGGGAAATAATGTTGCAAATTCAAAAAAATTACCCCGTAATTTGGGGAAAAGTGTTGCAAGTAATCAAAACATTTGAGACATTCTCCCGCTATAATTATTTATTAGTAAGTTTGTCGTTAAATGCTTGTGTAATAAATTAAATTAGTTATATAAATTTAAATAATTATTATATTTAATTGTAATTAGTGTGAAATGATTGGCCTTTTTCAAAAACTGAGTGCTTGGAGGACTTCGTCCAATTATATATAAAGAAAAGACTTAAAATGAAATTTTTAGTGTTTAATATTAAAATTATATTAAGCTTTTTGGACCTTGGAATGGTTGTTTTTAGAAAAAAAAGTAATAATTACTAGTTGGATGCAAGGTATTTCTTACCAATTCTCCTCTTTATACGAAACTATTTAGTTTGACGTTTAGAAGTGCCTTATAACGGCCTGATTCATATAAATGGCTACACTTTATTTATTTTTTGCTAGTGACGGTATAAAAATATTATATTGTCTCTGTATTGTATTCATACATGAATAAAGTAGACCAAATTCATTTTTTTAAGTATTTTTTTTTTGTTACAGAACTCCCTGTCTTTTATTTTCCAAATCTTAATAAATGATTTCGTTTTCTAAAAACGTCCACTCCAAAACAACTATTAAAAAAACGGCTTAACATATTATAAATTATATTTGTATTAATTTATTTATATTATATTATATGATTATACATAATTATTATATATTATAGTATTTTGTCTTTATAATTGTACTTAATTAGGATATAATTATGTTTGGGCATCGATTATATTATTATAATATTGAGATTTTTAACTTTTAAAAAACATAACTTGGTGAGAATTTTAGAAATATTGTGATCTTTAAAATATAAATCAATTATTTCGTTTACTAGCCTTTCGGGGTTATCATCTACTCTTAATACTTTGATTAGGAATGTCTCAGTAACAACCTGAATTCTGACTTTATACCTTTTGTTGGTATTACAGAGTGACCAAACTTACTGACGAGGAATCGTGTTGAGTCCATCAAAAACAGCATCATGTTCTTACAAACCTTTGAATAGTCCGACGCAATGTCAATTCGTATTGTTCGAATTGATATGAAACGAATAGAGTATTTGGCTGAAAAATCTAATTAGTCTAAGAAACGTGACCCCGGTACGTAAAGGGCTATTGAAGGACACCGTGGATTTTAGTCAGTACGAGTCTGACAGTCCCTCCCGCCCTGCCCTGGGTGGGAGGACTCATTTGATGATTTTACCACGATAAAAAAAAATGTTCCACATAGATTATTAAAAAATATTTAACACGTATTTTTTCTTTTGTTACGTAAACCAAAATTGACGAAGATACGACACTTTTAAAATTGCCAATACGTCACAAGCAAGTACAATGTGTACTTGCTTCTGACGTCACGAGATTCTCTCGAATTTTGATGCGCTATCTCTTTCTCTCGCTATATCTTTGTAAGATTGCATTCAATTAACAAAAGAAAATATAAGTATCCATTATTTTTCGAAACTCTATTCCAGGCCGTCAGGTGCGCCGTCTAGATCCCTATTGAATGAGGCCCGTGTGCCTATAACATGATTAAATGATGTTTAACAAGCAAATAGGTTATATCAACACTTTTCATAAAACTAGGAGAGGCAAGTGTGTCGTACCTGACTACTCTGAGAAGAAACAGCCGAAACAAACTCAGAGGTCACAGTCTCTTTTAAAGTCCAGACATTATATTGGTCAAGTCTTATGAGGACCTTTTTTATTACGACGGTGATATTTTAAAGATCACATGTTCCTAAAACCACTAAGTATTTGTTTTAGGCCTTAAATACTTATACGAGAATTTTTTTAATCAATTTGCTTTTTTTTTTAAATTACATGGGACACACATAGCTGGTGTACTGTAATAATTACACCTCTGACTAACCCACAACGGATTACAGGCGTGATGTTAAAATTCCGTCATTTTTATTCTTACGATTAAATTTCGTTTAATTAAAATTAAGAAAAAATTCCTTCTCAAAAATACAAAATATCTAAGCTGACGACGCGATTCGTGCGACATCCAATTTCAACTTACTAAAATTGAAAATCGTCCTTGCTACTACGATATAATGATGTAATTCGACTGACTTACGTCGTCGTGGCGAGCGTGTTTTGTTTTTCATCTACACTTAGATAACTACATGTTTTATGTCATATGTCGTAGTGGTAAGGACGATTTTCACTAGTAGTTGAAATCGGTCGAATTACGTTGCATCGCGTCATCAACAAGCTCGCTAATAAAATAAAATATTATCGGTATGGTAATTTTTTTTAATTATTAAAGGGATAGTTATTTAATATTGTAAAAATTGCTTGATTTTATTAAATACATGTCATTTTTTGTATCGTTGCTACTTTAAGAGTTTCTCCTGTATCGTGTTTACAAACACACACACACACACATACCCAGACCCGGAAAAACTACTTGTAGATCATATAAATACCTATTAGTTCCGAGTGGAGATCGAACCGTCAACACAGCGAAGCAGTTAATAGTAACACGTATGTAGTAAGCAGTGCGCATGGTCTCATATATATACGTTTGGTCCTGCCATTCTGACGGTCACAAGTATTATGTCTATTGAAAACCATCTCAAATTCTACCTATACAGTTTCTCAGATAGTCTAATACATACCTAGTTAAACATCCAAAAGATTATGGGTCTTACGCTTACCATAAGAAAGATAAACATCTGACGACACGTTTGAGTAGTGGCTGAGCAATTGGACTCCTGCGCTATGTGTCGCGGGTTCGATTCCCGCACGGAACATATATTTGTATGATCTGCAAGTAGTTGTTCGGGGTCTGGGTGTTTGTGTATGTGATTTTCTATGTTTGTAAACGCACCCACGATACAGGAGAAATTCCTAGTGTGGGGCAACGTCTTAAAAATATAAATACAAAAAATAAATAAATACAATTGTTGAAAAGCAAGGGGCAACATTTAAAAAAAACACTTGTCAAAAAAAAGTGTAACTGCAAAACGACCTTTAAATCAACGAGAAATGTCATTTTGACGTTGACAGTTTTGTTAGGCAAGTGTTCAAAAGATGTTTATCCTTTCATAGTAAGACGGTTTATGACTATTCCTACGGTTAACTTTCGTTAGTCCCAAATTCTCCCTGCCGGGGTCGCGGGATACACAAACCCCGGTACAAGGGCTATTGAAGGACACCGTGGATTTTAGTCAGTCAAGTCTGACAGTCCCTCCCGCCCTGTCCTGGGTGGGAGGACTCATTTGATGATTTTACTACGCTAAAAATAAAAGTCCCAAATTCTCAGTATCTAAGAAAATCTACTAAATCTCAGCTTATATTTCAGTAGCTAACTATAAAAACGATTAAATAAATAAATATCCCTTTAATAAACGTACAGTTTTTTCAGCTAGTAATAGTTAACTATCACTAAAATAAATTATCCGACGAATAGCCACAGCTAACGGCCTATATATTACCTATGTTCCTATCAAATAGTACCGTTCTAATGGTTTTAGTTATATTTCTCTTGTAACACACGCGTTTTGCATGTTTTTATGGAAATGCCAGTCTTTTATTCTATTTGTGTTCTAAATGGTCGCGGGACCAAGGGATTACCGTGACCCCGGTACGTAAAGGGCTAGTGAAGGACACCGTGGATTTTAGTCAGTACAAGTCTGACAGTCCCTCCCGCCCTGCCCTGGGTGGGAGGACTCATTTGATGATTTTACCACGATAAAAAAAAAAAAAAAATTGTGTTCTAAATAGGCCATCGCAGTTCTGCCCGGCAAGGTCGAATATTTAAATCTTTTGTTAAACATCTTTCGGTGACGTTATGCCATTTATTGTAGCAGTGGTCGCGGGACTGTACGAATTACCGTGACCCCGGAACGTAAAGGGCTATTGAAGGACACCGTGGATTTTAGTCAGTACGAGTCTGACAGTCCCTCCCGCTCTGCCCTGGGTGGGAGGACTCATTTGATGATTTTACCACGATAAAAAAAAACTATTGTTGCAGTGTTAAACTACTACACCAAAAGAAAAGATTTCAGCTTACGGGGCAGTACTTCCATAGCCTAGTTGGTAAAGAATCTGGAATGAAAATGAATACGAAGGTTCGAGTCCTGATAGCAGGCAACTTTTTCTTTTCTACAAAAAATAATTTATGGTACTTTTTTATTTGAAAATAAGCTTAGCAATAAAACAATATATTAAAAATCTAAACCGACCCGAAGAAATACTACTACTTCACATTTATTCGGCTTTTATTCAACTCATGCCGATCGGGAATCTTTGTTTGGCATCTATCCTGGCCTTAAAATGTCCTACTACCCACAAAAACATACAAAACGCGTCATATAACCCATGAAGTGCCTACTAGTATATAAATATATACATTAAATAATATACTTAATAATATAGATGTAAGTTTACTGTAGATATATACATTGTATTTAAATACTAAGCCTTGATACGGTTTTTATTGTGAACTTGCTTTTATGCTCGCGAAATTCTTTATACACCTACATTAAGCCCCATTTACACGCTGCAAGATATTGCATGCAGGTAAGACTACATTGCGAACTATGAATTGACAATGAATTCAGTTGATCAAACACATACCTCTATGTAGTCAAACATCAATCGTCCAAATGAGGCTTTATTTCAACGATCTATAAACTTATCCGTCGTACCATAAAAAGTTAAGCGTAGTGCGTAAGACAAGTGTTCAACAGTTGTTTAACTTTTTTGTAGTAAGACGGTATTTGTTTAACTTTAAATGTGGAAAGAATGCTGTATAAAGGTCAGTTCACAAAAAAAGCGTTAATAAAATTCAGCTACATTGTATGTTTAAAAACAGTATTATGTTGTGTTTGCATTCAGTTCGCGTATTATATTACTTTACCGGTTGTACTTAATGCGTACTACTATCTGTAACTATTTATGTTTCATTAAATTGAGGTTTACCGTATGTATTGCTCGTTTTATTGAGTCAACGACCATCGGGTACATACCGCTCCACAACCTCTCACATAGCTTTGCTATCGATGAAATGATTTCTATCGGGAAGTATAAGGACTTCCTTAAGAAACCATCATTTTGTATTAAAATAAAAAGCTTAAGGCGATTCCTCCGTAGTAGCTCGCGGAATTCAAATTTTCATGTGTTTTTTTGCAATTTACATATCAGTGACAAATTGTGACTTGATCAAAATATTATTCGCGACAATAACAAGTATAATTTTAAATATAGAAGGATCAAAACATTCGCTTTCACAAAAATTTGGTCAAAATAAGTGAGATTTCGGAAATTTTAACACTACCAATTTTTTGCTACTGAGTTTCCACCTTAAGTTTGTTTATTGTTTACCAAAAACCTCTTCATTGTAAAAGGTGTTTGTTCAGTTCCTGTCTATACCTATAAAGCCAATTTAAGTAGTACTAATCATACTAAATTTCTGGGTTTTTCTGTAGTAATTGTTACGTGTAATTTATTAACCCATTTTTTAGAACAGTTCTTACTAAAATTTATTTTAAAAACAACATAAAGGAACCTTCACACTTTCTTGAATGCGTCGATCGATGAACTTCATTTTATCATTTCATTTTCGTCGATCGACAACATTGAACGTTTGGTATTGTAAGCACTTTTAAAAAGTCACCTTATTTTATTTAAAAAATATACCCAATGTGATCCCGTCCGCAAACAATCAATATATTTTTTTTACAAAAATAATTTAAACACCACGCTAAACAAACAAATCCCATTTATTCAAATACCGAGATAAGCGGCTTTTCCTCGCTTTTTACAAAACGCATGCTTTTCCCGTTGTTTAATATAGATAGTTCACTCTAAGTCACATTGCTATAAAGACCCAATGTACATACCTAGTTTTTGATTCTTTTGGAGACAATGCTGACATAAGTTTCGTAGAAATTTTTCTTTTTATTGAAGTAAAAATTACGACTATCGTTTATATTTTTGTTAAATTTCTAACCCATATATTTCTTTTACTTTTTGACGTGCGTATTTGTTGTGCCAGACGCACTCATCTTACTATGATATTTAATTATAAAAAAAAGTTAATTGACTCTTTGGCTGTGAATCAGCAGTTTTTAAACGTCTATGTTACTTAAGACAGTCCCCCAAAACGCCCCCCTGCACCTTTTGTTTTAGCTGGGGAGTAGATCTGGCGGAAAATACTCCGCAACTTAATGCCAAATATGTAGATTTGTTCCCCTTAGTTCATAAAGTAGTATATTTAATTGATAAGTCTTAGATTAATTAGCAAATTAGAGTGAACTATCTTCAGCTGTATCGTTTTAAATTATTCAACGGATGTTTAAGACTACCCAAGTTCTATGAGATGATAATCTTCAGCCCGAAAACATGACTGTCACTTAAAAATTGAAGCTTTGACTTCTAAACTTTTGGAAGATATAAAGTTTTAATTCAGTGACAGTTAAGCCTCCGTAAGCCAAAAAGACGTAACTCAACAAATATATGTTTGGAGTAAAATAAGACATTCTGACTGTATCTGATGAAACTTCAAACTGCTTGAAGCAAAAGAAAAGAAACATTATTATCGGCTTGCTTGTTGGCTTACGGTTTATGGTCGCGCATGGTACAGTTTACACCTGGCATGCGCGTTTAAGAATTGCAAGACCTGTTACAAACAGTCTCATAGAACAAGAGTAGTCTTTTAATCCGTCGCGAAATCTACAGCTGCCTGTAAGAAGCCAGGAAAAGAAACGCCCATGTTTCTTAACACCCTCTCTTTTCTCATGTTTCTGTATATAATTCTAAAGGGCGGTTTCTTTACCTTGCTTGTTTCAGGAGTCAGAACTTCCACCGAAATAGTGACGCGACATTTTATCGATATGGACCACGGCATCCCCCTGAACATCCACGCAAGACCCCGCCTTGTTGGGAGACGACCGAACGAGATTGTGAACATAGAGACGGATGTTTTTCAAGAGAAATCTTATAAGCAGTATTCGTCGCAACATTTGAGGGACGCCCTAATTGCAGTCAAGAAAGGTTATAGTGTATATGCAGCGTCGAACAAGTATGGCGTCCCGAGGAAAACTTTGAGGAATTGGATGGAGAAATATGATATTAAGAGTCAGTTTTCA
Organism: Agrotis puta; assembly: GCA_943136025.2. NCBI lineage: Eukaryota > Metazoa > Arthropoda > Insecta > Lepidoptera > Noctuidae > Agrotis > Agrotis puta. The sequence continues at coordinate 256,351 of OW964195.2, read as the reverse complement.
AAAGGTAGGCGTGGCGCGAGGACGCAGATATTGGACCCGTTAGATCTCATGGTGGAGGCCAGGTCAGAGAAGTATGAGGATCCCTTGTAAGTCATTTTGTAATCTTGCCAAATGTTAGGTTAAGTTTTTTGGTAGTTACGTTGATAGGTACTCTTGTTTTGCGAAACGAAATAGTTTTGTAATATTAGACAAGCTAGTTCAGATTCCTTATTTAGTAACATAACAAAATATTAATTCATTTTGTTTCTTGCAGTAGCCCCTAAATAGAAAATGTCCTTAAGGAACCTACAGACTTCATCGATTCTGTCGATCTAGAAAAAGATCTATTGATGTCAAATGGACTTATATTTTTGTACCAGTAAAATAAAACAAATAGCCTGGAAATGTTCGTAAAACGAGAGTACCTCTATCCCTATCGGACTGTATTTAGTCTTACAACTACTATATGGTTCTATATACTAATCTTCTGCCATTATGTATGTGACTAGTATTTGTGGTCGTATTCTTAAACGATACTCAATATTCAGCCACTATTCAATTCTTTTTGAGTATCATCATCACTGATAAGCCTTGGGGTCGGCTTCCAGTCGAACTTGATGCAGTCGAATAGGTACCATTATTTAACATGGTGCAACTGTCTGTCTAATTATCACTCCTCAAACCAGTTGCTGTTTGAGACTCGATATCAGACTTCTACACATCTAACTTTAATGAGTCTACGGGTGACAGTGACGTCGATTAAGAGACCTGCTTTCCGAGGAAGGGGGTCTTCATATATTATAAACTAGCTTCCGCCCGCGACTCCGTCCGCGCGGATGTCGGTCTTCGCGTGGATGGTTTATTTCTCCATTTTGAGTAACTCTGACAATGACATCTTATAAATATCTATTGGACCCAAATACGGCTAAGCCTATAATAATTAAGGAGATCCCTCTATTGAGCTACTGCTGTTGAGCTCGCGTTCTGTAGTTAGTATTTTTTTCATAGTAATTCCGACCTTGATAAGTAGCATATAGCAGTAAATTACTGACAGTGACGAAAAGTTTGCAATAATAAAAAAGTGATCGTGACAATGCGACAGAAAGTTAATTGAGAGCTTCAACAAGAACGACGTCTATGAATAAAACTGAAAAATATCATTTTTTTTTCTACGTATTATTCCAGGATAAAAAGTATCCTATTTTATGCCCAGGATAATAAGGTATAATTACACCAAGTTTCATCGAAATCGAACCGTTATTTTTCACGTGATGCCTGCAATTTGCATTTGATGCCTGAATATTTTCAATGTACAGAATTGACCCTTCTACAGATTAATTATATGTATAGATGATCATGCTTAAACAGACGGACTTCGACAAACGTTGCCCCCAACTTCAAGATCGACTATTATAGCCACGAAACCCACTAAAAAGCTTAAAATTAAGTATCGTTTAAGAATAGAAAGTAGACTTATAAGTAAAATAATGTAGATTTTTCTATCAATATATACTATAAACTGCTGTAACGTTTAGATAATTGCGTTTTGTGTCTACAGGGAGCTAGCTATAAGTACCAAAGAATGTAAAACGTAGTCAAGGTAATTTTAACTTAGGAAATTACTCTGTCTCTTTAAGCAAAAGAGGCGCATCTGCGTAAAAAATGCAAAGAAAAATAAGCCGTACTGACCAGAAAAGGCGTATCTACTAAGGATTTTCCCTTTTACTCCAGTTACGCCTCTTTTACTTAAGGTAGCGTTACGGGCATATCTTTACTTAGTATATTTTTAACAGAAATCCTGACAGCGCCATGGGCTTTTTTGTCTATGTTGCAGTGCGGTCTTAACATTTGCCAGTATTTACCATGCCTACTTTCGTCAGCTACCCAGTTACTGGGTAAAACTATTGACTTTTGGGATTCTGACTCGCACTTATCAGCTATTAAAAATCTACAAATGGCAACCAGGACAGAAAAAAGCTAAAAGCTTAAAAAGGTATAGTTGATGCAAGCCATCATCGGTTGTCAATTATTATTGGTATTGCTATAAAGGAGCATACAGATTAGCCAAAATCGATTTTTGGGTCGATATATCATTGCAATTCATGTTTAGAATTATAAAATGTTGGCCTTTGGAAAGCAATAAATAATATTGTAATAATTATGTCGTGCATGCTATTACCTTATTTAATAAAAATGTAAAGATATGTCCCTTTATGAATACACTTTACGTCTAGTCTAATCTATATTTAATAATAAAAATATTGTTTACTTCATCGAAAGTTAAGCAATTACGATGGCGATGCTTGTCGATCAAAGAATTTTATCGATGGTCCGTCGATCGACGTCGAATGAATGTAATTGACCTCAATGATATCCTTATAAAAACGTCAAAAAACTACAATATCGTCGATTGAACTCAATTTTTAGCGACACAAGGATCTTTTGGCGCTTAACTAATGTTGAAATATAGTACCTAACCTAAAAAAAACTATATTTTTTAAATAATAATCATTGTCATTATATTGTTGCATTATAATTCATACTGCAGTTAAAAAAAAATTGACAGTGACAAAATTAAAACTTGATCTAGCATTTTATTACCGATGCTAGGGAAAATCATTCTTTAATGCAAAAAAAAATGAAATTTGATAAAATATTACATAATGCCAATAGGTTTTATTACTAGACCAAAAACCCTTGATTTTAATAGACAAGTAGATGTAGTCAGATGACTTCATTGACTAACACATTATAGGATTTAATACAGTAATTATAAGACACAATTCTGCTTAACCCTTCGGGGTTATCAGGCATGGTGTTACTTAATAAGTCAAATAATTATATTTTTGGTTCCTAAATCGCCAAAGTAGTGTAAATCCAACCCAAATGTTTAGTAAATTATTCAAATTTTTGTTTGTTAATTATTTATAATTATTTTTATTGTTGATTTTGGTTTTTTTTTTCACTGGCAACGACTAATAGTAAATAAAATAATTATAGAGTAAACAATTATCGTATTTAAAGTAATTATTGTACTTAATTTTTTGAACGTGTGAATAATTATAATTATACTATTTTTGTAATTTAATTAAGATGTAGAATTATTCAGAGGACGTAGTGATATTTTTCCTTTGAAAGTGGTCGACTTGAGTAGAATCATTAATTCGCCTATAATTAAAATAAATTAAATAGTGACCTATATTTTTCTTAATTATAGCGCTACCCCGCCCAATAGGCAGTTTTCTTTATCGCAAAGAAGTTAGCAATAACACGTATTTAGGTTTTTGTAATAAAAAAAAAGTGTAACATCTTTAGTAAACACTATAATTCGTCTACTGCTATAGTTTGGCTACAGACCGTTTTCATTTATCGTTTGCCACGCGTCTGCTCAGGTGGCCTACCATAATGTCTTCAAGTGAGAGTTATTCCACTGTAGAAAGAGACAGCTATACAATTCGTCTAGCGCCATACACTGAAATTACTCTTGCTTCATCATATGCATCATTCCTCCGCTTGCATGCTTGCTCTTATCGGCACAGCGCTCATTCTTCGTTCCTTTTTCTCATTCTCAGTTAGCATACACCTCTTTTTTAGCCATATCATCCATCTTTAACTTCAATATGTGTTTTGTGTTTTTAAATATTAGCCTCGATCAATAATAGTACTAGATTCCCGATCAGCGCTTCAAAAACGGCCCTTGAATATTTTGAATCCTTGTTGCTTAGATCTTAAGTATCATTTTAGAATGAGTTATTTTGTACTGATGACATTTTATCTTCAAGAAACATTTTTCAATTGTTTACGTTAAACCTAATACATTTCGCAATGGTTATTAAACTGTATGTTTGAGTGTTAAGGTTTATAATAAACTGAAGTTGTTAATACTATTGAACATTTTTTTATGAAGTGTAGATGTTTACGTGTGTGCAAATGTGGCCGCTTGCGACTCCTTTTTGTTCCTGATCCTTAATCTAGAGCTATTATTGATTAAAGAATATTAGGCATAATTGTTAATGTAGCCAGAATAAGAAAAGGCTGGCAAATTAAAATAGCATTTTTGGCAGCCGGGACCACGCGGCAATATTGTATACTTATTAAATAAATTTATTTCTAATTTATTTACATTTTTATTAGTTTATATTTAGTAAAATTTTTGTGTTTGTTCTTATTTTACAATAAGCCAAAATAATTATTTAATCTTAAACATATTATTGAGGTACTTAACTAAATTGTAAGTAAAATAATTATAAGTGAATTAATTATGTAACGTTATAATTATATTTACTCTGCGATTTTTACGTGAATTTATTTTCCCATTGGGTTTGATTAAGTTTCCCATTTTGAGCATTTTGCCTCCGGTCTTATACTTTCTTCAAATCATTTTTTTGCTGTTAATAGTACTGACTAATGGCGTATTTTTGAATAAAACTATAATAAAGAATATAACGCGTATAATATATACAATAAATTGAGGAAATTAAAAAAAAAACTGGCCGTACCGATTGGAAATTTCGGTTCAACATAATTATTTTCTTATAAACTTAAATGTGCCAATCGCTGTTGCATTGTGTGCTTTTACTTAACATTACTCTTTCTCTCTCTTTCTTTTCCAATTTTCCTTTTTAGTAATTATTCATCTTCCCATCATTGGGAATATCATCGTACTCAATGGGAACGTAATCGTAGAGTAACATGCCAGTATGTAGAGCTATGTGTTACGGGTGATTGTATGTACGGATAATAATTATTAATAATAATGATTTTTGTCGTGTAATGAATAGTTTTATTATTATAATCCTTAAGTATTTTCCCAAATCGTTAGGCAGCATGTGGTTTGTCACGGGACTGTACGAATTACCGTGACCCCGGAACGTAAAGATCTATTGAAGGACACCGTGGATTTTAGTCAGTACGAGTCTGACAGTCCCTCCCGCTCTGCCCTGGGTTGGAGGATTCATTTGATGATTTTACCACGAAAAAAAAATAAAAAGGCAGCATGTGGTTGATAGGTTGAAAAGTTACGGATGGTGACCTCTTGACCAGAATACTGGTCAATAGGTCAAATTAGAAAAAATGACGTAGGTAATAAACTACCTCTTTTTTTCTAAACCTCTTTGTAAGACCTGTCAATTGATGCAAGGCACAGCTATTCAACTTCCCTCTTCTGGTCTGAAAGAAGTTTTGACCAAGTGAAGGAAAACAGAAATAGATTACTAAAAATATTATTTGTTTCACTTCCACTAAACTTTAGTGGGTTTTGTGTGGTGATGGCTACTGGTCTAAACAGCTCAGCTAAATTCTGGGAAACACTAAATCAAATTCTTATCTTAAAAAAAAATGTCGCCCTCACCCTAGTTCTCCTGTATCGTAGGTACGTTTCCAAACATTCCTCACACACCCGGAACAACTACATTGACAGACAAGTATGTATACGTAATTATTTTTTTATTTGCACGAACATTCATATTTAACAATGTTTCATTTAAACATTTTCTTCCAACAGACTTCCCCATTGCCAACGTGCAGTGCCAATATGACAGTCCGTCCGACACGGAGCTGGACAAGCCCGGCCTGATCGTACGACCGCCGGACGACCACACGTACGACACCCGGGACGAGCCGCCCGCGTTTATCATACGACAAGTTAATAATGTAAGTTTTCATAATTTTTTTAATATTTTAAACGCTCTAACGTCTGTGTCGCGAATTACAAAACTTTTTTGTGGAAAGAATTCGAACCTGCCGAGTATGGCTGCGATGGGCAAGTTTTATTGAATCTCAAGATCGAAGGTTCAAATCTCGCAATCGCTTGTGGGAAAAAGACCACACCATATTTGTATTTATTAACATTTCAGGCCCTACACCTCCAAAGCACCCCGCATTTCCGCGAGATCAGGCCCAAGATTATGACGATAGGCCCGGGCTCCTCCGCGTCAGTTAACGTCATCCACGTGGGAGATCAGGCGCAGCCTCCTAGCATGGTGAGTAGTGACATTTGCTGCTAATAGATAAAGTAATCTTATTCCTAAAAGCGTCATCTAGTATAGAGTAGAAGTACTAATTCGATTTGGTAATAGCGCCATCTGTTGTTGAGAAGACATACTAAGGGGTTCGGTCAGAGTTGAAGTTTTTGACAGTGCCATCTGGTGGGAAGAAGTTTTTGCTACTTTATTATACGATATTTGGTTACAAGGAATAGTAGTTCTGTGATTTTCTACAATATGTGCAGGTATTTGTATCGATTCATAATTTTAATTATTTGACACTTATTGCGTTATTTTCTAAAAATATTTGAACCAAACTGACTAAAAAAGATGTTGTATAACCAAGGATATTAGGACCTTCCTTTACAGCTGCTCCCCTCGCAGCCGTCAGAGTTCAACATCAACAAGCGCATCCGACGGAGCGAGGTAGTGCTGCGGCAGGCCGCCGACTGCGTCAGTCGCGGCCTCACCTTCCAGACTGTGTCTGAGCAGTTTAACATACCAATATCTACCATACGGTAAGTAATTTTTTTTTAAACATTTCAAGGAATTTCTCCTGTACCGTGGGTGCGTTTTCAAACATATAAACTCCTATACACAAACACTGAGACCCAGTGCAATGACTTGTAGATCAAACAAATATTGTTCTTTGCGGGAATCGAACCCGTGACACGCAGCACAGCAGTCCAATCGCTCAGCTACTGTGCCAACCGTGCTGTCTGTAATCATCTGTCTAGTTAGTTATTATAAAAGCCAAACAGATTGGTCTTCAAGGTTAAACTGCGCTTGCCGAGGTTGACCTGTGGATGGTTGATTATTATCGATCATAGCGAGTGACTCTGAAAATTCGTGAAGCCGTTGGTCCCGGCTATCATTTACATATCTTTGAATATCGTTACTGTTAGTCAGAATCTCGTAGGTCTGACAATCAGTCTTACTTATTTCTTTCGTGCGTGTTCGATTTCCGCATGGAACAAATATTTGTATAATCTACTAGTAGTTGTTCTGGGTCTGGTTGTTGTCTGTATGTAATTTTAAGTGTTTGTAAACGCAACCAGGATTCTAGAGAAATTCCACGTTGCCACTAGTGTGAACGTCGAAAAAATAAAAACAACAAATATTAAAAACAAAAACTTTTGTTTTGAGTATAAGTTACTGTAATCTGTTCCTTTACTGAATGTTTCAGATTCTTCATGGCGCGGAAGGGCATTTTGCCGCGACGTAGACGGGGTCGCAGTACTCAGGTACGTATAACGAAATTGTTGGACGTATGAAGTATTACTTTGTCATTTTGAACTGTTTCTTATCAATTGAAACTGCATAAATCTGCTTGCGACTGTTTATCATGAACTCAAGTTCATTATATCCTGCGTTATACATATTTCATGGTTGCGTGTCGCGGGTTTGATTCCCACACGTAACAAATATTTGTTTGCTCTACAAGTAGTTGTTACTGGTTTGTTTGTGAAGTTACTATATTTGTAAACGCACCTACAATATAGAGAAAATTCTTAGTGTAGGTAACCTTTAAAAAATGTAAATCCATTTGAATATTGCTCCCTGCACACCTGTTTTGCTGACTATACATACAATGTAAATAATAAGCACAATTCCTCTCTCAGCCTACTCGTCCCTGCAGCAGCCCCGAGCCTCCGTTCCACATGCAGCACTTCAAACTACCAGACATGGTAGCACTAAGAGCTGATGATGAAGACCAGCCTCCGCAGTAAGAGGAAACCTTCCAGCATCTGCCTGCCTTCTACCAACTATCTTGTGATCTGCTTCCAGTCTAACCAGATGCAGCTGAAAATGAATATGTTGGAGCGACTGACTATCTGACCTCCACAACACAGTAACTGGGTAATATGATACCTCTTGTCAAGAATGGTTGTCAGACTTTCGATATTAATATTATTATTTGTATTTATTTACACAAATATAAACTTTGCAGTTGTCCATATTAAGTTGATTTCAGAATGGCAAATGAATGCATGTTGCATTAATATGACAGATGTCAAGTCTATTCAAACAAATGTCAACTTTGCCGATATGTTAATAAAGTTGATTTCAGAATGACTGACTTAATTTGAATTTAGAAATGCATAGAACCAAAAAATAAAGCAGAGGATTCACTTTTTCATATTTTTTTAAGTTACAATCTTTCACTGAAAGTGAATCGTTAGTACACAAAATGAACCAAAAATTAACTTATTTAGTCATTCGTTGGCTAATCTTAAGTTGGAAATCAATAATCTATATCGGTTGCTATCTTCGGTTGGAACTTTATCTGCCAATCAACAACCGTATTTGCTTATCCGAGTCTTTAAGATGTCCAATCAGAGGCAGCCGTCAAAAATAAAGGGACGGGTTTTAGATTGCGATTGAATATTGAAGAAGCCAATTAAATGCGTTGTCATCAAACAGAGACAAAACTGAAATGTCTCGGGTGCTTGAAATTTAGGGCACCTGAAAATGTTACTTTGTGAATATTAGTATTTAGAATCTCAGTAACTTAAAACTTGTATATAAATATGATATGTAGCTGTAGAACTTAGTTATATAACGAACTTTGAAAGGAATGAAGTCGTAAGTGTACGAGCAACCATAAGTTCGATTCTAAGGTTGTGCAAAGTGTTATCAGCCCCATCAGAAATCAGGTAGAAATCTTATTTGTGCTTAGAGTGAATTGCAACTACAAACAAAAATTGTGTATAGCCTTAATGACTTTTTTTAGCAGACTTAAAATAGATACGATATCTGCAGCTCGTCCCCATAGTAAAATTCCTTAAGACATGATTTTATTTTTATGATTGTGTCCATAAAACTGCCATAAGCTCGCCCCCAATTACATGAACTTTGACATAACTCACAAAATGTGTGTGTTGTATACACCTCTGGTATACTTACGACTTTATGAATCTCTTAGTGATATAATATGTATTTATTTATACAGCTTGGCAAAAAAGAGTATGGAAAAATTGAGGTCGCTACTACTTGTCATATGTCATTATAAATAAACAAGTAAGCACTGATCGTTGCGAATTAATGTAGAAAATCGTGAAATAACACGAGGGAATTGTTTTTTGACACAGAAGCTGCTCGTAGTTGACTTTTTTAACATGTTGCAACAACAAACGTTTCGTAGTTTCAATTGTCACCGCATCAGACTCTTTCTTGCCAAGCTGTACTAATATACCTGTGAATCTAATACAAAGATCTCTTATGAATATTTTTTTCAATATATGCTTTTAATATTTTATAAAAGACAATGAAGAAGAATAATAATAATAAATAATAAATAATAATAGTCAAAAAGAGTGCGCCTTCATAAAAAGATAGACTAGTATTAGCTTCCTTCAAGGTAATCTTTGTTGCACGAAGGTTTAACCAAACATAACGAACGCCCAATCAGAACTAACTTATATTTCAAGGTTCCGCGCCACTACTAAAGTCCCTTTGACGCGGCGCTAGTGTCGATGTCATTGGATCAAATTGCATACAACAAAATAGCATCAAAACTTTTTTGCAAAACTTTTGTCGTGACGCGGTTTCCAAACGTCGTCGTCTCGGAACTGCTATGATCTTTTGGCATTCAAGTGAAATTGACAGGAGAACGTTCTTCTCAAAAAAAATGTGAATTTGTATAGGAAAATGAGATGACGGCGTTAGTTCCGATCATAGACATAGAGAGTGGATCATAGACATTGAGCATGATGTGAGTAAAGTCTGCTTAAAATTGCCATTTTCTTTAGAAAGAAAGAAGAGCAACTGTAGCCCCATCTATTTCTCTCCTTTTTATTACCAAAGACTTTTATCTATGTTTAACAGGAAAAAGATAGATGAACTAAAAACTGTTTTTCTCTCTTTCTGTAGAGTATGAATAGTTTCAAATAAAGATAGCTTAAAAGATAGTGTTCAGTCCATTATCTATGTCTATGAATTCGATTATGGCCACGCGCCAAAATATTCATGTATCTACTAATTTCACTGTTTATGCATTACAGTGAATTTAAAAATTGTGAATATATAAATTATGTATTAAAAATAATAGCGGTGGCCTTGTTGTATGGACAGTTGTCACTAGAGTTAGAAGTAGGACTCTGCATTATTGCCTTTTGATATTTAGTATATTTTCTTGAATAAAATCATTACTTTCTTGCCTTTTTATGTCAGTATTGATAAGGCCTAGGCCTATTATTACAATAATTGAGGCTATTTATTGAGTATTGATACGTTTTCTGTAGAAACGATATTTTATTTTACAATTTTGACTGCGAAAGTTTGTGAGTGTAAATCTTTGGATGATTGTTACTCTTCCACGTAAAAACAACTGAGCTGATGTTGATGAAAATTTGCAGTTATATAGCTTACTAACTGTTGCCCTTTAGGGTTCTCTCTCTATTTAACTCTGTACCGAAATTCATGAAAGTTTCGACGTGAAAACGGAACATACATACTTTCGCATTTATAATATTAGTAAGAATACAACGAGAGTATAATATCTTATATTAAAACTAGTTGTTACCACGAGTTTCTCCCTCTACAATTCAAAAATTATCCAATAGGAAGATCAAATCAAGATAAAAGAGATAACTATCTTAAATGTTAATCCAGTTTGTAAACTATCCGTGTATCAAAATTCACCCAAATCCGTTCAGTAGTTTTTGCGTGGAAGGGTAACAAACATCCATCCTATTGAGCAAGTTAAAAAAGAAAGCAAATATTTCGGGCAAATTAATTGATTAATTGAAAACATAATAAATATTATAAAGGCACATCTGTATCTAAAAGCGTCTAGGCTTTACGTAGTTAATGTGATGATGTAGAGAACACAAATAGTGCTAAAATAACAGTACAGGCCTAACAGTTATTTTTCTCTGAAATAAACCTTATACTAACGAAAATAAGGGTCAATTTACTGTGAAATCAGAGGTAAAATAAATGTAAGACAGTTAACACAGTGTAGCATAGATTATAAACAACCATCTTATATATAACAATGTATACCGAATTATGTCACAAAAATAACAAGTATAATTTTAAAATAGCGCCATCTCTTACCGAGAAGCTGAACTAACCGTTTTATTTTTGTAATAATAGATGGCGTTTATCGCTAAGAAAATATTTTTACACGATTTTATGTTTCGGCAGCTATTTTTGCAACAAAAACTATTTTTTATCGTTAAGATCAGTATTATATTTGAACAAATTTTGTTTGTGTTGATTAAGTTATTATTAAAAGTCTGCAATGGCCGTTGTTGAGCAGTGTCCGGATTCACTGGGTAAAGGAGCCATTAAACTGATATGGACAACATATATCATAAATAAATTGAAAATCTGTTTAGTTCGTCAGTTAGAGTATTGAAAAATAATGAACAAGTATTTTTTGTTTTTTGAAGTCAATGAATATTGAGAAAGATAAAAAGCTTCGAAATTGGGTGTGACGTCATAACGCTTGTAAAATTAAAACCGACCGCGTGGCGTTTTGTGATTTTTAAGAGCGTTGCATCTCAGTCAATTTTGGTTTACGTAGGAAAAGAAAAAATACGGGTCAAATATTTTTTGATAATCTCACTTTCGGACTAATTACAGTTTTTCAGTGAAATAGGGTGCGTCCGGTGTCCGCAGCTAGTCCGATTACCTGTCCGGTCGGTTTGACGTTAACTTAATAAAATACTGCACTTGTTAACTAATTCAACCGGTCAATCTGGATATTGGTTCTAGTTATGGTTTTTGTTTGTTACATATCAACTGTCTTTATATTATGTGCATAATAACTGTATTTATAAAACATATTCTTTTATAAAATTTATTATTACTTTATATATTTTTTAATGTTGTATACGTAGTGTCAGTATAATTATAGTAATAATTGCTTTATACTTTTAAAATAACGTTTAATGCCTGCTTTCACTATTATTGGGCGAGGATATGAAATGCCTAAGTAAAAGATTACTGTTGGATATTCAACTTTCAATTCCAAACAGAGAGTTGAAATTCCAAAAGCGCGCTTTTATCATGAATTAAAATTGCATAATGATAATCTCAACAGAAATAGAGTTAATAATAGCATACCCATATATCATTCGCATACAATTTTTAACTCTATCTCAGAAATGATTTAGTTAAAAATTAATTGTAGTAGGTACATAATATAAAGACAGTTGATACTTATGACGTTGTAGCTCAGTGCCATGAATGTAAAGCGTCTGAATTGTATGTACACGTAGCGAGTGTAGCTAAATATACAATGTCTAATAAAAACGTATTTTGTGTACAAAAACTTCTTTTATTTGACTACCCAAAGATATTCTCCCTTTTTCTAGTGACAGCTAAGGCTCGCGTTTGACCACTATCTCTCCTGATGGTAAGCAATAATAATAATAATAATAATGTATTTATTTCAGACCATTGATCCATATAGTGTTAGTAAAATCTTAACCTATTGTTAGTACACACAAGTAAAAACTTTAATTAATTGGCGACATGTACGCCAGTACGCACATGTCTACCTACCCAGTGCCTAATGAAAGGCCCATCGATTTTGTCCGCCAGTGTAGCCAGTATGTTGTTGGGGCTACCCCTGAATCGTTTCAGCAAACTAGCACATCGCTTGCGCATAACGGCATAAAAATCGTCTAACCTCGCTTCAACGAACATGCCAGACGCGCTACAAAACCGAGGTAGCCCCAACAATATCCTCAAGGCAATGATGTGGTCGACGGTGAAGCACGTTTGACTAGAAGCATAACTAAAGTAACTCAGCGATGTTTCCGCGACGAGTACCGCCGCCCCCCACCTCGCCCAAACACAAGAAGGTATAGAAACGAGTGTGCGCAGCGGGTTCCCACGTCTTAATAGCAACTAATTAATTATCCAAAATATTCGTGATAAAATTAGTAGTTGAATAATATTTATAAAATAAGACGTATCATATGGTCTTTAGCGCTATCTCCTAACATGAAGTGAATTTAAGATTTATAATCACAAGATAGATGGCGCTGAATATTTGATATCCACGTTTTTATATTAAGGAATTCAGGCCATTGTAGACGTGTGACATCTACGTAGAAATCGTTGGTTTGTCTTGTAAAATGCTACAAAAGGTGACAGAAAATGATCAGATATTTATCATCGACAGCTATCGTCGTCTTATTTCATAGCCGGCATCATCTTATCGGCGTCGTCTTAATTCATAACGGGCGTCGTCTTATTTTATTTCGTCGTCTTTTTTTTGACAGGCCTGTTGGTATAGTGGTTAGTGACCCTGACTGCTATGCCGGAGGTCGTGGGATCGATTCCCACCCAGGACAAATGTTTGTGTGATGAGCACGATCATTTGATCTGTGTCTGGGTGTAATTTATCTATAATATGTATGTATTTAGAAATATATAAGTATGTTTATCAGTTGTCTAGTACCCATAACACAAGCTCTGCTTATCTTGGGACTAGATGGCGTTGTGTGATAGTTGTGGAATATTTATTTATATTTATTTATTTATATAGTCAGCGTTGTCTTATTTCATAGACAGCGCCGTGTTATTTTAAAATCGGCATCGTCTTTTCGGCGTCGTCCTATTTTATAGTCGGCGTCGTCTTATTTCATAGTCGGCGTCGTCTTATTTCATAGTCGGCGTCGTCTTATTTCATAGTCGGCGTCGTGTTATTTTAAGTCGGCGTCGTCTTTTCGGCGTCGTCCTATTTTATGGTAAGCGTCGTCTTATTCTATAGTCGGCGAAGTCCTATTTTATGGTAAGCGTCGTCTTATTCTATAGTCGGCGAAGTCCTATTTTATGGTAAGCGTCGTCTTATTCTATAGTCAGCGTCGTCTTATCGGCGTCGTCTTATTTCATAGACAGCGCCGTGTTATTTTATAGTCGGCGTCGTCTTATTTTATAGTCAGCGTCGTCTTATCGGCGTCGTCTTATTTCATAGTAGGCGTTGTGTTATAGTCAGCGTCGTCTTATCGGCGTCGTCTTATTTCATAGTTGGCGTCGTGTTATTTTATAGTCGGCGTCGTCTTATTTTATAGTCAGCGTCGTCTTATCGGCGTCGTCTTATCGGCGTCGTCTTATTTCATAGTCGGCGTCGTCTTATTTTATAGTCGGCGTCGTCTTGTTTAATGGTCGGCGTCGTCTTATTTCATAGACAGCGCCGTGTTATTTTAAAGTCGGCATCGTCCTAATTTTATAGTCAGCGTCGTGTTATTTTATAGTCGGCGTCGTCTTATTTTATAGTCGGCGTCGTCTTGTTTAATGGTCGGCGTCGTCTTATTTCATAGACAGCGCCGTGTTATTTTAAAGTCGGCATCGTCCTATTTTATAGTCAGCGTCGTGTTATTTTATAGTCGGCGTCGTCTTATTTTATAGTCGGCGTCGTCTTATTTTATAGTCGGCGTCGTCTTTTCGGCGTCGTCCTATTTTATGGTCAGCGTCGTCTTATTCCATAGTCGGCGTCGTGTTATAGTCGGCGTCGTCTTATCGCCGTCGTCTAATTTCATAGTTAGTGTCGTGTTATTTTAAAGATGGCATCGTCTTTTCGGCGTCGTCCTATTTTATAGTCAGCGTCGTCTTATTTCATAGTCGGTGTCGTCTTATTTTATAGTCGGCGTCGTCTTGTTTAATGGTCGACGTCGTTTTATCGGCGTCGTCTTTTTAATAGTCGGCGTCGTCTTATTTCATAGACAGCGCCGTGTTATTTTAAAGTCGGCATCATCTTTTCGGCGTCATCCTATTTTATAGTCAGCGTCGTCTTATTTTATAGTCGGCGTCGTCTTATTTCATAGTCGGCGACGTGTTATTTTATAGTCGGCGTCGTCTTTTCGGCGTCGTCCTATTTTATGGTAAGCGTCGTCTTAATCTATAGTCGGCGTCGTCTTATCGGCGTCGTCTTATTTCATAGACAGCGCCGTGTTATTTTATAGTCGGCGTCGTCTTGTTTAATGGTCGGCGTCGTCTTATTTCATAGACAGCGCCGTGTTATTTTAAAGTCGGCATCGTCTTTTCGGCGTCGTCCTATTTTATAGTCAACGTCGTCTTATTTTATAGTCGGCGTCGTCTTATTTCATAGTCGGTGTCGTCTTATTTTATAGTCGGCGTCGTCTTATTTTATAGTCGGCGTCGTCTTTTCGGCGTCGTCCTATTTTATGGTCAGCGTCGTCTTATTCCATAGTCGGCGTCGTGTTATAGTCGGCGTCGTCTTATCGCCGTCGTCTAATTTCATAGTTAGTGTCGTGTTATTTTAAAGATGGCATCGTCTTTTCGGCGTCGTCCTATTTTATAGTCAGCGTCGTCTTATTTCATAGTCGGTGTCGTCTTATTTTATAGTCGGCGTCGTCTTGTTTAATGGTCGACGTCGTTTTATCGGCGTCGTCTTTTTAATAGTCGGCGTCGTCTTATTTCATAGACAGCGCCGTGTTATTTTAAAGTCGGCATCGTCTTTTCGGCGTCATCCTATTTTATAGTCAGCGTCGTCTTATTTTATAGTCGGCGTCGTCTTATTTCATAGTCGGCGACGTGTTATTTTATAGTCGGCGTCGTCTTTTCGGCGTCGTCCTATTTTATGGTAAGCGTCGTCTTAATCTATAGTCGGCGTCATCTTATTTCATAGTCGGCGTCGTCTTATCGGCGTCATCTTATTTCATAGTCGGCGTCGTGTTATTTTATAGTCGGCGTCGTCATTTCGGCGTCGTCCTATTTTATGGTCAGCGTCGTCTTGTTTAATGGTCGGCGTCGTCTTATTGCATAAACAGCGCCGTGTTATTTTAAAGTCGGCGTCGTCTTATCGTCGTCTTATTTCATAGTTAGCGTCGTGTTATTTTAAAGACGGCATCGTCTTTTCGGCGTCGTCCTATTTTATAGTCAACGTCGTCTTATTTTATAGTCGGCGTCGTCTTATTTAATAGTCGGCGTCGTCTTATTTCATAGTCGGTGTCGTCTTATTTCATAGTCGGCGTCGTCTTATTCTATAGTCGGCGTCGTCTTATCGGCGTCGTCTTATTTCATAGTCGGCGTCGTCTTATTTCATAGTCGGCGTCGTCTTATTTCATTGTCGGCGTCGTGTTATAGTCGGCGTCGTCTCTTCGGCGTCGTGTTATTTTATAGTCGGCGTCGTCTTTTCGGCGTCGTCCTATTTTATGGTCAGCGTCGTCTTGTTTAATGGTCGGCGTCGTCTTATTGCATAGACAGCGCCGTGTTATTTTAAAGTCGGCATCGTCTTTTCGGCGTCGTCCTATTTTATAGTCCGCGTCGTCTTATTCTATAGTCGGCGTCGTCTTGTTTAATGGTCGGCGTCGTCTTATTTCATAGACAGCACCGTGTTATTTTAAAGTCGGCATCGTCTTTTCGGCGTCGTCCTATTTTATAGTCAGCGTCGTCTTATTTTATAGTCGGCGTCGTCTTATTTCAAAGTCGGCGTCGTCTTATCGGCGTCGTCTTTTTCATAGTTGGCGTCGTGTTATAGTCGACGTCGTCTTATTTCGGTCGTTCGTTTCGTTCGGTTCGTTCGTCGTCGGTCGGCGTCGTCTTATTTTATCTCATAGTCGGCGTCGTTTTATCGGCGATGTCTTATTTTATAGTCGGCGTCGTTTTATCGGCTTCGTCTTATTTAATAGTCGGCGTCGTGTTATTTTATAGTAGGAATCGTCTTATTTTATAGTGGGTGTCGTCCCATCGGCGTCGTCTTATTTCTTAGTCAGCGTCGTGTTATTTTATAGTCGGCGTCGTGTTATTTAAAACTCGGCATCGTCTTTTCGGCGTCGTCCTATTTCATAGTTGGCGTCGTGTTATTTTATAATAGGCATCGTCTTATTTTATGGTCGGTGTCGTTTTATCGGCTTCGTCTTATTTAATAGTCGGCGTCGTCTTATTTTATAGTCGGCGTCGTCTTATTTCATAGTTGGCGTCGTGTTATTTTATAGTCGGCGTCGTCTAATCGGCGTCGTCTTATTTCATAGTCGGCGTCGTCTTATTTCATAGTTGGCGTCGTCTTATTTTATAGTCGGCGTCGTCTTATTTCATAGTCGGCGTCGTGTTATTTTATAAGAGGCATCGTCTTATTTCATAGTTGGCGTCGTGTTATTTTATAGTCAGCGTCGTGTTATTTTATAGTCGGCGTCGTCTTTTCGGCGTCGTCCTATTTTATGGTCAGCGTCGTCTTATTTTATAGTCGACGTCGTCTTATCGGCGTCGTCTTATTTCATAGCCGGCGTCGTGTTATTTTATAGTCGGCGTCGTCTTATTTTATAGTCGACGTCGTCTTATCGGCGTCGTCTTATTTCATAGTTGGCGTCGTGTTATTTTATAGTCGGCGTCGTCTAATCGGCGTCGTCTTATTTCATAGTCGGCGTCGTCTTATTTCATAGTTGGCGTCGTCTAATCGGCGTCGTCTTATTTCATAGTCGGCGTCGTCTTATTTCATAGTTGGCGTCGTCTTATTTTATAGTCGGCGTCGTCTTATTTCATAGTCGGCGTCGTGTTATTTTATAAGAGGCATCGTCTTATTTCATAGTTGGCGTCGTGTTATTTTATAGTCAGCGTCGTGTTATTTTATAGTCGACGTCGTCTTATCGGCGTCGTCTTATTTCATAGTTGGCGTCGTGTTATTTTATAGTCGGCGTCGTCTAATCGGCGTCGTCTTATTTCATAGTCGGCGTCGTCTTATTTCATAGTTGGCGTCGTCTTATTTTATAGTCGGCGTCGTCTTATTTCATAGTCGGCGTCGTGTTATTTTATAAGAGGCATCGTCTTATTTCATAGTTGGCGTCGTGTTATTTTATAGTCAGCGTCGTGTTATTTTATAGTCGGCGTCGTCTTTTCGGCGTCGTCCTATTTTATGGTCAGCGTCGTCTTATTTTATAGTCGACGTCGTCTTATCGGCGTCGTCTTATTTCATAGCCGGCGTCGTGTTATTTTATAGTCGGCGTCGTCCTATTTTAAAGTCAGCGTCGTCTTATCGGCGTCGTCTTATTTCATAGCCGGCGTCGTGTTATTTTATAGTCGGCGTCGTCCTATTTTAAAGTCAGCGTCGTCTTATCAGCTTCGTATAATTTAATAGTCGGCGTCGTCTTATTTCAAAAACAGCGCCGTGTTATTTTATAGTCGGCGCCGTATTATTTTAAAGGCGGCGTCGTCCCATTTTATGGTCATTTTCGTCTTACCGTGGGCGTCGTCTTATTGTACAGTCGGCGTTGTCTTATCGGCGTCGTCTTATTTCGTAGTCGGCGTCGTGTTATTTTATAGTTGGCATCGTTTTATTTCATAGACAGCGCCGTGTGATTTTATAGGCGGCGTCGTCCTATTTTAAAGTCAGCGTCGTCTTATTGACGTCGTCAAATTCCATAGTGGGCGTCATCTTACTTTATAGTCGGCGTCGTGTTATTTTATAGTAGGCGTCGTCTTATCTCATATTCGGCGGCGTCTTATCGGCGATGTCACATTTTATAGTTGGCGTCGTCTTATCGGCGTCGTCTTATAACATAGTCGGCGTCGTCTTCTCGGCGTCGTCTTATTTCATAGTTGGCGTCGTGTTATTTTATAGTCGGCGTCGTTTTATCGGCGTCGTCTTATTTCATAGTCGGCGTCGTGTTATTTTATAGTCGGCGTCGTCTTATCGGCGTCGTCTTATTTCATAGATGGCGTCGTCTTATTTCATGGTCGGCGTCGTCTTATTTCATAGTTGGCGTCGTGTTATTAAATAGTCGGCGTCGTCTTATTTCATAGTCGGCGTCGTGTTATTTTATAGTAGGCATCGTCTTATTTTATAGTTGGCGTCGTCTTATTATATAGTCAGCGTCGTGTTATTTTATAGTAGGCATCGTCTTATTTTAAAGTCGGCGTCGTCTTATCTCATAGTCGGCGGCGTCTTATCGGCGATGTCATATTTTATAGTTGGCGTCGTCTTATAACATAGTCGGCGTCGTCTTATCGGCGTCGTCTTATTTCATAGTTGGCGTCGTGTTATTTTATAGTCGGCGTCGTTTTATCGGCGTCGTTTTATTTCATAGTCGACGTCGTCGATTATGAAATAAGACGACGCCGACAATAAAATAATACGACGCCGACTATAAAATAAGACGACGCTGACCATAAAATAGGACGACGCCGAAAAGACGACGCCGACTATAAACTAACACGACGCCGACTATGAAATAAGACGACGCCGACTATGAAATAAGACGACGCCGACTATGAAATAAGACGACGCCGATAAGACGACGCTGACCATAAAATAATTCGACGCCGATAAGACGACGCCGTCTATAAAATAACACGACGCCAACTATGAAATAAGACGATGCCAACTATGAAATAAGACGACGCCGACTATAAAATAAGACGATGCCTACTATAAAATAACACGACGTCGACTATGAAATAAGACGACGCCAACTATGAAATAAGACGACGCCAACTATGAAATAAGACGACGCCAACTATGAAATAAGACAATGCCTACTATAAAATAACACGACGATGACTATGAAATAAGACGACGCCGATAAAACGACGCCGACTATAAAATAACACGACGCCAACTATGAAATAAGACGACGCCGACTATGAAATAAGACGACGCCGATAAAACGACGCCGACTATAAAATAACACGACGTCAACTATGAAATAAGACGACGCCAACTATGAAATAAGACGACGCCGATAAGACGACGCCGACTATAAAATAAGACGATGCCTACTATAAAATAACACGACTCCGACTATGAAATAAGACGACGCCGACTATAAAATAACACGACGCCAACAATGAAATAAACAGTCAGTCAGTAAAAATTGACAGGCCTGATGGTCTAGAGGTTAGTGACCCTGACTGCTATGCCGGAGGTCGTGGGTTCGATTCCCACCCAGGACAAATGTTTGTGTGATGAGCACGATCATTTGTTCTGTGTCTGGGTGTAATTTATCTATAATATTTATGTATTTAAAAAATATATAAGTATGTTTATCAGTTGTCTAGTACCCATAACACAAGCTCTGCTTAGCTTGGGACTAGATGGCGATGTGTGATAGTTGTGGAATATTTATTTATTATTTATTTAAATAAGACAACGCCGATAAGACGACGCCGACTATGAAATAAGACGACGCCGATAAGACGACGCCGACAATAAAATAATACGACGCCGACTATGAAATAAGACGACGCCGACTATGAAATAAGACGATGCCGATAAAACGACGCCGACTATAAAATAACACGACGCCAACTATGAAATAAGACTACGCCAACTATGAAATTAGACGACGCCGATAAGACGACGCCGACTATAAAATAAGACGATGCCTACTATAAAATAACACGACTCCGACTATGAAATAAGACGACGCCGACTATAAAATAACACGACGCCAACTATGAAATAAACAGTCAGTCAGTAAAAATTGACAGGCCTGATGGTCTAGAGGTTAGTGACCCTGACTGCTATGCCGGAGGTCGTGGGTTCGATTCCCACCCTGGACAAATGTTTGTGTGATGAGCACGATCATTTGTTCTGTGTCTGGGTGTAATTTATCTATAATATGTATGTATTTAAAAAAGATATAAGTATGTTTATCAGTTGTCTAGTACCCATAACACAAGCTCTGCTTAGCTTGGGACTAGATGGCGATGTGTGATAGTTGTGGAATATTTATTTATTATTTATTTAAATAAGACAACGCCGATAAGACGACGCCGACTATGAAATAAGACGACGCCGATAAGACGACGCCGACAATAAAATAATACGACGCCGACTATGAAATAAGACGACGCCGACTATGAAATAAGACGACGCCGATAAAACGACGCCGTCTATAAAATAACACGACGCCGACTATGAAATAAGACGACGCCAACTATGAAATAAGACGACGCTGACTATAAAATAGGACGACGCCGAAAAGACGACGCCGACTATAAAATAACACGACGCCAACTATAAAATAACACGACGCCGTCTATAAAATAACACGACGCCGACTATGAAATAAGACGACGCCGACTATGAAATAAGACGATGCCTACTATAAAATAACACGACGCCGACTATAAAATAAGACGACGCTGACCATAAAATAGGACGACGCCGAAAAGACGACGCCGACTATAAAATAACACGACGCCGACTATAAAATAACACGACGCCGACTATAAAATAACACGACGCCGACTATAAAATAACACGACGCGGACTATGAAATAAGACGACGCCGTCTATAAAATAACATGACGCCGACTATGAAATAAGACGATGCCTACTATAAAATAAGACGACGCTGACTATAAATTAAGACGACGCTGACCATAAAATAGGACGACGCCGAAAAGACGACGCCGACTATAAAATAACACGACGCCGACTATAAAATAACACGACGCCGACTATAAAATAACACGACGCCGACTATGAAATAAGACGATGCCTACTATAAAATAACACGACGCTGACTATAAATTAAGACGACGCTGACCATAAAATAGGACGACGCCGAAAAGACGACGCCGACTATAAAATAACACGACGCCGACTATAAAATAACACGACGCCGACTATAAAATAACACGACGCCGACTATGAAATAAGACGACGCCGACTATAAAATAACACGACGCTGACTAAGAAATAAGACGACGCCGATAAGACGACGCCGACTATAAAATAAGACGATGCCTACTATAAAATAACACGACGTCGACTATGAAATAAGACGACGCCGACTATAAAATAACACGACGCCAACTATGAAATAAGACGACGCCGACTATAAAATAACACGACGCTGACTATAAAATAAGACGACGCCGACTAT
Source organism: Agrotis puta (assembly GCA_943136025.2). Taxonomy (NCBI): domain Eukaryota; kingdom Metazoa; phylum Arthropoda; class Insecta; order Lepidoptera; family Noctuidae; genus Agrotis; species Agrotis puta. The sequence continues at coordinate 234,579 of OW964195.2, read as the reverse complement.
TAAATAAGACGAAGCCGATGGGACGACACCGACTATAAAATAAGACGATGCCTACTATAAAATAACACGACGCCGACTATGAAATAAGACGACGCCGACTATAAAATAACACGACGCCGTCTATGAAATAAGACGACGCCGACTATAAAATAAGACGACGCTGACCATAAAATAACACGACGCCAACCATGAAATAAGACGACGCCGACTATAAAATAACGCGACGCCAACTATGAAATAAGACGACTAAAATAACACGACGCTGACTATAAAATAAGACGACGCCGACTATTAAATAAGACGAAGCCGATGGGACGACACCGACTATGAAATAAGACGACGCCGACTATAAAATAACACGTCGCCGACTATGAAATCAGACGACGCCGACTATAAAATAACACGACGCCGTCTATGAAATAAGACGACGCCGACTATAAAATAAGACGACGCTGACCATAAAATAGGACGACGCCGAAAAGACGACGCCGACTATAAAATAACACGACGCCGACTATGACATAAGACGACGCCTACTATGAAATAAGACGACGCCGATAAGACGACGCTGACAATAAAATAATACGACGCCGATAAGACGACGCTGACTTTCAAATAACACGACATCGACTATGAAATAAGACGACGCCGATAAAACGACGCCGACTATAACACGACGCCGACTATGGAATAAGACGACGCCGATAAGACGAATAAGAAATAAAAAAAAATTGCAAAAAGGTACATGGTGTTCACATTTTAACAAAATATTGCAATTACCTACAGCTATTTTACAAATATAAGTGTGTGAGCATTCAAATTTCAACCAGCTTGATTTTGTTTAAACCCTACATTCTACTATGGAGCAGGACCAGCATGTTTCCAAACATTTTGATCTTGAATATAATCTTCTAATTTATAATATGCTTGTTTACTAAGTGTATTTTTTATGTAACTTTTAAATTTTCTTTCATTTAGAGTTAAAATTTCGCTAGGTAATTTGTTGTAACATTTAACATTTAACATTCTGGCATTCTGCTGTGGGGTTCCGCAGCGGACGTAGATTCAGTTTTTATATTACAAAAGAGGGCGGTCCGCGCAATTTATAAAATGGGCCCTCGTGAGTCTCTTAGAGAGAAATTCAAAGAAATTGATATTTTAACACTGCCTTCACAGTTCATTTTAGAAAACATTCTGTATGTTCGCAAAAATCTAGGACTCTTCAAGACTAGAAGCGATTTTCATAATATCAATACACGCAGTAAACACGAAATTGTAATACCGAGATTCAGATTAGCAAAGACGAGCAAGTCGTTCCTTGTAAACAGCATACGTTTTTACAATAAATTATACCTGGTCGGGTGTGAGTCAAGGCAGCAACTTGGGGCCTCTCGAGTTTATTATAATGGTAAACGATTTGCCGGAAGTCGTCAGACATGGCACTTGTTTACTGTTTGCAGATGATCTCAAGTTGCTGCTCGAGGTTAAGAGTGAATCTGACTGCGTACGCTTACAAGAGGATATAGATAGGATAGTGGAATGGAGTCACAAGAACAAACTCCATTTCAACGTATCAAAATGCTCGGTGATGAGTTTCACGCGCGCGCGTACCCCTATACTTCACGAGTATGTGGTGGGCGCAGCGCCTATGCAAAGAGTCACACAAGTACGTGATTTAGGTGTTTCTGTAACTCCTGATTTGCTATTTCGTGATCATATATCTAATATATGCAAAAAGGCATTCAGAAATTTAGGGTTTGTCTTGAGGCAGACGCAACATTTCACCAACATTGCGACAGTCAGGGTCCTGTATGACGCACTAGTCAGGAGTCATCTGGAACATAGTGCGGTCATATGGAGTCCGCATGAGGCTAAATACTCAGTGATGATAGAACGTGTACAGAACAAGTTTACTCGCTGTTTGTACAAAAAACTTTATGGGGTATATCCGTATTACCCGTTAATGTACCCGACTCTATTTGTACTGGGTATGGTCGGGTACAACCAAGTGAAGGTAAGACGGGAATTCACACTTGTAGCGTACCTAGTTAAATTATTGCGTGGTATTGAGCATAACCCAGGAGTACTGCAGCGGTTAAATTTGTGTGTACCAGACCGGTACGTGTGGAGGCGGCGGCGGCCGCCACTGCTGGCCGTGCCAACAGCTAGGACCAACCTACTAGCTAAGTCACCTCTTACCCGTGCAATCCGGGTCATTAACGAACTTCATATCAAAATTGATATATACACTTGCCATTTGAGTGAATTCGCAAAGACTTTGTTGTTTATTTTGTGTTATAGTGATTAGTATAGACATGTAGTTTCTTTTATTGTTGTTTTATATTGTTTTCTAAACTGTATTTCGTATAATTTTTATGTCCTATAATTTTTAATCTATTGTAAAGTTTTATTGTTATGTTTTATATTTTTTATTTTCTTTTATATTGTAAGTAATTTAATTTTAAGTAGATAAGCCACACTATCGCATTAGGTACCTAACAAACCTGTAATGATAGTTGTAAGGAAGATTTTAAATAAATAAATAAAAAAAAAAAAAAAAAAAACCTAAGTCAGTCACTGGACTAACTGAGGGAAAGTTTAAAACCCATATTAAACGTGTCCTTATTAAAAAAGCATATTACAAAATTAAGGACTACGTTGAAGACAAGGATGTGTGGCAATAGTTCCTTCTGCACATGTGGCTTCCCTGGCAGCTCAGCAGCAGCACCTATTTGTACTTTAACTTCTCTCATCCACGTGTTAGGATAATATGATTCTTCTATTTTATTCCTGTATATAGTTTTTTATTTTATTTTTTTTATTCTTATTATTGTGTTATTTTTGCAATATTATATTGCCTTAGCTTTAACTCCAGTTCAGATTTGTTACAGTTTGTAAGACATTATAGAATTAACCCAGCTTTTATAGCTTTCTTTTTTTGTATAGATTCTTCCTTACTCTTTGTTTGTGAATGTGAGAACATTGTAAGTCGTGTGTATATATATATATATATATATTTCTTTTTTTTTTTGTAGCACTAATTTTAAAAAAGGACTTCCCCCTTGTTACCAGGCCTACGTTTTTCTCACATTTCGAAGTATCCAAAAATTGTAACAATCTGATTGTAAAACCATACCATATTTTAAAAGAGTAACCATGGAGTTTCTTGCCGGTTCTTCTCCATGGAATCGACCAACCCGAACCGAGCACCTGCTATCGACGTTTTATAAGAGCCCTCATGGGCCTATGTGAAATAAAAACTTTTGATTTTGATTTTGATTTTGAAACACAGTACCCCATAAAAGATTTTTTGACTTTTGAAATAAGACGACGCCGATAAGACGACACCGACTATAACACGACGCCGACTATAACACGTCGCCGACTATGAAATAAGACGACGCCGACTATAAAATAACACGACGCCGACTATGAAATAAGACGACGCCGACTATGAAATAAGACGACGCCGACTATAAAATAACACGACGCCGACTATGAAATAAGACGACGCCGATAAGACGACGCCGACTATGAAATAAGACGACGCTGACCATAAAATAGGACGACGCCGGAAAGACGACGCCGACTATAAAGTAAGACGACTCCTACTATGGAATTTGACGACGTCGATAAGAAGACGCTGACTTTAAAATAGGACGACGCCGCCTATAAAATCACACGGCGCTGACTATGAAATAAGACGACGTCGACTATAACACGACGCCGTCGTCTTATTTCATAGTCGGCGTCGTGTTATTTTATAGTCGGCGTCGTGTTATTTTATAGTCGGCGTCGTCTTTTTGGCGTCGTCCTATTTTATGGTCAGCGTCATCTTATTTTATAGTCGCCGTTGTCTTATTACATAGTCGACGTCGTTTTATTTCATAGTCGACGTCGTCTTATTTCATAGTCGACGTCGTCTTATTTCATAGTCGACGTCGTCTTATTTCATAGTCGACGTCGTCTTATTTCATAGTCGACGTCATCTTATTTCATAGTCGACGTCGTCTTATTTCATAGTCGACGTCGTCTTATTTCACAGTCGACGTCGTCTTATTTCATAGTCGACGTCATCTTATTTCACAGTCGACGTCGTCTTATTTCATAGTCGACGTCGTCTTATTTCATAGTCGACGTCGTCTTATTTCATAGTCGACGTCGTCTTATTTCATAGTCGACGTCGTCTTATTTCATAGTCGACGTCGTCTTATTTCATAGTCGACGTCATCTTATTTCATAGTCGACGTCGTCTTATTTCATAGTCGACGTCGTCTTATTTCACAGTCGACGTCGTCTTATTTCATAGTCGACGTCATCTTATTTCACAGTCGACGTCGTCTTATTTCATAGTCGACGTCGTCTTATTTCATAGTCGACGTCGTCTCATTCATAGTCGACAACGTCTTATTCATTAGTTTTCTTCTTTCTTTGTGATAACTGCCACGTTCCCGATTCCTTAGTTTACTCCCGACTTACGAACGTCTTGGGAATAAATAATACAAAGTAATTATACTTTGTATTATTTATTCCTTCCAGAGGCTGCCCTCAAAAAGGTGAAAGAAAACATCGTGAGGAAACCGGCATGTCATAGAACCAAGTATTCTGAGTCATGTGACAGCTACCAACCCGCACTGGTTTGCGTGGTCTTCCACTCCGTCCCACAGAGAGGAGGCCTGTGTCCCAGAAGTGAGAACATTGTAAGCTGCTATTGCTTCGTCGTCAAAGTATCTTGCTACCAGCCCATTCACGATTTACGTGTTCGCGGTGAACGGTGCGACGGGCGGCTCGATTAAGCCATTAATTACTTGGAAGTACGCGAATCCGCCACTGGTGGAGCCTCGTCGCGTGTTACAAACATTTCTATACATTTGATCTTCCCGCACGCTGCCCCGTCCTAAGTCACCGCTCACAACGCCAAAGGCCGTAAATGAGACCTTGAGTGAGGTTTGAAGGTAAAATGAAATAAAAACTACATAACAATGTAAACATAATAGTTTATTAGCTTACGTTAGGGTAAGGCATCGAAGGTAGGACGCGACACTTTGTACTCACTGTACCTCTGTTGTCACACTTCAGAACAGAAATAAGAAAGATATCACAATATAATATGTATAGAACGGAGATGATTGCTGAGATGATCAGAAATAGGGGAACACTAAAAATGTTGCAACCATTATATTATTGATGGCAATAATACCGTACAGAATGAGTTAAAATTGTTGCCAGGAACATAAATGTGTCAATTCCGCGTCGTCTGTCGACATTACTGTTTTGTGAAAACTGTTAGTGGCAATCTTTACATAGTTGAATTTGAAATGTAGCAACACAAAAATATGTAAATTCCGCGTTACGAACGTTTACTATATTCCAGTAACACATTTTGTTTTACAGAAACAAGTTGATTACAAAATTTTGTACAGTATGAACATAAAATTTTGTCAGCAACATAAAATATGTAAATTCCGTATCGACAATTTACTATTTAGTAGTAACAAGTTTTTTTGTGTAACGAAAACATGTAGCTAGCAACATTTGATACAATAAGAGCTAAAAATTTTGCCAGATACACAAAAATATTTCAGCTTATCATGTTTCAATTTAACACTTTCTGATACTTAATAAAAAGTTTATTATTCAAATTCATTACGATATCTTCGACTCTATGAAAAACAAATGAGATTTAAACACTTATGCCGTCCGCGCCAGGACTAAAGACCTACGGAAACTTCGTGGTACAATTTTTTTTAATGCAATTTGATATAATGTCATTACATCAATCGTCGAACTTTAGTCGTGGCGAGGACTGTATCTTGGCTTGAGTGTTCAGGCTCTAATATGACAGTAGTGTAAGAATTACTATCTTTTATATTTATTTGTAATATCAATCTTACTTCCCAATTCCAAGATATACTTATTCTATGTGCTGTTAATACAACTTCTATTCATAATTTAATAAGCATTTTTATTAATTCTGCTAGCGGGAGTAGCCATTATTTTAATTTTTTAGACAAAAATATTATTTCTTTAGTATTTATATGTACTATACCGAAAGCCTTACATTAAAGATTATGTTATTTAAAATACATAAATTATTGTATTGGTGTTAACAGCACATATAAAAAGGTTTTTTTTTAAAGAATCGTAATAAAATATTTGTTGATATGTAATAATTATTGTTTTCGTGTACATCGACTATAACTAAAGTGTGGCGATTGCAAAAATACAAGATTGACACCAAATGTTGACGAATTTCAATTATATGCGAGTTGCAGTTCCTTTTAAGTGAGCTAAGTCAATTTTAGGTCTCATCTTTGCGTCTGGGCTAGATTGAGAAGAGAAAACAGATTTTAAATCACCATTCACCTATTTTTACTTGGTTTCTGCAAGCAATGTTGCAGAAACCATAGTATTATAGCATGGACTGTCCCTTCCCTAACAAAACGTAAATTAAAATTATCATACTCTAACTGAGAAAAATAGTTGTGAGATCTATCTCTTTCCTGTATGACATAGTTAATGTCATAGGTAATGCAATAGAAAGAGATAAATTGATGGTCCTACACTTGATTTTCTCTCTTTCTAGAGATTAAGGCAACTTTTTGTAGATAATGCTCAGTCCATGTTGTAAGTCTATGGCAGAATCATGTTTCTAGAACATTTTTCATTCATTACTTTTTATCATTTGACGAAGAATTCTGAACCAAACATTTTAACTTGAATTGATACGCTATGCACAAAGATTAAATGAAATGATGTTTATTTATGCAAGTAGGTTATATCAACACTTTTAAACGTCTTTTTATAAAACTAGATGAGGCCGGTGTTTCGTGCCTGACTACTCTGAGAAGAAACAGCCGAAACAAACTCAGAGGTCACTGTCTCTTTTAAAGTCCAGACATTATATTGGTCAAGTCATATGAGGACCATGTAGGTTAGTTTCTGAGATGGTCTTTTGAAGAAAGAACCACACAGATTGAGTGGAGCTGTCCAGTCAGTGCAAGCATTTGTCAGTTATCGTGTAGCTCGACCCAGACCTTATATAATTGAAATCCGTCAACACTTTAAAACAGTGAATTTAATGCAAAAATAGTTGCAGATCTACATTACTCGTAATATCTATAAGAATATCATTTATATTTCGATACATACAAAGTTATATTTTTATAGAAACTTCTTTAGAACAAAAGAATTTATTCCGGGAGTATTAAGATTCAGTTTCAATTGCGACGCGATGATGTGGTCGACGGTGAAGCACGCTTGACTAGAAGTAACATATTCACTCTTGTCTTGAAGACCACAAGGTTGTAGCTATTAGATAGAGGTCATTGACATTTTCGTTCTCATCGTGGTCGCTTAGTAAATATCTCTTTCTACCCCTTTAGGGTATAAAGGCTTGATGTTTCAAAAGTTTTCTATAAAAATATAACTGCACATAACTCACTAACATACATGTTTTTATAATATTTACAAATTCACTAAATTGTTTATTTTTTTTTATTTAAGATTTAAGCCGATAAGTTCCAATATTATTGTTTTTTTTTTCAATATTTTGTTTAGACTTACATACATTTGTTATTTTAATTTAAACCAACATCTAGTTTAATGACTTATAAAATCAATAAATAAGTCTAGAGAACATGTCAGAGGGGTTCCCAGAGGTGGCTAATTAATTCAGACACAAGAGACTGACCACATCATCACAACAAAGAGAAGAGATAAAATCATGCCTGCATTACTTATCTTCCAAATAAATTACAAAATTATGGCCTTTTTGTGATAAAATCATAAAATGAGTCCTCCCGCCCTTACAGTCAGAGTCGGTACTGACTAAAAAGAACCCCGTTTCTTCAGATGCTCTTTGCGTTCCAGGGCCACGGTTACCTTTACAGACAGTCTTGCGACCTTTTGCATATGAATTATATTGTTTTCTCTTTACAAAAATGTATGTAAGTTTAAACAAATTATTTGATTACATATTTAATTAATCCTGGAGAAACAAACACGCTGAGATATACAGAGCAAACATGACAAGCTCAGTTCAGTAGCTCTTCATATAAAAACGGACCCTATTCTAATGTTTTTAAAGTTAATATTACTACACACATCTGTGACAAAACTGTTTCATAGTACTATGAACAATAATTGCAATAGACGTAAGATTCATTTTTGTATAACAAGACATCGTTTACGGAAATATGCACTTTAACTTCAAGGTAATAAAGTACAGTTTTGCTTGAAAATGCTACTAAACTTTTACACAAAAACCGTTTTTAACACTACACAAATAAAGTACATTTTCCTTTGTTCGCTCCATATATTCTCAGCCTTTGAGTATATTGTTGTAAAGCATTATTTGGTCGGATTGTATTTATAATCTAATACTAGGGAGGTAGAACATACATTTTCCATACATCTCGAGTTTATTCAGATTTCGTCTTCGGCTAACTTCGGAAGGATTCGTAAAAAATAACACTGTAATTATTAGCCGCATTTTTTCTCTCACTCTAACGCAATGGAAAGCTGTATTCTTTTTTGGGTAATTCATATTCAGTAAATGAAGCCCCGCTTAGCAGGGCTCCTTTTACTGGGTGTTTTCAAAAAAATAATTCAATTTCGTTTCATAGAGCTAACGCAGTAGAACGATGTGTTCTTTTTTTGGGTAAAATTATACTTAGGTCGATGGAACCCTGCTTAGCAGGGCTCCTATTACTAAAGAGTTCGAAAAAATGTCCGCTAACACAATAGAATGCTGTTTTTCTTTTGGGGTATAATAATATTCGGTTGACGGAGCCCCGCTTAGTAGGGCTTCTATTACTGGGTGGATCAAAAAAATTACTACCCGATTTAGGGTAGCACAATTCCCGAGCTCGCTTCGCTCTTTTATTGTAAGTTCTCAGTTACTACGATAGAGTAGACATTACTAAGGCAAAGATAAAAAAAATACATAACTGGTAAAATGTGTTTGTACTATTAGGTACACTTCTGGCTAAACCATCGAGAATTACAGGCGTGATGTTAATATTTATTAACACAGATAAATTTAACAACCGCATAAATATAATATCCGGTTAACCGAAAGACGGATACTGAATCACTCATACACAAATATCATATACACTTAATAATACTTAAGTACTAAAGTTTGAAACTATACATAGAAATAGGCAAGCTTGGTCACTGTTATGTTAATATTGCTAATATATTGGGATTTAGGCCGAATAGTAAGACGAAGGCCGAATATTCAATGAGTTCAGCCAATTTATTTTTTTATCATGGTTTAATATTCAAATGAGGCCTCGTTTGCTACCGAGGGCGGGACGGGTGGATCTATAAGACTCGTACTGATTAAAATTCACGGTGTCCTTCAATAAACCATTACGTTTCATTACGTTTCAGGGTCCCGCGACCCGCCACAACATAGTTGAGAGCCAAACAGATAAAATAATACAAAGATATTTATGAATATTCGGCCTACAAATTCGGCTTTCGTCTACTACCCAAAGCCGAATACTAAATATATTAGCAACTATGAGTCAGTTTCCATACAAATATAACATTGAAAGAGTGTTTTTTTTTTTAATAAAACAACAATTTTGTGCTACATAACAAGATATGTGGATACATAAAGCGATTTATCGCATAGCAGAGTTGTTTGATTTTGATCTTTATTTTTAGGACAATAAAGTTCTTAATTCAAAAACTGCTTTAAAAACCAAGTCTATAATGTCAATTTTGTGTTAAGAACTTTAAGACAGTCAGAATAAAGCTCAAAATACAATAAATGGCTCAATTGTTCAGGTTTTTTAATGTTGCGACACACTACTGCGACAAATAATAAATAACATTGAAATATAAAGGTATATAATAACTATACAACAATAACAGATAAAAGAAATGCCCTCTGAAATACGAACTACTACTATAAGGCAGAAAAGTTTTAAGTTTAGTCGCAATTGCGATTATTTTGTCGCACAAAAATAGTTTACTATCGCACTCCAGGAGTATTCAAAAAGAAAGATTCATTAATTGATTCAATTATTTAATTTTAACATAAAAGATTTTGTGACAATAAAAAGTCGCATCAAAAACGCAAAACCGCACGTTTGTGTCGCACGACAAAAAATCGCAACGACTACAGACCGAAGAAACGCAACTAAAATTAATAATAACTATTTACAATTACAAATGAGTATCACTAATGTTGCTATCAATAAAAATATTTATTTATTATCATATTTATAATTATGGCAACATAAAAACTTAATTAAATATTGTTCATTATTTTTTTAAAACAGTATTGCCCGTTTTCACTAATATTAAGGAACGCCTAATTTTATGCTTAAATTGTTATCTGTTGGAATATCAACTCTCTGTTTTAAACCGAAAGTTTAATTTAAGCATTCGTTAAGGCGATTCCTATTATTAGCAAAAAACGTGCTTTTATCTCACAAGTTGTGTCATTTTTGTATAAGAATTAATAAAACTTTGATTTAAGCTATATATAATTTTAAAAACAAACATGATTTCGATAAAAAACGTTATACCAAAAAAAAACGGTATTTGATTTATCGTTATAAACGGTTATTTGTATCGTTATTGGCGTAAACGTTGCTGTCAATAGCTTAATTATTCAACATATTTCAAATTATTTATACCTGAACAAAAAATTCAAAATTATCCCTTCCATATGTTTAGGAGTTAACTGTACGTTCATTGTTGTGTTTTTATTTTGTAGCAATGACGGTTTCACGACTTTTGACGACACGACACGCGCTTCCGTTTTTTTTCCCGTCTGTCGTGTCGCAGTAACTCGTGTATCTTAGTATTTTTCTTAAATTATTTCGCAGCATTTTCTTTCTTGACATCTGTCTTGTTAAGCTCGTAATATACATGCCAGTTATAATGGAAAAGTAACGAGCAGCTTGCATAATATCGAGCTGTAACTGATTCTTATTGGTGATGTAACTGGCATGCCTGCTACTTTAGTGCAAGTTACTGGCTAAGCGGAAAAAACCGTTTTTTCATAGTCCAAAATGTGACTACTAACGTACAGACGCCAGCAGGTCAAATAAACTAATCTGTCAAATTTTACCAATCGAACATTAACCTTCCATTATTGTGATAAGGTTGAAAATCTATATTAAAAAAAAAGGTTGTCTGTAAAGTCGGTTTACTGACGATAGTTGAACGTGACAACGTCATAAAATTTATCGTTGCTATAAACAATGGACACCACATTCACTTTTCACTGCACTTCATACTTGACTAAACATGTTAATGTATTATTGTATAGCAGCTGTCCACTCAAGTAGGAGAGAGACAGATGTCGAACGCTGCCGAACGCGGAGGCCGATTGTGCCTCTTTGTCGCTCGTTGCGCGCTCTCGCTTGCACTTCAAGCCTTAAATGGAACGCCTCAGAGCGAGGTAACGCCGCATGAGTCATGTTTTTTTCGTGCGTGCAGCCAGCTTCATCGAATAAGAAGACGTTGTCACGTCAACAATTTGACAGATTGAGATAGGTTGTTGTGCTGGCGTCTGTACAATGACCCACACACGTTCCCCACCAGTTGTACTATAATTCTCAACGTTCTAATGTCACAACTTGCGCGCTATACTGTTTATTACGTTTATATTCATCTACGTGAATCGTATGGTAAGTGCAAAGATGAGGGAATGAGATGGCAATGAAGTGGTATAAAGAAGGGTTGTGGAGGTCAAATAGTCAGTCGGTCCATGTAACATACTGATATTCAGCTGCATCTGGTTAGACTGGAAGCAGACCACAACATAGTTGGGGAAAAGGTAGATGATTATTCTAGTAAATCACCTTTTAAACTTATTAAGGTCTTTATTTAATATGTTTTCATTTTCAAGGTATACAAGAACAGATGGCCTACCATCGTCGTCTTAAAGCGAGAGTAGTTCCACTGTGAGAACAAGATGGCGCTAGAAGTTTGTATAGCTCTGTCTCTTTCCCACAGTGGAACTACTCTCGTTTTAAGACGTCATATGACGGCCACCAGACCAAATTAGTTTACTTTGTGTCCATTAATAGTAAAAAATATATATTGATAGTAAATAATAGCCGCTAGCTCGGACTCTGTTCCCGATGCTGGTGGACTACTATTTTTTTCATGTTTATAACAGTTTTCTTACTTCATTTTATAATAATATTTAAAAATCATAAATGTAGGGAAAAAAAATGAATAAACAAAACTCATGTGGCGTTTAAATTGAGCGCACGAAGTGGAAATCAGAGTTATCAAATCTGTTTCTACTCGTTATTGAGATATCAACGCCAATAAAGACTTTAGTAGTGGTAGCTTAAATTCCCTTTACGTTCGGAGGTCGTGGGTACGATTCCCACCCAGGAGAAATGTTTGTGTCATGAGCACGATCATTTGTTTTTGTCTGGGTGTAATTTATTTATTTATAATAGATATGCATTTAGAAATATATAAGTATGTTTATCAGTTGTCTAGTACCCATAACACAAGCTCTGCTTAGCTTGGGACTAGATGGCGTTGTGTGATAGTTGTGGAATATTTATTTATTATTTATTTATCTTTCTTACGACATTACTTCCCTGCCATCTCACTCCTTCAAATAAACACAAGGTAAGGCACTCTAACACTATATTTACGGTGGTACTGTTAAACCTATACACTTTACACTGGTCACACTCGCACACCCATCCGTTTCGCGGCCTTATCTATAGCTGCTTACCGTTACATGTTACACTGGCAAGATTAGATGACCCATCTTTTTATGGCCTTACCTATAGGTGCATAACGTTAAAGTTATAGTAACTTTAGGTGACCCATCCATTTCGCGACCTCGTCTCAACCTGCTGAACGTTACAAATTACACTGGCTTGATTGTGTAGCGGTAGCCCATCCTTTTATGTGACTTCATCTATCGGCTGATTAACCTCTCGGGCGCGTTACGTACACCCGGGTGTACATAACAGACAGTCGCTCATTGGACGTTGATTTTTATCATTTTCAATTATAAATCGCCCGAGAGGTTAACGTAAAAAGTTACACTGGTTGTTAAGATAAGGTGACCCATTTTTTTCGCGAAGTGGTTATGAAAAGGGTTTTTTTTTACTGGACAAAGTTAAATAAACTCAAAAATAACATTTGTGATTTTAATAAGCTGTCAAAATGAGTTCGTTATAAAAAAAAACATCGCGCCTGCACGATTCATGATTTCTCAGAACAAATAATATAGAATAAAGCTGTCAAAGTGTATAAGTTCTAACAAGAAAAATCGTGCTTTAAAAATAACGGTTCTCAATAACGGCTATTAACAATTAACAGCGGTATCGTTAGCATTAACATCACTATCTATCGCGGGCAAGTTATTTATAATAGAACTAATACTCTGAACATTATTCATGTTTGTATCGTTAACCACCGCTTCATTATTTGTAACTGTTACGTTATTTTGCTCCACATTATTGTTATTATTCGATAACGAGTTATCGTTATTTGAAACGGTATCGTTATTTTCCGTGCTCAAAGCAGCCGCTATTGATCTATCTCTAACACTGGCGTTATTTACAACGTTCTCACCTGTTATACCGGAACTTCCTGGATTCGAACTTGACGGCATACCGGTATTATTAGTACCGGTATTATTGGTACCGGTACCGGAAGCCAACTCATCGTAACACGGCGGCATCTCGATGTTATTCCTCGCTTCCTCGTCTACCCTCGCATTCAAAACTTCACGACTTAAATACTCGGGGGGTGGTCCAAAAAACTTGCACCTCATAGCTTCATTATACGGAGGGGGTCGTGTTCCGTCTGGTAGTACGGGGTAGTTCTCAAAATTCGCCCCCAATAACCTTATAGTACGTCCGTTTAGGGTGTACGTGTCATGTGACGTCATACGTACAAAGTCGAGATCATCTATATTAATTTCAGCTACATTAGGAGTGTCGGGTCTCCTATCCGTTTCAGATCTTCGGCCGAACCTTGGTATCGTTAATTGGAACCTACCTAATTGCAACGTGAGGCGCTGCCTATCTAACTGATCTATGACCCTCTCTAAAGTGTTGCTAGAGTTATTTCTCATATATTCGACCGGTGTTGCCATATAATTCAAGTCTCTGGCGAAGTCTCCCGTCTCTGGGTTGGTGAAGTAAAATTCTGATGTGTTCAGATCGCAGTAGGTGGGGCTTCTGTAGTTGTCCAGGGTTCGATTCCTTGTTGGTGAGTTGTTTAATGATGTTGAGCGGACGTTTGTTAGTTCTACGTCGCTTTGGGTCGGTACCTGTGGGAGACATTTTGGATATTTAATGAGATATTACATGACATGTTGAAAACATCAGTAAATTGCAAATTTAATTAATCCGTCTATTAGTTTTGAAATATAATGAAATCGCTTTTTTTTTTCTTTTGTTGTATTAATGCATATTTACAAAGACTAGCACTTTGCCCGCGACTTCGTCCGCGTGGGTTACGTACTTTCCTAATTCCCCCTTTTCACCCCCTTAAAGGTAAAATTTCCAAAAACCCCTTCTTAGTGCTCCCCTACATTATAATAGGAAGCCGTGTGCAAAATTTCACATTCCTAGCCCCAGTAGTTTCGGCTGTACGTTGATATGTCAGTCAGTTCTCCTTTTATATATATAGATATAACGAATTAAAATTCGAGAGTGGGGGCTCGTGACGTCAGAATCTAGTAAAAATTGCACTATGTGACATATTGGCAACTTTAAGTGTCGTATCATCGTCAATGTTGGTTTATGTAACAAAAGAAAAATATACCTCTCAAATATTTTTTGAAATTAGTTCTACGCATTTCTCATTATTTCTCAATCGAGTATCTTGTTTCATTATTTCGTGCGGTCTCACCTGTCTGTACCGCGAAGAGAAGATAGCAGACAGTCGCGCCAGACCGAACCCCCCGCTGGGGGGAGGGGCCGCCTCGGGCTCCGAGCTGGCACCTCCCCCTGTCCCCGCCCCTCCCCCTCCCCCGCCTCCCGCAGCCTCCGAGGGAGGACACTCCGTGCTACACTGGAAGTACACACATATATTTTTTAACTTTACTCCAACACTTAGAATTTCTCCTTTATCATCCGTTTACAAAAATAGAAATACACATACAGTAACACCCAGACCCGGAACACATATTTGTAGGTCATAAAAATATTTGTTCCATACGGGAATTGAACACGCGACACGCAGTGTAGCAGCCAAACTCTTAATCAATGCTCCAACCGCGTAGTGCAACTTTTTTATACTGATAATAACTTACCTGTAGTGCATGTCTATCAGGTACATGTGTGGGTGAGTGCGAGGGAGACGCCAGACGTCCTCCCTCCTGCTCTAACAGACGAGATGTTTCGTAACACGGCGGGAAACGATGTGTCTGGAATAGAAGGAAAGTTAATTAATTATTTATGTATACTTTATTAAACTAACATAGTCACTAAAACTACTCCTATATTATAGTAGTTTGATCTATTTAGACCGTCAGTTAGGGAGTTACCCCATGACGCAATACGACGCAATTCGACAGATTTCAACTACAAGTAAATATCATCCTTATCACTACGACATATGGCATAAAAAGTGCGGTTATCTACGGGTTTGAAAGACCAGGGACTACGTCCGAGCGACATGAGACCACGTCTGAAGGACATGGGACCACGTCCGAGAGACATTGGACCACGTCCGAGGGACATGGGACCACGTCCGAGAGAAATGGGACCACGTCTGAGCGAAATAGGACCACGTCCGAGATACTTGGAACCACGTCTGAGCGAGAGAAATAGGACCACGTCCGAGAGACAGGACCACGTCTGAGAGAAATAGGACCACGTCTGAGAGAAATAGGACCACGTCTGAGAGAAATAGGACCACGTCTGAGAGAAATAGGACCACGTCTGAGAGAAATAGGACCACGTCTGAGAGAAATAGGACCACGTCTGAGGGACATGGGACCACGTCCGAGAGACATGGGACCACGTCCGAGAGAAATGGGACCACGTCCGAGAGACAGGACCACGTCCGAGAGAAATGGGACCACGTCCGAGAGACAGGACCACGTCCGAGAGAAATGGGACCACGTCTGAGGGACATGGGACCACGTCCGAGAGACATGGGACCACATCCGAGAGAAATGGGACCACGTCTGAGAGAAATAGGACCACGTCCGAGAGAAATAGGACCACGTCTGAGAGAAATAGGACCACGTCTGAGAGAAATAGGACCACGTCTGAGAGAAATAGGACCACGTCTGAGAGAAATAGGACCACGTCCGATAGAAATAGGACCACGTCTGAGAGAAATAGGACCACGTCTGAGAGAAATAGGACCACGTCTGAGAGACATGGGACCACGTCCGAGAGAAATAGGCCACGTCCGAGAGAAATGGGACCACGTCTTAGAGAAATGGGACCACGTCTGAGAGAAATGGGACCACGACTGAGAGAAATGGGACCTCGTCCAAGAGAAATGGGACCACGTCCGAGAGACATGGGACCACGTCTGAGAGACATGGGACCACGTCTGAGAGAAATGGGGCCACGTCTGGGAGACATGGGACCACGTCTGAGAGTCATGGGACCACGTCTGAGAGAAATGGGACCACGTCTGAGAGACATGGGACCACGTCTGAGAGAAATGGGACCACGTCTGAGAGACATGGGACCACGTCTGAGAGACATGGGACCAAGTCTGAGAGACATGGGACCACGTCTGAGAGACATGGGACCACGTCTGAGAGAAATGGGACAAGTCTGAGAGAAATGGGACCACGTCTGAGAGACATGGGACCACGTCCGAGAGAAATGGGACCACGTCTGTGGGACATGGCACCACGTCCGAGGTACATGGGACCACGCCCGAGAGAAATGGGACCACGTCTGCGAGACATGGGACCACGACCGAGAGACATGGGACCACGTCTGAGAGAAATGGGACCACGTCCGAGAGAAATGGGACCACGTCCGAGAGATAAGGACCACGTCCCGGAGAAATCGGACCACATCTTAGAGACATGGGACCACGTCTGAGAGACATGGGACCACGTCTGAGAGACATGGGACCACGTCTGAGAGACATGGGACCACGTCTGAGAGACATGGGACCACGTCTGAGAGACATGGAACCACGTCTGAGAGAAATGGGGCCACGTCTGAGAGACATGGGGCCACGTCTGAGAGACATGGGACCACGTCTCAGAGACATGGGACCACGTCTGAGAGAAATGGGACCACGTCTGAGAGAAATGGGACCACGTCTGAGAGACACGGGACCACGTCTGAGAGACATGGGACCACGTCTGAGAGACATGGGACCACGTCTGAGAGAAATGGGACCTCGTCTGAGAGAAATGGGACCACGTCTGAGAGACATGGGACCACGTCCGAGAGAAATGGGACCACGTCTGAGAGACATGGGACCACGTCCGAGAGAAATGGGACCACGTCTGAGAGAAATGGGACCACGTCTGAGAGAAATGGGACCACGTCTGAGAGACATGGGACCACGTCCGAGAGAAATCCGTGAGAGTCCGTGAGGGTCAGGCGCGTGTTTACCAGCGGTAACACGCACGGGCTTGTTTAGTTAATACCGCTATGTGATACGGATGGGAAACTGGCGCGGCCTTACATGACGTGGGTAAAACCATTTCATTTTGTCTTTATTTACTAAAGTTTAAAACAAATTGTAGCCTCGATTCAATGATATTTATTTTGTAAGTTGGATAGAAAAAAACACTTTTACACGTAACAAACAATATTTTGAAAGCTAGATGAGGCCGGTGTTTCGTAACTGACAACTCTGAGAAGAAACAGCCGAAATAAAGTTAGGGGTCAAGTCTAGACATTATATTGGTCATGTCATAAGAAAACGATGCGGGTGCGATGGTCTCTTGAAGAAAGAACCACACAGATTTGAGTGGACCTGTCCAGTCAGTGCAAGCATTTGTCAGTTATCGTGTAGCTCGACTCATAACTCAAGAAACTCAACGACACGACGAACAATATCAAAGTAAGGACTTTTGGGTTTGCCGCCTAAAGTACTCAAATATTCCATTTTGATCATCTGCCATTTTGAGAATTAGAGAATTTGCCATTTTATGTACATGTTCTTTTGCGATTCGGTTGCCATTTTGCGAATTGGGATGTTTGTTCCTTAACCTTTTCGTCGTTTTGTACGTTACGTAATAATATATTAAATTCCCCATCGATACGACTGCGTAATAATCCGGTTTGGGTGTCCGTCGCGGGGACCGTTTAACGCAGTTTCAGCCATTACTTCCGGCGAATTTTCTGCAAAGATATTACCTGTGCATACTGCATGGAGTAGTGCTGCCTTGTAGCGCGCTCGGCGTGTGCGTAGCTGCGCAGTGCGGCGCGCTTCATGTGCATCTTACAGATGGCTGACACCAGCAGGACCACTGCTATCATGAAGATTAACGCGCAAGCTGGGGAAAGAGACAAAACTATAGAAAAAACAAATTTTAGAAAATGTACAACGTAGCAAAAGTCCCGACGCGAAGCAGGAGGAATTTCGTACTTTAACCAAGATTCTACTTGAGAATCAGCCAGAGATTCTCAAGTAGAATCCTGAGCGCAACGACGCGTTCAGGTTCTATTTAAGGATCCCTTTCTGCGCTCAGGTCATATTTAAGAATAACTCGCTGCGCTCAGGATTTCACTTCAGGATTCCTCGCTGCGCTCAGGATTCAACTTCAGGATTCTTCGCTGAGCTCAGATTCTACATTAGGATCCCTCGCTACGATCAGGTTCTACTTATGGATCCCTCACTGAGCTCAGGTTCTACTCAAGAATCCCTCGCTGCGTTCAGGATTCTGCTCTAAATTCCTACACTCACCAGTGACGGTGTATATGGTGGACTGTATGAAGCCGTAGTCATCGCCCGCGTGCCTGTCTTCAAACAGAGGAGGGTACTCCACGTCCACATAGCCTGCAAACAAAAAAATAATAGGGTTAAATTGTCTTGTTGATAAATGATTGATCAGAGGTTAAGCAACGTTGCTCAGAGCTGCGCTTGGATGGGTGGTGAAATCATCTTATGAGTTCTTCCACCCAGGGCAGAGCGGGAGGGACAGTCAGACTCGTACTGACTAAAATCCACGGTGTCCTTCAATAGCCCTTTACGTTCCGGGGTCACGGTAATTCGTACAGTCCCGCGACTACATCCATTATACACAGCGTATTTTCCAACTGGGCGTGGATGGCTATATCCGAAACTATGAGGAATATCGAAAAATACTGAAAGGATTCTCGTAGCCGAATTTTATGAAAACTAAAACTGCATCATTGGATTTTATAAAAATGAATAATCCTTGCCAGGAATCGAACCTGTTGATTTTGTGAAACAAATATCATCCTGTCTTATTTTTCTTTAATTCACCCAGTTATAGGAACCCCGTGTAGCGGGGCTCCGTCGACCCGTTTAACGTAGATTATTTTTGTATTGGGAACTCTCACACTATGTCGGACGATAACTCCTAATAGTCGTATCTTTACCATTATCGTTTTTGTATTATAAATAAATAAATATTCCACAACTATCACAGAACGCCATCTAGTCCCAAGCTAAGCAGAGCTTGTGTTATGGGTACTAGACAACTGATAAACATACTTATATATTTCTAAATACATACATATTATAGATAAATTGCACCCAGACACAGAACAAATGATCGTGCTCATCACACAAACATTAGTCTTGAGTGGGAATCGAACCCACGACCTCCGGCATAGCAGTCAGGGTCACTAACCACTAGACCAACAGGCCTGTTTGTGTCTAGTTTCCTTATAGATAGTTGTACTGGTACAGACCTTCTAATCGTGAGTATCTGGGATGTTCGTCGCAGCAGGAGGGCTGCTGGCAGAGCGGACTGCTGGTGCGGCAGCAGGCCGACTCCGAGATACAGCGACCCGTCGAGCAGTTCAACTTGTCACTACCTGCAGAAATAAAATAAAAAATTAGAAGTAATTAAAAACAAACTTTGTCTTACGATTTGCGAATACGACCACAGCACGTTTCAAGGGACACAGGTCGTAAATCGCAAGTCACGAGTCGTAAGTCAAAGTCATAAGTCGCAGGTCTCAAGTCGTAAGTCGAAGTCGCAAGTCGCAGGTCTCAAGTCGTAAGTCGAAGTCGCAAGTCGCAGGTCTCAAGTCGTAAGTCGAAGTCGCAAGTCGCTGGTCTCAAGTCGTAAGTCGAAGTCGCAAGTCGCTGGTCTCAAGTCGTAAGTCGCAAATCAAAGTCGTAGGCATAGTTGAAATCGCAAGTCGCTGGTTGCAAGTCACAAGTCGCTAGTCAGAAGAAAACCTTACTCACCCATCCAAAGACAGACCAGAGCACGTGTTTCCTATTGGATGTGACAAATGCACAATCTTTACCGACGGCAATGCGCCATCGTTACATGGTCGACATCCCTCCGGTGCGTACAAAGCGTTTTGCCAATACTTTTATTGTCCGCACAGCTAAGGAGTGGTATTCCCTGCCGGGGTCTGTATGTCCTGATAGCTACAACCTTGTGGTCTTCAAGTCAAGAGTGAATATGTTACTTCTAGTCAAGCATGCTTCACCATACCACATCATCGTTTACCAAGAGGTGTTTTTTTTTAACGTGGCGAAATCAGTGGACAAATGCGAGACTATCGTTAAATAATCGCTTAAGCTCGAGAACGGCTGGACCGATTTGGCTAATTTTGGTTTTAAATTATGTGTGGAAGTCCAAGGAAGGTTTAAAAGATGAGTAAATGTGATAAAAATATTGGGAATATAGTAAAAGTAACAATTTAGTTTTTCCTTAGAAACTATTCCTACCCTGTCAAATGATTGATGTTCGTCCGGTCGTTCAGAAATCAAATAAGCGGTACGAGTGTCAGCCAGTTGTTAAATAAATAAAAAAAAGCACTGACGCATGACACGTATTGGTAAAAGGATAAATATGTAAATCTAGAGCAGGTTATCTGTGGGTACACTCTGTCCAACACTCACGTGCGCACACGCTGAGTGGACACATATGCGGGGCCTCGTCCTCTCCCAGCTCGCAGTCCCGTCGTCCGTCGCACACGTACTGCGGCGCCATGCAGCGCTGACCGCACCAGAATGCGCCACGCCCGCAGTATTTTGGCCCTAGGGACGAAAATGATGAAGCTTTAAAACCTGTCAATCTTTGTTAGTTAATAGTATACTATTAAGTTAAGAAGGGAAACTAGCCTTTAATCTATATATATAAAAGGAGAACTGACTGACTGACATATCAACGTACAGCCGAAACTACTGGGGCTAGGAATGTGAAATTTTGCACACCGCTTCCTATTATGATGTAGGGGAGCACTAAGAAGGGGTTTTTGGAAATTTTACCTTTAAGGGGGTGAAAAGGGGGTATTAGGAAAGTACGTAACCCACGCGGACGAAGTCGCGGGAAAAGTGCTAGTTAATTATAATTAGCCTTACTAAACTGTTTTATGTTTATCTGTAATGCATTATATTATGAATCGCCGTTGGTTTTCTAAATAAACAAATAAATAATTATTGTGACGTCATGCACGCTTTTTAATAAAAAAATATCATGAAAATAAATCTAACAAGATCATTATTCACCATTAAACATAAAACTTGTGTGTAACACACACAAGTTTTATAAAACTTGTGTGTAACACACATAAAACTTGTGTGTAACACACATGTGAATATACACAATTTCACAAAGTATTTTTTTTTTTTTAAACGTTGCCCCACTCTAGGAATTTCTCCTGTGTCGTGGGTGCGTTTACAAACATATACTCGTAAACTCACATACACAAACACCCAGACCCGGAACAACTACTTGTAGATCATACAAATATTTGCACCTTCCTTTAAAGTTGATTTGATTAGTAGTGGCCACCCATCCCCGGCCCGGCCTCCGCATCAGTTGCTTACCTCTCGTCTGCACCAGGATGTACTTGGTGACGCTGAAGGGCGGTGCTGAACACATGTACTGTCCGCTGTCAGTCGGCTGCAGGTCCAGGCGGGAGAGGGTGCTGCTCGTCGTGGGCCCCTTGGGCGAGCCTTTTAGTATGCTGTGAAGAAATAGGTACAATAATTAGACTTTTATTTTATGGAGGAGATCATTTGAAATTATTCCTAATTGTAAAAAATAATTTTAGAAATTTAATCGGTAACAATTTATTAATATTATAATTACACTTTTTTTTTTCTTTCATGTATAATAATTGGTCTTTAACTTACCCTTATAACATAAATATTTGTATGTAACTGACAAAACATAGCGCACCTAAATCTATTTACCATAAGATCTTATTGTGTAATACCTATGTTTGACAAATAAATGATTCTGATTCTGATTCTGAAAAGCTGTTATCCCCACTAAATTACATTGCGATTAAATAACGTAAAGTATTAAGAATTTATATCAATTATTGGCTTAGTCCGCTCACCCGAGGGGGGTTGGGATTCATTCAACTGATGAAAGAATTTTTGAAATCGGCACAGTCGTTTTTGAGTTTATTCATTACAAACATGCACACAAAAAAATACAAATCTTTCCTCTTTATAACATTAGCATAGATGACTTTAACATAATTTAGTTTTAACAATTTCTATAAAATAATTAATGATTGATTTGGACAAGAACTTTGGTTTTTTTTTATTATTTATTTGAAAAATGGCAAAAGTGAGGACAATATAAACACAAACAAAATAAGCGGGAAAGCGAGAAGCCGATCTACACTCAGTTTTCTTTATCTAATAACTATTTATGTTCTTATTTTAACTTCTTTCTTTTTTAACTTTCCTCGCATTCGTAATTAAACGCACAGTGTGTTTTACCTAGCATGGGAGACTTATTTAGTCCCTCGAAATATTAGCTCCCTTACTACGTTACGGGCTACTAAATAAGCCACTTTCACCCCTTGGATAACAATGTAAGTTTGATTTGATTATATCATTTAATTAGCCAAGCCAAAATCTGAAAAAGTAAAAGTGCGGGTTGACGATTTTTTTTTATCGTTTTTTTTTCTGACTTTAACTTGCCTAATTAAATGATATAATCTAATCAAACTTACATTGTTATCCAAGGCATTGTGGCAAAATCATCAAAAGAGTCCTCTCATCCGGGGCGGGGATGGGAGGGACTGGCAGACTTGTAGTGACCAAAATCCACGGTGATACTTCAATAGCCCGTTACGTTCCAGGGTCACGGTTACCTGATGAGACAATCCCGCGACCCCGGCAGGCGGGTTGGCGATGGGATGCGACGCGGTGGGTCGGGGACCAAAACGTGGCACAAACGGAATAGGGGGCAGAAGTTTTTTTTTTTTTTTTTGTCGTGGTAAAATCATCAAATGAGTCCTCCCACCCAGGGCAGGGCGGCAGGGACTGTCAGACTTGTACTGACTAAAATCCACGGTGTCCTTCACTAGCCCTTTACGTACTAGGGTCACGGTAATCCCTTGGTCCCGCGACCCCAGCAGGCTTTGGCCCTCTACAGGCCCCGTCACTATGCTGACGTGATTATTGATTGGATATCAAACGGTTAAAGACGGAACGTTGTTATTTCTGCTCCTCAGTTTTTAAATAAGTTAAGTGGTAAAAAGTGGATATTGTAACAATAATATACTGTTACCTTAAAGCCAGTGACGTGTCCTATTGAACACTGTAATTCTTATGGTGATCAGTTTAAGTGATACAGTGTAATACCAAAATTAAAGCTGTGGAAAAAAACTCAAAATTTGAATAGTGTGATAACGAACTTCGATCCCTGACCTACGACAACCCGCGGAGCGCTCGATACCTCCCGCGCTAACCGCCACTGACCCCTCCGTCGCCTGCGCACTAGTAAACACTCAGCGTGTAGCAAGCACGAATTTAGACGTCTACAGTAAAGTATCGTTGGCGTAGCGGTTTATGTTGCAGCTCTACTGTTCTGCGCGCCGTGGTCATCGGAACGAGCCCCGCTAAGTGGAAATTTTATTTTTTATTTTATTTTGAATTTGAAAAAGTTTCATTTAATTATTTAAAAATTATTCAAACATGGAGGAACATGACAACATCAATACACAAGAGCGACGAAGACTAAATTTCAATCTCAGCGAAATTGATATGGACGTTTCGTACCTAAGTCCGACAGATACGTCACAACCACATCCAAACCAACCACTGTCCAAAAGTATAGACGGTACCTTAATCGACAACGCAACATACTCCGAAATGCTAGACAGAATATCAACCTTAACTCAGGAACTCGCTACTACACAGGGGGAATTAGAAAACATAATTTCAGAAAATAATGATTTACGAACACAAAATAATAATCTTACTACACAAATCTCCGCTCTAAAGTCACTATGTCAATCCACGACGACTCCGAACAAACTAAGTACTATTAAAAAGAGTACAAAGCGTTTTGTGTTGCCCCAAAACAGCGACGTATCTTTTATCCCTTCATCACCAACCTCGACACCTAATACTAAAAGTGATCACATCTATACATTTGCAAATCTACATAGAAAAATAAATGATTTGCAAAAGCAATTATCTGAAGCAAGCAAGGAAATAACATGCCTAACCAAACAAATTGAAGGACTACTAGTGAAACTGACTACGCCAAAGAAAGACAGTACTACACATACCCAAGAACTACAGATAATACCTGCGTATGAAATCAAAAAGAAAGAAAAACCTACAAACTACAGAAAATTAATTATCCTTGGAGCTCAGCAATGTGTAGGCCTTGCCTCAGCTCTCTTGTACTCAAGACAACGAACGCCCTATGAGAAGTACGCGATTATAAGCGAAACTAAGCCGAATGCATTGAGCAGCGAGATAGTAAAAAACTATCAAAGTTTAAATCTAGCAGCCAATGACAAGCTTGTAATATCTCTTGGTGAAAATGACTATAATCAAAAAACAGTGTTTGTACAAATTCAAAAAATTATAGAATATTTCAGCTGCAACCAAATTATTGTACTAAACATAGCAAAAAACAATTATCTAAATGTAAGCAAGCTAAATAATACCATCATGAAAATATGTGAAAAATACAAAAATTGTTCCTATATTAATTGTAATAATCTTAAACTTAATGAGATTTGTAAAACTATTAACTATGTTATTGACTGTAATGACTATGACAGTAAATTTTTGAAGTTTTCTGAAATTAAAAAGAGTATACATATTCTAAGCCAACAAAATAATATCTCAAATCGGAACTGCAACTATATTTCTAAAAAGGGTACAATACCATATTATTTTAAACCACAGACTGCAGAAATGTCGACAAATACTAAGAACAAAACATTACAAAAACCCTCACCTCAAAAAATAGGGACTATACCATATTATTTCCCTGTACTAAAAAAGGGTCAAAGTAGCCTAACTTCTAAGGACAATAATCTTTTTCGTGTACAATAACCTACATATACTACATCAAAACATAAATGGACTGTTGGCTAAAAGTGACATAATATCAGAATTTATAGACACTCTTTCGAACAGTGGCAAATATGTACATGTCTTATGTTTAACAGAACACAATATGACGATGAGCGATGTTGATCTTGTGAACATTCCAAACTACACTTTAGCTACCTCCTTTACTAGACAAAAACGTAACGGTGGGTCTTGTATATTAATTCACAACCATATTAGATACACAGAGATAGATTTCGTGAAAGTCGCAAATATATGCAATGTTTTTGAATGCTGTGCGGTTGAACTAACGGATCATAAAATTATAATAGTATGTATATATAGAGTGCCAGGATTACAAAAAATGGACATATTCTTTGACAATTTAACGTATATATTAGGACAAATCTGTTATAGAAATAAACATAAAATTATAATTTGCGGTGACTTTAACATTGATATGCTACAAAAAACGAAGTATTCCTCTCTATTTAAACGTCTCTTAAAAGAGTTTAATCTTAAAATCGAAATACAGCAACCCACTAGGCCCAGTAGTGGCACCTGCCTAGATAATATTTTTCACAACATACGGGGCTGTAATAGTGAGATACTAGAATTAGGGGTATCTGATCATTTAGCGCAATTGATGCAGTTTCCGGTACAACAAACGTGTGCATTGAAATATTATTATGTTCAGAAACGCGACTACAGCAAGGAAAACATGAATCGATTTAGGCAATGCACGGGCAGTTTGAGTTTTTCAGATGTTTTTGAAGAAAATGACTCTAATGAAAAGTTTAATGCGTTTTTTGACTTATTCAAGCTTTTCTACGACCTATGTTTCCCAACAGTAAGATGCAAAATATCTACAACTTATAGACCAAAGTGGATTACACCGGGTATTAAAGTCTGCAGCAAAAAGAGACGGTCTTTGCTCTGGCATTATAGGTTAAACCCAAACAAAGACACCAAAAATGCTTTATCGACATTTAGCGCCAGGTACCGCCGCGTTATCAAGCAGACACAAAAAGCACAAAATAGCTGTTACATAGAAAACAGTTACAATAAGTCTAAAGCTACCTGGAAAGTAATAAATAATTTGAAAAGCAACGTACCAAAAACCCATATTAATGCTATTGAGGAAAATAACAAATTTATCACAAATCCTCAAAGTATTGTACAACATTTTAATAATTATTTCATAGACCTAGTGCAATCCAATGTAGGTTGTCAAACTTATAAAAATACAAATGTTTTAAAATCCCCCAAGTCTATGTTTATGGAACCAGTAGTCCCAAAAGAAATGTTAACTATAATAAATAACCTAAAAAATACAAATAGTACCGGGTATGATGACATCAAGACTAGCGTGATCAAATCAGTAGGACTCCTTGTAGCACCAGTGTTATGCGATATAGCAAATGCTTGTATACTCAAGGGAGTTTTTCCAGAAGCTCTAAAAATCTCAATTATCAAGCCACTACACAAAAAGGATGAAAAAACAAAAATGTGCAATTATAGACCTGTAGCCTTGATTCCAATATTTTCAAAAATTTTTGAGAAAGTAATTTATAATAGACTCAATAACTATTTTGAAAAAAATAACATTTTTTGTCAGGAACAAATGGGATTTAGACAGAACAAAACTATTAATATGGCAGTGTACAATTTTCTTAAAAAGATACATCACAACATGGACAACAGAAAACCGGTTGCAGCAATGTTTATGGACATGACGCGCGCTTTTGACTACGTTGACCATAAAATACTTCTGAAAAAGCTCTATAGTTACGGTATTAGAGGTAATGTACTTAAGCTCATACAATCGTATCTAGAAGGCAGAAAACAATTTACTCAGATCAGCCAAGTCAACATTAAGACAAAAACTGAAACAATATACTCCTCAAGTACTAGGAAAATTTTGTATGGTGTTCCACAGGGGTCTGTGTTAGGTCCATTACTTTTCATCTGCTATATAAACGATTTCCCCAGTGTAACAAGTCATCAGATGTGCTTATTTGCAGATGATAGCACTATTGTTTTTGACAAGGGTAATTTTAAAGAAATAGAATTAGACATAAATACAAACCTGGTGTCAATCATAGAATGGCTTAATGCCAACAATCTAAAAATTAATTTGACAAAGACTAAGGTAATGGACTTCAAACTTCGACAAAGAACACCGACACAATACCAAATCAGGTACAAAGGAGACGCAGTACTAGAATCCAAAACCACAAAGTTTTTAGGATTGCACATTGACAATGATATGTCATGGAAATCTCAAACTGATAGTGTTTGTTTAAGACTCTACCGATTCTCTTATGCCCTATACATGTTAGGTAAAATCGCAAACAAAACTGCCCTCCTAACGGCATACCACGGGTACGTAGCCTCCACACTAAGGTATGGACTTATATTTTGGGGTAATGCTGCAAATATATCATTCGTACTTTTGGCACAAAAAAAATGTATCCGAGCCATCTGTAAATTAAAAACAACAGATACATGTAAGCCGCACTTTAGAGATTTAAATATTCTGACAGTACCGTCGCTGTATATCTATGAGGTTCTGATGTTTGTAAAAAACAATATGCACTTGTTTAGTCACGTAGAAAGTCAACGTCGCTCAGATAAGCTAAAAACAATAGTTACTAAGACTGCTTTTGCTTATAAAAGTGTCTATGCAATGGCACCTAAATTGTACAACAAATTACCTTGTGATAGTAGAAATAGTAAGAATAATAATGAATTCAAAAATAAGCTCTTTAAGCTACTAAATGACAAGGTATATTATTCAGTCAAAGAGTATTTGGATGACAATTTCTGATGAATATTTATAATTTATATTTTCTGATACTTTAATGACATTTTCACTACTTTATCGACGCAATTTTGATAATTTGACATGCATGCATATACTCGTACTTTTGACATTATTATTAACATTTTTATTTTTTTTGATACTTTCATGACATTTTCCATATTTTATTGACACAATTTTGATAACTTGACATGCATAATTATACTCGTACATTTTATATTATTAATATTTCTAAAACTGATTTTGTATGCCTATCGGCGGGACATGGTTTGTACTTTGATCTATTGAAAAACACCTGTAATCACCTATGTTTCACAAAATGAATAAATGAATTATGAATTATGAATTATGACACTCCTTGAGGCGCGCGTGGAACACAACGCGCCGTCGACCCGGGCATGGTCCATGGTCGGACAGCGAGTCGCCCATTACTCGCCGCCCGCATGCCCGCGCCTACGGTGGCCGGAGATCGTCTTGCGACGTCCGACGCCGTGGGTGTCCACCACTGCGGCTGGGGTGGAGGGAGGTGGCTGTCCTCCCCCTCACGCGGCTCGCCTCCTCCTTCGCGAGCATGACTGCTTCGCAGAAGGAGGCGACCGCTTCCCACTCCGTCTCGCCCCGCAGCATGGCCTCGACCAATGCCGGGCGCGAGAGGTCTCCGCCAGGGGGCAGAAGCTAGTTGCAAAATATTGAATGCGTGAACTGTTGGCTCATAATCCACAACAGACCCGATGTAGATTGC
Organism: Agrotis puta; assembly: GCA_943136025.2. Lineage (NCBI taxonomy): Eukaryota > Metazoa > Arthropoda > Insecta > Lepidoptera > Noctuidae > Agrotis > Agrotis puta. The sequence continues at coordinate 205,591 of OW964195.2, read as the reverse complement.
TAGATGTCGTAATCATTTAAATATAAGGATATTATAACTAACATTATAAATGCGAAACTGTGTTTCAATAATTTATGGCTTTGTCCTTCATTGATGTAACCATGAATTACCATAATTGGCAAAAAATATATTTTTTGGTCCAAAGATTGATGTTCATTTTTGTTACCTTATAAAATATTCCTTATATGGAAAAATTAACTGTTGGATTAACTAGCTATTGCCCTTAGCTCTGCTCGCGTTACGTTTGGGCATTGTTACAAGTTTTAAATATATTACACATTTATTATAGTATAGATTATTTCGGGACTTAAGATCTGTCTGTCAATTCTTGTAACTAAATCTTTTGATAAACATTTTCGTGTTGTTTTTTATTAATAAATAAATAAAACCTAAAAGAAGTACTTAAAAACGTTGTGGTGCATATTAAACTTGATGCACGTCGCTCTCGAGAGTCCCGATTTAGTTCACATCTCCGTCACATCGCGCGCTGTGATCGATTTGATAGTCCCCACCACAGAGTTTGCACATAGCAAATAGCGTTTGACACTCGTGAGGTACCAAGTTAACATTAGTGAAAGAATTTTCGAAATCGATTCAGTAGTTTCAAAGATAAACGCCTACATACAAACTTACATCTTTATAACCTAAGTATAACATTAAAAAAAACCGACAAGTTCGAGTCGGACTCGAGCGTGAATGATACGGAACCCGTATCATTATTTATAAAAACGGCAAAAAATATCATGTCTATTTTATGGGAGCCCCTTTAAACATTTATTGTATTGTTTTTTTTGGTATTAGCTGTTATAGCGTCAACAGAAATACATCATCAGTGAAAATTTCTAACTATCGCGGTTAATGAGGTCTGGGCCTGGTGACAGACAGGCGGATAGCGAAGTCTTAGTAATAATAAGGTCCCGTTTTACCCTTTTTTATACGGAACTCTAAAAAAGTCAACAAAACCAGACTGCGTTAAAAGCGAACTAAAAATAAGACAGCCACAAAACCGGAGGACACATATTTGCGAGCTGACTAATCGAAACCATAATTATGAATTCTCTGATTGTACAACTTGAATTTTAAAGATTTGAAATACTTGTTCTGCATTATAATCCTGTTTCCATTATTTTTTTAGTTCGCCTTTTATTTACTAAGTTTAGTTAATAAAAAGAACTACTGAAGAGCTCGTGGCTAAATAATTACAGCCGCACAGGCCGATCTTCCGGTTTAAACCGCTGTTGCCGAGATTGGTCTGTGGATGGGTGACCATCTGTCATAGCGAGTTTCCTCCATTTCGCCTTTGGTCCCGGCTGTCATTTTGTAGATCTTTGACAGTCGTTACTGTTAGTCAGAAGCTCATAAGTCTGACAACCAGTCTTACCATGGGGTATCGTATTGCCCAGTTACTGGGCTGTGGAGGTACGATAGGCAGTCGCTCCATGTAAAATAATGTGCCCAATATAGTTAGGAAAAGGCAGATAATGATGTTGAACTATGTACAAGTAGTTTTTCGTCCAGAAAAATCAAACGAGTACAAATTTGATGGTGTTTCATTAGAGTTCCTTTGGCTACCTTCCAGTTCCATCGCCAGATCATCTCCATGTCATCATAACTGCAATACTGCATTGTCACGCGATATAGGTACATATACGTGCAAAATTTCTACACTAACATTACAAAAAGGAAAGATTTTAATTATTGTAATGCAAGCAATTCAAAAATTACTGTGCCGATTTCAAAAATTGATTCACCATTAGAAATCTACATTCACCCTAAGTAACATAGGCTATATATCATGTCCACCCATGCGAAGCCCGGACGTGCCTCTAGTGGTTAAATAAATAAAAAATACATACACATCAGCATTACTCCCATTGTCACCCATATAGTTCCACACGTAGATCCTGGGGGTGACGTCCCCTCGCAGCTCGCAGACCAGGGTCAGGTTGTCGTGCACCCGGCGCACCAGCACGTCCGTGTACTCCGGCTCCCCCGGCAGGTACAGCACCAGGGAGGGGCTGGGGATGTCGCCGCTACCTGGGAAAAGGGGAAAGGAGGAGTTTAGTATACTATTTTCTACTTTTCAAGGACAGGATGAATTTTTAGAGCCAGTAAGCCCTTTCGACGCGACGCAAGTCTGCGATACCTCACGACTTTGGTATCCAGGCGACTATCGCAATACAAATCCATAGAGGTTCGTGCACGGGCACGCGTCAATGGATACGAAAGACGTAAGGTATCGGAGACTTGCGTCGCGTTGTGTCTGACAGTCCCTTCTGATCCTCGGGAGGACTCATTACATTATGTTGCTACCTAAAAAAAATAAGGTTCCTTAGTACTCATGAGTCGCGGAACCATATGTAAAGGTAACCGTGATCTTGAAACGTAAAGGGCTATTGAAGGACACCGTGGATTTTAGTCAGTACGAATCTGACAGTCCCTCCCGTCCTGTCCAGACTGGGAGGACTCATTTGATGATTTTACAACGTACAAACAAAAATGTGTGTACTATCTTGTCGGTTGCCTACAATCGCTATTTCACGGATATGCACACAGATTTCATGCGTGAATTACTACTGTTGCAACATAAATAAATTGAAATATTCTTATCAATTTCGTTTTATCGGTTTTAAAATATTTTTGTATTACGTCGGTCGGTTATGATTTTTAAAGCACTGGGAGTCAAAGACCTCGGGGCAACAGGCAGGTCCGAGGTCGTTGCCACCAACAGGTTGCCAAACATGAAGATTCATTCAGCCATCCAAACATTCGCATCACTACATAGTATATACTTGTATATATAACTAGCTGTACCCTGCCCCGCTTCGCTGTGGCACAAAAAACGGTTTATTAAAAAAAAAGTAGATAAAAACAATCCTTGATGCGGATTATATATCATGCTAAAATTTCAGCTCAATCGGTGCAGAACTTTTTGAGTTTTTAAAGCATACACAAACCAACATAACATTTTTATATATATAGATAGATAGATAGTATAAAACAAAGTCGCTTCCCACTGTCTGTCTGTCCCTATGTATGCTTAGATCTTTAAAACTACGCAACGAATTTTGATGCGGTTTATTTTAATAGATAGAGTGATTCAAGAGGAAGATTTTATTTTATTAGCCTTTTATGTCCCACTGCAAAGGCCTCCCCCATATCCTTCCAATTTCCCTTTTCTAGTGCCACTTCGGAAGGTTTATATGTATATAAAATTCATAATATAATAGAGATTGCACCCATGCGGAGCCGGGACGGGTCGCTAGTTTATAATATTATTTCGCCTTGTACTGAACAACAGAAAGTTTTTTTTCGGCGCGTTGTGTTCCACGCGCGCCTCAAGGAGTGTCAGCATAGTGACGGGGCCTGTAGAGGGCCAAAGCCTGCCAGGGTCGCGGGATTTACGAATTACCGTGACCCCGGTCCGTAAAGGGCTAGTGAAGGACACCGTGGATTTTAGTCAGTATGAGTCTGACAGTCCCTTCCGTCCTGCCCTGGGTGAGAGGACTCATTTGATGATTTTACCACGATAAAAAAAAAGTGTTCCTAAATAGTCGCTAGATCGCGAGACTTAATAGGTAACTTTGACCCTGAAACGTAAAGAGCTTTTGAAGGAGGACTGTGGATTTCCATCAGTACAAGTTTTACACTCATTTACATTGCGTTCGATCACATGAAACAAGATGTACAGAGGCCAGCAGGTCAACCTACCTTATTCTGTCAAATTTTACCAACCGAACATTAACCTTCCGCTATTGTGATAAGGTTAATCTAAATTCTTTTAAAGAAATCGGTACAAATAAATAAAATTCAATTTAAATTAAAAAACCACTAGACTTTAGATAAAAATAATTAAATTAAAGAATGTTAAATAGCACTAAGTAGTTAGTTGTCAGTAGGGTAAACAACAATATATTCCAGTAGCAATGAGTAACCACCAGCCACTTTGTCTAAGTAACAGTCAACACGTACTTAGCTATGCTCAGCTTATCATAACATTGTAATCAAACACCTGGGCTGGACTTAATTAGTGTCTTCCTCTGACTTGGATTCCATAAAACATTCCATATTGCATTTATATCATTAGAAAAATGCTAAATAGCTGATAATCTTTGATGTTAAGTAGTGATCATTTTGTTTGTCAATTGTCTTTGTTTTAAATTTAATATGGAGAGTTTTAATTTGCTACATCGTTCTCACAAAATTAACTAAAGGTTCTTTTGAAGTCGCGGTTAGCGCAGTGACTGAGAAATCGACTGTCGCGCAGTGTAGCGCGAGTTAGATTCCCGCACGAAAAAAATATTAGTATGACTTAGAAGTACTTGTTTCGGGTCTAGACTTTTTGTGTGAGTTTATACGCAGGCAAAAGACCAGAGACAAAAATAGGGTTGACAGGGCAATGTAAAATCTACCATGATGGTCACAAAATTTGAACCCATGTGAAGCCAGGGTGTGCCACACAATCACACAAGGTAATTACAATACATGTGGGCCATACTGATACTGTTAGCCTACTTCATCCCACTGCTGGGCAAAGGCCTCTCCCCATGACTTCCAGTTTTCACGATCCAGGGCCAAAATGGACCACTGATCGTTGGTTTTGTCCAGCTCATCCCACCATCTTCTGTCCAGTCACAAGAAGCGGGTCTTATTGTCTCTCTGTGACTCTGGTAAATTCCATTTTACATTTATTTGCATCAATGGATCAAGATAATTAGCTATGAATACAAATAATGCAAATGTTATTCATATCACTTTGCATCAAAAGGACTCAATCATAATAACCAGTTACTGTTATTAATTAATACACTTTCAAAATATACACAAGTAATAAATATATCGCACCTTTAGAATAGAAGTGGTGTAATCCAAATTCCAGATTTTGGGAAAATATTATTTATTAATTCAATACCGCGAGACGCGGGGTAAGAGCATGATTTGAAAGAGAAGGAAACAGTGCGTTATACCTTTTCTGGGCTAGAAGAGCTGGTTTCTTTTTAATAAACTAATAGAAGTTGTTCGATGCATAAAAGTCATTTAATTTTTAGTTAGGCCACTTTAATTCTAAAGGTGCGATATTATCTAAGGTAATTTTTTCCCTTATGGATCTTGCAATTGGCTTTTATTGCAGGAAACTTTTTACTTTTCACTTTTGTTGTAGAAATTACCTAAGGCATGTGACAATTTGGTAATTAATAAAATATCAATTTATATAAAAATCAATGCCACTTTTTGTTGTAATTTTAGAACTCAAAAACGGGCTCACCTATCCAAACCAAATAGGTATTTAGGATTTGTTTGCTCTATCAAGTAGATGGTTTATGTGAAGTTTGGACAAATCGGACCGGGTCTTCATTTATCAAATTTTTTGTAACAAATAAATTCAATAAATGGCAGATAATTTTGTTAATATGGGGATTTTATTGTCAAAGTAACGAAGCATGTACCGGGCTGCTAGTTTAAATTTTTACAATGGAATATTGACTATTCCTTTTATAATAGAATAGAATATTCAATTTTACAAATGTTACTACAATGAATGTTACGATTCCGATAGAGTAGTCTTTTAGCCACCCCGTGTGGACCATTATTTGATTTTATCACATTTCCATAGATTCTGCTGGTCTTATTAGACACCTAGTTTTAAAAATGGAAGTTGTTACTTGTTTACTTTAGTAAATGAATTACATTATCATAGTAATTCACACGGTGATACTCAAGTGTGCATAATTTTTTAATGCTGTAAATCTGTAATATGGTAACTGGAGGTATATCTCCTACAAAAATGTTTTATATTAAAACTGCTATTTATATACCAAGTTATCATTTTATAGCTAAAAAATATTCCAATTTCATCAAATATTTTGTCAAACCAGTTTTATTCGAAATTCTGCCAGATTAAGAGAAAATGTGAACAAAACAAAAAGGATAGTGGAGCAAAAGAGAAAGGATCTAATTCCGGTATAAAACTGCCGTTACCACACAAAAAATTTGAAGATAGAAATAAGTTCGCATGTTGAAAAATAATTTTCCTGGTGCATTATGAGATACATCCAATGCGATTAGCCCCGAACCTTGTCCTTAATTGATAAGCTATGCTAACAACCACGGTCAAAACAGATTTCAAGGCTAAAGAACCTGTATTGAACGAAAAAAAAGAATTTGGGAGATGCCAAAATTTTTACTAAAAAATGTTTTCTAAATACCAAACATAGTGGTTTTACAAACAATACTTACATGGTTTTGAACTATAGAGAACGAGAATTACACATGATAACAAACAACTGGACAACGAACACATTTTTATTTACTTTTTACACATTTTCAACTATTGACATTCAACAAATTACGCCATTTTTGTTTCGTTTGGAATGTACGTTCCGACAGACGTGCGCGTAAATAAATAATTAACATGATTAACTCTTCATTGTATCTCAGAAGTGAAAATTAACCAACTGTTATAAAACATAAAAGATTAAATGAAGTTTGCATGAAATACCGAGATATGTATAGTTAAACAAATGAAACTTTTGGCTAACTAATACGATTCGCTTCTTTTTTTCTGCGTCAATAAGAACGATGGAGAAATTAAAAACCCTATTTACGCATCTCCGTAGATTGCTTGAAGTATATTTTTGCCTTCATGATTATTTATGCATCGTATGTATGCATTCCATTTTTATCAATATAACTTAACTTAAAAAAATAGCTCTTAATCTAAATTATTGACGGCATAAATACGGATCCATCCTTACAAAAATCAAAATTCATTGAGAATGGAGTGTAAATGTCAAAGACATTGACATTTAAGCCTTTGACGCGATCACTGGTGTTTTTAGGTTTTTAAGCATTATGAGGAGCTTTGAGTAAAACAACTACATACAGACGTAGTAAGACAAACAGAGACAGACAAAATATTGTGCTCGGCATTAATAAATTTTCAAGTGATTCAGAAAAGGATAGCTTTGTGCTTGAAAACGAAAAAGTGTTTTCAAATACTATTATTTTAAACTAAAATGGATCTAACACGGCTTCCTAACGACAAGAAACTTGAACTTTGCAAGTGGTATTTCAAAGGTAGTGTATCCATTTCAATTCTTCATGAAATTATAAAAAACACAACCTACATGTTTTGTCGCCCTCCTTCTTTTTCAAAACATATTGCATTCTGCCGCAGTATTATATTGTCTTTTTCATTCAATCTCCACATTGTTTTCTAAAATACCACAACAATCACGCGCTACATCCGTTTCGCATATAATCTGGTTAATTTCACTGCGTGAGGTGGAAATACCTGATGATCCCACTTTCCCGTTATGATACACTCAGCGAATTTTTGACATAAAATACTAGTTATTAGCTACATTGTCTAAGACTTAACATAAGCCTATAGTGTTATTTTTGACCCAATGGAAAAGACTGGCAGACAGTCTCTTATATTAGTAGTAGTTTCAGCCCATCTTGTTAAAGCAGCCGTAGGACGTACACTGCTGAACATAAGCCTCCCCTATCGATTTCCAAAAGGACCGGTTAGAAGCAGCTGCATCCAGCATGATTCTGACCTTCTATTTTTTATCTTGATAAAATTATCAAATGACTCGTCCGACACAGGGCAGGACAGTAGGGACTGTCAGACTTACAGGGGACTTTACTAATTATAATTATTTAATTTTCAGTGGGGTGTCTACTCTTGCCATTTGTGTGGGGAGTAAACGCTATCTGGTTCTTCAAAGAGGCTTTTATGAAGCCTCCGTATGAAGAACAGAAACAGATTAAGAAATGTAAGTTCTTCATCTAACTCTTACACAAAGTTTAACTTTATAGCAGCATGTCCAATAGGACGGCTATGTGACATGGCATCACAAATCAGTTGACAACCAAGGGCTGTATTTGTTTTCCTAGTATTTGTACCAATACTTTTTTTTATTGTGGTAAAATCATCAAATGAGTTCTCCCACCCAGGGCAGGGCAGGAGGGACTGTCAGACTTGTACTGACTAAAATCCACAGTGTCCTTCAATAGTCCTGTATGTTCCGGGGTCACGGAACTAACAAATTACAGCAGGCTTTGGCCCACAAAATGGGGGCCTCATCATTGTGCTGACACTCTTTGACGCGCGCGTGGACCACCGCGCGCCATCGACCCGGGCATGATCCATGGTCGGACAGCAAGTTTCCCATTACTCGCCGTCCGCATGCCCGCACCTACGGTGGCCGGAGATCGTCTTGCGACGTCCGTAGCCGTGGGCGTCTACCACTGCTCTTGCTTGGTTGGACTTATTGCTGTGGTTATCATACAATAAAATTCTACAAAATGAGAGGAGCCCAAGAAATACTAATGCCACACCTCACATTTCCAGATGTCCTAATGTCAGCAGCTGGAGCCATCGCCTGGATGGCGTTCTTCGCGATCTGGATCACGATATTCCAACTCCAACGAGTGTCCTGGGGAGCCACGGGAGATGCTCTGTCGTTCATCGTACCGCTGGGACGGGCTTAGATGATGAGGCTATTGAACATTGTGATGAAGAAGCAAGCTGGAGAATAATGAGTAAGGAACCTGATTGTGTTAAAATGAACTAAGCGACATGGAACTTTTTAAATTTTTTGAGATCAAGGTACCATGAACTTTTTTTTGCTAAATATTAGATTAATTTGAGTGAGAGACTTGAATGAATTATTGAGAAAAAGCACAGGATTTCTTATTGGCTAAAAGGTTGAAGTTTACATACATTTAAAAGGATAATTTTCATAAATCTTTCCTTTCTTATAAAGAGAAGTCCCATCCAATGTCATGCTTCTTGAACCAGTTTTAGATTTAAGTTACGCTTTGAATTAATGAATTTTGCAAAGCAATATAGTACTCTCTTATTCACATGAGACTCAAAACTTATGAGTCACTGTGGAGTGACGTTGATCAATTATCTACTATATTGCTTGAGCAATAGAATAGAATGTTCCATGTTATGAATTTTTCTCTTTTTTTCAATAAAATTCGTAACAAAATGTGGGTTGGTTCATTTTAACATAACTGGCACATTGTTTTGGCAAAGCTGTGAAGTCAATTAGGGCTATTTAAAAGCTAGCTTAAGTTCGGTTGACGCTAAAACTGCATTGCGCATGACTTGGGAATCAAACCTGGGATCTCATACCTTTATGACGTTATCTTGCTAGGAAAAAATAACATGAGATTTGACAGTAGTTTAATTAATTCCGAAATATGTAGTTAGACCAGTTAAAGTTTGTGCTTCGGTAATGTTCGAATACGCACGAACGCGCGAACGTCACCACATAGAAAGCGAGCCATGGTTTGGCTAGCGTTTGTTGTCTTGTTTAAAAATTGCCACCTTATTTATTTTTAATTTATAAAAACATGTCAATTAGTAACCTTGCAGAAATTGTGACAATAGTAAATCGACAAAGTTGAATCGTGACCCATTTTGACAATAAATCATTTGAATCTGTCAAAATAACAAAGATAAAGGTCGTTACCATGGTTAAGTATGTTTATGCGAATGTGGACCTAATTGTACTTGAATGTCTGTAAGAATATAATCTTATGGTGGGTTATGACTCAAATTTGTCGATTGTACCTTGAGCTACACCGGTCTTAGAAGATCGTCTCTTATTGTCGCTTAGTTTTTAATCTCTAATTTAGTAAAACTAGTATATTACTTGCCTATTTTATGCTGTAACACAAAATAATCTGGAAATTTAATTGTTACACAAAGTATTTTACTGTTTGTAACAGTCTTAATATTACTGTATATTGATTGCCGAAGCGCATACTTTCCATGGAAGCTTATACCTATGTTGAAATAATAAAATAAAAAAACAAGGAACACTTATAAAATAATAAAGACAGTTGTAGATAATCTTAGCTTGCTTTTTGTAATGTAAGTGTACAATGTCCCAAAAATGTCTCGGAGAGAAATAAAACATAGGTGTCCAGAGTAAGACAAACTTTAATTCATAAAGTACCGAGGAGGTCATACCTTGCACGAAAATCTTAACACCGCGATTTACAAATGTGACGTAAAGGCACAACGCCATCTGTTATGGAGTAGCGGTACTAAACTAATGACAATGTTGATAATTATTTAAACAGATTAGACATTCCGCCCGCCATGGACGGCTCTGTCCATCAACCTTAACCTGACAGTATAAACTTAAAAATATGATTGGTTGGGTGCTATCTACTATAATCTAAACCTAGTACGATAACAAGTTCATGACATATGCAAATAAAAGTTAAACAACGGTGAAACAGAAAAATACAAGTTCATTAAAGTAAATAAAAGTTAAAACTTAAACAATGGTAAAACACAGTAAAAAATACAAGTTCATTCAAGTGAATTCACGAACCATTAATATTACGTAAATAAAACTATATAAAAACACATCATTATGGTAAACAATTAAGTGTTCACAGGTAAAATAATTAATTTAGACACAGGCCTTTTAATTTCATTATTTTTACACCGTATGGTTACAACGCGAGTAATATTGTCCAAACCTGGATGCTTATTTGTAATAACCCCGTATAGCCATCTAGCGGGTGGAAGACCATCCTCCCTCACCAGAACAATGTCTCCAATTTCAGGTTCAGTCTTAACATCTGTCCATTTATATCGATGCTGCAATTGAGTTAAATACTCTGATGACCACCTACGCCAGAAATGTTGAAGCATTTTTTGTGTGAGATGCCACCGCTTCAGATTGCTAATGGATGAATTCTCATAATTGGCATCAGGTACAGTCACTAAAGGTTCACCCACGAGAAAGTGCCCAGGCGTCAAAGGACACGAGTCCTCTGGATTGTTGGATAACTGAGAGATCGGCCTTGAGTTAAGGCAGGCCTCGATTTGTGCCAACACAGTTGTCATTTCTTCAAATGTCAATGTGCTGGTGCCTATAATTCCTTTCAAATGGTGCTTCGTGGACTTGACACCAGCCTCCCACAATCCTCCAAAGTTTGGAGCATGGGGAGGTATGAAATGCCAAGTCGTACCATTCATAGACAGGAAATCAGCTATTTCCGAAGCTACCATCGACCTTTCAGCGTTGAATAGCTGTCGCAATTCCTTTGCACTACCAACAAATGTGGTCCCATTATCACTCCACAAGTCCAATACTCGGCCACGTCTGGCTACAAAGCGCTTAAAAGCCGCAAGAAAACTCTGAGAAGTCATGTCACTGACAACTTCAAGGTGAATAGCCCGAGTGGACATGCAAACAAACAAACATATGTAACCCTTAGTGGAGTGATGACCACGGCCTTTAGAGGTTCGGATGCTGATTGGACCTGCGTAATCTACGCCACTACATTGAAAAGGCTTCTGAGCAGACACCCTGGCCTTCGGTAATTGGCCCATCATTTGTTGGTGAGTTTGTTTTGAGTGTCGAATACAAATTACACACTTATGAACATATTGCCTGACGAGAGTCCTAGCATTGAGTATCCAGTATTTGGATCTTAAGTAATTGAGCATTAATTGCGGCCCGCCATGCAAAGTTCTTTCGTGAGCTTCCGCAATCAAAAGATTGGTGAAGTGTGATTTATGAGGAATTAAGATGGGATGCTTCATATTCTCTTCAATAGAAGCCCGGTGCAAGCGACCGCCAACCCTTAAGATTCCGTCATCGTCAAGAAAAGGACTCAACGAGGTAAGTTTACTACCCTTATTTAATTTACGGCACTTTTTTACAGATTCTATTTCATCATTAAAGGACTGGAGTTGACAGAGTTTGATACAGGTAAGTACAGCTTCATTTAATTCCTTAGTGGTTAGCCAAGTAGTCATCTTGTTTTCATTATGTTTAATTTCCTTCATTCGTAAAAACCTTCTACAGTAAGCTATCACTCTTATTAACCTACCGAACCTAGAAAATCTAGTAAGCAGACTATCATTACCATCTACCGCAGTTGCATGACACTTTGTTTTAATTTTCCTTTCTTCTAGTGTAGTTACTTGTATATTTCCCCTTTTATAGTCTATTTTTTCATTCTGTAACCATACTGGGCCTCTTTTCCAGAGCTGCATATCGTTACACTCAGAAGGGCTTGCTCCCCGAGATGCGCAATCTGCTGGATTTTCCGACGACGACACATGTGACCACTGACTTCTATCCATGATGTTAAGTATTTCGGAAACACGGTTCGCGATAAACGTTTTCCATCGACTAGGGTGGCTGCTTAACCACGCCAATACGACGGATGAGTCTGTCCACGCATATAAGTGCTGTTTGGGAACTTCGAGAGTTGAAGCGACTTCCTGAAGAAGCTTTGCTACTAAAACAGCTCCACAAAGCTCTAATCGCGGGATTGATACCTGTTTAACTGGAGCAACCTTGGTTTTTGAAGTCACCAAGGCTGTGTGAATATTCCCATCTCTATCAATGATGCGGACGTATACCACCGCGGCGTACGCTACATTGGACGCATCTGAAAAACCATGCAATTCTAGAACCCTGTTCTCCTTTCTAGAGTTGACCCAACGAGGCAGACGAAACTTAATGAGGTTACAAAGGCTCTTTCGGAAGTCAAGCCACTCTGTCAGCAATGGTGCAGGTAATTCTGCGTCCCACTCGATCCCAGTCATCCATATTCTTTGAATAAACACCTTTGCAGTGATGATTGTCGGTGCTAACCATCCAAGGGGGTCGAATAGTCGTGCTATGTCCGAAATAACCTTACGTTTTGTCACTGGTAAATCCAGATCATTAAGCTGAATTGTGTAAACGAACTCGTCATTGACTTTGTCCCACGTTAAACCTAATATTTTTGAAATTGAATCTGTTTTTATTTCCACGTTTCCTTGTGTTTGTGGTATTTGTTCACCGTCTTCAATCAATCTTAGTAATTCTCTGTCATTACTAGCCCATTTTTGGAGCTGAAAACCTCCACGTTTAAGCAACTCCGATGTCTGCTTATATACTTCTATTCCTTCCTCTACAGTTTGACAACCCGTCATTAGATCATCCATATAGAAGTCGGAAACGACACGGTTCTTTGCTAAAGGAAATTCAGCGCCTTCGTCCTGAGCTAACTGCTGCAATGCTCTCACTGCTAGGTAAGGCGCCGATGATGTTCCGAAAGTTACTCTTAAATGACGTAACACTTGAATTTCGTCATCTGGATTCTCACGCCATAATATCCGCTGAAAATCTGTGTGATCATCACATACCTTAATCTGTCTGTACATCTTGACGATGTCCGCTACAAGACAGATGGGCTCACAACGCCAACGCATGATGATATGACGAAGCTCAGGTTGTAGAGGAGGTCCTACCATTAAATCGTGATTAAGAGACACCCCGTTGCTACCTACACATGATGCATCGAATACGATGCGCAACTTCGTTGTACTTTTATCGTTACGGATGACAGCATGATGAGGCAAGTACACGGAACCTTCTTTGTCCCTATCCTGTACTATATCCATGTGATTAAGAGCTATATACTCATTTATAACTGCTGAATACTGAGCTTTAAATTCAGGATTCCTTATAAATCGCTTTTCTAAGTTTAGAAAGCGTTTAAGAGCGATGTCTTTCGATCCACCATATTTACAAGCAGGATCGCTTGACCTGAACGGCATGTGCACAACATATCGACCAGATTCGTCTCGTTTAGTCGTGGCCTTAAATATGTCTTCGCACTTCTGTTCTTCTGGGGTCAAGTAAACCTTATCGTAATCGCCCTTGGGCTCAGATTCCAGTTCCCAAAACCTTTTAAGGAGTGTGTTCTCATCTATATGACTGGAATGCAATGTGACTACGGTATTGTGGCATGTCTCGCTTTGGTTGATTTCACCTACTTGACCAGATAAGATCCATCCTAGTCTAGTGTTTTGTGCTATGAGTCGACCAGGTGGACCTCTGATTAAACCTTCTAACAAAATCTGGCTATAAACTTCGGCACCTAAAAGCAAATCAACCTTGTTCGGAGTATCGAACAAAGGATCTGCTAAAGCCAAAGACGAGATTGACGTCAAAACATTTGCCACGACCTTCCTTTCCGGTAAAATACTAGTTAGTTTCTTTAAGACATAAGCCTTAACAGTGAAAATGAAACTAGGGTCGACGCGTGATTTAACTTTAATGAGGACCATCGAATTTAATGAAATCATTGATTGGCCTTGATCACAACCTATACCGGAAATTGAACCTCTAGTTGGTATTCTTTTAAGACCTAAGAGCTGGACTGCGGACTCCGTCACAAAGGAAGCCTGAGACCCCTGGTCTAACAGGGATCTTAACACAATATCAGTACCGCTCTTTGATTCCGCTGCAATTAACGCAGTGGCCAATAATATTTGGCTATGACTATTAGCAAAACAACTTACAACATTAGTGGAATTACTCTGGGTTGAAGTTGCATCAGTAGAACCGCTACTTTCTGCAACTTGATCAGTTTTGTTACTATCACCAACTGATTTGGAGACATCCTTGAGATGAAGAAGACTATGATGCTTCTTTTTACATATATGACATCTGGTGGACTGGCGGCATGCATATACGGAGTGATTTGCTCCTAGACAGTTATAGCATAACCTATTTGTTTGGACAAAACTACGACGCTTGTCCATATCGAGACTGGCGAACTTTTTACAATTGGCAAGCTTATGGTTATCCTGACAACAAACACATGATGAAGTTGACACATGGAGCGATTTGACTGGCACATTACGATTGGTCTGATGACGTTGACCTTTATTATCTAAAAATTCCAAAGACCTAAATCTTTGTTCAAGGAAAGATTGAAACTGATTCATTGTAGGCCAGTCATCTGTACAATCACTAATCTTCATTTCCCATTGTTTACGTGACTCAGTGTCTAGTTTTAAACTCAATACATAAAGAACCATAATATCCCAATGCTCAACCATTAGGCCTAAATTTTTCAAAGCTTGTAAACATTCATTAGAAGTATCTAATAGTTCCTTAATTGCGCTGGAGGATTCGGTTACAATGTTTTTTTGACTCATAAAACGTTTCATTATACAATTCGCTAAATATTTTTTATTATTATACCGATTCTCTAATTTAGTCCAACAGGTTGCATAATTACTACTAGTAATAGGAATGTGCCGTAAAAGACCTTCAGCCTCTCCAGACAAATGTGACTTCAAGTAATGCAGTTTCTGAACATCGTCTAGTTGTGCATTGTTATGAATTAAGGATTTAAATAAATCCCTAAAACTAATCCACTCAGAATAACTTCCGGTAAACGTGGGCAACTCAATCTTTGGCAATTTTACAGTACAAATTTCTTTAGAACCTTTCGCAGAAGATTCAGACACTTTACTTATACTATCCGAACATGCAATTTTCTTCAATGCTTCTCTCAACTCTGCCTTATATTCAGTAAATAATTCTTCCGTGGTCTCATATGTATTTTTAATGTAATAATCCGATTTTTCGAATTCAATAGACTTAACGGATGATACAATTTTTATATGGGTATCGGAGAATGTTGACCAGTTAGCATCTAAATTTTCTAATCTAGCTTCTATGTATGAACTAGTAACTCGCTCCTTCGGTGATTTCTTATAGTTGGACCTTGCTCTACTGATAGCAGAATGCAGATTAAACTGTAAATTACTCAAAGCTTCCATGTTGAATATATAAAGTCTTTAAATAAACTGTTCTGGAACGCGATGCTAAGTTCGTGGACAACACGTAAAAAATTACAAGTCTTTGAACTTAATACTCCTCGCTGCAAAATCGGGCATAGGTTCCCCGTAGTTCACTTTTTCTTGAAATTATTCTAAGTCCATGCACACGTTAAATTTTCTAAGTCCAAATTGTTAATGAAATTTTTCTAAGTTAATAAGGTCTAAATTTGCTTGTAATTATTAAGTCTCAATGCTGTATGAATAAAGTACTCACAGATTATCCTCGTAACACAATCACTTCACTATCACTCACTTTAGCGTAGCTCGTCGTGATGATATGCGATGCGAGGTACCCTCCCCCCGCACCACAGCTGCTGCTCACGCCAACACGAACTGTTCATCAGCACCAGCGCTGACCGTTGTGTACCACTCGTACATATACGCTTAAGCGCCAACCTTGTACGATCCGCTTATGCTGCTCACCACTGACCGCGCTGACGTCACACTCGCCTATCAGGTTGAACCTTCAACCTGACTTTACCACAACAGTGACAATGCACACCAGTCCTTAATCCGGTTGCGAAGGACCACTTTGTACAATGTCCCAAAAATGTCTCGGAGAGAAATAAAACATAGGTGTCCAGAGTAAGACAAACTTTAATTCATAAAGTACCGAGGAGGTCATACCTTGCACGAAAATCTTAACACCGCGATTTACAAATGTGACGTAAAGGCACAACGCCATCTGTTATGGAGTAGCGGTACTAAACTAATGACAATGTTGATAATTATTTAAACAGATTAGACAGTAAGTATTAATGATTAAGTAACATAATTTAATTTAAATACTATTGTTAATTATGAAATAAAACCAAATGAATAAATTGAAAATTGTATATTTTTTTATTATATTTTATTTATTTGTTACATAAGACACATTTGTACACTATATACAATACTATTTTGATAAAAAATAAATGCTAACTTTAAATCCAAGTATGACCATTAATATATTACATCGAGATTATGAAATGTTTGTATGACCAAATGTATGAATGTGGGTGAGGCGAAAGGAGTATCTACGGAACGTAGCGGGTGACGATCTAGACGCTATGTGCTCAGTCGGCGGTGGGGACTATCAAATCGACCGCAGCGCGCGATGCGACAGAAATGTGAAGTAACCCGGGACTCGTGGAGGGACCTACGTGTCAAGTTTAATATGCACTACAACCTTTTTAAGTACTTCATAGGTTTTATGTAATTTTTAATGAAAAACAAGCTGAAAATGTTTACCAAAACAGCTAGTTTTCAAGAATTGACAGATATTATGGCCTCCAATAATTGGTTACTAAAGCCTTTGTCAAACAGACAGGCGTGACGAATGCGAAGCGTGACGTTTTTATTTGTAATGTAGGTATGGAATTGTTTGAATCCAGTCACATAGAAAACCGAAAGCGATCATATAGTGTGACAGAACTATCGGACTGACGTCTCGCTTCGGTTCGGTATCGCTTCGGAAACGCTTCGCTTTCGCCTGTCTGTTTGACAAAGACATAAGAGGCGCTGTCTTCGCACAGACAGCATTTAGTTTTTTTTCTACCCTGATGGGGAAAAGGGATGACTGTATGTATGTCCGTCTTTACTTTGCGTTCGTCTCTTTCTAAAGCTCGATGTGTTATACATATTAACGGTCTGGGGAACAAAACAAAAATTCTTTATCAACCGTGGAAAATTCGCAACGTGCTGTTGGATTTTAAACTTTAAGCAGTAAGTCGAAGTTTAAAAATATGACAGCGCGTCAATGTCTCTTAGGGCGATTCAATGTCCACAGTATTTATTTCAACACAGACTTTCAATACAAGACTAAGATCCCTCAAATAATTATTATCAGGGAATCTAAAATGTTCTTTAAACAGGTTTATTTTTATGTAGTGCGGATTTTTTTCCGTGATTCCTTATTTACATAAGTCTAGCGGCCCGTCCCGGCTTCGCACGGATGGCCTATGTCACATGGGTGAATATAGCTTTCAAATGGTGAAATTATTTTTTAAATCGGCTCAGTAGTTTTTGAGTTTATTCATTACAAACATACACACAAAAATACAAATCTTTCCTCTTTATAGTGTTAGTGTAGATGGGTTTCCTCTTGACTCTAGTCTATGTCAGAGGTGACTGAGACAGTCTACGATGGAGTGAGCTTACCAGAAGAAGACTGTTCACTATAACTTTGAAGAGATTCGGGTTGTATGCGTTCGGGAATATAGACGCAGACCAATAGTTCCAATCCTTTGCTGATCGCATTATAAAAGACGGCCGTCAGTGATACTCATAGGACACATTTTCATTATTATTTTTTAAATCACCAAATATGTCCTCCCGTATTCAAGTCCTGTCCACTCCCACCGGGTGGAGCGGAAGGAACTTGACTCACTTGACTGCCTCAAAAATCAACCTGTTTTATCAGTTGCCCTTTGCGTTTCAGAGCCGCGGTGAGCCTTTTAAGAAAGTCCTGTGCCTCCGGCACGCCGGAAAAACAAGTGTCACGTGTCACAAACGCGTGATCATCAAAATCTGTTTCAAATTATACGTCTGTATTAAAGGATAACTTGTGTATTGTGTTTTTTTAAATATAAACTTAGTATTTCTTAATGTTCCTCTCAAAGTACACATACAACATTTTCTTCACTACATAAAAAATATTCTGTATCATGAAAATTGTCAGAAAAGTCAGTGTACTGCACGCCAACCATTTGCAGTGTTATTGTAGTCGTATTAAATGCATTTATAACTGCTATTTTTGCAAATTAGAGTTCTAAATGTAGTTCAAATGTACGTCCTTGTGTCTGGAGCCTAGATGGCGAATAATGAGTTTATTTGACACATCAGCCCACACTTCTAAGATACAATACTATAATAGTTTGGATATGTCATTATTAAAATATATTACTTTCATTCAATATAACATGAGACATACATTTGGCTTGAATCGTGTTCAATCACATTTTATTGATTTGTGCAATTATTGAATTGTACTTACTAAAGTTATCTTACAAGAATTTGGGATCAAAAGTATCCTATTTTATAACCCAAGGTCATAGCTTAATTCTGCACAACATATCATCGAAATCTGTTCAGTTATTAAGAGAAATGTAGCGAATAGACAGACAGTTACTTTCACAATTATTTTACTAATTGGTTCGATGTTTGTTTCTCTTTTACGCAAAAACTACAGAACGTATTTGAATGAAATTTAATACACAGATAGTTTATAACCTGGATTAACACATAGGATAGTTTTTATCCCGATTTCATCTTCCCTAGAGATAATTTTGGAGTTGTAGCGGCCGAAGCCGTTTCAGCTATTAAGTAGTATGTAAGATTCTTTTAAAATTAAAACAAACGTCTGCTGACCTTTCTGGAATTACAAGCGTAAAGTTATTTAATTGATTCACATAATTGCACAAATTTACAGAAAAATTAAAAAAAAAACCGGCAAAATAATAAAACTTTTACAGCATCTATTATTTTACACAAAATACTATCTATTCTCACATTGTTTATTATGTACAGACAATGTTTAGACACATTTGTGCCAACGTATTAATACGTACATATTTTATAAGGAACCAATGTTGGAGCCAAGGTTTGTATGAAAAAATTGCAGGAAATAGGCTCACAAATTGTTATTAGTCCGAAAAGTTGATAATCAAAAATATTTTTTCTATTGTTACGTAAACCAAAACGACAACGCTTCTAAAAATCACAAAACGTCACTCGGTTGGTATAATTTTACGGACGTTTTGACGTCACAAGCCCTCTCGAATTTCGAAGCGTTTGTCAATATTAATTGATTTAAAAAAAGAAAAAATACGTATGCATTATTTTTGAATACTCTTAACGACGAACTAATTAGATTTGCAATTTACTGATGCTTTCAACATGCCTATTACTGGAAAAAAATGAGAGGAAATAAAATAAGTATTGAAAGAAAAGAAATTTAAAATGTTTAAATTTTGGCTCCAATATTGGCGCCAAAAAGAAACAATTAGCTAAAACAATTATAGAAAATTCACAATTAAAACTAAAGGAATACATAAATTTGACTAAAATACTAAAGATACTCCCACATTGGCCGGTTAAAGTGAGAACAGTTAGTTCACACAATAACCAGGCAATGTAGAAGTTTTAAGGAATGACTAACGCTGTAAATTAATCATTTATCTCGGTCGTAATCTTGATCCCGATTTTCGTCTAACTAACTAAAAGTCAAATATGCTAATCCGAGTCTTAAATATGTTCAATTATAAGAAGCAGTCAGAGAATAAGGATTAGAATTGAATTTAGTTACAATATTAATTTCACGCGTGAGACCACGTACTAACTAAAGCGATTGTCTATGTAATACATGCAAATATCACGTTCATTTTGTTTACAGTTTCACAAGTTATTACAACTTGTGACTGGGCCTGTAAATTTTCTCCAGCATACCATAATTTCGGGCACGCCGCAATCGCGGCGGTAAGACCCCTCTTTGAGGAGTGGCTGGATAGGCGTCACGGCGTCCTTACCTACCGCATGACGCAGGTCCTCACCGGACACGGAAGTTTCGGGAGGTACCTGTGTCTGATAAGGAGGGAAGAAACGCCTGGGTGTCACCACTGCGAGGATCGTCCGGAGGACACGGTGGAGCATACGGTGCAGGACTGCCCCGCTTGGGCAGAGCACCGCCGTGTCCTCACGACGGCGATAGGCGGAGACCTCTCGCGCCCGGCATTGGTCGAGGCCATGCTGCGGGGCGAGACGGAGTGGGAAGCGGTCGCCTCCTTCTGCGAAGCAGTCATGCTCGCGAAGGAGGAGGCGGGCCGCGTGAGGGAGAGAACAGCGACCTCCCTCCACCCCAGCCGCAGTGGTAGACGCCCACGGCGTCGGACGTCGCAAGACGATCTCCGGCCACCGTAGGCGCGGGCATGCGGGCGGCGAGTAATGGGCGACTCGCTGTCCGACCATGGACCATGCCCGGGTCGACGGCGCGTTGTGTTCCACGCGCGCCTCAAAGAGTGTCAGCATAGTGACGGGGCCTGTAGAGGGCCAAAGCCTGCCGGGGTCGCGGGACTCGTAAATTACCGTAACCCCGGTACATAAAGGGCTAGTGAAGGACACCGTGGATTTTAGTCAGTACAAGTCTGACAGTCCCTCCCGCCCTGCCCTGGGTGGGAGGACTCATTTGATGATTTTACCACGATAAAAAAAAAAAAAAAAAAAAAAAGCATACCATAATTTGATCATGATTATTAATTAGAAAATTCTGGAAAAATAATAACTATTCCAACTGGTAGGCATTTTCCAGTGGAAATTTCTGGAATTAACCGTATTTGCGATGACCGTTCGCTTTATTTAGAACGCGGGGTAATACTAATGATTTCCAATTATAAGACTTTTATGAATGTTTGGTTGAGATGAGTTATTGACAAGTGTGCTGGTTGAGGCTTCAACTAAGACCGGTAAAAATGAAAATTATTACTTACTTTTGCTGAGATTTGATGATGATACACTCTGTTTCTTCCAGTTATCTAAATAACTATCATAGACTATCGAATAGGGGAAAACTAGGTATTACGCCTTAGTTGGCCCTACATGGCCTTCGGCCTCGGAAATGTTACACGCCAACAGTGCCCACCTTCGCGACTGGTTCCGAGCAGTAACTTTGAGTACTAGAATGACGGGGCGTTTTGTCAACAAGGGCGTCTTAACTAGTTTTACCATTCATGACCGTTTTTAATACTCGCCAGCCTGTAATCGACTTGTAAGTAACAGTGTAGCAGGATCGATATTTGTGTCACAAATGACATCGGAGTCACATCGTTACACATAGTATTTTAATTATAAAAAAGTAAAATAAATATAAATTGTACGTACCACTGATACCGCGTCAAAGTTACATAATACCATAATTTAATTTTTTTAAATACGTCCTGCGAAAACTAAAATCTGTTATGTTATATTTTGGAAGAACTTGATCAACAATCAACATATTCTCAATCCACTCTTTCGTTCAATATTAAAATCATCATAAGATATATTTATCGACGATAAAAATTACAAATGCAACCTTCTGTTCAGAGATTAAACTCGAAAATTTAATAGCATGTCGCGTCACTTACAACATTTCATTTACGACGTCATTTTTTTACATGTTTTTACGTCAAATATCTATTCAGTATAAGAAAAAATATCTATATACCTAAGTGTTTTACTTCTTAAGGAACAACGACCCGCGTCTTTATTTGCCACTTTCTCGAAAACATCTCATTTCATCATTTTTCTTACACCTCTGCTACACCCACCAGGGGAAAGAGTCGTTTTAATGTTACATTTTACGTCAGGATTCATATAGATACGTTAACACAGTTTTATAGTCAATTTGCTGTTAATAAAAAACAGGAACAAGAAGGGGCCAATTATTGAACCTTGAGGTACACCCGTCATTTATAATCATTATTGACGTCTATTACATGTGACTTGAACATAACTGGCGAAATTATAGTGTACTATCAGCAGAGATCGGAATTATATGAGCTAACATAACCTAAAGTTTAAAGAACCGAGACGAATAAGTAGGATAGAGTTATCATACGTCTAATAAAAATCGAAATATTTCTTGCAGGTTTCAGGACATCACTTGTACATTTAATATTATCATTATTCCATAATTTTTACATCCTCCAAACGAAGAGATTACCATTTTTTTAAACAATATAAATCCTGCATAGTAGCGTAGTGTTTTTTTTAAACATAAACAGGTAATGAATTTTGGTTTAAATTAAATTTAGTCCCGAAACCTAGAAACGTGTTTTATTGTATTGCTCAAGTAATAGAGAAGATAGTTAATAAAGAACAATTTTTCAACATTGCTATTAGCAACAATACTAACGTGGCGTTTTTAGATCCCCAGTATCATATTGACCGTTTAACATATAAAAATTTCATGGATATGTCTGTCGTTTCTGGTAGCCAATATAAGCTGGCCCCTTATTCTATTTAAATTCGGTGCTACGATAGGCCAGCTCAATGTGAACATAAATTTTAACTTTAAGTCGGTTTTTTTAGTTGTTTGTTAAATTACTGATAACGTAAATTTTTCATGTCATTACCATATCATACAGCTGTCAAAGTTTGATAATTACGATAGATTTTCAACCATATCACAACAGTAGAAAATTCATGTTCTATTAGGGAAATTTTACAGATTAATGTGCTAGCGTCTGAGTTTTGGTCATGGTATTGTACAGACGCCAGCAGGTCAACCTACCACAATCTGCCAAATTTATTAAATAGATTTTTAACTTTGTCACAATAGTGGAAGGTTGGATTGGTAAAATTTGACAGATTGTGGTTTGTACACACATTTTATAGATTCACGGTATGGTACGTATTGGTTAATTTCGACCGTTTTACGTTAAATAGTTAAGTCACTCGATGCGCACTCGCGGCGGTGAAGCCATCCGACCTTCTTGACGAAGCTTCAAGAACTCAGACCTGGCTATCCTGTGGAAAGATAGAAGTAAGTTGGTAGCGATCATTTAAAGCCCTTCAAGTAGAGGGAATTCGCCTGTAATGTAACATTACAGATTTGAACATCACATCAGTGAGGGAGGAAAATCGAGCATTACAATGTTCACCTTGTAATGATACAAAGTGTAATACCTTGATACAACTTGTAACATCAATGCGCTTCACTTGTAACTAAATGTGTCCGACAGATCGTATACGTAACAATTCACCCGAACGCTCATCAGTCAGTGAATTAGTTTTGTAATGTAATACTCAAATCTGAATCTGTAATGTTACATTACATACGAATACTTCTGGTGAAGCAGAAGCTTTAAATATTAAAGATGATAAAGTAAAATTATCTGAACAACTTAAAAAAAAGAAACTACATCGCCATTTAGTCCCAAGCTAAGCAAAGCTTGTGTTATGGGTACTAGACAACTGATAAACATACTTATATATTTCTAAATATATGTATGTACATATTATAGATAAATTACACCCAGACACAGAACAAATGATCGTGCTCATCACACAAACATTTGTTCTGGGTGGGAATCGAACCCACGACCTCCGGCATAGCAGTCCAACCAACAGGCCTGTCCAATACGCAATAGGAGTCGAGCAGGTGGGATGAAACCGAGAATAGCTAGTTACCTCACTTTAGTTTTATACATTCTCTACTAACCTCAACAAAAGAAAGAGTGCCATGAAGTTACACGCGATGAGCATGTAGAACACGTTGGTCCATGAGTGACTGGACACCACGCCCGCCAACATCGGACCTATGGCGGCCCCTGTACGACAATAAAACAAAAAGAAATAACTTTGCAAACAGAATTAACATGTCCTTAAAACTAGAGCATATCGATCTACGTAAAAACAAAGATTTGAGTAGATTTTCTTTTTTTTTTAGCGTGGTAAAATCATCAAATGAGTCCTCCCACCCAGGGCAGGGCGGGTCCCATGACCCCGGAGATTTTGAAGGCTAAGCAAAGTTTATCGGAGCTAATATGTGGATGGGTGGCCAATCTTCTTCTTCAGAAAGGAAAATGCGAATCGCAAGCAAGGATTTGGACCTGCGACCTCCATCCAGTACATCCGATACTCTAACCAACTGAGCCACTGAGGTCTTGCTTACAAGCGTCGAATTCTTCAATCCATTCCTGACGTCACACGTGTGGCTCTTGGTTCGATTCGATTTTTCTTTCCACAGAAAATATTTGTTGATGAAATTAAATTCGCGATGCATGCGATAATGCGTGTAATATTTAAAAAAGTAACAACCATCAACTCTATTTTTCATAAACAATAGTACAATTATAACTGACGCTGTTGTTAACATAATAAAGTACATTTTAACAGAAGGTTTAGACATTATTGGAACGTTGGGC
Organism: Agrotis puta; assembly: GCA_943136025.2. Classification (NCBI taxonomy): domain Eukaryota; kingdom Metazoa; phylum Arthropoda; class Insecta; order Lepidoptera; family Noctuidae; genus Agrotis; species Agrotis puta. The sequence goes on along the minus strand of OW964195.2, from coordinate 181,027 downwards.
GACTTCTTAAAGGCTTTTAATTACATAAACCACGATATATTGCCACTGAAACTGAAGCATTATAGAATTACAATTACAGCTTTTATTTTACTCGATAGATAGACAGACTAGAGTTCAGATTAGAAGTATAAACTTACAACGATCTGAAATAACAGTGGGTGTTCTTCAAGGTTCAATCTTGGGTCCATTTCTGTTTAACTTCGACTATTGTATCGCAGATACACTTTTTCCATAGCATTTCTTATGTTGATGATCTAAAAATCTTGATGAACTGAATTTTAATGACCAATTAAATAACAAACTCACCAACGCTTCCAGTGCCATCAATAATAGCAGTGACGGTAGCCAACGCCTTACTGTTGCCGGCCAGACTGCTGTGAGTACCGAGCTCCGCGCTCACAGCGGTGGTGATGAGCGCGTACGGACCGTTCACCATCATACCGGTGATGATGAGCAGCAAGACGTTCAGTAGGTACGAGGTCGCGCCCCAGTACTGGTAGATGAAGAGCTAAGGAGAGAAAATGATAATTGAAAATTATGGGCATGTCTTGTTGCTTGCACTGACTGGACAGATCCACTCAAATCTGTGTGGTTCTTTCCTTCCAATTTAATGTCTGGAGTTTAAAAAAGACAGTGACCTCTCATTTTGTTTCGAGATGTTCCTTCCAACAGTAGTCAGGTACGAAATACTAGCCTCATCTAGCTTTAAAGCGCGCCACACACGGCTAAGACTCGTACTATAATATTTTATCTTAAGATACCATATCGCTCGCCATACAATTCAATGGACCATCACATACGACGAAGATAGTATATATTTTGATATCTTAAGATAGAATTGTATGGCGAGCGATATGGTATCTTTAGATAAATTGTTATAGTATCTTAGCCGTGTCTGGCGCGCTTAATAGTAGATTGTTGGACAAACGAGTGCGGGACACCCGCTGCAGTCGGCCACCAGCCCCGCCAGGATGGCGCCCGTCACCCCGCCCACGTCACTCACCATGGGTGCGCATGCGGTATAGAAGGCGACGCACACGAGTGCGGGACACCCGCTGCAGTCGGCCACCAGCCCCGCCAGGATGGCGCCCGTCACCCCGCCCACGTCACTCACCATGGGTGCGCATGCGGTATAGAAGGCGACGCACACGAGTGCGGGACACCCGCTGCAGTCGGCCACCAGCCCCGCCAGGATGGCGCCCGTCACCCCGCCCACGTCACTCACCATGGGTGCGCATGCGGTATAGAAGGCGACGCACACGAGTGCGGGACACCCGCTGCAGTCGGCCACCAGCCCCGCCAGGATGGCGCCCGTCACCCCGCCCACGTCACTCACCATGGGTGCGCATGCGGTATAGAAGGCGACGCACACGAGTGCGGGACACCCGCTGCAGTCGGCCACCAGCCCCGCCAGGATGGCGCCCGTCACCCCGCCCACGTCACTCACCATGGGTGCGCATGCGGTATAGAAGGCGACGCACACGAGTGCGGGACACCCGCTGCAGTCGGCCACCAGCCCCGCCAGGATGGCGCCCGTCACCCCGCCCACGTCACTCACCATGGGTGCGCATGCGGTATAGAAGGCGACGCACACGAGTGCGGGACACCCGCTGCAGTCGGCCACCAGCCCCGCCAGGATGGCGCCCGTCACCCCGCCCACGTCACTCACCATGGGTGCGCATGCGGTATAGAAGGCGACGCACACGAGTGCGGGACACCCGCTGCAGTCGGCCACCAGCCCCGCCAGGATGGCGCCCGTCACCCCGCCCACGTCACTCACCATGGGTGCGCATGCGGTATAGAAGGCGACGCACACGAGTGCGGGACACCCGCTGCAGTCGGCCACCAGCCCCGCCAGGATGGCGCCCGTCACCCCGCCCACGTCACTCACCATGGGTGCGCATGCGGTATAGAAGGCGACGCACACGAGTGCGGGACACCCGCTGCAGTCGGCCACCAGCCCCGCCAGGATGGCGCCCGTCACCCCGCCCACGTCACTCACCATGGGTGCGCATGCGGTATAGAAGGCGACGCACACGAGTGCGGGACACCCGCTGCAGTCGGCCACCAGCCCCGCCAGGATGGCGCCCGTCACCCCGCCCACGTCACTCACCATGGGTGCGCATGCGGTATAGAAGGCGACGCACACGAGTGCGGGACACCCGCTGCAGTCGGCCACCAGCCCCGCCAGGATGGCGCCCGTCACCCCGCCCACGTCGAACACCGTGCTCAGCTCACCAGACTGACGAGCTGACAGGTCCGCTGGACAACATGATTAATCGAAAAAGATAAATTATAGAAATCGTATCAAAATAAAAAATAAGATTCAAATATTTTTTGATGAATCAGTTTGAATAATTAGATTTTTTCAGTCAAATATCTTATGGCACAAAGCGTGTTAAAGAATGAATTATTTGTATAAAAATAAAATTTGAATATTACTTACGCAAAGTAAACCTGATGTAACTGGGCAGCCAATACAGGAACGTGTAGCTGACGAGCTTCGCGAAGAAGAGCGAGAGAGAGAACTCAAGCACGCCCGGGATAGAGAGAGCGCGCGATAGCGACACCGCGCTCTCGGGCGACGAGCGCAGCAGCGACGTGCGCTCTGTCGCCTCGTCTGGCTGAGAGAGACAACATCATTAGTAACAAAAGCGAGCGAGAAAAAGAACTCGACCACGCCCGAGATAGAAAGAGCTCGCGATAGAGACACAGCGCTCTCCGGTGACGAGCGCTCTGTCGCCTCGTCTGGTTGAGAGAGACAACAACATTACTACTTTAATTCTAAAGCGAGCGAGCGAGAGAAAGAACTCGAGCACGCTCGAGACAGAAACAACGCGCTCTCGGGTGACGAGCGCTTTGTCGCTTCGTCTGGCTGAGAGAGACAATATCACTAGTATATAGGGAGCGAGCGAGAGAGAGAACTCGGAATTGTGCTGATTTATTCTGTGTTAATACTTACTTGTGCTGCGTTAGAAGAATGTCTGTTTGGTCGCAAACTGGCAGACTGAAAAAAACGATATATTGTTTTATTTCTTCTTTAATAAATTATATTATTTTTCTTATTATATCAACCCTAACGACCCATTCACTTTGGTCTAAGCGATGAGCTGTGTGTCAGGTGGCGCTAATAAGATAATAATTACTAACGACGCTCCTGATCTGCTTGATGTGCTGGCGCGCTAAAATGTCCCAGATAACTATTGCCCGGGCAGAAAGCACAGGCTGTTCGCCGTGCCTACATGTCGTACGGTTGCGTGCTAAGTCGCCAATCCCTCGCACTCTGGCCGTGCTTAATGATCTCTTGGACGTTAATCCAACACATGATTTGTTTGAGGATGGATGGTCGAAGATTTTATTGGTATGCCAGAAGTACTGTGAGATGATTTTATGAAAGTGTTCTTCTTTTTATGAACCTTGTTTTATTTACGTTTTACACAGCCGTTGTAATTTATTAAATAAATAAATGGATATAAATAAATAAAAATGTTAATACGCGAATTCGCCACTGGCGGGACCTCGTGGTGTGTTTTAAAACAATTTGAACTGTTCATTTTAAATTTAAAAAAAATACTGTTTTTTTTTCAAACCTCGATAGATAGTCTGCCATAGCTGGGCAAGTGCCTCTTTATTTCTCTAAAAAACTTAAAAATTAAATAAAACTTTACATAAATGTGCATATGACCTTATTGGAGACGTAACTCGGGACCTGGTTACAAAAAAGAAGTATAGTTAAGCCAGAAAATGTATGCGCTTCGGAAATCTTCGTAATTCCAAATTAGTACGAACGTCGCGTCACAGAGTAAGTTCCTACAGAGGCGACGCTATTAAGTTTGGTACTCGCGTCTTGAAATAAAACATGCACCATTTAAGTAAGCAATAACAGATCCATGAGGATGATGTCACGGAATATCCATTATTGTTATATACGACACGGTTATCGTTGACGGCACGGTTAGCGCAGTGGCTGAGCGATTGGACTGCTGCGCTGTGCGTAGCGAGTTCGATTCCTGCACGGAGCAAATATTTGCATGATCTACAAGTAGTTGTTTCGGGTATGGGTGTATGTGTATGTGAGTTAATATGTTTGTAAACGCACCCACGACACAGGAGAAATTCCTAGCGTGGGCCAATGAAAAAAAATACTAACAAACTTTCCAGAAAGTGACCACTTTTCTGAAAACCGCATCCAAATCGGTACAGCCAAACGCGAGATTATCGTGGACAAACATACATACATATAAACTGATCGAATTGACAACCTTCTTATTTTTGAAGCCGTTTCAAATTAAGGACTAATAGCTTAGTTGCATGCCCAATTTTTTTTAGTTTTTGATTAAGTCATATGTTTCCTTACCTGGTCTCCCACGATGACTGATGATGCGTCATCGTCATCCGCTTCATCTTCTTCATCTGAGCGAGTTGATTGACGGGACGGCTGTCAAGGTGGATGGTTCAAACATGAGAAATATGTTTATGTCACCATTTAGTTAGATGTTGTAATAACGCAATCGTTGAATCAATCAACAGAAAATACAGTTTTTTTTTAACGTGGTAAAGTCATCAAATGAGTCCTCCTACCCAGGTAAGAGCGGGAGGTACTGTCAGACTCGTACTGACTTAAATCCACGGTGTTCTTCAATAGCCCTTTACGTTCCGGAGTCACGGTAATTCGTGAGTCCCGCGACCATGTAACATTGCACTTAGAATAAATTTTCGCAACAGAATTCCTTTTAGCACCGAAGTTTACTTAAGAAAGCGATTGACGTACGTAAAGGGCTATTGAAGGACGCCGTGGATTTTAGTCCCTACGAGTCTGACAGTCCCTCCCGCTCTGCCCTGGTTGGGAGGACTCATTTGATGATTTTACCACGTAAAAAAAAAGTAGCTTGTTACATGTTAAGATTTACGAGTCAGTATTCATGAAATGCTGTTTCAATTTATGGCTTATCTGACAAAATACTTAACTTAGTATCGAATAGAATATTATTGTATTTTATTAAACAGCTAACAATGTTCACACTAACATTTTACAATATTGCTTAATCTATAGTTACGTTATTTATTATTTGAATTAGTTTTATTTTCTTGTAATTTTGGATGTTCAAACGATCTGTTGATTTGAAATTAAATTGAAGCCACTTCTTCTTACCGAATTCCGACTATTAACAGCGGACCCCAGTCCCACGAGCCTGGGGTCGGGGGCCAGGAACAGCCACACGACGGCCCCCACGGCCCCCATCACCAGCCCCGGGTAGATGAACGACAGCGACCAGTCAGAGTCCACGTACTCCGCGGCCATTATTGTACCTGGAATAACCAAGTTATTTTAAAAATACTACCCCCACCTGTGTCGTGGGTTGACAAAAATTGAAACTCACAGACACCCAGACCCGGAACAATTACTTGTAGGCCATACGAATATTTATTAAGGGCGGGGATCGAATCCGCGATATGCTACCCAGCAGCCGATCGGTCAACAGCTGCGCAAACCATGCTGTCTTTCCAATTATACAGGATATATATAAAAGGAGAACTGACTGACTGACATATCAACGTACAGCCGAAACTACTGGGGCTAGGAATGTGAAATTTTGCACACGGCTTCCTATTATAATGTAGGGGAGCACTAAGAAGGGGTTTTTGGAAATTTAACCTTTAAGGGGGTGAAAAGGGGGAATTAGGAAAGTACGTAACCCACGCGGACGAAGTCGCGGGAAAAGTGCTAGTACAGGATAAAACCCAACTGGGCGTGGATGGCTATATTCGAAACTATGAGGAATATCGAAAAATACTGAAAGGAGTCTCGAGGCCGATTTTGACGAAAACTAAAACTGCGTCATTGGATTTTAGAAAAATCAATACTCTTGTCCAGGAATTGATGATCGATTATTGAAAATCAAAAAACAAACGCTGTATTATTTTTCCGGTAGTGTCGTTAATATTCATCAAATTCTGAGCAATAATGACATGCAGAAAACTTATAAATACATCAGCATATTAATGTTCCCAATGCTGGGAGACAAGCCTCACCTCTGTGAGAGGGGGGACGGGCCAAAATCCACCACGCAGATCCGGGGAGGGTTGGCAGATGTCACATGCCTTCGAAGTTTTGGTTCCAGGACATGTCGGTTTCCTCACGATGTTTTCCTGGTGGAGACTTACCCAATATATTTCCCAGTGAGGTGTGTGAGTTCCAAATGCCGAAGATGAGTCCTTTCTTGCTGTTGCCGAACCACTTGCCGACGATAGCCACCGTGCCGGGCCAGCCCGTGGTCTGAGCTATACCTGCGCCCGCCTGGAATGTGGGCAACACTATTCAGAGAATTACCTTTACTTGGTAAACTAGATATAGAAGGATGAGATACCATCTCATGATGAATGATGTAACAAAAGTTCTGTAATAATTTTTGGCGATTGAAAAAGAGTGTCCATGGAGTTTCTTGCTCATTCTTCTCCATAGAGATCTACGCTTTGGAATGAGCACCTACGGTACTTTCACAGTTTTTATGTCTTGTGACTGGGACTGTAGCACCATAACTATTTTTGTACTAGTTTTATTTTATGTCTTTTGACATTTCAAAAGTGCCCGTTATTGGCCTAGTTGAAATAAATGATTTGATTGATTGATTTGAGTGCCAAAGGTCTCATCAGGTAGCCAAGACCCTGGAATGTAAAGGGCTATTGAAAGGACACCGTGGATTTTAGTCAGTACGAGTCTGACAGTCCCTACCGCTTCACGCGCGCTTTTACTTTTCAAGTAGATAAATATTTTCGGCCTTTTTTTTCAATAAAAAAATAAAACCTTAAAACAACTTAAAAAGGTTGAGGTTCATATTAAACTTGACACGTACGTCACTCCGCGGGTGTCCCCAGATAGTTCATATCTCTGTCACGTCGCGCGCTGCGATCGATTGTTAGTCACCATCACCGACTGAGCGCAAAGCGTATAGACATACGATTTCCGGCCACCGTAGGCGCGGGCATGCGAACGGCGAGTAATGGGCGACTCGCCGTCCGATCATGGACCATGCCCGGGTCGCTGGACTGTCTTATCTAGTAATCGTGGCTCGGGAACGTAAAGGGCTATTGAAGGACACCGTGGATTTTAGTCAGTACAAGTCTGATAGTCCCTGCCGTCCTGCCCTGGGTGGGAGGACTCATGTGATGATTTTACCATTGTAAAAAACCTTGTTACCTGCACTAATAAATAGTAGGATATGTTATGTATATTGTATGTTCGTCCGATGCCGAACAGGTAACAGAAGATGGCCGATGTCAGCATGCCGAGCGACAAGAAGTAGCGGAGGTCGACCCGCTCGGCAATCATACCTGAAATATAAAGACCATCATCACCCTTTGACAGTCCACTGTTGGACAATGGCCTCCCCAATTGACAATAGGGTGGTTCGATTCCCACACGGAACAAATATTTGTATGACCTACAATTTGCAATTTTGCAGGCCTGTTGGTCTAGTGGTTAGTGACCCTGACTGCTATGCCGGAGGTCGTGGGTTCGATTCCCACCCAGGACAAATGTTTGTGTGATGAGCACGATCATTTGTTCTGTGACTGGGTGTAATTTATCTATAATATGTATGTATTTAGAAATATATAAGTATGTTTATCAGTTGTCTAGTACCCATAACACAAGCTCTGCTAAGCTTGGGACTAGATGGCGTTGTGTGAAGAAATGAGGGCATAAATTCCCCAGCAACAGATCTCTGTTAAATAAAATATTACAATTAAATAAAAATAAAAACTTCATTCAACTATCCTTGTAAAGGTGATATTAATTATAATGACTACGTCAATTAAAATTTATATGAAATAAACATTGTTTTAACAGCTGTAGCCAAGCAAATATTTGTGTCGACGCAGCAATCGAACCGACGACCTTGAGTGTAGAGGGCGTACGATCCATGCACTGGCACACTTTAGCCATACAGTCTTTGTATGAGCTAGTATTTACTAATAAGTAATTAACAGGCTTAGGCCCACTTGCACCACAAGTCACTAAACAGGTTTAGCGCTAAACTGATTTAAAACATCGTTCTGTCTCTGTCAACTTCAAACAATTTGACAGGTATACAGTGATATTCTAAGGCAGTTTAGCGCTAAACCCGTTTAGTGATGTGTGGTGCAAGTGGGCCTTAAACTAGACGTTTAGACAAACTTCTAAAGACTTCGTGCACCACGTGACTAAAAGTAAAAATTAAAATCGTCCTTGCCACTACGACATAATGATGCAATTCGACTGACTTACGTCGTCGTGGCGAGCGTGTTTTGTTTTTTCTCTACCCACAGACGACCGCACGTTTTATATTAGCAACGCCTTTATGTCGTAGTAGTAAGGATGATTATCACTTGTAGCTGATCGGAAACACAAATCACCAGAGTGGTTCCACTGTGAGAACGAGATGGCACTAGACTACTTGTATAGCTCTGTCTCTTTCCCACATTGGAACTACACCCGCTTTAAGAGTTCATGGTAGGCAACCTGGGAATCGAACACAGCACTTCATGTTACACACAACCAACGAGGCAGTCTTTTATACTCAAATGGTAAGAATATAATAATTATGACTTTAACAATTACCTGAAACAAACATGGCTCCCGCATATGAGAAGAGGAAGGCGGAGTCCAGAGCGCCCAGCAACGTGTTCGCGTCGTTCGTATCTGTAACAAACACACGCAACGTGCGTGTTACATTACAGACCCATGAAGGAATAATCCTAATTTTGGCGACGGTTAAACTAAAAATAGATTGGATGGGTGACCATCTCTATTAACGAGTTTCCTCCTAGCCTCGGAAAGCACGTAAAGCCATTGGTCCCGGCTGTCATTTGTAGATCTTTGACAGTCTTTACTATAAGAAACTCTAAAAGTCTGACAACCAGTCTTACCATGACGTACCGTATTACGTACTGGGTTGTGGAGGTCAGATAGGAAGGTGCTCCATGTAAATAATTCAGTTGCATCCGGTTCGACTGGAATCGACCCCAATATAAAGATGATTATTGAGGAAAGAAAAATTCAGTTGCAAGTGGGATTTGAACCCGCGTCGTCTGATCCCAATATAGTTGGGAAATGGCAGGCAGATGATGATTATTCTCATTTGTCATCCTCATCACTAGTGATTTTTGCCAGTAAGGCAACTAAAGGCTATCAAAAAGTACTAGGCTGTCATGAGTTTATGGTGATTTGGCTGGCAGCCGCTCCTACCGCAGCTGGGTAGATGATGATGAATCGACGACTTTATTTGGTTAGCCAGGTAGACTAGGCAAGTAATGACTACTCACTAAAAGGTGCCCAATTGCACCACTGGTCGTCGTTCGGGTCGGTTCCGGGCGGAGGCACGAGTGCCGAGCAGTTCTGATGAAGCACCGACTTCACCACCGAGATCGGCTTCCTCGTCAGGTGGTACGTCATGTATGTGAAGAAAGTCAGCACTAACACGAAGGCTTGGTACCTGTGGACAAGGGAGGGTTGGGAATTAGCACGGATTTGGGAACTGTTGATCGTGGGATTGAAGTTTCGAACACAGGAGTTAGGGTATTCTACGGGCCCATTTTACGGTGTCCGGGGTCGGTCAAATATGGTAACCGTGACCCTGAGACGTAAAGGGCTATTGAAAGACACCGTGGATTTTAATCAGTACAAGTCTGACAGTCCCTCCCGTCCTGCCCTGAGTGGGGGGAGGACTCATTGGACGATTTTAAAATATATTATGGTTCCGAGCAGTAAGTTTGTTTGCTAGGATGATGGGGCGTTTTTTCAACTAGGGCGTATTACCTAGTGTTACCCTATTATAGACTATAAAAAGTTTTGTTTCAAAAATAGAGAAGAACATAGAATCGTGCAGACTGGTTTTAAAAAGGTTGTCACATCGCGCGCAGCGATCGATTGATAGCTATCGATACCACTAACTTCGCACATAGCGTATTCCTACCATAACGAAAGAAAAGACAACGGGCAAGAGGCTAATGAAAGAAAAACAATGATTCGTTATCGTCTTCCAATATAATTGAATCCACACGCCGATATTTACAAACTTTAAAGTTCAAATACAAATATTTTTACAAAGAAGTGTGCCACACATGCGTCACTTGGTAACAGTTTAATATATTACATTTAAAGGTCGATAAAACATCCGTTCGATGCATACGGGTTTCCATAAAAAGCAATGTGCAATTCAATCGATGCCTCGTTTAGAGCAACTCGCCCCAACTTTGTCATTTAGTGAGTGAGTCACAGAACTACTGATTCATGACCATGTCGACTGCTCATCGTGTTCCACGTGCACCTTAAAGAGCTGTCAGCATTCTGACAAGGTCCCTTAGAGGGCCAAAACAACACTGTCCATAAAGTTACCATGAACCTGAGACGTTAGGGCTATTGAAGGAATATCGTGGATTTTAGTCAGTACGAGTCTGACAGTCCCTTGAGGATTTTAAAGTGGAAAAAAAAAACAATGACGGTTTCTGAATGTGGCTATAAGAGTAGATGAAGACCAAAGACACGATGTGTGGACTGTGTGAAGTATGATATGGATATAAAGGAGGTGACTGATGAGATGACTAGTAATAGAAAAGTATGAGAGTAAACATGCAAGACGACCACTCATGAATTGAGATGAGGGTTTAAGTATGATGGTGATGAACAAAGAACTAATGATAGTGATTCTTCTGAAATAATTGGTGTTGCAAAACACCAGTTTCATTCATATTCATGATAAGATTCCAATACAATATTTAAAAAGTGCTCTTTTAAGCCCAGAAATGAGTTTAACTAAAGATTTATAACGTCTACCTACAAGGTGGACAGATCTGATGAAGACCGCAGGATCGCGCTGGATGCAAGCCGCGTCCAACCGGTCGTATTGGACATCTATAGGGAGGCCTATGTTTAGCAGTAGACGTCCTATGACTGACATGATGTTTTTGTTTTTAGGGTGGCAAAATCATCAAATGAGTCCTCCCGCCCTGGGTGGGGCGGAAGGGACTGTCAGACTTTTACTGACTAAAATCCACCCGTGTTTCATCGGATGCTGTTTACGTTCCTTTACGTATCCTGAATTAAGAAAAAATCCGCGACCCCAGCAGGCATTTGGCCCCGTAAGGGAACCCGTGGGTCACGGGCAAAGAGACCCCTTAGGCACACAGTGCCTAAGGAAGAGTTTTTGCCCGCATCACAGGGTACACCGACCCGAAAAACTGGTCTTCCCCCCGGACGTATCCGAGAGGGAACTCCAGTCCACGGGCGTGACTGACATGATGATATTGGAGATATGGGAGATATTTTTTTTATACATTATGGTCGTATCAATTGAAATTAAACGCTGAAATTATGTAACAAAAAAATTAAGATAATAGGTCAAGCACTTTATTAGCGGAAAGTGATAGCTTATAAAATATTGTTTTTAATTATTATTAAATTAATTACCGAAGACCACTAATTACTAGATATCACGACATAGTTATGAAATGTAACCCACAGATAACATAATTATACGAGTGATATATGCAATACTTGTTATCAAAGAGGAAATATGACACGCCGCGCTGCGAGGGACATTGGCCGTGACAGACTGACACGGGTTTGACATGGCTGACACGCGTGTCATCTTCCAATAATTTAAACCCTAGACTAAAGTATTCTGTCCCTAGGTACAAAAAAAATCCTCATGGAGCTGGCAAAACTAACGGGGCCCGATAGGACCCGCCAGGATTACGGAATGTCTTCAGAGATTTAAAGGACAACCTTTTTCCTGTAAGATTTAAAGCACGGGTACAAAATAGGTCAACTGTAAACATCGGGAGAAAACACAGACATAGACCCGATTTACATACAGCGAGTGCAAGCGCACTCGCGACCTGTGAGAATTGTTAGAAAATTGGCTATTTGACAGTAGCTATAAATTCCGTCATTTAGAGTTTAAAAAAATAACGGACACGTATTTTTTCTTTTGTAAAAACAATGAATATTCACCAAAATACAACGCATCAAAACTCGAGAGTGGGGGCTCGTGACGTCAGAATTCAATAGAAATTGTACTAAATTGAGACGTATTGCCAATTTTGGAAGCATCGTATCTCCGTCAATTTTGGTTTACGAAACAAAAGAAAAAATAAGGGTGGAATATTTTTTGATAATCTAAGTGACGAACTAATTATAATTATTCAGTTTGATGCCATTATATTATTATAATGATGATGATGCCATCTATCCTATTTCGGCCACAGCGACTGCAATCGATGTTTTTAGAGTAGTTTTAGAGCTTTGATAATTGTGCCCTTTCATGTTCTCTCCAGTGACACGCACATCCAACGTTTGCCGTAAAACTCCGAGTACAAAGCGGACATGTCAGAACACCATTGATGACATTATAAGTTATATTATAATGTACAAACGGATACACATTGACATCAAGCTATAGAAAACTAGTTTAAGCTGATCGTTATTGTGCCAAAAGATCCAGTAAAGCGGTTGCATAGCGTCCTCTGTAATAGTATGTACCTAATAAGTGGTTTAGTTATTTCGTGGTAATGAAATGACTGTACTCCTTTTATTAATACATTTTTAATTTTGCTATCATCCTTTGTTCACATGATTCATAAAAACAATGATTTGAAAGTAGGTTGTATGTGGATTATATCAAAATTAACACACAGGCCTGTTGGTCTAGTGGTTAGTGACCCTGACTGCTATGCCGGAGGTCGTGGGTTCGATTCCCACCCAGGACAAATGTTTGTGTGATGAGCACGATCATTTGTTCTGCGTCTGGGTGTAATTTATCTATACATATAATAAATCTGTAGAAGGGTCAATTCTGTACATTGAAAATATTGAAAAAATAAATAGCGGGGGCTGTTGCTGGATCGATACCAAACCCAAATATATGATTAAAAAAATTTTTGTCTGTCTGTCTGTTTGTGCAGGCATCACGTGAAAACTAACGGTTCGATTTCGATGAAACTTGGTATAATTATTCCTTATTATCCTGGGCATAACATAGGATACTTTTTTTCCTGGAAAAATACGTAGAAAAAAAAACTTATTTTTCAGTTTTATTCATAGAAGTTGTTCTGTAGAACCGCGAACACACGTTGCATTACCCGCAGTGGATTCAGCGCCGTAATATTTATAAGCTGTCATTGTCAGAGTTACTCAAAATGGGGAAATAAACCATCCACGCGAAGACCGACATCCGCGCGGACGGAGTCGCGGGCGGAAGCTAGTCTATAATATGTATGTATTTAGAAATATTTAAGTATGTTTATCAGTTGTCTAGTACCCATAACACAAGCTCTGCTTAGCTTGGGACTAGATGGCGTTGTGTGATAGTTGTGGAATATTTTATTTTATTAAATAATTTATGATGTTCCTTATAAGGAGTCCTGATTTATAAGTATCAAATCGTGGGTTTGATCTCAGCCAGGCGCATTATTTTCTGTAATGTTTTTCATCACCACTGCTCTCAAAACGGTGAAGGAATCGTGAGGTAGTCGAACCCACGACCCACAGCTCGTAAGTCGGGGCCGTAATCACTGAACCACCATTGCACTCTATAATAATTATCTTTTAATGCCATTTTCATGTACTGATAACATTTAATATTTTTTGATAAAATTTTAACAAGTATTTTATCATTATGTAGGTACTAATTTAGGAACTTCCTATTTATTTGGCAACATGCGTATATTTTATCTTTAAGAGATAACATTGAGTTACTAAAATTCAAACTATTTTTGGTGAAAAAAAAAAAGTAAAAATTCACATCATTTATTTTTATGTAACATCCCTAGCGTAGGGACCCGCTGATTGGCGCTGATCCAGTGGGCGCAAGCGCGCCTTCTGAGCAGGAGGTCCTGGTTCCTGGGTGCGATTCCGAGATCGGGAAAGGTTTTATTTTTTTAGGGTTCCGTACCCAAAGGGTAAAACGGTACCCTATTACTAAGACTCCGCTGTCCGTCTGTCGCCAGACTGTATTTCAGGAACAGTGATAGTGAGACAGTTAAAATTTTCTCAGATGATGTATATTTCTGTTGCAGCTATACCAAACAAATAACAAACAGAATAAAATAAATATTTAAGGGGAGCTCCTCCCCAAACAATCAATGATTATTTTGATCATTATTGCTCGATATTGATAACGGTAACATGTAATGTTAAACATTTAAATTTAAATAAAACATTTTTTTAAGGGCTCGCATATAAAAGAAATATATAAATGTATTTTTTTTGTCGTATTTATACTCAAAAATTCTAGTGCTCGTGCAGGCTAGACGGATAGCGACTCAAACATAATAGACACAAGGCTACGTGATAACAATTAAAAATAACTGGTTTCAGAACGAGCAATTAACTTGGGTAAGTTATAAAAACTATCTGATACTGTATATTTATTCTTGTTATAACTTTATCAATTTTCACAACGATCATCAAGTCGACGCAGCGCGCGTTTACACAGATGTGAACTAACTGGGGACACCCGCGGAGTGACGTACGTGACAAGTTTAATATGCACCACAACCTTTTTAAGTACTTTTTTAGGTTTTATTTAATTTTTAATGAAAAACAAGTCGAAAATGTTTATCAAAATATCTAGTTGGCAAGAATTGGCTATTTGACTGAACAATTATAATTAGTCCGTCACTTAGATTATCAAAAAATATTCGACCCGTATTTTTTCTTTTGTTTCATAAACCAAAATTGACGGAGATACGATGCTTTCAAAATTGGCAATACGTCACAAGTTGGTACAATTTATATTGAATTCTGACGTCACGAGTATAATATTCATTGATTTTACAAAAGAAAAAATACGTGTCCGTTATTTTTTTAAATTCTAAATGACGGACTAATTATATTTGTAATTTATAGGTAGCTACTGTCAAATAGCCAATTGGCAGATACTATGTCCTCAAATAATATGGCCATTAGAGGGCGCTCTCATCGCGTCATGTGTCATCACCCAAAAAAAGAGGTGATAAAGAAGCCACAAGGTGGATGATATAATAAAACGACGAGTAGTTACTTACTCTAACCATGACCTAAACGCAACGCATCAGTAATGACCGCAGCCTTGAGTTGTTCTAACTGTTCAATGATTATTATTCTTGATAAGTAAAATGTTTTATAAATTCATCTAATAAGTCCTCCAACCCAGAGCAGGACGTGAGGGACTGTCAGACTAGTACTGACTAAAATCCACGGTGGCCTAATAGCCCTTTATGTTCTGGGGCCGCTTTGGCCCTCTAAGGGAGCTCGTCATTTTGCTGACCGCTCTTTGAGGCGCGGGTGGAACAAGACGCGCCATCGACCCGGGCATGGTCCATGATCGGACAGCGAGTCGTCCATTACTCACCGCCCACGCCTATGGTGGCCGGAAATAGCCCCGCGACGCCTGTTGACAGGGGCGTTTGCCGCGGCGGCTGAGTCGTGAGGTGGACGCTGTCCTCTCCCTCACGCGTCCCGCCTCCTCCTTCACTAGCATGACTGCTTCAAAGAAGGAGGCGATGTGAGTTTAAATGTTTGTAAACGCACCCACAATACAGGAGAAATTCTTTTTTATCCCCAGCGACTGGGCATTTATTTGGTCGTAAACTCATTTATACCCAGTATGCCAAGTTTATGTCCATCTTGCTCATAAGTTTTGCCCACGACCTATCTCTTGTGGTGGCCAAGGAAAAATTTTGAATAGAATTATTTATTAAATTGTTTCGCTGTCCAGCAGTGGTGGGCTGATAAACTGAATGTCCACACATCCAGCATAATGAGGTACTTTAATAGGGTGGCCAACTCACTCTCCTTACAAATTGAAATACAATGATCCCATATTATGGTCATTTATGCTTTAATCCCATATTATAGAGGCCACAGGTCGATTATTATTTTACAACAAATCTAAATTATTATACACATATTGTTATTAGATATACGGAGACTTTGATACAAGTAGAACAAGTAATATGTAAATTGTAATGTGAGTCAATTGTTGTTGTAATTGAATGCATGTTAGAGGACAATGACTCAGTAAGTTGCTGGCTGTATAAGCTGTGTATGTTATTAGTGCATTAGAGGAACAACATGATAAATTATGTGATTATTTTTATTGATATGGCCAGATTGTGGAGCCCTATCAGCCCTATCAGATGTATGGTCACCCTACAAGACTTGAATGAGGCAAACAAGGGAGTGACATGGTATCTTTTACTAATTGTAAACATCACGGGACAGAATGGTTGAATAGTTGTTCCGGGTCTGTGTTTTTATTTTTAAACACACCCATGATACAGGATTATTTCTAGTGCAACTGGGGAAAATGTTTTATAAAAAAAAAACTGTTTTATTATCTACCGTCCATTAAAATTAGATAATATGAATCGTCCTTATCAGTTGATTAACAGAATAGATACCATCAAACTTTCAAAAACCAATAGATAAGACAATGCGGTAGTAATTGCAGTTGATTCTGATGGCTGGTTGTTCTAGTAATTCAGCAGTTTCAAGCATGACTGCTGGGTATGAGGACTTCCAGGTCAGACATGACACTTATTGGGATTTTTCATGAAAAAAAATCAGTAGCAGCCATGAAACCTTCATTGTGTCCAATTGATGGCAATACTGGTGTCTGTATTCCTGAACGCATGCAACCCAAATCTCTTTGAAGTTATAATAGACAGGCTTCTTCTGGGTAAGCTCACTCCATTTTAGGCTGTCTCAGTCACCTCTCACTTAGACTTCTAGAGTCAAGAGCAAACTCATCTCAAATTAAATATAAAATAGGCCTGTTACACGGGACTTATCATAACTGGTGAAATGTGCGTGTACTATGAGGTATGCGGTATACAAAGGCGTACCTTTTACTACATCCACATACTTGAAGCTATGCCTAAAATATTATATGGGACTAATTGGTATCATAATTTTCCAACCACAATTAACGAATTTGGTTTGATTAATTTGTTTTTTTGTAACTAATGGTGATGTCCATTTGCTCACATCATAAACAAGTTTCTTGAAAATTGTATTGTTTATGAGGTTGGCGTGAGGAACTCCACATCTAGTTTGGAACAAGGTATACCTTAGTTTAGCAACCTAGGGCTATTGTTAGAGAACAAGGGGGACTTTCAGTCAGTAAAAACCTAACAGTCTCTTCTGCCAGACAGCCCAGGATAAGAGGACTCATTTGATGATTTTACCACAGTAGCACCCCAAAACAGGGGTACTGTTGAAAGCATCTTCTTCTTATCGTGTCGATGATAATCTAAATTGACTCGGCCCAGAATTGGGCCATGAGTTTTGCGTTCTCTGAAAAGTCTCTGGAAGCTCCTGTGACGAACAGTCGTCAGGGCATGCAGGGCACGATATTAAGTGCCTCATCATTTGTGGAGCAGCACCATACCTGCACTCCAGAGCAGAGTTATCAATGAGCATTATTGAGCTGCCTCACAATTAAATCAGTTTTACAAATTATTTTTCTAGCAAATAAAAAAGAAACAATATTCGCCAAAAATTCGTGGTTACAGTATTTACTTCTCTGAAAATTTAGACCAACACCAAGGTAGTACATATACAGCTTGACTGACTCACCATCGTAATCTGTTGATCTGTAGTCGCGGGCACAAGTAATTACTGAGTCTCTGAATATATTGCACCCCCAGAGGGGCGTCTCTGCTGACGCCACTCATTCTCCAGTATTTTCTTAGAAATATCCTCGAGATTCCGTCGTGCAACTTCATTCACGCCCACTTACCACACGCATTGTTTCAAAAACATCGCGCTTTTGTTTACATCGACTTAGAAAGGTCCACTTGTATCACGATTTTAACACTACTTTACGTAATAATTACAGTCGTTTAGACCCCAAACCATCGGGAGTATTAATGTATTTTAAGTAGTTTTTATGTTAGTTAAATATTATCGTTTTTAGATCACGTATTTCCGTGATAAAAATAATATTTTAGACCGTATGTTCACGACACGTCCACTATGAGTGTGCTCCGGTACTCAGCACATCTTCAACCTTTGGCCTTGACGTTTCTGTTTCGTTCAAACATCTGCGGTTAGAGAAAGGCAGACGATAAAGAATGCTACAAAAACTATGCTTTCGTAATGCCAACATCCTTGACATTCATATGTCAATATTTTGACGTTGTCATTTTGACGTTGCGTTTTGTTGTTGCACTGAGAGAATGGTCATCATCGACTTTGGTTTACAAAACGGGAAAGGCCCTGAAAAAAACAATATTTTTAACTTTCAAGTCTTGAAATCGATTATAACTTTAAACATGCTGAACTAGAGTTCATAGAACAATAATACTTGTCGCCTGACACCTTTGAAACTAAATGTGATGCCTTTGACCACTAATAAAGAACTACTAACAAGATTTTCTGTTCAATTTAATTTGAAAATAAACCTCTTTCCCTTGCTCAATGATCTTGTCACTAATTTGGAAACGTCAGTTTTGTTTATTTACATAATACAGCTACTTTTTACTTATTTTAGAAATAGTTTACCTTTTGATCAAGTTTTGATGTATTATATTTATAAGTTACTTAACTAAACATAAAAATGGGGATAGTACATGCAAAGGTAATGATTGATATAACTAGCATATTCAAATGAGTAGTTCAGTACCTAATATTTAAATTTGTATTTAATGTATTTCCAGTCATGACCTTCGAAATAGGAGGCTTTAACGGGGCACACATTCAAACTCCAGCTTGTAATAGACAGTTTATTAATTTAGAAACTAAAAACCACCTTGCCCAACTTGGGAATTCAACCCACAATCTTATCGCACTCAGCAGTCGCGCTTAAGACCTCTAAACCATAAAACTAGACTACGAATTTAGACTTGTAGAGAAATATATCAAGTTTGACTATTACATACATACATAAACTCACGCCCTTTTCCCATGGATGTAGGCAGAAACCGAAGAGTGCCACCTGCTACGAGCCTTACATACTCCTTTCGCCTCATTCACATTCATACATCTAGTCTTACAAGCACGTAGTCAAGACGGGAAGCCGACCACAACTTAAGGAAACCAATGTCAGATATGCTGTATGTGCTTTTCAGGTGGAACCTGAGTTCAGGGTGGATGTTCAGGAAGTACCAGAGGTAGTCGCAGAAGACGAAGTCGTACGTAAAGCCAGCTTCCCGCTAAACGAAATTAAGGTACAAGTGTTCGTCCGGATTTATGCCTAGTAATAATAGTATCTAAAAGCGGTTCCACACCGGCGTTGTTTGTGCGTTGCGTTGGCGCTGCATCGACTGAGCGGTGACGCTCCGTCGTTCTACCATATAAATCAGACTGACATGTCACACGATGCATTGAAATGACTAATTATATTATGGGGCACTACGAGGGTGTGTACTAAAACAGTCGTA
The DNA here is from genome assembly GCA_943136025.2 of Agrotis puta. Lineage (NCBI taxonomy): Eukaryota > Metazoa > Arthropoda > Insecta > Lepidoptera > Noctuidae > Agrotis > Agrotis puta. The sequence continues at coordinate 161,623 of OW964195.2, read as the reverse complement.
GTATTTCAGATCAAATGGGGATCATTCAACCCCGAGCTGCTACTGGGAGTTTCATAATCTCAAAAAAACAACATTTCCGATCACTTTCCGATCTGGGAATCCAACCCAAGACATCAATCAATCAATCATCAATCCACGGTTACCAGTCGAGCTTGTCTTGTTGCTACTAGACCAAAACGTCAATATACTTGGCAGCTCATTGTTTGCGACTGGCCGACGGTAAATCCAATAGCGTAAATCGGCTATGCATACCTAGCAGATTCACGCCATTCAGATAAATCATAATTTGAAAGGCTTACGTCATCATGCCAATGGACAAGGAAAAGAATTGGCACTTGTTAGATAGCCTTCCCAGAGAAGGAACAGCACCAATGCGTGCAGCGGCGATCGCAATCATATATGTTCTTCTTAATGGTCTGGTGGGGGTACTTTTATGAAGATGGGTGCGACTGTGGAGCCTCATCACTAACGATCCGATGGTCCACCTCCTCACTTGTACATTGTGCAATTCCACCTGCCAACGCCATAAATGTGGCAGAATTTTGGTCAAAGTTCATATAATTGAACGGAATCATGACATCGACACGACGAAGAAGATCATACATTTGAGCGGTGGTATGGCACGCCACAAAAAAGGTTGTGACAACAAGGAAGAAGATACCGTGACGCGAGGGCTCAAAGAAAGCCCGTGCACACAAGTGAGACAGAGTTAAAAGAAAATGGGCTCACTGATACCCGGGCAATGGCTTGATATTACACATAAATGTTTCAGGCTCGCGTGGATCGTGTAAACGTGGACGGACTGAAGCGAACCAAGGACGATGTTGTGAAGGGCACCGTCGATGATCTATTCAATGCGAAGGATTTTGAAGATGTCATTGTTCGTACTCAGAAGGTATTTTAAAATTGATCTGAATTGTTTTTTTTTTGTATTATTTTGCGAATGTTTTGGTATCCGCTCCATTAGCTATACCTTATGTCGCATGCGAACAATATATCATCAGCGGTGCTCGCTTGCAGTTCCGGTGCACGGAGAAAAAGAACCTTGTTTGTTGAATGGAACATTATAGGTGTCAGAAGCCTACAATGAAGTATTAAGCGAGAGTTGTTCCGCCATCTCATTTCCACGGTGAAACTACTCTCGCTTAAGCCGTAATAGTAGGCCACCTTGGTCTTGCTGCCCAAATATTCCGGTTTTAAAACCTGGCAGCCTTAGACCCAGCAGCAGCTGTTTTGTGTGAATTGACGATGATTCCATCACCTTGACCGGTATTATCATGGTGGATCTTTCAGAGATGTGTCTTTTTGAGCAGGTGCGAGACGCGCTGGACAATTTGGGGTGTTTCCGAAACGTGTGCGTCTTCATCGACGTGTCATCTGGCCCTGACGCCACGCCGGATGGACTCGAGGTTTTTAGACATACACGCTATAAACAACAAATCAGATCAAACACAGTGATCGATAAAATATAAGCCGATGGGGCCGTAAGGTTCTCAAATGGGGACCACGCAAGGAAACCTGCAGTCAAACATACACGCTCACTTGTTCTCAGCCTCCTTATGGTTTTTCTATGAAATAACTTCTGCAGAAAGCAACACATCGACGTCATCCGATTACACGTGCAGCAGTTCTCTTCTTTATAAACAAATCCTTGAGACAGCAGCGCGGACGCAGCGCGAACGCAGCGCGAACGCAGCGCGAACGCAGCGCGAACGCAGCGCGAACGCAGCGCGAACGCAGCGCGAACGCAGCGCGAACGCAGCGCGAACGCAGCGCGAACGCAGCGTGAACGCAGAGCGGACGCAGCGCTCACACCACGTGATGCTAAAGTTTGCTATTCAGTAAGCTACAGATACTAGCGCCCACCGATCGCGCTGTATGATCGGACGCTTTCAAAGCCGCCTCGCAGCGATGAGATTTCTTTAGAAAATAGCTTAGAAGTTGGGTTCATTGACGTCACGTCAGCTGCGTCTACTTGCGACATCCCACGAAGTCGTACTATAGGGCGACAGTTTATGGGGAAGTCCCCATAAACTCTCGCCCTATAGTACGACCTTATGTGATTTTGAAAAAATAATTTTGTTCGTAGGTAACATTTCAAGTCCGCGAGAAGTCGCGGATGGTCGGCGAAGTGAACGCGGCGGTCGCGGAGGATGAGGGCAACGTGATGATCGGTAATACACCCCCTATAATATAATTATCATTATACTCCGTGACTTTTTATTCGTCTTACAACGGCAGCCCAGTTCATGTATCCAATGACTAGTAAACGTTCATAATAAAAAAAATGGTATTTATGAGATTTGGATAATTCAAAAATAAAAATATTATTCATTATTATGACACAAGGTGTAGTTAGAAACACCCTTGTCTCATAGAAAATGGAGATGGTATGATCTGCTCGACTCGTGCGCTGCCTAGGCATACTCTACAGTTTGATACGTAAACATTTTAACAGGGTGTTTCATATTTCTGATGTACCTATTTATTAATGATAAAAAATATTATAATTGATAAAAAAATAAAAATCGTGCCTAGAGTTATTTTATGTCGGATACATTGAGTGGACCACTTTTGTAAGACGACTAAAAAGTCACGGTGTATGTATAGTATAACTAGTTCAGGGTTTCGTCAATTTTCTGATAGCTCCTAGAGACGCGTGGAACACGACAGGCGTCGTGGACCCGGCCTGGGGGTTTTTTTTGGTATTATAATAGTCTCATATATAGACGGTTCTTATTGCATATTCCTTACGGACGTATAAGTCAAATTAGGAGTGATAAGACAACATTTTCGTTCGCAAAAGCCCATATTTTTGTTTCTTGATCGGACGGCGAGCTACCAATCACTCACCGCCCGTAAGCAATCTCTACACAGCTGGCAGAAACCCAAGCACTTTTCTAATGCAGGAGTGAATCTACCGAATATATGGGGGCGGGGGGAGCGCGCGCGTGCAGCCTACAGCCTCGGATTTAGGAACGCTTGCAGCTTCTACATCACGGGCACCAAGCCACTGCCGCTCAAGCCACTGAAACCCGTGTGAGTTTCTAATAAATCTTGTTTTTTTCCTCCCGTCCCACTCTGGGCGGGAGGACTAAAAGCATCCTAGCGGTCTACCCCGGGCAAGTCTAAGTTTTTGTTGAATCCAGTTGTCATAAAATAAATTTGAAATCCTTGCGTTGAGCAAAGCGTATAGCAACATCCATCGCACCGCAGCACAATTGGCCATTTGACTGAAAAATTATAATTAGTCCGTCACTTAGATTATCAAAACACATTCGACCCGTATTTTTTCTTTTGTTTCGTAAACCAAAATTAACGAAGATACGACGCTTTCAAAATTGGCAATACGTCAGAATTTAGTACAATTTTTACTGAATTCTGACGTCACGGGCCCCCACTCTCGACTTTTGATGCGTTATTTTTTGGTGAATATTCATTGAATTTACAAAAGAAAAAAATATGTGTCCGTTATTTTTTAAAACTCTAAATGACGGACTAATTATATTTGTTATTTTTAGCTACTATCAAATAGCCGATTGTCACGTTCTGCATTTAAAGAAATGCAGAACGTGACAATTGGCTACTAAGAGTTGGTATAACATAGTGTTCAGCCGCTCTATTTTGCCCATTTCTACACTTCTGCAGGTTATCAGCTTCAGTGTTCCAGCAGTACCACTCGTATCCCTGGTCAGGGTATCGCCTGCTCGACCGAGGAGTTCGGTTCAACGTGGGCGTCAAGACTTCGCCAACGGTGAGACGATACGGTACCAACATACGTGTGGTTACAGAAAGCCAAGGTATAAAATAAGTACAATAGGGTATTTTACTGCATAAATAAATTGAGAATCTGTTAAGTTCGTCAGTTAGTGTTTATCTTCTATCTATACTACACACATCAAAAGTGTCTAGGGATCAACATATATTTTTGCAATAACTTTTCTCCTGATTGATATTAATTAAAAAAAAAATTTAAGGATTCATCAAATAAAGTGTTTTCGTTTGTCACAGTAACGATAAACCTAGTCACCTTTGCATTAATAAAGAAATTTGCCATTTTCCTAATAAAGGGATTTTTGACATTTGAACCACTAACACAAAAGTTCGAAAAAAAGACTGAAATAACAGTTTTCATTAAAATTTTATTGGGTAACTTAAACAATTAATAATCCGTGTTTCTACCGCGAACACTAACAACACAAGAACATCGGTTTGGCATACTCAAAATGAGTTCATCCAAATCACGCTGTGGAATGGCCGCCCATGTTCATTGCAACAACAAAAAAAGGTCTTCTTGCGACTGGATACCCTCCATATTCGGCAGAGCTCTTCTCTGTAGCATATCCCATGCATGCTCAATCGGATTCAACTGAGCAGGCCAGGGCAGGACATTGATGTTAGCTGCGGCGAGAGTCTGTCTTACAACTCTTGCGGTGTGCGGTCGTGCATTATCATGCATTAACTGAAATAGGTAAGGGACCGATTTGCACTTGTAGAGGAACGATGACGTCTGATACAATCGTCTCAGCATAAATTTGAGCGTTGAGGTTGCCTCTGATCCAAATCAACTCAGTTCTTCCGCCGATCCAAATACCCGCCCATACCATGATGGTTCCACCACTATAAGGATGGACTTCCTGGCAGGATTTTAATCGCTGTTGGCGTCCAGGGCTTCTCCAGTGTCTTGTATCCGGTCTCATACCAAAACGAGACTCATCAGAAAAGCCATTTGTTCTTCTGCCCAATTTCTGTGTTCAAGAGCCCATTGATATCGAATCCTACGATTGTGCATTGCTATAGGTGGTACCCGTAGCGGTCTTCGGGAATGAAGGTTCACTTCATGCAAGCGGTTTCTGACTGTTTGGTCGCTAATTAAGTTCCCTGAAGAGTGATGAAGCCTCACGGCTAACATCATGGCGGTTATTGTTGGAGCTCTTCGAGTTAAGATTTGAATGTATCGGTCTTGTCTCCGTGTGGTGCAGCGATACCGTCCTCCATGGCGCTCAGCCACGGTACCAGTGCTTCGGTAACGTGTCCAAAGTCGACTGATAATACTCTGACTTGTATTCAGAGCTAAAGCCACAGTACGTTGCCGGGAACCAGCTTCTATCATTCCCACGGCTCTGAGCATTTCTTCCCTGCTTAAATGACGTCGCCGCTCCATAATAACGTTGGTTTTAATCAGTAGTAGGGAAACAGTAGCACTAATAATGTCTTCAATGCGTTGTATGTTTTTATAGGGAAAATATTGACAGCTGATTTTCATCTTTTACTCGAATTTGATTCACAGTTCCTGATTCAAATTATGAAATCCACCAAAAAGGATCTATATAAATTTATAAAATCATAAATTTATTACAAAGCCACATCTCAATCTCAAGAAATCCGCATAAAAATGCTTGATCCCTAGACACTTTTGATGTGTGTATAATAAATCTGTAGAAGGGTCAATTCTGTACATTGAAAATATTGAAAAAATAAATAGCGGGGTTGTTGCTGGATCGATACCAAACCCAAATAATTATATGATTAAAAAAATTTTTGTCTGTCTGTCTGTTTGTTTGTGCAGGAATCACGTGAAAACTAACGGTTCGATTTCGATGAAACTTGGTATAATTATTCCTTATTATCCTGGGCATAACATAGGATACTTTTTATCCTGGAAAAATACGTAGAAAAAAATCTTATTTTTCAGTTTTATTCATAGACGTTGTTCTGTAGAACCGCGAACACACGTTGCATTACCCGCAGTGGATTCAGCGCCGAAATATTTATAAGATGTCATTGTCAGAGTTACTCAAAATGGGGAAATAAACCATCCACGCGAAGACCGACATCCGCGCGGACGGAGTCGCGGGCGGAAGCTAGTTGAAAATAAATGAACACGTAGGTATTTTTTGTTTTTTAGGGTTCCGTACGTCTGAATACAAAAACGGAACCCTTATAGAATCACTCGTGTGTCTGTCCGTCCGTCGCTTACAGTCAATTATCTCCGAATCTATTAGACCGATTAAGTTGAAATTTGGTACACATATCAATTCCTGTGACCCAAACACAGAGGTGTGACGTGAGCAGATGAAATCTGTATATGGGGGGTCATTTTTGGGGGGGAAGGGGAAAATTAAAAAAAAAACTGAAAACTGCATCGTGTGGCATATCAAATGAAAGGTCTTGTTGAGAAGATCTTAAATGTATTTTTTTGTAATTTTAAAATAAATAGTTTCCAAGTTATTCAAGAAAATAGACGAAAATTGACCATTCCCCCCCCCCCCCCCCCTTATCTCCGAAACTACTGAACCTAAAATTTTGAAAAAAATACAGAAATTAGAAAAAGTCAATACCGTTGTACGTAAATGATCCTTTCCCAGATAGTAGTAATGTTACCATTAATTTAAAAAATAAAACTAATAAGAGAGATTTGTTGTATGGTTTCGTAAGGCCCTCTAATAAAGTGCTGTTATAATATTGTTCAGACAAGACACAATCTGCAGTGGGAGGGGCTCATCAGGGACATGACCGTCATTAGCAAGACCACCTTCCCGGTCAGAGAGAGTAGCGGTGAGTGATGTTACGACAGGGGCATTTTACCTACCTAGTAGTTTAAGTAGTTCAACATTATAGTTTGTCCATTAAAGACTGTTAAATGACGAGGATCGCAACGGTTTAATAGATTTTCAACATAATGTTCCAGTTAAGGTTCCAGAAATTAAAAATCCGGTAGAGAAAAATCGCCGTTTCGGCGCTGTCTTCAGAGTATAGAACTACTTACAGAATTTAATCTTTATTAGCTACAGTTAATCGAATGCTGCAATTATACATTGTATACCATTCTTATATACGTAAAATAAAAATATTGCGTACGTGTCAAACGTGCGACCACGTATTTTTCCCCTTCTCTCATGCATTTACGTACGATAGTAGTCCAGGTCCAAAGTGTGCCCGGCCTTAAAAGATTTTTAGCATTGCAGTTTGTAAAATGATATAACTTACCTTAAGTCTACATCTTAAGGTCCACATCTCAAGTCCACTCTCCGCCACACGCTAACAATGGACCACAGAGACGACTTGGTCTTCCCGACGCAAGGCTTGTGGTTGTTTATCAGCAACGAGGTAGCTGGCATCGGGGGCAGCGTCGCCAACCTGAAGTCTGAGCTCCACGTCCAGGCTAACCAGAGGATCTCTGAAGATTATGGCGTCGTGAGTACTCACGTACTCCATATCATCATCTGCGTGCCTTTTCACACTATATTGTGGTCGGCTTCCAGTCTAATAGGATGCCGATAAATCTAATATACTTTATGATATTATAAAGCTCTAGAGTTTGTTTGTTGGGGTGCTAAGACAGGAAACCTCCACGTGCGCCCATGGACTGGAGTTCCCTCTCGGATACGTCCGGGGGGAAGATCAGTTTTTCGGGCCGGTGCACCCTGGGATGCGGGTAAAAACGCTTCCTTAAACACTGTGTGCCTGAGGGGTCTCTTTGCCCGTATGCGAATAGCCTGTCGGGTGGACGCTATAACGCGTGTCCCTCTGAATAGCAGAGGGCCCAGCGGCGGAGCGGGCTTGCGGACGGCGAATAATGGGTAAGCTCGCCGTCCGACCAAGGACCAAGTCAGGTCGGTGGCGCGTCGTGTTTCACGGGTCACCGACGGGGCCAAATGCCTGCTGGGGTCGCGGATTTTTTCTTAATCCAGGATACCGCGGCCCCGGAACGTAAAGGGCATCCGAAGAAACACGGTTGGATTTTAGTCAGTAAGAGTCTGACAGTCCCTCCCGCCCCACCCAGGGCGGGAGGACTCATTTGATGATTTTGCCAACTTAAAAAAAAAAAACAAAAAAAAAAGAGTTTGTTTGTTTGAACGCGCTAATCTTTCTTTATGATGTACTGGGTCAAATTGAAAAAATATTTTTAGTTGGATAGTCAAGATAACTTGACTATCCAACTAAAAAATGAGGGTGAAACCGCGGGATACAGCTAGTACCTATTTAAATGGAGCGGCTGTCTATCTGACCTCCATAATCAGTAACTAGGTAATACGATACCCCTTGGTAAAACTGGTCCATTCTCTTTAAACACAGCCTTGTGTCAGCGGCTTGCGAATTACCGTGATCCCGGAACCTAAAGGGCTATTGAAGAACACCGTGGATTTTAATCAGTACGAGACTGACAGTCCTTCCCGCTCTGCCCTGGGTGGGAGGACACATTTGATGATTTTACTACGCCAGATAAAAAAAAGCTGCTGACAGTGATACTAGTGCTCACCGCTATCGTGCTGCACGATCGGATGATCTCAAAAACTCCTCGTTACAGAGTAGGTATATCGTAGAATCCAGCGATGAGAATAGCGTTTATCAGACTTTTGGGGTTCTGACTAACAGTAATGACAGCCGGGACAAACTGGATGCTTAAGACACTGAAGAAACCCGGTAAGGAAAAAAGAAAATCTTGGTCACCCATCCACAGACTAACCTCGACCAGCGCAGCTTAACCTTGAAGCCCCGAGCTATCTTATTTTTTTCGATGTAGAATCATCAACGGTGTCCTCCCACCACGGCGGGACGGGAGGGGCTGTCAGACTCGTTCCGACTAAAATCCAAGGTGTACTTTCAGTAGCCCTTTACATTCCACATTCACGATTATCTGATGAGATAGTCTCGTGACCCGGCTTTGGTCCACTAAGAAATCTTATCATGACCTCCTTACGTCCATTGCGAGCAGGTGCTACAAGCGGCGGGCGCATGCGGCATCCTGCACGATGTGTACGGCACCATGCGACCTGACCACTTCTTCCTGGGCGGACCCACCACACTGCGCGGCTTCCAGACGAGAGGGGTCGGGCCGCACGTGGAGGGACAGTCTCTTGGAGGACGGGTAAGTAGACACTGACTGCCTGCTGTGCTTTTAACTAAAGCGTGGTTTATATTGAAGAGTCTCGTGGCACTATTCTTTTCTGATTAATTTCTTTACATGATCTAAGACAGTCTCTGGGACACATCGATCTTTTTTTATTTATTTAACAATATGTTCGTTTGCCCTCTGTCTTGCCTGATGGTAAGCGAAGATGTGGTCGACAATGAAGCACCCTTGACTAAAAGTAACATAATCATCTCTTGATTTGAGATCTCGAGATAGTAGCTATCAGGAAACACAGACCAGGGGAATTCCACTCCATAGCTGTGCTCAAATTAAAAGCATTGGCAAAGCGCTTTGTAGTACGGAAAGGATTTCCACCAAATTACGATGACGCATTGCCGTACGTCTTGCAGTCCGGTAATCGAAAGGGCCAGGCGGAATCAAATTGTGCAGTTCTACACACTCTCCGAAAAGTAACCGATAAAAAATCGACAAGCTGGCTACTGGTCGTTGATCGAGGCTCTGGAGCTTTGGGTCAACCAGAGCATCGTCACCCATAAGCCTCTTGGCCAACAGTGGACGGGTTTAGACTGATGATCATCTTCATCTGCCTGCCTTTTCCTAACTATATTGGGGCGGGCGTCCAGTCGAACCAGATGCAACTGAATATCAGTATTTTACATGGAGCGACTATTGGACCTCCAAACTGTGTAATACGATACCCCATGGTAAGACTAGTTGTCAGACTTTAGAGCTTCTAACAGTAACGACTGTCAAAGATCTACAAATGACAGCCGAGACCAACGGCTTTATGTGCTTTCCAAGGCACGGGTAACTTGGTATGACAGATGGTCACCCATCCACAGACACCCGGAAGGCCTGTGCGGCTGTAATTATTTAGCCACGAGGGTTTAGACTGATGATTGTTGTATTTGTGCAGGTATACTGGTCGAGCGGCCTGCACCTGTACACGCCGCTGCCGCTACCGGGCGCGCAGCAGGGTCTGTTAAACCTGTTGAAGACCCACCTGTTCCTCAACGCCGGCTGCCTCGCCTTCCAAAGTCAAAACCTTAACTTGCAGCTAGGTACTCCTTCTTCACACCTTTATTACCATTCTTACATAACGCCATTGTAATTTGGAGGGGGGACTGTCAGACTGTAACTGACCAAAAATCCACCATGTTTCTTCAATAGACCTTTACGTTCCAGGGTCACGGTTACCTGTATAGACAGTCCCGATACCCTGGAGACCCCAGCACTCCGCTGAAACGGGCCTGTTCCTTGATCGGACGGCGAGCTACATTGAATGGGAATCGCCACGCGATGTCCCAAGCCTTGGGCGTCTCTCGCAGCGATTGATTTGAGTTTTCAACGGTTAATATTTTTGGTAAAAAGGTTATAAAGTTATACATATTAGATGGGGGTAAAGTTCTTTTATCTACACAGGTTGGTCGCGGGACTTAACCATTACCGTGACCCCGGTACGTAAAGGGCTCGTGAAGGACACCGTGGATTTTAGTCAGTACAAGTCTGACAGTCCCTACCACCCTGCCCTGGGTGGGAGGACTCATTTGATGATTTTAACACGCAAAAAAAAACTACACAGGTCAAATGATGTCGCCAAGTCGTTTTCATTATCGGACTACTAGACGTACGGCAATGCGCCATCGGTACCTACATGGTAAACGTCCCACCAGTTCGTACAAATGTTATGAAAATACGCTTCACCGTCGACCACATCTATTGCTTTTCATCTGGCGCGATAGTGGTCAAACACGAACCTATCAGGATATTGGGTAACAATCTTGAAAAGACTAGTAACCACTCCCACCCACCCAGGGCAGGACGGGAGGGACTGTCAGACTTCTACTAACTAAAATCCACGGTGTCCTTCAATAGCCTTTTACGTTCCGCAGCCACGGTTACCCGAAAGACCCGAGTCGCCCATTACTCGCCGTCCGCATGGCCGTGCCTGCGGTGGCCGGAAACCATCCCGCGACGTCCGATGCCGTGGGCGTCTTCTGCGGTGGCTGCGTCGTGAGGTGGACGCTGTCCTCTCCCTCACGCGCCCATTCCGTCTCGCCCCGCAGCATGACCTCCACCAATGCCGGGCGTAAGAGGTCGCCGTCTATGGCCTCCGTGAGAACACGGCGGTGCTCTGCCCAAGCGAGGCAGTCCTGCACCGTATGCTCCACCGTAATTAGGAACCACTAGACTTAAGTCTCCTCTTAACAGAGCGGGACGAGTCAACCCTCTCGTCGCTGGCGCCGCTGCTGAAGGCGCGCGTGGCGTGCGGCGCCGGCGTCTGCCTCAAGATCGGCCGCGCCACCCGTGTCGAGATCAACTACGTGCTGCCATTGAAGTCCTGCGCTAGAGATGTGCAGGTCAAAGGCCTGCAGTTTGGGGTTGGAACTGACTTCTTATAGGTAATGTAGCAGTATCAATTATACGGGCCTCCCAAGTGACAAAGGCCCCCGACGATTGGAATAATAAAAAAAAAAAAATGTTGCTCTTAAATGAAAACTTATGTTGGCCATAAAGCTCCAATTACCGAACTCCTAACGTACGTAGCTCAATTTTCAAAAACGTTTTATGCACTTATCATAATGAGCTACGATCAGTCGATCAGCATTCTCAATTTCACAAGTCAGGATGCTATTGTCATTGGCCCCAAACAAGTTTTGATACGGGGCCTCTTCTGGCTTAGCTACGCAAGACGCAAGGATGAGGCCTAAGATGGTACGTCCCGTCAGACAACCGCACATTTTATATTGGCAGCACCTTTATGTCGTAGTAGTAAGGATGATTTTCACTTGTAGTTGATTAGAGGCGCAAATTAGTCGACATCGCTTGGTGTTGAGAGAAAGCGCGCTATGCCTTAAAATCAGTAGAGTCCACGCCACGACTGAAGACTTACGGAAAATTCGTGGTACTAAATTTTTTTTTGTACATTTTGATGAAATTACATAGACACTAGCGCCACGTCAAAAGGTCATGAGTGGTGGCGCGGACTCTAGTGCTTGTAGCCACGATTTCCAACAAGGTATTCAATAAAGTATTTTATGCTACACCTGCGTGGAAAGTACCTTGATACTTTATCAAATTTACGGTAGAAAGTACGTCATTGCATATCGAACAAATATACGGGGAGAAAACGCATCTAAGCGGGAGAGAAAAGTGTATGAAAATCCATAATTATTTAACTCCGCCGCAGTTGAAGGAAACAGCAAAAATACTGTTTGATAACCTTTTACCACAGAAATCAATTAAAAAATATAATAAAACTTTGCAATGGAAACGTGAAAAAAATGAGGCATCTTTTTCTGAAACTGTTTTGCTAGCTTATTTCAGTGACAAAGCGCAAAAATACAAACCAAGTACGTTATGGTCTATATACTCAATGTTGAAAAGTACTATTACTTTCCTCGTAGGTGTAGTATAAAGCACTATGTATCATTCGAGAGAAAGTGCGATACCCGATCGGGTGTTTTAAAGCCCTCGCCCACTTTCTCCTCTCGGTAAACAATGTACTATTTTATTATTTCAGTTACACATTGGCGAAACACTGAGTTTATAAGTTCATCGAAGTACAAACAGGTCTCAGTTGTACCAGTACTTACTTCTCTAACTCTATAAACTCTCACTAGAGGGCGCTCAACCCTGGCCGCTGATTGGCTTACTACGATGACGTAATAAGTGACAATACGATGAAAACTGACAGGTACCACAGATAATAATAATATTTGTCTTCGTTTAAAAAGACATGTCAGTTATCTTCTAAGTTAATTTTTATTTTCAAAACAGTATTAATATTTCGATATTTTTTGTTTCATTGTTTTCTCATGAGGGTACAGAACGCCACAATCCAAAATGCTCTGTAGTTTCCAATACAATTTTCAACTTTATCCTTTAGCGCAAAAAGTTGAAAATCTATTATACAGGGTGTTTGGTTGGCAAAGAACCTCGCCAATAATTACATTGCATTGAATATTATTAAAATAAAAGATATGTACATTAACATAAAATAACAGTTTATTAAATAACAATTACTAACACTAATATGTACAAAATTAACTAAATTAATTGTTATCGAGCTAGACAAAAGTCCAATAAAAAGATCAGGGGTTTACCAAAGTAAAGACGAAGGGAGCGGAAAAGATCCGAGAGAAGAGATGGATCAAGGGCAAAAATATTTATGCCTATATAGGGCATAAATGAGTTTACGCCGAAATAAATGTCCAGTCACGGGGCATAAAATAATAACTTTGTTTAGGAAAAAAATTAAGAGAAAATAACTGGGCAAAATGCTTAGGCAAAAGGCATTTACGGGCATTTATTCAATCCGCCCAATATCTCCGAGGCATAAACCCATCTCTAGCCGAGACACATCAAAATAACAATAAATCTGTCTATTATAGAATTTCAACTTTATCACTAAAGCACACGACTCTATATCAATTGAGATATAAAAAAAAAGACATTGCCCCTCATTAAGAATGTCTCCAGTATTGTGGATGCCTTTACAGGCATCGTATCCCACATACACTACAACTTGTGAGTCATTCAAAAATTTGTTATTTGTAAAGAAAAAATGCCGTTCTCTCCGTCTCCTCTCTGGTAGACAGCCTGTCTCTATGGTCGGTAGCAGTCGGTAGACTACATGAGCGGCTTGTTGAAGACGTCGTGGTAGTGCAGCTTGGTGTGCAGCATGTCGTCCTCGTTCACGTTCGGGATGAAGGAGGGAGGGATCAGAGCCGCCGCTATGCATCTGACGAATTAATATAACATTAAGCTTTATAAGTTTCACCCGCTACAACAAATTATGCCACTGAAACATAAAATCGGGAGAAACTATCTGTGTGCCAAATTGTATCCAAATCGGTTCAGTAGTTTTTGCGTGAAAGAGTAACAAACATGATGGATGATTGTTACTCTTGCACACATAGACTTTCACGTTTATAGTATATATTACACTGATGCAAGACGATACTTAAATTACTTTTTTTTTATATATAAATGGCGCCCTATGGCCAATCTCCGTGGAAATTATTCCAGTATCAATTGTTTAAAAATAAATTATTTCGTGTGGGAATCGAACCGGCGCAGCAGTTGATCGCTAGACCATTACGCCAACACTGCAGTAAAAAAATAAGTTCACCATTTTTTAATTTTTAGTTTAAAGTGGTCATCGTAGTGTTTAAAGTGGTCATCTTTAATATTTTTTCGTCGTGTAATAAATTATTAATATCAGTAAATGAATTTTTAATCTTAAATTTTAACTTAATGGTCATGGTGAAATAAATGGTTATAAACATAAGCAATTGTAATATTATCTCTAAAATTTAATTTAATATCTATCGATATTCGATTTTCGGCCGAATAGTAAGGAATAGGCCGAATATTCATTTCATCTCTATTAAACACCTCTGACTTTCAACTCCGTACACGCCTCGTGTCATTGCTACAAGCAGGAACACGTACCTGGCTTCCGAGTTGAGGAAGTTGAAGGTGGAGCAGGCGTGTTCAGTGGGAAGCACCTCGGAGTTTAGTCCCACGGCGCGCGTCGCCCGGAACACACGCTCCCACATGCCACGGTCACGGGAGTCCAGACCTATTACCTGCAAGTGAGAAGACGGATATTTGTGTCATCGAATATCAAGCGGATAGTTTTGTGACAGGATACCAAAATACGGATGATAAGTAATGGATGACTCGGTAGTAAGTAATGAATGGCTGCCATAGAGATAAACAAAAAAAACAACTGGCTAAGAAGGATATTATCTCGGCCGGATAGTAGATAGTAAGCCGGATAGTAGTCACTCACCAGAAGATCAATCTTGGGCTCCAGCATTTTAAAGAGCCGCAGCGACTCTTCCGTGATCTCCTCCGCCGTGCTCACCTGCCACGACATCACCGTCCTGGAACAACAAGGGCCGGTATACAGGGTCTTTCTTTTAAATAGATCAACAGGTGTTAATCCGCTTCCATAAGAGATACGGAAAAACTTTCGAAGGAGACTTTAGCTCTCGCTTTTTTTTATGAGAATTGTTGAAAGGCTTTAAAATTATTTATGTCCGTAAGGATTTTAAGGAGCCACCTCAGATTTTTAAAATCTGATCTCACCATTATTTAGCAGCAATGTAGCTGACTTTGCAACAGGAATTCTAGATTTAGCAGCAAAATATATCACTACTTATATTCGCGCAAAAGTAGCTCCTCAATCTAAACGTATAAATTGAGGAGCCACCTTGGAAATATGTATGATAACCTTTGTGCGCGAGTACAACTCGCACTTGGCCGGTTCATCATTTTTTGTAAAAAAAACATAACCTTTATGTGAGACTTGAAAATGTAAATGCACCCACAACACAGGAGAAATTCCTAGTATGGGGTAAAATTATTCCTAGTCTATATATATAAAAATGTTATGTTGGTTTGTGTATGCTTCAATAACTCAAAAAGTTCTGCACCGATTGAGCTGAAATTTTAGCATGATAAATAATCCGCATCAAGGATTGTTTTTATCTATTTTTTGCATCAGTCACATATCCGCAACCGCGAAAAAACAGTTTTTTTAACGATCAGCTCTGTACCAGTGACCGCGCCATCTACCGGAAGCGAGGATAACACTCGCTGACACCCGCAGTCGTAATGACGCAGTCACATGAGAAGAAATTTTAGCATGATATATAATCCGCATCAAGGATTGTTTTTATCTATTTTTTTTTTTTTTGAAAAAACTGTTTTTTTTTGTGCCACAGCGAAGCGGGGCAGGGAACAGCTAGTATTGTATAAAATTTATAAAAAAAAGAAAAAGTAGTAAGTACAAACTTGGGGAATATGGCCATGGGTCCGAGCACAGTGAGACCATTGTTCAGCTTGAAGCCATACTGAAACAAACAGGATATGAATTATTAACTAAGTATTTGTTACTAACACTCTTTACGACTATGGTCTAAGTGGTGAGTGGTACAAACGGGCGCGATTTCGCCACTGGCGTTGCTTCGTGACGTGTTCCAAAAATTTCTATTCATTTAATCTTACCGCTGACCGTCCCGGGCTAAGCCACTACTCACAGCGGCAAGGTCCTGAATGGGCCTTATGAGAGGCTCAGATAAAATAGATGTTGGTTTCAACGAGTTCTCAACTGTTATTTAATTCTCTCGGATTTAATGACTCTATCAAGGAACTTAAAAAAAAAGATTATAATTACTTTCTAATCCACAAAGTGTAAAATGGTGACTTTGTTTTTTATTACATTGACCTTTGTGCTGACGACTTGTGAAAGAAAAGTTGTTGTATTCTTTTGTGTCATTTTAGCAAGTCGTTTATAATTCTTATTATCAAAGAAGTTTCTTCTTTGAACCCTGTTTTGTAGATACAGGTATTGTGATTCTGTAAACAATGCATACTACGTACATTTGCTGTCATTTATTAATGAGTTTTCCAGGATCCCACTGTCAGATCTTGGTACTAGCTCGGAGTATAACACTTTCAAACAAAAGAAGTTTCCAATTCTGTATAGGCATCTCAGACCATTATTTAGTGATTATTCTGCCACATCAAAACAATTCTTATTTTATAACAAAAAAAAGTTGATATTTGTATGAAGAATTAATTGTGTTTAATAAGTTACGGCTTACAGTGGCGTATGTATCAATCATGAGCCCGGCGTCCACCTCCTGGTTGACAACGCGCACCGTGGTCTTCCCCTCCCCTTCATAGGCTGCCTTCCCGCGCACTGCACTGTTATTTAGAAACAATAACTTTTTTAAATCATGGCACATCTATAATATTGGATGGAAGGGACTTTTAGAGAATCTTTGGCAGGTACAAGCAACTAATAGAATAAACTATTTTAAGCAAGCCAACAATTTAAAATTCAAATCATTTATTTCAAGTAGGTCAGTCACAGGTACTTTTGAATTGTCAAAAGCCTTAAAATAAAACTATTACAAAAGTAGTTTTGGTGCTACAGTCCCAGTCACAAGACATAATAGCTGTGAAAGTACTGTAGGTGCCCATTCCAATGCGTAGATCTCTATGGACCAATCAACCAATGTTGTCAGAAACAAACTTTTTCAAAAATAATTAAGTAATAATTGCCAATGAGCTGATGTTACGGAGAAAGAAGTACAAACTAAAGTTACAATTATATTTTGAGGTTATGTGAATGTTTATTTCAAACTAACCTTAGCAGAGGTGTCGAATTTCTTATTATATTCACTCTTGTCAAATAATTCGACATCATTTTGCTACGATGGTAGATTATTTCTGATTGTTAAATACCGAACTTCATTTAAAAGCCTATATTTGCGCACTTTGTTTTCGTTTTTCTTCTTATGTCATAATTGTCAGAAATGTCAATATCCTTTTACTTCATTTTTTTTTAATTGTCCCAGTATTGGGCAGGCTATGGTCTTTCAACCTTATCGCCTTGTCTTTCGTCATTATCAATATCCTATTATCCTGATATCTTTTATCTATACTAATATTATAAAGAGGAAACCTTTGTATTTTTGTATGTTTGTATTGAATAGGCTCAAAAACTACTGGACCGATTTCAAAATTTCTTTTACCATTACTTAGAGGGATTCTTCCGAATCCGTATAGGCTATATTTTATCCCGGAAAAAAAAATTACCACCCGTGCGAAGCCGGGGCGGGTCGCTAGTGCGTAATATTTTTGGAAAGGCTTCAAGGCCTTTATGACAAATCTGTATTTAAGTCTTGCTCAAATGCTCATATTTAATGAATATGATGTTTATCTTCCTTAGTCTCGTCTTTATATGTATTTTTCCAATTGTGTTTTTGCCACTTTTTCTGATAAAAGACGAACAGTGAGGATTTCGGTGTAAGATGAAAGTATAGAGTAAAGTTCCTTTGTCGAAACATTTGTCGGAACAAATCTTATGGCTGTGTTCGTGTTCAAAAACGTTTCCTGGGGCACTTGTCCTATGCTAGCGGGTTGTCCAAGAAAATACGTTCATATAGTGATAGACTCAAGCATTTCAATATAGTTTCTCGCAGTCTGTATAAGTATCTCCCCGAATCTTCAATTGTTTAGGCCTGCATTATCTCTCCCATTTATCTGTTGGCTAGTTTAGTTAATTTAAATCTAACATAATTTAGTATTCTTTGTTTTTATTTGTGTAATTGAGTTATATATATAGTCAACCTTAATTAGGTACCTTTAACATTATATTTTATAGTATGTTACGACAAAGTTTTGAGTGCCGTGGTGTGTATGTACGTGTGTGTGTGTGTGTGTGTGTGTGTGTTTGTATGTATACATATATTAATCCCTATACCATTAACATTGGGGTGCTAAGACAGGAAACCTCCACGTGCGCCCGTGGACTGGAGTTCCCCTTCGGATACGTCCGGGGGGAAGACCAGTTTTTCGGGCCGGTGCACCCTGGGATGCGGGCAAAAACTCTTTTAGGCACTGTGTGCCTAAGGGGTCTCTTTGCCCGTATGCGAATAGCCTGTCGGGTGGACTCCAACGCGTGTCCCTCTGAACAGCAGAGGGCACAGCGGCGGAGCGGGCTTGCGGACGGTGAGTAATGGGTAAGCTCACCGTCCGACCAAGGACCAAGCCCGGGTCGGTGGCGCGTCGTGTTTCACGCGTCACCGACGGGGCCCCTTACGGGGCCAAATGCCTGCTGGGGTCGCGGCTTTTTTCTTAATCCAGGATACCGCGGCCCCGGAACGTAAAGGGCATCCGAAGAAACACGGGTGGATTTTAGTCAGTAAGAGTCTGACAGTCCCTTCCGCCCCGCCCAGGGCGGGAGGACTCATTTGATGATTTTGCCACCCTAAAAAAAAAAAAAAAAAAATACCATTAACATTACTACCTAATAATAATTATGAACAATCATATTTTCTGTTTCTTTATAGTTTAGAGTCTTTACCCAACTTGTCACCATCTGTTTACATTCCAAAGTAGTTTTTGTGTATATTTTAAGAATTTTATTGATAGATTGGTTATATAAATGCGAAGATTGATTTGAATATTGGGGTCTAGCAAAGTTTTACACTTACGTTTTTTAGCGACTGTCATTTCGTCTTTTTCTTAATATACCTAGTGGTATGAACTGGTAGAGATTTATGTTTCTTTAGAGTGGTTTGTAAGATATACAGCTGATAAATAGTTAGCATGTCGACTATAGAGTAAAGAGTGTTGTTAGGAAATCTTTACTTTACTACAACAACCTTAGTTGTGATCACTCTTTGCATTTTTTTTTTTTTGACATGGCCTCTCGTAGCACAACAACTCTAGAAGGTTGATGCTACTTAACCGGACAATCCTGCGGTGGCCAAAAATTACTTTAAGGCCCCCAGCCAGGGCTTACAACTAAGGTTCAATTAAATGAACGTCACTAAGGGCACCCCCTGCGGGTTTCGGGCCTAGACTTAGTGCGTCATTGAGGGGGGGGCAGCAAGGGTCAGGCTGGGTCGAATTATGTCTATCACTCTTTGCATCACACGCTGTAGTAAATATATGATTATGATATCTCAGATTTTTATTTCCAAACCGCTCATTTTTATCCAGAGATTCCACATAAATTCCGTATTTCGCGGGACTGTCTCATTTGGTAATCGTGACCCTGGAACATGACGGGCTGTTGAAGGATCATCGTGGATTTTAGTAAGTCTGACAGTTCCTCCAGTTCCGCCCTGGGTGGCAGAACTCATTTGATAATTTACTTACGTCAAAAAAAAAAAGTTGCTGTGAAACGTTCAGGAATTACCTCGACTGCCTCTCGGCTCCATCATAAAATCTACTCCAGACCTTTTTTAAATTGTAGTGCTTTAAACATTTTTATGAAAAAACTTACAAACACATAGTCGCCCCTACAATTTTTTAAAGTTCGCTTCGATTTATCTGGTCTGCCATCATTAAACCCTGATTTCCTTATCACGGGACCACCTTTAAATATCTACTTTCCAAAAAAAAAAACATCAAAATCGGTTCATAAACGACGAATTTATCCGCAAACAAACATAAAATGAGCAAATAAACGGTCGATTGAGAAACCTCCTCCTTTTTTTGAAATCGTTTAAAAGTAAAATTTCAGGGTATTGAATGATCATGTACCTAAAAATTCAATACAACGACTAACAGGTTTAAAAACACCTAGGGAAGGAATATACAGACACATACAGAAGGAATATACATAAAACTCGATGAATTGAGAACCTTCTCTTTTTTTTGAAGTCGGTTAATAATGATTGATTTGACCTAAGTCTTAAGTAAACTTCCTTCTCTTTCCCTCAAGACAGAAAAACAAATCGGGTAAACGTATTAAAAAAAAAAAAAAAAGGGACAGAGCATAGCAGCGCTTGCCGGTTTTTTCGAGGTCAGCGCAAAGACTTAGCTAAACAAGTTTGACATGCATGGCAAAGTGGTAAACAAAAACGATATTTTCACGAATTTAGAGCAACAATCGGCGTTACATTGTGTTAATCAGGGAGTTATAGATTAAACCTCTTTGTTTATAATGGTGCGGTGCAGTGTTATTAACTGTAAAAGTGACGGTGAACGGAAAGTTCCAGGAATATCATTTCATTCGTAAGTTTCTTTTTTGGTTAGCTCAGCTCATAAAATGTATTGTTTAGGTATTACGGAACCTGTTATTCACTTAAAAACCAGGGTTTATGGTTTAGATGGATATGAATGATAGAAGTTTGTGTTCCATTCCATTCGCAAATTCCATTGCATAACCTATTTTCTGTGTTGCCAGTTCACGTGCTATTAAATCCCCTAATTTTCCTGATAATCCTATTAACTTATTTATTTTTGATTCTATTAACTTTCTCTTGGTGTATTACAGATTAAACAGACTTATGTTAGATCAGTTAATTAATTATAACATTAGTTTAATATTACTTTGAGGGTTAAAGTTTTGCCCATCCCATCAAAATGGTCTACTTATTTACCTGTACCTTAATAAATATAGCTCTATTGCCGCTATTTAGTTTGTGATGATATGTGTGACCGCTGATTAAGTACTACTTATAGTAATATATTATGTTATCATTACAGTTTTCCGGATAAGCAGAATTTGCGTAAAATTTGGATATCTGCCACTGGACGAAATGGGCTTGGTGTATTACAGATTAAACAGACTTATGTTAGATCAGTTAATTAATTATAACATTAGTTTAATATTACTTTGAGGGTTAAAGTTTTGCCCATCCCATCAAAATGGTCTACTTATTTACCTGTACCTTAATAAATATAGCTCTATTGCCGCTATTTAGTTTGTGATGATATGTGTGACCGCTGATTAAGTACTACTTATAGTAATATATTATGTTATCATTACAGTTTTCCGGATAAGCAGAATTTGCGTAAAATTTGGATATCTGCCACTGGACGAAATGGGTGGGAACCGAAAAAAACATCGAAGATATGCAGTCAACATTTTGAAAATTGCGTTTTAATAAAGAAATCGACCAAAACTTATTTAGACCATGATGCTGTTCCGACCAAGGTATTTTCTTTCAATATGTTTTATAATGTGCCTCAGTATTATTTAAATTAAGAAACCATTTGGTGTAATTCTTAATGCACTTGCAATTATAATATTTAATTATAATATTAATAATAATAACTAGTGTATTATGTAGTAGTTGTATGTATTAGTGTATAGTGATAATGATCGAAGTAGATAGTGTGAATGATAGTGTGTAACGTGTGTGATTCGAACAGGGTTGCTAGATTCGGACATTTTATTTTCGGGACAATTCGAGGGTCACGATGAATTCGTAACCCTCGTCAGTAGGAATGAAAATTAAAATTATTTTTGGAAATTGTTTTGTAAAATTCTATTTACATATAGTAAAACTAAATAAACTTATATTACCTATTGTATGATTAATTTAGGTCTTGGTAGTTAAGTTGTGTTCACGGTGTATCTTTAACTTTTAAAAATATAAAAATGGAGCACTGCATCTCGCTCTTACTTATTCATCATATAAAACTTTGTGAGAACAGTGATAAACGTTTATATATACAGCAGAATTTTTCAACTGGGCGTGGATAGCTGGCATGGCATTAATTGTTTTATAATCTAATGATTCAGTTTTAGTTTTCGTCAAAATCGGCCTCGAGACTCCTTTCAACGTTTTTTTTTATATTTCTCATAGTTTTGGATATAGCCGAAACCATGCACGCCCATTTGAAAAAATCATATCAATGTTGATAAAAAACGTGAACCGTAAACACGTAGACCTAAGCGTAACATGGTAGAATAAGTATGTGGTACTTTAGGTGTTCGAAATCCGCGACAATAAACTGCAATTCCTGGACATGGGACAAGACTCGTCATTCCGGGACACACCCTGATTTTCCGGCCACCTGGCAACCCTGGATTTGACGTAAGCGCTCGACGCCATGTTGCTCTCTTTAGTAATATGACGTCAATACGTCAGTAAATACTTGCTGTTTTCGATTACAATAGTACAATTTAAAAATGAGTTATTTTATATATCGTTGGTGTGTTGTTCCTGAATGCAAGAATACTAGTGTTAAAACACCGGGCAAGTTATGGATTCAAGTGCCAGCTCAAGGCAAAAAGAGAGATACTTGGATAAAACTTGCGGGAAGGGATCCAAAGAAGTTGTCTGTTAAAACTCGTTTGTACTTTTGTGAAGATCACTTTGATGTAAGTTTGATATAATTTATTTAAAATAGGTATGTTGTAAAAGTAATTAGAGAAGAATATTGTCCATATTTTGGTTTTTCTTTTTTTTTCTCTTTTGTTGATGTTTGACTTAAATATTTTTTAATTAAAAAATTTTAGGCTTGGCACCAGGTCTTTAAGCCCACCGTAATATGTTACTGTGTGCAAAGTTACTAATTTATATTTATAATAATTTCAGTTGCAATATGACATGTTAAACTATATGGAGTACAAGATAATGGGGTCAGTTAAGAAAATCCGATTGAGGCCGAATTCTGTTCCAACCAAATTCGACTGTCAGGTAAAGGCACAGGTAAATAGAAAACGGTAATCTACAACTACTTATACTTAGTATCCTTCATACCACGTGATCCCGGAACTTTCTAAGCAGTGTTCCGTGGGCCGGAAAAGAATAGGGTAACCAACAAAAAAACGGTGGAGTGAATGTTGTCTAAGTAATTTGACATTTGGATACGGAACGCTCAGTCTGTGGCTCAGTCCACGCTCTATGTCTATGATAATCACCATTTTACTAGTTTTACTACGCTTTTTGCTTATTGTTTATTTATAAACATTTCATTCATCAAAACATTAATGTGACCATGGAAAGTAGTGAAAGTGAGTTATCAGAAAGTGAGAAAAATTACAACAAGTTTAAGTAAGTACCTTATGTTGTTTTTTTTGTAGTACAACTACCTAGATTCTGCAAATATGTTAAAAAACTGAAAAAAATGGAATTTGTTAATAAACTTTCTTATTTATTTATTTATCAACAAATATGCATGCATATTAATAGAATAAGTCATACCATACTACCGTAAAGATTTACATACCAATAATACCACTTAAACCTTTTCTATTACTTATAGCATAGTTTGAAAAGAAAAGGTACTTACAATTACACCTTCCATATTTTTTTTCTTTTTTTTTAAATTAAACTTGCCCAACTAAATCTTTTCTTTGAATCTTTTATTCAAAAATTATTGGTTTCAGAATAAATTTTAATAGAATAAAATTAACTTATTCTATTTTTTTACAATAAAGTATTTTAACCAGCAACTTTCTAACATGAAAATTAATAATTATATTAGTCAAACTAGCAATTGCCATTTTCCAGAAATGTATGACTGGTACCTATGAGTATGTTTTTTTTTTGTTAATGTAAACAGAAAGACAGGTGATACGCTGGCAGTGAAAAATAAAAACGAGCTGCCTGAAATAACATTTAAAAAAAATGCGGAAAAATGTAGAAGATACAGAGAACGAAAGAAAGTAGAGGTGCAACAGTTGTTGGCATTGAATAATGATCAGGAACCACCACAAATTATATTGAAGAAAAAGCAAAATGCTGAGAAAAGTAGAAGATTCAGAGAACAGCAGAGAAGACAGCATATCCAGCAACAACAGTCCACCTTCATACAAGAACACAAGTCACCTTTTGAAGAGGTACCGCCAACGCCAGCCTCAATAAGACAAATTAAATTACATCAAGAAAGCATGGAAAATTTTAAGGAAGATATTATCAATGGTGATGAATTGCATGCAGAACATATTAATAACTTTCAAGATATAATTGCAAGTCAGTTCCTAAATTTGAGACCAATTGATGTTCAGCTAATTGCGTTGCCACAACTTGTTCGACCAATATCTCATTTGCAGAAACACTTACAAATATTAAGCGGTGTTTCTGCACAAGTCAATCAAACAATGCACTGGATTTGTACGTATTATGATGGCAATTTTATTAACATATATGATAGTTTAAATACAGAGAGTTTGTATCCAGAAACAATATCTCTTTTTAATCAGTTATTACCGCATAAACCACAACACAAATTTCATAAAGTTCGACAGCAACTCAATGATACAGACTGTGGAGTTTACGCTATTGCATATGCTACATCATTACTCAATAACCGGGACCCTTCAAAAGAAAACTATGATCATCCTAAAATGAGGTCTCATTTACTAGACATTTATAACACCACCGAGCTACTGCCATTCCCAATAGAACCATCAGCCGATGCATTGCGTAAGAGGAAAAAAAATAAAGTACAATTTGAACATAAGGAACATTCAGCAGCAGCATTGCATAAGAGAAAAATAAGGGCGCTTAAGAAATTGGAAGCTCACCGATGTTCACAGGTATCCTACTTCCCAATATTATAAACATGAGAGTTTGTGAGGATGGATGGATGTATGTTTGTTACTTTTTCACGCAAAAACTACTGAACGGATTTGGGTGTTTAGTAGGTACACAGATAGTTCTTCGACAATATTGTTTTTCCGTCATGTCCTAAAAAATTAATAAAATCTTATCACATGTTTTTTTTATTTTTAATTTTACCTCGTAATTATTGTAAGTTCAAAGTTTTTTACAGGAATCCTCTTAGGAATATTTTTAAAACTGTTATATCAGAAAAATATATGAACATTGGTTTGGTTAGCTAAAATCATCAATCAACTTTTACTAAAATCATTGTTTATTGAAATTTCTTTTTTTGACCAATCTATACAGTGCTTTCACAAGTTATTTTGTGTTGTATCTGGGAATGTAGCATAACTTCATTTTATTTTTAAATTCAAAAGAAACCTGTAAAGGTCTAATTGAAATATTTGCTTTTAGAAAGTACTCTGTGGCTTTGAGTTTGATTGTTTGACATCTATAGCACCAAAGTTCATGTAAAGCTGTGTCAAATTCGATGTAGTTACATCATTTAATTTTGGAGTTCCCGTAGTTACCTTCTGGCTTCATTATTAGGCCGAAAGTTATTTATCCAACAGCAGTTTTTAACTGTCTTCAAAAAACGAGGATGTTTTCTATTAGTCGGAATAGCTAGTTATTTTTAAGTTTGTTCCTCGTTTTCTCAAAGAAGCATGGACCGATTTGGAAAACTTTTTTTTAGTTTGATATTTGAACCATACCCTATATATGCTTCTCAGGTTTATCAGGTCAGGATCTAATTGTATCTGACGGGGTCCACATAGAGGGCCAAACGCCTGCCTGTGAACAAGGAATGTAAAAAGGACTATTGATTGAACACCATGGATTTTAGTCAGTACGAGCATAGATTAATATACTATTATAGATGGGTAACTTCGGCTTCGCTCGAGGTCGCGAAAGTGCTGCCGTGTAGTGGTTGCTTCATGAACTAAAGCCACTGCACTACATAGATACATATAAGTATAGTGCAGCCTTACTAGGGTACCCAGCTTTTATAGATATTATTGTTATTGCATTGTTTTCATAAATTTGTGATTTCAGGGTAACACAAATCATGAAAACAGTGCATGACATTTTTCTTAAAGAGAAAAAAAAAAGAAACAATATGATAGGTTATTAGTTTTTATTTCTGGTTTTATGTGTTACATAATAATTATGAGCTGCCACTTTCATCTCATCACTTTCATCAAAAAACGTGGTTTTTCCAGATATTATCTGGTTCATATCCTTGCACCAATTATTTAGGAAGAACAAAATTAGTTTTTTTATCATAAATTTTATAGATAAATTTCTATGATTGTTGCATGTTATAAAATTGTAGTTGATATTTATTGTTAACACAAGTTCTAAATAAGCTTTTATATTTTTGCTATGACATTTTGTCTTTAGGACTTCTGTAACAATATTTTCTGAATTAAAAAAAAATGAAAATGCTTCACGACTTGGGTAAGAAAGCCAAGTTTTTGTGCTATCATATTCTTTAATTTTAATATATTTATGATAGTCTTGGATTTCTTCAGACTCGAAATCATGTCTGCAGGTTTGACAATCCATAAAAATATTTTTTTTTAAAAGATAGATGAGCCACCCGCTACAGTATGCTACTGCTGCACATTTTTCTTTGTTTTCGGGATTTGATAATAAATTTTCTACATCTGCGTCCCCTATGCATAAGTGCTCCTCCGCTATTTCATAGTTAACATTAATTTTATCTGGTTGAGGCTGGTTTTCAGTTAAAATTTTCTTTAATGAATGTAACAATTCAAAATTGTCTTCTTCACAATTTGCCCCAACCGATTTGTATGATGTAATATTACATATCAGTAACGATTTATAAGCGTTAATAAAAGCGTGAGCACTTGGCATATTATTGCGGAGACCATGTGCTCTTATTGCCCCAAAGAAATTTTCTAAGGGGTCTTGATTAATATGGCGCAGCAGTATCGATTTCAAACCTGCAGAATGCAAATCCTTTGTCAAGGCGAGAAAAGCTTCGATAGTTTTTACCCAACTCGTTAAAGACGGCACAGTTGCTCTGTGACCAGTTTTTGTGATGAACGTCATGGATTTCAATATTGGTAAACTTCTATACCACAATCTGTGATGTGGAGATTGCCGAGTTACAGCACATCTATAAATTTTTCCTATGTCAGGTCTATGGAAATTGCCATTGACAGAATCGAACAATTTATCAAAAAATAGGATGAGATCGGCTGTGTCCATACTTTTTTTTGGGAGTCTCCCTTCATCTGAAAAGAAAAAGTTTTTAATTAACTTTGATTTTTTCCATCAATAATCAAAGATTCACTAACGATTTGGCCAGACTAAGGTTTAACATACATACATAAACTCACACCTATTTCCCGTAGGGATAGGCAGAAACCACAGAGCGCCACCTAAACCAGTATGGTTTAATTAACGTATCACTAACGCAGAGCCTACTACTGAAGCTACAAATGATTATATTTTTTTTACAGGAAGTTCCTTTACTATCAAAGCAGACACTAAAAATATTTTTTGGAAATTCCACCTCCCAAAACCTATGTTTAGTATTCTCACTTAAAACACCAATAAAGCTTGATAAAATTATCACAGAATTTAAGTCAAATACTGTTCGTAAAAATGTTCAATGTTACAAACCTGCCATGTACCCCATAGTCAGGCCAACTGTATTGCTAAACACTTGTGTGCAGTGTTTGACTCTCATTTTTGGTATTAGCTGTGGATATACATGCTGAGCTGTTAACTTTTGCATAAGCTTGACTCCTCTGTATCTTGGTCCTCGTTTATATAAAGCTTCTATGTGTGACCAGGAAGCTAACTTTATTTTACCATCTTCTTTGAATTTTAAATCTTTGGTAAGCAGGTTATTTCTAACGCCCTTCATGAGATGAGGTGGGTCATAAATTGGGTATATTTTTTTTGAATCTATCTCAAAAAAGCCTCCAGGATAATTTTTGCCACACCTTAAATAGTCTCCTTCAGTTGCCTTCATCAAAAGGTTAAGTGCAGCCATATTGGTGGCTCCTTGGTCACACACTGTAGCAACCACATTTAACCCAATTTCATTTAAAGAATGAATAATATGTTTAATTTGCTTGCATAAATCTGCCGTTTTAGTGCTTCCTTTGCAGAATGAAAATGATATGGGTTGTTTGTATTTTTTACAAATACCCCTTATCATGAAAACACACACATGGTCACAGAATGTCTTTGATCTCTCTTCACCATTATCAAGAAAACCGTGGATAATATCAGTGGTCTTGTCATAGTATAAATTAGGTGCTATGGCCATTTCGTCAAAAATCAGGCAGCAATACTTGTGACGGGCGGGCATTTTTTCTACTTTTTTTTTTAAATGTTGATATATTATTTTGTTGAATCCTGGCTCTAGATTTATTTTGCAAAGCAATTTCTCCAAAGTTTTTCGCTTGGGAAGTATGCACATTTGACTTAGTATTCGGTATGCTCTAGGGGAAGGCTTGTATAAAGATAAACAGAGAACTTTCTCATCTAGAGTAAAACGCCTCCCTGCAGGTTTCTTTGCAAACTGCTTGATCTGCATTGCGAAAAATGTCTGAGCTGCTGGTGTCATTTTTTCTTTCACCATTTGATAGGCAGATGATTTCATAATTTTTTCTGCCATCATTATTTCCATTTTTAGCTTTTTGTTTGTATTGCGAGCTTTGCGCAATTTTGATTTGACTTCAGATATTATTTCTTTCAGCTTCTTTTCTGTTGCAGTCAAAGGTATGGAAATCTTATAACGACCTGAAAAATAAAAACAAAGTTATGCATTGGGTATTAACTATAATACCTATTATAATGGTAAAATTTGCTTGTTTGTTTGTATGTAGGGGTAATCTCTGGAACAAATTATTCAATTCCAAATATGTTTTCTTCTGGTAGGAAGCTACAATATTCCTGACTGCTATAGGCTATAAATTAAATTTATTACATCATGTTTATTAACTGAGCTATCACATTTTTGTCCGGGCGGTGGGATGCGACGCGGTTGGTCGGGGCCTAAACATCACGCAAACGAGAACGAAAAATTTGCGGGTAGAAGCTAGTTTAAAATATTATTATACAGTATGTATAGAATATTTATTTTGAACATCATTATTTGTTTACAAGTGTTACATCAATATTCATTACTCATAGTACATAACATCACGCCTGTAATCCCCGGAGGGTTAGGCAGAGGTGTAAGTACCTAATAGTACACCCACATTTCGCGAGTTATGTTTATGTCCCATGTATTAGGAGGCGAACCTATTGCCATCAACTGGGCACAAATCCAGACGCCGTGGCTGCTACTGAGAAATTCCTTTAGAAAAACCCAATAACACTTTGCCCGATCTGGGAATCGAACCTGGGACCTAATGCTCAGCAGTCGCGCTTGCTACTAGATAAATGAGGCATTCTACTTATAGTATTTTAATAATTATTTTGTTTTTTATTTACCTGGATTTGAAGATACTTCTGTGTCCATTTGAACTGGTCTGGTAGAGGCCATCTCCATTTGAAGTAAAGCAGATGGCATTTCAATATTCATTACTGTAATCACAATAGCAAAACCAAATTAAAAAATTGTATTTTTTATCAATTACCAACTGCAAAAAATCTATCAGCAAAATTGGTCGACACTATCTTTGGACTACTGTATAATATTTACCTGGCCTCGAAGATATATCTGTGTCCATTTGAACTGGTCTGGCTCCGGCTGTCTTTATTTGAACTGAAGTAGATGGTAGTTCAATATTCATGACTGTAAGAACATAATAAACATAAATTAACATTGGGTTGTTTATTAATTATTAAAGAAAAGTGCGAGTCGGAGTCAGACACGAAGGGTTCTGTACCACTGTAAAATATTTAACTAATTATTTATATATTTAACTAGCTGTTCCCCGCGGTGTCACCCGCTGCTCAGCCCCTAAAGGTCGTACCGTGATGTTATATAGCCTATAGCCTTCCTCGATAAATGGACTATCCAGGATAAAAATAATTTTTCATTTCGATCCAGTAGTTCCTGAGATTAGCGTGTTCAACCAAACAAACAAACTCTTCAGCTTTTAATATAAGTATAATTTAAAGAAAAAAACCGGCAAGTGCGTATTAGACAATGCATAATGAAGGGTTCCATAGTTGGGGTGAATTTATTTCAAGAACAAACATAACATAGTAGTCGATGAAAACATGTTGATTGGAGATTTACCATGTTATTTTAAGACCATAGATTTGTTATAAATTTACCTGTAATCTATAGGTATAGAACTATTTTTGTATTGTTTTCTTTTTGACTGCTCTAGCCAAGCGCAACATTTCATACTCACAGATACAGTCAACATTAGCATGTCAGTGGCAGTGAAGCAAATATAATATAATAGGTAAGATTTACCCCTGCCAAAAATCGCTAAACTCGCCTAAACCTTTATATTTCACAAATAATATTAAGTATTCTATTAAAATTATAAAAACCCTCACAATAATTTCACTTAGGAGGCCTTGATGCTTTTTGTTATTATAAATTTCCATTAAAAGTTTACGTAGTGAATCATTTACCTGGCCTCGAAGATAAATCTGTGTTGATGGGAATGGGTCTGGAAGAGGAGGTTGTCGTCATTTGAATTGCCGTAGATGGCAGTTCAATATGCCTGTGCTCACCAACATGTACACCTGAAATTTATAGAGTTATTATTAATAGGGATGAACACAACCTTTTGGGATAAAAGGATTTATTCATAGAAAACCGTTATCATCATCAATCAAAATTTAAAGACCATACATCTACTTTTATGAAAATTTAATATTTTCAGACACAATTTCTAATAATAAGACTGCGTAATATTAATCTGCTTAAAAAACTTCTTCATGAAGTAAGTTTCAATTTTTAAATTGCTTAGTATTTCACAAAACAAGACATTGTTACATTATTTACCTTTACTTTTTTCCATCAATAAAAAGAGTAGGTATAGTGTTTTAAAAATTAACAAATTTTACCTGGAATTTCAAGTGTTGGAATTGCCAGTGCAGTTAGTTTCATATTTGGAAATGTGTAAACTTCTTCAAAATGTTTATGACACACTTTTCTTATATATAAATTCATTATTTTCTCCAATAATATCTCCTCCAATTT
The DNA here is from genome assembly GCA_943136025.2 of Agrotis puta. Lineage (NCBI taxonomy): Eukaryota > Metazoa > Arthropoda > Insecta > Lepidoptera > Noctuidae > Agrotis > Agrotis puta. The sequence goes on along the minus strand of OW964195.2, from coordinate 130,713 downwards.
TCATTACCCAAGTGCGAAAACGTTCTATTTGAGCAGGATTATTTGGATTTGGAAACCGATGCAACGGCATTCCTAAAACATGATAATTAAGAACTTGTTACAAGATGTTCATCAAACATAAAATAAAAAGAAAATGTAACATAACACTCAAATTATAATTTTAAACTTGAACATTTAACTGTTTTTTGTTCCATTATAAAATAAACTTGTATCTTGGTTTAGTAAAAATAATGAGTGGTCTGGAATCAAACACATAATACTACTGACATAATTATATTATGTTTAGATATTTGTTACTCAACCACACTTCAACAGCTGAATAGGTTCGGGCGAACACAGGTACACCATGACCTGGATTAACTTAAAGGACATTTTTAATCCAGGAAACAGGTTTCCATGGAGTAATCTCCCATCACTAAGCAGACGAAGAATAATAAGAATGTGAGAATTGGCTAAGTAGTATGTTTGTTGTTCAATTACATACTAGCTTATGCCCGTGTGAAGTTGGGTAATTATCCCACGGGAACGTCATACTGGGATAAAAAGTATCCTGTTTTAATCACGGTTATAAACTATCTGGGTACCAAATTACATCCAAATCCGTTCAGCAGTTTTTGCTTGATTGAGTAACAAACATCCAAAAATCCAAACACCCACACTTTCACATTTATAATAATAATAGTAGGAATAAATCGGTAAGAATTACAAGTACATAGGTGGGTAATTTCAGCAATAAAAGTAGTAACTTTGAACTAATACAACTTTTAAGTAGGTACCAGTTACTTAATACGTAAGGAATAATGTTATTCTAAGCCGGAAAACGGGAATTCTATAAAATGTCGAAATTCTACACATTGCCGGTGATACGAATAAAAAATATACTCAGACTGAGACAACTTACCGCCTCCAAGTTTCATGGAACAGCCGGGAACACAACAGGACCTTTGAGCCATCTTAAACTTATCGGGTAAAGTAAAGCCGGAGGAACAAAGTTCAACTACACGTACTCTAGGAAAACAAAAGCGAGAAAACACGAAAATACAAGAAAATTAACAGCATAGGCGCATACACACCAACCGAAAAAAATCTTGTGAAAAATTCAAAACAGTGTCAATGTCAAATCAAGTCAAATGTCAACGTCCTTATAGTGTCATCGTTATTTCATAGTGCCATCTAGTAATAATCCTTCTATAAAATTACAAGCAGCCTTTCTTTTCTTGAAGCGGCTAATAGATGGCAGTGCTTACAGCGTACCGTGCCGTTTGTTCTAAGATACCACGGCATGAGTACGAGTTTGAAAGTCTCTTCCGCACCACCCAGGGCGATTTGATGATTTTATCACGAAAAAACACTGTAGGGTAGTTTATTGCATCAATTGAAAATCTGTTTAGTCCGTCAGTTAGAGTATTGAAAAATAATGATCACGTATTTTTTGTTTTATTAAAACAATGAATATTGACAAAAATAAAATGCTTCGTAATTCGGGAGCGGGGTCTTGTGATGTCATAACGCCTGTGAAATAGTACCGACCTAGTGACGTTTTGCAATTTTTATAAGCGTTGATTCGTCAATTTTGGTTAACGTTACAAGAGAAAAAATACGGATCAAATATTTTTTTATTATCTAACTTTCGGACTAATTTTTTTTTTTTAGCAAAAAGTTTATTCTACGTTGTGTTGTATTATTGTCTACAGAATCTTGGGGTGGCGCAGCCGTCGTCGAGACGTTTGCCGGAGGGTGCTCCAACGGACTCGAGGGTGAGCATTATTAGCATATTGAGCGTTATTAGTTGCTTAAACAACCTTATTAGCCGCTACTTGACACTTGGCCTTAAAACAAACCATATTTCAATAATGAACCCGAACTTTGAGGTACCGGGTCTTAAATGTATATGGCTCGTAGTAGATACGTATTTAAAATTTTAAATGTATCATGAGCCGAATTTCGACGTCCAATTAATTGTAATACTTCTTTCCAGTCAAAATCAAAATCCAGTTCGTCCGAAATAAAAATGCCGGCTCCAATACGGCACACTCCCTTCATAAAATCTGAGCCTCAGGACATTAAGGAGGATCCTGACAGTGAAGACACGTTGTCCCTGGATGAGGAGGAGGATCCGCCCAGTGATGTTGACCAGCCGTTTGAAGATATGATGCCGTTGAGTAATGTAAGTGAGCTTGTACCTACTGATTATTCTTTATGCCTGACGACGTCCCCTGCTGAACATAGACGGCCCTACGGAGATCACCGCTGAGCGGTGGAGCACGGGGGAAAGTTTTGAAAAAAAACATCGTCGGGCCACCTAGTGGGAGGCCTACGCTGCCTCTTCGGGTCCGTGGTCACAACTCGAGAACTTTGCTTCTCCATCGGTCATCAGTACAACTTACAAACCGACATGAAACCGTTCTGCCGAAATTCTGAGAAGGTTTTTCTGCAGAACAGTGGTGGCCCAGTGGCTTACGAGTTGTAGGTCGTGGGTTTGAACCTAGCCAAGAAAGACAGAATAATTTTGTGTAACTTATTTCATTTCCACCGCTCTCCAAACGGTAAAAGAAAAAAAAATTAAAGGAACTGAAAAATTCGAAGTCATGTGACATCTACCAACCTGCACTGGGCCCGCGAGGTGGATTACGGCCCACTCGCACAGGCATATGTCCTTATTAACTAAAATATAGCATGAATTCACGCCCTTTTCCCGTGGGTTTTTTTTTATCCTGGTAAAATAATCAAATGAGTCCTCCCAACCAGGGCAGAGCGGGAGGTATTGTCAGACTCGTACTGACTAAAGTCCACGGTGCCTTTCAATAGCCCTTTAGGTTCCGGGGTCACGGTAATTCGAAATTCCCGCGACCCCGGCAGGCATTGGCCCTCTAGAGGCCCTCCCCCGTCATTTTGCTGACATTCTTTGAGGCGCGCGTGGAACACAACGCGCCGTCGACTCGGGCATGGTCAATGGTCAGACAGCGAGCGGCCCAATACTCGCCTTACGCATGCCCGCGCCTACTAAGGAAGTCCTCTCCCTCACGCGGCCCGCCTCCTCCTTGGCGAGCATGACTACTTCGCAGAAGGAGGCGACCGCTTTCCACTCCGTCTCGCCCCGCAGCATGGCCTCGACCAATGCCGGACGCTTTCCCATGGGGATAGGCAAAAACTACGGAGCGCCACCTGCTACGATCTTACATACTCCTTTCGCCTCATCCACATTAATTTATCTGGGCATACAGTCGGCCAAGAAAGTGGTGTACCACCCTAAGGTTGAATATCGCTTGCAGATTCATAGGTGATAAAGATTAGTTTCGCTTGCAGATCGATCTGACAACTTCTATTGCTGTCTTTATCTGATTATTGATAACGACTATTACTGTTTGTAACGTGACAGCTGTTCTTAGTTTGAACTTGATGGAACCAATGACGAAGTAAAATCAACGGCGGAGGGCTGTAGATTTTGATGACAGAATTGTATCTACAAATTCAGAATTGTAATCAACAAGTTACATAAAATTGTAAAGGCACAAGGCGAATCCACAAACCTACAATTTCTGTAAACTTGTAATTACAATATCATTAAAAAATAAGCTAAAATAGATTTATCCTTTTATTAAATTTCTACAATCAATTTTAAAATACTTATAACAAACAAAAACATAGCATATATAGTAATACTAGCTGTACGCTGCCCCGCTTCGCTGTGGCACAAAAACTTTATTCAAAAAAAAATAGAATAAAACAATCCTTGATGCGGATTATATATCATGCTAAAATTTCAGCTCAATCGGTGCAGAACTTTCTGAGTTTTTGAAGCATACACAAACCAACATAACATTTTTATATATATAGATTTAGAAGATATTGAAATTTTTTAAAAATTAGAAACGGGTGTAACCGCCGTTGGCCTCTATAACCTCTAAAAGACGAGACCTCATTGAACCAACAAGCCATGAGCAAATATCGGTTCCCCGCATTTCCTCCCAAATATAATTACAGTGACTAATAAGAGCTTGTTTGGTTCTTTCATTTTGATGCGACCATCGTTGGACCATAAGGCCCCAAAGATTTTCTATCGGGTTGAGGTCCGGCGATCTTGAGGGCCACTGAATTACCCTTACGTCAGTGTGTGAACGAAACCAGGCTCTTACGATCCTCGCATTATGAATTGAACAATTATCTTGAACAAAATCAAATTGTGGCACTTCGTTCTCCGGGTAAACATTACGGATTGTCGGTAGCATTGCATTCTGAAGCACGTCGATATAATTTACAGCCGTCCCTCGAGGAGGTAGAGAACACAATTCTCCTACATCATCCGCACTCATCCAGCCCCAAATATTTACGGAAATTCGACCTGATTCTCTATTTGGGATTACATGATCATCTTTATACCGTGTTGAATTATATCGCCAAAGGTGAAGACGTCCATGCTGACTGGATTTAAACGTTTTTTCATCACAAAACACTGTATTAGACCAATCAAACTCTAAGTGCTCTCTGGCGAAGTTCAGACGAGCAAGTCTGTGAGCATCCGTCAAATATATTTTCTTGGCGTAATGCCTGTGGTGCAACCCCATGTAATGTAGATGATTCCTTATTGTTTGGGCACTCACATCGAACATCTCCGCAAAATGTTTTGTGGGCTTAAAACCATTGATTTCATATTCCCGTCTCATGAATTCTCTATCGTTATTGGAGAGTGCAGGCCGGCGACCACTTCTTCTGTGATCCAACAAACTTCCCTCCTCTCCTTCACGACGAATCCAAAAGCGGACAGAACGCCTCGATATATTCAAATTCCGGGATATCGCACTGATACTGCTTCCCTCATTAAATTGGGCAATTATTTGTGCTCTTTCGGCAATGGTCAAGTTGGCAGGCATTGAGATGATTTTATATGCAGTTGATTGAAAAATATCACGGAAAATATATCGATTTTTTGCATATATTTGACAAAATGTGAATTGTCAGTTTTCTTTTTCAAATGGAATTCGGTTGTCTATTTAAATAGTTATTATCACTTTTGTTTGGAAACATTTCAATTGCTTTGTAGAAACTAATGTCCTTTTCATTTATACTAAAGGTTAAAATGTCATGTACTTATATGTGACATATGACGTATGAATACTAAATACATAGGTTTACGTCATGATAATGTTGTCTCTTTCAGTAATATCTTTTTATAACGAACCTTGTTGTAATTTTCGATGACCGGGAAACTAAATCAAAACTGGTACACCACTTTCTTGGCTGACCGTACAAGCACGTCGCTCCCGGCCTTTCAGAAGCATTAATTTATTAACTAAAAATCGATTTTAAATACTAGGTTCCACTGAGTAACACCCAAGATCCTCTGTCGGAAGTAAAAGTGCCAGGCGACCCACCAGATGAGTTGATTATCAAAGTAGAAGAAGTGGAAGTGACCGGCCCAGGAGAGGAGACGTACCCAGGAGAGGAGGAGATGTACCCAGGAGAGGAGGAGACGTACCCAGGAGAGGAGGAGACGTGCCCAGGGGAGGAGGAGACCGGTCTAGGTGAGGAGACTGGCCTAGGAGAGGAGGAGACTGGCCCAGGAGAGGAGGAGACTGGCCTAGGAGAGGAGCAGGCTGGCCTAGGAGAGGAGGAGACTGATCTAGGAGACGAGGACACTGGTCTAGGAGAGGCGGTGAAGGGATATGTGAAGGAGGACAGGAATATCAAATTGGTGAGTGCTACTTGAGTAATGTGGGGCGTTCAAGTATACAATTAAATAGTAAACTATTTTTAATTTTTCCCAAAGGGTAAAACGATATTTTCGATATAATATGTATCAATGTTATTGGGCGGTAATTATTTATATCAGATTTTTACCCTTTTTTAAGTGGCTTAATAATTGACATTTTCAAAGATTCCGGAAAAGTGCCAAGTGCAAATGATGGATTCATTAAATATGTCATAATAATAACAAATTAATTGGTGCATGCTTTTATAATCTTTGTACTAATTTCGTCATAACCTGCCGAGTTAGTGTTTCTTAATGATGTCATCACCACTCTGACGTCTGTCTCGGACACAGGTTTCAGAAACATCGTATGTACTAGTGGACTTAAGTCCTTTGCTAGAAGAATGTGCTGTATTAATATAGTGGTTATTGAACGCATTTGCTATTTCCACGGGGTCTGTAAGTACCGTACTGTCAATTAGGATATTCTTTAAATCATTCCTAAAGCTTGAGCTCCTTGAGTTATGAGTCGAGCTACACGATAACTGACAAATGCTTGCACTGACTGGACAGGTCCACTCGAATTTGTGTGGTTCTTTCTTCAAAAGACCATTTCAGACACTGACCTGCATGGTCCTCGTATATAGCCTGATCTACATATAATGTCTGGACTTCAAAAGAGACTGCGACCTCTGAGTTTGTTTCGGCTGTTTCTTCTCAGAGTAGTCAGGTACGAAACACCGGCCCCTTCTAGTTTTATAAAAAGACATGTAAAAGTGTTGATATAACCTACTTGCATAAATAAACATCATTTCATTTCAAAGGGCCGGCCCGTAATTTCATCTTTAATTACTTTTTTTTTAATCTTTTTTTTAAAGTCCATAAGTATTTTTTTTAATTCCATACGGCTTTGCACTTGTTTTCACTTTTGTTAATAAACTTTATATTTGAGTTCTTTTTCGAGTTATATGTGCATTTTTGTAGAAGTTTTGAGTATTGTATGTAATTAATTTTATTTTTTATATTTTTATTCTTATAATATTGGTAACTTAAAGACCTTTTCGTTTTACAAATCTTTTCTGGTTTTAGTCTTTGTTGCTACTACACCGTTTGTGAAAATTACAACTGTCTTAATATGAGATACAAGCCTGACAGACGGACAAACAGACGGACTGACGGACAACGGAGTCTTAGTAATACGGTCCCGTTTTACCCTTTGGGAACCCAAAATATTGGTTTGGTAGGATGTGCAAATCATACTGAAGTTGATGTCATTATTTCCAGTTGCGTAAGAAAATAGCAAAACTGACAGCTCGCTACAACGTCGCGCGACGACAAATAAAGAACATGGCGAGGGTCCTGATGAAACGGGACAACATCATTCGCTGCCTGCGAGCTGAGCGGGACCAGCTCACGAGCTGCATAGTGGGGCTGGGCGGGACGGCAGGCGGGACCAGCGCGGGGAGGACACAGGTCAGCTGTGGCATGTGATGTGGCCATCCGCCGGCTGCAACAAAGACAATTTATTGATGCTGTCATCATGTGAACTGCCATTATAATATTCATGGCTTAAAATTTGTTTCAGATTCAAAGCACCAATAACACAGAAACAGAGATGAAACCGAACCGAAAGGTAGTCGTCATTAAACGTGTTCCTAACCGAAAGAATTCGTCGGCTAAGACGGACATCAGACGCACGTCGCCAACAATACAGGACACGTCGGAAAATGTGGGCGATAAACGTACTTTGAATATTGTAGAGAGATCGTCGCTAGGTATACAAAATACGTCGGATATACTATATAAGACATTGACAGGCGGTAAACGTACTGCAGACGCACAAAAGTCGCCGGTCGGTGGCCAACACACGTCGGACAGCCGACAAAAACCGTCAATTGTTGTCAAACCACTATCAGACGCAGTAAAAACCCCAACTTTTGTGATACAACCTGATGCTGATAACGGACAAATTTCGTTGGTCAGCTCGTCGGGCCAAAATACTTCAGGCAAACGGAAAAAGCTGTCGATAGTCGTCAAACCTATATCGGACAACCGAAAAATGTCGCCTATCGGTGTCCAACAAACTTCGATCAATCGACCAAAACCTATAGTCATCAAACGAATGTCGTGCGTAAAAAATCCGAAAATTGTCGTCCAACCTAAATCAGTAACACGAAAAATGTCAGTTAATCTTCAAAGTACGTTAGAAAATCAACAAAGCTCGTCGTCGGTCGCCCAACCTACATCGGACAACCAACCAACGTCGTCGTTAGTCATCCAACCTTCATCTGACAGCCGAACAGTGTCTTCGTTGGCCGTCCAACGCACGTCGGACATCCGACGGAATTCTCTTGTTATACAAATTGACGGAATGCACAACACTGTCTTACAACCGAAATTAGTAAGACTTGCAGATAAACATGAAATGGAAAGTTAAAAGATAGATAAAAAAATGTCTCTTGAGTTAATCGTGACTTAAAACGGGTTAAGCAACGCTTGCCGAGGTCGGTCTGACGACGGGTGATCATTCATCAATTCTGTTTTCATAACAATGTGGAGAATTTAATCCTGAAGTTTAGTGCTTGTGTACTGCATGAATTCCAATAGTTCTCAACCCTGTAAATATTCCAATTTCTTTTCAATTTTCAAAAATTATTCGAAATGAATATTTGTAATTATTTATTAAAATAATTCCATTTTCATCTCATTGTATATTATCTTTTCTTAATTATAATTAAGGAGTATGGGTGCAATGGCTCCCGTGGCCAATAGATATGTACACTTGACGAACATTGATTATGATATTATCTAAATTCAGTCTGAGAGGAGCTACAGAACTCTAAGTTGGAGTAGTTAAGTAACATTTAATCGATTTACTGACTTTCATGAACACTATTACTATGAATGTTAAAGCTTAACTTCGGTACCCAACTACTTAGATTCCGTATAAATAGCTAGCACTAGCTGTTCCCGCAGTGGTGGACGCCCACGGCGTCGGACGTCGCCAGACGATCTCCGGCCACCGTAGGCGCGGGCATGCGGGCGGCGAGTAATGAGCAACTCGCTGTCCGACCATGGACCATGCCCGGGTCGACGGCGCGTTGTGTTCCACGCGCGCCTCAAAGAGTGTCAACAAAGTGACGGGGCCCCCCTCTAGAGGGCCGAAGCCTGCCGGGGTCGCGGGACTGTACGAATTACCGTGACCCCGGAACGTGAAGGGCTATTGAAGGACACCGTGGATTTTAGTCAGTACGAGTCTGACAGTCTCTCCCGCTCTGCCCTGGGTGGGAGGACTCATTTGATGATTTTACCACGCTAAAAAAAAAAAGCACTAGCTGTTCCCTGCGTTTTCACCCGCTGCTCGGCTCTTATTGGACATAGCATCCTTGATAATTGGACTATAAAACACAAAAATAATTTTTTCAATTCGAACCAGCAATTCCTGAGATTAGCGCGTTCAAACAAACAAACTCTTCAGCTTTATAATACTAGTTTAGATAAAGCCGAACGGACTAGGAATTGGCGAAAATCATGTTATTGGGGGTTGGGACATAGTCTTATACAACCTTTCGGCACAGCTGGTCAAGCGCGAGCCTAGCGCTAAATAAAAAAAAATAGCCGGTAGATGGCGTCGTGTGAAGAGTATTTATAGTTTAAGAATAAATGAGATTTAATTTACTATCATGGAATGATTATAGAATGTTATAATAATTGTAAATAATAACAACATTACGCCTGTAATCTGCGAAGGTATGGGCAGAGGTGTACCTTATAGTACACACATTTCACTAGTTATGTTTAAGATTTAGAGAATTTTAAATTATATAAATATTAATTTATTGTTATAAATAATTGTAATTTTATTTATACGGGGTGACTGGTAATTTAGTGAGGTATACTTAAACACGTTTTAATTGAAAGACCGGACACCACACAGATTGTGCATATTGGACAATACGCAATCTCTGTAAACAGTTTCTTTGGTAAATATTTTATTTTCATGAGCAAAATCACGTCTTTAAGTATCGGACACTATACAATTAGTGCTTATTGCCAGTCACCCTTTATATTTTATAATATCTGTAGACCCCAAAGAGATAGACAGAAAAGTATCAAATTGTAAATATAAATAAAAGTGTCAAACTTTATTTAAAATGTTTTATTTTCGTTTAAAATCTTACTTTCTAGTAGCAATGATCACATTTTTATTAAAGTTCTTAAAAATACGTAAATGTATAATTACTTACAAGTAAATTAATTATCTACTTAATATTTATAATACTTATTAAACTTATATTTAACGACGCTGTCCGAAATATTATTAAGCAGTAAAAAAAAGCTTTTTACTGCTTTTGTTTTTGTGAAACTCGTGCTTTGATATGTACAAGACTTCTGTATATAACAAATTACATATGAACACATAATTTGACCCCTGCAATACCCAAAGAGTACAGAAGTCAAATTCAATTTTCAGGATGCTATTGAAAACCACAATCACCCTTTCCATGATCCGAACTTATGAACCACAAATATCAAGAACAAAATTATTTAAATAAAATGTTACCATTTTATTATTCGGACAGCAGAATACATCCTAATCAATCTTACAATAAATACAAGAGACTCACGATCACAGATAATTATCTATCAGTTAAAATTACCTATTTTATTAAATAGTACAAAGTCACAATGCCAGTAAGCCACGACCCAGTTTACTAACCCCATTTTAAAAATGTCCAATCACGAACAGCCGTTAAAGAAAATGTATCAGACTTTGAAATTGGATACAATTCGAATTACATCACGGTTGGGGCAGTGCACTAGCGATCGACTGCCGCGCAGAATGTCGCAAGTTTGATCCCTGCACGGAACAAATATTTGCATGATCTGCAAGTAATTGTTCCGGGTCTAGATGTTTCTGTGGTTGTAAACGCACCCACGATACAGGTGCAATTCCTAGTGACAAGCAACGTTTAAAAAACGTCTTTCGCGCGTTAATTTCAATATACTTGACTCAGGCCATATTGGATAACCCAGGTAAGTACAAGACAACTCCTTGTTTTACGGCTGTGCCGATCGACTCATGCCGACCCGAATCTGTGTACCTACTGGTATTGTGTTATTCTTGCCTTATATTAAGTTACTTCACATAGTATTTAAAGGTATTTGGTTTTGACAATTTACCTAAGTAAAGAAGGACATGGATCTATTGGCGTTTTAATGACGTTGCGAAATGTTTTGAAGGAATTATCTAATAACACTGCCCAACCTGGGAATCGAAACAAGGACCTTAGACGAAAAACAGATAACTTCATTAGTGGCTGTAAGCGATTTTATCAAGTTTTACGCCAATAGAACCATATCGCACTACAAGCTCGCAAGTTGTAGAACGATTGGACATAAAACTTAGCTCTACGATATGTACTTCATAACTTATCTATACTTATAATAAATCTGTAGAGAGGCCAATTCTGTACATGAAATATATTTGAAAAATAACTATCAAGGGGTGATTAGGGATCGCTACTGGTGCAAAAAATGCAATCAGAAAAATTTTTGTCTGTCTGTCTGTCTCTCTGTCTGTCTGTCTGTCTGTATGTTCGTTATAGAAACAAAAACTACTCAACGGATTTTAACGAAATTTGGCACAATTATTCTTCATACTCCTGGGCAGGTTATAGTATACTTTTCATTACCCTACGATCAATAGGAGCAGAGCAGTGAAGGGAAATATTGAGAAAACGGGAAAAAGCTACTCCATTTTTTAAACTTCCGTCGCGTGTGCAGCCTTAATGGTTTTAAAGCTACATAGAAATCATGTATGACGGAAATGTTCTCTTTAAAATTATATAAAAATATTCCTTGACAGCATATGTCTATCTTTTATGGTTGACTCAGAATAACACGTGAAACTCCCGATAGCTTAGCAATTCGGAGCTTTCTGATTATATTTGTCTCCTCTTACGTCCTCCTACCCAGGGCAGGGCGGGAGGGTCTGTCAGACTTGACTGACTAAAATCTACGGTGTCCTTCAATAGCCCTTTATGTACCGGGGTCACGGTAATTTGTGAGTCCCGCAACCCCGGCAGACTTTGGCCCTCTACAGGCCCCGTCATTATGCTGACACTCCTTGAGGCGCGCGTGGAACACAACGCGCCGTCGACCCGGGTATGGTCCATGGTCGGACAGCGAGTCGCCCATAACTCGTCGCATGCCCGCGCCTACGGTGGCCGGAGATCGTCTTGCGACGGCCGTCGCCGTGGGCGTCACTGCGGCTGGGGTGAAGGGAGGACGCTGTCCTCTCCCTCACGCGGCCCGCCTCCTCCTTCGCGAGCATGACTGCTTCGCAGAAGGAGGCGACCGCTTCCCACTCCGTCTCGCCCCGCAGCATGGCTTCGACCAGTGCCGGGCGCGAGAGGTCTCCGCCTATCGCCGTCGTGAGGACACGGCGGTGCTCTGCCCAAACGGGGCAGTCCTGCACCGTATGCTCCTCCGGACGATCCTCGCAGTGGTGACACCCAGGAGTTTTTCCCTCCTTATCAGACACAGGTAGCTCCCGAAACTTCCGTCAAAGAGGGGTCTTACCGCCGCGATTGCGGTGTGCCCCTTTTTACTTTTAGTCTTTGAATAGTTTATTTTTAGATTTGTTTTGTTGTTATGAAATAGGTATTAGAGGTTTTGGTAGTGTTTAAATATATTATTAGTTTACATTTTATTTCTTTATAGTTGAAGAAATAGTAGGTACGAATATCAGTTATTTTGGTAGTCTACACTATCTACACTAATATTATAAAGAGGAAAACTTTGTTTGTTTGTTTGATTGTATTGAATAGGCTCAAAAACTACTTGACCGATTTTAAAAAATTCTTTCACCATTCGAAAGCTACATTATCCACGAGTAACATAAGCTATATTTTATTTTGGAGAAAAATAGGGTTCCGTAAGATATTTGGGTTTTTCGGCCATTAGGTGTAAAAATCAACCAGAAAAGTTACTTATTTTGCGTACGCTGCCTAAACCATAAAAGATAGAACCATAAAATGTTCTAATTAATTGTTGATCTTATAAATATCTACAAAAAAGTCCGCGACACACTATATCTATCTATTTCGAGTGATTGTGTTGACTGCGTCGTCGATGTTAGTGTCGGTGTCAGTGAATAGACCTGGGAATCATGTTGCTGACCGTGTCTTTCCTGAGTAGGCTTTTTGCAGTGGTAACCGACATTCACGCGGGCGGAGCCGCGGGCGCCCGCTAGTACAATAATAATTAAACTTATAATTACCAATTAGTTAATATTCACAGCGGGAAGAATTATTATCACATAACAATAAACGCGTGCATTCAGAACATTGGCAACACTGCAATTAGCAGTAAGAAATGTGTCTATAAGATTAATTTATTTACTAATACGAAATGTAGTTCTTTGTTCAATTGAATATAAATTTCAAAAAATCAAATGATTCGTTTTAGATATAAAAATCAAGCAATATAACAAAAGATAAACGAAATATAGTGAAGTTGCCAGCATTCAAAATGTACAGCCTTAATTTTCTACATACATATTGATTTAAATAATCGCTAATCTGCGTAAAGGTGGGGCCGCACTAGCGCATATCGTCGTACAGTCGATTCGGAAGTATTTTATTTGAAACGCCATAAAAATAACAGTTTTAATTAATTCGTGCCGAGCGGTAGACGCTGTTCTGTATCTACCATACCGAGTGGTAGACTCTTTTCGGTATCTACCATTGCTAAACATGTCCAGTTCGGTTCGACCCGGTATACCTGATAGTTATTTTTCGACGCACGTAAATGTGACCACCAATTGCAAATGTGTTCAATTTCAAGCCTTTTTCATGCTATATTATTATTCTAATTCAATTTACTATACTAAACATGAAATCAGTCAATTTGTTGCAACAACATGTTGCGCTACAGTACTTGTTACACGTCACGATGTTTGCGCATCGCCGGGCGCTTGTTGCTGTAACAACGTCCAGTATAAACCGCGGCGTTTCACCAACTCGTCGTGCGAACCGCTCTCTGCAACTACACCTGTAACATAAAGTGGAGTGTTATACGTTTGGCAAAACTTTTCCCAACTATGATGTGGTCTGCTTCTAGTCTAACCGGATGCAGCTGAATTTCAATATGTTACGTGGAACGACTGCCTGTCTGACCTCCACAACATGCTACTCGGTAATACGAAATCTTTGGTAAGATAGCTTGTTAGACTTTCAGCCTTGTGCTGCGAAGATTTACAAATGAGAGCCGGAACCAACGGCTGAATAAAGTTAGTAAACTTCAGAAACTTCTTACAAAAACGAAAGTTATGTCCAGTTATGGGAACGATATAAAGTTCTCAACGTTATAAAATCATACATCTACGGCGCGTTTCGGAAAAGATTTATTATTGAAATTTAAAGTTCACTTTTATCATTCTTCACACATCTATCTCAATATTGTCATTAAATGCGATCATGCTTATTTAACCGTTCATTAAATTACCTTTATCAATGACGCAGATGATGTCAGCGTGCCTGACGGTAGCCAGTCGGTGAGCAATGATGATGGTGGTGCGGTCTGCTGCCGCCGCCTCCAGCGCGGCTTGTACCGTCTGTCAGCCAAGGAAATTGGTTATTATATGACATTTCATTCCATCATATTTCATGGACATGTACATAATACAATAGATAGTATGGATCAAGGATTGATTATTCTCTGTTTAAAGAAAGAGAGAAAAACAGGAAAAATCTGTCTCTTTCATGTATGACATAATGTCTATGGTAATTTAAATAAGGTCCTTTGTTTGGCATAAAATTACCAGGTAGCTGCATCTTGTTTTAAATTTTTGTTTTTGCTTCAACAGCGTTCCCAAAATCCGCTGTCATATTTGCTGATAAATCGATAAACGTCGGCAAGAGAAGTGTATTGGATAGATTTTACTGGTGTTACTCATCGTTTTTATCCAGTATTTGACTGCAGTTTCTATAAGATGAAGAGAATCCGTACCTTTTCACTGGTGGCGTCGAGCGCAGACGTAGGTTCGTCGAGCAGCAACAGCGCGGGGCGCCGCAGCAGCGCGCGCGCGATGCCGAGGCGCTGCTTCTGTCCGCCCGACAGGGACGAGCCGGAGCCGCTGCCCAGCACTGTGTCGTAGCCCTGGAGGGAGAAGGTACATCGTGAATAAAAGGTTGACACGTAGAGAATCTCTTGAGGCATTGAGACTGGCGAAGTAACCCTATCGGTACTTGAAAAAAATCCGCCGTCTGAAATTTAAAAGCAGACGGAGAAAAGCTAAAACAAAGTTGGGCCGCGAATCGAACCTTGCGGAACTCCTATTGTAACTTCAGATTAGGGACATATTTTTTTAGTTAATTTCGAATTAGTTAGTTAATTTAGAATCGTATTCGGTATTAAAGCATGGAAAAAGGTCCAATGGGATTCTGGACCCGTAGTGGTGCAGTTTTCGTATCGATTTTCACATAGAACGCAATCAAATGCCTTGGACAAAGCACGAAAGATGGCTTAAACTTCATAGTATGTTCTAAAGTTTGGTCTTCATTATGTTACGTTTGTACACGAAACAATCTCAATGACTAATTTGAAGATCACGTGTGAACTTACCATAGGCAGTCCACTAACAAAGCTATGCACGTTCGCCTGCTTGGCCGCTTCAATGATCTCCTCAATAGGAACATCTCTTGAGTTGTCTCCGTACGCGATGTTCTCCTGGATGCTGCGCGAGAACAGGGAGGGCTCCTGCTGGACCAGGCCGAGCTGCGCGCGCAGCCGGGGGAGGGGGAGGTCGCGTTTTATGTCCTTATCGTCTAGGCTCTGAGGGGCAGAAACAGAATTATATTAAAGTAAAGCTACAGGTTTCGTTCTTCGTAAACTACGTGAAGCCGTTGGTGATGTCTGTCATTTGTAAATCTTTGTGTAGTCAGTCTGACAGTCAAGAACACTCAAGCGGTGTCGTGTAAACCAGTAATTGGGTTGAGACTTGTGTAAATATATACAACTTAGTAACAGACAGGCAATCTTTGTATGTGACATACAGTTGGAAAAAAGTAGGCAGATAATGATGCGTGTTTCAAAGGTTTCCTAATACCGTCTCCAAAACGCATGCAGTTTTATGATTTGTCTCAGGCTTACAGCGAGAGCTTACATAGATTAGGAAGGGAATTGTTGGGTATGGAGTATATTTGTTTTTTTTTTACCTATTATTATTTTGCACCAATTTTTCGACATATTTATACGTCCCCATGTCCCTGAGCTTATGTGAAATAAAATATTTCTAAGTATTTTGAATGTTTTACTCACCACAGTTCCAGCATCAGCATCATAACTCCTCATCAGCAGGTTGAGCAGCGTGGACTTGCCGCAGCCGCTGGGGCCCACCAGGGCGACCGTGGCCTTGGGAGGGACCCTCAGGGAGAGTCCTCGGAGGACCGGCACGTTCGGCCGCGATGGGTAGCTGAACGATATGTTCGAGAACTTCACTTCGCCTACTGCTGACTGAAAACAGAATAAGGTTTAGTAAATAAATGTCAGGGATGCACTAGTGATAGACATAATGATGTATTTAAAAATCTAGTGAACGGCAGAGCCATTTCGTCTGTTATTATTTTAAGGCCGTTTTAAATCTTATCCTATGCTCGTGATGAATTTGAAAATCCTGGTCCAGTCCATGTGGGAGTAAAGGGGAGGAGCAGTCTTGAGAAATAATTAGATGGCTTATTGAAATTCGGCAGATTGGCATTTCACAGTTCTGTTTAAGTCCCGAATGAAAAATAGCAAAAAATATTTAACAAATTACAATCTTCTAAGGATTATACTTTGGGGTACCTCAAGGTTTAACCCTTGGACGTATGGAATTTCTATTAATTACAAGTTATTTCCTTACCCAATCAGCCTCATCCACAGCAGTTCCCTCGGTGACGACTTTAGGCTGTCTCTCCAAAGCACTGATAATCCTGGCTCCAGACCGCCTCGCCGCCGCGAAGCTTGGAGCGAAGGAGAGCGCTGCAGCCAACATCCAGGCGCCGTAGATCAGCGCTTCTGACACACTGTGGAAAACAAGGGTTTTAAGATTTCTCTAAGTAATACTATTTTTTTTTTTAATAAAAAATGGGATATGCTCTTTGACTCAAACTAGCTCAGAAGCTGAGATGAAGCATAAGATGGAACGAGCAGGAACTGGTACCACTGTACACCCACGAAACACAGTAAACATTGTTTGGAGCTGTATTCCGACAGAATGGTGGTGTGGCTCTGGTGCGGCCCTGGTGAGGCCTGCCACTATCAGTGGCTCCCTCAGCCGTTATCACAAGAAACAGGTTGTCTGTGATACCGTTAGAAGGTGGACAATCAAAGCTTGGAAGCCTGGTAACCCACCTCAGGTGACAGACTTTTGGACTTTAAAGCACCTTTATAGTTAGAATATCTACAAATGATAACTGGAAGTATTACTGTCCCCGCAGTAGCAATAATTGCAGTAGTTACTAACGATGTCATAATTCTATTGGTATTGTGGACTATTTCGGTAGGTACTTCAGAGAGGTCGTGTGCATAGTAATCACAACCGACATCTTTGTATGAAGAAATGGAATCGGGATCGTAGCAGGTGCTGTTCAGCAGTTCCCATATACTCACAGTATAGCGTACTCGTAGGGCAGGTCCTCCCTCGCGATGAGATATCCTGCGTATGCGAGCGACACGGCGTACCCGAGTGTGGGTGCGCACACGCAGGCGCCGTACACCGGGCCGCGCACGCGCCGGGACGGGGCCGAGCGGGACGAGGCTTCTGCGAGGGACGAGGCGTAGCGGGACAGGATGGTCTCTTCTACACCTGTGGGAGGAGAAGAGAATATAGATTATAATTGCCAATTATGTTGAGATGCAGATGAGATGAGATGTTCAAGTCTAGGCGGATGCAGATTTGCCTGCCACACACTAGTTCTTCTGTGTAACTATTAGGGATTACCAGCAGATTGTTGTGTGTACTAACCGAGAGTGTGCACGGTCCGCACGTTGAGCACGGCCTCAGTGGCCAGCCTGCTCGCTCGCTCCAGCGCGGCCCTCTCGCGGACCTCCGCGCGCTTGTTCACGTAGCCCTCCAGGTAGATCGCACCCATCACCTGCAGGCACACATTCACTTCAAACGTATACGAGGAATAATTGTTGACATTCATTAAATAACAGCATTTAATATATTTTCAACTTTATCACAAAACCAAAAGGTTTATTTCGGAAAATTTGACAAATTGACCTAGCTTGATGTGCTGACGTCTATACAGTGTATCTAGTTTGGGAAAACAAAAAAACCTGCGCTGACTACTAATGGAAAGCTATATTATGATGATTGCTAGTACTAGAAGGATACTCACACAAGGCACAGATAGGAGGCTGACGAGGGTCATCTTCCAGGAGTACACCATGGCTAGTCCGACACCCAGCGTCATCGTACTCACACCCTGTAGCACCGTACCCAGTCGAGTTCCTGAGAAAAAAAACAGAGGTTAGAGAAAATCAACGCGAGCTCTAGAATAGTTCCTTGATGAACTCCAGTCATATAATACAATTCATTACGACAGTTATGAAGAAATTCAGTGATATTTAAAAGTGAATCAAAATATAACATAAAAGTTACTATAAACAGTTCATATGAACATTAATAAAACTGTTTTTTACAAAATTGGTACGTAAATAGTGTCGAAAGCCTTCAATAAGTTATTTTTATCTATATTTGTGTTTGAATAATAAACTCACCAGTTGCTCCTTGTACGGCCGCGCAGTCGGTAGCGAGTCGCGCACAGAGCGCACCCACTGAGTTTTGGGACAGGTCGAACCAACCTTGCTCCTAAAGACGAAAAATAAGTTTAATTACTTGATGTTGATGTGGGTATAAGATGTTGCGAGTGTTGGTACCGCATTCGTTAATTATTTTTAAGTGAAGGAAGGAAACTCAATGTGCTGTGCTGAAGTCTTTTTGGCATTAGATATTAAATGAAATTAGTATTTTATGTAGTGGTCTCCTGAACAAATTCTTTCTCTACCATTATCCTTCATTAAAATACACACACCTGCTGTAGATAGTTCTTAAACGTCTTCTGCCTCAGCCTGTCTGTCAGCCGGGAGCCCGCTAGGTTGAAGAGCCAGGCCTGCAGGAAGGTCACCAGGCCGCACAGCGCCGCCACGCCCGCGAACAGACTCGCGTACAGCTGCGACTGGGACAAGATGGCGGCTTTGTCTGACCACGCGAACATCTGGGGAGCAAGTACAACTCATTAGAAGATACTAGAAAGTGATGATCCTATTAATGCATTAAATCAGCTTGAGTCGATCATATTGTTCAACCACATTTTGTTAGGCGCGGTGTCCAGTCGCGTCATCAATCGAACTGAAATGAGGTGATTAAAGTCTGTTTCGAGAGTTTCTTAATTGATTACTTTGACAATAAACTCCGAAACAAAAAGGTCATAGTCTCGTAATATTGTAAAAATGAAGAGACCACAGTTTCAGCTACCATTTAATTAATAAGTAGCTGGGTATCAGTGTTAACTCAAGCTGCAATAGAAGCGATATAAATGATAGTTCCACACACACTCCTTCGCTATAACGCAGCCTCACACATTGTTAGTGGAAACGAACCCTCTAGTGTCTGAGATCGTCTTTCGAGTTTTTAACTGCCTTGTAATGACTTTTGTAAGCAGTAACTTGTTGCTACTTCAAAACAATAAATGGCTCCGGTAAGAAGCCCAAGATGACGTCGTCGAAATACTCACTCCATACAACTGCGAGAACAGCAGAGCGAACACGGGCATGGTGGCTCCGATGAGCAGCGAGGCGCCCGCGCCGCCCGCCAGCAGCCGCCACTCCGGCGCGTTCAGCTTCAGCAGCGACCAGTGAGACACTGACGGCTCCTTGTCTTGTTCCGGCTCCTCATCGTCTTCGGCAGGCTCCTGAGGAGTTAAATATGTAGGACAATATTGTAGTCATCAGTCTCTTCTCCACTGCTGGGATACTTCCCTCTTCATGCGAACTTAATGCGGGCTGTCACCTTATGTATCGCGGGTGCGTTTAAAAACATTTCCGCGGAAATCGTACTCGCGTAGCACAGCCTCTGGCCAACGGTGCCATCGAATATTTAAGTCTAAAACATGGCCAGTTCAAGTGGACGCTAATAATGGACAAACAAGACGTTAAAGGGCAGAAAGATAATGAAGTAGATGATGATGAGGGTAATACTTACAATATGGTGGAGTGCATCAGCGGCGGCGTACGGCACGTGCGCGGACGACACCGTGCTCATGCGGATGGAGCTGCGCGTGAAGCGGTGCAGCGAGCCTGAGGGTAACATACAAAGCTTGGTAAAACACTTCGATAGGGTAACTTAGCCGGTTTTCGGCCACTTAAGCGAATGTATGACTTTGTGGCGATTTTTCTCCATTACATTAAAAACGTAGACTAGTTTCTTAAATATTTTTGAGCTCATAATATAATGTAGTTTTGATATTTGTAGACATTTTACTTGTCAACGTCACATTAAAATTACTAAAAATTAAAATGTGTGAAAATAGCGATTTCGCCTGTTTTCGGCCACCTGTTTCAGTTTCCGGCCATTATTTTGCTAGCTTTCGGCCACTAATTTGTTATTACAAAAATGATCTCTATTTGCTAAGTAGTAAGTTCTATAATGGATCAAAAGAAAAAAAATACGCATGAATCCAGTATTTTTAATTAAAATATTTAAAACATTTAACATAATTATAGAAACATTTTAAACATACTAGGAAATTTGATAGGAACTTTGTTCAAAAAGAAAAAAGTATAATATGGCATATCAAAAATAATCTTGATGCGTTTTGACTGGCCGGAAAATAAGATTTATTTAACTGATTTTCGACCATCCCTCCAAACACGGCCGAAAAACAAATTTAAATTAATTAGTTTTCGCCCGTTGATTATCTTGCTTCATTTTCTAACTAGCTAATAAGAAAATTTTTGGGGAAGTCCCTTTATGTCTGTATTGTTCGTGTGAGTGAAGATTTCGATTCAATTAGTTGATTTATTATCTTTAGCTTTTAATGGCCGAGAATCAGTTAGTAAATTATTAATTTTCGGACACATCGATAAGCTTAGGCCGAAAGGTAAATATTAAAATTCTAATTTCCGGCCGTCAAATATTCAATAACTAAAAAGTGTTATTACCACATAATTAAGCTCAAAACATGCGGCCGAAATCTGAATACACAAATGAGAAGCGGTTCTACTTTGTGTACAAATGATTTATTTTTAAAGAATTCCTAATTTAATAATGAAAATAATCAATTAAATATAAACGGTCTTCTTCTAGTTTTCGGCCGGCCGGCCGAGAAATAAATACTCCCCCAAATCATTATCTTATTATTAAGACAGGCCTGTTGGTCTAGTGGTTAGTGACCCTGACTGCTATGCTGGAGGCCGTGGGTTCGATTCCCACCCAGGACAAATGTTTGTGTGATGAGCACGATCATTTGTTCTGTGTCTGGGTGTAATTTATCTATAATATGTATGTATTTAGAAATATATAAGTATGTTTATCAGTTGTCTAGTACCCATAACACAAGCTCTGCTTAGCTTGGGACTAGATGGCGATGTGTGATAGTTGTGGAATATTTATATTTATTATTATTTTATATCTAGTATTCCGGTCATCAAATTTAAATGTAAATAACATAATCTTTCTTCCATTTTAATTAAATAACACTAATTTAACTTATCTCCCGTGCACAGAACAACAATTATATTTATAAAACCGATAAATAACTTTGTAACTTAACTTGCAAAAATATTGGGCGCTCTATTTTTTTCACAAATTTCGACACACGCGTGCTCTGTAAGACTTTTGGAGGGTCACTGAAGACACATTTGGATCATTAAAATTCAACAAAATTCAAAAATTGTAGGGTTATACCAATACATTTAGTAGGCGTTGTTTTTTGAAATGAGTAGGATAAAGCGTCCTTATTATATGTATTAATATAACAACGTAATGGCCGAAAACCAGAGGTGGCCGGCAAACCGGCTAAACTACCCTATTGGGAACACCCACTGTTCAATTATATCTAAATTTACTTGCTTTTACAACATTTGTCAAATTATTCCAGTTTGTTTCCCAAGCGGGGGTGGCTTGGGAAGCAAAGTGGAATGTCTTAAAATACGCAGAGAAATCTGCCCTACTCAATCGGTGAAAAACATTTTCGTTTCGTTATAAAATTAAGATTTAAACGTTATTTTAGTAGAGTGCACTTTATGAAAATTACCTCGAGTAGACTGTCTGCTGATGCATCTTCTAAATTGTGGCACGTCATCAACACCTGTGACGTCATCATCATCTGCTTCTGTTTCCGATGTCAGCGCGTTCGCGATACTCCTGTGAATTAATACAAGCATGGATTAGTTTAGTTAGGGATAACTGAAGAAGTACTTAGCAAGTTTTCAACGTGCTAAGTACTTCTTCAATGCGAGCTCTACAGTTTCGTCCACTCTCAGCATTACCCCTCTAAAAGCCTTGTGTGTTTCATCCACACTTACTTGTTGGTCATGTCCTCCTGCTGTAGCTTCCAGTACATCCCCCTCTTGTCCATGAGCTCCTGATGGCTGCCCTGCTCCAGCACGGCTCCCTGCTCCATGTATATGATGCGGGTGGCATTCACGATGGTGGACAGGCGGTGGGACACGACCAGCGTCGTGCGACCCACGGCCGCGGCATCCAGGGCTGCTTGGACCTGGTGGAGATGGACGTATTAGCAAATCTTGAGAAAATGGGTGGCTCCCGGAACGGTCTTAATGGGTAACCCTGGTCTTGGAACATAAAGGTCTATTGAAGGAACACTGTGGATTTCATCAGAACAAGTCTCTTCTGCTCTTATCACAAAAAAACCTTGTGGGTTTGTGTTAAAAAGATAAAGAAAATATGGATGGATTATGAGGATTAATTGAACACTGTTCTGGTAATGAGGCATGCGAAGAATGTAATAAAACTAGCTTTTGCCCGCGACTTCGTTCGCGTGGAATAGTGACTTCCGGCAATTTTTTTTTTTTCTTAATAAAAACTATACTATGTCCTTTCTCGAGTTCCAAACTATGTCTGTACCAAATTTCACACAAATCGGTTCAGTAGTTTAGGCGTGAAGAGAAGACAGACAGACAGACAGAGTTACTTTCGCATTTATAATATTAGTTTGGATATTCACTGTGTGAAGTATGATATGTATGTAAAGGAGGAGACTGCGATGACCACTAGTGAATTAAGAACAGGACAACAGAATGACAATGATAATAAAAAATAGGCTAATTCTATTGATTGCTAACCTGTCTCTCAGCAGCCGGGTCGAGAGCAGACGTCGGCTCATCCAGCAGCAGTATCGCAGGACGTCTGAGGACCGCGCGAGCTATCGCCAGCCGCTGCTTCTGACCGCCGGACAGCTGCGATCCGCCTGAACCCAGCATTGTGTCGTAACCCTGTAGAATTGAAGGTGAAATTAACATCACGCATGTATTCTTATAAGGCAGAGATGATTGGACTGCCAGTTTTTA
Organism: Agrotis puta; assembly: GCA_943136025.2. Lineage (NCBI taxonomy): Eukaryota > Metazoa > Arthropoda > Insecta > Lepidoptera > Noctuidae > Agrotis > Agrotis puta. The sequence continues at coordinate 107,438 of OW964195.2, read as the reverse complement.
AAAGTTATAGGAGCACTTGCACTGCTTCTTTAGATTTGGTATCGCAAGTGGTAATGTTTAAAATGAGGTCTTGGGTTCGATAATCAGGTCTGGCAAAGTGTTTTCTTTCAGGATTTTTTTAGTAGCACTCAACGGAGTTTGCATTTGTATTCGGTTGATGGGAAGGTCAGAGGGGCAATTTATAGTTGGGAGGGAGTGGTGATGGTCCAATGATTATAGCACCGACTTATGAAAACCGGCAAGTCCATTATGTCCAAGGAACAACAATTAAAGACGTCTACCAATTGGCATTGCTGGACCCACTCCCTTTGACAAATAGAAAACTGGTTGAAAAACTGCAAGCTGGTATTATGAGTACTCACATTAGCTAACTTGGTGATGAACTGGTGAGCGTGCGCGGTCTTGGCGGCGGCGATGATGTCGTCATCGCTGACTCCGTCCAGGCCGAACGCAATGTTCTCGCGGATGGTGCCCGAGAACAACACCGGCTCCTGACCCACCACGCCTGCAGAGAGAACACAGGTACTGTTAATATTATTACGTCGATGATTATAATATTAATTGTTATTAACTAGTAAACTTGGTTAAGGCGTGAATCAAAGTTTGCTATAAGAAGTCACAAGAAAAATTGGTGTCAATTCATTTATCCTAGGTATAGCTAGTAACAAAATGCATAATAGTTGAAGAATGGTAGAATATCGGGTGAGACCTGATTGTTAGGTCTGGGTCGGTAAACAATAACGAAGAGAGAACGGCAGAAGTAAACATTTTGTGTCAACTCGAAGTAATATTGGTCAAGGACAAAAATGAGATTTCGGGGGAGAAAATGATTTTGTTAATAATTAATAAATGAATGAACTGTATGAGTGGAAGGTGGAAGTCGAATAAGAAAACGAACGGATATATGAGAAAATGTACTCACCTATTTTACTTCTAAAGTGATGTAAATCTAGCGCTTGCAGTTGGTGTCCGTCTACCGTGATGATGCCGCTTTCAGGTTCGTACAAGCGCTGCAACAGCTGCAATAACGTAGACTTGCCACAACCAGACCCACCCACAAGGGCGATCGTCTCTCCTGCTCGCACTCGCAGGCAAAGACCGCGGAGTACCTGAGAGAGAACGAAATGATTAGTCTTTTCTTCGTCTGTGCCTTTTTGTTGCAACTTTGCGCAAGTAACGTAGTAAATCCATGTGAAAAAAGGCGAGAACCAACGTGTGTTATTACTACTGCATTAAGAGACTTAGAATTGAATATCTATCAGGAGTAGAAAACCACATACCTTAACATCAGGCCTCGATGGATAATTGAAGTACAGGTTCTCGAAGGTGAGGTCTCCCCTGAAGGCCTCCGGCTTGACTCCCTTGCTCTGCAGCGCGTTGATGGCGGAGCTCCTCTCCAGCAGCCGGTACAGCGCACGCGCCGCGCCGCGGGACGAGCTGAACATCTCCAGGTGCGGCTGGCACATCGCCACGTCTTGCGCTGCCATGAACGTTAGGAAGAGGACCTGAGGAGAAGGTTAATGATAACAGATGAAGAAATGGGGAGCTTGTTGGTTTTTTTGAGACTAGCGTCTAGTGTCGCTTTGGGTTCCATATAAAATACTGTCAAGTATTAAATGTGGTTTTTTTATGCTCTTTGTAAATGTGCAGAAAGTATTGGTTCAGAAATGACTTTCAAAGCTATAGCGATATTTTACTACTGTATACTGATGGCGCAATCACCAGCAATGGGATTCATATGTAGAGTACAGTTGATTCTTTCATCCATTAGGATTTTGTAAGTTCTATGTAATAGAGTGTCTTTTGCCATCTATCGGACACAAATCCCGACTCCTGGTTGCTGCTATTGATTTTTAAAAAAGAAAATCCAATAAAGCTTAATACTATGCCTGGAAATTAAACCCAAGCCACACAGCAACACAGCCTAGTGGAACGACACAGGCTGAATCAAAATTACAATAAGTTTGTACGTACCGTGACCATAACCCCCGGATGGTACGCCTGCTGCTCCACAGGCAGATCCATGTCCCTCACACACAAGATGGCGCCGTACGCGAACACGATGGCGTTGAGAGAGTACGTGAGCAGCCAGCCCAGCCCCATGCCCACCCCCGACCACACGCTGCGCGCGCGAGCGTAGCGGGAGGCGGCCGCGAGCGACGTCGTGTATCTGAGGGAGAGGGGAGATCAGTCAGCGAGAGAACGACATGACTGCAAGCTACGGCGATGGCAGAGGTGGCAGACGTCGTGTATCGGAGGAAGTGTGGAGATGAGTGAGTAAAAGAGCAACACAACCGTGAGCTAAGGAACATAACAGTGGTGGCAGACGTCGTTTATCTAAAAAGAGAGCGTAAGTGAGGTACGTGAGGCACCTATGGGTGATGTAGTGTGTCTGAAGAAAGCAGAAAGTTTAGAAGCTAGAAGTTTAAATGGTAATCACAATGCTTGGGTACATTTTATAAGAGAGCTCTCGTTCATAATGCGACAGTGGCAGTAACTAACAAATGAATCTGAAGGAACTGGATGAGATATAAAGCAATGACATCACCGTATACAGAAGACCACATCTTATATTGATAGACGCTTTAAAATACAGCAGCCTGGTGTAATGTAACTTAAGTAATTTAATATTTCTAAAACTGTACTCTGTCTTAAAAGAATGTTGAACTGACCTGTCCACCTCGATGTTCTCTCCGGCGTACGCGCGCACTGTCCTGATGTTCGCGAGCGCCTCTTCCACCACGCGGCCCGCGGTGCCGTACGCCGTCACTTCCTTCCCCGAGCATTTTGTTTGGTACTGCGGACAATATTAATTAAATTAGTTAGAGACCAAGATCCTTTTCTCCCGTACTTTTTTAGCAGCCTGTGCAGCCTATGCAGAAAGGAGGATTAAACTGTTTAATCCTCCTTTCTTTTCTTACACCACGTAATTAGTTATCGTAATGAGCGTTTAGGTTATCTCGACACTTTTTTTATTCATTGTTGGCCTCCTCCATTTTTCCTAAGGTATCTTCTTCTATATCTGCCCCACCATAGTAAGCGCCAGAGTTAGTTTCTCTTGTCCTAGCCCCGAGTCTCGCGAGCGCCACCAGTGTCGGGTACAACCTGTATTGCAGCGCCGGACACTACGGTTTTGGTGTTACAGAGAGCTTTTCTTACCTTAGCCACCAGCCCCGCAACGATGATAGACACAGGCACCACGGCCAGCCCCGCCAGGGTGAGCTCCCAGCCGTACTGCAGCGCTAGAGCAGCGCCGAAGATGACGGTGCCTCCTAAGTTAGCGGTCATCGCCACGTGCTCGCCCACACCACCCCGGAATTTCTCCATGTCTCTGTGGAGAGGATATGAGAATTAATAACGAAGAGAAGCAAAATCAGAGAGAAACGTCGACCATGAATTATTGAATAATGTGAATACGATTTCATAGTTAAACAACTATGGTTCTCTGAGAGTAAAATTAAGGTACAAAGTCTCAACCATTATAATACCCATCTGCTGTCGGGAAATATAGGAGCATTTTTACCAAGACGCCAATCAAAACTAAAACTCACTCAGTTAAGGCAGACGCGAAGTTCATGGTGGTGTTGGTGTCGAAGAAGGCGATCTCCTGGCTGAGCACCGAGCGCAGCAGCCGTAGCCTGAGTCTGGTCACCTGCAGGGACACATAGTGTTAGTTTGCCAATTATGTAAGAATATTGGTCTGGAACTCTGTGATAGACTAAGTCATTATTGAGGAATATCTTAATATTTTTGATCCTAGACATAATTATCATATTGTTACCTATGATACTCTGTTGTGTGTGGTTAATTATGTCATGAGTTGGGAGACTAATTAGTAAGAGACCGAGAATGCGTCCCTGGGAAACCCCTGTTGTGAATGAGTTTTACGGAGAATTTACTCCACTTCTTCTAATTTTGGAGATTTTATTTTAATCATAATAAATACGTTTAATATGAGAACTTTATTCTTATCCTACTTTAGTGATACGAGTACCACCGAATGCTCGTTATGTATAGAATTCAAAAGCCTTGGCCAGATAACATTGTCATTCATAGCGAATTTATTTATTTTTATGAAAAAAAAAAACCAAATGGATGGAATCTTCAGTAACGTACCAGTCTAGCAGCAGCCCACTGTATCATGGCTACAGCAGCTGCAGCACTAATGATGTGCAGCACGATGATGGCGACGCTGGCCAGCGCGAACGCCTGACTGTCTTCTATTAGCGCGTCCATATGGAGCGAGCGGTTACCTGCTGGTCTGTTTAGAGAATTATAATGTGAGTACTAGGAAAATATCATCGTTTGAAAAGCAAAATTTAAATTGTTAAATAAATCCCGTAACTCGTCCCTTCTTCTTAGGCATCACTATATAGACCGGTCTGCAACTAACGCATGAAACTCGCACATGCTCGTAGCGTACGGCATAAATCAGAGGAGGGCTATAACGAGGCTGGAGTACAGTTGATAATGATGTTGCTGATGAGGATCCAATGGAATACCACAAACTTGTGATTTTGAGGTAGGACTAGCCACGTTGTCCCTTGCAGTAAGAGCACGGTCATACATTGGAACTATTTCTTAAATACAGCCTGAGCATTTTTTGTAAGGCATAATATTTTAATAAGGTTTAATATTCAGGCTACGTATTTAATTTTACTGAAGCTGACCTCACCATAGTTACAATAGTTAGTTTTATATTCATGTCTTGGTTCAACTAACTTATCAGCTTTAAAGATACTCACATCACCCGAGCCCCTCCGAAGGTGCTCAGTATATAAGTGTCAGGCGGAGCTATCTCAGCTCGATGTCGCTTCACGAAGAGCGCGGTGAGCTCGCCGTAGACCACGATGCCGCCGATGGTGCCGAGTGAGCTGAGCGCAGCGAGCGCCACGCTGAGGAACGTCACCAGGCGCTCGACGAGCGTCGCGTAGCGCCACTGTGGAGAAAAACAACAAGTTGTTTGTACTCAGTAGATTAACATTTAAAATGGGTGTCCAATATTTCGAAGACGAGTGACAATGATAGTGGTTTCGAACGCAAAAAACGATAAAGAAAGAGGGTAGATCGATTTGTCTGCTCATACACGTCCACCCGCAATAACTACAGTACATCCGTGATCATGGTGCTTGCAACAGTGCTGAATTATCCGAAACTCATAACAAATAATAAACATGGTAAATATCCCGTTTTAAATCTTATTGATAGTTTTAGTGACCATGTTAGTCTAAAAACTTATACTTAGTAGATAATACAAATTAGGTTGGTATCAGTCTAATTCGAATAAATCTACTGTTTATGAATTTCCGATTAAAGACCTGAAAATTTGGATTTGAATTCAGAACCTGGTGGCCTACAGTGAGGGAGAGACAGAGCTATACAAGTCGTCTAGCGCTATCTTGTTTCCTCACTGGAACTACTCTGGCTTTAAGACGTCATGGTAGGCCACTAGCGGCCGCATTATGACGTCTTAAAACCAGGCTTGTTCCATTGAGTGAAAGAGACAGAGCTATACAAGTGGTCTAGCGCCATCTCGTTCACTCATTGGAACAAGCCTGGTTTTAAGACGTCATAATACGGCCTGTAGGTAGTGAAGTCGTGGATGTAACCATTACGGTCAGTTCGCAACGCTACGTGACGCAACGATACTGCAAATGTGTATCTTTTCGTGTAGTAAATAAAGTTAGATTTTGAGTAGCTCTATTGAGATGTGCGCGCAGTGTCGCGTCTCGGTGCGACTTAACCCTTAGACTAGACCGCGAGGCTAATCTAAATGTAAATTTAATACTTTGTACACGATCATTATCTATCATTTAAGACAAAGCTTTTTGTCTGAGAATCACGGCGTAACACGAAACATATTTATTTAGTTGTTAAAGTAAAACAATGCATTGCCATCAATTTTATTTTAATTCAGTTTCGCATATTTTTCTTCAAGCTTGTCTAGTCTTTCGATTTAACTTACAATAGTCAGGAAAATAGATATGATCTTGACACACGTATGCGAATTGCAATTATTTCACTTATGTTTTTATTTAATTTTATTTATTGGGGAAAACAAACAATCACAAATTAAACATTACTATAAGATAGAATAAAGACATAATGCAATGTGAAATCAATCATGTTCGCCACAGATACACACTGAGACAATTAGTTATATGTATTTTAAGACTAGTTAATAGACAGTAAAAAACACAACAATAAATACAATCTATTTATTATTTTTTTATTATATAAAAGGAGACTGACTGACTGACATATATCAACGTACAGCCGAAACTACTGGGGCTAGGAATGTGAAATTTTGCACACGGCTTCCTATTATAATGTAGGGGAGCACTAAGAAGGGGTTTTTGGAAATTTAACCTTTAAAGGGCTGAAAAGGGGGAATTAGGAAAGTACGTAACCCACGCGGACGAAGTCGCGGGCGAAGTGCTAGTTATTCATAAATGCTTAAAGCCCTTTTGGAACCCCGGAAAAAAAGTATTTGAAAACTGGCACTGGTTTTGGTTATTCTAGAAATTAATTACTAGCCCGAATATTGAAGTCAGGTTTTTCTAGGAACTGTAAACGACAAATTTTATCATCAAGCTCTCGACAGCACAATCGTGACCAAAGTACGTAACCCGTAAAGGAAAGTACGTAACCCACGCGGACGAAGTCGCGGGAATTACGAAGGCTGTAGCCGGAGGATGGAAAAAAATACAAAATTTATTTGAACTTAAATTTAATTACAGAAATTACAATGTAAAATATTAACTAAGATGTCGACAGTTGACCGATGCTGTGCCAAAAGTGACGATTTCGCGAAGGCCGCGATGTCCGGTGCCGGGCTGCATCACGTTGAGCTGCGTCGGCGACTCGTGTCTCCGCTGTTGCAATCCGCGGTAATTAGGGTAACGCGCGATCAGCGGTTCACGTGTTACGCGAATATGTAACACCTCCCCCCGAAGATAAGCAACTATTTCGAAATCTTGTGTGAGAGAGATGATGAAATGTTGCTGTGGTCAATTTTTATCTTACTGGGACTGATTCCATGCGATTCTTGAATTTCAGCATAATTTCCTGGAGATGTTGCGTCATCATTTTGCATAGCTTGGTTTCTTTGAAGGCGTTTCGCTCGATATCGTCGGTACGTCAGTGTGATAATGAGTACACTTGCACCGGTTAGTATCAGATAGATTGGAATTGTAGTATGGTAGAGAGCTGGATCAACTACTTCATTGAGTTTTGCTGGTGCCTGTTGCATGATCTTTGTGTTAATGGAGTGCAGATTTTCTAGATTTGCAGAGTTAAGTATGATTGGTGATTCGCTCGACGTCTCTAAATCTTCATTAATTGTGGGCAATTGCATAATCTCCAGAGCGAAACCTTTGATGTGATTGTTAGAGTTTGCTATAGTAAATTCGGGCGTTTTGATGTGGCAATTGTAGGGGATGATCGCCAAATAGCTTCCTTCCAGGGTTTTATATGTTTCTTGTCCGCATGATATCTTCACCTTGGTTGGATGTGGGAAACTGATGGTGTAATGCTTCTCGTCGAGTTGTTCTACAGCTTCTTTCTTCAATGCGACTGAAGACAGTTTACAGAATGGGAGAAGTTCTTGCTTGGAGATCAGATGCTGGATGCAATCGGGATTATCTCGGGCCTTGTATTTTGATTTAGCTTCACAGAGGTACAAAGAATTTACCTTCGGGCATTCAGCCTCCATGTACATAGAATCTTGACCAGAAATCGCAATGAAAGGTGAGGTTGGTAAAAGGATTTTGTTATTCTTGTTAGGGACAATGGACAGTTTATAAAGGTTATAGATTGGAGGGAAGGCAATCGGCACCTTAAATACTATAACTATCTGATTATCTTTATAAAAGTAGCCTAGCTTAATTACGTCATAATAGTCTCTTAATTCTAATTCAAGGATCTCATCGCCTGAATATAGAATCCTTAGTTTCTGTATCATGTTCTTAATTTCAGCTATATTAACTACCATGTGCGGTGTGCTTAGTGCGCGTATAAAAGCTAAAGTATACTCTAGTTTATGGAGTTCTTCGGACAAATTATCTATGTTATCACTTAAGATAATTAAGTGTTGAGCCATGTGGGCGTAGTGGATTAAATCAAGATTTGCTGTTGTACTATTTATTATCCGATTTAAAACATTGCCTATTAACTCTTGATTTTTAGTTATATTAGTTAATAAGTTGGCATTTTGTGAAACCCAAGTTTTAGATAAACTAACATGTTGATTAAGTTGAGCTTGAATCCTATACTCATTTTCCTTAAGGATTTTTATGGCGTTGTCGTATTTAATTGCATCAGTTTGATCAAGATTACCGGATATACTTTTGATTACAGAACCGAGGCCATCAATGAGTCCTCTTTTATAGCGATTATGTTCAAATGACTCTAACTGGGCAGATATCTTAACTAGTTTGGATGTAAGGTAATCCATGTGCGGTTCGAATAGTAGAGATGTCTTATTATTTAATGTGTGTCTAACATCAGTCATTCTGGTATTAACTGTATCTATTTGAGATTGTATACTATCGAGGTTGACATAATTGAGAAAAGAGTGATAATGGGAAATGATGCGCGTCGCTCCTAGATTAAACGGAAGTATTCCAGGGCCGTTCCCTAAAGGATCAATCATTACTTCTTGTCCTTGCGTCATTTGGAGTAGTAGTAGCAGTAACATCCTGTAACAATACAGATTCCTTAGGGCTTCTTTTAAGACGAGATTTTGCAACGGGACCTCGCTTCTTTCTGGTGTAAATATGTATGGGAAGGTCGGCTAGGACTATGTCTTTGGTAAAACGTGGAGCTAATTTTTGTCTGCTAGCTAACGGATTGCGGACAAATACTTGTTGGTCAGGGACATACTCTTTTTCAGGTTCGCGGTCCTTATTCCTGTTTTCAGTTAATTCAGTCCGATGGTGAAGAGAGGTTTCATTTATTATATCGTAGACTTGTGTTAGTCGTTTTTTGTGGTCTTGTAAGTAATTTTGCAGTAAATGTTCCGATAAATTTAAATCTAGGGAATCACGGGGATCAAAGTGTCCTGTGATTAAGTCTATAGGCCTACATTTAGTGAAGCTGTGTATTGAGCTGTTGTAACCTAAAATTGCATAGGGCATGAGATTTACGGCAGGTTCATTATGCTTTTCTAATTTCAGGATTCTGAGATGTTCGAGAATAGTAGAATGGAAGCGCTCTACTATGCCATTATCATTAGGGGTATGTGCAAGTATCTTATGATGCTGTATTTTATGAAGACGGACGAACTCCGAAAATAATGCGTTAGTGAACTCAGGTCCTTGATCTGTAACTATGGTGTAGGGGACGCCATGATGGGTGCAAAACGTTAAAAGTGCTTGGACGACACTTAACGCGGTACCATCTCTGAGATGATATGCTTGTGCATATTTCGAGAAAGCATCAATTAAAGTAAGAAATTTCTCGTTTTGTGCTGTAAAAAGATCAAGATGAACAATTTCAAAGGGTTTGGTTGGGGGAGGAACTATAGAGAATTTTTGCTTAATAGGGTTCCGATCGTATTTTGCCTGTCCACAGATACTACATTCATTAATATATTTCGAGATATTTTCTTTCATTTTAGGCCAATAATAACGATGTGATAAAGCAAGGAAACATTCGGTTATACCACGGTGATTTGTTTTTCCTTCATGGTATTTACGAATAATTTCTTGCTGGTCCAAGTAATTTTTAACGTTTTCTACCTCTTTCTTTGTTAAGACCATATTTAAGGCGGAGCTTTTAAATTTGTCTTGTATAATCGGAATTATGCTGTACATGGCTAGAGGGGGATGTATAGGAATTCCAGTTTTTACTTTGGGATTAACATATTCCTTTACGGCATTAATTACTTCTTCTTCCAGATTTGACTCTGATAGTTGTATAGTAGTTTTGGTATGAGTTTCGAATGGTTTAGACACGGTTGGGCGTTTTTTAATGTCTCCCACGATTATAAATGATATTTGACGGTGGAATTTATTTAGAGGCTCATCCGATATTGGTATCTCTAATATGGGGTTCTCAGCGCTTGTGTGAGCTGTTGCGGTTGTGGAATCAATTACTGAAGGGGGTTTTTCAGACGTGTTAACTGCTATAGAGTTAGCGTCTTCATTATTAATTTCTATGCGGGACAGAGCATCTGCGTTGGTATTCAGCTTACCCTGCTTATAGACAGTAGTGAAATTATACTCGCTTAACTTTAATTTCCAACGGGTTAAACGTGAGTTGGGTTCTTTTAAATTCATTACCCATTGTAAGGGCCTGTGATCTGTAACAATTTTGAACTTCCTACCAAATAGGTACGGGCGGAAGTACTTGGTTGCCCACACAATTGCTAATAATTCTTTTTCGATTGTGCTGTAGTTAATTTCACTAGTGTTTAATGTGCGCGATGCATATGCTATGGGCTTATCGGTACCTATCTGACCTTGAGAGAGAACAGCACCAATGGCAAGATTAGATGCGTCTGTTGTCAGTATAAAATCTTTACTAAAGTCTGGATATTGCAGGATTGGGTCGTTGATTAAAAGGGTTTTACACTTCTCAAAACAACTGATGTAATTAGGATTAGTTATATCAATCTTTGAACCTTTTTTCAGACATTGCGTCATAGGTTTTGTTATACGAGCAAAGTCTGGAATGAATTTCCTATAGTAACCCAACAGACCTAGGAAGCGTTTAATTTCTGTTGCCGTTTTGGGAATTGGGAATTTCTGGATGGCCATAATTTTATCCGGGTTAGGTTTAATACCGTCTTTGCTAATAATGTGTCCTAAATATGCAGTTTCTAACTTTAAAAATTCGGATTTGTCCATTTGTATTTTGAAATTAGATTCCCTAAGTCTCTGAAATACTTTTTCTAAATTAATCATGTGTTCCTGAAGGGACACTGAAAACACAATTATATCATCCAAATATACTAAACACACGACATTTTGAAGGTCCCGTAAGACATTGTCCATTACCCGTTGAAAGGTTGATGGAGAATTTTTTAAACCCATTGGCATGCGGAGGAATTCGAAGTGTCCATGCTCTACTGTAAAGGCAGTTTTGTGAATATCATCTGGGTTCATCTCCACTTGATAAAATCCACTCGCGAGGTCAAGGGTGGTAAAATAGTGACAGTTACCTAACTTGTCAAGGACGTCCGAAATGTTGGGTATAGGATAACGATCATCTATAGTTTTCTCATTTAATTTCCTAAAGTCTATTACCAAGCGCCATTTGGTTTTTCCGCTGGCGTCGGCTTTCTTGGGAACTACCCAGATGGGGGAGCTCCACGCAGATTGAGACGGACGTATGATATTCTGTTCTAGCATTTTAGAAATTTGATCCTGGACTTCCTGCTTATGTATGAAAGGATATCTGTAACTTTTCGTATAGATAGGCACATCATCTGTAGTTCGAATAGAGTGTTTTACTTGGTTCGTAAAAGATAATGGTTCGCCATCAATATAAAATACATCAGCGTACCGAGCGCAAAGTACTTCTAAATTAGCTTTTTCTTCGGGGTTCAAATGATCCGTACGCAGACGAGACAAAACTTCCTTTACGCGGTCGGACTGTTGTTTAGTGCGCGTGCACTGGACATTGAACAACTCAGCACTAATAGGGCGATCCATAGAAAAGACTACGTCATGACGTGACGTATTCGCTACCTCTATTACACCTCTATTATTTCTAACTGTTGTAACGCAATCACTTATTAAACAATTTGAAATGCATTGTTCAGGAATAAAAACGTCACCGTCCGCAGAGTTTATAGGAACTTTAACTAATTTAGATGAATTAGCAGGTATTATATCCTCGTATAAGTTACTATTGCGAGAGTCGTACATTAATAAAGGGTTACTAGAATTACGAGTTATCAACAATCTGTTCTTTAAGTCAATGTTAGATTCTAATTTTTCTAATAAATCATAGCCGATCAAACCATCAAAAAATTTATGAAATGCATAAACGAAAAGAGTTATATCACCTGCCTCGTTAAATTCCTGAAAGCACGGTAAAGTAATGGAGTAATCACTCCTTGTGGTAGCGTGAATATTCGTTACTTCAAAGGGATCATAATTGCACGGTATGTGGGAAAAGAATTTTTGAACAACTTCGGGACTCACAAAAGACATATTTGCGCCAGTGTCAATTAATAGTTTAAGCGGGGGATTTGAAATCTGAATATATGGTAATTGCCTTTGCGTTTGCAAATTAATTTCTATTTTGACTTGTCTGATTTGGGGTCCTTCTGAAAATCCTCTTTTTCAGCAGACGGGGTTGGATCCTTAACTTCCTCGACTATAACATAAGAATCTGTACGCTGTGGTTGCTCATACACATATTCACTCGGGTACGCGTAAATGGGATACTCAAAATATTCCTGGGGGTAATAATCGCTAACAAAATAATCGCTATAATTGTCATACTGCAACTGGTCATTAAAATCGTTAAAGTTAAATTCCCGCGTTCTGAAATAATTCGAGGGTGGCGGATTCCCAGATTTGGACCAATCATGGGACGCGCGCGGCGCGAATGGTTTAGCCACGTAGTGACTTACGCCACTCATCGGGTGTGGGGTGTTACTTGTAGTTGGCCTGGGACCAGGCATTCTAAAAACTTGACCCTGGGGTATATAATTAGGCGGTGGAGAACTGAACATTTGTTGAGTACGTGTGGGCCCGCGATTTTGTGGGGGTTGGTTTCTCCAAATTGGGACAGGGTGTTGTCCTTGAAGCATAGGTGGTCGCGATGGCCCTGGCATATTAAAAGATCCTGGGGGTTGCAAATTAGACGGACGCGGTGTGGGTGGTGCCACGTGAATTGGTGGCATAAAGCCATAAGGAATTTTTGGACTAACCTGAGGCTGCGTCTTCCTATCGGGAACATGGTCGTTGCGCTGCTGCAGGTACAACGTGTTCATTTCCTCGTGCACAAACTCTAAGGCTTTCTCTATTGTATCAGGCCGCATGCAACGAATGCGAGAGCCCAACGGGTCACGTAGACCACGTAAGTACGACTGTAACGTGAGTTTCTTGTACAAAGTGCGTTTCGATTCAATGGTACTCGCTATCGTTTCATGTAGGCTGATATAAGTCATAATAGTACTGAAAAGGTTTTGACAACGCTCATAAAATTCTTGCGGGGTGGACGAACCCTGCGTTAAAAGTGCCAAGTCATTATATAAAGATGTTTCATCGCGTTGATCGGCGAAATTATTTATTAAAGCACTTCTAATTCCCTCCCAAGTCTCCGGGATACCATTCGAATTAATCGTACGCGATGCGGGTCCTACTATTTTGTTCAAAATCCCGTTTAATAATGCTAAATTAGCTAATTGAAACTCCGGTCCGTTTCTCATAAACTGCTGTACTAGTTGATCACATAGTTTTATAAATCGGGTTAATACGTTCGAGTTTCCGTCGAACTCCGGCAACAATCGTAGGGCCTTGTAAACTTGATCCACTGAGTCAGCCATACTTGATATATATGAACTATTACTATCCTCCTGTTCTGCCTCTAAATTTCTATTAGCGTCTAAAATATTAATTCTATTACCTAACCTAGGGGACCGAGATTGCCTTGGATGGAAAATCTTGGAATCTTATAGGATAAAAAAAAAGGAAGCGACTCTAGAGCGATTCTAAAGTACTTACTTGCAATGATTTTGTACCTCTTCTGTATCGATGTCTGGATACTCCTCTGGACTGCAGCTCTTGTAGATTCCGGATACTCGTACGGTGCCCGAAGCCACCCGGGTGACTCGCGATCCTAGCAATTTACTCTCGCGAACCGGCCCGCGAGTATCCTACCGACTGCGCCAATTACGAAGGCTGTAGCCGGAGGATGGAAAAAAATACAAAATTTATTTGAACTTAAATTTAATTACAGAAATTACAATGTAAAATATTAACTAAGATGTCGACAGTTGACCGATGCTGTGCCAAAAGTGACGATTTCGCGAAGGCCGCGATGTCCGGTGCCGGGCTGCATCACGTTGAGCTGCGTCGGCGACTCGTGTCTCCGCTGTTGCAATCCGCGGTAATTAGGGTAACGCGCGATCAGCGGTTCACGTGTTACGCGAATATGTAACACGGGCATAGTGCTAGTAGAATATAAAACAATAATAGAAGAATAACAAAGCTTTTAGATGATTAATAGTGCCGCTAAGTGGGTCTAGTGTCACATTAATGTTTCAGCATGTCCAGCAAATGCCTAAACTTTCTTTTTAGATTGCTAAAATTACTATTATAATTGCTGGTGAGGCGACGAAAAGGTGCACGCAAGCCGACATTTGTACGACATTACTGGCAAAGTTAATAGTCTAATTAAAGATTAATAAACTCTCATACGGGCAACGCTGCGGGCTTAAGCTATTGTTTTAATATGCAAATAATACTTACAACTTTTCATACAATATCGTAAACATTTTGAGTTTTGACTTTTACCTACTTAAATAAAAAAGAAATTTAAAAAGTTTTTGTTCTAGAGGGCCGAAGCCTGTCGGGGTCGCGGGACTGTACGAATTACCGTGACCCCGGAACGTAAAGGGCTATTGAAGGACACCGTGGATTTTAGTCAGTACAAGTCTGACAGTCCCTCCCGCCCTGGGTGGGAGGACTCATTTGATGATTTTACCACGATAAAAAAAATAAGGTACGACTCATAAAAGATCAATTTTGAATAATTAAAACAAGTAGGTATAACAAAGCTAAAATATTGTTTACAACAAATCAGGAATGTTGCAATTATTATTATTACCACTTGAATACCGGTTGTTATTATTAATTTACATTTTAAATAATAATTTAGATAGTAGCGTCCATTACATAAATGCATTTTGATTTGTCTTGTCTCCTAAGATACGACTTCCTACATTTAGGAGACAGGGTTACACGTATTGTGTAGATTTATGTAGAGATTTCAAGATTATTTTTCAAATAACGGTTTTCTTTTGTTTTATCGGCTAGTTATTGACACCCACTAGATATCATCATTTAATTTATGTTGCAATACACAACAAACTCAATAAAAGGTACTAAAAGCTCAATTTCTCTTTCTGTGACATTAATTATTGAAATAAAAGGAAGTCCGACGCAGAGTTAATTCTTCCGTAACGTTATTTTATTCCGTGGTTTGTGGTCAGTGAGCGGTGCGTCATTTTACCGCTCTCACCTTTTTTGGGGTTTTACAAACATTTATCATTTGGATATGAAAACCATATTATTTTACTGTTTGTATGCGGAAACTAAATGTTATGCCAATTTTATGATAAATGAGTCACATTCTTGTTTACATTAACAATAGTGACAATTAAATGTCATTCCTTAATTTACTGCATAACATATATAGAAAAAAAAATAACTTGACGCTTAACTAAGTCGCGGGCCTGTCTAAATACGGTACCGAGGCAATGGAATGCAAAGGGACCACAAATGGAAAACGGTGGCTTTTAGTCAGTAGAGAGAGCCTAAAGGTACTCATTTTATGGTTTGACTTCGGAAAATAAGTCGCTGAACTGTACCCCCGAGAGGCAAAACAGCGATATATTTAGAGTTCACTAACATTTCCAAGAGGATGCTCGTGTCCCAGCAGTGGGGACATTTTTAGACAGATAATTAACATTTCGCCAGTTGTATTAAGTATGATTTTATCAAAAAATATAATTAATTTTTCCGGTCATGATTTTGACTTCGTAATTGAATTTGTGTTCTCATTTTGAATGTCACTGAACACTAAAATGAACTGCGTCAAACTGTGTGGTCACTTTTACCATGACTGACAATAAATAGTGCGTCATTTTAACGCTCCCTCATAAACATGTGTGACACTATTGTGACGTAGGTTAATGATTGGTCAGCGGGATTTACAGGTTTCTAAACGATCATTAATTATTTGTTTAGATTTCAAAACATGTGACTTGTGAGCTAGGTCGAGTTGTGGTTATGATTTTATGACTATTAATGATACTTGAGTTCCAATCGTCTGTAATAGGAGGCGCACGTGACCAATAGAATATTTAATGAATACTTATTATAAATGAGAATTAAATCATTTATTTGCATAACACATGTTCAAAGGATGTCATGACAACCGCTGCCCGATTTTGATAATATGAATTTTGAAAGATTTATGTAAAAATTATGTAAATAACACATTAACAGCTAAAGCGCCAAAGCGATGTTACTGCCAAATGTTAAAAATAATATAATATACAATACAAATAAAAAAATACAACAATAAAACATTAAAATATCATATATCCGTATGTTTGTAACCAATCGATGAATGAATTTCCTTATACGTGTCTTAGAGATGTTCAATCAAAAAAGCTTTCAAATAAAATGTGTCCAAATTTTGCATGAATGAGATAGAATATTAAGTTCAGGTTACTTCACTTCGCTTGAGGGTATAATGTCGTGCCGAGTTCGCGGCACTATCTAAACCGAGAAAATACCGTTGATTTAAGTCAGTACGAGTCTGATAGTCCCTCTCGCTCCACCCGGGGGATTCATCTGATGACATTACCACGATAAAAAAAGGGTACAATATCGTATTCATATTAAGTTATTTCTACATAGAGGTATTAGTTCATTAGAAGACCGCACAGACGTGTTAATCAATGGATTAAAAAAAAATACGAACAAAAAGAATTGTCAGTTTTTTGGGGTCAACGACCATATAAACGACTAATATATAGGCAATAGTAAACAAAGGAAGTTAACAGACATGCGGGCAGTCGGGCCAGCGTCCTATTGATTATTTAATTGGTTCTTAATTGAATAAGATGTTTTTTTTTTTTTTATCGTGGTAAAATCATCAAATGAGTCCTCCCACCCAGGGCAGGGCGGGAGGGACTGTCAGACTTGTACTGACTAAAATCCACGGTGTCCTTCAATAGCCCTTTACGTACCGGGGTCACGGTAATCCCTTGGTCCCGCGACCCCGGCAGGAATTGAATAAGATGTAGCTATACATTCTTAGAACTGATAGCATCAACCTTGTGGTCTTCAAGTCAACAGTGAATTTATGTTACTTCTAGTCAAGCGTGATCTTGTCGAATCATACCTCACCAATCGGCAACAATTTACATGTATCAATAAAATCAACCCCCGTACAAAAACAGAAATTACATATCAATCCACACATCGGGAATGTTTATGCGGGGTACCACAGGGCGGTGTACTTGCTCCATTGTTTTTCATCATATATATTAACGACATGCCTAAACTCATAAACAATCCTATGATCTTGTTCGCAGACGATAGCACAATATTATTTAAAAGCAAAAATGATGACACACTTGAAAAAGAAATTAATGACAACCTTAATGACATAATATCCTGGCTAACAGAAAATAACTTAAAAATTAATCTAAATAAGACTAACTACATCTTATTTGAACAAAAAACAAATAATAAAAAACCAGACGTTCGATATGGTAATACAAATATTCAGGATACTGATCACACAAAATTCTTGGGCATGTGGATAGATAAAGGCATGAACTGGAAAATGCATGTTGAGGGCGTGTGTAAAAGACTTAGCCAGTGCTCCTATGCCCTTTGTAACCTAAGGAAAATATCAAGTCAGGCCACCCTTTTAATGGCATACCATGGTTATGTGTCATCAACATTACGCTACGGACTTATGTTTTGGGGAAACTCGCCAGACAGAGAAGTGGCGTTTAGGGCACAGAAGAAATGCATAAGGGCAATATGTGGCATAGAAAATACAGAGAGCTGTAAGCCATATTTTCAAAAGCTTAAGCTACTTACACTCCCGTGTCTTTATATATATGAAGTAGCTACTTTTGTCAAATCAAATCTACATTTATATAATCACCCGAAGAGCATACGCTATAAAAATACAATATGCATGACAAGACACAAAAAAGCTATATTCAGCAAAAACCTTTTAGGCATGGCACCCAAAATCTACAATAAATTACCCAAACATATCATAGAAGCTAGAAAAACAGATCTGTTCAAAAAATGGTTAAATGATTTTTTGATTGAAAAATGTTACTACACTATTAATGACTATCTTAATGAAACTTGCTAGAACTACTATATCCGATTTATGACATTAGTAAAAACTTGACATCGCACTGAATTAAATTATTGAAATAAAATTGTTATAATTATTACCTCTATGTTTATGTGACAATTAATTTGTTTGTATGTGTAAAATTTTTGACTGTAATTTGTAATCTAAAATATTGTTATTTTCTAATCATTCTGACATTAATGTTATTTTGTAATTTGAATTTTGATTAAAACTGATTATAATCATTAATTTAATTTGTACGCTTAAACGCAAAACATAGACGGGACTCTTATATTTAACTGTAACACCATTTAAAAACCTATGTTTACAAATAAAGATTTCATTTTCATTTTCATTTTCATTTTCGTGCTTCACCGTCGACCACATCATCGCTTACCAACAGGCGAGATAGCACGATATACCTATAGCTATTTTTTTACCGTGGCAAAATCATCAAATGAGTCCTCCCGCCTAGGGCAGAGCGGGAGGGACTGTCAGACTCGTACTGACTAAAATCCACGGTGCTCTTCAATAGCCCTTTATGTTCCGGGGTCACAGTAATTCGTAAGTCCCGTGACCCCGTTATGCTTTGGCCCTCTACAGCC
Organism: Agrotis puta; assembly: GCA_943136025.2. Lineage (NCBI taxonomy): Eukaryota > Metazoa > Arthropoda > Insecta > Lepidoptera > Noctuidae > Agrotis > Agrotis puta. Next base: position 88,758 of record OW964195.2, on the reverse strand, counting down.
CCGTCATTTTGCTGACACTCTTTGAGGCGCGCGTGGAACACAACGTGCTGTCGAACCGGGCATGGTGCATGGTCAGACACGAGGTGGTTAAATCCCCTAAAAAAAGAAAAACTGTACACATAGATAGTTACATAACTCCCTCTTGTCGACACCTCGATAGTAATGACCTCTCACACTGTCAGCCTTGTCGTCAGTCAATGTCATGAGAACCGCGGGCTTGTAGCGATGAATGCTGACTGTACGTCGTGTGAATGGGCCTTTATTTTAAATGACAATTATATTGCAATCAGTTTAACTTGCAAGGGCATAATGTTCCCACTGCTGGGACACAGGCCTCCCACCTGTGAGGGTGGGCTGTAATCTTTCTCAGGTAACTAGCAACTGCACCCCTTTCAAAGATGGCAGTCGTTGGAATAGGGTTGCGACACTCACGGGTGCAGACGACGCACTTGACGCTATGGAAATGCAGAGATTGCGATTTGAAACTAAATTAAAACTGAAGTACAGGACAAGAAGAAAAAATAGAGAATTTAGGTACAGACGCCAGCACATCAACCTATCTTGTAAAATTTCTTTAATAGATTTTAAACCTTATCACAAAATAGTGGAAGGTTAGTATTCGATTGGTAAAATTTGTCAGATTCGGGTAGGTTGACCTGCTGGCGTCTGTACATCCTATACTTGAAAAAATAAGCACAAATTGCTAAGAAAAAAAATCAAGAGTTTGTTTGAACGCGCTTATCTCAGGAACTACTGTTTCAAATGGATAGACTATTTGTCAACAAAGGCTATAGACCACTAGAAGCCGAGCTCGGAGATTAGCTATTAAAAACTGAAATTGCCTCTTCTGACAGACGGTACCCAAAATGTAAGTTTGGTCTTTGTTTCAATGGTCTACTGTAAGCTAATTCGGAAGGTCGCGGGACTCACGAATTACCGTGACCCCGGTACGTAAAGGGCTATTGAAGGACACCATGGATTTTAGTCAGTACAAGTCTGACAGTCCCTCCCGCCCTGCCCTGGGTGGCAGGACTCATTTGATGATTTTACCACGATAAAAAAAAATGCTAATTCGGAAGTTGATTGTCCTCAGCTGTGAGTGTCACTTGTCCTCACTAGAGGTCGCCCTGTTCGCTTTGTTTGCGCTATCGTGGTCAAGATTAGCTCACGATTGTACTGTCCTCATGCAACATCGGACACATTGTCATTGTGACGATGGTTCTCAGAGCCTTGACTGAGGTCTGGGCTTAAATTCCTGTTACGGTGACGTTATCAGTAGCGTACGTCGACTTTGGTATTCAGGCGACTATCGCAATACAAATCAGTAGAGGTTCGTACACAGGCACGCGTTAATTAATACCAAAGTCGTAAGGTATCGAAGACTTACAGCGTCGCGTTGTGGTTGTCTACGAAAGGGTAGTCGTCGATCGTTGATGCGTACCAATATTAATACACTATGTGCTCAGTCGGTGGTGGGGTCTCTTAAATAAAACGATCACAGCGCGCGATGTGACAGAGATATGAACTAACCGGGGACACCCGCGGAGTGACGTACGTGTCAAGTTTAATATGCATCACAACATTGTTATGATCTTATTTAGGTTTTATTTAATTATTTATTAATAAAAAACAAGCCGAAAATGTTTATCAAAATATCTAGTTGCAAGAATTGGCAGATCTTTGTCCCCAATAATGTGGTCACTAGGGGGCGCTGTCGTCGCACACACGACGTATGGTCACTAGTCACTACAGTCATGGTCCAATGTGTCATTCTCTACAATCAATTAACAAGCAACTGTTAAGTGGTTTCAACTATTAAATTAGAATTAACAACACAACGTATAAGTTCCGGTATTATAAAAAGATTGAAAAAACATGAAATCTAAATAATCCGAAAGTTACATCATTAAAAGATATTTAACCCGTATTTTTTTACGTAAACTAAAATTAACAATCTTTGTTATTTTTTTTTTATTATGACCCTTTTAAAATTCACAATACTCACGTCATTTCTAGGCATAATTTTTCATAGTGCTGAATGACGTCACGAATCCCCTCTATCGAGTTTTGATGCGTTTTGTGATTTATTGATTAAAAAAAATGCCTTTTTCATTATTTCTCAAAACTCTAACTGAAGGATTACTTAGATTTGTAATTTATTGATGCTGTCAATACGTATAATTATTATTAATAAAAATGGTTCTCCTAGCTAAATAATAATAAGACAGCTCGATCTTTAACGTTAAGCGGCGCTTGCCGAGGTTGGTCTGTGGATGGGTGACCATCTATCACAGCCAGTTCCCTTCATGTCTAGGAAAGCATTTAAAGGCATTTTCAATAATGGTGGTTTGACCAATAAGGGTTAGTTCACACCAAGACGCGACGATACTGGAAATGTGTATCTTTTCCTGTAGTAAATAAAGATTTTCAGTAGCTCTCTTGAAATGTGCGCGCAGCGCCGCGATTCGATGTGAATTGACTCTTACGGAACTCTTTAAGACAAAAAGGCGTGCTCCGAATCACAATAAATCAATTTGACACAAAGAAATAAAATCGTTATAACTTATAACAGTTTTTTAAAGCAGTTGGTTGTAAAATAACAATTATTTTTCCTATAGAATAAATAATGTATTCAATCAAATACACGAGTTTTTTGCTTGACTTATTTTTATATTTTTTTGCAATCTGGAACGTTGATAATAAATGTGTTTTTCAAATAATAATCAGTGTAATAACTTAAATTAAGGTTTTATATTTAACTAGCTGTTGCCCCTTCACGGATAACAGGCAAGATGGCGTCGGTTGCCATTATAACTAGCTGTGCCCCGTGGCTCCAACCGCTGCTCAGCTCCTACTGACTGTACAATTTGAACCATCATTCATCATGTTAGCGTGTTCAACGAAACAAATTCTTCAGCTTTATTATATTAGTATGGATAACTGTACCTGCTTGTATGGTTTTATATTTAGCGATAGAATCGCGTAGGTTCAACAGGAAAACTTATTGTTAGCGATCGCGAGCAGGTTTTACCTGAAGTGAGGGATGCGGGCGAATGTGCGCGCGTGTGGTGTGATGGTGTGCGCGCTGAATTTAGTTATGGGCAATTACTATGCCTAATGGCAAAAAGTTGTCGCAACGGGAATACACGAAAACACAAAAGTTGATGAAACGTGAAGTGACTCAATGTATGGAACTTAAAATATTTATTGCTGAAACGGCACTTTGGTTCAAGTCACACCGAGACGCGACGTGGCGCGCACATTTCAATAGAGCGACTCACAATCTAAAAATCTATTGACTTTTTTTTATTAAACGATAGGTTCGTGTTTGACCACTATCTCGCCTGATGGTTAGCGAAGATGTGCTCGAAAAGATACACATTTCCAGTACCGTCGCGCCACGTCGCGTCGCGTCGCGTCGCGTCGCGTCTCGGTGTGGACTGACCCTTAAGCTCGTTTGATCACGGCGATGTATCGTCCTACGTTTCAGGGCCCACTCAGTATTCACTCGCGACCCATAGTTTGAGAAACGCTTATAAAACACTAGCTGTTCTCCGCTGTTTCACCCGCTGCTCGGCTCCTATTGGTTGTAGCGTTATTTATATAGCCTATAGCGTTACTGGATAAACGGGCTATCCAAACTAATATTATAAATGCGAAAGTAACTCTGTCTGTCTGTCTTTTCTTCACGCCTAAACTACTGAACCGATTTGTGTGAAATTTGGTACAGACATAGTTTGGAACTTGAGAAAGGACATAGGATAGTTTTCACTATTCCACGCGAACGAAGTCGCGGGGAAAAGCTAGTCCAATATAAACAGAACTTTTCAATTAGAACCAGCAGTTCCTGAGATTAGCGCGTTTAGCTAAACAAATTCTTCAGCTTTATAAGTAACAATTTACCAATCTAAAGACATAATTATTTATAATATTCCGTGTGTTTGCCTGTGAGACATGATTGACGTAGGACTTTCTGTGATATCATCAACAGTGTGGTACTATGAGTTTTCCTTCTCAATGTGCGTAAGTTGAATGAATGACGTGATTTACTGTTAGGTCACGACCAGACGTCCTCGATCTTACTCACGGTTTATACGCAAAAAGCCTAATTCGCAAAATCGCATTTGTATCGAATTATACTACAGTTACAGCGCTTATTGGGCCTTGGGCGCAGAGGACTTATGGCCAACTCCTCTCACAGAGAGGAGGGTAGTTTCCCAGCAGTGGGAACATTATAGGTTGATGATGATGAGTCATATATTATCATTCAAGTACAGGCGTGAACCCTTACAGTACAACTTCCCAGAGGGGAGCTCCACAGCGAGCTATAGCGAAGTAACCAAGTCCCACTCAAAATATACTAGTTGCTAAGAGCTACATTTTCCAAGAAATAGTAAGATTTAAATCTACTTTAATGTACTAACACATTAATATTCAGGTCACAGCGCGTCACCGGCGTTTTCTCACGAACTTTAGAAGTTAAAAATTTTCCTTCCTTAATATTATGACATTACTATACGGTACAGTACCTCGCTGTTGCTATGACGCACGAACTATCTATACTAATATGATAAAGAGGTAAATTTGTTTGTTTGTATGTAGGGGGTAATCTCAGGAACTGCATAACCGATTTTGAAAATTCTTTCACCAGTAAAAAGCTGTATTGGTCCTGAGTGGGCTATAAGGGCGGGGGGGGGTTAGGAGCGGGCGAAGCCGCTGGCAAAGGCTAGTAACTGATAAAGCTACAATTCCCACATTATTTTCTGTCTAGCTGTCCACTGCTGGACATAGACCTTTCCCACGCCGCTACGTCTCAAGCTCAACCAGCTATACTAGCCTCTATAAGAAATGTCGAAAATGGTGGTAAAATCATCAAATGAGTCCGCCCTCCCAGGGCAGGGTAGGAGGGACTGTTAGACTTTTACTGGTTAAAATCGACTTTTCCCGCGACGATTTCATTCCGACATTCATATCACTCTAAAAATATTGCAACAGTTTTTTTAATTTTTATAAGTTACAAAGGAGGAAAAAGTCTTTTGACGGCACGGTTAGCGCAGTGGCTGAGCGAAAAAAAAAAGAAAAAGGGTACAAACATTCAGGTACGTATATTTTGGTGAGAACGTCTTAGGGTCAATTCACACTGAGACGCGACGATGCGTATTAACTACACGAAAATATACTTCCAGTATCATCGCGTCATGTCGCGTCGCGCTGTGTTTCGGTGTGAACTGACCCCTAAGAGATTACCACGGTTCTTAACAGGGTCGTTTTTAGTGAGACATGTCTGACAGTCCTCAAAGCGACAGCACTCATTGAAAGAAAGAAGAAAATTGAGTTTATGGGCACTAAAACCTAAAACTAAACAATACCAATAAAGTTATAAAGAGAGAAATTCAGTAAAAATAAATGAAATATTTAATAACTTAAAAGAAAAACTAACAACAATTGAATGCCAAAGGGCCTCAGCTCAGCATAATGCCAGATGGCAGCACAAAGTTTGCTACCTGACGAAGATTTTCAGCTGCAGCACACGAGTACCATACGCTCGAAATCAAAGACGTAAAGTAGATACTGAGTCAGTGTGTATCAAATATGTATACCTACTTAGTGAAAACAAATACGGAATAAAAATAACAAATAAAGATTGAAGTGCAACAAAAACAATTAAAGTAATTAGAACCAGACTAAATAAATAAATGAGACAGATGTTTAACAATGTATCTACTTAGCCCTAATAAAACTTGTTTTGCACGTTGCCACACTTCTGATCCACGCTTAGTTTAATAAAATTTAATAATGATGCGTAACGTATTATTTATATTTTTAAATGTTTTTTTTTTTGTTGTTTTGTTTTTGTAAAAATATTTAAAAATGTATTTAATAAGTAAAGGAAATGAATAAAGAATGCGTAACGTATTCAAAGTGTGCTTGGCTGGACGCGGGACTGACTTAACAGGTAACCGTGACCCTGGAACGTAAAAGGCTATTGAGAGAAACACCGTGGATTTTAGTCAGTACGAGTCTGACAGTTCCTGCTGCTCCATCCAAGGCGGGAGGAAGCGTTTCATGATTTTACCACGTTCAAATAAAAGGGGTGTGCTCGGCTTGTTTTTGTATTCTGCGGGGGCTCCGCAGTCATAAAGCACAAAGCACTTCAATGGAAGTTTAGTATAAATCTATGTCATGGATCTTCAACCTAATGAGGTTGAAGATCCATATCATTAAAGGACAGACTAATAAATTCCTAACAAGTATAATGTCGCTTATTTCATTAAAATTTAAGTAATGGCATGTCATTGTGTTTGTGTCATGTCATCACGGTATACGTCTTAAAAATGCCTCGTCCGATCATCTCGAGTATCAACCTGCGTCGTGTGATGATTCTAGTGCGAATGATAATTGTGGGGCTATAAGGAAACGCGTGGGGTGCATCCGAATTGAACGATTGAGATCTTTGACGTACATCAAAATACTCATGAGGGTGTGCGCCGCATGACATTTTGTACAAACTTTGAAGTAGGTAGGTATTTTTAGAGAAGACAGATCCGGTTATAAATAAACTGCAAACGCATAAACAGGACAAATATGTTGAAAAAGTTATCAGAGAACATTCTCGAAGTGTTATTAGTACTTCTAAATAACACCGATTTGGTCTACCTTAAAGTACCTAATTGTTGCACTGTGTAGAATTTGAATTCATGTATTATTTTTGTTTATTGATTAGTGTAAACAATTTTTGGTAGACCTAGTAAATAGATCCAAACGGAGATTTCCAAATATCATTTTTAAATAAGACTGTTCGACAACTTTTTGACCTGCGCACTCTACAAACGCGTATAAAGTTTCATTAAAATCGGTTCAGTCATTTCGAACAATAAATACTTGAATCTTTGTATGAAATGCCAAATGCCGTGGTCCATATCCACCAGAGACAAAGGGTTCTCTCTTCATTGATGAATGTAAGTTGTAAACGTGAACTACAAGTAACACAAAGACATACCTAGATACAATGATGTATAAAATTTTTATTTTTGTTTTTTTTCCATTTTTAACTTTAATTGTCACTTTCTATCAATTACGAGGTCTTTGTACTATTGTTTATTTTACAGAAGTACTAATGGGAAAATATAACACCAGCAAAGTCGTACTATAAGTAATGTCCGACCGAAGGTTCGGTTTCGGTTTCGGCCGAGTTTCGGCCAAAAATCAAGTTTTGGCGGCAGTATCGGTTTCGGCCAAAATTGGCCGAAACTTTTGCCGAAACCGAAACTGATTTCGGAAGTGGTCGTGCACGCTCGCTTAACTTCGTTTCTCGCGGCAACTCTTTGGCGGACGCGGCCCTGTTGTTAGCTGTATAAGCAGCATCATTTTAAATATAAGAATGATCAAAACTTTCGCTTTACTTAGATTTGTGCAAAATAAGTTAGATTTTGGAAATTTTACCAGTTTTCGCATAAATCTATGTGAGAGCGATTTATTGATTACATTTTTATATGTATAGTTATGTAAATACATACTCGTTATTCGCGAATCATATTTTGATCAAGTTACAACTTGTCACTGATTTGAAAATTGCAAAAAACACAAGAAAATTTGAATTTCTCGGGCTACCACTACGGTTCCACTTTAAGTTAGCCTCTGTAGTACTATCTACTCCGCATACCTCTGAGATTTCCCCATATAAGTGCAGTACAAGTTGTCTATACCTATGTCTATGACGGCTACACGTGCATAAAATTACATACATTTGTGACTAATGACATAATTGTATTAGTTTAGGAATTTCATCTAACGTTGTAACAGCTGTTATATCGAGTTAATTAAACTCCATTAAGTAATACGATATTAATATGTTTCTCTGTATTCTTAATTGCTGAACGAATTTTGATAAAATGTGACACACAGGTTGACCTGTGAACTTTGTATTTTTGGTTGTTTGAACGCGCTAATCTCAGAAATTACTGGTTCGAATAGAAAAAATATATAATATTGAAGAAGGCTATAGGCTATATAACATCACGCTACTACGGCGGTGTGACCACGGGGAACAGATACTGATAATATAAGTATGTGTATCTGCACAGGAACATTGCTACTCACTCCATCAGGTACTAACAGTCGTGATGATATGTTATTTAAATCGGTTGAAGGTGAATTACTCTTTGTACTTGGCATTGATATTCAACAGGAGCGCAATCACATGGAACTTATGGCGGAATTATTGAAATAACTTGGTCGATTTCACCAACACTACGACTACACCTAAACTGATGCGTAAATATTAAAGCTGAAAGTTGAATTACATAAAGTGCTGGGCTTTTTTTTATCGTGGTAAAATCATCAAATGTGGCCTCCTACCCAGGGCAGAGCGGGAGGGACTGTTAGAATTGTACTGACTAAAATCCACGGTGTTCTTCAATAGCCCTTTACGTACCGGGGTCATGCTTGCTCGTTCGTCCCGAGACCCCGGCGGGCTTTGGCCCTCTAAGGGCCCGTCATATTGTTGACAGCTCTTTAAGGCGCGCGTGGAACATGACGCACCGTCGACCCGGGCATGGGCCATGGTTGAACAGCGAGTCGCCCAATACTCGCCGTCCGCATGCCCGCTAATTGCTGGGCATTCGTTTAGGTGTCACTTAAAGTTAGTAGCGGATATATGGTAATAGTTGTAATTTGCTCGATTTGAGTGCCGAGCGCAGTCACCGGACTTAATACGAAGTGGACTAGCGTGGCTGAATAACTAAACATGACAGCACTGTTGGCGCAGGGGCTATGAGCGATCAACTCCTGCGCTGTGGGTCGCAGAAGAATATTTCTTAATAAGTAGTCTATCCAACATAAAAAGATTGTTTCAATTCGAACTAGTAGTTCATGAGATCAGCGCGTTCAAACAAACAAACAAGCTCTTCTGCTATACTATTTACTATACATATAAGTTTTGATGCTATGGTCACCCAAACATGTGCTAGTCTGTATATTGCAGCTGTGCTGGGTATGTTTAGTCAACACTGCACAGCAGCAGGGCATTGTTTTTCTTATCACAAGTCACATAAGAACCATGTGTTCGTGGAGCTCCCTCACTGCGAGCACTCGCCTGTAGTGTAACATTACAATTTCATACATTCATTAGTAATTACATGTATTGTGTCCGAGAGGCCGCATACGTTACATTACATGCGAATGCTCGTCAGTCAGGCAGGTATAGTATTGTAATGTAATGCTCAAAGTCGAATCTATGATGTTATAATGCTACAATACATGCGATTAGGAGATTATTGAGATTATGGTCTAGTTGTTGCTACTGCTTGAGGTGTTGGGTTTGAATTCCAGGTTGTGCAAAGTGTTATTCAGTTTTATATATTTCAAATGCGGTCTTGAAGTTGGACTAGTCACAGATTTATTACTTCATTTGATGCAAAAACGTGTGATATTTGCTCTCAGCTTATTTATCAAACAGTCGTACACCCACTCAGCGTAACTTAACTACAAATTTTATACAAGACTAGCTTTTACCCACGGTTTCCCCGTCCAAAACAAACTGGTACCATTTTTATTAATCCATTTATCGTGTTCGGTTAGCCCGGGTGCCAATGATAGATTTAAATGACCATGTTCCATAAAACTTCGTGGGTGAATCGGAGAATTAATTTACGAGAGAAATTAAACGGACAGACGGTGGCGCTGATTTTTTACTAGAAAAAGGGTTGGTAGTCCACAAAAGATTGGTAACAAAACCTCCTAGGAAACACTCTATTCGTTGTTGAAAACTGTATGAAAATCTGTGCAGTAGTTTTTTATTTTATGACGTTCACACAGACAGACGCGGTGGGACATTGTTTTTTAATATTTGTAGTGACTATAAACACAGATTTCCTGTATTTTTTGCGAGTGAACTCGTAATGTCGTCCGTTGTACTGACATCATATGTACGTGTCATGGAGCCAGCAAATTATGGAATTATTTCATTGTCGTACTAAGTGATACCATAGACAATTAAGTAGCGTTCTGTGTTGTTCTTGTTCAACGACCAAAAAAAAAATAATACTCGGCGTGCTAAAAAAGACGACACATTAAAAGCAAAAATATTTTTTGATAAAATATTTGTGTTCGTGAGCTTGCGGTAAATTATTACTAGTCAAGCGTGCTTCATCGTCGACCACATCTTCGCTTATCATCAGGAGAGATAGTGGGCAAATGTGAACCTATAATTAAATTAAAAAAATATATATAACCGATCTTCAATTGTTATTTACTGTGTTGGTCCTAGTTTATCTTTTGTGCCTTTTAGTCACAGTTGGGATGTAATTTCGGATTGATGTATAATGTGAATGTTCTATTAAATTGTATACAATCTTGGTTCCTCTAAATGTACAGACAGATGTGTTGTGCTGGGGAGTTTATTCCGTCACTTCTTCTTCCCAGCCAAAACACTAGGAAGTTTCGAAGGGGGGGAGGGGCGCTTTGGGGGACTGTCTTATGTAAAAATTGACCTTCAAAAAGTGCTGATAAATCTGCCTAATTTGAATAAATGACTTTTGATTTTGATTTTTTCTTCCACGTTAAGCCGCGCTTGCCGAGTTTGGTCTGTGGATCTCCAGGCGGTTCCAATAACGGGGCAAAGATTAAAAAAAAGGTAAAATGTGAATTAACAATTCAGCGATAATTTTACGATATTCCTATTTAGAGGCAGTCAGTCAGTTGGTCAAACAAATACACTTGAACTTGAATGTAATACATCTGAAGTTGTCAACTTGAATGTCTACAGTTTTGGACAAGTCACGGCCGGAAGTTATTGAAAGGTCATTTTAATAAATCCGTCCTAATAGAACAGTACACCCACGTTTTACTAGAGTTATGTAATGGGGGCGAGCATGCCTAATACCATCAACAAGCCACAATTCCAGGAAACAAAAAACACACTAGAAATATCATTCTGTGTCGTGGGTGCGTTTACAAACATTTAAACTTACATACACAAACAGCCAGACACGGAACAACTACTTGTAGGTCATACAAATATTTTTTAGTGCGGAATCGAACCCTCGACACGCTGCGCCGCAGTCGATCACTCAATCTCTGCGCCCACCTGCCGCCGAGTAGCCTACAAGTTTCGCGGGCCTATCTCATCAGATAACCGCGACCCTAGAATGTGAAGGGCTATTGAAGGACACCGTGGATTTTAGTCAGTTTAGGACTCATTTGACTTTTTTTTATAATAAAAAGTAGCCTACAAGTAGTTGTTGTGAGGGAACGTTGTTAAAAAAAACTTCACACAACATAATGTTCGATGCGGGAATCGAACCTGCCACAAGAGCAGCAGACAAGTGCGTGGCCACTGCGCTAACCATGCCGTGCTGTCATAAGTACATTATCATTATCGGTTGTTACAAACCTGTTATATTTATTATTATAACGAGAACCAGATTGAAGCCAATTATACAAATTATACAATGATACGAATGTTATACAAAATATACTTAAGTCATGTACAATTTTATTATGGAGCATTCGTGGCTCGGTAGTATTGGACCCAACCATCTGTCATAGCGAGTTTCTTCCGTGTCTCGGAAAGCACGTAAAGCCGTTGGTACCGGTTGTCATTTGTAGATCTTTGACAGTCGTTACTGTTAGTCAGAAGCTTTAAAGTCTGACAACCAGTCTTACCATGGGGTATCAAATTACACATTTACTAGGTTGTGGAGGTCCGATAGGCAGTCGCTCCATGTAAAATACTGATATCCAGCTGCATCTGGTTCGACTGGAAGCCGACCACAATATAGTTGGGAAAAGGCAGGCAGATGATGATCACTGCTCTCAAAACGGTGAAGGAAAATATCGTGAGGAAAAGTGAGAGTGTAACAAACACATATCCATCCATTCATCCTCAAGTTAGCAGTGGCTGAACGATCGACTGCATAGCAGCGTGTCGCGGGTTCCATCCCGCACGGAACAAATATTGTTATGATCTACAAATAGTTTTACGGGTCTGGGTGTCTATGTGAGTTTAAATGTTTGTAAACGCACTCACGATACAGGAGAAATTCATAGAGTAGGGCTTTAAAAAAAGGTTAATTAGATTAAATACCTATTTGTTTGTGCGAATTTCTTTTCTTAATTCGTGGTAAGTAGATAATCTTAATTCTGAATGTAACACTTTCATTAAACATGGTCCTAATCACTTTATTGTGTTTGTTTCGTCATTAACGATGTTTATAATACAATTTAACTTGTTTGCATGTTGATCGCGTGCAAGTTGTAAACATTCTTACTTAGGTATTACTTACACAGTAACTTATCGTAACGTAGAATATTTTTCTAAAGCTCAAATACGTGGTCGCGGGACTAACGAATTACCGTGACCCCGGTACGTACAGGGCTAGTGAAGGACACCGTGGATTTTAGTCAGTACGAGTCTGACAGTTCCTCCCGCCCTGCCCTGTGTGGGAGGACTCATTTTTCTTGATTTTACCACAATAAAAAAAACCTCAAATACGTAGACTTATCTAGGGTTGCCAGGTCTTGAAACCGAAAAGCCGGACACACCAGTCAGTTTAGCCGGACATTTGAGTGAAAGGAACAGACATTATTTTTATCTATATACTAGTGGGCGCCCGCGGCTCCGCCCGCGTGAATATCGGTTACCGCTGCAAAAAGCCTACCCAGGAAAGACACGGTCAGCAACATGATTCCCAGGTGTATTCACAGACACCGACACTAACATCGACGCCGCAGTCATTACAAACACTCGACATAGATAGATATAGTGTGTCGCGGACTTTTTTGTAGATATTTATAAGATCAACAATTAATTAGAACATTTTATGGTTCTATCTTTTATAGTTTAGGCAGCGTACGCAGACTAAGTAACTTTTCTGGTTGATTTTTTACACCTTGTGGCCGAAAAACCCAAATATCTTACGGAAACCTCTTTTTCTCCAAAATAAATATAGCCTATGTATGTTACTCGTGGATAATGTAGCTTTCGAATGGTGAAAGAATTTTTTAAATCGGTCCAGTCGTTTTTGAGCCTATTCACTACAATCAATCAAACAAACAAAGTTTTCCTCTTTATAATATTAGTGTAGACTACCAAAATAACTAATATTCGTACCTAAAAATGTAAGAGTAGACAAACATAATCAGAAAGCTCCGAATTGCTAAGCTATCAGGAGTTTCACTTGTTATTGTGAGTCAACCATAAAAGATAGACATATGATGTCAAGGAATATTTTTATATAATTTTAAGAAGAACATTTCCGTCATACATGATTTTTATGTAGCTTTAACCATTAAGGCTGTACACGCGACGGAAGCCTAAAAAAATGGAGTAACTTCTCCCGTTTTCCCAATATTTCCCTTCACTGCTCTGCTCCTATTGTTCGTAGCGTAATGAAAAGTATACTATAACCTGCCCAGGAGTATGAAGAATAATTGTGCCAAATTTGGTTAAAATCCGTCGAGTAGTTTTTGTTTCTATAACGAACATACAGACAGACAGACAGACAGACAGACAGACAAAAATTTTACTAATTGCATTTTTGGCATCAGTAGCGATCCCTAATCACCCCTTGATAGTTATTTTTTAAATATATTTCATGTACAGAATTGGCCTCTCTAAAGATTTATTATAAGTATAGATAGATAGATATAAAAGGAAAACTGACTGACTGACATATCAACGTACAGCCGAAACTACTAGGGCTAGGAATGTGAAATTTTGCACACGGCTTCCTATTATAATGTAGGGGAGCACTAAGAAGGGGTTTTTGGAAATTTAACCTTTAAGGGGGTGAAAAGGGGGAATTAGGAAAGTACGTAACCCACGCGGACGAAGTCGCGGGAAAAGTGCTAGTTCGTAGTATAACACGACCGCTTTTGTAAAACTAAAGCAGTTCAACTGAACAAGTTTCCCCCCTGTCTTGTAGTGCAACGGGCGGCGCGAATAAGACATCAAATCAGTATTAAACAAAAGCCGGACAGTCCGGACACGGTCTAATTTGTCCGGACACGCAACTAAAAAGCCTGACTGTGTCCGGCTTTATATGGAAAACTAGCAACAATAGATGTAGCTTATAAAGAAACCTTACAAAGAGTTTTAAATGGAGAGTTTTAAGTGTTTATTTATGTTGCTGGCAGTCTGTAGATTACTGTGGGGGGAAGTTTCGAAGGGGGGGGGCGCTTTGGGGGACTGTCTTATGTAAAAATTGACCTTCAAAAAGTGCTGATAAATCTGCCTAATTTGAATGAATGACTTTTGATTTTGATTTTTTCTTCCACGTTAAGCCGAGCTTGCCGAGTTTGGTCTGTGGATCTCCAGGCGGTTCCAATAACGGGGCAAAGATTAAAAAAAAAATTGGTAAAATGTGAATTAACAATTCAGCGATAATTTTACGATATTCCTATTTAGAGGCAGTCAGTCAGTAGGTCAAACAAATACACTTGAACTTGAATGTAATACATCTCAAGTTGTCAACTTGAATGTGTACAGTTTTGGACAAGCCAGGGCCGGAAGTTATTGAAAGGTCATTTTAATAAATGACGTCCTAATAGAACAGTACACCCACGTTTTACTGGAGTTATGTAACAGGGGGCGAGCGTGCCTAATACCATCAACAAGCCTCAATTCCAGGAAACAAAAAACACACTAGAAATATCATTCTGTGTCGTGGGTGCGTTTACAAACATTTAAACTTACATACACAAACACCCAGACACGGAACAACTACTTGTAGGTCATACAAATATTTTTAGTGCGGGGTCGAACCCGCGACACGCTGCGCCGTAGTCGATCACTCAATCTCTGCGCCAACCGTGCCGCCAAGTAGCCTACAAGTTTACTAACTATCTCATCAGATAACCGCGACCCTAGAATGTGAAGGGCTATTGAAGGACACCGTGGATTTTAGTCAGTTTAGGACTCATTTGACTTTTTTTTATAATAAAAAGTAGCCTACAAGTAGTTGTTGTGAGGCAACGTTGTTAAAAAAAACTTCACACAACATAATGTTCGATGCGGGAATCGAACGTGCCACAAGAAGAGCAGCAGACAAGTGCGTGGCCACTGCACTAACCATGCCGTGCTGTCATAAGTACATTATCATTATCGGTTGTTACAAACCTGTTATATTTATTATTATAACGAGAACCAGATTGAAGCCAATTATACAAATTATACAATGATACGAATGTTATACAAAATATACTTAAGTCATGTACAATTTTATTATGGAGCATTCGTGGCTCGGTAGTATTGGACCCAACCATCTGTCATAGCGAGTTTCTTCCGTGTCTCGGAAAGCACGTAAAGCCGTTGGTACCGGTTGTCATTTGTAGATCTTTGACAGTCGTTACTGTTAGTCAGAAGCTTTAAAGTCTGACAACCAGTCTTACCATGGGGTATCAAATTACACATTTACTAGGTTGTGGAGGTCCGATAGGCAGTCGCTCCATGTAAAATACTGATATCCAGCTGCATCTGGTTCGACTGGAAGCCGACCACAATATAGTTGGGAAAAGGCAGGCAGATGATGATCACTGCTCTCAAAACGGTGAAGGAAAATATCGTGAGGAAAAGTGAGAGTGTAACAAACACATATCCATCCATTCATCCTCAAGTTAGCAGTGGCTGAACGATCGACTGCATAGCAGCGTGTCGCGGGTTCCATCTCACACGGAACAAATATTGTTATGATCTACAAATAGTTTTACGGGTCTGGGTGTCTATGTGAGTTTAAATGTTTGTAAACGCACTCACGATACAGGAGAAATTCATAGAGTAGGGCTTTAAAAAAAGGTTAATTAGATTAAATACCTATTTGTTTGTGCGAATTTCTTTTCTTAATTCGTGGTAAGTAGATAATCTTAATTCTGAATGTAACACTTTCATTAAACATGGTCCTAATCACTTTATTGTGTTTGTTTCGTCATTAACGATGTTTATAATACAATTTAACTTGTTTGCATGTTGATCGCGTGCAAGTTGTAAACATTCTTACTTAGGTATTACTTACACAGTAACTTATCGTAACGTAGAATATTTTTCTAAAGCTCAAATACGTGGTCGCGGGACTAACGAATTACCGTGACCCCGGTACGTACAGGGCTAGTGAAGGACACCGTGGATTTTAGTCAGTACGAGTCTGACAGTTCCTCCCGCCCTGCCCTGTGTGGGAGGACTCATTTTTCTTGATTTTACCACAATAAAAAAAACCTCAAATACGTAGACTTATCTAGGGTTGCCAGGTCTTGAAACCGAAAAGCCGGACACACCAGTCAGTTTAGCCGGACATTTGAGTGAAAGGAACAGACATTATTTTTATCTATATACTAGTGGGCGCCCGCGGCTCCGCCCGCGTGAATATCGGTTACCGCTGCAAAAAGCCTACCCAGGAAAGACACGGTCAGCAACATGATTCCCAGGTGTATTCACAGACACCGACACTAACATCGACGCCGCAGTCATTACAAACACTCGACATAGATAGATATAGTGTGTCGCGGACTTTTTTGTAGATATTTATAAGATCAACAATTAATTAGAACATTTTATGGTTCTATCTTTTATAGTTTAGGCAGCGTACGCAGACTAAGTAACTTTTCTGGTTGATTTTTTACACCTTGTGGCCGAAAAACCCAAATATCTTACGGAAACCTCTTTTTCTCCAAAATAAATATAGCCTATGTATGTTACTCGTGGATAATGTAGCTTTCGAATGGTGAAAGAATTTTTTAAATCGGTCCAGTCGTTTTTGAGCCTATTCACTACAATCAATCAAACAAACAAAGTTTTCCTCTTTATAATATTAGTGTAGACTACCAAAATAACTAATATTCGTACCTAAAAATGTAAGAGTAGACAAACATAATCAGAAAGCTCCGAATTGCTAAGCTATCAGGAGTTTCACTTGTTATTGTGAGTCAACCATAAAAGATAGACATATGATGTCAAGGAATATTTTTATATAATTTTAAGAAGAACATTTCCGTCATACATGATTTTTATGTAGCTTTAACCATTAAGGCTGTACACGCGACGGAAGCCTAAAAAAATGGAGTAACTTCTCCCGTTTTCCCAATATTTCCCTTCACTGCTCTGCTCCTATTGTTCGTAGCGTAATGAAAAGTATACTATAACCTGCCCAGGAGTATGAAGAATAATTGTGCCAAATTTGGTTAAAATCCGTCGAGTAGTTTTTGTTTCTATAACGAACATACAGACAGACAGACAGACAGACAGACAGACAAAAATTTTACTAATTGCATTTTTGGCATCAGTAGCGATCCCTAATCACCCCTTGATAGTTATTTTTTAAATATATTTCATGTACAGAATTGGCCTCTCTAAAGATTTATTATAAGTATAGATAGATAGATATAAAAGGAAAACTGACTGACTGACATATCAACGTACAGCCGAAACTACTAGGGCTAGGAATGTGAAATTTTGCACACGGCTTCCTATTATAATGTAGGGGAGCACTAAGAAGGGGTTTTTGGAAATTTAACCTTTAAGGGGGTGAAAAGGGGGAATTAGGAAAGTACGTAACCCACGCGGACGAAGTCGCGGGAAAAGTGCTAGTTCGTAGTATAACACGACCGCTTTTGTAAAACTAAAGCAGTTCAACTGAACAAGTTTCCCCCCTGTCTTGTAGTGCAACGGGCGGCGCGAATAAGACATCAAATCAGTATTAAACAAAAGCCGGACAGTCCGGACACGGTCTAATTTGTCCGGACACGCAACTAAAAAGCCTGACTGTGTCCGGCTTTATATGGAAAACTAGCAACAATAGATGTAGCTTATAAAGAAACCTTACAAAGAGTTTTAAATGGAGAGTTTTAAGTGTTTATTTATGTTGCTGGCAGTCTGTAGATTACTGTGGGGGGAAGTTTCGAAGGGGGGGGGCGCTTTGGGGGACTGTCTTATGTAAAAATTGACCTTCAAAAAGTGCTGATAAATCTGCCTAATTTGAATGAATGACTTTTGATTTTGATTTTTTCTTCCACGTTAAGCCGAGCTTGCCGAGTTTGGTCTGTGGATCTCCAGGCGGTTCCAATAACGGGGCAAAGATTAAAAAAAAAATTGGTAAAATGTGAATTAACAATTCAGCGATAATTTTACGATATTCCTATTTAGAGGCAGTCAGTCAGTAGGTCAAACAAATACACTTGAACTTGAATGTAATACATCTCAAGTTGTCAACTTGAATGTGTACAGTTTTGGACAAGCCAGGGCCGGAAGTTATTGAAAGGTCATTTTAATAAATGACGTCCTAATAGAACAGTACACCCACGTTTTACTGGAGTTATGTAACAGGGGGCGAGCGTGCCTAATACCATCAACAAGCCTCAATTCCAGGAAACAAAAAACACACTAGAAATATCATTCTGTGTCGTGGGTGCGTTTACAAACATTTAAACTTACATACACAAACACCCAGACACGGAACAACTACTTGTAGGTCATACAAATATTTTTAGTGCGGGGTCGAACCCGCGACACGCTGCGCCGTAGTCGATCACTCAATCTCTGCGCCAACCGTGCCGCCAAGTAGCCTACAAGTTTACTAACTATCTCATCAGATAACCGCGACCCTAGAATGTGAAGGGCTATTGAAGGACACCGTGGATTTTAGTCAGTTTAGGACTCATTTGACTTTTTTTTATAATAAAAAGTAGCCTACAAGTAGTTGTTGTGAGGCAACGTTGTTAAAAAAAACTTCACACAACATAATGTTCGATGCGGGAATCGAACGTGCCACAAGAAGAGCAGCAGACAAGTGCGTGGCCACTGCACTAACCATGCCGTGCTGTCATAAGTACATTATCATTATCGGTTGTTACAAACCTGTTATATTTATTATTATAACGAGAACCAGATTGAAGCCAATTATACAAATTATACAATGATACGAATGTTATACAAAATACCTATACTTTAGTCATAATATACGAGTACAATTTTATTATGGAGCAGTCGTGGCTCGGTAGTATTGGATCCAACCATCTGTCATAGCGAGTTTCCTCCGTGCCTCGGAAAGCACGTAAAGCAGTTGGTCCCGGCTGTCATTTGTAGATCTTTGACAGTCGTTACTGTTAGTCAGAAGCTTTAAAGTCTGACAACCAGTCTTACCATGGGGTATCAAATTACACATTTACTAGGTTGTAGAGGTCCGACAGGCAGTCGCTCCATATAAAATACTGATATTCAGCTGCATCTGGTTCGACTGGAAGCCGACCCCAATATAGTTGGGAAAAGGCAGGCAGATGATGATCACTGCTCTCAAAACGGTGAAGGAAAATATCGTGAGGAAAAGTGAAAGAGTAACAAACACATATCCATCCATTCATCCTCAAGTTAGCAGTGGCTGAACGATCGACTGCATAGCAGCGTGTCGCGGGTTCCATCCCGCACGGAACAAATATTGTTATGATCTACAAATAGTTTTACGGGTCTGGGTGTCTATGTGAGTTTAAATGTTTGTAAACGCACTCACGATACAGGAGAAATTCATAGAGTGGGGCTTAACAATAAGGTAAATTAGATAAAATACATATTTGTTTGTGCGAATTTCTTTTCTTAATTCGTGGAAAAGTCGAATTAAGTATATAATTAAGTAAACATGGTCCTAATCACTTTATTGTGTTTGTTTCGTCATTAACGATGTTTATAATACAATTTAACTTGTTTGCATGTGGATCGCGTGCAAGTTGTAAACATTCATACTTAGGTATTACTTACACAGTAACTTATCGTAACGTAGAATATTTTTGTAAAGCTCAAAAACGTGGTCGCGGGACTAACGAATTACCGTGACCCCGGTACGTACAGGGCTAGTGAAGGACACCATGGATTTTAGTCAGTACGAGTCTGACAGTTCCTCCCGCCCTGCCCTGTGTGGGAGGACTCATTTGTTGATTTTACCACAATAAAAAAAAAGCTCAAATACGTAGACTTATCTAGCTCTTTTAACCGACAAGCCGGACACACCAGTCAGTTTAGCCGGACATTTGAGTGAAAGGAACGGACATTATTTTTATCTATATAATATATAAAAGGAGAACTGACTGACTGACATATACTGTACTGTACAGCCGAAACTACTAGGGCTAGGAATGTGAAATTTTGCACACGGCTTCCTATTATAATGTAGGGGAGCACTAAGAAGGGGTTTTTGGAAATTTAACCTTTAAGGGGGTGAAAAGGGGGAATTAGGAAAGTACGTAACCCACGCGGACGAAGTCGCGGGAAAAGTGCTAGTTCGTAGTATAACACGACCGCTTTTGTAAAACTAAAGCAGTTCAACTGAACAAGTTTCCCCCTTGTCTTGTAGTGCAACTACAAGACAAGGGGGAAACTTGTTCAATACGACATCAAATCAGTATTAAACAAAAGCCGGACAGTCCGGACACGGTCTAATTTGTCCGGACACGCAACTAAAAAGCCTGACTGACTGTGTCCGGCTTTATCTGGAAAACTAGCAACACTAGATGTAGCTATATAAAGAAACCTTACAAAGAGTTTTAAATGCAACGAGTTTCAAGTGTTTATTTATGTTGCTGGCAGTCTGTAGATTAATGTAATACTTTTATTATACACAATGTTTGTTCGCATTTCTTCTAAACTTTGCAGTGGATTTAGCATTTATCATACATAATTTATTCCGGACTTTGTGTATTTGATTTATTTCTACAGGCACTTTTGTGTTGTCAAACACAAAAATATAAACCTATAAGTACAGGGTTATTTGCAAAACATTAATCATGGGCTGAAAAAACAGTGTTTGGCAGAACAAAATCTTCTCCTCATTTATTAAAAACTTCCGCGAAAAGAAAAAAAAACCAGAACTTAACTTTTCTAAGAAACCTAATTTGAATATCGAACGCCAGCCATTTTGTGGAACAATGAAAGGCGGGACCTTCATGTAATGAATATAATTGGATGCATTACATCGCGTGATTAATTCGCGAGCGTAGATAAATAGTTCTTATTAAACGAGCGATAGTATTGAACTTGGCGATTGAGTCGTAATGTCTGGGTTGTCTTGAGCAAATTATTACATCATGGATATGGTATTTTTTCTAATAATAATAATTATTATAGTAGGTAAGTGATGACTTATTATTGTCTTTGAAGCTATTTAGGATTAGTTGATATTTCTTAGAAAAATATAATATTAAACCTTGCGTTACACTAGGCAAATAGGATAGGTACATAGCCAGTTTTCCATGGTCTCGCTTTGTGACATCTTTCCGGACCATGAAGGGTCAGCTTATACTGGTGCTTATGCACTCTTGAGCCTACCTCATATAGTGAAACAAAGGTGTATGTACTTATATTAATAACATAAAAGTTTAGAGTTTGCATTTTTAACCAATAAAATGTTTAAAAGAAATGCAATTAAGCATTATTCACACAAATGACAAAAAAGCATTGGTTTTTTTACGCTTTTAGTCATAAAGTGCATTCGATAAGCACTACACTTCCGCGGTAGGCGCTCTAAGTGACTCAACCTTACTCTGAGAACTATTATGTCTCACATTCATTAGATAGATCGTTTTATTTAAAATACATTTGTACAGTCACGAGCAATTGAAATGTAAACGCCTTGCAGAATTCAACAGCGATTTTCTCCTACCTCTATTGATTATTTTTTTTTACGTTTAGATGCTTTTTTGGATCGTAATCTAAATCTATAGGGTACTTCTCATTGATCTAGAATTATGAAATTGCCTAATTTTATAATTCTAGATCAATGAGAAAGTAGTGAGAATTTACAGTACAAATAAAGGAATAATTCGCGCAGATAAAATCTAGTTGTATTATTTGAACGATTTATGTGGTAAAGGCTATTGGTAAAGTTTTCCCTGAGGTAACAAATACAACAATAACGTTCTTATGATAATAAATGGCGCTACGTGTCTTACTAATCATGTTTGAATTATATTCCTAGAACGTTAATAACATCGTTCAAGTAAACAATAACCGAAAATGCTCATAAAATAAAAACTACTGAGCTAAACTGAAAAAAGAAATATTATGGGACCAATTAACAAGTATACTGCATCGAACAAATAAAGAATCAAAAATCGGATCAGAAACCCCAGAGTAATCAGTGTAAATCATAAAAAAATATCGACTGAATTGAGAACCTCCTCCTTTTTGAAATCGATCAAAATTTGCAATAACTTTATTAGTTTCATTGTCATCTTTATGTTCTTAGGGATTCCCAACAAAGTGTCAGTTTAAGAAATATTCAAATTCATCGATTTAGTGGTCACAAGTATCAGAATTATGACGAAACTTTCAACGAATGAATTAATTATAAACGGTTTGAATTGTAAGGTAAAGGGGATTTATTGTAAGTTTAATATTCAAAATTTTATAAATTTAAATATGCTGAAGATATGATTGCGAATTTTTGAGACGTCAAGTTTAGGAGCGGTATTCAATAAATAAAACTCACGCACCTTAATAACCTTGAACTATTTGAGTTTTCATTACATAATGTAAATTAATGTTAATACAAATCAATTGCCACATTGCCAGAGGCTGTTTTTTATTGTGTTTGGAATTCTTTTTTGATGCGACGCACAATTATTTTTATTAATTAAAACATTCGCACAATGTCTCTTCTCAATATGCCACATCCAAAAAAATCATACGGCTTAACAATACGTTAAAGACTTTTTTTTATCGTGGTAACATCATCAAATGAATCCTCCCACCCAGGGCAGAGCGGGATGGACTGTCAGACTTGTACTGAGTAAAATCCACGGCGTCCTTCAATAGCCCTTTACGTACCGGGGTCACGGTAATTCGTTAGTCCCGCGACCCCGGATATGTTAAGGACTACGGGTTCTTATTACTGGGTGGTTAAAATATGAGCGAAATGGCGGCTCCACCAGGTGCTACAGGGACTTGAAAGACTCCAACTTGAGGACATTGACGGGACCCCCACAGAGGGCCAGTCTCCTGCCGGGGTTGCGGGGACCGTTTCAACAGGAAAAAAGTAAATATTTTTTACCTACCGTGACCCTGGAACTTAAAAGGCTATTGAAGAAACACCGTGGATTTTAAGCCAGTACGAGTCTGACAGTCTACCTACACCCTTCAACAATTTCAGGAAAATATGTTTTTTTTAAACTTTTAATGATAGACTTACTTCATAATAGGTACCTAATTTATTTACATGCTAAAATAAAAATGACTAAATTTTTTAGTTATTATTATTTTACGCTCTCAATGGCGAAAGTGCCCAACATTAACACGTTGGATGGCAATGCTGATCTTTTGACCAAGATTAATTAAGTAATTGTATTCATAAAACACGACAGAGGAAAACAGTCACAAATTATAATACAATAGAGTTCGTGAACTATTAATTGGTTGTTCGAGTTAATTGGAATTTAATTGATGCCGTGATTCAATTGACTCATGTCCGCTATGTCCGGGCTGGCGATAATTGTAATTTATAATTGGAAGACAATATTATGAAGATAATTGAGATGTTTCATTTTTTTTCTTCTTTAGTAATTGGCTTTATGTTTGCAAAACAGTAACTGGTTTGTTAATTTTCTTGATTTATTGATAACGAGTTCTTCTTGTTATATTATACTTATAAATAATATCCTAGCTCAAAACACGGCCGACTAGTGTTCTTAATTTTATCAAAATTCGCCCAGCACACAAGAGCTTCTCTACAATTTAAAACAACATATTTTCAATAACTCAAAGTACTCGTAGTTCTGCCATAAAGTCCAAAAAAGAAAAAAAATATAGACTGAACTTAGCATTTTTTTTTGTATTGAATCGTGTTTTAATTTTTGTGATAATTTACTTCATATACCTAGTTGATAACTATATTCCAAGTTGTTAGATCTCTAGTCCACATTACGAAGAAAGGAAAAAAATAAAAACCGTTTTTGCACTGACTTATAACCTTAAATAAAAAGTTAAAATGCATAATTTATCTTACTTATTTTACTTACTAATATTATAAATGTGAAAGTTTGTGAGGATAGATGTTTGTTACTCTTTCACGCAAAAACTACTGAACGGATTTTGATGGAATTTAGTACACAGATAGTTTATAACCTGGATTAACACATAGGATAGTTTTTATCCCTATTTTATGTTCACATGGGAGCAGTATCAAGTTGCTGGCAACAGCCAGTATCAACTAATTCCGCAGACGCTGACGTAACGCGGCAGACATGACTTTTTCCTCATTTGAACCGGTAAAAGTTACCATCAACGTATTGATCTTCTATTTAGTTTGAGTGAGATGCATCTGGGAAATCCGCAAGCCTCCGACATGGCAATGGGGCCAGCGGGAACGACTTTAAACTATTTTATTCAAGTTCACCTGTCCTCATTAATGGGAAATGATGAATGGTGACAGCGGGGACAGTTTTATCCCAAGTTGCACTGTCCCCTTTGATGGGGATTAAGGACAAAGGTGACAAAAGGAGTGGGGAAACACCTGGGGAACTTTTTAGGGAAAGGCGATTTTCGGCCCGGCCTCCCAAAAAAAAGAAATTCCAACTAACCCCTAGTGGACTCATACTCATTGACATTATTTAAAATTAATTAGTACGACGACCTCTAAAGAAGTTCACGGTAATTCAAAACTAAACATGTTGGAATATGATTTTTGGGTTCCGTACCCAAAGGGTAAAACGAGACCCTATTATTAAGTCTCCACTGTCCGTCAGTCTGTCTGTTTGTCTTCTGTATGATAGACTCATGAACCGTGAGAGTTAGACAGTTAAAATTTTCACAGATGATGTATTTCTGTCGCCGCTATAAAAACAAATAAAAAATATTTAAGGAGGCTTCCATACAACAGACATTTTTTTTTACTGTTTTATACATAATGATACAGAACCCTACATAAGCGAATCCGTCCAGAAATTGGCCGGTTTTACTTATTTGACATTGACAGGGTAACGTGCTTTGCTGATTATGACTTAGCCAGCCATTATTACTGGTTTGCTGGCCAGACAACTGCCTACATATCATAAATTATATCAGAACTGGGTGATCATGATTCTTTCCACATGTTTTACACAACAGCAAGTTGATCAGCTGATACATTTGCATAAAATATTTATTATTATGTCGATTATCTAGCGTTCTCGTTTTCCTGGTTATAGGCATTTAATTTGTTAATTTCAACACCTACTTGTTTTATTTAATTATTTATTTTTTATGTTTAGTTAGAGCACGGACGCTAAGTCCTAGTCTTCGATCATTAATGATCGAAGCGGCTAGTTCACCCAAGTGGAGAAAATAGGTTAAGCACGGGTCCGCAGTACCCATTCGATATGTGATGGGATCTAGTGACCCATCAGGTCCACTTTGAATATTTTTGAGTGAGTCCAGTTGACCACACTCGACGCATTGCGAGACGCCTTGTAATTGTTTTATACCGTTTTTATTCCGGATTTGTACATGTAGGTATATTTATCATTTTTTTTCTGTTTTGTATAATGATAAATTAGGATGTACAATTGAAAAGTATCCAGTGTCAAGGTGACCGTTCAAATAATTTCTACAATGATGACTATTGTGCATCCTAATCATAATTAAACTTAATAACACTGTTGCCCGACTTTCGTATCGGTGAATGTAAATGGTTCTTAATTGTAGAGCACAACAAGAGAACATTTATAATTTACAGAACATTTAGGTTAGCATTCCACAATGGTAATTTAGTATCAAAATCTTCCGAGACGTTTGCTTCTTCGGAGAACATTTTAACCACAGAGGAAATTCCCACTTGCGAAACTAACGCAGATTAAAAACATACGTAAACATAATTAATCAAGTTAAATAATAGGAAGATTTTGTTTGAAATGCGGATATTTTTTTCTGTGGTTTTCTTATTGGTCAGTAGGTAATAAATAGAACACATTTCCAGAAATAATCTTTTTTTTTTGACTGGACACTTCGTTATTGAGTAACAAATATCCATCCATCCATCCGAACTATAACAGACTATATTCAGGGGTCTCTAGTATTTTCCCTTGCGCTCTGGGTGCCGCGGAAGGGACTGTCAGACTATCACTGACCATCCCCCGTGTTCTTTCAATTGTCTTTTTCGTAAAAGGGTCACAGTTACCAGTTTGGAGAGAGAGTTCCGCAACCCCGGCAGTCGTTTGGCTCTCCACAGTGATAAGGTGCATAACCTTGAAGACCCTACTCTAAGTTAAGGCTCCATCAAATCTTCCAGAACGGGTTTAAGAGAGAGATGGCGCTTTATATAAAGATCATTAGTATATCGCTCTCTCGTTCTGGCGATGATCCCTTGGAGAGACATTACAAGTGCAAGTTGTCTGCAAAGAGGTTACATGTAAATGTAAGTTGTTCTTATTATAAAAACGTCACTCACTGTTTGTAACTTTGTATACGCTATTCTCTGTAAGTACCCAACACGATTCTCAATGGCCACCCCGTATTTTTCCACCAGTGATGAATAACGAAACAGAGGGATGATTTTATAGAAATTCTCCCTGGCCACCACTAGTGGACAGAGATACATTTTATTAAGAAAAGTTTAGTTTTCCATCACTGGGGGATAAATTGGAGGTAGCCATCGGGAATCATCGCAAGCGTAGCACGATAGCGTTGAAACGGGTTCTGTTGATGGACGAACAGACAAAATTATAGAAAGTAGAAAATAAATGTTACTACCTCAGTTCGTATGGGTCGTCGGACAAAATAATTTTTGAGTTTTATAGAAATAATTTTGTCTTTTCTTGGTATAATATATTCATCAATGGCCACCGGTTTCTAGCGAATTAACAAAAAAAAAAAAAACTCATTTTCGAAATAATACAATAGGATGTCATCAAAATGGGATATTTTTTAAGGAACAATTTAAAATTGCACTTATTTGTAATGGCCGCGTTCGTGAGCGCTCGGCTGTCCTCGACCGTGCTCGGCAGCGGTCGGCCACACTCGGGCAAGTTCAAGGCGCTCACGCAACCAGTTTTACTGCTGTATGTATGTATGTTCACATTAAAGGGCTTTTGTACGTCCAATGAAAGATTCTTGCTACGGTTATTTAACCGACAGTAAAGTTGTTGTAAGCTTTTGAACTTTCCACTATATTCGAAAAAACACCTGAAGCCAGACAATCGATGTCTGCAACAATAATTTTCTCTTTTGTTGACTTCTCGCTGATAAACTGTGGCTTTGTCTGGCCCCAAGTCGCTTTTACCTATTTTCTGCCAGTGACAAACACGATTGTACCTTACAATTCAACTTCCCGTTAATGGGACAGCCTCACGGTTTATACAGTTACATGCTCAGACTTTCGGAAGCAGTCTGGCGTTTAAAGTAACACTAAGTCGATTACAGGCCGAAGTCTAGGGAACAACCATGAAAATGTAAACCATTTGAATCGATATTTCTATTTTTGACATATCGCCAGAATACCTTTCACTACTTCCTAGTGGTTTGGTGGGGAAAAGAAATTGAAGTATGTGTCATCGGAGGAGAATTCAAGCGCAAGTTACTAATAGAGAGATGGTGTTGATACATAGAGAGGAAGAGGAAAGTCAAAGATAAGAGATTATATGAGGAATTAAAGACGAAAAGGAGTAAATGATCGATAGCGTGGTGTCTGGCAGGAGAGAATAGAAGAAGAAAACGTATTGCATCGACCACAAGTAGATTGGGATAAGGACAGGAAGATGATAAGGTAGTGAAACAAACTCTTCAGAAAGCTAAAGATGTAATGTTTCTATATCTGGCGAACAAGTACCGACATCCGCTTGAATGAACCGTCATATTTAAATTAGACAAGTTCTTGTGTTAATATTTGTTCTTTGGCGGTAAGCATCACTTTGGGACACGTCGAGTTAGAGAGTGCTCACATTTGGTTAGTCGACAGATTAATGTCGAAAGCCTTGAGCCGTTTTTAAGGAGCTTCATCTACATGTCCATGTCGTGTCGTTGATAAGTGTGGTTGCTTCCTAAGTATGTAATTTATGTGCGAAGTACCTGCCAGTAGAACGTAAGTACCAGCAGAAAAAACGAGTTCGAGGATTTTTCATCTACTTAACATTATTAATGCCAAACCTTAATCAACTTTTTCTCCTTTGAAAGAAGCCTGAAAGTTCGACAACCAGTCTTGCCAGCGAGTATTACCCAGAGCCTCATCCGGTTAGACTGGAAGCTGACCACAACATAGTTCCGAAAAGGCAGACGATATGCATGGAATTATGGATGTAAAATGCAATATTCAATTATTCATGATGGCGTATAATTGTGATGACCGCAACATTGTATATAGAACTCACAGAATATTAATTAAGTACTAATGGTCAAAGACCACAAATTGTTAACAAACCAAAATAAATTGCTTAAATAAATATCAAATGTTTTAAAGTTCACTCACGTTCCACAATCAATCGTGCACAAATAGACGAACAAAATCGGACATAGCTCCTAAACGGGTAACCTGATTTTAATAAAACTTGCCTCAAATATGGCTTGCTTACTAACCTATGAATGTGCCAAATTTCATCAAAATCTAATTAGCGGTTTTTAAACTAAAATGTAAAACAAGTAATAAGGCGAGGCTTATCCAGCAAGAAGCCTTCGTGATCATTTCGACCTTTAAGTTTCATTGACTTAAAATAAGATTGATTGATTGGGACCAGACGAGACGAATGCAAACAATTTAATATATGTATAAGAGCAAACGGAAAACGTTTAAAAAGGATCTTGATGTCTGAGACAGCAAGTAAGTTACTTTAATCACGAGGCGATGGTTTAATTTTTTGACAAAAAATGTCATCATCAACTGTCTTTTGCCAATTTCATGTTGAATGGAGCGCCTGCTTATTCTGATTAGGTTTGAGTAGATCCCCTCTCTACAGATCCACCCCGGGCGACGGTACCACAGGCTACCTGCAACCGTGACGGATGAGCGATCCCACGGACGGTGGTAGACCTCACCAGGGCCCACTGGTTCGCAATCACCATCCTGTCGGAGTCCGGCGCCATATACTTTTTATTGTCTTCGATCGCGCAAGTCTCATCTTTGCTTCTGGGCTAGATTAAGGTCAAAAAAGTTCAGACACACGTTTTTTATAAACACTTAAAAATTTTAAATCGGAGATGAGAATGAAAGTAAGCTATTTTTGTGAATGGGGAATCCCTTCTACCATAAGTCAGTTATTATATCATGAGGAAGTTTCCCTCAGAAACGGGTCTGCAATGAGATGCATGGCGATACATAGTTGTATGTATAATATTATTGATTACACTAGATTGCTGCATAACATATGCAGTAGACTATACAACAGTACCATTGTTACAAAAGGTCAGCAATGCATTGGGAAATCCCTTGTTTAATTTGGAGGTGTGGTCACCTACCATCAGCTGAACTGTCAACTTATGTATTTATCCTGTGTTGGTGTGGTCACCCTGTGACTGGGAACCGTTCCCGTCAAATAGATACAATTCCATACTCCAGGTTACTGATAAATACCACGCGGAAATACCCAGATACTTTGCCCAACTTTTTTCATAATGAAAACAAAGAAACTTGTGGTAACGACTTCATTAGAGGCCCTTCACAGAACATTAATGACGTAAAAATTCGTTAAATAATTATAACTTTTCTGTAATTAAAAATATTCGTATCACAATGACACAATGGAGAAACTCGTATTATTTTAATTAATAAGAAATAAACAAAGCAACGAGAATCATTAAACTTTATAGGGTTTTGTTAGCAATGTGGGACATATTACATGACCAGCGTAACTAGACTAACCATGGCGGCGCTGTTTTTTTAGAAAATGGCATCCTACTATAAATTTCCATACGCGTCACTGTGGTTCGAAAGTCCAGCGCGTCTCAAGTTAAGTTGGGTTAGGAAAATACAGTCGCTCGCACGTGGTTTAAGAGCCCTATTTATGTAACACGTTGACAATCAAAACAATGTGTTGGAAAACTGTTCTCAAACACATTGTGTCAGTTGTTACAGCTGACGCTACAACTTGAAATGTAAAATGGATCAATTCCGAACATAATGGAAGGATGGTAACACTAGCGTATAGCCACATTATGAGCAAAGTGAGTACTTGTTTCGGGTCTGGGTATTAGTGTATCGGAGTTTAAAATGTTTGTAAACGCACCCAGTTTACAGGAGAAGTTCCTAGAGTGGGGCAAAATATCGTGGTATAAATTGTTATTAAATTATCCTGTCACTTCCATCAAAATTAAATTATTTATTTAATGAATTTTAACGCAATTCTTTAATATGTTTCTGACAAAGTGGCCATTTTTGACCCACATAAATGATGCGTCAGCATAACTTATGTATGCATATTACGTCTGTTACTTAATAAAGTTAGGATAACGATGTCTTACGTAATTATAATTAAATTAATGTGCAGTAGGTACATATCTAAGTAGGTACTTATTACTTTTTGCAACTCCATTATATCGAGGTGAGAAATATTTAGTTTTTGTTTTAAACATTAATTGAGCAGTTTTTTGACATAATGTTTTAATGAAGTGATTATTTTTTACTAGTATTTTGATTATTGTCTTTGATATTATTGTAATTGTGTTGTTTTAATTACTTTAAATCTAGCATTTTATAGTTCTTGCAACTTCAATAGCAAAGGCGGTATTATCAAGTGTGTTCCCACTGTCCCCATTATAAAAGCTCCCATTCATGGAGACAGCGGAACTTTAATAAAATAATAATTAAAAATGTTACCACTGTTCCCATTGATCAATTCCTATTGACGGGGACAGCGGAACATGAAAAATTAGTTAACAAAAACCTTCCCATTGTCCCCATTGATGCGGAGGAAACAATCAATGTTTTAGAAAATTTTAACTGTCTCATTTCGTGAAAGTAAGACATGTACGACATTAGCTGTTTGAAGTTGAGATTTTAGGCTGTATGTATAAATAGGGGAGACGACGTCAAACCACGGGCAAAAGCTAGTATTATAATAAATTGTGATTCTTTTGATTTCATAACAATATACAAATTAATTCGACTAAAAGTCACCTTGATTCAACAATAACTACGGTCACATCAAGATTAAATGTTATTTTCCTCAAAAAATAATTGTTAAAAAATCATTTGACATTAGCAGAGGTCGTCGGTTCACTTCCCAGTTCTGACAATCGACACGTATTAGCAGTGAAAGGCGTAAATTCAGACAAACGTTCTTTATATATAGACAGCGGAACTGACACAATGAACTAAAGTAAATGATATTGAAAAAACGAACGAAATTGAGTCTGTGTTGGTTGTATTTAAATGTTAGCGCTTTATTTTTATTTTAGTTTTACGTCAAATTAATTTAAAACTACGTATTGTTGAGTTCACGGCCATGTGTCTTATATAATGTTGCATCACGACTGTACTTTATGAAGTAGTGAGCAGTTATGTTGCTACGACAGTTTGTGTTTAGAAATAGTTCCAAAGAACCATTTTTTTGCGATTGATTGGCTCTCAGAAAAACATCGTGAGGAAACCGACATGTTCTAGAACCAAAAACTCGAAGATATGTGTCATCTACCAACCCACACTGGGCCTGCGTGGTGGATTATGCACATGTTTTAGCAAATAAAATAGAATTATAATTGAGAAAATTGATTATGACGCATGATCTCAGCGGATAATTACGATCTCCACTAGTAGACTACAGTGCTTCAAATGTCCAGATTCCTTGTTCCAAACAAAACCTAACGTTTTTCGTGTGATGTACGGAATCTAATCGAAGATCGAACAAAGGGGGTAAATCTCCTCCCTTTTTTGGCTTTAATTCTATTAGGAATCTGGACACACTATAGTCTATGCTTCAGTGGCAGTCTACTGCCCATAAACGTACATAAATTAAAACTGCAATCTGTTTCCTCGTTTCTAATGTCTATCCTATAATACGAGTAGTAGTGTTAGTTGAACTCGCACGTTATTGAAGCTTGTAACACTTCTGTCGTGAACACAACATGTGTCCAAGTTGGACACAGGTTTCCCCAACACTTGATGTGAAAGGCGTCGCCACCGCCTGAGGAACTGACTCATTTGTTACTAAATTATTGGTTGTTCTTTATTTACTGCTTTACAGTTATGGCGAGGTTGCAGTGCAGTGTGTAGATGTGAGCGCACATGCACATCCAACCACGATGGAATCTCTTAACAGTACATGTTTAATATTTTGATTTAGTGCTATGTTGGCTTTATTTTTAGAACCAATCAATCTAAATCATGGTTATATCATTACGATTTACTCGAGCTTATGTTCAACTGATGCAAAAAGATGTACTTACTTAATTCAATAAATATCTTTTAGGTATTCAATTTAATTTCTAGATGTTCATAAATCTTCAAAATTACTGAAACCTCCCCTTAACAGGTCTAGTAATTAAATCGACATGGGACTTGAAAAGGAGTTGAACCACAAATTCTGACTACAAATTGTTTTTTACTGACTTTAAAAAAAGGAGGAGAATTGATTCGTCGATATTTTTTTTTTGTTCTTCAATCTCACAAAGACTGCTTGACTAATTTGAAATATTCTTTTTTTGTTTGGAAGAATATACTTCCAAGGTGGTCCCATGATCATGTGGTTAGGATCTGATGATGAGATCCTGAAGAAATCGAAGGAACTCTTCAATAAATTACAGCAAATAAACCGCGATTACTACTATCACATATCTACGCATTGTGTACGCAATCACGTAACATATCATGCGTGTACTTACAAAAAAACTTAAAATGGAAACTTTTTGAAATAAAAAAACAACCGACTTTCAAAAAAACATAAAAAAATTAAAATAACTTTTCTTTCGGAAGTTAGTGACAATAAAGTTAATTTAATAAAACAAAGTCATTCGATACTACTTTATTGTTGTTACAATCAGTCAGTTCGATCACGATGTAGTGTTAGTTCATTTGTTTGCGGTCATCTCACAAACCGCTGCACCGATTGTGATGCGGTTTTCGCAAATGAGTTTATTTAGATTGGAAGATAAAACTAAATAAAGGAAGATAAAAAATTAGAATATCTATATATATATAAATGTTATGTTGGTTTGTGTATGCTTTAAAAACTCAAAAAGTTCTGCACCGATTGAGCTGAAATTTTAGCATGATATATAATGCGCATCAAGGATAGTTTTTATCTATTTTTTTTTTAAGTTTTTTTGGGCCACAGGAAGCGGGGCAGGGTACAGCTAGTAATATACAGGGTGTCCCAAAACTCAACGTCAAGCCGAAACGGGGTGACAGGATTGATCATAACCATCACGAGAAAAATCTGAAAAAAAATCTATCCCATGCAGTTTGAAAATTATGGGCATTTTAAGAAAAACCTAGAAATTTGATCAAACTGTACCATTTTTCGGTTATTGTGGTTATTCTTTTTTATTTTTGTTCATTTGAACTTTGGAAACGTAATCCTAAATAACATTTCTAGAATCCCAATAAAAAATAATGACACAATTGCCTCAAGTTTCCGAGAATTGAGACTATTTGTTAAACTACGAATTTAAAATTTTCAAGATTCGTCGACTTTGACAGGCCCTCCTATAAAAAAAATGTACTAGAGTGCCTTGGCAAGTGGCATTAAAAGTTGGCGCATTTAATCAGAATTCTAAAATGGTACAATACTTGTTAGTTCCATACAATAGAAAAGAGTAAAAAAATTAAAACCTCAAGTAACCCGATTTTTGCTATCACGTTTTACTCAGTTAAAATGTTTTTAATTCGCACAAGCTCTAGGTAGGTTCTTAATTTTAAGACAAAATGATGAGAGAGATGGATAATGGGTATGGGTACGCATTTCGCAGTGCAAGTAAGAGATTTCCTTGACCAGGAATATCCGGGAAGGTGGATTGGACGTTCAGGCACTATCTTGTGGCCCGCCCGTTCACCAGATTTAAATCCCCTGGATTTTTTCTATTAGGGAGTTCTCAAAGAAAAAGTTTACTCAAAGCCCATTGATCACGTAGCCGACCTGCGTGAACGCATTTCTCAAGCAGCTGAGGCGATCAACTCTCGAAGATATGCCCGACTTATAAGTAGATCTTTTTTAAGAAGATGTAGGGCTTGTATTGAGGCTGATGGTAAACAATTTGAACATTTATTATTTATTATTGTAATAAAAATGTTTTTTCTCTATCTGACTTTTAGTCCAACAAACCTAATTATTTTACTAACTTTTTTTCACTTTGGTAAAAGTGGCGTCACTATCTGTCTCGCTCACTCATGACAAACATACCCATTATCCATCTCTCTCATCATTTTGTCTTAAAATTAAGAACCTACCTACAGCTTGTGCGAATTAAAAACATTTTAACTGAGTAAAACGTGATAGCAAAAATCGGGTTACTTGAGGTTTTAATTTTTTTACTCTTTTCTATTGTATGGAACTAACAAGTATTGTACCATTTTAGAATTCTGATTAAATGCGCCAACTTTTAATGCCACTTGCCAAGGCACTCTAGTACATTTTTTTTATAGGAGGGCCTGTCAAAGTCGACGAATCTAGAAAATTTTAAATTCGTAGTTTAACAAATAGTCTCAATTCTCGGAAACTTGAGGCAATTGTGTCATTATTTTTTATTGGGATTCTAGAAATGTTATTAAGGATTACGTTTCCAAAGTTCAAATGAACAAAAATAAAAAAGAATAACCACAATAACCGAAAAATGGTACAGTTTGATCACATTTCTAGGTTTTTCTTAAAATGCCCATAATTTTCAAACTGCATGGGATAGATTTTTTTTCAGATTTTTCTCGTGATGGTTATGATCAATCCTGTCACCCCGTTTCGGCTTGACGTTGAGTTTTGGGACACCCTGTATAAATATTTATTGTAAACATTATTATGTGATATTTTCAAATACTGATGATGATAGTATTTCAGAATAATCCTTTTTAATTATTATAAATGCGAGTGTTTATGTCAGTATGTATGTTTATTTAAAACGGCTGGACCGATTTAGATGAATTTTGATACATAGATGGGATCCTAGAGCAGGTTAAAGGCTATACAAGACGGGCGAGCGAAGCCGCGGGCAGCAACTAGTATTTAAGTAAAAAAGATGTTTTATTTGACAGGGGCGATGAAGAGGTTCATGTTTTATCTGTTAACAACAAAACAGTTGTTTCAATATAAAACGTAGTATTAAACATCTGATGAACTCGACGTCATAATTTGTTTATTTATATTTGGATAAACACATTTATTTTTATTAGTAAAATACATATATTTTTTAACTTAATTAGTTCTTCTCAACTACATAGATATTTTGATAAATATTTTCAGCTCCATTAGAGCTTAAATAAAACTTAAAAAAGTACATAACAATGAACAAACTTGACACGTACGTCACTTCGCGGGTGTCCCCAGTTCGTTCACATCTCTGTCGCAGCTCGCGCTGCGATCGATTTTGCACACGTTTACCAAAATATGTATCAGATAAAAAAGTTTATTATTTATGGTATTTAATTTATAAAAATAATAATTGTAAATGCAAATAATTGCATTCAATTCATGGAGTATAAAGTCAGTCAAATTCGGTTTAATACCATAATAAACTAAAAAATATTGTGGAATACTGTTATTTTATACGATATCTATTAATTTCGATAACAGTAACTGGCAGTTATATCTTCTAGAAAGGTTATGCATACTAATTTATACGGTTAACACGCAAAGAAAACTTTCATTTTAATAATTGAGAGCTCTCTATTCTTTTATGGTGTGGGAAATTATCAAATGATTTTTTCACGATTATCATACTCGTAGGTACGGACCAAAACCTACCCTATTCATTCAATGTTCATTCGTTTTTCGGCCGCAGTTAATCCGCAACGTAACTCTGGTTATTCCCGCAACTACAGTTTTATTTTATACATTTTTTGTTAATATTAATTTGCTATTGGTGTGAATTACCCAAATAAAATGATTTATTTATTAATATTAAACTTACCAGGTCAAAAAATCCAATGTTTTCATCTTTCTCCTTTTTCGCCACATGTATTTCGTACGCTTTGCCCTTTTGGCTCACAAATCTTTTAGCTTGGCCCTTCATCACTTTATAATTAATTCATAGAAAAAAAATAAAAATCAAACTGTCACTCCGTTTCGCGCGCTTTACCGGTTAGGTTTTTTTCGTGCGCACGGTACATGCGACCGCGGCCTCTCGCGCGTTTGGCTGAACTGAGGCGGTGAGAGATGTGGCCACTATAAAAAACCTGTGTTTGGGGAAATACTGCGGGCCTAGAGTCATGATACTGCTCTCGTTTGGTTGTTTGACGACGATGACGCAGGTGCGGCTTAGCGGTAAGGGAGAATACGGTTTCGAGGAAAATTATTCTAGTTCATTGTTCTTGGGATTATTCGGCTCAATCTGTAAGGGAAGTACAAAAAGTCTCTTAATTATAGTTAAATACTTTTTTTAAGATAGATAAAGTTTATTGTTGTTGTTTTGTGTTGTTTTTTTTTATGAGTCATATATGACTCATAAACTTTACTATTTTAACAACAAAAAAGTGCTTTAAGCTATTTTAGTCCGTAACGCAATTTATGTTATAATTATTAAGAAAAATATAAACTACAGTTCTTCCACAGTTATTATTAACAAATAGGTACTTCAGTTCATATACACTCACTCATTACTTATATCACACAATATTGTCACATTTCTCTTTTTCTATTTTATATAAGTATAAATTAGTACAGTAGGTAGGTTTTCCTTTTTGTTATTATTTACTTTTGTTATTCGCAATTTAAATAACAGTTATTAATGTACCTACATGGTCTCTTAAATGAGAATTCTGTCCGTGATGGGAGATCCTGGTGACCTTTTTTTACTTAAAAACCTATATCAAGCACCAGTCTTACGCAAAGGTATTTTTTTTTTATGAATAATCACACAACTGTCAAGTGTTTACTTTATAAGACAACCTTTTGTGATCAGAGAATAAATGACATTTTATTATTATTTTATAGTTATTTCAACCCGCCCTTGCGACGCTGTCAAAATCACAGTAAAAATATATGATGTTATAGGGCAGATGGACTTGCAAACGTTACAGGTTCATGTTCTGATAAGGTTGAACATCTTAAAGATATTTAACAGATTGAGGTAGTTGGAGTTCTGGTGTCTAGCGTCTGTACAAAAGTATTTACAGGTATGTTCTTAGCAGAAATAAATAAAAAACAGAAATACAAAAACATTTAGCAGACAGCTAGGTATTTCATAATCATTTCAAAAATCAGAAGATTAACAACTTTCCTTTTTTCAATGCCAATTTTAATCAATAATAAAAAAATGCAGTTCATTGACAATAAATAACAATATTATGATGTCATTTGTATGTTTATGTAACAAGTTCGTGAAATAGCTGTAACACAAGATTGTGACATCGTTAATGAGGCGAGGTTCTGTGCGAGCATCAAGATGGCGGGATCAAGTCCCCAATTGAAAATGTATCAGTATACAGTGTTTGCACTACATTTGAACTATTTAAACCCCAAACAAGTAATTTGTACCTCTAATAGTAAAGAAAGTACTTATATCAAAAAGTCCCTCGTCGGTCCTTCTGGAAGCGCTACTTAAATGCTTGTAATTCGCACCCCCCCCGGCTTTCAATACAGAGCAAGGATCTTTCCGAACGTAACATATTAAAAAAAACATTTCCTTTATTTCACACTAGGAATTTCTCCTGTATCGTGGGGTCCGTGGATGCGTTTACAAACATTTAAAAATCATAATACCTACACAACCGGAACAACTACTTGTAGATCATATAAATATTCAGCATTCATTCATTCATTCAGCAGTCGATCGTTCAGTCACTCTTTCGGTTCCTTCAGTTCTTTGCGAGCCCACCCCGTGCTGTGCTCCTCTCTAGTATCTATTAAGTAAGCACCAAACAAGTTCTTGCACTACCATACTACTACCATATACTTAAGTAACAATTTGAATAAATATCGAGAAACAAGGAAAACCATACATTTAAGAAAGAACAGGAAAATGCAAGCAGGTAATTCAAGATACGTAGGTACGAGTACCTGCCACTTTCAGGGGAGCTTTATGAGACGAACACTTTTATAAATGGTCTGATTAACTGTTGTTAGGGTTCCGTACCCAAAAGGTAAAACTGGACTTGACTAAACTGTTCGTCTGTATGTCTGTCTGTTGTTCGTCCGAATAAAATCAATATTTATGGGGCTCCCATACAACAGACATGAGAATTTGTGCTAGTGTTACAGATTATTGTACGAAGCTCTTACTGCCCGATTAGTTACAAGTTTTTGTCAATAAATTATCGTTTTATAATTCAGAGATGCCTTAATTTAAACTGTGTAACTATCACGGTTTATGAGATATGGCCTGGTGACAGACAAATAGACAGAAAGCGAGGTCTTAGTAATAGGGTTCCGTTTAACTTTTGGGTACGGAACCCTTTTTTGAAAATTCTAGTAAAGTCTAAAATGTTGAGATCTCAGGACAAATCCTGAGATATTTTATGGTAATCCATATGAGATATTTTATGGGTTTGAGAAAACAAAAAAAACGACGGGTTGCACTCTGGGAGTGCCGGCAGAAGTGAAAACTTGAATAGTAATTGTTGGAAATATCTTGTGAACAGATTTTAGTGAAACTCGCAAAAATGGTTGACTTTTTATTTCAATAATTTTCCAATGTGACGTACATCTTTTATAAACAATGTTACCTAGCAACGAATGTATCCAGCATACAAACTTCTTTAAAAGTAATAAAGTCACACGAACATTCACGCAAGCGCCCTGCGCCGTCCTACGCCTTTTCGGTCAGGGTCACGTGTCCTGACGCGAGTTTAAGATTTTATACCCATTACAGAAAAGTGCTCAACGCCGCTAAAGAAGTTTTCACTTCAAAAATATGTGTTTATTTACTATCACACTCTATCTGACGGACTATCACGGAATTTCAATTTATTTATGCAGAAATGGATATTTAAAATAGGTATTATATTTTGCACCCTTGTTTATCAAGAATCTTATGTGTATCATCAAGACTTATCAATATTAATTTAATATCTCAAGGAGTTCAACGACGCCACGAGTTATACTTTCTCGTTGCAACTGCGCGCGGGATGCCCCTCAGCACTGGATATTTCTACATTGATGAGGTACCTACTGATGATATTATTTTTGTGAACCAATCACAACGTGCCTCAACCTACTTTTTAAGGAAAATAAGAAACGTATAGATTATAAAAAAAAAACAAATTTACTCCTTGGGGAGATGTTCATAAAGTATATTATGTACATATAATGTAGAGCTTATGTATCATCAAACAAATCTACTGAAATATAAACTTTACACTCGTAACGCCCGTCGGGTTAGGCAGAGGTGTAAGTACATATTTCCCTAATTGTTATGTTTAAATCTCATAAAAATAAAAAAGTGGAAAACAACTTTTCATTCGCAGGTCGGTGACTTTGTTACTTATTTTCTTGATTTTTCTGCCACCGACTTCCGAATGAAAAGTTATGAACACTTTTTCGTTATTTTTTTGAAGTGAAAACTTCTTTAGCGGCGTTGAGCACTTTTTCTGTAATAATAAATGAATATTGTATTCTACCACATAAATGATAGTACTTTTATACTGATAAAGCAATTGGTGCAAAATTATTCCCTAATCATTCCAAAATATCAAACATGCTCAACGTTAATAATCAAGTTTTTTTTCATAATCTGTTTTTGTTTTCGATGAATTCAATCACTCATAAGTATCAGAAACGCATGCCTTCAAAGTACTGACTGGTGGCGTCGAATGTTTCTCACCATAAGCAGTTTATGGTGGAGTTGGGTTTATTTCCCAAAAAAATCAAATGTAATATCTCCGAAACAACTCAGTTTGGTCCCCACACAGAAATCTTAATAATAAGGCAATTATTAAGATTTCTGTGGGTCCCCATGTTTAGTTTAACTTTTTGTAAAAAAAAAGTGACTTCAAAATTAAACAAACAAGCGTGAAATATCTATTCTTTCGGAAGTCGGTGGCTACGTTTTTATATCTTTATCGACTTTTGCCACCGACTTCCGAAAGACAAGGCCCCCGTTAAAGTCAAGGAAAAGAGATAGTGTGTGTACCCCATTAGTTAAGTAAATGCTTTAAAATTTGTGTGAACAAGAATTTATTATTATTATTTAATTTTGATATTTTAGTCTACAAATGAGTGAATGATACTGTGACGTTTGATAGAAGAGAATGGAAGAAAAAAACGTGTTGCGCCGACCACAAGTAAAATGGGATAAGGGCAGGAAGATGATGATGATTTTAGTCTACAAATAAATATGACTTTTAAAGTTCAGTTCTTTGCTTTATTTCAAGCACCTACCTCGTATAAAAAAAAGATTCCTTAAGGGGCGTCAAAATCCTTTTTCGCACACAGGTGCCAGCCCCTGCGTATGCTTGCTTGTCACCTTTATGATAAAGCTACGAATGACGAATCAAATGTGTTGTCAATATCAAATTGTGATTGACTGTCGGGACTTGTGACTTATTAGCAGAGCCACTGTGGAAAATTATCAGGAAGAATACGAGAACAGGAAAATTCGTAACCAATCTAACAGATGTTGTCACCTGCTTTAATGCAATGATGTACTTAGACTTTAGACATTTAATATTTTACTTTAACTAGGTATTGCCCCAAACCACACCAAGTCATTTCAATATTTTAGAGGACATTGAATTATCTGCCACAAATTGAAATACGGTTTGCCATTATTGATCAATTGATTGATCACCTACATTTTTTTAAGTTTCCTCACACTTTCTGTGAATGCGGGTGCCCTTACAAACATTGAAACTCACATACACAAATTCACAGACCCAGAACAACTACTTGTAGATCATACAAATATCTGTTCCGAACGGGAATCGACCCGTGACATTCGCGCCGCAGTGGATCTCTCAGCCACTGCGTCAGCCGTGTGAAATTCATCATCTTATCCACAACAACGGGAAACATGTCCATATTTTCCGCCTCCATCAGTAAATCCATTTTAATTAATAGTTCCACTCACCGGGGAAGCCCGAAGCGCACTCATTGACTCAACCATGCAGAACTTAAATACTCGTAAGTAATAAGTAATACGACATGCAACCTTCACCGACGTTACAGACAGAGAATACAAACTGTAATACTTACATGACCACTCTTTAGAAACAGAGTGGCACTACATATCAAGAGGTAGGTCTCCAAAAAGAGAGTGAAGTCAAAACCCTTGTTCGCTTGTCTGTCTTACATTTTCTGCCGTAGCTAGAGAGAACTATTCGTTTACGTTTTCTGCCCTCTTTTATTTAATACTAGCACTTTTCCCGCGACTTCGTCCGCGTGGGTTACGTACTTTCCTAATTCCCCCTTTTCACCCCCTTAAAGGTTAAATTTCCAAAAACCCCTTCTTAGTGCTCCCCACATTATGATAGGAAGCCGTGTGCAAAATTTCACATTCCTAGCCCCAGTAGTTTCGGCTGTACGTTGATATGTCAGTCAGTCAGTTCTCCTTTTATATATATAGATTTGAAAAGGGTACGCTCAGTCCTTCCTGTTTCCCTTTTTTTCATCGTGATATAATCTTCAAACGAGTCCTCCCGCCCAGGGTGCCGCGGTAGGGACTGTCAGACTCGTACTAACTAAAATCCATAGTGTTCTTTCAATAGAATAGCCCTTACGTTCCAAGGTCATGGTTACTTGTTTAAACCGTCCCTGTGACCGCAGTTTGGGCCCTCTATGGGACCCCCGTCCGTTCCTTTTTGTCTATGGCCGACGTTGACGCGCCATTTCTTATATGTGATATTTGACAGCGGAAAATGGCGGGAATATTTTAGCGTTAGTCATTTTATTTCCGTAATTTTAAATTGTTTGTGTCTTTGCGGTCGTTTCTGTGAAACGATACAGTTTGTCAGCTATCTAGGCAGTTGATACTTGTGATCGATTCTGCGAAAGAACTACAATTTTTGTTATATTTTCTACAGCAGGTAGATCAGGGTTGCCAGATTCGGGGATTTCATTTCCAAGTCAATAGAAATTTACGAAAATTGGTAATTATTTTTGTAAATCGCTTTTATTCTAATATTTTTTAATTCTATTATATTTATATAATAGAATTAAATTATCTACCTACCTACAAGTCATGTATCGAATATTCGCAGCCGCATGAATCGATGCGAATATTTCTGTAAAACTATTTTTTTATTTACTACTATGGTTTGAATGTAGAAATATTAACGGAATAGTCTTGAGGTAGACAACTAAGTAAATTAAAATTAATAAAATGTAAAGTAAAAAAAAAAAACAAGATAAATTTATTTTGATTGCCGTGTCTTATTATTGTCTCTCAATTTTTTTTTTGATCTGAGGTAAAAGTAAACGGCGCTGGATATATGCTCAGTTGATGGCGATAGGCTCGCCCCGTATGTAGAAAAATTACGTGCGGAATGTAGGTGTACAATTGTATATAATACCTCTGCCTAACCCTTCAGGAATAACAGGCGCGACGTTGCATCCATTTATTTAATCCCTTTGACAGCGATGTGGACGTATTCTTTGACGCCCTTTGAAGGTTTTTTTTTAAATTATAGTTGAATAATAATAAAATAAAGATTTTTATTTGAGTCTTCCCACCTTGGGCAGGGCAGGAGGGACTGTCAGACTTGTACTGACTAAATTTCACGGTGTCCTTCAATAGCCCTTTACGTTACAGGGTCACAGTGATTCGTTAGTCCCACGACCGAAATGATTGAAGTACTATATCAACTTGGCAGTGTTCGGTTTAAATATGTCTGACATGAAATGTCAAACCGATCTATCATTTTGCGTGCGTATTGCGTTTTTTGCGAATGTAAAAAAACAAATATTCGTTACATTACTACTACCTACATTACCCATTGTATGACTACTGTAGATCTTGATAAGTTATTTTTGCAGTGTTTTTTT
Source organism: Agrotis puta (assembly GCA_943136025.2). Lineage (NCBI taxonomy): Eukaryota > Metazoa > Arthropoda > Insecta > Lepidoptera > Noctuidae > Agrotis > Agrotis puta. The sequence goes on along the minus strand of OW964195.2, from coordinate 45,768 downwards.
AAAATAATATCAACCGTAAAAATTCAATCAAAAATTGAGCACCGCGTCTCGCTTTTACTTATTCATTAAATAAAACTTTGTGAGGACAGTAATAAACAACGTGAAGCGGCAGACAGCTAATCGTACGCACGTTGACCTACGCGTAACATGGTGAAAAAAAAACTGGTGGTATTCGAAATACGGGACAATAAACTACAATTCCTGGATACGGGACACGACTCGTAACTCAGGGACAACTCCGGATTTTCCGGCCACCTGGCAACCCTGAAGTAGATTCGTGGTCAGAATAATAATATTATGTGTATCATAAGCCCGGGACTTTTGTTTTTCTAGATTCCATAATTTAATTTTCCTGTAGGTGTGGTCGATCTGATAAATGTTTATGACGTCATGGTGATATAATAATAACTCTAAATGCAAACTTGAAATTGTCGTATTCGATAGACTTTAATAATTAAAAAAACACTTAAATTATTCAAAGACAAACCTGGTCCCTTAGTATTATGTGTAGAATGTGTGTCGACTACAGGTCATTAGTCGACAAAATTAGGTAACTGTGATGGTGTCAAGGCGCCATATCGTCATCATCTGCCTAGCCTTTTCCCAACTATTTTGGGGTCGGCTTCCAGTCAAACCAGATGCAGCTGGATATTAGTATTTTACATGGAGATGGAGCGACTGCCTGTCGGACCTCCACAACCCAGTAACTGGGTAATACGATACCCCATGGTAAGACTGGTACCCTATGGCGCCATATCGTACACTTGCAAAAGCCTCGAATGGAGACAGAGCTGCTGACAGCGACGGGTTGCACAGCCTGAGGGCCGAGTCGTCAGTGTTACTGACGGAGCCCGATAGAGCCAAGTGCCTACCAGGGTTGCGGAAATATCTTAAGAGGTTACCGTGGTCTTGGAACACAAAGAAAAATTGAGGGGACAGGCCAAATAACTTTTCTTTCGGAAGTCGGCGGCTTTGTTTTTATTATTTCATTATTCATATTTTACCCTTTTTAGTTTAAATATTTAACCCAAATTCTTGTCAAATACATAATTTTCTTACATATGCACTAGAATTGTGTTACCCGTAGCACCGGTTATAACATCGCCCATGTATGTACATAATAAGTTAAAAAGGCTCATAAAATAAAAACTACTGAACAAAACTAAATGAATTTTTATGGGACCAAGTGGCAGGTATACAGGGTATACTGAATCGAACTATAACCCATCTTCTCAAATAGCACAAAGTTCTTATCAATACAAATTAATCAAGATCAATCACAAGGTAGCTGCTGTGAATCGTTGAGAGGTTCCCTTGACTGTCTCTCGGCTCCATCATCAGATCTACTCCAGATCTTTATCAAATTGTAGTGGTTTAAAATACTTCATGAAAAAACTTACAAACGCAGTAGTCGCCCCTACGATTTTTGAAAGTTCCTTTCGATTTCTCTGGTCTGCCATCATCAAACCCTGTCTTCCTTATCATGGGACCACTTTGAAATATCTTCTTTACAAAAAAAAAAGAATCATCAAATTCGGTTTATAAATGACGAAGTTAGGCGCGAACAAACAAATAAAAAAAAAACATGTATATACGGTCCAGTGGAGTAACCTCCTTTTTTAAGAAGTCGTTTAAAAAATAGATATTTAACAAGATAGACATGATGTTTTTTGCCGTTTTATAGATATTTATAAACACCCTTCGTGCGCTAGTTCGACTCGCACTTGGCCGTTTTTTTTATTCTAGTGCGATAGTTGAGTAACACTGCATGATTCAGTTATTGTAACTCGCAACCAGGAAACATGTTTTATTTATTATTTTGACGTTTGTACCATTTACGTATAGTGTTTTTTTTTAATTATTTATTAGCCGTGACAAGCTCTTCGTCATCTGACGATCTGGATTTTACTGAAATAAGAAAAAAACCCTGGCCATTGACTTATATTTATTAAATACACAAAAGAAGTTAAAAGTTACGCTTCTTACAATGACTAATATCAATAAATTAATACTTAATTGAACAAAACAAACTCGAAGTTACCTATTTTTACCCGACTACGGCAAAGCCAAAAGGAGGGTTATGATTTTGACCGGTATGTATGTTTGTTTGTATGTATGTATGTATGTTTGTATGTTTGTATGTATGTATGTATGTATGTATGTTTGTTTGTTCCCTCATAACTTCTAAACTACTTATCAGTACATGACAAATGAGGTCTCGTTAGAAGCGTCTCAGTTGTCCGCTGGTTATAGGGTAGGTGACTTGTCATCAAATCCAATATGGCGCCCTCTAGGAGATGAGAAGTCGTTACCGAAAAAAAAAATATTTTTGCACAGTATCGACATGGGTATCAAATTAAAGGGCTTGATGAGCACATTTGAAATATATATACATTATATAGCTTTTATTAGCTAATTTTCTGTTTCTAACAGTGTCAACATGGGTATCAAATGATAAATCTTAAATTCACAACTCAGAAACGATACATATAACATAAATTACTTACTTCAAATAATAAAACCCCAAAATAGTGTAAATAAAAAATAAGTTAAAAATAACTGAAACCCGACTACGAAAAAATCGCGCACTGAAAAGTATAAAACAAGAACAAGCCGTGGTCGTATGCCACCTGCGGTTGTTTCACACAATCTTCATTGGCTCGGTGGCATACGACCACGGCTTGTTCTTGTTTTATACTTTTCAGTGCGCGATTTTTTCGTAGTCGGGTTTCAGTTATTTTTAACTTATTTTTTTTGGGTTAACTTTGAGCTCTTCCCGTATTATCCTTATTGTTTACTTAATTAAATTATTCAGTCACCGTTTTACATTACATTAGTGTTAGTTTGACGTTTTAAACGTTTAAGGTAGTTTTCCATATAAAAGAAACTTAGAATATAATTGCTATAAAATAATAATAATAAATCTGCAATAATTATTCACATGTGTACTAAAGTACTTTTTCTTCTCAGTCGTATTTGTGTCGCTATTGCCCGCAAGATGGCGGGAGTACTTCGTATTGCCAGGCGCCATAACAGAAGTGTCAGGAATAACTTTGTGGCGTTGTGCATCATGTGTAGCCTGTGAATAAAGAATTTAAACATTAGTTTATTGATTTTATCATCTATTTTCTCTTCACAAAAAATTGCTTAAAAAAAATATATTATACTACTTATGACAATTAGGTCACATAGAATTAACTTTGTGAGGGACTGGTGCCTGAAGTGGGCAACAGGGTGAAGGTATTTGACATAAAAAGGGCGATGGAACTAGAATAATGTGGTGACGCAACTACTTGAGTTAGAAAGTAAGCTGTAAGTGGCTGTAAATGTCAAAAAGACCAAAAAAACGATATTGTGCTTGGTACTGTGTGAAGTATGATATATGATATTATTATAAAGGAGGTGACTCCTGAGATGACCAGTAACAGAGAAGTATGAAAAAAGAAGATATGCTGCGACGACCACTGGTGAATTTCTTTTGTTATCCTTCTTTTTTAAGAAAAAAAAAACTGCCCCACACGAGGAATTTATCCTGCATCGTGGTTGCGTTTACAAATAGAAACTTACATACACAAACATCCAGACCCAGAACCACTACTTGTAGGCCATGCAAATATTATTGTGTTCCGTGCGGAAATTGAACCCGCGACATGCTGCGTAGCAGTCGATATCTCAACCATTGGGCTAAGGAGCAGGAGTATGAATGATGCTGATAAAGATAATAAAGGTAGTACATGTTCATTCTTCTCTGAGCGTGTTCGATGTCCTCGTCTTTTTCCTGCAGCAAGTACTTGCGAGTGCCCTTCACGAAGTCAGTGCACACCTCCGCCCAACTGAAACAAATAAGTATTTGGTTGACTCATTATAATCTTTATCCTAACTAATATTATAAAAGCTAAATAAAGTTAATTCAGGCACATTCATCCCGTATGCTGAAATTCAAGCTATCATTTCAAGCATCACACGTTTCGAGACCGTAGAAAAGGGTTTTATCAACGGAAGTATAGACAAAGTGACAGAATTTAGAAAGATTTATATCGTCTTAGGCACGTGTTGTTTAAATTAAAGAAAAATGTTTCTAATCTTCAGTCGTCTGCGGCGTCATAAACGGCAGAAAAATCGAAATCGAATGATATAGAAATTATTTTGTCTACACTTTGTAGAATAGAGAGAGAATTGGTCATGCTACGTGTTGCAGCGTTATAAAAAACGCTACATTTTTAAATATCACCTTTTTTTATGGTGATTGTCATGCAACCTGTTTTCGGAAGCCTTTAGTCGAAATTTTTCTTTAAGAACTGAATCTTTTTAAGTTAGGAATTGGTTTTTGTTCGAGAAAAAATGAAGATTTTTTTTATGTCAGTTGGATGTGGTTTGTTGCCCGTGACGGGGTAATGCTGATTTTTTTGGGTGGAAATAACTTTTTGTTAAAAAATGTGAAACATGTTGAATTTAAAGTCGACAACGTTGGTTAAAAAAAATCATATGTGAAATCTTCTGTTTTTTTGCTGTTTTTTTTTTCGCCGGAATGGCGTGATCTGAAAATTTTCCTATGTTTCGGTAAGTTTTTACAATAGTTTTTCTTCTGCAAATTTGTTTATTGTTCAGTCCGTATTTTTGGTCTCATGCCGCCTGTTTTTTCTTATCTACATTGGGCAGGAGGCGCTGAGTACGGTATCACCCACAACTCTATAAGCTAGCAGTCGGGAGCAACGCTCCACCGCGACCCCGGTGTGGTCGCGTGCAGTCTTTCCGGATCCTGAATTTGTCAGGCTCTTGAGCCGACAAATAAGTCCAAGCGTCAGATCATCGGAGGCCTGGTCCTGTTTTGACCGTGGCTGCCAGCACGGTTCTCCGCGGCAGTCCTGCAGCGCGTCTCTCCATCCCGACAGGATCAAGCTGAGGATTCTTTATTTATTTAAATTGACTGTCTTATTTTATTATTTTATTAACTGTCTTATTTTTTGCTTTTAATGTTTAAATTGTTATTTTTATGTAAGGCACAGTAATACAACCCCTACACAGGGTATGTACGAGTATTTAGGCAAATAGCATCATTTTTTTTTTCTTTCCGAGGCGTGTTAATTGACATTGGCCAATTAGTTAGTTACCGCTAGGATCGCTCAAATATTTTTTCCTCTGATATTCAGGATTTTGGTTTTTCCTCAGTAAATTAAATAACTATTGATTCGTACATTCTCTGGATAATCTGACATAATTGTATCGTAACCGAATTTTTTTTTTTGTGTGTGCGACCTAATTTTATTTAATTCAAAACTTGTTACTTTGATAACCGGGCACAATCGCATCCTAACTGTATTTTTTATTTACTTTTACAATTTTACCTATATCAAAATTATACGTTTTAAATAGGGGAAAGTTGTTTTCTTCAAGAATCCCGCTATATATGGCGCCCGAACTAATAAAGTAAGTATTTTTCTTGTCCATACTTCTTCTTATTTAAATCTACATCACATAATTTTTTTTTTTTGCAATTTCGAGGGTGGTAGCTCGCTTCAAGTGAGCTAATAATTTCTTCCACTGTGTGAGCTAATTCTTTCTCTGTTTATTCCTATTGTTGGTTTCAGGACTTTAACGTGATTACCCAAGTGACCAGTTTAAGAGTTTCCTAGAGCCTGGACTGTTCCCATGGTGATACATCACGAGCCCTGAACTACAGATACGATAACGAAGAACTGGCAGGATACTGTTCTTTGTTTGCTTGTGTGAGTTGTAATTTTTCATCACTTATATAAAATAATTTTGTGAACTATAAAACACACAACCCTCTTTTATTTCTCACCCAACAAATACATAATTTACCTGATTGTTATCCCTTGTGTTTAATTTGTTTTCCTTTAGCTAGCGGTTGTTAGAACCCGTAGTGCATGAGAGTGTTGTATGAACTTATAGGCGTCGTGTTGCAAAGGTAAGCTCCGTATGCACGGTTGTTGTCTGTTCTTAGTTGTGTCTTTTGTTTCCTAGCTTGGCAATTCCGGTCACGGCAGGTCGCTGCGTGTTTAGTTTCTTTTTTGTGTTTAGGTCCAGCTGTACTTGGGGTGCCTATTTTTTTTGCTTAGGATCAAATCGACTTTTAATTCACAGCCGTCGTACTTATTCTAGTTTTATGCACGTGATTGCCTAGGGTTGTATTAGTTTTATTTACATCATGTCGGAAGAAGGAAATTCCATTGGTGAGACTCCGCATCGTGATAGTCCTATCATCTCTCGACCGCCACCTCCTATTCCACCTAGAGTCTCTTGTGGTTCCAGCCAGTCTATTCTGCCTTCACCTATCAGATCCGATGACGGTCCACCGTTCGTCAAGCAGTTCTCTCTGTCAAAATGGAAAATTTCTTTTGATGGCAACACTTGTGTACGCGATTTTTTTTCCAGTTTGGAAGAATGCAGGGAGGCTGACAATCTAACGGATAGTTATCTCGTTAGGCGTTTTCACGAGGTTTTGTCTGGTATCGCTTTACAATACTATAGGTCCATCCGTCGACCCGGTCTGACGTTTGTAGAGATCAGACAGGCTTTCCTTAAAACATTCGGTTCAGCCGATTTTGAATTCAGGACTGGACAAGAGGTCCGTAATCTTAGGTAGAGACCTGAGCAGTCTGTGAAGGAATTTGTTATTCGAGTGACGTACCTTAATGCCAAACTCGTCAAACCCATTGAGGAATCAGAGTTGGTTGATATTATTACACACAATATGTTACCTAAATACACCCCCTGTTTGTCTATACAGAAGTTTCCTAATTCGATTGATGTGATTGGACCGTTACCCTTCGCTTATTACGGTTATAGGTACATCATCTCTATGGTTGATGTTTTTTCGAAGTATGTGTGGCTTGTTCCTCTTAAGAGAGTAGACGCTTTTTCTATTATTAAAGCTTTAGAGTCCGAAATTTTCTTTAACTTCGGCGTTCCTCGTTCTATTTTATGCGATAACGCTACTGTTTTTCGCAGTAGTCAGTTTCTAAATTTCCTCAGATCGTTCCATATTGAATCTCCTACATTTACACCTTATTATACACCCCAAGCGAATACTGTTGAGCGCTATAACCAAAGTGTAGTGACATGCTTAGGGATTTTAGTTGGTGAAAACCAAAGATGTTGGGCTAAGATGTTGCCTAAAGTAAAGCTCTATCTTAACTCATGCGTCAATCTAGCCACAGGCTTCACGCCTAACTTTCTCATGTTTGGTAGAGAAGTACTAATGGATTCTAGCCGTGCTAGTAGTCAGACTCAAAGCTCTAATTTAGCGGACAGTCGGACTCGTCACGCCTCGAATTTGTCTTCACTTCGTGAGGTTTATGCGAAGGTGGCTGATAATCTTTCTTTGGCTTTCCTCCGTAACTCCCGAGCTTATAACTCCAATCGGTCGGCTATCACTCTAAGTGTTGGTGACACTGTATGGAGACGTAATTTCTCTAGGTCATCTGGAGAAGACTTTTTCTCTGGAAAGCTTGCTCCACGTTTTGTTAAGTGTCGTGTTTTGCAAGTTATTTCTAGGACTACTTATTTACTACAGGACTGTTCAGTACTAACAATTAATTACAGATGGCAGTTGTTAAACTTTTGTGTTAGGACATCTTTAGTCGAGTTGTCGCTAGCGATTAGTTCCTATAATCGTACATAGATGGCGTTTTTCTAAATTTTATGCTAGTACATTTTCAAGTCGCGTCATAGCTAGTTCTATTATAAATGGCGTGTTGCACATTTTGGTAGGGCGTTGTGTTAATTAATTTCTGCACTTAATCTATCCGAAATGATAGTCTTGGACTTAATTTTCTTGTTTCTCTTGGACTTGAAATCCTGTTAGCCTTAGTCCTCCTCTGACTCTAGTTTCTGTGAACCGGAGTCCTTTTGTCTCTTGTCTGTCTTATCTACAACTGAGACTTATCTCTGAGTTCGTGTAGTACTTGATTTGTGTATAGACCCAAGTTATACAAGTGAACTTGTGGCTTTCATAATTTTAGAACTCAGCCATACTGGTGTATCCTTTAGTGATGTGCACGTATCGATAAAATCTATTATCGAAATTTTTTTTTTATCTTCGATTTGAAACTTTTCCTTAAGTTCGAATGTTACTTGATTTGACTTTAGGCTCGAGTTATTTCTTTAAGCCTGGTTTTTTTCTAAACCTCCCTTTGTCTCCCGTTCCTTGTTTGAACCGGAGTACTACTTAGTTGTATCTTTGAACTTGAACGCTGTTTCTGTTTTTGTATTCTCTAAGACTCACGTTCCTTTGTTCGAACTGTTGTTCATTTGTCTTATGTCCAAGCCTTATTTAGACTTGAGATTTTTTTTTTTTTGTCCTTGCTTGTCCTAAGTCTCTTTTATAGACTTATGATGGATTTGTCTGCTGTTGATTTTAAGGCCAAGGTGTTTCTTTGTCCGAAACTGTTAAATATTTTTCAACCGATCACGTTTGTCAACTAGGTGTTATTATTTATCCTAGGTTTTATCTTTTTCTTTTGGCTCTTTCAGGTCACTTTGTTGACTTTGTCGTTCTAGTTTGAAGTTAGTTGTATAATTAGATAGCTGCTACTGCACAACTGTTAAGTTAACTTAGTTTTACTTAGATTTAATTTTTCCTTGTTATTTTCTTGACCGGTCAAACTTAGGTTTATTGGACACTTCGTGAGCTTGCACTGATAACGGGTAGATGAGAAATCGGTTACTCATTTATTCTGTATCTGTTGTACTCCGATGTCGTCTATGTTAGGTTTAGTTTAGGTCAATTATTAGGTATAGTGTTTTTGGCTAGTCTAAGTTAATTTCCTCTGCTTTTTTCCCTTCTGCCGGACTTGTGTCTTTTTTTTTCTTGGAAAGGGGGTACTGCAGCGTTATAAAAAACGCTACATTTTTAAATATCACCTTTTTTATGGTGATTGTCATGCAACCTGTTTTCGGAAGCCTTTAGTCGAAATTTTTCTTTAAGAACTGAATCTTTTTAAGTTAGGAATTGGTTTTTGTTCGAGAAAAAATGAAGATTTTTTTTATGTCAGTTGGATGTGGTTTGTTGCCCGTGACGGGGTAATGCTGATTTTTTTGGGTGGAAATCACTTTTTGTTAAAAAATGTGAAACATGTTGAATTTAAAGTCGACAACGTTGGTTAAAAAAAAATCATATGTGAAATCTTCTGTTTTTTTGCTGTTTTTTTTTTCGCCGGAATGGCGTGATTTGAAAATTTTCCTATGTTTCGGTAAGTTTTTACAATAGTTTTTCTTCTGCAAATTTGTTTATTGTTCAGTCCGTATTTTTGGTCTCATGCCGCCTGTTTTTTCTTATCTACATTGGGCAGGAGGCGCTGAGTACGGTATCACCCACAACTCTATAAGCTAGCAGTCGGGAGCAACGCTCCACCGCGACCCCGGTGTGGTCGCGTGCAGTCTTTCCGGATCCTGAATTTGTCAGGCTCTTGAGCCGACAAATAAGTCCAAGCGTCAGATCATCGGAGGCCTGGTCCTGTTTTGACCGTGGCTGCCAGCACGGTTCTCCGCGGCAGTCCTGCAGCGCGTCTCTCCATCCCGACAGGATCAAGCTGAGGATTCTTTATTTATTTAAATTAACTGTCTTATTTTATTATTTTATTAACTGTCTTATTTTTTGCTTTTAATGTTTAAATTGTTATTTTTATGTAAGGCACAGTAATACAACCCCTACACAGGGTATGTACGAGTATTTAGGCAAATAGCATCATTTTTTTTTTCTTTCCGAGGCGTGTTAATTGACATTGGCCAATTAGTTAGTTACCGCTAGGATCGCTCAAATATTTTTTCCTCTGATATTCAGGATTTTGGTTTTTCCTCAGTAAATTAAATAACTATTGATTCGTACATTCTCTGGATAATCTGACATAATTGTATCGTAACCGAATTTTTTTTTTTGTGTGTGCGACCTAATTTTATTTAATTCAAAACTTGTTACTTTGATAACCGGGCACAATCGCATCCTAACTGTATTTTTTATTTACTTATACAATTTTACCTATATCAAAATTATACGTTTTAAATAGGGGAAAGTTGTTTTCTTCAAGAATCCCGCTATAGTGTGCAGGAATTGAGGAACGTTTTCGATTCGAGGCCGTTAAATTCGTAGACCAGTTCTAGGCCGGCTCTATCTGAATTTATCATCGAAATGCTGGTCGGGATTAGTGAGGCGGTAATGTCCCAATAAACACAAAACTCACTCAATAGTACCAGGGTCCAGATTGAACACAGCAGCGTCAGCTGGCGACAGTCGCTGCTTCAAGCGCTGCACGTTGTCCGTGTTGAAGTGCCACTCGCGCAGCGCGAAGAACTTGAGCGCTTCATTCATTGCTTGCAAGCGGTTACTCACGGTCGACAAGCTCGGTCTGTAACACGCAATGTATAGTGTGTACAACGCCAGTTTGGCGCTCTATTGCAGGATATGCCCCACCTCCATCGTTCCCACCTGCTCAACAACCACGTAAGAGAAAAGAGTTGGTAACTTTGTTTCATTGACTTTTGTGTCTTCAACATCCAAAAGAAATTATGTTAATTATTATTTTTTACTTAACTCTTTTTAGTTTGTACAGACATAGCAGTTAGCAATCGCTATTTAATAGCTGTCATGTATTAATTAGTTTCCTCGATTTTCAATTCTGACATGATGAACATGGGACCACCTGAGGAGTATACCTTTTCAAACAAAAAAGATTTTTCCAAATCGGTAATGGCGTCTTTGAGCAATCGGAGACCATCGATACAAAATAAATAATACCTGGGCTTGATGCCGCACATCTTGGACACGTAGTGGATGAAGTACAGAGGCGCGGTCTGAAGCACCGTCTCTATTAGCTTCTGCATCATGCTGCAATGGAAAAGAACCGTTTAGTCGACATTTGACAGATTCTACTTTTGACATCATAGTCTACTATTGACAGATTCTATATATGACAGATTCTACATATGACAGATTCTACGTATGACAGATTCTACATATGACAGATTCTACGTATGACAGATTCTGTCTTTGACAGATTTTGAAAAAGTGAAACAAGTAAAGGACACCTTGTGGAATCAATGTTGATAGACTGCTCTTTTGTTCTAGTTAAATAATTAAAAATAGTGAAGTAGCATGTCGACGGAGCCCCGCTTCGCGGGGCTCCTACTTCTGGGTGGTTTAAAAAAAAATAACCACGAAGAGGATGGCGGGGTCTTGTAGACCCCGCCATCCTCTTCTAACCTAAATTGTCCAAGTCGGGGTGCCAGCAAGTCCCGAGCTCGCTTCGCTCGCTCTTAAAAGCTATCTGGTTTTGTTTAGGAGTGTTATAGGTTGATAATGCCGATTATGTAGTTTCAGTTTTTCTATGTGTAGTGAATACTTTATAAATTACCAATACAAATAATTATTTCCAATGATTGTTTATACGTAAGTATGTTAACAAAAAAATAATTTTAACGTCAATTTGGTAATTGTGACTGTTTCTAAAAATATTAGTACTTTATTACAAACATTTTTAATACCAGTTATAAAAACAAGTTATGCTTATCAATAAATATAGTGATTACTATTTAGCAGTTTTATTATTTTTGATTCCACAAGGTGTCCGTTACTTGTCTCACTTTTTCAAAATCTTTCAAATACAGAATCTGTCATATGTAGAATTGTCATATGTAGAATCTGTCATATGTAGAAACAGTCATATGTAGAATCTGTCAATAGTAGACTATGATGTCAAAAGTAGAATCTGGCAAATGTCGACTAAACTAAAAGAACTTGATCGTTATACAGTGTCAAGGTTGGTCTCATCGCAATACATGGCTCACGTCGTGATTGTAGTGAAACTCTTTAAAGATTCAGCGCCTAAGCAGCGTTCAAGCTACGGGTTGATATTAAAGATAAACTGTTTCAGTCCTCGACGTTGAGACAGTTTGGCTTTCATTGACTTTCAACAACTCTAGAGCATTTTAAAGTTATAAATTGATTACAAGCTCGACGACCAGCTCGTCGTAGAGACTTATAGGCAATGGCATAGCAACTCTACCTGTACTTTATGGGATTTTTTAGGAATCATGGCTACAGCGAAGAAGTTTCAACCAGTTGGATCTGTAGCTCGATCACAAGATTTCAGTTTTGTATCTTGATATTACAAATAAAGGAAGGTAACAGTTGTAGAGACTCACGTGCCCTCGATGAGGAAGCCGTAGGGATACCACATGGCGTTGTCAAAGGGGTGAGCTCGGACTCCAGACAACATGTACGAACGGAACTGCCCCCACGTGATGGGGTTGGAACACGTGCTGCAGTTATAGACCCGCGTCTCGCGTAAGCTGCAACAGAAACAATTCCATGTTAAAACGAGTGCGTGGAGCTTACAATTATTCTTAATTTTTCTTTGTAAGATATGTTTGTAAGGAGTGTTAGCGTAGTGACGGGGCCCACCTATAGAGGGCCAAAGCCTGCTGGGGTCGCGGGACTCACGAATTACCGTGACCCCGGAACGTAAAGGGCTATTGAAGGACATCAACCCTGGAATGATGAGACCAACCTTGGAATCGGAATAAACCAGAAGTTTCCGAAGACTTTGCTTTGGAAACGAAAACAAATGAATCATCCTGTGTCAACTACTTGTTCCGTGCAGAAATGTACTCCACGACAAGCAGCGCAGCAGTCACTCGCTCAGCCGCTGCGCTCACTGTGGCTACTAATTGTAATACAGAAAGTAGTCTCAGCGAGATGGCTGATGACGCGATACGATGACCGGTTACAACTACAAGTGAAAATCATCCTTACTACGGGTAGATGAAATAAAAAACATGTTCGCACGACGACGTAGGCCAGTCGAATTGCATCATTATATCGTAGTAGCAAGGACGATTTTCATTTTTAGTTAGTAGAAATTGCAAATCGCACGAATCGCGTCATAGGTAAGCTCGCTAACTCATCGACGGCGGTCTCCCAGGCGGCGGCCAGCAGCGTGTCGATGGCGAGGTCCACGGGCAGCATGTCGGCGCGCTGGCCGCCGCCGCAGCTGAACACGTGCAGCACGCCCTTGCCCGTGCCCACCATCACGCCGCTCGGGCCATTCAGGTTCTCGATCCAGCCCGGGAACGGAGTGCGCTGCGACGATATCACTGGGAAGTTAAAGACAAAAAAACATTGAAAGTCTTTATTTTTAGTCTATGAATGTAAACCTCTGGTGTCACAGCTCTGGGCGTTAAACATTGGCTTTAGACTTATACTGAAATAGCCCACCGAATTCGATTACGATTATGGTGGATATTTCGAAAACTTTCATTGCATGAATTCTGGACTGCGAGGATCCTATCCAGATTTCAAGTAATTACGGGCAGTATACGAGTAGTGTGAGAGAGACAAAGCTCTGATGTGGCCAGTTCTTCGTTGCTAGAAATCTCTAGAAAACACAACTTTGGTGTTACCATAGACAAAGTGGACTAAACACTTGAACAGTACTTGCATAAAATCGACATCATCATCATCGGCTAGATAGAGAGATAGCAATTCAGCGGTCCCTACCTATCTCTTTGATGTAAGACATAGAAAACGACATGGCCAATCGCTTGTCACTGCCACACTTTTCTGTCTGTATATTATAGTATAGTATATAGTATTAAAAGAAGACGCTTATGTTCATAATTTAAGTAGAGGTAAACAATATTGAAAACAGCGCCATCTAGTATCGAGTAGCAATAGTAATTTGCAAATCATTTATGAAGTGAAACGCCGTCTGCAATATTATCTCCAGATGACATAGGTACCTATGGTGGGTCTGAAGATCGCGGTGGCGTAGTTGGCGGAGGCGGCGTGCTCGCCCACCGCGCTCTCCGCCAGCGCCTTCGTGAACGTGTACGTGTTGGGCTTCGGAGAGATCAGTCTGCGGGACAGATCAACAGTTAGTTGCTGACTGCTACGTCGAGGCACTCATGGGTGCGTACCGCGATGAGAAAGAGGGGGCCTCTAGCGCTGCGGCAATGTTCAAATGAGTTAACACTTACTGTGGAGTTACCGCGGCCGTGGAACCCTGTTTGACAGTCCCTTCCACCACCAGTAATGGTAAGAATAGTGTTTATCTCGGGTAAATTACTTATTTAGTCCCTCGAACTATTAGCGCCCTCACTACGTTACGGGGGCCAAACCCCGTCTCGGGACTTAAATAAGTAACTTTCACCCCTTGGATAACAATCTACGATTAAATGTTTTTTATTGTTTCTTTTTTAAATTTTGTACAATACGAGTATGTTTAAAAATGAATAAACGGATTAATAATACTAACTCTCTCTGGAGCCCTGACCACCGGCAGCCGGACTCTGTTCCCGATACTGGTGAACTGCTAGGTATTTTTTGCATTTTAAAATGTTTTTTATTTCTTTTTTGTAAGAATATTTAAAAATGACCCTGCTCCCACACCGGCGGACAACTTTTTTTTTTTTTAATCGACTTCAAAAAAAGGAGGTTATCAATTCAACCCGTTTGTATGTAATATTTCCAGAACTGCCCAGTTTTCGTATATGTTAGTCAGTCTATATCAGCGTCTGAACAAATGTGTCAAATTTCAAAAGTGTATTCTTGTATTTGCATATCTCTGGAATTACAAATCCGATTTAAGTAATTATCGGTTCAGTAGTTTTTGTGATAGCAAAGGTTACTTGTTATATTTTAAATGTTTTATTTTAACCGACTTCGTTTTGTTTTGATTTTAAAAAATATTTAAAATTGTAATGTAAAAATATGTAAAGTTAAATGAATAAACGAAATTAAAATTACTAGTTCAATAAGTGGTGAGTAGTGATTAGTCTGAGATGAAGATAGCGTTCGCAGGGGAAAGACCTTCAGAAATTTGGAAGAAGAAAGGTCTGAGCAGTAGGACACGCAACATTTCAATAATATCTGCTCCCTAGACAAGTGGCAAACATAAATGAAAACCTGTCTTTAAAAACTACGACATGAACGGACGAAAACGCTCTGTAGTTTTTTAATATCGTGGTAAAATCATCAAATGAGTCCTCCCACCCAGGGCAGAGCGGGAGGGACTGTCAGACTCGTACTGACTAATAAGAGATATAATCTATAGACAACAGTGCGTTTTCGTTCATCGTTTGCTACTCTCGTGTAGCTCCTCTATCTCACTTGCGCGCGGTGTCGGCCAGCAGCTCGGGCGGCAGATGGTCGGCGAGCGCCAGCACTTGTGCGGGGGAGGCGGGGGAGGGGTACACGCGCTCCTCCACCACACTCAGCTCCGCGTTACTGTACGCCGTCGACACGTGCACCAGCACCTGGAACATGATACCAGTAGGAGAGGGAAACTACAAGGAAGAAGCACCTACAATGAAGCTCTACCAAGTACAGGCAAATGTTATTTAACAGAATTATTTTATTGAAAAGAACAGTGGCGGTAGTTGTAGTAGCAGTCAGTACCTGCATGTTGGGCAGCTCGTCGCAGATGTTCATGAGTGTGATGACGGGGCGCACGTTCTGCGCCAGCGCAGCCTCCAGCGGCTCCGAGAACTTCAGCGTGGCCGCCGAGTGAAACACCACCGACACCTGTGGGACAGACTGATGTGAGTGACAGACTGGTGTGAGTGACAGACTGATGTGAGTGACAGACTGGTGTGAGTGACAGACTGATGTGAGTGACAGACTGGTGTGAGTGACAGACTGATGTGAGTGACAGACTGATGTGAGTGACAGACTGGTGTGAGTGACAGACTGGTGTGAGTGACAGACTGGTGTGAGTGACAGACTGGTGTGAGTGACAGACTGATGTGAGTGACAGACTGGTGTGAGTGACAGACTGATGTGAGTGACAGACTGGTGTGAGTGACAGACTGATGTGAGTGACAGACTGATGTGAGTGACAGACTGGTGTGAGTGACAGACTGATGTGAGTGACAGACTGGTGTGAGTGACAGACTGGTGTGAGTGACAGACTGATGTGAGTGACAGACTGGTGTGAGTGACAGACTGATGTGAGTGACAGACTGATGTGAGTGACAGACTGGTGTGAGTGACAGACTGGTGTGAGTGACAGACTGGTGTGAGTGACAGACTGGTGTGAGTGACAGACTGATGTGAGTGACAGACTGGTGTGAGTGACAGACTGATGTGAGTGACAGACTGGTGTGAGTGACAGACTGATGTGAGTGACAGACTGGTGTGAGTGACAGACTGATGTGAGTGACAGACTGATGTGAGTGACAGACTGGTGTGAGTGACAGACTGGTGTGAGTGACAGACTGGTGTGAGTGACAGACTGGTGTGAGTGACCGACTGATGTGAGTGACAGACTGGTGTGAGTGACAGACTGGTGTGAGTGACAGACTGGTGTGAGTGACAGACTGGTGTGAGTGACAGACTGGTGTGAGTGACAGACTGATGTGAGTGACAGACTGGTGTGAGTGACAGACTGATGTGAGTGACAGACTGGTGTGAGTGACAGACTGATGTGAGTGACAGACTGGTGTGAGTGACAGACTGGTGTGAGTGGCAGACTGATGTGTGTGACAGACTGGTGTGAGTGACAGACTGATGTGAGTGACAGACTGGTGTGAGTGACAGACTGATGTGAGTGACAGACTGGTGTGAGTGACAGACTGATGTGAGTGACAGACTGGTGTGAGTGACAGACTGGTGTGAGTGGCAGATTTTACTTTGTAAAATCATCACATGAGTCCTTCCACCCAGGGCAGAGCGAGAGGGACTGTCAGACTCGTACTGACTAACATCCACGGTGTCCTTCAATAGCCCTTTACGTACCGGGGTCACGGTAATTCGTGAGTCCCGCAGATTATTTTAATGTTTTACTTTTTTAAACTTTTTCCTACAATAGGAATTCCTCCTGTGTCATGGGTGCGTATTTTTGATGAAACTAAACGTACTTACCTATTGTGTCTACAGACGCCAGCAGATCAACCTACCTCAATCTGTCAAATATTACCAATGGAACATTAACCTTCCAGTATTGCGATAAGGTTGAAAATCTATTAACGAAATTTGACAGAATGCGGTAGGTTGATGTGCGGGCATTTGTACCTATCGTTCTCGATAAAGCCGGTACCTAGTGACCAAACAATCTATATTTCAAATAAACATGATTGTAATCGTCGAGATTAATTATCGAGATCTCTCGAAATTCGAGATTTATTTCGCGAGATCTAGATTGCATTTCCTATTATTATGGACAGACCTGTTGTAATTGGCTGAGGTGGTGCTGGTCGAGGCCGAAGCGAGGCTGCGTGACGTCACCGGGGAGCGCGTTCAGCTTATCCAGCTGCTGCGGGCAGTGCGCGCGGATCACGTCAAACACCTGTGGATTGCGGGCCAAGTCACAACAGTTGGCAGTATCAGGCGGATAATACTCGTTTCATACCATGGACTGAGCCCCATAAGCAGTCGAACTCTCTTTAGAAAGAGAGAAAGTAATCTTGCGTGTCTCTTTACTCACATTGAACAAAAGACTACTAGCCGCTCTATTTGCAAATCTCACATTTTTTTGCGTGTACTGAACATCCCCTATGTCTATGTTTAGGGATGAAGAGTGAAGCACTGACCTTGGATTGCTTGAGCTGCGCGAGCCTCTTCTCGGGCGCGCAGTCCTGCTTGCGGCGCAGCAGCAGGTGCAGGCGCGCCACGTCGCGACATGTCCACAGAAGCCGCTCCACCAGCACCTGCACACGGCACGTTACAACAACATTATATGTCATTACTAGTCCACCAGGCCTAACGACAGTCCGTCAAATGTTCTAATAGTTGTCCGCTATTCTCACAATGTTGTCGGTCCACCTATGTATGTTACTACTACGTTGCGTCTTCCGGTTCGTGGTCGTCACTCGAGAACTTTTCTTCTCCATGGGTTATTTCTAGTCCAGTAGACGCATCAATAGTTATAAATTAGTAAGAGGTAGATATTTATTGTCTTTCTCCTCGCACTAGTGACCCATTATTCAACGTCAAAGGGCAAAACTAGTTGGACAATGATCCCACGGGAACGTCATATCGATATAAGAAGTGTCCTAAGTGTTATTTCACACTGTAACTTATCTCTGAGCCACGTTTCAAACACCCATTTTATTACTAAGGATGTATGGTACTTGACTCTTTGATAAGTGGCTGGATAGGCGTCACGGCGTCCTGACCTACCGCATGACGCAGGTCCTCACCGGACACGGAAGTTTCGGGAGGTTCCTGTGTCTGATAGGGAGGGAAGAAACGCCTGGGTGTCACCACTGCGAGGATCGACCGGAGGACACAGTGGAGCATACGTCCTCCCTCCACCCCAGCCGCAGTGGTAGACGCCCACGGCGTCGGACGTCGCAGGACGTTCTCCGGCCACCGTAGGCGCGGGCATGCGCGCAGCGAGTAATGCGCGACTCGCTGTCCGACCATGGACCATGCCCGGGTCAACGGCGCGTTGTGTTCCACGCGCGCCTCTAAGAGTGTCAGCATAATGACGGGGCCTGTAGAGGGCCAAAGCCTGCTGGGGTCGCGGGACCAAGGGATTACCGTGACCCCGGTACGTAAAGGGCTATTGAAGGACACCGTGGATTTTAGTCAGTACAAGTCTGACAGTCCCTCCCGCCCTGCCCTGGGTGGGAGGACTCATTTGATGATTTTACCACGCAAAAAAATAAAATAAAGGATGTATGGTATATGAACCTGTCAAAAAAAAAAAACATTAAAATATGTTCATAATTCTCTGAATGTCGTCACAATATTTAAATGAAGAATTCAAACGTCAGTTGAGCTTGTGACAACATTGTACTATGTTACTTTTATAAGTACATAAGGAAAATGAAGATGCATGTTTGATTTCTGTTAAGTCCTGTCAGGTCATATACATATGCACATATTCGATCATCCGGGTATAAAAAATCTTCATCTAATTTATTCTTTAATAATATTAGGTAGTTATTATTTTTTTAACATTTAGTCACAGCCTGGCAACTTCTCTACATAATTTCTTTTTATTCAAATTCTAGTACCACATTTCATGTGACGATAAAACTTGGAAAGATTTTTTCACAAAAGGACCATCTTTTAACATTAAGGAACTGTCCCACTGCTGAATAAAGGTTAACCAGAATAATGCAATTTATTAGTTAGGTCACCTCGAGCCGTCATGAGAAGTGGCGAGACGACCTAGACGTGTAACACAAGAACGTACAGGTTGTCTGGGCTCTACTCCTCGAACTAGCCGCTATTAAATAAACCCTTGCCAGTGTGACCCGTGACCTACCTTGCCCATGAATCCAGTGCCGCCCGTGATGAACACCTCCCTCCCCGCGTAGAACTCCGGGATGAGAGGGGTCGTCGGCGACTGCGGGACAGGGCGGGGCACCATTGTGATCTCTCTCTGATGCAACCTGTTAAAAATACAAAGAAATCACATTTAAAACAGGAAGGGGCCTAATATACTACCCTTAGGTACCTAAGACTTATGTTACTGACTTGTGTTCATAATAACAATATTTTTTTTTAGTTTTCATAAATTAACGAAAATTATTTTTAAAATGCCGCCATTGTTTATGGTTCGAAGCTTACTTTTCCGAATAGGCCAGAATAAATTATACGGTCAACTTTATTAAAGGCTTTGAGAAAGACTAAAAACTTTCTGTAAAAACTACAAAATTCAATTGGCTATTTGAAAGGATCAATAAATTGCAAAACTAATGAATGCGTCACAAGAGTTTTGAAAAATAATGGACAACATGAAAGTGGGGACTCAAGAGGTCAGAACGCTTTTTAAAAGCGTCGTATCTCCGTCAGTTTTGGTTTACGCAACAAAAGAAAACACAGGCATGGGTCCAAAGACAATACAAATTAAAACGTAATAGAGCAATCTCTTTGCGCGGCTTTCATCATCTAGCTTTAAAAGAGTAAATGGATTTAAAAACACATGAAAAGTTCCTACTTTAAGCAAAAGTTA
The DNA here is from genome assembly GCA_943136025.2 of Agrotis puta. Lineage (NCBI taxonomy): Eukaryota > Metazoa > Arthropoda > Insecta > Lepidoptera > Noctuidae > Agrotis > Agrotis puta. The sequence continues at coordinate 25,846 of OW964195.2, read as the reverse complement.
CTGTTATTATACGTTATTGTTTATTTTATGATTTTATCTAAACATTTTTAAGTTTCACTTGAATTATAAACAAAGTACAGTGAACCTAAGTCTCACAGCTTACGTAGTTAGAAACAGGACTATGTTCTTCATTTAAATCAAGTTTCATAATAAAACCTAACATCTAGGTATGTACCTTAACCTAATTAAAGCAAACTTAGTGTTTACAACCACCGCGACTTCAGCCAAAACAAAATGCACTTTTTTGACTATTTTAATCAAATAGATTCAGTCCTCTCTGTTCAAGGGGCCTTGTAGCCGAAAGATACGACAACAAGATCCAAAAACAGATAAATAAGTGTTATTTTAGATTTTACACTTAAAGTTACCAAAGTGCCAAAATTAGTCACAATTACGACAAAAATACTGTAATGTATTTTCATACATTAGGCTATGTTTGTCGTATACATGACTAGTTTGGTATCCAGCCACAGTACGTACTGGTGATGACAATAACTCATGTATCTGCTACGTCATTAATTAGCGACATTAACACAAGTTTGTCTAGTACAAACAATGCACACATGTGAGACGTAGTCTAAAACACTTCGCACGTCGACATAAAACGTCTTACATGAGTAAATATTTACAAAACACTCGGAGAGCTTGAAAAACATTTGTGCAGTAATTATAATGGCACACCAATGGTTTTCAAGGTGCGTGCAAAGTCCTTTTAGAACAAATCCTTCGTATACGTTATTATCTAACTCTCGACCACTCGGTCGCGGGACTTATGATTTACCGTGACCCCGGTACGTAAAGGCTATTGAAGGACACCGTGGATTTTTGTCAGTACGACTCTGACTGTCCCTCCCGCTCTGACCTGGGTGGGAGGACTTATTTGATGATGTTATCCACGCTAAAAAAAAGCTCTCAACTACTTATATTTCGTCCATTTTTGGAAACTTACTATCTACTTGAAACAATTTTGTTTATTTTATTAACACAACTGTGTCCATAACATGGTTTTTAATTCTAAGCCCTCATGATACTCATAGGCTGTCGGCCGTCCCCATTGCTCTTTCTTCGAGCTCTATGCCAACAAGAAAGCCTGTAAGAGCGTCCAGGGGCCCATCTATATCTGTGCAAGAATTCATCAAACAATTCTGTTTAGGGTCACGGAACTCTCTAAGCAGGATAACACGGTCCTGGAACACAAAAGCGGAAAGACGGACGGACGACATGACAAAATTATAAATATTCTCTTATCCTTGCGACTGCGGAATCTTAAAAATAAATGTATATCTGTAGTGTCAACCCGAAAAACGTACTTATTCGAAGGCTAAACCTAAGAAGGATGGTAGATATGATATAGTCTCGGTGTGCTGCATCGTCCGCGGCCACGGGTGCGCACTGTTGTTTGTCAGAGTTGTCGGCGAGCGAACGAGCAACACTCCGCCGGAGCTAGGAATTAGCGAGCATGTGCTAATATTTATAAACCTTCCATCCGGAAGGTTATGGTCCGATAAAAAACCATGTTAATAAAAACAATGTTAAACTATTCCTCAAACATTACCACGTGTGAGGAATAGTTTAACATTGTATAATCAGTAGGCATACTCGTAGCTCGTAGGTATATTTTCACAAAGTTATCTCACACTATACCAAGTTATTTTTTATTAACACATAATTATATACATTAAAGAAACTTTAAATGTGCTGACGAAAAGTTTCAACATGAAGAGTGTCCTCTTTGACAAGAACCGGTCAGCCACCGCTTGGCAATGTCAGTGAAATGCTAGGTGACTCGTACACCCGTGTCAAATAAGTCAACTAAGAAATATAAGGTAAATATGGAATTACCTCGAACCTCTTGTCATTCACCGACGAAGTCAACAAACATCTAAATGACAAAAAGTTTGTTCTTGCTCTCTTTATTGACTTCTCACGTGCTTTTGAAACATCAAGATATAGTCAGTAGTAAGGTTATTGATAACTTAGACGACTGTGGTGTACGTGGTCCATTACTCAATTGGTTTAAAGACTCATTAGATCTCAAAAATCGAACCTTTACTGAAAAAAAATGATAATATCTGTAGTGAACGCGTGACTATAACCGAAGGAATAGCACTGATAACGATACTTAAAGCCAGATAAAGAAGAAATAAAACGTCAATTTGGCTGTGTCAAGCTCTCTTCAAAGGAAAACTGTATATTTTCTTATCTAACTACATATTACAGTATTTCAATGCTATTTCGCATTCTTATTGTGCGTAACAATCTGCATCACAAACAGTAAATGCTATCAGTTCGCGGATGACACTTGCCTAGTTACTGCTAATAAAAATCCCCAAATAGCATGCCAATGCCTACAACACGACCTGGATGCTCTAACAAGGTGATGTCAATCCTGGCCTAGTGATTAATGCAGTCAAAACTAAACTATTAGTATTAAAACTCCATATGTTGGGAAACTACCCTTACGGAGCTCAATAGCTCCTTTTCATAGGCTTCATAAGGTTTTACTTTTATTCTATGGAAAAGTGGTTATAATGGCTAAAATATAAATGTTTGGTTTATACTATCGCGGACTTTTTTGTAGGCTTTATTGAGTTCTACAACTTTTCTATAGAAGTCAACCATACATCTCTAACCATTTAGGCAGCGTTCGCGAGAATCGTTAACGTACGGCAGTTTTTTCGACGCCTAACTCCACAATTTTCACTACCACGAAAAATCCTATCTATTTTCCGGGATAAAATTTAGCCTATACGGATTCGGAAAAATCCCTCTAAGTAATGGTAAAAGAAATTTTGAAATCGGTCCAGTAGTTTTTGAGCCTATTCAATACAAACATACCAAAATACAAAGTTTTCCTCTTTATAATATTATAAGTAAATAAGTAATAAGTATAGAAATATTTAAAAAAATTATAATATGTACTAAAGATAAATAAACGAAATAATAATTATTATAGACGATAAGTTTAACTGGAGTCATCACATATAACGTGTTTGTGATAAACTTCGGCAATTTCTCGCTAATATCATAATACTTAAGAATAGAATAGAATAGAATAGAATAGAATAGAATAGAATAGAATAGAATAGAATAGAATAGAATAGAATAGAATAGAATAGAATAGAATAGAATAGAATAGAATAGAATAGAATAGAATAGAATAGAATAGAATAGAATAGAATAGAATAGAATAGAATAGAATAGAATAGAATAGAATAGAATCATTTATTCGCTAGAGATGGTTTTACAAGGCTGTTTAAAGATCGGAACCCCTTCAAAGTTAAACTTATATTATGCACTGGCGGAACCCTACATCTAGTATGGTCTTAGTAGTTATGGTCGAGCCTTTACAACTTATCTTGACATAATTTACAAAATTCAAGTTCAAAATTTAAAAACGCTGCGTCACCCAAAATTACGATAACTTAATCATGATGATAAACTTTTTCATGACGATCGATATAAGGGATCTCCAGAGGCATTTGTTTCGTGTCGGGCTGGAGTAACCCATTGTAAAACCGAAAAACGTTTTCAAAAGATATATTTTCTATACAGTTCGGTGTCTAATCTACGTGATACAAGGCTAATATTATGAATAAGTTTATTTAAAATATTAAAAAAAAGTTCTGAAAACCTAAAATCCTGATCGCTCTGGGTTGACCCAACTCCCGATTGAATGACAAAAATATTCTTTAACGTTAATAAGAAGGTTCATATGAAACAATTATTATTATTTAGATTATATTATTGATTATATTATTTAGATTACATGTCATAACAAATAGTTAATCTTCATAGTAATAATAGTAGATTATTAACCAAGGGGATAAAGCAGTGTCTTCTGTGGCGGGTGACGATTTAAATCGCGAGCGTAACGAAGGACTCGAGGTTTACTCCCGAGCGTAGCGAGGGTGTTTAAAACTTAAATCCCGAGCAAAGCGAGGGATTTAAGACGAGTCCTGAGTGTAGCGAGGGATTTAAGTTCACCCAAGACTAAGACAGCTTTATCACCGAGGAAAATACTCTACTTTTCGTACCATTTGCGAAAAAATGAACTCAATAATAATATGAGATAAGCATTTATTGAAAATAATGACAATTAAAAGTAATAATTTATTGAAAATAAAGACAAGTTAACATTCGAAACATTGGTCCAATTATTGATAGAGTTACATTTTTGTTTGGTACATTTATTGTCGATGAGTTAATTTGAGTATATCTCTGTTCTTGCGTCTGAGGAACTTGCGTTTCATTTGATTTAACATCGTTACGCATTTTTAAAACATTAACTTATTTATAAAAATAAAATAAACTTAAGGTTTTATTTGAAGAAAACAAAAACGCGGCAAATTCCTAGACTAATTTTTTTTTGTCGGAAAAGCAAAGGCATCAAGCTCATACGGCCTCTTCGGTTTTCGTAATTTTGTTTAATAATCATAACTGCATAATAAATACGTATTCCTTTTTCATAAAGATGTGTAATGCTTTATATACAAACTCAATGGTGTAAACACAGATGTAGTTCAGTATAAATTTCGGTAAGTATTCCAAATTTAAATCACATTCCCTCCCTTTTTTTTTTTTTTTTTTTTTTTTGCGTGGTAAAATCATCAAATGAGTCCTCCCACCCATGTAGAGGATGAATGAAATTCAGTACAACATTCTCTCCCTGTTTTTAACAGATTAAAAATGACTATCGTTATGTTCGATTTTTGAAGCATAGAATGTCACTTTTTTGAGCAAGTGGTACGAAACATATTTTTAGTTATATTATCAATACTTTTGCCTCAATTTGAATTTAAAATCGTGATCGGGCATTTTATCTCATCGCTCTGCGCTGAGGAAAAACATCGCTCTCATTCCTGTTACGCGTTATAGACACTCTATTCCTCTCCCGCTGGGCAGCGCCAGCAGTGGTCTAACTACCGAGAAGGATGCCTGTCTGCCACGTTCCCGCGAAGGTAAGTTTACGAAGGTAAGTTTATGATTGCTCTGGACTTGTTTCTCGAATTTTATGATTGCTATGGCACGTTATTTAAATTAAATAGTAAGCTTGTAAATCTGTATGCTATGTGAATTAAGTGATCATTATGATGTTTTTTATGAGACGTAATCACAACTTTTAAATTCGGCAAAATTTATGATTTTGTGACTTTTTCTGATCGCTATGGCTGTGATTGCCCTGTCCAAAAGACCAGAGCAATGATATTTTGCATTAATTGTACGTTATAAATCTGTTTTAAGTCCGGACTATGCATATAACCTTTAATTTATGACGTTTCCTGGGTTTCTTTGGGTGACCTAAACCCATAAACAGATTTTGATGGTGGAGCGTCGATTATCCGAACGTCGCTCAACCGAACGACCGCTTATCCGAACGTAGTAACGCGCGGGTCAATGCCCCCACCTCCCACCACGCGGGTCTCGCGCGCGCCGCCCGCGCTTTAGTTTTAGCGCACTTGTCGCGACTCGTTCACGTGTTATTGTACTCGTATGTCACTTCCTAGTAACTGCTCCGCTAGTCGATAAACTAAATTTTGCCGTGTGAAAGTAAACTCTTTCTTTAAAATGCCTAAACGTAAACGTGTTGTCCTTTCTATGAAAGATAAATACGAGATTAATAAACGGTTAGAGGAAGGCGAATCTGCAACCAAGTTATCCATTGAATACCAAGTTGGTAAGTCTACCATTACGGATATAAAAAAACAAAAGACGAGCATAAGTAACTTTATATCCCAGCTCGATTCTTCTGACGGATCCTCGAGTCGTAAAACGATGAAACTTGCCTCAAACACGAATTTAGATGATGCTGTATATAAGTGGTTTACTCAAAAAAGATGCCAAGGAGAACCTATTTCTGGCCCGATACTGTGTGAAAAAGCAGTTCAATTTAACGAAAAACTAGGAGGGACGCCTAATTTTCAAGCAAGCACAGGCTGGTTAAAACGATTTAAGTCAAGACATGGCATTCGTGAGCTTCAAATACAAGGAGAAAAACTATCTGCTGATTCATCAGCAGCTGAATCATTCAAAATCAAACTAAGGGATATAATGAACCAAGAAAATTACGCTCTGGAAAACGTTTACAATGCAGACGAAACCGGACTTAATTGGAAAGCTTTGCCGCGAAAAACTCTTGCTTCACGTCGTGAATTAGCAGCACCTGGTCCTAAAATAAGCAAGGATCGTATCACTGCCTTAGCATGCGCTAATGCTACTGGCAGCCACCGATTGCCCATGCTTGTAATTGGTAAAAGTAAGAAACCACGTTGTTTCAAGCACGTTAATATGTCTGCCATGCCTATCGTTTATACTTCGCAAAAGAGTGCTTGGATGGATAGTACAATTTTCGTGGAATGGTTTACAGAAACTTTTATACCCTCTGTAAAAGCCCACCAATCGAAAAATGGTAAAAGAGAGAAAACATTATTGCTTCTTGATAACGCCCCAACTCATCCATCATGTGACATCCTAAATGAAAAAGACGAGTTTATAAAAGTCATGTTTCTTCCACCTAACGTGACTTCATTATTACAGCCCATGGATCAAGGCGTTATTGAGACTTTCAAACGGTATTATAGAAAAGAATTGTTACGCAAGTTACTTTTAGAAAAAGAAGAGGATGGAGAAGAAAGCCTGATAAGAAATCATAAAAAGATTGATTTAAAAGACGCGTCCTATATGATCGGAACAGCATGGGACAGTGTAAAAGAACAGAACTTGAAAAAAGCGTGGAATAAAGTTTTGGGTATAGGGGAAGATCCTCAAATTGGATGTGATAATGAGAAACACGAAGATGTATCTAAAATTATAGATATGCTAAAAAATCTCGATTGCCACGAATGTGATGAAGAACAGGTTCAAGAATGGATGGATATCGACGATGAAGATCCCGGGTACCAAATTATGCAGGATAGCGAAATTTTAGACCTCATGACTAATAAGGCTGACGCCACCACTAGCACCACGTCAAATGCAAGTTCAGATAATGAAGATGAAAACATAGTTAGTGCTTCTGAAGCGTTTACTTGCTTAGATATTGCCTTGCGCTGGTTTGAAACACAGGCGGAGAGCGACCAGTATCAAATATCTGTTCTCAAAAAAGTACGTGATCTAGCCGCTCGTAAGCGGGTAGGCTTACTTCGGCAGACGAAAATTCAAGATTTTTTTAAGTGTTAATTGTAATTAGTAAAGACTAGTTTTACTACAAATTGTCTGCACTTTTTTTTGTTTATTTCCTATTTGTCATTAAAGATATTCATAAATGTAAATAATATGGTTTTCATTTACCTGTACGTAAATTTGTATGGCTGAATCAATATATGTATGTACATTAGTTCGATTATCCGAAAATACCGGTTTTCCGAACACCCATGTCCCCCAATTAGTTCGGATAATCGACGCTCTACTGTATTTTACTATGATAATAAGTATTATTTTATTGGCATTTAGCTAACTGCAACTGTACCTAACCTTTTCTTCTCTAAAATGTAATATCAACTATTGTTGCAGACTGAAATCATGCCTCGAAGAAAAACATCAGTGATTTCTTCTCAAGCCATAATAGTAAACTACATGAGGGGGTCGTATCATAAAGATTCGTGGAAGTCAGCTGCGGTCCCGTTGGTGGGATAAGCAGAAAAAACCGTTCAAAAACGTATAAAAAAATTATTTTTGTCATTTCCTCCCAACTGAAACCTGGTTTATATTAAATATTACCTTATATCCCGAAGAATAAAATCAATCAGTTGACTGTACCATGGTGGAAAACACGTCAGCAGGTCACCCAAACATGTCACTTTTTATTTTATTTTACTTTCAGTGATTTCCTCTCGACTCAAATTTCACCTGATGATAGTTTACATGAAGTTATGGATACAAACAAACGTCTGGCTGTACCTCGGTGGAAATATCGTCAGCTGATACTTTGAAAATTACAAGCAGGACTAAGGTTCTCAGCCTAAAATGTGCATTCAGTTCAAAGTTTTCAATTTCTCCCAACAGAAAACTGGTTTATATTGAAGCTTACTCTTAAGAAAATATTCAGCCAATGTTTACACGCAGGAATGGTTAAAAATATTGAGTTATTCTATTGAGTTCGACAATAGAGAGGTATCTGAATCTGTTGATTTTTTAAAGTGCTGAGAAACACAAAATAATGATAAGTATTGCTAGAACTAACGACCTGTAGCAATTAAACATAACATAACATCACGCCTGTAATCCCCGAAGGGTTGGACAGAGGTGTACCTAAGTAAAATGAATTATAATCTCCACCAATAATTATAATATGACCAATTTCCGCTATCCCCATTTTTTTCTTCCGATTCAACGAAATGATCTTTACATGACAAATAATCCAGATCTATACGGTAAATGGTTTGCAAAGTCAAGAGAAAATTACCAAAGGAAAAAAGCTCGGGGCACAGTACTACCAATGAGTGATTTGACTCCAAGCCAGTAAAAGGTTCGTACGAAGAAAAGTAGGGAAACTTCGGATAATAAAGTCCAAATAAATTAAACTAAGCCAAGGTACTATTATATATTCTGTGACTAAGCCAAAAGTTGATTTTTATAATTATGTTAATTTGTTATTTTAAAATTATAATGAAGTAGTTTGAAATTATAACGATATTTTTCTAAAATAATACGTATTTCTCTTACATCAATCTTGTTATTCGTACACTGAATATGACAGAAAACGGCAAAATAATTAATAATTTATCAATACAATTTTTTTTTTGTTTCACTGATTTCACCATTTATGATCGCTCTGGTACCAATTATGATTGCTCTGGTCGCGAATTTTTTTAACCTTAAATATTTTCATAACTCTTTGTGTAAGTTGGAGGCCAATAGTAAAAATATGCTATTTGAATATCGTTATTTTTGATGAGAGACATAATTAGCATTAAATATCAATATCTGAAAAGCCCCAGAGCGATCACACGAATACGCTCGTTTTGGAGATCCACCCATAAATGGCCTCTTCAAACACATTGTTATAGTTCTATTGTTGCTTATAAAAAAAAATTCTTAACTCTTATTGATGATGAAAATACGTCAAGTGTTCTGCCCGCGCGATCGGTTTCGTATCGCGTTCGGCTGTTATCGCGTGCGAGTTCGTAAGATCCGAGCGCAGTGCGCTTGCACATACACGAAATCTCAGAAGCTACAAGTGCTGCAGTAGAAATCCTCAAAGGAAAACTTCTAAACTCGCGCGGACGCAGTCGCGGGTGGAGTGATAGTATGGTTCATAATTTCTTCAACTCGGTGATTGATTTGCATTGAGTGCTATGCTGATGACCGCGGGTTTAAACCCAGATAGGTATATAAACAGGTTTCTTTATTTTCGTTTCGTCAGTTGGTTTTTCAGAGATTCTCCCATTTTTTTTTATTTTAAATATTTTTTTATGCATGTCGGTTTAATTAAATTACTATTATTACAGCTTGGCAAAAAAGAGTAGAAAACGCGGAGGCCGCCACTGTGCTGTTCGTGTGGCAACCCGCTGTGAACATATAGCGTACCAAACTATCGTCTTGATACTTTTATTTTTTTTTCCAAATAATTATTTAACAAAATCAGTAAATATCATTTAATTGAACACGAATTTATTCTTCACATGTCGCTGCCTATAAATAAATTTACACTAATATTATAAAGAGGAAAGATTTGCATTTTTGTGTGTATGTTTGTAATGTACATATTCAAAAACTTCTGTGCCGATCTCCATTATAAAGCAACATGTACCCTGAGTAACATAGGCTATACATCATGTCCACCCGTGTGAAGCTGGGACGGGCCGCTACGCTAATATAATATTGCAAGTAATCCTGTGCGTTTTAAAAAATTTCTTGGGTTAAAAAAAAATAGAGAGATATTATATTGTGACTTAATTTAATATATTTTCTTCTAAATATTCTACCCCTTCCATCTCGTCCGAGTCTTGGCTAGAGTAAGCTACATATTCTTCTGAATCGTACTCCGATTCAGAAGAACTAGTATCATCTTCGAGGTTTATAATTATCCGCTCCATGTCTTCATACATTGTAACTTCCCGTTCGTAGTAGTCTTTTTCAATATTTGTTACATGCTGGCATGATTTTTTCCAATCGTCCTCAGTAATTGACTGGAATGCGCGTTCAGCTGCTTCCTATAAAGAAAAAGCATTTGATTAAATTTCTTTCAATATTAAAAGTAAATTATCAATATTACCTCGCTCATTATTATCATACTTTAATAAGTTAAACTGTACTTTTATGTCGATCGTTCCTACATTTTGGGCTGCAATTTTATGTTTCGCTATTCCCCAAATGAGCTCAATCGGATTCAGATCACAGTGGTAAGGTGGAAGTCTTACCACTGTATGTCCATGCTCTCCTAACAGCTCATCAATTTCAAATATCGGCTCGGGCTTGTGTCGTTTGACGAGCAATAATAGCTGTGGCTTTTTCAACGCCTCATCAAATGGAATTTCATTTACGTCTAACCATTCCTTTATTTCGGCTATTTTGGTAGCAGAGGTAGGCGCTTTGTTTAATATAACGGAATGATACGGCGCATTATCCATTACCAAAATAGATGCAGGTGGTAAATTTGGAATCAACATATCTACAACCCATTTTTTAAAATTGACTTTATTCATTTCTGAATGGTAGTCGGCATTTTTATTTGTTCCAGTAAATATGAGCAAACAATTAGGAATAAACCCTTGTTCACTGCCAGCATGAATAATGATGTAGCGTTTTCCTTTAGAAACATTATGCTTTACTCCGCTTACATCAATCGACTGCCAGCACTTTTTTAATTTGTATGATTGATGAACATAGCTTTCATCGAGGTAAATAATCGGTTTTCTAAGCTCTTCGGGCAAATTTCTGTTGCTGATAATTTTATTTAAGTAAGTTAGCCGTTTCGCTGCTATATACGGCCGTTCAATCAATGCAGTCCTTTCAGACTGACATCTTTTATATTTAAATCCTAGGGCGTTAAGGATTTTCCGTAAATGCTCACGGCTTCCGTCATATCCCAAATCTTCTCTTACTACTGGTAGTAAGTTTCGTAAGGTTGGTGCCTGAAAATAACATAAATAAATTAAGCTTAGAATATTAAACTATGACAGAATCAACTCAGCTGCAGTGATTTGTCAAACGGTACTGCTAGTATGTATTATTTATTCAGTTTAACTTGAATACCAATACGATAATGAATTACGTACCTGTTTTCTCACCGTGTAAAAAAATTGAACTTTTTGTCTAATGGCACATAGGTCGAAGTTATCCAACTCCTTTTTGGGACGACCTTTTCTATGTTTACCAGGTGTAGAAAATTCGCCTCTGTTTCGATTTCCTTCCAGCACCACTCTTCTTATGGTGCTTACTGATTTACCTAAAGTGAATAAATAAATATACATAAAAAAGCATCATTTTCTGCTAAGTGATAGACCCTTTACAGGGCCACCGGGGGAAAATCGGTACGGCTTAAGTTGGTCAAATTTAACAAAGCATTTTTTCTTACAATTTGTATAAACAATAAATTATCAACTAAAAAAAATAAGCCAACATTTTTAACATCAAAAAAGCTGGTCTCCTAAAAATGTTGGTTAATTTAAAAGAAAGGCTCTGTTTTTGAAAATATTAATTTATATTGTTAATAAACAAAATAAATGTTTGCACATTTCTAGTTATAATGATATAACAAACATAGTTATCACCAAAATCAAATTCAACGATAAAGTTATGTATAAATCGGATTTCAATATTATCATATTGCAGAGTACGCCACTCAAGTATCAACATTAATCTGACGCGCTATACCAATGTAATGTCAGACAAAATGTAAACATAACCTTTGTGATCACTGATTTTATTCGAAATTCCACTTATTTCGCAAGCAAGCAATTCAAAACAGAATGGGGTTGATTAATTAACACTTGATTCATCTAAAACTCATATAACAAACAGTTACATACCTGTCAAATCAGCGGTTCTTTTGTAAACATCGTTGAGATCGGAAAGAACTGTTTTAGCCTCCTTTTCTACCAAACATCGTTTATAAACCTTATAAATTACTTCTCTAGCAGCACTACGGATGGTTTTGTTCATTTTTATGAGTTTACACGTTATATTTATGGCACAAATTATAGATATCACTATCTTTCGTGTTTTGTTTACATCAAACTTCTGAAGTTTATAATGTTGCCAGCAAGCAAAAAAATTAGTTCCCTTTCTACTCTTTTTTGCCAAGCTGTACTAAATATTATATAAGTTTCGCTCCTATATTACATTATATTTTTTGTTGTAAAATTATAAATCTTAAGCCTACCTTAATTCGCGAGGACGAACGAAATCCTGAGACACGAATTAAATGAATATGATCGTCCGACACCACAGTAACAGTCGCGCTGACCGGCCGGGAGCGCTGTGTTCACTGTGCGCTGTGCTGACCAGCGACCTGGCTCGGTCAGCGCGCATCATTCAGAATAATACAAATACCAATATTGGCGTCTTACATTATGTCAATGTTTCCACGGTCGCGCTAGCTGCACGCTGCGGTTTTGCTCGCGTTGTAAGTTTTACGAGATTGATTGAAAGTGTTCCGCGAGCGCAGCGAGGGACTGTCAGACTTGAACTGACTAAAGCACACGGTGTCCTTCAATAGCTCTTTATGTTTCGGAGCCACGGTTACTCGCTGGCCCCCCGACCTAGGTTACCGCGGTTCTGGAACGTAAAGTGCAATAAGAAAGGGAGGTGAGCGACCGAAAATTATAAGCGATTCAAAATAAAGGCTATTTTTATCATTAGGTATCTGTGAACCTTTCGTTTAAAATCCATTAAGTACCGAGTAGTTTTCGTACGACAGAGTAACAAACATCCATTCGTCCCTCCTCACAAACTTACACATTTGTTTGAGTTTAATCTATACTATATCACTACATAGTATAAAACACGCTTTTTCTGTGCCCGTCCCTTTGTATGCTTAAATCTTTGAAACTACGCAACGGATTTTGATGCGGTTTTTTTAATAGATAGAGTGATTCAAGAGGAAGGTTTATATGTATAATAACATCCATTTAATAGTGGAGAAGTACTGCTATTTTTGAGGTTTCTAATGTGATGTCGTAAATAATTACATTTTTTCTGCTTACATTGCAAACGCAGGCTGAACCCTACGAGTTTTATCAAAATAATGTACTAAGTATTGTACACATTGAAAAGGTCTACAGAAAAGTCCGTGATGGTATATGTCTATCTCTTATGGATAACCCACAATAACTTTTTTTTGTCATTTACTTTTTACGACAAATAATGCCTAATTTTCGAAGCGATTTTAACCAATACAGCATTAATCCTTAACCAATTAAACTTGACTTGAATACATTGTTCATTTAATATAGATCTATATAGCCCTTACACCGTATGATTTAAGTGAACATTTTCGAAGATATTACAGATTTAAAAATTGCGGGACGTAACGTTTGCGGCGGTACCGGCCGGCCGCCCGGTGCGGCAAGAGCGTGCAACGTTGTTTATAAAGACATTCTGTAATATGTTGTAAAAATAAAATAAATAGTTAAAAATGTCGAAAGTAAATAAGTAAAAATGTAGTGTATGAATTTAGATATTCCAAAGATAGCAGGAAATCTTCATGGTATAGGGAAAGGGGGATTGTTTTACTCCAAATTTAACGCGTACGGGCCACGGGCAGTAATGAATAAATCAAAACTACCTATTGGATCGATTTTAATCACATAGGCTATATATTTTATACCCGTGCGAAGCCAGAGCGGGCCGCTATGTTTTTATATAAGTACAACGTTCACAGTTTTTCTGTAGTGTATTTAGTATCAGCATTGCACCCGTGCGAAGCCGGGGCGGGTCGCTAGTAATATATTATAATATTATAAAGCTGCAGTGTTTGTTTGTTTGATTGTTTGAACGCGCAAATCTCTGGAACTACTGGTCCGATTTGAATGATTCTTTCAGTGTTGGGTAGTCCATTTATAGAGGAAGGCTATAGGCTATAACATCACGCTATCACCAGTAGGAACGGAGCAGCAGATAGAAATGTTTCAAAATCGGGAAAATACATTCCTTTCGAGAGCTTCCGTTGCGTGCGCTGCGTAAACGGATAAAGATACTCAAAAATTATGTAGTACCTACGGAATTATTCCCCATGAAAAGTTCTCAAATAAAGTCCGCAACAGCATATATCTATCTTTTAAGGTTAAGTCACTAGGTATAACCTTTTTCGTGGAAATCAACATTTGATTTTAAAGGGATTCATTATTTGCGAAGGTCCTTTCATTAACATGATATAAATCCTTATCCAAATAAATAATTGCGTTAATCATCACAAGCATTTGATTTTGAACAAAATTACCCTTGACATCGTTTGATTTCAATGAATATCTAAGGAGATATCATAGTTTCAAAATAATACTACAACAAAATAACGATTGCCTTGGCACATGTCATAATTGCGGTCGTAAGAAGTCCCTCTTTGAGAAGTGTTTGGAAATGCGCTACGGCGTCCTCAGCCTCACCTTCAACCTGACGCAAGTCCTCCCGGGCATGGTTGTTGCGATAGGTACCTACCTCAGGGATTCGGCGGCAGGCGAGGGGAATGGGGAGCAGTCGGAATGCGTGAGGGAAAAGACATCCTCTACTTATCGCCCCAGACACGGGGCAACAAATCGCGGGGCATATTCCAGCTGGGGAGCTCGCCGTCCGACCAAGGACAAGGCCCGAGCCACAGTGCGTCGTGTTCCACGCGCTCCTCAAGGGAACTAATGGGGATGTCTCCACTTAATAAGTAATAATAACTAACTAACAGACACTCATTGTATTTATTACCAGTGGATTGAAACACTTTTTCGAACCTTCACTTAATGTTCACATTTTATTTAATTACATAAAGTATACAGGTACCTACAGTGGGTACTAAATACCTAGCACTTAGCAGTGAACATCACTTATGATAATTAGCTGCTAGTTTACTGCTCAAGTAAATTGCAATAATTGCAACATTCTTCTACAAAAAGACGACTAGAGCGTCATCTATGGAGCGACGGAAGAACTAACAAATCCTGCATCGCGAAAAAAGTTCTCCACGACTTTGGCCATTGGGTGCAATATTATTTACACAGCAAAATACTCTGCCATTCTTCCTCCTACCATTATCTGGAGGAGGTTATTTAGTATTTGAATGGATACCTATTCGATTCAATTCCGTTCCATTTTATACTTGAAAACCTCAGAACAAAAAAAAAATTCTTGATCTGAGTTGAAAACATAAAAAAACCGACTACTAAAACAACGTAAGATAACTTGGTCGCGGGACCAACGAGTAACCGTGGCTCCGGAACATAAAGAGCTATTGAAGGACACCGTCGATTTTAGTCAGTACTTACCTACGAGTTTGACAGTCCCTCCCGCTCTGCCCTTGGTGGGAGGACTCATTTGATGATTTTACCACGATAAAAAAGTGTCTATACCATTTCTTACCATTGGAACTAAGACGAAATGTCAATGACATCTGTTACTTGGCAAATATCGCCAACGGCTCGGTCGATTGTCCCGAACTACTAGACAAGATACGCCTTCGCACAAACCTAAACCTGAGAAAACGGCCACTACTCCATGTACCATACACATCGACAAAGTACAGGCGAAACGCCTTCTGTATACGTAGTGCTATAGCCTTTAATAGTTTACCATCACACTTGGAAATTGACTTATTCTGCACCAGCGCAAATAAAATTAGAAAAATATTGAGCAATGAATATTTTGATAGTCGCAAATAGCTCTTCAATCCTGTTTTTGATGTTGCACGACTTGATATGGTAGTAAATTGTTTTGATATAGGTATTATTTTTTTTTGAACCAGTTAATTGAAGTCACCAACGACCAACGCAAATGACTTGTTACTAAATGGACATTTATATGTGGAAGCTTGTCATTAGCAATTGTCCTTATTTATAAAAGATATTTATATTTGTTATTAGTCTGTAAGCTTTCTTTAAAATAAATAAATAATAAATAAATAAATAACTAAACAATAACTGTCTTTCGGAAGTCTGGCTTTGTTCTTTATTTCATTGACATTTTGGCACCGACTTCCGAAAGAAAGTTAAGTAGTCTTATTAGCATAGCCCGGAGTAGGTAGTTTGGTTTTATGTACTTGTATCACTGTTCTGGAGTGGACTGTATTGATTTATTTATTCCCTCTCTTCGATAGCTCACGGATTGTTCTTTATCGTGTGCAAAGGAAATTTATTTGGAATCAAACACTTTAACCTTTCAACACTTTTAATAATCGATTACACAATTTTAGAATACTTTACCTACTTAAAACTGTTACATGTTCCAAACAATTTTAAAATTCCGGAAAAATCACCTTAAAATCCCGGGATCCAAGAGGCATGTCCATATCGATAAGGATGGCGTGCTTCCTCCACCGCACGCGCTCCCTGCCGCCGCACACTGGTCCCAAATTAAAAAAAAGTGGACATTGATAGTAGACCGCTGATATTTTTTTTTATTGTTGATACAATGATAACAGATAAGGCAAAAAAATATTATTGTCCTACTTCAAATACTTTTCTCTATAAAAAAATATTTCATTTTTTTTTGTATGGGAGTGATTACATTTTACTCAATTTCTCAAAAACCTTAAGCGATGTCGAGATGGCATTCACATATGTTAGAAAACTAATAATTCTGAGTATTTGGCTCGAAGAAACTTATTGCTTATCTCTGCGTACTTTCGAGATAATAGTGACAGAAAATAACAATTTTTTTTAATGTTAATTGTTCGCTTTTTTTTAATCATAGCCTTACTCATATCGCAATAGGTCCGCTGGCCAGCAAAATGGAGCTTCGACGCGAGTTTGCCGGGATAACAAGATGGCCGCCTCTCATGACGTAACTAATTTGACAACTAATAGGATATTAAAAACAATTCAGCACAACTCTGCCGACAAAAAATCGCTAAAACTAATAAGTAAATGGGGTTTTGACGGGTCATCTTCTCAAAGTAATTATAAACAAAAGTCACACTCCGACACTAAATTGACGATTCTTCAGCTTTCATGATTAGTTTGGTTCCGCTTCGTTTGGAAGAAGAGAGTGGTACTATCTTGTGGCAAAATCCTGCTCCCTCTTCAACAAACTATTGTCGTCCAATTGGCTTTATATTTGCAAAAGAAACAAATGAATTGATAAAGAAGGAAAATGCATCCTTAGAGGAAGAAATTCGTAATCTTGTTCCCACAATTGTAGATAATTTTGATATTAAACATGATTTGTACATGACTATGATTGATGGGAAAATTTCTACTGTGATTTCCAATACTTCTTCTGAAGCTGTTTGTAATATTTGCAATACGCTACCTAGCAAAATGAATGACTTGGACTTTGTATCCAAAAGACTCATCAGAGAAGATATGTATAAATATGGTCTGACTTCGCTTCATATGTAGATAAGATGTATGGAATGTATTTTATACATTTCGTACAACTTATAGACTTCAAAAAGTGGGCTGCACGAAAAGAAGATAAATTGTTAAAAGAAATTAAAAAGAATTTGACACAAGAAGAATTCCGGGAAAGAACTGGTTTGTTAATTGACATAGTAAAACAGGGATTTGGTACAACCAATGACGGTAACACGGCAAGAAGGTTTTTTGAAAATTATGAAGTATCTGCTGAAATAACGGGTATCCACCCTGATTTAATGAAGAGATTTGCAGTCATTTTACAAACAATTTCATCTGGTCAACTTATTAATACCAACTTGTTTAGGGAATATTGTAAAGAAACAGCAATGCTGTATGTAAACTTATATCCATGGTATTACATGCCTTCAAGTGTCCATAAATTGTTGATACACGGTGCTGATATTTGTGAAATTTCTCCTTTATTCCGATAGGCATGCTTTCCGAAGAAGCTTCCGAAGCGAGGAATAAAGATTTCCGGAATGTTAGAATGGCACATACAAGAAAAATCGGTAGAGTTCAGACTAATTTAGACATTATCCACAGCTTTCTAATTAGCTCAGATCCTTACATCAGCCATATCAAACCAAAGTTTGCTCGTTTACATAAACAGTTGTTTCCAGAGGCTAGTGCTTTGATCTTGAACAATGAATTGCTTTCGTTGGAAAACGAGGAAATAGAGATTTCTCAAGAGAATATAGACCCAAATATTAATCTTTCACCATAATATTTTTTCAGAATCGTTTGTGAACATATTCAACTTTATGTTTGCAGCTTTATTTGTCTTCATTTTGATTGTTTTTTTAGAACTGATGAAAGTACTCCTTCAGAAAGGTCATAGCTTTTCAGTCATTAGTGAGCCCCCATAACCTCTTTTACAGAGAAGTCTCTTTTTACTTATTTGACATTACGCATACATTATAATTATGTGCTAAAGTAAGGCTATGATTAAAAAAAAGCAAACAATTAACATTAAAAAAAAATGTTATTTTCTGTCACTATTATCTCGAAAGTACGCAGAGATAAGCAATAAGTTTCTTCGAGCCAAATACTCAGAATTATTAGTTTTCTAACATATGTGATTGCCATCTCGACATCGCTTAAAGTTTTTGAGAAATTGAGTAAAATGTAATCGCTCCCATACAAAAAAAAAAGAAATATTTTTTTTACAGAAAAGTATTTGAAGTAGGACAATAATATTTTTTTGCCTTATCTGTTATCATTGTATCAACAATAAAAAAAAATATCAGCGGTCTACTATCAATGTCCACTTTTTTTTAATTTGGGACCAGTGTGCGCCGCCGCCGCGCCACCCGCGCGCGAGCGCATGCCTCCCTAGCCCCTCGCTGCCCGCCAGTCTCCGTTAATGCGTCATTGCGTATGCACGTGCGTTGCGCAAACTCAGCGTACGCGATTTAACTTTCTCGTAACAACTTGGTGGCTTTAGTTGCGATGCACTGAAACAATGAGTGGTGTTTTGATGAATTAATGGGTGATATCGGTGTCAAGATATCTCATCCGTATTCTAATGAAGGACGTTAGTGCCCGTGTGTACAATCAAGCTTATGTGACGTATATTCATGAAAATTCATCGTTCGTGGGATGTGTTAAGGACTCATATCAATGTGGTGAAACGCCTGTCGACACCGCTGGTTTAGTGTGAATGTGGGGGCAAGACGCAGGTAGGTACCTAGTTCTAATCTGTTGTATTTTGCACAATAACTGTATCAGATCATTCTTTATTAGATAAATCTTTGAAGCAAGCGTTGAATACGACGCGCCGTCGACCTAGGCATGGTCCATGATCGGACAGCGAGATCGCCCATTATGGATGTTGGATGGAGATTGCCTGCAACGACCGTCGCCGTGGGCTTCTCCCATTGTGGCTGCGTCATGAGGTGGACGCTGTCTTCTCCCTCACGCGTCCCAACTACTCCTTCGCTAGCATGACTGCTTCGCAGAATGAGGCGACCGCTTCCAACTCCGTCTCGCCTCACAGCATGGCCTCGACCAATGGCAGGCGCGAGAGGTCACCGCCTATCGCCGCCGTGAAGACACGGCGGTGCTCTGCCGCGGGCGGGGTAGTCTTGTACCGTATGTGTCCTCCGAGCGATCCTCGCAGTGCTGACACACAGGCGTTTCTTCCTTCCTTATCCGACAAAGGTTCCTCCCGAAACTTCAGTGTTCGGTGAGGACCTGCGTCAAGCGGAATGAAAAGACGTGTCGTTTATCCCGTCACACCACGAAGAGGGGTTTTACCGCTGTGATTGCAGTGTGTCCTTGTTCTGTAAGCTTGAGATTTTATTACGAAGTAGTTTACTTACCTTAGGATGACTCCTTGCCGGAGGCTGTACGCCGGTGTCGTGCGGTCCATGGCCCTCTACGGGGCCCCCGTGTGGGCCCTAAGCATCCGGACGCGACCACTCAAGCTGGTCGCATGCCAGAGGGTCATGGCTATCCGGATGATCCGGGGATACCGCACGATCGCCGGCGAATCAGCCAACCTCCTAGCAGGATTGCTGCCCTGGGATCTGGAGGCGACTGCCCTCCAGCGCGTCTATGAATGGCGCGTGGAGGCGCAGCGTCGGGGCGAATCCCCGCTGCCTCGACAAGTCGAGGCGCGGCGGGAAGAGCTCCGGCGTGATCTCAGGGCAGTATGGAGGGAGCGACTGTCGCAACCGAGGTCCGGGCACGCCGCAATCGCGGCGATAAGACCCCTCTTTGAGGAGTGGCTGGATAGGCGTCACGGCGTCCTGACCTACCGCATGACGCAGGTCCTCACCGGACACGGAAGTTTCGGGAGGTTCCTGTGTCTGATAGGGAGGGAAGAAACGCCTGGGTGTCACCACTGCGAGGATCGTCCGGAGGACACGGTGGAGCATACGGTGCAGGACTGCCCCGCTTGGGCAGAGCACCGCCGTGTCCTCACGACGGCGATAGGCGGAGACCTCTCGCGCCCGGCATTGGTCGAGGCCATGCTGCGGGGCGAGACGGAGTGGGAAGCGGTCGCCTCCTTCTGCGAAGCAGTCATGCTCGTGAAGGAGGAGGCGGGCCGCCTGAGGGAGAGGACAGCGTCCTCCCTCCACCCCAGCCGCAGTGGTAGGCGCCCACGTCGTCGGACGTCGCGAGACGATCTCCGGCCACCGTAGGCGCGGGCATGCGGGCGGCGAGTAATGGGCGACTCGCTGTCCGACCATGGACCATGCCCGGGTCGACGGCGCGTTGTGTTCCACGCGCGCCTCAAAGAGTGTCAGCATAGTGACGGGGCCTGTAGAGGGACAAAGCCTGCCGGGGTCGCGGGACCAAGGGATTACCGTGACCCCGGTACGTAAAGGGCTAGTGAAGGACACCGTGGATTTTAGTCAGTACAAGTCTGACAGTCCCTCCCGCCCTGCCCTGGGTGGGAGGACTCATTTGATGATTTTACCACGATAAAAAAAAAAAAAAAAAACTTGATTATTAACGTTGAGCATGTTTGATATTTTGGAATGGTTAGGGAATAATTTTGCACCAATTGCTTTATCAGTATAAAAGTACTATCATTTATGTGGTAGAATACAATATTCATTTATTGCGCTATCGTACACGGTCGAGGTCGAGGTCGACCTCGACCTCGACCTCGACCTCGATTCGTGGCACGCTGTAACATAGACGAACATTCGCGCAAGCGCCCTGCGCCGCCTAAACGAAACAGTAGGCCCAGGCATACATTTTCGCCGCGCCGTAGAGAGGGGATAGCTGTCTACTCTCCATCCGTCCTACGCTTTTTCGATCAGGGTCACGTGTCCTGACGCGAGTTTATCCGTCCTACGCTTTTTCGATCAGGGTCACGTGTCCTGACGCGAGTTTAAGATTTTATACCCATTACAGAAAAAGTGCTCAACGCCGCTAAAGAAGTTTTCACTTCAAAAAAAAAAAGGATGACTCCTTAAAATGTGTGATTAACAGAAAGCGTTTTGATGACAAACTGAACTGCTTACGTTGACAAAAAAATTATATATTAAAAAATGCGGAAAGTTTGTAAGTCGGGTGTGTTCGTGTATTAATCTGTTTTAACAAGTTTAATGGAAAGATGATTTAATTGTATGGAAATGAGTATTATTTGTAGATGTCATGTGGGTCTTGAAACATTGGGATACATAAGGTTTTTTTTTTTGTCTGAAAAACTTGACTGTTTTTGAAACCTCAAAGTCAAATAACGGACTACAGCTGAGCTGGTAGTAAACATTGTAACACACGCCGAGCTGCATGGTAGCACTTGATAAGCTACGTCGTAGCACTTGTTGAAGTCGTAGTGGAAGTGGAAGCCGAAGTGGAAGTCGAAGCGGAAGTGGAAGTCGAAGCGGAAGTGGAAGTCGAAGTCGAGGTGGAAGAGGAAGTGGAAATCGAAGTCGAAGTGGAAGCCTAAGTGGAAGTGGAAGTCGAAGTAGAAGTCGAAGTGGAAGTCGAAGTGGAAGTCGAAGCGGAAGTCGAAGTGGAAGTCGAAGCGGAAGTCGAAGTGGAAGTCGAAGTGGAAGCCGAAGTGGAAGCCGAAGCGGAAGCCGAAGTGGAAGCCGAAGCGGAAGTGGAAGTCGAAGTGGAAGTCGAATAGAAGTCGAAGTCGAAGTCGAAGTCAAAGTCGAAGTCAAAGTCAAAGTCAAAGTCAAAGTCAAAGTCAAAGTCAAAGTCAAAGTCAAAGTCAAAGTCAAAGTCAAAGTCAAAGTCAAAGTCAAAGTCAAAGTCAAAGTCAAAGTCAAAGTCAAAGTCAAAGTCAAAGTCAAAGTCAAAGTCAAAGTCAAAGTCAAAGTCAAAGTCAAAGTCAAAGTCAAAGTCAAAGTCAAAGTCAAAGTCAAAGTCAAAGTCAAAGTCAAAGTCAAAGTCAAAGTCAAAGTCAAAGTCAAAGTCAAAGTCAAAGTCAAAGTCAAAGTCAAAGTCAAAGTCAAAGTCAAAGTCAAAGTCAAAGTCAAAGTCAAAGTCAAAGTCAAAGTCAAAGTCAAAGTCAAAGTCAAAGTCAAAGTCAAAGTCAAAGTCAAAGTCAAAGTCAAAGTCAAAGTCAAAGTCAAAGTCAAAGTCAAAGTCAAAGTCAAAGTCAAAGTCAAAGTCAAAGTCAAAGTCAAAGTCAAAGTCAAAGTCAAAGTCAAAGTCAAAGTCAAAGTCAAAGTCAAAGTCAAAGTCAAAGTCAAAGTCAAAGTCAAAGTCAAAGTCAAAGTCAAAGTCAAAGTCAAAGTCAAAGTCAAAGTCAAAGTCAAAGTCAAAGTCAAAGTCAAAGTCAAAGTCAAAGTCAAAGTCAAAGTCAAAGTCAAAGTCAAAGTCAAAGTCAAAGTCAAAGTCAAAGTCAAAGTCAAAGTCAAAGTCATCGTCATCGTCATCGTCATCGTCATCGTCATCGTCATCGTCATCGTCATCGTCATCGTCATCGTCATCGTCATCGTCATCGTCATCGTCATCGTCATCGTCATCGTCATCGTCATCGTCATCGTCATCGTCATCGTCATCGTCATCGTCATCGTCATCGTCATCGTCATCGTCATCGTCATCGTCATCGTCATCGTCATCGTCATCGTCATCGTCATCGTCATCGTCATCGTCATCGTCATCGTCATCGTCATCGTCATCGTCATCGTCATCGTCATCGTCATCGTCATCGTCATCGTCATCGTCATCGTCATCGTCATCGTCATCGTCATCGTCATCGTCATCGTCATCGTCATCGTCATCGTCATCGTCATCGTCATCGTCATCGTCATCGTCATCGTCATCGTCATCGTCATCGTCATCGTCATCGTCATCGTCATCGTCATCGTCATCGTCATCGTCATCGTCATCGTCATCGTCATCGTCATCGTCATCGTCATCGTCATCGTCATCGTCATCGTCATCGTCATCGTCATCGTCATCGTCATCGTCATCGTCATCGTCATCGTCATCGTCATCGTCATCGTCATCGTCATCGTCATCGTCATCGTCATCGTCATCGTCATGGTTTAGGTTTAGGTTTAGGTTTAGGTTTAGGTTTAGGTTTAGGTTTAGGTTTAGGTTTAGGTTTAGGTTTAGGTTTAGGTTTAGGTTTAGGTTTAGGTTTAGGTTTAGGTTTAGGTTTAGGTTTAGGTTTAGGTTTAGGTTTAGGTTTAGGTTTAGGTTTAGGTTTAGGTTTAGGTTTAGGTTTAGGTTTAGGTTTAGGTTTAGGTTTAGGTTTAGGTTTAGGTTTAGGTTTAGGTTTAGGTTTAGGTTTAGGTTTAGGTTTAGGTTTAGGTTTAGGTTTAGGTTTAGGTTTAGGTTTAGGTTTAGGTTTAGGTTTAGGTTTAGGTTTAGGTTTAGGTTTAGGTTTAGGTTTAGGTTTAGGTTTAGGTTTAGGTTTAGGTTTAGGTTTAGGTTTAGGTTTAGGTTTAGGTTTAGGTTTAGGTTTAGGTTTAGGTTTAGGTTTAGGTTTAGGTTTAGGTTTAGGTTTAGGTTTAGGTTTAGGTTTAGGTTTAGGTTTAGGTTTAGGTTTAGGTTTAGGTTTAGGTTTAGGTTTAGGTTTAGGTTTAGGTTTAGGTTTAGGTTTAGGTTTAGGTTTAGGTTTAGGTTTAGGTTTAGGTTTAGGTTTAGGTTTAGGTTTAGGTTTAGGTTTAGGTTTAGGTTTAGGTTTAGGTTTAGGTTTAGGTTTAGGTTTAGGTTAGGTTTAGGTTTAGGTTAGGTTAGGTTAGGTTAGGTTAGGTTAGGTTAGGTTAGGTTAGGTTAGGTTAGGTTAGGTTAGGTTAGGTTAGGTTAGGTTAGGTTAGGTTAGGTTAGGTTAGGTTAGGTTAGGTTAGGTTAGGTTAGGTTAGGTTAGGTTAGGTTAGGTTAGGTTAGGTTAGGTTAGGTTAGGTTAGGTTAGGTTAGGTTAGGTTAGGTTAGGTTAGGTTAGGTTAGGTTAGGTTAGGTTAGGTTAGGTTAGGTTAGGTTAGGTTAGGTTAGGTTAGGTTAGGTTAGGTTAGGTTAGGTTAGGTTAGGTTAGGTTAGGTTAGGTTAGGTTAGGTTAGGTTAGGTTAGGTTAGGTTAGGTTAGGTTAGGTTAGGTTAGGTTAGGTTAGGTTAGGTTAGGTTAGGTTAGGTTAGGTTAGGTTAGGTTAGGTTAGGTTAGGTTAGGTTAGGTTAGGTTAGGTTAGGTTAGGTTAGGTTAGGTTAGGTTAGGTTAGGTTAGGTTAGGTTAGGTTAGGTTAGGTTAGGTTAGGTTAGGTTAGGTTAGGTTAGGTTAGGTTAGGTTAGGTTAGGTTAGGTTAGGTTAGGTTAGGTTAGGTTAGGTTAGGTTAGGTTAGGTTAGGTTAGGTTAGGTTAGGTTAGGTTAGGTTAGGTTAGGTTAGGTTAGGTTAGGTTAGGTTAGGTTAGGTTAGGTTAGGTTAGGTTAGGTTAGGTTAGGTTAGGTTAGGTTAGGTTAGGTTAGGTTAGGTTAGGTTAGGTTAGGTTAGGTTAGGTTAGGTTAGGTTAGGTTAGGTTAGGTTAGGTTAGGTTAGGTTAGGTTAGGTTAGGTTAGGTTAGGTTAGGTTAGGTTAGGTTAGGTTAGGTTAGGTTAGGTTAGGTTAGGTTAGGTTAGGTTAGGTTAGGTTAGGTTAGGTTAGGTTAGGTTAGGTTAGGTTAGGTTAGGTTAGGTTAGGTTAGGTTAGGTTAGGTTAGGTTAGGTTAGGTTAGGTTAGGTTAGGTTAGGTTAGGTTAGGTTAGGTTAGGTTAGGTTAGGTTAGGTTAGGTTAGGTTAGGTTAGGTTAGGTTAGGTTAGGTTAGGTTAGGTTAGGTTAGGTTAGGTTAGGTTAGGTTAGGTTAGGTTAGGTTAGGTTAGGTTAGGTTAGGTTAGGTTAGGTTAGGTTAGGTTAGGTTAGGTTAGGTTAGGTTAGGTTAGGTTAGGTTAGGTTAGGTTAGGTTAGGTTAGGTTAGGTTAGGTTAGGTTAGGTTAGGTTAGGTTAGGTTAGGTTAGGTTAGGTTAGGTTAGGTTAGGTTAGGTTAGGTTAGGTTAGGTTAGGTTAGGTTAGGTTAGGTTAGGTTAGGTTAGGTTAGGTTAGGTTAGGTTAGGTTAGGTTAGGTTAGGTTAGGTTAGGTTAGGTTAGGTTAGGTTAGGTTAGGTTAGGTTAGGTTAGGTTAGGTTAGGTTAGGTTAGGTTAGGTTAGGTTAGGTTAGGTTGGTTAGGTTAGGTTAGGTTAGGTTAGGTTAGGTTAGGTTAGGTTAGGTTAGGTTAGGTTAGGTTAGGTTAGGTTAGGTTAGGTTAGGTTAGGTTAGGTTAGGTTAGGTTAGGTTAGGTTAGGTTAGGTTAGGTTAGGTTAGGTTAGGTTAGGTTAGGTTAGGTTAGGTTAGGTTAGGTTAGGTTAGGTTAGGTTAGGTTAGGTTAGGTTAGGTTAGGTTAGGTTAGGTTAGGTTAGGTTA